>CM045565.1:12053294-14609475 GCA_024721245.1 Mitragyna speciosa | reverse complement strand
TTTTAATCAAGAACTTCAAAATGATTAATATTGAGAAAGGAAAAGCTAACACACAGGAGAAAAGTCACCTAAAAATCTAATGCCATGATTTGATCAAAATGGCTACTTTTATAGTCCGTATCAAGCCACGTTTACTTTTTTTTGTTTCCCCCTTTTCAACGTTATTGCTTTTGGTTAAGTTTCTGGTTCGACAAGATTTAGAAAAACACATAAAAATATGTTTTTAATCTTTTTGTTTCGTTAATTAGTATCAGTATTAGGTTGATAAGAAGGAACGCAATTTAACTCAAGGATTTACCTAACTAAAAAGACAAAATACTAAAGATACAATCACTAATACAATAAAAAAGGATTGATAATCTATTTCTTCTCTTGGACACAGATAGGAAAGAATATTCTTGATATGTGATGTTTTTGTTTTCTTGCTCTCTTTGATTTTCTTTTTGCATTAAGTCATTATTTACAAATAAGTATTTTGATACATTGAGGTTTTATTTAGATATTGTTAGAGGAATAAACGAGATTGTGTATATATCATTTAATTTGAATTTTGGCAAACAATGTTTTTCAAATGTTATCATATCCAAAAGGGTCTGGAATTTAATTTGAATTTTGGTTAACAAATCTAGCGGTTATTGTTGGAATTCGACATTAAATAAATAGCCATATGAACTAAGCATCCGCTCATGCATGCCTTCTTCCTCTATCGACCGGATATCAACAAAATATCCACATGAACTGAACGTCCTGACTTCTTCATCCTTGTCTATTGGATTTCCATAGATGTTAAAATGAGAAGCACAAAACGGCATCTCAAGGGTCTAGATGAAAACTAAATAAAATTAGCAAGTTTGAATGTATAATTTTGACTCCCTTCCTCACCCTCATAACCATAAAACAAGTACCCTTAAGTAACATAAAAAAAAAAAAATATAAACATTATTTTATTTAATTTGTCATTTTTATCTTTTCAAATCATAGGCTGATCTACCTCTCCAGTTTAAGGTAAGAAATTAAAAAAAATTAATTTTATCACATTAAATTTTAAATATTCCCCCACTATCCAAAGAAAAAGGTTCGTTTTAGGTATTGAGTGCTAGGATCAATATATGCCTATAAGTGATTTGCTAACATTTTCTAATTCCAAAAAAAAAAAAAAAAAAAAGTGGCAGACATAATCCAACACTAACGAAGAGAGCCCACTAATGAGTTTTTTTTTTTTTAAATAAAAACACTTCATACCTTAATAAAGTGTAGGGTATTATTTGGTTTCTTCTGTCCTTTTATTACTATTTTTTTTATAAACGTACTACTTTTTATCTCAAACACTGAAATAGGTTCATGCACTTTAGCCTCTCTAATTTAGTTAAATTAGATTGGCCAAGACCTACACATGAAGACCTTAATTCCTTAGGCATAATGGAAGAATATTTTGTGATATGAGATTTTAATTCGATGAAAAAAAATGATTCAAAGTAATCATTCTAATTTAAGCAAATTAATTTAAGCAATTTAAAATTATTTTTCTTTGGTTGTGTAACTCAATATTTTTGTTACACGTTCAATCTATCAAATTGTTTTACTTTTTACTCACACATATTTTTCTTTTTTTTCTCTTTTGCATTTCTTTCTTTGTGGTTATTATTCTCTTTATACACATTAGTTAGCCACTTTTAGTTGTTATTAGTGAATGAAGTTGTGTTAATTTTACACTACAATGACTCAAAGTGCTTATATATTGCACCATAATTCATAAATTTATATTATTTTGTTATCTACTAATGCTAATTAATTTAGGGTTATTTCTTATTTTCATGTGTAGAATATAGTGCTAACATGAATGCAAATTTTTATGACTTTTTTGAGTTAATTTTTAATTTTCTTTTCTCTATAGTCTATAGAAAGTATACACTATGGGGGTTTAATTTGCAACCACCCATTAATTCTGCGTGAGACTTCCGATTAAGGCAAATTTTGTTACCAAAGTTTCAAGCAAATAAGGGAGTAGTAAGTCCTTTTTGATTTAATATATTTTAAGAGTTATTAAGTTTTCATATGTATTTGTTTAAGCCAATACTTTTGAATTGCTTAATTATCCAATTTTTGTAGGTTATTAATACTTTTATTGCTCTAATTAAACATCTTAGTTTAAGTACTTGGAAGTAATCAATTAAGCTGAATTTCTAAGTAGCTACATAATTATGTTTTATAAATTTACCAAAAAAAAAAAAAGTTTAAAGCATAGGCATTAATATTAAACTTATTTTAGTGTGAAGGTTGAAAAAATAAGTAATATTGATATGTTGAAAAGTTAATCATTCAATTTTTTTTTTCCTAAGATCTAAAAGAATAACATATTAATTAAGAACACTTAACAATATATGCTTAATTACTTCAACAAATAATTTTTTTTTCTTATTAATATTCAAAAAGTAATTTATTAATAATGATTTTACAGAGCAATAGGCAACGTGCAACGCATGTATTCCTAGACTAGTATAAGAAAGTGATACAAGAATGTTCATGTAGCCCTATTTTAAACCATAAAATCTATTGATGAGGCCGTGACTAGATCTTTATAAGAATTTTCCATGCCTACACTTATAGAGTTTGATTATTGACAAAGGAATAGTGGAGATGTACATAAGTTGAATCATATAGTAATGGTTTTTTCCAATCTAATGTCTGTAATCTCCTAACGTACTAAGCTTCAGTACAATCTAATTTATATGTTGACAATATATACACAAATTTCATGCGAATTGTTCGTATCTAGAGTGTAGACACCAAATTTTGACACACCTTTTGTAAAAGTATGCGTATTACTTTATTTAGGAGATATTTTTTGATTTTCAAGGGCCAATTGTAATTTTTGTGTATATTACGTCCAATTTGTTACATCAAGGGCAAAATGGTAATTTCACCATGTAAATATTAGTTTATTTTATTTTATTTCTTAAATACATTGATTTTACTATTTTTATCATTATTTATGATTTTAATGATTTTTAGGAGTCATTTATTATTTATTTAAAATTTTAGTATTTTTTAATTCAACGGCACGTTTTCCAATGCGCCATTTTTATGAGAATTTTCAAGTGAAAAATTTTATATATGCATTTCGAATACTCATAAATTTTCTGTAAAAATCTCATAATTTTTAGAGGTCGTTTAGTATTTGTTTAATTTTTATCTTTTTGTTTATTAAGGGCACGTTTCCCAAGAATGCGTTAATTTCAAAATTTTTGAGTGAAAATTATAATATACGTGCTTCATGTGATAATATATGTTGTGTAAAATTTGTGTGCTGTCATTTATTAATTTCATAAATTTTATAATTTTTGTCATATTTAGGTCACGTTTTCCAATGCATTTTTTTATTTAAGATTTTCTTTATGAGAATTTTGTCTATGAGCATTTTATAAATTTTATGTTTATAAAATATATATATATAATAATAATAATAAATAAATGAAAAAATAAAAAAATTATTATTATTTTATTAAAACCATTTGGTATTTATTTTAAGTTGTATTTTTATAATGTTGAATTAACCTTCAATTTGTTACACTAAATTTTATCTTTTCCTTCTTATAATATTGTATTCCACTTTTCTTTTATTTTTATTTTTTATTTATAATAAAAAAAATTCAAGTAGTTTTATTTTATTTTCCTTTATTTTCATTTTTCTTTATTTTCTCTTTTCTGCTTAAAAAAAAAAAAAAGAAAAAACAGCAACAGCGTTGCTGCTGCTGTTGCTTCTGCAGAGGTTCTGCAAACTCCATCCCAGGCCATCCCTCTTCTCATCATCACCCCCAATTTGCACTCAACCTACCAGATTTTGGGGGATTTTGTTTTTGATTCACCATCCCCTCTTTCTCTTCCTCTCCACTCACAGATACCAGTTTTCATTCCTCACCATCTCACTCACACGACTCCCATTTTTTCCCTTCACCATTTTGCACACACTCACTTCTCTGCCTCACGTTCCCCTCCCCTACAGAAACACAACGCACTAACACACACTGCACACAATTCTCTCTGCAATTCAACACACACAACTCTCCCTGCAAATTCACAATCTGCACCTCATCTCCCCTGCAAAAATACACACACTACAGACACAACACGCCATTCTCTCCAATTTGCACACATTCAACGCACACACCACACACACCACACACACTCAATTCTCAAAACACACGACTCACACAGACATAACACCAGAACACAACCAGAGACCTCCCCCTTCATTTTTCTTCCTCACCTGCACTCTCAGCTCTCACATAGACAGAACGCACACAGCCACAACACACACTCACCTGCACACACCTCCCCCTTCCCCTGCACATTCATTCCACATACACAAGCTTCCACACAACCTCAATTTTTTGCACTTTCTCACCTCACTTCTCTCGGCTTCCAATTCACAGACACACACACGGATTTCACCTCCACAGGCACAAATACCCAGTTCACTCATTCACACAGCTCACACATCAAACACACTAGTCACTCACGATTCCAGCACACACACACGCACCAGCTCACACACTCACCTGCATTCACTCATAACTCACACTGGCACGCAAATAACACACACACACCTGCACAAAACACACACAAACCTGCAAGAAGAGAAAACCGAAGAAAAAAAAAATCAACAAACAACAAACAACAACAACAGCAACAACAATATCACCACCACTGCCAGGTAAATTTCCTACTTTTACTTTTCAAAATTTTTGTTTATGTTTTCTGTTTTGTTTTGTATAAAAAAAAAAAAAGGAAACTGAAAAACGTCCGGCCGAGAGAGAGAGAGAGAGAGAGAGAGACCTGTGAGAGAGAGAAACGACGGCGAGGAAGAAAGAAAAAAAAAAGAAAAAAAAAGGGGGAGAGTAGATCGGAAGGCACCAGGAGAAGAAAGAAGAAGGAAGAAAGAATAAAGGAAGAAGAGAAGAAAGGAGGAAGAAGAAGAAAGGAAGAGAGAATCGAAGGGGGGGAAGGGAGAACAGATCGAGAGAACAGAATCGGGGGGAAGCAGAGGGGAATCGGGGAAGAAGAAGAGAGAAAAAGAAAAGAGGGAAAAGAAAGAAAAGGAAAGAAGAAAAGAGAGAAAAGAAAAAAGAGAGAGAAAAAGAAATTAAAAAAGGAAATCTGAAAAAATAAAAAAAAAAAAAAAAAAACCGAAATCAGCCGAAAAAAAAAAAAATAGTTTTAGTGAAACTACGTCGTTTTGACGTAGTTTCACTCAAAACTACGTCGTTTTGATTAGTTAGTTTTTTTAATTTATTTTTAATTAATAATAGGTATTTATTTTATAGTCCTTATGCTTTCATTAATGCTACTGTGGCCCCTAAATTTTCTGATTTGTGCATTTAAGTTTCTATTTTTTATAGATTGACCCCCATAATTTAATTTTATTTGCAATTAGGTCCTGGTTAATTGCATTTAGGTCCTTTAACTTTTAGATAATTATAATTTTGGCCCCTACATTTTTCAATCTTCCATTTTGACCCCTATATTTTTATAAAATTATATTATGACCCCTATATTTTTCTAAAATTGCATTTTTACCCCTGATATTTATGAAAATTGCAATTTTTACCTCCCAAGCTTGCTGTTATTGTATTTTAGGCTTTGAATGATGCTGAAAATTTCATTTTGGTCCTTATATATTGTTAGAAATTCTATTTTTGCCTTAGAATATTGCTGGAATTTTGCATTTTTGCCCCCAAACCTTGCTGGAATTTTATTTCGTACCCCAACATTGCTGGAAATTTTATTTTTGCCCTAGAATATTGCTGGAATTTTTGTATTTTGTCCCCAAGCTTGCTGGAATTTTACCTTGGCCCTTATACATTGCTGGAAATTCTATTTTTTGCCTTAGAATACTTGCTGGAATTTCATTTTATCCCTCCCAACCTTGTTGGAATTTTATTTGAGTTATTACACTTGCTGGAATTTTATTTTTGGCCCCCTATTGTTGCTGAAATTTATATTTTTTGTCCTTTATGTTGCTGGAATCTGTTTTAAGACCTCCATTAATTGTTAGAATTATATTTTAGCCTTTTATTTGTTGCTGGAATTTGTATTTTAATACTTATACTTGCTGGAATTTTATTTTTGGCCATTTATTGTTGCTGGAATTTACATTTTGGTACTTTATGTTGCTGGAATTTGTTTTAAGACCTCCATTAATTGTTAGAATTATATTTTAGCCTTTTATTTGTTGCTGGAATTTGTATTTTAATACTTGTAGTTGCTGGATTTTTTTTTTGGCCCTTTTATATAGCTGAAAATTATAATTTGACCCTAAATGTTTGCCATAAATTGTGTGTTATTTAACGAGCTTGCTGAAATTGTGTTCTTGGCCTTAAATATTGCTGGAATTTTTTTATTTTTGGGCATTATACTTGCTGAAAATTACATTTTAGCTTTCAAATTTGTTGTAAACTATGTCATTACCTTAATTAGGGTTTGAAATTATAATTTTACCCTTTTGTTTCTCATAAATTGCATTTTCACTTTAGAATGTTGCCTAAATTTTCATTCTTATCCAAATCTTATAATGTTTTATTTTTCTTAAAAAAAAAAATTTTAAAATTAGTTAAGTCATCAAAGTTTTAAATTATTTCTTTTCACTTTTTCTTTATGTATTTTATCAAATTTATAATTAATGTTCTAAAATTGGGCCTTGTTATTCTAATTAATGTTCAAATTAGCTTCTTTAGTTTCCTTTTAGTTATTTTAATAATCATTATTTGGGATGTTAAAAGTATGTATTATTGTATTTTATCTTCTATTATTATTTCCTTATTTTTGTTGTTTTGCTGTATTTATTTATTTACTTATTTATTTTTACTTAAATAATTTTCCTTTTTCTTCTTAAATAATTAATTATTATTATCATTTTATTTATTTATTTATTATTTTTATTATTGCTACAATTGTTTGAATTATCATTAGCAGGTTTATAGTGATTGCTCTAGAATAACTTAATTAATGGTTTATTTATTTAAACAATGATGCCTTGATTAAGTTTGTTCATGTTGATAGCAATTTGTACCGGGTCTTCGAATAGGAGGTACCTCGATTATCCTTTTAATTTCTTTTGTGTGCTATTACATGCTCCTATATGTTTTTCTATGTGTTTTCATGTATCTTTGTGCTTATAATTTTATCCATGTTGTCGCGCCCCATTTTTCGAAAAAAAGAAAAACGGATAAAATGATAATAAGTGTGGTGAATGTGTTAGTTGGAAAAAGGAAAATTAAAATGCATTGTTGTGTTTATTTGTTGGAAAAAGAGGATAGGTATTTACAAAATGATTTTTAGAAAATATTGTACAAAAGACGTGAAATACTTTATTTTTGAAAGCAAATGAAAAGGGCCTAAAATGGGACTTTTGGAAATGCGACGGTTTTGAGCCCGAAAATAGAGTCTAAAAAGGGTTTTTTAGTGAAAAAGGAGTCGCCACTTGGTATTGAGTTTTGGTGTACCAAGTCACCCAAAAATATTTTATAAAAGGTAAAAAAATTAAGAATGATTTTTTAAGGAAATGATTTTTGGAAAAAATATAGGAAAAAACAAGAAAACCCTTTTAGACGACTCCAGGTCTTTGAAAACAAGAGAAAAAGGTTCGGGAGTCACAGTTGAAGAAAGGGAAGGCAAAGGCTCGCGCCCAAGGCACCCTTTCAACCTAGCCGAAACTAGTTGCGAGGTTTAGTCTAAATTTTCCTAATATAACCCTAAAATTTTATCGCATTTGGATGCAACTATATGAATGCAAATCTAGTCCTAAAATGGATATCGTTAAGGGACAAAATGTTCTGTTGAGGTTGAGTCGGAATTATCGCATTAATTGCGAAACCCGAATGTAGACCTCGACGGAGTCACGAGTATAGGTGCAAAAATGGAATGCAAAAGAAAAGGAAAATAGTAATATAGATAGTAAGTGAACAAAGAAAGTAGGGATGCAACATAACGGGTACGGGAGACGAAATGGGCTCGTGACTAACTATTTCTACTTACGGAGGGGGGAACGACATGTACGCCATCGCTTCCCACGTGAGTAGATGACTATTTCTTAGTCTAAATCATGCAAATGGCCTAAAATTCTATGTGTAGTGGAATCTAAAAATTATGCACCAAATAGATGTTAAAATAAGTAACAAGTTATAAAGTATATATATAAAAAAAACTCATAGAAAATGGGAAAAGCCTAAAAAGATAAAATGTGTGTGAAATGTCATGAAATGCATACGAAAAATATTCCTAATGCTAAAATGACCTAAAGGCTTAGCATTGGACTAGCCTATTTTCTATAAGTTCTCCGCTAGCGTTGGACTAGAGAAGAAACCGGAATTAACCACAACTAGCTTTGGACTAGTGTGGCGACGATACACATATATAATTAAAGCAAGTAAATAAATAAAGCATGTATTAAAGCAATAATCACATAAAAGCAAATAATAGCACATAGGAGCACATAACACATAAACATGATATTCTAGATGCAAAATCCTAAAGAAAGCGAATAAAACACATAAACACATAGCACACATAGCACACAAAGCCCTAACTATTACACCGGAGAATAACTTAATTACAATCTAAAAATGGAAAGAGAATAAAAGATATCCTATCTAACCTATCTATTACACTTTCTATCTAAAATACATAGGCTTTAATTAAATAGATAAAACATAAACTATCTATTACATTCACTATCTAAATACAAAGAAATTTTTACTAAATAGAATATTACCTATCTATTACATTTTTTGAATAATCAACAATTAAATTCGAGTAAATAATACGACATAAATAAATAAATAAACATTCACACATGGATAAAATTATAAGCACAAAGATACATAAAAACATATAGAAAAACACATAGGAGCACGTAATAGCACACAAAAGGAAATTAAAAGGATAATCGAGGTACCTCCTATTCGAAGACCCGGTACAAGTTGCTACTAAAATGAACAAACATGTCAACATACCACTATTTAAATAAATAAAATACTAATTGAATAATTTTCTACCGATCACTATGAACATACCACGATAATTCAAACAATCATAGCAATAATGAGCGAAATAAGAGGAAGAAAATAACGATAATAATAATTAATTATTTAGGAAAAAAAATGAAAATTGTTTAAGTAAAAAATAAATTAGTAAATAAATAAATAAATAGAGCAAAACAACAAAGATAAGATAAAAAATAAAAATAATAATAATAATAATAATAGAAGATAAAATACAATAATACATACATTGAAATTTTAACACCTCAAATGAGAATTATTAAAATAACTAAAAGGAAAATAGAGAAAACTAATTTGAACATTAATTAGACTAACAAGACCCAATTTTAGCACATTAATTATAAGCTTGATAAAAATAAATAAAGAAAAATGTAAAAAGAAATAATTTAAAGCTTTGAGGACTTAACTAATTTTAATTAATACCTTTTTGGCAAAAATAAAATATTATAAGCTTTGGATTAAAAGTGAAAATTTAGGCAATATTCTAAAGTAAAAATGTAATTTATGAGGAACAAAAAGGTAAAATTATAATTTCAAACCCTAATTAAGGTAATGACATAGTTTACAACAAATTTAAAAGCTAAAATGTAATTTTCAACAAGTATAATACCCAAAAATAAAAAATTCCAGCAATATTTAAAGCCAAGAACACAATTTCAGCAAGCTTATTAAATAACACACAATTTACAGCAAACATTTAAAGGCAAAATTTCAAGTTTTAGCTATTTGGAGAGCAAAAATATAAATTCCAGCAACATTGGAGGACAATAAATATAAATTTCAGCAACAATAGGGGGCCAAAAATAAAATTCCAGCAAGTGTAATAACTCAAATAAAATTCCAGCAAGGTTGGGAGGGATAAAAATGAAATTCCAGCAAGTATTCTAAGGCAAAAAATAGAATTTCCAGCAATGTATAAGGGCCAAGGTAAAATTCCAGCAAGCTTGGGGACAAAAATACAAAAATTCCAGCAATATTCTAAGGCAAAAATAGAATTTCTAACAATATATAAGGACCAAAATGAAATTTTCAGCAGCATTCAAAGCCTAAAATACAATAACAGCAAGCTTGGGAGGTAAAAATTGCACTTTTCATAAATATCAGGGGTAAAAATGCAATTTTAGAAAAATATAGGGGTCATAATATAATTTTATAAAAATATAGGGGTCAAAATGGAAGATTGAAAAATGTAGGGGCCAAAATTATAATTATCTAAAAGTTAAAGGACCTAAATGCAATTAACCAGGACCTAATTGCAAATAAAATTAAATTATGGGGGTCAATCTATAAAAAACAGAAACTTAAATGCACAAATCAAAAAATTTAGGGGCCACAGTAGCATTAATGAAAGCATAAGGACTATAAAATAAATACCTATTATTAATTAAAAATAAATTAAAAAAACTAACTAATTAAAACGACGTAGTTTTGAGTGAAACTACGTCAAAACGACGTAGTTTCACTAAAACTATTTCGTTTTTTTTTTTTTTCGGCTGACTTAGTTAGTTTTTTTTTTTTTTTTTTTTTTTTTACACGTTTTCCAGATTTCCTTTTTCTTTTTCCTTTTCTTTCTTCTTTTTCTCTTTTCCTTTCTGTCTTTCTTTTCTCTCTTTCTCTCTTTCTCCTTTCTTCTTTCTTTTCTCTCTTTCTCTCTTTCTCCTTTCTTCTTTCTTCCTTCTTCTTTCTTCTCCTGGTGCCTTCCGATCTACTCTCCCTTTACCCCTTTTTTTTTTTTTTCCTTTCTTCTTCCCTTCTTTTCTTCTTTTCTTCCCCCTTCTTTCTCTCCTCTCCCCTTTTCTTCTTTCCCCTACCCGATTTGCTCTTCCCTTTTTTTTTTTTTTTTTTTTTCGGTTCTCTCCCTCTCGGATTCTCTCTCTTTCGGCCCTCTCTCTCTCTCTCTCTCTCTCTTTCACTCTCGCTCTCTCTCTCTCTCTCTCTTTCACTCTCGGCCGGACGTTTTTCAGTTTTCTCTTTTTTTTTTATTTTTTATTTTTTAATACAAAACAAAAAACAGAAAACAAAAACAACGAAAAAACTGAAATTTGAAAGTAAAAGTAGGAGATTTACCTGGTAGTGATGCTATTGTTGTTGTTGTTGTTGTTGTTTGTTGCTTGATTTTTTTTTTTCGGTTCCCTCTTCTTGCAGGTGTGTGTGTGTGCGTTTGTGAATTGTATGTTGTGTGAATTGGTGCAGGTGTATTATGAGACAATGAGTGTGTGTTTGTGACTGATTTGTGAATGCAGGTTGTGTGCAAGTGTGTGTTGTGCGTGTGTTTGTGTTTTAATCTGCAGGTTGTGTGCAAGTGTGTGTTGTGCGTGTGTTTTCTTGCAGGGGTGGGGAACGTGAGGCAGAGAAGTGAGTGTGTGCAAAAATGGTGAAGGGAAAAAATGGGAGTCGTGTGAGTGAGATGGTGAGGTTGTGTGTGTTGTAAATTGCAGGGGAAGGGGGAGGTGTGTGCTGGTGAGAGTGAATGAAATGCCCGTGGGGTGTGTGATTGAATGCGTGTTTTGTGTGTGTATTTGCTTGTGGTTTCTCTGTTGCTATGCGTGTGTAGTGTGTGAGTTTGATGTTTGTGTGTCTGTGAGTGTGTGCATGAAAGCTGAGGGAAAGTGTAGTGCGTGAATGTGTCTGTGAGAGTGAGGTTGTGTGTAGATGTGGAAAAATCAGAGGGGAGTTGGGAGAATGAAAGTAGAATCATGAAGAAGTGAGCAAAATCTTTCAAAATCCCTCAAAGTATGCTGATTGATTGAGTGTAATTTGGAAGGTGATGATGATAGGAGGTATGGTTTGGGGATGGTGTTGATGATGAGAAAAGGCATGGCTGCCATTAGCCATGCCAAAAAACAAACAGCAGCAGCGTTATCTTCTTTTTTTTTTTTTTTTTTTGAAGAAGAACAAAGAAAAATGAAAAATAAAATAAAGCAAAGTAAAAACTACTTGAACCCCTTTTAAATTATATGTTAAAATTGAAATATAACATTATAATAAGGAAAAAAAAAATTCAGTGTAAAAAAGTTAATTCTAAGTTAGAAAAAATACAATTTAAAATAAATAATGAATGGTCTTAAAAATAAATAAATTAACCGTGAAAATTTTCTTTGCATGAAATTTATAAAACACACACACACATAATTCTCATAAAGAACAAATTTTTAAATTAAATAAATAAAAAAGTGCATTGGAAAATGTGACCAAAATATGGCAAAATTATAAAATTTATGAAATTAATAAATGACAGCACACAAATTTTACACAACATATATTATCACATGAAGCACGCATATTATAATTTTCACTTAAAAATTTTGAAATTAACGCATTCTTGGGAAACGTGCCCTTAATAAACAAAAAGATAAAAATTAAACAAATACTAAACGACCTCTAAAAATTATGAGATTTTTACAGAAAATTTATGAGTATTCGAAATGCATGTATAAAATTTTTCACTTGAAAATTCTCATAAAAATGGCGCATTGGAAAACGTGCCGTTGAATTAAAAAATAGCATATTTTTAAATAAATAATAAATGACTCCTAAAAATCATTAAAATCATAAATAATGATAAAAATAGTAAAATCAATGTATTTAAGAAATAAAATAAAATAAACTAATATTTATATGGTGAAATTACCATTTTGCCCCTGACACGACAAATTGGACGTAATATACACAAAAATTATAATTAGCCCCTAAAAATCATAATAACCCCTAAATAAAGTAATACGCATATTTTTATAAAATGTGTGTCAAAATTTGGTGTCTACACATGTTTGAGTGTTTATTTATTTATGTCATATTATTTGCTCGAATTTAATTTTTGATTATTCAAAGAAATGTAATAGATAGGCAATATTATATTTGGTAAAATTTTTGTATTTAGATAGTTAATGTAATAGATAGTTTATATTTTTATCTAGTTAGCGAAAGCTTTTGTATTTTAGATAGAAGGTGTAATAGATAGGTTAGATAGGATATCTTTTATTCTCTTTTCATTTTTTTAGATTGTAATTAGGTTATTCTCCGGTGTAATAGTTAGGGCTTTATGTGCTATGTGTGCTATGTGTTTATGTGTTTTATTCATTTTCTTTAGGATTTTTGCATCTAGAATATCATGTTTATGTGTTATGTGCTCCTATGTGCTATTATTTGCTTTTATGTGATTATTGCTTTAATACATGCTTTATTTATTTACTTGCTTTAATTATATATGTGTATCGTCACCACACTAGTCCAAAACTAGTTGTGGTTAATCTCGGTTTCTTCGCTAGTCCAACGCTAGCGGAGAACTTATAGAAAATAGACTAGTCCAATGCTAAGCCTTTAGGTCATTTTAGCATTAGGAATATTTTTCGTATGCATTTCATGACATTTCACACACATTTTATCTTTTTAGGCTTTTCCCATTTTCTATGAGTTTTTTTTATATATATACTTTATAACTTGTTACTTATTTTAACATCTATTTGGTGCATAATTTTTAGATTCCACTACACATAGAATTTTAGGCCATTTGCATGATTTAGACTAAGAAATAGTCATCTACTCACGTGGGAAGCGATGGCGTACATGTCGTTCCCCCCTCCGTAAGTAGAAACAGTTAGTCACGAGCCCATTTCGTCTCCCGTACCCGTTATGTTGCATCCCTGCTTTCTTTGTTCACTTACTATCTATACTACTATTTTCCTTTTCTTTTGCATTCCATTTTTGCACCTATACTCGTGACTCCGTCGAGGTCTAGATCCGGGTTTCGCAATTAATGCGACAATTCCGACCAAACCTCAGTGGAACATTTCGTCCCTTATCGATATCCATTTTTAGGATTAGGTTTGCATCCATATAGTTGCATCCAAGTGTGATAAAATCTTAGGGTTATATTAGGAAAATTTAGACTAAACCTCGCAACTAGTTTCGGCTAGGTTGAAAGGGTGCCTTAGGCGCAAGCCTTTGCCTTCCCTTTCTTCAACTGTGACTCCCGAACCTTTTTCTCTTGTTTTCCAAAGACTTGGAGTCGTCTAAAAGGGTTTTTTCTTGTTTTTCCTATATTTTTTCAAAAATCATTTTTTAAAATAAATCATTCCCAAGATTTTTACCTTTCACAAAATGTTTTTGGTGACTTGGTACACCAAAACTCAATACCAAGTGGCGACTCCTTTTTCATTAAAGAAACCCTTTTAGACTCTATTTTTTTGGGCCCAAAAACCGTCGCATTTCAAAAAGTCCCATTTTAGGTCCTTTTTCTTTTATTTAAAAAAAAATAAATAATAATAAAGCGTTTATTTGTCGCGTTTTTATCAAATCATCCTTTATAAAGCATTTTCTAAAAAATCATTTTTTACAAAAATTTACACGCTTTTCTTTTTTCAAAATAAACACAACCTTTTTTTTAGTAACCATAAAACCACATTTAACACTTCCTTTTCATTTTTTTCGACTTTAACTAGTTCTTTTTCGAAAAATGGGGCGCGACATAGAGTGCTAAAAATTGAATAGAATATGCTGAAAGGCAGAAATTTGTCATTACAGTTGCTCAACGAGATAATACAATAATTTTCAACTCAAATTTGAAACATCTTTAACAAAACTAGTATTGAAATACGTGCGTTGCACGTTGTAGGTATTTTATTTTGTGACACTTAATCAAATAATGTATTATTTTAGATTGATTAAAAATGAAAAAAATTCTAACTATTTAAATCATTTTATTATTCTATTACAACTAATAAAAAAGAATGAAGTCTACTATATATTAAAAAAGATCTATTTGGAGTACTCTACTTCTTCTCCAACAAAACATATAAACCACTTTCAAAGTATTTCTATTTTATATCTTAGTAGAAATTCAAAAAAGTAATGAAAAGTAAGTAAAGAAAAAGAGTAATGAGGCCTTTGAAAAAAAATCAAAATTAATACCTTTTTATTATCTTATACACTTTATCCTAAAAGTGTAACACTTTTCCATAAGAAAGAAAAAGAAAAAATGATCCCCTCTTCATTATGTGTTATAATAAATAGCGTATATACCATATTATGGAATACACGATAAGTTTCAACAATCAGAATATTCAGTTGGAATGATTATCATCTTATACTGATTGCATCAGTACAATTGACTTCATATTATTTTAATATGTATTTCTGCATCATAAATTATGTATTCCTACAAAACATATAAGCCACTTTCAAAGTATTTGTATTTTATATGTTAATAGAAATTTAAAAAATAATGAAGAGTAAGTAAAGAAAAAACATAACGAGGCCTTTAAAAAATTCAAAATTAATAACCTTTCTATTATCTCATATACTTTATCCTAAACATGTAACACTTTTCCAATAGAAAGAAAAAGAAAAACTTGATCCCCCTTACATCCTATTTTATAATAGATAGTATATATACTCATAATATAGAAAATACAATAAGTTTCAACAATCAGAATACTCGGTTGGTGTGTTTATCATCTTTTGTACTAATTACATAAGTACAATTGATTTCATATTATTTGAATATATATTTCAGCATCATCAGTTATGTATCTCTCACCAAAAAGATGATACGTTAAATGAATTTTGAACAAACTAAACACATACACAATCCTTGTGAAATAACTACCCAAACTTTTTAAAAATTATTTTTATTATCATTTTGTACATTGTTCTCACATAAAGAAGGATAAATACTTTTACTTTTGCTTATCATTTGTATATAGATTTTTATTTTTTTTAAAAATATATTGGAATTATTAGATCAAGTAGTTACAATTTAAAATAATATTTTCTAAGGTTTGAATCTTATTATTAAAAATAAAGATAGTAAGTTTAACTTGGTTCAAAAAGTTTAACTTAGATTCAAAATATCTATATGTAACAGGCCCTTGAATCTTCATTGTCAAAAATATGTTTATCGTATATAATTCTTTTAAACAACAAAATAAGAAACTTAAACTCAAAGTTATAATTAAACTAATTTGAAATATAAATATCAAAGTGCTTTGAATTTAATTCAAAAAAGTGTAAATTTGTTAAGAAATAGCTGAGTAAAATTTATTTATTTCATAATAATCTTGACTCTTGATTTTTATAATATAATGCTTAGTTCTTCTTAATCCTTTTACCATTATATTTAAAAAAATTTATATGTCAATATCTACTTTTAAAATATTTACATGCTATATTTGCTTACAAA
Organism: Mitragyna speciosa; assembly: GCA_024721245.1. Classification (NCBI taxonomy): domain Eukaryota; kingdom Viridiplantae; phylum Streptophyta; class Magnoliopsida; order Gentianales; family Rubiaceae; genus Mitragyna; species Mitragyna speciosa. Next base: position 14,593,236 of record CM045565.1, on the reverse strand, counting down.
AAGTCAACTACAAGTTATTTTCAAGGGGGAATTGGGGTTGCTTCTTATTGTATAAAACTTGAAAATTAACTAAGTATGCATTTACTGTATGACAATACATTTAACTTGTCATCTGTTTTAGGAAGGATACACAACTGATGATGTTGAAATACATACTGAAATAATACGAAACTATAAGATGACTAAAACCAAAAAAAAATCATAAAAAATGTAAGAAAGGAACTACAAGTAACTATTTCCATTTAGCTAGGAATAATATCTGGATAAAATGAATTTCCTTTTATAATACAACTCAATTTAGTTATTTTGGACCCATGAGTGTTTGACATGTTTATGAACGATTGATTTGGAATAAATCTTGTTAGCAATAACTTTTAGTAATTTAAAAAGAATAACAAATAAAATTTCTTAGCACAAATTTTCAGTATATCCTTAATTGCGTAAATTTGATTTTTACATTAATACAATATATCCTTTATCAATTTGGACTTGTTCTATTAGTTCTACTTATTGTAGTGTTTAAATTCAACAATAAATATATTTCAAAATTGAGAGAGACAAAACTTCACTTGAAATGTACTTACTTAGGTTCGTATAGATTATGTGTGGGATCTTATGATATCAAGTTGCAGTAATTTAAGATTTCATTTATGTTAATTACTTCTTTTTTTGTATTAATTTCTTTACCATTATGAATTCAAGTTTTTAATTGGTCAGATTTGTAGACGTTCTTCAAAGTTCAAAGCAAAAAAAAAAAAAAAAACATGTTATGAATAATAAAGTCATAATTATGATCACTAATTCTTCTATGCTAGATCTAAAAAATCAATGTAGAGGTCGCCATGTCATTAATGATCAGTTTCATATCTTGGACTTTGAACATTGATTTTTAGTGCATACAAATTTTAAATATAAAGAAATTTTTGTTGATGCATATATTCTTTAACCTATACACCTAATATTGGATGTGAGATCTAGTCTTTCAAAAGTTAACAATTGATACTGCAAAATAAAATTAAGAAACTCAAGCACGCTTCCTAACAAATAAAGAACAAAAAAAAAAAACCTATACATTTGTTTAGACAAAGAGCCTTAAAGTGTAGACAAGGTTAACACATCTGGTACATAGAGAATGACATGGAATAGAAAGCCTTTCCACCCAAAATATGATTCCACCCATAATAGGTCGGAAAAAAAAATTATAGAGAAAAGTGTAAAGTGCTTAGGTAAAGTATTGAATTCCTTGCAAATTGAATGCAATCTACTTGTTCATCTCTCACTATCATCAATTTTTTATGAGGGTTTAAGGTTTCTCAAAGCAATGTTAGTAGAACAGAGTTTAGGGGCCTCAGAAATAACACATCTTATATAACTAAACTTATTCATATAAGATTAAAAATTCCTAACAATTTTTGGTGGCTTATATCGACTTACTCCTTCTTTATACAGTAGATTCATTATATTACTAATTTCTTATACATTCTTAATACTCTATATAATTTTGAGATGATACAATTTTAAATAATCGAGACTAATTTTTACTAAATGTCAATAAAAAATGAGAAGCAAAATCTATTATAACCATTACTATATGCATATCCATCACATGCTTTAGTAACCAAGTAAATGTGTTCAACACTTTATTACAGAAAATAAATTACATAGATGGATGGTGCTATACTCATGCGTAAATTTTGAATGTTTTAGATTCTAAGCAGTATGGTGAACCGCAAACGAAAGGGCATAAACATAATAATATAATATTTTGATCTGGCCATCTTGGTTCTGCTTCTACCTTATCCATCTACCAAGTGATCATAAAATACATTTATTGCTCATACCAGAGTTCAAATTCTAGCTAATTTAAAGCAAAGAATGATCAAATCAGTTTTTTACAGTTCTACTCCTATTTTATCCATCTACCAAGTGATCATAAAATAATATTTATTACTCATACCAGAGTTCAAAATCAAGCTAATTCAAAGCAAAGAATGATCAAACCACTTTTTTACAATTAAGCTTAGCTAAAACTGATTCATAACAATTATAACCTTGTAATATCTGAGGACAGATTGCAAATTGATGATGACCATGTTCATGATTTTGGTGCTTTAGAGTGCTTTAATGGTGTAAGGAACTATAAAGACAAATGTAACGATACAATGAATATATAAGCTAGCAGTTGTCTTCAAAATGTTGCTGCACTTATTTGCATTGTCATTTCAATGACTGCATTCAAATTTCGAAGTCCAAATGATATTCTTATTGTAGACACCAAATTTTGACACACCATTTATTTTCAAACACCGGGGGGCATGCTTGCATTTTTTAGGACAAATTTTAAATTTTTAATAATCTTCAGGGGGGCAAAATAGTAATTTTATCTGTAAATATTTTTCTAACAATTTTTGGGGGCTTTAAATTCATATTTTTACTTTTATATGAATTTATTAATTTCTTATGATTTTTTCAGATTTAATTAGTATTTTTATATTTTTACCAGCATAAGGGCAAAATGGTAATTTCGTCTCGCTGAATACCATTTTAGCTCATTTTAAGTTCCAAATTCATTTTTCAAATTCTTGAGGCATGTTTCTGAATTTTCTTAATTTTTTGAGGTCAATAGCTATTTTTCTGCTAATTTTCATTGCCCAAGGGCAAAATCGTCATTTTACAAATTAAATTCATTTTTCACCAATTTTGAGTCAAAAATGTATTTTCCAGTGTTTTAAGCTTATTTTTAGTTTTTGGTAATTTTTTGAGGCCAATAATTATTTTTCTGTGAATTTTCATTGCCCAAGGGCAAAATCGTTATTTTACAAATTAAATTCATTTTTCACCAATTTTGAGTCAAAAATGCATTTTCAAGTGTTTTAAGCTTATTTGTAATTTTTGATAATTTTTTCAGAGACGATTACTATTTTTTCTGTGAATTTTCATTGCCCAAGGGCAAAAATTGTCATTTTACAAATTAAATTCATTTTTCACAAATTTTGAGTCAAAAATGCATTTTTTAGTGTTTTAAGCTTATTTGTAATTTTTGATAATTTTTTGAGGTCAATAGCTATTTTTCTGTGAATTTTCGTCATCCAAGGGCAAAATTGTCATTTCACATTCCAAACTCATTTTTCACCAATTTTTGGATCCCAAATTCGTTTTTAGGTTTTAAGCATGTTTCTAAGTTTCTAATTTTTTTCAGAGTGAATTAGTGTTAATGAATTTATTATTTACATTTTTCTTGATTTTTTTTCATTATTGTGAAAGAATAAATTTTTAAAGGATAAAGTTGTAATTTTTGTAGTCAAGGGTATTTTGGTCTTTTAATCATTTCTTGGAGGTTAAGATTTGTGCAGTATAAATACCCACTTAGGGATTAAAAAAAAGGGAGGAAAATGGAAAAACCCTAAAACACTTTGGCTTTTGTGATTTTTAGATTAAAGCACATACTCTCTCACCACAAAACACACACACTTCATCTTCCACTTGTTACTGTTCATCGGCTCGTTTTTAAAAGGCCAGCTACTGTTCATTGTCTTCTGCAAATTCATCATCAACTGGCTTAAAAGGTAAGGTCTTCATTTGATTTCTTTCCTTTTAGTTCACTTTTTTTTTTTCATTGTATTGTCAAAATTGAATAAATGAAGATATAAAATCTTGGGTTTATTTTGTGATTTATGTGGGTCTTCCAGTTTCTTTGCTTCCTGTTCTGTTTTTGTTTTTTGGTTCTGGTTAATATTCTGGGTTCTCTCCACCGTCTCTCCCTCCCTTTCCTCAGTCCTCTCACCATCCACGCATCACCCACCATAGCTGCCATCAAAACCAATCCCTAAGCCATTACAGAACTAACAAGCCACTGCCACCACCGTTCACTTACCAATTCTTGCCCATTCAACCTATTACTATCACAAGCCTACCACCACAACGCCTCCCATCATCTTCGACCTGCACAAAAGATAAACAAACAGCAAAGAATTCCACCAATTAACCCCAAATCACCACACAAACACATCAATACCACCAATCCCAACCCAAAAACACCATCGCCCTTGACACCAAAGCCAGCTCCAAATAGCCCCAGAGACAATTCAATCCCAACAGACAACCAGAACCCCATCATTGAACTACCAACAATACACACACCACCAAATCTCCAACCAAGTTAGGAAACCCAATCACAGTCATAAGCACAGTCAATTCGCAACTTCAAGCCACCTAGAACAGCCCCAAACGAACAAGTCCCTGCCCACAGACAGACCCCTGCTCAGCTCACAATTGACACAGTCTGTAACACCCTGGAAAATGCCCTTACAAAAGACATTTTTTTTCCTTATTTAGGGTTAAGTGTTAATTCTAGATTTAGTAGTTGGAAGATTTCTTGAGTTAATTAGGTTAATTAGTTAAGATTTTCATTTTAAGCAAGAACGCTTAAGTACTACATTTAGAATAATTTTACTTGACCATTTAATTTATATTAGAGTTTAAATTTTGCTTAATTTATTCTACTATTTTCTAGCCTTTTGACTACTTGAATTTTAGCTCAATTTTACTCAAAAATTTTACTTATTTTCTTGCTTTATTTTCTTTTCCCTTGGCTGAAATTTTTCTCTTTCTTTTCCTTTTCTCTTGGCCGAAAATTCTTTTCTTTTTCTTTCTTCTTTATGGCCGGATTTTCTTTTCCCATTTTTACTCTATTTTTGGTTTAATAATTTATGTCTTATTATTGTTAGTATTAAGTGATAAGAGGGTATTAGCTCCACCAATTAAATTAATCCAAGATAGCTACCTCTTGCATTAAAAGCTTACTTTTTACTTTACTCTTGTTATGATATTATTGGTTAATTATTTCCTCACCTTTTCTTCAATTCTTTTTCATTTTTCCTAGACTATTTCTTTCTCTTTTTCTCTCCCCTTGGCCGGCCATCTACCTTTCTCCTTCTTCCCTCATTTTTTGCTCTCAACTCCTTGAACTTTCATCTCTCAAGTTGGAAGAAATCCACCATAGGAAGTGGGCTTCTACCTTTTCTAAGCAAAGTTCTAAGCATATCTAAGGTATTTACCATGAACTTATCTTATTAATTTCATGTTTTAATTAGTTTTTATGCAAGTTTAAGACTAAGTTTCTTGTTAATACTACTTAGAGAAATTAGTTAGAACTTGAGAATTACTTGCTATATAAAGTGTTCTTGTGGTTAGATAGACTAGTATATGGCCTTTAAACCTGGAGAATTTATGTTTTATATGTGGTTTAGTTGAAGATTTAAGTTGGAACTCAAGAACACTTAAAACAGTCATGCTGGACCAGTTTTAGTAAAACTTTCATAACTTGGTGTAGATAGCTTGGATTCGAATGATTCTTGTTGTTTTAGAAACTAGATTCATAGGGCTTTCAACGGTATAAGCTTGCACTGTGGTTCATTGTGTATTAATCGCAGAAAGTTTGCAAAGTTGGCTGAAAACTTGATTCTGCGTGAAACAGTTTTGATGATGAGCCAACTAGAGGGCTGATTTTGAACCTGTTCTAGTTGGAATTTGGATTGATGATCTTCACGAAAGTTGTAGCCCTATAAACGTACTTTCAAACCATGTAATCACAATTCCCTAGTTCTTAGTGGATTGACCCCAGCAATGGCACGAAGTTGGCTGAAAACCAACCCTGTGCAGAGTTGGGTGATGATTCTTGGAGTAGGGATTTTGAATTTGAGTGGAATCTTGATTGAATTTGAGTTTAAATTGAACATAGAAGTTGTGGTACATGTTGAATGGATTGGGTTGTTGAATTTTCTTGCAGGTTTAAAAATTTTGGTTAGTCCGATTTAAGGGGAAATGCTGCCGAAATTTCGGTAGAATTAAAAGAAGAAAAATGATAAGTGAAATTTTAAGCTTAGAATAGTGTTCAATTGAGGGAAATTTAAGTGTAGGAATTTTTAGAAATGATCTAGTGATAGATTAGACTTTCTTAGAATAAGTAAACCCTAAACCCTAGAAACCCTAAAACCAAAACCCTAGAAGTAAGTGGGGTATTTTCTTGACTTTTTCTTACTAAATTTACTAGGATTTTAATTGAGTTTTTATGTTATTATTTCTTTTAAATTTCAGGGTCCGAAAACACATCACGACCATTTCACGAGATATTTTCTTAGGCTTTCAAGGTGAGTGTCTTTATGTGTGCATGATGCATGAAATGTGATATTTTATTTGATAAATATTATGCGAAAATTTGCAATTACTATGTGAATACCTGTGCTACTTGAGGAAAGATGTGTACTTTATCACATCTATTCCGCAATGTGTTACTTGCTTTCATTGACCAATGTGTTATTTGTGTGTGCGTGAGACTACCGTGACTAACTTCACCGTTATTTCACGGATGGTCAACCCGGCTGCACGTGGGAGGACATAAGGTGTTGGGTGTTTTAGGGCTTGATGTTCTTTCCCTTTCGAGTTGTGAATCCTCAAAGAGGCCAACTCCGGATTGAACCTGTTTGCTTGTTGGCCCTCCAGGGTTGAGAATATCTCCCTGGATGTGGTAGCTTGTACGGAGGTTATAAGGTGATTGGCGGTTAGGGTTTGTGCTTGATAAAACTGATATGTTCTTTGATAAAAGACCTGAGCTATTATCTCGGTCCAAATATCGTGACTACATGATCAGTACTTGCTCTTTCTGCGGTTAAGCTTGCTTCCGTAGTTGAGCCCTGTATCCTCCTTTGACTACATGTTAAATTAAATTGTTCATATCTTGATTTATTAATTAATTGCTCGATTATTTTATTTACTAAAATAATGAGTTCTTGATTTGATTGCATGACTTGGACATTCACTGGGCTATTATAGCTCATTCCGTTTTATTTGTTTTCCTTACTCAGGTTTCCTGAAAAAATTAAAGCTGGAACGACTGATTTTGAGTATGCTAGATGTTTTAGTTATTGTAATAGCCGAACTGTATTAGGCTATCTTTGTGAAAAATCATGTATATTATGACACGTAAACTTTTGATGTGAATTGTACTTTATGATAAATAAAATGAGTGTATTTTATTTATTCCATTTTATTTTAGTTTACTTTATTTTAAGTTAAGTACGCTCGGACGTTTGCGTGAGTGTGTGAATCGAGACCTGGCGAGAGCTAGGCAGGCAGTCCGCTAAGCCCTTTGGTGCGCCTCTGGGTAAGGTGGGGCTGTCACACAGTCTCCCCTCAATCTCCATACACGGCCACCATTCAAGCTCCCTGCCACATCTCCTCTGTACCAACGCCCCCCAAAAACAATGCCCACCATCACCAACCCCCTCCTCTGTCAAAGCCTACACAGAAAACAAACAAGACAGTAGGAAACCAGGCAACACCACATCCATCATCACACTCAATCTATCTGCCATTTTACCACTAAACCTGCAAACAAACACCAAGTATTAAAGCCTCCACCGGCAAACAACCATCCCCAAAGCCCCTCGCAACCTCCAATTCACCACCCACGGCCAAACACATTTTCAGACACCACCATACAACCACCACCATCAGCTACTACCCCGTCGAAAAATAGCCCCCTGAGCCCACTGCTTCTCCCACCTGTAAACAACCAAAACCTCCATCAATAGCAGCTATTCTCCTTGCAAAATCAACTCCATAAGCCTAAGGTCAAGTTCCAGTCATCACCTCTCTTGTTTCTTCACACCATAGCCTCACAAAAAGCCTTCTCACAGCCTACCAATCACACCCTCTTCATCAGTAACTTCCAACAACCACGCCAATCAACCTACCTGCCTCACAAAATTACCCAAGGCCAAATCCCATTTCCATCTTCCCTTTTCCCGTAATCCCCTGTACATCATTAAGAAAGGAGAGAACAGACTACGAAGGGGAGAGAGTGAGATACAGAATGCACAAAAAATTAAAGAGAGGAGTGAACCGAAGAGATTTCAGAGCAAACAGGAAAAGAGAGACAAGGGAGGGAACTAGAAGAGAAAAACGAAGAGATCAGGAGAAGAGTGAGAGCAACACATGGAAGAGCATATCAGAGAAGAGAAAGAGAGTGAGAGTGATTGAGAGAAAATGGGAAAAATGGGCGTCTGAAGAAGATGAGTCGAGTGAAAAATGGAAATTTGGGGTTTTGCTTAATTTTTTTTTATTTAAATTTATTTTCAATCCATTTTGGTTTTTGACTTATTCTATTTTTGGAATTGCTCTTGTTTTGTTCAAGTTGTTTGTTAACTAGTTAATTGTTTTAGTTAATTAAGGTAATTTAATTAATTAATTTGGTGTTTATTATAGTTTGGTATTTTGTCCTTTTGATTATTATTATTATTATTATTATTATTATTTAATCAAGCAAGTATTTTGTTTATAATCCTTGTTCTCTTGTGTATTATTAATGGGCCATGAGAACTATTTTTCTTAGGCAATTAAGTCCCTTCTAATCACATCTTGATCCTCTAGCTTTAGGTTGCCTCCATTTAGATCTTGATTAATTACAATTATATCTTGCATTTATTAGAAATTATTGTTTTGTCCCTCCAATTTACTTTAATTTTTGCATTTTCGAACCCTTATACTTATGTGGAGTTTTAATTTTATCCCTTAAATTTTATAAAAATTCTAGTCCCCTTAGTCTTAGACTTTACATTTTTATTCGAATTTGACAATGCTTACATATTTTTATGTTTTAGTCATTTATATTGTGGTACGTTGACTTGTTTGTTCATCTTGTTAGCATTTAGTACCGAGTCTTCGAGAGGTATCCCTATTTCTTATTAATTTCTCTTTTATGTGCTCCAATGTGCCTTACGTGATTTTTATGCGTTTTATTTACATATTTCCTATTTGGTATGTTCCTTATGTATTTATTTCTTTCATACGATTTCATTTTAAATCTTATTATTTCTTTATTATTATTTTGATAAAAATGTAATATTTTTGTATTTAGCTAGTCAATGTAATAGTTAAATTATTTTTCTCATATTTTAGCAAAAATTCGTGTAATTAGATAGAAAGTGTAATAGATAGGGCATTTTTAATTTCCCCCTTTAAATTGTAAGTCAAGCCCCCCGGTGTAATAGTTAGGATTTATTTGCTTTTGCGTGCTTACATGCTTATTTGTTTTACCGTTTTCATTAGGATTTTTGCATCTAGAATATCATGCTTACGTGTTATGTGCTCCAATGTGATCTTACATGTTTTTATGTGTTTAATTTGCTTTTAATTTATGCTTTACTATTTAATTCATGTTTTATTGATATTCCGTCACCATACTAGTCCAACACTAGTTGTGGCTTATTGTTTCCCACTAGTCCAACGCTAGTGAGATTTTCCTTAGAACGGGCTAATCCAATACTAGACCCCTAGGACATTTTAGTGATTAGGTTCATTCGTGTGCATTTCTCATTTCACACACTTTTAGTTTTTCTTTCCATTTGGCACGATTTTATTATTACTATTACTTATTATTATTATTATTTTGACATATTTGTTAAAATGCATGACATCTAGGTTGCATTTCACTTAGACTTTAGGACATTTGTGTGATTCGACTAAAAATAGTCGCCTACTCACGTGGGAAGCGGTGGCGTACAGGCCCTTCCCCCCTCCGTGGGTAGAAATATTCAGTCACGAGTTATTAGTCCCCCGTACCCGTCATGTTGCATACCCACCTTCTTTCTTCACGTACTATATATTATTATTGTCTTTTCTTTTTGCATCACATTTTGCATAAAAACTCGTGACTCCCTCGAGGTCTCGACTTCGGGTTTCGCAATTAATGCGATAATTCCGACCAAGCTTCGACGGGACATTCCGACCCTCCCGATACGCATATTTAGACTTAAGATTTGCATTCATTTAGATACATCCAAAACGCGACAGAACTTAGGGTTAATTTAGGAAATTTTGATTAAACCTCGCAACTAGCCTCGGCTAGGTTGAAAGGGTGCCTTAGGCGCAAGCCTTTGCCTTCCCTTTCTTCAAATGTGACTCCCGGACCCTTTTTTCTCGTTTTTTCGTAGACCGGAGTTGAAAAAGGGTTCTAAATGATTTTTTTATAAAATTTTTTATTTTTATTTTGTTAAACGATTTTTCAGGGTGACTTGGTACGCCCTAACTCAGTACCAAGTGGCGACTCCATTTTCTAAAATAAAACCCTTTTTCAAAAGTTATTTGGCCAAACCTGTCGCATTTTTAGTCCCGGCCTTGTTTTCTTTAAAATACCATTTTTCTTAAAATACACTTTTTCAATAAAAACTCGATTTTTCACACACGCACACGATTTTTTCCCAAAAACTTGCTTTTTCAAAAGGGTCATTAGACTAGACCGTCTTTTCGGGACGCGACAGTCACGACCCCACGAGCACCCCTTTTACTTTACGATTTTTTGGGCGCGACACTTATTACAATAAAGAACCACACTATCTTAAGTTCCAGTTCGTGAAGTTGGACTGCAGCTATGTACCAAAACCTTATTCAAAAGTCTACAAAGAACTATAGCTTGAGCACATTTTGAGAGTTTTGAAAAATGGCTAGGAACTTTGATGTTCATGAAGAGACATGGATCCTAATATAGTCTTCTTAAAGCCAGTAGTCGACCAATGCTTTTAAGAAAAGAAATCTTGTGTCCAACACTATAGGTAAAACAATAATCCATTTTTCACTACTACAAGCATAGGAGTTGCTATTCAAAAGACTTTCTGTTAAGTTGTGTTTATGTATTATTATTTAACAAAATAGTACTATGAGACTGGAAAATTGGGTTATCGTCCGCTGGGGTTCCGTATTGTGTTGTTGTTGTTTTTTTTTTCTTTATTTATAAATTTGATATAATTGCGTTTTGAGAGTTGAACAATTAAAATTAATGTTGCATGACTGCTGGAAATATTTGGAAATCATGTTCATAAAAAAGGACATATTGTTCTTCCTGAAAAAACTGAGATTCAACTTCTCTGATGATTAGTCATCCCTCAATCACCAAGTACAATATGCTTATATATGGTCTTTAGTATAATACCAGCATACTAAATTAGCCAAAAAGATTCATTAGTTACTGGAGACGCTTTCAGCTTGACTAAACAAGTTTTAGTGATTCTAATATAAAGGTTTATTAGAATGGATCTTAATGGGTGCTTGCTCTATATAGACATAAAAAAGGAAGAGATGCTTCACACAAGCTCTTCCACCAATAACATTTTTTAATTTTGAAAAAGACAGGCAACAGTTAGTCAACACATTTTTGGTGTTATCAGACATGTATTATATCAAAAGTCAGATATTTTTTAACATAATATACAGAACCAATATACTGATAATGTTAGATTTCTTTAGTGTTATAATAGTATGGTTTGTCATTTTGAGATGTATCAGAACATATGTTAATGGAATTTGAATGAAAAATGATGTGTATCACTACAAGTTAAGAGCATATTTAATTTGTTGTCTCAGTTTAATCTCTAATTTTGATATTTGTTGAATAAGTAATGGGACTCATTTTGGTGGTTGTTTCCTTTGCCAGACAATCTCAGTATTTGATGTCTTTCTTTTCTAGAGGAAAATCTGTTAATATACTAATGGCTGTAGATGGACCACGTGTCCATTCTAGGAGGACAAAGCGGTTTGAGGGTCTATAGTTTTCGTGCGGAGATATGTTGATAAATAATAGTGTTCAGACAACTTGTGGATGGAACTCTGATTGAGGGAAGATGAATTCTCTAGTGCTTCTTCTTGTTGCTAATTCCAACTTTGAGGGTCTTCAACAATCGTGGCTTCAAGAGTGTGCAATCGATCAACTAAAATAGGGTGGCTAAATATTACTATATATTTTCAGTGTAAATTTTTATTAGTAGGAGAGATTGGATTTAAATTACTTATACTGGTCAACAACTTGTCATTGTTGGTCAGCCACTTGTCTATTTACATTCTTGACAAAATAAATTTGTGAATCTCCACATGTCTATATAAAAAGATTTTGAAAATAAGGTCTTGGATGTTGCATAACATTCAGCTGACCCGGCATATTTATTAGTTAGACATCAATTGAAAGCTTAAAGAGGTGCCATTGCTGACATAGTCAATAGTAATTCTAAAACCCTTTCCAAAACACAAAAAACTTATGTTCCTACATGTATTATTCTAGAATTTATAAACTTTTCGTTTAAGACAAAATATTGATGATACAATAGATTAATCATTATACCGATAAAAATTGTTTGCAATCAAAGTATATGATTGACTGACGAATTAAAAGAGATGAAAAGTGTTACCTCACAATTTGTTGAGTTTTGATTTTGATTCTAACTTTAAAGATTCTTTGATGCTTCAACTTATGGAGAGAATTGCAGTTAGATCAGTGCATGCATTTATGGATGTATGCTTTTCTTTTAAAGGCATAAATTTTATGTTTCTCTTTTTCTGATTTGGAAACTTATATTTTCTAGTAATTTTTTTTGGCAATCTTAAGTTTGATTTTTAAAATTTCAAATATACACAACTTCACTATTATCCCAACATGTGCTATTCGTGGGTGGTTGCTTATTCGTTGTCGAGGCATTCTTTCTTGGAATTGTTTGGCATATTCATCTCTGGCTTAGGTTAAAATTCTCAACAGCTAAATATATAATTTCCTTTTTCAGGGCGTGATTTTATGTCCTTCCACTATTAATCTTCGAATATTGGTGATTTCATGTACTTCAGTTTCCTATGATATATACCCAATTTTAATGGCACTATTTAATTTCTATATAATTACTAATTTCTAAAACTTGAAATTCCCTTCCAATTCACAAATTTATTGCTTAAAAAAATTAAGGAAACATGCTTTAACAAAAACTACATTCCTAAACTAAATACTCAATATTAATATTACATAATTAGCCCTAACAATTATAAGAAAGGCAATTAATTTGGAGACATAATATTGTCATTATTTTGCTTTGTAAGGGCACTATAGGAAAGAAAATCTAAATCACTCGCAAAACTCCCACTTTTAATATATATAATAATATAATATAATATAAGATAAGATAAGATATAAGATATAAGATATAAGATTAGTCCAAATTAGAATGATGACACTAGGGTGGAGGTTTACAATTTTTTTTTTCTCTATTTATGAATCATTTGATAACCTATTTTTCACCAACAAATGCAAAAAAAGGAACACACAAGAACGATGTCCTAAGCTTCCATGCTATTCTATGTAGATTCCATCCTCGAAATCATCGAGGATCTAACTCACTCATTGATGCTTCATTCAAGGATTTTGTTGCAGCTGCACGTTGAATTTGACTCGAACTTCTTGTTTTTGCAGCTTCAAGAGGCAGAGGTTCTTCTGAAGCAGTGCTACTGCCTTGTGTGAAATATGCAGGCTCAGAAGGTAATGGGAGACTGGTAGAAAAGCTATGGAGCATCAAAACAACAGTAGCCATGGTTGGTCTGCTAGATACATTGTCTTGAACACACAGCAAGCCAATATGGATGCCTCTCAATATAGTTTGCACTGAATCTGAACCAACCTGGAGATTGGAATCTATTATATTTGAAGCTGTTCCTCTGAGCCAGTTTTTCCAAGCCTAAATGGATTCAATATAATCAATGATAAATGTTACACACGGGCAATCATAGGCGATATAATTAATCGACAATTGTAGTTCATACTTACATAGCTCAGAAGGTCCTCCACATTTTGGCCAAATCTGAAATAGTAATTCTTTCTACCACTTATGATTTCCAAGATTAACACTCCATAGCTGAAGACATCTGACTTGTTTGAAACTAATCCATGCAATGCATACTCTGGTGCCATATATCCACTGCATAATTATCATTGTTAGGGATAATAAATAGACTTAAGGCACGTTTTAATGAAGACAGACACAATCAAAAGTTTTAATAGCTATGATTAGTTAATTACCACACACTAGCTGTTAATATATACACACATGAAAACTTACTGGGTCCCCACAATTCTGTTCGTATTGGCTATACTCTCATCAAGTTGGAACAACTTGGCCATACCAAAATCTGATATTTTGGCATTCATATCTTCGTCTAAGAGAATATTACTAGCTTTGAGGTCACGATGAATAATCTTCAATCGAGAATCTTCATGTAAATAAAGAAGTCCCTTTGCAACACTTTCAATGACTTTGTAACGGAAATCCCAGGTCAACAATAATTTCTTTACTGGATCTAAATTGGACCAACAATGCAAATCAAAGAAAAATTATCATTAGGGATAAAATGTTGAATATATATTAGTAAATTAACTACCTTCCAAACCCAAATTATCCTCTTAAATTTCTAATTGAGTCAATTGAAATCATTTAACTTTTATCTTTCTAATCAGAATTTTATATTTGTATTACAAACTAACAAAAATCCCTATATGAAGAAGGCTCTTTTGTGCTTTTGGATGTTTCACACGAGGTTGTTTTTGTGTACTTGCTATACAGATAATTAATTAATTGTCTACTGTTAATTTGATCATGACAAATAAACTGGTGGGATAGCTTTTTCCTGTAATGTGAAGAAACAAAGAACCAGAATTTTTGGAAATAGTAGGCAGAAAAACATACCAAAGAGGACTTGATCAAGGCTTCCATTTGACATGAACTCATAGACCAGAAGTCTTTCTGTTTTTTTCAGGCAGAAACCCAACAATCTAACCAAACTTTTGTGTTGAAGCTTTGCCACCAATAAGACTTCATTCCTAAATTCTATTTCACCTTGTCCTGAATTCTTAGATAGTCTTTTTACAGCTATCTCTTTTCCATCTGAAAGATTACCCTGAGACGTATTTTGGAACAATTTCCATAATAAATTATACTATTTCAGTACAAGTACATGAAGTACATTACATCTAGCTCAGCGTTGTTCTGATATTTTTCAGCATAAAATTTTTTATCACTGAAAATAATTCACTAAGCTTCTAAAAGAGTAGTGCATGTTAGTCTTTTAGACTTTTTTCAATTAACACAAGTTGAGGTGAAAAAGTCAGCCCTCAAGCGTCTAAACTGCGGCTTTTTCTGTTAAAATCAAGTTCCCAAATGGATGGGATGGTCTACGTGAGACATCAAGTAATTGAGTTGCCAAAATTGTAGCGTGAGAATAAACCAAGTGGTTATTTCAGCTTATTTAACCTGTTTGATTTGGCTAGAATGATCAAGTTTTGCGAGTAACATACCTTGTAAACAGCACCAAATCCTCCTTTTCCCAGCAAGTTAGCGTCAGAAAAATTATTTGTTGCTGCTCTAATTACTTCAAAATCATATTGCACCGTTTCCACCCTCTCAATTTCATCTACATATTCACAACAGCAAAACAAAGAATGCTAGAGCTGACCGAAACCACACAATAATACTTTTTATGCCACAGAATAGTAAGTAATACTTGTTTTTCCTCAAATCTTGATGCATGCTTTTGCATCATGCTCTAGTAGTATTATACTGTGGATGCATGAGGAAAGTTTTAGATTGCTCAAGAAAGCAAAATTATTCCCTATTGACCCAAGAAATTGAACTTAGTACCATGAATCATCCAGATTTGTTGTTCAGTAGGTCACATAGAATAGCTTCAGTAATGAAGAGCATGGTAATAACCAAGCAGACAATTTATATCGGATATATATATATATATATATATATATATATATATATATATATATATATATATATATAGCCATAAACAAGTACTTTGCTGCTATAATTTAGTAGATAAGTGGCTTTCACATGGGATGCTTGGCCCTGAGACCATTGGACTAACACACTTTACCAAGATTGGTATTTTCAGTTTACAGTGGTAAGTATGCAGAATGATCACTTGGCTTGGACGAGACAAGAATATCCTTGAACTTACCCTCATGTGTCTCCCCTTTCCACCAGTTTTGCCATTTTCTTCGACAAATGAAAATGCCAAGAGCGAGTATTAAAAAAACTACTGCAGAGATGACACAAATAATGATAATGGTTGTCTTACTCCCGTCCTTTCCTGCAAAAACATGATTTAGTCATCCTTATGAAGCAGTGTACAGAAGATTTTGTTTGAATGCTAACACTCAGAAGAAGAAGCCCTTTAGGTAGCTAACGTGTAATGTTCATTACAAATGTCTTTGGTTCTGTATGAGAGGACTAGATATGATCTTTTGAAATTGCTAAAAACGCAAATTACTGCACTCTCAGATTGATTTCTTTCACTAGCTTAATTAAAGACACTCCCCCACCCAAAACCCCCAACCCCCACACCACCCCCCCCCCCCCCCCCGGCGGCCCCTCCCAAAAAAAAAAACACAGAAAAAGGGGGTATTGGACAAATTAAAGCTATATTTTGCAAGCGATCAGATTGAGGGATAATGCATATATCTTCGTGGTGGCAAATGTTAAATGCAATTAAATCATAGTCATTTGCATAATTAGGCTTGCAAAACTAATTTGATATTTTGTCCAACAATTGCTAATGTATGCGGGAAAAAGATTATATATACTCATTAATACGTCTTTGTATTCTGTATTCTTTGAAGCCAAATAGACTGCTTGTAATACCTTTTTGGGGTGGTGAGGGTGATTGTGATAACGCCAAAGGTGGCGGCGGCGGTGGCAGAGGTGGCGGTGGCGGAGGTGATCGTGATAGAATCACATTCTCATTGTAGAAGGGGAATACCTCATACCAATAACTACAGCTTGGTCCAATAACTCTGGCTCCATCTACCCCATGACAGCATTGCGTCATAATTTCTAAAGCCCATCCAAGGCAAAGATTGCAGTTCCCAGCATCTAAATTAGGTGTGCACTGCATATATGCATAGATAGTCTGAATATTACTATCATTCTTGCTTTTTCCTGCAGCGAACTTGAGGAGTGAGGAACCCCCAACTGTTTGATTTCGTAGAGTGTTTGTCAAATTACTCAGCTGCTGAAAAAATAGGTTCGAATTTGAAGGAACTTTTGAACTTTGAAGATTAAAATTCGGTTTTGTGGTCATGTTATGAAGGATGTTCTTGTTTGAATATCTTAACATACAAAGAGTATACCATCCAATTGCCTCCTTTTGATTAGGACACAATTCCATGATCTCATTGAAAGAATCATTTACACAAACTTGACAGTCCTGATCACTAGCATCTCCTCTACAGAGCGCAATGGCATACACTCTGTCAGGATCTTCACCGACCGAGGAATTGTAAAATCCGGAGGGACTAATGTTAGAGGAAAGGGAAGAAAGAAGGATGTTCAAATTATTCTGGTATGTGCTGTTTTGTGTGTAGTTACCTACATCATTTGAGCAGAAAAACTGTGTAAAATCTGGTCGAGAATCAGCAATGCCAACTATAGTTGTCAGGAAGCCAAAGATCGACAAGTACCATCTTTCAGATCCCATTATTGCACTCGTCAAAAAACATAGACAAAAGAATCATCATGCTCCATAATCCATGACTGATCACAGCTGATTCTTTGACAGGAGCCTTTTTTTAATTTTGACAGGAACCTTAATTGATCAACTATGAGGCTTGGAAAACTGATAGATTTCTACCAGCAGAATGTCCCGGTGGATGAAACAGTTGAGTTACAAGAAACTTTGGTATCGAAAAAGATGTGCAATATCTTTACTAAATGGAAATTGCAGGCCTGTCTGCCGTGGGGACTGGGAAATGATCCTACAGGAGTCGGTAAACGTTGATTAGGTTCTCATAATATGGAGAGAAGGGGCCACCTGAGTCAACTTATGCATGGAGTTGACTTCCACTCATTAGCTTTACATGTAAATAAGATAATTTCATTTGTGTTCAGATTTAGTAGTTTTTCACAAATACACTACAAAATAGGTTCGTTTTTGGATATAAGTTTTGGATTATTCTTCAGTTTCAATCTAAAGTTTCTAAAACCAAGGTGGAATCGTACTAATTTAAGTCGCTTAGAAAACCAACCTGTTTTTCAGCTGCATCTTATGAAATTCAATGGGAAAGCTAATGAGGCAGCTTACCCACCAGGCCGATCTATGAGCGGTGTCAGAGGTGTTACAGACCGGAAGAAAGAGGTTCCATTCTTTAGACAAACTGCTTTTAGCAGTGATATTTTATTATTGAAGTAATGAAATCTATATTTTTCTATCAAATTTTTTTTTTTAAAAAGAAAAGATAGCAAAACCGTTTTAGAATCTCCAGTTTTGGTTTTGAATCGGTCAATCGAAGTTTTTAGTTTGTTTTGAAGGGAAAAAAAATTGTACTTCAATTAATCACAGTGAGACAAAATAATTCTAAAATTTGTAAGATTTCAAGCATCGTTTCATTATACTTTTGGCCAATTATTGACTAGTCATTAGAGTCAGCAAGTACATTTGAAAGTCTAATTTTATGGACTTCTCAGTTCTTATACGGGGTAAATCTTTGCTGGTGTAAATTCAAGTTACACCCCCAGTTCACCCTTGTGCCACATCACAAAAAAAATAAATAAATAAATAAATATTTTTCTTATAAAAAGGTTAGAAGTTTTAATTAAACAAATTTCGTTGTAAATTTCAATAAATCTTTTTTCCTAACAAAACCTATAAATTTATATGAAATAAAATTCCTGGTCAATGTCAACTTGCTGCATAATTTCCAAGCAAAATGAGGTCGTGAGCCCCTCGACTGATAATAACAGGTTGACAAATTGGAACAATATATTAGGTCTGTTCAAATCTTTTCTTTCTTGTGTTGGGAGGCGTTTGATTCAAATTCCTTAATCACTATCAGTCTAGATGTTATTAACCCCACTATGAGTATGGGTTTTGATGATTTTCCTGACATGCTTGGTTTAACAATGGAAATGTGTATCATTCATTCCAAAAGGGTAAATGAGTTTGATAAAATAGTATTTTGAGAGAATCATAAAATTCTCAATTAATCACTTTCATTTTAATTGAATAATAGTGATAATTGTTTTTCACACATCAACAATGGTTGTCAATACTACTCACACCCATTCTTCTCTTTAATTTTCCTAAACCAAACACTCCCTTAAAATAAGACTAATGAATCCCTAACAATCTTAATTTTCGCCAAAGGTTCATTTTATGAATGTTTTCCACTTTCCAAATGCCTCAATCTTCATTTTGGGTTCCAAACAATTAATTAAATAATGTCATAAAATAAATAGGTACTGCATATCTAATCAAAATGCGTATCGATGAAAAAAAATTGAACTCCAAATACTGGAAAATAAATCCAATCCCAAATTTGATAAATAATCGTTAGAACAAACTAAGAAACACATGGGATTTCAAGTTGTAAACTTGACAACAATAATACCTTGGAATTTTCTTATTTATTTAGACCAAAACATTTATTTAAAATTAGAAGTTCTTATAAAATAGTGGTAAAGGCCGTAACGGGTTACTAATGTATTCATTTATGTGATGGCACAATTTGGTCAACCGTCTATGTAAATTGAGTTTATACTAATGGTGTAGCAAAGATTTATTTAAAAAATAAATAAAATTTACAACCGAATTGTAAAACCAAACCGTTCGACCGAAACAGTTGAACCAAATTAAAACAGTTTGGTTTTATTTTATTTTATTTTTCCAGTTGAAAACCAAAGTCTGAACACCCCAATCCAAAACCTTGACTAAGAACTTTTAAATCAAGCAAATATTTATTTATTTTTCCATCAATCCTACGTGTATAGATCAATTGGTATTATCCTAAATGAAAAAAATATTTAAGTGAATTGGGTTTACAGCCCCAGTCGTAAACCCAATGGTGGCTATTGAGTTGCCACCGTTAGATTCGCAGGTCCACGGCCCCAACGAGTCCACTTAAATATTTCCCGAACCCTAGTGACTCAATCGTCACCGTTGAGTCCATAAATCCACGGCTCCAACGGGTCCACCTAAATATTTTCCTTCTAAATGTTTGATTTTTGCGGTCACTATTTCGTAAAGGACAAGCTGGCCAGCATTGACTATATTCAACTTTTTTTTGATTAATTATTCTTGTAAAGCGATAAAATGTCTATGGTGGAAGCCAATAGCATTTAATTGCTGTATAGAATTGTCAATTAGATCATCAACTTTAGTCGGATCCAAGGCGTCGCAAGTTCAAAGGCGACCAGTTTGAGCCAGTTGAGTTCGGTGTAACTGGTCAACATTTTTGTGTAACTGTTTAAGATTTTAGTGTAACTGTCTAGTGTTGTGGTGTAACTACTTTTTTATCAGAACGATGTCGTTTTAAAGACTCAATTTTTGCCTTGCTGCTTGTTTCTCATCTATCCATTTTTTGCACTTTTAATCCTAGCCATCAACTTGTTCCAACTGAAATTTATGAGGCCCCTCTACATTTTAGCCGCCGAATCTACCTGGCTGTTCAGCACTTCATAGAATTTTAAATTATATCACCAATTTAAATAGCACAGTAGGAAGTCTATGTAGGCAAGGGAAGGAACAAGAAAATGGGGAGTCCCTTAATGGGTGAAGAGAGAAACTTTGAGCAAATCATGTGTGACTTATTTTTTTTATTTTTTTAAAGAGAATTAATAATGGAGCTCCACCTACCATTTGGTGAGTCGAACTCGGGTCTATGGATCCTAAATGAAGCGTCTTACTAACTAAACTATGTGTCATTGTGATGAAAAAGTATAAAATTTTAATTAAGTTGTAAATACTTATTTTGATAAAGACTAGACTTTATTTTATATTGTTTTTGTTGTTTTATATTTTCACAATTTTTTTAAATATTGTATGAAAAAATATAGACACATTCATTTCAGACTGAAAACCCAACAACTTCCAACCCAAAAGAAAAAGGCCCAAAGCTACAAAAGCCTATTTTGGCAGCCTCCGTTTAAAAAATTCTCCACTCCCCTAATTCCATCTCCCATTTTTCTTTTTCTCTTTATTAGTTCTATTTTTATTATAAATTTTTCTTTCAAAATAACCACTTGAATATACTATCACCCCTATATATAGTTTATCTCAAAACTTAAAAATGATTTTGATAATTTAATAATTAGGTACTTGAATCATAGTATATGGCGTTATTGAATTATTTAATCAATCACCAAGCCCATTTTTTTTTTTGACATGTACAAAAGATAAAAGAGGAAAGGGATCATTTCTTAAACCAATAATTTAGTAGTTTATGGACATTAATTATAAAATGATTGTGCAATAATCCTAATTTATAGAATAGTAGGCTAATAATTGATTAAAACACTTGTCTTTGTACATCATATTCATTCATTGAAAAATTAACTAAAATTTCCAAGAAGGATAATATTCTAAACTTATTGCATTATAATTAAAATGTCATTCCATTATATTGGAGGGTCAAATTGGGAATAAAAAACTAAGAATAGAAATGATATCTACCAAGACTCATAAAAAAAAAACACAAAAAAAAAAAAGATCAAATGCTATGTGAATCCATTAGCCAATTCCCCAAGAATTCATCAAAGTAACCGGATAGCCCAAGCAGCCATCATCATACTCCATATGAGAGGAGATTTTAATACCTACTGCTCTCGATACAGGGGAACTTTCTTTCGCACAAGCAGTACTAGAAAAACATAATGCGCTTGCTCCTCCAATCAAGCCTTTGGAATCCTAGTTATGAACCTTTTGATAACCTAATTTCACCTAAATCATCCTCTAAATCATCGAGGATCTAACTCACTTATTGACACTTCATTCAAGGATTGAGCTGCAGCTGAACTTTGAATTTGACTCGAACTTCTTGTTTTTAGACTTTCAAGAGGCAGAGACTCTTCTGAAGCAATGATGCGGCTTCGTGAGACATATGCAGGCTCAGAAGGCAATAGCAGACTAGTGGAAAAGCTGGTTGGTCTACTAGATGCATTGTCTTGAACACACAGCAAGCCAATATGGACGCATCTCAGTATAGTTTGCATTGAATCTGAACCAACATGAAGACTAGAATCTATTATATTTGAAGCTGTTCCTCTAAGCCAGTTTTTCCAAGCCTAAATGGATTCAGTACAGTCAATGATAATGCTGCACATGGGCAATCATGGGTGATAAAATCAATATATAATTGTAGTTCATTAAGGCTAAAACTATGTGTATTTGCTCAGACTTACATAGCTCAGAAGATCCTCCTCATTTTGGCCAAATCTGAAATAGTAATTCTTTCTACCACTTATGATTTCCAAGATCAACACTCCATAGCTGAAGACATCTGACTTGTTTGAAACTAATCCACGCAATGCATACTCCGGTGCCATATATCCACTGCATAGTTGTCATTGTTAGGAATAATAAATAGGCTCAAGGCACATTTTTGTGAAGACACAATCAGAAGTTTTAATAGCTATGATTAGTTAATTACCACACACCAGTTGTTAATATACACACACATAAGAACTTACTAGGTCCCCACAATTCTATTCGTTTTGGCTGCACTCTCGTCAAGTTGGAACAACTTGGCCATGCCAAAATTAGATATTTTGGCATTCATATCCTCGTCTAAGAGAATATTACTAGCTTTAAGGTCACGATGAATAATCCTTACTCGAGAATCTTCATGTAGATAAAGAATTCCCTTGGCAACACTCTCTATGATTTTGTAACGTAGATCCCCAGGCAATAATAATTTCTTTACCGGATCTAAATTTGACCAATAATGCAAATCGATGAAAAATTATCATTACAGGGACAAAATATTGAATATAAATTAGTAAATTAAATATCTTCCTAACTCACATTATATTCTCAAATTTCTAATTCTGTCAATTGAAATCGTTTAACTTGTATCTTTTTTTTTATTGAAATAGATAATTTTATATTTGTATCATAAAATGGCAAAAATCCCTAAGTCAAGAAAGCTCGTTTGACTTTTTGAAGTTTCACAGGAGGTTATTTTTGTGTATTTGATATAAGATAATCGCTTATCTGCTATTAATTTCACCATGTCAAGTTAACCAGTGGGGGAACTTTTTTCTTTTAATGTAAAAATCGAAGGCAGAAAAACATACCAAAGAGGAATTGATCAAGGCTCCCGTTTGACATGCACTCGTAGACCAGCAGTCTTTCTGTTTTTTTTCAGGCAAAAACCCAACACTCTAACCAAACTTTTGTGTTGAAGCTTTGTCACCAATAAGACTTCATTCCTAAATTCTATTTCACCTTGTCCTGAATTTTTAGATAGTCTTTTTATAGCTATCTCTTTTCCATCTGAGAGAAGTACCCTGAGACATATTTTGGAACAATTTCCGTAACAAATTAAACAATTCCAGTACAAGTGCATGAAGTACATCACTTCTAGCTCATTCAGTCGTTCTGACATTTTTCAGCATAAAATTTTTATCACTAAAAATAATTCACTAAGCTTCTGAAAGTGTAGTGCATGTTAGTCCTTTAAACTTTTTTCAACACAATTTGAGATGAAAAATTTGCCCCACTAAGTGTCTAAATTGTGGCTTTTTTCTGTTAAAATCAAGGTCCCAAATGGATAGGATGGTCTACAAAAGACATCAAGTAATTGAGTTGCCCGGTTTAATTTGGCTAGAATGATCAAGCTTTGCGTAGCACATACCTTGTAAACAGCACCAAATCCTCCTTCTCCCAGCAAGTTAGCATCAGAGAAATTATTTGTTGCCGCTCTAATTACTTCAAAATCATACTGCACCGTTTCCTACCATCTCAATTTCATCTACATACTCACAACAGCAAAACAAAGAATGGTAGATTAACTTGAATAGCTGAATGAAACCACACAATAATACTTTTGATGCCAGAGAATATTAAGTAATACTTGTTTTTCCATCAAATCTTGATGCATGCTTTTGCGTCATGCTCTAGCATTATGCTATGGATGTATGAAGAAAGCTTTAAATTGTCCAAGAAAGCAAAATTATTCCCTATTGACCCTGAGACCATTGGACTAACACACTTTACCAAGATTGGTATTCTCAGTTTATGGTGCTACATATGCAGAATGATCAGTTGGCTTGGCTGAGACAAGAATATCCTTGAACTTACCCTCATGTGTCTCCCCTTTCCACCAGTTTTGCCATTTTCTTCGGCAAATGAAAATGCCAAAAGCGAGTATTAAAAGAACTACTGCAGAGATAACACAAATAATGATAATGGTTGTCTTACTCTCGTGCTTTCCTGCAAAAACATGATTTAGTCATCCTCAGGAAGCAGTGTATAGAAAATTTTGTTTGAATGCCTATAACACTCAGAAGAAAAAGCCCTTTAGGTAGCTAATGTGTAATATTCATTACAGATGTCTTTGGTTCTGTATAAGAGGACTTGATATGATCTTTTGAAATTGCTAAAAACAAAAATTACTTTACTCTCAGATTGATTTCTGTTCGCTACCTTAATTAAAGACACCCCCACCCCCCCACCCCCCAAAAAAAAAAAAAAAACACCAAACAACAACACCAAAACAAAAAAAAAAAAAAAACAATAAACCAAATACAAAACAAAAAGGGTATTGAGCAAATTAAAGCTATGTTTTGCAATATCAGATTAAGGGATAATTTACGTACTTCCCTTGTGGCATATGTTAAATACAATTAGAACATAGTCATTTGCATAATTAGACTTACAATTTTGTCCAACAATTGCTGATCTATGTGGGAAAAAATTATATATACTCATCAATACGTCTTTGTATTCTGTATTCTTGGAATACCTCTTTGGGGTGATGCGGGTGACGGTAGCGGTGGTGGTGATCGCGATAGATTCACATTATGATTAAAGAAGGGGAATCCTTCATACCAATAACTACAGCTTGGTCCCATAACTCTGGCTCCATCTTTCCCATGACAGCATTGTGTCATATTTTCGAAAGCCCATCCGAGGCAAAGATTGCAGTCTCCAGCATCCAAATTAGGTGTGCACTGCGTATATGCATAGATAGTCTGAACATTATTATCACTCCTGCTTATTCCTGCAGCAAACTTGAGGAGTGAGGAACCCCCAACTGTTTCATTTCGTAGAGTGTTTGTCAAATTACTCAGCTGCTGTAAATATAGGTTTACATTTGAAGGAACTTTTGAACTTTGAAGATTAAATTTCGGTTTTGTGGTCATGTTATGAAGGATGTTCTTGTTTGAATATCTTAACATACAAACAGGATACCATCCAATTGCCTCCTTTTGATTAGGACACAATTCCATGATCTAATTGACAGAATCATTAACAAAAACTTGACAGTCCTGATCACTAGCATCTCCTCTACAGAACGCAATGGCATACACTCTGTCAGGATCTTCACCGACAGAGGAATTGTAGAATCCATAGGGACTAATGTTAGAGGGAAAGAGAAGAAAGAAGGGTGTTCAAATTAGCCTGGTATGTGCTGTTTTGTGTGTAATTACCTAAATCATTTGAGCAAAAAAACTCTCTGAAATTTGGTCGTGAATCAGCGAGGCCAACTATGTCAGGAAGCCAAAGATTGACAAATACCATCTTGCACAACCCATTATTGCACTCATCCAACAGCATAGAAAAAAGAATCATCGTGCTCCACAATCCATGATTGATCACAGCTGATTCTTTAACAGGAACCTAATTAATTGATCAACTACGAGGCTTGGAAATCGGATAGATTTCTACCAATGGACTGTCTTGATGGATGAAAGAGTTGAGCTTACTAGAAACTTTTGGCATCGATGCAATATCTCGGCTAAATGGAAATGTCTGCCATAGGGAATGGGAAATGACCCGACTATATTGTTAAACATACTTCAGGTTCCCCTAATATGGATGGAAGGGGCCAAACCAAGTCAACTTCTACAGTGGGTTGCTTGCACTGAAATGCCCATGGCCAATCATGTGTTTAATTGCAATTTATGAAAACTTAATTTGGGCCACTATAGAAATTTTGGATAAGTTGAGGGTTCAAATCAATAATTATAATAAAAATGATAAATAAAAATTATTTATCTCTTTTCTTTAGAATGCATAAGGAAGTTTTTGTTTTTCCCTTTTCCCTTAATTGACTCTATACTTTTTCCAATTACTCTTTTTCCTTTTCTCTAAATTAACTATCTGCTTTTTTTTTTTTAAGGGCAAAATTTAGAGAAGGTTAAAAATTTTTCAAATTCAAGGACTTGTAATCCGCTCCTTTGATTCTTACAGCGAGAAAGGTTATATTAGTTTTTTTATTTTAAATTCTTATTATGCTTAGAATTAAGTTGAAAATAGTTAGATAGTAAGAAATTGAGATTTTGAGTTCTTAAAGTTTTATAAACCTATAATCTTAATTATTGTTTTAAACAAAAAAGGGGTGCCGTAGCCTTTCGATTCGCCCGGCATCGATTTGGAGAATT
Source organism: Mitragyna speciosa (assembly GCA_024721245.1). Classification (NCBI taxonomy): domain Eukaryota; kingdom Viridiplantae; phylum Streptophyta; class Magnoliopsida; order Gentianales; family Rubiaceae; genus Mitragyna; species Mitragyna speciosa. Next base: position 14,566,987 of record CM045565.1, on the reverse strand, counting down.
TGGCTTTGGACTAGATTGTGGCCGGTTGAAAATATTGTACTAGTCATTGGCGGAAAAAGCAAAAATTTGCTCGCCAAGGGTGATAATTCAAATAATGATTTTGTCGCAGATGAATTTCCTTTTGGTTGGTTGATTGCTTTATAAGAACAGAATATATATATATATATATATATATATATATATATATATATTTTTTTTTTTTTCAGCAGTGGCCTAAATGGCCGCGGCTTTGGGATCCAATTGGAAGTCTTGGACCTGATAAGTTACTGGAGAATTCGTGTCTTCCCAAGTCAGTTGGAAAAAGAATTTGTGGACCAAGTGGGACAGAATAAAGAAAAATAACAATAGTAGTACTGCAAAGTAGAACCTGGGAACAGGTATGTCTTTGTCGTTTATAGGGGTTGGTGAAACTGTCAATGTATTGTGGGCTCCATGGCAGTTCAATAATGGTTGTTTGAATGGTTTAAGAAATTGCATATTATTGTTTGGGATGTTTATGAATCTGCTATTGATTATTTTAGTGGTTCCGGAATTTGCTGAATGAAATTGTGGGTCACAGTTATGGCCCACGACCAAAGGTTAGTTAATAAAAATATATTGGTTCTAACATTAATTTGGGAGATTTGGAATTATTTTTAGGGTAGGTCTGGGACTTTTTAGCATTTAGAATTGTATTTTTTTTAATGGCGTGAATATTTTTGGAATCAGAATTATCTGAGTTAGTGTGTTTGGTGTTGTCACGCTTCGCATTTGGGGATGTGACACCTATCGTATCATAGGTTATGCTAAGGCACAAGGCTAATCAAATCACATACCAACCATTCCAAAACCACAAAAAAATCACCTAAATATATGAGTCATAAGATAACATAAACATCCACCAATCTAAAATAAGACAATCTAAGCTTTCATATACAACCCACGATATCGACCATAGGCTCTAACATCTCAACAAACATAACATAATATTGCATAAATAAAGCCACATGACTACAAGTACTAATATCTCAAAAAACAACTCTAATCTCATCATAGAAGTAAGTTAAACAAGTAAATAAGCCAACTCTAAAGCATAGTATCCCTATCACACCGGCTAACTACAAGTGCTAGCCCACTCTTTCTTAACGAAGTCATCTGTCACTGCATTTCAAAAATATAGGGTGAGCGATAAATCGCCCAGTAAATAGCACATGTATCACTTTGTGACTTGAAGGTATCATACACATACATATATTTCCAAAACACATTATCAATAATCATATAAATACAAAATAACATGGCAGTTTCACATTCATACACAATCATTGATCAAAGTTCAAAATGATCATTGAGTACAATCATTAGGTCCCAATTGACCCGGATATCCAATTGTTAACATGCTGGTTAATGCGCTCCAAAACCAACTTTCTACTGGTTCGTCCGGTTCCAAAACTAGCTACTATCCGGCTAGTACGGTCTAAATACAAATCAAAACACCAAATAAGGAACTAATTCCGTCAAAAGTTAGTACAATCAAGAACTCAATAGATCATTTGCCAAACAATCCATTTATACCACGTAAGCTTATTTCATGAGCAAAAACACAAAGTAACCACATTCAAGCCAATTTTTATAGCAAATAAAATTTCAAAACACTTTTAGTTTATCAAATATCGTTTTCAAAATCAAAGGATACAAGTACCACTTATCTCGATCCAATCTAGCTCAAATAGTCCGCAAAGGGTTGGTCACTATTCTCGCCTAAAATATACAATTAATCGTCCAATTATACACTAATTTTATCAATAAATTATTATTGAAACTTAAATCTAAACTTTAGAACTCAAAACGGAACAAAACAACCCAAAATGAAGTGATTCATAAATGGGGGTACAATGATTCGTGCCCACGAATCCATAAAGATCAACCTTCTTGGCAATTTCTTACACCCATTTTATAAAAAACGTGGTAGGCATCAACCCCACATTCAAACAATTTGAAAATGGTTGGAAAACACCCAAAATTATATCCAAAACACTTTAATGAATTAAACCCAACATCTAAAGATAATTATTCTTGAATCATTTTGTAACATCTCGGGTCTAGACTGGCCCAATAATTTTTGAGCTTTAAACCACGGGTTCAAATGCTTAAGCTAAGTTATTTAGCAACCCAAACGTAGGATATTATATACTAACTCATTTCTTTTCTTCCTACCAATGTGGGACTTTTGGCGTCTAAACTGGCCCAATAACTTTTGAGCTTTTAAACCACGGGCTCAAAATGCTTAAGCCAAGTTATTTAGTAGCCCAAATGTAGGATATTATATACTAACTCATTTCTTTTCTTCCCACCAATATGGGACTTTTGAGGGGTCTCACATTCACCCCTCCTTATCAGGCTTTGCGTCTTCGCAAAGCCCAATCCATATCATAACTTGGACTATCTACTTGGTTGTATCGGATTAGCTCGTATAGGCTTTAGAGGTGGCTCCCGCCCTTAGGTTGATGTAGCACTTAGCCGCGCACAACACTTAGTTCCTCCACTTCCTTGCGTAGTCCAGTCCAATACCATATGCCTAGTCTCACCTCATGCAGAAACCACACGAGATTTGCTCTGATACCATTTGTAACATCCCGCATCTGCGCTGGCCCAATAACTTTTGAGATTTAAACCATGGACTCAAAATGCTTAAGCCAAGTTATTTAGTAATCCAAACATAGGATATTATATACTAACTCATTTCTTTTCTTCCCACCAATGTGGGACTTTTGAGGGGTCTCACACATTTTTCCAAAATCAAAAACCCATCATTAAATATTACTAAAAAATCAAAACCCATCATCAAACTAAAGCATATTTACCATTAAAAGCACAAAAATGGCTATTAGAACATAACCCATCATCAAATCTTACTAAGAAATCAAAACCCATAATCAAAATGACATAAACAATCCAAAATCTCCCTTAATCAAACCATAATTACTCCTAATCACTATCATTAGACAAAGCCCACATAAATTAGATGAAGATTAGAGAAATTACCTTGGGTAGGAGTGGAGGAATTGAAGTTCTCTTGATCTCCTTCACTTGGTTGCTCTAGATTATGCAAGGGCTCATCTTAATTAGAGAGAAAATGAAGAGATTAAAAGAGAGAATTTTGGGTTTAGAGAGGGAGTGTAACATCCCGCGTTTGGGTTGGCCCAGTAACTTTTGGGCTGGCCCAGTAACTTTTGGGCTTTTAACCACGGGCCCAAAATGCTTAAGCCAAGTTATTTAGTAGCCCAAACGTAGGTTGTTATATACAAATCATTTTCTTTTCTTCCCACCAATATGGGACTTTTTGAGGGGTCTCACATTCACCCCTCCTTATCAGGCTTTGCGTCCTCGCAAAGTCCAATCCATATCATAATCCGGATTGTCCACTCAGTTGTATCGGATTCTAGAGGTGGCTCGTACAGGCTCTAGAGGTGGCTCCCGCCCTTAGGTCGACGTAGCACTTAGCCCCGCACAGCACTTAGTTCCTCCACTTCCTTGCGTAGTCCGGCCCAAATACCATAGGCCCAGTCTCACCTCGTGCAGAGACCACACGAGATTCGCTCTGATACCATTTGTAACATCCCGCGTTTGGGTTGGCCCATAACTTTTGGGCTTTTAACCACGGGCCCAAAATGCTTAAGTTAAGTTATTTAGTAGCCCAAACGTAGGATGTTATATACAAATCATTTTCTTTTCTTCCCACCAATGTGGGACTTTTTGAGGGGTCTCACAGGGAGGTACAGAGAGAAAGTGTTAGGAGGTCAAATGAAATGTAAAAAACCCTAATCTTATTAGTAAAGATGCCCTAGTGACTAAAATGACAATGATACCTGCACTTATAAAAAGGTATATTCCTTACACCCAAAGATGACTAAATTACAAGAAAGCCCTTAATGAATCCCTAGTATTACAGGTGTTAGTTCTTACGCTTTCTCATGTTTTGAAAAATTGTTATTATATATGTGCTTATTTCCTTCATGAATATTTTTATAATTGGAAACTTAGAATAGGCATGTGATATGTGTGTAAATTCTTTATATATTGTAGCAGCTTGATTACTTTTATATATATGCATCTATGTGTGCAATGTATGAATGCTTATATATATGATTTGGGCTTTGATTATTCTTGGTATACTAGAGAGAAAGAGAGCTAGTTCTCAATATAACAACCTGATAGTGAGTAGTCAGGTTATGTATGTACGTTTTATGACTTTTCTAAATAAGAAAAAGTTAGGTTAGATATCTAGTACCCATTGGTTCCTATATTGAAAAATCTAAGTCTACCTATGTATGATCATGTATGTATGAATTACGTTTTTGTTTTATATGCTACAATTTTTATATGTATTATGTAGTATCATTTGGTGTGATTGTGGAAAGAGTGTGACGGAATGAATGCATGTACTACATTTATATAGATGATGTAATTGTCCAAACTGGTGAGAAAGGAGCAGAATTACTTACTGAGCATATTGGTTGCTCACCCTATTTACGCTATTTGTTTTTGCAAGTGCTTTTAGTTTGAGGTAGACAAGTGGGGTTGTGGACACCAAATTTTGACACACCATTTATTTTCAAACATCGGGGGGCATGTTTGAATTTTTTAGGACAAATTTTAAATTTTTAATAATCTCAGGGGGCAAAATAGTAATTTTATCTGTAAATATTTTTCTAACAATTTTTGGGGGCTTTAAATTCATATTTTTACTTTTATATGAATTTATTAATTTTTTATAATTTTTTCAGATTTAATTAGTATTTTTTATATTTTTACCAGCATAAGGGCAAAATGGTAATTTCGTCTCGCGAATACCATTTTAGTTCATTTTAAGTTCCAAATTCATTTTTCAAATTCTTGAGGCATGTTTCTAAATTTTCTTAATTTTTTGAGGTCAATAGCTATTTTTCTGCTAATTTTCATTATCCGAGGGCAAAATCGTTATTTTACAAATTAAATTTATTTTTCACAAATTTTGAGTCAAAATGCATTTTTTAGTGTTTTAAGCTTATTTGTAATTTTTGATAATTTTTTTGAGGTCAATAGCTATTTTTCTATGAATTTTCGTCATCCAAGGGCAAAATTGTCATTTCACATTCCAAGCTCATTTTTCACCAATTTTTGGGTCCCAAATTCGTTTTTAGGTTTTAAGCATAAGTTTTATTAACTTTTTTCGGAGTGAATTAGTGTTAATAAATTTATTGTTTACATTTTTCTTAATTTTATTATTATCTTTTGTAAGAGAAAATAGATTTTTAAAGATAAAACTATAATTTTTGTAGTCAAGGGCATTTTGGTCTTTTAGCCCTTTCTTGGAGGTTAAGACTTGTGCAGTATAAATACCCCCTTAAGGATTTAGAAAAAAAAAAAGGAGCAAACCCTAAAAACAGTTTTACTTTTATGTTTTAAGGATCAAAACACACATTACACACCCAAAAAACACACACTCTTCCCTCAAAAACACACACTTGATACTTAGAAAACACACACTAAAGACGCCACTTTTCAATCACTGTTCACTGTCATCATTTCATCAAAGGCTTCAACCATCGTTCATACCAACAAGCAGGAATTTGTCCAAGCTATAAGACATCTCTCTAATCCAGGTAAAATTTCATTTTTTCCTAAGATTTTCTGGACAGATGTTTATTATTTATTGAAGATTTTAGGGTTCTGTTTTGTTTACTTTTCTTCTGTTTTTCTGGGAAAAGATTTAACCTTCTTTCTTCATGTTCTACTTCCACCGTCTATTTTGTTTTGTTTACTGTTCTTCCTTTTTCTGGAAAGGATTTGAGTTCTGTTCTTTATGTTCTATTTCCACCATCTATTGTTTCTTCACATCTTTATCCATTTCACCACCACAGTCACAGACCCGAAAATCCTCAAGCACAAACCCACGCAGACTCGTACCTCATGCCCAACCCCAAGCCTGCGAAATCCATTTTTTCATCACCACCACTCAATTCACCCCCAGCTCAACCAGATCCACAGCCCCAAAATCCCTTCAAATCACCGAACTTCCCACCACCTGAACCACCATCACCACCACTCACATCTCTTCCCAATATATCTCTTCCAGACAACCAGCAAGCCAACGCCAAAATCAAACCTCCCTATTACCAACGACGTCTCCCACGCCTGCAAAAAGAACAGGAAACACACGACCTCAACAAACAGCCTCCACCACCACTTCTATCCCACTGCCCAACCACCATACCATCACCAGCAGCCCAGCTAATCCAAAATAAACAATCACACACACAACTACCTGGGCCATCAATTAGCCTTCAATTTCCATCAACGACTGCCATTGACAAACCTGCCTAAGAAAAAGAAGAAAATCAAACAACCCAATTGCCTGTATCCCACAACCCCGGCCAAACATCGTTCCACTCCATCACCAAATTGGACATACGCATACACACATACATAGGTTACGCACACACAAACACACAGATACGAACACATTCACAAAACGCACAAATTCACAGACAATGGATTCATACACTGCACACACCAACTTACACACACAGATTCGCACACAAAGCTCCACCTAAATAGCCACATCACAGCCATGAAACAATCCAAAATCGCAGCTGAAACCACCCATAAAACAACAACTCATCAGTCACCCAAATTCACTCCACCACCGCCCTTGTGACCAGCAGCCATTAACCCATAAAACAACAACCCATCAAGTCAACCATTTCACCATTAATTCCCAATCCAACTTCCATCAGCCCAATTTCAGTACCCAAACGCTATTTTCCCTTCCCAATCGTATTTCCCCTGTTCGAAATAAAGTAGAAAGAGGCTGCCAGATTGAAAGAAAGAAACAGTGAGATTGAGAGGAGGTGAGATGAGAGAAACCGAGAGAAAACTGGCGAGGTAGAGAGCAAAAGGAGAGAAGAGAGGGACGAGAGAGAGATTCTTGGATTTTCAGCAAAAAACAAAGAGAACAGAGAATCAGAGAGCACGAAATGGAGAGAGAAAGAAAACTGAAGAGAAAGAAAAAGAGTAGATCAGGAGGAGAAGAAAAGAATCAGCAGAGCCAAAAAGAGAGATTGAGATGCGGCTTGGGAGGGGAGTTTCGATTGAGAGAAGAAACAAAATTAGGGAGAGGAACAGAGAAATAAAAAAATGGAAAAATTGGAGAAATAGAGGCGAGAGGAAGAGAAGAGAGATGGGAAGAAAGAAAATTTGGGAGAAGACGGGAAGAAGAAAATTTATTTCGGGGTAGGTTTTAGTATTTTTTTTTTCTTAAATTGCTTTAGTTTTAATTTGAGTCATTTTGATTTATTTGATTAGGTAATTTAATCTATGTTTTTAGTCTATTCACTATTTGGATTAATTAATCAGGTTATGTAATTGACTGATTTGGGATTTTTTTTTAGTTTGACTTAGCATTTTTCATTTTTCGGTTTTCTGTTAGATATATAATAAAGAAAATATTCTCATTGCAGTTTTTTTATATTATTAATATGCCCTTAAAGATTTCATACTTGTGTAATTAAGTCCTTACCTTTATAAAGTAGTCCCCCTTAGATTTTTACATTCATTCAATTAAGTCCCATAGTTTGCAATTTGCCCCATATTCGCATGAATTTGCTATTTTGTCCCTCCAATTTACTTTAATTTTTGCATTTCTGTCCCCTTTAGACTTATGTGATTTTAATTTTGCCCTTTAGTTTTTATAGAATTTTGTTTGTAGGCTCCTTGGTTGCCAAAATTTACATTTTATCCCCATTTGTCAATATTCTCTTATTTTATGATTTATTTCTTTATATTGTGGTACCTTGACTCGTTTGTTCATCTTTGTAAGGCATTGTACTGGGTTTTCAAAAAGGTATTTTCGTTACCTTTTAATTGCTTATTTACATGCTCCAATGTACTCTAATGTGATATTTTATGCATTTTTTATGCGTTTCTTATTTTATACACTTTTTGCATACTTATTTATTTTGTTTTATTTAATTTTAAATTTTATTATTTTGACGAAAAATGTAATATTTTTTTATTTAGCTAGTCAATATAATAGTTGGATTATTTTCCTCATATTTTAGCAAAAATTGTGTAATTAGATAGAAAGTGTAATAGATAGGGCACTTTTTAATTTCCCCTTTTAAATTGTAAATCAAGCCCCCCGATGTAATAGTTAGGGCTTGTGTGCTTTTGCGTGCTTACGTGTTTATTTCTTTTACCGCTTTCATTAGGAATTTTGTATCTAGATATCATGCTTATGTGTTATGTGTTCCTATGCGATCTTATATGTTTTTATATGTTTAATTTACTTTTAATTCATGCTTTAATATTTTATTCATAATTTATGGTATTTCGTCACCACACTAGTCCAACGCTAGTTGTGGCTTTATTCTTTTCCGCTAGTCCAATGCTAGTGAGATTTTTAGAATGGGCTAGTCCAACGCTAGACCCTTAGGACATTTGAGTGTTAGGTACATCCATGTGTATTTCACATCTCATTTCACACACTTTTAGTTTTCTTTTGTCATGATTTTATTATTATTATTATTATTATTATTATTATTATTATTATTATTATTATTATTATTATTTTGACACATTTGTTAAAATGCATGACATATGGGTTACATTTCACTTAGACTTTAGGACATTTGTGTGATTCAACTAGAAATAGTCGTCTACTCACGTGGGAAGCGGTGGCGTACAAGCCGTTCCCCCCTCCGTGAGTAGAATCATTCAGTCACGAGTTATTAGTCCCTCGTATCCGTCATGTTGCATACCTTACCTTCTTTCTTCACTTACTATACTATTATTATTTTCTTTTATTTTTGCATCACATTTTGCATAAAACTCGTGACTCCCTCGAGGTCTCGACTCAGGTTTCGCAATTCAATACGATAATTCCTGACCAAGCCTCGACGGAACATGCCGACCCTCCCGATATTCACATTTAGACTTAGGATTTGCATTCATATAGATACATCCGAACGCGATAGAATTTAGGGTTAATTTAGAAAATTTGATTAAACCTTGCAACTAGCCTCTGCTAGGTAGAAAGGGTGCCTTAGGCATGAGTCTTTGCCTTCCCTTTTCTTCAAATGTGACTCTCGGACCTTTTTCTCTCGTTTTTCATAGACCGGAGTCAGAAAAGGGTTTTAAATAATTTTTCTAAAATTTTACTTTTTGTCTTGTTTAAACGATTTTTCGGGTGACTTTGGTATACCCTAACTCAGTACCAAGTGGCGACTCCATTTTCTAAAATAAAACCCTTTTTCAAAATTAGTTAGCCAAACTTGTCGCATTTTTAGTCCCGACCTTGTTTTCTTTTAAAACACCATTTTTCTTAAATATACACTTTTTTCTACTAAAATTCGATTTTTCACACACGCGCACGATTTTTCCCAAAAACTTGCTTTTTTAAAAAAGGGTCATTAGACTAAACCGTCTTTTCGGGACGCGACAGTCACGACCCCACTAGTACCCTTTTACTTTACGATTTTTTGGACGCGATAGGGGTCTTTGGCTTGCCAATAGAGGAATTTATTTTTATTTAAGAACTATTTAATTGGTAGGCTTTGAGCACATTTATAGCATTGCGTATCTGGGTGAGCCTAATACGCTGCATGCTACACCTGGGCAATGGATATGACATGCACTCATTAGATTTGCATGCAAATAATTTCACTTATGTTCAGATTTTGCGTATTCACAAATACACTACATAATAAAAGATTAATCTGTACAATCAATTCATTTTCGGATGCAAGTTTTTTATTATTCTTCAGTTTCAATCTAAAGTTTCTAAAAAATTAAGGTGGAATCATAATAATATAAGTCGGTTAGAAAAACCAAACTGGTTTTTAGCAAGGGCATCATATGAGAAATTCAATGGATGATGCGGGAAGCTAATAAAGTTGATTTATTTCTAAGTAGTGTCATAGACGTTTATAAACAGGAAGAATGAGGTTTTGCTATTTTGACAAACTGCTCTTGGCAATGATATTTTCTTATTGAAGTAACTATTTGTTTGGACTTATTTTTCAAAAAAATATTTTTCAGAAGTTTTAAACATGTTTCTTAGTCACCTTTTCATCACACATGCACATTTATTACGGTGAGTCTCTAAAACTACTTCAGTAATGTTTTTTGCAAAAGCATTTTAAAAAATAATCATCCAAATAAAGTGATTTTTCTATCAAAATTATATAAAAAAGCCAAATTGTTTTAGAATTTCCATTTTTGGTTTTAATCAGTTAACCAAAGTTTTTAGTTTGTTTTGAAAAAAAAAATGGACTCCATTTTGAGAGAACAAAGCTTCCTTGATTTGTTGGTGACTGGGTCAATTAACCACAATGAGACAAAATATTTCTGAAAAATTTTCTAAGATTTAAAAATTTTATTGGCCAATTATTGACAACTAATCAAAGTTAGCAAACTACACTTGAAAGTCTAATTTTATGGAAGGGGTAAATCTTTCCTGGTGTAAATTCAACTTACACTTGTAGTTCCCTCATTTATGTCACATCATAAAATTTTAAATAAAATTTTTTCTTAGAAAAAAAGTTTGAGGCTTAATTAAACACATTTCCTTGTAAATTTCAATGTATATTTTTTTTAAGAAAAATTAGAATTTTATATGAAATAAAACTGCTTGTCAACTTCAACTTGCTGCAGAATTTCCAAGTAAAATAACATTGTAAAGCCCGACTACTGATAATAACGGGTTGACCAATTGGAAGGTTTGTTCAAAAAGAAAAATATATATTATTATTATTATTATTATTACTGTCTTAGGATAAGACGACCGCAATCCCTAACAATATCAATTTCTGCCAAAGATCCAGTGTATGAATATTTTCTACTTTCTAAAGGTCTCAATCCTTAATTTTGGTTCCAAACAATTGATTAAAGGCATGTTTTCAATAGCTTTTTTTTTTACCTACTTTTAGATTTTGATTTTAAAAAATCTATTTTGTGATATTGTCATCATACTCTTAGGGTGCGTTTGATTCATGGCATGACGTGGGATTAGATAACTAATCCCACATCATCTCATGTTTGGTTAGTTTTTTAGACAATATTAGTTATTCTACCTAACTAACATAATCCCTTATTTATACGATAAAATAATCCCATTGGGGGTTGGAATTAGGTATCTCGGCATGAAGCGTACACAGGAAAAAAATTTAGACAAATTTAACCTTATCTTTATCGCATAATCAAAACTAATCTGTCTTCTCTTCTAATTATCTCTAAAACTAATCTGCCTAGTAAATCTTTATTAAAAAATTTGATTTATTTAAAAATGCTATTTTTTATTTGTATTCTATTACAGTTATTGCATTTATACTATTGATGTGATAATTCTTATAATACTATTTGAATATTATTTGTTGAATTACTAAATAAAAATTGTAAATTATCTAATTTTCATATTTATATTTTAGCATATGACAACTCTAATATATTTTGAATTACCAAATAAATATAATTACACAAATTTAGGGGCACTTTAGATAATAAAATGATAATCCAATCTTTAATCAAATATTGGATAACTCATCCCAGGATTTAACCTACCAAATCCGTACCAACCAAATATAGGACATGTGGGATTGTGAATCCTAAGATGACTTATCTCAGGATTATTATGTTTCTCTAAGGGATGCGCCTATCTCCTGGCATATCAAGAAACAACCAACAGTAAGTCATTCATCTACTGAAGCAAAATATTGTGTCATGACTAGTGCCACTAGTGAATTGTTATGGTTACAAGCCTTGTTGCTAGATCTCACCATCCCATTCATAGCTGATGCATCTCTTTTATGACAATCAAGCTACACTTCATATTGCTACCAATCTTGTTTTTCATGAGCATACCAAACATATTGAGATGGATTGTCATTTTATTCGTGAGTAGATTCAATCCAATGAGCTCTATACTCATTTTTTCAATCAGAGGATCAACCTGCTAACTTGTTTACCAAAGCGCTTGGTTCTGATATTTTTCACCGATTATTGCACAAGCTTGGTGTTTCGTTCCTCCACACTCCAGCTTGAGAGGGGTGTGTTAATGTGTATCATTTCAAATTAGGTTGATCATGTGATAATATGGACCTTGGGAGGGGCTTTTTAGTCAAAGACTCCCATGGGGTATTTTGTGAATTGTGTAAGATGAGGGACTTATAAGCAATTTTGATAAATTGAAATCCTTCCCCAAATTGCTAGGGCTCTCTTTCTCTTCTACTCTTGTCTTCTCTTCTTCCCTCCCACTTAGCTCTACCATCTCTCTAAAGATTTTATCTTCCACTCTTGCTAGAAGGAAGTGATGAAGGAATTGGTCCTCAAGGGGAGGCAAATAGGGGGTACTATTTTGAAGCTTATAACCAAGGTAATCCTCCCTCTTCCAAAGTCTAATTTCATTTCTTTAGTTTTGATTCTTTGATTTTGGTGGAAATAGTAGTTGTAAATTGTGAAGTCCTTGAGCCTTATGCTTTTAGGAGTTATGCTTGTGCTATGGGGTGCATGAGTATGTGAGTATTGGAGTCTCTGGGCATTGATGAAATGGTTATAGGAACTTGGGGATTTTGGTGTGATTTTGAGTGTGATTCATGATATATGTTATAAATTGTGTTAATGTAGTGTTCCCTTATCATATCATGCCATTTTGAAGTTATTTTAGTGAGGGAATGTGTTGGATTGAGTTGAGAAGGATTAGTTTGGGTTTTGGAGAGTTGCAAAGGTTGCAGGTCGTTTTGTTGGGCTCATCCGCGGTGCCATCCGCCCCACGGATGAAGCCGCGGCTCTTTAGGGCCGCCTCTCTAGGCTCGTCCGCGGTGCCATCCACGCCGCGGATGGATGGCCGCTGGCTTTGACTCGAGCTGCGATATCAGCCGCGCCGCGGCTGGAGTCACTGCTGGGTACGAAAGCCGAGCCGTGACGTGAGCCGCGCCATAGGTCAGGACAATTTTTTGCTTCTTTTTCCTCGTTTGCTGTGTTGAGTTAGGTATAAGCCTCTTTTATGATTTTTTGATATAATTAGTATATGATATTAGTCTTATTCGTGTGTTCTAGGTGACGAATGTGATTATCCTTATTCATATTATTTGAATTAGTCTTCGTCCGAGATAAGTAGTATTTGATTCCCTTTGCTTTTGGAAATGCAATGACAAATGTTTTGAATGATATTTTCTCTATATAAATGGACTTACATTTGGTTATATTGGTTTTGCTATGAAATGAGTATATGTGGTTTAAATAATCATTTGAATGAACATATGTTTGAGCTCTTGTATGTGAAATGGATTTGTGACGGGACTAGTTCCTTAATTTGGCGTATGTAGTAAAATATTTGGACCATACTAACCGGGTGATAGTTAGTCTTGAACCAAACCAACCGAGTGATAGTTGGTTTTGGACCGCGTTAACCGGGTCATAGTTAACAACTGGAATTCTAGGGTCACGTGTCCACTAATTACTTGAGCTCTCTTTCTTTGAATCGCATTATGTGATGCCTTGAATTTGTATGATTTATAGCTTTACCACATGTGATAAATGACGATGACTTTGTTTTGATTTGGAAACTATCTATGTATAAATAACAAGCTAAGCCCCAAAGAGAACTTTTGCTACTTACTAGGTGACTTTATCACTCACTCTATTTGTTTAACCTCGCAGGTGATGATTTTGTAGAAAGTGACTGGAATGACTTTTGGGCCTCATAGATATAGCTAGTGTAGATATGCTTGAGGTCATTTTTTTTTTTTTGAAAGCATTGATGTATAGCCATACTTTTGGTATAGATTAGGCTATACATGTTTTTCTTACTATTTTGTTACTGGGAAATGGAAATGTAATGGACAGTGTATATTTTGGGTTATGAATGAAATGATCTTCTTGGAGCAATTTGAGTATTTCTTTGAGATTTATATTATGTTAGTTGATCTTTTGTCTTGGTTTAGCCTTATGTCCTAACTTAACCTAAGGCATGGCGGGTGCCCCGTTTCGGGCACGGGGCGTGACAGATCAGATAATGATGTGATTAGATTAGGATTGATTAAGATTGATTAGACAATTATTTGATTGGATTAGAATTAATTAGTTAATTAGGTAATTGATTTGGATTGATCTTTCCATTATAAATATCATGTCTAGATTCATTGCGTCTATATTCATTGTATTTATAAACCTATAAATATAGGCTTCTTATACCTTTATAAGTAGGTACCATTTTATCAATATATTCCGTCTCAATTTCAAACTTTGATTATTATTTTGGTATAACATGCATTCATCATACCATCCAATTGCCTGCTTTTGGTTGGGACAAACATGTATGAGCTTTTGAACTGAGTTGTTAAGGCAACGACAACCATGTATGAACTTTTGAACTGAGTTGTTAAGGCAACCACGACATGTTTGAAGATCAACATCTCCTCCGCATAGCACGAACGTGTTAACTCTATCGAGATTTTCCCCAACCGACGAATTGTAGAATCCATATTGATTGATGTTCGAGGAGAGGAAAGATAGAAGAGAGTTGAGATTAGCGTGGTATGTGGTGTTTTTGCGTGTAATTTCCTAATCTATTTGCATAAAAATATCTTGTGAAGTTTTGTTGAGAAACAGTTAGGCAAACTAGGCTTGTGATCGTGTAAAAGAGTGATAACAACCATCTTTTGGAGCCCATTATTATGATCTGAAACTGGTGAGGATAAAATCAGTTTCATCTGGCGAAACAGGACAAAACATTATACCCCATAATGTCTTGACTTCATAAATGAATTGAAATTGATTTTTTTGATAAAATTGTAAACTGAAATGATCAACTTTGACACGGCAAATAATTGAGGATAAAAAAACCATGCTTCGTTTAATATAGTTTGTTATGCAAATCAGAATTACTACAAGTGCCAACAGCATATATTTTGAATGATAAAATAACAAAACTTGGAACCTTCTTTAGTTTTTTAATCAACCACTTGGCCTAGACAAAATGAAGCAGGGATTGACTTTCTTAAAATTTAAATGAATATTGTTGAGGTATTAACCAAGAAAATGTCCGACTAAGATTGGCTAAAATTTTTTGAAGTTTTATGGGACTCACCATTTTTGACCTTTTGATAGAATATTGAAATTTTATGATATTATGGAATTTTTTAAGTTTTATGAGGATGTATGAAGCAATACAGTCCCTTATAATTAAAAGTAATTAAAGTCTAGATGAAGACCAAATTGGCAAAGGCTAAGGCTGGCGGCGTGGAAGATGTTGCATGGCATCTACTTTGTTTGACCTCTTCAGTGTTTTTCAATCATTGATTAAATATTTTAATCCGTTTAGTTTGTTATTATGCTTAAAGTGTATTTATACTAGTGAAAATTTTAATTTAATATTCTAAAGATATGGGATCCAGATTTTGATTTTGAAGTAATTACAGTCAAGAATAAAAAGTATTAAGTATTACACGTACATTTTGAATCAGGAATTTGTTATTATCGTAATTATGTGTCATACATTTTGGTCATAAATAAAGAAAGCTATGTTATTGTCATTCTAGCACTCTGTCCTTTTTTTAGCACGTAAAATTATTCAAAATTTGAGGCCATGTTAACATCGGATAGAAGATGGAGACTTTTAAGGTTTTATACACCAAAGAAGCTTTTATTCAGGATATCACCATTGAGAAAAGGACGTATAAAGTCAACATTCAACCAAAGACTAAAAGAAAACAAAGACAATGAGAAATAGTAGCTTATCTCTCTCTCTCTCTCTTTAATTTCTTTAGTCTTTTGCATGACTGTGGAAAATTCTTACATCAATTGGGTCTAGGCTCCATTTGTGGACTTTATGATCTAAAAGAGTGCTATATAAATACAGTGATGTATGCTGATATGAGAAAGTAATGTAAGAATATTAATGTGACTCTAGTTTAAACTATAAAGTTTATCGGGTGAAGTCATAGAATAATGGTTTTCTTTCCAATCTAATGTTTTTAATCTCCTAATGTACTAAGCTTCAACACAATCTAATTTATATGTCAAACAATATATATACAAATTTCATGCGAATTGTTCGTATCTAGAATTGCTAAAAATGGAATAGAATATGCCGAAATGCAAAAATTTCTCATTGCAGTTACTCAATGAGATAATACACACAATTTTTAACTCAAATTTGAATGACCTTTAAAATGATGACACTGGGGGTGGAGGTTTACAATTTTTTTTTTCTATTTATGAATATGACTGTTAATTGGGTTCTATGAGTCGGGCTTTAATAAACTCATACTCAACTCATATAATTAATCGGGTTATGAGCTTCAACTTTATAAATATGAAATTCATACTAAACTCATAAAATATTCAGACTGTGAGCCTGTGGGGTGGAGGTTTACAATTTTTTTTTTCTATTTATGAATAAGGCTGTTAATTGGGTCCTATGAGTCGAGTCTCAACAAATTCAGACTTAACTCATATAATTAATCGGATTATGAGTTTCGAACTTATAAATGTGAAACTCATAAAATATTCAGGTTGTGAGCCTAAACCCACAAGCCTATGAGTCTAAAACTATTGAAATATTCATAAAATCTAATAATCTCACAGAAATAATGAATAGAGATAAACTAATTAGGAAACTAATATTACTGTGTAAAACTAGGATCTTCCAGAGTAAAATTATTTTTGAAAAGTGAAGCAAAATTTTTTAAAGTAATCAAGTAAAAAAGGATTATCTCAAAGTGTGTACTAACAAGTATTCAAATAAAAAATTTACAATATACCTCTGCAAGATAATACTACTAAGCACAAATACCTCATTTATATATTGACGTACAAATTTAACTGAAAAGCAAATGAAAAATTTATGGTACAAAAGAGTATTATTTTCTAGAGCATTGCATCAAACATATTTAGTGCATTACATTTTTAGCACAAAAGTTTCACTCACACTAATTCATTAAGATTATAAACACCTAAAAAAAATATTATGATATACAATATATATAATATAATATAATATAATATAATATATAACATTGTGTGCGTGTGTGTATAATATTATATATGTACACACATATATATTTATGAACCGGGCCTATAACGGGTTTGAGTTTTGTGAGGCCTCAACTCAGCTAGATGTAAGGTTAAGCTTATTAGGCTTTTTTCATTTCAGGTCGCCCCGGCCGTATTGAAATTTCTATTTATGAACTTTTGATAACCTATTTTTCACCTAAAAGAGAAAAAAAAAAAAAAAGGAAACGCACAAGAACAATATCCTAAGCTCCCATGCTATTCTATAGAGATTCCATTCTCTAAATCATCGAGGATCTAACTCACTCATTGACACTTCATTCCAGGATTGAGTTGCAGCTGAACTTTGAGTTTGACTCGAACTTCTAGTTCTTGGACTTTCAAGAGGCAGAGGCTCTTTTAAAGCAATGTTGCTGCTTCGTGTAATATATGCAGGGTCAGAAGGCAACAGGAGAGTGGTAGAGAAGCTGTGGAGCATCAAAACAACAGAAGCCATGCTCGGTCTACTAGATGCATCGTCTTGAACACACAGCAAGGCAATATGGATACATCTCAGTATAGTTTGCATTGAATCTGAGCCAACCTGGAGACTGGAATCTACTATATTTGAAGCTGTTCCTCTAAGCCAGTTTTTCCAAGCCTAAATGGATTCAGTATAGTCAATGACAAATGTTACACATGGGCAATCATGGGCGATAAAATCAATCGATAATTGTAGTTCATTAAGGCTAAAACTATGTATATTTGTTCATGCTTACACAGCTTAGAAGGTCCCCCTCATTTTGGCCAATTCCGGAATAGTAATTCTTTCTACCACTTATGATTTCCAAGATTAACACCCCAAAGCTGAAGACATCTGACTTGTTTGAAACTAATCCACGCAATGCATACTCTGGTGCCATATATCCACTGCATAATTGTCATTGTTAGGAATAATAAATAGGCTTAAGGCACATTTTAGTGAAGACACAATCAGAAGTTTTAATAGCTATGATTAGTTAATCACCACAAACTAGTTGTTAATATACGCACACATGAAAACTTACTAGGTCCCCACAATTTTGTTCGTATTGGCTGCACTCTCATCAAGTTGGAACAACTTGGCCATACCAAAATCTGATATTTTGGCATTCATATCCTCGTCTAAGAGAATATTACTAGCTTTGAGGTCACGATGAATAATCTTCACTCGAGAATCTTCACGTAGATAAAGAAGTCCCTTAGCAACACTTTCTATGATTTTGTAACGTAGATCCCAAGGCAACAATAATTTCTTTACTGGATCTAAATTTGACAAACAATGCAAATCAAAGAAAAATTATCATTACAGGGACAAAATGTTGAATATAAATTAGTAAATTAACTATCTTTCAAAGCCACATTATACTTTCAAATTTCTGATTGTGTCAATTGAAATCGTTTAACTTGTATCTCTTTTTTATTCAAAAAGAAATTTTATATTTGTATCATAAAATGACAAAAATCCCTATATGAAGAAAGCTTGTTTGACTTTTTCATGTTTCACAGAAGGTTATTTCTATGTATTTGATATAAGATACCCACTTGTCTACTTTTAATTTCATCATGATAAGTAAACTAGTGGGGTAGCTTTTTCTCTTTAATGTAAAAAAACGAAGATCAAGAATTTTAGACATAGTAGGCAGAAAAACATACCAAAGAGGACTTGATCAAGACTCCCGTTTGACATGAACTCGTAGACCAGCAGTCTTTCTGTTTTTTTCAGGCAAAAACCCAACAATCTAACCAAACTTTTGTGTTGAAGCTTTGTCACCAATAAGACTTCATTCCTAAATTCTATTTCACCTTGTCCTGAATTTTTAGATAGTCTTTTGATAGCTATCTCTTTTCCATCTGAAAGAGTACCCTGAGACATATTTTGGAACAATTTCCGTAACAAGTTAAACTATTTCAGTACAAGTACATGAAGTACATCACTTCTAGCTCATTCAGTCGTTCTGACATTTTTCAGCATAAAATTTTTTATCACTGAAAATAATTCACTATGCTTCTGAAAGTGTAGTGCATGTTAGTCCTTTAGACTTTTTTCAACACCATTTGAGATGAAAAAGTTGCCCCTGTAAGTGTCTAAATTGTGGCTTTGTTCTGTTAAAATCAAGGTCCCAAATGGATAGGATGGTCTACATAAAACATCAAGTAATTGAGTTGCCAAGATTGTATCGCGAGAATAACTACGTGGTTATGTAGGCTTTTTTGCCCTGTATAATTTGGCTAGAATGATCAAGCTGTGGTAGCACATACCTTGTAAACAGCACCAAATCCTCCTTCTCCCAGCAAGTTAGCATCAGCGAAATTATTTGTTGCTGCTTTAATTACTTCAAAATCACATTGCACTGTTTCCGCCATCTCAATTTCATCTACATACTCACAACAGCAAAGGAACGAAAGCTAGATTAACTTGAACTGCTGACTGAAATCACACAATAATAGTTTTGATGCCACAGAATAATAAGTAATACTTATTTTTCCAAAAATCTTGATGCATGCTTTGGCGTCATGCTCTAGTATTATGCTATGGATGTATGAAGAAAGCTTTAAATTGCCCAAGAAAGCAAAATTATTCCCTATTGACCCTGAGACCATTGGACTAACACATTTTACCAGGATTGGTAATCTCAGTTTACAGTGGTACATATGCAGAATAATCAGTTGGCTTGGATGAGACAAGAATATCCTTGAACTTACCCTCAAGTGTATCCCCTTTCCACCAGTTTTGCCATTTTCTTCGGCAAATGAAAATACCAAAAGCGAGTCTTAAAAGAACAACTGCAGAGATGACACAAATAATGATAATGGTTGTCTTACTCTCGTCCTTTCCTGCAAAAATATGAGGTAGTCATCCTCAGGAAGCAATGTACAGAAAATTTTGTTTGAATGCTTATAACACCGAGAGGAAAAAGCCCTGTAGGTATCTAATGTGTAGTATTCATTACAGATTTCTTTGGTTCTGCATGAGAGGACTAGATATGATCTTTTGAAATTGCTAAAAGCACAAATTACTTCACTCTCAGATTGATTTCTGTTCACTACCTTAATTAAGGGGAACCAACCCCCCCCCCCCCCCCCCCCCAAAAAAAAAAAAAAACTAAAAAAAAAGCCCCGAAACAACACCCCAAAAAAAAAAAAGGGGTATTGAGCAAAGTAAAACTATGTTTTGCAATACCAGACTAAGGGATAATTTACGTACTTCCCTTGTGGTATATGTTGAATACGATCAGATCACAGTCATTTGCATAATTAGACTTACAAAACTAATTTGATATTTTTGTCCAACAATTGCTGATGTATGCGGGAAAAAATTATATATCCTCATTAATACGTCTTTGTATTCTGTATTCTTTGAAGCCAAATAGACTGCTTGTAATACCTTTTTGGGGTGATGCAGGTGATCGTGATAACGCCAAAGGTGGCGGTGGCGTTGGCAGCGAAAGAGTCACATTCTCATTGAGGAAGGGAAATCCCTCGTACCAATAAATACAGCTTGGGCCAATAACTCTGGCTCCATCTTTCCCATGACAGCAGTGTGTCATATTTTCCAAAGCCCATCCAAGGCAAAGATTGCAGTCTCCAGCATCTAAATTAGGTGTGCACTGCATATATGCATAGATAGTCTAAACATTATTATCACTATTGCTTATTCCTGCAGCAAACTTGAGGAGTGAGGAACCCCCAACTGTTTGATCTCGTAGAGTGTTTGTCAAATTACTCAGCTGCTGTAAATATAGGTTCACATTTGAAGGAACCTTTGAACTTTGAATATTAAAACTCGGTTTTGTGGTCATGTTATGAAGGATGTTCTTGTTTGAATATCTTAACATACACCTAGCATACCATCCAATTGCCTCCTTTTGATTAGGACACACTTCCATGATCTCGTTGAGAGAATCATTAACACAATCTTGACAGCCCTGTTGACTAGCGTCTCCTCTACAGAGCGCAATGGCATACACTCTGTCAGGATCTTCACCCACCGAGGAATTATAGAATCCATAGGGACTAATGTTAGAGGAAAGGGAAGAACGAAGGGTGTTCAAATTACTCTGGTATGTGCTGTTTTTTGTGTAGTTACCTACATCATTTGAGCAGAAAAACTGTATGAAACTTGGAGCTGCATCAGCGAGGCCAACTATAGTTGTCAGGAAGCCAAAGATCGACAAATACCATCTTTCAGATCCCATTATTGCACTCATCCAACATCATAGACAAAAGAATCATCATGCTCCATAATCCATAACTGAACACAGCTGATTTTTTGACAGGAACCTAATTAATTGATCAACTACGAGGCTTGGAAAACTGATCGATTTCTACCAACCAACAGAATGTCTCGGTGGATGAAAGAATTGAGCTTACACACAAGAAACTTTGGCATCTAATAAGATGTGCAATATCTCGGCTCAATGGAAATATCTGCCACAGGGAATGGGAAATGACCCGACTGTACTGTTGAACAAACTTCAGGCTCCCCTAATACGGATGGAAGGGGCCACGCAAGTCAACTTCTACATTGGGCTGGCTTGCACTGAAATACCCACGGCCAATCATGGGTTTAATTACAATTTATGAAAACTTAATTTGGGGCCACTATAGAAGTTTTGGACAGGTTGAGGGGCTCAAATCAATAATTATAATAAAAATGATAAATAAAGAGCAGTTAGCTCTTTTCTTTAAAATGAGTAACGATGTTTTTCTTTCTCTCTTTTCTCTAAATTAACTCTCTTTTTTTCCAATGGCTCTTTTTGCCTTTTCTCTAAATTGACTTCATGCTTTTTTCAAGAAGAAGATCTAGAGGAGGTTGAAGATTTTTTAGATCCAAGGATTGCAGGCTGCTTCTCTGATTCCTACAATGGGCAAGGCTAGATTAGTTTTTGATTTTAAATTCTTATTATGCTTAGAATTAGATTTAAAATAGTTAGATCGTATGTAATTGGGATTTTAAGTTCTTGAAGTTTTATAACCTCAAGCCTAATCATTGTTTAAAAAAGGGGGTACCGTAGCCTTTCCATTTGCACGGTATCGATTCGGAGAATTTGGCTTTGGAGTCGAGATTGTGGCCGGTTGAACATATTGTACCAGTCATTGGTGGAAAAAGCAAAAATTTGCTAGCCAAGGGATAAAATTAAAATAATAATTTTGTTGCGCATGAATTTCCCTTTGGCTCGTTGATTGCTTTAAAAGAACAGAAAAAGAAAATAATATTGGTTGTCAAGCAGTGGCCAGGCCTGAATGGCCACGGCCTTGGGATGCAATTGGAATCTTTGACTTGCTAAGTGTCTGGAGAATTCGTGTCAGTTGGAAAAAGAATTTGTGGGCCAAAGTGGGGCAGAAGAAAGAAAAATAACAATATATAGTAGTTGTACAACGTAGAACCTAGAAACACGTATGTCTTCGTGGGTCATAGGGGCTGGTGAAGTTGTCAACGTATTGTGGGCCCATGGCAATTCAATGATGGTTGTTTCCATGGTTTAGGGAATTGCTCATATTATTGTTTGGAATGTTTATGAATCTGCTATTGATTATTTTGGTAGTTTATGAATCTGCTGAATGCTTGGAATGTTTATGAATCTGCTATGGCCTACAACCAAAGGTCTGGTAATAAAAATATATTGGTTCTAATATTAATTTGGGAGATTTAGAATCGTTTTTATGGTAGGTTTGATACTTTTTATCATTTTAGTATTATAAATGTTAAGTGAGAATTGCATTTTTTTTATGGTCAATAAGTGGTGAATATATTTGAAATCAGAATTGTCTAAGCTAGTGCGTTTAGTGTTAGTTCGTACCCTTTTTCATGTTTTGAGAAATTCTCAGTATATGTATGCTTATATCCTATGAATATTTTTATAATTTGAAATTCAGAATAAGCATATAATATGTATATAAATTATTTGTATATTGTAGCAGCTTGATTACTTATATGCATATGCCTATATGTGTGCAATGTATGAACACTTGATACATTTGACTTGAGTTTTGATTATTCTTTGTATATTAGAGAGAGCTAGTTCTAGATATATTAACTTGACGATGAGTAGTCAGGTCATGTATATATGCTTTATAACCTTCCAAACTGAGAAAAAGTTAGGCTAGATTATTCACAAATACACTACGTAATAAAAGATTAATAAGTACAATCGGTTCATTTTTGGTTGCAAGTTTTCGATTATTCTTCAGTTTCAATCTAAAGTTTCTAAAAAATTAAGGTGAAATCATAATAATATAAGTCGGTTAGAAAACCAAACTAGTTTTGAGCAAGGGCATCATATGAGAAATTCAATAGATGCTGCGGGAAGCTAATGTGGCCGATTTATATCTAAGTAGTGTCATGGATGTTTATAAATGAGAAGAATGAGGTTCCGCACTTTGGACAAATTGCTCTTGGCAATGATATTTTGTTATTGAAGGAACTATTTGTTTGGACTTATTTTTCTAAAATATTTTTTAAAAATTTTAAACACGTTTGTTATCACCTTTTCATCACACATGCATATTTATTAAGTGAGCCTCTAAAATTGTTTTAGTAATGTTTTTTCAAAAGTGTTTTAAAAAAAAATATCATCCAAATGAAGTGATTTTTCTATCAAAAATATATAAAAAAAGCCAAATTGTTTTAGAATTTCCATTTTTGGTTTTAATCGGTCAACCAAAGTTTTTAGTTTGTTTTGAAAAAAAAAAAAAATTGGACTCCATCTTGAGAGAGCAAAGCTTCTTTGATTTGTAGGTGACTAGGTCAATTAACCACGGTGAGACAAAATATTTCTGCAAAAATTTGTAAGATTTCGAAATATTATTGGCCAATTATTGACAACTAATCAAAGTTAGCAAACTACGCTTGAAAGTCTAATTTTAAGGAAGGGGTAAATCTTTGCTGGTGTAAATTCAACTTACACCGGCAGTTCACCCATTTGTGTCATACCATAAAATTTTAAATAAATTTTTTTCTTATAAAAAAAAGTTAGAGGTTTAATTAAACAAATTTCCTTGTAAATTTCAATATATATTTTTTCTTAACAAAAGCTAGAATTTTATATGAAATAAAATTCCTTGTCAACTTCAACTTGCTGCAGAATTTTCAAGCGAAATAGCATCGTCAGCAAAATAACATCGTCAGCCCCACTACTGATAATGACGAGTTGACGAATTTTAACCATATGTTAGGTTTGTTCAAATCTTTTCTTTATTGTCTTAGAATAAGACCACCGACTCCCTAACAATATCGATTTTTGCAAAAGATCCAGTGTGTGAATATTTTCTACTTTCCATAGGCCTCAATCCTTAATTTAGGTTCCAAAGAATTGATCAAAGTCCTGTTTTCAATACATTTTTTTACCTACTTTTAGATTCTGATTTTAAAAAATTTATTGTATGATATTCTCATCATACTTTTATATTTTTTAAACTAAAATTGGAGTAATAAATTTTTGGGTTAATAACACTTTGCCCCCTTAAACTTAGGGATAGTCACACTTTGCCTTCCTCAACCTTAAATATATACACTTTGCCCCCAAAGACTAGTCAAAATTAGAAATTAAAAAAAGAGTGAGTGTCATGATATTATTACCCTCTTATTGATGAATGTATTTATAACTTAACATCATTTTTTTTCATTTCTAAAAGATTTATATATTCTCTATTGTGTTAATTATATAAAAATATCAAACTAAAAAATTTTAAAAAAGTAAATATTTAATTTATGTCCTTAAATTTTTTTATCTTGGATTAATATTTACTTCTATATATGTTTTTTTTTAAAATTTATTAGATTTTAAGTTAAACAAAACTGATAAATAACACAACGCTAAAAATAAATTCAATTACAAAAATTTTTATAAAAAAGGTAATACCAAACTCATTTATTTAAAGTAATTTTTTATCATTTTAATTTATTTAAACTTTTAGATTAATATCATAAAGAATTTCTTCTTATTTATTCTTTTGGACTAAACATTTTTTTTGTTTGACTTATTTATTATTTTTTGCCATAGTGCTGTATAATGGGCTAATTCTTCCTTTGTTCCCAAAACATTCTTTGATCAAGAATTTCATATTTGACTAATTTGATGAATATATATATGACTATGATATCAGTCCAAAAGTTTAAATAAATTAAAATAATTAAAATTTAATTTAAATAAATGAATTTGGTATTACTTTTTTACAAAAATTTTAACAATTAAATTTATTTTTAATATTGTGTTATTTATCAATTTTGTTTGGCTTAAAGAATAGCACCTTCATTTAGACCCAAAACCCAACAACTTCAAACCCAAAAGAAAAATGACCAAAGTTACAAAAGCCCATTTTGGTAGCCTCCATCTAAAATATTCTCCACTTCCCTAATCCCATCTCCCATTTTCCTTTTTCTCTATTAATTCTATTTTTGTTTTATTGTTTTTCAAAATAACCACTTGAATTTGTTATATTCCCATATATAGTTAAGCTCAAAACTTAAAATGATTTTGGTAATTTATAATTAGTTACTTGAATCATAGTATATGGAGCTGGTTAAATTATTTAATCAATCACCAAGAATTTTTTTTTTTGACATGGATCAAAAGATAAAAAGAGGAAAGGGATCGTTTCTTAAACCAATGATTTTCATGGACATTAATTCTAAAAATTATTGTGCCAGAATCCTAATTTGAAGAATAGTAGGCTAATAATTGACTAAAACACTTGTCTTCATACATTATATTCATTTATTGAAAAATTAACTAAATTTTCCAAGAAGGATAATATTCTAACCCTATTTAATTATAATTAAAAAGTCATTCTGTTTTATTGGAAGGTCGAATTGGGAAATAAAAACCAAGGCTAGAAACTAAAATGTACTAGCAGTTAACATCCACCAAGACTCATCAAGAAAATAAGGTCAAATGCTATGTGAATCCATTAGTCAATTCCCCAAGATTTCATCAAAGCAACCGAATAGCCCAAGCAGCCATCAGCATACTCCATATGCAAAAAGTATAACAGATTTTAATACTACTGCTCTCGATACAGGGCAACTTTCTTTTTGCAGAACCAGAACTAGCAAAACATAAGCTGCTTGCTCCTCCAATCAAGCCTTTGGAATCCTATAGAGGAAAGCGTTAAAGTTCTTTCTAGTAATGAACAGATTTTAGAGCTATCTAGGCCTTTCCATTTTGTACTTGTGGGAAATTTCTCTCATGGACGTTCCAACATGGAATGTCTTAGCTTTCGAAAAGCTTTCTATCAATTGGTTTCAAGGGACATTTCTCACCGAGAATGCTAGATCATCGACATATGATTATTAAGTCCCATTTGGAGGAAGATTTTGCGAGATGCTGGCCCAAAGGCTAATGGTCAATGTACATGGCTTTCCAATGATAACTGTCAAATGGTGCGCCTACTTAAGCCAACTTTAAGGGCTATGGGCTTCACAAGTACCATTTGGGACAAATTAATAGTTCAGTTTAAAAGGGTAAAAAAATAGAATGATCTGATTGAACTAGCAAGGCTAAAAATGGGTATGAAAAATGATGTAACTTTGTATAAAAATAGTTACACCACGATGCTAGATAATTATACCAAAATGCTAGGCAGTTACATTATAATACTGAACAGTTACACCATTTTTAACTTGTGAGAAATGAAAAGAGAGGTAAATGCGAGGCTCCGTGTCTTATTTTGAGTCCTCTGTTGTTCCAATTTGATCATTATTGGTGCCCTTCCTTTATTTATTTTATTTTATTTTTTTGGAGATATCTAATCTCTTCTACATTGCCCAAGGAATAGGGAAACTCCTAAAATTGGATATGTCAACAGCGTCTTTCTATTTATCTCTTTCTCTCTTCTTGGTCTTCCTAATGCCTAGTTTGGACGGAGGGAAAGGGCAAAAAAAGAAAGGATTTATAGGAAGGAGATGATTCCTCTGTTTGGTAGTTAAAGTGGGAAAGAAAGGAAAAGAAGAGGAAGGAAATGGAAGGAAAGATGCTAAAGTAATTTGTCCAAAAGTTTTCCTTCCAAAATTGGCCATAAAGGGAAAGAAAGTGAAGGAAAGTTGAGTAAGTTTTTCTATATAATAATATTGTCCTTACAAATGTGAAACAAAAAATTTTATTATCCAATAAATCCATTTTATTTCTTAAATTCCCAAATAACTCCAAAAGAAACTCATATCATTTCATTTCCTTTCTTTTCTTTTTTAATTTATCTTTTCTCTTCTTTTCTTTTTTATCCTCAAGTCTAACTAGCCATAATGTTTGTCGGATATATCAGAAGACCTACCTTTAGAGTTTGGGTTGGAACGGTTAAACTAAATTTTTGGTAAAAGATTTCATATGAGGATTTGCCGTTGTATTGGAACAAATATGATGGGCATGATCTTGGAGATTGTCCAGTTGGAAAAAAAGAAACCACATGACAACATGTCAAAATTCAGTAATTAGAATAAACTAATTATAAGCAAGCAAGAATTTAGGGCTTGTTCTCATTAATTTTTTATTTTTATAAAAACTAATATTATAAAAGTTAAAAATTAGTTGCTCCTGGTTTTAATTTAAAAATCCAAAAACATTATAAAAAAAATTTAAGAACATCAAAATAGATTTTTCAAAAATCAGAAGTTAAAATCTGATAAAAAAAAATATTGAGAACATGACCTTAATGGGAGCCAAAACTTGTTAACCCTCCTAATGTCCTTCAAGATGGTTGCCATAGATCAATAAAGACAGTCCAATAAAGAGATATTTGATCAAAGCAAAACTTCCTCATCTTAAAGTAGCATTATGGAAAAGTAAGCCGACAACCAAGTGAACAATCTTATCAATCCAATCCAGAACATGTTAAAATCAAACTGAGCTTTCTTAACACTTTAGACACCAAAGAAGCTAAAATTCAGCAGAAATTTCACATTAGAGTATATCACAATTAAGGAAAAGCTTGACAATAAAACGCAACTTAGTTGGTAAGATGCTTTACCTAAGATGTATAAGTCTTGGGTTTGAGTCATCAAGGAGGTAGCGGAGCCTCAATGTTGATTCTCTTGAAAAAAAAAAAAAAAAGAAATTGAGGAAAGCACATACTAACTTAATGTTCAACTGAAGAGTAAAAGTAAGCAAAGACTGAGTAATTGCTTCTTTCGTTTTTCCAAATTTCCTTTAGGTTCTTGTAGTCTCCGTTAGTTTTTGTAGTGAAAATCAAGAACTCCAGGTTATGGCTACTTTTGAAGTGTTTGATCTGAACTATAGAATAATGCTTTTTCCACTCCAATGTCCGCCATCCATTAATGTAATAAACTTTACTATAATCTCGCTTATATGTCAAAAATATATGCACAAATTTCAAACGAACGGTTCAAATCTAGTATGGTTAAACATTGACTAGAACATACTTAAGAAGCTAAAATTTGTCATTACTGTCACGTAAAGAGACAATATGCACAATTTTTAATTCAATTTAAAAGGCCTTGGAAGATTTAGACCTAATTGGAATGATACTACCATAAGATAGAGGAGAACATGTTGTAAAAATTTTTCTTTTTTATGAGCCTTGTAACAACCTACTTTTGACCTAAAAAAGTTAAGAGATACAGGAGATCACAGTATCTTATGCTCCCATGCTGCTGTCTAGAGATTCCATCATCTAAATCATTAAAGGTCTAACTCACTTATTGATGCTTCATTCAACGATTGAGCTGCAGTTGCATATTGAATTTGACTTGAACTTCTTGTTTTCGAACCTTCAAGAGGCAGAGGCTCTTCTGAAGCAACTCTGCTGCTTTGTGTGAATATGCAGGTTCAGAAGGCAATGGAGGACTGGTGGAAAAGCTATGGAGCATGAAAACAACATAAACCATGGTTGGTCTAGTACATACGTTGTCTTTAACGCACAGCAAGCCAATATGGATGCATCTCAGTATAGTTTGCACTGAATCAGAGCCAGCCTGCAGAGTGGGATCTATTATATTTGAAGGAACTTTTGAACTCTGAAGATTAAATTTCGGTTTTGTGGTCATGTTATGAAGGATGTTCTTGTTTGAATATCTTAACATACAAATAGGATACCATCCAATTACCTCCTTTTGATTAGGACACAATTCCATGATCTCATTGACAGAATCATTAACAAAAACTTGACAATCCTGATCACTAGTATCTCCTCTACAGAACGCAATGGCATACACTCTGTCAGGATCGTCACCGACAGAGGAATTGTAGAATCCATAGGGACTAATGTTGGAGGGAAAGAGAAGAAAGAAGGGTGTTCAAATTAGCCTGGTATGTGCTGTTTTGTGTGTAATTACCTAAATCATTTTAGCAAAAAAACTCTGTGAAATTTGGTCGTGAATTTGATTCAATGTCGTGGTCGCGGTGGCAGTCGTGGTCGTGGCGTATACCGTTTCACCTCAGACTCGGCGTATCGGTCGCGGTCTCGGCGAGACGCACATTTTAAAATAATTTTTATTCAAAAAATTATAAATAATAATTCAAATATAAAAAAAATATGCTAAACAAAAATAGCCAAAAAATTAGTATAAAAGATCTCTAGAATGTACTATTTTTATCGATATAAAAAACATAATATATCTTTAAGCATTCGACGCAATGTTATCACAAAGAAAATTAAAATAGCACATAAAAAGATTTATCATAACAATTATACATCTTACAAATTATAGAGGTTTATTTATTGTTTAAACAAAAAAAATATGCAACTATTTTCAATTCGTGCAATACAATATTTGCTAAGAAGGAAAAGTATTAGTCTATAACTAAAAATCGCTAACATGGATGTTAGATTATAATTTGATAGATAATTGAAAAAATCATATAAATGGACTTTCTCATACTCAAAGTTTTATTTATTTTAAAGGAAAAATAATATCACGCAATTTGAGTTTGTTATAATTGAAAGGCATTTGTTGAATTTTTTAAATTACAGTTATATTTACATACTCTCCAGTTTTAATTTTTCCTTTTAACTTCATTAGAGATATTATTCTAACGGTAATACTAATTTCATAAGAAATAGTATTATATTAATATTAACAAGTAAGCCATCATAATATTAGAAATGATAGAAGAAATACATGTAATGCCATGATAAATAAAAGAAAAAAAAAGTCATTTTAATATGCTATTGCAAAACTTGTTATATCCATTAGTATGCGTTGTGCAGTTGCCTGTGAGGACAAGCAGGATAATTGGAGGATGGAACCCCCATGGTGAAGCATAGCAAACTCTGCTTGGTTAATTGGCAGTTGGTACTCCATTCGGTGCAAGGATAGACCGAGGGACAAATATGTTTTTTTTTTTTTTTGAGGATGAGGGACGAATATGTAAAGTCCATTATTTTATTGTACTTTAATTAGAATTTTAAGCAAGCTCTCAACTTTTCTTTATCCTTCTATATTTGTCTCTAAACGTCTTCAATCTTTCTTGCCTTTTTCTCTGACTTTCTTCTCCGATTTTCTCTCCTTTCACTCCATCAATCAAGCCTCTGAGTTCTCTCCATCTCTCTCGACAATGGCGGCTTCATCACCTATCATATCCTCCTTTCTCTCTTCTCCATTCAAGCCTCAACACCACCTAGCCCACCCCCTCTAAACACCCCAATTTGAAGCAGTTGATTGCCCCCTGCATGTGGTCGATCCAAAAATTGCTGGCATTATTGAGTCGAGAAAGCTAGGCAATGGAAGGTAATGGTGTTCCTTGTCTCCATTATTGGATTAAAGCTCCGTAATTGGATTCAAGTTTCATATTTTCTATCTGAAAAAAGCCATTCTTTGATGGAAAAACATGGGTTTTTGTTCTTAAACCATGTTGTGAAGCTTGATAAGAAAGGCCATGAAAGAATTTGCAAACTGGTCTCCCTTTTTTGAACTGCAGGGTTAGCGTTCACCTCGTCCCTTTTGTCTCGCCCGAGTTGACTCGACCGAGTCAGCTGTGAATCGACCGAGTCTTTTCGATTCAAAGACAAATCGGTTCGAATCGCCCGAGTTTGGACGAGATATTGGCGAATCTTCCGTCTCTGAGTAGACTTGGAACGGTATCGGATCAGAATCCTCCGATCTGGTGATGACTCGGCCGAGTCTTTGAACCATGGGTATATGCAGACTAGGTGAGGGACAAGAACTTGGTTTTTCTTTATTTGGACCTCCCGGGGAGTGAGTATTGCGTACACTACGCGCGTCACATGACGTGTCACATAATACATTAAAACTAATTATATAACGCCAAATAATATAAGGTATGACTCATCATTACTACATGATGATAAATTATTAGTTCTAATACACCATGTGATAATGTACATGGTGCATTTTATACTTTTTCGGGGAGGGTTGGATGGGTCAGGGAAGAAACTTTCAGAAGTATTGGGACGACTTTTAACGGGGAAAAGCAAAACTTGTGATGTAGTCGTGGATGGTCTTAAAACGGTGAAGAGAGCCAAAACTTTCAAAGCTCATTTCCTCATAGATGTTCAATTTCGTGTAGAATTTATTGTTCTTACCATATTGTTTCTCTTTTAGGATTTTTTTTCTTTTTCTTTTCTCTTCTTTTTTTCGTTGTTTTTTTTTTTTGGCCGTACTGTTTTGTTTTTAAATTGAAACATTATTCCGAAATTTCTCTTGAAGGTAAGAATGAAGGAAGCAGCACTAAGGGAATGAAAAGGTTTAACTCTTGTTCTAATATCACTTGAGGGGTATACGCAATGTCATTCTGAGTCCTATTTGAAGAAGGGAAATGGGGAAAATAAAAGAAGAAGAAGAAGGGCTGTGATGTAGAGAAATTGAAAAAAAAAATAATAAAGTAGACATAATTAGACTTCATGAACTGCGTCTATAGCCAACGTTGTTGCCTGTTAGCATCGTTATTTACTCGTTAATGTATAGGAAGCTAAATCAGACACTAAAAATCTTTTGTAATTTGTTCATACATAGACACCAATGTTTTAAAAACCGGACCGGTCAATGAACCGGAGGAGGGAGGGGTTCAAGGTCGGACCGGTCCGACCGGGGTTCAATGATTTTTCTTTTTTTTTTAAATTTAATTTTATGTATAATATAAAACAAATGCTTGGTATACCCCACCCTGTTAAATTATTCAACCCATTAATTGTTTAATATATTCAAATATACAAATTAATAAATTTGTTATATTCAAATTCACAAGTTAATGAATTTATTATATTTGGTAAATTTTTATGAAATATTCTATGTCGATAACAATTAAATTAACAAAGAAAATGGCATTACAAGTATAAAAAATACAATAACTATAAAATTTACCATTAAAGTATGTTATTATATTTTAAATATTTTAAATTACAATCTTGAACATTTTAAATTACTAAATCATATTTGTTGTTTGTTTTCACATTTTCTACTTTTTTAGTACCGTCAAGACTTATTTTTCAATATAAAATTCAAATTTATTTTTAATACCAAATAATACAATTAACTTTATATATAGGGCAGTTCGAGTAAATGTAATTTTTTAAAATAAAAAAATTTCTTTTGCCCTATTTTTTAAGGTAGGTTCGCATATCAAATGATTTGGAAATTTCAATTTGATTATCTTACTATTAGTTTAGATCTATTTAGTTTTTAAATTTTTTAGTTTTTTATGATTTTTGTTACAACATCCAATGAGAGGTAATTTGTAATAATTTTATACCCATCAAGAATTTCTTAAAAGAGCCTAAACTTTATTTAAAATCAATTCTCAAGTTTTAACTTTAGACGTATTCTCTCCAAAAGAAATTTTATTTATGACGTATCGGATTATTGAGCGAGTCAATTAGACTTTGTACAATAGTCTTAAAAATAAAACTAACAAATAAATCTATTTGCTTATGAGTTTTTAATTTAATCAATTATGTTTAATCTACACATTTTCTTTTAGTATGTCAAGAAAAAATGGATATGTGATGTTATAATAATTGGAATCAATATATTGCATAGAAAAATATGATTTTAATAATCTGAACTGATCTTTAATTTTTTAATAAATAAAATAACTTTCGATCTACTTACTTTCAAGATCTCAACGTTCTTATTATTGAATAATGATTAACTATAATTAAAAAATTTACACAAATGCCTTACAAAAATACCAATTTAAACTTTTAATTAGGAGAATGTTTTAGGCATATAAATGAATAAAGGGACTAATCTTAAAATTAGAGATTTTGGTTAAAGTAAATCTAAGATTTTTTTAACATAATGAATTTGGATACCAAGATAAAAAGGTAAGAATTAATTAATTTCATTAAACATGATTACTAAAAAAAAAAGAAACTAAAAAAAAGTAAGAATCAATTAAATTCAATAATGTGATTAATGAAAATAACGAAACTAAAAAAATAAGAATGAGTTAATTTTATCAAAAGGAAATAAAGAAACTAAAAATGTAATAATCAATTAATTTATTAAAATGATTAAAGGAAAAATAAAGAAAGAATAAATAAAATATTTACAACATAAAAAGCAACAACTTGGACGTTGGCTTGATGGTTTCAACGTTGGAAGCCTTGGTAAGAAGTCTCAACGTTGGCTTGATGGTTTCAACTAAAGTACATTATTATATTTTTAAAATTTTAAATTATAGTCTTGAATATTCTAAATTATTAAATCACATTTGCCGCTTATTTTCACATTCTCTACTCTTTTAATACTGTCAAGACTTAATTTTTAATGTAAATTTTAAATTTATTTTTAATACCAAATAATACAATTAACATTGTATATAGATTGGTTCGAGTAAATATAATTTTTAAAGTAAAAAAATTTCTTTTGCCCTATGTTTTAAAGTAAGTTCGCATACTAAAATGATTTTCAAATTTCAATTTGATTATCTTACTATTAGTTTGGATCTATTTAGTTTTTAATGTTTTAGTTTTTAACATTTTATGGTACAATATCTAATGGGAGATAATTTCTATCAAATTTGTATCAATCACGAATTTGACTTAGAATTTCTTAAAAGAGCCTAAACTTTGTTTAGAATCAATTATCATACTTTAACTTTAGACGTATTATTTCCAAAGGAATTTTATTTTTGACATATCGGAGTCTTGAGTGAGTCAATTTGACTTTATATAGTAGTATCAAAGATAAAGTAACAAGTATATCTATTTATTTATTGGTTCTTAATTTAATCAATCTTGTTCAATAAAAGAAATAACTTTCTACATTCTTACTTTCAAGATTCAACATGTGCTTATTATTGAATAATGATTAACCATAATTCAAAAATCTAAACGAAGGACTTACAAAAATACCAATTTAAACTTTCAATTAGGAGAATGCTTAAGGCATAAAAATGAATAATTAAACAACTTAGATCAAAGGACTAATCTTAATATGAGAGATTTTAGTAAAAGTAAACCCAAGATTTCTTTAATATAATGAATTTGGATGCCAAGATAAAAAGGTAATAATCAATTAATTTCATTAGACATGATTAATAAAGAAAACTAAGAAACTAAAAAAAGTAAGAATCAATTAAATTAATTAAACATGATTTATGAAAATAAGGAAACTAAAAAAATAGAATGAGTTAATTTTATCAAACATGATTGATAAAGGAAATAAAGAAACTAAAAATGTAATAATAAATTAATTTTGTTAAGGTGATTAAAGAAAAACAAAAGAAAGAATAAATAAAATGTTTGGAAGACAAAAACAACAAAGCCAAGGTTGGCCTGCTGGCACGCACGCGAGAATGTTTGGTGGGAGGTCTCAAGTTCGAGACCTCCCACCAACTTGGAAATGCATATTTTTTGGGAAAAGGTTGAAAATTCAAAAACCGGCGGTTCACCGGTCCGCCGGTTCAATTCGGTTCGCCGGTTTGATCCGGTTCGTCACGGTTCTTGAGATGCACAGTAAATTGCACCGAACCGGACCGGAGACCTGGCCGGTTCCCGGTTCAACCGGTTGAACCGGTCGGTCCGGTCCGGGTTTTAAAACACTGGTGCTCACTAAGAGTTCTTTATTACTACTGGAAAAAGGAAACAAAACATCCTGCTGGCACTGGCACCTGGGGCACGTGAGCTGACTTAGAGACTTTGAACTTGACTTTTGTGCCCCAATGTTATCCGGTCTTTCAACGTTCACCTAATATTAAATCATTACGCAGTTACGTGACCAGCCAACTCTAACCATCAGAACTGTGCAAAGATAATACGCCAATCATGGGCAGCAATGGACCGTGGTAACTTTCATGTTTCCAAGTTGGGCATAGCCTTTGCCTTCAATTTTGAGTTGTATTGGGCCTCTGAATTTACAAATTGCGCACGGGGCCCAACTTCATTATGGTTTGGGGTGAACCAAAGATGAGCCATAGCGTTAGCACTAGCAAGCTTTTTAATCCAAAATTAATTTCCGACAAAGATTTAAAGTTGAATAAAGTACATTGTTGGTTAATTATTGGAACACAATATCAAACATAAACTGCCCATAAACTTATTGATAGAAGATTTAGCCGACATCAAGTCTCGCCGTTAGTTAGCACAGCATTTGCAACTTTGCAAGCCGAAACTTTCTTCCTTGAAAACTTACTCCAATGGGTTACAATCCGCTCTTTTTACCACTGTTCTTGCAGATGTTCATACTAATTGAGTTGTTGCTCCTTTCGACTCCAATTCCGTAGCAAAGCGTGGATGCGATGATCGTTGTGGAAACGTAAGCATTCCATTTCCTTTTGGTACGAAACAAGGTTGTTGCCTTACTAAAGAATTCTTTATCAATTGCTCCCACTCTTCCAACAATGCTCCACACCCATTGCTGCGGCGGGGTAATATCACAGTTATAAATATATCTTTGCGCCTCTTACCCTTTATAGGACATGATTGCTACATCAAAAACGGTCAAACCGATTCTCCAGTTCATAGAATTTTTTGTAATTAAGCAATTCCCTTACTGATGTCTAGTATTAAAAACTAAGAAGCATTAACAAATTACACCAAGATAAATTATCCTAATTAATGAAGGGCTTTGCACGTACAAAATCTTTAACTCAACACCAATACTGAAATACATGAATTTTCGTAGGGGAATGAATTATTAAATCCAATTTCGTAAGAATCTCTTATGCATCAAACTCACAAAGTTTTTATATGCAATGGGATGATCAGACAAATGTAAGTTTCAATAACCTAATTCCTTTACCGATGACAGATGGTGTTCAAGGCGCTAGCAAGAAAAGGTGAATAAAACCATTTATCCCCTTAACCGTGCTTAAACAAAATAAATCTTGAAACATCGAAAACGAAGGGAAAATATCCTGAAGCTAAAACTGTAATATTAATCGAAATGTTGGGTTTGAATTAAAGTTGCCTAAGTTTGATAACCACTAGAAATATGACTTTGTGGAGGAATATAATTCCGTCAATGTTGCAAGAGTGGCAACCGACATTACTGAACATTAGATTTGAACAAGTGAACTAATGCACAAAATGACAGTTGAGAAAGAGTACATAGGATGCAAGAATCTGCAATGCTACAGCTTTACAAGACATGTATACCTGGCGTTACTATTTCGCACAACAACGCATAGAATTGCATGCAAATCAGGCAGTTTATGTACTTCTATGCGGCTCTAGAATTTGAAAAATGTAGGAGTACCTTAATATATTTCCTTAAAAAAGAATTATAACTATTTTTAAAAGGTACTCAATTTCTTCAAGCTACAACGTAAAGGTGAGAATCTTTTCTTTATGTATGAACTTAAAGAGTATCAGAATGGGCTCCAAAGTTCCACTAAGATTTACGCCACAGCGCCCCAGAAGCTCTTGGAACCAGGTGCATCCTGTCTTTATGGTTCATTAAAATTTCTCTCACAATTTCCTTAAACACCTCCTCACCATCACATTGCCATGCCAATAAATCACTGTCCTCATCAACATCTTCTCCACTTGTAGATGGCTCTTCCTTGGGTTTGAAAATCAAAAGAATCACAGCCTTCAAGAGGAATCCTAATGCAGGCAAATGCACAACAGGGACATAACCAACCTTAAATATATGAGGAATCTTAACTTCTTCAAATATCTGCTCCAAGTTTTCATTTCTGAACCTACTTCTCAACTCAAATAACTACGAAGCTTAGAATGGTACTCAACTAGCATATATAATATCGTTTGCCTTACAACAGTCTCCTGGTGGTGGCCGTACGCCATATAAAGACTCTGCTTTAACTCAAATTCTGTAAGTACCCAGGGAACATCTTCATCTCCTTGCTCTTGACTGAGTTCCTGTTTTGTTTTCTTCTGAACTGAAGTAGGTAAAAGTGCCACAACATATTTGAGTTCTTGTCCAAACTTTGCCTTCCACTACAGCGGTGTGGATGATGAAGTTCCCATCCCTGGTTCAAACTCGCGGCTGCGACGCCGGTACCTTTCCCCAACGGTCTTAACATATCGGTCACGGTCTTGATAAGACGCATATTTTAAAATAATTTCTATTCCAAAAAATCATAAATAACCATTCAAAATATAAAAAAATATACCAAACAAAAATAATTAGAAAATTAGCAAAGAAAATCTTTAGATAGTATTTTTTTTCCCAATATAAAAAAATGATGATGCATGTCTTTAAACATTCAACGCAATGCTATTACAAATGAAATTAAAATAGCACACAACATAATTTCAAAAGTAACAATTGTAGAAGTAACATTTACTATTAATAACACAAAATAAGGCGTATATTTAAAAGTAAGGTTATAGACATAAATATTACTCTATCACAAATGAAAAAAAAAAACAGTGTATGTCCTTAAGCATTCAACGCAATGCTATCAAAAATGAAATTAAAATAGCACACAACTTAATTTCAAAAGTAACAATTGTAGAAGTAACATTTACTATTAATAACACAAAATAAGGTGTATATTTAAAAGTAAGGTCATAGACATAAATATTACTCTATGATAAAACTAAGTAAATGAAAATGTCAAGCTAAGAATAGAACTAAATTAATCAACTAAGTTAACTTAATAAACTATAAATAAAAACTAAATTAAACAAAAATAAAAAAACAATCATTTTTGTTGTTAAGCTATAACAATTATTGTGTAATTAAACACTAATAAACGCACATTGATTGTCGTGTCCTAAAAATCGTAAAAGGTACTAGTGAGGTCAAGACTGTAGCGCCCTGAAGAGACGGTCCGGTCCGATAACCTTTTTCGAAGAGATAGAATTTTGAAAAAACCGTGCGTGTGTGTGTAAAATCGGGTTTTTATTATTAAAAAAATGTTATTTAGAAAAATAATAAAAATAAGGCCGGGACAAAAAAAAAAGTGCGATAGTTTTGGCCAATTAATTTTGAAAAAGGGTTTTATTTTTGAAATGGAGTCGTCCCTTGGTATTAAGTTAGGATGTACCAAGTCACCCAAAAAATCGTTTAATAAAAATAAAAAATTTTAGAAAAATCATTTAAAATGTTTTTCTGACTCCGGTCTACAAAAAACGAGAGAAAAAGGTTCGAGAGTCACATTTGAAGAAAGGGAAGGCAAAGGCTTGCGCCTAAGGCACTCTTTCTACCTAGCCGAGACTAGTTGCGAGGTTTAATCAAAATTTCCTTAATTAACCCTAAGTTCTATCACGTTCGGATATATCTAAATGAATGCAAATCCTAAGTCTAAGTGTGAATATCGGGAGGATTGGAATGTTTCTGTCGAGGCTTGGTCAGGTTTATCGCATTAATTGCGAAACCTGAGTCGAGGCCTCAAGGGAGTCACGAGTGTGAATGCAAAATGAAATGCAAAAAAGAAAAGAAACAGGAAAGTAGTATAGATAATAAGTGTCCAAGAAAGTGGGGATGCAACATAACGGGTTCGGGAAACTAATGACTCATGACTGAATGTTTCTACTCACGGAGGGGGAAACAGCATGTATGCCATCGCTTCCCACGTGAATAGGCGACTATTTTTTTAGTCGAACCACACAAATGACCTAAGTTCTAAGTGAGATGCAACCTAAATGTCATGCATTTGAAGATATGTCAAAAATAAATAAATAATATTAATGATAATAAAAAGCAAGCAAAATGGAAAGAAAACTAGAAACGTGTGAAGTTGGATGTAAAACGCACACAAATGCAACTAATACTAAAATACTCTAAGGTTCTAGCGTTGGACTAGCCCTTTCTAGGGATTCTCACTAGCATTGGACTAACAGGGAAATAATAAAGCCATAACTAGCGTTGGACTAGTGTGGTGACGGAAAAATAATAAAAACTAATAAAACATGCATTTAAATAATAAAGTATGAATCAAAAACAAATAAACATATAAAGACATATAAGGTCAAATAGGAGCACATAACATGTAAGCAAAATGTCTAGATGCAAAATCCTAATAAAAGCGGTAAAACAAATAAGCACGTAAGCACGCAAAAACAAATAAACCCTAACTATTACACCGGGTGCTTAATTTACAATTTAAAGAGGGAAAATTATAAATGTCCTATCTATTACACTTGCTATCTAAATACACAATTTTTTTTTCTAAAAATGTGAGAAATATTATCTAGCTATTACATTGACTAGCTAAATACACAAATATAACACTTTTTGCCAAAATAATAAAATTTGGAATTAAATAACATAAAATAAATAAACACGCTAAAGGCATGTAAAAATAAGAAACAAATAATAATAATAAAAATAATGCATAAAAATCACATTAGAGCACATAAAAGAAAAATAACGAGAGCACAGGATACCTCTCCGTGAAACCTGATACAAATACTAACAAGATAAACAAACAAGTCAAGGTATCATAATATAAAGAAATAAAGCATAAAAGTATGTAAGTATTGACAAATTGAGGATAAACATACAAATTCTATTAAACTAAGGGCTTGAAAGCAAATTCAAACAAACCTAGGGGCCAAATAATAATTTAAAGCATTTTTCTTAAGCTAAAATTTGCGAAAATTCTACCAAATTGGGAAACAAAGCATAAATTTCAGCAAGGGGGCGAAGAAATGCAAATTTGAGCAAGTTAAAGGCATAACTTGCAAAAGCTAGGGACTTAATTGAAAGAATGTAAAAATCTAGGGGGTGAATGTGCAATTATGGGAGGACTTAAATGCATTAATACAAAAATATTAATGAGCATTTTAAAACTAATCAGAAACTCTAAGGACTGAGATGCAAATAAAATAACTAGAAAACCAAGGATGTAACAGTAAATTAAAGTTAAATCATTTCACCAAAATGAACTAACTTAGATTAATTAATCAAATTAATACTTAAACTAATAAATTCAAAACAAATGAAGGGATAAGTTAACATTAACATTAAATTAAACAAATGCCCCAAGACCTTTGTCCCCCCAGATCAGTCATCCCTCTTCCAGAAAACTTCCCCATTTCTCTTTCTTTATTCTCTTCTCTAGTGTTGGGTGTCAAACCAGCAAAAATAAAATTTCTTACTCTAATAAAAATATACACAAGTAGAGTAGTGAGTAGGGTCGTATCTACAGGGACTGATCGATTTAGTTATTTCAAATCACAATAACGGGGGGTTTGGAGAATAATTAAATTAAAAAATTTAAACCTAAGAAACTCAAAGGAAAAACACAAAATTAAGTCAAACGAAATCAAATAAAACCTAGACTCTAGTCAAAGGAATAATTTCCACTCTGGTTCAATTTAACTGATCCTTGATGCAAAGATAAATTCCTACGTTCACGAATAAATTGGTTATGGTTGTTGAGAAGCTTTAACAACCTGCTCTTCCTTACTGTGTCGGTAATCAAGGTACGACCGTTAATTACTTCCCTAATCAAATAATAACCCTAGGTAAGACCTTAGGATTCAATTATTCAACAGCTTTAAACTAGAAAAGCCACCAATTCTAACCAGCAAATACCTAAGAAGCTTTGTTCAAATTAGATTATCTATTTCCAGTGATATAATCCAAAAGTTTCTTTTACAATTGAATTAATCACTTGCCACAAATACTAAAACTATCAAACAATTACAGATTTGACGTTTTAGATGGCTTTAGATTATTTGACAATTAAATAGTGGCCAATTATTTAACTGCACAAGAATAATCACACAAGAATGAACACAATCACCTTGGAATTAAATAGAGAATAAATAAATACCCAATAACGCAGAAAATAATAAAAACAATTAGATCTCACAGTAAGTAGGATGAACCAGAGTTTCAATTATCCTTCAACTAGATAATATGTCTTCAAATACCAAAAGAAAAATAACAAGAATTTGTTCTAGAGAGAGAAGAGAGAAAAACTAAAAAACTAAAACTAAAAGAAGACTAAGACTAAAACTTGAAGGCTGCTTTTTTAAGAGTTGCAGATGTTCTCTTTTTTTGGCTTCTCCCGTCCCTTCCTTTTTCCTCAATTCACGGCACTTGTCTTTGTTTTCTTTCCAAAATTCAATTTCCTTTTCTTTCTTTTCTTCCTTTTCCAATTCAACTTCTTCCCTTTTTGTTTTTCTTTCCAATTCTTGCCAATCAAGAATTCTTTCCAATGAGATTTATCACAATTAGGGAAGTGGGACCCTTCAATTGCAGATTTCTTCTAAGCCACGTTCACAAATCCTGCACTTCAACGTGAGTAGACCGTGGTCACGCTCTATCAAATCAAGTCTTCTGGAATTTTCTGCAATATTAAAGCCTTTTCTCCTTAATTTCCTACAAACCAAGCCAATCACCAAAGAGTGAATAAATGGAAAGATTAAACATCATCTTTGACTAAAATAGGAAGGAATTAAATACAAAATATATGCAAGTTTAGCTCTATAACATCCAGCTCTCGCCCTTTCTCTTCTACTCTCCCATCACTATTTTCTTCTCCTCTCTCTCACTTTGGTTTCTCTTTCTGATTCTCTCTCATTCTATCTGGTCCAGCCCTCATTTTCTCTCTTTTCTCTCCATTTCTCTCGCTCTCTTACTGCCCTCTCTTTTCTTTACAAATTCTCTTTGTTCTTTCTCAATTATTTCTTCTTTTCTCCTTCTCGTTCCCTCTCTGCTTTCCCGTTCTTTCTTTCTCTTGCTTCTATTTCTCTCTTTCTGTTCTCCCTCTATTTTCTCTAATCTCTGTTCTGTCTTTTGTCTCCTGTTGCCCCCCTTTTCTTTCTTTTCCCAGTTCTTTCTTTTCCTTCTAATCTTCTCTATTTCTGCTCGTGCCTCTCTCCCTTTTCTCTTTCTCTCGTAACTCTCTCTCGGCTTGCTTCTTTCAACCACTCAATAACCATAAAGCAATAAACATTAACACCCAAAGAATCACCCATCAGATGTCATCGATAAGAATTAATAGAAAATTTTGTGAATATGTGCAAAAGTGAGAGTGACAGGAGAGGGGTTTCAGTGAAAAGAGAGATGAAGACGATGACGTTAGAGAGGTTAGATGGTGGGTTATGATGGTTGTGCAGGTGATGGCACTAATGCGAGTTTTGCTGACGATGGAGATGGAGATGCGGCTATGTGGTGGTTGATGTTCTTGTATATATGGGTAATTGGCGAGGTCTGGTGTGACAGTGGGATTGAGCTTGTAGGTAACGAGATGATGATAGGTTACTATGGGGTACTTTTGGGTGATTGCTTCCACCCGAGTTCAATTCACTTCTTCTTCAAGTTTTCTTTAGCTTGGGTATACTAGTGGAAGTTTGAATTTGTCAAACATACAAGCACTCAGAATAGGCAACTGCCCATCTTGGTAATAAACGCTTGCAGACTAGTGAGCATTGACTAACAAATTTGAAATCTGGCATCATGGTGAATATGAAAAGAAGGAGCTCATCAGGTATACAATGAAAGTCATTCAGGTTTACTTCAGTGTTGAATTTCTTCTTCATCTTTGGTTTCGATAGGGCCTTGCTACATCTTTTATATCTCCTTTTCTCTTTCCTGAATCCATAATTAACTTGTAAGAAAAAAGAACACAAGCATAGAGAAGCAATATAAAATGATTGCATGTATTGCCTTCTTTAGACAATTCAATCAATGTGGATGATATAAAAGTTTAAATGATAAAAAGAAAAAATGTGGTACAAAAAATTTTCTCAAAGAAATCTTGTACTTCCAAGGTTGATATCATGAAAGCCTATGATACAATAAGATGGGATTTACTGTTTAAAATCATGGAGATACTACCCTATTTTCTGATGTTGTCTTTAAAAAGTTGAGTAAAACCTTCCATTACTAAAATGTGAAGAGATGGAGATATCACATTTAGCTTTTGCAGATGACCTATTTATTCTGGCAGAAACTAACAAAAAGGGGCTACAGGTGGTAACAAAATCTATGGAAGAATTTGCACAATTGTTAGGCCTTCATCCAAATATGAACAAATCAGAGACAGAGACGGTTGTAGTAGGAATCAATGAGGAGCAAGAATTTAAAATTGCACAGCTTATGGGAATAAAAGTAG
This sequence comes from Mitragyna speciosa, assembly GCA_024721245.1. NCBI lineage: Eukaryota > Viridiplantae > Streptophyta > Magnoliopsida > Gentianales > Rubiaceae > Mitragyna > Mitragyna speciosa. The sequence goes on along the minus strand of CM045565.1, from coordinate 14,523,539 downwards.
GAAGATTGCCAGTGAAGTATTCTTGGAGTTCCATTAATATCAACAAGACTAACTACATTGGACTGTCAACCTATACTTGATAAAATCCTAACCAGAATCAAAAGCTAGGCAAATAAGAAATTGTCATATGGAGGTAGATTGGTGATTGTGAAATCGGTGCTAAATAGCCTATTTGTATACTGGGGAATCTTGTTTATATTACCAAAGTTATTCATAAAGAAAGTGAAAGGAATTTTGAATGCATTTCTATGGTTTGGCACTGACCTGAGGCATGATAAGGCAAAAGTGAGTTGGGCAGAAATATGTAAGCCACTTAAGGAAGAGGGCTTGGCATAATGAATCTGAGAATATAGAACAAAGCCACGATAATGAGGCATATTGCGATATCCTTCATAAGAAAGATGCATTGTGGATAAAATGAGTACATTTTTATTTGTTAAAAAATAGAAGTTTTTAGGATATTAAAATCACAGCAAATGCTTCTTGGACTTGGATTAAGATGCTAAAGCTTAGAGAGAAAACAAGGAAATGTATTAAAAGTATAATTGGGGTGGTCAGAACACTTTCTTATGGTCAAATTGGTGGCACCCAATCGGTCCAATACCTCAGACCTATTCAAACTAGATTATGAAGTTGTTCTCAAGCACAACAAATACGAAAGTAAGTTCTGTGATAGAGAATGGGAGCTAGAAATGGCCATCAGGAAGAAAACTAAGAGGAGAAGCTTTACATTTAATGCAAAAAACACCTGCAAGTCTAAAACCAAATGTACAATCTCAGGATTTAGTAGTGTGGACATCTGACCTATTAGGCAATTACACTACCCAGCTCAAAACAAAGTCCCCTAGTATAAAGTTGTATGGGAAAAATGACATATGAAGAAGCACACAATTATCCTACGGCAAGCTTGCAAAAATAGGTTGGCTACAAAGGATAGATTAAGCGCATGGAAAAAGGATGTGCCAAGTCAATATATTTTCTATATGAGTCATGAAGAAAACTTGAATTATATATTCTTTCATGTCAATACTCTGCATGGGTATGGAATCAGGTTCAAAGAAGCTATCTGTTATACAGAATAAGTACTAATTGGCAACAGGAGTTGAGTTGGTTTGTGCAAAATTATCTAACAAATTCATTTGTAACAAATGTAAGAAGACTAGCTATTGCAGCAACAATCTATTATCTATGGAGATCCATAAACATGATAATCTTCCAGAGAAAGTTCAATTCTCCAGAAACTAAATTGAAGTAGATCATGAAAGACTTAAAAGGAACAATATCAGGCTAGAAGGGGACAAGAAAAACAAAATAAAATCAGGATTTATGTAAAGGGCTGAATGTTTCATAATCCATCTTTGAATAAAAGAGTGTAAATGCACAGGAATAGGAAGGATTTCATCTGACGTAATTGAGCAGGGGTATACCCCCAAGATTGTGTAAACAAATTGCTAGAGCTTAATAAAACAACGAGCTTAACCAAAAAAAAAAAAAAAGAAACTTTGACACGGAAAATAACTGAGGATAAAAAAATCATACTTCCTTTAATATAGTTTGTTGTGCAAATCAAAATTACTACAAGTGCCAACCAGTGTTTTTAAACTCGGATCGAATCGACTGATTTGACCGGTTGAATTAGGAACCAACCATGTATCTAGCCCAGTTCTATATAAAGTACTTTAAACCTCAAAAACCATCAAGAACCGATCCAACTATGCGAATTGGATCAAACCGTCGAACCGTTGAACCGACGATTTTTTGAATTTTAGCTTTTCAAAAAGTTTTTCCATCCAGTGTGAGCACTCAATGTCACACCCTGTACCTAAGAACATAACACTGCCATAATTAGACTAAACTAAGTCACAAGTCTCAAATGATCAAAACATCTAAACAAATCATCCCAAATATTACATTTATAGATAAACATCAATCCCAAATTTCATAGAAACTCAAAATTACAATTGAAACTTCAACTAAAAATACTAGAGTTTCATAGCATATTTTAACATATTCTAAACAACACCAACAAGTTTACCACTAACCAAGCCGTTATCATCTCAAACATAGCTCCAAAAGCTAATCCCAATCTTTGTATCCAAAATCATCCTTCTCTACGTATAAAACAAAGGGGTGAGTGAAAACTTTACTCAGCAAGTAGTACAGATATCATTTCGTGGCTTGAGAACGTTATACATATATATTTACATATCAAACGTATATCATTTATTCATATAAGTCACAAAATACGTGGCCAAATCATATTCATTAGAATTCACATATCATAAACATAATTGACAAAATGAGCTCAAAAGTAATCTAACTAATAACCCTAGATATCCAATTTGTTAACTATTACCCGATTAACATGGTTCAAAATCAACTTTCACTCGATTGGTGTGGTTTAGAACAATATACTAATTATCCCTAGTTAGCACGGTAAAAAATCATGTCATCTTCACCCAATTAAAGAACTAGTCTCGTCATAAGTCATTTCATTCAAAAGCCCAATCAAATCATCATTCAAACAAGTAAAAGATACCATGTATGTTCAATTCATATTAAAATAATAATATATCCACACTCAAGCCATTTAAAATAGCAAATAACTTTTCAAAATATTAGGTCTGTCAAATATCATTTTCCAAATGCAAAGGATGCAAATACTACTTACCTCCATTCAAGCTAATTTGAATAATCCAAAAGAAAGTGATTATTGTCTTCGCCTAAAATATACAATTAAACCTCAATTATAGGTCTACATCATAAATAAATCTTAATAAAAGCTTAATACTAAATTCTATACACAAGATAGAACAAAAAGAATTGGAAAAGGGCAAACTGGTCACGCCACGGCTTTTACCAAAGAACAACCATTCTGGTCTCGACCATTTCCCTCATGCCCGATGCTGGTTTTCACAAGCCTGCAACACAATTTCCTCACATTTCACAACCCAACTTCACTAAATCACTTTCCAAATACTACAACCAGATCAAACATGGTGAAAATAGGTTAGAAAATGTCATATTATACTCAAATATACATCATAGATTATCATCCAACCATTACCCTCAAACACCAATGAACTATCTTACAAATTAGAAAAGTGCATAATCACTTTGATACATAATCACTAACATAAGCACAAAACAAAGCTATTAAAACATAATCCATTGTATACCATCACTAATCACACACTCATTGCTCATAAATACTATCATTAGACAAAACCCATAAAGATTAGAGGGAAGTCTTCAACAAATTACCTTGAATGATAGGTTGGTTAAGGCCCTTTAAGTCTCTCCCCCTTGGTTGCTTTTGTTTTGATCTAACTTCCCTTTAATTAGAGAGAGGAAAGAAAGAGACTAGAAGAAGGTTTAAGGGAAAGTAGAAAAAAGAGGGAAAGAGAGAGAAAAATGTGGAAAGGATAAAAAATGAAATAAATGGAAGAAGAACACCTAGTCTTCTTTTAAGCTAGAAACAATTTTTCCCAATTTGCAATTTGGTCCCTTATTTTTTTAGAAATTACATCTTCCACCTAAAATGCCAAATTACCAAAATAACCTCCTAAGGTCCTAGGTATCATATTCTCCCCCTCTTATAAAAAAGTTTTGCCCTCAGAACTTACGCACTTCGTTGATCAAGCAATGCTAGATATTTTGCTCTTATATCCTCTTCGAGTTCTCACTTAACTTCACAAATGCCTTGATTAGACCATTGTACCTTGACATACGGAACATTTCTCCTTCTCAATATTTAGCTCATACTCAAATACGTAGTTATAGTCGAAGATATATTTTCTTAATTGAGACACATGGAATATTTTATGAGCTTAAAACGATGCAGAAGACAGTAATACCTTGTATGCTAACTCTCCAACTTTCTCATTCTTCTCAAATGGCATTACATCCATCATTGGTGAAACCTTAATAGATACCTTATCCCTTTTATTGAAAATTCAATGGTTTTGTTTCCAAGTTGACGCAACTTTCTTGAACGTTTTGAGCCACTTTCATTCCTTCTTTTACTAATGAAATCTTCTCCATGACAACTTATACAAAATCCCGGTTCCATCTTCTTACCCACTTCATCCTAATATAACCGTGACCTAGGTACCGATAATCCGTTCCTCATTCACAATTACAATTATCATATAATGAAAATCGAATATTTCCTCGCTTTTAATTCTATCTTAGATCTTCCTCCAACTTATCATCTTTCCACTGTACTCCCTTGGTTCCTTTAAACAATTAGAGTCTCTAATACATGCTGAATCGAATCTTCTATCTCTAAATTCAATCACTCAACTTGCTTACAAACGTTGTAGCCATAGTTCCTGCACTTTTCCGCCTCAAGGCATATGCAACTTTGTTGGCTTCTTCCGGTGATAGTTGATGCTCAATTGTGTTCCTTTAATAGCTCAAGCCATATTTATCATCGCACAATTGGATCCTTCTTAGTGAATAAATATTTTAGCTTCTTCCGTAGGATTCATATGATACAAAGCCCTTGAGATAGTTTAGGTTTCGGTGACTAGCTAACCTCAAAGTCAATCTTTCTTTTTGGTGGCACACTCGGTAGTTCATCGGAAAACACGTGTTGGAATCCCCCATATGTCTTCTAAATTTATCTCCTCCTCCTTGTTGATATCAATCCCCTTAAACTAAGAAGCACTCTCACTTCCTCTTAGTGGTTCTTAAGATTTGCGAAGCGGATAAGATCGGTACAACTTTCTCCTTCTCGGATTTTCTATTATACCCTTAAAATAAAAGAGTGGGGTGTTTGGGATGTGTAAGTTGACACTCTTTCATCTATTATCCATATAAGCATAATACCAAGAAAACCAATTCACTGTCTAAGATAATATCAAGTTATCCCATGTTTAATTGTACTAAGATAGCTATAAATTTCTTTCCATCCAAATCTAAGACATACGCATCAACCCAAGATTGAGACTAAGACCTTTTTTCCCAGGAGTCGCTACTCTATAGGGTTATCTAAAATGCATAAGGAAACAATCATCAATGGTGTAAATGTGCTATATGCTCCACAATCAATTAAAGTAAAATTTGGGATGGAGTTAATCACTATTATACCTACTACCACGTTCTCCATTTCATCCACATCTAGTTGGTTCAATGAATAAAATTTGGAATTAGGTAATACACAAATGGCTCTTGCATTGGCTTGAATTTTTGACCTATAACCGCCTCTATCTCGCTTGTTATTCAGGCAATTACGTACTTTATGCCCCATTTGGCGACACTCAAAACACGCTCGAATTCTCCACCTACATTCTCCGGAATACATCTTAGAGAAATTATTACACGCCTTGGTTTTTTTTCCTTTTCTGCTTAATCAAGGTAGAAATTTTAGGGTTTGGTTGGGATCGACTGGCATTCGCATTTGAGATTTTTCCGGGCTGATTGCCACCTCCATTTTGCTTAGGATTTGGGCATGCAGTCACCTTATGCCCCATCTCTCTACAACTAAAACAAGCTCTCATTTTCCACCTACATTCTCCCGAGTGGGTCTTATGGCAACAACAACACACCTTCACTTTTTTAGGAGGTGCCATTTTGCAAATATAAAATATATTAGAGGTAAACTATCTACACTAAGCTACATATACTAAACAATCCACATTAAAATAAATAGCACTAAACTCACACATACAAAAATGCACAAATCCTCAATCATCACCCATTTGTGCTCAAACATGGATATCAAAGCTAAGTCATCCCACGCTAAGGTTAGTCACCCTGAAGTGTGAATCAACTAGTCTCAATAATCTTGTCCAACGTATACACTAATCACCCAAAAATCAACTAGTATTCGTATTTAAGGCATAGCAACTAAAATCAAACTTAAACTCTAATAAGATTCAAACCTATACTCTATTAAGGTTCAATTCAAGTCTTTAATACCAATAAAATGTCACACCCCATACCCTGAGACATAACACCCCGTAATTAGGCTAAATTAAGTCACAAGGCTCAAATGGTCAAAACATCTAAATAAATCATTTCAAATATTACATTTAGAGATAAACACCAATCCCAATTTTCATAAAAATCCAATATTACAATTGAAACTTCAACTACAAATACTAGAGTCAAAGCATATTTTAACATATTCTAAACAATACCAACAAGTTTACTACTAAACAAGCTGTCATCATCTCAAACATAGTTCCAAGTGTTAATCCCAATCCTTCTTTCCAAAATCATCCTTCTCTGCGTATAAAACAAAGGGGTGAGTGAAAACTTCATCCACCAAACAGTATAGGTATCAATTCGTGGCTTGAGAACGTTGTACATATATATTCGCATATCAAACATATAACATTTATTCATATAAGTTACAAAATACTTGGTCAAATCATATTCATTATAATTCACATATTATAAGCACAATTGACAAGATGAGTTGAAAAAGTATTCTAACTAATGACTATAGATATCTAGTTGTTAACTACTACCCAGTTAACACGGTTTAAAATTGACTTTCACCCGATTGATACAGTTCAAAATAATATTTAATTGTCCCCGATTAACACGGTTAAAAATCATGTCATCTTCGCCCAATTAAGGAATCAGTCTCACCATAAGCCATTTCACTTAGAGTTCAATCAAATCATCATTCAAACAAATAAATGATGCCACATATATTCAATTCATATTAAAACAATAACATATCCACACTCAAGCCATTTAATACAGAAAATAACTTTTTAAAACATTAGGTTTATCAAATATTATTTTTCAAATGCAAAGGATGCAAGTACTACTTACCTCTATGCAAGCTAATTTAAATAATCCAAAAGGAAATAATCATCGTCTTTGCCAAAAATACATAATTAAATTCTCAATTAATGGCCTGCACCATAAATAAAACTTAATAAAAGCTTGATACTAAACTCTATATGCAAGACGGAATAAAAAGAATTGGAAAAGGGCAAACTAGTGCTAGCCGCGGTTCGCATTAGAGAACAATCATTCTGGCCGCTACCAGCCGTGGCTCGCGCCAGAATATTTGTTTTTACGAACCTGCAACATAATTTCTTCACATTTCACAACCTAAGCTTCATTAAATCACTTTCCAAATACTACAACCAACTCAAACATGGTGAAAATAGATTGAAAACCTGATGTGGGAGCATCTATGGATGGTGATATTCAAGAAGAGGACCAAGTGACCATGCCAAAGGGACCAATTATAAAAGCAAGGGCTAAGCGTTTCAAAGCTCAACTTTAACTATTCATTCAAAATGTCCAATCACAAGGGGAAAATTCCATGCCACTTGAAAACTGAATCTTGATAGATCAAAGGGATATTGTTTGATTCAAGTAGAAGGAAATGAATCAGTTGAAGTTTTTAAAGTTGCTGAAAAACAAAGATCTTCAGTGATCCACAGATGCAGATTCGCGAGTCACCATTAGCCCTTATTTGCAGATCCATCTGCAGATCAAATTCTATAAGCTTCGAGCAATAAGTGTACGTAGAAAACCACGAACATTTATCTACTTATCCTATCCGCAGATCAACTTCTGGGAACATCGAGCGATACACGACTACTGCGATACACGAGTCGCTATTTACTATCATCCGCGGATCACCAGCCGCGTATCACCCTTAGTCAAAGGCGGTTACAAATTTAGACTAGAATGTTTGTGGTGTAATGTAGTCCTTTCTAGTCAATTTCATGTATTAGGGTTTAGATTAATGGCCATGTATAAATATTTAACTTGCAGTTACTATTCACACAATTTTATGAATAATTATTCAAGAAATTGAGAGTTTCTTTCTTTTGGCTTTCAAGCCTTTTCATTTGAGATTCTTACGGTCTAATCTAAGGGTTTCAAAACTTGGCTTATCAATCAAAAATCGCACTTGATTGTGGCGCCTTTTACCCATAGTTTTGATTCGCTAATTCGTGCAAACTTGGGTTGAGATAGTATCAAAATTGTTCAAGTTTGTGAGGGTTAGATGGGTCAAGACTCTTCCATCTCTTGGATCTTAAGTTAGTCCCAACCTTGATCTTAGGTTCGTATCAGTTGGTATCAAAGCAAAAGGTTGAGGTAAATTAGGTTAAGATTTGTTATTTGTGATATATTGTATCTAGTATTATTGCTTTTGTTGTTTTTATTTATTTTTGTGTCCTATAATTTTGTTCTTATTTAGTTTATGTTATCCTTGTTGTTCTTGTTGCCTTCCTACCTTAGAGCTTGTGTTATTGTGTTGTTCTTGTTGTTCTTTGTATCAATTATCTTAAATCTTGTGTATTTGTTATTCTTGTGGTGTTATTGTTGTAGATCTACAAGGTTCTACTCATGTTATTGTAGATCTAACCATCTTTGTGTTGTTCTTTAGTCTAAATCTCAAGTTCTTGTTGTTTGTTCTTGTCTTGCTTGAACAACTAGAACAAGACTTCTATTTTCTCTATCCTTTCCAAAACCTAGTTGTGATCTTGATTTCTTGAAGTTAAATCTTGAATCTTGTGGTGTTAGTATGAAAGAGAAATCAAGATAGGTCAAAAAGTTGGCCTACAATATGAAATGATTTTGTTGTTGGTGGTTTGATGTTGATGTTGAAGAAGTTCAAGAGAATTCTAGAGAAATCTTGATTCTTGAACTTGTTGGAGTTTAAAAAAAAAAAATTCGTGCAAAGGTAAAAAAAAAAAATATTGATTGGTTGTGGTTGAATATTGGAAATCAAAGAAAGAAGTGGTTTGAATTTGTGAAGACAAGAATAGAGATTTTTCAAGAATTTTAAAATTCAAAGAAAAGAAAATTCTTATTGAATCTTTATTCAAGGTTGAACAAATTTAAGATTTATATTCAAGAAATCAATTCTTTCACTTTTTCCAAAACCCAAGTGTTCCAAAAAATCTATTTTGTGTATTGCTAACTTTCAATTCCCATTCTTAAGTGTCACCTTAAAGTGAGTCATTCTTGGTATTCAATCTAGTGGTGGTTCCACATTGATAAGTCTTTCACAAGGTACATTGTGAGAAGGTTATCAACTTTTGAAAGCCAATTGAGATAGTGAGGCTTAATAGAGTGATTTTGAGTGATATACGAGTGAAGTGTATACACATGAGGTGAAGAGTGAGGATTATTTTTCTTTGTACTAACCTTTCTTGCTAGAAAGTCATGTCACCCGAGGTGAATCACGACCAAGTGAACTTCAAAAGGTGGTCGAATCCTTGGTAGTAAGTGTTCAAGCACTAACGCCTGACTAAACGAATTAGAGGATACACAAAATTCGATCAACCAACCGTCAGTGATACAGCTCCTATAGAGGAATTTGGAGATTCCAATGATGAAGAACCCGAACCATTGATTAGAAGCCCTCAGGAGGGATCAACATGACAATGCCCAAAATGGAGAAGCATTCAAAGGAGTAAAAATCAAAATTCCTACTTTTCAGGGTAGATCGGATCCAGAAGAGTACCTAGGAGTGGAAGAGAAAGATAGAGTTGATATTTGATTGCCATAACTACATCGAAGAGCAAAGGTAAAATTAGTAGTAATGGAGTTTACTGATTATGCACTTGTGTGGTGGGATCAGGTCTGATACTCAAGGCGAGGAGAAGAGGTCTACCAACAATCAACACTTGGGATGAGCTTAAAAGAGCTATGAAGAGCCAATTTGTGCCAAATCATTATTATCGAGATTTGTACCAAAAGCTTCGAAACTCTCACCCAAGGGAATAGGAGTGTGGAGGATTATTACAAGGAAATGGAGATAACCATGCTTTGTGCGATATTGAGGAGAACGAAGAAGGCAACTATGGCTAGATTCTTGAGCGGGTTAAAGCAAGATATAGCTAGACGTGGTGGAACTCCAACATTATGACAACATTGATGATATGGTGAACAAGGCTACAAAGGTGGAGTGGAGGCTTAAGAGGAGAGGATATTCCAAACCTTGTTACAAACTATCATCCTCCAATGTCGAAGCAATTCACCTCAAGGAGGGATAATAAAGAAGCTTCAACTTCTATATCTCTAAAGCCCAAAGAGCAACTTCAAGGAGATGGTAAAAGCAAAAGGGAAACCATCTAATGAACCATCTAAAGGGAGGAATAGAGATGTAAAATGCTTCAAATGTCAAGGAAGAGGACATTATGCCAATCAATGTCCAAATCAAAGAACCATGTTGTTGCTTTCAAATGGTGAGATCGTGACGACTGATGAGGAAGAGTATGCGGATATGCCACCATTGATAGAGGAAGATGAACACACATCCGGGAGGAGTATGGAACGAATGATCAATTAGGCTTGGTAGTTGCGTCGAGCATTGAATGCACAAATTAAGGAGAATGAAGCATCAAAGGGAGAACATCTTCTATACACGTTGTCACATCCAAGACAAAGTGTGTAGTTTGATCATTGATGCTGGAAGTTGCGCGAACGTAGCAAGTGCACTCATGGTAGAGAGATTGACATTGCCCACTAGAGACCATCCAAGACCCTACAAGCTACAATGGCTCAACTAATAGTGGTGAAGTGAGGATTGCAAAGCAAGTTGTGGTTCCATTTAGGGTTGGGAGGTATGAAGATGAGGTGTTGTGTGATGTAGTACCAATGCAAGCTTGTCACTTATTGCTTGGGAGACCATGGCAATTTGACAAGAACACTACTCACAATGGGCAAACCAACAAATATTCTTTTGTACATAGGGTAGAAAAGTTACATTGGTGCCTCTTACACCTCAACAAGTGCATGAGGAACCAAGTTATTTTGCAAAAAGAGAGTGATTTAGAGAATGAGAAAAAAAGAAAAGAGAAAGGAGAAGGAAAAAGGGTTGAGAAAAATGAGAGGCAAAAAGCATTGATTAATTCAACTCTAGAGATAAAAGAAAAGAAAAAACAAAGCTTATTTGCAAAAGCCAAGGTTGTGAGGAAAGGTTTTAACTCTAGCCAACCAGTTTTTGTGTCTTTGTGTAGGGAAGTATTATTTTCTACTAACGAAATGGATTCATCTTTGTCGAGCTCTATTTCAAATCTCTTGTAGGAATTTGAAGGACTGTTTCCTGAGGAAGTACCAAGTAAATTACCACCAATTCGGGGAATAGAGCATCAAATTAATTTGATACTGAATGCATCACTTCCAAACAAACTAGCCTATAGGAGTAATCTCGAGGAAATTAAAGAGTTACAAAGGCAAGTAGAAGAGCTAATGGAGACAAGTTGGGTTCGTGAAAGCTTGAGCTATGTGCTGTGTCGGTTATATTGGTGCCTAAAAAGGATAGATCATAGAGAATGTGCGTGAATTGTCGAGCTATCAATGCAATTATGATAAAGTATAGGCATCCAATTCCTAGACTTGATGATATGTTAGATGAACTTCATGGGTCTGAATATTTCTCTAAAATTGATTTAAAAAGTGGATATCATCAAATTAGGATTAGAGAAGGAGATGAATGGAAAACTGCATTCAAGACAAAACATGGATTATATGAGTGGTTAGTTATGCCATTTGGGTTGACTAATGCACCAAGCACTTTCATGAGATTAATGAATCATGTTTTGCGACCATTCATTGGGAAATTTGTGGTTGTATACTTTGATGACATTTTGATCTATAGTAAATGTTTTGATGACCACTTATTTCATTTAAAATGTGTTCTTGAAGTACTTCGTAAGGAAAGGCTTTACTGCTAACCTTAAGAAGTGCAACTTTTGTACTAATCAACTTGTGTTTTTAGACTTTGTTGTTAGTAAAAATGGAATACAAGGTTGATGAATCCAAGGTTAGAGCTATTCAAGAATGGCCTACACCTAAGTCCGTGAGCGAGGTTAGGAGTTTTCATGGACTTTCAAGTTTCTACCGGCTGTTTGTCAAAGATTTCAGTACTATAGTTGCACCAATAACTGTCGTTATCAAGAAAAATGAGAAGTTTCATTGGGAAGAAGTCCAAGAGAAAGCTTTTCAAGCATTGAAAGACAAACTCAAATATGCACCTGTTTTAGCTTTACCTAACTTTAATAAAACTTTAAAATTGAATGTAATGCTTCAGGTGTTAGCATAGGGGCGGTCTTAATACAAGAAGGGAGATCGATTGCATATTTCAGTGAGAAATTAAATAGGGCTTCATTGAATTACCCTACTTATGATAAAGAATTGTACGCATTGGTTCGAACATTGTAAATTTGGTAACACTACTTAAGATCGAAGGAGTTTGTAATTCACACCGATCATGAGTCTCTTAAACATTTGAAATCACAACTCAAGCTAAATAAGAGACATGTCAGGTGGATTAACTTCATTGATATATTTTCGTATGTTATCAAGTACAAATCTAGTAAGACCAATGTAGTGGCGAATGCACTTTCTCGAAGGTATACCTTTATTCACTACACTTGATTCGAAATTACTAGGTTTTGAGCTATTGAAAGAAATGTATGTTAATGATAAAGACTTTTGGTGATGTTTTTGAGAAATGTAAGCATGCACCTTATGGTAAGTTTTACATTTCTAATGGTTACTTGATGAATGTGGATAAAGCTATGTGTTCCAAATGGTTCCATTAGAGAATTATTGGTTAGGGAATCACATAGTGGTGGATTAATGGAACATTTTGGAGTGGCTAAAACTCTTTCTATTTTGCAGGAACATTTTTATTAGCCACACATGAAGAAAGATGTTGAGAAAGTAGTGGAGAAGATGTGCTACATGCCACAAGGCTAAGTCCAAGCTCCAACCCTATGGTTTGTATACTCCACTTCCTATACCTAGTGAACCATGGGTAGACATTTCAATGGATTTTGTACTTGGATTATCCTAGATCAAAAAGCAGTCATGATTCTATTTATGTGGTTGCAGATAGGTTTTCTAAGATGGCACATTTCATTCCATGTCATAAAACTGACGATGCATCTCATGTAGCGAATTTGTTCTTTAGGAAAATAGTTAGGTTGCATGGCATACCTAAAACTATTGTATCCGATAAAGATGTCAAATTTTTGAGCTACTTTTGGAAGACTTTGTGGGCAAAATTGGAGTACTAAATTGTTATTTTCAACTTCAAGTCACCCACAAACCGATGGCCAAACGGAAGTAGTAAATAGAACATTGTCTTACATTATTGCATGCCATCATTAAAAAGAACCTCAGAAACATGGGAAGAATGTTTGCCTCATGTAGAGTTTGCATATAATAGAACTATCCATTATGCTACTAAGCATTCACCGTTCGAAATTGTCTATGGACTTAACCTCTTACTCTATTGGATTTGTTACCTTTACCCATTTCTGAGCATGTGAACTTAGATGGTAAGAAGAAGGCAGAGTTTGTAAAGAAACTGCACGAACTGGTGAAATCCAACATTGAAAGAAGAACAGAGCAATACATAAAGCACACCAACAAGGGACGTCATAAAATGACCTTCCAACCTAGGAGATTGGGTATGGTTACATTTAAGGAAGGAAAGATTTTCAACTCAAAGGCGTAATAAGCTAATGCCAAGAGGTGATGGCCCATTCCAAGTCGTAGAGCACTATCAACGACAATGCCTACAAGCTTGACCTTCCAGGTGAGTATGGAGTTCATGCAACATTTAACGTTTTCGACTTAAGTCCTTATTATGCAGATGAACTGGAAGACGATTTGAGGGCAAATCCTTCTCAAGAGGAGGGGAATGATGCGGGAGCATCTATGGATGATGATATTAGAGAAGAGGACCAAGTGACCATGCCAAAGGGACCAATTACAAGAGCGAGGGCTAAGCTGTTTCAAAGATCAACTTCAGCTATTCATTCAAAATGTCCAATCACAAGGGAAAATTCCATGACCACTTGAAGAACTGAAGTTTGGTAGATCAGATAGATATTGTTTGATTCAAGTGGAAGGAAATGAATCAGTTGAAGTTTTTGAAGTTGCTGAAAAACAAAGATTTTCAGCGATCCGTGGATGCAAATCCACAGGTCACCATTAGCCCTCACCCGCGTATCGGCATCCGCGGATCAGATTCTAGGAGCTCCGTGAGATACGCGCATGCAGCGAACTACAGATGTTTACCCGCGTATCCATCCGCGGATCAACTTCTAGGGACATCGAACGATACATGACTGCAGCGATATGCGAGTCACTGTTCATTGTCATTCGCGGATCACCTAGTCGCGTATTACCCTTAGTCAAAGGCGGTTGCAAATTTTGACCAGAATTTAATAGTGTAATGTAGTCCTTTCTAGTCAATTCCATGTATTAGGGTTTAGATTAATGACCATGTATAAATACTTAACTTATAGTTACTATTCACACAATTTTATGAAACATTATTCAAGAAATTAAGAGTTTCTCTCTTTTGGCTTTCAAGCCTTTTCATTTGTGATTCTTAGGGTTTAACCTAAGGGTTTCAAAACTTGGCTTATCAATCAAGAACCGCACTTGATTGTGGCACCTTCTACCTAATAGTTTTGGTTCGCTAATTCGTACAAACTTGGGTTGAGATAGTATCAAAATTATTCAAGTTTGTGAGGGTTAGAGGGGTCAAGACTCTTCCATCCTCTTGAATCTTAAGCTAGTCCCAACCTTGATCTTGGGTTCGCATCAAAACCTCATATTATACTCATACATCATAGATCATCATCCAACCATTACCCTCAAACACCTATGAACTATCTTACAAATTAGAAAAACCCATAATCACTATCATACATAATCAGTAACATAAGCACAAAACAAAGCTACTAAAACATAATCCATCCTATACAATCACTAATCACACACTCATTGCACATAAATACTATCATTAGACAAAACTCATAAAGATTAGAGTGAAATCTTCAAGAGAGTAACTTGAATGATAGGTTGGTTAAGGCCTTTAAGTTCCCTCCCTTGGCTGCTCTTGTTTTGATCTAATTTCCCTTTAATTAGATAGAGGAAAGAAAAAGATTAGAAGAAGGCTTAAGGAAAAGTAAAGAAGAGAGAGAGAGAGAGAGAGAGAGAGAGAGAGAGAGAGATGAGGAAGGGAAAGAAATGAAATAAACGCAAGAAGAAGACCCTAGTCTTTTTTAAAGCTAGAAACAATTTCTCCCAATTTGCAATTTAGTCCCTCATG
This sequence comes from Mitragyna speciosa, assembly GCA_024721245.1. Lineage (NCBI taxonomy): Eukaryota > Viridiplantae > Streptophyta > Magnoliopsida > Gentianales > Rubiaceae > Mitragyna > Mitragyna speciosa. The sequence continues at coordinate 14,508,472 of CM045565.1, read as the reverse complement.
GTTTTAGAAATTACATCTTCCACCTAAAATGTCAAATCACCCAAATACCTCCCTAAGATCCTGGGTATCACACTCAATTTTCCAACATGTCAACCACCCAACCAACCTCTTCATTGTTGTTTTCATCTTACGAATCATTTTATTTGTTCTTTTTTGTTGTTTTCCTTTAATCATTTTTAATAAAATTAATTGATTATTATATTTTTATTTTCTTTATTTCCTTTATCAATCATGTTTGATAAAATTAACTCATTCTTACATTTTTAGTTTCTTTATTTTCATTAATCACATTTAATGAATTTAATTGATTCTTACTTTTTTTTGGTCCTTGTTTCTTTATTAATCATGTTTAATGAAAATAATTGATTCATACTTTTTATCTGGGCATCCAAATTCATTATATTAAAGAAATCTTGGATTTAATTTTACCAAAATCTCTGCTACTTATCCTAATTAAAAGTTTAAATTGGTATATTGTAAGGCATTTGTTTAAAATTTTGAATTATGGTTAATCATTATTCAATAATAAGCACGTATAACATCTTGAAAGTAAGTGGATAGAAAGTTATTTCTTTTATTAAAAAATAAAAAATTTATTCAAATTATTAAAATCATATTTTTTTTCTATGCAATATATTGATTCCAATTGTTATACCATCACATATCCACCTTTTCTTGATATACTAAATAAAAATGTGTAAACTAAACAGAATTGATTAAATTAAGAACTAATAAGCAAATAGATTTACTTATTAGTTTTATTTTTGAGACTACTGTATAGAGTCCAAATTGACTCACTCAATGGTCCGATATATCAAAAATAAAATTTCTTTGGAGAGAATACGTTTAAAGTTAAAGTCTGAGAATTGATTCTAAATAAAGTTTAGGCTCTTTTAAGAAATTCTAAATCAAATTCTTGATTGACATAAAATTGTTAGAAATTACCTCTCATCAAGTATTGTAAAAAAAATGTAAAAAACTAAATAGATCTAAACTAAAGATAATCGAATTGAAATTTGACAATTATTTGAGTATGCCAACCTACCTTAAAAAATAGGGCAAAAGAAATTTTTTTAATTTCAAAAAATTACATTTACTTGAACTGGCCTGTATACAAAGTTAATTGTATTATTTGGTATTAAAAATAAATTTAAATTTTACATTGAAAAATAAGTCTTGATGGTATTAAAGAATAGAGAATGTGAAAACAAGCAACAAATATGATTTAATAATTTAGAATATTCAAGACTATAATTTAAAATACTTTAAAATATAATAATGTACTTTAGTGGTAAATTTTAAAGTATCTATTTTATCCATATTTTTTTTCCAATACACTTACTTTTTATAGTTATTATATGTTTTATACTTGTAATGCCATTTTCTTTGTTAATTTAATTGTTATAGACATAGAATATTTTATAAATTTTTTACCAAATATAATAAATTCATTTAACTTGTATATTTGAATATATTCAAACAATCAATGAGCTAATATTTGTTGTTATATTATACATTTAACTAAATTAAAAAAAACAGAGGAAAAACATTGAACCCGGTCCGACCATGAACCAAACACCCCCCCCCCCCCGGGTATTTAAGACATTGCTGCCAACAACATATATTTTGAATGATAAAATATCAAAACTCAGAATCTTCTTTAGTTTTTTAGTTAACCACTAGGCCTAGACAAAATGAAGCAGGAGATTGACATTCTTGAAATTTAAATCAATATTGTTGAGGTATTAACCAAGAAAATGTCCGAGTAAGATTGGCTTTTTAAAGTTTTATCAGGATGTATGAAGCAATACATTCCCCGACAATTAAAAGTAATTACAGTTTAGATGAAGACCAAATTGGCAAAGGCTAAGGCTGGTAGTGTGGAAGATGTTTGCCGGCATCTATCTGTTGACCTCTTCAATGTTTTGCAGTCATTGATTAAATTTTTTATCCGGTTAGTTTATTATTATGCTTAAAGTGGATTTATACTACTGGAAAAGCTATTCGAATTTGGTGGAGATATGGGATTCAAAATTTGATTCTGATGCAAATAAGTTTAAGGATAAAGAGTACAAGATACGTACATCTTCACACAGGACTTTTTTATTCTCATATTTATGTGTCATGCATTTTGGTGATAAATAAAAAATGCTATGTTATTGTCATTCCATTTTCTGTTATAGCACTGTGTCTTGTTTTAGCATGTACAATTATTCAAAATTTGAGGACATGTTAACATCAGATTGGGACTTCTGAGTTTTTAAACACCAAAGAAGCTTTTATTCAGCAAAAATTTCGTATTAGAATATATCACAAGCCAATATGGATGCATCTCAGAATACTTTGCACAGAATCTGAGCCAACCTCGAGACAGGAATCTATTATATTTGAAGCTGTTCCTCTGAACCAGTTTTTTCAAGCCTAAATGGATTCAATATAATCAATGATAAATGGTACACATATGCAATCATAGGCGATATAATCAATCGATAATTGCAGTTCATTAAGGCTTAAAACTAGGTATATTTTTTCACACTTACATAGCTCATACGGTCCTCCACATTTTGGCCAGAACTGAAATAGTAATTTTTTCTACCACTTACAATTTCCAAGATTAACACTCCATAGCTGAAGACATCTTGTTTGAAACTAATCGATGCAATGCATACTCTGGTGCCATATATCCGCTGCATAATTATCATTGTTAGGGACAATAAATAGGCTTAAGGCACATTTTAATGAAGACACAAATAAAAGTTTTAATAGCTATGATTAGTCAATTACAAACACTAGCTGTTAATATATACACATGAAAACTTACTAGGTCCCCACAATACTATTTGTATTGGCTACACTCTCATCAAATTGGAACAAGTTGGCCATACCAAAATATGATATTTTGGTATTCATATCTTCGTCTAAAAGAATATTACTAGCTTTGAGGTCACAATGAATAATCTTCAATCGAGATTCTTCATGTAAATAAAGAAGTCTCTTAGCAACACTTTCAATGATTTTGTTACGGAGATCCTAAGTCAACAATAATTTCTTTACTAGATCTAAATAGGACCAACAATGCAAATCAAAGAAAAATGTCATTACAGGGATAAAATGTTGAATATATATTAGTAAATTAACTATCATCCAAACCCAAATTATCCTCTCAAATTTTTAATTGAGTTAATTGAAATTGTTAAACTTTTATCTTTCTTATTCAAATAGATAATCAAAATTTTATATTTGTATTACAAAATGACAAAAATCCCTATATGAAGAAGGCTCCTTTGTGCTTTTTGATGTTTTACGCGAGGTGGTTTTTGCGTTTTTGATATACAGATAAATTAGGCTAATTGATTAGAATATACCTCAAAAAAAAAATTTGTCAAATGTGTACCTGTCAGATGGCGTTGAGTAGAATATATACTCGACGTGTTTCACAAACACGTCGAGGTATATATATATTTTTTAAAAATGGCATCCCGACGTGTTTCTGGAACACGTCGAGGCCGACGTGTTTCAGAAACACGTCGGCTTACCCGCCAGCCCGACGTGTCCTTCAAACACGTCGGGCTGGACGTGGAATATTTTTTTTAAAAAAACCTATTTATATTTATAATTTTAAATGTAAATTATAAACGTATGTTATATTTATAAATAAATACACAACATAAATATAAATTATCTGATATTTATATTTATATATAAATAAATATTAAATTATATTTATATTTATGAATAAATACACAATATTTACAAAATTATCAATTATAAAATTCAACTATGTAATGTATATTAAAAAAATTATATTATGATATATATTAACTACTTAAAATTTTTAATCATAAATTTTACTTTTTTGTTCTTTCGTTAAAGAGAATTTGTTAGTTAATAACAATTGATTGGTGATTTATTTGATTGGATAATACTTATTGGGGCTAATATACATTTTTTAAATGTTGGAGTATAATTGTTGGGCCACTTTTATGTTCAATCCAATAATTTAATCTAAATCGAAAATTCGATAAATATCGAATTTGATACCGAATTTGAACTATGAAATAACTTATTCATAAATATAAGTTATAAATATAAGTCATTTTTTTCAATAGTCACTTTGATATTGATAGAATAACAGATACATAGTTGAGATAAAGGGAAGGAACCCTCTTTTTTTAATGTATATTTAGATCAATTAGCCCTAAATTCAGCTTTAAAAAAATTGAATTGGGGAAAGGAAATGCATAGAATGTAAGGATAGCGAGAGAAAATGCAACTCTGATTCTTAGTCTTAACCAAATAAAATTTTTTTTGAAGGGTTTAAGGTTAATTTACATTCTATGCATTTCCTTTCCCCAATTCAATTTTTTTAAAGCTTAATTTAGGGCTAATTGATCTAAATATACATTAAAAAAAGAGGGTTCCTTCCCTTTATCTCAACTATGTATCTGTTATTATATCAATATCAAAGTGACTATTGAAAAAAATGACTTATATTTATAACTTATATTTATGAATAAGTTATTTCATAGTTCAAATTCGGTATCAAATTCGATATTTATCGAATTTTCGATTTAGATTAAATTATTGGATTGAACATAAAAGTGGCCCAACAATTATACTCCAACATTTAAAAAATGTATATTAGCCCCAATAAGTATTATCCAATCAAATAAATCACCAATCAATTGTTATTAACTAACAAATTCTCTTTAACGAAAGAACAAAAAAGTAAAATTTATGATTAAAAATTTTAAGTAGTTAATATATATCATAATATAATTTTTTTAATATACATTACATAGTTGAATTTTATAATTGATAATTTTGTAAATATTGTATATTTATTCATAAATATAAATATAATTTAATATTTATTTATATATAAATACAAATATAAGATAATTTATATTTATGTTGTGTATTTATTTATAAATATAACATACGTTTATAATTTACATTTAAAATTATAAATATAAATAGGTTTTTAAAAAAAAATATTCCATGTCCAACCCGACGTGTTTGAAGGACACGCCAAGCTGATGGGTAAGCCGACGTGTTTCTGAAACACGTCGGCCTCGACATGTTCCAGAAACACGTCAGGATGCGATTTTTAATATATATATATATATATATATATATATATATACCTCGACGTGTTTGTACAAACACGTCGAGTATATATTCTACCAACGCCCATCTGACAGGTATACATTTGACAATTTTTTTTTTTGAAGTATATTCTAATCAATTAGCCGATAAATTATCTACTATTTGATCATGACAAGTGGGGTAGCTTTTTTTATTTAATGTAAAAAACGAAGATCAAGAATTTTAGACATAGTAGGCAGAAAAACATATCAAAGAGGACTTGGTCCAGGCTCCCGTTCTAAAACCAAGGTGTAATCATACTAATTTAAGTAGCTTAGAAAACCAACCTGTTTTTCAGCTGCATCTTATGAAATTCAATGGGAAAGCTAACGAGGCAGCTTACCCACCAGGCCTATCTATAAATAGTGTCAGATGGGAAAATTTTTATATAGACTTGTGAACCTTGTGATTTAAAGTAAAGTCATATAAATATTATTAAATTATTTTTTTATATCAAGATGCATCATTATACTCATGTAGCATTCTTTTACACTACAAAGTTCACGGGTGGGGCCATAGACCCGATCCACCTAAGAATCTCCTGTATTAGAGGTGTTACATACCAGAAGAATGAGGTTCCACTATTTTAACAAACTGCTCTTAGCAGTGATACCTTATTATAGAACTAATGAAATCTAATTTTTCTATCAACATTTAAAAAAAAATAAAAAGATAGCAAAACCGTTTTAGAGTTTCCATTTTGGTTTTGAATCGGTTAACCAAAGTTTTTAGTTTGTTTTGAAAAATAAAAATAAAAAATTCGACTCCAAATGGAGAGAGCAAAGCTACTTTTATTTGATAAAATTGTAACCTGAAATGATCAACTTTGACTCTGAAAATAATTGAGGATAAAAAACCATACTTCCTTTAATATAGTTTGTTGTGCAAATCAGAATTACTACAAGTGCCAACAGCATATATATTTGAATGATAGAATATCAAAACTCGGAATCTTCTTTAGTCAACCGCTTGACCTAGACAAAATGAAGCAGGAGGCTGACTTTCTTAAAATGTAAGTGAATATTGTTGAGGTATTAACCAAGAAAATGTCCGAGTAAGATTGGCTAACATTTTTTGAAGTTTTATTAGACCCACAATTTTTGACCTTTTGATAGAATATTGAAATTTTATGATACCATGGAATTTTTTAAGTTTTGTCAGGATGTATGAAGCAATACATTCCCTTATAATTGAAAGTAAAGTTTAGATGAAGACCAAATTGGCCAAGGCTAAGGCTGGCAGTGTGGAATAGGTTGCCCGGCATCTACTTTGTTGACCTCTTCAATGTTTTGCAGTCATTGATTAATTTTTTTAATCCGGTTAGTTTGTTTATGCTGGGGAAAAATGTATTTTCATTTGCTAGAGATATGGGATCTAGATTTTGATTTTGAAGTAATCACAGTCAAGAATAAAAAGTATTACGTATTACACGTACATTTTCAATCAGGACTTTGTTATTCTTGAAATTATGTGTCATACAGTTTGGTCATAAATAAAGAATGCTATGTTATTGTCATTCCATTTTCTGTTATAGCACTCTGTCCTTTTTTAGCATGTAAACTTATCCAAAATTTGAGGACATGTTAACTTCAGATTGAGACTTTTAAGTTTTTAAATGCCAAAGAAGCTTTTATTCAGCAAAAATTTCGTATTGGAAGATATCACCATTGAGAAAAGCATGCATCAAGTCAATGTTCAACCGAAAACTGAAAGAAAACAAAAACAATGAGAAATAGTGGCTTCTCTTTTTTCTTTTTTTTTTTAAATTTCTTTAGTCTTTTGCATGACTAAGGAAAATTCTTACATCAATTGGGTCTAGGCCACATTTGTGGACCTTATAGTATAAAAGAGTGTTACATAAGTACAACGATATATACTGAAACAAGAAAATATTGTAAGAACACTTATGTGACCCTATTTTAAACTATAAAGTTTATCGGTAAGGTCATAGACTGAATCTATATAAGAATTTTCCGTACCTACACTTATAGAATTTGATTGCTAACAAAGTAACAGTTGGAAATGTACATTAGTTGAACCATGGTTTTTCCAATCTAATGTTTGTAATCTCGTAATGTACTAAGCTTCAATAAAATCTAACTTATACAAATTTCATGCGAATTGTTTGTATCTAGAGTTGCTAAAAATTGAATAGAATATGCTAAAATGCAGAAATTTGTCACTACAGTTACTCAACGAGATAATACACACAATTTTCAACTCAAATATGAATGACCTTTTATAAAATTAGACCAAATTAAAATGATGACAGTGAGGCGGAGGCTGTCAATTGGGCCCTATGAATCAAACTTTAACAAGTTCAAACTCAACTCATATAATTAATCATGTTATGAGTTTTAGGTTTATAAATGTGAAGTTCATACTCAATTCACACATTATTCAGGCTATGAGCCTAAGCTCACGAATCTATGAGTCTAAAACTATTGAAATATTCCTAAAATCCTATAATCTCACAAAACTAATAAATAGTGACAAATTAATTAGCAAACTAATATTACTATGTATAAGTAGGATCTTCAATGTAAAACTATGTTTGAAAAGTGAAGAAACATTTTTTGAAGTGATTAAGTAAAAAATGACTATCTTAAAGTGTGTACTAACAGGTATTTAAGTAAAACAATTACAAAATACATCTACAAGATACTACTATTAAATATAAATCCCTCATTTATATATTGATGTACATATTTAACTAAAAAGCAAACGAAAATTTCATAGCACAAAAGAGTATTATCTTCTAGAGTATTCCATCAGATATGTTAAGTACATTACATTTATGGCACAAAACGTTCACTCACACTAATTCATTAGGATTATAAACACCAAAAGGATATTATGATATACAATATATATAATATAGTATAATATATAATATTTTGTGTGTATAATATGATATATGTACACACTCGCGCGCGCGCGCATATATATGAGCCAGGCTTATAATGAGGCTAAACCTTGTGAGGTCCAAGCTCAGCTCAAAAATATTTTCTGCCTAATATTTGGATCCGAAATCGATTTAGCTCAATGTAAGGTTAAGCACATCAGGCTTGCTCAACCCTATTGGCAGTCCTATTTATGAACCTTTTCATAACCTATTTTTCACCTAATAAAGAAAAAAAAAATAGAAACACACAAGAACGATATCCTAAGCTTCCATGCTATTTTATAGAGATTCCATCCTCTGAATTATCGAGGATCTAACTCACTTATTGACACTTCATTCAAGGATTGAGTTGCAGCTGAACTTTGAATTTGACTCAAACTTCCTGTTTTTGGACTTTCAAGAGGCAGAGGCTCTTTTGAAGCAATGCTACTGCTTCGTGTGATATATGCAGGCTCAGAAGGTAATAGGAGAGTGGTAGAGAAGCTATGGAGCATCAAAATAACAGAAGCCATGCTTGGTCTACTAGCTGCATTGTCTTGAACACACAACAAGCCAATATGGATGCATCTCAGTATAGTTTGCATAGAATCTGAGCCAACCTGGAGACTGGAATCAATTATATTTGAAGCTGTTCCTCTAAGCCAGTTTTTCCAAGCCTAAATAGATTCAATATAGTCAATGATAAATGTTACACATGGGCAATCATGGGCGATAAAATCAATCGATAATTGTAGTTCATTAAGGCTAAAACTATATATATATTAGTTCATACTTACATAGCTCAGAAGGTCCACCTCATTTTGTCCAAATATGAAATTGTAATTCTTTCTACCAGTTATGATTTCCAAGATTAACACTCCAAAGCTGAAGACATCTGACTTGTTTGAAACTAATCCACGCAATGCATACTCTGGTGCCATATATCCACTGCATAACTGTCATTGTTAGGAATAATAAATAGGCTTAAGGCACAATTTAGTGAAGACACAATCAGAAGTTTTAATAGATATGATTAGTTAATTACCAGACCAGTTGTTAATATACACACACACGAAAACTTACTAGGTCCCCACAATTCTGATCGTATTGGCGACACTCTCATCAAGTCGGAACAACTTGGCCATACCAAAATCTGATATTTTGGCATTCATATCCTTGTCTAAGAGAATATTACTAGCTTTGAGGTCACGATGAATAACCTTCACTCGAGAATCTTCATGTAGATAAAGAAGTCCCTTAGCAACACTTTCTATGATTTTGTAACGTAGATCCCAAGGCAACAACAATTTCTTTACCGGATCTAAATTTGACCAACAATGCAAATCAAAGAAAAATTAGCATTACAGGGACAAAATATTGAATATAAATTAGTAAATTAACTATCTTCCAAACCACATTAGACTCTCAAATTTCTAATTGTGTTAATTGAAATCATTTCACTTCTATCTTTTTTTATTTAAATGGATAATGAGAATTTTATATTTGTATCATAAAATGACAAAAATCCCTATATGAAGAAAGCCCGTTTGACTTTTTAATGTTTAATAACAAGAGGTTGTTCTTATGTATGTGATGTAAGATAATCATTTCTCTACTATTAATTTCATCATGACAAGTAAACAAGTGTGGTAGCTTTTTTTCTTTAATGTAAAAAACGAAGATCAAGAATTTTAGACATGGTAGGCAGAAAAACATACCAAAGAGGACTTTATCCAGGCTCCCGTTTGACATGAACTCGTAGACTAGCAATCTTTCTGTTTTTTTCAGGCAGAAACCCAACAATCTAACCAAACTTTTGTGTTGAAGCTTTGTCACCAATAAGACTTCATTCCTAAATTCTAATTCACCTTGTCCTGAATTCTTAGATAGTCTTTTTACAGCTATCTCTTGTCCATCTGAGAGAGTACCCTGAGACATATTTTGGAACAATTTCCGTAACAATTTAAACTATTTCAGTACAAGTTCATGAAGTACATCACATTTAGCTCACTCAGTCGTTCTGACATTTTTCAGCATAAAAATTTTTATCACCGAAAATAATTCTCTGAGCTTCTGAAAGTGTAGTGCGTGTTAGCCCTCTAGACTTTTTTCAACACAATTTGAGATGAAAAAGTCGCCCCTCTAAGTGTCTAATTGTGGCTTTTTTCTGTTAAAATCAAGGTCCCAAATGGATAGGATGGTCTACATAAGACATCAAGTAATTGAGTTGCCAAAATTGCGAGCATGATTAAGTGGTTATGTAGGCTTATTTGCCCGGTTTAATTTGGCTATAATGATCAAGCTTTGCGAGCACATACCTTGTAAACAGCACCAAATCCTCCTTCTCCCAGCAAGTTAGCATCAGAGAAATTATTTGTTGCTGCTCTAATTACTTCAAAATCATATTGCACCGTTTCCACCATCTCAATTTCATCTACATACTCACAACAGCAAAACAAAGAATGCTAGATTAACTTGAATTGCTGACCGAAACCACACATAATACTTTTGATGCCACAGAATAATAAGTAATACTTGTTTTTCCTCAAAAGAAGATAGCTTTAAATTGCCCAACAAAGCAAAATTATTCCCTATTGACTCTGAGACCATTGGTACATATGCAGAACGATCAGTTGGCTTAGACGAGACAAGAATATCCTTGAACTTACCCTCATGTGTCTCCCCTTTCCACCAGTTTTGCCATTTTCTTCGGCAAATGAAAATGCCAAAAGCAAGTATCAAAAGAATTACTGCAGAGATGAGACTAATAATGATAATGGTTGTCTTACTCTCACCCTTTCCTGCAAAAACATGATTTAGTCATCCTCAGGAAGCAATGCATATAAAATTTTGTTTGAATGCTTATAACACTCAGAAGAAAAAGCCCTTTAGGTAGCTAATGTGTAATATTCATTACAGATGTCTTTGGTTCTGTCTGAGAGGACTAGATATGATCTTTTGAAATTGCTAAAAACACAAATTACTTCACTCTCAGATTGATTTCTGTTCACTACCTTAATAAAAGAACACCCCCCCCCCCCCCCCCCCAATAAAAAACCCCCCACAAAAACACCAAAACAAAACGAAAAACTAAAAACAAAACAAAAAGGGTATTGAGCACATTAAAGCTATGTTCTGCAAGAGATCCGATTAAGGGATAATTTACATACTTCCCTTGTGGCATATATTAAATACAATTAGATCATAGTCATTTGCTTATTTAGACTTACAAAACTAATTTGATATTTTTGCCCAACAATTGCTGATGCATACGGGAAAAAAATTATATACAGTCATTAATACGTCTTTGTATTCTGTATTCTTTGAAGCCAAATAGAATCCTTGTAATACCTTTTTGGGGTGGTGCGGGTGATTGTGATAACGCCAAGGGTGGTGGTGGCGGTGATCGCGATGGAGCCACATCCTCATTGAAGAAGGGGAATCCTTCATACCAATAACTACAGCTTGGTCCAATGACTCTGGCTCCATCTTTCCCATGACAGCATTGTGTCATATTTTCTACAGCCCATCCAAGGCAAAGATTGCAGTCTCCAGCATCTAAATTAGGTGTGCACTGCGTATATGCATAGATAGTCTGAACATTACTATAATCATTGCCTATTCCTGCAGCAAACTTGAGGAGTGAGGAACCCCCAACTGTTAGATTTCGTAGATGGTTTGTCAAATTATTCAGCTGCTGTAAATATAGGTTCAAATTTGCAGGAACTCTTGAACTTTGAGCAGTAAAACTCGGTTTTGTGGTCATGTTATGAAGGATGTTCTTGTTTGAATATCTTAACATACACCTAGCATACCATCCAATTGCCTCCTTTTGATTAGGACACACTTCCATGATCTCTTTGACAGAATCATTAACGCAAACTTGGCATTCCTGATCACTAGCGTCTCCTCTACAGAGCGCAATGGCATACACTCTGTCAGGATCTTCACCCACCGAGGAATTATAGAATCCATAGGAACTAATGTTAGAGGAAAGGGATGAACGAAGGGTGTTCAAATTAGTCTGGTACGTGCTGTTTTGTGTGTAGTTACCTACATCATTTGAGCAGAAAAACTGTATGAAACTTGGTTGAGAATCAGCGAGGCCAACTATAGTTGTCAGGAAGCCAAAGATCGACAAATACCATCTTTCAGATCCCATTATTGCACTCATCCAACAACATAGACAAAAGAATCATCATGCTCACCATAATCCATAACTGCGTTTGACAGGAACCTAATTAATTGATCAACTATGAGGCTTGGAAGACGGATAGAATTCTACCAACAGAATTTCTTGACGGATGAAAGAGTTGAGCTTGCATACAAGAAACTTTGGCATCGAATAAGATGTGCAATATCTCCGCTAAATGGAAATATCTGCAGTAGGGAATGGGAAATGACCCGACTATATTGTGGAACAAACTTTAGGTTCCCCTGATATGGATGAAAGGGGCCACCCAAGTCAACTTCTACATTGGGTTGGCTTGCACAGAAATACCCATGGCCAATCATGGGTTTAATTACAATTTATGAAAAGTTAATTTGGGGCCATTATAGAAAATTTTGTACTAGTCATTGGTGGACAAAGCAAAATTTGCTAGCCAGGGATATAATTAAAATAATGATTTTGTTGCACATGGATTCCTTTTGGCTCGTTGATCGCTTTAAAAGAACAGAAAAAAAAAATACTATTGGTTGTCAAGCAGTGGCCTAAATGGCCGCGGCCTTGGGATGCAATTGAAAGTCTTCGTCTTGCTAAGTTCTGGAGAATTCGTGACTTGCCAACTCAGTTGGAAAAAGAATTTGTGGACCAAGGTGGGGCAGAAGAAAGAAAAATAACAATATATGGTAGTTGTGCCAAGTGGAACCTGGGAACAGGTATTTCTTTGTGGGTCATAGGGATTGGAGTGAGTATTGCATACACTACGTGTGTCACGTGACGTGCCACGTGGTACACTAGAACCAATCACACATCGCCAAATAATACAAGATATGATCCACTATTGTCACATAGCGATAAATTATTGGTTCTAGTACACCACGTGACAATACACGTGGGGTATTGTATACTTTTCCACAGGGATTGGTGAAATTGTCGATGTACTGTGGCCCATGGCAATTCAATAATGGTTGTTTGAATGGTTTTGGAATTGCGCATGTAATTGTTTGGATGGTTTAGTAGTTTTAGAATTTGCGGAATGACATTGTGGGTCACACCTATTGCCTATGACCAAAGGTCAGGTAATAAAAATATAATGATTCTCATATTAATTTGGGAGATTTAGAATTATTTTTATGGTAGGTCTGAGACTTTTTAATATTTTAGTATTATAAATATTATGTGAGAATTGTATTTCTTTTAATGGTTATTCAGTGGTAAATATCTTTTGGATTAGAATTATCTTAGCTAGTGCATTTGGTGTTGGTTCATATTATTTCTCATGTTTTGAAAAATTCTTAGTATATATATGCTTATTTTCTTCATGAATATTTTTATAATTTGAAAGTCAGGATAGGCATGTGATATGTGTATGAATTCTTTATATATTGTAGCAACTTGACTACTTATATGTGTATGCATGTATGTGTGCAATGTATGAATGCTTGATATATATGATTTGGGTTTTGATTGTTCTTTGTATACTAGAGAGAGCTAGTTCTTGATATATTAACCTAACGGTGAATAGTTATGTCACGTATATATGCTTTATGACCCTTCTAACTAGGGAAAAGTTAGGCTATATAACTAGTATCCATTGGTTTCTATATTAAAAAAATCTAAGCCTACCTATGTATGATCATGTATATATGAATTATGTTTATTTTTTATATGTTTTATATATTATTGTTTGGTGTGATTATGGATAGGTGTGATATAATGATGCATGTACTATATTTGTATATATGATGTAATTGCCCAAACTAGTGAACAAGGTACAGAATCACTTACTAAGCATGTTGGTTGCTCACTCCATGTATACTATTTGTTTTTGCTGGTGCTTTTAGTTTGAGGTAGACAAGTGGGGTCTTTGGCTTGCCAATAGAAGAATTTGTTTTTATTTGAGGACTATTTAGTTGGTAGGCTAATGGCATTAGTTTTATTTTATGTCTTATATTATTTATTTTATTTTACCTAAGAGAATTTGATAACTTTGATGAATGTTAAACTTTATTATTCGATGAAGGTTTGCAAAGATTTGGAGTATTTTAAAATCTATGTTATTTGTGATTTAAAATTGCTTTGAGTACTTTTATAGCTTTTCGTATTTGGGTGAACCTAATACGTGGCATTTTATAGCTAGGCTTAGGCTATGACATGCACTAATTAGATTTACACGCAAATAAATTCACTTATGTTCATATTTTGTAATATTCACAAATACACTACATGATAAAAGATTAATCAGTACAATCGGTTCGTTTTTCGGTTGCAAGTTTTCGATTATTCTTCAATTTCAATCTAAAGTTTCGAAAAAATTAAGGTGGAATCATAATAATATAAGTCGGTTAGAAAAACCAAACTGGTTTTCATAGAGAAATTCATGGATGATGCGGGAAGCTAATGAGGCCGATTTATATCTAAGTAGTGTCATAGATGTTTATAAATAAGAAGGATGAGGTTCCGCTCTTTGGACAAACTGCTCTTGGCAATGATATTTTATTATTGAAGGAACCATTTGTTTGGACTTATTTTTCAAAAAAATATTTTTTAAAAATTTTAAATATGTTTTTTAAATCACTTTTTCATCATACATGCACATTTATCATAAACTTTATGGAAGGGGTAAATCTTTCCTGGTGAAATTCAACTTGCACAGGTAGTTCACCTATTTGTGTCACATCATAAACTTTTAAATAAATCTTTTTCTTATAAAAAAAGTCAGAGGTTTAATTAAACAAATTTCCTTGTAAATTTCAATATATATTTTTTCTTAACAAAAACTAGAATTTTATATGAAATAAAATTCCTTATCAACTTCAACTTGCTGCAGAATTTCCAAGCAAAATAACATCGTAAGCCCCACTCCTGATAATAACGGGTTGACGATTGATAAAAAAAAATCATTAGAACAAACGGAAAAAACATACAGATGTTGATATCTACCTTCAATTGTGCCCCGGAGAAACGGTCGAAGCACGCCAGCCCACTATGCTTCTTTCACGACATGCTCTAGTCCTGGGTGTCTTCCAGTGGCCTTCTAGCCTTAGAAGAATTCCTGTCTACCCCAGACATCTGCAACGTCCTCCCACGCCTTTTTTTTTTTTTTTTTTTTTAAGATTTCAAATCTGGGACAAACTGAAGTAAAAGACTAACCCATTTGGTGACTTTCGCGGTCGCCCTCCCAGAACCAACTTGAATCTGAATTACGATTTAGATCAAATCTTGCTGAAATCGGATTTCCTTTTCGCGCCATATGTGATTTTACTTTATTTTTACCCCCTTTTTCTTGCCGGTCCAGTATTTATCCTCTCTCAAAGGTCTTCGTTTCAGTGTACAAAGAAAACTCTCAAAAATTCCTTCCACTAACGGACATTCCCACTGAAGCTAGCACGCAATGAAGACCAACCCGCAAGCTATTTATCACATCCAATAATAGAGAGAATAATACTGTAGAATTTTCTTAATTGTTTGGGAAAAAAAAAACACTTGGCACGCAATGAAGACCAACCCGCAAGCTATTTATCACATCCAATAATGGAGAGAATAATACTGTAGAATTTTCTTAATTGTTTGGGAAAAAAAAAAACACTTATTTAAAATTAGAAGCTTTATAAAACAGCGGTAAAGGCTGTAATGGGCTACTAATATATTCATTTTTGTGATGGCACAATTTAGTGAACCGTCTATGTAAATTGAGTTTAGAATGGCATAGCAAAGATTTATTTTTAAAAAATTAAAAAAATTACAACCAAATTGTAAAACCAAATCGTACGGTTGAACCAAATTAAAACAATTTGGTTGTTTTTTTTTTAGTTCAAAACCAAACTCTGAACACGGAAAATTCTTAAGTAGATTAGATTCACGACCCCACATATAGATCTTGTACCATATATGCACAGTGATGTATATTAATGTAAGAAAACGATGTAAAGATATTTATGTAATTTTATTCGAAACTATAAGTTTTACAGATGAGGTTGTGGATCAAATCTACGTAAGAATTTTCTGTCTAAACACACCTATCAAAAACCTTGACTAAAAACCCAATCCATTCAAAAAATAAATAAAATAAAAATGGCGTCAACTAGTATTATCCTAAATGTTTGTTTTGTGCGGTCACTATTTCATAAAGGACAAGACGGCTGCGTCCAACGTGTTTCCCAGAATTGACCGTATTCAACTTTTTGAATTATTGTTCTTGTGAATTGAGTAAGTGTCAATCAATGGTGGATGTCGGAAAATACTAATGTCTGTGGATTCCTTGATTCAGAATCAACCATGTTAACCTTTAGTCAATGGTGAAGTGAGTTAGTGTCAATGGTGGATGCCACAAAATACTTAGGCTCGTAAACTTCTTAGTTGAGACATGACTGCTTCTGAACTAAGGAGTTCACGAGATTCCTTTAAATATTTTCCGTGGATGTCAATAGGATTTAATTTCTTTATAGAATTGTCAATTAGATTATCAATTATAGCTACATAGAATCTATTTGACTGTTCAGCACTTCATAGAATTTTAAATTATATCATCAATTTAATTTGCAGGTAGGAAGTCTATGGGATATGTAGACAAGGGAAAGAACAAAAAAATGGGAAGTCGTTAATGAGGAAGAGAGAAACTTTCAGCAAATCATGGTATGACTTACTTTTGATGGAAAAGTATAAAATTTTGATTAAGTTGTAAACATAAGGACTCGACCTTATATTAAATTTTTTATATTTTTATTTTTTTTAATATTATATAAAAAAATATAGCACGTTTATTTATACCCAATACCCAACAACTTCAAACCCAAAAGAAAAATGACCAAAGCTACAAAAGCCCATTTTGGTAGCCTCCATCTAAAAAATTCTCCTCTTCCCTAATCCCATCTCCAATTGTCCTTATTCTCTTTATTAATTCTATTTTTGTTTTATTTTTTTTCAAAATAACCACTTGAATTTGCTATATCCCCCATATACAGTTAAGCTCAAAACTTATAATTATTTTGGTAATTTCTAATTAGGTATTTGAATCATAGTATATGGCGTTGGTTAAATTATTTAATCGATCACCAAGAAATTTTTTTGACATGGATCAAAAGATAAAAAAGATGAAAGGGATCATTTCTTCAGCCAATGATTTAGTAGTTTATGGACATTAAATTAAAAATTGTTGTGCCAGAATCCTAATTTATACAATAGTAGGCTAATAAGTGATTAAAACACTTGTCTTCATACATCATATTCATTTATTGAAAAATTAACTAAATTTTCCAAGAAGGATAATATTATAACCCTATTTCGTTATAATTAAAAAGTCATTATATTATATTGGAAGGTCGAATTGGGAATAAAAAACCAAGACTAGAAACTAAAATGTACTAGCAGTTAACATCTACCAAGACTCATCAAAAAAATAAGGTCAAATGCTATGTGAATCCATTAGTCAATTCCCCAAGATTTTATCAAAGTAACCGAATAGCCCAAGCAGCCATCAGCATACTCCATATGCAAAAAGTATTAAGAGATTTTAATTCCTGCTGCTCTCGATACAGGGCAACTTTCTTATTGCAGAAGCAGTATAGCAAAACATAAGATGCTTGCTCCTTTAATCAAGCCTATGGAATCCTATAGAGGAGAGCCTTAAAGTTCTTTTCTAATAATGAACAGATTTTAGAGCTATCTAGGCTTTTCCATTTTGTACTTGTGGGAAATTTCTCTCACGGACGTTCCAACATGGAATGTCTTAGCTTACGAAAAGCTTTCTATCAATTGGTTTCAAGGGACATTTCTCATTGAGAATGCTAGATCATCGACATACTTAAGCCTGTTTTGAGGGCTATGGGCATCACAAGTGCTATTTGGGACAAATTAAGAGTCCAGATCAAAAGGGTAAAAAATTAGAATGATCAGATTGAACTAACAAGGTTAAAAATGGATATAAAAAATGACGTCATTTAGTATAAAAATAGTTACACCACGATGCTAGACAGTTATACCAAAATGCTAAACAATTACGTCAAAATATTGAACAATTATACCGTTTTCAACTTGTGAGAAATAAAAAGAGAGGAAATTGTGAGGCACCGAGTCTCATTTTGAGTCCTCTATTGTTTCAATTTGAATCACAATTGGTGCCCTTCTTTTATTTATTTTATTTTATTCTTTTTGGAGATATCTGCTCTCTTCCCCATTGTCTAAGGAATAGGGAAACTCCTAAAATTGGATATGTCAACAACGTCATTCTCTCTCTCTCTCTCTGGTCTTCCTAATGCCTAGTTTGGGAGGAGAAAAAGGAAAAAAAAAAAAAAGAGAGGATTTACAGGAAGGAGATGATTTTCCTTTGTTTGGTAGTTAAAGTGGGAAAGAAAGGAAAAGAAGGGGAAGGAAATGGAAGGAAAGATGTTAAAGTAATTTGTCCAAAAGTTTTCCTTCCAAAATTGGTCGAAAAGGGAAAGAAAGTAAAGGAAAGTTGAGTAAATTTTTCAATATAATAATATTGTCCTTACAAATGTGATAAAAAAAATTTTATTATCCAATAAATTCATTTTCTTTCTTAAATTCCCAAATAACTCCAAAAGAAATTCATATCCTTTCCTTTCCTTTCTTTTCTTTTTTAACTTCTCTTTTTTTTTTTTTCTATCCTCAACTCTAACTAGCCATAAAGTTTGTAGGATATATCAGAAGACCTACCTTTAGAGTTTGGGTTGGAACTATTAAACTAAATTTTTGGTAAAAGATTTCAAATGAGGATTTGCCGTTTTATTGCAACGAATGTGATGGGCATGATCTTGGAGATCGTCAAGTTGGAAAAAAGAAACCACATGACAACATGTCAAATTCAGTAATTAGAATAACTAATTATGAGCACACAAGAATTTAGAGTTTGTTCTCAATAGTTTCTAATTTTTATAAAAACAGATTTTATAAAAGTTGAAAATTAGTTACTCCTAATTGTAGTTTAAAAATCCAAAAACATTGTAAAACAAATAGTTGACAACATCACAAAATAGATTTTTCAAAAATTAAAAGTTAACATCCGGTAAAAAAAACTATCGAGAACATGCCCTTAATGGTAGCCAAAATTTGTTAACCCTCCTAATGTCCTGTAAGATGGTTGCCATAGATCAATAAAGATATTCCAATAAAGAGATATTTGATCAAAGCAAAACTTCCCTATCTTAAAGTAGCATTCTGGAAAAAGTAAGCCGACAACCAAGAGAACAATCTTATCAATCCAATCCAGAACATGTTAATATCAAATTGAGCTTTCTTAATACTTTGGACACCAAAGAAGCTAAAATTCAGCAAAAATTTCACATTAGACTATATCACAATTAAGGAAAAGCTTAACAATAAAGCGCAACTTAGTTGGTAAGATACTTTTCCTATGATGTATTAGCCTTGGGTTTGAGTCATCAGGGAGGTAGCGGAATCCCACTATTGATTCTCTTAAAAAAAAAAAGAAATTGAGGAAAGCGCATACTAACTTAATGTTCAACTGAAGAGTAAAAGTAAGCAAGACTGAGGAATTGTTTCTTTTGTTTTTCCAAATTTCTATTAGGTTCTTGTAGTCTATGTTGGTTTTTGCAGGGAAAATCAAGAACTCCAGTTTATGCCTACTTTTGAAGTGTTGGATTTGAACTATAGAATAATGCTTTTTCCACTCCAATGTCCGCCATCCATTAATGTAATAAACTTTACTACAGTCTCGTTTATATGTCAACAATATATGCACAAATTTCAAACGAACGGTTCAAATCTTGTATTGTTAAACATTGATTAGAATATACTTAAGAAGCTGGAATTGGCCATTAGTGTCGCTTAAAGAGACAATATTCACAATTTTCAATTCAATTTGAAAGGCCTTGGAAGATTTAGACCAAATTGGAATGATACTACCATAAGATAGAGGAGAAAATCTTGTGCAAATTTTTCTTATTTATGAGCCTTGTAACAACCTACTTTTGACCTAAAAAAGTTAAGAGATACAGAAGATCACTGTATCTTATGCTCCCATGCTGCTGTTTAGAGATTCCATCCTTTAAATCATTAAAGATCTAACTCACTTATTGATGCTTCATTCAAGGATTGAGCTGCGGTTGCATATTGAATTTGACTTGAACTTCTTGTTTTCGAACCTTCAAGTGGCAGAGGCTCTTCTGAAGCAATGCTACTGCTTTGTGTGAAATATGCAGGTTCAGAAGGCAATGAAGACTGGTGGAAAAGCTATGGAGCATGAAAACAACAGAAACCATGGTTGGTCTACTAGATACGTTGTCTTGAACACACAGCAAGCCAATACCAATGCATCTCAGTATAGTTTGCACTGAATCACAGCCAGCCTGCAGACCGGGATCTATTATATTTGAAGGAACTTTTCAACTCTGAAGATTAAATTTTGGTTTTGTGGTCATGTTATGAAGGATGTTCTTGTTTGAATATCTTAACATACAAATAGGATACCATCCAATTGCGTCCTTTTGATTAGGACACAATTCCATGATCTCATTGACAGAATCATTAACAAAAACTTGACAATCTTGATCACTAGCATCTCCTCTAGAGAACGCAATGGCATAAACTCTGTTAGGATCTTCACCAACCGAGGAATTGTAGAATTTGTTGAAGATTTGTTTCCAATGAATAACATGTCTAGATGCATTATCTAATATGTCTGGATACAAGGCAAATGTGTCTATGTCTAGATACATTAACTAACATGTCTAGATACATTAGTAAACATGTCTAGATACATTAACTTAATTGTAGGGATAAGATTAGCTTAATCATGGGGATAAATTGCTTGATTATAAGGTTTAGACATGTCTTGATTTTAGGATGTTAATTGATGTTAGTTTTGTATATATATGGCTATTGTATTCACTTATTTGATCGTGGAATAATAAAAAGATCTCTCCTTTTTTTTCTCCTAAAAATCTTCATGGTATCAGAGCTACGGCTCTTTATCAATTCTAGTCATGAATTACGGAGCAGCTATGACTGGATCCAATGAGTCTAATATCCACACAAGCGGAGATTCATCTTTGTCTCCAGAAGTTACCTAATCTTTGATTCTTACAGCCAGCACAGATTCATTTGCTTCAAACCCTTCCTTGCAGATAATCGTTCATAAATTAAACAGTTCAAATTATTTAGAATGGGCCCAATCTATGAAACTTGCCATTGATGGCAAGGGTAAACTCGATCACCTTACCGGAGACGTAAAGCAACCAATTGCTGGAGATCCTACTTTGAAGAAATGGTGCTCAGAGATTTTCTCATTATTGCTTGGTTGATAAACTCTATGGAAATAGTGATTGGAAAACCGCATTTATTTTTGCCCACAGCCAAAGATGTGTGGGATGTTGTTCGGGATATGTATTTCAATATAGAGAATTCATCTCAAATTTTTGAGCTTAAGACGAAAATGCGGAAATCAAGATAAGGAGATAGGAATATTACAACCTATTATAATGAGATAGTAACACTATGGTAGGAATTGGACCTTTGTTATGAGGATGAATGGGACTGCCCTGCAGATAGTGTTCAATACAAGAAAAGGGAGGAGAACGACAAAGTCTATGTTTTCCTTGCTGAACTCAATCAAGAACTTGATGAAGTCTGAGGCCGTATTTTGGGCAAGAAGCCTCTTCTATCCATTCACAAAGTGATATGGACCAAGGGGCTGCCATAGGTGGATCGAGTTCCAAGGGACTTGAACGATCTCATGAGGACCTTTTGCAAGGCATTGATGGGCCAATGACAAGGGCTAGGACTAGAAGAATGAGAGGAGCCTTGCAAGGGTTATATTTGGACTTGCGAGAGGAAGAAGAAACTTGGGCCAAGAGCAACTCTTCTCCAAGGCCTATTACTTATATTTGGGCTGCTCAAGATGATGTTTGGAGCTTAGAAGGCCAGCCGTCCAACTTACATGTTGGTGGATCAATGGAAGAAGCCCAACCTCCTTGAAGAATGGTGTTGTGGATCACTTGGGCTTGATGCTTTGGACGACCAGCCCAATTACATATTTAAAGGCTTTTTAAGTGTTCTAGAACTTAGCTATTTTTATGTTTTAAGACTTCCAATTCAGTCATAAGTTGTTTTAAGTTAAGTATTTCAATTAGTTAAAGTTTAGGTTTAAGTAGTTGCTTTAATTTCTAAGTTCTAGAATCCTCTATGTAACCCTATAAATAGGGGATACTTTTCATACGATTTTTATCAGATTTTTATGAGTATTATTATTGTGAGTTCTCAAATTGAGAGTTTCTTTAGTTCTTTGTTGATTAAGAACTACCCCCGATCTTGTCGAGTGATTCCAAGATCAAAACCCTAGCTTAGAGTTTCTTTCTTGTTTGATTAAGTCCTTTAGAGCAATTAGGTAGGCATATTGAACTCGCTCAAATTGGTCCTACTTGAGCACTTTGAAGGGTCGAAATCCTCCAAGGGAAAATTCGAAGCTTCACTTGGATCTTCAAGCAACTCCACGTTCCTCCGCGCGTATCACAAAGTATTTTTAGAGGTTTGTAGAGAAGAAACGAGGTGTAAAGTGATGTTAAAGGAAGTTGATTTGGATGGAGTTGAGAGTTCACCGCTGGTTTCTAAGAGGATAGATTTGGATGGAGATAAACAAAATGAGCCTTGGTGTGAACACTGTAAAAAGCCATGGCACACCAAGGATACGTGCTGGAAATTACATGAGAAACCACCGAATGTCAGGAAGATGAATGGAGGAGATAGCAGGGCATTGCAGACTATGAATAAGAATTCTCAAAAGCAACAAGTTGACTCTGAGACACTAGCTTTCACACAGGAACAATTGAGCCAACTGTTCAAACTCTTTAAGTCTCCACAATTCTCAGTCACTCCCTCAGTCATTTTCTCTTGCTCTTTTGCTCAAAATAATAATCTCCTTACTTTTGCTCTTTCATGTAGATCATCAAATCTATCTTGAACATGAATTATTGCCACTAACTACCTGACCAATTTGTTGCAATTATTCTCATCTTATAGTCCATCTACAGGCAATAAAAGGATCAAGACTGCCAACGAATCATTTGTCATAATACCTGGCATTGGTTCCATTGTTATCTCTCCTACTCTAACACTTCATAAAGTTCTTCATGTTCCAAAACTATCATCCAACTTGCTGTCCATAAATAAATTAACTCGTGATCCTAAGTGTCAAGTTAATTTTTTTCCTCATTTCGTGAATTTCAGGAATCGATCACAGGGAAGATGATTGGATGTGCTAGAGAAAGTAGGGGACTTTACTTCCTTGAAGACGGATCAAGTATAACAAGGCTAGTTCAAAATACATGTTATGGGTCTATCTCTATTATATCGATAAGGAGATTATGTTATGGCACTTTAGACTAAGCCATCCTAATTTTGATTATTTGCAATATTTAATGCCAGACTTGTTTAAAAATAAAGATCCATCTTGCTTTCAATGTGAAATATGTGAATTAGCTAAACATCATTGATCTACATTTTCTTTACAACCTTATCAACCATCAAAACCATTTTCACTATTACATGTTGATGTATGGGGACCATCCAAAATTTCAACCTAGTTCGGAAAAAGATGGTTTGTTACATTCATTGAAGATCACACAAGGTTTGTTGGGTATATTTATTAAAAGAAAAATCAAAAGTTCAAAGTGCGTTTCAAAATTTTTACACCATAGTTCTAACACAATTTCAAGAAAAAATTAAAATTACTCAAAGTGACAATGGGAAAGAGTACTTGAATAAAATTTTGGAAAATTTTTTTTTCTTGAAAAAAGGATTGTGCATCAAAGTTCCTATGTAATGATACCCCACAACAGAACGAGGTAGCTGAAAGGAAAACTAAACATCTTTTGGAAGTGGCAAGAGCATTACTTTTCTCATAAAATGTTCCTAAATATTTATGGGGTGAAGCAGTTTTAACTGCTACATATCTTATAAATAGAATACCTTCAAGAATTTTGAATTTCCAAACTCCTTTGAATTTTTTTCAAAACACTTTATCCTATGTCTCGAATGACATCTGAAGTTGCATTAAAAGTTTTTGGGTGTACTGCATTTGTTCACAATTTTGAACAAGATTGAGGTAAATTAGATCCTCGAGCAAGAAAATGCATATTTGTTGGATATGCACCAACTCAAAAGGGGCACAAGCGTTTTGATCCTGTTTCCAAAAAAATATTTATAACCATGGATGTAATCTTTTTTTAAGACAAACATTTTTTTTTCTGAAAATCATCTTCGGGGGGATTAGGCATGCAAAAGAATTTGAAGAAGATGATATTTTTCATATTGCAAATCAAAGTCTTAATAGAGACAGTATTTTCACTAATTTTATAGAGGTATCTACAACAAATTTTCCTTTGAAAGAATCTTTTCATAATGACAATCCTATAAAATTATATGTCTCTAGCCAATCTAGCAATCAAAGCGAACTTGAACTGGGATTCAAAAAACAAATAAATATTGATCATAATAAACATTCATGGTGGGTTTGGATGGGGTGTTTTTTAATAAATGAGTTTCTTTAGAACAAAAAACACCCAAAAAGTGTTTTTTGCACATTTTTTGGTTTTGTAAAAGTGTTTTTTGCACATTTTTTGATTTTGCATACACACACACACACACATATTTTTACACATACTAAAATCCTACATACCAAGAACGCAAAAAAGATACACTTAGCTTCAAACTCACACCAAGAACATCAAGAACACACACTCACTTATATATATATATATATATATATTATACGTACATAGATATGTATGTACTAATATATATATAATATATATTATATATAACGGATATATATAATAAATATATTGTATGTACATATATGCGTATGTACATGCATGCATACATACGTACATACCTCTATTTATATGTAAATATATAAAAATAGATGTATGTACGTATGTATGCATGCATGTACATACGCATATATGTACATACAATATATTTATTATATATATCCGTTATATATAATATATATAATATATTATATATATTATATGCATTATAATATATATAATAATATATAAATAATATATATACATACATATATTTATATATTTTATATTATATATATGCATATATGTATATATGTATGTATGTATGAATGCATGTAAATACATATGTATGTATGTATAATATATATAAATATGTTATATATAAATATATGTATGTATATATAATATATAATATATATTATATTATATATATAGATAATATATATACATACATGTATTTATATATATAATATTTATAAATATAAATTTTATATTATATATATGTATGTATGTATGTATGAATGCATGTACATACATATGTATGTATGTATAATATATATATAAATATGTTATGTATAAATATATGTCTGTATATATAATATATAATATATAATATATATTATATTATAAATAGACAATATATATACATACATGTATTTATATATATATTATATTATATATATGTATGTTTTTATATATTTATGCATTCATGTACATACGTGTGTATGTACGTATAATATATATAAATATATATTATAAATTATATATACTTATATATATTATATGTATTATAATATATATACATACATATATTTATATATATTATATTATGTATGTATGTATGTACGTATAATATATATTATCTACATATATTATATATAATATATTATATATATTTACTTATATAATATACATGTATAGGTATGTATATACATATATATTATATTATATATATAATGTAAATACATATATTATATATGTGTGTGTGTTTGTATGTATGGATGTGTATATATGTATGTAATGTGTGCATATGTATATGTGTGTGTGTCTACAAATTTGGGAATCAAATTTAAATTTTGGACAAAACCTCCTAATTGTTTCTAAAAAATAATATTATCCAGACACTAACTGTTCCTAAAAAATATCTACAGAAAAATATCCTAAAGAACACGCTAAGAAACAACCATCCAAACATAGCCTTAGATTCCTTGTGTTCAGTGCCAATGATAGAGTCAAATTCTCCTTGTGAAAGAGACAAGAACGTGACTAAAAAAAACTACAAACCTATATCAGAAAAAATTATCGAGCAAGAGAAAGAGTTTCCCTTGCTCTTCACAATCAAGAATCCGAACTTTGGACAAAACCTGATGTGTTTGAGTCTTCAATTAAAAATTCTTTTGATCCAAAGATTGATTATTTGGATCTTCATATCGCGTTCCGAATGGGAGTGCGTTCTTGTACCAAACACCCCATGTCTAATTATGTCTCTTATGATAAATTATCTCCTTCCTTTTTGGCTTTTACTTCACAACTTTCTTTTGTGGAAATTCCAAAGAATGTACAGGAAGCATTAAGAGTTTTAGAGTGGAGAAAGGCTATCGAAGAGGAGATGTGTGCTCTTGAGAAGTATCAAACATGGGAAGTAACAGGCCTGCCAAAGGCAAAGAAGACAGTAGGGTGTAAATGGGCCTTCACTATCAAGTATAATTCTAATGGCACATTGGAATGGTACAAAGATCGGTTGGTGGCTAAAGGGTTTATGCAAACTTACAGCATCGACTATCTTAGAACTTTTGCTCCAGTGGCAAAATTGAAAACCATCAGGGTGCTTCTCTAATGGCAGTAAATATTGATTGGCAACTATAGCAACTTGGTGTAAAGAATGCATTTTTGAATGGTGATCTAGAGGAAGAAGTATACATGGATTCTTTGCCTAGATTTGAAGAAAGGTTTTAGTCTAGAGTTTGCAAGTTAAAGAAATCGTTATATGGCCTCAGGCAATCTCCGAGGGCCTAGTTTGAAAATTTTACGAGGTCAGTGAAAGATTAAGGGTATGCTTGCTCAAGTTTAAAGTGATCACACGATGTTTGTTAGATACTCCAAAAATGAGAAGATAGCAGTAATTATTGTGTACATGGATGATATCATCCTCACAGGAGATGATTTGATAGAGATGGAATGGTTGAAGAAAAGCCTTGCTTCTAGCTTTGAAATCAAAGATTTGGGAACACTACGATATTTCCTAGGAATGGAAGTAGCTCAGTCAAGGAAAGGTTTGGTTGTATCCCAACGTAAGTATGTCTTGGATCTTCTAAAGGCAACAGGAATGAGTGGATGTTGACCTGCAAACACCCTTATGGATCCAAATCACAAGCTAGCAAAAATAAAAGATGGAACTCCAATTGACACTGCTCGGTATCAGAAGCTAGTGGGCAAGCTTATTTACTTGGCTTGTACTCGTCTTGATATAGCTTACTTAGTGAGTGTTGTGATCTAGTTTATGCACTCTCCTTATGAAGAGCGCCTTGATGCAATATATCGGATTTTAAGGTACTTAAAAGGTACTCTAGGCAAGGGATTGTTCTTTAAAAAAGGAGATTGAAGGACTATTGAAGCCTACACAGATACTGACTGGGCAGGATCATGATAGAAGGTCAACTTCGGGTTATTGTACCTTTGTATGGGGTAACTTAGTGACTTGGAGAAGTAAGAAACAAAGTGTTGTAGCTCAGAGTAGTGCAGAAGCGAAGTATCGGGGCTATGGCTCATGGAGTATGTGAAATGTTATGGCTAAATTGATTTTTAGATGAGCTCAAAGAGACCTATTGAGGTTCCAATGAAGCTTTATTGTGATAACCTGGCAGCAATTAACATAACTCACAATTCAGTGCATCATGATAGAACTAAACATATTGAAATTGACCACCACTTCATGAAAAAGAATCTTGAAAAAGGCGTTATCTGCATGCCATTTGTTCCATCAGCTCAACAGATAGTTGACATTTTCACCAAAGGACTCTTCAAACCGAATTTTGAGCTTCTTACAAGCAAGTTGGGCATTATGAATATTTATTCACCAACTTTGGGGGGGGGGGTTGTTGAAGATTTGTTTCCAATGAAGAACATGTCTAGGTGCATTATCTAATATATCTAAATACATTGGCAAATGTGTCTATGTTTAGATACATTAGCTAACATGTCTAGATACATTAGTAGACATGTCTAGATACATTAACTTAATTGTAAGGATAAGATTAACTTAATTGTGGGGATAAGATTGCTTGATTATAGGGATTAGATATGTCTCAATTTTAGGATGTTAATTGATGTTAGCCTTGTACATATATGGCTATTGTATTCACTTATTGGATCATGGAATAATAAAAAGACCTCTCCTTTTTTTTTCCCTAAAAATCTTCAGAATCCATAGGGACTAATGTTAGAGGGAAAGAGAAGAAAGAAGGGTGTTCAAATTAGCCTGGTGTATGCTATTTTGTGTGTAGTTACCTAAAGCATTTGAGCAAAAAAACTCGGTGAAATTTGGTCGAGAATCAGCGAGCCCAACTATGTCAGGAAGCCAAAGATTGACAAATACCATCTTGCCCAACCCATTCTTGCACTCATCCAACAGCATAGAAAAAAGAATCATCGTGCTCCACAATCCATGATTGATCACAGCTGATTCTTTGACAGGAATCTTAATCGATCAACTATGTGGCTCTTAGCAGTGATATCTTATTATTGAACTAATGAAATCTAATTTTTCTATCAAAATTTAAAAAACAATAGCAAAACCGTTTTAGAGTTTCCATTTTTGGTTTTGAATCGGTTAACTGAAGTTTTTAGTTTGTTTTGGAAAATAAAAGCAAAAATTGGACTCCAATGGAGAGAGCAAATCTATTTTTATTCAATGTTTTCAGAATCGAACCAGACTGATCAGCTTGACTGGTTGAATCATGAACTGGTCGTGACGTTGGTTCGGTTCTACACAAAGTCAGAAAAACTTAAAAACTGGCATAAACTGATCTGACTGTCCAAATCGAAAAAAACCATGTGAACCGCAAAGTGACGGTTTTTTAATTTTTTACAAAAAAAGAAAATCAAATTAGAAAAAAAGCTAACAAAACATAATTCCTGTTTCTCACCTCCCACCACCATTTCAACCACCAAAGCAAATTTTCTCCTAATTTCCTCTAAAATTCCAATTTCTATGCTCTAATCAGTGACCCAAAAAAATTGGTGCAAACCTTGTTGTTGGGAAATGTTTCAAGTAATTTTTTTTCCTAAGTTGCAGATGGCTAGATCGTGGCGGGGCCAATTGCTGCCCTGCACCGCCACTGTGAATAATATTGAGGGTAGGAAAAGCAGCGGCTGTAGTTGTTGGTAGAGGATGCAAGAGGGGAGAGAAGATTATTTTAAAGCTTAAATAAATTATGGGAAGAGAGAAGATTGCTTTAAAGCTTAAATAAATTAGGGTTAATAACACTTTGCCTTCCTGAACTTAGGGGGTAGTCACACTTTACCCCCCTCAACTTTAAATATATATACTTTGCCCTTCAAGACTAGTCAAAGTTAGGAATTAAAAAAAAAGTGAGTGTTATAACATTATTGCCCTTTGATTAATGAATACATTTATAACTTAATATCACTTCTTTTCATTTTTAAAAGATTTATATCTTCTCTATCGTATTAATTATATAAAAATATCAAACTAAAAAATTTAAAGAAAGTTAATATTTAGTTGATATCTTTGAAATTTTCCTCTTAGATTAATATTTACTTCTATATATGTTTTGTTTAATTTATTATACTTTAAATCAAACAAAACCGATAAATAATACGACATTAAAATAAATTTAATTGTCAAATTTTGTATAAAAATGGTAATACCAAATTCATTTATTTAAACTAAATTTTTATTATTTTAAATTATTTAAACTTTTGGACTAATATCTTTAAACTTTTAAAGATGTAAATTAAATATTAACTTTCTTTAAATTTTTTAGTTTGATATTTTTATATAATTTATATGATAGTGAAGAAATAAATCTTTTAAAAATAAAAAGAAATGATATAAAGTTATAAATATATTAATTAATAAAAGGGCAATAATGTCATAACACTCTTTTTTTTTTTTTTTGAATTATTAACTTTGACTAGCCTTTAGGAGACAAAGTGTATATATTTAAGGTTGAGGGGGGCAAAGTGTGACTACCCACTAAGTTCAGGGGGGCAAAGTGTTATTAACCCAATAAATTATGCGAAAAGGAGGAAAGAAGAATGAATTGACAGAATTGAAAGAGGTGAATAGAGAAGAGAGAGAGTAAATTGATGGCAGGAAATGCATTAATTGTGGGAAAATATCCGAAGATGGTTGCAGAAAAAAGAAATTTGAAGTAACTGTTGCAATTAAATTAAATGCGAAAGGTCTCTCGTTCATTGTTCAACAAAGCCAAGGAAAGCTTAACAACTTTTAATAAAGGATTACTTTAAAGCTTAATACACCAGATGCAAGGAAACTCAAAAATGGAAAGATAGAGAACTTTAAGATTCTTCTTTTCAATTCTTTTAGTCTTTTTAGTGGTGATTTGATGCCATTCGTTCATTTTTTTCGCTCTAAATTTTCTTAGATCTTTTTGATTGATTTGTGAATATATATATATATATATATATATATATATATATATATATATATATACGTGGTAGTGTTGGCAATGTGCAATTATTGTTGAATTGTAATTTATATTTGATTGAAAATTTTTTTTTTTTTTGGGCTAGCATGTGTTGGTTTCTTGATTGGGTTACGTGGGATCTAGTCAAGAATCCAGTTAGGCATATTAGAACTAGAAAAGAAGGAATTAGTTATTGGCCTTAATATTATGTTTGTTTATTTTAGTTAGCTGATTTTTTTTTTTTTTGAGTTTGGTGAAATTAGACTTACATCTTTGTGTTGAACTTTTTGACTTTTTTAGGGTAAATTGAATAAGATGTCAAGGCAGTGATATTCATATGTATGCTATTCCCTTGTAATGACAATACAGGAAGTTTGTTATTGAAATTATTAGCCTTAAGGATCTGTTATAAATTTGATAATTAATATAATAATAATTAGTTGTAAGAACTATTAGCACTTTTTTAGTGAACTTCTCTAAGAGTGTAAGAGAAACTAAGCACGTACTTTAATTAGCATTTGGATTATGCTTATTAGTCTTATTTATGTTTATAATGAATTTATTAAAAACTTGTGATGATATGAATGCATAGATTTTATTTATCAATTGAGGTTTATGTATGATTTTTCCAAGTTTCAAGTATGATTTTTAGCAATTTTACTTATGTGGCTATGGGAAAAAGGGTAAAAAAAGGTTAAACCCTGGTTGGACTAGTCAGACCGTGAACCGATCCCTCTACCGGTTCACTCACTGGTCTGTTTTTGAACAAATTGTTTTTATTTGATAAAATTGTAATCTGGAATGATCAACTTTGACGCGGAAAATAATTGAGGATAAAAAAATCATACTTCCTTTAATATAGTTTGTTGTGCAAATCAAATTACTACAAGTGCCAACAGCATATATATTTGAATGATCAAATATCAAAACTTGAAATCTTCTTTAGTCAACCACTTGGCCTAGACAAAATGAAGCAGGAGACTGACTTTCTTGAAATTTAAATGAATATTGTTGAGGTATTAACCAAGAAAATGCCTGAGTAAGATCGGCTAAAATTTTTTGAAGTTTTATTAGACCCACAATTTTTTACCTTCTGATAGAATATTGAAATTTTATGATACTATGAAATTTGTTAAGTTTTATGAGGATGTATGAAGCAAAACATTCCCTTACAATTAAAAGTAATTAAGGTTTGAAGACCTAATTGGCAAAGGCTAAAGCTGGCAGTGTGAAAGATGTTGCCCGCCATCTTCTTTGTTGACCTCTTCAATGTTTTGCAGTCATTGATTAAATTTTTTTAATCCCGTTAGTTTGTTATTATGCTTATAGTGGATTTATACCGGGGAAAAATCTATTTTAATTTGCTAGAGATATGGGATCCAGATTTTGATTTAGAAGTAATTACAGCCAGGAATAAAAAGTATTAAGGATTACACGTCCATTTTCAATCAGGACTTTGTTATTCTGGTAATTATGTGTCATTCATTTTAGTCATAAATAAAGAATGTTATGTTATTGTCATTCCATTTTCTGTTATAGCACTCTGTCCTTTTTTAGCATGTAAAATAATCCAAAATTTGAGGACATGTTAACATCGGATTAAGACTTCTAAGTTTTAAACGCCAAAGAAGCTTTTATTCAGCAAAAATTTCGTATTAGAAGATATCAATTGAGAAAAGCAGGCATCAAGTCAACGTTCAACCAAAGACTGAAAGAAAACAAAGACAATGAGAAATAGTGGCTTCTCTCTCTCTCTCTCTCTCTCTCTCAAATTTCTTTAGTCTTTTGCGTGACTATGGAAAATTCTTATATCAATTGGGCCTAGGCCCCATTTGTGGACTTTATAATCTAAAAGAGTGCTATATAAATACAATGACGTATACTGATATAAGAAAGTAATATAAAAATATTTATGTGGCTCTATTTTAGATTATAAAATCTATTGGTAAAACGGCCATGAACCGAATCTATATAAGAATTTTCCATATCTACACTTGTAGAGTTTATTGGACCCTATGAGTCAGGCTTTAACAAGCTCATACTCGACTCATACAATTAATCGGGCTATGGGTTTCGGACTTTGACCTTCGACCTTAAAAATGGAAAGCTTATATTCGTCTCACAAAATATTCAAGTTATGAGCCTAACCTCATGAGTTTATGAGCCTATAACTATTGAAATATTTTTTAAATCCAATTATCTCACAGAAATGATAAATAGTGAAAAACTAATTAGCAAACTAATATTACTGTATACAAGTAGGATCCTCCAGTGTAAAATTATTTTTGAAAAGTGAAGCAAAATTTTTTAAAGTAATTAAGTGAAAAAGGATTGTATCAAAGTGTGTACTAATGGGTATCCAAGTAAAAAATTCACAAAATACATCTGCAAGATACTATTACCAAGTATAAATACCTCATTTACATATTGATGTACATATTTAATTGAAAAGCAAACAAAAAATTTATGACACAAAAAAGTATTATCTTCTAAAGTATTCCATTAAACATGCTAAGTGCATTACATTTATGGTACAAAAGATTCACTCACACTAATTCATTAGAATTATAAACACCAAAAGAATACTATGATATACAATATATATAATGTAGTATAATATATAATATTGTGTGTGTGTGTGTGGTGTATATAATATAACATGTGTACACACAACTATATATTTATGAGCTGAGCCTATAACAAGTCTAAACCTTGTGAGGCCCACACTCAGCTCAGAAATATTTCGGGCCAAGTTCAACTCAGCTAGATGTAAGGTTATGCTCATCAGGCTTTTTTGGAGCTAGCTCCGCCCAATTGAAAGTCCTATTTATGAACCTTTTGATAATCTATTTTTCACCTAAAAAAGGAAAAAAAATAGAAACACACGAGCGACATCCTAAGCTTCCATGCTATTCTATAGAGATTCCATCCTCTAAATCATCGAGGATCTAACTCACTTATTGACACTTCATTCAAGGATCGAGTTGCAGCTGAACTTTGAATTTGACTCGAACTTCTTGTTTTTGGACTTTCAAGAGGCAGAGGCTCTTCTAAAGCAATAATGCTGCTTCGTGTGATATATGCAGGCTCAGAAGGCAATAGGAGAGTGGTGGAGAAGCTATGGAGCATCAAAACAACAGAAGCCATGCTTGGTCTACTAGATGCATTGTCTTGAA
This sequence comes from Mitragyna speciosa, assembly GCA_024721245.1. Classification (NCBI taxonomy): domain Eukaryota; kingdom Viridiplantae; phylum Streptophyta; class Magnoliopsida; order Gentianales; family Rubiaceae; genus Mitragyna; species Mitragyna speciosa. The sequence continues at coordinate 14,474,642 of CM045565.1, read as the reverse complement.
CACACAGTAAGCCAATATGTATGCATCTCAGCATAGTTTGCATTGAATCTGAGCCAACTTGGAGACTGGAATCTATTATATTGGAAGCTGTTCCTCTAAGCCAATTTTTCCAAGCCTAAATGGATTCAGTATAGTCAATGATAAATGTTACACATGGGCAATCATGGGCGATAAAATCAATCGATAATGGTAGTTCATTATGACTAAAACTATGTATATTTGTTCAGACTTACACAGCTCAAAAGGTCCTCCTCATTTTGGCCAAATCTGGAATAATAATTCTTTCTACCAGTTATGATTTCCAAGATTAACACTCCATAGCTGAAGACATCTGACTTGCTTGAAACTAATCCACGCAATGCATACTCTGGTGCCATATATCCACTGCATAATTGTCATTGTTAGGAATAATAAATAGGCTTAAGGCACATTTTAGGGAAGACACAACCAGAAGTTTTAATAGCTATGATTAGTTAATTACCACACACCAGTTGTTAATATACACACACATGAAAACTTACTAGGTCCCCACAATTCTGATCGTATCGGCTACACTCTCATCAAGCTGGAACAACTTGGCCATACCAAAATCTGATATTTTGGCATTCATATGCTCGTCTAAGAGAATATTACTAGCTTTGATGTCACGATGAATAATCTTCACTCGAGAATCTTCATGTAGATAAAGAAGTCCCTTAGCAACACTTTCTATGATTTTGTGACGTAGATTCCAAGGCAGCAACAATTTCTTTACCGGATCTAAATTTGACCAACAATGCAAATCAAAGAAAAATTATCATTATAGGGACAAAATAGTGAATATATATATTAACTATCTTCCAAACCCACATTATACTCTCAAATTTCTAATTCTGTCAATTGAAATCGTTTCACTTGTATCTTATCTTATTTAAATAGATAATGAGAATATTATATTTGTATCATAAAATGACAAAAATCCCTATATGAAGAAAGCCCGTTTGACTTATTGATGTTTCACAGGAGGTTGTTTTTGTGTATTTGATATAAGATAATCATTTGTCTACTATTAATTTCATCATGACAAGTAAACAAGTGGAGTAGCCTTTTTTCGTTAATGTAAAAAACGAAGATCAAGAATTTTAGACGTAGTAGGCAGAAAAACATACCAAAGAGGACTTGATCAAGGCTGCCGTTTGACATGAACTCGTAGACCAGCAGTCTTTCTGTTTTTTTCAGGCAGAAACCAAACAATCTAACCAAACTTTTGTGTTGAAGCTTTGTCACCACTAAGACTTCATTCCTAAATTCTATTTCACCTTGTCCTGAATTTTTAGATAGTCTTTTTACAGCTATCTGTTTTCCATCTGAGAGAGTACCCTGAGAACAATTTCCGTAACAAATTAAACTATTTCAGTACAAGTACATGAAGTACGTCACATCTAGCTCATTCAGTCATTTTGACATTTTTTCAGCGTAAAAATTTGAGATAATTTCACTGACCTCCCCTCACATTTTAAAAATAACACTTACCTCCCTTATGGAGTTGTGGGACCTACAGTCACCATCAAAATAGGTGATTTGGCATAAATGCCCTCTAGAAGAAAGAGTTCTTAATACCATTGTTGCTATAAAAAATTGATAAATGAAAGATTTTCTATTAAAACTTTTGTTGTGGGCCATGAGAAGGGTAAAGTAGGAAAGAAAATATTACTTTTGCTGTAGAATCAAATTTTTAAGTCAAATTAAATGTCTTGGGCTGAAATTGTTAAACCAAAAATGAAATGAGGGGAGGTAAGTGTTATTTTTAAAATGTGAGGGAAGGTCAGTGAAATTGTCATAAACCTGGAGGGAGGTATGTGAAATTATCCCTAAAAATTTCAGTAACATACATGAAGTAGTGCATGTTAGTCCTTTAGACTTTTTTCAACACAATTTCAGATGAAAAAGTCGCCCCTCTAAGTGTCTAATTGTGGCTTTTTTCTGTTAAAATCAAGGTCCAAATGGAAAGGATTGTCTGCATAAGACATCGAGTAATTGAGTTGCCAAAATTTTAGCGCGAGAATAACTAAGTGGTTATGTAGGCATTTTTGCCCTGTTTAATTTGGCTAGAGTGATCAAGCTTTGACAGCACATACCTTGTAAACAGCACCAAATCCTCCTTTTCCCAGCAAGTTAGCATCAGAAAAATTATTTGTTGCTGCTCTAATTACTTCAAAAACATATTGCACCGTTTCCACCCTCTCAATTTCATCTACGTACTCACAACAGCAAAACATAGAATGCTAGATTAACTTGAATTGCTGACTGTAATCACACAATGATACTTTTGATGCCACCGAATAATAAGTAATACTTGTTTTTCCTCAAATCTTGATGCATGCTTTTGCGTCATGCTCTAGTATTATGCTGTGGATGTTTGAAGAAAGCTTTAAATTGCCCAAGAAAGCAAAATTATTCCCTATTGACCCAGAGACAATTGGACTAACCCACCTTTACCAAGATTGGTATTCTCAGTTTACAGTGGTACATATGCAGATTAATCAGTTGGCTTAGATGAGACAAGAATATCCTTGAACTTACCTTCATGTGTCTCCCCTTTCCACCAGTTTTGCCATTTTCTTCGGCAAATGAAAATGATAAAAGCGAGTATCAAAAGAACTACTGCAGAGATGAGACTAATAACGATAATGGTTGTCTTACTCTCGTCCTTTCCTGCAAAAACATGATTTAGTCATCCTCAGGAAGCAATGTATAGAAAATTTTGTTCGAATGCTTATAACACTCAGAAGAAAAGGCCCTTTAGGTAGCTAATGTGCAATATTCATTGCAGATGTCTTTGGTTCTGCATGAGAGGACTAGATGCGATCTTTTGAAATTGCTAAAAATACAAATTATTTCACTCTCAGATTGATCTCTGTTGACTACCTTAATTAAAGAACCTCCACCCCCCCCCCCCCCCCGCCCCACCCCAAAAAAAAAAAAAATCCAAAGAAAAAAACCAAAAAGGATATTGAGCAAATTAAAGCTATATTTTGCAAGAGATCAGATTAAGGGATAATTTACATACTTCCCTTGTGGCATATGTTAAATACAATTAGATCATAGTCATTTGCATAATTAGACTTACAAAACTAATTTGATATTTTTGTCCAACAATTGCTGATGTATGCGGGAAAAAAATTATATATCCTCATTAATACGTCTTTGTATTCTGTATTCTTTGAAGCCAAATAGACTGCTTGTAATACCTTTTTGGGGTGGTGCGGGTGATCGTGATAACGCCAAAGGTGGCGGTGGCGTTGGCAGCGAAAGAGTCACATTCTCATTGAGGAAGGGAAATCCCTCGTACCAATAACTACAGCTTGGGCCAATAACTCTGGCTCCATCTTTCCCATGACAGCAGTGTGTCATATTTTCCAAAGCCCATCCAAGGCAAAGATTGCAGTCTCCAGCATCTAAATTAGGTGTGCACTGCATATATGCATAGATAGTCTGAACATTATTATCACTATTGCTTATTCCTGCAGCAAACTTGAGGAGTGAGGAACCCCCAACTGTTTGATCTCGTAGAGTGTTTGTCAAATTACTCAGCTGCTGTAAATATAGGTTCACATTTGAAGGAACTTTTGAACTTTGAATATTAAAACTCGGTTTTGTGGTCATGTTATGAAGGATGTTCTTGTTTGAATATCTTAACATACACCTAGCATACCATCCAATTGCCTCCTTTTGATTAGGACACACTTCCATGATCTCATTGACAGAATCATTAACACAATCTTGACAGCCCTGTTGACTAGCGTCTCCTCTACAGAGCGCAATGGCATACACTCTGTCAGGATCTTCACCCACCGAGGAATTATAGAATCCATAGGGACTAATGTTAGAGGAAAGGGAAGAACGAAGGGTGTTCAAATTATTCTGGTATGTGCTGTTTTTTGTGTAGTTACCTACATCATTCGAGCAGAAAAACTGTATGAAACTTGGAGCAGCATCAGCGAGGCCAACTATAGTTGTCAGGAAGCCAAAGATCGACAAATACCATCTTTCAGATCCCATTATTGCACCCGTCCAACAACATAGACAAAAGAATCATCATGCTCACCATAATCCATAATTGCACACAGTTGATTCTTTGACAGGAACCTAATTAATAGATGAACTACGAGGCTTGGAAAACTGCTTGATTTCCACCAACAGAATGTCCAGATGGATGAAAGAGTTGAACTTACATACAAGAAACTTCGGCATCGAATAAGATATGCAATATCTCGGCTAAATGGTAATGTCTGCCGTAGGGAATGGGAAATGACCCGACTGTATTGTTGAACAAACTTCAGGTTCCCCTACTATGGATGGAAGGGGCCACCCAAGTCAACTTCTACATTGGGTTGGTTTACATTGAAATACCCATGGCCAATCATGGGTTTAATTACAATTTATGAAAAGTCAATTTGGGGCCATTATAGAAATTTTGGATAAGTTGAGGGGCTCAAATCAATAACTATAATAAAAATGATAAATAAAAAGTATTTATATCTTTTCTTTAGGATGCGTAAGACGTTTTTCTTTTTCCTTTTCTTGAAATTTACTATCCACTCTTTCTAATGGATCTTTTTCTCTTTTCTCTAAATTGACTCTCTGCTTTTTTTTAAGGGCGAGATCTAGAGGAGGTAGAAAATTTTTCAGATCCAATGACTACTAGCCGCTCCTTTGATTCCTACAATGAGCAAGGTTGGATTAGTTTTTTATTTTAAATTCTTATTATGCTTAGAATTAGGTTTAAAATAATTAGATTGTAAGAAATTGGAATTTTGAGTTCTTGAAGTTTTATAAACCTATACACCTAAAAAGAAAAAAGAAGGTGCCATAGCCTTTCGATTCTCACGGCATCGATTTGGAGAACTTGGCCTTGGTGTAGATTGTGGCCGGTTGAACATATTTTACTAGTCATTGATGGACAAAGCAAAAATTTGCTAGCCAAGGGATTAAAATAATTATTTTGTTGCACATGGATAGAGCTTTTAATGAGTTGAATCGAAACGAATACTCCTTATTCAGATTCTATTTGTTTAATAAATGAACTGACTCGGTTCGGCTTGATTATTAAACGATTTAATATTTTTATTCGAGCTCGGCTCATCAAATAAAACAATATGCTCGAGATCAAATTCGATTCGACTCGTTTAACATAAACGAACAAAGCTCGAATAAGCTCGAACGGGCTCGGGTTGTTTAACACAACCAAACAGAGCTTGATCGAACTTGATTTTTCACACAATCGAATAAAGTTTGATTGAGCTTAAATGTTTTTATTTTGAAAATAATGTGAAAAGACATTATTACCCATGTTCACGAACGCAAACGAGCGTTTGCGAACAATATTCGAGTTTGTTCATTTAATAAACAAGCTCAAATCTTTATTCAAGTTCGGCTCGTTTAACTATTCGAATGAGTCAAATTTGAGCTTTCACGAGCCGAATTAATTTGTGTTTGCGAACAGCTCGGTTTATTAAAAGCTCTACACATGGATTTCCTTTTGGCTTGTTGATTGCTTTAAAACTTGTGTTTTTAAATTCGGACTAGACCGGTCGATCGGACTGAAAATTGATTGGATATCTGATCAAAGTCAAGCTATAAAATCAAAAATTAAAAAATCGATCAAGACAGGTCAAAAACCAAATTTGGCCGGGCAAAACCGGGTTCGATTGGAGATCTCAGAACCGGGACAAAGATGCGCGGCTTTCCAAGCTGGCCTTTAAATTCATTCCGTCAATGCAAGTACAAGTCTTACCTTAATTTTATAAAGGGTTAATAACACTTTGCCCCCTTAAAGGTATAGGGTGGTCACACTTTGCCCCCCTAACCTTTAGATATATACATTTTGCCCCCTCTATGTGTCGTGTTTGACTTTGGCCCAATTATATGAATTTTCTCTTCCCAAATTAACCTTACCTATTCCTAAACTAGCTTTAGCTTTTGAGTTTGGGTTAATTACTTCAATAATTCTTAAACTTTGTCGCTAATAATTAAATTAACAAAGAAACAATGTTATATGTTTATAACATACAGTGCTTATCCAAATTGAAGAATTAAGTGTATTAAACGAACTAATACTAATAGAACAAATATCTTAGAGAATCCACCACCAAAATATATTATCATAGTTTTGAACATTTTAATAACATCAATTGAATATTCTAATCGTATAAGCACGTTTTTTACTTGTTTCCACCTTTTCCACTTCTTAAAAACTATCAATACTCATTTTTCTCTATAAAATCTTACATTTGTTTTCAACATTAAAACTAAAATAATTCATTAACTTTGTATATGAAGTTGACTTGCGTAGTTATGATTTTTTAAAAGTAAAAGATGCACCTTGACCTTATTTTTTATATTAGTTGGAATTTTTTAATCATTTTCAAACTTAGATTAGATATTTTTTTCTTGTTTGGATCATTTTGACTTTTTTCAATTTTTTAATTTTATTAATTTATTTGTTTTTGCACATCCGTGGTTGAAACTAAGGAAAGTAGGGTTGAAGTTCTTGGACACGAGGCCATGCAATTTGGCCCCTTTGCCACTTTCCCGCCAATTGGCACTGTGTAACTGCTCAGCATTTTGGTATAACTGTCTAGTAGTTTGGATGTGACTGTTTAGGATTGTAGTGTAACCACTTTTTCATCCAAAGTCACATTGTTTTTTATGTTTTTCAATTCAAATTAGGTCCAACTGGCACACATCTCAGCTGTCTATGTTGCTACATTAAATCATGACCATTAACTTGTGAGAAATGGCATTTGTGAGGTCCCCAAATCCTGAAGTTCTTGAGGATGTAAATTGGCGTTGGAAGGAGAAATCAGAGGAATAAAGAAAAATAAATATAAAAAATGAAAAAATAAAAGAGAGAAAAAGAAACATAAAATGACATAATTAGAAGGCTAATTTTGTCATCAATTGGTATAGGGACCAATTAACTTATTATAAAAGTTGAGGAGACTTAATAGACACAATAGAAGATTATGTACTAAAGTGACACTCATGAAAAAATCTAAAGATCATTGAAGTAATCAACCCAAACTCATAAAGCTAAAGTTAGTTTAAGAAGAGGTAAGGTTAATTTGGGAAGAGAAAAATTCATATAAGTGGGTCAAAATCAAACAAAACACATAGAGGGGGGCAAAGTATATATATCTAAAGGTTAAGGGGCAAAGTGTGACTACCCCATGCCTTTAGGGGGGCAAAGTGTTATTAACCCTTTTATAAAATTGCATACACCTCAGCTGGGTCCCAATCCCATGTCAAGAAATTGAGAGACGAAGGACTTTGTGAATGGGCCCCATCTCATTCAAAGTAATCAATTCCTTTAGTAGTTGGCGGTTGTCCCTTTGCCTTTGTTCCCGTACATTGGGCCTTGTACAGGATACATTGACTAAAGAAATTTTTTTTTTGAAAAATATATCAAGAATTTTTTTTTAAGTGAACAAAATTATATCTAGAAAATAAAAAAAAGTCTTTCTAATTTGTAAGCTCTCAAAAAAAGAGGTGCAGTCTACATGTTAAAAAATTATCATCAGATTAGTATTTTGTGAAAAATTTATCACTTTAATAGTAAAAGTTACGTGGGCCATCATCTTCTTTCTATGTTTAATAGGAATAGAATAAAACCTAATTTTTCTAATATTTTTGGTTCGTTATTTTTTTTAATGTGACATTTTTTCACCCTTACTAATAATTAAAATGGGAATATATATATATACATATACATACATACATATATATATTATGAAATATTTATGACGTTATTCAGTTCGACTCGAGTCAACTCCCGATCGAATCTATTAATCCATAATCCCTAAGCTCAGCTGAGTTGGTTGCTAGTCCGAATCCAAAAATATAGCTCTAAAAGAACAAAAAAAAAAAAAAATAATGGTTGTCAAGCAGTTGCCTGAATGGCCACGGCCTCGGGATGCAATTGGAAATCTTTGACTTGCTAAGTTGCCGGAGAATTCATGACTTCCCAAGTCAGTTGGAAAAAGAATTTGTGGACCAAAGTTGGGCTGAAGAAATAAAAATAACAATATATAGTAGTTGTGCAAAGTAGAACCGAGGAACATGTATGTCCTTGTGGGTCATAGGGGTTGGTGAAATTGTCAATGTATTAAGGGCCCATGGCAATTCAATAATGATTGTTTCAATTGTTAATGGAATTGCACGTATTATTGTTTGGAACGTTTATGAATCTGCTATTGATTATTTTGGTAGTTTTAGAATTTGCTGAATGAAATTATGGGTCACGGCTATAGACTACAACCAAAGGTCTGGTCATAAAAATATATTGGTTATAATATTAATTTGGGAGATTTAGAATTATTTTTATGGTAAAGTCTGAGACTTTTTATTATTTTAGTATTATCAATATTAAGCGAGAATTGTATTTTTTTTATGGTCAATAGGTGGTGAATATTTGTGGGATTAGAATTATATGAACTAGTGCATTTGGTATTAGTTACTACCCTTTCTCATGTTTTGAAAAATTCTTAGTATATATATACTTATTTCCTCCATGAATATTTTTATAATTTGAAACTCAGAATGAGCATGCAATATGTGTGTAAATTCTTTGTACATTATGGCAACTTGACTACCTTTATGTATATGCATATATGTGTGCAATGTGTGAATGATTGATATATATGATTTGGTCTTTGATTATTCTTTGTATACTAGACCGAGTTGGTTCTTGATATACCAACTTGACGGTGAGTAGTCAAATCATGTAAGTACTCTTTATGACCCTCTTAACTGAAGAAAAGTTTAGCTAAATATCTAATATCCACTGGTTCCTACATTGAAAAATCTAAACCTACCTATTTATGAACTATGCTTATTTTTTACTATGCCACAAATTTGATATGTATTATGTATTATTATTTGGTGCGATTATTGATAGAGTGTGACAGAATGAATGCATGTACTACATTTATATATATGATGTAATTGCCCAAATTGGTAAAAAAATGAGCAGAATTACTTACTGAGCATGTTGGTTGCTCACTCCATTTATGCTACTTGTTTGTGCAAGTGCTTTTAGTTCAAGGTAGGCAATGGGGTTTTTGGCTTGCCAATAGTGGAATTTATTTTTATTTGAGGACTATTTAGTTGGTTGGCAAATAACATTAATTTTATTTTATGTTTTATATTATTTATTTTATTTTACCTCAAAGAATTTGATGACTTTGATGGATTTAAACTTTATTATTCGAGAATGGTTTGCAAAGATTTGGAGTATTTTAAAATCTATATTATTTGTGATTTAGAATTGCTTTGAGTACTTTTGTAGCTTTGTGTATTTGGATGAATCTAATATGCGGCGTGTTACACCTGGGCATGAGATATGACATGCACTCAATAGATTTACATGCAAATAATTTCACTTATGTTCAAATTTTGCCGTATTCACAAGTGCACTAAATAATAACAGATTAATTATTATAATCCGTTCATTTTCGGTTACAAGTTTTTGATTATTCTTCAGTTTCAATCTAAGGTTTCTAAAAAATTAAAGTGGAATCATAATAATATAAGTCGGTTAGAAAAACCCAAACTGGTTTTCCGCAAGGGCATCATATGAGAAATTCAATGGATGATGTGGGAAGCTAATGAGGCTGATTTATTTCTAAGTAGTGTATAGATGTTTATAAACAGGAAGAAAGAGGTTCCTCTCTTTGGACAAACTGCTCTTGGCAATGATATTTATTATTGAAGGAACTATTTGTTTGGACTTATTTTTCAAAAAAAATATTTTTTAAAAATTTTAAACACATTCTTAGTTACCTTTTCATCACACATGCACATTTATCAAGGTGAGTCTCTAAAATTGTTTCAGTAATGCTTTTTCAAATCATTTAAAAAAAAAATCATCCAAATGAAGTGATTTTTCTATCAAAATTATATAAAAAAGGCCAAATTGTTTTAGAATTTCCATTTTTGGTTTTAATCTGTCAGCCAAAGTTTTTAGTTTGTTTTGAAAAAACATTGGACTCCATTTCGAGAGAGCAAAGCTTCTTTGATTTGTAGGTGACTAGGTCAATTAACCACAGAGAGACAAAATATTTCTGAAAACATTTGTAAGAATTCAAAATATTATTGGCCAATTATTGACTAATCAAAGTTTTTTTGAAACAAACCCCAAAGGTAAGGGATAAAGCGGGAGGGGATGTAGGTAGGACCTTGACTAATCAAACTTAGCAAACTACACCTGAAAGTCGAATTTCATGGAAGGGGTAAATCTTTCCTGGTGTAAATTCAACTTACACTGGCAGTTCACCCATTTGGTCACATCATAAAATTTTAAATAAATCTTTTGCTTATAAAAAAAGTTAAAGGTTTAATTAAACAAATTTCCTTGTAGATTTCAATATATATTTTTTCTTAACAAAAACTAGAATTTTATATGAAATAAAATTCCTTGCCAACTTCAACTTCTTGTAGAATTTCCAAGCAAAATAACATCGTAAGCCCTACCACCGAGAATAACGGGTTGAGGAATTGGGACCATATGTTAGGTTTGTTCAAATCTTTTCTTTATTGTCTTAGAATAAGACCACCGAATCCCTAACAATATCAATTTTTGCCAAAGATCCAGTGTATGAATATTTTCCGCTTACCAAAAGCCTCAATCCTTAATTTAGGTTCCATTAGGTTCCAAGCAATTGATTAAAGACCTGTTCTCAACAGTTTTTTATTTATTTTTGGGTACTTTTAGATTTTGATTCTAAAAAATTTATTTTGTGATATTCTCATTATACTTTTAGATTTTTTAAGCTAAAATTGGACAAATAAATTTTCAACTTTTTAAAAAAAAATCAGGACATACAATAATTCTCAAAGGTCTCCGTTTTTGTGTAAAAAGCAAACTCTCAAAAATACCTTCCACTAACGAACATTCCCACTGAAGCTAGTATGTAATGAAAATCAACCTGCAAGCTAACCTATCAAATCCAACAGCAGAGAGAATAATACCGTAGAATTTTCTTACTTGCTTGAAAAAAAAAACATTTATTTAAAATTAGAAGCTTCTATAAAATAGCGATAAAGGCTGAAATGAGTTACTAATATATTAGGGCTTAGACTAATGGTGTTTAAACTCATGGTGAACCGTCCATGTAAATTGAGTTTACACTCATGGTGTAAGAAACATTTATTTAGAAAAATAAAAAAAAATAACAATTGAATTGTAAACCAAAACGTTCGACCAATACTGTTGAACCAAATTAAAACATTTTGGTTGTTTTTTTTTCTTTTTTTAAGTGAATCGGGTTTGCGGTCTCACATGTGAATCTCATATTGCCGTATAAGCACAACAAGCATGTTAATATAAGAAAATGATGTAAAATATTTACGTGATTTTATTTTGGACTTATAAGATCTATAGGTGGGGCAGTGAATAGAGTCCACTAAAGAATTTTCCGTCTGAACACCCCTACCCAAAATCTTGACTAAAAACTTATAAATCAAGAAGTTAATATTTTTTTTTTCAATACATCCTACGCGCATACATCAACTGGTCTATCGTAAATGATTGTTTTTTGCGGTCATTATTTATTGTTTTTTGCGGTCATTATTTCGGAAAGGACAAGCCGGTTGTGTCCAACATGTTTCCCAGTATTGACCGTAGTCTAAGTTTTTTTGATTATTTATTCTTGTGAAGTGGATGCCGGTAGGGTTCGATTGCTTTATAGAATTGTCAATAAGATGGTCAATTTCAGCTACACAGAATCTACCTAGCTGTTCAGCGCTCCATCGAATTTTTAAATTGCATCATCAATTTAATTTGCATGGTAGGAAGTCTATGGAATATGCAGACAAGGGAAAGAACAAGAAAATGGGGAGTCGTTAATGGGAAAGAGAGAAACTTTCAGCAAATCGTGGTATGACTTACTTCTGATGGGAAAGTACAAAATTGTAGTTAAGGTGTAGACACTGAATTTTGAAGAAAAAAAAAAACTGACTTTATTTTATTTTGCATTCTTGTTTTACATATTTATGGCAGCTGGAGGAATTTGTTTTTGATCTTGGGCAACCTTTTCTCGTTTGCAATTCTGGGGCTTCATATTGTGAAGTCTGGTCTGGCAGAATTTACGGGGCTTGGGTATCAGTTGGGTTGGACAGCCAGATTCAAATCATTTGTTTACCTAATAATCAAAGACCATTGTATAATTATTTATTTTAGGCCTTTGGATCTTTCATGAACTTAAACAGGGCAACAAAACCATTGGATCAATTAAAATTTGGTTTACTGGCTCTTCTTCAAATATGTTTTTCAACTACATTTTTATCTCACATATATATTTATCAAGAAAAATTTTTAAAATTATTACAATAATTATTTATAAAAAACACTTAAAAAACAATCATCTACATGGAGCCTAGCTTCTGGCCTTTTGCAATCAGGCACCAGTTAAAAGTCTAACTGCTAACCTTTTTTGCTGGATTTGTGTCTGGCCATTTTATTCATATATTGGGTTCTTTCATTCCAAATTGATCATTGGATCTAACCAACTGTCCATATTTTAGGCTGATTTTTTTTTTTAATTTTCCCCCCTATTTCTGGAAGGTGGCCAACACAACATCATCACACACACTTGTTTGGGGTTCTCTCTTGCCAACCAAAAAAAAAAAAATTTTTTTTGTTCTTTATCTTGCTTCATCTCTTTCTTGGACCAAGGAATATCTCAGATATATCACTTGAAATTTTTTTTTTCTGTTAAATTCTCTCAAGCTTTTTTTCTATTTACCTGTCTCCCAACTCTCATAACTCCAAAGCTCTACTCCTCTTAGCGCTGTGTATTTTCTTCGTGTCGGTTGTGATGATGCTCCTTGCTTTCTTGGATTTAATTTTGGGCAATTTCGTGCAATTTTTTTTTTATGTTCCTTCTTCAGCATAGAAATTCGTTGTTGCTTTATAGTTTACTACCACTGTTGATTTTCACAATTATTTCAGTTTTTTTTTTTTGGTATTTACATTTGTTCGTGCATTAAATGGCACTATAGGTGTGCGATAGATGCCGTTATAGGAATGATTGATTTTTCGATAGTTTAACTTTACTACTGATAGCTTTAAATTTTTGTTTTTGATGTTTCAATTGAAAAGTTATATGTAGCATGGTGTTTTTAATGTAAGAGTCTTAAAATGGATTAAAGGACTCTTTAGGGCCATTTTCTGAAAAATGAACATTCCTTAATTGTTAATCCATTTTTAAAGTGTTGGAGGGATAAGTTTCTTTTATATTCTGCATTAATTTTTTTTTTAATGCAGATTAATTCATTGACCTTTGGACTATGCAGATTAATTTTAAAGTGTTGTGGAGCCAAAACATTTCCTCCTTGAGTACCCAGTGGCACAAGGAAGATTTTTTTTTTTTTTTTATAAACTTTGGGCCAACCCGTCCTTCATTTTTGGACTTTTTGGATCATTGGGCTTGGTTGATCCAAGAAGAATTTTTTTTAACTTTGGGCCAGTCCTTCATTTTGGTACTTTTCAGTTTTTTTTTTTCCAACAATCATTCATTATCATCGGCACTTCAGGTGCTCTCCCCCATCGGGCTCGTGAGGCTTGTGGGCATGACTTCAGCAATACGTGAGGACTCCAATTTTCAAACCTGCGATTGTGCGTATTGCCAATTTTCTATTTTTAATTATTTGCTGGATTTATCATTATTCACACCATAATTTGGATTTACTGGCAGAGTGTGGTCCATAATATATACATGTAATATCTCTCAACCTGTGGTTAAACATAAAAACTAATATTTTTTTTATCAAAAGCCAGAGTTTTTGAATTTTCTTTTAAAATATATTTTGCAAGTGTTAATTGAGATGTTAAATCATTATTTTTTGGATATATATATATCCAAAAAATATATATTTTTGGATATATATATATACACATATCGGATATATATATGTCAATTTTGTATATCAATTATATCCAGCATCTTTTTTCTCTTCTTTGATAAGTAATTTTTATGGCCAATTGGTCCAAGTTCTTGGACAATATTTTAAGGTGAGATGTCAATTTTTTGTTTCACCACTGATATTTTTGTTGTGATTCTGGATTGTCCTGCTTCCTTGGCTAATTTTGAACAGGAAGAAACTTTTAATCATTTTTTTTTTGTTGAGGGTTGGAAAAGTGAGAAAAGGACTAAGTTATTAATATGAAGAGTGAATTTTTTAATATTTTTGGTAAAATTCGATTCTTTTCCTTGGTTGATTCTTTCTTGTGAAATTCCAAGAAGGTTTTTTTGCTCATTCTAGTCAATAAATATTTAAAAGTAGTGGATTGTAATTTGAGTATACTGTAAGTATCTACTTTAAAATAACAACAATATTGTACATAGTAGATAATATTGTACAGGCAAGTGGCATCATCATGTAATATATATAATTTAAAATTTTCTTACTTCATTAAATGTTTGTCAAAAACTTTTTTTTATTTAACTTTCTAAAAACTACTATCTAAAGGCTTTTCTCTTATACTACATTACTTGAGGTATAACTAGTTTAACCCTGCACCAGATATGGCATGAAAAAAAGCTAACAAACTTTCGTACAAATAACAAATAAAGGCTTCATTTATGTAGTGTGGACTAAATGAAATGGATCAAGCACATTAACTAGGTGAAATATAATCAATTGATTATGTAACTACTTAGCTTTGTAGTGTTCGATGAAGTGTTCTAGTGCTCCAAAATTTAAAATTATTTGATTTTTTAAGCCTTTATAACTTGATGTAAAAGTAATCAAATAATTAGATAAATATGAAAAATTTATAAACTACTAATGTTTTTTAAAGTATGTCATCTGATTATCTTTGTTTAATTATTTTTAGTTGATTTTGGATCTTTTCAAATCATTGTATAATTTTTGTCTTCATTATTATCTTTGCATATTTTTCTTTTGTGTTAAACAAATTTAGATTTTAAAGGTATTATAATGGATTAAAATAGAAGTAAGAAATACAAAAAGGTTAAGAGAAATGATTTAAATAGTCCATTGTTTGACTCTATAGGCCGTAAGTGTAACATAAGAGGGGGGATGAATTAGGTTCCTTTTTAAACTTTAACTTGGTTATAGCAAAATTTCACAAAATAGAAATTTACCAAGTTAACTAAATGATCAAACAAGTTTTTAACACAATAAATAAACTTGTAAGAATAATAACAAGCTGAAATCTAAATTAAAAAAAAAGGAGAGTAAATTTATCAAACCACACAAACTTTCAAGTTTCACTAAACTTGAAGTTGTAGTACACTTTGAATTCCTTCACTTGAAGTTGAATCTCTACCAATTTGTACAAAGGAAAGCTCACTTCTCACTCACCCTAGACACTTTTCTAGTTGAGTTAAGGAATTTTATAGCAAGCTTGCTAACCTTTCAACTATACAATTGAAGGATTGCACTCACAATGAAAAACTATAACACTATTACAAAGAAAATGAGATTTTCTTGCTCAAGATTGCTATTCAATGCCTTTGTACTCAATACAACAGTTACTAATTAATTCAGATGTTATGGCTTTTATACATCCTTCAAAATAGCCTCTAACTAACTACCAAATGGTCAAACATTAAATATAGAAAAACTAGTCGTTGGACCGTTCGGCCGGCCAAACTCAAGGACTGTTATCTGAACCAACGTCCGAGCTTTTCTGTTTTGACTAAATGTAATCACTTCGAACAGCCGAAGGAATTGTTTGCCGTTTGAACCGCTGTCTGAACCATCTTCTGATTGATACTGAAGAGCTGTGTCCTTTTTGGAAAATTTCTGGATGTCTAAAGCTATGTCTGAAATATCGTTCGAAAGTTCTTGAAATTTTTGCAACTATATTGGACGACTAAAAAAATATCTGAATTGTCATCCGAAAGTCTCTGGAATTTCTTTGGTTTTGTTGGACGAAGTGACCGAACATCCAAACCTTGTGTTCAAGCATTCGAAAGTTTCTGGAAATTTTGGAACAACTTTGGTGGACAGCTGATAGGACGTTTGAAGTTATGTTCGAACATACTTCGGACGGCCAAAACTTGGATTTGATTGTCCGAACTAATGCCTGATTTTATCTATTTTTTAGCAATGATTTTTAAACCTATTGAACACTTCACCACAACACTAAACAAGTGTGATTAGTAATAATGTGGTTTGTTATCATCAAAATTAGGATTACATTCTCCCCTTTTTTGATGATGACAAACCTATAATTTATAGAGACCACATGATCATAAGTTAAAAACTCATATCAACATATCATCATTTAAGCACACTTATGAAACATAACATATACTTGTTTGTATGCAAATGATCTTTCTCCCCCTTTTGGCATCATCAAAATTAGGAAATCATAGGATGCACTCTCCCTTTAATAAAACTCCCCCTCAAATGATGCATCTTAAAAAAATAAGTAGGCAATTTCAACATTGAAGCATAAGACAAGAATATCTCAAAAGCATATCTCAACAGAAGAATGGGACAAAAAGCATATCTCATAAAGAAAACAAAATGTCTTTACAAACATAGCAAACTAAAGACATAGCTGTCTAAGGCCAAGAACTAATCAAAACTAAACAAAAAACTAAAAAGACAAACATTCTAAACTAGCCTAAATGAAAACTAAGCAACTTTCTAAGGCTTTCTACGCTTGTATGGTACAATAACTAAGTTCCTAGATGACACTATAGCCTAAATAGATGAAGGCTGTGTGAGAGTAGCAGAGTGACTCTCATCAGAGTCATCTAGAATAGTGTGACCCACCTCTCGTGCAATGCTCTGAACTTTAGTCATAAATACCTTTGCAGGAGAAGGTGGGTGTATAGGCAACTCGGGTGTTTGAGCAGAAAACTGATCAAGAGTCTGATCAGTATGTTCAGGTACCTCTAGCTGAGGATCATCCAAGTCATCTGTTGCTTCTTCTTCTTCTTCAGCCAAGATTTGTTGCGTGAAAATATTATATTGAGCTTGTGTACCAATATCAATTCTTAAAACTTGAGCATGCTCAACACATTCCAACTTCTTTCCAAAGCTATAAAATTCCTTGAACATCTTGGCCTAATTTGTCTCAATTTTCAGCTATCTCGCTTCCAAATTATCCATTTGTTTATCCAATTTTTGAAACAAAGCCAGAAGATAAGAAAGTGTATCTTGAGATGCAGAAGAAGAGAGAATAGAAGTGGATTGAGCTGGAATAGAGGAAGATGGCTCAAAAGTGGTGGGGGATGAAGATGGATGAGGTGTAAAGGAAGAATGAGGCGTGGATGTAGGCTGAGTAGGTATAGATGTAGACCGAGTGGATGTCTTAAGAGCTTGATATTAAGCCTTTGTGATTCATACATCATTGTAAAACTTAAGATAAAAAGTTTCAAAATAAGAACAAGTAAATGATAGATTTTCAATAGAAGTACCCGTAAAAGGAATGTGATAAAATTTAAATATACGGGTCAGAAATTTTCCAAATGGAATGTTTCTTTGGGTATCAAAGATGCAATTTAGAATGAATTCACGCATAAGAAACCCGAAGTCAAGTAGAATTTCTTTCAAAACACAATAAAAAACATATAATTATATTCTATTTGGCTCACATCTATGACCAAAAGTAGGAGTTAATAGGTTTGAAACCATCAAAAATAAGATACTATTTACAGGTTCTAAAGCAGATGGTATAGCTTTTGCAACTTGTTCAAAAGAAATATTATAGAAAAAACGAAGTTCATCGAAATTAAAATGATGTTCTTATGTAGCCTATTGTGAAAAGAAGAAAAATCTAGAAACTGGAGCATCTTCTTTGGGTCTACATTTGAAAACATGATTTATTTGAGTCGAATTAAAGACTAAATCAAGTACATTGACTCTAGAGATAATGACATCAGATTCTCCTCTTCTAAGATTAGCAAAAAATTGAATGAGCATCTTAGGATAAGATTTTTCATTTAGAAACAACAAGTTCCCCCGACTTTGTTTCTCAAAAATTTTTCACATATGAAATCTAAATTTAGACACCTAAGCTCAGATTCCAAACAACTACGTTGAAGATATACATTCTTATTGACATAAATGGATTACCTTTCTTTAGCTTCTTTGTCAAACTTGGGTTGGGGCGCCCTAGCAATGGTTTGAGGATTGAGATGGGCAGTTTTCTCTCTCTTCCTTTTACTCCCATTAGCTCCAGCACTACTCCCTCCTCTAGTCCTTATTATCAACTAGTATAAACTAAAGAGAGTCAGAGAACCAGAGACTATTTGAAAGAAAAGCTCTTTTCTACTAACTCAAAGTAAATCAGCGACCATGATTGGTTAAAAGGGATTTAAGGACAATACTAAGTAAGAAGAATCATATTTTAGAATGAAAAATTGATCAAAAACGTTTTTGAAATCACAGAAAGTTGTAGGCAAAAATGCAAAGAAAAAATCGCAAAAATCGCAACTTATCGGATGAAAATCCTTGAAAAAATGAACTAGGTGGCTTCTAATATAATGTGAATGATGTTTCTAACAGTGAAAAAGAGTTTACCTAGTGAGATTTTTCTATTCTTTTCACTCAAGGTATATTTTTTTTGCAAAGCCTCAAGATCCTTTATAATGTCATTGAAACGGCAATACATTTTGTCTATGTTCTTATGAGGCTCCATCTTAAAAGATTCATACGTAGTTACTAGAAAGGCTTTCTTTTGTTCCTTGACACTATCACTAACCTCATGAATTTCATTCAATTTGTCCCAAATTTCTTTTGTCGTTTTACATCCCTTTACTCTAGTAGACTTATTGGCATCCAAAGCATTGTAGAATACATTCATGGCCTTAGCATTTAGAGTGAGGTTTGTTCTATCTAAAGGAGTAAGCTTTTGTTTAGTCTTTGGTTTCCTTCGACCGGTAATAGGATCATCAACATAGGTTTCATATGGTCCTTTATTTACAATGTACCAAAGTTTAATATCTATAAAATGCAATAATATTTCCATCATATCTCTCCAACTAATGTAATTTACCCCATTAAACTTAGGAGGTCTAGTAATGGATTGGCCTTTTAAGAATAAAGCATTATTAGAGGTTGCCATGGATCGCTCCTAACTTGTTAGGCTATCAAAAATGGAGTCCAAGTTTTGATACCAATTGTAAGCCGCTAGGTGTAACCTAAGAAGGGGGTGAATTATGTTACGTTTTAAACCTTAACTTGGTTATAGCAATTTTTCACAAAATAGAAATTTACCAAGTTAACTAAATGATCAAATAAGTTTTTAACACAAAAAATAAATTTGTAAAAGTAATAACAAACTAAAATGTAAATAAAAAAAGGAGAGTAAATTTATCAAATCACACAAACTTTCAAATTTTACTAAACTTGAAGTTGTAGTACACTTTAAATTCCTTCACTTGAGGTTGAATCTCTACCAACTTGTACGAAGAAAGGCTCACTTCTCACTCATCCTAGACACTCTTCCAGTTGAGCTAAGAAATTTTATAGCAAACTTGCTAACCTTTCAGCTATACAATGAAGGATTGCACTCACAATGAGGAACTCAAAAACTATCACACTATTACACAGAAAATGAGATTTTCTTGCTCAAGATTTCTATTCAATGCCTTTGTATACTCAATACAACAGTTACTAATTAATTCAGATGCTATGGCTTTTATACATCCTTCAAAATAGTCTCCAACTAACTCCCAACGGTCAAGCATTAAATGCAGAAAAACTAGCCGTTGGATCGTTCGACCAGCCGAACTCAAGGGCCGTTGTCCGAACCAACATCTGAGCTCTTCTTTTCTGACTAAATGTAATCACTTCGGACGGTCAAAGGAATTGTTTGCCATCCAAACCATCGTTCGATTGATACTGAAGAGCTATGTTCTTTTTGGAAAATTTCCAGACGTCTTAAGCTATGTCCAAAATATCGTTCGAAGGTTTTTGAAATTTTTGCAACTATACTGGACAACTGAAAAGACGTCCGAACTGTCATCCGAGAGTTTTCAAAATTTCTTTAGTTTTGTCGGACGAGTGACCGGACGTCTGAACCTTGTGGTCAAGTGTTCGAAAGTTTCTGAAAATTTTGGAACAACTTCAGACAGCTGATAGGACGTCCGAAGTTATGTAACATACTTTGGACATCCGAAACCTAGATTTGATCGTCCGAAGTGATGTCCGATTTCCTCTATCTTTCAACAATGATTTCTAAACCTCTTGAACACTTCACCACAACACTAAACAAGTGTGATTAGTAATAACATGGTTTGTTATCATAAAAAATAGGATTACAGATTCATACACTCTACTTTTTATTTTGGATAATCAAATTGCTTTTTTTATTAGGGCTTACTATTTTTTTATAAAATTTTGAAGTGTTCTAATTCATGAGTGTATTGTCTAACTAGAGTATTAAAATTAAAATTAAAGTATATAAACTATTATTCAAGACTAACATACATACTATAGACTTTAGAAATCACTTTTTAGTTTGAGCTATGTACCTTGATTAATGATTTAATTTTTTTTTAAACTTTTTTTCTTGCTTCTTGATTTGTTTTAGTTTTAAAACAACCGTTGTCTTCATTTTTTCTCAATGTCAAGGTATATATTGTTTTCTTATCACAAACAATGAACAATTTTGTCTTTATTAATTATCCATTTTATGTAAATCTTTTGAAATACTATGTACACAAAAATATTATCATACGAAATTGTGATGCTATAATTTCTTTCTATTTTCATTTTCTTAACTTACATGACAACTCTTCTGAAAGAAAAGAGAATATTAATTTAAAATACATAGATGAAAAAAAAAGATAACAAAATCCAATATCAACTTTTTTGTCAATTATATGTTGTATTCTTTTAATTCCATAAGTTTTATTCTTAATTTTCTTAACCTAAATTTTGTAGAATTATTTACATAGTAATATTATGATTCAAAATTTTAAAGAGACATATTTGTAACTTTGTTTTGGAATGGTGATTTTATGGCTTTTCATTCGATCCAAAATATAAAATATTTTATTATTCTCTTAGAAGTATAGAGAAGCAAAAAAGATGACTATATCAAGCATTGATCATTGATTGTCTTTTGAGTGTGCATCAAAGATTTTTTAAGATAGAAATTTCAATCATATAATTAGTTTGGCCTATGTTCAAACCCACTCCCTATTTGACTAAGGATGGAAAGAATGCCCGCCAAGTTCAGATAAGGGAATGCTTCCCCCAACCATTAAAGGAAAGGCTCGGCGAAGGAAGGGAGATGGTGGTAAGGCATCGGTTTTTGGTACCAGCATACCTAAATCATGTAGTTAATTTGTTACTTAAAAATATTTTACAAAATTACACTTAATATGTCTATTCTTTTTTAGAGCAATATGATAATAACTATATGTATGCATAGCAACTTCAATTATTGTACGTTTATGTCCAAACTCTTTTGCAAATACTTAATAAATAACTCATAACTTTAGTTTTTAAATATTATATTCAATAGTTTATATAAATTAATAACACAATGAAAAGTTTATCATGACAAAGTTTTCATTTCTTGGTATTTTTTACTATTTTTATAGAGCCATAACTTTTTCTTTAGACTAGTCTTGATTTTTATCCTATATATTAGTGATCCATAGTATTGTATACTTGTGTTTGATGCATCTTATATTTTAAAGCTTTATTAGATCATAATGTTTTTTTGATTAAAAGTTGTCTAAAATATGAGTAATTCTTAACCATGGATGGTATATTTTCACTCAAAATTTATGTAAAAAACTTCTTTGGGAAAGTTTTATAACTAAATGATAGAGAAGCGTGTCTTGAAGTGAAAATAACCTAATAAATGTTTATTAGCCACTCTAGATAAAAAAAAAAGGAATATGATTTATATACTTTACATCTTAATTCATTACACTTCATTTTATCTTTTTCAGAACAAAAAGTCATTATTATTTGGATTTCTTATCTCTACATAAAAATTTAAAAGTATTATAACTCATATATTTATTTGTGCAAATTAAGCAAACCAATTATAGTGATGTGACCATAATCTTATATACACAACAGGAATGGTTGGTAATATTTTATACATACAACATTAGAAAGCTTAGTTAGATTCATATTTGATTCAAATTCTTTTACAATTTTTTCTTGATTTTGATCAAACACACGATATGGCAATAAAGATTAAAATTATTCTATACCTTTTCTAGAAAAAAATATTGGATGATCTCATAATAATGAAGTCTAAAAGAATTATCTTACAAAATTATAAGTATAAGTTCATCAAGTTTTGTGAGTAAAAAGATTATCCAAATCTATGTAAAAGAAAAACTTGGTTTATTCTAATTCATTCAATAAAAAAAAGATGGAAAATCATACTTTTACTTTAAATTTGGTGATAAGCATACTTTGTTTCATGTGTCAAAAGGGAAAAAAATGCAGAACAGAAAGGAATAATACTTTATTAGATCAAACAAAGATGAATTTTTAAAAAATGCTTATGCTTAAAATATCAAATTCTAGTAGCTATTTAGCTTACATATTTTTCACAAATCTTGCTTTTCTACATTTTTATATGAAGGAAATTGCAGAATTATTTTCATAAACTTAAGTCATTCTAAAGGCATGAGAATGATTAATTGCAAATTATTTTTTTAACAATAGTTTGCTTTAGTAAGTTCTCTTCAAATTTGTCCATGTGATATTCAATTTTGTTGAGACAGTCAAATGTTCTTTGTTATTTGCTACAATTATGAACCACACTCACCGTCAATAGGTTGGCCGTCTAAAGATAAGGTATTCAAGTTAGTACCACAATATTTTTTGAATAAGCGTGTTTGCAAAATACAAAAGTAATTGAAAACATGTTTGAAAATTATAATTAGAAATGTGTAATTAAACATACCAAGGGAATATAAATTGTTTTAGAATTTTAGGACTCTTTTTTGAATGGTAGTGTTTCATTGGTTGACTCTTGACAGGGACAAAGGGGAAATAATTAGGAAGGACGATTTATGCAAGTGGAAGTAAGATGAACGAGGCCTTCTTAAATGAGTTAAACGAAACATGTATTAAAATTATTAGAGCAGTATCTAAGGTAGATGACATAAATTTGGAAAATGAATAAATATGGACTATGCCTCTCAAACAAACATTCAACTCTATTGTCCAAAAATTAAATCTTAAGGAAAAACTATAATTGCTTGTATATAAGAAATTTGAAATCAACAATTAAAGATTGCACTAGGCTAATAAGGTAGTACTTCAAGATATAATCTCAAAACTAACAAAAGACACCTTATAACCTTTTTGTATCATTTAAATTGTATTGTTTTGGAGTATCATTATCAATTTTTGTCCTCTCTCCTATTCGTATTATTTTCTGTTTTTAAATCTTTTTGTCATTCAAAAAATAAGAATTATTGTAGCTTAATTATATATAATACTGAGTTTACTTGCAAAATTGTACACTCAGTTCAGGTTTAAATAGTTTTTTTTTGTTACTATTTTTGAGTATTTGTTGGGTTCCTTTTTTTTTTCAATGCTTACTCGAGTCATGAATCAAGCAAAAGCAAAGATTTTTGTTCCACTTCTGTTGAGTATCGGATTACGTCCTGTGTGCGAGTGAGACAATAATTCTCCAAATTTCTTGGCCACATCGAAAACAAAATCCTAACCCGTCTTTTCCTCTTATAACCAGTCATGCCTAAGAGAAATTCTTATGTAGATTAAATCAACGATTTCACCTATGAACTTATAATTGAAACGAACGTCACATAAATATAGTAATACCTGCTAATATAAGAAAAGAATGTAAGAGTGTTTATATGTCTCTATTTTAGACCACAAGATCTATAGTTTAGATCTTGGATTGAGTCTATGTAAAAATTTTCTTTGGCTACCCTTATAGAGTTTGATTGCTAACAAAGGAAAATGATGTATAAATATAGCAGTGCAGATGGACATAACTTGAATTATATAATCATGTTTTTTTTTTGCCAATCTAATGTTTGTCAACAATACATACACAAATTTCATACGAATTGTTCCAAGCTAGTATGGATAAAAATTGAGGAGAATATGCTAAAAGGCTGAAATTTGTAATTACTGTTACTCAACGAGATCATACGCACAATTTTCAACTCATTTAAAAGACTTTTACAAAATTAGACCAAATTGGAATGATGACATTGAGGTCGAAATTTTGCATAATATTTCTTATTTATAAATCTTTTAACAACCTATTTTTGACCTAAAATAAATAAGAAACACACAAGAACAATATCCTAAGCTTCCATGCTACTATGTAAAGATTCCATACTCTAAATCATCGAGGACCCAACTCGCTTATTGATGCTTCATTCAAGGATTGAGTTGCAGCTAGCAGGTTGATTTGGACTTGAACTTCTTGTTTTTGGACCTTGAAGAGGCAGAGGTTCTTCTGAAGTAGTGCTGATACTTTGTGTGAAATATGCAGGCTCAGAAGGCAACGGGAGACTGGTAGAGAAGCTATGGAGCATCAAAACAACAGAAGCCATGCTTGGTCTACTAGACACTGTGATATTAAGGCCCTTATGGACCTTTATGAAAATTAAACCTTCTTGGGCCATTGTGTGCTTTGTAAGAAGTAGTGTCCTTAGTTGTAAATTCTTGAAACTCAATTTTTGCCCTAAAGACTAAAATTCCCTTTTCATTTTCCTTCACTCTTCCTCTTCCCTTTTGAAAGAATTCCTCTAAATTTCTTCCCATTTTCTCAACCCATTGAAGGAGGAATTGAAGGGATTTCATCCCCAAAGGAAGCTAGTAGAAGTCATTTTGAAGCTTTTTTCCCAAATCCCCCTCAAGGTAACTCTTTTCCCTACTTCTTCTTTTTAGCTCTTTCACACTTTGATTATTTTGCTTGAGAATTCGAAATTATGGCTTTATTGGATGCTCTTAGACTATGTTGTTCTTGTATTAGATATAGTAGTAGAGAAAGTGCATGTCTAATGGGATAAGTGTGTGAGGTGGATGAGTTAGGGATTTGAGGAAATTTGGGTATGAGACTTTTGTAAATCTTGTGTGATTTTGAGAATGATTCATGGAATATGTTGCTTATGATGTTAAGATAGTGTTTCCTTACCATATTGTGCCTTATTTGAAGCTATTTTGGTGTTAGATTGTGTTGGGTTGAGTTGAGAAAGTCGGATTTTGGATTTTGAGAGTTGCAGAGATTGCAGGCCGTCTTGCTGGGTTCATCCGCGGTGCCATCCGCGCCGCGGATGAGACCGCGGCTCGTTGCAGCAGCCTCTCTGGGCTCATCCGCGGTGCCACCCGCGCCGCGGATGAGACCGCGGATGAGGGGCCGCTGGCTCTGACCTGAGCCGCGACCTCAGCCGCGCCGCGGCTGGAGTCGCGGCTGGGTACTGTAGCTGAGCCGCGGCTGACGCCGCGGGTCAGTACAGTTTTGCCTCTTTTCCTCATTTTGCGTGTTAAGCTAGGCTTAAGCCTCTTTTATGGTTTCTTAATAGAATCAGTATGTGATACAAGTCTTATTTGTGTATTATAGGTGACGACGGCGTTTACCCTTATTCCGACTATTTGAATTAGTCTTGGAGTGAGGTAAGTAGCAATTGATTCTCTTTGCCTTGCAAATGTTTTAATGATGAGAAATGAATGGGATGATATTTTCCTTATATAAATGGGCTTACGTTTGGTTACTTTGGTTTTCTATGAAATAAGTTATGTGGTCTAATGAATTATTTGAATGAATACTTGCTTGAGCTCTTGTATGTGAAATGGTTATATGACGGGACTAGTTTCCCTAAATTGGTAATGGTAGCAAATTATTTTGAACCGTACTAACCGGGTTATAGTTAGTCTTGAACCGCACCAACCGGGTGATAGTTGGTTTTGAACCGCGTTAACCGGGTTATAGTTAACAATTGGAATTCCAGGGTCATGTGTCCACTAACTACTTGAGCTCTCTTTTCTTTGAATTGCTTTATGCAATGTTTGAATGTGTATGGTTTTGACTTGACCACATGTTATGCTGTTAATAACTTTGATTTTGATTTGGAAATGTACCTATGTATGAATAACAAACTTAAGCCCCAAAGAGAACCTCTACTACTTACTGGGTGATTATATCACTCACTCTTTTGTTTAACCCCGCAGGTGATGAATTTGTTGAAGGTGATTGGACTAGATTTTTGGGCCTCATAGTCATTAGTTAGGGTAGACATGAATGAGGTTATTTTTGATAGCATTGATGTATAGCCATATTTTTGTATGGATTAGGTTATACATACCTTCCCAACTATTTTTGTTATTGGGGAAGAGAATTGTAATGAATGTTGTATATCTTTTGGGAAGATGAATGAAATGGATTCTTTTGGGCATCTTGATATTTTGGAGCCTTATGTTATGTTTAGACGATAATTGTTTTGATTTAGCCTTGTGTCCTAGCTTAGTCTAGGGCATGGCGGGTGCCACGTCTCGGGCACGGGGCGTGACAGACACGTTGGCTTGACCACACAGCAAGCCAATATGGATGCATCTCAGTATAGTTTGCACTGATTCTGAGCCAACTTGGAGACTGGAATCTATTATATTTGAAGCTGTTCCTCTAAGCCAGTTTTTCCAAGCCTGGATGAATTTAATAAAATCAATGGTTAACGATACACACGGCCAATCATGGACGATATAATCAATCAATAAATGTAGTTCATTAAGGATAAAACTATGCATATTTGGTCATACTTAGCTCAGAAGGTCCTCCACATTTTGGCCAAATCTGAAATAGTAATTCTTTCTACCACTTATGATTTCCAAGATTAAGACTCCATAGCTGAAGACATCTGACTTGTTTGAAACCAATCCCTGCAATGCATACTCCGGTGCCATATATCCACTGCATAATTATCATTATTAGGGATAATAAACAGGCTTAAGGCACATTTTAATGAAGACATAATCAAAAGTTCTAATAGCTATAATTAGTTAATTACCACACACTAGTTGTTAATGTACACACACATGAAAACTTACTAGGTCCCACAATTCTGTTTGTATTGGCTATACTCTCATCAATTTGGAACAACTTGGACATACCAAAATCCGATATTTTGGCATTCATATCTAGAATATTACTAGCTTTGAGGTCACGATAAATAATTTTCAGTCGAGAATCTTCGTGTAGATAAAGAAGTCCTTAGCAACACTTTTATGATTTCGTAACGTAGATCCCATGGCAACAATGATTTCTTTACTGGATCTAAATTGGACCAACAATGCAAAGCAAATAAAAATTATCATTACAGAGATAAAATGTTGAATGTAATTAGAAAATTAACTGCCATCCAAACCCACATTATACTCCCAAATTTCTAATTATGCCAATTGAAATTGTTTGACTTTTAATTTTTCTTTGTTCAAATAGATAATGAGAATTTTATATTTGTATTACAAAATGACAAAAATCCCTATATGAAGAAGGCTCCTTTGTGCTTTTTGATGTTTCACACGAGGTTGTTTCTGCGTACTTGATATACAGACAATCAATTTTATTGTCTACTATTAATTTGATCATGACAAGTAAACTAGTGGGGTGGATTTTTTTTTTCTGTAATGTAAAAAAACGAAGGTCAAGAATTTTAGAAATCGTAGGCAGAAAAACATACCAAAGAGGACTTGATCAAGGCTCCCATTTGACAAGAACTCATAGACCAGAAGCCTTTCTGTTTTTTTTCAAGCAGAAACCCAACAATCTGACCAAGCTCTTGTTGAAGCTTTGCCACCAATAAGACTTTATTCCTAAATTCTATTTCACCTTGTCCTGAATTTTTAGATAGTCTTTTTACAGCTATCTCTTTTCCATTTGAGAGAGTACCCTAAGACACATTTTGAAACAATTTCCGTAATAAATTAAACTATATCAGCACAGGTACATGAAGTACATAACATCTAGCTCATTCAGTCGTTTTGACATTTTTTAGCATAAAATTTTTTACCACTGAAAATAATTCACTAAGCTTTTGAAAAGTGTAGCGCATTTTAGTCCTTCAGACTTTATTCGACACAAGTTTAGATGAAAAAGTCACCCCTCAAGTGTCTCAATTGTGGCTTTTTTTGGTTAAAATCAAGGTCCCAAATGGATAGGTTGGTCAACATAAGACATCAAGTAATTGAGTTACCAAGACTGTAGCTCGAGAACACTAAGTGGCTATGTAGGCTTTTTTGCCCTGTTTAATTTGGCTAGAATGATCACGCTTTGCGAGCACGTACGTTGTAAACAGCACCAAATCCTCCTTTTCCCAGCAAGTTAGCATCAGAAAAATTATTTGTTGCTGCCTTAATTACTTCAAAATCATATCGCACCATTTCCACCCTCTCAATTACACCTACGTACTCACAACAGCAAAACATAGAATGCTTGATTAACTTGAATTGCCGACTGAAACCACATAATAATACCTTTGATGCCACAGAATAGTACGTAACACTTGTTTTTCCTCAAATCTTGATGCATGCTTTTGCGTCATGCTCTAGTATTATGCTGTGGATGTATGAATAAAGCTCTAAATTGCCCAAGAAAGCAAAATTATTCTGAGACCATTGGACTATAACACTTTAGCAAGTTTGGTATTCTCAGTTTACAGTGGTACATATGCAGAATGATCAGTTGGCTTGGATGAGACAAGAATATTCTTGGGCAAATGAAAATGCCAAAAGCGAGTATTAAAAAAACTACTGCAGAGATGACACAAAAAATGATAATGATTGTCTTACTCTCGTCCTTTCCTGCAAAAACATGATTTAGTCATCCTTAAGGAGGAATGAAGAGGAGATTTTGTTCAAAAGCTTAAAACACTCGGAAGAAGAAGCCCTTAGGTAAAATGTGTAATATTCATTCCATATGTCTTTCGTTCTGTCTAAGAGGACTAGATACGATCTCTCGAAATTGCTGAAAACACAAATTGCTGCACTCTGAGATTGATTTCTGTTCACTTCCTTAATTTAAGAACACACCTCCCCCCCCCCCCCCCCCCCCGGGGGTCCCCCCCAAACCACAAAAAAAAAAAAAAAAAGTAATTAGCAAATTAAAGCTATATTTGAGATCATATTAAGGGATAATTTACATACTTGTGACGTGATAAATACAATTAGATCATAGTCATTTTAGACTTATACAACTAATTTGATGTCTCTGTCCAACCTTTGCTGAAGTAAGAGGCAAAAGTCATATATATTCGTATAACGAAACGAGTCTTTGTATTTTCTGAAGGTAAATAAACTGCTTGTAATACCTTCTAGGGGTGGGGCTGGTGGTTGTGATAATGACAAAGGCGGCGGTGGCGATAATGCCAAAGGCGGTGGTGGCGGTGGCAAAGGCGGTGGTGCTGGTGGGTGATATAACGCCAAAGGCGGTGGTGCCGGTGGCAAAGGCTGTGGTGCTGGTTGTTGTGACGACGCCAAATGCTGTGGTGGCGGCGGAGGTGATGCAGGCAGTTGCGTGGCGATGTCCAATGCCGTGTTGGCGGCGGCGGCGGCGATGCAGGCAGTTGTGGCGGTGGTGTTGGTGACAAAAACGGTGGTGGCTGTGTCTGCAATACGATCACATTCTCATTGTTGAAGGGGAACACCCCATACCAATCACTACCGCTTGGTCCAATAACTCTGGCTCCATCTACCCCATGACAGCATTGTGTCATAGTTTTAAAAGCCCATCCGAGGCAAAGATTGCAATCTCCAACATCTAAATTAGGCGTGCACTGCGTATATGCATAGATAGTCTGAACAATAGTATCATTCTTGCTTTTTCCTGCAGCAAACTTGAGCAGTGAGGAACCCCCAACTGTTTGCTTTCGTAGAGTGTTTGTCAAATTACTCAGCTGCTGTAAGAAAAGGTTCAAATTTGAAGGAACTTTTGAACTTCGAAGATTAAAATTCGGTCTTGTGGTCATGTTATGAAGGATGTTCTTGTTTGAATATCTTAACATACAAATAGTATACCATCCAATTGCCTCCTTTTGATTAGGACACAATTCCATGATCTCATTGACAGAATCATTAGCACAAATTTCACAATCTTGATCACTAGCATCTCCTCTACAAAGCGCCATGGCATACACTCTGTCAGGATCTTCACTGACGGAGGAATAGTAGAATCCATAGGGACTAATATTAGAGGAAAGGGAAGAAAGAAGGGTGTTCAAATTGGCCTGGTATGTGCTGTTTTGTGCGTAGTTACCTGCATCATTTGAGCAGAAAAACTGTGTGAAATTTGGTTGAGAAACAGTAAGACCAACTATAGTTGTCAGGAAGCCAAAGAGTGACAAATACCATCTTTTAGAGCCCATCACAGCACATTTGCACTCATTTAACAAAATAGACAAGAAGAAAGAAGAAAAAAAATCATACCCCATGATAATCAGGAGTTCAAATTTCGGGAACAAATTAGAAGATGCATAACTGAATTGAACAAAACTGATTCACTAAGGTTTGGAAAGCCTGGAGATGAACTTTTATAGTGTTTATCAGCATTTTTACCAACCAAATGTTCTAACTTGCTAGTCACTGGAAAATGGTAAGTTTTGATGTGAAAAGTGATAATTTTGTGTGAAAATTTATTACTTTCCTTAAAAAATTTGGTGCTCAATTTTCTATCAAAGTCAAGGGCAAAAATGAAAACACAGACATGTTTTCCTCCATTAAAAAGGAAAAATTTATCAATTTCTCTCATTTTCACCCAATCAAAAATCTTAATTTTAAAATTATCAAATCTCCAATCCATTAACAAGCACTCGTGAATGATTATCTAGGATCCAATTGGCAAACTTCACTTTTTTAAGAGAGAAAAACTTGTGTATTTACATTTTTGCCCCTGACTTTACCGGAAAATTAAGCAAAAATGAGCTCTAGGACTAATTAGGACATTTTTTTTAAAATTTTTGAGGGACTACTTTAACTAATTTTAAATATGAGGGACTAAAAAAATTTTTTATGAAAATGTGAGGGATCAAATTGACAAATATTCCTTCTTGGGAATTATAATGTTGCAGAGCAATACTGTTTTGATGGATAAAATATTAATGAATGATATTTTTAGAATGTGTTTTTAAAATAACATTTTTAGCAGATGTATCTGTGAGATTAAAAAGAATTCTTAGAAAACTTGTCTAAAAAATGGGAAAAAAATCATACCAAAGCACACCAAGAACTTTAATACTGTAGTTTTTTTTTTTATGGATAAAACAATGACTTTTTTAGAAAAATAGTTTATAGTCGTGGTTGTTGAGTAAATGTAGTTGCGTGATAAAAAACAGTTAAAAATATATTTAAAAAATTAATTTTTAAAAAATTATACCATCAGTGTTTTAATCAACTAGAAATGGCAATATAGGTTATATTCAATAAGTCCCATATTGGTCATGGGATCAATATGAGCAAGAGTAAAATAGGTTAGGCCTATTTTGGTACTGCCTAAATACCCAATAGATCCTATTTTACTATTTTTTAAATTACATTTTGCTTATTAGTCAAAATATTTTATTCTATTTAGTTTTCTTATTTAAATCCATTATTTTTTTTACATAATTTATTTTGATGGTTAAACTTGGTAAAAATTCTACACTTCCCTCATTTTATGTTATGTGATAATTTTTCAAGCTAAACAAAATTAACTAGATATGAAATTAACTAAAGAGAGAAGAAAATTTCTAATATGAGAGTTGCAAGTCATTTTAGGAACAATTTCACATAATTTTCATCGCACAAACTTAAGGAAATCTTTTACTGATATCACTTAACTTATTTAAAATGTGCATGTGTGTTTATATATATAGACATATACATAGACATATACATATACATATACATATACATATATATATATACACACACATATATTGTTAGACAGATCATTGGGTAATTTGGCAAGCATCACGGACGAGTGGAATTTCCACCGCCTACAGCCGTGTCTGTAACAAGGTTTCACCTGCCACACGCCAAGCGTTTGCTTTTCCACAAACAAACCAGCCAAACAGTAATACACCGCAGTCTACATTCTTTTTTGATTTATTTCTATAAACCATGGAGTCCTAATTTTGAATACGTATTATTAGGTATATTCTCAATTAGATATAATTTCATATTTTTAATACTCATCTTGCCCAAATTAAATTAGGGTATGGAGTCACATTATGTGGTCTTGGTCTTGGGATTAAATTGCCACCTCTATAATCAGCCACAAGTCACGGAGAAAAATGTATTATCATGTGCCGTGTGAACTGGTATGCCATGATTCAATTAATACCTAAATTTAAGTAGCAAAAAAGACAAAGTCCGGATTTTTTACTGTATATGTAGACGACGGGAAGGACAAGAAAATGGGGAGTCCTTCATGGAGTAAGAAAGAAAATTTCAGCAAGCACTGGGACGTTTTTGACGGGGAAAAGCAAAACTGATGCAGTTGTGGTTGTGGACGGTCTTAGACGGTGAAGAAAGCCAAAACTATCAAAAGCTCATTTCCTCATAGACGTTCATTTTGGTGTAGAATTTGTTGTTCTTACCATATTATTTCTTTTATTAGGATTTTTTTTCTTTTTTCTTCTCTTTTCTTTCTTCTTTATTTTTTGGTTGGCCGTACTGTTTTGGGTTTAAATTAAAATAATTATACATAAATTTCTTTTGAATGTAAGGAATGAAGGAAGCAGCAATAAGGGAAATTCACTCTGCCTGAATCCTTGTTCACTCTGCCCTGAATCCTTGGACAATCTTTTCACAGTTATTTCTTGTCCATCCAAAAGAGTACCTTGAGACAAATTGGGGAAACGTACAAAACGAAAATCAAACTGCTTCTCAACGCAAGAGTAGTGTGGTACTTGAATATTTTACTAAATTATTTAGTTTGTAAAATTCTTGATTGTTGAAAATAAGCTTGATGGAATTAGTGACTAGCAATTGACAGAACAATCGAATATCCAATATCTTTTCGTGAAAATAACTTAGCGGCCATATTAGTTGTTTGCGCTGTCAAGTTCTGTGGAAGTATATATA
Source organism: Mitragyna speciosa (assembly GCA_024721245.1). Lineage (NCBI taxonomy): Eukaryota > Viridiplantae > Streptophyta > Magnoliopsida > Gentianales > Rubiaceae > Mitragyna > Mitragyna speciosa. The sequence continues at coordinate 14,441,600 of CM045565.1, read as the reverse complement.
CCTTGTAAACAGCACCAAATCCTCTTTTTCCTAATAAATTAGCAGTAGAAAAATTATTGTTGCTGCTCTAATCGGCCCATCAATTTCTTCCAAAGCTACAACCAAAGAATGCTAGAGTTATTATTCTTAGTCTGGATGATTAGAGACACTGCGGATAAAGAATAATGAACTCTCTTTGACATTTCTCGTAAGCGTGGTTGGTTCTTTAATAGGGAAATTCCAAGAAGACGACATGCTGTAACTTCTTACATATCTAGCTAAAATAAGTACTATACAAATATAAATTAGATTGCCCTCTGACTTTTGCCTAACAAATTTGACCATTATAGTTTCAGTTTGCACCATAATAGATATTGCTTTAGTAGGAACGAATAGAGGATTAAGCTGTTAGAGTTTTATAATTCCACCTCAGAAGTTAGAGATTCGAATCCAACCAACACCAATTCCCCTTCTCCCATTATAATGGTATACGTTTGATATAAAAAGAAGAAGAAGAAGATAGAACTTTAATTTAATTGGCGGTGATAAAAACATTTCCTCGAACTTACCATCAAAATTCAGCCCTTTCCTCCTCCTTTGCCATTTTCTTCGCCAGATGAAAATGCCATCACAGTGTATTAGAAATACTGCTGCAACGATGGCGCAAATAATGATTATCCATGTCTTATTATTGTTCTTTCCTGCAAAAACAAGATTTTGCAGGATATTGAGAAAGTGGTCGCGTCATTGAATGTGGGAACATATGCATAATCTTCACAATTAATTCTAGGGATCGCAATTTCCGACACGACCCGAAAATACGACACAAACTTAATCCAAAAATAGCAAGTTTGGATTTAAGCTTGGTGGTTCAAGTCGAAATCGAGTCGAACTTAACTGACCCAGGAAGAGAACAGGTCGGTTTGGGTCGACTTGCGAATAAAAAAAAAAAAACAATTTTGTAGCTTTGTTTTACCCATCTACATTCAAACATAAATTTCACCAATTAGATAATTAATCGAATAAATTGTAAGAGAAATTAAAAATTCTATTTAAGTTTATGAAGAGTAAATTGTAAGAGAAATCAAGTGTATGTTAGTGTATGACTTTGATATTAGTATTCCTTGTGCGTGTGAAAAGTGTGTGTTAGTCTCTTTTCTTTTCCTTCTCCTTTTTCCTCTTTTCTTCTTCTTCTTCTATATCTTTTTTTTTTTTCGGGATTCGTGGGTTGACCCTGTACACACAAATTTCGTGTCTGCGAACAAAAGACAAGAAAAATTGCACAAATTAAATATTATTAATTTGAAATAAGAGTTACAATCTCTGGATAAATTTCTTTACAAAAGAAAATATCCTCTGATTCTTCTTTTCACAAAAATTTAATTCAAGAACCCAAAAAGGCTTGTTCTTGAATTAAATTGAAGTCTCCTACAATTTGTATGTAGAAAATGGCGATTTGATTCCATTGTCTCGAACACTTGAATCTTGGACTTTCAAGCCTCCAACACGAATGTAGGGATTTGATTAAACTTGAACTTCGACTTGAGGATTTGATTTGCACTTAAACTTGGGCTTGAAAGACTTGAGGGAGAGAAATCTCTAAAGAATTTGGTAGAGCTTTCTCGAAGCTTTTGGAGAATTTGTCATATATCCTCACTTGAGAGGGGAGAGCCCTTATTTATAGCCAAATCTTAGAGTAAAATTGGCTTAAAAGGAAATTCTCTAGAATTTTCTACCAATTTGGGTTGCTTGTGGCTTAAGAAACTCATTTAAAGTAGACTTTAATAAATGGGTCAACCCAAAGAGTCCAATATGAATTAATGAAATTAATCTACTTTAATTTAATGGACGTTATAATCGAACTTGAGGCCCACATATCAATGGTCCAACTTCCAAGTCTAAACATAAATGAATTTGAAGATATTAAAATTTGACTTGAAGTTTACATGCCAAATGTTCAATTTATAAGCCTGGATATAAATGGTTTGAAGATAATAAAATTTGACTTAAGGCCCACATATCAAATGTCCAATTTATAAGTCCAAACATAAATGAACTTATAAAAATAATTTTAATTTAATTTAACTTAATCAAGATCAATTTAATTTGTTTAATATTGACTAATTAAATTAAAATAAAATTTCATCATTTACAAATGCCTCCACTTCAAGACTTGGTGGAGCAATTGCTTGACAATTACCAGAGACGGGGCTTGAAGTCTTTTAAGAAGCCCACCTCATCTTAATAAAATATAGGTATTGTTTACTAAATTCAAAAGCCCAATATTGTGACTCCCTTGCACCGACAATAGCTTTGTTTGAAATTCGGCCTTAATAAAATTTAGCCCAAAATTTAGTCAACAATATGAATTCGTCAACTTCCAAACTTGAATAAAGTGGCAAGTTTAGAGTGCTTGTCGTCCACGTTTGAAACTTGCCTAATCTTAATTGAATTGGCAATAACAAAAACTATCCTAAAAGTTAAAAGTTTTCCCTCTTCTTTGAAAACCACGCATGCATGAGTTAGTTTAAGAAAACAACTTTCACTTGCTGAAATTCCTCTTTTGTCTTTGGGCAACTTCCAACGATCATCAGAGTCAAAGCCAGAAATAGCGTGCCAAACAAATTTCCTATACCAAACTTCAGCTACGCAGATTCCTTAAGCGCATGGTTTCCTTTTCTTTCTTTGGATTGAGCTGGTAATTTCTTCACCTATCAAAACACAAGACTCCTGGAATTAGCTTGGGATCAATTCACAATCTGAATTGCTAAATTCCAACAGATTCCAAATTTCAACTTGCCAAAACTTTTAGCTCCTACTAAATTGCAATCACCATGAAATTTCTAAATTCACCAGCTTGCAACTCTTATTTGAACAGAGTTTTGAGCCTAAATTTCTTTAACTAAAGCTCACAAAATTGCACTGGAAATTGACAGAGAAATCAAATTTGGCAAACTCGTCTCGCAGCACCCCTCTTGCAGGTAACCTTCTGCATGTCTCTTGATAGAATATTTGATCCTTGAGTTCAATCTTGCCTACATCATAGCTCATTCACTGGCATGAATGTTGTTGAAGTCGTTTGTCAATTGTTGTTGAAAATTGGGCCTTCTCCAAATTTATTTGTGGCTGAAATTTTCAACCATTATTCTTGCACTCTAAATATTTGTTGAATGTCCTCACTGAATATACACAACCTGAATTTTGCATAAAATTTGAGGTAATTCTTTTGCATCCATGCTGTCTTCTTTGAGTTGAAATTCTATTTTCAAAGAATTTACATTCCCACATGATTCTAATGGAATTAACCATGCATACTGTTGCCGTCTGCATGTCATTGTAAAACAATGCAACACTTTAGCACCCCATTCAGCCTTGCATCATCACCAAACGATTCTCGCCAATTACCGAAACAATTGAATCAATCAATCTTGATTCCTTTGTGTTTTTGGGCCCTTTCAATGTCTTTTTTTTTTTCGCACTCCAATTGCTTGCCACATTACCATGAACTTTTGATTGTGGTCTGAAATTTGTGGCCAAGCAAGAGATTCAACTTGCAAAGTGTTTCTTTTCTTTTTTTTTTTCTTTCCTTGCCTACTTTACTGCTGAATTTTTTTTTTTCGATGTAGAATTCGTGCCTTTTTCAATACTTGATCGTGGCTAAAAAATGCATAGTTGAGTTGTCTTCCATGTGCATGCTTAATAAACTTGTTCATGAAAATCCAACTTGCACCATGAGTTGCCATACCCTGGTTGAAAATTGCCCCCTCTTTTTTTTTTTTTTTTTTGGATAAGCTTCTTAAAAGTGAAATCTTTACTGCTGAATTTATCTTCTTGGCGTGTGCACCTCAATAAATTCTTAAAAATTGCCATAACTTCTTTCTAGCTTCTGTCAACTTGCACCAAGTCTAATTTAGCTTGACAAATTAAATTTAAATGTCGCCAAGTTAACTTGAAAACTTTGACTTTGAATCAAGTTTGACTTGTGAATTGCATACAGGCTCAAGACGACAACAAATACACTGCAAGGTCAACTCGTTTGCATCTAGATTTCTGCAATTTTGTGTGAGTAGCTCATACCGTACTTATTGAGTCTCTCTTTATTAAATCAAATATTTTCAAAATCACACACTAGAAACTGAAGCTTCAATGATAGCCTTCACTGGCTTGAGAAATTCTGAAGGCGAGAGATCCCAAAGGCGTTAACCTCAATGATAGCCTTCACTGGCTTGAGAGGTCAATATGGCGTTAACCTCATTGATAGCCTTCATTGGCTTAAGGGGTCCCGAACTCGAAGGCGTCAACCTCAGTGATAGCCTTCACTGGCTTGAGGGGTCCCGAAGGTATCAGCCTCAGTGATAGCCTTCATGGCTTGAGGGGTCCCGAAGAGTTAACCTCAGTGATAGCCTTCACTAGCTTGAGAGGTCCCGAAGGTGTCAACTTCAATGATAGCCCTTATTGGCTTGTTCATTAATAAAAGTCACCAAGTGAGGTGGTGCTAAGAAAATAGCTCTACTTGCAATATTGTTTGAAACTCACTACTATTTGTTTAACATGATGATTTTACTTTTCTTCCTATTTAGATTTCAATTAGCTTATGCTCATCCATTTTTTTTTCTTATTGCCTCTATCACAGGTCTAAGACCATACCATGATGATGTTCAAAGAACTTGATATTTTAGGCCAAAAACACTTGATTGTTGATCGCGCAGATGATGCTAATAATAGTGGGACGAAATTGTTGGTCCATACCGCTATGCACGGAAACTTTGTTGGGAACTGGCCTCATCAAAAGTACCCTCACCTAGATAACTAGACATTTGAAGTACCACAAGATGATAACACAAGTTTATTCACTGAAATCTCATATCCACATGAAGGATGCAAGGACAACTTTGTTCCTAACTCTTAGTAGAAGTATCATTTCTGGAGAGGCGTATTGGGGTGGCACTTTGAGATTCAATGTAGAATTTAACTTCATTGAAAAATATTGGGAATGGTACCTTGAGACTCAATATAGAATTTAACTTCATTGAAAAATTTGGGAATGACTCGAAAATGTCTTACGGAGAAGTGAACAGACTCTTCGCGATTTATATGTCTATGAGGTTTTATTCGCGTCACTTTTCACCTATGATAGGAATTCTAATATTGTTCGAGCATTTTGCGAGACATGGTTTCCAGAAACAAACACATTACACACATCGACTGGCGAACTATCACTTTCCCTTTGGGATTTACACCAAATAGGAGGGCTTCCTATCATAGGTGGTACTTACGAGGAAGGTATTCCATGTCTTGCAGAGTTAACAGACTTTGATGAAAAGAAGGTTAAGTACATTACTCAAAGCTTCGAGTATTTGTTCGTAGCCTTCCACCACATTCAAAAAGGAGAACCCAATAGGTCTAGTGTTCGTGCTAGTCAATGGATAGATTTCTAGTTTAGTAGGGAGTTAGGAAATTCAAAGCCAAAGCTCAAAAGGTTAAAGAAGGCATCTCGCCCTTAATCGATTCAAAATCCGGATGGAGAAATTAATCCACCTCGTAAACTTCCAAATCAAGAAAATAATGCTTTTCACACATCCTTGGAATTAAGACTCGTTTGAGAGAAGAGACTTGTCTCGCAGCATTTATATCAACATGGTTGTGTGTTTTCACTCTTTCAAGTGATGATCTTTATGTTATTAGACCAACCACGTTTAAGGCAGCCTGCATGATAGCCTCTAAATGGAAAACTTGTCTTGTCATGCCAATACTACTCAGCATATACAGAGGTTTGAACAAAATTGCAAAGTTACTAACTCCCGGGCATTCAAATGCTTTAGTTCCTTTGTATTATGTTTATGGTTGGCTGGCACATTATTTCTCTACACATTATTCGACTTCAAATCCTTTGCCTGGATCTATGATGACCACATATTCTGGAGAAGGTGGAGCTCGATATTATGACGAGATCAAGGCTCGAAATCTTATTCATATGGGCAATAAAGGCGAAATGGTCAGCTAGCTTCTTTTGTGAAGAACCAAAATGACTTCTTATTGATAATACAAGTTACCAAATATCAAGCTTGGCTTATTTCTTTAGTGCACGCTCCAACTACTTGGTCTTGCATGTCGAAGGCTGAAATTCTTGGATTGAGCTCCTATAGGCCAGTACATATTTGCTAGGTAAGTTTGGAATTTATCATGACATCCCAAAGGAACTCAAGCCAATAGTACTGCTCTACTAACTATGAATTGTGTTGAATACTTTGGCGTACACTTAGTCACCACAAAAGCAATGCAAGATTGCTTTTCGCTGCTAGCCCATTGGATGCCAACAAATTTGTGTCATCAAACTTTCAGAATTGGTGGTCCAAGACTCATGGAAAATATATGCTTGAAAGACAAAGTGCCTTAGTGGCAAGTCTCCAGTCAACAGCAGAACATAAGAAGTCAAAGGACAAAGATCTGAGTAAATTTGATTGAGCTTCCCAAAGAATTGATGCCTAGAGTCGAAAATGAAAACAACCAAAAGCACAAAGGAGGAGGAGAAAAACTCAAAAGACTCAAAAAAACAAGATGATCACCTCGAAAGATGCTATTAACAAGGAAGCACCTCATAACAACAACTCTTGTCGCCTTTCTTCTATAGTTGTGAAAACAAATGGTCACAAGATCACGAGTTCTCATAAAAAGAAGTGGGACAATTATGTGCTTGAAGATGATGAACAATCCCACAACAGTTATCAACATTGGAAGTGCAAAAAGAACAAGGTAACAACTTCTGCTTTGGATAATAATGACTTAGACCCTAAAATGTTCTTTGAGGCCATTCCAAATATATGTATGCCTGACATTAGCCTTCCACAAATTGTAAAATTTATTTCCATCATCTTATTTTTCCTTTTTGCCTTCATTTTTTGAAAACCCCACAATAATTTTGAATTTACTTGGATGTCTTTATGACAAATATTGAATCACTTTGCATGCAGTTTAATGATCTACCATTGGTATTTATTGCTAATCAAGAAGCCAATCAAGGCTTAGTTGATAGGCTTGATCGAAATCTTGGCGAAGCAAGTGACTAAGTCCCCCCAATTCGAAGACACCGGAGATAGTACCAAAAAAACAAGAAAGTGAAAAGATTCAAATTTTAGACTCTGTTCCTTACGAAGAAGAGTTGGATGTCCAACTTACTCTTAAGAGAAAGAAACTCAAGGTGTTCGATCGGCCAATGTGGCCAATGCAACCATAAGCTTCTGAATTCTGTCATGAAACTGTAATTTTAGATTGTCGTCAAAGTTATATTCAGATGCTTTGGAATAATCTCAAAGGACAAATATCTGGCAGACCATTGGAGTGCATATTATCGCTGGAGGCCAAAGCCAATAGCATCATGGCAGAAATAGGTAGTGGCAATGTTATCAATCTTTCACTTTTGTAAGGTTTGTTGAAAACCTTCTTTTACAAACATTGCCCAATATGATTCACCAAGTCCATGCTTTCATAGAAAGTTCTTACTGAGTCTTATGACAAGTTACTTGATGCTACTGCATGCGGCCTTAATGATGCTAAAGTCTTAGCGAAGCAGCAAGCTAAAAAGGCCTTGTCCCATATGAACAGACTCGCGGATATTGATCGTGAAGAAGGAAACTTGAGGACACGACTTGAACTCTTGGAAGCTATAAAAAAAGAAAATTTTCCACTAGTAAAGAAAGATAAGGAGGAGTTTTTTGAAATACAATCAAACATAGAGAATTTGAAGGTGGAAATCACCAAAATTGAGGTTTCAAACCCTTTACTTGCTGAAGAAAATGAAATTTTAGAGAAGATGAAAGAACTACTAGAGGCAAACCGTAAAGAGTTAATAAAGTTCAAATTTTAGAATTTGTGGCACTACTTTGTCTCTTGTATTCTTTTGTTTGGTAGACTTTTGATTTCAATTTAGTTATTTCAACATAGATTGGCACCAAATATATAATTTGAGACAAAATATCTTAACTTTATCAATAAAGTGCTCAATTTACACATTTGTATTTTTTATGATTTTTTTTATATCTTTGCCTTAATAGTTCAAATTTAAAACTATTAAATGCAAAAATTAATACAAATAACTAAATTTTATCTAACATAAAAGAACATTTGAAATGTATCATTCAAATATTATGAACAAAATACATTTTATTTATGTATTTTTTTTGTTAGAATAAATTTAAGTTTTTAGAGGAACAAATAATGTGTTAAAAACGGTTGAACTTAGGAGTTGCCCCCTAAGCTGCCTACGTATCTGAAAAGGAAATCAAATCACACGTAATTTCTTGGCATTCATAGTTTAACTTCATGCGGGTCAGGAATATCCATTTGTTAACTAACTTAGACTTGGTGGAGTGTTTCTATAGTTTAACCACATACTACACTATTGATAGTTGCCATCTACAGTTTTAGCTCATGCGAGCCAAGAGTAACATGCAATTTAGACTCGTGCGTCAAGGAGCATTTCACTTTTTTTTTTTTACGGCAAATATTGCTTCAAAAATTTTTCGTTTATCGGGTCAATTTTCACACCATCTTAGTCAACCAACTTGTAGGTGCCATTTGTGTAGACTTCACAAACCACATACGGTCCATTCTATTTGAACACAAACTTGTCTTTGGTGCAATGTGTCATGACTATTGGCTTTCAAACAACGAGAATCATGTCACCAATTTGGAAGGAGCGAGGACGGATCCTTTTGTTAAAAGCCTTAAAAAGGTGGGCTGGATAGCATTTAAGATTTTGTTGTGCCTCTAATCTCTTTTCATCCAAAGCTTCCAGCTCCTCAAGAAGCAAACAGACATTTTCTTCTTCAGTGAGCCCTTCTTGAATGGCGATACTTAGAGATGGAATTTGTTACTCAAGAGGTAGAACAGTTTCGACACCATACACCAAGGCATAAGGAGTAGCTTGCGTGGGAGTCCTATAAGTGGTGCGATAGGCCTAAAGAGCTTCACCAATTCACTCATGCCAATCTCGCTTTGATTTATTCACAATTTTCTTTAACAGATTGCAAAGGGTTTTATTAAACGCCTTGGCTAAACCATTTGCAGGAGCATTATATATTGAGAACTTGTGTTGTTTGAATTTGAACTTCTCAATAATTTATCCATCAAGCTTTTGGAGAAAGACTTGTCATTATCAGTTATAATATATCGAGGCACCTTATAGCGGTAGATGATATTAAGGCAAATGAAATTCACAACTTCTTTCTTTCTCACTTGCTTGAGTGGCACAGCTTCAACCCATTTAGAAAAGTAATCAGTAACAGCCAATATGTATAGATATTGAGTAGATGACTTTGGCAATGTTCCAACCACATCAAGTGCCCATGAATCAAAAGGCCATGATGCTACAGTCAGATGCAATGGTTTGGGAGGTTGGTGAATGTAATTTGTGTAGAATTGACAGGCTTGGCACCTTTGTGCATACTCTATACAATCTTTGACCATCGTAGGCCAATAGTAACCCAAAATGCAATTTAGGACCAGACTAATGAGCACCACAAATTTCTGAATAAGCTTCTTCTATGGTTTGAAAAGTTTCATCCTTTCCTAGGTAGTGTAATGAACGTTGATATAATGTATTCTTGTAAAAGATGAATCGAGGTGCATGGTGACGAATATCTATCCTTCTTCGTGTATCATCAGGTAATTTTTCATAGTTGAGATACTTGATGAGCGGTTATCTCCAACCCTCTTTTTCACCTTTATGGATAGAGATATCATGAATTTTAATTTTTTTATACTCGTGTTTATTAAATAGTGGTGAAACCACCCACTTTTGATACACGAAAACTTGCATCTCGTGACTAGAGAAAGTAAGTGTTGAAGCAAGCATGACTAATGCATCGGCTTACTTGTTCTTTTTTCGTGGCACGTGCTCGATGGTCATACCTCTAAGCCATCCAATGAGTTGTATGGCATAGTTTCGATATGGTATCGATTCTGGTTTCTTAACTTCATAGTTCTTCATGAGTTGATTAAAAACTAATTTTGAATCTCCATAAACTTGAAGATTCAGTTGTTTCATGTCAACAGCCATTTCAAGTCCAAGTGTGAGTGCTTGGTACTCGATGACATTGTTTGAACAACGTTGACTTAAGGCAAAAAAATATGGTAGGACTTCTTTATTGGCTGTTATGAAAATGACCCTAACACCAGCTCCTTCACGATGAGTAGCACCATCAAAGTACATTTTTCATGGCGGACAGATTTTCACGAGAAGTACATCTTCATTGAGAAGATCATCACATAGTTCCTACTTAGCTAAAATTAGATGGTCAGCTAGGAAATCTACAAGAACTTGCCCCTTCACTACTTTTTTTGGCACATAAACAATCTCAAATTGTTACAGTCGGAGATACCACCTTGCCAAATAGTTAGAGAGAACTGGCCTACTCATTACATATTTAATAGAATTTGCCTTGAAAATTAGACGCATCGTATGGGCTTGAAAATAGTACTTCAACTTTTGTATGGCGAAGATAAGAGCCAAGCACAATTTTTCAATTGGAGAGTAATTAAAATCATTCGGAATCATCATTCTACTCAGGTAATACAAAGCCACTTCTTTGCCTTGAATATTTTCTTGAGCAAGTAATGCCCCCATGGATCGTTCTTGTGCAACAATGTAAAGGATTCGTGATTTTTCATGTATCGGTGCAGCTAAGATGGGTACTCTCATGAGATATGACTTGATATTTTTAAATGCATTCGAATAAGTCTCATCCCACACAACGGGTATACCTTTTTTCATAGGGTAGCTAAATAGTTGACATCTCCCAGCTAAATTTGATATAAATCTTCAAAGACAGGCCAACCTCCCTTGCAAGCTCTAAGTCATAATATTTCGCGGTTCTGACATCTTCATTATAACGTCTATCTCGGTTTGATCAATTTTAATGTCACGGTGGTGAACCACAAAACAAAGAAATTTGCCACAGGTGACTCCAACAACACATTTCAAAAGATTTATTCGGAGTTGATACCTTCTTAGTCGATGAAATACTTGCTTTAAATCATTTAAGTGGTCACTTCTTTTTCTTGATTTGACAACCAAGTTATCAACATAACACTTCACATTTTTATAGAGTATGTCATCAAAGATGTTTTGCATTGGCTCTTTAATATGTTGCTCTAGCATTTTTCAGTCCAAAGGGCATAACTTTATAACAGTAAATGCCTTTGGGGGTACGAAATACAATAAGCTCCTCATCTTCAAGTGTCATGCAAATTTGGTTGTAACCGGAAGAATCATCCATGAATGATAGTGCCTCGTGTCCAATTGTTATATTAATCATGAGCTCAGTTATAGAAAACGAGAAGTCATCCTTGGGACAAACATTATTGAGATCTCTAAAATCAACATATATACGAATTTGTCCATTCTTTTTTCGCACAGGAACAATGCTCAAAATTCATGTAAGATACTTGACTTTATGGATGAACCCAGTTTCGGTGAGCTTGTTCACTTTGGCTTCAATTGAGGGAATTAAATCAGACCTAAATCGCCTTTGAGCTTGTTTAATTGGGCGAGAACCTCGTTTGACTGCTAGATGATGGACGGCTACTTTAGGGTCTAAACAAGACATTGTAACTCCATATAAAGACGTCACGGTATTCTTACAAAGAGCTCGACATACGCATTCTCTTCTTCGAGACTCAAAAGAACACTCACATAAGTTGGACGTGGATGTTTGAGAGGACCCAGATTAATTTCCTTTAATTGATCTACAGTAGCCTTTATACCTTCTTCGAATTCAAGTGGAGTTTCTTCAGCATCTTCTTCTCCAAGACTCTCATCATCAATTGCAGGTATATGATTACAGGAGGCTATACTCTCTTCATCATCCTCTTTAACTCTAGTGTGCACTATGGTATGCTCCTTAGCCTTCAACATGCTTCTATAATGCACAACAATATTGATACATCTTTTCATTCTTAAAGGAATAAGACTACGATATCTTTGTGTATTATGATTGGAAGAATATGGTAGCAAAAACTCTATGATCAAGTTGTCAACTCTTTCCTTTATCGACTGAAAACTTCTTACTTTTCTTTCTTTTGGCCCCAATCTTTTAAAAACTGAAATACGTGGAGTTTTGTCCCCAAGTCGATCAATTGCCTTCGAACCATCAACGTTCGACGATACTTCATCTTCACCAGAAATGTAATGGTTATTTACCTTATGAATCTTGATTTGAATTGGTATTTGAAGAGAATAACCAAGGCCAGCCTTGGAATTTTCACTAGTATACTATTTCTCTTTTAGCATCTTTTGAGTAGAGTTCAATCTGTAGATCTTTTCACCAACAGTTTCAAGTAGTAAAGAACTTAATGTAGTAGAGTTCTTCCGGTCATATCCAACTTTAGCAAGAAGTCTTATAGGCAATGAGATTGAAACCTTCCTCAGTTCTTGAGCTTGACAAGGCATTGTGCTCAACTTTTGGTTCTTCCAATGAACAGACAAATCCCTTTAGTAGAGATTATGACTTCTTGATGGTATCCAACTTTGTCACAGAAAATGTTAGGTCTTTCAAGATTTCATGCTTGGTTGAAGGTGATTGTTCTTCCTTCCTTTTTAACTTTGGAACATAGCTTAGGATGACAGGTCTATTACTTGATGATGGAGTAGTTGCGCTATGAACCTTTTGCCTAATAACATGATTCTCATCGTTCAAAGGGGAGTCTGTGGTCAAATTTAAAATATCGAGATTTTGAGTTTCACTCATACTTGATGGTAGATCATTGATTTCATTTGCGTCACAAACCTTAAGGTAAAACTTAGTATCAGCAAAATGTATCTCAGATTCAGTGAATAGCTTGTCATCAGCTATCACTTTTTTCACTATGCCTTCTTGGGAGTATTTAAAATATTGGTGAAGTGTTGATGGCACGACCCCATTCTCATAGATCTATAGCCTTCCCAAAAGTATATTGTATGTTGTCTTGATATTTATGACGTGGAGTAACACTTTTGAAGCCATTCCATCAATCATTATATCAGGTTTGATAATCCCGATGGCTCTTTGCCCCCCTTGATTGAAGCCTTGGATTATCAATTGGCTATTAGATAGCTCATCAACAGAGGTGTCAATATTTTTCAAAATTTGCAAAGGCAAAATGTTGATTGAGGAGCCTCTATCGATTAGAATTCTGTTTACCTTTTGCTCATGAGTGTAGCCAGTTACAAATAGCAGATGGTTGTGTGGTATAAATCCAAGTAATAAATTTTCATCGTTGAAGAAAATTGTTGTTGTGCACTCCATGGATAATTTGGTTGCAATAGTGGGGTTATCGTCCGTATTAACTTTTTCAACAAAAAGATCATTGGAGTTGATGACATTGCTAGATTTAAAGTCATCAACATGGGTAGATAGGTGAAGAGATGATGGACTACTCTCGAGTAGGGTTTCATCTTTTGAATTGGAGTAGTTGACTAAGAAGTCGTACTTTTCAGAAGGTTCAGAGAGTCTTCCAACAGAAGGGTCTCCAATTTCAGACAACTCTTTCATTCACTTTTGACTCTACAATATCTTGTTGTTTAACTTCTCATTTCTTGATGTTTCATCATCTTCATACCAAGCATCAAAAGCGACTTGCTCACAAGTGTTATATTTACAGAATGGGTCAAAATATTAGTGATCACTATTGTTGAAGGAATAGACGGGATTTCTTATTTCATCTAAATGATCAATTGGAACTCTCTTGAGTGGATCTAATCATTTGATTGGCCGAATTGTGTTTATTTCAGAGTTGCCATCAGTAACATATTGTGAAAGAGACAATTCTGTATCGTTAACTGAAACTCTCCATTTTACAGATTCTTTGACAGTAGTAGAGATCTTCTCGTTGAACTTGTCGGCAAATTCATCATCTTGAGGGTTCATGGAGTCGGTTGTATTCCACGAGACTAATTATCATCAGTGAAGAATTTCTTTGACATAAAATCCCTCAATGTAACTGGACAGCAAGTCTTTTGCCTAAACTCACAATTTGTTTGAACTTTAGAGACGATACCCTTCTTTTCTATCAGTCTCACTTTTCTCTTCTATACCATCCTACTCCTTGTTGGTGACTTATTCGTTTTGTTAGATGGATGAGAATTTCACCTCCTTTTGTGAGTAACAATGATCCATCATTCATTATCAAAATCGTTTTATCTTGAAACTGTAGATTCGACATCTTCTTGTTTAGAAATCTCCCCAATAATTACGAAAAAGGTGGTTGGTGTAACTTCCACAAGAGAGAGTGACACAGATACAGTAACAGAGGGTTTGGTTGGCGAAATAGCTTCTCCAATCTTCGCAACAAGCTCTTTAACTCCTATAAGTTTTGCTAAACTAGAGCCAATCGTGGTTTGGTGTGTACTAGTTTTTTTTTTCAAGTAGAATTTTTTCTCGTTTAGCTAGCTTAATGACTTTGTCTTTGAAAACAAAGTATTTTTCTACAAGATGGCTAACCAAGCGATGGTATTCGCAGTAATTTGAGTCGTCAGTCCTTTTGCTTCGCCCAGTAACTTCATCTTAGGTAGTGTAATAAGATCTAATCTTGGCAGATTATCGAATATGCTAGGAACATCAGAATCAAGAAACGGATACTCATTTTCTTGCATGTCTTTGAGGGTTAATTGCTTCTTTTGTTCTTGACGAACATTTACCTTCTCATATTCTTTCTTTACTATTTTAAAGATGATATTGAAAGGTGTTACACTTGCAGCCAACGACTCTTTCTTTTCACTTTTGACAAGAGGCTTACCTCCTTTTTTCATCTCTTGCTTTTCTTTATTTTTACGAGGATCAGGAATAGGTGACTCTTGTCCCCGAAGGTTGATCTCCAAATTATGGGCCTTTGTTGTTAGTTTATTGAAGGTCTTTGGCTGTATCCCTTGCAAGATGTAATGAAACCTCCAGTGCATGCCTGGAATACACATCTCAATAGCAGACGACTCAGACAATTGATCCTTACTATTAAGACTAAGAGTCCACCAACGATCAATGTAGTCGACAACAAGCTCGTCCTTCCATTAACGAGCATTTGAGAGCTCGGTCATGCTGACGATCCGTCTTGTGCTATAGAACCTATTTAAGAATTCTTGCTCCAATTACTTCCAAGTGTCAATGGATCTAAGTTCAAGGTCAGTGTACTAGTCAAATGCATTGCCTTTCAATGAACACACAAATTGCTTGACTAACAAATCTTCATCAGTGCCAGCGTTATTACAATGTCTCCACAAAACGTGCGACATGTTGCTTGGAATTTCCCTTGTCATTAAACTGTTGAAATTTGAGAAGTTGATATCTAGCAGGCATCTTTAGAACATCAGCTCTTACAGTACATGGTTTGGCATAAGAGTGGGATGACTTTGAGGTCTTTGATATTTCCTTCAATGAATTCCTTGAGGTGTTTAACGTGAATTGTTCTATCCACAGAAACAGAGACGTGTTTTGTCGCATGTGACTTTGAAGTCTTCTTTGCCTTAGAAGAAGCTTTCACATCTTCATGGGTTTTCGTTTGCTTCGGAACAAAAAGGCTATTTTCATCGGCATTCTCGATCTTGTCCATCAGTTTTGCTATCTTTGCATTTTGGCTTTGCACGTGCACAACGAGTCATTCCATAAGTTTGGTCATGTGAGCTAATTGCTCTTCAATAGTTGTAGTGTTTGTCATCATCACAACATCACCACAGAAGTCATTGAATGAGTTAGATTATTAAGGTGTGTAGCATGAGTGCCATGGTCATCATTCTTGGTTGGCAATGTCACAGAAGTCTCAACCAAGGCAACAACAGGATCTTCCTTTGCCTTTTGTGTTAAGGCCTTCGTTTTGCTCTTTGTCATTGGTCCAACATATAACACCTCTTGACTTACAGAAGTAGAGAAGATTGAATCTCCCACAGCAACGGTTTTGGAGTAGACATCAGAAGCACTTGTTTTGATTAGATCCATTGTCAACTTCTTGGAACAGGATCTCATAGGAAGAGAAGAGATGAGAGGCAAAGACTGTTCCACCGAGCGTGCCGAAAATTTGTACACACAAATTTCGTGTCTGCAAACAAAAGACAAAAAAAATTACACAAATTGAATATTATTAATCTGAAACAACAGTTACAATCTCTGGATAAATTTCTTTATAAAAGAAAATATCCTCTAATTCTTCTTTTCACAAAAATTTAATTCAAGGATCCAAAAAGACTTGTTCTTGAATTAAATTGAAATCTCCTACAATTTGTATGTAGGAAATGGTGATTTGATTCCTTCGTCTCGAACACTTGAATCTTAGACTTTCAAGCCTCCAACACGAACGTAAGGATTTGATTGAACTTGAACTTGAGGATTTGATTTGCACTTGAACTTGGGCTTGAAAGACTTGAGGGAGAGAAATCTTTAAAGAATTTGGTAGAGCTTTCTCTAAATTTTTGGAGTATTTGTCATATATCCTCACTTGAGAGGGGAGAACCCTTATTTATAGCCAAAACTAAGAGTATAATTGGCTTAAAAGGAAACTTTCTAGAATTCTCCGCCAACTTGGATTGCTTGTGGCTTAAGAAATTCATTTAAAGTAGACTTTAATAAATGGATCGGCTCAAAGAGTCCAATGTGAATTAATAAAATTAATCCACTTTAATTTAATGGATATTATAATCAAACTTGAGACCCACATATCAATGGTCCAACTTATAAGTCTAAACATAAATGAATTTAAAGATATTAAAATTTGTTTTGAAGCCCATATGCCAAATGTTCAATTTATAAGCTCAAATATAAATGAATTCGAAGGCATTAAAATTTGACTTAAGGCTCACGTATCAAATGTCCAATTTATAAGTCCAAATATAAATGAACTTATAAAATAATGTTAATTTAATTTAACTTAATCAAGATTAATTTAATTTGTTTAATCTTCACTAGTTAAATTAAAATAAAATTTTATCATCTACAAACCCGTCAACTAATTGTAGGTCATATTCGGATTGGCTCTTTATGAGTTGGCAGGTCGGGTTCGGATTAATAGTTATACTTGAGGTTCAACCTGACCCACCAACTCGAAACCCGACCGATTGTCTCCCTTAATTAATTCTACAAGTAAACTAGAATTGATTTCTAGTGGCTACCCCAATCTTCTTGGAGTGGCGAAAAGCCAAATAAGCAATAAAGGAAGTTACCAATGTGTTTTGACAAGATTGTTGGTCATTTCCCTTTTGCTGAATACACTAGCTAGTAGGGTAGCTTAGTAGCATCTAAGTAGAAAATTAATTAATAATGGAAATATGATATTATGTTGTAATAGTAGCAAATCGCTAGCATAAAATCATAGAATGATTTCCTTATGGCTGGAAGATGAAACAAGCCATTCAACACTCAGAATCAAATTTGATTCCATAAGAGCTTGTTTAAATTTAGTTTGCCAAGTAATCAAGCTACACATAAATTATATTTAGCATCTTTTAGAGTTTCCAACTCAATTTTAAAATTGTTTCAATATTCATAGATTTTGAAATTTATGTGTTTAAATTCAAACTAATTGAATTCAAGCTAAGTTTGGCTCCATAAAAATTTGCTTATATTGAGTTCGAAAAATAAAAAAACTAAATTTGAATGCAATTTCAAACTTGTTACAATTAACAATCAAGTTTAAACACTAAAATATTTGACTCTATTAACCTTGTTTCTATAATGTTATAAAAATCAGTTTAATGGGTAAAGAAGTCTAAGGCTTAGGCCAACAAGTTATAAACTAGGTGTAAATTTTTTTTGATGGAAAAGAAACTTCCATTAATACTAAAGAGCAAAAGATTCTGCTAACAACAAATTCGCAATACATTATATATGGATGTTGATGTCTCCAGACCCTCTCCTGATTAGAGTTTTTTGCAAACTGTGCCAACTGATGGGCTACTTTGTTATTGTTTCGTCTAACCCATTTGGTTTGCACAGCCTACAAGTGACTCAAATCAAGTCTAATATCATCTAGAACAATTCCTAACAGAGAGAGATCATCCTCTTCACTATTAATTTTCTTGATTACAGTGGAGGCATCACCCTCTAAGATTACTTGTGCAAATTGCGTCTCTCTACTTAAGGCTACAGCGTCCATCAAGGCTAGTAATTCTGCATGCTTTGGATTAGATACATCACTATAAACCTGAATTCTTGCAGCTATGAAACCCCCATAAGAGTCGCGAGTGATTATACCAGTACTCGATCGCCTAAGTTTGGTCGATATAGCTCCATCGAAATTAATCTTCACGTGATTTACTGGTGGATGGGACCAACCTTGCATTTTTGTTCTTTGTTCTTACCGTGCAGATTGCTTGATAGCCTCAAGGCAATCGAATAGGAGAAGTTGTCTAGAAGAGAATAATCGTAAAGGATCAGCTCTAGTTTGTTCATAAAGCTTGTTGTTTCATGCCATTCGGATTTTCCAGCATAACACAGCGAACAGTTCCCTATCCTCCTTCCCCGACTCAAATAATATCTTCCAACACCAATCTGCAGAATTACCATTTACATAAGGGAGAACTTTGCCAGTTAAAAAACTCAGTGCCCATTCTTGGATCGCTATTGGGCATCTTGTAAAAATGTGTGTTATGTCCTCTTCTTCATGATTGCATAATGGACATCCATGCTCCACCTTAACTCCGTTCTTCTGAAGATTAGACGATGTAGGCAAATAATTCTTTAAAACTCTTCACATAAAATGCTTGATCTTACTTGGAATAGGCATGGACCATAGTGTTTTCCATCTGTTCTACATGTTTCCATTCGAAGATAATGCTGATGAAAGACCAATCAGAGTTGATTCCCTAGCCACTTTATAAGCACTCTTTACATCGAAAATCCCATTTTTAGAGAAGTGCCACATCCATCTGTCTTCACTATTTCAATTTCTACTCAATGGAAGAGCCTTTATCAACTCTGCTTCTTTTGGCCAGAAGATATTGTCAATTAGTTTAGTGTTCCACCTTGGTCGATTCGGCAGGATAAGATCAGCAATTTGAGCCTCTCGGTTGAGATGTTTTGGTGGTGACATAACCATGAAAGTATGAGGTCTTGGTAACCATGGACTTTCCCAAATACGAGTACTTTGGCCTGAGCTAATTCGTAGACGACAGCCAAGTCTCAGGACTTGAATTGCTTCATGTATACTCCCCCATGTAAACAATGGACAACTCCCTAGCTTGGCACCAAAACAATCTCCATCACCGAAATATTTAGCCTTTAGTACTTTGGTAAATAGAAACCCTGGTTGTGTTAGTAAACGCCAAGCCTGTTTTGCCAATAGCGCCAAGTTAAAAGCTCTCAAACTTCTGAAACCCAAACTTCCTTCTAATTTCAACGTACATGAATTGTTTCAGCTCTCCCAATAGATTGTGCTCACTTTATCGCCATTGCCCTACCAGAATCTTGCACATACTGATTCAATATTGCGTATAAGATGATTTGGAAATTTGAAGCAAGACATAGCATATTAAGGGATAGCTTGTACAATTGCCTTTAGCAACACCTCTTTTCCCCCTCTTGATAGTATCTGTTCTTTCCATCCATTTACCCGGGCATTAATTCTGTCTTGGTTTGATGAAAAAATATTTGCTTTTGTTCTTCCAATAACAGAAGGTAATCCCAAGTACTTGTCATGTGAGTTAACAATGGGAATATTCAGAATGCTTGCGATATTTGCTTGGAGATCTTGAGGGATGCTTGGACTAAAGACCACTACCGATTTCTCCTTATTGATTTTTTGACCAGACGCTTCTTCATATAGCTGGATCATTGTCATGAAATTGACTGCCTTTTCTGTAATAGCTCTCCCAAAAGTATAGTGTCATCAGCGAAAAGAAGGTGAGAGATAGAAGGAGCATCACCTTGATCCCTTGAATTTTCCCACATCGTTGTGCCTCCTGGAATAAGACAAAAAAAAATCTCTGCACAAAGAATGAAGATATAAGAGGATAAAGGGTCGTCCTGTCGAATTCCACGGCTGGGGAATAAACTGCCAAATTCTACCCCATTGAGTAGGAAGGAGGACGAGACTGTGGGCATGCATGTATAGACTAAGTCAATGAAACTTTGGTCAAAACCCAGCCTTTGCATGAGTCTAACTACAAAAATCCATTTCACTCTATCGTGCACTTTACTCATGTCTATTTTGATTGACATTAAGCCTATACTACCTTTCTCTCTATTTTTAAAAAAAATGATGAATCTCATAAGCCACCAAGATATTATCAGTAATGAGTCTCCCTAGAACAAAAGCAGTTTGGAATTCAGAGATTATTAAAGAAAGAATGGGATGTAGTCTATCGGCTATTGTTTTAGACGCTAGTTTATAGACTACATTACAAAGACTAATTGGACGAAATTGGGTAATGAACTCAGGAGATTGACACTAGGGATCAAGATGATATGGGTCTTATTTCATCTCTTTGAAAGTTGACCAGTGTTCAGAAAAAGCAAAACAGTATTAACAACACTATCACCTACTATATGCCAAAATTTCTAATAAAAGATAGGGCTCATACCATCGGGACCAAGTGATTTCATAGGTGACATTTGGCTTACGGCTTTAGATACTTCATGAGCTTTGTATGTACATTGCAAGCTATTATTCATCTATGTGCTGACTTTCCTCTGAACACGATCAAGAACTTTACATTGGCTCTCTATCGAAAGATAGGATGAAGTGAAGAGCTGACCATAGTAGGATGAGATAATGCTCTCTGTTTCCTCGTCCTTCACACGCCACTTTCCCTCATTATTTTTCAAACAAGAAATTGCATTATTCTTTTTTCTAACAGATGCTTTTGCATGAAAAAAATGTGTATTCCTGTCTCCTTCTCTAAGCCAGTCCACTTTGGCTCTTTGTTGCCAGAGCAAGCTTTCTTGATCTAACATATCTTCAAGCTGTTTTTCAGTGATAGAGAGCTTCACGGGATCCACCCTTGACACCTCAGTCCTACTCATGCATTTCAGTTTCTCCTTAAGCACAGCTGCTCTCATTTTAACATTGCCAAACTTTGTTTTACTCCAGTGCGAAAGACTATTTTGGCACGATTCCAACTGATCAAAAAAAGATGTACCGTCTAAAGGAAACTTGCACCACTGGTCCGAGATAATTTGCTTGCAATCTTCAGATTTAACCCACATAGCCTCAAATTTGAACTTCTTCTTCTTTTTGTTATACATACTGCCTACACCCTTAACCTTGAAAAGTGGTACATATAGAGCCTCATGATTTGATTTATGAGAATAGACATGGTGAACACGACCTTCGGGAAAAGTATTTTTCCAGTTCAGATTAGCACAGGCTCTATCTAACCTAGCTCAACCAACACATGAAACTGATTTTGGGGAACGCCATGTAAATGGGTATCCCTCAAAGCCGACATCAAATAGGTTGCAAGACCAAAGCGCATCCCGGAACAGCTTCATCTGCCATAGTGGTCTATCCATACCTTGACATTCCGGT
Source organism: Mitragyna speciosa (assembly GCA_024721245.1). Lineage (NCBI taxonomy): Eukaryota > Viridiplantae > Streptophyta > Magnoliopsida > Gentianales > Rubiaceae > Mitragyna > Mitragyna speciosa. The sequence continues at coordinate 14,420,138 of CM045565.1, read as the reverse complement.
CTAGACAAAACCTCATTGAAGTCACCTAAGCATAACCATAGAAGTGATGCTATATTGTTGATATTCCGTAAGACATTTCATGATTGTATCCTAAGAGCAGTATTGGGCTCACCATAAAAACCAGTGAAACGCCATTTTAGCAGAGAGTTGGGAAGCATTACTATGGCATCTATATATCTTTTATGATAACTTCGGATTTCCACGGTAGACTCCTTTTTCCATAACAATGCTAAACTACCTGATCGACCTTCAGCATCTATAGCAATTCCATACATGTTTAAAGACTGTTTGAGACATTCTATTCTTTTCTTACTACACTTAGTTTCAGACAAGAAGAGAACAGTAGGATCTTTGCTTCGGATTAGTTCCCGAAGTTCACGAATTTTCGAAAGGTTCCCAAGCCCTCAAGAGTTCCAAGCTAACAGACTCATTATGCTCGGCAGGGCTGGTTTTCACCAGCCTCCGTCGTTGGTATAGAGATCTGAACATCTTCTTCTGGAACTATTGTGTCTGCTCTAAGCTTTTTGAGGGATACACTCAAGTCCTCATCGTTATCCGGTTCATCGATCAATAAGTGACGCTTTTATTTAGCTTAAGGGAGGGGACTGAGGTAATAGTTTTATGTTGTTTTGATACTCGCCACTTCCATTTTCAAGAGTCTTTAGCAGGGTTCGGAGCTTGGCGCTCCGATACCGCTCCGATTTCAATCGGAGTCAGCGACCTCGCCGGGAGATCGGCCGATCTCGGCCAACTCGGACCGATTTGGATCCGAATCGGTCCGAATCGGCCGATTTTGGAATGAATTGCCCGGATCGATTCAGATGGAATAAATTGGAGATCTTACCAGTGGTCTTGGTCCAGCTATTTTGCAATCGTTTGGAGCAATTTTCCGGCCGTTTAGGTGTGACTTTTGTGGTATTTTCCGGTGGTTTATGGCTGAATTTGGGGGCTGTGATTTCGGTTTTTATGGCTACCATTTGGCTGATGGGGTGGTGGTTGAGGGTGAGGTGAGGTGCTGTGGTGGTGATGTTGAAGCCGGCTGTGGTGGTGGTGAGTTGTTGTGGTGTGGATTTGTCCAGCAAATTGGCCAGCAGCTTCGGTCGTGGGGTGAGGAGGAAGGAGACGACGCAGAAAATTTTTTTTTAATTGAAACCACTGCGCGCAATGCGCGCAGAGGTTTTTTGTTTTTAATTTGACAATCTGCGCGCATTGCGTGTAGATTGCTTTTTTTTTTTTTTTCAACGCAAGTTTTAATTGGTAGCGTTTTCAAAATTGCACTCCAGTCCCTAAGGACTGGAGTGCAAAAAAAAAAAAAGGGAATCAGTGCAATAAGGGACTGGAGTGCAAAAAAAAAAAAAAAGGGAATCAGTGCAATAATGCACTGACATGAAATGAACGCACATGCAATAATGGATTCAACAAAAAGCGTAAATTTCGGCAAAAGTTGTGAAGAAAGCCGTATATAATGTATTCATTCTTTATCATATTCTCACACACAATCTTTTCGTTTTCTTTCTTTAGTCAGTTTTCTCATTGTCAGATATCAAATTGCTTGTTCATCTTCTTTGTTTGTTCGTCTTCTTCAATTCATCTGCGACAATATTTTTTGGGTAAGTTTGTTCTTCTTTTTTTTTTTTGTTTATCATAATAGCTATTATTCCCTAAACTTAATGATTTATTTAAAATGTAATTTATGATTCTTTTATTTTGTACATTAAGTGATATGTTTTTTTATTTTGTTGGGTACATACTAGAAATTCATGTGATTAAATAGATGGTTCTTAACAATTTGATGTGACTTGACTATGCAATTTTTTCAGTCTACTTGATTGAAATCATACGGATGCTTAAAGAGAGTGATGAAGTTATGTTTTGGATGTCTGCTTATTTTCAAAAATAAAGTAATGAAATTTCCTCCCTATTTATGTCTATAAAAAAGACTAATAATAAGTTTGTTTTTTTTTTTGTTTATCATAATAGCTATTATTCCCTAAACTTAATGATTTATTTAAAATGTAATTTATGATTCTTTTATGTTTGTATATTAAGTGATATATTATTTTATTTTGTTGTGGTATGTTATTGTTGTTTTTTAAATAAATTTATGTTTGTATATTAAGTGATATGTGGTTTATTATTTTTTTGAAAATAAATTTATGTTTGTATATAAAGTGATACGTGGTTTTATTTTGTTGTGGTATGTTATTATTTTTTTGAAAATAAATTTGTGTTTGTATATTAAGTGATACGTGGTTTTATTTTGTTGTGGTATGTTATTATTTTTTTGAAAATTAATTTGTGTTTGTATATTAAGTGATATGTGATTTTATTTTGTTGTGGTATGTTATTATTTTTTTGAAAATAAATTTATATTTATATATTAAGCGATATGTTGTTTTATTTTGTTGTCGTATATTTTTTTTTTGAAAATAAATTTATGTTTGTATATTAAGTGATATGTGGTTTTATTTTGTTGTGGTATGTTATTGTTTTTTTGAAAATAAATTTATGTTTGTATATAAAGTGATACGTGGTTTTATTTTGTTGTGGTATGTTATTATTTTTTTGAAAATTAATTTGTGTTTGTATATTAAGTGATATGTGATTTTATTTTGTTGTGGTATGTTATTATTTTTTTGAAAATTAATTTGTGTTTGTATATTAAGTGATATGTGATTTTATTTTGTTGTGGTATGTTATTATTTTTTTGAAAATAAATTTATATTTATATATTAAGTGATATGTTGTTTTATTTTGTTGTCGTATATTATTGTTTTTTAAAAAATAAATTTGTGTTTGTATATTAAGTGATATGTGGTTTTATTTTGTTGTGGTATGCTATTATTTTTTTGAAAATAAATTTATGTTTGTATATAAAGTGATACATGGTTTTATTTTGTTGTGGTATGTTATTATTTTTTTGAAAATTAATTTGTGTTTGTATATTAAGTGATATGTGGTTTTATTTTGTTGTGGTATGTTATTATTATTTTTAAAATAAATTTATATTTATATATTAAGCGATATGTTGTTTTATTTTGTTGTCGTATATTATTGTTTTTTTAAAAATAAATTTGTGTTTGTATATTAAGTGATATGTGGTTTTATTTTGTTGTGGTATGTTATTTTTTTGAAAATAAATTTATGTTTGTATATTAAGTGATATATTGTTTTATTTTGTTATGGTATGTTATTGTTTTTTGGAAAATAAATTTAGTTTGAGTGATTAACAAGCTAAGACTAAATTCCAAATGCATTAAGAATACATATTTTACTAGTTTATTACTAAGACAAATAATTAATTACTTATGCTAAGATACACACACACACATATATTATTTTAGATATATTCTCTGTTACTTTTCATTGTTAATTTCTTGAGTTTATAAAATAAATAATAATATATTATTTTGTGAAGACATAATTACCGTAACTATGCTTTTATATTATCCACTTAAGCAATTGGCCCAATACACATAATTTATCTTTCAATTATCCAGTAATGCATGTTTTATTCAATTGGTACTTGCTGGATAATTCAATGACAACGGTGCTAATTCATCAATATTTAATGACTTTGCATAAAATGACAACGGTAATGATAAGGATCAAGTTTCATAGGAAAAATTATCCCTAAATTTAAAACTAATCTAAATTTAGTATGCAAACATGTTAATATGTAAATAAGATTTGTAAGTTATTAACATAATTTAAATAATTATTTTCTTTTATTAAATACTAACTCATTACTTGTAGTACTTTTTGATACATTACTAATACTAACCATTTTACGATGCTAGTATGTAACAGGTTAAATGGCAAGTAAGGATATTGGTTGGGAACATGGTACACCTGTAGGTGGAAATAAAAAAGTTGTGAGATGTAACTATTGTGGAAAAATAGTGCATGGCGGTATTACAAGATTAAAAGAGCATGTCGGCCATATTACAGGACAAGTTGAAGCTTGTCCAAAAGCTCCAAGAGAAGTTACAAATGTAATAAAAATGCATTTAAAAGCTGGTAAGGCTCAAAGAGCTAGTCTAAAAAAGAAAAAAGCAGAAATATTGAGCTCTTTGCAAGAGGAGAATATGTATGGCGACGAGGATGAAGAAAACTTATATGAGATTGATGAATTAGAAAAAAAGCAGATGAGGCAAGCAATGAGAGAGAGCCGATACTTAGAATTTGTTGAAGAACAGCGAAGGCATTCAGTGTCTGGAAGTCGACCATCCATATCTATGCCAGGTATTGTTTGTAAATTAAAATATTATGATAAGTGTCATATCAATTAATTAAAATACATTAAAATTATTATTTATTTATTAATTTTTTAAATATTTTTTATTGCAGAATATATGGGTGTTGGTACTTCGGAGCAAGCAACTGTTGGAAGTAAAAGAGGCCTGTCTCGTAATTTTAGTGTCAGACAGGCAGATGAAATGATATGCAGAGGAGTTGACTCGCATATGTTTTCTTCGAGACAGAAATCAGTTAAATCAATGTTTGCGGGGGAAAACATAAAGAGAGTCGGTAAGGCAATTTCAAAATTTTTTCATTTTAATGCTGTATCATTCCATGCAGCTGATAATCCATACTATCAATCCATGATTGATGAAATTGCCAAAGCTGGTCCTGGAATTAAAGGCCCTTCAGCTTATCAAATTGGAAATGAATATTTAGATGAAGAATATGATGAACTTCATAAATATTTGAAGGATGTCTATGATAAATTTTCAACTTTTGGGTGTACAATTATGTGTGATGGTTGGAGTACTCGTACTAAACACCCAATAATAAATTTCATGGTATACTGTGATAGGCATATGTTATTTAACAAGTCAGTTGATTGCACAAATATGAGAAAAAATGCAGAATATATTTTTAAATTAATGGATGAAGTAGTAGAGTCCATCGGAGAAGAAAATATTGTACAGATTGTGACAGATAATGAATCTAGCATGAAAGCTGCTGGACAATTATTAATGCAAAAAAGGAAACATCTATATTGGTCGCCTTGTGCTGCTCATTGCATTGACTTGATGTTGGAGGATATTGGTAAGATGGATGAGGTGAAAAAAACCGTTGCACAGGCAAAGAAGATCACTAGTTTCATATACAATAGTGATAAAGTAGTGAATTTGATGAAGACATATACAAGCAAAAGGGAATTGTTACGCCCCGGCATCACAAGATTCGCTACTGAATTCATTTCTTTGGAAAGTCTTCTTCGGCATTGTACAGAATTGAAAAGAATGTGCACCTCAGATGAATGGATAGATTTTAATAATACTACTAAACGAAGAGCAGAAGCTGCTAAAGTAGGTGAATTGATACTATGTGAAAGGTTTTGGAACAAAGTCAGATATGTCTGTGCAATAATGGAGCCTTTGGTCAAAGTCTTAAAGACTGTTGATCAAGACAATAAACCGACCTTACCAATTATTTATGAAGCCATGGATAGAGCAAAAATGGCCATAAAAAAGTCGGTGAAATATTGGAGCAGTATTTGGGATGTGATTGACAACAGGTGGTACGACCAGTTACATTGTGATTTACATGCAGCAGGTAATTTAAAATAATACACGTAATTTAAATATGTATTATATATTTATTCACTTATTTATTTAATTTTTTATTTTATTTTATCTAGCATATTTTTTAAACCCTGACTCTGCAATACTCTGGAACATGTGAGTATAATCTTGACGAGGTTCGTAAAGGATTGAAAAGAGTCATTGCAAAGTTGGAGCCAGATTTGGATGCACAAGTTGATGCCATAAATGAGGTATATTTATCATTATGCTATTTATATGTATTAGTGATCATATACATTACTAAATTCTAGAATTTCAACATATATGCAAATGTTATTTTTATAGATCAAAATTTTTAGAGAGAAAAGAGGAGGATTTGGAAGTTCTGTTGCAGTAAGAGCACTATCTAAATCCTTACCAGGTTCGAGCTTAACTCCATATATAATTAACTAAACATTTAAGTTATATGAATGAAATTAATATTTTTTATGTTATTAAAATTATTATTATTATCCTAATTAATTATTATTTTATTTGTTTAGCTGAATGGTGGCTGAATTATGGTGAAGATGCTCCACATCTGCAAAAGATCGCAGTGAAAATATTAAGTCAAACCTGCACGTCCTCTGGTTGCGAAAGAAATTGGAGTACTTGGTCATTGATTCATACAAAACTTCGCAATCGTCTAGCAATTAAAAAATTGCATAAATTGGTCTTTGTGCATTATAATATGCGATTAAAGGTGAAAAATCTGATGCATCAAAGGGACACTGATGATTTTTATAGTCCAATTGATTTGAATCACATTTTTCATCAAGATGATATATTGGATGAATGGATAAGAGAAAGTGATCAGCCTACCTTATCTGAAGATAATCTTGAGTGGTTAGATGAGGGCATTCGCCAACACGAATCAGAAAGAAGTCAAGAGAGCCATAGACGTGATAGTGATGATGATTTTGGTGATACATTGTCTCAATTTATTACCAAGAGGAACAAGAACAATATGATTCAATCGTCATCTCAGAAACATAAGGATAAGGGTAAGAGTAAGATGGGACGAACGAGTAAACATATTGCTATTTCATCTTCATCTGATAAAAGTGATAGTGACAATGATGATGGTGATGCCGGCAGCGATGGAAATGGAGCAGATAATTATTTGAGACATAGTAGAAGTCGCGATCAAGAGAGCCAGCAAACAGGAGATGCGTCGTGGGGTCGAGGTCAAGATAATTATTATGCCACTCAAGACACTGATCACGGCTATCGTCCAGGCATAGAAGCACAACGAGAATATCTCAACAAATTAACTGAGTTTTCAAGTCAAGATACTTTCTCTTATTCTTCAGGCTCACAAAGACATAGAGGAGTTGAAGAGCATATGCAAAATTTGAGTATAGATCCGGAGCATAAGTATGATTCTAGTTCAAATCGGAGCACTAGTCAACTGGGGTATGACTACGACAGGGGCTATTATAGTCAATATGGTTTATTTGATGGAACTGGACAAGTTGGCAGCTCTACTAGTAGTCATGGTGGCAGATATTATGAACAAGCAATTGATAGACATTATGACAGTTCCTCTTTTGACTCTAATAGCTTTGGCTATGATCGTACTAGTGGTAATACTGATTATCGAGGATTCAGCTATTATCATTATGCTCCGGAATTTACTGGCAATCAATCACTTCCCACATATCATGATCATGGAATACCAAGTCAATCCTCACAATCAACAAATGCACAAGATGGCTCTTATATGTTACCTACTCAAGGTCATGTCCCAAATCCACGTTTGTTTTACCATCCATCGGGGGAAAATGAAAGTGATTTTGAACCGCATCGTCATTCTACTTGGTATTGAGAGGTATAAACATTCAAAATAATATTAGACCTTTTTCCAAGTCTTTGCATTTTGTCTAATATGATTCCTTTTTTAAGATATAGATTGATTTTTTATATCGACAAAAATGGTACATTTTAGAGATTTTATTTACTTTTTTTTTGCTATTTTTGTTTAGTATACTTTTCTTTATATTTTGAATGATTATTTATAGTTTTTGGAATAGAAATTGATTCAAAATTTGTGTCTCGCCGAGACCGCGACTGATATGCCGAGTCCGAGGTGGAACGGTACGAGCCGCGACCGCGACCGCGACATTGAACCATGGTCTTTAGTGGGGGCAGGTGAAAGAAATTTGGTAAGAGATTTTAGAGTGGAGCTTGCATGAGGCTGTTTGGGTTCTTGGGTTAAGGGAACTTCGACAAGAAAGATGTCTGAAAGGTTACTTGGTAGGTTGAGAGGTTTGGTAGGATTATTTGGTACTACGTTGAGGTTAGAAGAAAGCAATTCAGAGTTGCGATCTGTTGGGGGAGAAGAGATGTTGTTAGATTGGGCTGTATTCTGGTTAGGCAAAATTCCATGTGTTTCCAGGAAATCTGTAGGGACTCCCTTGAGAGTAAAAGTTGCATTGCTAGAAGACTCCTTATTTTTTGAACTAGCTTCCGTAATACTTTGAGTTTTTTACAACTATGGGTTGTCGTTCTCTATGCTATCTAAAATTTCATTCCCTAGGACTTCTGAAATTTGGGACGTTTTATGCAAATCCTAATTTGCCTCCAGAGATTTTTGTGGACCATGTTCTGTTCCATTTCGCTCAATATAATCGATGGTGCCATCTGTCTTGGATTCGGCAAAAGTGTAGAGACGCCCTTCTCTGGATTGAAATTTGAATCATCCCTATCATTAAAACTATCACCAGCAATTATCGCGGGGCTACACAAGTCAGTTATGATCCCTTGCGTGACTTTGTTGGTCTCCTCCTTCACGACGGAGGACGTGTAGCACCACCAATTGTGGGGGAGGCTCGTAGCTAGCTTCCAAATTGCTTTGAAGTAGATGGCGTAGTTGGTGAATTCCACCTCTCATCACAGTCCTTCTCTCCATGGCCAATTCTCCCACGGAAGTAATAGAAGTTTGGTAAACGTTCATAGCAAAAGAAGATTTTATGTTCCCTGCCTCCAAAAAATAAATTTCATTCCTCTCATAAGGGGTTTAGACATATCTACATCCACTCTGATCCGAAGACACCTTCCCCATGCTATACCATCATGGTCTGCTTCCACGTCTAGGAATTTGGCCACATGGTTGCCTATGAGTTTCGCCATATCAGCAGCCATCTTGTTGAGAGGGAGATTATAAACTTGTAACCAAAAAGGGCATCAGACAAAGGGTATATCTGCTAACTGAACCTCTCCCATATATTCCTGCACACTGAGAAGATTTTTATCAAAGGACAAAGGTCTACCAGCCAGAACTTTGTTTTCATCAGTATCGCAACTAAATTGGAATAAGACTGTGTCGTGACTCAATGTCCTACACTCAACTCCTTCCTTGAGTGACCATACACATTTCATTGTAGAAAACAGAGCTGTTAAGTTTACATGCTTTGTACTGAGGATTTTTCCCAACAGACAACGAGATCCCTTGAGATTAACTGATAAATCCTGACTATATTCTCCTATAATCGTTACATCCTCCAAATCAGAAAGTGAAAACTTCCCCCATAGCTTTTCAATCTCTTCAGCCATTCTCAAGAAAAGAGCCGTTGTTTAGTCCTTGATCTAGCCAGGGTGACGATATTCAATACAGATGACAAGATAGCTCGAACAACCTACAAAGCCGCATGAAACTGAAAAGAATCAGAGAGAATAAAAGAAAAGGACAACACAATTCTTATAACAATGCTTATGATGTACACTGGAGAAATTATTTGGATTTCAAAGAAACAAATAGGAAGTAAACAAAAGAGTAATGAATTATTATAAAGCTTCAGTATGAAGACTGAGAACTTGTACGAATAAGATAGGGAGCTCATAGAGAGAACTCATGAGACTTTTTTAAATCTTCAAGGTTTTTGGAATTTGATCTGATTATAACTAGGTCTAAATTTTGAATAATGATTTTCTATCCGAACTTCGAGCTTGGAATCTGATTTGCCATAAACAAAAATATTAGAAAAAAGAAATGGAGAAAAATTTAGAATACATTAGTCGTCCTAAATTCTAAACACTTTTGTGGTTTTACAAAACTTTTGCTTTCACAATTTCGAAATACAAAATGTTTATCACGGTCATCTCTTGAACCGGTACGAGATTATTAGGAACACAGTCTTCATGTCTAGAGTCATATTCTTTTAGTCACAAGCAAATTCCTAACAATTAACCAAAAAAATTGAAAGATGAACGAAGAAATGCTAATGTTTTGGTGAAAAACGTGATCCAAGAAAAAGTTGTATTTCATACCTTTCGGTTTTGGAGATGGTAGAGGCGGTGATGATTGAATGGCACTCTCATTATAGAAGGGGGATAGCTCATACCAAAAACCACACTTTGGTCCTATTACACTCGCTCCTAGACTCTCAGAACAGCATTGAGAGATGATATTTGACACCCATTCTCTGGCGTCCTAGTTTTTGAAAAATGGAAAAGTCAGCGAAAAATAGGGTGGTTTTTATAAAATAATTTTTGAAAAATGATTTTTTTTAAAACAAAAGAATAATGATCTAAAATGGGACTTTGAAAATGCGATGGTTTGAGTTCTAAAATAGAGTCTAAAAAGAATTTTTTTAGAAAAGGGAGTCGTCACTTGGAATTAAATTTTGGTATACCAAATCACTAGAAAAACAGTTTCATGAAAAAAGTAAGAAAAAACAAGAACAAAGCTTTTTGAGATAATGTTTTTATGAGAAAGCGAGAAAAATGAGAAAATCATTTTTAAATGACTCTACAAAACTTTTTGAGAAAAAATTTTTATGAGAAAGCAAGAAAAGTGAGAAAATCTTTTTTAAATGACTCTAGGTCTTTTAAGATAAGAGAAAAAGGTTTGAGAGTCACAGTTGAAGAAAGGAAAGCAAAGGCTTGTACCTAAGGTACCCTTTCAGTCTAATCGAAACTATTTGCGAGGTTTAGTCAAAATTTTTCTAATGTAACCCTCAAAATTATCACATTTGGATGTATTTATATGAATGCAAATCTTAAATCTAAAAAGGACATCGGGAAGAATGAAATGTCCCTTTAAGGTTTAATTAAAATTACTACATTAATTGCATATCTCAAAATGAGACCTTGAAGGGGTAACGAGTGATGCAAAATGATATGCAAAAAATACGAAGGATAAAAATATAGATATTAGTGATCAAAGAAAGGGAATGCAACATAACGAGAATGGGGGACTAAGACGAGTGAGTATTGCGTGCACCACGCGCGCCACGTGGCGTGTTACGTGGTGCACTAGAACCAATCACACATCGCCAAATAATACAAGGTATGACCCACCATTGCCACATGGCGATAAATTATTGGTTCTAGTACACCACGTGGCAATGCACGTGGTGTATTGTATACTTTTCCGACTAAGACTCATGACAAGATTTTCTTTCTTATAGAGGGTAAATAACGCGCTAAGGCTGTGAGAGCCATACTGGCTCATTTCCCGTGTTTCAAGGATGACTTTTCCTAACATAGGTAAGCAAATGATCTATCTATTTTAAAATTCTATATGTGTCACGTCCCAAATTGATAAAGTGCGGTGGAGTCATTGATTGTCGCGCCCAAAAAAGTCAATTTGGTCTAATGACCCATTTCGAATAGATAGAGTTTTGGAAAAGAACTGTGCGTGTGTGATAAAAATCGAGTTTATGATAAGAAAAGTGTATTTTAGGAAAAATGGTATTTTTAAAAGAAAGTAAGACTAGGACTAAGAGTGTGACAGTTTTGGCCAATTGATTTTTGAAAAAGAATTTTATTTTAAAAAAATGGAGTCGCCACTTGGTACTGAGTTGAGGTGTACCAAGTCACCCGAAAAAATCATTTAACAAAACAAAAATAAAATTTTAGAAAAATCATTTAAAGTCCTTTTCCGACTCCGGTCTACAAAAAATGAAAGAAAAAGGTTCGGGAGTCACATTTGAAGAAAGGGAATGCAAAGGCTTGCGCTTAAGGCACTCTTTCTACCTAGCCAAGGTTAGTTGAGAGGTTTAATCAAAATTTTCTAAATTAACCCCTAAATTCTATCGCGTTTGGATGTATCTAAATAAATGCAAGTCCTAAGTCTAAATATGAGTATCGGGAGGGTCGGCATGTTCCATCGAGACTTGGTCGAGATTATCGCATAAATTGTGAAACTCGAATTCAGACCTCAAGGAAGTCACAAATGTCTATGCAAAATGCGATGCAAAAAGAAAGGAAAATAATAATATATAGTAAGTGAAGAAAGAAAGTGGGTATGCGACATGATGGTTACGGGGGACTAATATCTCATGAGTGAATGTTTCTACTCACGGAGGGGGGAACGACATGTACGCCACCGCTTCCTATGTGAGCAGGCGACTATTTCTAGTTGGATCACACAAAATGATCTAAATTCTAAGTAAGATGCAACCTAAATATCATGCATTTGAAGATGTGTCGAAAATAAATAAATACTAGTATTAATAATAAAAATCATGCAAAATGGAAAGAAAACTAAAAATGTGTGAAGTGGGATGTAAAATGCACACGAGTGCACCTAACGCTAAAATGTCCTAAGGGTCTAGCATTGAACTAGCTCTTTCTAGAGATTTCCACTAGCGTTGGACTAGCGGGGAAATGATAAAGCCATAACTAGTGTTGGACTAGTGTGGTGACGGAATAATATAAAACATGAATTAAATAGTAAAGCATGAATTAAAAAAGCAAATTAAACATATAAAGACATATAAAGTCAAGTAGGAGCACATAACATGTAAACATAATATTCTAAATGCAAAATTCTAAGGAAAGCGGTAAAACAAATAAACACGCAAGCACACAAAAGAACATAACCCTAACTATTACATCGGGGGAATTTGCTACAATTTTCCGGGAGGGTAGAAAAAAATAAAAATGACCTATCTATTATACTTGCTATTTAAAATACAAAATTTTGAATAAGTATGAAAAAATAATCTAACTATTACATCGACTACCTAAATACAAAATATTACATTTTTTTGCTGAAATAATAAAATTCAAAATTAAATAACATAAAGTAAATAAATACGTAGAAAAATGCAAAAATAAGAAACATATGGAGGAAATGCATAATATATTACATAGAAGTACATTGGAGCACATAAAATGAAATTAATGAGAACTGAGGATACCTCTTTGAAGACCGGTACAAATACTAATCAAAATTACCAAACAAGTCAAGGTATCTCAGCATAAACAAACAAAACCTAAAATATATAAATATTGACAAATTGAGATAAAAATAAAATTCTAGCAATTAAGGGGTCTAAAACAAATTATAGCTCTAAGGGGCTCAAGGGTAAAATTGAAAATTCAATTAATCAAGGGGCTAAATTAAGAATTTACACAAGTCTAGTGGATAGAGATGCAAAATTAAAGTAAATTGGGCAAAAAAAAAAAACAAAACTTCTTTTAGAGCACATTAACGATATTCAAGGGAGAGAAGGGTTGAAACATAAATATTCATATTATAATAATGAAAAAAAGATGAAAATACAAGTTAAAATAAAACTAGATTAAGTAACTAAACTAACTTGGTTAATTAACTTAATTACTCAATAAAAAATTAAACTTAACCAACATGGAAGCAAAACAATAAACATTAAATGAATGAATCTGATTGCACTAAATCAAAACTTAAACACTAAACTCCTTTATACTCTAATCTATTTTCTCTTCTCTCTTTCTTTTTTTTTATATCAAATTGATTAAGACTACAAAAAAAAAAAAAAACAATACAATTAAAAAAAAGAAAACAAACAAGCAGATGAATGAACAAAACAAAGCTTCCTTCCCCTGTTTCTTCTTTGCCTTTTCTCTCTGATTTTCTTTTCTTTCTGTTTTCAGCCCTCTCTCTCTCTCTCTCCCCTCCTTGCCGCTTCTTTCTCTCACAACTTCTCTCTTCCCCTTTCTCTCTTCTTCAGTTGGCTTCTTCCTTTTCTCTTTCGTTCTCTTTCCACTCTTTCTGTTTCTCTCCTTTTTCTCCAGTTTCTCATTTTCCCAGTTAATCTCTCTGTGTTGTCTTCTTTCTGCTGATTTTCTCTCTTTCTTTCTTTCCCCTCTCAGCCGTCTCTCTCTCTTTCCAATTCTCTATCTTCTTTCTCTCACGCTTCCTCTTTCTCCTTTCTTGAATTTCTCTAATCTCCTCCCCCTGTTCAATCGAACGTTTCTAGATTTGGGGCAAAATAGTGGCGCATGTGATGGACTTGAATCGAACGGTGGGAGAGGGACTGTGAATCAGATGATGTTGATGGGAATTGTAAGTGGTGGTTTTTTCTGGTGTTGGTAGGAAGCCATTTTGGGACCTTAGGTAGTGACTGGTGGTGGATATGGCTGTAATGGTGGCTATTAATTTGGTAGCTGATGGCCTGTTTTGCTGTAATTTTTTTTTGCAGGTGTTAGGCTACAAACTATGGGCAATTTTGGTATTTTTTTTTTGTGGGAATTGAATGATTTGGGTGTGGTTTTGCTTGGAATTGTCTGTTGATTGCCATGGTTGATTAGGCAGTAGGGGTGATCTATTGTGTGTGAGTTGTGTTTGACTGATTGTGTGTTGGTGTGTGTATGTGTGTGGGTTGGAGGCTGGTTCTTGGCTTATTGCTGGGACCTTTGGTTGTTGTGGTATCTTTGCAGATGGATTGTGGCATTAGTAATGGAAATTGATGGTAGTGAAGCTAGGGTAAGATGGGGTATTGGTGGAGAATGGGTGGTGATTTGCTAAAGGTTGTGGTGGTCAATGAACGGTGGAGGTGAGGGTTTTGTACCTACTCTGGCAAGGCTTTGGTGTACCTAGTATTGATGGTGGCTGTTGATGATGGCAGGGGGTTGTTTGCGTTAGTTGGGCTGGTGAATTTTGGGAGTTATAGGGTAATTGGGTTGAGGTGGTGTAATTTGAACTGTTGGTGGTGAGGCTATTTCAGGTGGGGCGGTTTTGTGCGGAGGTGATAATGGGAGGTGTTGTGATGTTTGTTTTGCAAGTTGTGAGCAATTCTGGGACTGTTTGTGCTGTTTGGGCTGTGTTATGGTCGTGGGACATGGTGATTGTTCTAGTGGGAAGTAATTCTTGGCAATTTTGTGGTTATGGGACGGTTGTGTTTATGCTGGGTTTTATGATTGCTTCTGGAGAGTGGTGAAATACCAAAGACCTTAGGGGTCACATTGCAATTTGAAAAAATTGTGTTTTTCTGAAATAGATCTAAGTCCATCTTCTCTCATTTTTACCAATTTCATTTCTTTTCTCTTGACCGGTTCTCTCTCCTTCTCTTTCTCTTCTTCTTCTTGCTTTCTCTCTCTCTCTCTCTAGAAGTAGTGAAAGCTTGGAGCTCAACTCAACCCTCTACTAAAGGTATTCTTCTTCTTCTATTTTATTATACTATTTATGGGTATTCTTTAAGATAGTAGCTAAAAGCAATTAGTGCATAATTAAAGGATTATAGCGTTGTTTATGCCTCTATAAGTTTGTGCTTTTTGGTAATAGTGAGTGTGTGTGGGTTGGAGCTTGATTTATAGTAGGTGTGAGTGAAAAGTTTTGAGGAATTAATATATGATTGTGGTAGTGAGCTATGATTTGTGAAGTGTATTGTGTATATATGATGTTTTCTTGACTTATTGTACCATTTGGAGTTGGATTAAGTGTTTGGATTGTGATTTGTGAAGTTTGGATGGTTGAATGTTGATAGATTGTGTTGCAGGCTCGTTTTTGGGCATTTTCGAGTCCCAACTGTGGCACCAACCGCGTCACAGGTGGAAACCGGGGTTGGAAGGAGTGGCTTTCTGTCTGCGACCGTGGCCTTGTCTGCGCCGCGGATGGTGAGTTGCGGGTCGTGGTAGGCGAGCCGCAGCCACAGCTCCAATTTCTCTACCCGCGGCTGAGCCTTTGCAGGCGAGCCGCGGGTGACCTCTTTCAATCCGCGGGCGCGGATTGGCTGTCCCGCTCGCGGATCGGCCTTTCCTCACCGTTTCGTTTTGCTTTGCGTCCTAGCTTTAGAGTTAAGCTTCAATTGTGGTTTCTTCACATAATTAGTGTGTAATTAAGTGTTTGATTATGTGTTTTAGGTGAAGACGGTGATAGTCTCTTGGATTAATTGATTAGCTTGGACTGAGGTAAGTGGTACCTGTATCCTTTTTACTTTCGAAAATGTATTTGTCAGAATGATGTTTTATAAACTATTTTGCATATGTAAAATGGCATGAGTATGTATATGTTTATGATTTTCATGGATATGTAAATGTGGTCAAATGTGAATGAATGAATGTTTTGTGATTGAGCTCTAGTGTAGAGTAATTATTGACGGGACTAGTTCCTTAAATTTGGTGGAGGATATGAAATCTTTGACCGCGCTAACCGGGGAGTGGTAGCTTATTGTTTTGAACCTCGTTAACCGAGTTGTAATTAACAACTAGATATCCATGGTCAATGTGCTTTATTGCTTTGAGCTCTTTCTTTAGTATCTATATGAAATGTTATGTGGGCTACATTTATTTGAAAGAATTATGATGGAAGTGATGATTATTTGAATGATAGCATGTATATGTAAATGTAACATACTCAGGCCAATAAAATGATACTTGTACTACTTACTGGGTGAGTTTTCACTCACCCCTTTGTTTTTATACACAGAGAAGGATGATTTTGGATTCAAGGATTTGGTTATCTATTGGAGCCATTGCCTTAGAAGATATGGTAATGTTATCTTTAATTTGGATAATTGGGATTTATGTTTATTTTTATATGTTATTTGGGATAATTTGTTTAGATATTTGAATCATTTGAGTCTTGTGCCTTAGCTTAGTCTAGGCACGGCGGTGCCACGTCCTGGGGCACGGAGCTTGACAAGTGGAGGGATGGTGAATTGGAGTGAAAGATGTTAGTAGTGGGCTGATGGGGTTGGCGAGGTGGAGTTGTTTTCTTTGCAGATAACTGGTGGTGGTGGTGGGATTGTGATTAGGTTGATGGTGGTTGTTCGATACTTAGAACCCTAAAGCTGCCTAAAAGGAGAACTGGTGGCATTTAGGAATGTGGCTTTGTGAGTTTGATTGGTGGTTTGGTGGTCCGGTTAGAGGGGACTGAATTGGTATTTGGTGATTTAGGATTGTTCACGATTGTGGTGAATTAGCAGGAGGTGATGGGAATTGGGGTTGTGGTTAGATGGAATTGGGTAGCTGTTTTTAGTTGCTCTTGGTGAGCAGGTAGTGGATTCTGGGTTGGCTGGTGATTTGGTGATTAGAGGTGGTATTTTGGAATTGGTGGTTCTGGTTTTATTCTGCAGGTGATTGGGGAAGATCTGGTGGTGGCTTGCACGTTTGATTGGTGGCTCTTTGGAGAATGTACGTGAGTGATTTGGTCTAATTGTTGGTGATAGAGTAGGGGTGGTGAAAATTGGGCTTGTAGGTTTGTGGTTTTGATGAGTATGACTTGAGGCATTTTGAGGGCTAAAGGTTCGATGGAGGTCAAATGGAGTTCTAAGAAGCTGATTTTTTTGGTGGAAATCTGTGGTTCTATGCTACTGAGGGTGAGAAGGGACAGGAGATGGAGATTAGTTGGTGCTGATGAATTCAGGTGGTGGTGGAAAGGAGTAGCAGATGATGATGGTGGAGAAGGAAAAGAGGTTAAGGGAGGTGGTGATTAAAGGTGGGGCTTTTGGTTGAAGATGATGAAGAACCAAACTCTCAGGAACGAAACCCAGAAACAAATACAAAAAACAGAAGCAGAAACCTTAGAACAAGAATAGAAAAAAAATTCAAAAACCCCAACTAAAATTCCAAAATACATAATCATATTTTCATGTAAAAATATGGACGAAAATGCATCAAAACAAAATGAAGAACTTACCTTTTTAAGCTTGATGAACAGTAACGGCCTTAAGGTTGAAGATGAACAGTAACCAGAATAGAGAAAACAGTGGCTTTGTGTGTGTTTATTAGTGTATAAGTGTGTGTTTTGATCTTTTATAATTTAGATAATGATGTGTTTTAGGATTTTTAATTTTTCTCTTGGTTTTTTTCTGATTTAAGGGGATATTTATAAGGCTTAGTTGTCTTGGTTACCAAGAATACTACAAAATAATAAAAATGTCACCAGTAATAAAAAAATTCTAATTTTATTTAAGAAAAATATTTTTAACTCAAAAAATTAAAAATTAATACAAAGAAATGACAGTGAATTCTAAAATTTGCCAAAACATTAAAAGTAGATTTCAAATTAAAGGTTAGAGCTTAAAACTGATCAAAATCACGCTCAGAGTGTGAAATGATTACTTTGCCCTTAGACAATGAAAATACATAGAAAATAGCTATTGGCCTCAAAAAATTATCAAAAATTAAAAATAAGCTTAAAATCCTAGAAAATGCATTTATGACTCAAAAATTGACAAAAAATGAATTTAAACTGTAAAATGACGATTTTGCCCCTGGACAATGAAAATTCACAAAAAAATAGCTATTGACCTCGAAAAATTACCAAAAATTAAAAATAAGCATAAAACCCTAGAAAATGCGTTTATGACTCAAAATTGATGAAAAATGAATTTAAACTGTAAAATAATGATTTTGCCCTTGAATGTAGTATTTACAGAAGAAATAGTAATCGTCTCCGAAAAAATCAAGAAAATTTAGAAACATTCTTAAAGAATTAGAAAAATAAATTTGGGCCCTAAAATGAGCTAAAATGGTGTTTGCGAGACAAAATTACCATTTTGCCCTTGTGCTGGTAAAAATATAAAAAGAATACCAATTAAATCCGAAAGAATCATAAAAAATTAATAAATTCGTATGAAAGTAAAAATATGAAGTTAAAACCCCCAAAGCTAATGGAAAAATATTTATAGATAAAAATTGCTATTTTGCTCCTAGATTATTGAAAAATTAAAATTTGGCCAAAAAAAAATATAAACATGCCCCCCAATGTTTGAAAATAAATGGTGTGTCAAAATTTGGTGTCTACAATATAAAATGTAATCTAAGTGTCATGCATTATATTTAAGGGAAGGGGATAGTATACGGGAAAATATCATACAAATAGAAGAAAATCCTAAAATTAAAAAAATGCATGCAAGTGATGAAACTACACAAGCCATTAGTAGGCAAAAACACAAAGAATTGAAATAAAGATCATATGATCTCTAAAAATCATGAACTTTTCACCAAAAAAAATCTATAAATATATAAAATACACATAATTTTTTTCACACAAAAATTCTTGATAAAAAGGGTGCATCGAAAAATGTGCCGTCAATTTAATAAATATCAAAATTCTAACTAAATACTAAATGATTCCGAAAAAATCATTAATATTAGAAAAATGATAAAAAAATGTAAAAATATGAATTTAGAAATTAGGATAAAATAAAAGGTATTGACATGCTAAAATTACCATTTTATCCTTGATACAACTAAATAGTCATAATTTTACAAAAATTGTAATTGACCCCCAAAAAACAAAAGGTACATCCGCATGAATTAAAAGTGCTATTTTTTTTATAAAGGGTATATCAAAATTTGGCATCTACACATTCAATGCAAACATTGCATTTTCCTGAATTTAAATCAGGTGTGCACTGCATCAGTGCATATGTAGGCCTGATATTGCTGTTATTGCTTGTCTGAACTACAAACTTCCTGCCTGAACCTTGGCAAGTTTTGTTTTGTAGACTGTTAGCCATTCTTCTGATCTCCTTGCCATTCTCCTAATCTCCTGACTAAATTGGTTCGGATTTGAAAATTCAAACTACTTCAAAGAGTAAACTCAGGAGCAGTAGCCATAATTCCAACTATAGACTTGTTTGAATATCTTGACATGCACTCATCATACCATCTAATTGCCTGCTTTTGGTTGGGACACACCTGTATGAGCTTCTGAACTGAGTTGTTAATGCAAGCATGACATGTTTGAGGATCAACATCTCCTCTGCATAGCATGATCACGTTAACTATATCGAGATTTTCCCGATCCAAGGAGCTGTAGAATCCATACGGATTGATGTTCGAGGAAAGGGAAGACAGAAGGGAGTTGAGATTAGCCTGGCATGTGCTGTTTTGCGAGTAATTTCCTAATCTGTTTGCACTCTTGTGAAGTTTGGTTGAGAAACAGTCAGGCAAACTAGGCTTGTGATCATGTAAAAGAGTGATAAAAACCATCTTTTGAGCCCACTATTATGATCTGAAACTGGTGAGGAAAAATCCAGTTTTATATGGCAAAACAAGGCAAAAATTATACCCCATAATGCCTTAACAAAACTTCCAAATTCAGCTGATCAAGAGTAGACTTCATAAATGAATTGAAAATGGTTTCTTTGATAAAATTGTACCCTGAAATGATCAACTTTGACTAGAAAAATAATTGAGGATAAAAAAACCATACTTCCTTTAAGCTAATGTGTTGTGAAAATCAGAATTATTACAAGTACCAACAGCATATATTTTGATTGATAAAATACCAAAACTTGGGAACCTTCTTTAGTTTTATTAGTCATTGGGGCTTATATAAAATGAAGAAGGACATTGACTTTCTTGAACTTTGAATGGATATTGTTGAGGTATTAGCCAAGAAAATGTCCGAGGAAGATTGGTTAAAAAATTTTTGAACTTTTATTAGACCTACAATTTTTTACCTTTTCATAGAATATTGAAATTTTATAATACCATAAATTTTTTAGGTCTTTATCAGGACGTATGATGCAATATATTCTCTAACAATTTAAACTAATTAAAGGTTGGATGAAGGCCAACTTGGCAAAGGCTAAGGCTGGCAGTGTGGAAGATGTTCCCCGGCTTCGACCTTGTAGACCTCTTCAATGTTTTGCAGTCATTGATTAAATTTTTTAATCCAGTTATTTATTATTATGCCTAAAGTGGATTTATAGTAGGGGAAAAGCTATGTGTCCTACATTTTGGTAATAAATAAAAAAAATGCTATGTTATTGCCATTTCATTTTCTATTATAGCACTGTATCCTCTTTTAGCGTGTAAAATTATCCAAAATTTGAGGACATGTTAACATCAGATTGAGACTTTTAAATTTGTAAATTCAGCAAAAATTTCGTATTAGAATATATCACCATTGAGGAAAGCACGCATCAAGTTTTTTCAACCGAAGACTGAAAGAAAACAAAGACAACGAGAAATAATGGCTTCTTTTTTTTTTTTAATTTCTTTAGTTTTTTGCATGCCTATGGAAAATTCTTACATAAATTGGGTTTATGACCCCACATGCGACTTTGTAATGTATGCTGATGTAAAAATACTCACGTAACCCTATTTTAGACCATAAAGTCTAACAAAGAGGCCGTGAACTAGATCTATACAAAAATTTTCCATGGATACAATTATAGAGTTTGATTGCTGACAAAGGAACAGTGGAAATGTACAAGTTGAATCATAAAATAATGGTTTTTCCCAACCTAATCTTTATAATCTCCTAATGTACTAGGCTTCAATACAGTCTAACTTATATGTCGACAATACATACACAAATCTCATATAAAGTGTTCGAATCTAGAGTTGCTAAACATTGAATAGACTATGCCAAAAGGCAGAAATTTGTCATTACAGTTACCCAAGGAGATAATACACACAGTTTTCAACTCAAATTGAAAAGACCTTTTACAAAATTAGACCAAATTAGAATGATGACACTGGGGTGAAGGTTTACATTTTTTTTCTA
Source organism: Mitragyna speciosa (assembly GCA_024721245.1). Taxonomy (NCBI): domain Eukaryota; kingdom Viridiplantae; phylum Streptophyta; class Magnoliopsida; order Gentianales; family Rubiaceae; genus Mitragyna; species Mitragyna speciosa. The sequence goes on along the minus strand of CM045565.1, from coordinate 14,398,889 downwards.
TTTGTGAACCTTTTGATAACTATTTTTCACCTAAAAAAGAAACACACATTCTATAGAGATTCTATCCTCTAAGTCATCGAGGATCTAACTCACTTATTGACACTTCATTCAAGGATTGAGTTGCAGCTGAACTTTGAATTTGACTCGAATTTGAACCTTCAAGAGGCAGAGGTTCTTCCGAAGCAATGATGCTGCTTCGTGTGATATATGCAGGCTCAGAAGGCAATAGGAGACTCGTAGAGAAGCTATGAAGCATCAAAACAACGGTAGCCATGGTTGGTCTACTAGATGCATTGTCTTGAACACACAGCAAGCCAATATGGATGCATCTTAGTATAGTTTGCATTGAATCTGAGCCAACCTGGAGACTGGAATCTATTATATTCGAAACTGTTCCTCTAAGCCAGTTTTTCCAAGCCTAAATGGATTCAACATAGTCAATGATAAATGTTACACATGGGCAATCATGAGGATAAAACCAATCAATAATTGTAGTTCATTAAGGCTAAAACTAGGGCTATCAATTGGAGCCCTATGATTCAGGCTTTAACAAACTCAGTCCCGACTCATATAATTAATCGGGTACAAAAATTTCACTCTCACTAATTCAATAGGCTTATAAACACACACACACAGATATATATATATATATATATACTAGTAATAAAGCACGTGCATTGCACGTGAATATGATGCCTTTTGTTTTTTTTTTATTTTGTGATTATGAGAAATTTAATTATTTTATATAAAAATGTATTTTAAACAAAGTGAATGAATTGAAGAATATTAAATTTCAATTCTACACGCTCTTCAAAAACCTTGATATGTGTTTTGACATTATGACAGTGCAATATTACTATAAAACACTTCCAATAATCCAACAATACATGAGATGAATCATTAGTGCAGGGGAATTTCATTTTTATTTTGAAGAATATGTTCAAAAACATGTTGAAAAATTTACAGTTAATGAAAGAATAAAATGCTTAATCATCAATTCAAAATTGTATCATTTGAAGATAAATTAGAAAGTATTTCGCAAAAAATTCAAGAACAATTCATTAAATTATATACAATGATCATGTGAATATTTCATTTTTAAGTGGTTTTAAAAGACTTTTTTTACTACCGGACATATGTATCTCTTGATGCATTAAGAAAATTTCATAATATTCCTAAATTTAAAGAATTCTCATTTTTTTGGACCACCAGAAAAAATGGATTATGCCTTCTTTTAAAATAGTAGACATTTCACTTCCTGAAAACAATTCAAAATATGTGTGATGATGTTATTTGAATGTGTTTGAGTACACATAATAAGTTACTTCTCAACTTTACAAAGAATACATTTTATGAGACATTTTTTTAGTTATTTTTATAGTTCTTTCCATTACTCTAGATTGGATTGTTTCCTATTTAATTATACTACATGAATAGTTGAATAACAAAAGTTACAAAGAACTTATTTAGGTAATAGTATGTTTGATTGAACTCAAAATTCTTCCTTTTATGTTAAATGGAGTCACATTTTTGTTCTACTAAATTTATTTTGTATTAATAATAAAAAAGGACAAATTTCAAAAACAATACAAAAGATACACTTTAGGAGAGTTTACTTAATAAGATTCATAACTCTTGATCATTATAAGCGTGCGATAGTGTCACATTCTTTTTTCTATTTAAATTTTATTTCATAAATAGTCCAAAAAATAAAAGACAAAAAGAACTTAAGTAGGAGATAATATCTAATTAACAACTCTTTCTCTTATATTGCATGAAGTCACATTTTTATTTAATTGATTTGTATATAGTCAAAAAAGAATAACTCTTCTTTTTTCAAAACATTATTTATATTTAAATGTTTATGGTTATCTAAACGAACATAGGTTGCACTTGGTAGGTGCAAGTTTTAAATTGTAATAATTTAAGTGCAAAGTTATTTTAAAATATAATACTTCTTAAACACTAAAATTTCTATATAATTTTCTGAATACCATGTTAAATTGATTATATATTATTATTTTCTTAAAACAATTGTTGTTGAAATACATGGTTTGAATTTCAAGTCCTAACCTCAAAACATTTGAATTTTTTCTTTAAAACTTTGCAGATAATAGCATTATGATACTAAAACTAACACTAAGGTATTTTATAAACCTATTGTATGCTCAACTATCATTATATTAAAAAATTTAAGTTATAAGGTTTTTATTTACAAAATAATGTTGTTTAAAAGATTTTGAAGTTCTTTCTCTAAAATATTGATGATTAAACTTAAAACCTATTTATTTTATAATTTATTATGAAATATGTCAACTCAAAGGTATACTTAAAATCCCATACATTGTCATGGTAATTATTAATTTGGTGAAAGACAGCATTGAATTCCAAGAACAGTTGTTTATTTAACTATATAGTTGTAAATAATATACATATTTATTCTTTTTAGAATTCAAGTTCTTTATTCAATTAGTATGATCAAATCAGTAATTTTGAATTATAATCATTTGCGAGATTAGATTTTTAACATGGTTGGAAAAGTTTTAAAAAAGAATTTCACAAAATTGACTTAATTGCTTTCCAAATGATGCAAAATATCATTTCTTTATGTGAAAAAAAGATCCATCACACTCAAGTAAATTTGTTTTATATTATGGATATGCAAAACTTCATTTTTTTAATACAAAGTATATCATATATTATCTTATTTTATTTCATTTATGAAATCAACTTTCGAAATGATTTTTTATGTATTTTTAAAATTTTAAATCCTTGTTTTATTGATGAAGTTTTTTTCAAAAAATGAAATTAAAGGGGTTCTTTCACAAGTAAAATTACAACGCAACATTAATAGTATTCTTCCAATTATTTTCCATTTTCATTAAGGAAAATCTTACATCTTGTACATTTTTTTTGTTATGAGCCCTCTTTATATTTTAAATTTTACCTTAGAAACATGTACCTAAAATCCTTTTCATCCTTCATAGATTGTAAAAGTCAATGCTTATGAGCCATTTAGATAGTATGCAATTTGTTTTTTGAACTTTGAACTATATATACAATTTTTTGAATTATTTTATCAATCACCAAACGAAAAGGAACTTGCTAGTGGAGTGCTTATTCATAACCCAAATTTTAATATATTATTTTTTGTAACAACCTATTTGTTAAAAAAGAATCCTATAATAATTTGAAATTATGTTATCATGTGTTAACATAATTTAGTGCAATTTAGCACATTGCTCGTTTTCTTTGAATTTGCAGTTAATTTGTATTAATCATCGTCCTTTACTTTTAATAAGTCAAAACTAAATCATGAACAAAAATCAAAGTTTCTTGGTATTATCAATCTCTTGAGGATTGAATTGAAGTGCAGATACAGGTATTTTTTATGCAGAATTGTTTTATTTTAGTTAATAGCAAAATTTAAATTCAATGAACTTCACAAGGGAATATGAAGAGTTTTGTAGCTGTAATACAATTAGAACACAATTAATATAACATAATAGCACATAAGGGTATTTTAGGCATATTAGAAAACTAACACTACAAAGTGCAAAGACTCCAAAACAACTAAGACTCACCATACTTTTAAAGAGAGAATAGATATATATATATATATGGGCTCAATATTTCGGCTTAATGTAAAGTAAAGTTCATGAGCTTTTTTTGAGCCGAACGGGTCGAGTTCAGTCCGCCTTAGCCCTATTTACAGTCCTAGCTAAAACTATGTATATTTGTTCATACTTACACAGCTCAGAAGGTCCTCCTCATTTTGGCCAAATCTGAAATAGTAATTCTTTCTGCCACTTATGATTTCCAAGATTAACACTCCATAGCTGAAGACATCTGACTTGTTTGATACTAATCCACACAATGCATACTCTGGCGACATATATCCACTGCATAATTGTTATTGTTAGGAATAATAAATAGGCTTAAGGCACATTTTAATGAAGACACAATCAGAAGTTATATTAGCTATGATTAGTTAATTACCACACACTACTTGTTAATATACACACACATGAAAACTTACTAGGTCCCCACAATTCTGTTCGTATTGGCTGCACTCTCATCAAGTTGGAACAATTTGGCCATACCAAAATCTGATATTTTGGCATTCATGTCATCGTCTAAGAGAATATTACTAGCTTTGAGATCACGATGAATAATCTTCACTCGAGAATCTTCATGTAGATAAAGAAGTCCCTTAGCAACACTCTCTATGATTTTGTAACGTAGATTCCAAGGCAATAATAATTTCTTTACCGGATCTAAGTTTGACCAACAATGCAAATCAAAGAAAAATTATTATTATAGGGACAAAATGTTAAATATAAATTAGTGAATTAACTATCTTCTAAAGCCACGTTATACTCTCAAATTTCTAATTGCGTCAATTGAAATTGTTACTAGTATATTTTTTTATTCAAATAGATAATGAGAATTTTATATTTGTATCATAAAATGACAAAAATCGCTATATGAAGAAAGCTCGTTTGACTTTTTGATGTTTCACAGGAGGTTGTTTTTGTGTATTTGATATAAGATAATCACTTGTCTACTATTAATTTCAACATGACAAGTAAACTAGTGGGGTAGCTTTTTTTTCTTTAATGTAAAAAACGAAGATCAAGAATTTTAGATATAGTAGGCAGAAAACCATACCAAAGAGGACTTGATCAAGGCTCCCGTTTGACATGAACTCGTAGACCAGCAGTCCTTCTGTTTTTTTCAGGCAGAAACCCAACAATCTAACCAAACTTTTGTGTTGAAGCTTTGTCACCAATAAGACTTCATTCCTAAATTCTGTTTCACCTTGTCCTGAATTTTTAGATAGTCTTTTTACAGCTATCTCTTTGCCATCTGACAGAGTACCCTGAGACAAATTTTGGAACAATTTCCGTAACAAATTAAACTATTTCAGTACAAGTTCATGAAGTACATCACTTCTAGCTCATTCAGTCGTTCTGACATTTTTCAGCATAAAATTTTTTATCACTGAAAATAATTCACTAATCTTCTGAAAGTGTAATGCATGTTAGTCCAATAGACTTTTTTCAACACAATTTGAGATGAAAAATTCGCCCATATAAGTGTCTAAATTGTGGCTTTTTTCTGTAAAAATCAAGGTCCCAAATGGATAGGATGGTCTAAATAAGACATCAAGTAATTGAGTTGCCAAAATTGAGAATAACCAAGTGTTTATGTAGGCTTTTTCGCCCTGTTTAATTTGCTGGAACGATCAAGCTTTTTGAGCGCATACCTTGTAAACAGCACCAAATCCTCCTTTTCCCAACAAGTTAGCATCAGAGAAACTATTTGTTGCTGCACTAAATACTCCAAAATCATATTGCACCGTTTCCACCCTGTCAATTTCATCTGCATACTCACAACAGCAAAACAATGAATGTTTGATTAACTTGAATTGCCGACTGAAATCACACAATAATACTTTCGATGCCACAGAATAATAAGTAATACTTGTTTTTCCTCAAATCTTGATGCATGCTTTTGCGTCATGCTCTAGTATTATGCTGTGGATGTATGAAGAAAGCTTTAAATTGCCCAAGCAAGCAAAATTATTCCCTATTGAGCCTGAGACCGTTGGACTAACACACTTTACCAAGATTGGTATTATCAGTTTACAGTGGTACATATGCAGAATGATCAGTTGGCTTGGATGAGACAAGAATATCCTTGAACTTACCATCATGTGTCTCTCCTTTCCACCAGTTTTGCCATTTTCTTCGGCAAATGAAAATGCTAAAAACGAGTATTAAAAGAACTACTGCAGAGATGACACAAATAATGATAATGGTAGTCTTACTCTCGTCCTTTCCTGCAAAAATGTGATGTAGTTATCCTCAGGAAGCAATATATAGAAAATTTTGTTTGAACGCTTATAACACTCGGAAGAAAAAGCCCTTTAGGTCTAATGTGTATTATTCATTACAGACGTCTTTGGTTCTGTATGAGAGGACTACATATGATCTTTTGAAATTGCTAAAAACACTCAGATTGATTTCTGTTCACTACCTTAATTAAAGAACCCCCCCCCCCCCCCCCCCCCCCTCCCCTCAACAACAACCACAAAAAAAAAAAAAAAAAAAACCCAAAAACAACACCCAAGAAAAAAAAAAAAGGGTATTGAGCAAATTAAAGCTGTATTTTGCAAGAGATCAGATTAAGGGATAATTTACATACTTCCCTTGTGGCATATGTCAAATACAATTAGATGATAGTCATTTGCATAATTAGACTTACCTAACTAATTTGATATTTTTGTCCAACAATTGCTGATGTATGCGGGAAAAAATTATATGTACTCATTAATACTTCTTTGTATTCTGTATTGTTTGAAGCCAAATAGACTGCTTGTAATACCTTTTGGGGGTGGTGCAGGCGATTGTGATAACGCCAAAGGTGGTGGTGGCTGTGGCTGTGGCTGTGATCGCGACAGAATTTCAGTCTCATTGTAGAAGGGGAATGCCTCATGCCAATAACTACAGCTTGGTCCAATAACTCTGGCTCCATCTTTCCCATGACAGCATTTTGCCAAAATTTCTAAAGCCCGTCCAAGGCAAAGATTGCAGTCTCCAGCATCCAAATTAGGTGTGCACTGCGTAAATGCATAGATAGTCGGAAGATTACTATCATTATCGATTTTTCCTGCAGCAAACTTGAGGAGTGAGGAACCCCCAGCTGTTTGATCTCGTAGAGTGTTTGTCAAATTACTCAGCTGCTGTAAAAAGAGGTTCAAATTTGGAAGAACTTTTGCACTTTGCCGATTAAAACTCGGTTCTCTGCTCATGTTATGAAGGATGTTCTTGTTTGACGAATATCTTAACATACAATAAGGATACCATCCAATTGCCTCCTTTCGATAAGGACACACTTCCACGATCTTTTTGACAGAATGATTGACACAAACTTGACAGTCCTGATCACTATCGTCTCCTCTACAGAGTGCAACGGCATACACTCTGTCAATATCTTCACCCTCCGAGGAATTGTAGAATCCATAGGGACTAATGTTAGAGGAAAGGGAAGAAAAAAGGGTGTTCAAATTAGTCTGGTATCTGCTGTTTTGTGTGTAGTTGCCTACATCATTTGAGCAGAAAAACTCTACGAAACTTGGTTGAGAATAAGCGAGCCCAACTATAGTCAGGAAGCCAAAGATTGACAAATACCATCTTTCAGATCCCATTATTGCACTCATCCAACAACGTAGACAAAAGAGTCATCATGCTCACCTAATCCATAACTGCAAACAGCTGATTCTTTGACAGGAACCTAATTAATTGATCTATTACGAGGCTTGGAAAACTGATAGATTTCTACCAACCAACAGAATGTCTTGATGTATGAAAGAGTTAAGCTTACAAGAAACTTTGGCATTGAATAAGATGTGCAATATCTCGGCTAAATGGAAATATCTGCCGTAGGGAATGGGAAATCACCGACTATATTGTTGAACAAACTTTAGGTTCCCATAATATGGGATGGAAGGGGCCACCCAAGTCTAACTTCTATACTGGGTTGGCTTGCACTCATTAGATTTACACGCAAATAATTTCACTTTTGTTCATGCCGATTTCTAAGTAGTGTCATAGATGATTATAAACAGGAAGAATGAAGCTCCGCCCTTTGGCCAAACTACTCTCGGCAATGATATTTTATTATTGAAGGAACTATTCGTGTCAAGCCTCACGCCCGGGAATGTGGCACCCGCCATGCCCTAAGCTACACTAAGACACAAGACTAATCAAATCACATACTAACCATTCCAATACCACAAAACATTACCTGAGTATATAAGTCATAAAATAGCATGATAAATTTATTAGTGCCAATCAGCTAAAATAACAATTAACAAGTGGAAGATGATGGTGATTAATTTATTAGTGCCATGATAATCGGGAACCTTACCAACATTGGCTTTGCATCTTTGCAGTGGAATAGTCAGTAGCCTCAACCCCAAAAACGGGATACAGACTGAAAACTACAGAATTATATTATGTAATTCAATATTTATTATTCAACAGTTCAAAAAGAAAATGAATATTATGACTTGAGTAAATGGTCCCAGCAATTGCATACTACAAAGTATGATTAAATGATTTCCGTGTAGCACAAATTTAATAATGAGCAAAAATGAACATTTAGTGAATCAATTTTGGCCCTTAATGTTTATTGACTGGCTTTCTAAACCACAAAGTACAAGAGCGAAACTACAAAAGCAATGACTTGCACTTTTGTAACCAGTAAGCAAAAATGACGATTAACAAGTAGAGACGAACTGATGATGATTGATGTTTTTGTGACATAATAATTCATGAACCTTACAAACATAGCATTGCATTTTTCTTTGCAGTGTAATAGTCAATACTCTCAAACCTAGAAACGGGGTATATAGACTGAAGATCACGGCAATCTTCATTATTCAACATTTTGAAAAGAGAACGAATACTATGATTTGAGTAAACGGTCCCACAATTGCATACTATATGCTATGACTAAATGATTTCCTTGTAACACAAATCTAATAATAAGCAAAAATGAACATTCAATTAATTGATTTTGGCCCTTAACGTTTATTGAAATGTCAAAGAGAAAAAATGCACACTTTTATTTTGTAAGGAGCTCGAGCTGTATTGAGTGGCTTTCCAAACCATAAAGTATAAGAGCGGAGCCATAAGCAAGAACTTGCAATTTCCACTGCCAATCAGCTAAGATGACAATGACGATTAACAAGTAGAAGCAAACTGATGGTGATTGATTTATTAGTGCCATAATAATTCGTGAATCTTACCAACACAACTTTGCATTTGTCTTTGTAATGGAGTAGTCAATAGTTTCAACCCAAAAAGGAGATAAAGATTGAAAACTATGAAATTGACCATGTAGTGCAATATTAATTATTCAACAATTCCAAAAGAAAATGTATACTAGGACTTTGAGTAAACGGTCTCGCAATTACATACTACAGACTATAATTAAATGATTTCCATGTAACACAAATTTAATAATGAAAATGAATATTTGATGATTTCCATCGAAGACAAATCTAATAATTGATGATTAATAATAAGGAAAAGAGTTAGAAAATGTAGGAGAAAAATAGATTGGGTGTCAACGTAATTTGTTGCAATCATACTACTTTGAAGTAAAGTTCACGCATAACTAATTCATATTCGGGCTTAAAAATTAGTGCACAAGAAATTACTAATTATTGAGGCTCAATCCTAGAGGGCATAAGAAATTATTGCACAACATTGTAAAAATCATTAAAGGATAATTTCACATGCCTTCTATGAGGTTTATCGTAATAATTCTAGCTCCTTTCAGGTTTTAGTAATTACACTTACTTCCCTTATTCTAATAGTTTTGGTAGCAAAAAGACCTCATTTTGCTGATGCAAGCAAAAAAAAAAAACTAAATATCCTAAAGTGGCTCTAATTTTTTTTAAAAAAATAAGAAGATTTCTTAAAAAGTAATAAATTAATTAGTCCAATATAAAGTCAAAAATAGGCTTAATGTTGTCCACGTACTACCACTCAACGCTCATCTAGTTATGTACTCTAGTATACCATCTATCCTCAACATCTTTATCTTTATCCAAAACATCCCATAAACAAACAAGATAACTATTACGAAAATGAAATGATCATATCAATTTAGAAATTTTATGTATACTCAACTAGTTATATACTCCAGTATACCTTCTATCTTCAACATCCTTATCTTTATCCAAAACATCCCATAAACAAACAAGATAACCATTATGAAAATGAGATGATCATATCAATATAGAAATTTTGCGTATACGTGAACCTACATTCTCAAAAGCAATTAAAGTACTGGTAAGGTTTTTTTCTTCTTTTTATTTTTTCCTCTTTTCCTTTTTTATATTCATGTAATTTTTTCTAAAGTAATTATAGTTACATTCATGGGTATTGTACTAATCTCAAGTGCCCAAAGATAGTAAGTATAATTATTGAAACCTGAGGAGATCAGCCAGGTATAAGGGAAGATAAGTGAAATTATCCCAAAATTTTAAGGATAATTCAAACTGAATCATGTTCCAGCTTTCAAGTTATTATTCAGTTTGCATAAGTTGATCCAAACTCATGCAAAAGGAGATGCGCGTAGTGTATGCATGACGCATATAGGGGCCAATTTTTAGCTGTTATGTGAATCCATGATCGTTGAATCTTTGTAGTTACTGGGTAAAAGTGGCAAGTCTTGATAATTAGGCTCTATGTCATGTTCCTAATCTTCATGTGTATCAGCTAGACACAGGAAACACTTGCGAGGCATTTCTAAGGAGTTCAATTTATCTTCAAGCATCTCCACAACTTTGTTTAATCATCTGTATGGACCTAGTGCTACTAAGATCATCCCAGTTACCATCTCTTGTTCGTCCTCAGTTCCATCTTCCGTTCCATCCCGATATCCTTTCCTTCGCTAAGTTAGTCATAGATACTCTAGGGGAAGTAAATTTAGCTTATGGATCCAAAATTTTCGCTCTACCTGCCATTTCCATCTCAGCAACCATAAAAAATATATACATTTGCTTTGTATGACTATATACATATATATATATATATATATATATATATATATATGACACACACACACACAATAGATTGAAATGCATTTGTGATTATAAAATAATTCAAGAGGGAAGAGGGAGTATTGGAAGTAAAAGAGTTGTGGTAGGAGGATTATTTGATTACAATTGCATTGGATACAATACGTTTAACAGAATCATGATTAGAATAGAAATTCAAAAGGGTAATGTTTTGCACTTTGTGCGATAGTGCAATTAATTATATTGTAATTGAGGTTGAATCACAAAACTCTTTACCTTCCCTTTGTAAAATTCTTGAATTTACATTATACTGGTAATTCAATTTCTCATATGAAACCATTACAAAACTCTTTACTTTCCCTTGTAAAGTTCATTGAATTTACATTATGCTGGTAATTAAAATAAATCAATTCCTCATACAAAACCATTTAACTACCCTTTTACTCAATCGTCATACAATGAATCTTAACATAGTACAAGAGGGCATTTTAGGCATATTTAAAAACTAACATCACAAAATGCAAAGACTCAAGATTCATCATAGTTTTAAAGAGAGTATAGATATAGATATAGATAGATATAGTATAGATATAGATAGATACATAGATACAAATATAGATAGAACATCTCAGTTTGTTGTTTATGTATTTAAGTACAGTGTCGATCCCTAAACTTCACATGACTTGCATTATAAATCACATTCTACTTGTTCTCAAATACTACCATAAAATTATAATCATAATGGATCAATTATACTAATATTAAGATGGATGAAAGAACAAGACTAAATAAGAGTGGTCAGAAACACAAGGGACTAAAACTGCAATTTTTTCCATAGTTTATTTTAGCTACAAATATATATAAGAGAAAATTGCAATTTTTGTATCAAATGCTTGGAATATCGATTAGTTCAATCCTTAAAGTTTCGACAAAAGCAAATCTAGTGCCAAATGTTTCATTTTTTTAGCATGTTTAGTCCTATTGACCAGTTTTACAAAAATTTTATTGAAATTTAATGACGTGATACTCATGTGTCGGTTACAAAAATTTTCAAAAAGAATTAGATTAAAGAAAAAAAATTTAATTGCTATAATTTGTAATTAAAGACACTAATTTGAGTTCATAAATATTACTGATGAACTCATGGTCTAAATCATCTAAATTTTGATGAGTATCAAACTTATGATGAAGAGTACAAATATGCTAAATGGGTTCCTATTACAGTTAAAGAAAGGCAGGTTGAAAAAAGGAAGAAGTTTGGCAATCCGAATGACCATCCGGACGCACAATGCGGACGTCCGGATGGCCAGAACACTCGAACTGAAGATGGTCAAAAGGTATCCGGACGATGGTCCGAACACTCATGCGGACGTCCGGATGTACGGAAACACCAAAACTCAAGATGATCAGAAGGTATGCGAATGAGGGTTCGGATGATCATGCGAACGTCCGGACACATAGAAATATCAAAACCAAGGATGGTCAGAAGGAATGCAGACGAGAGTCCAAACGCTCATACGAACGTTCGGACACAGGGAAACACCAAACTTGGAGATGGTCAGAAGGCATACGGACGAGGATTAGGACGAAGTGCAGATGTTCGGACCATCAACAGATACAGCTTTTGGATGTTGATCCGGACGTGATCCAGACAACGATCCGGATGTGATCTGGACAACTATCCGGACGTCCGGACCTCTCTATGTGGACATCTGGACCAGGCAGAAATGTATCTAACGACTAGTTTTTCTTTATAACCATTAGAGGTCAAATCAAGCTGTTTTCTCATTGAGTATAAAAGCAAAATAGTGCAAAATGTTTAGAAACCTTTTGCAATTGTTGTAATAGTGATTTTTGAGTGTTTCTTGAAAGAAAAAGATACTCTCACGAAGTGAACTTTGTATTTGCAAGAGTGAATTCTAATTTGTGAGTGATCAATTTAATTCTATGGTTGAAAGGTTAGCTAGACAACTGTAAAACTTCTTACCTCAACTAGAGAGTGTCTAGGGTGAGTGAGAAGTGATCCAACTCTTTGTACACATTGGTGTTGAATCACAAAACAAAGGAAGGAATTCAAGTGATCAAAGCGTCAAGTTTATGAGCTTGGAAGCAATTGAGTTTGTTATTTTAACTTCTCTCTTATTTAAAGTTTTGTCTATTGTGCTTCTTTTTATATTGGATCTTGCACCATAAACTTATTTGACCACCTAGACAACTTGGTAAATTTATTTTGCTTTTGAGATAAATTATTGTAACTAAGCTAAATTTTAAAGGAACCTAATTCACCTCCCTCTTAGGTTGCATATTGGGCCAACAATTGGTATCAGAGCTAGTACTACAATTTTGATAGCTTAACAAGCTGGAGAGATCCATGGCAACCACAAACAATGCCTTATTCTTAGAAGGACAATCCATTGCTAGACCCCCTATGTTTAATGGAGTAAATTATATTAGTTGGAAGGCTAGGATGGAAATATTTCTACAATCAATTGATATTAAGCTTTGGTATATAGTGAATGAGGGTCCTTATGATTCATACATTGTTGATCCAAATACCGGTACTCGTAGACAAAAGACAAGACAAGACAAGAACTTACTCCCATCGATAGAACCAATCTTACTCTTAATGCCAAGGCTATGAATGTGTTGTACAACGCTTTAGATGCCAATGAGTCAACTAGAGTAAAATGGTGTAAGACGGCAAAAGAAATTTGGGATAAGTTGAAAGATATTCATGAAGATAGTGATAATGTTAAAGCAAAGAAAGCTCTATTAGTCACCAAGTATGAATCATTTAAAATGGAGCCTCATGAGAACATTGACAGATGTATTGTAGATTCAATGACATTATTAAAGATTTAGAGGCTTTACAAAAGGAGTATAGCTTGGGTGAGAAAAATAGAAAGATTTTAAATGTATTGCCCAAGGAATTGGAAAGCAAAGTCACGGTTATAGAGAAATCCAAAGACTTAAACACCATGCCAATTGAATTTTTTGTTAATTCTCTAACCTCTTTTGAACTTAAATTGAAATTAAAGGTACAAGAGGAGGAAGAGGCCAAAATTAAGAAGCACATGACATTGAAGTCTTCACAAGATGATGAAGACAACTTCTCAATTGATGGTGAGGACATGGATGTGGAAGACAATGAATTAGCTCTACTCAAAAAGAGCTTTAAGAAATTCCTCACAAACAAAAGGAGATTTAGAAGAGGAGGATCAAATAACATCAATCAATCAAGTTCCTCAAGAAATAGAGGAAACAAAAGGCATCAAAGAAGCAAAAGGACAAGTGCTTTAAGTGTGGGACAACTAGGACACTATATGAATGAGTGTCCTTCAAAGAAGAAGAAGGAAGTAAGAGGAGAAAGAAAACAAAGATTCAACAACTTCCAATTGACATGGAATAAGTGCAATTCCCATGGAGAATGTTGCACCCCGAAATGACACGTAGTGAGGTCGTTAACTGTTGTGTCCCGAAGAGACGTCCGGTCCGAGACCCTTTTGAAAACAAAGTTTTTTTTTGAAAAAAACTATGCGTGTGTGAGAAAAATTGAGTTTTTATTGAAAAAAGTGTTTATTTAGAAAAAATGGTATTTTGAAAAATAAAAGAAGGCCGGGACTAAAAAAGTGCGACAGTTTTGGCCGACTAATTTTTGAAAAAGGGTTTTATTTTAACATGAAGTCGCCACTTGTTACTGAGTTAGGGTGTTCCAAGTCACCCGAAAAATCGTTTAACAAAACAAAAGTAAAATTTTAAAAAATCATTTAAAACCCTTTTCCGACTCCAATCTACAAAAACGAGGAGAAAAAGGTTCGGGAGTCACATTTGAAGAAAGGGAAGGCAAAGGCTTAAGCCTAAGGTACCCTTTCAACCTAGCCGAGGCTAGTTGTGAGATTTAATCAAAATTTTCTAAATTAACCCTAAGTTTTATCACGTTCAGATGTATCTAAATGAATGCAAATCCTAAGTCTAAATGTGAGTATCGGGAGGGTCGAAATGTTCCATCGATGCTTGGTTAAGATTATAGCATTAATTGCGAAACCCGAATCGAGACCTCGAAGGAGTCACAAGTGTAGATGCAAAATGGAATGTAAAAACAAAAGAAAATAATAATATATAGTAAGTGAAGAAGGAAAGAGGATATGCAACATGACGGGTATGGGGGACTAATAACTTGTGATTGAATGTTTCTACTCATGGAGGGGCAAACAGCATGTACGTCACCGCTTTCCATGTGAGTAGGCGACTATTTCTAGTCGGATCACACAAAAATGACTTAAATTCTAAGTGAGATGCTACCTAGATGTCATGCATTTGAAGATGTGTCAAAATAAAATAATAATAATAATAATAATAATGAAAATCATGCAAAATAGAAAGAAAATTAAAAGTGTGTGAAATGATATGAAATGCACACAAATGCACCTAGCGCTAAAATGCCCTAAGGGTCTAGCATTCGACTAGCCCTTTTTAGGGATTCCCACTAGCGTTGGACTAGCGAGGAAACGATGAAGTCACAACTAGCGTTGAACTAGTGTGGTGATGGAATAACATAAAACATGAATTAAATGGTAAAACATGAATTAAAAGCAAATTAAACATATAAAAACATATAAAGTCAAGTAGGAGCATGTAACACGTAATCATGATATCTAGATGCAAAAATCCTAAGGAAAGTGGTAGAACAAATAAACACGCAATCACACAAAAGCAAATATGCCCTAACTATTACACCAGGGGAATTTCTATACAATTTCAAGGGGAAAAACAAAAAGCGAAAGTGGCCTATCTATTATACTTACTATCTAAATATAAATTTTTTGCTGAAAATATGAGAAATATTATCTAGCCGTTACATTGACTATGTAAAAATACAAAAATATTATATTTTTGCCAAAATAACAAAATTTGAAATTAAATAACATAATAGAAATAAACATGCAAAAAGCATGTAAAGTAAGAAATGTACGAAGAAAATGCATAAAATAAAAAATAAAAAAAATCACACAAGGGCACATTGGATCACATTAAGAGAAAAATCAACGAGGAATAGGGATACCTCTTGAAGACTCGGTACTTAGTGCTATCAAAATGAACAAATAAGTCAAAGTACCACTATTTAAATAAATAAAGCATAAAAATAAGTTGCAATAAATTATGAGGTAAAAATGTAAATGGAGCAATATTCTAAGGAGAAAAATGCAAATTCCAGCAAACTAAGGGGACAAAACATAAATTTCAGCAAGCGTAAGGATAAAGAATAAATTGCAGCAATTATGGGGAGCCAAAGATAAAAATTACAGCAGGTATTTAAAGTCAGGAATGAAATTTCAGCAATATTCAAGGACAAGAATGGAATTTCAGCAAGCATCAATTGACAAATTACAATTTTCAGAAATATTCAAGGGTACAAATGTAATTTCAACAAACATGGAGACCAAATTGCAATTTTCAGCAAACCCAAGGACAAAAATAAAATTTCCAGCAATGCATAGGGTCAAATTGTAATTTTCGGCTATATAAAAGGACTAAAATAAAAAATTTCAGCATCTTTAACTATTAGAATACAAATTCCAGCAACAAAGGGGAGCCTAAAATTAAAAATCTAGACACTTAAAAGGATTAAAACACAAATTCCAGAATTGTGCAAGGATTAAAACATCAATTCCAGCAATACGTAGAGATTAACATATAATTACAGCAGGTCATAGGGACTAAAAATGCAAATTCCAGCAACACACGGGCTAAAAAATGAATTTTCAGCAACTTAAAAAAAAACAAAAATGAATTCCCAACAATTTAAAGGAGCCAAAAATGAATTTCCAGCAATGTTTGGAAATTTAAAACAAATTTCAGCAACACATAAAACATTAAAATACAATTTCCAGCAGTTAATGGAGGTTTTAAAACAAATTCCAGCAACACAAAGGACTAAAATACAATTTCCAGCAATTAATGGGAGTTTAAAAACAAATTTCCAGCAAGTCAAAAAGACTTAGAATAAAGAATTCCAGCAATATAGGATTGAAACTAAAATTCCAGCAAGTTGGGGGCAAGGACATTAATTTACAGCAAGTATGGAGGTAGAATTGAAAATTTTAGCAAAGTATTAAGGGCTAAAATTAAAAGTTCAGCAAAGCACCGGGGCCTAAAACAAAATCCAACCACTTGGAGGGATTAAAAAACAAAATTTCAGCAACATATAAAGACTAAAACAAAAATTCCAGCAGCAATAGGGGGCTAAAAACAAATTTCTCAGCAATATATGAGTGTCAATTGAAAAATCCAGCAAACAATAAGGACTGTAATTGAATTTCCAGCAAACTATAGGGATTAAAATGAGTTTCCGGCAAGTGTGAGGGACCAAATTGTAATTGAAGTAACCACTAAGATTTAATTACAATTAATCAAAACTTAATTGAAAGAAACTAAAAATTAATGGGGTCAATCTATAAAAGATAGGGGCAAGTCACAATCAGAATAATGCCAATTTAAAGTAAAATTGAGTTAATTAATTATCAACTTGATTAACCAAAGCAATTAACTAAACCAAAGCTGTATTACACAAATTAGGTAAAAACAAAACAAATCAGCAAGCATAAAAGGAACTAAAAAATAAAACAAGTTGCAAACAAAGAGAAGAGCCCCAATTTCCCCAATTCTGTCAACTGAAGCTATTAGTTTTTCTTCCCATTTATTTCTCTGATTATCTTATTAATTAACCAGTGAAATGAAAATAACGACCAAATTTAGAAAAAAGAATAAAATCCAACCATTCCCCAAATCTCATTCAGTCTTCTTTTTCCTCAAACTCCTGACAAATTTTCTCTACTTGCTCTCTCGATGTTCCCTCACTCTCTTTCTCCCTCTACGTTCTCTCTTTTCCTTCTCATTTCTCTTTTTTCCTACGTCTTCTTTCTGATTCTCTCTCTCACTCCCATCCGAATCGAGTTCTCTCTTCCTCTCTGTTCTTCTGCTTTTCTATTCTTCTTTCTCTTCTTATTCTTCCCTCGTTCTTTCCTCTGGTCTCTGGTTTCTTCCAGTCTTCTCTCTCGTTCTCTCTCTGTCCTCTCTCTCTCCCCACTTCTATTTCCTCTCTCATCTCCTTCCCCAGAAAATCCCAATTCCCCAATTTCTCTGTCGAATCCCCTGGGTTTTGGTCTCTCTCTGTGTCTCCAATTCATCTGATCCGGGCAAGGATAGGGGTTTGATTGAGGGCTATGGAAACAAAAGGATGGTTTGTGTGATTCAATGGATTTGCTGCAGGACTTTGCTGTTGTTGTTTTTTTTATTTATTATTTATTATTTATTATTTTTATTTTAGGCATTAATAAAGTATCTTGGTGGTAATTTGGGCTGTTGTTGGCTTGGCACAAGGGATTTGTGGAGTTGTTTGGGCAGTGATGGCGTGTGATTTTGGGAAGCAATGGAGGCTGTGGTAGGGGCTTGTGAATGCCCGAATAATGGTGGTGGATGGGCAATGGCGTAGGGGTGACTGTGAGCTGGTTTTGATGGAGGATATTTGATTTGTGTTGAATTGGTTTGAACTGATTGTAGGTAGTGATGCCCCGGCGGGCGGTGATGGTGATTTCATATTGTGCGTGTCTATTCAATTGTTTTGGTGTTGTTTCTCTTTGTAGGTGAAGAACTGAAGAGACTGGGGGTTGTCTGTGGTGGTTCAATTGGTGGCTTGGTTGACGAAGTAGTGTTGATGGTGAAGGGCTCTGTTTTTGTTATTTTGCTACAAGTCTTTGTAGGTGATGAGTTGTGATGAAGGGCAATGGAATGGTTTTGCTATTTTTCTGTGTGTTGCATGGTTCAAAGACTCGGCCGAGTCCCGGAACGAAGCTCTCCGATCCGAGACCGCTCCGATTCTACTCGGAGACGGTAGATTCGCCGAAAACTCACCGGAACTCGGTTGACTCGGACCGAGTTATCTCCGAGTCGGAGAAAAACGGCCGAGTCGTGACCGAGTCTCCGAGTCAACTCGGGCCAAATAAAAAAAAATCACACTAAAACTCCCACCTTCACTCTCAATGCCACCTCAGTGACCACCAACTCACCAAATCACAGCAACACAAACCATCAAATCAAAGCCACAAGACGGCGGGGGGCTATTTTTTGCAGAGGGAGATGGTGCGTGGGAAGAGATAGTGGTGGTGTTAGTTGGCAGATTGGACAGAGAGGAAAAAGAGGGCGGCGAGAGAGGAAAGAAGGAGAGGGTTGGTCGCAAGTGGTGGCTGAAGAAGGAGAAACAGAGAGGGAGATAGAGGCAGTGGGTAGAGGGACAGAGGCAAGGGTGGGGATGGAGTGGTAGATCGAGAGAAGAGGGAGGAATGTAGGGGAAGTTCCGTGAGAGGAAGGGGGAGGTGTAGTGCAATTAGAGATAAGAAAAAAAAAGAAAAAAAAATAGAGTTTTAATTAAGAAAAGAAATGAGACTTGCTTTCCTTAAGTAAGAAGAGTCTGAAGATTATATAGTGCTGTGGACATAAAGCTCAATTACTTTTATTTGTAATTTAAAAAGAGTATTTTTCAAAGACCTAGCCAAATTAGATCTCAAACTAATTTTATGTATTAATATAAAAAAAAAAGTTTGGCTTGTTCGTGCAACTAAAAATAAGTTATGAAATCAGTACCATAAAAGATAGAAAATTAATTTAGATTAGGAAATAAAAAAATAAAAAAATATTTTTTTTAACAATCGATTTATAGAAGATTTTTAGTTAAATAATGCAGGCATGTTACATCACAAAATCTCTTCTGACATTTTTATTTTCAATTCCCCTGATAAACAATTATAACGGGTGGGCATGCTTTGAAAAAATTAATTCTTTTTACTACTCTTCCATTTACTTTTATAATTATTACTTCTAAAATTGTATTCTATGCTATTTTTATTTTGTTTATGATAGTATTGAATGCTTAAAGATATATATCATCTTTTTATATCGTTAAAAATAAGATTTTTCTTTACAAATATTTTTGGTTATTTTTGTTTAGCATATTTTTTTTATATTTTGAATGATTATTTATAATTTTTCAAATAAAATTTATTTTAAAATATACGTCTCGCCGAGACCGTGACCGATATGCCGAGTCCGATGTGGAAACGGTACGAGCCGCGACCGCGACTTTGAACCATGGTGTGTTGTTTAATGTTATTTTCTTGCAGGTCTTTAATTGTTTGTTTCGGTGGATTTATGGTTGATTGTGGGGGCATGGGCGTGAGAATTTGAGGGTGGCGATTGTGACTTTGGTTGAAGATTGTTGGGTTGCTTCGGTAGGGGAGAAGTTGAGCAGGTAGTGATGAAGCTGTGGGCATTATGGTGAACTGGTGGACTGGTGGTGGGAGAAGAAATTAATGGTGAAGGAGGTGGTGGTCTGATGGTAAGAAAGAGAGAAACGGTGGAAAGAACCAAAATGTTAACCAGACCAAAAACAAAAAACAAAACAGGAAGCAAAAAAATTCAGAAGAATCCATCTAAAATCACAAAATAAACCTAGACTTTGTAGCTCCATTCATTCAATTTTGACAGCAAAAATGGAAAAACATGAACTAAATGGCAAGAAATCAAACTAAGATGTTACCTTTTTGAACTAATTGGTGATGAACAGTAATGATCCCCTTTGATGACGATGAACAGTAGATGGAACAGTGAAGAAACCGTAGGAAATGTGTGTGTATTTTTTGGTGGCTTGGTGTGTGTTTTGATCTTTAAAGCATAAAAGAAAAAGTGTCTTTTAGGTTTTTTTTTTTCTCTTGCTTTTTCTAATTTAAGGGGGTATTTATAGGGTTAGTTGTCTTGGTCACCAAGAATACTACAAAATAACAAAAATGCCATCGGTAATAATAATTTTAATTTTATTAAAAAAATCAGGAATTAATGCAAAGAAATGATAGTAAATTCTAAAATTTGCCAAAAAATTGAAAGTAGATTTCAAATTAAAGCTTAGAGCTTAAAATTGATCAAAAACGCGGTCGAGGTGTGAAATGACGATTTTGCCCCTAAACGACGAAAATATATAGAAAATAGCTATTGGCCTCAAAATATTACCAAAAATTAAAAAGAAGCTTACAACCCTAAAAAATGCATTTATGACTCAAAATTTGACGAAAAATGAATTTAAACTGTAAAAATAACGACTTCGCCCCTAGACAATAAAAATTCACAGAAAAATAGCTATTGATCTCGAAAAATTACCAAAAATTAAAAATAAGCTTAAAACCCTAGAAAATGCATTTATGACTCAAAAATTGATGAAAAATAAATTTAAACTGTAAAATGATGATTTTGCCCCCAGACAATGAAAATTCACAAAAAATAGTTATATTATTAAAAATTAAAAATAAGGTTAAAACCCTATAAAATGCATTTATGACTCAAAAATTGACGAGAAATGAATTTAAACTATAAAATAACGATTTTGCCCTTGAATGTAGTATTTACAGAAGAAATAGCAACCGTCTCCGAAAAATTAAGAAAATTTAGAAACATGTTTAAAGAATTAGAAAAATAAATTTTGAACTTAAAATGAGTGTCGCGCCCCATTTTTCGAAAGAAGGAAAATAAATAATAAAATGATTGTAAGTGTGTGAAGTGAAAAGGAAAAGGAAGAATTAAATGTGATTGTGTTTAAAAAATACTTTATTTTAAAATAAAAGAAACAGAGCCTAAAATGGGACTTTTGAAATGCTGACGGTTTTTGGGCCCGAAAAATAGAGTCTAAAAAGGGTCTTTGGTGAAAAAGGAGTCGCCACTTGGTATTGAGTTTTGGTGTACCAAGTCACCCGAAAATATTTTGTGGAAGGAAAAAATTTGGAAATTATTTATTTAAAGAAATGATTTTTTGGAAAAATATAAGAAAAACAAGAAAAACCCTTTTAGACGACTCCAGGTCTTTTGAAAACAAGAGAAAAAGGGTTCGGGAGTCACAGTTGAAGAAAGGGAAGGCAAAGGCTCGCGCCTAAGGCACCCTTTCAACCTAGCCGAAACTAGTTGCGAGGTTTAGTCTAAATTTTCCTAATATAACCCTAAGATTTTATCACATTTGGATGCAACTATATGAATGCAAATCTAATCCTAAAAAATGGATATCGATAAGGGACGAAATATTCCATTGAGGTTTGGTCGGGATTATCGCATTAATTGCGAAACCCGAGTCTAGACCCTGATGGAGTCACGAGTGTAGATGCAAAATGAAATGCAAAAGGAAAGGAAAATAGTAATATAGATAATAAGTGAGCAAAGAAAGTGGGGATGCAAACATAACGGGTACGGGGGACTAACGGACTCGTGACTAACTGTTTCTACTCACGGAGGGGGGAACGACATGTACGCCATCGCTTCCCACGTGAGTAGATGACTATTTCTAGTCAAGTCACGCAAATGACCTAAAATTCTATGTGTGGTGGAGTCTAAATGTCATGCACCAAACATGTATTTTAAAAAATAGATAATAAATGATAGAGTATATATATAAAAATCATTCAAAATGGAAAAAGGCCTAAAACAAAAATGTGTGTGAAATAGCATGAAATGAACACACGAAAATGTTCCTAATACTAAAATGACCTAAAGGCTTAGCATTGGACTAGCCTATTTTCTATAAGTTCTCCACTAGCGTTGGACTAGCGAAGAAAACGAAATTAACCACAACTAGCTTTGGACTAGTGTGGCGACGATACACATATATAATTAAAGTAAGTAAATAAACAAAGCATGTATTAAAGCAATAATCACCAAAAGCAAATAATAGCATATAGGAGCACATAGCACACAAGCATGATATTCTAGATGCAAAATCCTAAAGAAAGCGAATAAAACACATAAACACATAGCACACATAGCACACAAAGCCCTAACTATTACACCAGGAGAATAACCTAATTGCAGTCTAAAAATAACCTATCTAACCTATCTATTACACTTTCTATCTAAAATACATAGGCTTTAATTAAATAGATAAAACATAAACTATCTATTACATTAACTATCTAAATACAAAAAATTTTTTTTTTTTTTGCTAAATAGAAAATTACCTATCTATTACATTTCTTTGAATAATCAAAATTAAATTTGAATAAATAATATGACATAAATAAATAAACATTCATACATAAACAAAAATTATAAACACAAAAATACATTAAAGCACATAGAAAAACACATAGGAGCACATAGAATTACATAAAAAGAAATTAAAAGGGTAATCGAAATACCTCCCGTTCGTAAACTCGGTACAAATTGCTACTAACATGAACAAACATGTCAAAAATACCATTATTTAATAAATCAATCACTAATTGAATAATTTTCTACCGATCACTATGAACTTACTACGATAATTCAAACAATCATAGCAATAATGAGCAAAATAAGAGAAAGAAAATAATGATAATAATAATTAATTATTTAGGAAGAAAAATGAAAATTGTTTAAGTCAAAAAAATAGATAAGCAAATAGATAAATAAAGCAAAACAACAAAAATAAAATAAAAATAAAAATAAAAATAAAATAAATAATAATAATAATAATAATAATAATAATAATAATAATAATAGAAGATAAAACATAATAATACATACATTGAAATTTTAACACCTCAAATAAGAATTATTAAAATAACTAAAAGGAAAATAGAGAAACTAATTTGAACATTAATTAGACTAACAAGACCCAATTTTAGAACATTAATTATAAGTTTGATAAAAATAAATAAAGAAAATGTAAAAAGAAATAATTTAAAGCTTTGAGGACTTAACTAATTTTAATTAATACCTTTTTGGCAAAAATAAAATATTATAAGATTTGGATTAAAAGTGAAAATTTAAGCAATATTCTAAAGTGAAAAATGTAATTTGCAACAAATAAAAAGGTAAAATTATAATTTTAAACCCTACTTACGGTAATGGCATAGTTTACAACGAATTTAAAGCTAAAACATAATTTTCAGCAACTATAATACCCAAAAACAAAAATTCCAGCAATACTTAAAGCTAAAAATATAATTCCAGCAAACTTGGAGAGTAAAGAATACAATTCCAGCAACATTCAAGGCTAAAATTCAAGTTCTAGCTACTTGAGGGAGCAAAAATATAAATTCCAGCAATATTGGAGGGCAACAAAGTAATTCCAGCAAAAATATAATGGCAAAAATGAAATTCCAGCAAGGTTTGGGGGCAAAAATACAAGTTTCAGCAACAAGAGGGGCCAAATTTATAATTTTCAGCAACATCTAGGGGCTAAAATCGCAATTTCTGACAAGCTAAAGGGAAAAAATATAATTTCCAGCAAGTTTAAGACTAAATTGCAATTATTCTGGACATAATTGAAAGGAACTACAAATTCTAGGGGGTTAACTTAAATAAATAAGGACTTAATTGAAATAAACTAAAAGTATTAACAGGAATAATCAAATAATTAAAACTTAAGGGGGCAAAACGCAAATACATGATCTGCTAAAATAATAATAAAAAAATAAATAAATAAAAGCAACTAGTCAAAACTACGTCGTTTCATGCCGAAACGACGTAGTTTTGCTTAACAAATTTTTTTTTTTTATTTAAACATATTTTCGTTTTCTTTTTTTTTTTTTTCTTTTCTCTCTTCCTGATTTTTCTTTTCCTCTTTTCTTTTTCTTTCTTTCTTCTTCTTTTCTCTCTTCTTTCTTTCCCGATTGTGTTCTTCTCTCCCCCCTGGTCCGTCTCCTTCCCTCTCCGATTCTCTCTTCCGGTCCTCTCTCTCTCTCTACTGCTCTCTCTTCCCTCGCCGGAGCTCTCTTCTCTCGGTCCCCTTTTTTTTTTTTTTATTTCTTTCTCTGTTTTCGATTTCCCCTTTTTTTTTTTTTAACACTATTAAACAATCCAAATTCCCACCCTTCTATGTTCAAATCATCCTATATCTACCGAGGGCACCCAAAATTTTCACACATTAGACAATTTATAGGACCAAATTAAAGGAATAGTCAAGAGCTTTACCTGATTTCGGGGGAGAGAAATGGTGAGGATGGTGGTTTCCGGTGGCGTCCCTGGTGTTGACTGTTGTTGCCGTTGTTGTTGTTGTGCCCCCCCCTTTTTTTTTTTTTTTTTTGTATTTTGCAGGTTTTTGTGTGTGTTTCTGTGGATGGTTTGCGGGTGTGGGTGGCTAGTGTGTTTGTGCTACTGGTGAATTGGTGTGTGTGTGTGATGTGGTGTGATGGAGTGTGTAAATGTGCAGGTGTGTTTGTGCCTGTGGTGTGATGCGTGTGTTGTGTGAGTTTGATGTTTTTGTTTCTGTGAGTGTGTGCGAGGTGTGTTATGGTGCGTGAGTGAACTGATTGTGTGTGATGTGTGTGTTTGCAGGCCTGTGTTTGTGGTGCTTGCTTGTGCAAAGGAAAAAAAACGAGAGGGAAGAGAATTGTGTGTGAGTTGTGTGCGTGCCAGTGTGTATGTCTGGTGGTGTGCCTGTGTGTGTGTCTGGTGGAGGGAAGGGGAGGCCGAGTGTGTGTTGTGAGTGAGTTTTTGTATCTGAGAGTGAATGTGAGTGAGAGTGCAGGTGTGGGTTTGAATGTGTGTTCTGTGTGTCTCGTGTGTTCTTGAATGTATGTTTTGGAGCTGGGAGATGGAGAGTGCAGGTGTGGACTGGTGTGTGTCTGTGAAGAGGAAGAGGAGTGTGTGTTCTGTGAAGTCTGTGAAAGAAAATGGTGAGGGCAGAGAGGTAGAGGAATATCCAGGTGTGTGTGTTGTGCGTGAATGAGTGTGTGCCTGGTGTGAGCTGTGAGTTTGGAGGGGAAGGGGATGAGAGGGAGGTCTGTTTGTGAGTGAGAGTGAAGTGCAAAGTGTGTGTTTTGGTCGGGTGAAGCTTGAGTGCAATGTTTGGACTGGTGTATGCAGGTGTGTGTTTTAGTGCTGCAATTGTGCAGGGGTGTGTGAGTGTGTAATGTGTGTGTTTATGGTGTGCAAGTGAGAGTGAGGTTGTGTCTGCAAATTGTCTGCAGGTGGGGAATTGAGAGTGCAGGGGAAGTGTGTGCCAGTGAGAGTGAGGGAGACCGAGAGAGGGAAGAAGGGAGAGGTGTGTGCTTGGTGTCTGTGTATCTGTGTGATGTGAGTGTATCTGTGTGATGTGAGTATGTGTGTATAAATGCCTGATATTGAACTTGAGCAGAATGTGTAAAGTGTGTCTATGTGTTGTGTGTGAAATTGCAGGGGAAGGGGAGGCCAGAGTGCGTGCAGGTGAAGTGTGTGTTAGTGTGTGTTGTAGCTGTGTGAGTGTTGTGTGTCTGTGGGTATGGCCGAGAGAGTGAGGGAGTATGTGAGTGTGTGTTGTGTGTCTGTTCTGGTGAGGGAAGGTGGAAGTGTGTGCAGTGAGTGAAGAGGAGAGAATGGTGATTGAGATGCAGAGGGTGGAGTGTGAAAATGGTGAAAAACAAAATTGAGTAAAATCTTTGACAATCTGCTGAAATTAGGTGAAGTTGGTGATGTAGGTTGGCTATCAAAATGATAGTGTTTGGGCTGCTAAATAGCCATTTGCAGATGCAACAGCAGCAGCGTTGCTGCTGCTGTTCAATTCTTCTTTTTTTTTTTTTTTTTTTTTAGAAAAAGAAGAAAACAAAGAAAAATGAAGAATGAAAATAAAATAGAAATAAAACTATTTGAACCTTTTTTTTTTTTGTACATTATATATTAAAAAAAACTGAAATACAATATTATAAGAAGAAGAAAAAAATGAAATAAATAAATAAAAAAAATGCATTGGAAAACATGACCTAAATATGGCAAAATTATAAAATTTATGAAAATTAATAAATGACATCATAAAAATCTTACACAACATATATTATCACATAAAGCACATATAGTATAATTTTCACTCAAAAATTTAAAAATTAACGCATTCTTGGGAAACGTGCCTTTAAAAGGATAAAAATTAAATAAGTACTAAATGACCTCTAAAAATTATGAGATTTTTACAGAAAATTTATGAACATACAAAATACATATATGAAATTTTTTACTTAAAAATTCTCATAAAAGAGACTGCATTGGGAAACGTGCCATTAAATAAAAAAAATACTAAAATTTTAAATAAATGATGAATGGCTCCTAAAAATCATTAAAATCATAAATAATGATAAAAATAGTAAAATTAATGTATTTAAGAAATAAAATAAAATAAACTAATATTTACATGGTAAAATTACCATTTTGCCCCTGATGTGACAAATTAGACGTAATATACACAAAAATTATAATTGGCCCCTGAAAATCACAATAACCCCTAAATAAAGTAATACGCATGCTTTTATAAAATGTGTGTCAAAATTTGGTGTCTACAATGAGCTAAAATGGTGTTCGCAAGGAGAAATTACCATTTTACCCTTGTGTTGGTAAACATATAAAAAGAATACCAATTAAATTCAAAAAAATCATAAAAAAAAATAACAAATTCGCATGAAAGTAAAAATATGAATTTAAAACCCCCAAAGCTACTGAAAAAATATTTACAGATAAAAATTACTATTTTGCCCCCAAGATTATTAAAAAATTAAAATTTGGCCCCAAGAATATAAGCATGTCCCCTAATGTTTGAAAATAAATGGTGTGTCAAAATTTAGTGTCTACAGTGAAATTGAAGAAGAAGAAGATACGGCACAAATGGCATTTATGGCCATAAGAGATCATGAGGTAACCTCTAATTGCTCTTTCATAGGTAAGAATGTAAGTGATGATTGTAATGAAGAAGATGATGATGATCTTGAAAACTTTGTTTGCAAATTGCATAATAGTTTAAAAGAATCTTATGCTAGAAACAAAGAATTGAAATTGAAGATTAACTCATTATTATGTGAAAGTACTAGATTGATTGAGGAGAACAAGAATCTGAAATGTGAAAATGATGAATTGAAGAAATGCAAGGTAGACATGACTTTGAACCTTGATGATTTGAAATGAAAATTAGATGAGAGATCTCTCTTTTACAACAAAATTAAGAATGAACAAGAGAGTTTGAAGAAGAGAATGATTGAACTTAGTGATTTTTCTTGGAAGGCAAAAACAAGAAGTTTTAGAAAAGGAAATTGTGACGCCCCCAACCAGGTCCTACGCCAGAACCCTGATCGAGACGCCTGCCTGGCTCGCGCCAGGACTCAAGTACCAACAGTCGTACACTAGAAATATAACCAAACACTAAAATTTACGTATATCTTCAAAAATAATTACAACAATTGAGTTACTTGAATCTCAAATTACATTTATTTGATGGCTAATCCTAAACAAAGGAAAACCCTCTCTTTTCACTTCTTGCCCTATTTCTCATGGGTTAGCACCTATAACGAAAACAAATTTAACTAAGGGTGAGCTTATAACCCAGTGAGGTCCATTTTAAAATCACGTTCAAAATATCTCTCAAACATATTTGTTTGAATCAAAATTCAAGCGAATTGACGGTACATAAAATAGAATTAAATCAAGTAGCACGTAAAATAGAAAAGGATACACAAGTACTGCCCAAGAACATGGCAAGGGCGAATCAAGTACGTTTGCCTCTGGCACTACACCAAACATGTCGCCTCCGGCTCTCACCATTTTGGTAGCTCGAGTTCTACCCAAGTACTTTTCCCGTACACCCTCTTGACCGCAAAACCTCCTTGCTGGCCGGAAAGTGCCGAGAGACCAAGATAGCCAAAACTTGGTGACCAAGCCCGCTGCCGGCTCAGCCAAGATCAACTACCAAGGCCGGGCCCCAAATCATGCACAAGTATAACATGCACAGGCACACTTTGATTTAACAAGTACAAGTACTGCCGGTGTGATAAAGTACATCACCGGACTTATATCAAGTATAATGTCAAGTCATGAAATAACAAGTGATAACATTGACCTTAGTCAATACATGTACAAAAGGCTCACCTCGGTGATCATATTTTTCATCTGGATAACATAATATAAAGTTTGTCGACGTGTCAAACTTTAGTGTAAACAAAGGTTCATTGAAGTCGCAAGAAAATCACGTAATTTTCGTAAAGCCAAGGTTAGAAAATAAAAGTGAGTTTTAGGACACTCACGATAAGTGTTGAAATTTTTAAAATATCATTTGATATCAAATACCGGTAACAAATCACATAATTTAATACAAGAGTAGTTCGTAAGTAAAAATGATGTTAGGACACTCATCGGTAACTTTTAAGGTTTCCCCAAGTCCTTCACATGTCCATTCTTTGAGGTTTCGAAGAACCTATAATTAAGAAATAAGTTGCTTCATTGTTTCATTAAAGCAAGGGTACGAATTATTAAAACTTAATATTTACCAAGGAAGAGCCTAATTCCGTTTTCACTCAACCAAATTTCACAAGCTCAATATCACTATAAACTAGACTTAATTTGGAACATTTCCCACTAAGACATCCAATTCTAAATCCAATTATAACCTAGCTAAATCTCAATCACCAAGTAGTTCACCGATTGTCAATGTTTAAGTTATAGTCATCTCAAGTGTCTAGATTCAATCGAGTCTAACTTTTGGTAGAAAACTTGAATTGCTTCACCATTTATAGGTATGGAAACTAGTGTTTAGGGACTATAACTTTCATGAAGAAAACAAATTCAGATTCCCACAACAACAGGTGCAACTTTAAACCAAAACCTGACACATCGTCAACCCTGTTGTGCAGGTTTGGTTTTCTTGTCTACTTTCATTGAATGGTGAGTTCAATATACAAAGAATAAAGAGTCGTGGATTATATGGTTAGAAACTATAGATCAATGGCTACAACTTTTGTGGAGATCATCAAGTTAAATTCCAACAAGAACAGGTTCGAAATTAGCCTACAAATTGACGCTGCACCGATCCTGTTTGTGCAGGTTGGATGTTCAGCCAAGTTCATGTCATTTCTGGGGTTAATAAACACAGAATCAGATTGTATCATTTACATGATTGATAACTCCATTATAAACTCTACAACTTTCGTGAAGAACATGAGCCCAAACTCCAACAAAAACAAGTTCAAAATCTCGCTTAAATTTAGCCCTTCACTAAACCTGTTCATGCAGAATCGAATTTTCAGCCCATTTTATATAATTTCTGCGATTAATATACAATGAATTTCGGTGCATGCTTTATACCATTTTAAATCCCTATGAATCTAGTTTCTAAAACAACAAGAATCACCCCGTTTTGAGTCTTCTACAGAAAGTTATACCTATTTCATTAAAACTGGTTCAGCAGGCCTGCAGTGCGATTTTCTTCAACCCCAATCCATTCCATTCACTTTTTTTCATGTTATACTCATCAAAAAATCATGATATCCATCTATGGGTAAACTAGATTCAATATATAATAATTTCCTAAAAAAACTTGATGCTCAAGTTCTCCTTTAATCTTGCTAAAATTCCACCACAACTTAGGTGACTCTCAAGTTATTCTCTTAGATGAGTTATTGATTCGTGCTAGCCAACTTCAATTCTTCCATGTTCCAGACATAATTTTCAAAACCAAACCGTTAAATATTCAGTATACATGATTTAAAAACTTAGAGATGTCTCCAAAAGATTCAAGTAATATTACCTCTCCAACCGTTGCAATTTCTTTTGTCTTCCTTCCTTTCTCTACTTTTTTTTTTCTTTGCTTTGGGTTTTCTATCCTTTCTAACCTTTTGAAATGTTTGGACGATCCCTCTCTGACTTTTAGCTTAGCTGCTGATGGTTTATTATCTTCTGAAGTCGTCTTTGATTAATTTAACAAAAACATAAGGTGAGTCATTCATTGAGGCCTAGGAAATGGCCAGCTCAAGCTTGGTTGAGCAAGCTGGCTCCACCGTGGATTACTTGAGCTGAACTTCCCCATTTTTTTTTCCTTTTTCAAACTAAACTTCATAAAGTTATTCTAATTACGTTATTAGTTTAACCATTTGACACATTTCACACATTATTATGTCCGAACATAACTTGCACAAATAAATGAACAGATGCCTATACGATTAAAATTTAGGGATCATAATGAACGACCATGGTCTTGATAATTAATTGTGTGATCACCATTAGGTGTCAAATCTTTCAAGTATCCAAATCTACCCACTAATTTGAGTAATCTAACACTAAGGCTACAATGTCTTTTAAGTCTAGTAGTTGTATATAAATAATGTTACTAAGTAGTTAAATAATAAAATTACTAGTATTTAATAAATTAGTAACGAGCCTCCACAGAAATCACCAAGAATATGCTTAGTACAAATAGATTCACTCTATATAGAAAGAATAAAATAAGATTCATTAGACTTATTCATGTGAATAATGCTCATATTATGTGTAATTTTTATTGTCAAGTAGGTCACATGAAAAGTAATTGTCATGTTAAAAGAAATATGAAACAAGGTATGAAAATAATGTGATTGTTAACGATTGTGCTAACTAATATGGACCCAAAAGTACAATAAAAGGGTACCAAATATTATTTTTTAACTTTTGTGTAGGTGAGTCTCAAAAATACTACCAAGGAGTCAAAGTGGTTTATTGATAGTGGATGCTCAAGACACATGACTGGAGATCCATCATTGTTTGTCAAGTTAAAGCAAAAGAATAGCGGAAAAGTCACCTTTGGAGATGACATGAAGGCTAAAACCGTTAGAGTAGGTGATATAGGTAACAATAATCAAATCTTATTCAAAATGTTTTGCTTGTTGATAATCTTAGTTATAATTTATTAAGTGTTAGTCAATTATGTGATAGAGATTTATTTGTTTTATACAAAAAGCATGAATGTTTGGTGCTTGACTCTAGTTATAATGTAGTTTTTAGAGGAATGAGACATAATGGCATCTATGTAGTTTATCTAGATAGAATAGATTCTAATAAAATTAGATGTCTTAAAGCTTCTAGTGATGATTTTTGGCTTTGGCATAGAAGATTTTGTCACTTCAATATAGACTTGTTGATTGAGTTATCTAGGAAAGAACTTGTCCGAGGGCTTCCTAAAATCAAATTTGACAAAGACAAGATTTGTAACGCGTTTCAATTTGGAAAACAAACCAAGGTCTCTTTTAAATCTAAAAATTGTGTTTCAACTACAAGACCTTTGGAGCTTTTACACTTGGACGTATTCGGTCCTACCCAAGTAACAAGTCTTGGGGGAAAAAGATATGCTTTTATTATCGTAGATGATTTTTCAAGATATATTTGGGTGTTATTTCTTGCACACAAGGATGAGGCTTTTAAAAATTTTATTTCATTATTTGCAAAAACTCAAAATTTGTTAAACTTAACCATTGTGAAAATTAGAAGTGATAATGAAATCGAGTTTAAATATCGTGGTTTTTTAGAATTTTGTGATCACAATGGTATTACACATGAATTTTCTACTGCATGAGTTCCTCAACAAAATGGTGTTGTTGAAAGAAAAAATAGAACTCTTCAAGAAGCCGCTAGAACTATGATAAATGAATGTGATTTACCAAAATATTTTTGGGCCGAAGCGGTCAATACAGCTTGCTATGTTATGAATAGAGTTCTATTAAGACCTATTTTGAACAAAACGTCTTATGAACTCCTATTTGAGAAAAGGCCAATTGTTGGCTATTTTAAAATTTTTGGATGTAAATGTTTTATTTTGAATATCAAAGAACATCTTGGCAAATTCGATAAGAAAACAGATGAAGGTATCTTTATAGGATATACTAGTGATAAGATAGCTTATAGAGTATACAATAGGAGAACCTTAGTAGTAGAGGAGGCTATTCATGTCACTTTTGATGAATTACATGGTGAAGTTACTAAGGCTACTAGTGAAAACGATGAGATATGTATTCAAGAGAAATTAGAGAATCTTACTCTTCAAGAAGGTGTTAGTACTCCAAAGGAAAATGTTAGTACTAGTGAAGATATAGTTGAGGTAAAGAAAGATGATGATATTTCAAAAGTCTTATCCAAAACTTGAAGATTTGTACCCAATCATTCTAAGGAGCTCATTATAGGTAATCCTTCCGAGAGAGTTAGAACTAGATCTTCTACTCGACATTTAGTAGACAACTTTGCTTTACTATCCCAATTTGAGCCCAAGAATGTGGAAGATACCTTGAAAGATGATTTTCGGATAATTGCCATGCAAGAAGAATTGAATCAATTTGAGAGAAACAAAGTTAGGACCTAAGAAAGACCTTTAGATTACCCGGTAATCAGAACAAAATGGGTTTTTAGAAATAAGTTGAATGATAAAGATGAGATTGTTAGAAATAAAGCAAGGTTAGTTGCCAAAGGTTATGCACAAGAAGAAGGTATAGACTTTGATGAAACTTTTGCACCCGTTGCTAGGATTGAATCAATAAGAATGTTTATTGCATATGCATGTTTTAAAGGATTCAAGTTATTCCAAATGGGTGTAAAAAGTGATTTACTAAATGGATTTATTGAACAAGAAATTTATGTAGAACAACCTCCCGGTTTTAAACATGAAAATTTTCAAAATCATGTTTTTAAACTTTCTAAAACTTTATATGGATTAAAACAAACTCCTAAAGCTTGGTATGAGAGGTTGAGCAATTTTTTAATTAGTAATGGTTTTAAAAGAGGGATTGTTGACACTACTCTATTTACAAAATATCATGCAAATGAACTTCTCATTGTTCAAGTATATGTTGATGATATTATTTTTGGTGCTACGAATGAAGATCTTTGTAAAGAATTTTCTCCCACTATGCAAAATGAATTTGAAATGAGTATGATGGGAGAATTAAATTTTTTTCTTGGCCTTCAAATTCATCAACAAAAAAATAGAATTTTCATAAGTCAAACCAAATATGCAAAAGAGCTTCTTAAAAGGTTTGGAATGGAAAGTTCGAAACAAGTAGGCACACCAATTTGTACTTCTACTAAATTAGACAAGGATGAAAAAGGAATTAAGGTGGATGAAAATGGGTATAGAGATATGATAGGTAGTTTATTTTATCTTACCGCTAGTAGACCAGATATTATGTTTGCTGTTTGTCTTTGTGCTAGATTTCAATCTTGTCCTAAAGAATCTCATTTGTTAGCCGTAAAGCGTATTCTTAGATACCTTAAAGGGCATATTAGACTATGGTCTTTGGTATCCAAAGATTAATTTGTTCAATCTTGTAGGATACTCCGATGTTGATTTTGCCGGATATAGAATTGATAGAAAAAGCACAAGTGGTACTTGTCATTTTCTAAGAAAGTGTTTGGTTTCTTGGTTTAACCAAAAACAAAGTTCCATTTCGTTGTCTACAGCAGAGGCCGAATACATAGCTGCGGGAGCATGTTGTGCTCAATTATTGTGGATAAAACACACATTATCCGATTTTGGTTTGGATTTAAAAAGTGTGCCTATCAAGTGCGATAACACTAGTGCCATAAATTTGATCAAAAATTCCATTCAACACTCTAAAACCAAACACATTGACATTAAGCATCATTTCATTAGAGAGTTGGTTCACAAAGGAGAGATTAGTGCAGAATATGTGTGTACTAGAGATTAACTCGCGGATATTTTTACAAAAGCTCTAGCTAAAGAAAGATTTAGTTTTCATAGAAACAATTTGGAAGTAGTAAAAAATTATTTTTCAAAAATTTTCTAGGATCTTCTCAGCTTTCATCTTCATCCAGATGACCCCCCAGAGAATCCGGACGTCCGGATGATCAACTCTGTGCGGTCAAAATTGACCATTATCTGACACATGTCCAGACGCAAGTGGCACGATCCGGACATCCGAATCGTGCAAATATATTTCAGGAGCACTGTTCTTATTTCATTTTTTCATACCTCTTCATCTTCAACCTTCTCTAAAACAATTTCCTTTTCTTCCAAATATAAATTCTACACAAATTCCACCTATATTTATTTCTAATCTTTGTCCTTCGAATTTTATCATCTTCAATTTGTCCATCTTCATCTAAATTCGACTCTCTCTCTCCTAGGGTTTCTTTATTTCAGGTATATTTTTTATTTTCTATTTTCTTCTAATTTCTCTTCAAATTAGGATCATCTATGGCTAGTTCTTCTCAAGGAAGACGTAGAGGAGGATGTAGTGAACGTGATAGAGGTCGAGCTAATGTCACCTACAACATAAATGAAGAGGGATTTGTCTAATTTAGGGATAAGACCTTTTTTTATTCTCAATTTCTTGAACTTTATAATAGTTTAGACAACAAGAAAGTAATTGGGTTGAAATTTTGTGAATTGAAGACTTTGATGGTGGATTTGAAGACATTCCTGTTATGTTGAGGGCCATTAATTGGGACAAAATATGTGAAGTTAAGGAAATTGTCTATGTTGATTTGGTGAAATAATTCTATACCAATTTGAGAGAAGTAAATGGTAATGCTGAGTTTATATTTAATAACACACACTTTACCTTTGATTCTAGAGAGCTAAATGAGCTTTTTAGCATGGATAATACCGGTAGTGACTTTTGTGTTCTTAAGGAGCAATCACCCATTGTTGACTATGATGATCTAAGAACATCCTTCTTTGGGAATCCCACTAGAACTAGCTTGGCAAATCTTAAGAGAATTGGTTCACTCCCACTAATAGAGTGTTATATCACATTATTGTGAACATCTTAGCACCCACTAGTGGCCATAAGACGAATGTTATTCTTATAGGCTTACACTTCTTTTATGAAATTATGCGATCTATCCCTATCAATTTGGGTATTTTTATGATTAAATACATGTTTATATGTAAGAGTGAATCTAATAAGGGACTAGCTTATGGAAGAATTTTGACTCTTCTCTTTAAGAACAATGGCATCGTTTTTTATGGCATTGTGGGTACTAGACCTGGGGAAGGAGATATGATTGATAAAGAATGGTTTAAAAGACTTCATTGGAGGTTTTTTGATGGAAGAAGGTTATTGAAAAGAAATAAATTGCAAACCGTCTTTGCTCCTGGTACCTATATGGATGCTTTTATTTACGATGATACTAGAGCGGGGAAACATATGGAAGAAGGATCACAAGTTATGGAAGAAGATGCACCTCTTCATAAGCAACATCTTCACACTATCCATCCTAATATACCTTCATCTTCTTATGTACCTCCATCTTCTTGGGAAAGTCGTCTCTTCGATGCTATTAATGGCCTATCTACTCAAATGAATCAGATGAGAAGTGATTTTGCTTCCATACACACTCAAATGAGACCGACATGCAACGAGATTTTTGCAGAGACGTGCGTGGAATTCACAATAGACTTGAGCATATAGAGTTAGCTCAAGAGTTTGGTTGGGACTCCGAAGACCGTGCTAATTTCCCAACATACCTTAGAATGAGGCAGCAAGAGTAAGAATCTAGAAGAAAAGCAAGAAATGATATTTCATCTTCCTCAACAACTCGTAGTGAAACTTTTCCAATGAAGACTCCTAAACTAGGACTTTTGTTTAAGATCGTTAAGATTTTTTTAAGATTATTGTCGTGTTAATTTGGATTTCTTTGTTTAAGATTGTCTTGCTTTGGATTTATAGATTGGTTATTTTCTTAAGTTTTCTCATGTGTCAATTTGGATTTTCTTGTTCAAAATTATTTTCTTAAGTGTTAATTTCGTATATTTTAAAGTTTATTTTTTGATGATGCCAAAAGGGGGAGACAATAATGCATATGTTAAGGGGGAGTGTTTGCATGAGGTATTTGATAATGAATATGTTGAGGGGGCGCAAGTATTAAAGGAAAATGTCAGTATCTTTAAGTGTTTTACTTCATCATAAGTTTGTTATCATCAAAAAGGGAGAGATTGATGACCTCATGGTCTAAATCATCTAAATTTTGATGAATATCAAACTTATGATAAAGAGTATTAATATACTAAATGAGTTCCTATTGCAGTTAAAGAAAGACAGGTTGAAAAAAGGAAGAAGTTTGGCAATCCGGACGACCATCCAAACGCACAATGCAGACGTACGGATGGCCAAAACACTCGAACTGAAGATGGTTAGAAGGTATCCGGACGAGAGTCCGGACGCTCATGCAGACGTCCGGATGCACGGAAACACCAAAACTCAAGATGATCAGAATGTATGCGGACGAGGGTCCGGATGATCATGTAGACGTTCGGACAAATAGAAATATCAAAACCAAGAATGGTCAAAAGGAACGCAGACGAGAGTCCGGATGCTCATACGGACGTTCGGACACATGGAAATACCAAACTTGGAGATGGTCAGAAGGCATACGGATGAGGGTTCGAACGAAGCGCAGACGTCTGGACCATCAACAGATATAGCTTTCAGATGTTGGTCCGGACGTGATCCGGACGACTATCCGGACATCCGAACCTCTCTATGCGGACGTTCGGACCAGGCAAAAATGTATCTGACGGCTAGTTTTTTTTTATAACCGTTAGAGGTCAAATTAAGCTATTTTCTCATTGAGTATAAAAGCAAAATAGTGCAGAATGTTTGGAAACTTTTTGCAATTGTTGTAATAGTGATTTTTGAGTGTTTCTTGAAAGAAAAAGATACTCTCACTAAGTGAACTTTATATTTGCAAGCGTGAATTCTAATTTATGAGTGATTAATTCAATTGTATAGTTGAAAAGTTAGTTAGATAGCTGTAAAACTTCTTAGCTCAATTAGAAAGTGTCTAGGGTGAGTGAGAAGTGATCCAACTCTTTGTACAAATTGGTATTGAGTCACAAAACAAAGGAAGGAATTCAAGTGGTCAAAACTTCAAGTTTATGAGTTTGGAAGCAATTGAGTTTGTTATTTTAACTTCTCCCTTATTTAAAGTTTTGTCTATTGTGCTTATTTTTATATTGGTTCTTACACCATAAACTTATTTGACCACCTAGAGAACTTGGTAAATTTATTTTGCTTTTGAGATAAATTATTGTAACTAAGTTAAATTTTAAAGGAACCTAATTCACCCCCTCTTAGGTTGCATATTGGGCCAACAAATACATAAGCTGATAAAACTGAAAAAATTCATGTGAATAGTGCATTCGCATGTGCGCCTATAATTGCAAATGATGACAATTAATTTTTTTTCTTTTTTAATTCTTTTTGAACAATTTTGTATCGTCATGTGAGTTTCATATGACCAGATTCTAATAAGATTTTAAGAAAATTGGTCAATAGGACTAAATGCATAGAAAAATTGAAATATTTAGTACTATATTTGCTTTTGTCTAAACTTGAGGGACTGAAACTGTTGATACCCTAAACATTTGATACCAAAATTGTAATTTTCTCTATATATAATTGTCATACTTACGTAGCTTAGAAGATCCTCCCAATTTGAGTAATTCCTTAGTTTAGGATTATTTGAGGATGTATTCTGCAAATAGGACACTTTTGGGCCGTTTTTCTAGCATTGTGAACATCCCATTCCAAGAACGCAATGTTAGTTTTTTTTTTTTTTTTTTGGCAATTTCTTTCAATTTGTGAGAGGGCAGGCTTGGTGAATTCTAGGCAAAATCGCATTTGAAGAATGCAATGTCTGACATCTCATTCTTCAGATGTGATTTTACCTTTTTGGACTGGCTCTTTTTTCTGACCGTCTGCAATGTTCTTTTATTTTTGTTTTTTTAATTTTAGGATTTGGGTATATGATTTTTATTTTTTGGCATTAGGGTTTGGAGTTTTGCCTTAATTTTTTTTTGAAAGAATGCGATTTGACCTTTTCTGACTGGGTTTCCATTTTGACCGTCTGCAATGTACTTTTACTTTTTGTTTTCTTAATTTTAGGATTTGGGTTTATGGTTTTTATTTTTGGCATTAGGGTTTTGAGTTTTGCCTTAATTTTTTAAATTAGGTTCAAAGCGGTTCAACATTGTTAGTTTTGGGTTTAAGGTATATATGGTTTATTATTAGATTTATAGTTTTTATTATTGGGTTTATGGTTTAGAATTTATGTTTTATTTTTGAGGTGAGGATTTAGAATTTGGGTTTTTTATTGTTTGGTTTTGAGTTTTCAATCTCAATTTTTGGTTTTAAGGTTTAAGGTAGCGTATATAATTACACCCTAATTAGGGATTAAAATTTAAACACATAATTGTAGAGTTTAAGTTGGTAGATAATTACAAAATTTGGAATATAAAATTAGTGCTTAGGGTTTATTAGATCTTAGGGTTCGTAGTATATTAGGATAAATATGAATATAACAATGAATGAGTAAAAACAATGATATAAAAATGAAAAGAATTGCAAATACTACATAATGAAAATATTAGAAATAATTAATAATACATTATAAAAACATTAATATTCGGATAGGAATAATGCATAAAGAGTCTAATGCGATTTTAATGTACCATGTGTCCCGCATCCAATTGTCCTACGAATTCTACGTGTCCTACGCGGTATGTCTCTGGATACATGTTAGGACTCTCGCTTATCGTGCATAATGTCCTCAGATGCGAAGTAAAGCCTGCAAAAGGCACAGGTGAAGTAGAAATGCCTGTTGTACAAGCTCGCATAATATAGGGCGTACCAAATGCTAGGAATGGTAAAGTCGTCGAAACTTGATTTTGCACATAATAAGGCGGGATGATTGGAGACAATGTGGCAGGCGGCTGTGATAGGCCTTGATCGTGATCGTACAAATGAGATGATAACCAATCGGATAGGAAGTTTCGTCACCATGATCATACAACTGAGACAGGCCTTCAACGTAATCGTACGACTGAGAAGCACCATAACCAGTCAGCTGAGAAGGGCCTTCACCACAATTAGTCTCCTTGCCAGATCGAATTCAACGATGACGTCCTTCACCATGTTGGCTTCTCGAGACATTTTGAGTAGCCCTATGAACTTGATGAGCACTAATATGATCATCAGCACCTGGAATATGCAACTTTATAGGGCGGTATAAAAGACGGTCTAACTCTCTAACCTCATGTAGCGTCTTATATGTCATGTCTCGAACGATAGTCCATACAAGTTATCAATGGACATATGATGCATGCGCGACACCATATCAAACTGCAAAAAAAAAATATTTATAAATAAATAATATTTTGTTAAACGTAATACAAAATTTAAAAAAATACATATAAAGCACTTACAACAAAGTTTGTTTTGGAGCCATCTCCTTGATAATCCTCCGGTTGAGTAGGACGATAACTGGGGTTAGAACATACAATACTATCCTCTCTCTATACCAATGCATGTACTCATGTGATGGATTTTTAGTATCGATAGCTAGTGTGCTCAAGCAACAGTAGTATGACGTTCCATCCATGAGTCGATGTATGTTTGGTGGAATGAACGCCAGCTAGTGTAAGTACGACCACGTCGGTTAATTCTATGTAGGTGAGACTGTGCATCCATAAGTATTTGCCACGGTATAGTCTGCTCTGTCCATGCAAATGGGTACTGTCAACGCTCACAACAGGACAACAAGTTTGAAATGCATCAATAACCGGTCCAAATGCCTAGAATACATTCCCAAAAATCTTTACGGTATCAAAATTGCATGGATGATGCAAAAATTGAACTACAGTCTCAGGATTAAACTGCATCAAGGCTTCAACATATTTTGAGAGTATGGCAAAATTATAATACCAATCACCATACACCATTTGGACTGCTTTTCTACAAGCGTACTAGGCCTTCTTATACGATATATCCACATGCAGGTGTTGCTTAATGTCGGACATTATGTATTTAACCTTATATGCTGGATCATTCACAATTGAATGCATAATGTATTGTGCAACAACCGCTGATGTTAAACTTCTATTATTATTGTCAGGTATTGCACCAACACACAAGTGGTCGTCTACTAACTTGGTAATTTGTCACATCCCATGACTTTTTTGGCATTTTGCACGAATGCACCAATCATACCGAGCATAATCTGGTGAAAATGATGTATCAGGATTATCAATAGCATACTTACACTTTGCAACTCACGTAGTCTTTTTATTCTCGACTACTTTGAACTCCCTGTTTTGCCTTATTGACCATAATTGTACTGTTTTGCTCACTTGCTTCTTGCTCCTAAATAGCATGTGTAAATCGATATTAGGATTTTCCTCATCCTAAATATCCAGTCACTCCATATGTCCTCTTTCAGTTGGATTGTCATCTGATACAATTTTAAGATCCTCAAAGAATGACAGTCCAACAGGAACATACTTTCGACGAGGATCATATGAGAATCCAACAGGAACATCTTCTCGAGAAGGCGGACGTGACCTTTGAGATTCAGTTGAGTAGGGATCCAAATCATCATTAGATTTAGGGGACAAAACATTTTCTGAATTGACTTCTTCACTATTCTCCTCAGAAGGTGCAGTATCAGATTGCTCTAGCCTTCCCTCAAATTGCATTAACTGTCTATAGGGTTGTGACTCACACGGCTATGCAGACAGGTACTATGAATAGAATCAACATCGCAAAATTCTTATTCTCCCATATCAGTATAAGGATGCATGCATGATGTATCATATTCTACCTCTGTAAATGAATTCTGTCTAGGATAATTTGGCACAGATGTGTTGACACTTGGTACGGCAGTGGACACTATCGGACTACAATATTGTGGTGCATATGGATTATAAGCTGGATTTTATTGATACAAGAAAGGGTTTAATAGAGACATCATTGGCCTACTAGCATTTGTCCTGCCGACGGTGTCTGGAGGAGGCATTTGGAGAATCTCCTCCTTTTCAATGTAAAACTCAGCACTGTACACTTCCAAATTATCGTTCAAGTCATAGATAACCTCCAGCCTATCATCATCGAACACATCCCATTCCATATACATTTGTGGACCGTGACAAGTAATAAAGTTACTAATATTATTATATATATTAGATATTATTTTAGTATTATTATAGTATTTTTTGTTACAAATGATTCATTTTTCAACAATTCATAAGAATTAAAATTTTTACCGAAATTAGGGTTTTTTAGGCAAAATTTTTATTTGAGCAAATTAATGCACAATTCTTGTGTATAATTGCAGGTTCATCATACTAAAATTTATTTTAGATCAATTGGAGTAAAAGAAGATCAAACTCAAGGATGATTCAAAAAGTTAAAGTTAAATGAACGACTTGAAAAAAAAAATTATGCAAAATAATAGAAAAATTCAATTCTTCACTAAAATGCTTGGAAATAAGTGAAAAATGCTTGTACACATCAGGTCCAACTCAGCAAAAATCAAAAATCAAGTGGGGACCACAAGAATGTGATATGCGGATGAACATCCGCATATCGCTATCCGCGTATCGCAATACGGCTGGACTTTCTAGGGTATCAACTTGCATCCTCTTCCAACTGGTTTTTGTAGGTATTTTCAGATGAAGATAGGGTTCTGTAAGTGGGAGAATACATTGGAAGCATAAATAAAGACTTTTGTACCCATTTAGAATCCCTAAGTAAATCTTCATCATTTCCACTCATTAATGATTCATGCAAGTTGAAAAATGACTTGAGAAATATTTGTCTATAAATAGAAGCCATTTGTAAAGCTTAAAAAAAAGAGGGAGAAGTTTCAGGAGTAGAAAGTAGTTATAGTATTTAATTTTATACTTAGCTTGATAGAGAATTAGTAGAATTCTCTCAATCATTCAATAGAGTGGTGAGGAATATTGTAAGAGACTTTTGTAGTGCAATCTTTTGAAGGTGAATAAAGAAGAGGACTAATTCTTATATTGGTTGAGCAATTCTCAAACTCTATCTTTTTTACTTTCAATAGTTTCCATGAATTCTATCTTTGAAGTTGAACTTTTAGTTGTTTCATTAACAATGTTGAACTAAAGGCTTCATCTAGATCATAGATGAGGCTAATGAATCAACAAATATAATTTAACTTATTGCACTTACTAAGCTTGCCTTTGTTTATTTATTTGTTCAAGTGTTAATACTTATTTTTGCTTGGCCAACTTAAACAAGTCATTTAGTTGCTACTTGACATTAAGAGATGCATGTAATAATGAAAAATGAACAAGTAATGTTTAAGTCTTTCATGTGAGAATAATGAATGTTTAAGTGAATCACTGCAATTCATAAATTCATAAGGTTTCATTATGAGAATAGCTGAAATCTTATCATTTCATAGAGAGATCTAGTTATGATACACATGGAATTCGATTCTAAACAAAGCAAGATAACACTTAGTAGGTCATTTATACTTAGTTTATTAGTGGATTCTATAGTCTAGGCTTCTTTACTTGAATTTTATAAACATTCTCAATCATATATCTACTATATTGAAGGAACCCCATATCATTCTTATTTCATTTGTATTTATATAATAAAAGTTAGTAAAAAAAAAAACTTTAGTAGTTGCGCATCTTTGATTTCTCGTGCAAATTTGACACCTAATGTTCCAAATACTACAACCGACCCATGTACTTGAAGTTGGGAGATTAAGTTTTTATTACTTGATTTGTATGTTTTTGTTCATAATTGTTATATCTAATCAAACTCACATCAAGTTTTTGGCTCCGTAACCAAG
Source organism: Mitragyna speciosa (assembly GCA_024721245.1). NCBI lineage: Eukaryota > Viridiplantae > Streptophyta > Magnoliopsida > Gentianales > Rubiaceae > Mitragyna > Mitragyna speciosa. The sequence goes on along the minus strand of CM045565.1, from coordinate 14,355,898 downwards.
GAATCAAGGCAATACTAAGGCCAAAGCTAACTTTATTAATCTAAACTTTGTACATATTTATTTGTAAATAATTATTTTTCTTGTGTTTTGTTGGTATATGCATAGAAGCTTAAGAATCATGCTTCCATTTGATTCAGAAATAGAAAGAACCGCAAGGAAGGCATGAAGGCAAAGACAAGAAGAACAAGTTAAGATGGAGGAGATTGATCACATCTCAAGTACATCTCAAAATCAAGAACAAATTGAGGTAAGCATGCAGGAGGTAAATCAAAATCCTAACCCTCAAACTCGTTCTTTAAAAGATTTTGCTATGTCGATCCAACCGATTTTCACACAAGCATTATAAGACCACCGGTAAATGCAAATAACTTTGAACTTAAGTTGGGATTAATCCAAATAGTTCAACAAAATCAGTTTGGTGGTAATGCTAATGAAAATCCATACTCACACTTGGCTAATTTTATGAAAATATGCGATACAATTAAACTAAATAGTGTTTCTAAAGATGCCATAAGATTAAGATTATTTCCATTCTCTTTAAGAGACAAAGCCAAGCAATGGTTTCAAGCATACCCACCAAATACCTTTACATCTTGGACGGACCTTTCCAAAGCATTCTTGAACAAATATTTTCCAACAAAAAAGACCGAAAACTAAGGATGGACATTACTAATTTTAACCAATGCGAAGGGGAGTCTCTTTATGAGGCTTGGGACCGATATAAGGACCTAATAAGAAAGTTTCCACATCATAGACTTCCCGATTGGTTAATAATTCAAACCTTCTATAATAGGACTTCAATTATCAAACCAAAATCTATATAGATGCAGCTGTAAGGGGAGCTCTCATGGCCAAGTCGGCGGAAGAAGCCCAAGAGTTGATTGAAGAAATGGCGGCAAACCACTATCAATGGGCAAATGAAAGAGGTAATCCTAGAAGAACTACAAGATATGTATAAAATTGATACTTTAGATGTGTTACGATGCTCAAATGCAAAACATGATGAAATGTTTTCAATAAACATATCTCTAGTAATCAAAATTCATCTAGTGTTGCATATTGTCATTTGTGTAGTGATTCTCATGATCCATCTTCATGTGCACAAGTTCAATATGTCAATAACTACAAGCCTTCTTCTTCTAATAATCCTTTTTCAAACACATACAACTCCGGGTGGAGAAACTATCCAAATCTTGGGTGGAGGAGCAAAGATGATAACTCAACTCGGATTTTTCAAAGTAAACTGGCTTGGAAGGTGACTAATGAAAAGGTAATGGAAAGGGTTGAGCAATTTGAAAATAGAATGTTAGGAATGGCAAGATCTTTAGAGAATCAAATTACTCAAATAGCCGAACAATTTAACCTTAGGAAACAAGGGGCGTTACTAAGTAAAACCGAAATTAATCCTAAGGAACAAGTCCAAGTTATTGCATTGAGAAGTCGTAGAATATTAAACGAACCAATCATTGAAGAATGTGGAAGTGAAAAGGATGAAAAAGAGGAAAAAGGGAAGGACATAGTAAATGATAAAGAAGTTGGCATTGAAAATATGAAATCTCAATCACAAACTATTCCTCTTCCAACACAAATTTCATTTCCACAAAGGCTTAAAAATAAAAAATAAGAAAAGGAATTCGAGAAGATTACATAAATGCTTAAACAATTACATGTTAACATTCTTTTTGTAGATGTATTTTTGCAGGTTTCCAAGTACAACAAGTTTTTGAAGGATCTTTTTGACAAGGAGGAAAAGTCTTGATGACTTTGCAATCGTAGCACTCATGGAGGAATGTAGTGCAAGGATCCAAAACAAATTGCCACCAAAACTCAAAGATCTAGGGAGTTTTTCTATCCCATGCACTATTGGTGATATTAATTTTTTCAATGTTTATATGATTTGGGTGCTAGTATATCATTAATCCCCATGTCAATAGTTAAGAGACTAGGCATTAAGGAGGTGCAAAGTACAAACATTACATTACAACTAGCCGATAGGTCCGTAAGACATCCACTTGGTATTCTTGAAAATGTCTTAATGAAAGTGGATAAGTTTATCATCGCGGTTGATTTTATTATTTTAGATATAGAGGATGATATAAATATGCCTATCATACTTGATAGACCTTTTCTTGCTACCGCCGGTGTAATAATTGATGTGAAAAATGACACATTAAAGTTAAAAGTAGGGGATAAGGAAATATCCTTTGAATTGAATGAAATGATGAGACATTCATCTTCTACTTTTAACATATATTTACTTGATGATTTGGATGATAATGTGCCAAATGTTTCATTTCTAGGACTTGGAAGCACAAGAAGAAGTAGAATGAGAAGGAAGGACCAATTACACTTCATTGACATATCTACAGTCAAAGGAGTGGAGAATTCTTTAGGTTATGGTCCTCAAAAGTGAAGCTTATATCTACAAAGTCTAGCTCTAGACTCTAAATGAAGCACTTGTTGGGAGGCAACCCAACGTTTTCAATATTTTTGTGCATTTTTAATTTAGACTGCTATGTATTAAGTAGTTTAAAGTATAGTTGTTTTCTTTGTAGGTATGCAAGTTGGAACTTTATGATCAAGTTTGAATCAAGAGGAGACAATCATGAGTTTAACTCTAAAATGCCTTCTTCTTAAGCATTTCATACTTATAAGAATGTTTAACATGTGTATTATGTGTTATAAGAAGTGTTTTAGAATTTGGAATTGATGAAAGTTACTATTCATGATTTATGAACTTTTTGAGCAAAAAGGTCATTTAGTGATTTATAAAGATTATAGGATGTTTGGCCTTGAATTTATGCTTAATATGTTCCAAGAAACATGTGTGCATAATTGGTTTGGAAAATACATTCAAATTTTGCACTTTAGGCAACTTTGGAATTCATGCTCAATCCATGCAATGTATGGTGAATGTGATGCAAGATTTGATAAATTTATATTTGCACATGTATATTTTCATGATTCAAACTTGTTCTTTGTGTTAAAGTGTTCAAAAACATGTTACATTTAAAGTTGAAAGTGCTGCAGAAAAGGGAATAAACTAATAGAACAATAACCTGCAAAATTGGAAAATCACTGCCTATTGCAGGACGTGATATGCGACACAGAGATACGTGGACGTCATTTGCGTATCGCTGCCACGTGTCAACTTCTGGGAGCTCAGCACGATCCGCTACGCAGAGATACACGGATGGGCTAGGAGATATGCGAGTAACCATTTGCGTATCACTGTTCAAGGTGGTTTTTCATGTTCATTTTCATTAGTTTTCAATTGGTTCACTTGCAACATGTGTTTCACGATTTGCATACATGTTTTGGACACTAAACTAAGCACTTTAACATGTTCTAATCTTGCATGTTCATAGTTTAAATTTAATTTCCAATGTTGAATACATGGTATGAATGGTTGATTCTTGATATGAAGCAATTTAGACCAAGTTTCTTTAGCATTCTACTTTATCAATACATAATACATTTATTCATCTTACTTGTCTTTAAAATTTTCACCCCTTTGAGTCATAGTGAATAAACTAAGTGTGGGGAAATTCAAGGCTTTCAAGTATGTTATGTTCAAGCTGTGTTTTCACTGGTTATTCATTTATCATCTAACATAGCAATTTAGTATTTTCAAACTTGAGTTAAGGTGAATGAGCAAGAATGGACAACAACAAATAAACATGATGAACAATTGCAAAGAGCGATTTGCCAAAGGCCAAGGACTTTAAGGACATAAACAATATCAACCTTTGAATTCTAAAACCAAACAAGGGGAGCTTTTTTTTTTTCTATCTTTCAATTTTTAACTTTTTCTTTACATATTGAGGACAATGTTTAATACTACGTGTGGGGGAAGGTTTAAGACTATGTTCGGTTGAGACTAAGAGTAGATGGTGTCAAAATATTGTTTTGGAAAAATATGGCCAAAATTTTTAAAAATTTGCTTCTTTAACATGTTTTCATGCCATGAATTTGTTAAAGCTCTTTATTTGTTGAAATAATTTATACAACTTTGTTTGAATATGTTCTACAATAATATGAGAAATAGTTATTATGTGATCAAGAGTTTTATTTTTAAGGAAGTATATCTTGTAAAATGGTTGTAATTATGTCTTGATTTGACATGTTTAAATTTAAATTTCTTTTTTTCACTTAATTTTACATTCCTAAGTGGTAGATATGGACAAGAAATATACTTAGTTGAATAAAGGGACAATTATATTTGAGCAAAATTGATAAATGTTTATTTATTACTACTCCAATGATTCGAATTACTTAGTAATAGGGGAATCTTCATCACAAAATGTCGATTTTCGCATTAAAATGGCATTTGAATTAAGAGTATACAAAACAAGTTTGATTGAAAGTGAATTGTTGAGTAATAAGGGGTTTTCATAAAAAAAATGTCGATTCTTTCATCAAAAGATAATTTCACTTCTCAAACTAAGAATTAAAATGTGGAAAAATGATCAAAGTGTTGAGTAACCGAGGTTTTCATTTACAAATGTTAACCTTCGCGTCAAAAGACACTTAAACACTATAAAGTTCAATATGTCCCTCTTGTGTGTAAATTAAATTGTCCATATTGAATACTTAATATGTAAAATTTTGTAAGGCAAAGGAATTTGGTTGAATAAGTTTTAATCTTGATATAATTATTTCATTTTCACTTGGTACGATGAGTATTAGAAACTTTACAAAGAATTGCATAATGCCTATTTGCTTTATCTTGTGGAATTGCATTCAACAATGTAACATTTATTATTTTAAAAATTTGAATCATGTTTTGATCGCTTGATTTTTCAATTGCTTGAGGACAAGCAATGATTCAAGTGTGGAAGAGTTTGACAAGTAATAAATTTACCAATATTATTGTATATATTATTATATGTTTTAGATATTATTTTAATATAATTATAGTGTTTTTGGTTGCAAATGATACATTTTCTAACAATTCATAAGAATTAGGATTTTTACCAGAATTAGAGTTTTTTGGGCAGAATTTTTATTTGAGCAAATTAATGCACAATTCTTGCATATAATTGCAGGTTCATCATACTAAAACTTTCTTTGGATCAATTGGAGTAAAGGAAGATCAAACTCAATGATGATTCAAAGAGTTAAAGTTAAATGAACAACTTGAAAGAACAATTGTGCAAAATAATGGAAAAATCCAATTCTTCACCAAAATGCTTGGAAATACATGGAATATGCTTGTACACATCAGGTCCAACTCAGCAAAAATCAAAAATCAAGTAGAGACTACAAGGATGTGATCCGCAGATGGGATACGTGGATGAACATCCGTGTATCGCTATCTGCATTTCGCAATACGGCTGGACTTTCTAGGGCATCAACTTGCATCCTCTTCCAGTTGGTTCTTGTAGGCATTTTCAGATGAAGATAGGGTTTGCAAGTGGGAGAATATATTGGAAGTATAAATGAAAACTATTGTGCCCATTTGGAATCCCCAAGCAAATATTCATCATTTCCACTCATTAATGATTCATGCAAGTTGAAAAATAACTTGAGGAACATTTGTCTATAAATAAAAGTCATTTGTAAAGCTTAAAAAAAGAGGGAGAAGTTTTAGGAGTAGAAAGTAGTTATACTCTTTAATTTTATACTTAGCTTGGTAGAGAATTAGTAGAATTCTCTCAATCCTTCAATAGAGTGGTGAGGAACATTGTAAGAGACTTTTGTAGTACAATCTTTTGAAGGTGAATAAAGAAGAGGACTAATTCTTATATTGGTTGAGCATTTCTTAAACTCTATCTCTTTTACTTTCAATAGTTGCCATGAATTTTATCTTTAAAGTTGAATTTTTAGTTGTTTCATTAACAATATTGAACTAAAGGCTTCATTTAGATCATAGATGAAGCTAATGAATCAACAAACATGATTTAATTTATTGCACTTACTAAGCTTGCCTTTGTTTATTTACCTGTTCAAATGTTAATACTTGTTTTTACTTGGCCAGCTTAAACAAGTCATTTAGTTGCTACTTGACATTGAGAGATGCATGTAACAATGAAAAATGAACAAACTAATGCTTAAGTCTTTCATATGAGAATAATGGATGCTTAAGTGAATCACTACAATTCATAATTCATAATATTTCATCATGAGAATAGCTGAAATCTTGCCATTTCATAGAGAGATCTAGTTATGACAACATGAAATTGGATTCTAAACAAAGCTAGATAACACTTAGTAGGTCATTCATACTTGGTTCATTAGTAGATTCTATGTTCTAGGCTTCTTTGCTTGAATTCTACAAACGTTATCAATCATATATCTACTCTATTGAAGGGACCCCATATCATTCTTATTTTCATTTGTGTTTAGATAATAAAAGTTAGTAAAAAAAAAAAGCTTTAGTAATTGCACATCTTTGATTCTTCGTGGGATTCGACACCTAATACTCCAAATATTACAACCAACCCGTGCACTTGCAGAATAAGTTAGAAGATTAGGTTTTTATTACTTGATTTGTGTGTTTTGTTCATAATTGTTATACCTAATCAAACTCACGTTAGACCGCATAGGCATCGGAGGATTATTTTCAACTTGAAACAATTTCTGTCCAATCCCATAAAGTAGTATATTTTGTCTACCAACTCATCGTACCTGATTCTCCATTTTATTACGAACGACGCATTAGGTCGACGAGGTTCGTAACGGAATGATGTCCCTTAATACTGAATTTCACTTCCCCATTACAAACCCGCTCTAAGGGGGTTGCTTAAAGCCATCTTCCTCTTACTTTGTTTGGACAAAAAAATATTGATACTACATAACAAATTCTTACTAAACGTAAAAATACAATGCCTATATTGAAGTATTCTCATATTAGGCAACATTATTTTCAAGTATTCTCTAAATTATTTACAGGATTATCTATTTTCAACCACCTATATATCACAATAAAATTGCATAAAAAAATAACTTTTTATTAACCTTAGTATGCAATTTTTTATTAATTTTCTAATTATTTTTCTAATTATATAAAGTACACAATTTTTTCAATTGAGAAATAATAATTTAGTGCAAATCAATTATCCTCGAAATAAATCATAAATAAATAATTATTTCTAATTATTGATTACTTTCTTCTTTTTCCTATTTTCTTCAAATATTTTATTCTTTCTGTAGTGACTATTTTTGCTTTTTCTTAATGATTTTTGTACTTATATACACTTCACATCTTTTGACAAAAATTTAATCATTCCAACATAATAAAACTATCTTGTAATCAATTATAATCTTTCCTATTATTCCTAATTTCTTTTTTCCTAATTCTTTTTATTTCTTACTTATTTTTCTAATTATCTACGTTACATTTTTTTTAAACCCTAAACTAACAACTACAACATGCTATTATAACTACAAAAGACTATGTAAATTTTAGTTAGTTCCTCACTTATTCCTACTTTTTAATAATTTCTCTCATACGCAACATAAAAGTATTTTCGTAATTGCTACTTTTTAAATTATTTCCCTACTTATCCTTTTAAATTTACTTCCTACTTATTGTGGTAATTTTTTCTAGCTTGAAAATATTTTCAATAATTTTCTAGTTTACATAATTCATCCAAATACCAACATTAAATGAAAAATCCAACATGTTCATGAATAGACTAAAAAAACCAGCATCATATTTCATCAAAATAATAAGACAAACACCAACACATTACAAGAAATTAAAAACACGCATGTATTACGTCAAAACAAAAATATAATCAATTTAATAGCATTTATATCAATTTAGTAATTTAATATAATCAATTTATATCAATTTAACACAGCATTTTGTATCAACTATAATCAATTTAATAGCAACTATGTACTACTTGTTGATTATGTGATGAAAATTAATATTTTTAATTTAATTTATGAACATGGCTGGTCTTCGAACATGGTTTGACTTAATTTCACATTTATTATAATTGAAAAAAAGGAACATAAATTGAAAGAGGTTAAACAGGGACTAACGATTCTATGTAAGAAGTTAAGAGACTATATTTAGTCCATGTATGTTCTTTCCCTTTTCTGTTAATCGTTAAGACCTTAACCAAATCTACTAAACCAAATGAAAAGATGTTAATATTAGATATCAAATGGTGAAAGCCTTTAAATGTTGGCTTCCTAACTCATGACTTGAACTCTCGAATAATACGGGCATTTATTTGTATATTGCATTCTTCTAACATGTAATCAAAGCATCCTATAATTTCTATTGATACCACAAGCCAGTGGTCCAAATGCTTCGGGTGTTTTGGTTACAAAGATATATTTCTTCAAATTTCTAAGAGAATAACAGTTATCAGTCAAACTAAGTAAACAAGAATACCCAATACATAAAACATGAGCATTTTTCCGTGTTTTTCTTTAACTTGCACAAGTATGACTTTAAGACTTTTAAGAATTAGTTCTGCATGTTTAAGACTTTTAAGAATTATTTCTGCATGTTTTATGACTTTCAACTTGCGCATATTATAGCATAAAACATCAACATATAAATTGCAATATGCATAAATAAACATAGCAATATAAAAGATAGAAAATGTAGAAACTAACTGAGAGAGGAGGAATGATTTTTCTCTTGGTTTCAGCAGCAAAGAGCAAATGAATGCATGGGGTTGAAGGGCCAGCAGCAAAGAACAAATGAATGCAGTGGGGTTGAAGGAAAATTCGGAAGGAGGAGAATGGAAGGCTGGAGCAGAAAATGAAATGAAAGCCTTTGAGCAGACAATGAAATGAAAAGAAGGACGCGGTATAAAAGGTCAAGATAGCGCATTCCTGGGACAGTGCATTCCTGGAATGCGCTGTCATACACGTGATTCTGTCCAACAAAACAAGGCAGTCCAGCAGTCGAAGCAACGGGTAGGGGCCAATTTTGGGATAAATGACATCAGACAACGCATTCCATGGGTGCGGTGATCACTATCCCAGAAACACGGCTCAAAAATGTTCCATTTGCAGAATAGATCCTAAAATAGTCCTAAACTAAGTAATTACTCTCCCCATTTTGGCCATATCTGAAATAGCAATTTTTTTACCACTTTTGATTTCCAAAATTAGTACTCCATAGTTGAAGACATCTGACTTCTCTGAAATTAATCCATGCATTGCATGTCCTGGTGCCAGTTATCCACTACATAGTTATCATAGTAAGATCTAATAAACAAGCTTAAGGCACATTTTAATAGGGACGAGTAAAATTGTTAACAGTAGTAGGAGCTCACATACGTATACACACATATATGTATATCAAGTTGGAACAATTTGGCCATACCAAAATCTGATATTTTGGGATTCATATCTTTGTCTAACAAAATATTACTAGCTTTGAGGTCACAATGAATAATTTTTTGTTGAGAACCTTCACGTAGATAAAGAAATCCTTAACAACACTTTCTATGATTTTGTAATGTACATCCCAATGTAATGATGAGCTCTTTACTAGATCTAAATTGGATTCAACACAGCAAATAAAAAAATTATCATTCCAGAGACACAAGGCTGAATATAAATTAGGAAATTAGTTATCTTCCATACCCATATTACCATCTCAAATTTCTAATTGCCTCAATTGCGAACTTTTAACTTCTTACATATATATATATATATATATATATATATATATATATACACTAGAAATGGGGCACGTGCTCTGCACGTTTATAAGTTCTGTTAACAAATAATGTAATTTACTTTTTGTGAAAACTCAAAATGCAGATACATAACTTTAAAGGAAAAAAAGGTCAATAAATTGAATAATTCTGTTAATGCTGGATATCTCATTCCATTTATTTTATTTCCAACTTTAAAATTCTATGTAAATTTTCTTGTATGAAATAACTTTTTTTGGACAGCATATTTATATTTAGTAACATATTTATAGACAGAACAATACACGTAGATCTAAGCTACAAATTCTCATTAATTGGAACCTTTGATGTGTATGTCCTTAGTAATATTTGATCAAGAACCCTAGGTTTTTCTTAGCTTCACATATTATTTTCTTTCCTAAAAGAATTAAATAGAATAAATGAATGTCTTCAATACTAAAAGAAAGTTTTTGGCATAATGATGGTTTTTCTAAAACAAAAGAAATTATGAAATCTTTTGAAAATTTTAAATTGTTATCATATAAAAGGTAACTTGTTATTATTTTGTACTTGAAATCCCAAGCTTTTGATAAATTGACTAATGATTTTATATATTTGTATTATATCTATAAAGTATCAAATGAGACTTTAATATAGTTGTAGCAAAATTAATATTTCTAAATGAGGCTTTAATCTAACTCTTTATGTTTTCGTAAATGTCCATTCTTAATGTGATTATACTTAAAAGATAAGGATATTTAAAGAAATACATTAAGTGCTAAAATATCAAACATAAAGTTAAATTTGAAAAATATTAAATTAATTTTATTTCAAAATATTTAAAAAATGATTTCTCTTTTAGTGTTCTGCCTATTTATTTATTTATTGCTAAAATACTTTTTTGTTTAGATTATGAAATTTAAATTTATATACAAATTAATTAAAAATATTTTATAAAAGAGGAAAATATAAATTTTTATACTAAAAAATAAATATATATTTTTTAAAAATCTAATTTAAACTTGTACTTGCTAAACATTTGTAAGACTTTTAAAAAAAGATTGAGTTTGATTAGGATTTAATCAATCTACTTTTTGTAGTCCCATTAGTATCCCTTTTTTAATGTGACTATAATTTAAAAAATAAGGGTATTTTAAAAAATACATTAATTGTTAAATCAATTTAGGTCCTACATGAACTTTTTTTATACTTTTACTCATTTTAAATTGGTTTATTATGATTTCTTTTTTTAACAAATCTAACACGTATATAAGAATGATGACAACTTTATCATATGAGCATATCAAATAAGGACAATTTGCATGTTAAATTGGTAATATAATTATTTTGTAAAGACACAGAAGTCTAGTGATTCTAACTCTCGGATAATGAATTATTTTAAAAAATATCACTCACTTATTGCATACAAACATATTGCTACTATTGTGTAAAATTAATAAGTTAACTAAGTTATATCATTTGTTTGGATTTATTATGCAATAAAAATGTACAATTATTATTATTATTGCATATCATTTGCAATCTTGTGATGACTTATCTTATTTAGTTAGGTTATTTTTTGTTACTATTTTATTCTATCTTTATCAAAAATTTTATCTTATTTCCACATAATTGGTAATATTCATCTCTTTCTTCTATGCTTTAAGCATAAAAAAATTGTGCACCCAAATATTTTAAAATATATGTTATGCTTTATTTTTTTCCAAAATAAAGATAATTATATAAAAGAAACTACATCTCTATGTATACCATGTTCTTAAAAGTTTATATCATTTTGTGTTGTATTTTTTACACACACACACACACCTATTAAAAAACTAATAATCCAATACTTTCTTTCAAATATTTAAATGATATACTTTCAATGTATTTATAATGAAGTACTCTTTAATATGTGATTTCCTTAAATTTGACTAATTTTAATGATCTTAAGCAATTGATAGATACATTTTATGAAACTCTTATTTTATGAATTAACATTATTGATTATTTAGCTTTTTCATAGACATTGACATAATTAATTACCCAATAGAATCATTAAGTGTTATTTGCCAAACTCACATACTCGTGTAATAAGCATATATAAATTTTCAATGTCAATTAAAATATCATATATTATTAGAATGATGAGTTTTGAAATTTGTTCATAATTATATCCTCATGAGACTTGATAAATCGTGTATTTTATATTTATTGTAAAATTAATGCATTTACATGTGTTGAACTTCTCATCCTCTACTTTCTGTCAGTTTGGTTTTTCCTTTTTCTCTCCAAGTCTAAGAAATAAGATATGCCTCGATTTTGTGTTATATGAAAATTTAAAACTACAAAATTTTTCATTTATAATAGCATAAACTCATATTTGTGACACCCTTATATTTAGATACTTTCTTATATTTAGATACTTTTTTTAATTAATTTCATTTTTTGAATAAGTAATGCTTGAGAGTTTACTTAACCAGTACCCTAATGCATTCGTTAGCTAAATTGCATATTTTTCTTTGACCGAACCCTTTCATAATCAGTTAGTTACTTTGTCTGTCATCAAAATATGAGCATTTTAATACTAAATAGAGTTTGAACACTAATTAACTTTCACTATTAAAAAATGATAAATATTTGTCCAACTATCTTGATTGAGTTGTTAAAAAAATTGATTCGAATTCAAAAATGCCACATTCAAAATCTACATGCTATATTAAATAAAAAAATCATATATTTCTAAAATAAAGAAGTTTTAATAATTAAACATGTCGTGAAACTTTGTTATACATGACGACGCTTTTGCAAGAATGAGGTTTTACATTTTTAAAATTTCAATTTTTGATGTCTCTTTATAGTGGGAGTATATTCTTAAATTTAATTCTAAGTCTCTTGAAACATTGACTTATTTATTTTTCATAATATTTTTTGGTTTTAAAGTAATTGGCTAGGACACTTTGTGTTTAGGTTTCTAATGTTATTTTTTACGTTAATGTACTAATGTGATTACAAAATCAAAAAATATGAAAATTTCTCAAATAATAAATATCGTAATCAAGTAATTCACCTAAATTCTAAATCCATCCATTTTAGACCATTTTTTGTATTTAGTTTAGGTATTTTTTTTAATCAAGGTTAATTAAAAAAAAAAGTCTTGCCTCTCGGTCCATGGGATGTTACTTCAATATTTTTGTAAGGAAGTGTAATAATAGTTAGTTTTTGTATTAGATTTAATATGCTAAAGTTGTTATTTTCAATTTTTATAAATGAAATCATAGTAAAGAAAGGCAACAAAGTAGCTGTGTTAAATGAATTTAAGGTATAATAGTGTAGAAAATTTTAAAATATTTTTAGCTCAAATTAGAATTTAAAAAATGGGATTGGCATTTTATATTTCTCTGAAAAGGTTTTTTTTTTATAAATTCACTGTTGATCAATGCATGATAGAATGATTTTATTTTTATATTTATGATTTTAAATTTAATCTACACACTAACTACTACATCTTTTAAATTTAAATTTTAATGAGATTCAAAAGCTTAGAATTTTGATTAACTAATTTTGCATTATGATTTTCAAGTTAGTGTGGGTGAATTAAACGTAATATTTTTCATTTTTCCTGGCACGAGATGATGCTATATAATATACTTTTATGACATTTTAAAGTAAGGTAACATAACGTCCATTCTTAATAATATTTGAGCGATTGTTTCTAGCTAATAATTTAATTGATTTATTATGTAATAATTGAGAATAATTTTTGAATAAAAAATTTAAAATTAAGCTATAATTTTTATTTTAATATGAAAGATAAATTAAAGAATGCTCCTACCTAATCAAGAAAGTATCCATTAAATCGAAAATAAAAAATTAGATAGGAAAATTTTAAATATTCCCTTCTTTTGTTTCTATTAATTTCAATTTAACAAGGTTGTGGTTATTTCTATCGAACTTTATACTTCTTAGCATGTAATTTGCTTTCTTTTTTATTTGTGAATTTAAAGCGAAAAAAGGTGTCAATTTTAATCATCTATATGCAAATAATGATTGAGATAAACATAAAAATAATTTAACTAAAGAACAAAAAATAAAAAAGTTTTCATGTTTTAACCCACTACATATCAGGCTAGGCTCCTACTCCCATAACTTTTAAAAATTCTGGATCAGCCATGGTATAATTATTACTATATGTAAATATAATATTTCTTTAAAAAATGTAAAGTTTTATTATTATAGTAACGATATTTAAACTAATGCATGGTAGGCAGTTTTCCTAGTTTTGGATTAGATTCCTTTCCAATTTTATTCATGAGAAGGACTTTTGTTCCTTTTACTGTATATTTGGTGTATTTTTATTAATTTAAATTTAAATTGAATTTATTGTAAAAGACTTGAAAAATAGTTGAGATTCATTAGAACCTTATTAATCTAACTCTTTATGTTTTCCTAAATGTCCATTCTTAATATGATTAGACTTAAAAAATAAAGATATTTAAATAAATACATTAAGTGCTAAAATATCAACCATAAAGTTAAATTTAAAAAATATAAAATTAATTTTATTTCAAAATATTTAAAAAATGATTTCTCTTTCAATGTTTTGCCTATTTATTTTTTTGCTAAAATACTTTTTTTTAATTTTTTATAGATCACAAAATTTAAATTTATATACAAATTAATTAAAAATATTTTATAAAAGAGGAAAATATAAAATTTTTATACTAAACAATAAATATATATTTTTGAAAAATTGAATTTAAATTTATACTTGTAAAAGGTTTCTAAGACTTTTAAAAGAAGATTGAGTTTGATTAGGATTTAATCAATCTACTTTTTGTAGTTCCATTAGTATCTTTTTTTTAATGTGACTATAACTTAAAAAATAAGGGTATTTTAGGAAATATATTAAATGTTAAATGTTAAATCACTTAAGGTCATTCATGCTTTTATATATATATAGATATATATATATATATATATATATATATTACAAGCAGAATGTGAATTATTTGCATAACAAAAGACAAAACTCCCAATGTGAACAAGGCTTGTTTGCCCCTTTTGATGTTTCACACGATGTTATTCTTGTCTACTTGATGTATGGATTAGGTGTGAGCGTAATCAGAAAAAATTAATTTGCCAACCGATTTCTTAAAATCGGTAATTCAATAAAACTATCAGTATTTTGGTATAGATTGAATTTGGAAAGTCAAATTTGGGTTGGTATTTGGAAAGAGGTATTTTCGGACGATTTGGAATTCAATTCGATAAATTCTTATATATATTATTTATGTAAAATTATGAATAATATTTTATAATGATTACAATATAAACTTACATGTGTATATAAATATTATTTATTAATAATCAACTTATATATATTTAAGTATAAGTATACAATATTTACAATATTATCAATTATCAAATGCAACTATTTAACGTATATTAAAAATTTATATCAATATGGTATATTAATAACTTAAAATTTGTACTCACAAAATTTTATTTTTTGAAGGATCATTTGTTGATTAATGACAATTGATTGGTGAATTATGTGATTGGATAATGCTTATTGGACCCAATATATATTTTTTATGTTGGAATATAGTTGTTGGGCCCAAATTATTTGTTCACCCTAATAATCTACAGCAATACTTCGGCCAATACCAAATTTGATACCAAATTCTAATTATAAAATCAAATTCAGTAATTTTGAGTTGAAATCAAATAGGTCAATATTTTTATAAGCAAAATTACCAAATTTAATGGATTTATTTTACTAAATTATAGACCGAATTACACCTAGTATGGACAGTCCATTCTCTACCATAATTTGATCATGACAACTAAACTAGTGATATGAGTTAATTAATGTAATTGGAATTTGGAAGCTTGACAAAAAAAAGATAAGAGTTTTAGAAATAGTAAGCAGAAAAACTTACCAAAAAGTATTCGATCAAGGCTCCCATTTCACATAAGTTCATAGACAAGAAGTCTTTCTGCCTTTTTCAGGCAGAAAGAAACCAAACATTCTAACCAAGCTTTTGTGTTGAAGCTTTGCTACCAATGAGACTTTAGTCCTAAATTCTATTTCACCTTGTCCTGAATTCTTAGACAGTCTTTTCACAAGTATCTCTTTTCCATCTGAGAGAGTATCATGAGTAATATGTTGGAACAATTTCCATAACGAGTCAAAAACTTAACCATAAAATTACATGAAGTACATGACATATGGCACATTTGGTCATAGTGACATTTTCAGAATGAAAGTTTAGTCGCTGAGAATAGTCGTTATGAATTGTCAAAAATCAAGGGTCCAGATGGAGAGTTGCTTTACGACTTTACATGAGACATCAGGTAATTGAATCGCCAAAAGTGTGGTCTTGAGAATAACTAGATGATTAATTAGTCATTTTGGCCTGTTTGATTTGGCTAGAATGATCAAGTTTTTCGGGCACTTACCTTGTAAACAGCACCAAATCTTCCTTTTCCCAACAAGTTAGCGTCAGAAAAATTATTTGTTGCTTCTCTAATTACTCCAAAATCATATGTCACGGTTTCCACCTTTTCAAATTCATCCACACCTTCTCAACAGTAAAACAAAGAATGCTAGATTAACTTGAATTGCTGACTGAATCCACATTACAATGCTTTTGACGACACTACATATACGGAATAATTAACACTTTCTTGTTTCTCGCCAAATGTTGATGCATGCTTTTGCATAATGCTCTAGTAGTATTCTACAATCGATTTACAGAGAAAACTTTAGATTGGCTAGGAAAGTAAAACTATTGGCCCAAGAATGTGAAGTTCATATCAAGAATCATGCTGATCTGTTATTCCACAGAACAATAAAATGACTTCAAAGATGAAGAGGATGGTTCTTAAACAGGGAATGACCAAGCAGACAATATATATCCTGTATTATGTGAAATATATTGCCAAAAACAAGTATTTTGCAGCTATGAATTCGTAGTTAAGTGGCTTTAATATGGGAGGCCACTGGCCTAACAAACTTTACCAAGATTGGTATTCACAGTTTATGGTGGAACATATGCAGATACAAAATGATCGATTAGCTAGGAGGGTAGAACATACCCTCATGTGTCCCCCTTTTCCACCAGTTTTGTCATTTTCGTGAGCAGATGAAAACGTAAAAGATGAGTATTAAAAGAACTACTGCAGAAATTAGACAAATGATGATAATGATGGTCATATTCTCATCCTTTCCTGCAAAAACGTGATTTAGTGATCCTTAAATAAGCAATGTAGAGAAAATTTTGTTTGAGTGCTTAAAACATTAGGAATAGAGGCTTAATCAAATATATATCTCAATTGAGCTCAATGGCGACATAGAGTTCATATAGTGAGATAAAAATTTAAATGTTGTTGTTATTTAAAACATTTAGAAAAAGATAACTAACGTGTAATGTACATTCCATATGACTCTGGTTCTGACTGAGAGGACTGCATATGATCTTTTGAAATTGCTAAAAACACAAAATTATCCCCCTTTCCACTACCCTTAATTTTTTTTTTTTTGGGGGGGGGGGGGGGGAGCAAAAAGAGACGAGCAAACACTATCCTTTCCAAGAGATAAATTAAGAAAAAATATTGCGTACTTTAGCTCGTGGCATTTGATAAATATAATTAGATTATATTTAGACTAACAGATCTAATTTGACGTCTTTGACAAACATTTGCTGATGTAAGTACAAAGATAAAAGATATATACTAACTTTGTGTATCTTTTGAAGGCAAATGAACTCCTATTCAATACTTTTTAAGGGTGGAGCAGGTGGTTGTGATAAGGCCAAAGGAGGCGGCAGCGACAGTGGTGGTGATTGAACCACCTTCTCATTGTAGAAGGGGTTCACCTCATACCTATAGCTACAGCTTGGTCCAATAACTCTGGCTCCATCTTTCCATGACAGCATTGTGTCATAATTTTTAAAGCCCACCCAAGGGTTGCAGTCTTCAGTATCTAAATCAGGCGTGCACCGCATATATGCATGGATAGTCTTAACATTACTATCATTCTTGCTTTTTCCTGCAGCAAACTTGAGCGGTGAGGAACCCCCAACTGTTTGATTTCGTAGGGTATTTGTCTAACTATTCAGCTGCTGTATAAATAGGTTCAAAACTTGTAGGAATTCCTGCACTTCGAAGATTGAAATTCGGTTTCATATTCTTGTAATCAAAGACGTACTTGTTTGAATATGTTCGCAAGTGCTATATTTGCTGCAAATTTGTTAGTAAAAATTAATAAACCTTGTCAGATTATAATCTGCAAGATTTGAGTTAGTTTAATTTTATTAATTTTGATTTGAGCTTGCCAATTAGTTATATTTGTTTTTTAAATTATTGTTGGAGAGAGTTTAGGGCTTTATTTTTTAGTTTTGTAGTGAAATCTTGAGGATTTCCTGAAGATATTAAAGGAGTAATTTTCTCTAATTAGTTGCAATAATTTATGTATAAATAGCCTAGTTGTGAAATGAAATAATATATCATCCTTCTCCAAAAACTTGAGTGTTTTACTACCTTTTTTTTAACTAACAAAGTGGTATTAGAGCTCTCTTCTTAAGGGGCCTATGAGAGTGAATCAATGAGGAACCTTTTGCCTAAAAACCAAAACACCTAACCGTCATCAATGGCAGGGAATAGTTTCCGTTTGCTTTCATAGGAGAAAATTACTATGCATGGGTTGTGAAAATGGAGTCTTATTTGGAAGCAAACGGACTATGGGAGTTGGTGGAAACAGACGATATTCTGCCACTTCCTGAAGATCCAACAATTGCTCAAATGAGGGATCACAGCGAGAATAGGAAAAAGAGGCATAAGGCCAAGACCTATATTCATTCTGCAGTATCAGAAGATATATTCACAAAGATCATGACTTGTAGAACTGCAAAATAGGCATGGGATCTTTTGAAACAAAAATATCAAGGAAATGATAGGACAAAACGAATGCAAATCCTGAACTTGAAAAGAGAATTTGAGATGCAAAACATGAAGGAAACAGAACATTTGAAGGATTACATAGACAAATTGCTGAAGATGGTCAACAAGATCAAATTATTGGAAGAAGAACTTCCTAATAGTCGAGTTGTTGAAAAAATACTGATGACTTTACCCAAGAGATTTAAATCCAAAATCTTTTCTCTTGAAGAATCTAGAGATTTGTCCATAATATCTCTAGCATAACTTCTCAATGCACTTCAAGCTCGGGAGTAAAGGAGGACTTACAGGGATAAAGAAGTTGTTGAAGAAGCATTTAAGGCAGACGAGAAAGATCAAAGTCAACCACAAAGCAAAGGCAACAATAACAATGGAAAAAGAAGGAAGGTCGAAGTAGTGACAACAAAGGAAAATTTTCGCAATGTCAACATTGTAAGAAAACTTCACATTCAGAACAATACTGTTGGTTTAAGCCTATTGTTCAGTGCAAGTGTTGTAGTCAAATGGGTCACATAGAAAAAGTCTGCAAAAACAAACAGCAACAGGCTCTAGTGGTGGATGAGCAGCAGGAGGAGAAACAACATTTGTAGCAACCTATTTTGCAAGCAGAAGCAATAATTGGCTAATTGACAGTAGTTGCACTAATCAAATGACTTTTGACGAGTCACTTTTCAAAGAATTAGACAAGTCAGAAATGTTAAGAGTCAAAATTGGCAATGGGCAATTTATAGAAGTTAAAGGTGAAGGGACAATTGAAATTGAAGACCCATTAGGTATAAAATTGATTTCTAATGTGTTGTTCGCCCCTGAGATCAGTAAAATTTGCTGAGTGTGGCACAACTACTTGAGAAGGGTTATTCTATAGCATTTAAGATAACATGTTAGCTAACTCGTGGTGTTGAACTATTTTTTGCAAAAATGAAAGGCAAGAGTTTTTGCCTTAATTGGGACAAAAAGGAATTTGAAAATGTCAATGCAACAGAAGATAAAGTAGACCTATATGAAGACAACAAAATTGATGATGTTCCTGTAAAGGGTACAAGGACATTTGCAGAAAGACGTACAAGATATGTTGATGCAGCTAAAGTTCCAAATTGTATTGTTGCAATGCAGGAGGAGATTAGGATGATCGAAAGCAATCAAAGTGGACAACAAAAATATGCTAATGAGGTGCTAAAGAAATATAATATGAAGGACCGCAAATTAATAAGCACTTCTGTTTCTGAAAATGAAAAATTCAGCAAAGAAGATGATGATGTGAAGGTTGGCAGAGGGATTATCAAAGTTTGAGATTTGAAGTCATCAAAAACAAAATTGGAGTTTGCTGCAAAAATAGCAAGAAGTGTTAGCAAGTGCCATATTCGCTCCAAGTTTGTTGGTAAAAAAAATAAAAAAAATAATAAATTCTTGTCAGATTATAATATGCAAGATTTGGGTTAGTTTAATTTTATATGCAATTAGTTATATTTGCTTTTTAAATTATTGTTGGAGAGAATTTAGGAATTTATTTTTTAATTTGTTAGTGAAATCTTGAGAATCCTTGAGGATTTCTTGAAGATATTAGAGGAGTGGTCTCTATTTAGTTGTAATAATTTATGTATAAATGGCCTAGTTGTGAAATGAAATAATATATCATCTTTCTCCAAAAACTTGAGTGTTTTACTTTTTTTTTTTTTTTAAGCAACCGAATATCTTAACATACAATAAGGATACCATCCAATTGCCTCCTTTTGATAAGGACACAATTACATAATCTTATTAACAGAAGTGATTGACAAAAACTTGACAATCATGATCACCAGCATCTCCTCAACAGAGCATGGCATATACCCTGTCAGGATCCTCACTGACCGAGGAATAGAATCCATAGGAACTAATATTAAAGGAAAGGGAAGAAAGAAGGGTGTTCAAATTAGCCTAGTATGTGCCGTTTTGTGTAGTTACCTACACCATTTGAGCAGGAAAACTGTGTGAAATTTTGTTGAGAAACAGTAAGGCCAACTATAGTTGTCAGGAAGCCGAAGAATGACAAATGCCATCTTTTAGAGCCCATTACTGCACATTTGCACTCATTCAACAGAATAGACAGAAAGAAAAAAAGTAATCATACCCCATCATAATCAGGAGTTCAAATTTCAGGAACAAATTAGAGGATGCATAACTGAACTGAACTAAACTGATCCACTGAGGTTTGAAAAACCTTCAGATCACTTTTTATATTGTTTATCAGCATTTCTACAACCAAATATTGTAACTTACTAGTCACTGGAAAAGTTAAGTTTTAATAAGAAAATTGTTAATTTTATTTTTCTTAAAAATTTACCAATTTTTTGAGGAATTGCAATGTTGCCGAGCAATATTGTTTTGATGGATAATATACTAACGAATGATGTTTTTAGAAGATTATTTTAAAATAACATATTTTAGTAGATGTATCTGTGAGATTAAAAAATTCTAAGGAAACTTGTCTAAAAATGGGAAAAAAAAAATCATACCAAAAGCACACCCAGAAGTTTCAATACTGTAGCATTGTTTTGATACGTAAAACAATAACGGTTTTTGGACGTTGTGGAATAAATATATTTGTGAGATAAAAAAGTCAAAAAATATATTTGAAAATTTAATTTTTAAAAAAATGATAGCAACAGTGTTTTAATTTTTGAAAAATTAATTTTTAAAAAAATGATAACAACAGTGTTTTAATCGACCACAAGTCACGGATAAAAGTGATTCAGCATCTTTGAACTTTTGGAAATTTTATGCTGTGAGAACTGGTAATCTCTGGGGAAAAAAAAAAAAAGTTACAAGATATGTAGTCCCTTTCATTTTTGTTCAAAGTCTCCAAGTTTACATTAAATAACAAAAAACACGTTTTTTCAGAAACTTCATACGCATTTTTTAACTGACTTTGTATTTCACATGCATATTTATTAAGAAGAATCTTTTAAAGCTATTATAATAATGTTTTCTAAAAATACTTTAAAAAACAACCATCTAGACACAATTTATTGCAAGGAAACATATACTACATTTTCCCGAATATTTGTACGTGCAAATCAACTTGTATTGCAAGTTTAAAACTTAATTTAAGCCAATTATGCATGATTTGACAAATTAAACTAACCATTAAGTAAGACAAATTTGGTAAAGGACAAGCCGGCAGTGTCATGGATGTTTTCCAGCGCTATTCTTGTGGAAAGTGTTAAATGCACAATATGCATTATCACCTAGTGCACTATAACCAATAATTTAAAATTAAGTGATGATAGTAAGTCATATATTATAATATTTAGTAATATATGATTAATTTTAATGTCTCATGTAATGCGTCATGAGAATGTAACGTGACGTGTGGTGCTGCTAATAGTCACTCCTACTCTTGTAAAGTGATAAATGCCTATCCGGGTGGGTAATTATCAGGGCCCGTGCAATTCGTAACGCAGATTGTGTAATGTAATCTATCATAATATTGTTAAAGTTACATTACAAACACAGTATAAAACTTTGTAATTGGCATGTTAGGATACTTTCACTGTGCAACGAGTCCCATGACCTGAGAATATGACTGCCAGTAATTCAGAATTTCTTTTTGGAATTTTCAATTGGATCATCAATTTTAGTTACATTGAATCTTTTGGCTGTTAAGAAGTTTTAAGTCTTACATTTAAATGCAAAATTAAAGATTAACTATAGCTGTGAGCATGCAAAAAATTTGAGAAATACCATACTTAATTGCCAATATTACTCAAATTTAAATGATGTGGATACCAGAAAAGGGTCATGATTCAAGTGATTTTGATAGTTTACACAAATTTAACTGACGGGACAGGAAAAAAAAAAACTGCCATGATTCAAGTGTATTTAAAAGTTAAATTTAAGTAGTAAAAAAGACAGTGCAGATTTTCAAGGGATCTTATTGTTAATAATAAAGTACACGGCCACTCTACTCCTTAATAATTAGTTTTGAGATGGATACCAATTTCATGCTCTTTATTGTTCATGCTTTTTATTACGGTGTCATAATTAAACTTTGAGTTTAAACTTAAATACTTTCATCTAATACTCTACACGTGCGGTTTAAGCTCATATACTATCGTCTAAAACTCCACACATGCTTCCGGTCTTTCATACAAATTCTCATATTGATTTCTCAAATCACTCGTATACACTTGTCTCCACAAGTGGCTCAAGTCCTCTGTACAAAGCTCCACATTAATTTTTCAATGAATCTATTGTATTATATGCCATTCCACTCATTATATCTTAGGGATCATGTTCTAGTTTTGAGATATATTATCCTAATTTATCAATTAATTTGAAATAGAAACTCATGTTATTTACCAATAATTGGTTTTGAGATAGAAACTTATGTTATTTGCTAATATATAATCTGGACACAGCTAATTTTTTGACAAATAGACGCAAGAAAGATCGTATAGGGGGAAGAAAGTTTATTTCATTTGTTGAGCTGATGGGATGTTGACGGTATATGTAGACAAGGGGAAGGACAAGAAAATTGGGAGTCCTCCGTGGGGCAAGAAAGAAACTTTCAGCAAGAATTGGGGCGATTTTTTATGGGGAAAAGCAAAGCTTGTGATGTGGTTGTGGAAGTGGAGCGTCTTAGACGGTGAAGAGAGCCAAAACTTTCAAAGCTCATTTCCTCATATAAGTTCAATTTGGCCTAGAATTTGTTGTTCTTACCATATTATTATCTTTTGTTAGGATTTTTTTATTTTTTTTATTTTTTTGGTTGGCTGTACTGTTTTAGGCTTAAATTAAAATAATTATACACAAATTTCTTTTGAATGTAAGGAATGAAGGAAGCAGCAATAAGGGAACAAAAAGGAAGCAGCAACTCTTGTTCTAATATTAAAAACAAGAAATCCATGGTAAAACCGATTCTCCAGTTCATAGAATTTTTTGTGATTAAGCAGTTCCCTAGTATTAAAAACTAAGAAGCATTAACAAATTAGACCATGAACAAGAACTAGAAATAAACTTTTGGAGAGAATTTTCTGATATTCATTCAACTCAAAAAAACTTAAAATACATCATATTTGGTTTATATACAAGGTTCAAAGAATCAAAAAATGCCACATGTACAGATCTGCTATCTACTTTTTTTTTTTTTTTTTTTTTTGAGTAAACATACACTATTACATGGGAAAGGAAAATTTGGTATTGGTAAAATTTGAACCCTTGACCTCTGGAGTAGAGTCATAGAACTCTAACTACTTGACCCTCTATCCGTTCCCATTTGCTAGCTGTTAGATAATACTAATCGTCACAAACAATTTTGTCATTGAACTAAGCTAATGAGCATTTCTTTCACACGAGCTATCCACACGAGCTACTGGATTTGCTACTGCTTGATGGATTTCCTACCAGAATAACGCTTTATCTACGTACTTATCATGGCCCAACCATTATGGGCCTGCATCCAAACCACTAAACCAATTCACATTCCATCATCCCTCTCAAGTTGGAACTTGGTGATAATTTTCCAAGCCCAACTTGCTCACTAAAGCATCAAATTGAGGAATTGCTAATGCCTTTGTAAAAAGATCTGCTAGCTGTGAGCATGAACTGATGTGCTAAGGAATAACAAAGCTCTCTTTATACTTATTTCTTAGTAAAAGACAATCAATCTCCAAATGCCTTGTTCTTTCATGAAATACTGGATTTTAGGTAATATGAATTGCTGCTTTGTTATCACAATGCAGTACAATAGGTAGAGGTTTTGTGATGTCAAAATCTACCAAGATATAGGTAATCTATTGTACCTCACAAATTGTGGCTGCTAAGCTTCTGTATTCTGCTTTAGTTGAAGATTTTGAGATTGTTGTCTGTTTCTTAGTCTTCCAAGGAACCAATGAATCACCAAGAAAAACACAATAACCTATCAATGATCTTCTAGTATCTAGACAGGCTGCCCAATCTGCATTTGAGTATGCCTGCAAGACCAGTTCATTTTTAAGCTAGAAAAAACAACCCTTGAGATGGTGATCATTTTATGTACTTTACCAAATGTAATGCTTGTTTGCCTATGTATCTTTGTAGGAACCTATGTAAATTGACTTAATTGCTGCACACAATAAGTAACATCTAGTCTTGTGAAATTCAGATAAAGTAATCTGCCAACCAGTCTTCTATATGGTTTTGGATCTTCTATTATCTCATCTCCTTCAACAGTTAACTTGGTGCCCTTTACCATTGGTGTTTTTGCTAGTTTTGCACCAAGTAAATGTGAATCATTGATGATATCCAATGCATACTTTCTCTGATTAACATAAATGCCTTTATCAATTCTTGCAATTTCCAATCCTAGAAAGTACCTTGCTTCACCTAAATCTTTAATTGTGAAGAGCTTATGCAGATAATCCTCCAAAGCAATGATTTCCTTCATATCATTTCCTGCTACCAACACGTCATCAACATACAAAATTAAGGCAGTAAAACTAATTCCTTGGTTCTTAACAAATAAACAGCTCTCATGTTGTGATTGTTGGAATCCAAACCCCTTAAGCCTACGACTAAATATTCTTCATTCCATGTCCTTGAAGCTTGCTTCAAACCATAAATCCTTCTTTTCAGTCTACATATCTGCCCTAGTGTTATTCTTTTGTACTTTCTATGGGCTGCATATATACTTCTTCCCTTAATGTTCCATGCAAAAGAGCATTATTAACATCTAGCTAGTGTAGAAACAAATTTTTTGCTGCTGCTATGGTTAAGAACAATCTCACAGTCACTAATTTTGCAACTGGTGAGAAACTATGCCAATAATTTACTCCAACTTTCAAATAATAACCTTTCACCACCAATCTGGTTTTTAGCTTATTTATTGTGCCATCTGGTTTGATTTTGGTATTATACACCCACCTGGAACCAATGGCCTCCTTTCTTGATGTAACTGTGTCAGTTCCCAAGTATTGTTCATTTCTAAGGCTACTAACGCTTTTTGCCTAGCTTGAATCCATCCTTCATCTTTACAAACCTGACTTGTAATTTTTAGGTTCTTGTATTTCAGTCAAGTTTGCTATAGATATCAAATTTTGATACACCATTTGGTTTTTCAACATTGGGGTATTTTTTTACTTTTGGGGTCAAATTTTAATTTTTGGGCAAAAAAGGCGAAGTCAACGATATCGTGGGCAAAATAGTAATTTTTAGCTTGTAAATATTTTTTCATTAGTTTTTGAGTTCTAAATGCATATTTTGTACTTATATATATATACTTATATATATATGTATATATATATATATATGTATGTATATGTTTAAATTTTTGTGATCTAGTTAAGAGGCAAAACGGTCATTTCTTCTCGTGAACATTTTTTTCATCATTTTGAATCCCAAATTCATTTTTAAGCTTTTAAGCACGTTTTAAAATTTTTTTATTTTTTTTTAGGTCAACTACTATTTTTCTGTAAATAACATATTAAGAGGGCAAAATGATCATTGAACGTCTTTTTCACCAATTTCTAAGTTCTAAATTCACTTTTCAAGTTTTCAAGCATATTTTTAATTTTTGATAATTTTTTAGGTCAAACGCTATGTTTTTTCATAAAAATCGTGTTCAGGGGCAAAACGATCATTTTGTACATAAATGTATTTTTTCGCCCGAATTTCTATTAATAAAATTTATTGTTTTCATTTTTCTATTTTTTATATATTTTTTGGTGTTTTTAGAAGAAATTATGACATTTTTTTGTAGTTTTGTGTCAAAAATTATTTCTTAAGGTAAAATTGTAATTTAATTGCAAGGGCAATTTAGTCTTTCTGTATTACTGTAATCCTAGTTTTGATGATAACAAATCAATATATTACTAATTAGTTTTCTAGTGTGTTTAACAATAGTTTTGCAGCACTAAATAGAACCCATTTGCATCAAATGAACCACAAAAGATGAACAAATCAATTTTAAAAAAGTGCATAATTGAAGTAAAGATCGAATACCCTTTCGACCATCCTAACGCACTTGATCGGCCGTCCTAAGGTCCTTTCAGACGCCCATTCGGCCATCCTAAAGCACTTGATAGGAAAGTCTCCAGAAAGGTTCAAACACCCTTTCAGCCACTCGATCGGTCGTTCTAACGAGTTTGGACACTCTTTCGGATGCCTGTTCGAACATCCTATCGCTTATAACGGTTACTTTTTCAACAACTTCAATTTGACTATTTTTGACCGTTAAAGCATGTTTTAACTTCATTTCTCACCATTATAAATACCAATTTGTATAGAATTGATTAAGAACCTTTACCTACATTTATTATAAGCTTTCACGAGTGATTTTGGTGTAAAAATATTCTCTCCTTTAGTGTACTTGTGATAGTCTGTGAGGTAGTTGCTTGCGTTATAATATGTTCTTTACAGTGTGAGTGATAGCATTCAATTGTAGCTTTATGAGGGTTGATTGAGTGAATTGTAAAACTCTTTGGCTCAACTAGAGAGGGTGGGCAAAAAGTGATTCCTACATTGTACATGTTGGTTTGCTTCACCAACTTGTGAAGAAGCACATAGTGGATTCCAAGTTAAGGAACTTGGGAGTGGACGTAACTATCGAACTTGGATACTGAACCACTATAAAAATTCCATTGTGTTCTATCTTTTTTTCTTTTACTTTATTGTTTATGTGTGAACTTGTTTTACTATAACTTTATCATTATTATTGCAAGTTCGTTTTTGTTATTATATTAGTTGCATTATTGTTTGGGCGAACAATTGGTATCAGAGCTTGGACTCCATTAGTAGCAACTTAACAAGCTAGAAGTAGATCATGACAATCAACAAAGTACTATTTTTAGAGGGCATTTATTGTTAGACCTCCCATGTTTAGCAGCGTTATGATAGTTGGAGGAATAGAATGAAAATATTTTTGCAATTTATAGATATGGAATTGTGGTACATAGTTGTTGAAGGACCTTATAAAGCCACAATTTTTTATGAGAAAATAGGCAATGATAGGCCAAAAACAAGGAGTGAGTTTAGTCCATTGGATAGAATCAACCTTACATTAAATGCTAAGGCTACGAATGTAGTATACAATGCCATAGATGCAAATGAGTCTATGAGAATAAAATGTTGTAAATCGGACCAAAGAAATATGAAACAAGTGAGGAAAATTTATGTAGAAAATGATGATATTCAAGAGCAAAAGAAGGCCTTACTTGTCACCAAATATGAATCTTTTAGAATTCAATCTCATGAAAATATTGACAAAATGTATTACAGATTTAATAATATTATCATGGATTTGGAAGCCCTTGGCAAAATATACTCTCTTGGTAAGAAGAATAGAAAAATTTTGTATGCCTTGCCTAAAGAATGGGAATCAAAGGTTAATACAATAGAGGAATTTAAAGATTTAAATTCTTTACCTATTGATTCTTTTATATGTTCGCTAAATTCTTATGAATTGAAGCTTAAATGCAAAGTTCAAAATGATGAAGAGGCAAGAATCACAAGAAATATTGCACTCAAGGTCTTTCAAATGGAAGAAGATCTTTCTTCATTTGATGAAGACTATGATTTATATGAGGATGATCTAACACTAATCACTAAGGGCATAAAGAAGTACTTTATCAACAAAAGGAAGGACAGAAGAAGTTGTGCAAGCAACAAAGAAATGAAGAAAGTTAAAGGAAAAGGGAAAACATTCAACAACTTCAAAATTTTGTGGGACAATTACAATTCCGATGGAGAATTTGAAAAAGAAACTGAGATATCCCATGTGGCCTTTATGGCCATTGGAGATGAAGAGGTATCTTCTAGTTCTTGTTCTAATGATGATTATGATGATGATGATGATGATCTATAAGCATTTGTTTTTAAATTGCATTATAGTTTAACAGTGTCTTATACTAGAAACAAGGATTTGAAAAACCAAATAAATGCTTTACAAAAAAAAATTCTAAATTCTTCGAAGAGAACAAAGGTTTGAGAAAAGAGAATGGTGATTTAGAAAATAAAGTTGATTTTAATTCCAAACGTGAGAATTTGAGAAGGAAGATTGATGAGAAAACAAAGTTTTTTGAGAAAATTGGGATTGAACAAGATTTGTTGAGGAAAAGATTGAAGGAACTTTCAATATTTCTTGAAAATGAAAAACAAAATATTTTTACAAAGAAAAGAGTTGGCCAATTTGTTTTGAATAGGCATCATACTACTTTTTTGAAAAATGGTGTTTGTTTTATGAAATCTACATTTATTAGAGATCCAAGTGCTATTTGTCATTTTTGTTGTCAATATGGTCACATGCAAAATGTATGTTATGTTAAGAAAAATATGAAATTAGGTATGAAGACCATGTGGATTGAGAAAGATTATACTAACAATCTTGGATCCAAAAAGATATGGGTACCAAATATTATCTCTTGATTTTATAGGGTTGAAGAATCACCACAAGGAAAACAAGACAATATATGAATAAAGGGGTAAAAGGTGTCATTTATTTTCTTAGTGATTTGTGTGAAATTTTTAACATAAATGAATATGTGGTGAATGAAGTTTGCATATAATATGAGGAACAATATTCATAGCTTATTGTTGCAAATGATGAGGGGAGCAATACTTTCACTTTTGAATATGACCTTATTTCATTACCTCACTATTTTTTTTTTATTAAAAGGAGATTAGGTTTTTTCAAAAGGAGTTTTATTACCAATTATACGTTCAAAAATGTTTTTGAGAAATGCTTTATGTTTTTAAGCCTGAAAATAAATTTTTCATAACATATGCTTTTATTAAGGGGGAGTCCTTCTAAGGGGGAGATGCTCCTAGTTTTGATGATGTTAAAAGGGGGAGAATAAATGATACTTGCTTTGTACTTGTAAATGATAGTTTATCATTTTGTTTATGAACTTTTGGACATTAGTTTGTCATCATCAAAAAGGGGGAGAATGTAATCCTAGTTTTGATGATAACAAATCAATATATTACTAATTAGTTTTCTAGTGTATTTAACAATAGTTTTGTAGCATTAAATAGAACCCAGTTGCATCAAATGAACCACAAAAGATGAGCAAATCAATTTTGAAAAATAGTACAATTGAATTGAGGATCGAACACCCTTTCGGCCGTCTTAATGCACTTGATCGGCCATCCTAACGCCCTTTCTGCCGTTTTAAATCACTTGATAGAAAAGGTTCCAGAAAGGTTGGGACACCCTTTCGGCCACTCGATCAGCCATCCTAACGGGTTCGGACACCCTTTTGGGTGCCCGTTTGGAGGTCTTATCGCCTATAATGATTACTTTTTCAGCCACTTCAATTTGATCGGTTTTTACCGTTGGAGCATGTTTTAACTTCATTTCTTACCCCTATAAATACCAATTTGTATAGAATTGATTAAGAACCTTTACCTACATTTATTACAAGCTTTCAAGAGTGATTTTGGTGTAAAAATACTCTCTCCTTTAGTGTACTTGTGATAGTTTGTAAGGTAGTTGATTGGGTTATAATCTGTTCTTTAAAGTGTGAGTGGGAGCATTCAAGTGTAGCTGTGTGAGGGTTGATTGAGTGAATTGTAAAACTTTTTGACTCAACTAGAGAGTGCTAAGGTGGGCAAAAAGTAATCACTATATTGTACATATCGGTTTGCTTCACTAACTTATGAAGAAGCACATAATGGATTAAACTCTAAGTTGAGAAACTTGGGAGTGGACGTAAGTGTTGAGTTTGGCATCGAATCATTATAAAAATTCCGTTGAGTTCTTTCTTTATTTTTTTTACTTTATTGTTTATGTGTGAACTTGTTTTGCTATAACTTTATCATTATTATTTCAAGTTCGTTTTTATTATTATAGTGGTTGCATTATTGTTTGGGGCCAACAATTACTTGGAAGATAATATTTGAGAAGCTTGCTAAAACCTATTCTCTTGTACTATAAATACCCCATTTTAGTAATAAAAAAGAGGAAAAAAAAGAAAAATTTTAGAAATTTTTTTTTTTGGTTTTCCTACTACACCTAGAACGCTTAAAACATACACTAGTTCATCTTAAAGCTTACACCTAGAACACATACTAGTTCATCTTAAAACTTACACTAAGAACACCTAAAACACACACTAGTTCATCTCAAGACTACACCTAGAGCATACACTATCTTACACACCCCACACACACACACAAACACGTACGCTCAAACACACACTACCTACGCACAAACACAGATTTACAAAAATGCACAAACACACATTCTCACGCACTAGTTTGCACATTTCATACATTTTTGCACACATACATTCATACACTACCCCAACACTTACACAATCACACACAATTTCCTTACACACACAGCACATAGAAGTTTCATACTCAAACACACACAAACCCATAGTCACACACTATTACACATTAGAACATAAACGTTACACACACTTAACATATACACTTACGCACACTCAAAATCAAACCACACATAGTCATTATATTCACACACAAAATGCGCGCACACACGCACTACACACACTGTCACACAATCATACAGTAGAAAAACACACACGCAGAGTCAGATATACATGCACTACACGCAAAGTAGCAAAACAGCCACAACCAACCCCCTCAATCCGTAGCATTGGGTATCAATTTTCATTTTTAGTTTGCTGTAGGCTCTATCTACAGCATTGCATACCGTCTTTATTTTCAGTTTTTGGTAGACTCAATCCGTAGTATTTGGTACAGATTTTCATTTTTAGTTTGTGCTAGGCACAATCTATAGCATTGGATACCATCTTTATTTTTAGTTTGCGGTAGGCTAAATCAACAGCATTGGGTACCTGTTTTATTTTCAACTCCCAGTAGACTCAATTTGTGTGTCATCAAGTACTGATTTTCATTTTTAGTTTGCGATAGGTTCAATCCATTGCATCAGATACCATCTTTATTTTTAGTTTGCAGTAGGATCAATCAGTATCATTGGGTACTATTTCCTGTAGGCTCAATCCGTAACATTAGGTACCATTTCATTTTCAATTTCCATTAATTTTGTTTGCAGCATTAGATATCATTCATTTCAATTATATGTTTAGTTAACTTACTTCGGCATTCTTGTTCTACTTATGTCATCATGCATTGGTTTGTTAGTCTGTGTTTCGTTCAAGTTTCACTTACGTCAAGTTTTTTTTATTAATACATTTCACAAGGTGGTTTTCATTGTTTAATTTGAATTACATCTGGCCTGATTCAAATACATAGGTAGCTCCTAGAAAATTCGGTCACATATTTCTACATATTCATTTGTTCATTGGTTGCATTTCGCCACATTTTCAGGCTATGCTGGTTCAGATATTTGTTTCATTTTGCAATTGCATTTGTTTTTCACATTAAGGTGAGTAAAATTTTGGTACTATTTATGTCTTTGTCTGGAATCTCTACAAGATTCCAGACAAAGAGGGGCAAGCTGTAGATACCAAATTTTGACACGCCATTTGTTTTTCCAACATTGGGGTATTTTTTTACTTTACAAGTCAAATTTCAATTTTGGATAAAAATGGGCAAAGTCAACAATTTCGAAAGCAAAACAGTATTTTTTTAGCATGTAAATATTTTTTTCATCAGTTTTTGAGTTCTATTTTTATACATATTTCTAAATTTTGTGATTTTTTGGGGTTAACTACTATTTTTCTGTACATGTTGTCAGTTCAAGGACAAAATGGTTATTTCGCATCGCAAACATTTTTCTCACCTATTTTGTATCCGAAATTGATTTTGAGACTTTTAAGTATGTTTCTAAATTTTTTTAATTTTTTCTAGGTTAACTGATAATTTTTTGTAAATAATGTGTTAAGGCACAAAATAGTCATTTTACCTCCCAAACACCTTTTTTACCAATTTCTTGGTTCTAAATTTATTATCACATTCTTAAATCTATTTTTAATTTTTTATAATTTTCGAGGTCAAACACTATTTTCTCCGTAAATACTGGGTTCAAGGGCAAAAAGATCATTTTGTACAGAAATGTATTTTATTTTTATTAATAAAATTTATTATTTGTATTTTTTTTGATTTTTTAGAAGAGATCATGACATTTTTTTTAGTTTTCTATCAAAAATTATTTTTAACGGTAAAATTGTAAAGTTTAGGGACATTTTTTTTGTTTTCCTACTGCACCTAGAATACTTAAAACACACTGTTCATCTTCAATCCTACACCTAGAACACTTAAAACATACACTAATTCATCTTAGCATTAACAATGAGTCTCAAGACCCATTGGGATCCCAAGCTCATTTTTAATTTGGGCAGGATGGGTATTAATATATGCGACTGGGCTTATTTAGGATTACATCCATTAATATCCATTTAAATATGGGTATAGTTGAGAATTGATTGAGACTCTCATACCCAAATATAAACAAAACTTGAAAGAATTTGTATTTGATCGGGTCCATCTCTTTCCATATTCTCTCATAAAAGAATCTTTCATTTTAAACTGTATTAACAAAACATCTTTTATCCTTTCTTCATTTACTAGTTTTTAACATTTTTTTCAATGACAGTGGAATACTATAATCTCTAGCGTCCCTTGTACAATGATGCGCAGGTTGTGATTTTATTTTTGCATTCTTAGCTTCCTCATTTTGGCCCTTTCAATTCATCTATTTCTCCTATAAATATTGTGTTAAATTATATCTCTTGATATCAATTATGTGTAGTTAAACTGATCTTTGTACTAAAAAATATTCATGTGGATTTCATATGTTGAGTATCTTAATTTCAGTTCAACCTTATTTTTGGGAAAACTCATTTTCATATTTTGTATTTCATCTAAGTTTGTAGTGTCCACAAATGAGTAATAGGGGTGCAATTAAGCCAAGTTGAGCTCAATTAGCACCATGCTCGAACTCAACTCGATCGATACTGGTCCTGCTCGAACTCATCTCGAACTCGATCAACCAAAAAAAATGTGAAGCTTGAGCTCGAGCTCTCAGCTGCATTTGAGTACTCGAGCTCGACTAGAAAAACTATTTGCACTCTTTTTTTTGGGCATTTTGTTGCTCGAGTTCGAGCCTGAGCCTACTCAAGATCGACTCCAGGATATTCCAAGAGTAAAAACAAAATTTTTGCAAGCTTAAGGAGGGCAAAATTATAATTTTCAGCAATATTTGAGGGTAAAAATATAATTTTCGCAAAGCTTAGGGCCAAAATTACTAATTACAGTAAGCTAGGAGGGCCAAAATATAATTCCAGCTAGCATAAGGACAAAAATTGAAATTTCTAGCAATGCACAAGGGCAAAATTTAATTTCTAGCAATATTCAAAGGTACAAATGTACATCCAGCAAGATTGGGTGGTAAATTGAAATTAATTAGGATTTAAATGAAGAGAAATTAAGCTTTAGGGAAAAATCTACAAGTATTAAG
This sequence comes from Mitragyna speciosa, assembly GCA_024721245.1. Lineage (NCBI taxonomy): Eukaryota > Viridiplantae > Streptophyta > Magnoliopsida > Gentianales > Rubiaceae > Mitragyna > Mitragyna speciosa. The sequence goes on along the minus strand of CM045565.1, from coordinate 14,321,956 downwards.
AACGTAAATGCAACAATTTCAAAATGCTCTAGGTAGAATAGTTAGATAAACTAAAATTCCAGGGGCTAAAACACAAATATTAATTCTATAAAGATAAAAAAAAAAAAAAAAAAAAAAAACTACATAGTTTTAAGACTACGTCAAACCATGTAATTTTGGTAAGTTACTTTTTTCTTAACTGAGAACCCACAAATTCCTAAAATCTACCCAAAAATAAAACCCCCAAATCGTTTCTCCTGTCACAACCGAAAATTCCCTAAATTTTCTTCCAAAAATCAAATTCCCCTAAATCTCTACTCAACCCCTCCATTCAACAATCAAACCCCAAATCTCTCAATTTTGCTACCAAAATCCGTCATTAATTAAACAGGATTTCATTATATACAAGCAAAATTGAAGGAGGGTTGAGAGTTGTACTTTCATGACTAAGAGAAGCGATTGGTCCAATGGTGGTGGTGATTTGGTGGCGACGGTGGCTCGAATGGTTGCTGTGATGTTGGGGCGTGGCTAGGATTCTTGTGATAGGATAGTTGTTCGTGGTGGTGAATTGAGGAAATGGATGTTAAGGGCCGTGTGCTACTGCTGGGAGTAGCGTTGGTAGCATGGTGGTTGGGTTTTGCTGATTTGTGGGGCAGACCAAAGGTTATGGGTAGTGGAGTGGGAGGTAGCTATCGGTGAGGGAGAAGGTGATGTGGTGGTGGAAGGTGGCTTGGTTTTGCTAGTTAGTGGGGCAAACCGAAGTTTGTGTGCGGTGGTTGGTAAAGTCTTATGCGGTGAAGGTTGATGGTGGTGTGACTAGTGGCGTGGTATTGTGGCCGTGAGTGTGAGTGTGTGAATCGTGTGAAGTATGGATAGTGTGTTGTGCATGAAACTAGTGGGTGTTAGTGTGTGTGAATGTGTTTTTGAGCCGTATGTGTTTGCACTGGTGCGGCTGTGTGAATTGTGCTTTGTGAACTGTTGCGGGAAGGTGGCCGAGAGGGAAGGTAGTTCGATGAAGCAACTTGTGAACTTGGCTAGCAGTGGGTGGTTGTGATGGCATGCTGGCAGTTGGTTTCGATGGTGAGAGAGGAGGAGATAAAGGTGTGTGAGGTTGTGGGTTGAGATCGTTGGCCTTGGTGAAGCTTTGGGGATAGTGACTGATTTGGGATTGACTGATGGTTTACGGTGGCACTGAGGCTTTAGGTGGTGGCGGTTGAGATTGGTTGCGGCTTGAAGGCCGTGTGTTGTTGGCTTTGTGGAGTGGCTGGTGCGTGTGAATCTTGGTGGTTTGGGCTTCCGATTGCGACTGTTTTTGGGTGATTTTGGGCGGTGATTGCAGGGGGCTGCAATTGGTACATGTTTTTTGGTTAGTGATAAGTGTAGCCATGTGTTGTGTTTCTTGATTGTGTGTGTTATTGCGTGTGCATTATGCGCGTTTGCTGTGTGCTATGTGTCTGTAAACTGGTGTATGCACTGTATGTTGGTGTGTTAGAGTGATAGTGTGTGTAGTGAGAAGTGTAATGTGTGTGCAGTGTGACAGGGCCAAGACGGATATGGTGTGAATTGTAGTGGAATTGGTTCTTGGTGAGGTGATGATAGTGAATGAATATGGTGTGTATATAGTGAAGTTGGTGAATTGGTGATAATCTATGGTGTTGGTTTTTTGGGTTGAGGGTGGTGGAGTGAAAATGGTAGTGCAATTTTTGTGTGCGTGAATGTGACTTAAACTGTGTGATTATGCTGAGAGGGGAATATCTTAACTTGTATTCATCATAGCATCCAATTCCCTACTTTTGGTTGGGACAAACCTGTATGAGCTTCTGACCTGAGTTGTTAATGAAAGCACGACATGTTTGAGGATAACATCTCCTCTGCATAGCACAATCGCGTTAACTGTATCGAGATTTTCCTGAACCAAGGAGTTGTAGAATTCATACGGATTGATGTTCGAGGAAAGGGAAGACGGAAGGGAGTTGAGATTAGCCTAGTATGTGTTGTTTTGCGTGTAATTTCCTAGTCTGTTTGCACAGAAGTATCTTGCGAAGTTGGTTGAGAAATAGTCGGTCAAACTAAATTTGTGATCATGTAAAAGAGTCATAAAAACCGTCTTTTGGAGCCCATTATTATGATCTGAAACTAGTAGGGCAAAAAATTATACCCCATAATGCCTTAACAAAACTTCCAAATTCAGCTGATCAAGAATAGACTTCATAATTGAATTGAAAATGATTTCTTAGATAATATTCTGACCTGAAATGTTCAACTTTGACACGAAAAAGAATTGAGGATAAAAAAGCCATAATTCCTTCAAGCTAATCTGTTGTGCAAATCAGAATTATTACAAGTACCAACAGCATATACTTTGGTTGATAAAATATCAAAACTTGGAATCTTCTTTAGTTTTATTAGTCAACCACTAGGCTTATATAAAATGAAGGAGGATATTGACTTTCTTGAAATTTAAATGGATATTGTTGAGGTATTAACCAAGAAAATGTCCGAGTAAGATTGGTTAAAATTTTTTTGAAGTTTTAGTAGACCTACAATTTTTTACCTTTAGATTTAATATTGAAATTTTATAATACCATGAATTTTTTAGGTCTTTATCAGGACGTATGAAGCAGAATATTGAAAGTTTATAATACCATGAATTTTTTAAGTCTTTATCAGGACGTGTGAAGCAATATATTCTCAAAAAATTTAAACTAATTGAAGGTTTGATGAAGACCAAATTGGCAAAGGATAAGGCTGGCAGAGTGGAAGATGTCTCCCGGCTTCTATCCTGTTGACCTCTTCAAAGTTTTGCAGTCATTGATTAAATTTTTTAGAGCAAAATTATAATTTTGGTACCAAATGTTTGAAGTATTGGCAATTTCAATCCCCAAAGTTTGGATAAAAATAAATCTAGTACCTAATGTTTCAATATTTTGGCATGTTTAGTTCTATTGACCAGTATTAGAAAAATTTTATTCGAATTTGGTCACGTGATAATGACGTGCCAATTACAAAAATTTTCACAAAGAATAAGATTAAAGAAAAAAATTTTAATTACCATAATTTGTAATTAAAGGCACGAATTTGAATTCATAAATGATAAATAAGTAGATAAAACTTAAAAAATCTACCTGGATAGCACATTTGCATGTGTGACTTTAATTACAAATTATGGTGATTAGAATTTTTTTTCTTTTTTTAGTTCTTGTCGAAAACTTTTGTTACCATCACAGTGAGTTTCATGTGACCAGCTTCCGACTAAGATTTTGAGAAAACTAATCTATAGCACTAAATGTGCTAAAAAATTAAAATATTTGATATTAGATTTGCTTTTGTCAAAATTTTAGAGACTGAAACTGCCAATGCCCTAAATATTTGGTAGCAAAACTACAATTTTCTCAATTTTTTTATCTACTTAGTTTATTATTATGCCTAAAGTGGATTTACACTAGGGGAAAAGCTATTTTGATTTACTAGAGATATGGGATTTAAAATTTGATTTTGATGCAACTACAGTTAAGATATAAAGTACTGTATACATACATTTTCACACAGGACATTTTTATTCTCATAATTATGTGTCGTACATTTTGGTAATAAATAAAAAAATGCTATGTTATTGTCATTCCATTTTCTGTTATAGCACTGTGTCCCTTTTTAGCATGTAAAATTATCCAAAATATGAGGACACGTTAACATTAGATTGAGACTTTTAAGTTTTAGACACCAAGGAAGCTTTTATTCAGCAAAAAATTCGTATTAGAATATATCACCATTGAGGAAAGCACGCATCAAGTCGATGTTCAATCGAAGAATGAAAGAAAAGAAAGACAATGAGAAATAGTGGCTTCCTTTTTTTCTTTTAATTTCTTTAGTTTTTTGCATGCCTACGGAAAATTCTTACATAGATTGGGGTTTATGTCCCAACATGTGGACTTTGCAGTTTAAAAGAATACTACATAAACATAGTATTGTATGCTGATGTAAAAATACATATGCGACCCCGTTTTAGACCATAAAGTCTAGCAAGGAGGTCATGGATCAAATCTATATAAAAATTTTCCATGGATACAATTATAGAGTTTGATTGCTGACAAAGGAATAATGGAAATGTACATAAGTTGAATCATAGAATAATGGTTTTTTCCAACCTAATGTCTATAATATCCTAATGTACTAAGCTTCAATACAGTCTAATTTATATGTCGTCAATACATACACAAATCTCATACGAAGTGTTCGAATCTAGAGTTGCTAAAAATTGAATAGAATATGCTAAAGGCAGAAATTTATCATTACAGTAACTTAACGAGATAACACACACAATTTTAACTCAAATTTAAAAGACCTTTTACAAAATTAGACCAAATTAGAATGATTACACTGGGGTGCAGGTTTACATTTTTTTTTTCTATTTATGAACCTTTTATAACCTATTTTTCACCTAAAAAAAAAAAAAGAAACACACAAGAACGATATCTTAAGCTTCCATTGCTATTCTATAAAGATTCCCTCCTCCAAATCATCAAAGATCTAACTCACCTATTGACACTTCATTCAAGGATTGAGTTGCAGTTGCACTTTGACTGGAACATCTTGTTTTTGAGCCTTCAAGAGGCAGAGGCTCTTCTGAAGCAATGATGCTACTTCGAGTGATATATGCAGGCACAGACGGCAATAGGAGATTGGTAGAGAAGCTATGGAGCATCAAAACAACAGAAGCCATGCTTGGTCTACTAGATGCATTGTCTTGAACACACAACAAGCCAATATGGATGCATCTCAATATAGTTTGCATTGAATCTGAGCCAACCTGGAGACTAGAATCTATTATATTTGAAGCGGTTCCTCTAAGCCAGTTTTTCCAAGCCTAAATGGATTCAATATAGTCAATGATAAATGTTACACGTGGGCAATCATGGTGATAAAATCAATCGATAATTGTAGTGCATTAAGGCTAAAACTATGTATATTTGTTTATACTTACACAGCTCAGAAGGTCCTCCTCATTTTGGCCAAATCTGAAATAGTAATTCTTTCTACCACTTATCATTTCCAAGATTAGCACTCCATAGCTGAAGACATCTGACTTATTTGAAACTAATCCACGCAATGCATACTCTGTTGACATATATCCACTGCATAATTGTCATTGTTAGGAATAATAAATAGGTTTAAGGCACATTTTAGTGAAGACATAATCAGAAGTTTTAATAGCTATGATTAGTTAATTACCACACACCAGTTGTCAATATACACACATGAAAACTTACTAGGTCCCCACAATTCTGTTCATATTGGCTGCCCTCTCATCAAGTTGGAACAACTTGGCCATACCAAAATCTGATATTTTGGCATTCATATCCTTGTCTAAGAGAATATTACTAGCTTTGAGGTCACTATGAATAATCTTCACTCGAGAATCTTCATGTAGATAAAGAAGTCCCTTAGCAACACTTTCTATGATTTTGTAACGTAGATCCCAAGGCAACAATAATTTCTTTACCGGATCTAAATTTGATCAACAATGCAAATCAAAGAAAAATTATCATTACGGGGACAAAATGTTGAATATAAATTAGTAAATTAACCATCTTCCAAACCCACATTATACTCTCAAATTTCTAATTGTGCCCATTGAAATCGTTTAACTTGTTTTTTTTTTTTTTATTCAAATAGATAATGAGAATTTTTTATTTGTATCATAAAATCACAAAAATCCCTATATGAAGAAAGCTTATTTGGCATTTTGATGTTTCACAGGAGGTTGTTTTTCTATATTTGATAGGGATGGGCATGGACCAATTAATCTGTCCATTCACCTAATATTCTAATCGAAACCGCTTACATCGATTCGCTTAATTTGCTATCCGTATCCAACCTTCATTCTTTGGTTAACCGATTAGCGGTTACTGGGTTAAAGAGGATCGCATGTTGCGGGTAATTGGAACTGTATGATAATAAGCTAATTTGACAAGATAGATAAAAAATATTTCAACATAAATACCTATTCAAATACAAAAAACTACTTGTACAATTTCAATTATTATGAAAAACAAGCAATAAAATTACACAGTGAAACTCTTGCATCCCTCTTTTTAAAATTAAAAAAATTTAAAAATAAAAAATTTCCACAATATGAGTAAAAAGTACTTGTGCTATTTTCCATATTCCATATATAAGTTGTATGAAAGTAATTTTTTATTTAGTATTATGAAAGTATATGATAATTGGAGCATAAAACAAAGAATAAATGGAAAGAAAAGTCTCATACGACATTTAAGCTTTTGATTTATCTTAAACTTGAAAATGAAATGTTCTAATATTTCTTAATTTTCTATAACATTCACAAATATTAACCTTTAAAAAAAATGTGGACTGGTTCGGTTAACCGCGATTTTTAAAAATTGATAGCAGGAATTGGAACCACTTTTGCAAATGAGGTTCGATTAACCTAATTGCTTTTAAAATTCAGTTTAATTACCCTCATTTTTTGATTTAGAATGAATTAGTTATTACATTTTTTCAAATTTTCGGTTATTTTTACCCACACCCAATATTCAATAAAAGATAATCACTTGTCTACTATTAATTTCACCATGATAAGTAAACTAGTAGGGTAGCTTTTTTTCTTTAATGTAAAAAACGAAGATCAATAATTTTGGACATAGGAGGCAGAAAAACATACCAAAGAGGATTTGATCAAGGCTCCCGTTTGACATGAACTCGTAGACCAGCAGTCTTTCTGTTTTTTTAAGGCAGAAACCCAACAATCTAACCAAACTTTTGTGTTGAAGCTTTGTCACCAATAAGACTTCATTCCTAAATTCTATTTCACCGCCTTGTCCTGAATTTTTAGATAGTCTTTTTACAGCTATCTCTTTTCCATCGGAGAGAGTACCCTGAGACATATTTTGGCATAATTTCCATAACAAATTAAACTATTCAGTACAAGTACAAGAATTACATCACATCTAGCTCATTCAGTCGTTCTGACATTTTTCAGCATAAAATTTTATATCACTGAAAGTAATTCACTAAGCTTCTGAAAGTGTAGTGCATGTTAGTACTTTAGACTTTTTTCAACACTAATTTAAAAATTCGCCCTTCTAAGTGTAGTGCATGTTAGTCCTTCAGACTTTTTTGAGATGAAATATTCCCCTATAAGTGTCTAAATTGTTTCTTTTTTCTGTTAAAATCAAGGTCCCAAATGGATAGGATGATCTCCATAAGACATCAAGTAATTTGGCTTTTTTGCCCTGTTTAATTTGGCCGGAATGATCCAGCTTTCGAGCACATACCTTGTAAACAGCACCAAATCCTCCTTCTCCCAGCAAGTTAGCATCAGAAAAATTATTTGTTGCTGCTCTAAATACTTCAAAATCATATTGCACCGTTTCCACCCTGTCAATTTCATCTACATGCTTACAACAGCAAAACAAAGAATGCTAGATTAACTTGAATTGCTGACTGAAACCACAGAATAATGCTTTTGATGCCACAGAATAATAAGTAATACTTGTTTTTCCTCAAATCTTGATGCATGCTTCATGCTCAAGTGTTATGCTGTGGATGTATGAAGAAAGCTTTAAATTGCCCAAGACAGCAAAATTATTGCCTATTAACCCTGAGACCATTGGACTAACACACTTTACAAAGATTGGTATTCTCAGTTTACAGTGGTACATATGCAGAATGACCAGTTGGCTTGGATGAGACAAGAATATCCTTGAACTTACCCTCATGTCTCTCCCCTTTCCACCAGTTTTGCAATTTTCTTTGGCAGACGAAAATGCCAAAAGCGAGTATTAAAAGAACTACTGTAGAGATAACATAAATAATGATAATGGTTGTCTTACTCTCGTCCTTTCCTGCAAAAACGTGATTTAGTCATCCTCAGGAAGCAATGTATAGAAAATTTTGTTTGAATGCTTATAACACTCAGAAGAAGAAGCCCTTTAGGTAGCTAATGTGTAATATTCATTACAAATGTCTTTGGTTCTGTATGAGAGGAGTAGATATGACTTTTTGAAATTGCTAAAAACACAAATTACTTCACTCTCAGATTGATTTCGGCTCACTACCTTAATTAAAGACAAACACCCCCCCCCCCCCCCCCCCCCCTCTTTCTTCTCCGTCAACACCAAAACAAAACAAAACAAAACAAAAACCAAAAAACGAAACAAAAAAGGTATTGTGCAAATTAAAGCTATATTTTGCAAGAGATCAGATTAAGGGATAATTTACATACTTCCCTTGTGGCATATGTTAAATACAATTAGATCATAGTCATTTGCATAATTAGACTTACAAAACTAATTTGATAATTTTGTCCGGCAATTGCTGATGTAAGCGAGAAAAAAAATTGTATAGACTGATTAATACGTCTTTGATTCTGTATTCTTTGAAGCCAGATAGACTGCTTGTAATACCTTTTTGGGGTGGTGCGGCTGATTGTGATTGTGCCGGTGGCGGTGGCAATGGCGGTGGCGGTTGAGTCACATTCTCATTGAGGAAGGGAAATCCCTCATACCTAATAACTACAGCTTGGGCCAATAACTCTGGCTCCATCTTTCCCATGACAGCATTGTGTCATATTTTCTAAAGCCCATCCAAGGCAAAGATTGCAGTCTCCAGCATCTAAATTCGGTGTGCACTGCGTATATGCATAGATAGTCTGAGCATTAGTATCATTGTTGCTTATTCCTGCAGCAAACTTGAGGAATGAAGAACCCCCAACTGTTTGATTTCGTAGAGCGTTCGTCAAATTACTCAGCTGCTGTAAATATTGGTTCACATTTGAAGGAACTTTTGAACTTTGAACATGATAACTCGGTTTTGTGGTCATGTTATGAAGGATGCTCTTGCTTGAATATCTTAACATACACATAGGATACCATCCAATTGCCTCCTTTTGATTAGGACACACTTCCATGATCTTATTGACAGAATCATTAACACAATCTTGACAGCCCTGACGACTAGCGTCTCCTCTACAGAGCGCAATGGCATACACTCTGTCAGCATCTTCACCCACCGAGGAATTATAGAATCCATAGGGACTAATGTTAGAGGAAAGCGAAGAACGAAGGGTGTCCAAATTAGTCTGGTAAGTGCTGTTTTTTGTGTAGTTACCTACATCATTTGAGCAGTAAAACTGTATGAAACCTGGTTGAGAATCAGCAAGGCCAACTATAGTTGTCAGGAAGCCAAAGATCGACAAATACCATCTTTCAGATCCCATTATAGCACTCATCCAACAGCATAGACAAAAGAATCATCCATAACTGAACACAGCTGATTCTTTGACAGGAACCTTAATTGATCAACTACGAGACTTGGAAAACCGATAGATTTCTACCAACAGAATGTCTTGGCGGATGAAAGAGTTGAGCTTAAAAGAAACTTTGGAGTCGAAAAGATGTGCAATATCTCGGCTAGATGGAAATATCTGCCGTGGGGAATGGGAAATTACCGACTATATTGTTGAACATTCTTTTAGGTTCCCATAACATGGAGGGAAGGGGCCAACCAAGTCAACTTCTAGATTGGGTTGACTTGCACTCATTAGATTTACACGCAAATAATTTCACTTATGTTCAGATTTTACAGTTTTCACAAATACACTCATTAGAATTTTTAAACTAGTTTTCAGCAGGGGCATCACATGAGAAATTCAATGGATGATGCGGGGCACCTAATGAGGCCGATTTCTAAGTAGGGTGATAGATATTTATAAAGAGGAAGAATGAGGTTCGCTCTTTGGACAAATTGCTCATGGCGATGATATTTATTATTGAAGGAACTATTTGTTTGGACTTATTTTTCAAAAAACCATGTTTTTTAAAAATTTTAAATACGTTTTTTAATCACATTTTTATCACACATATATATTCATCAAGGTGAGTCTCTAAAACTGTTTCAGTAATGTTTTTTCAAACTTATTGTAAAAAACAATCATCCAAATGAAGTGATTTTTCTATCAAAATTATAATTAAAAAAAAAGTTAAATTGTTTTAGAATTTCCATTTTTGGTTTTAATCGGCCAAACAAAGTTTTTAGTTTGTTTTAAAAAAAATTTGGATTATTGTTTTTATTTCATAAATTCTACGCGTACACATCAACTGGTATTATCTTGAATATTTGATTTTTGCGGTCACTTTTCGTAAAGGACCCGCCGACTGTGTGTTGTTTCCCAACATTTGACTAGACTCCACTTCTCTTGATTATTTGCTCTTATAAGATGATTTAGGTCCCAATTCAGGTTGATTTAACTCTTAATTGTTAGTGCATGAAAGGATAGTTAATTTTAGTTGAATGTTCTTCGATGAGTCTTGAGTGATCTAGTCTAACTTCTAACTTTGAATGACAAATAGTCAACAAGAGAAAAAGAAGAATTGAAAGGATTTTCGAGATGAAAGACTTGAGTGTATTCACAAAAAGTCTCATATTGAAGAAATGAGTGAGTAATTAGCAAGACTTAATTTCCATGGACTCCTTCTCCAGTTAGCAGTTGCTTGAATAGAAGAATTCTGTGGATCTCAATTTAGGTTGAGTTCACTCTTACTCATTAGTGCATAAGAGATTAGTTAACTTCTATTCAATGGCCTTCGGTGAGTCTCGAATGATTTATTCAAACTTCTAACTTTGAATGGTGACTCTCGAGTGATTTAATTTAACTTCTAATTTTGAATGACAAAGGTTGGATGTCAATGGTGCTCAATTTCTTTATAGAATTTTCAATTAATCTAACTTTTAACTTTGAATGGCAAATAGTTAAAAAAAAAAAAAAGGTTATTTAGGGTCCGAAGAGTTCAACAACTTCCAATCAAAAAGAAAAAGGCCCACAGCAACAGAAGCCCATTTTGATAGCCGCCAACTAAAAAATCAGTACTCCCATAATTGACGAAATGCCTATTACATTGGTCCACTAAGATCTAAATCTGTAGCAAAAGAAGGCTATCATTCATATATAGCTTCTTAGCTCATGGTCAAGCTAATTTATTATCTCGACTGAGCACTTCTAGGAGTGCTATACCTAGTCCTATTGCATTAGAGTCTTGTCTGCGCTGCGTGGTCAAACTCCGATTGCTACTGATTTAGATGATGCAAACGAACCTCCACCACCATTCCAACTTGATGCTAGACTTAGGCAGTCTTCTCGCCAACAGGAGTAGCAACACCTGGCACACCGGAGAAGGCACTTGAGATGTGGCTGCTCCACTACACCATAGGACAAGGGCAAGAAGCACCCATAGGCGACATTCGACAATATCATTGTTGTACTTATTTTGGATCCTGCAATGATGAATGTACAAAATTATGTATCTTTGATTATTGGAATTATTTCAAATTTATATATACAGTTATTTGCAACTTTTTTGAATCCCTGAATTTATTTATACACAAACATTTCCCTTACTTGCAACGTGATTGGTTAAAGTAGCATGCTTTGGGTTAGGATGAGCTTTTAATCTTATGATTTACACCTAGAGTTAGACTTTACGATTAACTGTTTATGGTTACTATTTAATTAACTAATTTTTGCAGTTACAATTTACAATTTAGTTCCTTAGGTTAGGGTTTAGAAACTAGATGAATTTTTAATCAATTCTTCAATATATATCTTATTAGATATCTTTTATTTTGTATTACTAGATGACGAGATTTCCATGTAGCGACCATTCGACTGCTTCAACAGCGAAACTTTGGTTACTAGATTCATTCCGGTCGTGGTCAGAATTTCTCCGGCGTTTGCTCTGGGTTTTCCTCCGGTGATGGCCATATCTAATCTGAAACGCGCGGCCAGAAGGGTTTGATGCTTGGCTGTCGATTATGTTGGTTAGCTCTGCCGGAACCTTTCCGACAGTTAAATCTGTCTCTCTTTTTTTTCTTTTGAATTCTGTTTGTACGCCTGAAATGGGAGGTCATCGTGTAGATTTTTTCTACTTCCAGAATCTCTTTCTTTCAACGGCGGATTTGCACCGAATCTGGTCCATGTCCAGCCAAATCTGGCCGAACTTTCACTGCCACAACCTTGTCGGCGTGCGACTTGGGCTGTGCGACCAGAAACGCTCTGGTCTCGCACAGCCTAGAGTTTACTTTGGCCAATGCTCTGGCTACGGCCAGAAGCGTTCTAATTGCAAGCCACGAAATTCGTGATCCGCCGGAAACCTTTTCCGGCAGTCGGTCCCAAATTTTTTTAAATAATCACATTCCCAACAATAATTTTAAGAAAACAATTTTGTGGAACAAAATTTTCAAAACAAAACAAATTTTTGTTGAAATTTGTCCGCCAATTAAAACCCATGAAGAAAGCAAGCTTTTCAATCAATTTTGATTTAAATATTTTGAAACTAATTTTCAAAATATAACTTCTCAAATTCATCAATCAAATCACACATAAATATAAATAATTATTTAGGACAACTTATTTTGTATAGAAATCAAAACACAACTACTATTAGGAAATCAATATGCCAATAACAAATTGACACAGCAAAATATAAAATTGATTTCTAATTAGAATCATTAATTATCTATACAAATGCATCTCCTGGTGACATAAATAAACAATTAAAATAAACAATTAACCTAACCCAAACATATATATAAACAATCAAAATAAACAATTAACCTAACCCAAAGAACTACAAGCCGCATAAGTATATAGCTTTTGAGGTATCTACACGAGCACTTTCTGAATTTTCAACAGGATTGATTTACATCAATTCTTGGGATCGTGATTAACATCAAGCCAACATGTTAGATCTACTTGACACGTCACCAATGCAAAAAAAAAATTGAATAAAGAAAACTTGTTTTTCTTTCTCTAATTTTCTAAGAACATTTTCTTGTGTTGTGTATATCGTGTCAGGTGTTGCTGTTTGAGACTTGTTTATAGAGCAACAAGACATCGTGTCCAACAAGAATTCGATAATAGGATATCTAATAATATAAGATATTTAGCAGTTTTAATTTCCTTCAAAAGGAAATTCATGCACTACTATAATTGGTCTATGTATCAATAAGTCTTTAGAATTAATTAATTCATAAATTAATTACAATAATTATCTTATAATTATTTAAATCAATTTGACCCAATAATTAGTTCTTTTGTGTGTGACACTTTAGGTTATCAATCATTTAACAATAAATATAAATTATAATCTTAGAATTAAATTAGTTTTAATACATAACCAACGGCTACAACAAGCGAAGTTCATTTTCCAGAATGGAAATACAATAAATTGGATCAAGGAGAAGAAATAGCAATCCAAATTTTTGAGAACGCCGATCATAGCATGATTGCAAGGAAACTAATAATTGTGGGGCTATGGTGCATTTAGTGCTACCCAGCTGACTGCCCCTCCATGAAAGTTGTGATTCAAAATGTTTGAAGCAGAAGGGAATTCTTCCATTCCCAAAAATCCTTTTGGCTCCACAAATTAAAAAAAAAAAAAAAAAAGAGGTCCACGATGCCTGGAGGCTCTCATAATGAATGGGATCATGATGATGATCTAGAAATGTAAGAAAATGAAATGGCTAAAATGGCCTTTAAAACCATTGGTGATAGTGATGTATCATCTAACTATTCTTCTCGTAATAAATGTGAAAATGAATATGATGATGATGATATAGAAATGTAAGAAATTGAAACAGCTCAAATGTGGTTTATGGCCATTGTTTATAATGAAGTATCATCTAACTATTGCTTTCATAATGAATGTGATGATCTGTTTACAAGCCTTTTCCGGTTAGCAATCTCAATTTCAGTATTTGTCTGAATTGGTCACTTGTGAATGTTTGCGCTCAGTGAATAGTAATTTATAACTTTGATGAATATAAAATTTCATTAGTTAATCTTAGCATGAACATCTGAACACTTTTTTCTTTTTTTCTTTTATCCCTTTTGGCCTAAAGTCGATGCAGACTTTGACATGGTAGTCCTAAATCCTAATTTCCTCAAGATATCTTTATAACAGTGCTATTACTCATGCAATGCAACCCTTTTCCAATTATTCTACAATCTCAAATTTTACTCCTTTAAACGAATTAATTATGGCCTTAACGTCAATCGAAATTTCAAAGAGAAACTAAAGCCATCTTGACCCCAAAGTCTAAGAGCAGCTTTCTAAATCACAAAGTCCAAGAGTGAAATTATAAGCAAGGAATTGTAATTTCCACAATCAATCAGCTTAAATGACAATTGACAAGTTAAAAAAAAATGATGATAATAAATCGTGAACCTAATAAGCACGGCATTGCATTTGTCTTTGCAGTGGAATAGTCAATAGTCTCAATCCCAAAAATGGGATATAGACTGAAGACTACAAAATTAGAACGTGTAATCCAATGTTTGCTATTCAATAGTTCGAAAAGAAACTAAGTACTTTGACTTGAGTAAATGGTCCCACAATTGAGTACTATAAAAATTGATAAATGATTTCTGTGTAACACTAATCTAATATTGAGCAAAAATGAACATTTTATGAAATAATTTTGGCTCTTAACATTTATTGAAATTTCAAACAGAAACAACGTGTGCTTTTTGGTTTATAAAGAGTTTGAACCATCTTGACTGGCTTTCTAAACCACAAAGTCCAAGAGCAGAACTATAAGCAAGGACTCACAATTTTCATAGCCAATCAGTAAAATAACAATTAATAAGTGAAAACTAATGGTGATTGATTATTAGTACCATGATAATTCGTGAACCTTTCAAAGATAGGCTTTTCATTTTTGCAATGGAATAGTCAGTAGTCTCAACCCCAAAATGGGGATACAGATTGAAGACTACAGAATTATACCGTGTAATCTAATATTCATTATTCAATAGTTCGAGAAGAAAACGAATACTATGACTAGAGTAAATGGTCTCGGTGATTGCATGCTACAAATTATGATTAAATGATTTCTATGTTACACGAATCTAATAATGAGCAAAAATGAACATTTAGTGAATTAATTTTGGCTCTTAACGTTTATCAAAATGTCATAGAGAAACAATTCGGGCTTTATGTTTGTAAACAGCTTGAGCAGTCTTGATTGGCTTTATAAACCACAAAGTAAAAGAGTAGAGCTATATAAGCAAGGACTTGCACTTTCTGTAGCCAGTCAGCAAAAATGACAATTAACAAGTAGAGACGAACTAATGATGATTGATGTTTTTGTGCAATAATAATTCGTGAACCTTTCAAACATGGCTTTGTATTTGTCTTTGTAGTGTAATAGTCAATAGTCTCAACCCAAGAAACGGGGGATATAGACCAAAGACCAAAGACTTAGACCGTGTAATCCACTACAGACTTAGACTGTGTAATCCAATCTTCATTATTCAACATTTCGAAAAGAAAACGAATACTATGACTTGAGTAAACAGTCCCACAATTGCATACCACATACTATGACTAAATGATTTCCTTGGTTTGATAAAAAAAATGATTTCCTTGTAACACAAATCTAATAATGAGAAAAAATGAACATTCAATGAATTGATTTTGGCCCTTAACGTTTATTGAAATGTCAATGAGAAAAAATGCACACTTTTATTTTGTAAAGAGCTCGAGCTATATTGAGTGGCTTTCTAAACCATAAAGTCCAAGAGCAGAACCAAAAGCCAGGACTTGTAATTTCCACAGCCAATCAGCTAAGATGATGATTAACAAGTAGAAACAAACTGATGGTGATTAATTTACATTATATTGGTAATTAAAATACAGCAATTCCTTATACTAAACCATTACAAAACTCTTTACTTTCCCTTGTAAAGTAATTAAAATAAATCAATTCTTCATACAAAACCATTTAACTGCCCTGTCACTCAATTCTCATACAATGAATCTTATTACAGTACAAGAGAGCATTTTAGGCATATTTGAAAACTAACACTACAAAATGCGAAGATTCCAAGACTCACTATATATATATTTGAAATATATATATATATATATATATATATATATATATATATATATAGAACTTCTGAGTTTGGTTTCTATGTATTTAAGTACAGTGTTGATCCCTAGACTTCACGTGACTTGCATTATAAATTACGTTCTACTTGTTCTCAAATACTACCATAAAATTGTAACCATAAGGGGTCAATTATATTAATATTAAGATGGATTAAAGAACAAGACAAAATAAGAGTGGTCGAAAACACAAGGGACTAAAACTGCGAATTTTTCCATAGTTTATTTCAGCTACAAATATATATAATTGTCATACTTACGTAGCTCAGAAGTCCTCCACATTTTGGCCATATCTAAAATAGCAACTCTTTTTACCACTTTTGATTTCCAAAATTAATACTCCGAAGCAGAAGACATCTGACTTCTCTGATACTAATCCGTGCAATGCATATTCTGGTGCCATGTACCCACTACATGGTTAATCATTGTCAGATCTTATAAACAAGCTTAAGGCACATTTTAATAGGGACATGAGTAGAATAGTTGACAGTAATAAATAGTTAATTATACGCTGGTAATTAATACAAATGCGTGCACGCAAATACATATATATGTGTGTGCGTGTGTGATATACGAGAACTTACCAGTTTCCCACAGCTCTATCCGCATTGGCTGCACTTTCATCAAGTAGAAACAACTTGGTCATACCAAAATCTGATATTTTGGCATTCATATCTTCATCTAAGGGTATATTACTAGTTTTGAGCTCACAATGAATAATTTTTAGTTGAGAACCTTCATGTAGATAAAGAAGTCCCTTAGCAACACTTTTCATGATTTTGTAACGTATATCTTAATGTAACAATGAGCTCTTTACTGGATCTAAATTGGATTTAACAAGAGAAACGAAAGGGAACAAATAAAGAGTAGAGCAGTCAAAGTTTTACGACTTTACCCCAAAGGTAGAGGGTTCAAATCCCACAACACCATTCCCCTTTCCCCAATTGTAATAGTATAGGTTTGATAAAAATAAATAAATAAATAAAAAATATTATCATTGCATAAACAAAAGGTTGAATATAAATTAGTAAATTAATTGTTTTTTGTACCAAGCAGATAATGTGAATATATTTGCATAACAAAAGACAAAAATCCCAATGTGAACAAGGCTCGTTTACCCTTTCTGAAGTTTCACCCGATGTTATTTGTGTCTTGTGGATTAGGGGTGAGCATAATCTGAAAAAAATTGAATTACCGATTGATTTTTTAAAATCAGTAATTCGATAAAATCAGTCAGTATTTATATATTGAATTCAATGAGTCAAATTTCGGTCGGTATTCGGAAAGAGGGATTTTCAAAATAGTATTACAAATTTGGAATTCAATTCAATAAATTCTTATTTTTGATATGTTTCTTACATGTGTGTGTATATATACGAATGTACATACATACGTATGTACATATGTACATATGTATACATACATACATATATGTATATGTACATATACAAATACATATAAATAAATATGTATATATATATGTATGTATATATATGTATATGTATATGTACGTATACATATACACACACACAAAAAAGTTCAACTTATTATAAACTTTAAGTAAAAAAAGTAAGAAATAAAATTATGAATAATAATTTATCATGATTACAATATACACTTACAAGTGTGTGTATAAGTTCAACTTAATGTAAACCTTAAGTAAAAAAATAACACATAAAATTATGAATAATAATTTATAATGATTACAATATACAGAAACAAGTGTATATAAATATTTATATTAATAAATATATATAAAGTTAGGTTCACTCTCCCATAAAGTTAGTCCCTCCATCCATATAGCTAAGCTCACTTTCCTTTTATATCTGTCCCAAATTATAGGCTCATTTCCTTTCTAAAGGGTAGTTAGCTTGTTATTTTACTAATATACTTATATTTAATATATGTTAAAAAAAAAAACAAAAGTATTCTAAGTTTGAAGAACAATATAGCAAGATGTGTTTATATATATATATGTGTGTGTGTGTGTGTGTGTGTGTGCATGTATATTTTCTCTCTCTCTTCTCTTTCTTCTTTCTTGTTGGAACCAACATTCAAAATTTGAACTTCCAGCTAGGGTTTAGCCTTCATGGATGGCCTACATCCGGAATATGGTGATCCAAGACCGAACATATCCTTCGCAGATATCCTCAAGAATGATATTGCAGCTTCACCATGCAAAATTAAACCAGTTTCACAGCATAGAGGTGAACCGGCAACAAAATGGCTGCTCCATTCAGCCATTCTTTGATTGCAAAGTTCTCACAGGGACGTTTGAACCTGGAAACTATTCATAAAACATTTCAGAAACTGGATTTCCATGCAAGTTTTTCAATTTCCATGGAAGTTTCAGAAACTAGATCGAAGACATGTTCTTATTAGGTTTGTGTTGGAAGAGGATTATCTCCGGTGTTGGCTCAAAGGAATTTGAAACTTGGCTAACTTGGCTGACTTTCCAATGCTTGTATTCAAATGCAGTCGAGAATTCAAGCTTATGATCTTGATAAAATCACATTCTCATTGTAGAAGCGGAATACCTCATACCAATAACTAGAGCTTGGTCTAATAACTCTGGCTCCATCTTTCCCATGACAGCATTGAGTCATAATTTCTAAAGCCCATCCAAGGCAAATATTGCAGTCTCCAGCATCTAAATTAGGTGTGCACTGCATATATGCACAGATAGTCTGAACATTACTATCATTCTTGCTTTTTCCTGCAGCAAACTGGAGGAGTGAGGAACCCCCGACTGTTTGATTTCGTAGAGTGTTTGTCAAATTACTCGGCTACTTAAAATAGGTTAAAATTTGAAGGAACTTTTGAACTCTGAAGATTAAATTTCGTTTTTGTGGTCATGTTATGAAGGATGTTCTTGTTTGAATATCTTAACATACAAATAAGATACCATCCAATTGTCTCCTTTTGATTAGGACACAATTCCATGATCTCATTGACAGAATCATTAACACAAACTTGACAGTCCTGATTACTAGCATCTCCTCTACAGAGCGCAATGGCATACGCTCTGTCAGGATCTTCACCCTCCGAGGAATTGTAGAATCCATAGGGATGGTTCAATGTCGCGGTCACTGTCGCGACGTGTATCGTTCTACATCAGACTCGGCGTATCGGTCGCGGTCTTGGTGAGATGCACATTTTAAAATAATTTCTATCCTCAAAACTATAAATAATCATTCAAAGTATTAAAAAAAAGTATGCTGAACAAAAATAACCAAAAAATTAAGTAAAGAAAATGTCTAAAAATGTACTACAAGTAATGAGTTGGTATTTGACAAAAGAAAAACAATTATTTAGATTATGTTAGTAACTTACAAATCTTATTTATATATTAACTTGTTTGTATGATCATTAGTCCATTTTTTCAAAATATTTTTTTACTAAAATTTATTTTTATATATACATAAGAACAATGATATACATACACATATGAAGACAATTAGGAAAAGACGATCAGTGCGCGCCACGCAGATTTTTCAAAAAAGGCAATCTGCTTGTCCAATTAAAAATAGTCTGTGCGCATTAAAAAAAATTGCTGCGACGTCTCTCTTCCAGATTCAGAATGCTTCCATCTCCGACTGCTTCGGACACACCGCCGGCACACCACCATCAGCCTCAACGTCACCACCACCGCAACAATACTCACCCTCAATCACTATCCCATCACAATCCGAACAAATCGCAACCATAAACATCAAAATCAGCCCACTCATCACACGCCTAACCCAACCAAAATCAGCCCCCAACCGTCGAATAATCAAGAGAACCAGGCGACCAAAAGATCAACCATGGTTAGGTGAGTAATCACTTTAGTTTTCTTTCTTTCTTTACCGTCTGGTTGTGTGGTTTGAGTTGATCCGGGGAATTGGCCCCAAATCAGCCGATTCGCAACGATTCGAAGTCAAATCGGTCGAGTCTATCGAGATTGGCCGATTTTCAGGTGATTCCACCGTCTTCGAGTAGAATCGGAACTGTATCGGACCACCTAGCTCCGATCCGGTTCCAATTCCTTTGAACCATGATAGGGACTAATGTTAGAGGAAAGGGAAGAAAGAAGGTTGTTCAAATTAGTCTGGTATGTACTGTTTTGTGTGTAGTTACCTCCATCATTTGAGCAGAAAAACTATGTGAAACTTGGTTGAGAATCAGCGAGGCCTCCTATGGTTGTCAGGAAGCCAAAGATTGAAAAATACCATCTTGCAGATCCCATTATTGCACTCATCCAACAACATAGACAAAAGAATCATCATGCTCCACAATCCATGACAGATAACAGTTGATTCTTTGGCAGGAACCTTAATTGATAAACTATGAGGCTCGGAAAACTGATAGATTTCTAGTAACAGAATGTCTTGATGGATGAAAAAGTTGTTCTTAGAAGAAACTTTGGCATCGAAAAGGATGTGCAATATCTTGACCAAATGGAAATTGCAGGCCTGTCTGCCGTGGTGACTGGGAAATGATCCAACAAGATTCGATAAACATTCTTTAGGTTCTCATAATATGGAAAGCAGGGCCACCTGAGTCAACTTATGCATGGAGTTGACTTACACTCGTTAGACTTTCATGCAAATAATTTCATTTGTGTTCAGATTTTGTTGTTTTTCACAAATATACACTGCAGAATCGGTTCGTTTTGGTTAGAAGTTTTCGATTATTTGTCAGTTTCAATCTAAAGTTTCTAAAACCAAGGTGGAATCGTACTAATTTAATCGCTTAGAAAACCAACCTGTTTTTCAATGGAAAAGCTAATGAGGCAGCTTACCCACCAGGCAGATCTATAAGCAGTGTCAAAGGTGTTACAGATCGGAAGAATGAGGTTCCAGTATTTAGACAAACTGCTCTTAGCAGTGATATTTTATTACTGAAGTAATGAAATCTATATTTTTCTATCAAAATTAAAAAAAAAAAAGATAGCAAAACCATTTTAGAATTTCCAATTTTGGTTTTGAATCGGTTAGCCGAAGTTTTTAGTTTGTTTTGAAAGGGAAAAAAAAAATGGACTTTAATAAATCACATTGAGACAAAATAATTCTAAAATTTGTAAGATATCAAGCATTGTTTTGTTATACTTTTGGTCAATTATTGACTAGTAATCAGAGTCAGCATGTACACTTGAAAGCCTAATTTTATGCACTTCTCGGTTCTTATAAGAGGTAAATCTTTGCTGGTGTAAATTAAACTTACACCGGCAGTTCACCCATTTGTGCCGCATCATAAAATTTTAAATAAATCTTTTCTTATAAAAAAGGTTAGAGGTTTTAATTAAACAAATTTCCTTGTAAATTTCAATCAATCTTTTTTTCCTAACAAAAACTAGAATTTTATATGAAATAAAATTCCTTGTCAATTTCAACTTGCTGCAGAATTTCCAAGCAAAATAACTTCGTGAGCTCCTTCACTGATAATAACAGGTTGACGAATTGGAACAATATGCTGGGTTTGTTCAAATCTTTTCTTTCTTGTCTTAAAATAAGACTACCGAATCCAAACAATCTTAATATTTGCCAAAAATCCAGTGTACGAATACTTTCCACTTTCCAAATGCCTCAATCCTCATTTTGGGTCCCAAATAATTGATTAAATAATGTCATAAAATAAATAAATAAATAAATACTTCGGATTTGTTATCAATAGATTCTAATTCTTGTAAAAATTGTTTTGGAAAAGGCTGAAAATATATTGTTCCTGATCTTAGCTTTAAAAATTTAAAAATAAGATTAAAAAAATAATTGAAGACCTTACAAAATAGATCTTTAAAATAAGAATCTAAAAGCAGGAGGTAGGAATAGCTATGTTGAAGACAGGAATCACGAATCAAATCAAAATGCGTATTGATGAAAAAAAAAATTGAACTCCTAAAATGGAAAGCAAATCCAATCCCAAATTTGATTTTAATCGTTAGCACAAACTAAGAAACATACAGATGTCAAGTTATTAACTTGACTACAATAATAACATAGAATTTTCTGATTTGTTTGCGAAAAGGATTTATCTAAAAGTAGAAGCTTCAATAAAACAGTGGTAAACGTTGTAACGGGTTACTAATATTAGTTTATGTGATGGCGCAATTTGGTGAAGTATATTGCGCTTACACTCATGGAGTAACAAAGATTTATTTTTAAAAAAATAAAAAAAATTACAATCAAACCGTAAAACCGAACCATCCGACCAACTTGTTGAACCAAATTAATACATATTGGTTGGGTTTTTCTAGTTCTAACCAAAGTCTAAACACCCGATCAAAAACCTCGAGAGATTCTTAGGTGGAATGGGTTCGTGGCTCCATCTGTGGACCTTGTAATCTAAAAGAATGTCACATAAATCTAAAGATGCATATTGACATAAGAAAGTGAGGTAATGATGCTTATGTGATTTTATTTCAAACCACAAGAGTCCACAGGTAGGAGCCATGAACCGGGTCTATTTAAGAATATTTTCAAAACCTAGACAAAGATCTTGTAACATGTGTAAATGGTACAAGTCGTTTTTTTTTTTTTTTTTTATCAATCACTGTTGTATTATGAACGTATATTGCCTTCACACAAGTTATGTGAAGCTCCTGATGGTATGCTGTATGAAACTTCAAACTGTTTGTCATACACGATTGGTGGTATGTCTCTCCAAAATCTACTTAATCTCCCGCCCTATAAACTCAAATTCTTAACTACCGCAGGTAGAATTTGATCTCAAAACCTGTAACAGGAGAGACCTCGACGAGGCCTTAAGGGTCTCCCTTGACCATTGTGTTGTTGGCCCAGTGGCTGTAAACGGTAAGAAGTCATAAATCAAGAAACAAATATTTATTTATTTTTTTCATAAATCCTACGCGTGTAGATCAGCTGGTATTATCCTAAATGTTTGTTTTTTGCGGTCGCTATTTCGTAAAGGACAAGCTGGCCGTGTCCAATGCGTTTCCCAGCATTGACCGTATTCAACGTTTTTTGATTACTTATTCTTGTAAAGTGAGTGAGTGTCAATAGTGATGCCAATAGTATTCGATTGCTTTATAGAATTGTCAATTATATCATCAATTTTAGCTACACAGAATCTACCTGGCTGTTCAGCACCTCATACAATTTTAAATTATACCATCAATCTAATTTGCAGAGTAGGAAGTCTATGTAGACAAGGGAAGGAACAAGAAAATGGGGAGTAGTTAATGGGGAGGAGAGAAACTTTGAGCAAATCATGGCATGACTTAATTGTGATGGGAAAGCATAAAAATTTTGATTAAGTTGTAGATATTGAATTTTGATAAAGACTAGACTTTATTTTGTATTGTTTTGCCGTTTTACATTTTTACATTTTTTTAAAATATTATATAAACAAAATAAACACATTCATTCATAACCAAAACCCAACAACTTTCAACCCAAAAGAAAAAGGCCCAAAGCTACAAAAGCCCATTTTGGTAGCCTCCATCTAAAAAATTCTCCACTCCCCTTATTCCATCTCCCATTTTCCTTTTTCTCTTGATTAGTTCTATTTTTATTTTTAATTTTCTTTCAAAATAACCACTTGAATTTATTATCACCCCCATATATAGTTAAGCTTAAAACATAGAAATGATTTAGGTAATTTATAATTAGGTACTTGAATCATAGTATATGGAGTTGGTAGAATTATTTAATCAATCACCAACAATCCTTTTTTTTTTTTTGACATGTATCAAAAGATAAAAAGAGGAAAGGGATCATTCCTTAAACCAATGATTTAGCAGTTTACGGACATTAATTCTAAAAATTATCGTGCAATAATCATAATTGATAGAATAGTGGCTAACAATGGATTAAAACACTTGTCTTCGTACAATATATTAATTTATTCAAAAATTGACTAAAGTCTACAAGAAGGATAATATTCTAAACCTATTGCATTATAATTGAAAAGTCATTCTATTTTGTTGGAGCGTCAAATTGGGTATAAAAAACTAAGACTAGAAACTAAAATGTATAAACAATTACCATCTACCAAGACTCATAAAAAAAAAAAAAAAAGAGAGAAAGAAAGAGAGAGATCAAACGCTATGCGAATCCATAAGCCAATTCCCCAGGATTTCATCAAAGCAACCGAATGGCTAACAGGAAAGAACTACGAGTAGCTAAAGCTAAGGACATGGCCCTTGAAGCCAACCCAGTACAAAGCAACAATAAGAGGTACGCCAACAAGTCCCACAATCATAAGCCCAATAATCTCAATTTTAAGAAAAAGAACAGCAATTGCTTTGTTTGTGGAAAATCAGGACATCATGCTCCCTAATGTAGGCACAAAACAAAAGGTGAGAAGGCAAGTGCTGATCCTCCTAAGGTTAATCTAATCGAAGGAGATGAAATAATTGTTGCAGTTATCTCACAAGCGAACATCACAGCAAATATGAAAGAATGGGTGATAGACTCTAGGGCTACTCGGCACATTTATGCAAATTGAGAAGCATTACCTCCTATACTCCAATAGGGGATGATGAAGAAGTTGTCTATCTTGGAGATTCACAAACTGCCAAAGTTCTAGGTAAGGGCAAAATGCTCTTGAAGCTCACTTCAAGAAATATTTAGCTTTTAATGATATGTTGCATGTGCCAAATATTCAAGCAAAGCTAGTTTCTGTAGCTTTGCTATGAAAAGTTTGGATAAAAGTGTTATTTGAATCTAATAAGATTGTAATGACCAAAAATAATATATTTGTGGTCAAAGGTTATTCTAATCAAGGACTTTTTGTACTTAACACTTCCAATGTGATCAATGAAAATGCTTTTTCTTTTGCTTATATCATTGATTCAATTTCTTTATGGCATGCTAGATTAGGACATGTTAGTATTAGTGAAATTAAGAAAATGCAATCATGTGGCCTAATTTATGGTATTAGTAATAACATGGATCAATGTGAATTATGTGTTGAAACTAAAATGGAAAACAAAAGTTATGTCTGTCCATAGAGAAACTGAACTGTTAAGTTTAATTCACCCAGACTTAGGTGATCTAAAACAAACTATGACTAAAGGTGGTCAAATGTATTATATTACTTTTATAGATGATTTTTGTAGACACGCCAAAATTTACTTGCTTAGAAATAAAGATGATACTCATAGTGCCTTTATATCTTATAAGTCAAAGGTAGAAAATTAACTTAGTAGGAAGATAAAAACGATTAGATCAGATAGAGGAGGTGAATATTTAACTTTAGATAACTTTTGTGAGCAGTATAATACATGAAATTACACCACCTTTTTTACCAGAATCTAATGGAGTAGATGAAAGGAAAAATGAAACATTAAAAGAAATAATGAATTCCATGTTACTTAATTCTCTTGCTCTTGATAAGTTGTGGGAGGAAGCTATTTTATCTGCATGTCACTTACAAAATAGGATTTCACATAAAAAGACTAGCAAAACACCTTATGAATTATGGAAAAGTTATAGACCTAATTTGAAATATTTAAAAGTGTGGGGGTGTCTGGCTAAAGTTTTATTTCCTGAACCTAATAAGAGGAAAATAGGTTCTAAAACTTCTGATTGTATGTTTATTGGATATGCTCAACATAGAGCTGCAAATCTATTTCTTGTTTTGAGAAACGATGTGCTTGATTGTAATACAATTATTGAGACAAAGAATGCTGAGTTGTTTGAGTATATTTTTTCACAGTCTAATAAAATTTCTCATGCACTTGTTGAAACAAATAGAGAACAAACCTCTAACAAGGAATTGAGAAGGAGTAAAAAGCCAAGAAAAGAATTTTCTTTTGAAAATGATGTTCAAATTTATCTTGTTGATAACAATTCTTTAATTTATTTTGATGCTGTTTCTTCTTCAGATGGCAAATTTTAGAAAGAAGCAATTAAAATTGAAATTGATTCTATTATGCAAAATTAAACTTGAATTTTGGTTGATTTATTGCCCGGTGCAAAACTTATCGGTTGTAAATAGATTTTCAAAAAAAAATATAATCCTGATAGCTCTATAGAAGAGCAAAAGGATTTTCTCAAAAACAAAATATTGATTATTTTGACACATTTGTACCAATACCTAGAATTTCCTCTATTCAAGTTTTATTTGCTTTGGTTTCTATTCATAAACTTATTATTCATAAAAATGCCAAAACTACTTTTTTAAATGGTGATTTGGAAAAAAAATTTATATGTTTTAACCTGAGGGGTGTGCTGTACATGGACCAAAAAAAAAAAAAAAAGTTTGTGAATTAATAAAATCCCTTTATGGCCTAAAACAAGCTCCTAAACAGTGGCATGAGAAATTTTATCAAGCTTTGATAGGAGATAGGTTTTCATTTATAGAAGTGGATAAATGTGCATATACTAAAGTTGTAAATGATCCATATGTGATAATTAGTTTATATATGGATGACATGCTTATATTGGTACTAGTTTAGATATTGTTCGTAGTACTAAATGTTTTTGTCTTTTAATTTTGATATGAAAGATTTGGGTAAAGCAAAAACGATATTGGGTGTTAAAATCATAAGTAATGATGGTATAATGTTGTCATAAGAACATTATACAGAGACTTCTTAGGAAGTTTGAAAATTATGATGTAACTCTTGTGAGCACTCCTTATGATATTAACACTCAATTAAAGAAAAATAATGGAGACTTAGTTACTCAATCTAAATATGATTAGATTATTAGGAGTCTGATGCTTTTAATGAATTTTACAAGACCTAATATAACTTATGTTGTGTTTAGACTAAGTATATATATTCAAAATCCCAATCATGAGCTTTGGTCTGCATTAGTAAGACTAACAAAATATTTGAGAGGAACCATGAAACGTGGTATCCTGTATAGTTGATTGTCCACTATATTAGAAGGCTATAGTGATGCTAATTAGATCTTTGATTCAAGTGAGACAAAATCTACTATTGGTTATGTGTTCACCATGGGTGGTGGTGCAAGAGCATGGAAATCAACCAAACAGACAATCATTGCTAGATCAGCTATGGAGTCAGAGTTCATAACTTTGGAATTGGCTTGTACTGAGGCAGATTGGCTAAGAAATTTCTTAGCCAATGTTTCTTCAACTAAGGATTTATTGCTTCCTGTGTCCATACACTATGATTGTCAAGCAAGCTATTTCCATTGCTAAAAACAAATCCTATAATTGTAAAAGCCGACACATGAAATTCAGATATGATATCGTAAAGTAGCTGCACATAGATGGAATAATTTCCATTAATTTTGTGAAGTTAGAATTGAATTTGGTCAATCCTCTGACTAAACTAGTGAGACGAAAATTAATTCTTCAAACTACAAAGGAAATGGGAACTTTTGCCAACAAGTTGTCAACAAAGGGTAACCCAACCTATGTGATTGGAGATCCCAAGAAGTAGGTTCATATAGGTAATAATAGGTCAAGATTGACTGTAAAGTAATTCATATTTATGTCCCTTTTGACATAAGTGCTTTCACTGCGAGTAATCGTGAGGTTGAGTTTAGAACTCTTAATGAATTCGTATTCCTTTAGGAAGGTATATTTAAACAGTATATACTTGATGAATTCACCTATATGAGGGTAGAGTGTGGCTAGTCTTATAAGATTTATTGGCCAAATCTTTAGAGCTCTCATGAATAAACCAAGCCGACGTATGGCCTAAATGTGCAAAATCGCGTTGAACAGCAAATTATGGGTTGCAATGTGATTAATAAAATCTCTGCCATACATTAAGAGTTATTGGTTCATATAAAATTATATTTTATCAATAATTCTGTAAGTCATGTTTTATTAGTCTAAGTTTGGTTCATAGTCCAAAAGACACCAAACTGATTGCGTTATGACCAAATAAATCCAATAGATCTTCTACACAAAATCTTTTTAAAATAGGAAGACAATTGTTGTAAAAATAGAGTATATTTCAAAAGCTTTTTGTCCCATATTAGAAATATAAAAGATTTTAATTACTTTATATTATTTTGTTCATTAATGGACTTGTAATAAGCTAAGATATAGTGTGGGCTCACGCGCACAAGGGGTAGTTGGGTTGGGCTAATTGAGTTTAAACTAGCGAATTTGCCCCCTATGCGTGGGATAAATATAACCCAGTCCAGTTTTTTTAAAATAATTTTTCCTTGCTAGAATGGTCCAAGCTTTTACTAAATTGCAATATTATATATATATATATATATATATTTTTCATTTCATGTCCATCGGGCTTATTTTATTAAATACCCAACAGATCTATTTTATTAAATTTCCAACAGATTAATTCTGTTTAAATGGCACTACATATTTATTTCATTAAATGACCAACGGGTTAATTCTTTTTAAATGGTCCAATAAAACAATTTTAATAAATGGCCCAATGAAATTATTTTAATAAATGCCTCAACGGATCGTTTTTTCAACAGATCTTTTTCTATGGTCTATAAATAGTGGACTTTTTTTCCTTCTAAAATACAATTCACAGAAATCATTTCTTTTCTCTTTTCGTTGCAGCCTCATCTCTTATGCTGCTGGTAATTTTTTCTTTTTGCTGTTCCTAATCCATCTCCATTCGATGAAGGCTTGTTTAATGTTGGAAAATGTTCCATTGCCCTAAAATAGTTTCTTAGGATAGTGCCATTATGCACGACTCGAGCTTAATTTTATTGTCAGTTTCCTATATTTTCCTACAGTTGAACATCTTAACAAGCATTCATCATACTATTCAATTACCTCATTTTGGTTGGGACAAACTTGTGTGAGCTTCTGAGCTGAGTTGTTAATGCAACCACGACATGTTTGATGATCAACATCTCCTTTGCATAGCACGATCGCGTTAACTCTATCGAATTTTTCTCCAACCGAAGGAATTGTAGAATCCATACGGATTGATGTTCGAGGAAAGGGAAGAAAAAAGGGAGTTGAGATTGGCCTGGTATGTGCTGTTTTTTGTGTAATTTCCTAATTTGTTTGCATAGAAGTACCTTATGAAGTTTGATTTGGTTGAGAGACAGTTGGCCAAACTAGACTTGTGATCATGTAAAGTGATAAAAAAAAAAAAACCATCTTTGGAGTCTATTATTTTGATCTGAAACAGGTGAGGACAAAATCAGTTTCATCTGACAAAAACTAAACAAAAAATTATTCCCCATAATGCCTTAACAAGGCTTTCAAATTTTGCTGATCAAAAGTAGACTTCGTAAATAAATTGAAGATGGTTTCTTTGATAAAATTCTAACCTGAATTGATCAACTTTGACATGGAAAATAATTGAGGGGAAAAAAAAACCATACTTCCCTTAATGTAGTTTGTTATGCAAATCAGAAGTACTGCAAGTGCCAACAGCATATATATTTGAATGATAAAATATCAAAACTCGAAATCTTCTTTAGTCAACCACTTGGCCTAGACAAAATGAAGCAGGAGGCTAACTTTCTTGAAGTTTAAATGAATATTGTTGAGGTATTAACCAAGAAAATATACGAGCAAGATTGGCTAAAAATTTTTGAAGTTTTATTAGACCCACAATTTTTGACCTTTTGATAGAATATAGAAATTTTAAGATGTACAAGTAGACTTATGCAGCCTAGTTTTAGACTATAAGTCTATCGGTGAGGTCATAGATCGAAGCTATATAAGAATTTTCTTTACCTACACTTATAGAGTTTGATTGCTAACAAAGGAACAGTTGGAAATGTACATAAGTTGAACATAGAATAATGGTTTTTTCCAATCTAATGTTTTTAATCTCCTAATGTACAACACAATCTAATATATATGTCAACAATATATACACAAATTTCTTGCGAATTGTTCATATCTAGATTTGCTAAAAATTGAATAGAATATACTAAAATGCAGAAATTTGTAATTACAGTAACTCAACGAGATGATACACAATCTTCAGCACAAATTTGAATGAATTTTATAAAATTTGACCAAATTAGAATAATGACACTGGGTGGAGGTTTACAATTTTTTTTCTATTTATGAATAAGGCTATCAATTGGACCCTATGAGCTGGGTTTTAACAAGCTGAGACTCAACTCATATAATTAATCAGGTTTTGAGCTTCGGGCTTTTAAATGTGAAACTCATACTCGGCTCACAATATATTCAGGCTATGAGACTAAACTCACGAGTCTATGAGCCTAAAACTATTGAAATATTCCTAAAATCTAATGATCTCACAGAAATAATAAATAGAGATAAATTAATTAGCAAATTAATATCACGATGAATAAGAAGGATCTTCCACTGTAAAATTATTTTTGAAAGCTAAAGCAAAATTTTTAAATTGATCAAGTAAAAAAATACTGTTTCAAAGTCTGATAGGAATCAAGAAGCCTCCAATGATGATTCAAGCTATAAGGATCCTTTGCAAGACTTAGATGGTCCAATGACAAGGTCAAGAGCAAAGAAGATGAAGGATGCTTTGCATGGATTGATATTAAATGTGCTTGACAAGGAAGTTACTTGGGAAAATTCTTCACAATCACCAAGACTTATTACATTAATTTGGACAAAAGATCATGTTGAGAAGCTTGATGAAGTCCACGGATCAACTCAAGAGGGTCCAGTTGTGTGAAGCTTGACTTGGATCAAAGAGTAAAACCATATTGGGCTTATGAAGAAGCACGGATGGACCAAGGGCCCAAACTGTGATTTAGTTATGTTTATTTTAAGTGTTTTAGACTTAGTTTCTTTATTTTTTGGTAGTTGGTTTAGTTACAAAATTATTTTTTTAATTAAGACTTCTAATGACTACTTGTGTTTAGTTTTGGAAGTTGTTTAAACTTCAAAGTTTTAGAACTATCTTGCAGGTGTAGACACCGAATTTTGACACACCTTTTATAAAAACATGCGTATTACTTTATTTAGGGGGTATTCTAATTTTCAGGGGCCAATTATAATTTTTGTGTATATTGCGTCTAATTTGTTACATCAGGGGCAAAATGGTAATTTTACCATGTAAATATTATTTTATTGTATTTTATTTCCTAAATATACAATTTTACTATTTTTATCATTATTTATAATTTTAATGATTTTTAGGAGTCATTTATTATTTATTTAAAATTTTAGTATTTTAAGCTTAATGGCACGTTTTTCAATGCACTCTTTTTTACGAGAATTTTCCAAGTGAAAAAATTTTATATATGCATTTTGTATATTCATAAATTTTCTGTAAAAATTTACATGAATTTTTAGAGGTCATTTAGTATTTATTTAATTTTTGTCTTTTTATTTATTAAGGGCACGTTTCCCAAGAATGCGTTAATCTTAAAATTTTTGAGTGAAAATTATACTATATGTGCTTTATGTGATAATGTATGTTGTGTAAAATTTTTGTGATGTCATTTATTAATTTCATAAATTTTATAACTTTGCCATATTTAGGTCACGTTTTCCAATGCATTTTTTATTTATTTATTTAAAATTTTTCTTTATGAGAATTTTGTATGTGTGCATTTTATAAATTTTATGTAAAGAAAATTTTCATAATTTAGTTATTTATTTATTTATTTTAAAGACCATTTGTTATTTATTTTAAATTGTATTTTTCTAACCTAGAATTAACTTTTTGTGTTACACTGAATTTTTCTTTTTTCCTTCTTATAATATTGTATTTCAGTTTTTAATGTATAATTTAAAAAGAGTTCAAGTAATTTTTATTTTTATTTTTTATTTTTTATTTTTATTTTTTTCTATTTTTCTTTGTTTTCTTCATTAAAAAAAAAAAAAAAAAGATGAACAGCAGCAGCAGCGTTGCTACTGCTGTTGCTTCCTGCAAACTCCATCCCCAAGCCATGCCTCTTCTCATCATCACCTCTCAACTTGCACTCAACCTACCAGATTTTGGGGATTTTGTTTTTGTTTTACACTCACCATCCTCTCCTTCTCTTCACTCACACACCAATTCACATACTTCCCTCCCTCTCTTTTCCCTCTGCCAGACCACACCAATTCACAGTTTACACACTCACCATTCACACACCCTCTCATTTTTGTTTCCCTCGGCACACACCACACTCACAGAGACATACACCTGCACATTCAAACCACAAACACACCAGACACTCTCCTCTCTCACATTTCATCTGCACACAACCTCACCTGCAAAAAATTCACTCACTCTCTTAGGCCCCCTCCCCCTAAACTCACAGAACACACTTGCACACATTGGAACTCACAAACACATTTCACACACACACGACCCCTCAAGCTTCACCCAACCAAAACATAAACTTTGCACTTCACTCTCATTCACACACAAACATCCACAATCGCATACCTTCCAGCACACACTCACACAGCCATCCAATTACACACATAGAACACACATTGCACACAGAACACTCATAGCAACACACAACACACAACACGGCATTTTGCAATTCTCACACACACCTGCACTTCCACAAACCAGTCACAAACGCACAACACATACACCTACAAACACTCACACAAACCACACACACACACATATTCAGGCAAGAAACACAGACAGACACACAGTAGCAAACCCAACATACATTACATACACTACACACCTGCACATTCACGCTCACTAACACTCACACACACATCAGTCCATACACACACACACACCTGCACTCACAGACAATCACAAACACACACATACATCACCCTCCAAAAACCAGACACTACACACTACATTTGCACAATCGAATAGCCCAAATTATCTCCTGTTAAAAAAAAAAAAAAAGAAACAAAACCAACAACAACAGCAACAACTACGCCACCGTTCAGCTCGTCGGAGGCCGCCCATAGCCCCAAGCCACCCACGGACCACCGAACGCCCACTTCACCACCTCCACCTGCTGGGCACAACTGCCCAGCAACCCCATCACCTCTCGCCGCTTCTTGGACTCAGGTAAAGCTCTCATCCCCAATTTTTCAATTCTTTTGCTTTTGTTTGATTTGTAAATTGGCTGGTTTATACTTGAAATTTAGGATTTAATGAAGAAATTTTGGTTTAGAGAATTAGGGAATTTAGAGGGGGAAGGAAACCGAGAGAGAATCCGTGGGATAGAGAGAGATTCCGACGAGGAGAGAGGACCGGACCGCGAGAGAGAGAGAGAGAGAGAGAGAGAGAGAGGGAGCAGAGGGAAATCGGGAAGAAAAGAAAAAAGAGAGAAGAAAAAACAGAGAAGAAAGAAATCTGAAAAAGAAGAAGAAAGAAGAGAGAAGGAAAAAAGAAAAGAAAAAAGAAAAAGAAAAAAAAAAGAAAAATGAAAAAAAATGAAGAAAACAAAGAAAAACCGAAAAAAAAAGAAAGTTTTAGTGAAACTAGGTCGTTTTGACGTAGTTTCACTCAAAACTACGTCGTTTTGATGGTTTAGTTTTTCTAATTTATTTTTAATTAATAATAGCTATTTATTTTATAGTCCTTATACTTTTATTAATATCACTG
Source organism: Mitragyna speciosa (assembly GCA_024721245.1). Classification (NCBI taxonomy): domain Eukaryota; kingdom Viridiplantae; phylum Streptophyta; class Magnoliopsida; order Gentianales; family Rubiaceae; genus Mitragyna; species Mitragyna speciosa. Next base: position 14,288,623 of record CM045565.1, on the reverse strand, counting down.
TGGCCCCGATAATTTTTGATTTGTGCATTTAAGTTTCTATTTTTTTATAGATTGACCCCCATAATTTTGTTTTCTTTTCAATTAGGTCCCAATTAGTTGCATTTAGGTCCCCCAACTTTTAGATAATTATAATTTTGGTCCCTACATTTTTCAATTTTCCATTTTGACCCCTATATTTTTATAAAATTATATTGTGACCCTTATACTTTTCTAAAATTACATTTTTACCCCTAAATATTTCTAGAATTTTGTTTTACCCCCCTTTTATTGCTGGATATTACAAATTGATGCTTAATGTTGCTATAATTTACAAATTGAACCTTGAATGTTGCTTAAAATTGTAATTTGGTTTTAAAGCTTGTTGGAAATTGTATTTTTCATATTTTAACTTGCTGGAATTTTATTTTTGTCCCCCCAACATTGCTGGAAATTCTATTTTGCCCTAGAATGCTTGCTGGAATTTTATTTTTTGTCCCCCCAACCCTGCTGGAATTTTATTTAAGTCACTATACTTGCTGGAATTTTATTTTTGGCCCCCTATTGTGGCTGGAATTTATATTTTAGTCCTTTATGTTGCTGGAATTTGTTTTAAAACCTCCATTAACTGTTGGAAATTGTATTTTAGTCTTTTATTTGTTGCTGGAACTTATATTCTAATACTTATAGCTGCTGGAATTTTTTATTTTAGCCCTTTTATATAGCTGAAAATTGCAATTTGACCCTATACATTGCTGTAAATTATGTATTATTTAATGACTTTGCTGAAATTATATTCTTGGCCTTAAGTATTGCTGGAAATTTTATTTTTGGGCATTATACTTGCTGAAAATTATATTTTTAGCCTTTAAATTTGTTGTAAACTATGTCATTACCTTAATTAGGATTTAAAATTATAATTTTACCCTTTTGTTTTGTTGTAAATTACATTTTCACTTTAGAATGTTGCCTAAATTTTCATTTTTAATCCAAACCTTATAATATTTTATTTTTGTCCAAAACAAAAAATTAAAATTAGTTAAGTCCTCAAAGCTTGTAATTATTGCTTTTCACATTCTATTTTATTTTATTTTATTTATGATTAATGTTCTAAAATTCGATTTTGTTAGCCTAATTAATTGCTCCAATTAGTTTCTTTATTTCTCTTTTAGTTATTTTGGTAATTCTTATTTGTGTGTGGAAAACTTAATTACGTATTATTGTATTTTGTTTTATTATTTTATTTTACTTATTTATTTATTTAGTTTACTTAAATAATTTTCATTCTTCGTCCTAAATATTTAATCATTCACTTTTCTTTGATTCTAGTTTATTATTGCTATAATTGTTTGCACATTATTGTGATGTGTTCATAGTGATTAAGCTAAAAAATTATTTAATTACTGTTTGTTTATTTATTTATTTAAATAATGGTAGCTGTGATAAGTTTGTTCATGTTGTTAGCATTTGTACCGAGTCCTCGAACGGGAGGTACCTCGATTACCCTTTTAATTTCTTCTTATATGTGCTTCTACGTGCTCCTATGTGTTTTTCTATGTGTTTTCATGTATCTTTTGTGCTTATAATTTTTATCCATGTGTGAGTGTTTATTTATTTATGTCCTATTATTTACTCGAATTTAATTTTTGATTATTCAAAAAATGTAATAGATAGGTAATATTCTATTTGGCAAAATTTTTGTATTTAGATAGTTAATGTAATAGATAGTTTATATGTTATCTGTTTAATAAAAATCTCATGTATTTTAGATAGAAAATGTAATAGATAGGTTAGATAGGTTATCTTTTATTTTTATTTTTAGATTGTAATTAGGCTTCTCCGGAGTAATAGTTAGGGTTTTGTGTGCTATGTGTGCTATGTGCTTATGTGTTTTATTCGCTTTCTTTAGGACTTTACATCTAGAATATCATGTCTGTGTGCTATGTGCTCCTACGTGCTATTATTTGCTTTTATGTGATTATTGCTTTAATATGTGCTTTAATTATTTACTTGCTTTATTATTCTATATGTGTATCGTCGCCACACTAGTCCAACGCTAGTTGTGGTTAATTCCGGTTTCTTCACTAGTCCAACGCTAGCGGAGAATTTATAGAAAATAGGCTAGTCCAATGCTAGGCCTTTAGGTCATCTTAGTATTAGAATCATTTCTCGCGTGTGCATTCCATTTCACACACATTTTTTCTTTTTAGGCCTTTTCCATTTTGCATGATTTTATATATATATACTTTATCGCTTATTATCTATTTTAACATCTATTTGGTGCATAACATTTAGATTCCACTACACATAGAATTCTAGGTCATTTGTGTGATTTGACTACAAATAGTCATCTACTCACGTGGGAAGCTGATGGCGTACATGTCGTTTCCCCCTCCGTGAGTAGGAACAATTAGTCACGAGTGTGACAGCCCCACCTTACCCAGAGGCGCACCAAAGGGCTTAGCGGACTGCCTGCCTGGCTCTCGCCAGGACTCGAGTCAAGCACGCATTAAAATTCGTAGCGATGGTAATTTAGTAGAGAACTCGTAGATACCAACTGTGACAGTATCTCAGGGTCACATAAAATTCAAAACTTAAAAGTAAAAGTACTGGTTTCACAGTTTACATCATATACGTTCATTAATACAATAATATCTCGAGTAGTTTTCTATCAAAATCCTACCAAAATCTACCCTTGAATCCTCACCACCGGCTTTAGAGATAGGAGCCTGTTTAAGGAAAACAAATAAAATAGGGTGAGCTATAATAGCCCAGTGAGGTTCCCACACATGCAGACACGGAGGCAAATCAAGAGAGAATAAGTAAGCAAATAACATGTGTCGCAAAATCACATAGGAAATAATTAAGTAAATAATTATTTAAACAAGGGAGGATACGTCACGACCACGGAAGCAAGTACTGATCATGTAACCATGATGTAGAGCCGAGATAGTATTTCGAGTCTGGATCACAGGTTCTACCTGCATTATCGAGCAAGAGCCCTGACCACCATTCACCTTATATCCTCCGAAAACCGCCACATCCAGGGTGAGATCTCAACCCTAGAGGGCAAACAAGCAAGCAAGAAAGTTCAATCCAGAGTTGGCCTCTTTGAGGATTCACAACTCAAGGAAAGAACGCCATGCCTTAAAACACCCAGCACCTTATATCCTCCTATGTACAACCGGCTTGACTAACCGCGGTACAACCACGGAAGTCTAGCCAACAAGTTCAATTTATTTGAAAGTTCACATACAATTATATTCACATTTAATAGAAATTATACATGTAACAAATCACGGGATAAATGTGATAAAGTACACACTTTCCCTTCATATAGTACATTGTAACAATACAAGAATATCAAGTACACATAGAATTATCATTTAAACATGAGACAAACATACACAAGGAAACACTCACAGGCGCAAATAAAGGAACACTCACATGCACAAGTAAAGGGACACTCACCTGGATCGCTTAAGAAAATATTTCGTAATGTGGTGAAGGTTCACTTTCGGATCCTGGAATTTACAAGAAATAATCTAGTGAAAACCCTAAGTAAATTAGCAAGAAAATTCAAGAAATAACCTAATTATTTCTAAGTTATAGATTTCATCCACCATCTTTCCTTCTTTATTTCTACTGAAATTTCGGCAGCATGATCCCTTAAAAATTGGACTAAACCAAAATTTTCTCTGCAAGAAAAACAGCCATCCAACCTAATTCAACAAGTTCTACAACTTCTATGTTCAATTCTAACTCAATTCCAATTTTCTTTGTTAACTCATGTTTTCAAGTTTACCAACTAGGGATATTCAACAGTACATAACTTCCAATTGGTATGTCGTATGAGAAAAGTGATTATATGGATAGAAACTATATTCTAAGGGCTAAAACTTTCATAAAGAGCATCATGTCAAATTCTAACAAAAATCATTCCAAAATCGGTCCACAACCTAGTGTTTCATCAACCCAAATCTGCACAGGGTTGGTTTTTGGCCAAGTTCATGCCACTGCTGGGATCAATCCATCAAGAACCAGGGAATTGTGATTACATGGTTTGAAAGTACGTTTCTAGGACTACAACTTTCATGAAGATCATCAATCCAAATTCTAACCTGGAACAAGTTCAAAATCAGCCCCCAAGTTGGCTCATCATCAAAACTGTTTACGCAGAACCGAAATTTCAGCCCACTTTGCAGACTTTCTGCGATTAATACACAATGAACCACAGTGCAAGCTTTACACCGTTTGAAAGCCCTATGAATCTAGTTTCTAAAACAACAAGAATCATTCGAATCCAAGTTATCTACACCAAGTTATGAAAGTTTTACTAAAACTGGTCCAGCATAACTGTTCAAGTATTTTTCAGTTCAAGCTTAAATCTTCAAGTACTACTATCAAATTCTTAGTATAAAACTTGAACAAAACTAAATAAAACTTGAAAGTAATAGCAAAAGTTCATAGTACATACCTTAAACAAGCTTAGAACTATGCTTAGGAAGAAGGAAAGCTCACTTTCTATGGTGGAATTTGTCCTAAAATTGGAAAGAAAGCTCCAAGAAGTTGAGAGCAAAATGAGGGGAAGAGAGGAAGAGAGATGGCCGGCCAAGGAGGAAGAAAGAAGAGAAGAAATAGGCTAGGAAAAATGGAAAAGAAATAAAGAAAAGGTGGGAAAATAATGACCAATCAAAACCCAACAAGAGTCAAGTTAGGTTTAGACTTTTAATAAAATAGTGACCAACTTGGTACATTTTGATTAGTGGAAATTTTGATCATTTATCTCTTAGAAATTTGCAAGACTTTATGGCACAAATTTTAAAAGCAAAAGAGAGAAAAATAGGAGAGAGAGGGCCGGATTTTAGAGAGAGAAAAGCAAGAGAAATTAGTGAAATTTTTAGGTCAAAATAGTGAACTAAAACTCACTTAATCAATAGTCTTGAAAATGATAAAGTTAGTTAGTCAAAATTAAACACTATTATAAACTAATGGACCAATAAAATTAACCCAAGTTTGGTACTTAGGTATACCACTTAATCATGAAAGAATCTCATTTACTTAACCTAATTAACTTGAGGAAATCTTCCAACTAATAAATCAAAGATTAACACTAACCCTAACTAAAGGAAATTCTCTTATTGAAGGCATTAGATCTTGACCTTTCTTTTTCCTTTTCTCACCATTTTATATATTTCTTTCTACTAATAAATATAACATGAATTATATGAATTTTTCTGGGGCGTCACAACGAGTCCATTCGTCTCCCAGTACCCGTTATGTTGCATCCCTACTTTCTTTGTTCACTTACTATCTATATTACTATTTTTCTTTTCTTTTGCATTCCATTTTGCATCTACACTCATGACTCCATCGGAGTCTAGACTCGGGTTTCGCAATTAATGCGGTAATTCCGACTAAACCTCAATGGAACATTTTGTCCCTTAACGGTACCCATTTTTAGGACTAGATTTGCATTCATATAATTGCATCCAAATGAGATAAAATCTTAGGGTTATATTAGGAAAATTTATACTAAACCTCGCAACTAGTTTCGGCTAGGTTGAAAGGGTGCCTTAGGCGTGAGCCTTTGCCGTCCCTTTCTTCAACTGTGACTCCCGAGCCTTTTTCTCTTGTTTTCAAAGACCTGGAGTCGTCTAAAAGGGTTTTTCTTGTTTTTCTTATATTTTTCCAAAAATTATTTCTTTAAATAAATCATTCTTAATTTTCTTATCCTTTATAAAATATTTTTCTGGTGACTTGGTACACCAAAACTCAATACCAAGTGGCGACTCCCTTTTTTCACTAAAAAAACCCTTTTTAGACTCTATTTTCGGGCCCAAAAACCGTCACATTTTCAAAAGTCCCATTTTAGGCCCTTTTTCTTTATTTTTAAAATAAAGCATTTTTGTCACATTTTTTGAATCATCTTTTACAAAGCAGTTTCGAAAAATTACTTTTTTTACAAAAATTTACGCGCTTCTTTTCCAATAAATAAAATCACATTTAATTCTTCCTTTCCTTTTTCCCGACCTCATCATATTATCCCTTCGAAAAAATGGGGTGCGACAGTCGGCCTATTTATAGGCCTTCATTATTCAATAAAATCATCAGATTTTTCCTCAAAAATGCATGTGAATAGTGTGCACTCTTTTGAAGAGTATTTTCTTAGTTCTTGGATTAGGACTAATCTTAGTCTTATCAAGCCTAAGTTTGTAGCGACTTACATACTTGCTTAGAGTGATTTTCTTTTGTGTTTGATCAAATTCTTAATGCCCTAGACTAGCATATTGAACTAGCTCAATTTGGTCTAGCTTAGGTCCTTAGAAGTTCATGATCTTCATTAAAGAAGGGCTCGAAGTGTTTTGGCTTGAGGTTCATCAAGTGTTCTTGGCAATGTACCACAATTCTGTGCGTATCAATTGGTATCAGACCCTACTTTCTTGATAAATTTCAAGTTTTATTGTGTATTCTTGAACATTTTTTGTGTCATGTTGCTTGTTCCAATTCTATCCAGCCTTGTCCTATTTTGTTTATTGTGTTTCTTGCCAAATTCTTATATTTTCTTGAATTCTTTTAGGGTCCTAGAATCATTCTTGATTGTCCTCAATTAAGAATTTTAGGTTTTGTGTGATATTTTTTGAAATCTTGACTATTTTTTGCGTTTCTTCAATTTCTTAAATTTCTTGTGTTAAAACTTTTCTAAGAATATTAAAATTTTGGACAAACAAGCCTTGGATTGAAATTTCTTGAAGGGTTTTTAGTCGTTTGTGTTATTCTTGGTGAAAAACAAAATAGATATGAAAAAAAAGAGGCGTTCTTAAGAAAAGAAAAGAAAAGAAAAGCCAAGCACAAAGAAAAATCAAAGATAAAAAAGAGGCTGCACAAGTTAAAAAGCCATGCAAGACCTTTGTTTGATTGATCTTGGTTGTTTCTTGGTGAATTCTTGAAGTTGTTGGACTTACTTGTTGAGTTTCTTGAAATTTTTGAAACTGTCCATATTACCTTTGAGTTTTTTTAGGTTCTTGAACAAGTTCTTGGGCCTTCTTGAAGTTCTTGAAAGATTTCTTAAAGTTCTTCATAAGTTTCTTGAAGTTCTTGAGTCATAAATTGAAGTTCTTGAAGAACACAGTTGCTGGAAATTGATTTCTTGAACTTCTTGATCGCATAACTTCCTTTTCTTGAAAGCTAATTGGACGTAGCTTGAATCTTGTATTGAGGGAAGTTGTAGCACATTTTTTTGGAAGATTTGGGGCTGTTTTGTTGAGTTTTTTGACCATATTTCTGTTGGGGATTGATAGGAGCAAGTTCTTAAACTTGGTTCTTGAATCTTGATTGATTTGACGTGCTGGAATTTTGTGTTGATTATTACCTATGAATTTTTCTGAATTTTCCAGCTTGTTTTGATCTTAAAAAGGGAAGAAAATGAGCTGATTTGGTGTTTAAATACAAAAGGAATCCTAGTCCTACAAGATTAGAAAAGTCGTTACCAAAGAAAAAAAAGGTAACAAGGAGAATTATTCAAAACCTAAGGGTGATTGGTTTGTTCAAGCTAAGTTGGTAGGGAATTTCATCTGAAATTTGTTTCCTTTTAGCCATGTATTTTGAGTTTCCTTATTGGAAGTGGTTTTTTTTTTTTTTTTTTGTGCTTGAATTGTCCAAAGTTTCCAAAACCTAATTGAGTTAGGGTTTCCATTAATCCTATCTTTATTAAGAAATGTTGAGTTTTTGTTTTTACGCAAGAATATCATTTTCTTTCAAGAAAACATTAAAAATCAAGATTTTTCACACAAGAATACCACACATTAAGGTTTTCAAATTGTGATTTCTTAAGTCAATATTGATTGTGCTTATTTTCTTTGAACTTCTTTTGATTAAACCGTACTCTAAGCATCTTCTATTAACTACTATTATCATTGTTATTCTTGAGTATTGGGTTGCTATTAGCTCTTGGTAAGATCAATTGAGTAGGTTTTGAAGACCTTATGGTCAACGACCATGCGGACGCACCAGAAGAGATGCGGACGTTTGGACAGCTGGAAGGGCTTAAAATGAGTTGGACAAAAAGCATACAGATAACCATCAGGATGTCCGCATGATCCGGATGAGCATCCAGATGCAGTAACGGCTATTTTTTCAACATTGTATTTTTGACTGTTAGAGCTCATTTTAACTCATTTTCTCACCCCTATATATACTAAAATGAATAGAATTGATAGAGGATTTTTGCCTACTTAGTTTACAAGTATTTAAAAGTGATTTTGAGGGAAAATACTCTTGTGTGGATGTGTGATTGTAGTTCTAGGTGAGATAATTGGTTCGGACAGAGTAGTTCTTAATTGGGTGAATAGAAGGATTTAATTGTAGCATAGTCTGAGGGTTGTAGGCGGTATAAAACTCTTGGCTAGTCTCGGTAGAGTTTAGTGTGAGCAAAGTGGGGAATTTAGCTCAACTAGAGCTAGGAAGAGAGAGCAAGAGTGATCTTTCCTTATGTACAAGTTGGTTTGCTTTGCCAACAATTCAAGAAACTACTAGTGAATTAAATTTCAAGTGGTAATACTTGGAAGTGGATGTAGGTATCGAGTTTGGTGCCGAACCACTATAAAAATTACAATGTGCTTTTTATTTTTTTTACTTTTATTCTTATTTGTTGTTTTGAGCTTTATAGTTATTTTCTTTATCATTATTATTGCAAGTTTGATTATTACTATATTGGTTGCATTATTTTTTTGGGCCAACAATTGGTATCAGAGCTTGGATTCTATTTTTGTAAGCCTAACAAGTTAGGAGAGATTCATGGCAATTAATAATGTTTTATTTGTAGAAGGGCAATCCATTACTAGACCTCCCATGTTTAGCAGTGTTAATTATGATAATTGGAGAAATAGAATGAAAATATTTTTGCAACCTATATATATAGAATTGTGGTACATAGTTATTGAAGGACCTTATAAAGTCACAATCTTTGATGAGAAAATAGATAAGGATAGGCCAAAAACAAGGAGTGAGCTTAATCCTTCGGATATAATCAACCTTACATTAAATGCTAAGACTATGAATGTGTTGTTGTAACAGCCCCACCTTACCCAGAGGCGCACCAAAGGGCTTAGCGGATTGCCTGCCTAGCTCTCGCCAGGACTCAAACACGCACTCACTTAAACATCCAAGCGTACTTAACTCAAAATAAAACGTACTCATAAATAGATACATTCATAATATTTACTTAAAAGTGTAAATATTACAAGAGTTTTACATCCCAAAAATATAATAATATTTACAATAAAAGCCAACACATTTAAGCTATCAAAATACAGAAACAAAACATGTACAAGGTTCAAAATCAGCTCCTCCAGCTTTGATAGTTTTGGAAACCTGGTTAAAGAAAACAAATACATGGGATGAGCTATAATAGCCCAGTGAGTGCTCAAGTCATGCAACCATACCAATAAAATGTGATTTTTTTTCGAAAAAAAAATATATATAACGAGTAAATAAACAATTTGTGAACAATTTAATTAACAAGTAGTCAATGGAGGATACAGGCTCACTACGGGAGCAAGCTCAACCGCAGGAGTATTAATCATGAACACGATAACATGAGTATCGGGACCGAGGTAAAAGCTCAGATCCGAGATATTTGTAAAAATTCAATCCAGAGTTACCCTCTTAGAGGAATGAAACTCAGATAGGAAAGAATATCACGCACCTATAACCCACAACACCTTATATCACTCCAAACGCTCCCGGTTGACTAACCGAGGGGTAACGGTGAAGTTAGCCCCAGAAGTCTAAGATCAAGAATAAAATTCAATCATGAGTTAGCCTTTTTCAGAACTTTACTCAGATATAAAATTAACACGCACCAAATAACGCCCAGCACCTTATATCTCTCCCATACTCTCCCAGTCTGATTAACCGTGAAAAATAGTAAAATTAACCATGGAAGTCACAAGCACAATTAACACATTAGATAGTGAAAGCATGTAACACATTACGGAATAGATGCGATAAAGTACACATCTTTCCTCAAGTAACACATTTCATTAGTTAATCATGTCAAGTATAATCATACCATTTCATGCATGGAAATAATAATGTCTAGTATTACATGGCGTTTCATACATCATGCACACAAAAGAACACTCACCTGATGCCTAAGAAAATATCTCGTAATATGGTCGGGTCTCACTTCCGGATCCTGAAATTCACGAGAAAATAATCGTATAAAAACCCTGACTAAAATCTAAGAAATTTCATAAGGAAATTCAAGAAATACCCAAGTCTTTCTAGGGTTAAGTTTCTAGGGTTTTGGAGCTTAGGGTTTTCCCTAGGGTTTAGGGTTTTCGAAATTAGGATTTTCTAACTTTCTAGGGTTTTGCTCGGAAAGGTTTAATTCACTAATAGCTAATCTACGAAAATTTCTACACGCTTAAATCACTAAATTACAGCTTATAAAGTCTTAAATCATAGCCTAATTACTTTTATTTCCTAAGTTTTACCGAAATTTCGGCAGCACTTCCCCTATAATCGGACTAACCCAAAAATTTTAAACCTGTAAGAAAACGTCCAACAACCCAATTTCAAGTAATTCTACTAATCTCACATCAAACTCAATTCAATTCCATTCAAATTTATCACAAAAATGCATAACCTACTCCAAGTTCTTCAAACAAATCAAACCTAGATCATGACTTTTCAAGTTTAATTTACTATCTACAAGGCATACAAATTTATAAGCTTCACATTCATGGAATAAAACTTCACTTTTCATGGCCAAAATCAATCATACTTAATCCATAAAAACATGTCTTAAAAGCTAAAAAAAACTATAATATTTCACTTGAAATTAGAAGAGAAATTCATGGAAAATACCTCTAGGTAGACAAGATTGTTGCTTAGGAGGAAGTTCCACTCAATTTCTATGGATGAAAAATGAGTAAATGGAAGTAAAAGATCCAAGAAAATTGAAAGAAAATGGAGAGAAAAGAGGGAAGAAAGCAGCCGGCCAGCAAGAAGAAAAAGAAGAGAAAAATTGGGTAAGTAAAGAAGAAAAGAAATGGAAAAAAAAATGGACCAATTAAAACAAGACAAAGATAAAGAAGTCTTGACTTTTCTCTTCATGAAAGACCACACTTGGCATGAGCTAATTAGAAAGAAATTTTGTTATTTATCTTAACATAAGTCTTGCAAGATTTCCTAGGTACAACCCTTAAAGAACTAAGTACAACATGCTCATTTTTTTTTTCCACAATTTTCGGCCACCACTTTTTTTTTTTTTCCCTAAAGAACATGATACAAAATAAATGGTTTTGCATGAATTTCTAGGGTGCTATAGTTGTACAATGCCTTAGAATCAAATGAGTCTATTAAAATAAAATGTTGTAAATCGGCCAAAGAAATATGGAACAAGTTGAGAGAGATTTATGTAGGAAATGATGATATTCAAGAGCAAAAGAATGCCTTACTTGTCACCAAATATGAATCATTTAGAATTGAATCTTATGAAAATATTGACAAGATGTATTGTTGGTTCAATGATATTATCAAGGATTTGGAAGCCCTTGGCAAGATATAATCTCTTGGTGAGAAGAACAGAAAAATTTTGAATGCCTTGCCCAAGAAATGGGAATCAAAAGTCAATGCTATAGAGGAATCTAAAGATTTAAACTCTTTACCTATTGATTTTCTTATATCTTCACTAACTTCTTATGAATTTAAGCTTAAATGCAAAATTCAAAGTAATGAAGAGGCAAGAATCACAAAAAGTATTGTACTCAAGGCCTCTCAAAAGGAAGAAGATCTTTCTTCACTTGATGAAGACCATGATGTAGATGAGGATGATCTAACACTCATCACTAAGGCCATAAAGAAATACTTCATTGACAAAAGGAATGATAGAAGAGGTGGTGCAAGCAACAAAGAAATGAAGAAAGTCAAAGGAAAGGGAAAAGCATTTAACAACTTCAAAATTTCGTGAGATAATTGTAATTTTGATGGAGAATTTGAAGAAGAAAATGAGACATTCCATGTGGCCTTTATGGCCTTTGGAGATGAGGAGGTATGTTCTAGTGCTTCTTTAATGATGATTATGATGATGATGATGATCTAAAAGTATTTGTCTCTAAATTGCATTATAGTTTAAAAATATCTTATACCAGAAACAAGAATTTGAAAAACAAAATAAATGCTTTACAAAAAGAAAATTCCAAACTCTTCTAAGAGAACAAAGGTTTGAGGAAAGAGAATGGTGATTTGAAAAATAAAGTTGATTTAAATATGGATTTGAGAAAGAATATGGATGAGAAATCTAAATTTTATGCAAAGTTCAAAGAAGAACAAAATATGTTGAGAAAGAAAATGGATGATCTTGCAAATGTTCTTCAAAAAGAAAAACAAAAGGATTTTCCAAAGAAAAGGGTTGGAAAAATTATTTTGAGCAAATATCATACTACTTTCTATAAAAATGACATTTGATTTATAAAATCTACATTTATTAGAGATCAAAATGCTATTGGTCATTTTTGTTATCAACATGGCCATATGCAAAATGAATGTTATATTAAGAAAAATATAAAACTAGGAATGAAAGCCATGCGGATGGAGAAAAGTATTACTAATAATTTAGAATCCAAGAAGACATGAGTACCAAAATATATTGTTTAACTTTTGTAGGTTTGAAGATCACCACAAGACATGGTAGTGCAAGGACAACAATGATTAAAGAGTAAATGTATTAGTTGTTTTTCATAATAGTATGTAGTTTATGTGATTGAACATGTGCATTGTATATGTTTGGTGATTTTTGTAATATATAAACCAATGGTGGTTTTTTGGTGCATATTTGTTGATTTATTTAAAAAATTTACGTTGAATATTACATTTAAAAAAAATTCATTTCATTACCTCACCACATTTTTTTTTTTAAAGTGAGTCTTGTATTTTGTTTTAAACCAAAATATAGTTTTTATGATATGCTCACACTAAGGGGGAGCATTGTTCATAAAATTTTAAACACGTCTCTCAATTTTAGTTTTAATGATGTTAAAAAGGGAGAAATGTTAGTATGATGATCTAGTTTGAAAATGAGGATTTTTGAATATGCATATACTAAGGGGGAGTCATTTCTATATCTTTTTGCTCATTTTCTTCATTAGTTTGTCATCATTAAAAAGGGAGAGATTGAAGACCTTATGGTCTCATATCATCTTAGTTTTGATAATTAACAAACTAATGATAATTTTCACTAATATTTTATCAAGTTATTTTTGTAGTAAAATTATTAGGATTCAAAAAAAATGAAAAATGAAAAGAGTACTCATTCGGACGACCATGCAAACGGACCAGAAGAGATGCGGACATCCGGACAGCTGGAAGGGCTCAAAATAAGTTGGACAGAGAGCATGTAGATGACTATCCTGATGAGTGATTTTGAGGAAAAATATTCTTATGTGGGTGTGTGCTTGTAGTTCTAGGTGAGGTAATTAGTTGGGATAGAGTAGTTCTCAATTGGGTGAGTGAAAGTATTCAATTGTAGTATAGTGTGGGGGTTGTAAGTGGTGCAAAACTCTTGACTAGTTTCGGTAGAGCTTAATGTGAGCAAAGTGGAGAATTTGGCTCAACTAGAGTTAGGTAGAGAGAGCAAGAGTGATCTTTCCTTGTGTACAAGTTGGTTTGCTTCACCAACAATTCAAGAAGCTACTAGTGAATTAAATTTCAAGTGGTAATACTTGGAAGTAGATGTAGGTACCGAGTTTGGTGTCGAACCACTATAAAAATTCCAATGTGCTTTTTATTTGCTTTACTTTTATCCTTATTTGTTATTTTGAGCTTTATAATTGTTATCTTTATCATTATTATTGCTAGTTTGATTATTGCTATATTGGTTGCATTATTTTTTTGGGCTAACAGTTTTCATCAAAGAACCAAAAAGAAAACATTTCAAGAGGGGAAAAAGGCTTAGAGGCAAGTTCACTAGAGGGAAAAAGCTAACGAACTTGATTGATACACGAGGGAACAAGTGTGTATACTAATGGTGTAAAGTGAGGCAAATTCCTTTTTATTCAATACTAACTTGTTTTTGCAGGTCTTAGTCATGTCAAAGGGTGAGGAAACGCCTCAAGAAGCACCTTTTGATCTAACGATGTTCATGCATTCTTTAGATGGTCTTTTAGATCGGAGGTTTAGAACAATGAAGGAGGAGCTATATGATGAGCTCAAAGGAACTCTATTCCAAACTAGGGTTTCCAAAAATCCTATGTATGAAGAGGATAATCGAGATCATGTTATCGATTTTGAAGAGGTGATTCAACATCGAGAGACGTGGGAACAACAATAACAACAACAACAAAAATAACCTTGTGATTGCAACTTTGGGAGCATTAAGATGATAATTCTATCCTTCCAAGGTGAGTTAGACCCTGAAGCTTACATAAAATGGGAAAAGAAGGTAAAACATATTTTTGCATACCATAACTACACAAAGGAGAAAAAGATGCAACTACCTGCTGTGGAGTTTACTGATTACGCAAGTATTTGGTAGAATCAGCTCAATAAAAATCGCATCAAATATGGAGAAGAACCTGTGCGCACTTTGAGAGAGATGAAAAGGATTATGCGTGAAAGGTATGTTCCTAGCTACTGCACACAAGACCTCCATTGGAAGTAGCAAAATTTGAGACAATGATCTATGATTGTTGATGAGTACCACAAGGAGCTAGAAATCTTGATGATCCTTGCTAATCTTGATGAAGAAAGAGAGGCACTAATGGCTAGATTCATGAGAGGATTGAACCCTGAGATTAGAGCACGTGTTGAGTTGCATCATTACTTGGAGATGAATAACTTAGGGGACAAAGCCATCAAGATTGAGAAGCAACTCAAATCAATGAAACCTAGGGATTTTGAGATATCATCTACATGACCACAATGGAAGGATCGTTCCAATGCGAAGAGAAAAGCTCAAGGTCCTCCACCACCTAAAGATCTCAACCAAAGAGGAAAATGGAGATGTCACAAAGGATAAGGGACATATGTTGCTTTAGGTGCCAAGAGTATGACCATATTGTTTCAAATTGCCTAATAAAAGAGCAATGGTCATAATGGATGATAGTGATGTGGCTAGCATAACTTCTAGTGATGATGAAGAGATGCCACCTTTGGAATGAGGTACTGATTCTGAGGGACTACTTGATCGTGAAGAAACTTTGGTTACAAGACGTGCCTTGAGTGTGCAACCAAGAGAAAATGATGAGCACAATCAAAGGGAGAATCTCTTTCATACTCTTTGCACTGTTAAAAATAAGGTATGCAATTTGATTATTGATAGTAGAAAATGTACTAATGTTGCTTCTACTTTGTTTATAGATAAACTTAGCTTGGAAATCGTCGTGCATCTAAGACCTTACAAGCTGCATTGATTGGTTTAAACTGAAAATGTAAAGGTGACCAAATAAGTTCTTGTTCCATTCTCCATTGGTCAGTACAAAGATGAGGTATTGTGCGACATTGTGCCTATGCAAGCATGCCATATTCTTCTTAGTCGTTCTTGGCAATTTGATAAGCAAATAGACCATGATGGCTGCCTTAACAAGTATTCTTTCTTGTGAAATGGTAAGAAGTTTTACTTTGCCGTTTATCACCAATTGAGGCTCATGTTGACCAAGCGAGGTTAGCAAAGGCTTTCAAATTGAGAGAAGAAAAAGAAAAGATGTTGAGAAAGGAAAGAAATAGAAATGCAGGCTTGAGGGAAAAAGAAGAAAAGTCCAAGGGAAAGAAAGAAAGAAGAGAGAAAGGGAAAGAAAAAGGAATGAGTGACTGCTTTGGCCAATCGAGATAAGATAGAGGAAGTATTAATGACCAAGCAACAAGTGCTTATTGTTTTGTATAAAGATGTTTTCTTTTCCACTAATGATCTTGACCCTACTCTTCCTAGTGTGGTTGTTTCTTTATTGTAGGAATTTAAGGACTTATTCCCTAAAGAAATACCACAAGGGCTACACCTTTGAGGGGGATTGAGCACCAAATTGATTTCATACCTAGTGCAAGTCTTCCAAATTGCCATGCATATCTAGCTAGTTCTGATGAAACGAAGGAGATCAATGACAAGTAGATGAGCTCGTTGGCAAGGGTTTTGTTCGAGAAAGTTTGAGTCCATGCTCCGTATCTGTAATACTTGTTTCAAAGAAAGATGATATGTGGAGGATGTGCGTGGATTGTAGAGTTATCAATAAGATCACAGTAAAATATCGTCATCCTATTCCTACGTTAGACGAGATGAATTGTATGGTTCTACTTTGTTTTCAAAAAATGATCTCAAAAGTAGATACTATCAAATTCGTGTCAAAGAAGGCAATGAATGGAAAACTATTTTTAAGACTAAGTATGGATTATATGAGTGGTTGGTTATGCCTTTTGGTATAACAAATGCTCCTAGTACCTTCATGAGTCTTATGAATCATATTTTTTGTGCTTTTGTTGGTAAATTTGTTGTGATTTACTTCGATGATATTCTTGTATATAGCAAATCGTTGAAAGAACATGTGAAACACTTGCATGATGTTTTTGTTTTTCTTAGAGAAAATCAATTGTATGCTAACTTGGCTAAGTGCATATTTTGCATGGAATTTGTGATTTTTCTTGGTTTTGTAGTGAATTCTAAAGGCATTCAAGTGGATGACTCCAGAGTCAAGGCAATTCGTGATTGGCCAACTCCAACGAATGCTCATAAGGTAAGATCGTTCCATGTCTTGAAAGTTTTTATAAGAGGTTTGTGTGAAATTTTAGCACGATTGCTACACCTCTTAATGAACTTGTCAAGAAGAATTTTGTGTTCAAATGGAAAGGTAAGCATGAGGAAACATTTAATGTGTTGAAAGATAAACCAACTCATGTTCCTTTGTTGTCTTTGCCAGATTTTGACAAGGTATTTGAAGTAAAGCATGATGCTTCTGGATTGGGATTGGGGCCGTGCTTATACAAGAATCAAAGCCAATTGCTTACTTTAGTGAGAAATTGCATGAAGCAACTTTGAATCATCCAACTTATGACAAAGAGCTCTACGCCTTAGTGAGGACCTTAGCAAACATGGCAACACTATTTGCTGCCTAGGGAATTCGTCATACATTCTGATCATGAAAGTTTGAAGTTTTTGAAGTCACAAAGTAAATTGAACAAGCGACATGCTAAGTGGTTAGAATTCATTAAAGCTTTTTCCTATGTCATCAAATACAAACAAGGTAAGGTGAACATTGTAGCTAATGCGCTATTAAGGAGATACACTCTTCTTACTACTTTGCATGCTAAAATACTTGGATATGAGCATGTTAAGTCATTGTATGTGCATGATAAGGACTTTGGCCGAATTTGGAAGCTATGTGAAAATCGTGCATTTGAGGAGTACTTCAGGCACGATGATTATTTGTTCAAAGATTTTAAATTGTGTGTGCCTAGTTGTTCTCCTCGAGAATTGCTTGTAAGAGAAACACACGGGGAAGGTGTTATGGGATACTTTGGCGTGCAAAAGACTTTGTCTGTGTTTATTGGTCGAGCATGTGGCATGATGTTGAACTTGTGTGTGACAAATGTATTGCATATAGGCAAACAAAGTCTAAAGTTAAACCCCATGGTTTGTATTCTTCTTTACCCGTCCCTATGCAGCCTTGGGTAGATATTTCTATAGATTTTATTTTGGGTCTACCAAGGCCATCTAGTGACAAGGATAGCATATTTATTGTAGTTGATAGGTTTAGCAAAATGGCTCATTTCATTGCATGTGCTAAAACCAATGATACTATGTATATTGTTGACTTGTTCTTTAAGGAAATTTTACGTTTATATGGCATACCTAGAACCATTGTGAGTGATCGTGATATGAAGTTTCGTAGTCACTTTTGACGCACATAGTGGAGTAAATTGGGCACGAAATTGTTGTTCTCTACTGTTGTTCATCCACAAACTGATGACCAACTTGAAGTGGTTAATAGAACACTCACCACCTTATTGCACGCAATTATACAAAAGAACTTAAAGAATTGGTAAAAGTGCCTACCGCACATCGAGTTTGCTTGTAACCATGTGATTCATTCTACTACTACATATTCATCTTTTGAGATAGCTTATGGTTTTAATCATTTAACTCCTTTGGATGTTTTGCCATTACCTACTAATGAGTCTGCTTATTTAGATAGTAAAAAAAAAGCTAAATTTATGAAGGAGTTGCATGCAAAGGTATGAGCTAACATTGAGTAAAAGAATGAGCACTATGCACGCATAGCAAACAAGGGGTGTGTCAAAGTTGTTTTTGAGCCTGGTGATTGGATTTGGGTACACATGCGAAAGGATGGATTTTCTACTCAAAGGAAGTCTAAGCTTAACTCATGTGAAGATGGTCCATTCCAAGTACTTAAAAGGATTGGAGATAATGCTTACAAGATTGACCTACCAAGTAAGTATGGGAATGTGAGTACTACTTTAAATGTTTATGATCTTTTTCTTTATGATGTAGGTAATTCAAGGGAAAATCCTTTCGAGAGAGGAGGGAATGATAGGAATCAAGAAGCCTCCAATGATGGTTCAAGCTATAAGGATCCTTTACAAGGCTCAGATGGTCCAATGACTAGGTCAAGAGCAAAGAAGATGAATGATGCTTTGCATTGATTGACATTAGATTTGCTTGACAAGGAAGCTAGTTGGGAAACTTCTTCACAATCACCAAAACTTATTACATTAATTTGGCCAAAGATCATGTTGAGGAGCTTGATGAAGTCCATGGATCAACTCAAGAGGGTCCAGCCATGTGAAGCTTGACTTGGATCAAAGAGTAAAACCACATGGGGCTTATGAAGAAGCACGGATGGACCAAGGGCCAAACCGTGATTTAGTTATGTTTATTTAAATGTTTTAGACTTGGTTTCTTTTTTATTTGGTAGTTGTTTAGTTACCAATTTTTTTTTTTTTTTTTGTTAAGGCTTCCAATTAGTTGTGTTTAGTTTTGGAAGTTGTTTCAACTTCAAAGTTCTAGAACTATATTGTAAGCCTATTTAAAGGCCTCCATTATTAATAAAATCATCAGATTTTTCTTGAAAATTTTGTGGGAATAGTGTGTGGTCTTTTTAAGAGTGTTTTCTTAGTTCTTGGATTAGGATTACTTTTAGTCTTATCAAGCCTAAGCTTGTGACGACTTACATACTTGCTTAGAGTGATTTTCTTTCGTGCTTTATCAAATTCTTAAAGCCTTAGACTAGCATATTGAACTAGCTCATATTGGTCTAGCTTAGGTCCTTAAGAGTTCGTGATCTTCATTGAAGAAGGGCTTGAAGCATTTGGCTTGGAGTTCATCAAGCAGTCTTGGCAACGTACCACGATTCCATGTGTACCAAAGTGTGTACTAACAAGTATCCAAGTAAAAAATTCACAATATACTTCTGCAATATACTATTATAAAGTATAAATACCTCATGTACATATTTAACTGGAAAGCAAATGAAAACTTTATGATACAAAAGAGTATTATCTTCTAGAGTATTTCATCAAACAATTAAATGCATTACATTTACGACACAAAAACTTTATTCACAATAATTCATTAGGATTTTAAACACCAAAAGAATACTATGATATAAAATATATATAATATAGTATAATATATAACATTGTGTGTGTGTATAATATTATATATGTACACGCACACATATATAAATATTTATTTTTTAGCTGGGATTATAACGGGCCTAAATCTTGTGAGGCCCAAGATCAACTCAGAAATATTTCGGACCTAATATTTTGAATCGCGCTCAACTCAGCCCGATGTAAATCTAACCTCATTGGGCTTTTTTTTTGGGGTCAACTCAGCCCTATTGAAAGTCCTATTTATGAATCTTTTGATAACCTATTTTTCACCTAAAAAAAAAAATAGAAACGCACAAGAATGATATCCTAAGCTTCCATGCTATTCTATAGAGATTCCATCCTCTAAATCATCGAGGATCTAACTCACTCATGGACACTTCATTCACGGATTGAGTTGCAGCTGAACTTTGAGTTTGACTCGAACTTCCTGTTTTTGGACTTTCAAGAGGCAGAGGCTCAACTAAAGCAATGCTGCTGCTTCGTGTGATATATGCAGGCTCAGAAGGCAATAGGAGACTGGTAGAGAAGCTATGGAGCATCAAAACAACAGAAGCCATGCTGGGTCTACTAGATGCATTGTCTTGAACACACAGCAAGCCAATATGGATACATCTTAGTATAGTTTGCATTGAATCTGAGCCAACCTGGAGACTGGAATCTATTATATTTGAAGCTGTTCCTCTAACCCAGTTTTTCCAAACCTAAATGGATTTAGCATATTCAATGATAAATGTTACACATGGGAAATCATGGGCGATAAAGTCAATCAATAATTGTAGATTATTAAGGCTAAAACTATGTATACAGGTTCATGCTTACACAGCTCAGAAGGTCCTCCTCATTTTGGCCAAATCTGGAATAGTAATTCTTTCTACCACTTATGATTTCCAAGATTAACACTCCAAAGCTAAAGACATCCGACTTGTTTGAAACTAATCCACGCAATGCATACTCTGGTGCCATATATCCACTGCAAAATTATCATTGTTAGGGATAATAAGTAGGCTTAAGGCACATTTTAGTGAAGACACAATCAGAAATGTTAATAGCTATGATTAGTTAATTACCACACACACTAGTTGTTAATATACACACACATGAAAACTTACTAGGTCCCCACAATTCTGTTCGTATTGGCTGCACTCTCATCAAGTTGGAACAACTTGGCCATGCCAAAATCTGATATTTTGGCATTCATATTCTCGTCTAAGAGAATATTACTAGCTTTGAGGTCACGATGTATAATCTTCACCCGAGAATCTTCATGTACATAAAGAAGTCCCTTAGCAACACTTTCTATGATTTTGTAACGCAGATCCCAAGGCAACAATAATTTCTTTACTGGATCTAAATTTGGCCAACAATGCAAATCAACGAAAAATTATCATTACAGGGACAAAATGTTGAATATAAATTAGTAAACTAACTATCTTCCAAACCCACATTATACTTTCAAATTTCTAATTGTGTTAAATGAAATCGTTTAACTTTTATCTTTTTTTATTCAAATAGATAATGAGAATTTTATATTTGAATCATAAAATGACAAAAATCCCTATATGAAGAAAGCTCGTTTGACTTTTTGATGTTTCACAGGAGGTTGTTTTTGTGTGTTTGATATAAGATAATCATTTGTCTACTATTAATTTCATCATGATAAGTAAACTAGCGGGGTAGCTTTTTTTCTTAAACTAGTAATGAAGCACGTGCGTTGCACGTGAATATGATGCCTTTTTTATTTAATTTTTTGATTGTGAGAAATTTAATTATTTATATACAAATGTATTTGAAACAAAGTGAATGAATTGAAGAATATTAAATTTCAGTTCTCCACGGTCTCCAAAAACCTTGATATGTGTTTTGACATTTTGACACTACAATATTACTATAAAACACTTCCAATAATCCAACAATACATGAGACGAATCATTAGTGCACGGGAATTTCATTTTTATTTTTGAAGAATATGTTCAAAAATATGTTGAAAAATTTACAGTTCATAAAAGAATAAAATGCTTAATCATCAATTCAAAATTGTATCATTCAGAGATAAATTAGAAAGTATTTCACAAAAAATTCAAAAACAATTCATTAAATTATATACAATGATCATGTGAATATTTCATTTTTAAGTGGTTTGAAAAGACTTTTTTTACTACGGGACATATGTATCTCTTGATGTATTAAGAAAACTTCATAATATTCCTAAATTTAAAGAATTCTCATTTTTTTTTTACCACCAGAAAAAAATGGATTATGCCTTCTTTTAAAATAGTAGACATTTCACATCCTAAAACAATTCAAAATATGTGTGATGATGTTATTTGAATGTGTTTGAGTATACATAATAAGTTACTTCTCAACTTTACGAAGAATACATTTTATGAGACATTCTTTTAGTTATTTTTATGGTTCTTTCTATTACTCTAGATTGGACTTTTTACTATTTAATTATACTACATGAATAGTTGAATAACAAAAGTTACAAAGAAATTATCTTAGGAAATAGTATGTTTGATTGAACTCAAAATTCTTCCTTTTATATTAAATGGAGTCACATTTTTGTTCTACTAAATTTATTTTTATTAATAATAAAAAAAGGATAAATTTCAAAAACAATACAAAAGATATACTTTAGGAGAGTTTACTTAATAAGATTCATAACTCTTGATCATCATAAGCATTGCACAATGTCAAATTCTTTTTTCTATTTAAATTTTATTTCATAAATAGTCCAAAAAATAAAAGACAAAAAGAGCTTAAGTAGGAGATAATATCTAATTAACAACTCTTTCTCTTACATTGCATGAAGTCACATTTTTATTTAATTAATTTCATGTACAGTCAAAAAAGAGTAACTCTTCTTTTTTCAAAACATAATTTATATCTAAACGAACATAGGTTGCACTTTGTAGGTGCAAGTTTTAAATTGTAATAGTTAAAGTTATTTTAAAATATAATACTTCTTAAACACTAAAATTTTTATATAATTTTTTAAATACCATGTTAAATGGATTATATATTATTATTTTCTTAAAACAGTTGTCGTTGAAATACATGGTTTGAATTTCAAGTCCTAACCTCAAAACATTTGAATTTTTTCTTTAAAACTTTGCAGATAATAGCATTATGATACTAAAACTGACACTAAGGTATTTTGTAAACTTATTGTATGCTCAACTATCATTATATTCAAAAATTTAAATTATAAGTTTTTTATTTACAAAATAATGTTGTTTAAAAGATTTTGAAGTTCTTTCTCTAAAATATTGATGATTGTACTTAAAACCTATTTACTTTTTAATTTATTTTAAATATGTCAACTCAAAGGTATACTTAAAATCACATATATCGTAATGGTAATTATTAATTTGGTGAAAGAAAGCATTGGATTCCAAGAACAGTTATTTATATATAGTTGTAAATAATATACATATTTATTCTTTTTAGGATTCAAAGTTCTTTATTCAATTAGTATGATCAAATTAGTAAATTTTGAATTATAATCATTTGGGAGATTAGATTTTTAACATGGCTGGAAAAGACTTAAAAAAGAATTTCACAAAATTAACATAATTGCTTTCTAAATGATGCAAAATATCATTTTTTTTATGTGAAAAAAGATCCATCACAATCAAGTAAATTTGTTTTATATTATTGATATGCAAAACTTCATTTTTTTATACAAGTATATCATATATTATCTTATTTTATTTCATTTATGAAATCAAATTTACAAATAATTTTTTATGTATTTTTAAATTTTTAAATCCTTGTTTTATTGGAGAATTTTTTTAAAAAAAATGAAATTAAAGGGGTTCTTTCACGAGTAAAATTAGGAGGCAACATTAATAGTACTCTTCCAATTATTTTCCATTTTCATTAAGGAAAATCCTACATCTTGTACATTTTTTGTTATGAGAGCCCTCATTATATTTTAAATTTTACGTCAGAAACATGTACCTAAAATCCTTTTCATCCTCCATAGATTGTAAAAGCCAATACTTATGAGCCATTTAGATAGTATGCAATTTGTTTTTTGAACTTTGAACTATATACACAATTTTTGGAATTATTTTATCAATCACCAAACGAAAAGTAACTTGCTAGTGGAGTGCTTATTCATACCCCAAATTTTATTATATTATTTTTTTGTAACAACGTATTTGTTAAAAAAGAATCCTATAATAATTTAATAAAATTTGAAATTATGTTATAATTTATTAACATAATTTAGTGCAATTTAGTACATTGCTCGTTTTCTTTGAATTTGCAGTTAATTTGTATTAATCATCGTCCTTTACTTTTAATAAGTCAAAACTAAATTATGAACAAAAATCAAAGTTTCTTGGTATTATCAATCTCTTGAGGATTGAATTGAAGTGTAGATAAAGATTTTTTGTATGGCGAATTGTTTTATTTTAGTTAACAGCAAAATTTAAATTCAATGAACTTCATAAGGGAATGTGAATGTGAAGAGTTTTGTAACTCTACTACAATTAGAATACAATTAATATAATACAATAGCACATAAGAGTATTTTAAGTATATTAGAAAACTAACACTACAAAGTGCAAAGACTCCAAAACAACTAAGACTCACCATACTTTTAAAGAGAGAATAGATGTAAAAAACGAAAATCAAGAATTTTAGACATAGTAGGCAGAAAAACATACCAAAGAGGACTTGATCAAGGCTCCCGTTTGACATGAACTCGTAGACTAGCAGTCTTTCTGTTTTTTTCAGGCAGAAACCCAACAATCTAACCAAACTTTTGTGTTGAAGCTTTGTCACCAATAAGACTTCATTCTTAAATTCTATTTGACCTTGTCCTGAATTTTTAGATAGTCTTTTTACAGCTATCTGTTTTCCATCTGAGAGAGTACCCTGAGATATATTTTGGAATAATTTCCGTAACAAATTAAATTATTTCAGTACAAGGACATGGAGTACATCACTTCTAGCTCATTTAGTCATTCTGACATTTTTCAGTATAAAATTTTTTATCACTGAAAATAATTCACTAAGCTTCTGAAAGTGTAGTGCAGTGCAGGTTAGTCCTTTAGACTTTTTCAACACAATTTGAGATGAAAAAGTTGCCACTCTAAGTGCCTAAATTGTGGCTTTTTTCTGTTAAAATCAAGGTCCCAAATAAATAGGATGGTGTACACAAGACATCAAGTAATTGAGTTGCCAAAATAACTAAGTGGTTACGTAGTTTTTTTTTGCCCTGTTTAATTTGGCTAGAATGATCAAGCTTTGCAAGCACATACCTTGTAAACAGCACCAAATCCTCCTTTTCCCAGCAAGTTAGCATCAGAAAAATTATTTGTTGCTTCTCTAATTTCTCCAAAATCATATTGCACCGTTTCCACCCTCTCAATTTCATCTACATACAACAGCAAAACAAAGAATGCTAGATTCACTTGAATTGCTGACTGAAAAAACACAATAACACTTTTGATGCCACACAATAATAAGTAATGCTCGGTTTTTCTCACATCTTATGCATGCTTTTGCGTTATGCTCTAGTATTATGCTGTGGATGTATGAAGAAAGCTTTAAATTGCCCAAGAAAGCAAAATTATTCCTTATTGACCCTGAGACCATTGGACTAACACACTTTACCAAGATTGGTATTCTCAGTTTATATTGTACATAAGCAGAATGATCAGTTGGCTTGGATGAGACAAGAATATCCTTGAACTTACCCTCATGTGTCTCCCCTTTCCACCAGTTTTGCCATTTTCTTCGGCAAATGAAAATTCCAAAAGCGAGTATTAAAAGAACTACTGCCGAGATGACAAAAATAATGATAATGGTTGTCTTACTCCCATCCTTTCCTGCAAAAACATGATTTAGTCATCCTCAGGAAGCAATGTATAACACTCAGAATTAGAAGCCCTTTAGGTAGCTAATGTAATATTCACAACAGATGTCTTTGGCTCTGTATGAGAGGACTAGATATGATCTTTTGAAATTGCTAAAAACACAATTTATTTCACTCTCAGATTGATTTCTGTTCACTACATTAATTAAAACCCCCCCCCCCCTTCCCCCCAAAAAAACACACAAACACAAAACAAAAAAAAACAAAGAAACAAAAAAAACAAAAACAACCATAATGCCAAAAGAAAACAAAAAACAAAACAAAAGGGTATTGAGCTATATTTTGCAAGAGATCAGATTAAGGGATAATTTACATACTTCCCTTGTGGCATATGTTAAATACAATTAGATCATAGTCATTTGCATAATTAGACTTACAAAACTAATTTGATAATTTTGTCCGGCAATTGCTGATGTAAGGGAGAAAAAAAATTATATAGACTGATCAATACGTCTTTGATTCTGTATTCTTTGAAGCCAGATAGACTGCTTGTAATACCTTTTTGGGGTGGTGCGGGTGAGTGTGATTGTGCCGGTGGCAGTGGCAATGGCGGTGGCGGTTGAGTCACATTCTCATTGAGGAAGGGAAATCCCTCATACCAATAACTACAGCTTGGGCCAATAACTCTGGCTCCATCTTTCCCATGACAGCATTGTGTCATATTTTCTAAAGCCCATCCAAGGCAAAGATTGCAGTCTCCAGCATCTAAATTAGGTGTGCACTGCGTATATGCATAGATAGTCTGAGCATTAGTATCATTGTTACTTATTCCTGCAGCAAACTTGAGGAATGAAGAACCCCCAACTGTTTGATTTCGTAGAGCGTTCGTCAAATTACTCAGCTGCTGTAAATATTGGTTCACATTTGAAGGAACTTTTGAACTTTGAACATGATAACTCGGTTTTGTGGTCATGTTATGAAGGATGTTCTTGCTTGAATATCTTAACATACACATAGGATACCATCCAATTGCCTCCTTTTGATTAGGACACACTTCCATGATCTTATTGACAGAATCATTAACACAATCTTGACAGCCCTGACGACTAGCGTCTCCTCTACAGAGCGCAATGGCATACACTCTGTCAGGATCTTCACCCACCGAGGAATTATAGAATCCATAGGGACTAATGTTAGAGGAAAGGGAAGAACGAAGGGTGTCCAAATTAGTCTGGTAAGTGCTGTCTTTTGTGTAGTTACCTACATCATTTGAGCAGTAAAACTGTATGAAACTTGGTTGAGAATCTCCGAGGCCAACTATAGTTGTCAGGAAGCCAAAGATCGACAAATACCATCTTTCAGATCCCATTATTGCACTCATCCAACAACATACACAAAAGAATCATCCATAACTGAACACAGCTGATTCTTTGACAGGAACCTTAATTGATCAACTACGAGACTTGGAAAACCGATAGATTTCTACCAACAGAATGTCTTGGCGGATGAAAGAGTTGAGCTTAAAAGAAACTTTGGCGTCGAAAAGATGTGCAATATCTCGGCTAGATGGAAATATCTGCCGTGGGGAATGGGAAATTACCGACTATATTGTTGAACATTCTTTTAGGTTCCCATAACATGGAGGGAAGGGGCCAACCAAGTCAACTTCTAGATTGGGTTGACTTGCACTCATTAGATTTACACGCAAATAATTTCACTTATGCTCAGATTTTGCAGTTTTCACAAATACACTACATGATACAAAAGATGAATATGTACAATCAGTTCATTTTTGGTTGCAAGTTTTCGATTATTCTTCACTTTCAATCTGAAGTTAAAAAAAATTAAGGTGGAATCATGGTAATATACGTTGGTTAAAAAAACCAAACTGGTTTTCAGCCCATTTTGATAGCCGCCGACTAAAAAATCACTACTCCCATAATTTGAAAAATACTTAGATGGACTCGGTCTACGGAATAGTTCCGTGGACCTCTTAATCCAAAAATTACCACGTCACTCATGGCCCACTGTATGGATGTGTTGGCTGCTTCTGGACCAAAAGATCCACGAAACTATTCCGTGGACCGAGTTCATCTAAATATTTCTCCCATAATTCCGTCTCCCGTTTTCCTTTTCTTTTTTTTTTTTACCTCACTTATTAGTTGTATTTTTGTTTTAAATTTTTCTTTGAAAATTACCACTTGAATTTTTTATGTCCCTAATTTATAGTTAGGCTCAAAACTTAAAAATGATTTAGGTAATTTATAACTAGGTGTTAGAATCAAAGTATATGGAGCTGGTTGAATTATTTAATCAATCACCGATTTTTTTTTTCTTTTGACATGATCTTTAAAAAAACAAGGAAAAAAAAAAGAGAGGAAAGGGATAATTTCTTAAACCAATGATTTAGTAGTTAATGGACGTTAATTCTAGAAATTATTGTGCAATAATCCTAAGTTATAGAATAGTTAATTGATTAAAACACTTACCTTCGTATACTGTATTTATTGAAAAATTAACTAAATTTTCCAAAAGGATAATATTCTAACCTATTGCATTATAATTAAGAAGTCATTCTATCATATTGGAATGTCAAATTGAGAATAAAAAACTAAGACTAGAAACAAAAATGTACTGACAGTCAACATCTACCAAGACTCATGAGAGAGAGAGAGAGAGAGAGAGAGAGAGAGAGAGAGAGAGAGAGAGAGAGAGAGAGAGAGAGAGATCAAATGCTATGTGAATCCATTAGTCAATTCCCCAGAATTTCATCAAAGCAACAGAATAGCCCAAGCGGCCATCAGCACACTTCATACGCAAAAAGCATAAGAGATTTTAATACCTACTGCTCTCGATACAGGGCAACTTTCTTTTGCAGAAGCAGTACTAGCAAAACATAAGAACCTTGCTCCTCCAATCAAGCCTTCGAAATCCTATAGACGAGAGCCTTAAAGTTCTTTTCTACTGAACAGATTTTAGAGCTATCCAAGCCTTTCCATTTTGTACTTGTAGGAAATTTCTCTCATGGACTTTCCAACAAGGAATGTCTTAGCTTAGGAAAAGCTTTCTGTCAATTGGTTTCGGGGGACATTTCTCATTGAGAGTGCTAGATCATCGACAGTATGATTATTAAGTTCCATTTGGAGGAAGATTTTTTGAGATGCTGGCTCAAAGGCTAACGGTCAATGTACATGGCTTTCCAATGAGAGCAGTCAAATGGTCCCCCACTTGAGCTTATTTTGAGGGCTATGAGTCCTTACGAGTGCCATTTGGGACACATTAACAGTCCAGATTAAACAAGTAAAAAATAGACGGATCAGATTGAACCAACAAAATAAAAAATGGGCATAAAAAATGACGTAATTTTTTATGAAAAGTAGTTACACCACGATGTTAGATAGTTATATCAAAATCCTGGACAATTATATAAAAATACTAAACAAGTTACATCGTATTCAACTTGTGAAAAATGAAAAGAGAGAAAATTGTGTGGCCCTAGTCCTATTTTGAGTCCTCTATTGTTCCAATTTGAATCACTCTTGGTGCCCTTCCTCCTTTTTTTTTTTTTTTTTTTTTTAAGAGATATCTGCTCTCTTCACCATTGCCGAGGGGATGGGGAAACTCCTAAAATTAAATATGCCAACAACGTCATTCTCTTTATCTCTTTCTCTCTTCTTGGTCTTTCTAAAGTTTGTTGGATATATTAGAAGACCTACCTTTAGAGTTTGGGTTGGAACGGTTAAACTAAATTTTTGGTAAAAGATTTCATATGAGGATTTGCCGTTGTATTGCAACAAATGTGAGATGACATGTCAAAATTCAGTAATTAGAACAAACTAATTCTAAGCAAGCAAGAATTTAATGGCAGCCAAAACTTGTTATGTCCTTTGAGATGGTTGCCATAGATCAATAAAGACAGTCCAATAAAGAGATATTTGGTCAAAACAAAACTTCCTCATCTGAAAGTAGCATTCTGGAAAAGTAAGCCAACAACCAAGAGAACAATCTCATCAATCCAGAACATGTTAAAATCAGATTGACTTTTCTTAATATTTTAGACACCAAAGACTAAAATTCAGCAGAAATGTCACATTAGACCATATCACAATTGAGGAAAAGCTTGACAACAAATCGCAATTTAGTTGGTAAGATGCTTTACCTAGGATCTATAAGTCTAGAGTTTGAGTCATTAAGGGGATAGATGAAGTCTCACTATTGATTCTCTTTAAAAAAAAAATTTTTGAGGAAAGCGCATACTAACTTAATGTTTAACTGAAGAGTAAAAGTAAGCAAAGACTGACTAATTGTTTCCTCCGTTTTTCCGAATTTCTATTAGGTTCTTGGAGCCTATGTTGGTTTTGTAGTGAAAATGAAGAACTCCCAGGTTATGCCTACTTTTCAAGCGTTTGATTTGAACTATAGAATAATGCTTTTTCTATTCCAATGTCCGCCATCCATTAATGTAATAAACTTTACTACAGTCTCATTCATATGTCAACAATATATGCGCAAATTTCAAACAAACTGTTCAAATCTAGTATTGTTAAACATTGACTAGAATATACTTAAGAAGCGGCAAATTTGTTAAAATATTGTTGGGAAAAAAAAATTCGGCAATTGTGGGTGTCAGAGGGAGATTTTGGAAATCTAAAGGCCCCGCGTTTGGGAAACGCGACACTGAATTTTTTTTTAATGAACAGTAGCACCGCGTTTCCCAAACGCAGTGCATGAACAGTAGCCGAGTTTGAGAAACGCGGCGCTACTGTTCACGCACTATTCACTGGTCAGTCTTTTTTTTTTTTTTTTTTTTTGCAGAAGAGATTAGTGTTTAAGGTTTTTTGAATTATTGTTTAGGTAGATTCATAGGATTTAAGTAAAAGTAATTGAGGTAGTTCAATATTTGAATTGAAAAATTTTAGATTTAGAAATAATAAAACTATAGACACCAAATTTTGATATACCGCTAAATTTTCTAATATCTTGTGGGCCATTTTTTATTTTTCGAATGCGAAATCTGGTTTTTAGAGAAAGTGCGCAAAAGTCTTCTGGGAAAATTGTAATTTCAGCACGTAAACACTTTTTTTGCCAATTTTTTATTTTTAAATTCATATTTTATACCCTTGTACAAATTTCTAAATTTTGAAATTTTTTTAAATGAACCACTATTTTTCTGTGTATTACGTCAGTTTAAGGGCAAAATAGTCATTCCAATTTTTGAATGCCTTTTTTTGGCTATTTTTGAATCACAAACTCATATTTCATACTTTTAAATATATTCTAAATTTGTGATAATTTTTCGAGTTCAAAAAAATAGCGATTTTACATTAACCTCCCTTTGCCAACTATAACGACTATAATGACCTTTGATTTATCATATTTTTTCCTTTCTATCACTTCCTGCAATCACAGCTAGCCAACTAGTTAAACGTTACTAATATATAATTGGTTTTGGGTATATAGATTAGGATGTCTCACTAGGGAATATTTATGAATTTTGTCTTTATAATCTGGTTACTTGTGGTGATGGTGACTAATGAAAATAGAGCTACCGTGATATGGTAGTGGTGGTGGTTGTTGTTCAAGTGGTAAAAACAAGATAAATTTTTTGTTTTTATTTTCCTAATCAGTTGATAGTAGTGTATTAGTGTTGGTGGGATTGTTTTGTGGCTGCTAGTAGCGATATTCGTTAAATTAGTGGCGGTGTTCATTAAATTAGTGAGAGTAGTTCAAGTGATAAAGAAAATAATATATTTTTTTTATTTTCAGATTAAGAAGGGCAAATTTGGATTTTCATTTAAAACTTATGTTGACAAGGGAGCGTTGTTACTAAAACAAATTTGGTTATTTTTGAGGCAAAATCAGTTATTTTTTTGAACCCGAAAAATTATCACAAATTTAGAATATACTTAAAAGTATGAAATATGAGTTTGGGATTCAAAAATAGCCAAAAAAAGGCATTCAAAAATTGGAATGACTATTTTGCCCTTAAACTGACGTAATACACAGAAAAATAGTGGTTCATCTAAAAAAATTTCAAAATTTAGAAATTTGTACACGGCTATAAAATATGAATTTAAAAATAAAAATTTGGCAAAAAAAGTGTTTACGTGCTGAAATTACAATTTTGCCAGAAGACATTTGCACACTTTCTCTAAAAACCAGATTTCGCATTCGAAAAATAAAAAATGGCTCACAAGATATTAGAAAATTTAGTGGTATATCAAAATTTGGTATCTATAGCTTTATTATTTCTAAATCTAAAATTTTTCAATTCAAACATTGAACTACCTCAATTACTTTTACTTAAATCCTATAAATCTACCCAAACAATAATCCAAAAAACCTTAAACACTAATCTCTTCTGCAAAAAAAAAAAATAATAATAAAAAAATAAAAATTAAAAATTAAAAATTAAAAATTAAAAAAAAATAAAATAAAAAAAAGTAAACAGTAAATAGCGCGTGAACAGTAGCACTGCGTTTCCCAAACATGGCTACTGTTCATGTGCCACGTTTGGAAAACGCGACGCTACTGTTCATTCAAAAAAAAATTCAGCACCGCGTTTAAATTTCCAAAACCTCCTTCTGATACCCACAATTGCCGATTTTTTTTTCCCAACAATATTTTAACAAATTTGCCTTAAGAAGCTGAAATTTTTCATTACTGTCGCTTAAAGATATAACATGCACAATTTTCAATTCAATCTAAAAGGCCTTGGAAGATTTAGACCAAATTGGAATGATACTACCATAAGATAGAGGAGAAAATCTTGTGCAAATTTTTCTTATATATAAAGACTATGTTGTCTGAAAAACGAGCTACAAAATTAGGATAAACCTAGAACAAGAGAAAAACAAATACATTATGAATTAAAGTTTGAGGTTTACACTACTACTAGCATAAAACACAGAACCAATAATCAGTTCTTCGTTATATATCTTATTACAGATCTTTTATCTTGTATTACTAGACGACGAGATTTGCGATTCGCGACCATTGGACTGCTTCAACAGCGAAACTTTGGTTACCATATTCACTCCGGTCGCGATCAGGATTTCTCCAGCGTTTTGTCTGAGTTTTCCTCCGTTGATGGCCAGATCTAATGTGGGATGCGCGGCCGAAGCGAGGCTTGATGCTTGGCTGTTGGTTATGTTGGTCAGCTCTGCTGGGACCTTTCCGGTAGTTAAAATCTGTTTGTACGCCTGACGTGGGATGTGATCGGGCAGATTTTTTCTCTTTCAAGAAACTTTTTCTTCTAGCGGTGGATTTGCACCGAATCTGGCCAACGTCTGGCCAAATCTGGCAGGACTTTCACTCTCACGACCTTTACGGTGTGCGACTTGGGCTGTGCGACCAGAAACACTCTGGTCTCACACAGCCTGGAGTTTACTCCGGCCAACACTCTGTCTACGGCCAGACGCGTTCTGATTGCAGGCCACGAGCTTCATGATCCGGCCGGAAACCTTTTCCGGCTGTTGCCCCAATTTTTTTTTAAATAACCATATTCCCAAAAATAATTTTCAGAAAACAATTGTATGTAACGAAATTGTCAAAACAAAACAAATTTTAGCTAAAATTTGTCCGTCAATTAAAACCCATGAAGAAATCAAGTGTTTCAATCAATTTGGATTTAAATATTTTGAAACTAATTTTCAAAGTATAACTTTTCAAATTCATCAATCAAATGACACATACATATAAATAATTATTCATGACAATTTATTTTGTATAGAAATTAAAACACCTATTAGAAAATCAATATATCAATAACAAACTAACGCAGTCGAAATTTAAAATTAATTTTTAATCAAAATAATTAATTATCTATACAAACGTAGCTCTTAGTGACATAAATAAACAATTACTTGACCCAAAGATATAGCCACAAGCTGCACAAATGTCCAGTTTCTGAAGGTACTAATACAAACACTTTTTGGGGATCCTCACAAGGATTGATGAACACCAAGCTACAAAAATGTCTAGCTTTCTAAGGTATTTACACAAACATTTTTTGGGGATCCTAATCAGGATTGATTAATACCAGGCCAATATGTTAGATCCACTTAACACGGCACCAATGCGAAAAAAAATTAATTAAAGAAAAATTATTTTTCTCTCGCTAATTTTCTAAGAACGTTTCCTTGTGTTGCATATATCGTATCAAGTCTTGGTGTTTGAAACTTATTTGTAGAGTGGTAATTAAGACATTTTCTCCAACAAGAATTTAGTAATAGGATATATCATCAAATAAGATATTTAGCAGTCTTAATTTCTTTCGAAAGGAAATTCTTCCACTACTATAATTCCTCTATTTATCAATAAGTCTTTATGATTAATTAATTCACAAATTAATTCAATAATTATCTCATAATTATTTAAATCAATTTAACCTAAGAATTAGTTCTTTTGTGTGTGACCTTTTAGGTTCCTAATCACTTGACAATAAATATAAATTATAATCTTAGAATTAAAATAGGTTTAGTACATAACCAACAAATATAACAAGCGAAATTTATTTTCCAAAATCGGATATACAATAAATTGGGTAAAGGAGAAGAAATAGCAATCCAAATTTTTGAGAAAAACGATCATAGCACGATTGCAAGGAAACGAATGATTGTAGGGCTATGGCGCATTCGTGGCACCCAGCTGATCGCCCCTCCTTGAAAGTCGTGATTCAAAATGCTTGAAGCAAAGGGACTCTTGCCATTCCAGAAATCCTTTTGGCTCCACAAATAAAATAAAGCAAGAGATCCACAATGCCTGGAGGCCCTCATAATTAATTTGATGATGACGATGATCTAGAAATGTAAGAAAATGAAACGACTCAAATGGTCTTTAAGACCACCGTTAATAATGAGGTATCATCGAACTTTTCTTCTCGTAATGAATGCCATATTGACTATGATGATGATGATGTAGAAATGTAAGAAATAGAAACGGCTCAAATGTCAGTTTATGGCCATTGTTTATAATGAAGTATCACTTAACTATTGCTCTCATAACTAAATGTGATGAACCTGTTTACAAGCCTTTTCCTAATTTGCAATCTCAATTTCATTAGCTGTCTGAATTGGTCACTTGTGCATGTTTGAATCTTAGTGACTGGTAATGTATAACTTTTTTTTTTTTTTTTTATAGAATAAACTCATTTTTTCAAGGAAGGGGAAACTTAACGGAGAGGGGATTGGAAATGAGGACCTAAGGGGACTCACTAACTCACAACTTCCAGGCAATGTTTTCAGAACTTAACCGGACCGACCGGTTCAATCTGTTCAACCGTGAACCGATTGTGCCACCAGTCCGATTCTGTACGAAAGCCAGTAAAGACAAAAAAACCGCTACGAATCGGTCCAATCCTATAAATCGGAAAAAAATCGTATGAACTGTGAACCGGGGGTTTTTAATTTTTTCAAATTCTGAACAAAAAATCAATTTAAAAAAAAATAAACCGAACACAGAAAACCCACTTTCCAACTCCACTGCCGTTCCTTCCGCTCCCCAACTCCCACTTTCCAACTCCACTGTCTTTCCCAATTTTTTGTCCCAAATGCATAAATCAAATTCACCATCTTTTTCTTATTTTATGTCCTAAAATGAGATGGGGATAGAGATCAATCATGCTTTTACCTTACACAATGTGTAATCTTTGAAGAAAAATATCATCGCTGCACACGAAAAATAAAGGGCAAATGGTGGCTTTTTTTCACATGGACTTTAGCGAACTTAAGATCAGAGATAAGTTCCAGCCATGTTGGAGATTCAAACTTGGAGCTTACTGCAATTTCACTGGCAAAATCTGCACAAAGATTTCAAAAAGAATGAGGTGGAAGGCTTTGCATTGTCACTAAAATTGCCAATAGGGGTGTTATTTCTAACTGATCTTTCAACATCACCTTGATCTTCTTTAGCTATCTTCTCACTTTTCTTTTGAATGCTAGATTTGTTGGATTCGGTGATGGTTTTTTCGTCATCGACCATGTTGACTAAAATGGTGGTGATGATTTTTATGGGTTCTTGAATTGGTGATTTGAGAGTGAATAGGAACCAAAAAGACGGTGGAAATAAAATGAATTTGGTAAATAAATTGGAATTTGGGAATTAAAAAGGCATGGTGACGTTTTTGCTCAAACAATTCATAATTTTGCATTTGGTTCCTTAAAATGCATATGCAAACTCAAAATTTCAATACTTTTTTTATGCTTTAAAAAAAATATGTTTTTTTTTTATTAAGTGCCACGTGACTTGTATGTGACTAGATTGTATTTTTTATACTAAATGCACGTGACTACATTATGTTTGTAAATGTTAAAATTTTGTCGGTCATCCTACTTTTCCTAATATAAAAAATTTTAAGAACCATATTTGTTTTAACCAAAGGATTAAGCAACCAATTTCATGCACAACCAAATATTGGAGACCAAAATTACTACTTTTTCCTTAAATATTATGGACATTTAATTTTTTTAAATGATGAAACACCCATGTTTATAAACTCCAAATTGACACCTACTACAAAATTCTAGTACTTTGTGCAATTTTGAAGTTAAAACAGAGATATACCAATTTTTTTTAAAAAAAAGAGGGTTATATCATCTTATTTTTCTTTTACACTAAAATACAACGACCTATTATGTGATTGGATGATATCTATAAATGATAACCAATTTAATTCCAATTAAATTACAAAACTACAGCACTTTGTGCAAGAAATTGGGATGAAAGCAAAGATACAATATTTAATCCCTTTCTATATATTTGATGGATCAAATTAGTTCACACATCAAATGATAGGGGATTAATTAAAAAACTACCCTTTCTTTACATGATTATAATATGTTAACATGTAAAACCTCAGGACATTGTTTACTACTAATATTTTGGGCTTTTGATGGCATTTTTTTTTTCATTTTTGTCAACGTTAACCAAAGCAAAACCTCTTCGATCTCGCCAATATTTTTACTATTTTTTATTTTTATTTCTTAGTGTTGGATTACCATCAAATCAAAAATATATGTACTGAGGAAAATATTGATTTCGAAGCATTTCAACTTAGGCTTCTTTTGGATAGTAATGAAGATAATGATTGTTAATTGAAACATTTTAACTATAGATGATAATTAGTAGCAATTAAATTTTTAGTTATTTTGTTGTATTATTTTATCTTTTAAATTTTTTTTGGTGTTTGTTTATTTTATTTAGTTGATTTTTCTTTTTAATGTGAGTTTGATGACTGAACTTATATCTTTGTGTTGAAGTTTTTGACTTTTTAATACTAAATAAAGAAGTTGACAAGGTAATGATATTCACATAGGTGCTATTGTCTTGTGGTGACAATGAAGGAATTTTGTCACTGAAATTATTTCCCTTCAACACCAGTTATAAATTTGATAATAAATATGATGATAATTAGTTTCTAGGCTCGGTGGTATTTTTTATGAACCTCTTTAAGATGTAAGAAAAAAAAATTTAAGCATGTACTTGAATTATGCTTATTAATGTTATTCATAACTATCAAAATTTGATATTTCCTAGGTTTCAAATGTGAGTTTTAGGAATTTTTCTTATATAGTTGCAAAAAATAAAAAATAAAAAAGAGGTTGGACCGCCGATCCGACCGGTTCGAATGGTTGGACCTTGAACCGGATCTCCTCCGATTCACTAACCGGTCCTCCTCCGGTTCACTAACCGGTCTGATTCTGAAAACATTGCTTACACCGGCAGTTCACCTATTTGTGTCACATCATAAAATTATAAATAAATCTTTTGCTTATAAAAAAAGCTAAAGGTTTAATTAAACAAATTTCCTTGTAAATTTCAATATATATTTTTTCTTAACAAAACTAGAATTTTATTTGAAATAAAATTCCTTGCCAACTTCAACTTGCTGCAGAATTTCCAAGCAAAATAACATCGTAAGCCCTACTACTGATAATAACGAGTTGAAGAATTGGAACCATATGTTAGGTTTGTTCAAATCTTTTGTTTATTGTCTTAGAATAAGACCGCCGAATCCCTAACAATATCAATTTTTGCCAAAGGTCCAGTGTATGAATATTTTCCACTTACCAAAAGCCTCAATCCTTAATTTAGGTTCCAATAGGTTCCAAGCAATTGATTAAAGACCTGTTCTCAACAGCTATTTTTTTTTCCTACTTTTAGATTTTGATTTTAAAAAATCTATTTTGTGATATTCTCATTATACTTTTAGATTTTTTAAGCTAAAATTGGACAAATAAATTTTCAACTTTTAAAAAAATCAGTTTTTACAAAAACTAGAATAACAAACCCTAACATATCAAATAAAATGCGTATTGATGAAAAAAAAAATTAACCTCCAAAAATGGAAAGTAAATTCAATCCCAAATGATAAATAATCATTAGAACAAACTAAAAACCACAGATGTTGATATCTACATTCAACTGTGTCTCGAAGCACACCCACCCACCAGGCTTCTTTGACGACATGTTTTAGTCTTGGGTGTCTTCCAATGGTCTTCTATTAGAAGAATTCGTGTCTGCCTCGGACATCTACAGCATCCTTCCACACCTTCTTTTTAGATTTTAAATCCGGGACAAACTGAAGGAAAAGACTGACCCATTCGGTGACTTTTGCGGTCACCCTCACTGAACCAACTTAAATCTGAACTGTGATTCAGATCAAGTCCTACCGAAATCGGATTTTCTTTTCGCGCCATATGTGATTATACTTTACTTTTTCCTCATTTTTCTTTCTGGTCCAATATTTATTCTCAAAGGTCTCCGTTTTTGTGTAAAAAGCAAACTCTCAAAAATACCTTCCACTAACGAACATTCCCACTGAAGCTAGTACGCAATGAAGACCAACCCGCAAGCTAACCTATCAAATCCAATAGCAGAGAGAATAATACCGTAGAATTTTCTTACTTGTTTGGGGGAAAAAAAACATTTATTTAAAATTAGAAGCCTCTATAAAATAGCGATAAAGGCTGAAATGAGTTACTAATATAATAGGGCTTAGACTAATGATGTTTACACTCATGGTGAACCGTCTATGTAAATTGAGTTTACACTAATGGTGTAACAAACATTTATTTAGAAAAATAAAAAAATAACAATTGAATTGTAAACCAAAACGTTCGACCAAAACTGTTGAACCAAATTAAAACATTTGGATGGTTTTTTTCTTTTTTTTTTTTCTTTTTTTAAATGAATTGGGTTCGCGGCCTTACATATAAATCTCATACTACCATATAAGGACAACAATGCATGTTAATATGAGAAAATGACGTAAAGATACTTACGTAACTTTATTTTTGGACTATAAAATCTACAGGTGGGGCAGTGAATGGAGTCCACGAAAGAATTTTCCGTCTGAACACCCCTACCCAAAACCTTGACTAAAAACTTATAAATCAAGAAGTTAATATTTTTTTTTTCATACAACCTACGCGCATACATCAACTGGTCTATCCTAAATGATTGTTTTTTGCGGTCATTATTTATTGTTTTTTGGGGTCATTATTTCGTAAAGGACAAGCCGGTTGTGTTCAATATGTTTCCCAGTATTGACCGTAGTCAAGCTTTTTTTATTATTTATTCTTGAGTGGATGCCGATAGGGTTCGATTGCTTTATAGAATTGTCAATTTCAGCTACACAGAATCTACCTAGCTGTTCAGCGCTCCATCGAATTTTTATATTGCATCATCAATTTAATTTGCATGGTAGGAAGTCTATGGAATATGCAGACAAGGGAAAGAAGAAGAAAATGGGGAGTCGTTAATGGGAAAGAGAGAAACTTTCAGCAAATCATGGTATGACTTCCTTCTGATGGGAAATTATAAAATTTTAGTTAAGGTGTAGACACTGAATTTTGAGGGTAAAAAAAAACGGACTTTTTTTTATTTTGCATTCTTGTTTTACATTTTTATGGAAGCTGGAGGAATTTATTTTTGATCTTGGGCCACCTTTTCTCGTTTGCAATTCTGGGGCTACATTTTTTGAAGTCTGGTCTGGCAGAATTTACGGGGCTTGGGTATCAGTTGGGTTGGACGGCCAGATTCAAAACATTTATTTGCCTAATAATCAAAGCCCATTGTATAATTGTTTATTTTAGGCCTTTGGATCTTTCAGGAACTTAAACAGGGCAACAAAACCATTGGATCAATTAAAATTCAGTTTACTAGCTGTTCTTCAAATACGTTTTTCAACTACCTTTTTATCTCACATATTACATACATATTTATCAAAACAAATCTTTAAAATTACTACAATAATTATTTATAAAAAACACTTCAAAAAACAATTATCTACATGGTGCCTAGCTTCTGGCCTTTTGCAATCAGGCACCAGTTAAAAGTCTAACTGCTTCCTTTTTTGGCTGGATTTGTGTCTGGCCATTTGATTCATATATTGGGTTCTTTCATTCCATATTGATCATTGGATCTAACCAACTGTCCATATTTTAGGCTGATTTTTTTTTTAATTTTCCCCCCAATTTCTGGAAGGTGGCCAACATAACATCATCACACACACTTGTTTGGGGTTCTCTCTTGCCAACAAAAAAAATTTTTTTTTGTTCTTTATCTTGCTTCTTTTCTTTCTTGGACCATGGAATATCTCAGATATATCACTTGAATTTTTTTTTTCTGTTAAGTTCTCTCAAGCTTTTTTTCTATTTACCTGCCTCCCAACTCTCATAACTCCGAAGCTCTACTCCTCTTAGCGTTGTGTATTTTCTTCGTGTCGGTTGTGATGATGCTCCTTGCTTTCTTGGATTTAATTTCGGGCAATTTCATGCAATTTTTTTTATGTTCCTTCTTCTACATATAAATTCGTTGTTGCTTTATAGTTTACTACCACTGTTGATTTTCACAATTATTTCAGTTTTTTTTTTTTTTTGGTATTTACATTTGTTTAGGTATTTACATTTGTTCGTGCATTAAATGGCAATATAGGTGTGCGATAGATGCCGTTATAGGAATTGTTAACAGAAAAAGGACTAAGAATCATGAAAAGAATTGTTTGTTGCTTGTTATTAATTTGTACAAAATAAAGCCTATTTATAGGCATTACAAAATGAACCTGGACATCTACAGCAATGAACCTAGACTACTTCTATACAAGGTAATAACAATCAAGCTAATTAAGCTACAATCAAGTTAATTAGGCTACAATCATGCTATAATGAGCCTAGATACCTAAATAGCAATGAACCTAGAAAATTTCTATACAAGGTAATAACAATCAAACTAATTAGGTTATAATTATGCTAACATAATAAGGCTACAATTATGCTAACAAGCTACAATTATGCTAACACCCCCCCCCTCAATCTCAAGGTGGTATGGTGGATGCCAACTTGAGTTTGCTTAATAGATCCTGGAAGCGAGCTGGAAGATGTGTTTTAGTGAATATATCAGTTGTTTGATTGATAGAAGAAACAGGAACCAAATGTACAGTGCCATGAGTAGTATGATGACATACAAAGTGACAATCAATTTCAATGTGTTTTGCACGCTCATGAAACACATCATTATGAGAAATTTGTATAGCACTTTGATTATCACAATGAAATTCAATGGCAGAAGAGTGCTTGATACCCATGTCGGCCAATAACCACCATCACCAAAGTAATTCAGATGTCGCATCGGCAAGAGCACGATATTCAGATTCGGTACTAGAGCGTGCAACAACAGTTTGCTTTTTGCTTCGCCAGGAGCTAAGAGAGTCACCTAAGAAGAAACAGTAATTAGTTGTAGACAGACGATCTATTGGATCACCAGCCCAATCAGCATCCGAGTAGCCTGATAATATTAACGATGAGTTAGCAGAGAAATGTAAACCATGAAAAAGAGTTCCTTGATATAGCGAATGATCCGAAGGACTGCAGAGAAATGAGATGAGCGAGGAGTAGACATAAATTGACTGACTAGATGAACAGCATATGAGATATCAGGATGAGTAATAGTGAGGTAAACAAGACTCCCAACAAGTTGGCGATATAATGTAGGATTAGCAAGAGGAGTGCCATCAAGAGGTGTAAGCTTGCAATTGAGTTCCAAGGGAGTTGATGCAGTTTTGCTATCAATGATGCCAGCCCGAGAAAGTAAGTCAGATGCATACTTGACTTGAGAAAGATAATACCTGTCAAGATTTTGAGAAACTTCAAGACCCAAAAAATAGCTAAGTAAACCAAGATCTTTCATTTCAAAATGCTGGCTAAGATGACGTTGTACTTCTGAAGTACCAGATGTATCATCTCATGTTATTATCATATCATCAACATAAAGTAACAGAAGGATAATCCCACCATCAATCCGTCGAATGAATAAAGTAGAATCATATGAACTAGAAACAAAACCAAATTGAGCAAGAGTGGAACTAAATTTGGCAAACCAGGCTCTAGGGGCTTGCTTTAGTCCATACAAAGCTTTTCAAAGTTTGCAAACTTTATGAGGTGTATGATAGTCAGGAGGAGGATGCATATAAACTTCTTCAGTCAAATCACCATGAAGAAAAGCGTTTTTAACATCCATATGAAAAAGCTTCCATTTACGAACTGCAGCAACAACTAAGAGATTGCGGACAGATGTTAATCGAGCCACCAGAGCAAACGTCTCTTCATAGTCTATGCCATCTATGCCATACTCTTAAGTGTACCCCTCGGCTACTAGGCGTGCTTTGTAACGCTCAACAGTTCCATCAAAGTGGGTCTTGATTTTGTAGACCCATTTGCAGCCAATAGGAGTCATGTTTGGAGGGAGATCAACTAAATCCCAAGTATGAGTTTTCTCTAAAGCCTGAAGTTCTTCAGTCATAGCTTGTTGCCAAAGAGGGTCAGTACTTGCCTCACGATAAGAGCAAGGCTCATGGAGAGTTGCAATAGCAGAATAGAAGTGGAAATCAAAAAGATAATGAGGAGTTTCTCTTACCCGAGTAGAACAATGACGAGTAATATCATGAGTAGGTGTAGAAAGAGGTGCAGGATTAACAACCGACACAGGTTCAATAGAAGCAGGTGAGGCAGGTCGAGTATTGAGCTCATTAGAGCCACCTGGATCAGAACTGGGAAACAACTCAATTGAAGAATCAGTAAAAAACAAAGATTCACTATTGACAGACTGATGAAATTTAAAAAGAGATGAAAACATGGTATTTTTCCAAAAAGTAACATGACGAGAAATACGTAATTTATTTGATGTAGGATCCCAACATCGATAACCTTTATGTTCAATACCATAACCGAGAAAACAACATGGACGAGCACGAGGTTCTAATTCTGTATGTCTATGAGGTTGTAGAAGAACAAAACATGCACATCTAAAAGGTCTAAGGAGTGAATAGTCAGGCAATTTACTAAACAACTTCTCAAAAGGAGATAAATTATGGAGAACCATGGAAGGAAGTTGATTAATAGTATAGACAGCATTAAGAGCTGCTTCTCCCCAAAATTTTTCTGGACATAAGGTAGAAAGAAGAAAGGCACGAACAGAATCAAGTATATGACGATACTTACGCTCGGCTCGTCCATTTTGCTGGGAGGTGTGAGGACAGGAACATTGAACAATAGTGCCTTGCTGACTAAGAAATTGAAGTAAGGAAGAATCTTTATATTCCATTACATTATCTGTTCGCAAAATTTTTATAGTGCAAGAAAACTGAGTTTTGATCATATTTGCAAATTTAATGTAAGTGTGCGATAATTCAGATCGATGTTTCAAAAAATATATCCAAGTAAACTGAGAGTAATCATCAATAAATAACACAAAATAGCGAAAACCATTTACTGAAGAAATAGGGGAAGGACCCCAAATGTCAGAGTGAATTAAACCAAAAGAACTATCTGAAATGGAATCATTATTATTAAAAGACAAAGCAGGTTGTTTTGCAAGCTGACAATTTAAGCAATTAAAAGACTCAAACTTTGTAGATCCTAATAATCCACGAGAAATTAAAGACTGAATTTTGCTAGATGAGGCATGACTAATATGCAAATGCCATTGATGGATGGAAGATTTAGTGGTTGTAGCTACAGACACAAGTTTTGAAAGAAGGTGAAAAGATTCAAGCTCAAATAATCGACCCACCCTATGACCCGTCTCAAGAATCTGTCCCGTCTGTGGATCCTGTACCTAAACACCAAAAGGAGAAAAGTTAACATATAATCCCTTTTCACACAACTGACCAACAGAGATAAGATTGAGAGTCAAGTTAGGGATATAGTAGGTTTCAGGAAGGTCAAGATTGGTGCTAGAAGCGTGACCAGTACGAGTAATATTCATTTTAATGTCATTTGCAGTGTGGATTGGTGGTAAGGAAGACACAGGTGTTGCAAAAGGTAAAAGTTTACTGTTAGAGGTCATATGCTTGTAACATGCAGAGTCAAAAAACCAATGAAAATTACCCAGAGTGGCAGACATTGCAGTAGATGTATTGGAAGAGATATCCTGTTTGAGTAGTGTTTCAAAATCACTTTTCGTGATAGTAGTAGAACCCTCAGTAGTAGCAACAGCAGTGACTGAAGAAGATCCAGTCTTTGAGACATTCTTAGACTTGGGAACCTCCCCTTTAGGTATGGGAGGACGTGTGAGACAATTTTCAATAATATGGCTAAAACCATGACAATATCTACATTCAACAGTAGGACAATTAGCAAAGACATGACCAATTTGATTACAATTCTTACAAGGTTGATTGCCAGATTTTTTATGTACAGATCGGGTAGTTGCAAGAACTACGTCGACTGAGGAGTTTTGTCCAGATTGAGGTGAGTCTCTTCAAAAATAATTTCTTGAATAGTAGTATCCAATGATGGGAGTGGATTTCGATGTAGTAAAGAGGATCGGACAGCTTCATATTCAGGTCGAAGAGCCATAAGAACCTAAATGAGATGAAGATGATCTTCACTGATTTTGGCCTGAGATATTTGATTCCAAATCGGTTGAACTTTAGCAAGAAAATCATTCACAGATTGACCTGACTCTTGTTTCAGATTATGAAGAGTTGTCCACAACTGGTAATAGTGGGCAAGTCCAGTGGTTTGATATTTGATAGCCAAAAAATTCTAGATTTCTTTCGCAGATTCGTAATCAGCAAACTGAATGTGAATATATGGGATTGAGGTATTACGAA
This sequence comes from Mitragyna speciosa, assembly GCA_024721245.1. Classification (NCBI taxonomy): domain Eukaryota; kingdom Viridiplantae; phylum Streptophyta; class Magnoliopsida; order Gentianales; family Rubiaceae; genus Mitragyna; species Mitragyna speciosa. Next base: position 14,244,077 of record CM045565.1, on the reverse strand, counting down.
ACCATGTGATGATTTGGTGATTTCTACTATCCCAGTCCTCAAGACGATCTGCAAATTTTGCATCAGTTTCATTTGGCTCTCTAATGGGCTTGGTGATATCCCTAGTAACAATTTGCCAATGCTTGCGACCTATCAAGAAACTTTTCATTCCTTGAACCCAAAGATTATGGTTTGAGCCAGTTAAAACAGTTGCAATAGGTTTTGAAATATCAGATTTTTCCATGATGAAGAGTTTCAAATTTTGTGACAGAGTGGTCAAAGTAAAGGAAACTAAAGAATACGGTCGGGAAATTATGCAAGCAAAAAATTATAGAAAACACAGGTTAAATGGCTCTGATACCATGTTAACAGAAAAGGACTAAGAATTATGAAAAGAATTGTTTGTTGCTTGTTATTAATTTGTACAAAATAAAGGCATTACAAAATGAATCTGGACATCTACAAGCAATGAACCTAGACTACTTCTATACAAGGTAATAACAATCAGGCTACAATCAAGCTAATTAAGCTACAATCAAGTTAATTAGGCTACAATCATGTTATAATGAACCTAGACACCTAAATAGCAATGAACCTAGACAATTTCTATACAAGGTAATAACAATCAAGCTAATTAGGCTATAATTATGCTAACGTAATAAGGCTACAATTATGCTAACAGGAATGATTGATTTTTCAATAGTTTAACTTTACTACTGATAGTTTTAAATTTTTATTTTTGATGTTTCAATTGAAAAGTTATATGTAGCATGGTGTTTTTAATGTAAGAGTCTTAAAATGGATTAAAGGACTGTTTAGGGCCATTTTCTGAAAAATGAACATTCCTTAATTGTTAATCCATTTTTCAAGTGTTGGAAGGATAAGTTTATTTTGTAGTCTGCATTAATTTTTTTTAATGCAGATTAATTCATTGACCTTTGGACTATGCTAGGTGTTATGGAGCCAAAACTTTATCTCCTTGAGTGCCAAGTGGCACAAGGAGGATTTTCTTTTTTTTTTTTAAACTTTGGTCCAACCCGTCCTTCATTTTTGGATTCTTTGGCTATAATTGGGCTTGGTTGATCAAAGATGATTTTTTTTAGCTGTGGGCCAGGCCTTCATTTTGGTACTTTTCAGTTATTTTTCCAACAATCATCCATCATCATTGGCACTTGAGGTGCTCTCCCCCATCGGGCTTGTGAGGCTTGTGGGCATGACTTCAGAAGCACGTGAGGACTCCAATTTTCAAACCCCAGATTGTGCGTATTGCCAATTTTCTGTTTTTAATTATTCGCTGGATATATCATTATTCACACCATAATTTGGATTTACTAGCGAGCAGAGCGTGGTCCATAATATACACATGTAATATCTCCTAACCTGAGGTTAAATATAAAAATAAATATTTTTTATCAAAAGCCAGAATTTTTGAATTCTCTTGCAAATTTTGCAAGTGTTAATTGAGATGTTAAATCATTATTTTTGGGATATATATATTTAATATATATATATATATATATATCAATTTTGTATATCAATTATATCGAGCATCCTTTTTCTCTTCTTTGATAAGTTATTTTATGGCTAATTGGTGCAAGTTTGTTGACAACATTTTAATATGAGATGTCAATTTTTTGTTCCACCACTGATATTTTTGCCGTGATTCTTGATTTCCCTGCTTCCTTGGTTAATTTTGAACATGAAGAAACTTTTAATCAATTTTTTTTTTTTTTTTTGTTGAGGGTTGGAAAAGTGAGAAAAGGAGTAAGTTATTAATAGGAAGAGTGAATTTTTTTTAATATTTTTGGCAAAATTCGATTCTCTTCCTTGGTTGATTCTTTCTGGTGAAATTTCAAGAAGTTTTCTTTGCTCATTCTCATCAATGAATATTTAAAAGTAGTAGACTATAATTCGGGTATATTGTAAGTATCTACTTTAAAATAACAATAATATTATACATAGCAGATAATATTGTACAAGTAAATGGCATCATCATGTAATATTCATAATTAAAATTTTCTTACTTCATTAAATGTTTGTTAAAAACTTTTTTTTTATTTAACTTTCTAAAACTATCTAAAGGCTTTTCTCTTATACTATATTACTTGAGGTATAACTAATTTAACCCTGCACCAAATATGACGTGAAGACAAGCTAACAAACTTTCGTACAAATAACAAATAAAGGCTTCATTTATGTAGTGTGGACTAAATGAAATATGATCAAGCACATTAACTAGCTGAAATATAATCAATTGAACCTCTCTAAAACTGAAAAAAGAATAGCAAGAAACTTGGCCCAAAGCTGGTGGCCAGCTTCTTCTATTGTGTGTGTGGGTGGGCCGAAACTCAATAACTTCAACCCCAAAAGAAAAAGGCCTAAAGCTAAAGAAGCCCATTTTGGTGATCACCATTTTAAAAAGTCACCACTGCCTTGATTTCATCTGTCATTTTCCTTCACTTAGTTATTACTTCTATTTTTTATTTTTAAAATTTTCTTTGAAAATAACCACTTGAATTCTTTTGTCCCCCATATATAGTTATTAGTTAAGCTCAAAACTTAAAAATGAGTTACGTAATCTATAATTAGTTATTTGAATCATACAATATGGAGTTGGTTGAATTATCTAATCAATCACCCAGGTTTTTTTTTATTTTTATTTTTTGTTGACATGGATCAAAAGATAAAAAGAGGAAAGGGATCATTCATTAACCAATGATTTATTAGTTTATGGACATTAATTTTTATAGTTTTATGAAATGTGAAAAATAGATAGAATGTTCCACATTTAATCTCGAAATATGTTACTATGCGTGCGACATCACAATATATTCCGCATCAGTAGCAGATTATAAGAAACATATGTGGAGTATTATGTGACGGAGTAATGATTCCGTCCATTTTCTCTTACTATGCATGCGAGTCTTTTTTTTCTTTGTTTTTTTGGTCGGCCATATTGTTTTGGCTTTAAATTAAAATAACCACTCATAAATTTCTTTTGAAGGCAAGGAATAAATTAAGCAGCAGTAAGGGTTGAAAAGGGTCAACTTTTGTTCTAGTTAGAAAACAAATATTCCATAGTAAAACCAATTCTCCAGTTAATAGAATATTAATTATGTAACTACTTAGCTTTGTATGTGTTCGATGAAGTGTTCTAGTGAACTAAAATTTAAAATTATTTGATTTTTTAAACCTTTATAACTTGATATAAAAGTAATTAAATAATTACATAAATATGCAAAATTTATAGGCTACTAATGTTTTTTAAAGTATGTCTTCTGATTATCTTTGTTTTTTTTTATTACTACTTTCTTTAATTATTTTTAGTTGATTCTGGATCTTTTCAAATCATTGTATAATTTTTTTCTTCATTATTATCTTTGTATATTTTCTTTTGTGTAAAACAAATTTAGATTTTAAAGTTATTATTATGGACTAAAATAGAATTAAGAAATACAAAAAGGTTAAAAGAAATGATTTATACAGTCCATTGTTTGATTCATACACTCTACTTTTTATTTTTGAAAATCAAAATGTTTTTTTTATTTAGGCTTACTATTTTTGTACAAAAAATTGAAGTGTTCTAATTCATGAGTATAGTGTCTAACTAGAGTATTAAAATTAAAATTAAAGTATATAAATTATTATTCAAGACTAACATACATACTACAGACTTTAGAAATCGCTTTTTAGTTTGAGCTATGTACCTTGATTAATGATTTAAAATTTTAGTTTTTCATTTTTTCTTGCTTCTCGATTTGTTTTAGTTTTAAAACAATCGTTGTCTTCATTTTTTCTCAATGTCAAGGTATGTATTGTTTTCTTATCACAAAAAACGAACAATTCTGTCTTTATTAAATATCCATTTTATGTAAATCTTTGGAAATACTATGCACGGAAAAATATCAGCATACAAATAGTGGTGCTATAATTTCTTTCTATTTTCATTTTCTTAACCTACATGACAACTATTCTCAAAGAAAAGAGAATACAAATGTAAGATACACCAGATAAAAAAAAAAGATAACAAAATCCAATATCAACTTTTTTGTCAATTATACGTTGTATTCTTTTAGTTCCATAAGTTTTATCCTTAATTTTTTTAACCTAAGTTTTGTAGAATAATTTACATAGTAATATTATGATTCAAAATTCTAAAGAGAGATATTTGTAATTTTGTTTTGGAATGGTGATTTTATGGCTTTTCGTTCGATCCAAAATATAAAATATTTTACTATTCTCTTAGAAGTATAGAGAAGCAAAAAGATGACTATATCAAGCATTGATCATCGATTGTGTTTTGCATGTGCATCAAAGGTTTTTTAAAATCAAAAGGGATAATTTCACATACCTCCCCTGAGGTGTGCCATAATTATACTCACCTCCCCTCCCCTCCCCCAAGTTTTTAAAATTACACTTACACCCCCTGTATTTATATTTTTCATAACAAAACAAGTCCATTTTGATAATGTAACCCAAAAACACCAATCAAATACCTTAAAATATGCTTAATTGCTTTTAAAAAATAAATAAATCTTTAAAAAATTAATTAATTAGTCATATAAATGTCAAAACTACTTATATTCTTACATCAAATTTTCAATCTCTACCAAATATTACTTCTTCAAAACTCAGTTTTCTGACTAGTCTCAATGAATTTATTTTATCTATTAAAATTTTACAAACAAATATATTAATAAGAATGAGATGACCAATTTAAAAGCAATTCGGGATATTTTAAGATATTTGGTTGGTGTTTTTGGGTTACATTATCAAAATGGACTTGTTTTGTTATGAAAAGTATAAATATAGGGGGTGTAAGTATAATTTTCTAAACCTGAGGGGAGGTGAGTGTAATTATGGCCAACCTCAAGGGAGGTATGTGAAATTATCCCAAATCACAAATTTCAATGATATAATTAGAATAGCGCCTACATCATGTAGTTAATTTGTTACTTAAAAATATTTTACAAATTACATTTAATATGTCTATTCTTTTCTAGAGCAGTATGATAATAATTATATGTATGCATATCAACTTCAATTATTGTACCTTTATGTCCAAACTCTTTTGCAAATACTTAATAAATAACTCATAACTTTAGTTTTTAAATATTATATCCAATAGTTTATATAAATTAATAACACGATGAAAAGTTATCATGACAAAACTTTCATTTCTTGGATTTTTTATTATTTTTACAGAGCCATAAATTTTGCTTTAGATAGTCTTGATTTTCACCCTATATATTGTTGCCAATAGTATTGTATATTTGTGTTTGATGCATCTTATATTTTAAAGCTTTATTAAATCATAATGTTTTTTTGATTAAAAGTTGTCCAAAATATGAGTAATTCTTAACCATGGATGGTATATTTTTTACTCAACGTTTATGTAAAAAAATTCTTTTTTGGGAAAGTTTTATAACTAAATGATGAGAGAAACGTGTCTTGAAGTGAAAAATAACCTAATAAAATGTTTTAAAAAAATATAAATATGATTTATATACTTTACATCATAATTCATACCCTCCATCTTTTGTTTTTTTATGACAAAAAGTCATTATTGTTTGGGTTTACTATCTTTACAAAAAAATTTAAAATGTTATAACCCATATAGTTATTTGTGCAAATTAACCAAACCAACTATGGTAATGTGATCATAATCTCACATAGACAATAGGAATGGTTGATAATATTTTGTACACACAAATGACATTCAACCAATTAACACTAAATTTTTTGAGATATACAATTTGTATTAAAACCACAAATTTGATAAAGATGATTGGAATGCACTATTTGTCTTCTTTAGTAATAAAAGCTATGGCAACAATGGTCTAAAATTCTTCTCTGCCTTTTCTAGAAAAAAGTATGGGATGGTTTCATAATAATGATGTCCAAAAGAATTATCAGATAAAATTATTAAGTATAAGTTCATCAAGTTTTGTGAGTAAAAGATTATTCAAATCTATGTAAAGGAAAAAAAACTTCTTCTTATTCACTCATAATAAAAAGATAGAAAATCACGCTTTTACTTTCAATTTGGTTATGATCATTCTTTGTTTTATGTATCAAAAAGGGGGGAAAAAAGAAGAAAAAGGAACGACAACTTTATTTGATCAAATAAAACTGATGTTTTAAAAATTGTTTATTTTTAAGATTTTAGGTTCTAGTAGCTATTTAGCTTTCATATTTTTCACAAATCTTGCTTTTCTATATTATTGATATGAAGTAAATTTACAAAATTATTGTCATAAATTTAAGTCATTTTGAAAGGCATGAGAATGATAAATTGCAAGTTATTTTTTGTTGTTACAATAGTTTGTTTTAGTAATTTCTCTCCAAATTTGTCCATGTAATATATCATTGTGTCCATGTAATATCTCCAAATTTGTTGACAGTCAATGTTTTTGATTCTTTGCCAAAATTATGAGCCACTTTCACCGTTAACAGGTTAGCCACCTAAAGATAAGGTATTTAAATCAATACTGCAACATTTTTTGAATAAGTGTGTTTGTGAAATACAAAAGTTAAACAAAAAAATGTTTGAAAATTATAATTATAAATGTATAACCAAACACACCAAGGGATGTAAATTATTTTCAAATATCAGGACTAATTTTTTGGAATGGTAGTATCTCATTGTTGGACTCTTGATTGGGACAAAGGGGTTGTTAAATGATTAGGAAGGACAATGCAATTGGAAGTAAGACAAACTGGCTCTCTTAAATGACTAGAACAAAACAAGTTCTAAAATTATTATAGTAGTATCCAAGATAGATTACACAAATTTGGAAAATAAATAAATATGGACTATGCCTCTCAAACATTCAGCTCTATTGTCCAAAAATTAAATCTTTAGAAAAACTATAATTGTTTGTGTATAAGAAATTTGAAATCTTTTTGTGTATAAGAAATTTGAAATCAAAAGATTGTACAGACTAATAAGGTAGTACTTCAAGATATAGTCTCAAAAATAACAAAATACACCTTATAACCATTTTGTTATCCATTTAAACTGTCTTGTTTTGGAGTATCATTATCGATTTTTGTCCTTCCTCTTATGGTGTTTTTTTTATTTTAAATCTTTTTGTTATTCAGAAAATAAGAGTTTATTTGTAGCTTAATTATATATAAATACCAAGTTTATTTGTAAAATTATACACTCGGTTCAGATTTAATTATTTTTTTGGTTACTATTTTTGAGTATTTATTGGGTTCCTTTATTTTTTTTTTTTGAATGCTTACTTGAGTCATGAATCAAGCAAAAGCAAAGATTTTTGTTCCACCCCTATTGAGTATCGGATTACATCCTGTGTGAGTGGGACAATAATTCTCCAAATTTCTTGGCCACGTCGAAAACAAAATCATAACCCCTGCCTTTTCCTCTTATAACTAGTAGGACCAGTCATGCCTACGGAAAATTCTTATATAGATCGAATCAATGATTCCGCCTGTGGTGGATCTTGTAATTGAAATGAACGTCGCATAAATACAGTAATACATACTAATATAAGAGAGCGAGGTAAGAATATTTATATATCTCTATTTTAGATCATAAGTTCTGTAGTTGAGATCTTGGATTGAGCCTATGTAAGAATTTTCTCTGGTGGCCCTTATAAATTTTGATTGCTAACAAAGGAAAATGAGGTACAAATATAGTGCTGGAGATGGACATAACTTGAATTATATCATAATGCTTTTTTTTTTTGCCAATCTAATGTTTGCCTACAACACATACACAAATTTCATACGAATTGTTCAAAGCTACCATTGATATAAATTGAGGAGAATATGCTAAAAGGCTGAAATTTGTCATTACTGGTATTGAACGAGATAATACGCACAATTTTTAATTCAAATTTAAAAGACCTTTTACAAAATTAGACCAAATTGGAATGATGACATTGAGGTCGAAATTTGTATAATTTTTCTTATTTATAAATCTTTTAACAACCCATTTTTGAGCTAAAAAAAAAAGAAAAGAAAGGAAACACACAAGAACAATATCCTAAGCTTCCATGCGACTATGTAAAGCTTCCATGCTCTAAATCATTGAGGATCTGACTCGCTTATTGATTCTTCATTCAAGGATTAATGCTCTAAATCTATTGTTCAATTTATCAGTTGTATATAATTCTAATGATTTATTTATTTTAGTACATTAATCCTTCTTAATTGATATTCCAAAATTTTAGAAAATCTCATGTGACAATCAGATTTGGCAAATTAAAAAAAAAAAAGATGAAAAGTATTGTCTCACAATATTTTGGGATTTTGGCTTTGATTGCTACTTTGTAGGTCACGAGCTTTTTGATGATTTTTGGGACTGTTAAAGTTCTTAATATGATTTTGATGAGTGTTAAAGTTCTTAATTTGTATTTATAGATGCATGTTGTTTCCTTTAAAAGAATTTAGGAAATTTCTAACTTTATTTGTTTTGGGACTGTCAATGTTTATTTTTAGAATGATAAAAAGAATTTGGGTATTCAATTTTTGTGCAATTATTTTTTAGGGTCTTGACTTAGATATTTGGATCTTGTAGTAATTCTTTGGCGATCTTAAGTTTGATTTTATAAATTGCAAAAGTTGTGGAGATTGCATAAATTTTGTGGTTCCTATTCCATTATAAAGACATCAAAGCTCATTTCTTATTTATTTGGGACACGTAAAAAGGAATATTCACGCTTTTTTTTTTATTGGATATGTCATTTTCATCTTGTGTCTTTGCTGGTTCTACTTTATAGTGAACATGAAACAAGAAAATGCAGCATTAACTCTTTAAAGACTAATCTGGTTAGATTTTTAGTGGGGATTAGGGGTGGGCATGGACCGGATAACCAGTCCACACACCTAATATTCTAACCGGATAACCAGTCCACAGCATTAACTCTTTAAAGACTAATCTATTATATTTGAAGCTGTTCCTCTGATCCAGTTTTTCCAAGCCTAAATGGATTCGATATGATCAATGATAAATGTTACATATAGGTAATCATGGGCGATATAATGTATCAATAATTGTAGTTCATTAAGGCTTAAAATTGTGTATATTTTTTCACACTTACATAGCTCAGAAGGTCCTCCACATTTTGGCCAAATCTGAAATAGTAATTCTTTCTACCACTTATGATTTCCAAGATTAAAACTCCATAGCTGAAGACATCTGACTTGTTTGAAACTAATCCATGCAATGCATACTCTGGTGCCATATATCCATTGCATAATTATAATTGTTAGGGACAATAAATAGGCTTAAGGCACATTTTAGTGAAGACACAAATAAAAGTTTTAATAGCTATGATTAGTCAATTACCACACAGTAACTGTTAATATATACACATGAAAACTTACTGTGTCCCTACAATTCTGTTTGTATTGGCTACACTCTCATCAAGTTGGAACAACTTGGCCATACCAAAATCTGATATTTTGGCATTCATATCTTCGTCTAAGAGAATATTACTAGCTTTGAGGTCACGATGAATAATCTTCAATCGAGAATCTATGTGTCGATAAAGAAGTCCCTTAGCAAGACTTTCCATGATTTTGTAACGGAGATCCCAAGTCAACAATAATTTCTTTATTGGATCTAAATTGGACCAACAATGCAAATCAAAGAAAAATTATCATTATAGGGATCAAATGTTGAATATATATTAATAAATTAACTATCTTCCAAACCTAAATTATCCTCTCAAATTTCTAATTGAGTCAATTGAAATCGTTTAACTTTTATCTTTCTTATTCAAATAGATAATCAGAATTTTATATTGTATTACAAAATGACAAAAATCCCTATATGAGGAAAGCTTCTTTGTGCTTTTTGATGTTTCACACGAGGTTGTTTTTGTGTTTTTGATATACAAATAATCAATTAATTGTCTACTATTTGATCATGACAAGTAAATTGGTGGGGTAGCTTTTTTGTTGAATGTAAAAAACAAAAATCAAGAATTTTATGCATAGTAGGCAGAAAAACACACCAAAAAGGACTTTATCAAGGCTCCCATTTGACATGAATTCGTAGACCAGAAGTCTTTCTTGTTTTTTCTGGCAGAAACCCAACAATCTTACCAAACTTTTGTGTTGAAGCTTTGCCACCAGTAAGACTTCATTCCTAAATTCTATTTCGCCTTGTCCTGAATTCTTAGATAGTCTTTTTACAACTACCTCTTTTCCATCTGAGAGATTACCCTCAGACATATTTTGGAAGAATTTCCGTAATAAGTTAAACTATTTCTGTACAAATACATGAAGTACATTACATCTAAAGTTGTTCTGACATTTTTCAGCATAAAATTTTTTGTCACTGAAAATAATTCACTATGCTTTTGAAAAGCGTAATGCCAGTTAGTCCTCTAGTCAGTTAGTGAACCAGGCAGTAGACCCAAAAAAAATTGCAGGCATCAAAATTAGCAAGAATGAACCAACTCTATTTCATTTGCTTTTCGGTGATGACTCCCTTATCTTTTGTAAAGCTTCATTGCAGGAAGTCAGAGAAGTCAAAAGAATTTTGGCAACATATGGAAATGCATCAAGGCAGCAAATTAACATGGACAAAACTCAAGTTCTTTTCAGCAAAAATGTAGGAAAGGAGCAGAAAAATTGAGTGTGTGCTGAACTTGGAGGAGTGTAGCCCGTCACCCAAGGAAGATATCTAGGCCTTCCAATGGTTATGACCAAATCAAGGGAGCAGGTCCTTGGATACATCAGGGATAGAGTAAAAAAGAGATTGCATGGCTGGAAGCACAAGTTGCTGAGTCAAAGTGGGAAAGAAGTACTTTTAAAGTCAGTAGTTCAAGCACTCCCAAATTATGTCATGCCATGTTTCAGGTTGTCAAAGAAATTGGGGAAAGAGATAAGCAGCAGTATGTCTAATTTCTGGTGGGGTGTCTCAGACGGTGAAAGGAAGATGCATTGGGTAAGCTGGGATAAACTGACAAATATGAGAAGTAAAGGAGGATTAGCTTTCAAAGAGCTTTACTAGCTAAGCAAATCTGGAGACTTACCACCCAATCAAATTTGCTAGTTAGTAAAGTCTAGAAAGCTAAATACTTTAGGAAAGGAAATATCATGCACGCAGTGTCCCCTAAAAACTCAAAATGGTTTTGACAAAGTTTGTTGACAGTTATGAGTTTAATTGATTATGGATCGTTAAAGAAAGTTGGGGGCAAAACAGTGTATGTGTGGACTAACATGTGGATACCTTTCAATGCTGATGGTAAGATTCACTCTTTCAGACCAGCTAATAATGGATAGGTGCTGGAATAGGCAGCTGTTGTAGCAAATTTTCAGTGAGCTGGAAGTGGAAAAAATAAGTAGGATTCCTATCAGCATGGTGGCAGACAGGATAAGCTAATATGGATAGCCACTGAGCATGGGAATTGACTGTTAAGTCTGGTAAGTGGCAAAAGAGAAGCAAGAAGCCAGCTGCGAACAGGCACAGGAAGGTGAAACAAGCTTTGCAAGAAGCAGGGATGGGATTTGCAGTTCTGTTTAGAGTTTGAACATAAAACACAAGGGACAAATTACTATTAACCCCCCTGTGGTATCACCTTCGACCACATAACTCCTCTATGGTTTCAATATGACCACATAACTCCCTGTGGTTTTATAAAATGTGAAAAGTGGATGGAATATTCCACACTAGGCATGTTGAATCTACTTACTGTTATGGAATATTCCATATCAATAAAAGGAAATTTAGAATATTTCGAGAATATTCTGTGACTGTACATCGATTTCGTCTATTTTTCACATTTCGTAAAATCATAGAGAGTTATATGGTCATATTGAAACCAAAAGAGTGTTATGTGGTCGAAAACGATACCACAGGAAGGTTAATAGTAATTTACCCAAGCACAAGATAAAGCATTTTGTGTGGAAACGTTTGAACAATGTTACCAGTTAAAGGGGTGATGGTCAAGAGGATAGGAAAAGGAGACCCAATATGTTAGTGCTGTGGTGAGGAGGAGGAATCTGTAGAGCACACTCTCTTTATGTGTAAACATGCAAAAGAAATATGGTACATAGCTCTAGTAAGATGGGATAGATTGCAGGAATATAGGCATAACTTTTGGCTATGGTGGGGGCAGTTGTTGAATGCAAAGAAAAGAGCTCACGGCGGAAGTTCACGGCAGGAGAGGACACGTGCCATGAACTTTATCGAAAAATTAAGTGTGACATCAATTCGACACAAATTACATAGTTTGGTTACTTAATTGACACAATTAAAAGATAAGGTACCAATGTAACATTCAATGATATATTTGGACACTATTGGTGCCCTTTACTCTAAGAGTAAATGCAATAGATCTTCAATTGCAAAACTAACCAACCACAAAAACAATCACTAGAGTTAACACTATTTAGACGTCCAACACACAAATGACCGCCACTGTCCGCATTAACTTCCAAACCCATTGCCTCCCTTCCAGAGTGTCGTGGCCCATACTTAAATGGGTTTGATCTTGAAGTGAAGTGAAGTGAGATAAGAGAGAACACAAAACACTTCAAATCCTGAACAAGATAATAGAAGATGCGAAGGCCAGTTCATGAAATGTGTTCATTCCCCAATACAATCTCCAGCTCTTGCCTTCCAACACGTTCTGGTTCTGGCCAGTTGTTATCATCTTCCATCATTATCTCGCTATCAGCGACGATGCGGCGGCATTCTTTAAGGACGGCGGGGGTGACGAAGACCTCCTTACAAATCATGGTGTGGTTCTTATAGTTTGAGTTGTTGGCATAGCGGAGCTTGCCATCAGGCATGAATTCGAACTCCAATAACTCGTGCCCGAATATACCCTTGTGGCCCTCGTAGTACCTCAAGTAAAACTCTCCGTCATTCTCATCTCCTGTCTCCGCCATCTCTACCTTTCTTCCACCACTTTTCTCTAGCCTAATAAAGTTGGCATATCTCAATACTCCTCCCTGCCACTTTTCCTGCAGATTCCCAATTGTCTTCTTAAGCGCTCAAATCTGGTCTTAGACAAAGCCTTTGTAAAAATGCCTACAATTTGGTCCTCAATCTTACAATGAACTAGAACAATTTCTTTATCTTTTTGAACTTCTCGAAAAAAATAATACTTGATATTGAAGGGCTTAGTTCTCCTATGGAACTCTGGATTGTTGGAGATAGTTATAGGAACTTCATTATCAACAAAAATTTGAGTAGCTTCTTGTTGAACACGATTCATATCAGCCAAGAATTTCCTAAGCCATAAGGCCTGGTTAACAGCTGCAGTAGTAAAACATATTCTGCTTCGGTAATAGATTGAGCCACCATATCTTGGTTCTTTAAATTCCATGAAAAATATCCAAAACATATGCTGAATAAGTACCCAGAATTACTTCTCATGTCGTCATATGAACTAGCCTAGTTACTATTTAAATAGCCATATAAGACCAGTTTTTTTGATTTTTTGAAGCAAACTCCAAAATCAGCAATGCCTTTGACATACCTGATTCCCGTTTTGCAGCTTTATAATGTAACTCACTTGCACAATGCATAAATCGGGATAACAAACTCAAAGCATACATAATGTCTAACCTTCTTGTTGTGAGATACATCAAACAACCTATAACACTTCTGTATAAACCTTCATCGACTTTGGCAACTCCATCATCTTTTTTGAGCTTCTCATTTTCCATCAATGGAGTGTTAATCGATTTGCAACTTTCCATGTTAAATTTTTTTCAACTGCTCTCTTGCATACTTACGTTGATTTATGAAAATTCCTTGTTGAGATTGAACAACTTCCATGCCAAGGAAATAAGACATCTCTCTCAAGTCAGTTATTTCAAACACTTGCTTCATCTGGTCCTTAAATTGATTTACCAAAGTTGTCTTGCTTCCTCTAATCGAAACATGATCTATTGACTCATCAATTTTCTCCTCCTAAGGTTCTTTAAATTTAGCTCTTTTGGGATGTTTAACTTTTGAATTGCTCCAATCCCAAGTTGCATATTCATCAAAGCAGATATCTCTACTAAATATAACTTTTGTAGTCAAAAGTTGATAAACTTGGTAGCCTTTAGTACTACTGCAATAGCCAATTAGAATTCCAATTTCTGCCTTTTCATCAAGCTTATTTCTTTGTGCATCGGGTACATGTGTGCAGCAGATGCAACTGAATACCTTCAGATTCTGTACAAAGGGTTTGTGTCCAGACCATGCTTTGAATAGAGTTCTACCATTCAACAAATTTATAGACAACATGGTTAGAAGATAGACTATAGTCTTGATAGCTTTAGGCCAAAAATTTTCTGGCAATTTTTTCTCAAACAACAAACAACTGGCCATCTCCATGATTGTCTTATGCTTCCTTTCACTTACTACATTTTGTTATGTAGTATAGATAACAGACAATTGGTGTTAAATCCATGCATCTTCATGAAACTTGTTGAACTTATCAGAAGTATACTTTGTCCCATTATCTGATCTAATCATTTTAATCATCTTACCACTATGGTTTTCAATCCAACTTTTAAACTTCCAATAAATAGCAGCAATATCTAATTTTCGCTTCATAAAATAAACCCATCAATATCAGCTAAAATCATCAATGAAAATTATAAAATATCTGCTGCCATTTAATGAAGGAGTTTTCATTGAACCACACACGTCTACATGAATAAGTTGAAGCCTTTATGAAGCTCTCCAAGTTTTGTCACTATGAAATGGCAATCTGCTTTGTTTCTCCAACTGACAAACTTCACAAACTTCACTTTTGTCTTCAATAAAAGGCAGATCCTATGCAAGATTATTCTTATGCGTATAAATAAGCGCAAAATAGTGGTAATGACAACCTTTTATGCCATAGCTTAAATTGATCCACTAAACTTGTATATGCACTTGAACTAGCTTTCAATCAATTTAGAGAAAAACTTTTTCCATTCATTTTTACTGAAAAATGGTTATCTCCATTTTGATCATAAATGACACAAGTCTGGTTTTTGAAGATGACAGAATAATTTTTCTAAAACATTTGTCCAGCACTTAATAGGTTTTGATTAATTTCAGGTACATATAAAACATCAGAAATTATTTTAGTACCTAAATCATAATCAATAACCAAGTTACCTTTGCCTTTTACCTCAATGCAATCTCCATTTCCAATTATAACTTTGGAAATATATGATTTGTCCAAGTCCTTGAATATGGACTCATCAAACATCAGCTGATGAGTGCTGCCATTGTCAATTAGCCAATGTGTACTAGAAGTTTTGCTTGTAAAATAAGTGGCCACAAATGATTGCTCCTCCTATTGTTGGTCAGCTACTTGAGCATGTTGTTCTCCTTTGTTGTTTTTACATACCTTTTCTACATGTCCCTTCTAATTGCACGATCTGCATTGGACATTGGTTCTTCACCAACAATGTTGTTGCAAGTGTGAAGCTTTCTTGCAATGTGGACATTGAGGAAATTTGCATCCTCTTCCTTCATCCTTGCTAGTCTCACCCTCCTTGCTCTTCTTGTTCCATTGTTGCTTCTTTTCTTTGCCACCTTGCTGATTTTGGTTTTTGTTTTTTGCCCCTTCTATTACTTCCTTCTTTCGGATGGCTCTCCTTTATGCTCTTGTGCTTCTAAGGAATTAATCAACTAAGACAAAGTGATTTGAGAGTGATCCCATGAATCTCCAAGGGAAGAAATTTTGGCTTCAAACCTTGTAGGTAAACTCACCAAAACTTTTTCTATAACTTTGCGATCTGGTAGTTGTTTTCCAATCAACCTGATTTTGTTGATAGCATTTAAGAGTCTATCAGAGTACTCTTTAATGTTTCCGGTGTCTTTCATCTGAAGGAGTTCAAATTCTCTCCTAAGATTGAAGACTTGCATCTATCTTTTGTTCAATCATTACCTTGGAACTCCTCTTTGAGAACATCCCAAGCATCTTTTTGCAGTTTCACAAGTAATAATTTTTGTAAATACTTCATCAGAACTGCCGAATGGATACACATCATGGCCTTAAATCTGTTTTTGTTTGCATCTCTGTGGGCTCTCATTTTTGCAATCGCTGGATCTTTAGGCAATTCTAAAACAAGATCTATTTCTATCATATACCAGGGTTCACTAGCTACCAAAGATAGTTTTGTACTGAAGAAAAAGGATCCTCACAAGGTTCACTCACTCTCCAAAAGGACACAGGCCCTTAAGATTTTATGCTCGGATGCCACTTTGTTAGAAAAATAGAGCATAAACAAGAATAAGATTATGTCTTGTGAGCTGAAAAATTGAGCATATGCTTTCATTTATCATCACCCTATTTATAGTGCTTACAAAATAACAAACTAAAATAATTCTAGCTAACAACTCTCCAAAAACAAAATCTCAACAAAACTACTTGAAAACGTAATATACTAGCTTGCAAATCCTACATAATCTTCTAGCTAGCAAATCCTACATGATCAAATACCTTAACAATAAGATTTATTTAAAACTAACTAAATTATTCTCTTATCAAAAGAAATCTAGAAAAAATCTGTAAAAAAAATTGGCATATCTCAACAGTATTAGAATGAGGTGGATCTCCAATCCACAGTTTCACTAAGATTTAAGCCACAGCCGGCCCCGAAGCTCTTGGAACTAGGTGCATCCGGTCTTTATGGTTCATTAAATTTTCTCTCACAGTTTCCCTAAACAGCTCCTCACCGTCACATTGCCATGCCAATAAATCACTATTCTCATCAACATCTTCTCCACTTGTAGACGGCTCTTTCCTGGGTTTGAAAATCAAGAGAAACAAGCCCTTCAAGAGGAATCCTAATGCAGGCAAACGCACAACAGGGACATAACCAACCTCAAATAGATGAGGAATCATAACTTCTTCAACTATCTGCTTCAAGTTTTTATTTCTGAACCTACTTCTCAACTCAAGAAGCTGTTCGTCTTGTATACACAACCCCCCCTGTTTCTCAGAATCTGAAATTATCACACTACGAAGCTTAGAATGGTGCTTAACTAGCATATATAAATATATTTTGCCTAACAACAGTCTCCTGGCAGTAGCCGTATGCCATATAAAGATTCTGCTCCAACT
Organism: Mitragyna speciosa; assembly: GCA_024721245.1. Lineage (NCBI taxonomy): Eukaryota > Viridiplantae > Streptophyta > Magnoliopsida > Gentianales > Rubiaceae > Mitragyna > Mitragyna speciosa. The sequence continues at coordinate 14,227,050 of CM045565.1, read as the reverse complement.
CTGATTCTGTAAGTACCCAGGGAACATCTTCATCTCCTTGCTCTTGACTGAGTTCCTTTTTTGTTTTTTTTTTCTGAACTGAAGTAGGTAAAAGTGCCACAACATATTTGAGTTGAGGTCCAAACTTTGCCTTCCACTCAAGCAACGTGGATGATGACGTTTCCATCCCGTTTGAGAACTTGATGTGAACAGATGTCGGTTCTTTGAATTTCCTAAGGCAGTTGATAAACTTCAGTGTTTGGCGCAAGCATGTTATGTCCATTTTTGGTGTTACTTGGTCATGAGGACACAGCTTCTTATGAAAAACATGCCGGAAATGTGGCTGAGCTTCGAAGTCACAATCACTGCCAGTAAAGACCGTAATATTCTGCATAAGGGGGATCACTGATGCAAAACGCTTGCAGACTAGTGAGTATATTGACTAACAAATTTGAAATCTGGCATCATGGTGAATATGAAAAAAGGAGCTCATCAGGGACACAATGAAAGTCATTCTGGTTCATCTTTGGTTTTGGCAGGGCCTTGCTACAGCTTCTATGTCTCCTTTTCCCTTTCCGAAATCCATAATTAACGGGTAAGAAATAAGAAAACAGGCACAGAGAAGCAATATAAAATGATTGCATGTGTTGCCTTATTAAGAGATTCAATCAATGCGGATGATATAGAAGTTTAAATGATAAACAGGAAAAATGTGGTAGAAAAAGTTTCTCAAACAAATCTTATACTTCCGATACACCAACCCACGATATCCTCTTTTCCTTGTGGCAGCAATTTAATTGTAATTTAACTTTCAAAAGAAAGAATATGATATAGAGAACACAACTAACATATAAGTTTCAGGCGGTAGATATAATTAATATCCATATATTCTCTGTTTTTTTTTTAGAAGATCCATATATTCTCATAAGTGACTGTTTTACATATATACATACGTAAATTTACTTGTTAGCAAATAAAATACAAGGGAGGAATAAGAACAGTAGAGAAAACCAGAAAATACTTAGATTGGCTGGGTCCATGGCCCCACCCGTTGACCCGCTCTACTTAAGCATTTTTCAAAAAACCTTTTTCCTCTAAATGCTAGACTAACAACCATATCATATTGGAATGTTCTAATATATATATATATATATATATATATATATATATATATATAAAAGCATGTAGGACATTAAGTGATTTAACAATTAATGTATTTCTTAAAATACCCCTATTTTTTAGTTATAGTCACATTGAAGAAAAAGGACATTAATGGAACTACAGAAAGTATACTAATTAAATCCTAATCAAACTCAACCTTCCTATAAAATGTTTTTCACACCTTTTATAATTGAAAAAGTTTTTCACACCTTTTATAATTGAACTAAAGTAGATTAATTAAATCCTAATCAAACTCAACCTTTCTTTAAGAAGCCTTTCACACCTATTACGAGTACAAATTAAAATTTAATTTTTAAAATATATATTTATTGATAAATTTATATTTTCCTCTTTTCTAAAATATTTGTAGTTACTTTATATATAAATTTAAATTTCATAGTCCACTATACTTATTGATAAATTTATATTTTCCTCTTTTCTAAAATATTTTTAGTTACTTTATATATAAATTTAAATTTCATAGTCTACCAAAAATATTAAAACCAAACATGCAGGACCTTAAGTGATTTAAAAATCAATGTATTTCTTAAAATACCCTTATTTTTTAGTTATAGGACCTTAAGTGATTTAACAATTAATGTATTTTTTAAAATACCCTTATTTTTTTAAGTTTAGTCACAATGAAGAAAAAGGACATTAATGGAACTACAGAAAGTATACTAATTTAATCCTAATCAAACTCAACCTTCCTATAAAAAGTTTTGCACACCTTTTATAATTGAAAAATTTTTTCACGCCTTTTATAATTGAACTAAAGTAGATTAATTAAATCCTAATTAAACTCAACATTTCTTTAAGAAGCCTTTCACACCTACTAGCGAGTACAAATTAAAATTTAATTTTTAAAATATATACTTATTGATAAATTTATATTTTCCTCTTTTTTAAAATATTTTTAGTTACTTTATATATAAATTTAAATTTCATAGTCTGCAAAAAATATTAAAACCAATTAATGTAAATGTAATACCTTGTAAAACCAACCCAATCAACATAAATCATTTTCTGGTCTTACATTATCGGTAATCTAGGCTTTAAGCATTTACTGGTATAAAGCAAATTGCGGAAGAGATTTCATTATTTTAAGGCTTAGGCCTTTGTGGTTGTAAAAAAAATTATATTTTCCCCTTTAATACTTTCAATTAATCTGTATATAAATTTAAATTTCAAAATCTATAACAAATATAAAACAAAAAAATCATTTAGCAAAAATAAATAAATAAATAATCAAAACACAGAAAGGGAAATCAATGTGTAAATATTTATAATTTTATATTTTAAATTTAATTTTAATTGCAAATTTTGATTTAATTCTAAGTGTTATTGGTCTTTTAGTATTTAATTTTTTTTAAGGAAGGCCCTTACTTTTGAAGTCTAATCACATTAAGAATGGACATTTACGAAACATAAAGACATAGATTAATAAGGTTCTAATGAAACTCGACATTCATTCAATAATTTTTTCAGTCTTTTACAATAAATTGAATCTAGTCTTAGATTAATAAAAAACAAAAAATGCACAAAATATATAGAAAAGAAATAAAAGTACTCCTCACAAATAAAATTAGAAAGGAATTTAATGCAGAATTGGAAAATTACCTATTTTGCATCAATTTAAATATCATTACTGTAATAATAAAACTTTACATTGTCTAAAAGAATATTATATTTAATAATAATGATACCATGGCTGATTCAGAATTTTTAAAAGTTACAAGAGTAGAAGCCAACCAGGTATGCAGTGGGTTAGAACGTGGAAATCTTTCTTCTTCTTCTTTTTTTTGTGAAGTTACTTTTATGTTTATCTCAATCATTATTTACATGTAAATGACAAAACTTGATACAATGTTTTGTGCACAAATTAAAAAGAATACAAGCCACATATGGCCAGTATAAAATTTGATAGAGATGACTACACCCTTATTAATCAAAATTAATAAAAAAATACAAGAAAAGAAGATTTAAATATTTCCTATCTAGCTTTTTCTTTTCAATTCAATGGATAATTTCTTAATTATGTGAACCTATTTAATATATCTTTCATATTAAAATAAAATAATATCTTAATTTTAAATTTTTATTTAAAAATTATTCTCACACATTACATAATAAATCAATTAAATTATTACCTTGAATAATTAGCTCACATATTATTAAAAATAGATGTTGTGGTAACTTACTTTAAAATGCCATGAAAATATGTAGCATAGTGTTGGAATAATGAAAAATATTGTGTTTAATTCACCTACACTAACTTGAAAATCATATTACAAAATTAGTTATTCAAAATTCTGAATGTTTGAATCTCATTGAAATTTAAATTAAAAAGATGTTATAGTTAGTGCATAGATTAAATTTTATATCATAAAGATAAAAACAAAATCACTCTATCATGCATTGATCAACATGAATTTATAGGAAAAAATGTGTTTTCAGAGATATATAAACTGCTCAATCTGATTTTTTTATATCTTAATTTGACCTAAAATTAATTTTGAAAAAATCTACATTATTATACCTTGAATTCATTAAACACTGGTACTTTGCCATTTTTACTTTGATTTCATTTATAGAAATTAAGAATAATAATGTTAACATATTAAATCCAGTATGAAAATTAATTATTAGCATACTACCTTAAAAAAGTAATGAAGTGACATATACCACAGACCAAGAGGCAACAAAACTTTTTTGAGGCAAAAAAAAAAAATTCATTTACTTTTGATTGAAGAAATCTAAAGATTACCTAAACTGAATCTAGAAGATGTGCTCAAAATGGTTGGATTTTTTTCAATCAACTATTTATATTACAATGTATGTTGCCTTATACAAATAGGTTGAGGATTCATATTACAATGTATGTTACCTTAAACAAAAAATTTTGTAGATTTAAAATTTCATATAATACTAAATCGAGGCATATCTTATTTCTTGGACTATTATAGTATAGAGAGAGAGAGAGAGAGAAACTAAACTGACGGAAAGTAGAGGTAAGAAGTTAACACATGCAAATGCATTAATTGTTACATGAAAAACGAAATATAAGATTTTGCAAGTCTCATGAGATTCTTAACGAATTTCAAAACTCATCATTCTGATGGTATATGATATTCTAATTGATATTGAAAATTTATATATAGTTATTACATAAATTTGTGAGTGATCAATTAGGTTAGTGTCTATAAAAAACCAAATATTCAATAATTTAAAATAAGTCATTTGGAAATATTAATTGTGGTATAACTATATAAAAGTCTAATCTAATACTCCATAGATATCATAGAGATATGTAAAATTATTAATCAACTTATCAAAAGCTTAAAGATTTCAAAGTATGATTACATATTTTTATACAATAACGAGTTATATTTTACACGATAACAATTTTAAAATTTTTAAAAGATTTCACAAATTATTTTGGAAGGATATTTTTAAGAAACCATCATTATGCCAAAATCTTTCTTTGACTATTAGAGATATTCATCTGTTCTATTCAAATTATTTTAGAAAACAAAAATATGTGAAGTTAATAAAAGATAGATGTAAAACTGTTAAAGTAACTTTAGTAGGATTTTGGTACTTGAAATGTAGGTTTCTAATAATAGTGATTATTTTTCTATTTGTTTTTTAAGGATATAATTAACTGGAATCTCACATAATTTTTAGATATGGATTTGAAAAAAACCAAAACCAAAATTAATATCTTTTTTGTTTTACTCCTTCTATTATCTCATTTATTTGACAAATTTATTAAGTGGTTGTTAAACGTGAGAAGCATGTGCCCCGTTTCTAGTATATATATATATATATATATATATATATATATTCATTTTCAACATCAAAAAAAATTATAGTAAATTGCACAGAATCAATTCAATTTTTAACTTGACATGACTTTCATATAATTCAAGTGTTTACCCAAGCAAATCAACTCGCTGGCTAAGCTGAAGAAGTGACGAATTTCTCTTCATTCAGTTACGGGTTGATCCTCTTTGAAGTGCTTTTGTCCATTCATATGGAATTATTTAGAAATGCTATTACAGTTGGACAAATGCAAAGCATTCATTTTAAGGACTGTTACATGAAATCACTTGCACTCTACATCTTCCATACAATTTAATGTTGCATTCCAACACTCTTTGACAACTTGGTAAAGAGATCTTTGTGGTCAATAGAGTATCGAGTAGCAAAAAATCATATTGATAATGTTACTAACATTGATTCTAACGTCTTTAACCTACAAACATAAAGATTGTAACACAGTGGTGTATCACCAAGAAAGAGTGTGTGAACAAGATACATTTATGAAAACCATGGAGAATAAGACGATAGAAAGGGGAGTAGTAGAGATACTAATAGACGAAAACCAGAAAGGAAAATAAAAAGATTTTATAGGCAATTCTATACGGAGTTACAACTCAGCAGTAGGACAACATGATATTCACGCAGTTTGACTTTCAACCTAAAAACTCTCAAAGCAGAAGCATTATAATTGCTAACATTAAATTCTTGTAATGCAAATCATAATACAATTTTTCCACTCATCCTTTGATGATGAATTGAAGCCCTTTTCTTCCCTTTTTTTTAATTTAAAAAAAACCGGATTTGAACCTGGCACTCTAAAACTGATTGATGTATACAGAAAATAAAGTTTGGAGGCCAAGACTGCATGGGGAAAACTAAATCTAATAGAAGTTTGATATGTTTCCTAGTGTAAATGTCAGAAAGAAAAATGCAAATTAAAGCGAAAAAAATTCAGTTTATTAAATCTATAACGCTATTGTTTGAGGCGTGGCTCTGACTGGATAGCTGTTTTTTGAAGTGTTTTTTCAGAAAACATTAATATAGTAATTTCAAAGATTCCTCTCAATTTCAACACATTTAAAAACATTACTTTTGGCCTGTTGAATGCTCTTACCATCTCTGGAGCATTGGCCACAGCATTGTTGTTAGCCACCACCAATTGGAGGATTTGCACCTCTGCACATAACTCAATCATTATTGCACGCAATTCGGCAATTGCGTTCATGTTACCCACGACTGCTCCCTCAATAGCCTAGTTGTCCTCAGCAAGTCTTTGTGTGGTACCTTATTCCTGCTCAAGGTCCCACTTAATTGGGCAAGGTCCATTTCAGCTTGACTAACTCGTCGACGAAGGAAAATGCACCGTCGTCCTTGCCCAAGTATATTGCACCGCCACAGTTGATTGCCTCCTCTAAGGCATCAAATCGTCTCTATTCGTAGCCATCTTCAAATATAACTAGCCCAGTATTCTAGCCGAAACTTTGATACCAATTGTAACGGGCCATTAGGTTTTCCACAACTTATCGAACCGTGTAGCAAGCCACGTCCCACACATCACCTTCACCTACTTGTTTGTTTCTGTGCCGCAATCCCAATTATAGCAAATAAACAAGTAATTGCGTATAAAAGCTTTAGAAACATAGCGGTGAAGTAAGAAACTGAACTTTTATTGATCAATAGCAAAGATTACATAAGTGCCTGAAAACCATACATCAAGTGTTTAACTCCCTGTTGTCCTCTATATATGCTTTAAAAACAAAATCCTAAATGACAACAATACAAATTGTTTTTCTGTGCAAAAGTAAAAAACCTTAAACTACTCTATTTACAAGTAACATGATGAACTAATCCATGAAAATTACATCATTAGACTATTAATGCTAAGTTCTTCATTTTGGGAAAGACAAGTTGGTCCCGAGTACTGGGTGGTGCTTGACATGCAATGTCGTCCTTTTGTTGGGCATGATTGGCTTTGTTACATGCTCGGTATCATCTTGGTGTCCTTGGGCTCGAGCTCGACTCGACTCGATAGCACCCCTAATCTCCATCCCACGATGGCCTCTTTTTTCGTCTCTCATTTTCTTTATTTTTTCAACTTTTTTCTCATGTTTCCCAAACTTCCTTGTTTCCATCCGCCATGGCTCTCTCTCTCTCTCTCTCTCTCTCTTTGCTTTTTTCTCCTCTTTCCCAAACTTTCTTGCCTCCATCCATCATGACCTCTCTTTCCCATCTCTCCTGCCTCCCCTCCTTGTAACTCCAGTCCTTAATTCCCTAAACACTTATTGTCAACTCTATTCACGATCTGGGTTGGATGGAAATAATTATTCTTTTTTAGTGATTGTGGGTTATTTGATTTGATGTTAATGGTGATTTTGGTTTCATTTTACTACATATTTTGGTAGTCCAAAAAGAAAATATGAATGCTTTTGTATGTAGGTATTCACAAAAAATTTTAAAGGGAGAATTGGAGACTTTGATTTGTTGTTGTATTTTGTACTTTAGTTTTAGATTTACAAGAGGTTGCTGATGGTTAATCTTGATGGGTGGGGCAAGTGTACATTGGGAAAGAAGTATGGAAGGGGAAAAAAATTGACAAATAGGGAAAGGAATGAGTTGAAAACATGTAGGATTCTCAATGCAAAAACTATGATGTTGTCTGATTGGTTTGAACTCGTGGAACTTATCTAGCAGATTTTAGAAGAACTAGGATGTGAACATGTTGGCTTTGTAGCAATTACAAATTAAGGACAGAATGACAGAAATATGATTGAATGTTTGGTGATGGCTTAATGTAGAAAATTTAATGAATGGATGATGATATATTTGACTTTTACTAAAAAGTTAAATAACTTAGTTACATTATTAAATTAAAGAGGGGTATTTTAGGATATTAATATGATGACATTAGCAAATGTTACCCAAAATATCAAATAAGGGAAGTAAGTGTAATTTTTCAAACCACAGAGATCTGTCTATAATTGTCAAATACCTCAGGGGAGGCTTGTGTAATTATCCTATAACAATCATGTAGTTTGAGTTTGTCTAAGGGAATTTTCTAAATTTTGTATTTTTATTGTTTAATTGTTGATAGGGTGCTAATTGGTGGATTGATTTATGCTTATTTCCTTTTTATTATTACCAAATATTATGTTAATTGATGGATTCTACTCATATTTGGTAAATTAGTATTAATTGCAGGAATATAAATAAAAAGAAAGGAAGTAAAAGGGAAGCTAGAAGATTTTCTAAAAAAAATTATCTATGAAGTTCGTGCTAGCGCGTCAAACCCTCATGTCCAAGATAGAAAGTCCAGGAAATCCTGTGCAGAATCTTCCAATTTAGAGTCACAGCTAGGATGAATGTTTCCTTCTAGTAGTCTATTTGTGTTAGAAAGTTATTTTATAATTGTTTCCTTATTTTAAGGATATTTTTCCATGAGGAGAATTTGGAAAGGAGTTGATTGCTAAAAGTTAGAAGAAAGATATGAAAGGAAATTTCTTTTTGGGGAGGAAACATCACTTTTGGAAAAAAAGAGAAAAGAGACGTGATTTCTTGGCAAGAAGAAATACAACACATGTCTTCTTCTTCACAGAGCAAATTAGAGAAATTCTCTCATTTCATCTTGTGTAATTTTCTTCCATGGATCGTAACTAAACTACTTTTTCTAGTCAAGGGTCAATTTGAAAACTTGGTTCTAAACATCCGTGAGATCTAATTAATTTCTATTTGTTTTTGTTATTCATTAGTAATCGTATGTTCTTTGGTTTAATCTTTTTATGATTATTTTGTTCTTTGAATGTCCAGGGCCCCATATTTGAATTAACATAATAATCTATTGCCATATTAATCAATTGAATCCGTAATTATTTGATTGATTAATTCTAGTGGTAACTAGCATGATTAGTTTCATGTTGGGGAACATACAATCTAATTTAAAAAACCCTTGTAGCATGTTTATTAATTAGAATTTGGGCTTTTCTAGTTTTTAATGCAATTGAAGAATTAAATCCTACAGTCGTACTTAGGATTATTTCTTGGTTAGGGACATAGACAATGGTCCTACCTTGGCCATCGATAAAGTAAGGAAGAGTTGGCTAGCAGTTATAACCAATCTATTAATGAATAATTGAATTATTCTTGTATCAAGGATCAGTTGAGTGAACCATGTCTGAAAAGTGTACCTTTGGCTAGACATTCATTATTATTGATTTCATCTCTGTTTATTTTTTTGAATTATTTTTATTATAATTATTTGATTATTTCTTTTCAATTTCTTTAAACCAAATCCCCCCATCATTTTTACTTGAAAGGAACAAATTTTTTCTTAGTCCCTGTGGAGATAACCTTGCTCACTGTTATATACAAAACTTATATTTTCTGGAGCAGGATTTTATTATTGCACAGATTCAATACTTGTCAGTTGTGTTTTTTTAAATACTTCAAATGCATTTTTAATCAACTTTTTATCTCACAAACACATTTTGTAATGTTTGAAATCTTTGAATACATTTAGGCCTGAGATAGCTGAGGGGTTAGTTAACTAGTAGTTGAAATTGAGAAAGAAAATAAAGCTAGTGACCAACCAGCTCAAGGGAATAGGCAACAGGTTCAATCGGCCGAGTGCAGGAAAAAGTGGCAGAGACCTATCCTCCACATTAAGAAATTATGCTTAGGTGGGACAATCCAAGAGCCGAGGCCTAAGCATTAGCAACAGTGGGGAACAACAGAAACGAGAGTGCTTTATTTGTGATGGTCCTCACTGAATAGCCGAATGTCCAAAGAAGAGATTCTTGAATGCTTTGCTTGGTGATAATAATCATCCTAGCCAAGAGAAACTGTCTTCATAGGAAAACGGTGGCAAGGAATTGTACAATTAAGAGAAGTGGAATTTTATGGGGACATTCTCCTACTGATGAAATGCACTTGAGGGCTCAACATAGACAACAAAGGCCAAATGGCCCTTTGAGGATAAAATTGACATGGAGATTACCAAACTTCTGACAAGGGCGTTCGCCAAACAAAAAGACCACATTGCTGCTAGAACGGGTAGCCTTATCATGGAGGAAATGGCTACCACAACTGTAGAAGAGGACGTGATTAAGCAGGTTAGGTCGATGCGAGGCAAAAATTACGGTCTAATGTACATAAACCTAAAGGTGAATGGGAAGCCTCTCCGAGTAATGATTGACACAGGGGAAACCCACAACTACCTCTCCATGACTGAAGTAGAGTGATTGGACTTAGTGTTGGAGAAATTCATGGGTAGGGTGAAGGAAATCAACTCTTTCGCACAACTAATCATGGGAATTGCCACTAGTGTATCCATAAAGGCTGGTTCATTCTCGGTACAGGATAGTTTTTTCAGCGGTTAGGCTGGATGACGTGAAGCTCATTATTAGACTGGAGTTCTTACAGGATATCAGGATTACCATATACCCTCACAGCAATGCTTTAATTGTTTTAGTTGATAATCCATGCATGATTTGGGTCTAAGTAGGAAAAGTTGGTAGAATGAATCTCTTGGCAATGCAGCTAAAGAAGGGCCTAAAATGAAAGGAAACTACTTACCTGGCATATCTTCACTAGGAAGAAATAGAGGAAATATTTGGACTGGTGCTATAACTGATTAAAAGGCTATTAGAGGAATTCAAAGATGTAATGCCAGACAAACTACTGAAACGTCTTCTACTGAGAAGAGAGATAGATCATGAGATTGAGTTGATCCCTGGGATCAAACCTCCAATATGAGCACCTTACCGAATGTTGCAGCCAGAGCTTGTGAAACTACGCAAACAATTAAAGGAGATGTTTGAGTTGAGCATCATTGTTCCTGTGATGTCACCATATGGAGCACCGGTGTTATTCTAAAAGAAGCATGATAAGACGCTTTGTATGTACATAGATTATTGGACACTGAACAAAATAATAGTGAAAAACAAGTACTCAATTCCACTTATCGCTGATTGCTTTGATCAGCTATGTCATGCCAAGTTCTACATGAAGATCGATCTGCGATCAGGATATTAGTAGATTCACATCAAGGAAGAAGACGAGCATAAGACAATTTGCGTGACTAGATACGAGGCATATGAGTTTCTTGTGACACTATTTGGGCTAACTAATGCCCCAACCACATTTTACACTCTAATGAACCAAGTACTTTGAGACTTTCTTAATCAATTTGTAGTAGTGTATTTGGCCGATATCGTGATCTACAGCTGCACATTATAGGATCACTTAGAATACTTGAGGAAGATGTTAAACCAGTTGCAAGAGCACGAATTGTATACAAAACTCCCAAAGTGTTCATTTGCTTAACAGCGGATAGAGTTCTTGGGGTACATCATTAGACATGGTAGAATCCATACGGACCCCCCAAGAAAGTCCAAGCTATCAAGAATTGGAAGTCACCAAATAGTGTCACAAAAGTTCAATCGTTTCTTGGCTTAGCTAAATACTACCAGTATTTTGTAAAAGATTACTCCAAGATAGCATTGTTGCTAACAGACTTGCTCAAAAAGGAGAACGCATGGAATTGGTACGTCCAATGCCAGGGAGTTTTTGAATGAATCAAAACAAACATGTCCACTGCTCTCGTGCTTGCATTGCCTGACATGATTGAAAATAACTTAGTGGCCATATTAGTTGTTTGAGCTATCAAGTTCTGTGCAAGCACATATATACCTTGTAAACAGCACCAAATCCTCCTTTTTCCTAGTAAATTAGTAGTAGAAAAATTATTTGTTACTGCTCTAATTGTGCCAAAGTCATACTACTCTATTTTTGGCCCATCAATTTCTTCCAAATCTACAACCAAAGAATGCTAGAGTTAACAGCAGTTGCTGACTAACTCAATTATTCCTAGTATGGATGCCTAGAGACACTACAAATAAAGAATAATGAATTCTCTTTGACATTTTTTGTAAACGTGATTGGTTCTTTAATAGGGAATTTCAAAGAAGATAATGTGCTGTAACTTCTAACATATCTAGCTAAAATAAGTACTATATAAATATAAATTAGATTGCCCTCATACTTTTGCCTAACAAATTTGACCATTATACTTTCAGTTTGCACCATAATAAATATAGCTTTAGTGGGAACGAATAGAGGGTTGAATAGCTAGAGTTTTAAGACTCTACCTCAGAAATTGGGGGGTTCTCCCATTATAATGGTATAGGTTTGATAAAAAAAAAGATAAAGCTTTAATTTAACTGGCGGTGATAAAAACATTTCCATCAAAATTCATGCTTTTCTCCTCTTTAGCCATATTCTTCACAAGATGAAAATGCAAACAAAGAGCATTAGAAGTACTACTACAACGATGATGCAAATAATAATTATGCATGTCTTATTATTGTTCTTTCCTGTAAAAACAAGATTTTGTCTTCCTTGACACATAAGCATATATTTTATGAGATATTGAAAAAATGGTCACATCATTGAATGTGGGAACATAGGCAAAATCTTGACAATTAATTCTTTAAGTAAAGTAGAATAGATTTCTAGTGGCCACCCCCATCTTTTGGGAGTGGAGAAAAGCCAAATAAGCAACAATGCAAGTTACATATGTGTTCTTACAACATTATAGGGCATTTCCCTTATGTTGAGTACAGTGTCCAGCAGCGTACCTTAGTAGCGTCTAAGTAGAAAATTAATTAATAATGGGAATCTGATATTATGTTGTTATAGTAGCAAATCACTAGCGTAAAATCTTAGAATGATTTCCTTACAATCGAACAAGCTATTCTACACTTCGAATCAAATTTGATTTGATAAGAGCTTGTTTAAATTTGGTTTGCCAATTACTCAAGCTACACATAAATTATATTTAGCATTCCTTAGATTTTCCAACTCAATTTTAAACTTGTTTCAATAAGCATAACTTTTGAAATTTATGTGTTTAAAATTCAAACTAATTGAGTTCGTGCTAAGTTTGCCTTCATAAAAATTTGCTTATATTTAGTTCCAAAAAACTTGTTACAATAAACAAACAAACTAAAATATTCGACTCTATTAACCTGGTTTCCATAATATTATAAAAAATCGCTTTAATAGGCAAAGAAGTCTAAGGCTGAGGCCAATAGGTTATAAACAAAGTCTAAATTTTGAATAATGATTTCCTGTCTGAACTCCGAGCTTGGTATTTGATTTGCTGTAAACAAAATTATTAGAAAAATGAAAAGGAAAAAAAACTTAGTGATAAGTCATAATTTTACCTACTTTAGCATAGTAATTTTTACATATTTTTGGTATGTTTTAAGCGTTTTAATGTAAAAATGACTCAATTTCGTAATTGTTCTTCCACTTAAAGAGTTTTTCAAAAATTAGAGTTTTTACCCGATATTTATGATTTTGAAGCAAAATCTATATTTTGAACAAGTTAATACACAATTTTGCACGATCTTACAAGTTTTATACATTCAATTATAATTTGGATCAATTGAAACACAAATCATTACATTCATTGTAGATTCAAGGATGATTGGATCAGGGGTTCAAAGCACAACGTTTACATTCAAATTTTGAAGGATTTTTTTGCTTAACTTTTGAAAAATTTTCTTCAATAAATTCACCACAAAATTAAAGAATCAATATCACAAAAAGGTCTCAAGGGCATAATAGGAATAACAAGCAAAAAAAAAAGTGCAAGGAAGTAATGGAAGTGAAGAAATAGAGAAAACTAGGGGTCGACAAGAATGCTACACTTCTGTATTTTGGCAATAAATTGAGTCACAAATATTGGATTGAGATAATTCTTCTTGCATTTTAAAGCTTCTATAATTCTTCTGAAGACATCAAAATCACATTCTCACGTTTTCATAACCAAAAATCCAAATTGCTGAAGTACATGTGTGTTGTGAAGCTCTCCCAACCACGTCTCAATATTTTGGTCATATCTTTTCATTCAAAGTCCAAATGACATGATTTTTGTGGTGTTGGAAAGCTAACTCAAAGGGTTACAACTTTTATCCTTTCAAAACAAATTGATTCGCCAATCTATTAGGAGTGATCTGCTGGTTTTTTTTGCAAGTCAGCTAACATGCGGATCGCATCCACGGATGCTCAGGTTGGCGTGAAAATTCTAGAGTTACAACTTACATCTATTTTCAACTGCTTTTTGTAGACTTTTCTACAGAAGTTAGGGTTTTTACATCTGAAAATTTCATTTAGCACACAATTGAAAACTTTTATGTCTATTTAGAATCTCAATGCAGATTTTCATCTTTCAATGCATCAAATGTAATTGTAAGTTGAGAAATGACTTGAAGATAATTGTCTATAAATAAGAGCCATTTTTAAGATGTTTATAATCAATTATCACCATTAGTTAGTATAAAAGTTAGTATAGTTGAGAGGGAATTGATAGAATTCTCTCAAGTTCAATAGAATAGTGAACTTCCTATACTAAACTTCTTGTACTTTAACACTTTGAAGACAATTTAGAAGTTGAAGACTTGTCCATACGCCTTTCTCAACTCTATGTCTTATTTTTATAATTGAAGCATGAATTCTTGTATTCTTGTATTCTTGTTAAGTTTCTTTGCATGTCACCAGTCATGATTCACTAAAAGCTTTATCCAAAATATAGATGAAGCTAATGAATCCCTAGCATGACTTAAATTCTCCAAACTAGCTAAGTTTTGATTTGTTTGTTGACTTGTTCAAGTTATAACTCTTGTTTTTGCATGGCCAGCATAAACTAGTCATCTAGTTGTTATTTGTCATTAAGAAATGCTCTTAATAATGAAAAATGAACAAGTATTACTTAAGTTATTCATATGATAATAATGAATGGTTAAGTGAATCATTACAATTCATGTTTCATAAGATTTCATCATGAAAATAGTTAGAATCTAATCGTTTCATTGTGAGAGCTAATTATGATTTAAATAAAACTGGATTCTCAACAAAGTAAGATAATACTTAGCAAGCCATTCATCCATCTTATGATTCATTAGTGGATTCTATATTTTAGATATCTTGAATATTAATTCCTACAAGTTGTTGTCATTATTTATCTATTCTATTGAACTTCATTTTTACTACACACCTTGATTTTCGATTGTTTAGGTAATAAAGTAAGTCATAAAGGCTTAGTACTTATAAATATTTGATTTCTTGTGGGATACGATACCTACATACTCCCCATACTGCACTTGACTCGTATACTTGTGGTAAAGTTGGGAGATTAGGTTTATTGCTTGATTTGTATGTGTTTTGCCTCTATTTTCGTACTTAATCTATACCACGTAAAGTTTTTGGCGACGTTGCCGGGGAATCAAGGCAATATTAAGGCCGACGCAAGCTTTGTTACTCAATGTGTTTGTTTTTACTTGTTTGTTAATCCTTTGTTTTTTTTTTTTTTTGGCAGGTGTGTGCATAGAAGTCTAAGAGTGGTACTTCTATTTGATCTCGAAATAGAAAGAACAACAAAGAAAGCAAGGAGACAAAAGCAAGAAGAACAAGCAAAAGTGGAGACAGTTGGTGACACCTCAATTGCACCTCAACCACAACTAAAACAAGAGGTAGCCATGGAAGAAGTAAATTAAAATCCTAATCCTCAACTTCATTCTTTAAGAGATTATGTCATGCTGGATCCAACCAATTCACACACTAGCATAATAAGGCCATCGGTTAATGCTAATAATTTTACACTTAAGCTGGGAATTGTACAAATGGTTCAACAAAATTAATTTGGTGGATACAGTAATATAGATCCTCATACTCACTTGGCTAGTTTATTAGAAATATGTGATACATTTAAGCAAAATAGTGTTTCTGAAGATGCCATAAGGCTAAGATTGTTTTCATTTTCATTAAGAGACAAAACCAAGTAATGGCTCAATTCATTTCACCCAAATAACTTTGCAATATGGACGGACCTTTCCAAGGCCTTTTTGAACGAATATTTCCCACCGGGAAAGACCGCAAAACTAAGAATGGACATTACTGAATTCAACCAAAGTGATGGAGAGTCTTTATATGAGGCTTGGGAACATTTCAAGTACCTAATAAGAAAATGTCCCCACCAATGACTCCCAAATTGGCTAATTGTGTAGACATTCCATAATGAACTTAATTGTCCAACAAAATCAATATAGATGCAGCTGTTGGGGGAGCTCTCATGGTGCAATCAGTGGAAGATGCCAGAGAATTGATTGAAGAAATGGCGGCCAACCATTACCAATGAGTAGATATAAGAGGTACCAATAGAATAACCCAAGGTATTTATAAAGTTGATTTTCATGACATGTTAAAGGCACAAATGCATGGTATTATGGATGCCATAAATTTTTGAGTAAATTTGTCATAGGAAATCAAACTTCAACTTCTAGTATTGCATCTCATACTATTTGTGGAGATTTGCATGATTCATCTATATATAATATATAAATAACTATAAGCCTTCTTCTTTTAATAATATCTCTTCTAATTTTTACAATCTGGGATGGAGAAACCATCCAAATTTTGGATGGAGAGAGTAAAAAGTGAATACACACTTGAATTTTCTCAAAATAAACAAGGTTGCGAAGTAACATTAGAGAAAATGGCAGAAAAAATGGAATTACATGCAAATCAACCTATGCAAGAATTAGGAGTCTTGAGAACTACCGTTACACAAATGGCCGAACAAATAAACCTTAAGAAACTCAGGAGAATTGCCTAAGTAAAACTGAAGTTAATCCTAGGGAACATGTTCAAGCCATTACATTAAGAAGTGGCAAGGAATTGAGTGAACCTTTAGTGGAAAAAGAGAAAAAATGTGGAAATAATGAAGATGAAAAAGAGAAAAAAGGAAAAGAGATAGTGAGTGATAGTGAAATCCATGATGAATCTCAAGCATAAACTATCCCTATTCCCCACAAGTTCTATTTCCACAACGGCTAAAAAGTTCAAAATTGATAAAAGCTTAGAAAAGGCTGCACAAATGCTCAAACAATTGCATGTGAATATTCCTTTTGTAGATGCATTTTTCGCAAATTCTTAAGTACAACAAGCTCCTCAAGGAATTTGGTGACACAGGAAGAAGAGTTTGGATGATTTTGAAACCGTAGCACTCACGGAGGAGTGTAGTGTAGGATTCAAAACAAAGCTACCACCAAAACTTAAGGATCCAGGGAGTTTTTCTATCCCTTGCACTATTGGAGGTTTAAATTTTTCAAATGCTTTATGTGATTTGGGTGCAAGTGTTTCTTTACTCCCTTTATCAATTAGCTAGAAGGCTAGGCTTTAAGGAATTGAAAAGCACAAACTATGACTTTACAACTAGTCGATAGATCAATTAGGCATCCACTAGGAGTAATTGAAAATGTGTTAATAAAAGTGGATAAACTTATCATCCCAATTGACTTTGTTGTTTTGGATATAGGAGGATGATATTTCAATGCCTATAATACTTGGGAAGACCTTTTCTAGCAACTGCCTAGTGCCATTATTGATGTAAAAATGGTACACTTAAGCTTAAAGTAGGGGAGGATGAAGTAAATTTTGGTTTAAATGATATGATGAAACAACCTTTCATCTTCCTTTGATGTTTATATGATAGATGAATTTGATGATAGTGTGCCATGCTATACATTTCTAGGTTTTGGAAGGCCAAGAAGGAGGAAACAAGAAACAAGGACCAATGAGTATAGTTGATATAACTTACATCCAAAGGAGTGGAGTATTCTTTGGGTCATGGTCCTATAAAGTGAAGCATGCAACAATGAGTCTAGCTCTCGACTCTAAATGAAGCGCTTGTTGGGAGGCAACTCAATATTTTTGGTATTTTAAGTTGTTTTAAGTTGGTTTATGTTGTTTTAAGTATGTTTGTTTAGTTTAGTTTTGATGATTTTGAATATGAAGCATTATATGCAATCTTTGAGTTTTCATGTTTAACTTGGATGTTGCATACCCAATTCTCATATCTCTTGTGTTTAATGTGTTTAGAAGGGTTAAACATCTTAGTTTCATCATTTGAAATGTGTTTAAGTAGTTCTGAAGTCAAAAGGAACAAGTAAACCAATTTGAAGCCTTGAATGCAAAGTACTATTCCATTAGTTACTATTCATGAAGCTAACTTTGATTGAGAACCATGATCCTCATTTGATAATCCATAGACTTTTGATGCATAAATTAGTTTGGAGCAACTTTGTTTTATCATTTGAAACCTGTTCAAAGTGGTTTTGAGATTAGAATAACTCAAAGAATCAAATTGAGGTATTGAGAGAAAAAGTAACTATTTATTTGGCTACTAGTTATCATATGAGATTCTTTGTGATTTTGATTCTAATTCTAGGATTTTGATATTTTGAATACCTAAAAATCATGTTCACAAGTTTCCTTTAACATTGGAAACATGTCTGAAGTGTTGGATTGATAAAAAATATGAAATGGAAAAACTTGAATTTCATGTTCATCTTGAAATTCACTGTTGTAGGCTACTTTGATCGCTTCTTATTTCATGTGTTTTGATGTTTGGGATGAGTTTAATGCATGAATTCAAAATTTGTCGATATGGTTACATGATTATAAAGTTATTTGCCCACAACTTGAAATTTAAATAGAAGAAATCATTGCTCCAAGTTGCTGAAAAATCAGCTTGGCACACCACTGCAGCAAAAATTTTTCTACAACTTCTGGGAGGCATCCGTGGATCACTTAACCCACATATCTAACTTGTGGATCCTAGGTATTTTAAGAACATTTTGGCTATTCTTGGTTAATTTTTTTGGGGGGTTCAATGGCTTTCTTTGTAAGTTTGTTTGGCAACTTTGTGAGCATAAAAATAACACTTTATCACATTCAAATAGATTGTATCTCATATTTTATTTCATTAATTCAAACTTTAGTCTTTTGAATCAAAGTATAAAATTTTGATTTGAGGCATTTTGACACAAGTTTCTTTTACATATCACTTTATCATGACATAATACACTTGCTCACATAACACAAGTATCACAATTTCACCTCCTTGAAGTTACATTGTAAAAACTAAGTATGGAGGAAATCAAATGTTTTAAAGCATGTTATGTTACTTTTTGAGCTTAATTGTTATTCAAACATGTTCTAACATAACATTTGAGACTTTCTAAGCTTGGAAACAAAGTTGGGTGAGTAAGGAGGGACAATTTGAAGAATATGGTGAAGCATTACAAAAACAGACTTATCAAAGGTCAAGGATTTCAAGGATAGCAACAATATCAACTTTTGGACTCTTTAACTAAACAAGGGGGAGTTTTTTTATTCTATTTTTATTCTTATCTTTTTCTTCTGCACATTGCGAACAATGTATAAGTTGGGGGGGGGGAAGGTAAAGAATTATACTTGGTGTGGTTTGGAGTAATTGTGTCA
This sequence comes from Mitragyna speciosa, assembly GCA_024721245.1. Classification (NCBI taxonomy): domain Eukaryota; kingdom Viridiplantae; phylum Streptophyta; class Magnoliopsida; order Gentianales; family Rubiaceae; genus Mitragyna; species Mitragyna speciosa. The sequence goes on along the minus strand of CM045565.1, from coordinate 14,207,745 downwards.
AGATATTATTTTACTAAAATATAGCCAAAATTTTTGAAAAATTGCCTCATTATCATGTTTTATGCTATACACTTGTTAAATTCTCTTACTTTTTTTGAAGTAATTTATGTAACTTTACTTGAATACATTCTACAAATATATGAAGATATAGATATTATGTGATTAGGAGTTTTATTTTTAAGGAAATATATTTTGTAAAATGGTTGTAATTATGTCTTGATTTAGCATGTTTGATTTTAAATTTCTTTTCTTTACTTAATTTAAAATTCTTAAGTGGTAGATATGGACAAAAAGTATACTTATGCATTATTTGAATTAAGGGACAAGTATATTATGAGCAAAATGATGAATGTTTATATCTTTTTACTTCAATGATTCAAATTACTTAGTAACCAAGAATCTTCATCTAAAAATGTTGATTTTGCATCAAATAGCATTTGAATTAAGAATATGCATAGCATGTTCGATTGAAAGTAAATTGTTTAGTAATAAAGGATCTTCATCAAAAAATGTTGATCATTTCATTAAAAGACAATTTTACTTCTCAAACTAAGAGTGAAAATATGGTAAAAATGATCAAAGTATTGAGTAAGCGGGGGTTTGCGCCTACAAATATCAACATTTGCGTCAAAAGACACTTACAAATTATAAAATTCAACATGTCCTTATTGTGTGTAATGAAGTTGTATATGATTTTTCATATTAAATACTTAGTATGTGAAATTTTGTAAGGCAAAATTTTGGTTGAATAAGCTTTAATCTTGAGATAATTACTTCCCTTTTACTTGGTATGATTAGTATTAGAAACTTTACAAGTAATTGCATAATGTCTATGTACTTTATATTTGTGGAATTACATTCAACAATGTGGCATTTGTGATTTCAATCCTTCAATCATGTTTTAATCTCTTGATTTTCCAAATGCTTGAGGACAAGCAATGATTCAAGTGTGGGGGAGTTTGATAAGTAATAAATTTACCTAATAATATTGTTATTTTATTATATATTTTGGGTATAATTATAGTATTAGTACAGTAGTTTTGGTTACAAATAATGGATTTTCCAACTTTTTTTAGAATTAGGGTTTTTGCCCGATTTTTATGGTTTTGAAGATGAATTTATATTTTGAGCAAATTAATGCACAATATTTGTACAATCTTGCAGGTTTTATACATTCAATCATACTTTGGATCAATTGGAACACATTCATTGTAGATTCAAGGATGATTGTATCAGGGGTTCAAAGCACAACGTTTACATTCAAATTTTCTTTGACAAATTCACCACGAAATTAAAGGATCAATATCACAAAAAGGTCTTAGAATAACAAGCAAAGGAAAAGTGCAAAGAAGCAATAGAAGTGAAGAAATAGAGAAAACTAGATGTCGATAATAATGACAGACTTTTGTATTTTGGCAATAACTTGAGTTACAAATATTGAATTGAGATGATTCTCCTTACATTTTAAAGCTAAGAGGATACTCTATAATTCTTCTAAAGAATCAAAATTTAGTTCTCACTTTCTCATAACAAAAAATCTAAATTACTGAAGTACATGTGTGCCGTGATGCTTTCCTAACCTCGTCTCAGTTTTTTGGCCATATCTTTACATCCAAAGCTCCAAATGACCTAATTCTTATGGTGTTGGAAAGCTAACTCAAAAGATTACAACTTTTATATTTGAAAGAAAAATTGATTTGTCTATCTTCTAGGAGCAATCCACGAGAATGACTCGCGAATCAATGTCAGCTTTCTAGGGTTGCAGCTTGCACCAATTTTCAGCTGGTTTTGCAGACAGTTCATATTGGGAATAGGGTTTTGCAAGTTGGAGATTTCATTGAAAAAATAAATGAAGACTTTTGTGCCATTATGAATCCCAATGCAAATCTTCATCATTTCAATACATTAATGTAATTGCAAGTTGGAAAATGACTTGTAGAACAATTCTCTATAAATATGAGTCATTTGTAACAAGTTTATCATCCAATTTTTAGTAATAGTTAGTGTTAAAGTTAGTATTCTTGAAGAGAATTAATAGAATTCTCTCAAAATCAATAGAATAGTGCTCTTCATATAAAAACTCACTTGTACTTCAACATTTTGAAGAAGAAATAGAAGTTGAAGACTTGTTCATAAGCTCTTTCTCAATTCTATCTCTTATTTTCATAATTGAAGCATGAATTCTTGTATTCTTGTTAAGTTTTTTGTGTTTCACTAGTCATGATTCACTAAAAGCTTTATCTAGAATATAGATGAAGCTAATGAATCCATAGCATGACTTAAATTCTCCTAAGCTAGCTAAGCTTGCATTTGTTTGTTTACTTGTTCAAGTTATAACTCTTGTTTTTGCATGGCCAACATAAACAAGTCATCTAGTTGTTATTCTTCATTGAGAAATGCTCTTAACAATGGAAAATGAACAAGTATTACTTAAGTTATTCATATGATAATAATGAATGCTTAAGTGAATCATTGCAATTCATGTTTTCATAAGATTTCATCATGAAAATAGTTAGAATCTAATCATTTCATAGTGAGAGCTAGTTATGATTTAAATGGAATTGGATTCTCAACAAAGCAAGATAATACTTAGCAAGCCATTCATGCATCTTATGATTCATTAGTAGGTTCTATATTCTAGACATCTTGAATATTTGAATTCCTTACAAGTTGTTGTCACTATTTACCTATTCTATTGAACTTCCTTTTTCACTACACACCTTGATTTTTGGTTGTTTAGATAATAAAGTGTGCCATAAAGGCTTAATACTTGTAAATATTTGAGTCCTCGTGGGATATGATACGTATATACTCCCCATACTACATTTGACTCAAAAACTGGCGGTAAAGTTGGGAGATTAGGTTTATTACTTGATTTGTGTGTGTTTTGCCTCTATTTTCATACATAATCTACACCAGGTCACTTAAAATACATTAGTCCCCCTAAATTCTAAACACTTGTGTGGTTTTACAAAACTTTTGCTTTCACAAATTTAAAATACAAATTGTTTATCACAGCCATCTCTTGAACTGGTATGAGATTATTGGGACACAATCTTCGCGTTTGCAAAAGTTCATATTCTTTTAGTCACAAGCAAATTCCTTACAATTAATCAAAAAAACTTGAAGATGAACAAAGAAATGCTAATGTTTTGATGGCAAACCTGATCCAAGAAAAAGTTGTATTTCATACCTTTTGGTTTTGGAGATGGTAAAGGCGATGATGATTAAATAGCACTCTCATTACAGAAGGGGGATAGCTCATACCAAAAACCATAGTTCGGTTCTACAACTCTCACACCTAGACTCTTTGAACAACATTGAGACATAATATTTGATACCCATTTTATCACGTCCCATTTTTTGGAAAATGGAAAAAAAATAGCCAAAAAGATAGTTGTTTTTATAAAATGATTTTTGGAAAATGAATTTTGTTTTCAAAACAAAAGAGAAAAAGCCTACAATGAGACTTTGCAGATGTGACAGTTTGGGCCCGAAAATAAAGTCTAAAAAGGATTTTTAAGGAAAAGAGAATTGTCACTTGATATTAAGCTTTGGTATACCAAGTCACTACAAAAATAGTTTAATGAAACAAAAGTAAGAAAAAGCAAGAAGAAAATCATTTTAGAAAACTTTTTATGAAAAAGTAAGAAAAGTGAGAAAACCCTTTTTAGATGACTTTGGCTCTTTGAAATCAAGAGAAAAAGGTTCATGAGCCACTGTTGAAGAAAGAAAAGATAAAGGCTCCCGCCTAAGACACCCTTTCAGCCTAGTCGAAACTAGTTGCGAGGTTTAGTTAAAATTTTCTTAATGTAACCTTAAAACTTATTACATTTGGATGTATCTCTATAAATGCAAATCTTAAATCTAAAAAGGACAAGGAAGGGACGAAATGTCCCTTCGAGATTTAATTAGAATTAATGCACTAATTACGTATTCCAAAATAGGACCTAGAAGGGGTCATGAGTGATGCAAAATGATATGCCAAAAAAAAGAATAAAAATATAGCTACAAGTAATCAAAGAAAGAGAATGTAACATAACGGGCATAGGAGACTAAAGATTCATGACAAGATTTTTCTTTTTACAAAGGGTAAATAATGCGTTAAGGCTGTTTGCACACAGAATTGGCAACAAAGCAATCTCTCTGGTCGATTGGTCTGGTCATTGTGTTTATAGGTGTGCCACTCGATTGATATCGAGAATATGATGTGTGATAGATGAAAATGGTTGAAATAGTGCGCCGATTAATTTTGACTGCTAGGTCGTCTGTTGTTCGTCATGCCTTGGATAACTCCAAGAACTTAAAGTTCAAGCATGAAAACGATTGACAATGGCTAAAGTTAAAACTAGAAGTTAACATAAATCCACAAATAAATGAATTAGAGAGAGAGAGAGAGAAAATTGTGGAATATTGAATTGCATTAAATTGGAATATTTAAAGTGCTAAACTAAATAGAAATTGTTGAAAAATTAAATAAGATTGCTGGAGATAAAGAGAGAAAGAGAAAGAGGAAGAGAAAGAGATAGAAAGTGAGTGAGATTTGTTATTATAGACTTTAAAGATAATTCTGAGCATTTCTTATCATGGTTTTTCCCAATGCATATTGGGTTATTCATAAACATGGTTTCCATCCAAAAGTGGTAGCTAATTTGGAGTCTCAAAGTCATAATCAGCCATTTCTTTATGTTTATTGGCCACTTTATCGCTTTTACTTTTATAGGCACATGGATAACTACCTACTATTCCAATGCTTCCTTTTGTGATCCTACTTTGTGAGTAGTTGTGTATGACCTTTTTATTGATAATAATCATACCCTAATAGATGCCCCCATCAAACAATTCATCGACACTTAAGGTAGCCGATGGAGTGTTTGATTCATTATTGATAGCATATGAGTTTATTCATCTGTCTGAAATCTGTAGCATGATAATCGGCAAGGCTGATCGACAAGTATCCATCATCAGTAGAGAGATAATCGACAAGGTAGATTGATAATGTCTTACAATTGTGACTTTTCAACAACAAGAGATATGAGAGTTTTTGGCACAATGGGCTGTCGTAAAAGAACAAATGTCGTTGTAAGAGAAAAATAAAGGGCCGATTCTACTAGTTGATCCTTTAAATTGACGTGCCTAATCAACACATCTTGATGTTCTAGGTACTAAAGTGCTATTATTGATATTCTTTTTTCACATAGTTGCGAGTATGTACAAGCTCATTTGGGCTTATGCTGATCTTGCCTCATCTAGTAAGCCCATCTCGGCTGATTGCTCATCGTCAGAGAAATAGCAAAGTGGCCTCATTCAGTAACTTTACTTGCTTTGCAGCCGATAGCTTATCTAAAATGACATCAGCCTTTTCACTGACGGAGCCTAGCGTCATTGGGTATGTCTGCCCCCGAACTAAGTCGATGATAACTGTACCTGCCCCCCAGTTTGACTCGGCAGCAACTGTACTTGCTCCCCAACTTAGGACTCAACTACTGAGGCAAGTTTTTTCAGGTCTGATCCAAGTGAATTGGTATGCATATCAATCTTGGAGTCAACAACATCAATGGCATTATCCATTGTTGTAGTTTCTCGCTCCAATTTGCTTAGGCCTGCCGTTATATCCTACATCGTTCCTTTCATCGACGTGTTCTGCATGCGCATTTCAGCTACTAGATCAAGGTGTGCATCTACACTTTGCGTATTAGCTTATCCAACGTTTCTTCTAGTGCGTCATTGATCTTAGGCTAAGTTGGGGTCGACAGTCCTTCCAATCTAGTGCGTTCTTTCTTTCCATGAGGATGATGGAGTGATCTTATCAAAGTTAAGGGTTTTGTCCTTAATTGATTCCTTGTCCTTAGCCATTGGTTAGCATCACTTGGCTTGTCTCACCAAGTGTGCCAAAAAGATGTTTGCACACAAATTTGGCAACAAAGTAATCTCTCTAATCGATTAGTTTGGTTGTTGTGTTTGTAGGCGTGCTATTAGGTTGATACCGAGAATGTGATGTGTGATAGATAAAAATGGTTGAAATGGTGTGTTGCGATTAATTGTGACCTCTAGGTTGATTGTTGTTTGTCCTGTCTTTCACAACTCCATGGACTTAAAGTTCAAGCATGAAACGATCAACAATGACTAAGTTAAAGCTAAAAATAAACGTAAGTCGACAAAGAAATGAATTAGAGAGAGAGAACCGTGGAATATTGAATTGCATTAAACTAAAATATTTAAAGTGCTAAACTAGATAGAAATTTGCTAAAAAATTAAATAAGATTGCTGGAGATAAAGAGAGAAAGAGAAAGAGAAAGAGAGAGGGAGAAAGAGAATTTTGTTATTGTAATCTCTAAAGATACGTCTGAGCATTTCTTCTCTTGGTTTTTCCCAATGCGTATTGGGGCTTCCCTCTAAAAGTGGTAGTTAATTTAGAGCCTCAAATCCATGATCAACCACTTTCTCATGTTTATTGGTCACTTTAACACTTTTACTTTTATGGGGACATGGGTAACTACCCACTATTCCAATGCTTCCTTTTGTGATCCCACTTTATGGGTAGTTGTGTATGACCTTTCTACTGATAATAATCATACTCCCAACAGAGCTATGAGAGTCATACTCGCCCATTTCCCGTGTTTGAAGAGTGACTCTTCCTAGCCTTAGCAAGCAAATGACCTATCTATCTTAAAATTCTATTTAAAATGCAATCTAAGTGTTATGCATTATATATTTATAGGGAAGGAGATAGTATAAGGAAAAATATCATATAAATGGAAGAAAATCCTAAAATTAGAAAAAACATGTAAGTGAGATAAATTGCATGCAAGTGATGAAACTATGCGTAAAGGAATCTAAGGGTCTAATGTTGGATTAGTTCATTTCTACAAATCTCTCTCTAGCGTTGGACTAGTGAGGAAATGAGGAAAACCATAACTAACGTTGGATTAGTGTGGTGACGTCACAAAAAAAACATAAATTAAAGCATAATAAAATTAAATAAACATATAATAGCACATAGAGTACATAGGAGCACATAACACATAAGCATAATGTTTCTAGATGCAAATCTTAGGGAAAGCGGGTAAAACACATAAGCACATAAATAAATACACAGCACACAAAAGCCCTAACTATTACACCGAGAAAGCCTAATTACAATCTAAACAGAGAAAAATATAAGAAAAATAAACTATCTTATCTATCTATTACATTTCTTATCTAAAATACAAAATTTTTTTGTTAAATAAAAGAAAATATAACTTATTTATTACATTACCTATCTAAATCTAAATTTTCATTAAATGAAAATATCACCTATCTATCACATTCCCTCAAATAATTAAAATTAAATTTGAATAAATAAATAAACACAAAACTGATAAATATTCAAAATAAAAGTAAATTAAAAGTAAATTAAAAGTAAATTAAAACAACATATAAAAACACATAAAAAAATCACATATGAACACATAATGAGAATTAAAGGGTAGTGAAGGTACCTTTCTTTTGAAAAACCCATTGCGAGTACCAACAAAATGAACAAACTCATTAATGTACCATTATAAGGCATAAAATAAATTTTCACAAGCTTTGGAAGGCAAAAACATAAATTAAGGCAAATTAGGCCAAGAATGTAAATCCAAGCAAGTTTAAGGGCCAAGAATGTCAATACTAACAAACCTAAAAGTTGAAATGTAATTTCTAAATATGTTTTATAGCTAAAATGCGAAGTCTAGCAAATGGGGGACAAAAATACGAACTTTAGCAAGTCTAGGGTCAAAATTGTAATTTCTAGCAACATTCCAAAAGAATGTAATTCCAGCAAACATGAGGGATCCAATTGCAATTTTAAAAAACATTGAAGAGTGAAAATAGAATTTCAGCAAGCTTAAGGGGGCAAATTATAATTTCCAGTAACATTCAAGGGTAAAAAAATAATTTCAACAAAGCTTAGGGGCAAACTTACTAATTACAATAAGCTTTGGGGGAGGGGCAAAATATAATTTCCAACAATGTTTAAAGGTACAAATGGAAATCCAGCAAGATTCAGGGGAGGTCAATTGGAATTAATTAGGATTTAAATGAAGAGAAATTAAGATTTAGGGGTCAATCTACAAGTATTAAGGACGTAAATGGAACAATTTCAAAATGTTTAGAGCAGAATAGTAAGATAACCAAAATTTCAGGGAGTAAAACACAAATATTAATTCTATAAAAAAACCAAAAAATAAAGAAGACTAAAATTAATAGTATTAATCAAAGCTACGTCAAAACAACATAGTTTTAGTAAGTTACTTCTTTTTTGGAAAAAAAAAACTAAAAACCCACAAAATCCTAAAATCTACCTAAATATAAAAACCCCCAAATCTTTTCCCCCTCTCCCAACCAAAAATCCCTAAATTTTCTTCCCAACATCGAATTCCCCTAAATCTCTACTCAAACCTCCAATCAACAATCAAACCCCTTAATTTTCCTAGCAAAATGCATCATCAATTAAATAGGATTTCATTCTATACAAGTGAAATTGAGGGAAGGTTGAGAGTTGTACCTTTATGGCCGAGAGAAGCGGTTGGTCCGATGGTGGTGGTGATTCGATGGTCGCAGTGTCTCGGATAGTTGCTGTGATAGTGGGCCGCCACTGTGATTCTTATGATAGGAAGTTGTTTGCGGTGGTGAATTGAGGAGGTGGTGTGAAGGGTTGTGTGCTACTGTTGGGAGTGGCACCGGTGGCATGGTGGTTGGGTTTTGCTAATTTGTGGGGTAGACCAAAAGTTGTGGGTGGTAGAGTGGGAGGCAACTGTTGGTAAGGAAGGAGGTGATGTGGTGGTGAAAGGTGGTTTGGTTTTGCTAGTTAGTGGGGCAAACTGAAGTTTGTGTTCGGTGGTTGGTGAAGTCTTGTGCAACAAAGCTTGATAGTGGTGTGACTAGTGGCGTGGTGTTGTGGCCATGAGTGTGAGTGTGTGAATTTTGTGAAGTATAGATAGTGTGTTGTGCGTGAAACTGGTGGGTGTTAGTGATTGTGAATGTGTTTTTGAGTTGTATGTGTTTGCACTGTTGTGAGTGTATGAATTGTGCTTTGTGAATGATTGCGGGAAGGTGACCGAGAGGGAAGGTGGTCCAATGAAGCTATTGGTGAGCTTCGCTAGCTGTGGGTGGTTGTGATAGCATAGTGGCAGTGGGTTTCGATGGTGAGGGAGGAGGAGACAGAGGTGCGTGGGGATGTGGGTTGAGGCTGTCGGCCTTGGTGAAACTTTGGGAGTGGTGACTGATTTGGGATTTATTGGTGGTTTGCAGTGGTACTGAGGCATTATGGTCGTGGGTTGTTGCTTGATGGCCGTGGGTTGTTGGCTATGGGGAGTGGTTGGTGCGTGTGAATCTTGGGTGGTTTGGGCTACCGATTGGGGTTGTTTTTGGTCGATTTTAGGCGGTGATTGCAGTGGCTGCAATTGGTTCATGTTTTTTGGTTAGTGATGATTGTAGCCATGTGTTGTGTTCTTGATTGTGTGTGTTACTGCATGTGTAGTATGTGTGTTTGTTGTGTACTACATGTGTGTGAACTGGTGTATGCATTATGTGTTGGTGTGTGAGAGTGTTAGTGTGTATAGCGAGAAGCGTAATGCGTGTGCAGTGAGAGAGGGCCAAGAGGGGTATGGTGTGATTTGTAGTTGACTTGGTTCTTAGTGAGGTGATGATGGTGAGTGCAAACGGTGTGTACGTGTGTGTGTCTGTAGTGGAGTTGGTGAATTGGTGATAATATACGGTGTTGGTTTTTTGAGTTGAGGGTGGTGGAGTGAAAGTGGTAGTGCAGTTTTTGTGTGCATGAATATGACTGCTCTGTGTGTGTAATTGTGTGATTATGTTGAGAGGGAATGAAGATGGCGAGTTTATGTGTGATTATGAGTGTGCTGGGTGAATTTTGCTTGGGATGTTGGTGAAATGAGGGGAAGGCCGAGAGGGAGAGGGAGAGTTGTGTGAATGAATGTTGAGGTTGTCTAGTAATGGAAAGGCAGAAGGGGAGAGTAAAGTTGAAGATGGGGGGTGTTTTGGTCTAATGAAGGAAAGGAGAGAGAGGGAGTGAAGTTGAAAATGGTGTGTGTTTTGTGTGTGAAGAGTCTAGTGAAGAATTGTGTGTGAGATTGATTTTTGATGAGAAAGAAATGTGCAAGTAGGGGGCTGTGATATGAATGATGGATTAAATTGTGATGATGGAAGTAGGGTGGCTGTTGGCTGGACAAGGCTGCCATAGCAGGCATAGAAGCATGATAGTAGTAGCAACAACAGTAGCACGGTTGATGCTATAGTATTTTTTTTGTGGGAATTTTGTCAGAAAAATGAAGGAGATAAAATAAAATCTATTGGACTCCTCAAAATTATAAACTAGTACTAAAATTTAGCATTACACAAAAAAAGAAAATTCACTTGAAAATTCAAAACTAATGAAACATTAGCAAGCGTGTCGTTCATAGACAAAAATACAACAAATTAAAACAAATATCATACGATCTCTAAAAATCATGAACTTATTACAAAAAAATCTATAAATATATAAAATAAACATATAAATTTTTTCAAAAGAAAATTCTTAATAGAAAGGGCACATTGAAAAATGTGGCATCAATTTAAAAAAATATCAAAATTCTAAATAAATACTAGATAATTCCAAAAAATCATTAATATTAGAAAATGATAAAAAAATGATAAAATATGAATTTAGAAATTAGAATAAAATAAAAAGGTATTTACATGCTAAAACTATCATTTTGTCCTTGATACGACTAATTAGTCAAAATTTCACAAAAATTGAAATTAGCCCCTAAAAAACAAAAGGTATCTCTGAATAAATTAAAAACACATTTTTTTTTTATAAAGAATATGTCAACATTTAGTATTTACACAGTCAACGCAAACATTGCATTCCCCTGAATCTAAATCAAGTGTGCACTGCACAGTGCATATATGGGCCCGATGGTCATAATTTTACAAAAATTGCAATTGACCTCAAAAAAATATAAGTTGACGTCCAAAAAATATGAGGTACCTCCGAAGTTAAAACACATTTAAAAAAAAAAAAGGGATCAAAATTTGGGATATGCACATTCAACTCAAACATTGTTCGGAATCTAAATCAAGTGTGCACTGTACATATAAGTGCATGTATAGGCCCGATATTGCTGTTATTGCTTGTCTCCACTGCAAACTTCCTGCCTGAACCTTGGCAAGTTTTGTTTTGTAGACTGCATGCCATTCTCCTAATCTCCTGACTAAATAGGTCCGGATTTGAAGAATTCAAACTACTTCGAAGAGTAAACGCAGGAGCAGTAGCCATAATCCAAACTATAGATGTGTTTGAATATCTTAACATGCATTCATCATACCATCCAACTGCCTGCTTTTGGTTGGGACAAACGTGTATGAGCTTCTGAACTGAGTTTTTAATGCAAGCACGACATGTTTGAGGTTCAACATCTCTTTTGCATAGCACGATTGCGTTAACTCTATGGAGATTTTCCCAAACCGAGGAGTTGCATAATCCATACGGATTGATGTTCGAGGAAAGGGAAGACAGAAGGGAGTTGAGATTAGCCTGGTGTGTGTTTTTTTTTGCGTGTAATTTCCTAATCTATTTGCACAGAGACATCTTATGAAGTTTGGTTGAGAAACAGTCGGGCAAACTAGGCTCGTGATCATGTAAAAGAATGATAAAAACCATCTTTTGGAGCCCATTATTATGATCTGAAACTAGTGAGGAAAAATTCATTTTTATCTGGCAAAACAAAACAAGACAACAAATTATACACCATAATGCCATAACAAAACATCAAAATTCAGCTAATCAAGAGTAGATTGAAATTGGTTTCTTTGATAAAATTGTAACCTGAAATGAACAACTTTGACACGAAAAATAATTGAGGATGAAAAAACCATACTTCCCTTATGCTAATGTGTTGTGCAAATCAGAATTATTACGAGTACCAACAGCATATATTTTGATTGATAAAATATCAAAACTTGGAATCTTCTTTAGTTTTATTAGTTAACCACTAGGGCTTATTTAAAATGAAGCAGGAGATTGACTTTCTTGAAAATTAAATGGATATTGTTGAGGTATTAACCAAGAAAATATACGAGTAAGATTACTTAGAACTTTTTTGAAGTTTTATTAGACCTACAATTTTTGACCTTTTAATAGAATATTGAAATTTTAAGCTACCATGAATTTTTTAGGTCTTTACCAGGACGTATGAAGCAATATATTCTCTAACAATTTAAAATAATTAAAGGTTGGATGAAGAGCAACTTGGCAAAGGCTAAGGCTGGCAGTGTGGAAGATGTCTCCCGGCTTCTATCCTATTGACCTCTTCAAAGTTTTGCAGTCATTGATTAAATTTTTTAATCCACTTAGTTTATTATTATGCCTAAAATGGATTTACACTAGGGGAAAAGCTATTTTGATTTACTAGAGATATGGGATTCAAAATTTGATTTTGATTCAACTACAGTTAAGAATAAAAAGTACCATATACATACATTTTCACACATGGACTTTTTTATTCTCATAATTATGTGTCGTACCTTTTGGTAATAAATAAAAAAATGCTAAGTTATTGTCATTTCATTTTATGTTATAGCACTATGTCCTTTTTTAGCATGTAAAATTATCCAAAATTTGAGGACATGTTAACATCAGATTGAGACGCTTAAGTCTTTAAACACCAAGAAAGCTTTTATTCAGCAAAAATTTCGTATTAGAATATATCACCATTTAGGAAAGCACGCATCAAGTCAATGTTCAACCAAAGATTGAAAGAAAACAAAGACAATGAGAAATAGTTGCTTCCTTTTTTCTTTTTCTTTTTTAATTTCTTTAGTCTTTTGCACGACTACCAAAAATGCTTATACAAAATGGGTTTACGTACCCACCTATGGACTTTATAGTTAAAAAAGTGCTACATAAGTATGGTTTTGTATACTAATGTAAGAAAGTGATATAAAAATACTGACATATCGTTATTTAGACCATAAAGTCTATAAGTGAGTTTGTGGATTAGATCTATATAAGAATTTTCCATGCCTACACTTATAGAGTTTGATTACTGACAAGAGAACAGTAGAAATGTACATAAGTTGAATCATATAATAATATTTTTTTCCAATCGAATGTTTATAATCTCCTAATGTACTAAGCTTCAATACAGTCTAATTTATTGTCGAAAATACACAAATTTCATACGAAGTGTTCAAATATAGAGTTGCTAAATTGAATAGAATGTGTTAAAAGGCAAATATTTATCATTACAGTTACACAACGAGATAAAACGCACAATTATCAACTCAAATTTAAAAGACCTTTTACAAATCAGATCAAATTAGAATGATGACACTAGGGTGGAGGTTTACAATTTCTTTTTCCCATTTATGAATCTTTTGATAACCTATTTTCACCTAAAAAAGAAAAAAACAGAAACACACGAACAATATCCTAAGCTTCCTTGCCATTATATAGAGATCCCGTCTTCTAAATCATCGAGGATCCAACTCACTTATTGTCACTTCATTCAAGGATTGAATTGCAGCTGGACGTTGAATTTGATTCGAACATCTTGTTTTTGAACCTTCAAGAGGCAGAGGCTCATCTGAAGCAATGCTTCCGCTTCCCGTGATATATGCAGGCTCAGAAGGCAATGGGAGACTGGTAGAGAAGCTATGGAGCATCAAAACAGCAAAATTCATGCTTGGCCTGCTGGATGCATTGTCTTGAACACACAGCAAGCCAATATGGATGCATCTCAGTATAGTTTGCATTGAATCGGAGTCAACTTGGAGACTGGAATCTATTATATTTGAAGCTGTTCCTCTAAGCCAGTTTTTCCAAGCCTAAATGGGTTCAATATACTCAATGGTCAATGTTACACATGGGCAATCATGGGTGATAAAATCAATCGATAATTTGTTCATACTTACATAGCTGAGAAGGTCCTCCTCATTTTGGCCAAATCTAAAATAGTAATTCTTTCGACCACTTATGATTTCCAAGATTAACACTCCATAGCTGAAGACATCTGACCTGTTTGAAACTAATCCACGCAATGCATACTCTGGTGCCATATATCCACTACACAATTGTTATTGTTAGAAATAATAAATACGCTTAAGGCACATTTTAGTGAAGACACAATCAGAAGTTTTAATAACTATGATTAGTTAATTACTACACACCAGCCGTTAATATACACACACATGAAAACTTACTAGGTCCCCACAATTCTGTTCGTATTGGCTACACTCTCATCATCTTGGAACAACTTGGCCATACCAAAATCTGATATTTTGGCAGTCATAGTTTTGTCTAAGAGAATATTACTAGGTTTGAGGTCACGATGAATAATCTTCACTTGAGAATCTCCATGTAGATAAAGAAGTCCTCTGGCAACACTTTCTATGATTTTGTAACGTAGATCCCAAGGCAACAATAATTTCTTTACCGGATCTAAATTTGATCAACAATGCAAATCAAAGAAAATTATCATTACAAGAACAAAATGTTGAATATAAATTAGTAAATTAACTATCTTCCAAACCCACATTATACTCTCAAATTTCTAATTTTGTCAATTGAAATCGTTTAACTTGTATTTTTTTTTATTCAAATAGATAATGAGGATTTTATATTTGAATAAAAAAAAGACAAAAATCCCTATATGAAGAAAGTCCGTTTGGCTTTTGATGTTTCACAGGAGGTTGTTTTTGTGTATTTAATATAAGATAATCATTTGTCTACTATTAATTTCATCATGACAAGTAAACAAGTGGGGAGGGTTTTTTTTCTTTAATGTAAAAAACGAAGATCAAGAATTTTAGACATAGTAGGCAGAAAAACATACCAAAGAGGACCTGATCGAGGCTCCCGTTTGACATGAACTCGTAGACCAGTAGTCTTTCTGTTTGTTTCATGCAGAAACCCAACAATCTAACCAAACTTTTGTGCTGAAGCTTTGTCACCAATAACACTTCATTCTTAAATTCTATTTGACCTTGTCCTGAATTTTTAGATAGTATTTTTACAGCTATCTCTTTTCCATCTGAGAGAGTACCCTGAGATATATTTTGAAACAATTTCCGTAGCAAATTAAACTATTCCAGTAGAAGCACATGAAGTACATCACATCTAGCTCATTCAGTCGTTCTGACATTTTTCAGCACAAAAATTTTTATCACGGAAAATAATTCACTAAGCTTCTAATAGTGTAGTGCATGTTAGTCACTTTTTACAACACAATTTGAGAAGAAAAAGTCGCCCATCTGAGTGTCTAATTGTGCCTTTTTTCTGTTAGAATCAAGGTCCCAAATGGATAGAATGGTCTACATAAGACATCAAGTAATTGAGTTGCCAAAATTGTAGCGCGAGAATAACTTGGTAGACTTTTTTGCCCTGTTTAATTTGGCTACAATGATCAAGCTTTGCGAACACATACCTTGTAAACAGCACCAAATCCTCCTTTTCCCAGCAAGTTAGCATCAGAAAAATTATTTGTTGCGGCCTTAATTACTTTAAAATCATAATGCACCGCTTCCACCTTCTCAATTTCATCTACGTACTCACAACAGCAGAACATAGAATGCTAGATTAACTTGAATTGCTAACTGAAACCAGACAATAATACTTTTGATGGCACAGAATAATAAGTAATATTTGTTTTTCCTCAAATCTTGATGCATGCTTTTGTGTCATGCTGTGGATGTATGAAGAAAGCTTTAAATTGCCCAAGAAAGCAAAATTATTCCATATTGACCCAGAGACCGTTGGACTAGCAACTTTACCAAGATTGGTACATGTGCAGTTCCACCAGTTTTGCCATTTTCTTCGGCAAATGAAAATGCCAAAAGCGAGTATTAAAAGAACCACTGTAGAGATAACATTAATAATGATCATGGTTGTCTTACTCTCGTCCTTTCCTGCAAAAACATGATTTAGTCATCCTCAGGAAGGAATGTATAGAAAATTTTGTTTGAATGCTTATAACACTCAGAAGAAGAAGAAGTTCTTTAGGTAGCTAATGTGCAATATTCATTACAGATGTCTTTGGTTCTATATCAGAGGACTAGATATGATCTTTTGAAATTGCTAAGAACACAAATTATTTCACCCTCAGATTGATTTCTGTTCACTACCTTAATTAAAGAGCGCCTCGCCCTCCCCAAAACACACATAAAAAAAAAAAAAAAAAAAAAAACCATGATACCGAAACAAAACAAAAAAAAAAGAAAAAAAAAAGAAAACGAAAGGGTATTGAGCTATATTTTGCAACAGATCAGATTAAGGGATAATTTACATACTTCCCTTGTGGCATATGTTAAATACAATTAGATCATAGTCATTTGCATAATTAGACTTACAAAACTAATTTAATAATTTTGTCCAGCAATTGCTGATGTACGCGAGAAAAAAAATTATATAGACTGATTAATACATCTTTGATTCTGTATTCTTTGAAGCCAGATATACTGCTTGTAATACCTTTTTGGGGCGGTGCGGGTGTTTGTGATTGTGGCGGCGGCGGCGGCGGCGGCGGCGGTTGACTTACATTCTCATTGAGGAAGGGAAATCCCTCATACCAATAGCTACACCTTGGTCCAATAACTCTGGCTCCATCTTTCCCATGACAGCATTGTGTCATATTTTCTATAGCCCATCCAAGGCAAAGATTGCAGTCTCGAGCATCTAAATTTGGTGTGCACTGCATATATGCATAGATAATCTGAACATTATTATCATTCTTGCTTATTCCTGAAGCAAACTTGAGAAGTGATGAACCCCCAACTGTTTGATCTCGTAGTGTGTTTGTCAAATTACTCAGCTGCTTTAAATATAGGCTCACATTTGCAGGAACTTTTGAACTTTGAATATTAATACTCGGTTTTGTGGTCATGTTATGAAGGATGTTCTTGCTTGAATATCTAAACATACACCTGGCATACCATCCAATTGCCTCCTTTTGATTAGGACACATTTCCATGATCTCAATGATAGAATCATTAACACAATCTTGACAGCCCTGAGGACTAACGTCTCCTCTACAGAGCGCAATGGCATACACTCTGTCAGGATCTTCACCCACCGAGGAATTATAGAATCCATAGGGACTAATGTTAGAGGAAGGGAAGAACGGAGGGTGTTCAAATTAGTCTGGTATGTGCTGTTTTGTGTGTAGTTACCTTCATCATTCGAGCAGAAAAACTGTATGAAACTTGGTTGAGAATCTGCGAGGCCAACTATAGTGGTCAGGAAGCCAAAGATCGACAAATACCATCTTTCAGATCCCATTATTGCACTCATCCAACAACATAGACAAAAGAATCATCATGCTCACCATAATCCATACCTGCACACAACTGATTCTTTGACAGGAACCTAATTAATTGATCAACTAGGAGGCTTGGAAAACTGATAGATTTCTACCAACAGAATGTCTTGGTGGATGAAAGAGTTGAGCTTAAAAGAAACTTTGGCGTCGAAAAGATGTGCAATATCTCGGCTAAATGGAAATATCTGCCGTGGAGAATGGGAAATTACCGACTATATTGTTGAACATTCTTTTAGGTTCCCATAACATGGAGGGAAGGGGCCAACCAAGTCAACTTCTAGATTGGGTTGACTTGCACTCATTAGATTTACATGCAAATAATTTCACTTATGTTCAGATTTTGCAGTATTCACAAATACACTACATGATATAAAAGATGAATATGTACAATCAGTTCATTTTGGTTGCAAGTTTTCGATTATTCTTCACGTTCAATCTGAAGTTAAAAAAAAATCAAGGTGGAATCATGGTAATATACGTTGGTTAAAGAAACCAAACTGGTTTTCAGCCCATTTTGAAAGCCGCCGACTAAAAAATCACTACTCCCATAATTCCGTCTCCCGTTTTCCTTTTTTTTTTTTTTTTTCCTCACTTATTAGTTGTATTTTTATTTTAAAATTTTCTTTGAAAATTACCACTTGAATTTTTTATGTCCCCCATTTATAGTTACGCTCAAAACTTAAAAATGATTTAGGTAATTTATAACTAGGTATTAGACACAAAGTATATGGAGCTGGTTGAATTATTTAATCAATCGCCAAGTTTTTTTTTTTTTTCTTTTGACATGATCTGTAAAAAAAAAAAAGGGAAAAAAAATAGAGGAAAGGGATCATTTCTTAAACCAATGATTTAGTAGTTAATGGACCTTAATTCTAAAAATTATTGTGCAATAATCCTAAGGTATAGAATAGTTAATTGATTAAAACACTTACCTTTGGATACTGTATTTATTGAAAAATTAACTAAATCTTCCAAAAGGATAATATTCTAAACCTATTGCATTATAATTAAGAAGTCATTCTACCATATTGGAATGTCAAATTGAGAATAAAAAACTAAGACTAGAAACAAAAATGTACTGACAGTCAACATCTACCAAGACTCATCAGAGAGAGAGAGAGAGAGAGAGAGAGAGAGAGAGGGAGATCAATGCTATGTGAATCCATTAGTCAATTCCCCAGAATTTCATCAAAGCAACAGAATAGCCCAAGCAGCCATCAGCATACTTCATACGCAAAAAGCATAAGAGATTTTAGTACCTGCCGCTCTAGATACAGGGCAACTTTCTTTTGCAGAAGCAGTACTAGAAAAACATAAGAAGCTTGCTCCTCCAATCAAGCCTTGGAAATCTTATAGAGGAAGCCTTAAAGTACTTTTCTACTGAACAGATTTTAGAGCTATCTAAGCCTTTCCATTTTGTACTTGTAGGAAATTTCTCTCATGGACGTTCCAACATGGAATGTCTTACCTTAGGAAAAGCTTTCTATCAATTGGTTTCGGGGTACATTTCTCATTGAGAGTGCTAGATCATCGACAGTATGATTATTAAGTTCCATTTGGAGGAAGATTTTTGAGATGCTGGCTGAAAGGCTAATGGTCAATGTACGTGGCTTTCCAGTGAGAACAGTCAAATGGTCCCCCACTTGAGCTTATTTTGAGGGCTATGAGTCCTCACGAGTGACATTTGGGACTAATTAATCAAACAAGTAAAAAATAGACAGATCAAATTGAACCAACAAAGTAAAAAATAGACATAAAAAATGACGTTATTTCGTATGAAAAATAGTTACATCACGATACTAGATAGTTATATCAAAATCCTGGACAATTGTATAAAAATACTAGACAATTACATCGTGTTCAACTTGTAAAAAATGAAAAGAGTGGAAATTGTGTGGCCCTTGTCCTATTTTGAGTCCTCTATTGTTCCAATTTGAATCACTCTTGGTGCCCTTCCTCCTTTTTTTTTTTTTTTTTTTAGAGATATCTGCTCTCTTCACCATTGCCTAAGGGATGGGGAAACTCCTAAAATTAAATATGCCAACAACGTCTTTCTCTTTATCTCTCTCTCTCTTCTTGGTCTTTCTAAAGTTTGTAGGATATATTAGAAGACCTACCTTTAGAGTTTGGGTTGGAACGGTTAAACTAAATTTTTGGTAAAAATTTCATATGAGGATTTGCCGTTGCATTGCAACAAATGTGAGATGAAATGTCAAAATTCAGTAATTAGAACAAACTAATTCTAAGCAAGCAAGAATTTAATGGCAGCCAAAACTTGTAATGTCCTTTTAAGATGGTTGCCATAGATCAATAAAGACAGTCCAATAAAGAGATATTTGATCAAAACAAAACTTCCTCATCTGAAAGTAGCATTCTGGAAAAGTAAGCCGACAACCAAGAGAACAATCTCATCAATCCAGAACATGTTAAAATCAGATTGACTTTTCTTAATACTTTAGACACCAAAGACTAAAATTCAGCAGAAATTTCACATTAGACTATATCACAATTGAGGAAAAGCTTAACAACAAATCGCAACTTAGTTGGTAAGATGTTTTGCTTAGGATCTATAAGTCTAGAGTTTGAGTCATTAAAGAGATAGATGAAGTCCCACTATTGATTATCTTTTAAAAAAAATATTTGAGGAAAGCGCATACTAACTTAATGTTCAACTGAAGAGTAAAAGTAAGTTTTTCCAAATTTCTATTAGGTTCTTGTAGCCTATGTTGGTTTTGTTAAAATGAAGAACTCCTAGGTTATGCCTACTTTTCAAGCGTTTGATTTGAACTATAAAATAATGCTTTTTCCATTCCAATGTCCGCCATCCATTAATGTAATAAACTTTACTACAGTCTCATTCATATGTCAACAATATATGCGCAAATTTCAAACGAACTGTTCAAATCTAGTATTGTTAAACATTGACTAGAATATACTTAAGAAGCTGAAATTTTTCATTACTGTCGCTTAAAGATATAACAGGCACAATTTTCAATTCAATCTAAAAGGCCTTGGAAGATTTAGACCAAATTGGAATGATACTACCATAAGATAGAGGAGAAAATCTTGTGCAAATTTTTCTTATATATAAAGACTGTTGTCTGAAAAACGAGCTACAAAATTAGGATAAACCTAGAACAAGAGAAAAACAAATATATTATGAATTAAAGTTTGAGGTTTACATTACTACTAGCATAAAACACTGAACCAATAATCAGTTCTTCATTATATATCTTATTACAGATCTTTTATCTTGTATTACTAGACGACGAGATTTGCGAGTCGCGACCATTGGACTGCTTCAACAGCGAAACTTTGGTTCCCATATTCACTCCGGTCGCGATCAGGATTTTTCCGGCGTTTGCTCTGAGTTTTCCTCCGTTGATAGCCAGATCTATTCTGGGACGCGCGGCCGAAGCGAGGCTTGATGCTTGGCTGTTGGTTATGTTGGTCAGCTCTGCTGGGACCTTTCCGGTAGTTAAATTGTACGCCTGACGTGGGAGGTGATCGGGCAGATTTTTTCTCCTTCAAGAAACTTTTTCTTCTAGCGGTGGATTTGCACCGAATCTGGCCAACGTCTGGCCGAATCTGGCAGGACTTTCACTCTCGCGACCTTTACGGTGTGCCACTTGGGCTGTGCGCCCAGAAACACTCTGGTCTCACGCAGCCTGGAGTTTACTCCGGCCAACACTCTGTCTACGGCCAGACGCATTCTGATTGCAGGCCACGAGCTTCATGTCATTCCGGAAACCTTTTCCGGCAGTTGGCCCCCCTTTTTTTTATTTAAATAACCATATTCCCAAAAATAATTTTCAGAAAACAATTTTATGGAACAAAATTTTCAAAACAAAACAAATTTTAGCTAAAATTTGTCCGTCAATTAAAACCCATGAAGAAAGCAAGTGTTTCAATCAATTTGGATTTAAATATTTTGAAACTAATTTTCAAAGTATAACTTTTCAAATTTATCAATCAAATCACACATACATATAAACAATTATTCATGACAATTTATTTTGTATAGAATTTAAAACACTTATTAAAAAATCAATATATCAATAACAAACTAACGCAACGAATTTAAAATTAAACGTAGCAAAATTTAAAATTAATTTTTAATCAAGAGAATTGATTATCTATACAATCGTAGCTCTTAGTGACATAAATAAACAACTATTTGACCCAAAGATATAGTCACAAGCTGCACAAATGTCTAGTTTCTAAGGTATTAATACAAACACTTCTTGGGGATCCTCACAAGGATTGATGAACACCAAGCCGCAAAAATGTTCAGCTTCTAAGGCATCTATTCGAATATTTTTTTGGGATTCTCATCAGGATTGATTAATACCAGGTCAATATGCTAGATCCACTTAACACGACACCAACGCGAAAAAAAATTAATTAAAAAAAAACTATTTTCCTTTCGCTAATTTTCTAAGAACGTTGCCGTGTGTTGCGTATATCATATCAAGTCTTAGTGTTTGAAACTTATTTATAGAGCGATAATTAAGACATTTTCATCAAGAATTTAGTAATAGGATATATTATCAAATAAGATATTTAGCAGTCTTACTTTCCTTCGAAGGGAAATTCTTTCACTACTGTAATTCCTCTATTTATCAATAAGTCTTTATGATTAATTAATTCACAAATTAATTCAATAATTATCTCATAATTATCTAAATTAATTTAACCTAAGAATTAGTTATTTTGTGTATGACCTTTTAAGTTTCTAATCACTCGACAATAAATATAAATTATAATATTAAAATTAAAATAGGTTTAGTACACAACCAACAAATATAACAGGCGAAATTTATTTTCCAAAATGGATATACAATAAGTTGGATAAAGGAGAAGAAATAGCAATCCAAATTTTTGAGAACAACGATCATAGCACGATTGCAAGGAAACTAATGATTGTAGGGCTATGGCGCATTCAGTGGTACCCAGCTGATCGCCCCTCCTTGAAAGTTGTGATTCAAAATGCTTGAAGTAAAGGGACTCTTGCCATTCCCAAAAATCCTTTTGGCTCCACAAATAAAATAAAGAAGAGATCCACAATGCCTGGAGGCCCTCATAATTAATTTGATGATGATGATGATGATCTAGAAATGTAAGAAAATGAAACGACTCGAACGGTGTTTAAGACCACCGTTAATAATGAGGTATCATCGAACTTTTCTTCTCGTAATGAATGCGATATTGAATATGATGATGATGTAGAAATGTAAGAAATAGAAACTGCTCAAATGGCGTTTATGGCCATTGTTTATAATGAAGTATCACTTAACTATTGCTCTCATAATAAATGTGATGACCTGTTTACAAGCCTTTTCCAATTTGCAATCTCAATTTCATTAGCTGTCTGAATTGGTCACTTGTGCAAGTTTGATCTTAGTGAATGGTAATGTATAACTTTTTTTTTTTTTAGAATAAACTCATTTTTTGCAAGGAGGGGAAACCTAAGGGAGAGGGGATTGGGAATGAGGACCTAAGGGGGCCTACCAACTCACAACTTCCAAGCAATTAGTGACTGGAAGAGGGGCCAATGGACCTTATGTTCTAAACCCAACACTAAGTCCTAACCAATATGGGAAATCCACCTTTCTTTTTTTGAGAATAAACTCGTTTTTTTCAGGGAGGGCACACCTAATGGAGAGGGGATTGGGAATGAGGACCTAAGAGGACCCACCAACCCACAACTTCCAGGCAATTGCTGATTGGAAGAGAGACCAATGGACCTTATGTTCTAAACCAAAACCCAACACTAAGTCCTAACCGATGTGGGAAATCCACCTATCTTTTTTTTAGAATAAACTCATTTTTTCAGGGAGGGGAAACCTAAGGGAGAGGGGATTGGGAATGAGGACCTAAAGGGGACCTACCAATCCACAACTTCCAGGCAATTGTTGACTAGAAGAGGGGCTAATAGACTTTATGTTCTAAACCCAACACTAAGTCCTAACCCATGTGAGAAACCTACCTTTCTTATCTTGAGAATAAACTCATTTTTTCAGGGAGGAGAAACCTAAGGGAGAGGGGATTGGAAATGAGGACCTAAGGAGGACCCACCAACCCACAACTTCCAGGCAATTGCTGACTGGAAGAAGGGCCAATAGATTTTATGTTCTAAACCCAACACTAAGTCCTAACCGATGTGAGAAACCCACCTTTCTTTTTTTGAAAATAAACTCATTTTTTTAGGGAGGGGAAACCTAAGGGCGAGGGGATTGGAAATGAGGACCTAAGGGGAACCCACGAACCCACAGCTTATAGGCAATTGCTGACTGGCAAAGGGGTCAATGGACCTTATGTTCTAAACCCAATACTAAGTCCTAACCGATGTGGGAAACTTACCTTTCGTTTTTTGAGGATAAACTCATCAAAGTAATGTATAACTTTGATGAATATAATATTTCATTAGTTAACCTTAGCATGAGCATCTAAACGCTTTTTTTCTTTTTACATTAACACAACGCAGGTTGCTGTACTATCTCTAATAAGATACGAGTCTGATTAATTATCCTTTTCGGCCTAAAGTCGATGCAGACTTTGACTGGGTAGTCATAAATCCTAATTTCCTCAAGATATCTTTATAACACTGCTACAACTCATGGAATGCAAGTCTTTTCCAATTAATCTGCAATCTCAAATTTTACTCCTTTAAAACGAATTAGTTTTGGCCCTTAATGTCAATAGAAATTTCAAAGAGAAACAAATGCGCGCTTTTAGTTTGTAAAGAGCTCAAGCCATCATGACCCCAAAATCCAAGAGCGGCTTTCTAAACCACAAAATCATAAGCACAAACTTGTAATTTCCACAATCAATAAGCTTAAACGACGATTCACAAGTAGAAACAAAATGACGATAACAAATCGTGAACCTAACGAACACGGCGTTGCATTTGTCTTTGTAGTGGAATAGTCAATAGTCTCAACTCCAAAAATGGGATATAGACTGAAGACGAAAAATACTTAAATGGACAAAATCTACAGGTGGAGTCGTGGATCGTTTGGTCAAAAAAGGCCATGTCGTAAATGGGTGGACCACGGGTGAAGTGGCTACTTCTGGACCAAAGGGTCCATGACCTCATCTGTAGATCCGGTCCACCGAAATATTTTCCTACTGAAGAGAACAAAATTAAACCATGTAATCCAATGTTTGTTATTCAACAGTTCGAAAAGAAAATGAGTACTATGACTTGAGTAAATGATCCCACAATTTAATGCTATAGACTACAAAGTTTATAAAGAGCTCGAACCATCTTGACCAACTTTCTAAACCACAAAGTCCAAGAGTGGAACTATAAGCAATGACTCACAATTTTCATAGACAATCAGCTAAAATAAAAGTTAACAAGTTGAAACTGATGTTGATTGATTTATTAGTGCCATGATAATTCGTAAACCTTACCAACATCGGGTTTGCATCTTTGCAGTAGAATAGTCAGCAGTCTCAACCCCAAAAACAGGTTACAGACTGAAAACTACTAAATTATACCGTGTAATCCAATATTCATTATTCAACAGTTCGAAAAGAAAACAAATACTATGACTTGAATAAATGGTCCCGCCAATTGCATACTACAAAGCATGATTTAATGATTTCCGTGTAACAAAAATCTAATAATGAGCAGAAATGAACATTTAGTGAATTAATTTTGGCCTTTAACGCTTATTGAAATGTCATAGAGAAACAATGCACGCTTTATGTTTGTAAACAACTTGAGCCATCTTGACCGGCTTTCTAAACCACAAAGTACAAAAGCGGAACTATATAAGCAAGGACTTGCATTTTCCAGTGGCAAAGAAAACGATTAACAAGTAGAGGCGAAGTGATGATGATTGATGTCTTTATGCCATAATAATTCGTGAACCTGACAAACATGGCTTTGTATTGTCTTTGTAGTGTAATAGTCAATAGTCTCAACCTTAGAAACAGAAAATTTTTCTAGAGTGGACTAGGTCCACGGGCCCCACCCATGAACCCAGTTTCATATATCCAATTTGAGGACATGTTAACATTAGATAGAGGCTTTTAAGTTTTTATACGCCAAAGAAGCTTTTGTTCAGCAAAAATTTCATATTAGAAGATATCACCATTGAGAAAAGCACGCATCAAGTCAATGTTCAACCGAAGACTAAAAGAAAACAAAGAGAATGAGAAATAGTGGCTTTTTTTTTTTAATTTCTTTAGTCTTTTGCATGACTATAGAAAATTCTTACATCAATTGGGTCTGGGCCCCATTTGTGAACACTATAGTTGTAGACACCAAATTTTTAACACACAATTCATTTTCAAACATTGGGGGACATATTTATATTTATTGGGTCAAATTTTAATTTTTCAATAATCTGGGGGGCAAAAAAATAGTAATTTTTATTTGTAAACATTTTTTATTAGTTTTGGGGGTTCTAAATTCATATTTTACTTTCAGATGGATTTGTTAAATTTTTTTATGATTTTTTCGGATTTAATTGGTATTCTTTTTATATTTTACGAGCACAAGGGCAAAATGGTAATTTTACCTTACAAATGCCATTTTAGCTCATTTCAGGTCCCAAATTTATTTTTCTAATTCTTTAAGCATTTTTTTAAATTTTTTTGATTTTTTTGGGGACGATTGCTATTTTTTCTATAAATACTACATTCAAGGGCTAAATCGTCATTTTATAGTTTAAGTTCATTTTTCATCAATTTTTGAGTCATAAATGCCCTAGGGTTTTAAGCTTATTTTTAATTTTTGATAATTTTTTGAATTTAATAGCTATTTTTCTGTGAATTTTCATTGTCGAGGGGCAAAATCGTCATTGTACAGTTTAAATTCATTTTTTGTCAATTTTTGAGTCATAAATGCATTTCCTAGGGTTTTAAGCTTATTTTTAATTTTTGGTAATTTTTCGAGGTCAATAGCTATTTTCTGTGTATTTTCATTGTCCAGGGGCAAAATCGTCATTTCACACCCTGAACGCATTTTTATTAGTTTTAAACTCTAACTTTTAATTTAAAATCTACTTTCAATTTTTTGGCAAATTTTGAAATTTACTGTCATTTCTTTGCATTAATTCATGATTTTGTTTATTAAAATATTTTTTTTGTTATAATAAAATTAAAATTTTTATTACCGGTGGCATTTCTGTTGTTTTGTAGTATTCTTGGTGACCAAGACAACTAGTACAATAAATACCTCCACTAAAGAATAAAAAAGAGGACTTAATTAGAAAATACTAGGTTCATTATTCCATATACACACACTTTACATTTTTTTCACACACACACTCTACACTTTTTCACACACTAGAATCCTATACACACACTAATACACACTTTTTTCACCTACTAAAATCTTGCACACACACTAACACACTTTTTTCACCTACTAAGATTAAATACACATATTAACACATTATATTCACGCACACTAAGATCAAAAAACAAAAAAATCAAGATCACCAAGAATATTCAAAAAATTTTCAGATTTCATCTTTCCAAAAGAGCAAGGTTCAATCCACCATCTTTCATTCAAAGGTACTACCTTAGTCACTAACTACTCTTTTTACATTTATTTGACATAAAAAATTGCATGAATCTTGTTATTATTATGAACTCTAAGGTTTTGCTTTTCTTTTCTTTTTCTTGAAATTATTTTCCAGATTTTTGTTTCTCTGTTTTATGTTTATGTTTTGTTCTTTGCTGGTTCTTTCTTTTCTTCTATTTTTGTTTCTGGGTTTTCTTCTTGGGGTATTTTTGTTTTACTTTTTCTGGGTTTCTGTTTCTACTTTCTTGGTTTATCTGTCCACCGTTTTTTCTCTGCCTCCATCTTTTCCCTCCTTCAACCACCGTTTCTTATCTCTTTCCGTCCCTCTGCCAATCCAACAGACCACCATTACCCCAGAACCACTGTCCACAGCCACCTCCCTTCCCTCTCAATCTCAAACATACAACACCAACACAACCCTGTCCTCCGAGAACCATCATCACCAATCCACTGCCCAAAACCCATACTCCATAATCCCCAGCTTCTCAACCTTTGCCTATCACTACAAACCAAAATCCCCCAGTTTCCACCCTTCATCGCCAGAATCCATAGTCAGAAATAAGCCTTTTGTCACCACCGACTACCACCAATCCATCACCCGAACCACCAACAACCATCGGAGCTACAATTTGTCTTCCCACCACCTGCAAATTTCCTCCACCACGCAAAGCCACCCCCTAAATCATCACAAAGCAATTCCATCCACCACTGCCTTTGTCTAGCCCTACCAAGCCAGTCCCAAGAACACCCATCAGAACCACAAGCAGCATCCAATAGCCCCTGATTTCCATTCGATAACACATACACTCACAAATTCAATTACAAACACACACACACAAAATTAATCGCGCACAATCAACCAAACAAATCCAAAGCTAGTCACAAAACATAGCCAACAATCACCCAAAACTTTCCCTGTTTCCACCTTAGTCACCATACCATCAAACCACAGCCACAAAATCAGCTACACTCAATTACCGGAACCATGCCACTGCCAATTCAACCACCGCAATTACACACACCACCATAATTAGCCATTCAAAACTCGAATTTCAGTCACAAACCTGCACTCATCAGCCATCAATGTTGCCCAAACCACAGCATAATTATCCCCAAAATCACAGCCATGTCAATCGGCCATTACCAACCACCAGAAGTCTAAATACCCATCATCATCTCCACCTCCCCTCATCAATACCACTACAAAATAGTCAACTAACCCACCTCTTTCGCTGCAGCACTATCGTCGTCTTCTTCCCCCCTCCATCTCCCCTCTTATTGAAATCCCCTGCACACTAGAAATAGAAGAAGACTAGAGACAGTAAGGGAGAGAAGAGCACTACATAAAGAGTGATGCGGAGAAAGAGAGGAAGAAATAGAGAAGAATCTGAGAAGAGAAGAAGAGAGAAGCTAGGAGAAAAAACAAAGAGAAGAGAGAACACGAGAGAGAAAGAAGATCAGAGGGTAGGAACAAATGGACAAATAAAGAAATTGAATAAAAAAAAAAGAGAGAAACGGGAGGAAACGAACAAAGCAGAAGAGAGAATTAAGGGGAGATAGAGAATCAGAAAGAATATGACAGAGAAGAGACGAAGAGAAGGAAGAAGAAGAGGAGCACGATGAGAGAAAAAGAGAGCTAAAGAAGAAGGAAAAACAGAGGGGCAATTGGAAAAGGAAAATAAGAAAGAGAGAAATTGGAGTTAGGAAAGAAAAAGAGAAACAGAAAGAAATAGGAGAAGGAAAAAATGAAAAGAAAAATAGAGAAAATCATGAGAGAAGGAGACAGAACAGAGACCAAAAAAGAAGAAAAGATAGAGAAAGATTGGGTTTGGGGGGAAGAGTTCTTGGATTTTCTGAAAAAAGAAGACAGTGCAGGTGGGCCAATTTGGGAGTTTTAGTTTCTTAAGTATTAGTTTTAATTAGTTAATGATTTTGTTGTGTTTAACTTTAACTTAGTTTTAATTGGGTAATTGAGTTAATTAACTCATTTTAGTTTAATTAATTGTGTTAATTTAAGTTAATTCAGAATTTAATTTATTTTGTTATGAAAAGTGTAAATTTACTTCTTAGCTTTCCCAGCTTTTGATTATTATAGTTGTACCCCTTGAATTCTTTTGTTTTAGCAATTAAGTCCCCCCATATTTCCAAATTGGCCTCTGAATTTTACTTTCATTTCAATTAGGTCAAGCTGCTTGCATATTTGCCCCTATTTACTCAAATTTACTGTTTTGCCCCAATTTACTCTAATTTTGCATCTCTACCCCCTTAGACTAATGTGAATTTTTAATTTTACCCTTTAAGTTTTATAGAGTTTTATTTTTAGCCCCTTAGTTGCTAGAATTCATTTTTTATCTCAATTTGTCAATAGTTATATATATTAGGTTTTGTTTGTTTATATCGAAGTGCCTTGACTTATTTGTTCATTTTGAGTAGTATTTATACCGGGTCTTCGAGAGGTATCCTTATTTTTTATTAATTTCTCTTTATGTGCTTCAATGTGCTCCTACGTGATTTCTTCAATGATTTTTCTTATTTTCATCTACTTTTTACATATTTGTTTACTTTATGCTATTTAGTTTGTAATTTTATTATTTGGCAAAAATGTGATAGAATCAATCACAATTTTTTATTTTGGCATATTTTTTGTATTTAGTTAGTCAATGTAATAGTTAGGCTACATTTCTTATATTTTAGCAAAATCGTGTATTTAGATAGATAAATGTAATAGATAGATGGTTTTATGTTTTCACCCCTAAAAAATTGTAGCTAAATCTCCGGTGTAATAGTTAGGGTTTGTGTGCTTTTGCGTGCTTACGTGCTTAGTTGTTTTACCGCTTTCATTAGGATTTTGCATCCAGATATTATGCTATGTGTTATGTGCTTCTATGTGCTCTTATATGTCTTTATATGTTTATTTGCTTTCAATTTATGTTTTATTATTTGGATTTATGTTTATTAGTTTTTATTGTTCCGTCACCACAGTAGTCCAACACTAGTTGTGGCTTTATCGTTTCCCCGCTAGTCCAACACCAGTGGGAATCCCTAGAAAAGGCTAGTCCAATGCTAGACCCTTAGGCATTTTAGAATTAGGTGCACTCATGTGCATTTTACGTTCCACTTCACACCTTTTTAGTTTTCTTTTTATTTTTGCATGATTTTTATTATTATTACTATTATTTATTTATTTTTGACACGTCTTCAAAATGCATGACATCGAGGTTGCATCTAACTTAGAATTTAGGTCATTTTGTGTGATTCGACTAGAAATAGTCGCCTACTCACGTGGGAAGCAGTGGCGTACATGCCGTTTCTCCCTCCGTGAGTAGAAACATTCAGTTACGAGTTATTGGTCCCCCATACCCGTTATGTTGCATACCCACTTTCTTTCTTCACTTACTATATATTTTTTTTTTTCTTTTTGCATTTCATTTTGCATTCACACTCGTGACTCCTTCGAGGCCTCGACTCAGGTTTCGCAATTAATGTGATAATCTCAGCCCGGCCTCGACATGACATTTCGACCCTCCCGATATTCACATTTAGACTTAGAATTTGCATTCATTTAGCTACATCCGAACGCGATAGAACTTAGGGTTAATTTAAGAAATTTTGATTAAACCTCACAACTAGCCTCAGCTTTGAAGAAAAGGTGCCTTAGGCGCGAGTCTTTGCCTTCCCTTTCTTCAAATGTGACTCCCAAACCTTTTTCTCTCTTTTTTTCGTAAACCGGAGTCGGAAAAGGGTTTTAAATATT
This sequence comes from Mitragyna speciosa, assembly GCA_024721245.1. Taxonomy (NCBI): domain Eukaryota; kingdom Viridiplantae; phylum Streptophyta; class Magnoliopsida; order Gentianales; family Rubiaceae; genus Mitragyna; species Mitragyna speciosa. The sequence goes on along the minus strand of CM045565.1, from coordinate 14,177,099 downwards.
TTCTTAAAAATTTTACTTTTGTTTTGTTAAACGATTTTTTCGGCTGACTTAGTGCACCCTAACTCTATACCAAGTGGCGACTCTATTTTTTTTAAATAAAACCCTTTTTCAAAATTAGTTGGCCAAAACTGTCGCACTTTTTAGTCCCAGCCTTCTTTTATTTTTTAGAATACCATTTTCCTAAATAAACACTTTTTCAATAAAAACTCGATTTTTCTCACACATGCACAGTTTTTCTCCAAAAAATTTCTTTTCAAAAAGGGTCTCGGACCGGACCATCTTTTCGGGACGCGATAGTCAAAGACCCCACCGTGTGTCATTTCGGGGCGCGACAATAGTTTAAAAGAGTGCTACATAGATATAGTGATGTATGCTAATATAAGAAAGTGATATAAAAATACTTATGTAGCTCTATTTTAGACTATAATCTGGGAAGTCATGGACTGAATCTATATAAGAATTTTTTATACCTACACTTATAGTTTGATTGCCGACAAAGGAATAGTTGGAAATGTACATAAGTTGAACCATAGAATAATGGTTTTTTTCCAATCTAATGTTTTTAATCTGCTAATGTACTAAGTTTCAATACAATCTAATTTATACGTCGACAATACACACACAAATTTCAGGCGATTTGTTCGTATCTAGAGTTGCTAAAAATTGAATAGAATATGCTAAAATGCATAAATTTGTCATTACAGTTACTGAACGAGATAATACACACAATTTTTAACTCAAATTTGAATGAGCTTTTATAAAATTAGACCAAATTAGAATGATGACACTCGGGTGGAGGTTCACACTTTTTTTTTTATAATTTATAAATAGGGCTGTCAATTGGGCAGTATGAGACAAGATTTAATAAGTTCATACTCAACTCATATAATTAATTGGGCTATGTTTTTCAAAACATGAGATTCGGGCTTATAAATGTGAAGCGCATACTTTGCTTAAAAAATATTCAGGCTGTGAGTCTAACCTAATGAGTCTATGAGCTCAAAACTATTGAAATATTTCTAAAATTCAATAATTTTACAGAAATGACGAATAGAGTCAAACTAATTAGCAAACTATTATTACTATATATAAGTAGAATCCTTCAATGTAAAATTATTTTTGAAAAGTGAAGCAAAATTTTTTGAAGTGATTAAGTAAAAAAGGACTATCTCCAAGTCTGTACTAACGGGTGTCTAAGTAAAAAATTCACAAAATATATCTGTAAGATATTACTATTAAGCATAAATATCACATTTACATATTGATGTACATATTGAATTGAAAAGCAAATGAAAACTTAATGGTACAAAAGAGTATTATCTTCTAGAGTATTCCATGAAATAGGTTAAGTGCATTATATTTATGGCACAAAAACTTCACTCACAATAATTCATTAGGCTTATAAACACAAAAAGAATATTATGATATATAATATGTATAATATAGTATAATATATAATATAGTGTGTGTGTATTTAAGAGACGAGCCTACAAGGGGTTTGAGTCTCGTGAGGTGTAAGCTTAGCTCAGAAATATTGCGATGCAAGCTCGGCTTGACTTGATATAAGGTTAAGCTCGTTGGACTTTTTTTGGGCCAAGCTCTACGGTCCTATTTAAGAACCTTTTGATAACCTATTTTTCACCTAAAAAAGAAAAAAAAAATAGAAACATACAAGAACGATATCCTAAGCTTCCATGCTATTCTATAGAGATTCCAACCTTTAATCATCGAGGATCTAACTCACTTATTGACGCTTCATTCAAGGATTGAGTTGCAGCTGAACTTTGAATTAAACTCGAACTTCTTGTTTTTGGACTTTCAAGAGGCAGGGGCTCTTCTGAAGCAATGGTGCTGCTTCGTGTGATGTATGCAGGCTCAGAAGGCAATGGGAGAATGATAGAGAAGCTATATAGCATCAAAACAACAGAAGCCATGGTTGGTCTACTAGATGCATTGTCTTGAACACACAACAAGCCAATATGGATGCATCTCAGTATATTTTGCATTGAATCTGAGCCAACCTGGAGGCTGGAATCAATTATATTTGAAGCTGTTCCTCTATGCCAGTTTTTCCAAGCCTAAATAGATTCAATATAGTCAATGATAAATGTTACACATGGGCAATCATGGGCGATAAAATCAATCGATAATTGTAGTTCATTAAGGCTAAAAATATGTATATTTGTTCATACTTACACAGCTCAGAAGGTCCTCATTTTGGTCAAATATGAAATTATAATTCTTTCTACCGGTTATGATTTCCAAGATTAACACTCCAAAGCTGAAGACATCTGACTTGTTTGAAACTAATCCACGCGATGCGTACTCTGGTGCCATATATCCACTGCATAATTGTCATAATTAGGAATAATAAATAGGCTTAAGGCACAATTTAGTGAAGACACAATCAGAAGTTTTAATAGCTATGATTAGTTAATTACCACACACCACTTGTTAATATACGTACACATAAAAACTTACAAGGTCCCCACAATTTTGATAGTACTGGCTACACTCTCATCAAGTTGGAACAACTTGGCCATACCAAAATCTGATATTTTGGCATTCATATCTGCGTCTAAGAGAATATTACTGGCTTTGAGGTCACGATGAATAATCTTTACTCGGGAATCTTCATGTAGATAAAGAAGTCCCTTGGCAACACTTTCTATGATCTTGTAACGTAGATCCCAAGGCAACAATAATTTTTTTGCTTGATCTAAATTTGACCGACAATGCAAATCAAAGAAAAATTATCATTATAGGGACAACATGCTGAATATAAATTAGTAAATTAACTATCTTCCAAACCCACATTATGATCTCAAATTTCTAATTGTGTCAATTGAAATCCTTTAACCTGTATCTTTTTTTATTCAAATAGATAATGAGAATTTTATATTTGTATCATGAAATGACAAAAATCCCAATATGAAGAAAGCTAGTTTGACTTTTTGACGTTTCACATGATGTTGTTTTCGTGTACTTGATATAAAATAATCACTTGTCTACTATTAATTTCATCGTGATTAGTAAACTGGGGGGGTAACTTTTTTTCTTTAATGTAAAAAGCGAAGATAGAGAATTTTAGACATAGTAGGCAGGAAAACATACCAAAGAGGAATTGATCAAGGCTCCCGTTTGACATGAACTCGTATACCAGTAGTCTTTCTGTTTTTTTCAGGCAGAAACCGAACAATCTCACCAAACTTTTGTGCTGAAGCTTTGTCACCAATAAGACTTCATTCCTAAATTCTATTTGACCTTGTCCTGAATTTTCAGACAGTCTTTTTACAGCTATCTCTGTTCTATCTGAGAGAGTACCCTGAGATATATTTTGGAACAATTTCCATAACAAATTAAACTATTTTAGTACAGGCACATGAAGTACATTCTAGCTCTTTCAGTCGCACTGACATTTTCAGCATAAAATTTTCTATCACTGAAAATAATTCACTAAGGTTCTGAAAGTGTAGTGCGTGTTAGTCCTTTTAGACTTTTTTCAACACAATTTGAGATGGAAAAGTCGCCCCTCTAAGTGTCTAAATTGTGGTCCCAAATGGATAGGATGGTCTACATAAGACATCAAGTAACTGAGTTGCCAAAATTGTAGCGCGAGAATAATCAAGCGGTTATGTAGTCTTTTTTGCCCTGTTTAATATGGCTAGAATGATCAAGCTTTGTGAGCGCATACCTTGTAAACAGCACCAAATCCTCCTTTTCCCAGCAAGTTAGCATCAGAAAAATTATTTGTTGCTGCTCTAATTACTTCAAAATCATATTGCACCGTTTCGATCATCTCAATTTCATCTACATACTCACAACAGCAAAACAAAGAATGCTAGATTAACTTGAATTGTTGACTGAAACCACATTAATACTTTTAATGCCACAGAATAATAAGTAATACTTGTTTTTCCTCATATCTTGATGCATGTTTTTGCTTCATGCTCTAGCATTATGCTGTGGATGTATGAAGAAAGCTTTAAATTGCCCAAGAAAGCAAAATTATTCCCTATTGACCCTGAGACCATTGGACTAACACACTTTACCAAAATTGGTAGTTTCAGTTTACAGTGGCACATATGCAGAATGATCAGTTAGCTTGGACGAGACAAGAATATCCTTGAACTTACCCTCATGTGTCTCCCTTTTCCACCAGTTTTGCCATTTTCTTCGGCAAATGAAAATGCCAAAAGCGAGTATTAAAAGAACCACTGTAGAGATAACATAAACAATGATCATGGTTGTCTTACTGTCGTCCTTTCCTGCAAAAACATGATTTAGTCATCCTCAGGAAGGAATGTATAGAAAATTTTGTTTGAATGCTTGTAACACTCAGAAGAAGAAGAAGAAGCTCTTTAGGTAGCTAATGTGTAATATTCATTACAGATGTCTTTGGTTCTGTATGAGAGGACTAGATATGATCTTTTGAAATTGCTAAGAACACAAATTACTTCCCTCTCAGATTGATTTCGTTCACTACCTTAATTAAAGACCCTCCCCCCCCCCCCCCCCCCCCAAAAAAAAAAAAAAAAACAGAAAACAGCCACAACAACAAAACAAAAAAAAAAAAAACCAAAAAACAAAAAATATGGGTATTGAGCAAATTAAAGCTATATTTTGCAAGAGATCAGATTAGGGGATAATTTACAAACTTCCCTTGTGGCATATGTTATATACAATTAGATCATAGTCATTTGCATAATTAGACTTGCAAAACTAATTTGATATTTTTGTCCAACAATTGCTGTTGTATGCGGGAAAAAATTATATATACTCATTACTACGTCTTTGTATTCTGTATTCTTTGAAGCCAGATAGACTGTTTGTAATACCTTTTTGGGGTGGTGCAGGTGATTGTGATAACGCCAGAGGGGGCGGTGGCAGTGATGGCGATAGAGTCACATTCTCATTGAGGAAGGGGAATCCCTCGTACCAATAAATGCAGCTTGGTCCAATGACTCTGGCTCCATCTTTCCCATTACAGCATTGAGTCATATTTTCCAAAGCCCATCCAAGGCAAAGATTGCAGTCTCCAGCATCTAAATTAGGTGTGCACTGCATATATGCATAGATAGTCTGAACATTATTATCACTATTGCTTATTCCTGAAGCAAACTTGCGGAGTGAAGAACCCCCAACTGCTTGATTTCGTAGAGTGTTGCTCAAATTACGCAGCTGCTTTAAATATAGGCTCACATTTGCAGGAACTTTTGAACTTTGAATATTAATACTCGGTTTTGTGGTCATGTTATGAAGGATGTTCTTGCTTGAATATCTAAACATACACCTAGCATACCATCCAATTGCCTCCTTTTGATTAGGACACACTTCCATGATCTCATTGACAGAATCATTAACACATTCTTGACAGCCCTGATGAGTAACGTCTCCTCTACAGAGCGCAATGGCATACACTCTGTCAGGATCGTCACCCACCGAGGAATTATAGAATCCATCGGGACTAATGTTAGAGGAAAGGGAAGAACGAAGGGTGTTCAAATTAGTCTGGTATGTGCTGTTTTGTGTGTAGTTACCTACATCATTCGAGCAGAAAAACTGTATGAAACTTGGTTGAGAATCTGCGAGGCCCACTATAGTTGTCAGGAAGCCAAAGATCGACAAATACCATCTTTCAGATCCCATTATTGCACTCATCCAACAACATAGACAAAAGAATCATCATGCTCACCATAATCCATAACTGCACACAATTGATTCTTTGACAGGACCCTAATTAATTGATCAACTATGACGCTTGGAAAACTGATAGATTTCTACCAACAGAATGTCTTGATGGATGAAAGAGTTGAGCTTACAAGAAACTTTTGGCATCGAATAAGATGTGCAATATCTCGGCTAAATGGAAATACCTGCCGTCGGTAATTGGAAATGACCCGACTACATTGTTGAACAAACTTGAGGTTCCCATAATATGGATGGAAGGGCCCACCCAAGTCAACTTCTACATTGGGTTGACTTGCACTCATTAGATTTACACGCAAATAATTTCACTTATGTTCCGATTTTGCAGTATTCACAAATACACTGCAAAAAAATAAATAAAGAAATAACTGATTTAAGGTCAATGTGAATGTGAATGCGAATGCGAATGGTACTCGATTTCTTTATATAATTTTCAATTAGATCGTCAATTGTAGCTACAGGAATCCACCTGGCCGTTAAGTACTTCATAGAATTTTAAATTATACCATCAATAATTTGCAGGGTAGGGGAGTCTACGGGTTACTTAGACAACGAAAGGAACAAGAAAATGGGGAAAGAGAGAGACTTTGAGCAAATCATGGCATGACTTCTGATAGGAAAGTATAAATTTTTTTTTTGACTAAGTTGTAGCCACTAAATTTTGACAAGGACCCAACTTTATTTATTTGTTTGCTTTCTTTTTTCTTTTCCCCTCTCTTTATTTATTTATTTGCTTTCTTATTTACATCTTTATGGTTTTCAAAGCTCAACAACTTCCAAAACAAAAGAAAAACGCCCAAAGCTACAGAAGCCGATTTTGATAGCTGCCAACGAAAAAATCACTGCTCCCATAATTGCGTCTCTCGTTTTCCTTTTTTTTTTTTTTTTTTCTTCACTCATTAGTTGTAATTTTATTTTAAATTTTTCTTTGAAAATAACCACTTGAATTTTTTATGTCCCCCATTTATAGTTAGGCTCAAAACTTAAAAATGATTTATGTAATTTATAACCAGGTATTTGAATCATAGCATATGGAGCTGGTTGAATTATTTAATCAATCACCAAGTTTTTTTTTTTTTTTTTGCCTTTTCTTTTGACATGGACCTGAGAGAGAGAGAGAGAGAGAAGGGATCATTTCTTAAACCAATGATTTAGCAGTTAATGGACATTAAATCTAAAAATTATTGTGCAATAATCCTAATTTATAGACTAGTTAATTGACTAAAACACTTGCCTTCGTATCTTGTATTTATTTATTGAAAAATTAACTAAATTTCCCAAAAGGATAATATTCTGAACCTATTGCATTATAATTAAAAATTCATTCTATTATATTGGAATGTCAAATTGAGAATAAAAAACTAAGACTATAAACTAAAATGTACTGACAGTCAACATCAACCAAGACTCGTCCCAAAAAAAAAAAAAAAAAAAAATCAGAGATCAAATGCTATGTGAATTTATTAGCCAATTCCCCAAGATTTCATCAAAGCAACCGAATAGCCCAAGTAGCCATCAGTGTACTCCATACGCAAAAAGCATAAGAGATTTTAATACCCACTGCTCTGGATACAGGGCAACTTTCTTTTGGAGAAGCAGTACTGGCAAAACATAAGAGGCTTGCTCCTCCAATGAAGCCTTAGGAAACCTATAGAGGAGAGCCTTAAAGTTCTTTTCTAATGAACAGATTTTAGAGCTATCTAAGCCTTTCCATTTTGTACTTGTAGGAAATTTCTCTCATGGACGGTCCAACATGGAATGTCTTAGCTTAGGAAAAGCTTTCTATCAATTGGTTTCAAGGGACACTTCTTATTGAGAGTGCTCCGAATCTGGCCATCGTTTGGCCAGAAACTCTTTCTTCCAGCGGCGGATTTGCACCGAATCTGGCCATCGTTTGGCCAATCTGGCCGGACTTTCACTGCCGCGACCTTGTCGGCGTGCGACCTGGGCTATGCAACCACAAAAGCTCTGGTCTCGCGCAGCCAGGAGTTTACTCTGGCCGACGCTCTGGCTACGGCCAGACGCGTTCTGATCGCAGGCCATCCGGCCGGAAACCTTTTCCGGCTGTTGGCCCCAAAATTTTTTTTTTTTAAATAACGATATTCCCAAAAATAATTCACAGAAAACAATTTTGTGGAACAAAATTTTCTAAACAAAACAAATTTTTGTTAAAATTTGTCCGTCAATTAAAACACATGGAAAAAAACAAGTTTTTCAATCAATTTTGATTTAAATATTTTGAAACTAATTTTCAAAATATAACTTCTCAATTCATCAATCAAATCACACATACATATAAATAATTATTCATGACAATTTATTTTGTATAGAAATCAAAACACGGCCACTGTTAAGAAATCAATATGTTAATATCAAATTGAAGCAACGAAATTTAAAAATGATTTCTAATTAAGAACATTGATTATCTATACAAACGTACTAAACAATTAACTTGATCCAAACCCCTTAGTGACATAATAAGTTATAGATACGTCAATGTGACACAAAGATATAACAACGTCAACTACAAGCCGTACAAGTATCCAACCCTTGAGGTCTTCACACGATTACTTTTTTGGGATCCTCACCAGGATTGATTAATACCAAACCCAACCAAGCCAAATATTGAGATCCTCACTAGTATTGATTAAAATTAACTTAATATGCTAGATTCACTTGACACGCCACCAACACGAATTTAAGAACGTTTCCTGTGTTGTGTATATCGTGTCAAGTCTTGGTATATGGGACTTATTTATAGATCAATAAAATATCGTGTCTAACAAAAATTTGGTAATAAGATATCTTATCAAATAAGATATTTAGTAGTTTTAATTTCCTTCAAAAAGAAATTTTTCCACCACTATAATTGCTCTATTTATCAATAAATCTTAGGATTAATTAATTCACAAATTAATCCAATAACTGTCTCATAATTATTTAAATTAATTTAACCCAAGAATTAGTTATTTTGTGTGTAACACTTTAGGTTACTAATCACTTACAATAAATCTAAATTATAATCTTAAAATTAAATTAGCTTTAGTACATAATCAACAGATACAACAAGTGAAGTTTATTTTTCCAGAATGGATATACAATAAATTGAATCAAGGAGAAGAAACCGCAATCCAAATTTTTGAGAACGACGGTCATAGCTTGATTGCAAGGAAACAAATGATTGTAAGCCTATGGTGCATTCAGCGGTACCCAGCTGATCGCCCCTCCATGAAAGATGTGATTCAAAATGCTTGAAGCAGAGTGTCAAAAAAAAAAAAATGCTTGAAGCAGAAGGGACTCGTTCCATTCCCAAAATTCCTTTTGGCTCCACAAATGAAGTAAAACAAAAGATCCACAACGCTTGGAGGCTTTCATAATGAATGTGATGTTGATAATGATCTAGAAATGTAAGAAAACGAAACGGCTCAAATGACCTTTAAGAACATTGTTGATAATGAGATATCATCTAACTATTCTTCTGGTAATGAATGTATAAATATGATAGTAATGATGATATAGAAATATAACAAATACAGATGACACAAATTTCGTTTATAACCATTATTTATAATGAGGTATCACCTAACTATTGCTCTCATAATGAATGTGATGATTTGTTTACAAGTTTTTTCCAATTTGCAATCACAATTTCATTATTTGTCTGAATTGGTCAATTGTGCATGTATGTGCTCAGTGAATAGTAATGTATAACATTGACGAAGATAATATTTCATTAATTAATCTTAGCACAAGCATCTAAGCACTTTTTTTTTCTTTTTTCATCAACATAACGCAAGTTGCTAGAGTATCTCCGGTAAGATACAAATCTGATTAATTATCCTTTTCGGCCTAAAGTCGCTGCAGACTTTGACAAGGTGCTCCTAAATCCTAATTTCCTCAAGGTACTTAATAACGCTGCTACAACTCATGCAATGCAAACCTTTTCCAATTAATCTGCAATCTCAATTTTTACTCCTTTAAAACAAATTAATTTTGGCCCTTAACGTCAATTGAATTTTCGAGGTGAGCCAAATGCGTGCTTTTAGTTTTTAAACAGCTCAAGCCATCCTGATCCCAAAGTCCAAGAGTGGCTTTCTAAACCACAAAGTCCAAGAGCGGAATTATTAGCAAGGACTTGTAATTTCCACAATCAATCAGCTTAATTGACGATTGACAAGTAGAAACAAAATGACCATAATAAATTGTGAACCTAACGAACGGCGTTGCTTTTGTCTTTGTAGTGAAATAGTCAGTAGTATCAACCGCAAAAAACAGGACATTGACTGAAAACTACAAAATTAGACCACGTAATCCAATGTTCATTATTCAATGGTTCTAAAGAAAATGAGTACTATGACTTGAGTAAATGGTCTTGCAATTGCATATTATAGACTATGATAAATGATTTCTATGTAACACAAATCTAATACTGAGCAAAAATGAACAATAATGAATTAATTTTGTCTCTTAAGATTTATTGAAATGTCAAAGAGAAACAATGTGTGCTTTTTTTAAAAAAAAAAAAAGAGGTCGAACCATCTTGATCGGCTTTCTAAATCACAAAGTTCAAAAGAGGAACTATAAGTAGGTTCTCACAATTTTCATAGCCAATCAGCTAAAATAAAAATTAACAAGCGGAAACTGATGGTGATTGATTTATTAGTGCCATGATAATTCGTGAGTTGCATCTTTGTAGCGGAATAGTCAGCAGCTTCAACCCCAAGAACAGGATACAGACTCAAGACTACAGAATTATACCGTGTAATCCAATATTCATTATTTAACACTTCGAAAAGAAAACAAATACTATGACTTGAGTAAATGCTCTTGGCAATTGCAAACTACAAAGTCTGATTAAATGATTTCCGTGTAACACAAATCTAATAAAGAGCAAAAATAAACATTTAGTGAATTAATTTTGGCCCTTAATGTTTATTGAAATGTCATAGAGAAAGAATGCATGGGTCATCTTGACTGGCTTTCTAAACCACAAACTACAAAAGCAAAACTATATAAGCAAGGACTTGCATTTTCTATAGCCAGTCAGCAAAAATGACGATTAACAAGTAGAGACGAACTGATGATGATTGATGTTTTTGAGCCATAATAATTCGTGAACCTTACAAACTAGCTTTGTATTTGTCTTTGTAGCGGAATAATCAATAGTCTCAATCCTAGAAATAGGGGATATAGACTGAAGACCACAAACTTAGACCATGTAATGCAATCTTCATTATTCAACATTTTGAGAAGAATGAGTCAAAAAAAAAAAAAAAAAAACATTTTGAGAAGAAAACGAATACTATGACTTGAGTAAACGGTCCCACAATTGCATACTATATACTATGACTAAATTATTTCCTTGTCACACAAATCTAATAATGAGCAAAAATGAGCATTCAATGAATTGATTTTGGCCTTTAACGTTTATTGAAATGTCAAAGAGAAAAAAATGCACGCTTTTATTTTGTAACGAGCTCGAGCTATATTGATTGGCTTTCTAAACCATAAATTCCAGGAGTGGAGCCATAAGCAAGGACTTGCAATTTCCACAGCCGATCAACTAAGATGAGAATTAACAAGTATAAACAAATTGATGGTGATTGATTTATTAGTGTCGTAAATAATAATTCATGACTCTTGTCGACACGGCTTTGAATTTGTTTATAGTGGACTAGTCAATAGTTTCAACTCCAAAAAGGAGACAAAGATTGAAAACTACAAAATTGACCATATAGTGCAATATTCATTATTCAACAATTCCAAAAGAATATGTATGCTATGACTTTGAATAAACGGTCTCGCAATTGTATACTACAGACTATAATTAAATGATTTCCATGTAACACAAATTTAATAATGAAAATAAATATTTAATGATTTCCGTCTAAGAAAAATCTAATAATTGATGATTAATAACGAGGTAAACAGTTAGAAAATATAGGAGAAAAATAGATTAGGTAAGTATAACTACTGAAACTGAGGAGAATAGATTAGGTAAGTATAACTATCGAAACTGAGGAGATCAGCCAGGTATAAGGGGAGATAAGTGTATTATCCCAAATTTTTAAGCATAATTCAAACTGAATCATGTTCCAGCTTTTCAAGTTATCATTCATGACGAATACAGGGGAATAATTACGTATGATTAGACAGTCTAAAAGGATTAGTGGACCAACAGAACTACGTGTATATTTTTATATTTATTGTCCAAATTGAGAGAGGCCAATTTTTAGCTGTTATGTGAATCCATGATCGTTGAAGTTTTGTGGTTACTGGATGAAAGTGGCAAGTCTTGATTATTAGGCTCTATGTTACGTTCCCAATCTTCATGTATATCATCTGGAGACAGGAAACACTTGTGAGGCATTTCTAAGGAGTTCAATTTCTCTTCAAGCATCTCCACAACTTTGTTCATTCGTCTGTACAAACCCAATGCTGCTAAGATCACCCCAGTTACCATCTCCTATTCACCCTCAGTTCCATCTTCCGTTCCATCCCCATAGCCTTTCCGTCACTGACTTGGTCATAGACCCTCGAGGGGAAGTAAATTTAGCTCATGGACTCAAATCTTTCCCTCTGCCTGCCATTTACATCTCTGCAACCATAAAAAATATATACATCTGTTTTGTATGACTGTATATATACACGATAGATAGAATTTTAATTGTTGTTATGAGATAATTCAAGAGGGAAAAGGGAGTACTGAATGTAAAAGAGTTGTGGTAGGGGGATTTATTTAATTACAATTGCATTGGGTACAATACATTTAACAGAATCATGATGAGAATGGAAATTCAAAGGGTAATGTTTTGCCCTTTGTGCTATAGTGAAATTAATTGTATTGTAATTGAGGTTGAACTACAAAACTCTTTACTTTCCCTTTGTAAAGTTCATTGAATTTATAGTATATTGGTAATTAAAACAAATCAATTCCTCATACGAAACTATTACAAAACTCTTTACTTTCCCTTGTAAAGTTCATTGAATTTACATTATGCTGGTAATTAAAATAAATCAACGCCTCACACAAAACCATTTATCTACCCTTTCACTGAATCCTCATACAATGAATCTTATTATAGTACAAGAGGGCATTTTAGGCATACTTGAAAACTAACACCACAAAATGCAAAGACTCCAAGACTCACCATACTTTTAATATATAATATATATATATATATATATAAAATAATAATATAATAATAATAATAATAATAATAATATAATATAATATATATATATATATATATATATATATAAATTACCTATTTTTTTTCTTCGATACAAGGAATTGCCATACCTTGGGTCCTACCTTCGTGTATGGAATTGTAACTTTGAATTTTTCTAGCTTTCCTTGCCTTTATGCATTGTTGGTTAACTTGTTTTTTACCTTCTTCGGAGAGAGAAGCATACCAATTCCTTTTCTGACCTTTTTCACAAGGTTCACCTTTACCTGAAAATGATCAATAAATTTTATTTTACCATTCTACTTTAGTTGAAGGCGCGAGAATGAACGTAGCCTATTTGTCAAATAGCTTAGCTTGAATAATAGTTGTACACTAAAGTTGTGAACCTTGTGATTCAGATTGTGTTGCTGAATTTTGACTGGCAGCATTATGTTCCTTCTTTGACTGACTGCGTCTCTCATTGTACTGCTTTCGCTTCTTGTCAGTTAATGAAGTGTACCAATTATTGGTTTGTCTTCTTTGATCCTTGTTCCTTCTCTGTTTTTCCTTCTTTCCACTAATCATAGGGTCAATTTCATCTCTGTATTTTGAAGAATAAAAGGTCAATAATAAATTGAAATTTTAGTTTGTTGAGTTGTGTATTTCTGAATTTTTTCTACAGCATAGGAAGTAATTCCAAAATCACTGATGTAATGATTAACTGGAGAACTCCTAACTTCTTAGTTAATCTTTTTAAGGTTTTTATAGTTGACATTTGACACCAATTTAAGGTTTTTAAGGAAAACTCGAACAATTTAGATAGTTAATCATAGGTAATTTAGATAGATAGATAGATAGATATAGATATAGATATACATAGAACATCTCAGTTTGGTTTTTATGTATTTTAGTACACTGTTGATCCCTAAACTTCACATGACTTGCATTATAAATCACATTCTACACGTTCTCAAATACTACCATAAAATTATAACCATAAGGGATGAATTATATTAATATTAAGATGGATGAAAGAACAAGACTATATATGAGTGGTCGAAAACACAAGGGAATAAAACTGCAATTTTTTTCCATGGTTTATTTCAGCTACAAACATATATATAATTGTCATACTTACTTAGCTCAGAAGGTCCTCCATATTTTGGCCATATCTGAAATAGCAATTCTTTTTGCCACTTATGATTTCCAAAATTAATACTCCACAGCCGACGACATCTGACTTCTCTGAAACTAATCCATGCATTGCATGTACTGGTCCCGTTTATCCACTGCATAGTTATCATAGTTAGATCTAATAAACAAGCTTAAGGCACATTTTAATAGGGACGAGAAGAATTGTTAACAGTAATAGGAGCTCACATACGTATACACACATATATGTATATGAAAACTTAATGGGTTTTGGCTACACTTTCATCAAGTTGAAACAACTTGGCCATACCAAAATCTGATATTTTGGCATTCATATCTCGTCTAAGAGAATATTACTAACTTTGAGGTCACGATGAATAATTTTTAGTCGAGAATTTTCATGTAGATAAAGAAATTCCTTAGCAACACTTTCTATGATCTTGTAATGTACATCCCAATGTAACGATGAGCTCTTTACCGAATCTAAATTGGATTCAACAAGGCAAATAAAAAAAATGATCATTACAGAGACAAAAGGTTGAATATAGATTAGGAAATTAGTTGTCTTCCAAACCCACATTAAGGTGATGGTATTGTTAGAGCAATTTATTTCTTGACAGAGCAATTTTGTTCTAACTAAAAAAATTACGCCATACTTGCAATAATAATTACTTAAACTTATCCCTCTTAAACCATACTACATACTTCTTTACCTGGCCTTTCTCTTCTTCACTCTCCCAAAATCTCTCCTTTCCCGCCAACAACAGCTACCTCTCCAACCATCATCATATCCTCTCTCTGTCTTGCTCCCTTAAATTAATACTCCATCTTCCTTAGTTTTCTTCATGTACATAATCTCAAATCCAGAATCTAAATTCCATAAATTGTTTTTTAGTGTTTCAACATTCAGGATTTATGAATAAATTTGAGGATCATAAATTATTTGGATATTAAGCATTGTGACAGCCCTAAAATGGAGACTTTAGAAAAAGAGACATAGGAAGGAAATGAAGGGGTTGAGGTGTTGGATATAGGGAAAGGAGACGGAAAGATAGAATATATGAGTGAGGAGAAAGAAGAAGGGGGAGAAAAGAGAAGATTGAAAGGGGTGATGCACTGTGAATTAGAGAGAAATGGATTTGCACAAAAAGAGAGAGAAAAAAAAAAACCAATAGAGACAAAAAACGGAAGGAATGCTAAATTCTTCAGGGGCAATTTTGTCATTTGATTAAAATTGCTTTGACAGGATATAAATTGCTCTGGCAATAACATCAGCCCCACATGATCATGTCAAATTTCTAATTGCCTCAATTGCAAACTTTTAACTTCTTATATATATATATATATATATATATATATATATATATATATATATATATTACCAACAGATAATGTGAATTATTTGCATAACAAAAGACAAAACACCCAATATGAACAATGCTTGTTTGCCCTTTTTGATGTTTCACACGTCGTTTTTTTTGTCTACTTGACGTATGGATTGGGGGTGAGCACAATCGAAAAAAATTGATTTACAGACTGATTTCTTAAAATCGGTAATTTGATAAAGCGGTTAGTATTTTGGTGTATATTGAATTCAAAAGGTTGAATTTGGATTAGTATTTAGAAAGAGGGATTTTTGAATTAGTATTACCGATTTTAAATTCAATTCAATAAGTTCTTATTTTCAAACATACAAACATATAAGTTCAACTTATTTTAAGCTTTAAGTTTACAAAGTAATATATATAATTGTGAATAAAAATTTATAATGATTGCAATATATGCTTACATGTGTATATAAATATTCATTTATTAACAAACAACTTATTTATAATTAAATATAAGTATGCAATATTACCAATTATGAAACGCAACTATTTAATGTACATTGAAATTAACTACTTAAAATTTGCATAAGTTTTTTTTTTTTTTTTTTGAAGTTTGAAGGATCATTTGTTGATTAATGAAAACTGAGTAAATTATTTGATTGTATAATGCTTATTGAGACTAATATATATTTTTTCAATGTTAGTACAGTTGTTGGGCCCGATTTTTTGTTCAACTCAACAATCTAAATTATTGGTAATTCAGTGAATACCAAATTTTATACCAAATTCAGATTATGAAATCAAATTCAGTAAGTCTGAGTTTGAAATCAAGTAGGTTAGTGTTTTTATAAGCAAAATTACCGAATTTGCTGAATTTATTTTATTAAATTACAAACCGAATTACACCCTTAGTATGGACAATCCCTTAATCTACCATTAGTTGATCATAGTCCCTTATCTACCATTATTTGATCATTACAAATAAACTAGTGATATGGGTTAATTGATGTAATTGGAATTTGGAAGCTTGACGAAAACAAAGATAAGAATTATAGAAATAGTAGGCAGAAAAACTTACCAAAGAGTATTTGATCAAGGCTCCCATTTGACATAAATTCATAGACAAGAAGTTTTTCTGCCTTTTTCAGGCAGAAACCCAACATTCTAACCAAGCTTTTGTGTTGAAGCTTTACCACCAATGCGACTTCATTCCTAAATTCTATTTCACCTTGTCCTGAATCCTTAGACAGTCCTTTAGCAGCTATCTCTTTTCCATCTAAGAGGGTACCTGAGTAATCCGTTGGAACAATTTCCATAACAAAACTAAACCATTCAGTACAAATACATGAAGTACAAAACATATGGCACATTTAGTCATACCGACATTTTCAAAATAAAAGTTTAGTCGCTGAAAATAGTCCTTTTGAATTGTCAAAAATCAAGGGTCCAGATGGGTAGTTGCTTTACGACTTTACATGAGACATCAAGTAATTGAATTGCCAAAAGTGTAGTCTTGAGAACAACTAGAAGATTATTTAGTCGTTTTGGCCTGTTTGATTCGGCAAGAATGATCAAGTTTTGCGAGCACATACCTTGTAAACAGCACCAAAACCTCCTTTTCCCAGCAAGTTAGCATTAGAAAAATTATTTGTTGCTTCTCCAATCACTCCAAAGAATGCTAGATTCACTTGAATTGCTGACTAATCCACATTATAATGATTTTGATGACTTTACATATACAGAATAACAATTTCTTGTTTCTCGCCAAATGTTGATGCATAGCATAGCATAATGCTTTAGTAGCATTCTACAATGGATTTACAAAGAAAATTTTAGATTGCCTCAGAAAATAAAATTATTGACCCAAGAAAGTGAACTTCATATCAAGAATCATCCTGATCTGTTATTCCTTACGAACATATAAAATAACTTAGAAGATGAAGAGGATGGTTCTTAAACGGGGAATGACCAAGCAGACAATGCATATCCTGTATTATATGAAATTTATCGCCAAAAACAAGTACTTTGCAGCTATAAATTAGTGGTTAAGTGGCTTTAATATGGGATACTTGACCATGAGACCACTGGCCTAACAAACTTTATCAGGAGTGGCATTCATAGTTTATGGTGGAACATATACAGAGAAGGTTACAAGAATATTTTTGAACTTAATTCAAAGACTCGACCGAGTTGGTGGAACATATACAGAATGATCGATTAGCTAGTAGGTTACAAGAATATCTTTGAACTTACGTTCAAAGACTCGCACGAGTCATCTACGACTCGGGGGAGTAGTCACAAGAACAGAAGCTTTCGGTCCAATATCTTTGCCAAGAACTCATCAAAACTCGATTGACTCAGACCGAGTTATCTCCCGAGATGCGGCCAAGTCATGGCTAAATGTCCGAGTCAACCGGGCCGAACCAAAAAAACCAACCTCATACTTTCACCTCCACACCAACCACCGGTAATCCACCACAAGATTCCACCTCCACTTCAACCACCAGCAAACCACCACAAGATACAAACTGCCACCCCAGTGACCACCAAAAACCCACCACTGCAACCAATCAACAACCACCATCATCATCGACTCCTTCCTTTAACGAACGGTCACTGCCCAATAACCAAGACATCCACCCATGGCCATCAAAAACCAGTATCATAATAGCTAACCCTTGAGAAACACAGAAAAAGAGAGAAAAAGAGAGAGGTCGTGGGTAGTGGTGATTCGGCGAAAAGAGAGAGGAAGAGGTGGAGGGCATCGGATGAAAGAGAGGAAAGAGAGGGAGAGGCGGTTGCGAGGGTGGTGGAGGAAGGGAGGGATCAAGAGAAGAGGGAGGTGGTTGTGGTGGATAGGGGGACAAAGACAGAGAAGGGTGGTAGGTAGAGAGAAAAGGGATAGGCAGAGACAAGAGGGAGGGGGCAAGGGAATCAGTGCAAGAGCAAGAAAGAGGGGGTAAGGGAATTAGAGAAAAGAAGAGAAAAAAATTAAGAAAAGAAATAGGGAATTAGTTTAGATTAGGAAATAAAAATAAAAAAATTAAATATTTTTATTAAACAACTAACTTACTGTAGACTTTTAGTTATATGATATGGGTATGCTCCATTACAAATTGTCTTCTGACATTTTAATTTTCAATTCCCATGAGAGACAATTATAACGCGTGGGTATGCGCTAAAACAATTAAGTCTTCAAACTATTCTTCCATCTACTTCTACAATTGATACTTTTTCTGTGCTATTTTAATTTTGTTTCTAATAGCATTATGTTGAATGCTTAAAGATGTATACCGTTTTTTATATCAGTAAAAATAGTGCATTTTAAAGTTTTTCTTGACTAATTTTTTTGGTTACTTATGTTTAGTAGTTTTTTAATATTTTGAATGATTATTTATAAAATCTAAAATAAAAATTATTTTTTAAATATGTGTCTCTGAGACCGCTACCGCGATTGATATGCTAAGACCGCGACCGAACAATAAGTAACGCAACCGCAACCATAATTGCGATCTTAAACCATGGAACTTACCCTCATGTGTCTCCCCTTTCCACCAGTTTTCCCATTTTCGTTGGCAGATGAAAATGTAAAAGATGAGTATTAAAAGAACTGCTACAA
Source organism: Mitragyna speciosa (assembly GCA_024721245.1). Lineage (NCBI taxonomy): Eukaryota > Viridiplantae > Streptophyta > Magnoliopsida > Gentianales > Rubiaceae > Mitragyna > Mitragyna speciosa. The sequence continues at coordinate 14,158,122 of CM045565.1, read as the reverse complement.
AGATGAGACAAATGATGATAATGGCGGTCTTATTCTCATCCTTTCCTGCAAAAACATGATTTAATCATCCTTAAATAAGCAATGTAGAGAAAATCTTGTTTGAATACTTAAAATATTAGGAACAAAGGCTTAATTGAATATGTGTCTCAAAATTCATTCAAATTTAATGATAACATATGATTCATATAGTGAGATAAAAGCTTAGATGTTGTTGTTGTTGCTGCTTAAAACATTCGGAAGAAGATGCCCTTTAGATAACTAACGTGTGATGTACATTCCAAATGACCCTGGTCCTGTCTGAGAGGACTACATATGATCTTTTGAAATTGCTAAAAACACAAAATTATCCCCCTCTGAGATTGATTTCTGTCCACTACCCTTAATTTAGTGGGGAAACAAAAAGGGACGAGCAAACACAGCTAAGCTTTCCAGAGATTAAATGAAGAAAAAAATATTGCATACTTTCCCTCGTGGCATTTGATAAATATAAATAGATAGACTTACAGAGCTAATTTGACATCTTTGACAAGCATTTGCTTATGTAGGCAGAAAGATAAAAGATATATAATACCTTTGTGTATATTTTGAAGGCAAATGAACTCCTATTCAATACCTTTCAAGGGTGGAGCAGGTGGCTGTGGCAGTGGTGGTGACCGTGATTGAACCACCTTCTCATTCTAGAAGGGGAACACCTCATACCGATAGCTACAGCTTGGTCCAAAACTCTGGCTCCATCTTTCCCATGACAGCATCGTGTCATAATTTTTAAAGCCCATCCAAGGCAAAGATTGCAGTTTTCAGCATCTAAATCAGGTGTGCACTGCATATATGCTTAGATAGTCTTAACATTACCATCATTCTTGCTTTTTCCTGCAGCAAACTTAAGCAGTGAGGAACCCCCAACTGTTTGATTTCATAGAATATTTTTCAAACTATTCAGCTGCTGTATAAATAGGTTCAAACTTGAAGGAATTCCTGCACTTCGAAGATTAAAATTCGGTCTCATGTTCATGTAATCACAGATGTACTCGTTTGAATATCTTAACATACAATAAGGACACCATCCAATTGCCTCCTTTTGATTAGGACACAATTGCAGGATCTTATTGACAGAATCATTGACACAAACTTGACAATCATGATCACCAACATCTCCTCTACAGAGCACAATGGCATGCACCCTGTCAGGATCTTCATCGACCGAAGAATTGTAGAATGCATAGGAACTAATATTAGAGGAAAGGGAAGAAAGAAGGGCGTTTAAATTAGCCTGGTATGTGCTGTTTTTTGTGTAGTTAACTATACCATTTGAGCAGAAAAACTGTGTGAAATTTTGTTGAGAAACGGTAAGGCCAACTATAGTTGTCAGGACGCCAAAGAGTGACAAATACTTGCTTGGAGCCTCACAAATTAGGGGGTTGCAATTTCTCACAAGTTGAGGCTATGTAACTTTTTGGCATTTTTATGTGATTGTCTAGCATTCTAATATAACTGTCCAAGATTGTGGTGTAACCACATTTTCCCCAAAACACCTCGTTTTTTCTGTTTTTTCCTTTCCAAAATTTACCAATATAGCACATATCTCAGCTATATATTTTGCCACGTTGAATCATAGCTATTAACTTGTTATAAATGGCACTTATGAGGCCTCAAATTCGACAAATGCCATCTTTTAAAGCCCATTACTGCACATTTGCACTCATTCAACAAAATAGACAGAAAGAAAAAAAAAAAAAAAAAAACTCATACCCCGTAATAATCAGGAGTTCAAATTTCGGGAACAAATTAGAAGATGCATAATTGAACTGAACAAAGCTGATTCACTGAGGTTTGGAAAACCTACAGATGACCTTTTATAGTGTTTATCAACATTTGTACCAACCAAATGTTGTAACTTACTAGTCAATGGAAAATGGTGAGTTTTGATAAGAAAAGTGATAATTTTATGTGAAAATTTATTGCAGTTCTTAAAAAATTTACCATTTTCTTAGGAATTAAAAATGTTGCAGAGCAATATTGTTTTGATGGATGAATATTAATGAGTGATGTTTTTAGAAGATTTTTTTAAAATAACATTTTTTAGTAGATACATCTGAGATAAAAAAAAATTCTTAGAAAACCTGTCTAAAAATGGAAAATAATCATACAAGCCACACCCAGAACGTTCAACACTGTAGTATTGTTTTGATGGATAAAACAGTGACGTTTTTTAGAAAATTTTCTATAATCATGGTTGTTGAGTAAACGTATTTGTGAGATAAAAAAAAGTTAAAAAATATATTTGAAAAATCAATTTTTAAAAAATTGTAGCATCTGTGTTTTAATCAAGTAATCAACCACAAGTCACGGAGAAAAATGATTCAGCATTTTTTACTTTTTGGAAATTTTATGCCGTGAGAACTGGAAATCTCTGAAGAAAGTCGCAAGATGTGTAATCCATTTCTTTTGAGTTCCACAGTACAACAGTATGAGGAGCCGCCCCAAGTCAAGTGATGCTTTGGTGGTGACATACACTCACCAGATTTAGATGTGAGATAATTTTATTTTTGTTTAAAGCATCCAAGTTTACATGTATGATAATTCCATTTTTGTTTAAAGTATTTAAACTCACATTAAATAACAAAAATTACTACACCAAAAATCAATTAAGATGCTATGATATTTGTAAAGCATAGGTGGGAAATTCTTAGGTAAACTGAATCACCGCTCCGCCCGTGAACCTTGTGACCTAACAGAGTGCAACATAAGTATAATGATGCATACTGACGTAAAAAAGTAATATAAGAATATTTATATGACATTATTTTAGAGTATAATATCTACAAATAGAATCGTGAACCCGATCCATTAAACATATACTACATTTTCATAAATATTTATATATCACATCAACTTGTATTGCAAGTGAAAAAGTTTAATTTGTGCCAAGTATGATACTACAAATTAAACTAAGACAAAATTGGTAGAGGACAAGCTGTTAATGTCAAAGAAATTTTTCTAGGGTGGATTAAGTTCATGACCCCACCCCTGAACCATTGGGTCTAGGGGTGAGGTCATGAACTGGTCCTCCTAAGAATGACTCAACAAGATGTTTCCCGGCAATATTCTTGTAAAGTGATTAATGCCCATGCTGGTAGGAAATCATCAGGTGGGGCCGGCATAAATTTTAGCTCAATTATGGTGTATAATGGAAATTGTCGTAATGATGATATTAACACATTATAAAAAATTTACAAACTTTTGTAGCTAGTATGTACTAGACAGATGCTATTTCAGTTCGAATTCTCAGTGCCAATTTTTTAGTACTAAGCCCAATGTTATTCATAAAAAATTATCATCTTGTATTTATATTCTAATAATTGTTTGATTTATTTGTGCTAGTTTCGCATTGTTGGGCCCAATGCCATGTATAAGAAGTTACCACCTTGTGTTATTATTAGATTTATCTCAAGGGTAATAAATGTAAATATAAGGTGGGAACTCCTCATGAATGGCACTAGATTTGGTACTGAAAAACTGATATTGAAAATTCAAACTGCAACTATTTACCATGAACGAGTCCCATGGGTATGAGAATATGACTACCAGTAGTTCAGAATTTCTTCGTGGAATTTTCAATTAGATCATCAATTTTAGTTACATAGAATCTTTTGGCTGTTAAAAAGTTTTAACTCTTACCCCACGTTTTGTGTGTTGGAATAGTCTATAATAAAAAGGTCTTTTCACTCAAAATGCTTTTCTACACAAATTGAACTGGAAAAAGATTTGTTAGTCCATTATTCAATAACTCAAATCAAAATGGAATATCTATTCTTTTTCCAAATTTTAGAATAATCATATTTAAATGTTAGAATGGAATAAAATCTATATTAATTTGACTTAATTTCTCTGAATTCTTTGTACTAAGACATAACATTTTTACTATTTTGTTTGCTTGTGATATGCATTATTCGTAATAAGTTTTACAAATTTTAAAAATAAAAAATTTAAGAGGTATATCCTTGAGTTAAAAAGAATGATAATGATGAGTAGAAAAATGTATGAAAATAAACTTGACCCATATTATTTTGGCCTTTTTAGATTGAAGTTGAAAGGGACATTCCCTGAATTTTGTTGAGGAATGAATTTCTAAGAAAAAGGTGAAATTAGCATTCTTGAGAGAAAAGGTTTTCCAATTTAAAATGTTCATACAAAACATGAGAATGGAATAGATAAGTGGGAAAATCCTTTTTATTTGAAGTCATTTCGCGTATCAAAGATGAGGTTACATTATACAACTGTAAACATTAACTATAGTTGTGAGCATGCAAAAATTTGAGATAGCCATTAATATTACCCAAATTTAACTGAGATGTACAAGGAAAAAAGGTAATGATTCAAATGATTTTAATACTTAATTCAAACAGCAAAAAAGACATACATATCAAGGGATAAAGTCTCGTAATAATTTTTTAAGAAATTCTATTCTTATTAATAAAGTACATGAGTTACTCTACCCTTTATCAATTAGCTTTGGGATGGAAACTCATGTTCATGCTCATTATTATGGTATCAAAAGTTGAGTTTTAGGTTTAAACTCATAACTGTCATCCAAAATTCGGTCTCGATTCCTCTGTACAAAGTCCCACATTAATTTCCCAATCCTAATAATATAGTACATGCGCCACTCCATTCACTATTTTGTAAGGAATCATTTTCCTAATTTGCCAATTTTTCAAGGAATGATTTCCTAATTTGCCAATTGCTTTTGGGATTGAACCTCGTGTTCTTTATCAATGTATTAGTTCAATATCGGCCAATTGGTTCTAAATAATGATATTCTAATTTGTCAATTTGTTTTGAGATGAAATCTCGTGTTATTTATCAATGTATTGGATTTGATATGGGATAATTTGTTTTGAAATAAAGCCAAATTGATTTCCCAATGAATCTTATCATAATTACTAAAAGCATACGTGTCACTCTACTCATTATTTTCCAAGAATCTTATCCTAATTGGCCAACTAATTTTGAGTTCGAAACCCACCTTCTTTATTAATGTATTGGTTTTGATATGAGCTAATTAGTTTTGAGCTGGAAATTCACGTTCTTTATTATTGTATTGGTTTTGATATCCACTAATTGGTTTTGAGATGAAAATTTATGTTCTTTTTATCAATGTATTGGTTTTGAAATGGAAGCTCATGTTCTTTATCAATATATAATTTGAACACAGCTAATCTTTCGACAAATTGATACAAGAAAGATCTATTTATTTTGTTGATGGTATATACATGCAAGGTGAAGGATAAGCAAATGGGAGTCCTTCACGGGGAAGAAAGAAAATTTAAGCAAGTATTTGGACGACTTTGACAGGGAAGGGCAAAACTCACGATGCAGTAGAGGATGGTCCTGGACGGTGAAGAAAGCCAAAATTTTCAAAGCACATTTCCCCATAGACGTTCAATTTGGTGTAGAATTTGTTGTTCTTACCACATCGCTTTTTTTATTATGATAGTTTTTTCCTTTTCTTTTCTTTTTTTTTCCTTTATTTTTTTGGTTGGCCGTACCGTTTTGGCTTTAAATTAAAATTGTTTTTCATAAATTTCTTTTGAAGGTAAGGAATGAAGCAAGCAGCAATAAGGGAATGTAAAGGGTGAATTCTTGTCCTAAAACTGAAAAAAAGGTCCATAGTACAGCCGATTTCCGGTTCATAGAATATTAATTATGCGATTAAGCAATTGCCTTACTGATATTTAGTATTAAAAACTAAGGAGCTAATTAGCCCAAGATAAATTATTCTATTTAATGGAGTTCTTATGCACGTAGAAAATCTTATAGTCAATGCAAATAAAAAAAATATTTTTTTAAGAGGATCTATTGTAGGACTCCATCTACCCTCTTAGTAGTTCGAATTTATGACCTATAGATTTTAGGTGAAGTGTCTCACTAACTAATCTGCGCTTCATTGTCCGATGCAAAAATACATGAATTTTCATGGGGGAATGAAATATTAAATCTAATTTTGTAGCAATCTCTTAAGCATCAAAGTCATAGAGTTTTTATGTGCATGGGATGATCAGAAAAGTGTAGCCTTCAATAACCTAACTACATACCGATACAGATGGTGTCCAAGGCACCATCAAGAAAAAGTGAATAAAACTGTTTTTTTCCCTTAACCATGTTTAAGCAAATAACACTTGAAATAAATCTCCAAGAACTGCCCTACCACTGGAAACGAAGGGAAAATATCTTGAAGCTAATATTGAAATGTTAAACCAAATGTTGGGTTTGAATTCAAATTGTCCAAATATAATAACCCCAAAGTATAACTTTGTAGAGGAATATAATTCCGCTGATGTTTTGAGAATGTCAACAAACATTACCGAACATCAGTTTTAGGCATGCGAACAAATGTACAAAATGACAAAAGAGGAAAAAGCACATAGGATACAAGAATCTGCAATACTACAGCTTTACTAAACGTGTATACTTGGCATTTGTAATTCGCACAATAATGCATTAAGTAGCAAGCACATCAGAGAAAAGTATTAAATGCGTGAATTGTCAAGTGATGTACTAAAACTAATAATTTATCACCACGTGACAACAGTGAGCCTTACATTGTATTATTTAACGATATATGGTTGATTTTAGTACACCACATGGTATGCCACATAATAAGCTCGCAATACTTACTCAGCAAATCAGACAGTTTATGTACTTGTATCGGAGTTCTAGAAGTTGAAAACGATCCTAATATATTGAAATTAATGAGAATTATAACTATTTTTAAAAGGTACTCAATTTCTTTAAGTTACCAGGTAAAGGTGAAAATTTTTCTTTATGTATGAACTAAAAGAGGGTCAGCACGAGTGGAACTCCACTCACAGTTCCACTAAGATTTATGCCGCAGCATCCCTAGCAGCTCTTGGAACCAGGTGCATCCTGTCTTTATGGTTCACTAAAATTTCTCTCACAGTTTCCCTAAACACCTCTTCACCATCACATTGCCATGCCAATAAATCACTGTCCTCATCAACTTCTTCTCCACTTGTAGATGGCCCTCCCTTGGGTTTGAAAATCAAAAGAATCACCCCCTTCAAGAGGAATCCTAATGCAGGCAAACGCACAACAGGCACATAACCGACCTTAAATATATGAGGAATCTTGACTTCTTCAAATATCTGCTCCAAGTTTTTATTTCTGAACCTACTTCTCAACTCAAGAAGCTGTTCATCTTGTATGCACAACGCCCCCTGTTTCTCAGAATCTGTAATTATCACACTACGAAGGTTAGAATGGTGCTCAACTAGCATATATAGTATAGTTTGCCTCACAACAGTCTCTTGGCAGCAGCCATATGCCATATAAAGACTCTGTTCCAACTCTGATTCTGTTAGTACCCAGGGAACATCTTCATCTCCTTGCTCTTGACTGAGTTCCTGTTTTGCTTTCTTCTGAACTGAAGTAGGTAAAAGAGCCACAACATATTCGAGTTCAGGTCCAAACTTTGCCTTCCACTCAAGCAGTGTGGATGATGACGTTTCCATCCCGTATGCGAACTTGATGTGAACAGATGTCAGTTCTTTGAATTTCCTAAGGCAGTTGATAAACTTCAGTGTTTGGCGCAAGCATGTTATGTCCATTTTTGGTGTTACTTGGCTATGAGGGCACAGCTTGTTATCAAAAACAGGCTTGTTATCAAAAACAGGCCGGATATGTGGCTGAGACTCACAATCACTGCCAGTAAAGGTGACCGTAATATTCTGCATAAGAGTGATCACAGATGCAAAACGCTTGCAGACTAGTGAGCATTGACTAACAAATTTGAAATCTAGCATCATTGTGAATATGGAAAGAAGGAGCTCATCAGGGATACAATGAAAGTCATTCTGGTGTACTTCTGCCTCGAACTTCTTCATCTTTGGTTTTGGCAGGACCTTGCTATAGCTTCTATATCTCCTGTTCACTATCCTGAATCCATAATTAAGCGGTAAGAAATAAGAATACTGGCACAGAGAAGCAATATGCAATAATTGCATGTTTTGCCTTCTTTAGACGATTCAATCAATGTGGATGATACAAAAGTTCAAATGATAAAAAAGGAAAACTGTGGCACAAAAAGTTTTTCAAAGAACTCTTGAATACTTCCGACACACCAACCCAGGATATCCTCTTTTTTTGTGGCAGCAATTTAATTATCGTTTAACTTCTTCAAAAAGAATATGATATAGAGAACGCATCTTTAACATACAAGTTTCAGGCATTAGATGTAATAACATCCATATATCCTCATAAGTGTGTGTTTTACATATACACGTATATAGATTTACTTCTTAATAAAGAAAAGAAAAGGGAGGATTCAGAACTACAGAGAAAACCTTATTCCTCTAAATGCTAGACCAACAATCATATCAAATTGCACTAATCTAATCTTTATATAGAAGAATCAACTTTATTAAACTTCATTTTCAACATCAAACTAAAATTATAGTAAATTGCACAACGTCAATTCAACATTTGATTTGACATGAATTTCATATAACTCAAAAGCTTACCCAAGCAAATCAACTCACTGGCTAAGCTGAACAGTGACGAATTTCTCTTCACCATTTATGGTTTGACCCTCTTTTAAGGGTTTTTGTCCATTCATACGGAATCATTTAGAAATGCCATTGCAGTCAGACAAATGAAAAGCATTAAGTTTTAAGACTGTTAATGAGATCAGTTGCACTCTAAATCTTCTATACAATTTCATGTCACATTCTAACACTCTTTGACACCTTGATAAATAGATCTTTGGGGATAGTATACTGTGCAAGTAGTAGAAAGTCATATTGATAATACTATTAACCTTAATTATAACAACTTTGACCCACAAACATAAAGATTAATGCAGTGATGCATCACCAAGAAAGAGAGTGTGAACAAGATGCATTTGTAAAAACCATGGAGAATAAGACGATAGGAAACGGAAGTAGTAGAGATGCTAATAGAAGAAAACCAGAAAGGAATACAAAAAGGGAATTATAAGCAATTCTATAGAGAGATACAACTCAGCAGTAGGACAAAATGATACTCATCCGGTCTGAACTTCAACCAAAACCCCTTAACACTCATGAACAGAAGCATTATAATTAAATTCTTGTAATGCAAATCAATTCACATAATATAATATTTCCACTCATGCTTTGATAATAAATTGAAGCCATATTCTTTTTTCACATGTACAAAAACATACACATGCAAAAGCAAAACTGGATTTGAACCTGGCACTTATAAACTGATTAATGTATACAGCAAATAAAATTTGGAGGCAAAGACTACATGGGCAAAACCAAACTTAATAGCTAAAGAAACTGAATATTAATGCAACTAAATGCAAAGGAAACTAGGATCCTGGTTTGATTTGAAGCCTAAAGGTTGAGTCCATATGCCTACTATTGTAACATATTTCAGCATTCACTGAAATAACAGTAATACCCTGAACATCGAAAACTCAAAATATAAAAAAATATTAAAAAAAAAAATTGAACCAGTGAGAATCATAGAACAGGCTTTACAAGCTAAAAACAGATGGTGAATGACACAAATATACTGCCATGGACCTTTCTTCTGGACCAAAAGCTTTTTCTTTAATAGAAAATTAGCATTCAGGTACACAATGAGGTATTTATTCTGGTCATCAAGCATCTGCATCATATTACCTGATGCTAGTGATGTAACAAAAACAAAAGATTGACCTGATAGAACAAGAGGATAATCAACCAATATATCATAATGAAAAGTTAACTTTTGATTTATATGGACCGGATAAAGATGAAGATGCAGAGGTAATTAGTTATAAGTAAATTCATAGCAGTTAGCATCAATTGGAAAATGAAGTTGATGACTTGCCTGCATAGAAGTTTGGTCTCTTTTCTAGTGTAAATTTCAGAAAAATGCAACTTAGATTAAAAAAATTCAGTTTAAATCTATAATGGTACTATCTAAAAAAATTGTTTACAAAATTCAGAAAGCTCCCTTAGACAAACTCCAACTGCATGATTGTTACAAGACTCCAATTTTTTTGCATACTAACTCTGACAAAATATGTACAAGGACAAGAATACTGGTAAAAATGTTGAACTGAATATGCTTCTAGATTGATCTTGATCTGATCCATATATTCTACCTTTTCTACTGTGCCTTGTGTGCTTCACAATTTTCCAAGAGGAAGCATTCTTTAGAGTATCAAGGAAAACTCATTTGATATATCAAAGAAGTCTAGTTTGATCATAGCTTTTCCAAACCTTCTTTTATATAGTCCCAGAACATGGACCTCCAAAACTCAAGAAAATCAAACTTAAACTATCACAGAATTTGAGAGTCTGCAAGGAAAATTGAACTGATGAAGTGGTTGCAACATGACAGCCTCCTCTAATTCACTTTCTTATCATTGCAAGTATATCAGATTATATAACCCTGTCGACTATTTTCTAGACCACCTTTTACAGATAGAGATTTCTCGAGTTCAAAATAATTCTAGATGCCCAGATGACGTTCCTTTTCCTTCTCATGCATGTGGAAACAGCTCCTTCTTATCCATGCAATGAGATCACAGAAATTAATAGAAAACTCTAAAAAATAATACATATGGATAAATCTTAGAATACAATGAAGTGTTACTTGCATTCATTTCCCCTGCCTTTTCCAAAATAGTAACCTCAGATTTTTAAAAAACTACATTCAGCCCTTTGAATTGAAATGGGGTTAGATCATTACATGTATTACTGGCATGCGTTGTATTGAAAAAACAAAACTATGAGAGCATTTTCTGATTTTTAAAAAGAAAAAAAAATCAAAAGAAAAAGGGCCAGAAAAGAAAATGAAAAACTAAAAATAGATATTTTAGACTTCCATCACCCTCTCCATGAATCTCACTACCATGCATATGCGTAACCACCTTTTATATCTACTGTCTTCCAAATTTAACCACCGCCGATTATGCATGCTTAAGCAGTTGTTTTCTCTGCACAGGATCGTGTGTTCTATGTGCATGATTTATATCTTGTAATTGCAATGTTGATTATGTGGGGTCTAAGGGTATGTGACTGTGTGTATGTGCATGTTCTCTGCTCGAGATGTTGTTGATTGTAAGCTCTATGGCTCATATTATATAAGTGCACATGTGTGTTTACTTCCTTTGTGTAGGTGCGAATCTTTGTTAGGAGATATGGCGAATTAGCACGAGAATGAGAAAGGAACAGATGGAAGAGAGGAGAGAAAAGTACGATGGGACTTAGGGCCGGCTCTCTCTCTCTCTCTCTCACACACACACACACACACAAAAAAACAGAGAGACACAGAGACACGCTACCCCCACTAGATTTGCACAAAAACTCTACCACGCTAAAGATGCTTTATGGAGTAATGATATGAAAAAAGGATGCGTCCAATGTCTTAGGCTTTGATGCATGTTTTATTTCTTTTCAATCTTCAAAGGTTTGAATTACGCATTTGCCTACATACACATTCATTTTAGACTGCAGTGAAATATGCATAAGTTGTAGATGCATTTTACCTGTATCGATATGCTTAGAGAAATGGTTGTGATAATCTATTAATGGTTCTTCACATGGTAAAGTTTTTATGCTTCATCCATTAAAAAATCAAATGTTAGAATTCATTTTGGCATAAAATAATATTCTCATTTTGAATGATGTCTCAATAAGAATCAAGATTAATTTGAATGATTACCATTTTTATTCAGTACACGGCATTAACAAATTTAAGAATCCCTGTAAATCTTGGTCATTTCTCTTTATGTACTATAAGTTTACGTGTACAGCTAGGTATGCACAGATACATACATCTATATATAGGTACATTAAAAGCATAGAAGAACCACATTGATCGCGCATGTCACATGCTTTCAGCTATAAATCAATTATGCACAACACATGTATGTGCATTGCGTGAAAACAAAAATGCATAAAGGCAAGGATAACTAACAGGAGATAAAGAAAGTCAACTAACTAAACAAACACCATTAACATCATTTATACTATATTCATGAAAAATTTGAGAACTGACGCAATAATCATAAGATTAACCAAATATGCAAATTAATCAAGATTCTAAAGATACTCTCAAATAACATGAATTATTGTCCCAAGGCATAAACATCAAAAAATCTAAAATGCTTAACATTGAAATCAAAATAAACATGGGACTTCTCTGATTCCTCAAAACAAAAGAATGCAACTAAAATTAAACTGAAATGCCAATATTAGCACATAAATTCAATACAAAAATGCATGGAAATGAAACCCACGGAAAGGGAAGGGGGCAAGACCTCAAATCTGTTTTTATTAAATACATTACTGTTAATGATACCTAGTAAAAGTTCAGCAAAAGAAACTCAAATTACTCGATTAAAATCATGAAATTTACACAAAAGGGTAGCTAAAAGGGTAAGAAATAACAAAATTTAACATGATGATAAACAATTATCTAATTATCTCATCTTAGCAGTTTAAGATTTGAATTAAGAACTGCAGATCATGCCATCCACTAACAGAGACAAGAAAAATAAAGAAATCAAAAACAAACCAAAGATTTCATGGGTTGGAGAGCTAACTGATCCGGGGTCCAGCCTTATTTTGCTGAGGAGCGCCGCGTGAAGCATAGAAGAGGAATGGCCAAAAAGAGGACCGGGAATTGTTTTCTCATTGGGAGAACATTTGCCAGTAGCCCCGGTAATTTGGGCTTATGCCAATTAGATCCTCTTGAAAGGAGTAGAAGGGACTAAGAAGCCCCACAAATGGAGAGGGAAAAAATATTAGGGTCACTAACGTTTTGATCACTTATTTAATTTTTATTTCAAATAACACACTTCATTTTTAAAAAGACGTAACATATGGTCATTCTGTTTATTTTTTAAGTTGAAGTAGACACAAAATTTAAATGAGTAACTAAAATGTTTAAGTAAAAATAATTCAGTGACTCCTAGTCAACATGTGAAATAATTTGAAAGGACAACCCTTGGACACACTTACATGAATGTCAAATATTTTTTGTATCTACTTTAACTGAGAGAGTAAACGGAATGGACAAAACCTTGCATTTTTAAACATTAAGTGTGTTATTTGAAACAAAAATTAAATGAGCGACCAAAATGTTACAATGATAATAATTTAGTGACCTCTAATATTTTTTACCCTAAATATGGGTGAGGATGTGAACAAGCTCGTTTCCAAAGGCACTATATGTTTTAAGCTTTGTTGGAATTTTTCAATGTGTCTAAAATTTTGTTTGAGTATGGGTAATAATTATGCGAGTTGAGTTAAAACTAGCTTCTAACAAGTTAAATCCGAGCCAAGCCTTGGTAACTTTATTTATTTATACATGAAATTTTAATGTGTTGAGCTAAATCAAAAAAAAATTAATGAATATTTGCATTCAAATTTGGTTTAGCTAGATAAGAAACTGATCTCGATTGAGCTCTTATCAATCCGAACTTAGCTCCAATATTAAGTAGTTTGATTCAAGTCCTCCTCCAATATTATTTCTTATCCTACCCCTACCCATTGCCTCGAAGTTTCTTCTTTTTAATTGTTAAGGCTACCCTAAGCTACCCCAGCCAAAAATTGTGTAATGTAACTTGTAAATATAATAATAAATTAGTGGCCATTGTGAAATACATTTTTAATTTGTTTGACAATCTCCATGAAAGCATCACTTTTAGCATCGTAAATTGTTTACACAACTCACCTCCATTTTTCTATATGATTTTCAACAATCCCGTTCAATAAAGAATATGCCAAATTGGCTTGAGTTAATATGCACATGCATGATGGGCAGTGTTGTTCCGTTTAGTCCTTTACTTTTTGCATCACAACCGTTCTCTCTTATTTCAGCTTCCGCACATTTCTTCCTTGTTTTATGTAATTTGTGATTTTGGAATAATATTAACTGTCCTCAATGTCAAAACTTTAGAAATGTAAAGGCCCAAATGTCCAATATCAAAACATAAGTGGCAAAACTTGGAAAAACGAAAATTTTGAAGAATAAATGGGTTGAAATTTTGATGGATTACTTTGACAACTGGTGCCGATTAAGGATTAGGATCTTCTATTACAAAATTTAGTGTTACACTCATGTTACACCACCTCAAACAATGACATGTGTATACTCACTAACCATGTCTATTAGAAAAGGGACACATGTCATTGTTTGAAGTGATGTAACATCTAATTGTGTAACAGAGATCCAAGCCAGCTGATAAGTGTGTCCCTCTTTCCCTTGAGAATGTATCAAAGTAATCACGATTCTTATAGGTTAGTACACGGTATGTGCACAAATTTTAACAAAAACACCCTATTTATACAAATTTCAAATCCAATATGTACTATGTTGTGTTTAATTGTACATTTCCAATTTCAACACTTTAACGATTTATAATGGTTATTTAGCCAAAAAAGAAAAAAGTTTCAAATGGTTGAAATTCCAACAGTTGTAGCTGTGCCCATTGATATCTAAAATATTTTTTTTGGGGCTATCTAAAGTTGTGAAAATGACTCAAATTGACCCATAATCAAAATTATTTTAGCTGCCATCTAAAGCTTAAAGAATACCTCAATTTGCCAACTCCGTCTATTAATCTATCAAATGATTTAAACTTCGAAATTTTCAATCAAATCGTAAAAAATGGAATTTTAATATAATTAAATTACCATTGTTTATAAATTAATTTAAATAACATATTTATCATCTAATTAAATATTGTAATATGTTATTCATATTTGAACAATTGTCTATTTTAATAGTCAATTATATTGGTACACATATCATGATGAGATGGTTCTATCAATGAAATCTATTCGAGTGGCTTCTCTAGTTAAATTGTGGCATGTCATATGTCTATGTCATGATGAGTTGGTTTAGCTAATGTAATCTATTAAATGGCTTCTCCTGTTACATTGGGCCATGTCACATGTCTATTAAAACTTGGCCAATTAAATGGGGTATGTATCATACAAGTCTTCATTTCTCTTCCATCCTTCAAGTATAAATAAGGAGTCACTCATGGAGAAAAAACTTAAACATATGCTCGTATACTCTTGAAGCATCAAGATTGTGGAAGCTCTAAGTCTTCAACAAATTCTTCAAGTTCTTCAAGTAGTTTGAAGTTCATCAAACCCTCTCTTCAAGTCTTTCATATCAATATTTGAAGAAGTCAGCATCAATTAAAGAAGAAGTTTGAGCATCAATTCAAAAACAAGTTTGAAGCCTTCACTCAATATTTGAAAAAAAGAATTGATGACTCTCTGCTAAATTAAAAATTTCCAACAACTGTAACTATTTCTTTTGCATCAAATTTATATATTTTCATATTTGTTGCTACTTTTCTTGTTTGTTGATTCTCTACATACTTGAAATTTTGTTAATTTTTAGCACGCCCGGTAGGATCTTCTATGACTTCAATTTTTTTTTTCATATATTAAATTGCAAATTTTATCTTCCACCTTTTTGCTTCATATATTCAACTACAAGTTTTATTGATGGCTCCAAAGAATAACAAATCCATAGCTGTTCATTGAACAGTTGTTAAATCCAAAATGATTATTGATGCTACAAATGCTAGTGCAAATCCCCAAATTGGTTGGTGGACCAGTGACAAGAAGTATGATAAAAAACCTTCACACAAAGCAATATAAAGGCTCAATCTATATCAACTCCTACTTTTTCCTTGATGCTAACCAAAATTAAGTCTTACATATGCTAAACTTTACTTTGCAAGGATCGATAATCTTATGATGTTTGCTGGATGTCAACCCTCAAGTTTTAGCAATTTGATGGCCAAAAAAAAAAAAAAATTCCAAAGCAACACATAGCGCATTTCATTAAGACATGCAACGATGCGGGAACATTTGATGATCTATTAGTCAAACAATTAGTCTGATTCTTGAAAGACAGAGTTTAAGTGGTACATTGATCTCGACACTGGATCTATTGGCAATTGCAAGCAACTCAACCAAGACTTCTTCAATTGCTTCTATACCATGCTCAACGAACTGTAAGCATATTAGAGTTGATTAATACTTACCAATGAAAAGATGAACTTGTCATAGATTACATCAAGTGGAGAAGTTTAAGTTTGAACTGTAAGGATAGACTTTCTAAAATCTTTGCAATAAAGTTGTCCATTCAAGGAATACATTAGATTTAGAGCTACATTTTACAGGGAATTAATCAAAATACCTTTAAAGAATTGGCTACCCGTGCTCATGACTTGAAGTTGAGCATCGCTGCTAATGTAAAGAATGGTCCACTTGTCCATGTTGCATGTCAAAATAAAGAGAACTAGGAAGTCTAGAAAGTGGCAAGTCTCCTCCTAAATTTGATAACAAGAAGTCCATGGCAATAAATGTGGTACCCATCAAAATCGCTACAGAGACGAGCAGAAGATGATCGAAGAAGTGGATTCTTCAAAGAATAAAAATAAAACACGAAAAAGGTTAACTTAAAGGAGGTGCAAAAGAAAAGTATTCTTTCCTGGGCTTTGACTTGCAAGGTATGTTCGACAATCTTCTCAAAACAAAACTCACTGAAAGGAAGTCGCATGAGCTGACGATCCAAACTGTTGTTGTTACCACCATTTGGTAGGCCATCGACTCACAAGATGCTTCATATTCAAGGATAAAGTGATGGAGTTAGCTCGTCAAGGCAACCTTGCTCAGGGAAGATAAAGCAAGTGCAAATCAAGCTTTTTTAATTTCTTTGCCCTAAATCTCTCTATTTGCAATATATTTTTCAATTTCTTTTGCAAGGTGGTACTTCGTGGTTTTCTTCCTGTTAGTGATAATACGCTGTATTGTTTTAGTAGTGACATGTGGAGGTTTGTCTTTGCAGGGATTTATTACTGCTCCAATATTCTTTGCCATTGAAGAGTTCCCTGAACTGCGTTCTATTCTTGATATGGGATTTGATAATCCCACAAATTTGGATCTTGTCAGTGCTCTGACCTGCAGTTTGTATTTGGATGTTTACGCTTATTCGTGTATGCACGTGATCTCATTTTAAACATTTCTTGAAACCTGATACAGCATCATCTTTATCCATATCTAAAACATGTACCAAATTGGCATTTTGAGCTTGATTAATCAAGGATGTGGTTTTATCAAATTTCTTCTAGTCTCTTCTTTCCTTGAGTTTAACAGTGAATTGTTGTAAGCCGGAGATACCGGATAGATTGCAAAATAGACTTTATTTCCTTGATTAATCAGTTTGTTATTTCCTTGAGCTTAATAGTGAATTGTTGTATTCTGGAGATACTGGACACGTTGCAGAGAGACTTTCCATGATGAAAATTTGATTTTGCTGTTGGCGAAGTAAAGAAACTGAAATTGAGCTTTCTATATTTTTATAGAGTCTGTCTGATCTATTTTGGCATGTTTCAATTTTGAACAGTTGTCTGTTCTTGTACTTGAAAGATATACTGCTGCATTAAATTCTCAACTTTGCATTACACTTACAGCGTAATTGTGGACCGAGTTTCTGACCATGGATTGTATTTGAATCTTGTAGGCTCTGGAATACTTGGGAAAGAGTCAGGGGATACAGAGAACAATGGAGTTAGCTATAATGCATGCCAACATTGCCTCTGCTGCAATTGATTCGCTTCGGGAGAGCGATGATGAAAATGTTTTGAAATCAAGGCGGGCTCTTGTAGAATTAACTGAAAGAGTAATTACAAGAATAAAGTGAAACGGCAGATTAGGTAAACAAAGATGAATTTGATGAGTACCAGAATTTTGTTTACTTTTCTATGCCAATATTTGTGTGACATCAGGAATATCATTCTCAGCTTCATTTAATCTATCGTTCTTCAATTTTTCAAGTTCTTTAGTTCAACAATTTTCAAAGGAAATATTCCTCACTTTGTTGTATGGAAATCGTCCACAAGTTCAATCATTACAAGTTCAATCATTAAGGCAGTCGCATGCGGGATTCATCCTAACTGAAGCAACAAATACAAGGATGGAAAAATTATGTCAGAATGTTTTGGGCTCTTCTGCTAGAGAGCGTATCAGCTGTGGATATTGCAAAAGAAATGCTAAATCTATTTAGGGCATATGCATATTGCATATTGATTTTGGTACTGCATGCATGAGATGTATAAAGGTAACAATAATATTACCTTTTGCTGGTCTTCTTCTTCTCAGCTTCTTCAATCATCTTGATGACAACGTAATCCGCATGTCTCAATGGTATATATCAAAACGTTAAAATCTTGATGACAACGAAATCCGCATATCTCAATGGTATATATCAAAACGTTAAAATCTTATTGAGATTTCTTTGATGAAAATCCAACTGTAAATTAGTAGGCTTTAACATTCCTTACAA
The DNA here is from genome assembly GCA_024721245.1 of Mitragyna speciosa. Lineage (NCBI taxonomy): Eukaryota > Viridiplantae > Streptophyta > Magnoliopsida > Gentianales > Rubiaceae > Mitragyna > Mitragyna speciosa. The sequence goes on along the minus strand of CM045565.1, from coordinate 14,139,747 downwards.
AACCATAGTGCATAAAATCAATTCTTAACTCCATTATCCAAGCCATTTCTGGAGTTGCACAAGATAGGAGTAGACTGTGAACCATCAACTGCAAAAGACATCTTGAGATACAAATGCAGCCCATGCATCCTACAACCAGACAAGCGGGATTTAACATTTAAGACAATAGTGTGATATAACATTTAAAATAATGATTAAGAGATTGAATACGTGAACCTGGAAAATAACAGTGATAATTATCATGAAATGCAGTACGTTCCTTAACTTCTTTGTTTTAAGCAAAGATTGGCAACATTTGAGATGGAAATGCACTAACTATGACCGCGCTTCAGTGCTGTTTCATCTTTCCCAGCTGTTTCTATACTACAAAGATTGAGTTAAATAATTGCAATTTTTAGGATTAATTGAGATGTAAAACAGTGATTTTATTATGTACCATAGCTTATCATAATGCCTCTGTTTCACCCAATAAACGGCAGACAGTAAAAATAGATATCGAAGACTTCATTCACTGAATTAATGATAGAAATCAAGCACTATTTTGTGAGTATAAGTCGTTGCATTTTTCTACTGATTTAGCGGTCTTGTAAGACTCAGATTCATCTTGCATCAGAATGCTGCCATTGTTTGGATGATGTTATACATGAAAGGCTAATTACTCAACAAAAACATGGATATTCAATTGAGCAAGAGAGGATGAAGCTAATTTATGTTGTGTCACGGTGTAATGGTTTAATTCATGCCAGCCAATTTAACCGAGTGACAAAATAGTATCAAAGTAACATATCTGATCTTCTGTGTTCTTTGAGACTAGGGATGTTTAGAGTGCTTCTATGTATGGTGATAATAAGATTGATGGAAATCTGAGAGCCTTAATTTGATTATGTGAGAATTTTCCTAGATGTCCATTTTGAGAAAAGAGGATGGAAATGACTGAAACATTATATGGCATTTCCCAAATGACATAATAGACTTAGAGACCTTTTTAATAATAAATAGCATATATACCTGGAGGATGGGAAATGCCTTTTCTGCAACATATTTTTGAGGGAATGTTGCTCCTCTTTGCTGCAATTTGTCAGGGTGCAGAAAGAGTCTAGCTTTCTGATAAGCCTTCTTCACATGTGAACTTTCTATCAGATTCGTTAATGGAACTGCCAACCATCCACTGTCAGGCCACAAAATCTGAACTCATAAACCCACTACATTAGATACAATTCATTCATTTCACATTAATTCTAAGTAAAGCATGCAAAATTAATATCAATTCCACAATTTCTTTCTTACATGGTGTAGAGTTGAGAGCAGCAATCGGATATCTGCTTCTTTTCCAGTAGACCACAACCTTATCTTTTCATTTAATAGTTCCATTTCCATCTGTTATTGTCAAGACAAGTGAGTATTTAGTGCAATTGGCTGAAAACTTAAAGATGCAACCTACAGTAAGAAAAAGATTTATACCATTTACAATGTGTAAGTATACTAATTTTCTAATAGGTAAAGAAGGGTGAATATAGAATTTGACAATATTCAACCTGATAGGTTTCTCTGTTCTCTCCTAATGTCACAATACGTGACATTGAGACAATTGAATGTAAGGCATTTTACTTTTCGGGTATCAAGGATTATACAAGAGGTCTGGCTCTCAGACAGACATTATCTAGGTGAATGATCAAACAAAAGTTGGCTCTAACAGCTAGTCATCCAATTTTTTCCTTTTTTTTTCATGAACTTTCTTAACAAGAGAAATATAGTTAGAGTTCTTATATTTTTTTGTAAAAAGAACTGCTGCTTCAAAATAAGTTAAGGCTACTAATGTGCTCGTGATAAATTAATCAAGATTCTGTCCTATGACTATGATGGTAACTCTCAATAATATTACTGGGAAAGCATGTGTGCCGGATATTGGTATTCTAAGCACATACAGGTATGGGGACATCAATGTCCTGATGCTTTGGAAACTTAGTTTGCAATCGTCCTGATTCTATAAATGCAAACTAGAAAACCAAGTCTGAACATTAGTATTATTGTTTGTTCCCAGGCATGCTAATAAAGTAACAATATTTAGAGCTTACGTCTGCCTCTAATTGTTGTTTCTGCTCTTCATTTATCCATGTATCTGGTTCTTCATCCTGTAAACAAGTAATTCAAATAGATAAACAATGTTAATTCTACGTCTGTAATTAGAAACAATAGAAGTTTTGGCCGCTCAATGATTAGAATAGGTTAATCAAAAGATTAGTCTCCAAATAGAATGTTAATTAGGGAGTGGGAGTACAATAAATTTATCTTCATATCCTCCGATCTTGTCATCCAATTTTGGTCACATTCAGTCTCTGGTGTCCAAACTCAGTAAGCTGTATTTTGTGGCCCATTATGATTTTTAAATGGGATGAATCACTTCCAGGCTGCAGAAAGGATATGTTCACAATATGCAAAAGGCTTCTGGTCTTTTTTTTGGGAACACACAGACTCACAGCATCACTAGTTGGTTTTTGGGCAACCAACACTTTCTCGAGAATTAAATAACTTTTTGTAGATATTATGAAGTAGTGTTTTTCATATATGCAATGCAATTTCTTAATCATAACTGCAGAAGGAAGAGTATATACCCCTACAGCATGTGGTGATGCATTTCCATCTTTATGCCCATCTGAAATTTGATCTGCACCGAGCATATCTGCTGAACAATATGTTTGGAACTTTTCTTTTGCCCAAGCAATAGCTTCATCAACACCAACTGCTTCCTCTGCCCATTCTCTATTGTCAGCATTGATCTCAATAACATAAGAGCTCATTACTTCATCTTCATCTTGCTCAGTGCCTTGCTCTTGCATCATCTCATCTTGAGTTCTGCTGGGCAAGGCAACTGCCTCCTGGTCTTGACAAAGAGAAGAGACTACAGAGGAGGGTGAGTTGTGAAGCTCTAAACCATCTGCTGACACTTTTACACTGCCATATGAATTCGGTTCAAGACTTATGGTTTCAGGGGATGGATTCCTTTGGCAGAAATTGAAATGAGAGCCTCTGAAGTTCTGATTGTAGTCATATTCAACGTCGTACAAATGACAACTGGACGAAAATCCTGGCATGCCCTGCTGCTCCGGATGTTCCTCATGCATGACTTTGCTTGAAGTCCATCTTCTCGGGACATTTATTGGCCTGAGAAATGCTTAGAAGATTTAGTTTACCAAACTATTTGTATTCTAGCGCTTCCTAGAAAGAAAAATGAGAGTATTTCAGGCCTTTTCTTTAGTCTCTTGCAATAATCTGTAATCTAGGCATAAACATGTTTAACTTGATCTAACATACGGGGCGCCGAAAAAAAAATGCTTGAAGAAAGCAAAACTCCCCTTCAAAATGGTTTGAACTATGCTATGATTGCCGTAATTTAATAGATTAGTCAGCGAGAACCGTTCTTATATGTTTAGGTACTAGTGAATCAACCATAATCAAGAGTCTATATTTAAATTTCACTTGCTTTCCCACTTTGCTTCTTGCACATTCATTGATCCATAAAAAAATCGGAGTTTTGACTTAATGTGAAGCAATGATTCTTCAAAGTTTTGATGAATGCAATAAACGAATGGTTGGATCCGTGAAAATAGTCACTCTTTCTTATTGTAAACTTTCAGCCCGTTGCTAATCTGACTCCTAACCAGAATCTCCCCATGTCTCCTACTTCTATAAACTTGTTGGCTGCATCACCAAAGCCGGGGTTGAGAAAAAAATTCTCGAGAGAAAAACAAGAAATACTCCACTCTTTGTTTATGAAATCGCACTTAGCAAGACATGTCCGAACATTAACAAGAACAATTCAATATTAATCGAATTTCAAGAGGAAAATGCCCATCCCAGCACCCTTGGTCGTCGTTAAGCCACTTCATAACATTCAATATTCCATTCAGGAAAATGTTGCGATTAGATGTTATAAGAACTATAGGGTTAAGATCCAATAGATTAGCAGTACGCTGTATCAAAGTAAGTAATATGTTTCATTCTGAAAATGGTAAGAAGTTGCAGCAACAGAGGTCCATAACATCCAATATTCCATCGATAACATACAATATTTCATTCTGAGAAATGATATGGTGACAGACGTCATAAAACTTACAGTTAAGATTTATCAAATTAGCGATAAGTTGTGTCAAGTAAATATAAAGACTTATCAAATTAGTGGTATTTTGTACCAAGGAAATGGTACATTACATTTTGAGAATAGTAAAAAGTTGTGATAACATAGTGCAACGCAGTTTAGATTTTTGGTATTATCTTTCCAGTACCACCAATCAGGAAGTACTACATGCATTCATACCTTAGTATTCATACCTTAGTAGTTATTAGATTTATTAAATGTGAATGCAACACAGCAACCTTTGATTGGTGGCATTGGAGTTGTCATAAGAAAATATAGCACTGACTGGGATCTGATCTAAGTTCAACGTAGCATTACCCATCGATTTTCAAACCCCTGTGCTGACGAGAACTTACCAATTTTAAGGGACAATAAGTAAATTCAGGAAAAACAGTTGAAAAAGAAAAAATACTGAGTTAGTTAATGGACAGTCCTGACCTGAGCCTGGAAGCAAAAAGTGAAACGTCCTGATCGCCAAGTTCACCGCCTCCGATGGCCGGCCGTAAAGGGCTCAAATCCTCCGAACTCAACACCGACGATGAGCTCGTCTTCGACTTAGACCTCGACCTCGTCCTTGACCTCGACCTCTTCCAGTCCTCTTCCTTCCACCCGAAAATATCACTGTAAAATCCCTCAAACTTATTACTCCTCCGTGCTGCACCCTTTTCAGCAGGAATCCTGAACTCCGGCAAACTCCGGCCACTCCTAGCCGGATCCGGTGCCGGATTCAGATTCTCCGGTGGCCTGAAAATCTCTTCGTAGAAAGAAGTCGATGATGACCTGGGAAAATACTCGTTGCTGGAGAACTGCCGTGACATGACTGTCCGCGGCGGTCCACCAAACACGTCATTGAAGTCTTCAGGTTCTAGTAGTGGGCTTTCGGAGTTTCTCCGGTAGGAAGTGTCCTCAGTTGATCGTCGGCGAGGTGGGTTGTGTTTGCCTCCTCCTGTAGTTGTTGTGGGCAATGGCATTCCCATTCTCATCCTCCACGACTCATCCATATTTCTTCAGCAAAGCAACTGTAAAGCGGGGGAACTGCACCTGTATTTGTAATGGACAGTTCTGCAAATTGTGGAAAAGTATTGGATATATGACACTGAACCAACACGTAGTATCCAAATTTTCATGGGTCCGACACGACTCAAACAATATATACGAGGAATTCTACTTACTCCTTTATCTACCATAATAATATGAACTCAATGGTGAAGCCCAAAATAAAAAATAAATAAATAAATAAGGAAGGTCACACTCACATACTGATACTGTATTCTAAAAGATTCCTTACTAACCGAATTGGGGGATCCTCGAATCCCTACTTAGTTATGAGTCCATGTGGACTATATAATACGGAAAAATTCTTACGTGAACTCGGTTTATGCTAAATTTGTGAATTTCGTGGTCTAAAAAATCACATAAATATTTTTACATTACATTTTACACCAAAATGCATCATTTTGTTTATTTGACACTTTTTTAAATTATAAAGTCCATAGTTAAAATTGTACATCTGATCCATATAAAAATCTCTCAATAATATGTTTGCAGAGTTGGGGAAGGGGCGATGACGATCACACGCATCATTCTTAAATATCCTTTGCCATAAATTAGGACTTTTTAATTTATCCATACATCATGCACAACATCTAGTCAGTAGTGAAAACAGAAGGATGGTTGGTGACACTCGCCCTTAAAAAATCCCTTAGTTCATGTGCATACTAATAGCATTTTGCACCTTCGGAAGGATATACACTCATAATATGGTCTCCTATCCAATATCTTCTTACAAATTGTACAAAAGAAAATTACGAGTTTACTTTTGATAAAGTTGATTTTGAGTGGATGCCCCATGAATTTGTCCACAAGCATAAGCTTGCTCAAATAGAGGGGATTAATTTTTTCTTGCTACCTTTTTGGGTGGGGTAGCAAGTTTGTTTGTATTACATTAGTACATAAACTTGGTTGTACATTTATAAGTATGTATTTTGTTTGTTCTCTCAGAGAGAGAGAGAGAGAGAGATGACTATGAAATGAAAATGGCAAGTAAAGATGTTGATGATTTTAATAGACACGCTTGCTAACCTGGAAAGTTGTATGTTTGCTGATCGTACGACATGCCAACCAAAGAGTTCATTTTCTGAATTCTACATATGTATTTATTACTAGTTTATTTTCATAATCATGTATGTCTATTCATTTTCCGGACCTACAAATTGAACAAAAAGTTGTGTATCCATATCCTTTATATTTTTTCACAATAAAAAATGACCTTCAAAGAGAAAAATCCACTTAGAACTCTTGAAATATTGGAGTGGTTACATTTTTCATGTGATTTTCTATTGTAACATTTTAGTACAAATACGACATCTCTCTTGGGTGTGTAATTTTAATATATGAATTAACGTCAATTTATCAATCTGTTAAAGTAGCATAATAAAAAGTTTTAATTCTAAATTATTATAGTCAAAAGTTTGGGGTCCTAAGTATCACACCCCATATAATTTAGTTTTAAGCGTGCAAAGTTATATCAGTTCGAGTTCTCTATCTACTTAGGAGTATAGTATCCCTTGAACAAATTTGTGGCCAAAGTCTACGAGGTCAATAGTAATTTTTAATAAATTTAGGATCATCTTAGAAAGAAAAAGGTACAAAAAAAAAAAAGTGGTGATCTCCATGCTGCATGCTTTACTTTTTTGTGGAATTCTTACTTTACCTTGGTTAAGTTTGACTCATGAAAAGAGTAGTTATGAAAATAAAGATTAGTAGGGTAATGAGACATCATCGTTTTCACTTTAATTGATGGCAATGATAGGAACTCATTCGTAAATAAAATCACTTAAGAGGTGATAATTCAGTGCTATAAAATGAGTAACCTGTAATATAAGTTTGAATAAAAGCATAATCATTTTTAACACTTTTTCTTCTTTTTATTTTGCTATGGAATTACAATTTAATACTTATATTTACAAATATTTAATCCATATTGTTTGTAATGAACTAATAATTAAATCCTACAGCACAAAAAACAGCTATAGATTTTCTGTTATATTTTGTGGTGTTACATCACCTAAGTAAGTGACACGTGCTCCTATCTTTGAAGATATAGTTATTAGAAATACACTTGTCACTCGTCTAAGTGGTATAACATGAGCCAACACCACAAAACAAAGTGCAACAAATAATTCGAAGTTACCAAAAACTAAAAATGAATCCAATGGGAATATATGGGTGTTCATACACTTGTACAAAATCGAACTAATAACTGATTAGACCGACTTAATCTCAACTTCATTGACGATTAACGTCATCTCAATCAAATTTGATGTTCCATAATCCTTACCAATAGCCAGTTGTGAAGACAACCATCGAAAGTAAAATTTTTGTGTAATTATGTGGATGGCCCTGTGAGTTTGTCCACAAGCTTACTCGAAAGAAAGGGACTATAATCTTTTTCGCTTTTGGGGTGGGGAAAAAAGCCAGGTTTGCAATTGACACATTCGTGTTAAATGTATACTTAGCCACTGTGTATCCGAGCTTCTATACATCTGTATTGTGTCCACATGCAGTACTTCTATGCTGGAAAGTTCGCAATGCAGATAGCCAGTCGATTTTGCACAAGGGTTTAGAAGTAGGGGCCATGTATTTTGTGCGATGGGCCCCGTTTTTTGACCATTCTTATTGCAAATTATCCAACAAAAACTTTTCCGCCCACAATCAGAGAAGGGACGCACAAGTTACAATTGGTACCAATTCATGTTCCGAATTAAAAATATAAAAAATTGATGAATGAATACAACCAACAAAGTAAAAAATAAGTATAAAAAATAATGTTATTTTGATGTGAAAATAATTATTTCACAATGCTGAATAGTTATATAAAAATGTTGAATAGTTACACTGATGTCAAGTGTTCCGAACTAGACGGACTCAACTTGTGAGGCCTGAATTGCCACAGAATCTTTAGACCATTTAAGCTTTGTTTTATAAGTATGTGCAAGACACGTGTATCTAGACATTATGTTGTAACAGTGTGAATCCTTAAATTACGTAAGCAGTTATGGGCACATATATACATGATCACCATTAATGAATTTGTATAGTTAGTAGGGAGAGCATATGATGGTTGACGACGGAGAAATGAGAATGCAATGTAAATAAGAAGGTAATCTCTTGGTAGGCGAGTTAGCTAACCTTGAAAGCTCTATGTTTGCTGCCAGTAGACATACTAACTCAACAGTTCAATTTCCTACTATTTTCTTAGCTATTCTCTCTTTAAAAGTATAATTAGTCTTAATAGATTTAGAGTCTTTACACTTAGTGGTATTAGTTTTCAAATATGCCTAAAATGCTCTTTTGTGCTATAATGATACACTTAAATGGGATTAAGTGTTGGTTGGTGAAGAATTATGGGGGTATTGGATGGGTTGAAAATGGACAAGTTAGAATGCAAAAAGACATTGATAATGTGCAAGACCTTTGTGGGATTGCCATGGAAGTATCTTAGCCTGTTGGTTAGTTTTGTCTTAGATTGGTATATGTTGCATTTGCATTTAGCACTTAGTCTTGGTCTAGAATAATGTACTCGAATTACATATTGTATTAATAAAATTAATTGTTTAACCATATGCAAGAATAAAAACGTGTTTAACCATTGGAGATGTACAAGAATAAATGAAAAACATATATTTAACTATTTGCTTATGTTTTGTGATTTGTTTGTATAAAATTGGAAAACATGTTTCTTTAAATTAAATGATAGTGAAACATAGATCATTCATACCCTCACAGTAAAGGAAAAAAATAGGATGCTGTAGCAGTAATGGTGAAAGACGGCTTTGATCATTTAAGACAATATTTGTCTACTACTATCTTTATTTAAAATTTAGTTATTTAGTAAAAACTATTTTATCGTAATATTTTAAAGCTCTTACTACGTAATGTTTCATTAGCTATAAAGTTGAAGAACATAGAATTGATACCTAATTAGGTTACTGAAACAAGTACTATTAATTATTTTAACACATAATCACAATCGATTATCAGAGGATTACATTGCTTATCATTTATGCCATCTAATCCTTCTATATCTCGTATTAATCTACATTTGCACATAAAAGAACTCTATCGAAGGACAGAGCAATAATAACAATACTTGACTAGGGAATCTTAGAATATAATTCTTGAATATTTTCTAAGGATGCTATTTATCAAGAAACAAACTGTACCGTTTACAGATATTTACATCTTAATAGTCAGCATATGTACAACGCCTAAATCTACTTTGCACTCTTTAATTTATACCGAATTTTCACTTTACATCTTAAACTTCTAGTTTGGACAGAGTATACCTCAACTGGCGAAAACATTCTATTTAATTCTAATTGTTGACGGCGTCAACCAAACTAACGGAACCTAAGCACGTGCATGCAACATTCATTTAAGTCCAATTATTGGCAACATCAATCTTGGACATATTGCACCCTAAACTGTCCAAAATATTTCACTTAAGTCCAATCGTTGTACGCATGTGCTTAAGTTTCATTAGTTTGGTTGAGGCCGTTAACAATTGGATTTAAATAGAATTTTTTGAACGGTTGAGGGTGCACTATATCCAAAATTGAAGTTTATGGTGCAAAGTGAAAATCCGATATAAGTTAGGAAGTGCAAAGTGGATTCAGGTATATATACAAAATACAAAATAAATAATTTATGAAGATCTAGTCTTATTTGATATAGTCTAAAAGAAAAGTTCACCAAATTGTTTGAAATAATTGGAAAGTGTTATAGCTGTAGAGAGAAAAAGTTGCTTAAAAGGCAGGTGAGGGAAAGGATTGTTGATAGCTCCACAGGGGACAAGCATGCTTGCCTTTGTTCATTGACATGAAACTTTATGCTCCATAGCTCTCTACTTTATTTGTTTTCTCAATCACATGTATTTGCTTGAGAAACAAAGATAATCATTAACCTTATAAAGCAAGGATTCTCGTCAATCGAGTAGTGATTTTATTTAGTTGGGCCCAAGACATTTAATTTCGAAGACTTACTAACATAGTATAATTCAGAGGTTGATGCGATTTTGTTCAAATCTTTTAGCTGCTTAAGCAACTATGCTGTTCGTAATGGAGACCTAATGATGTTTGATTACCTGTTCGAAAAATTAGACTCTTGATTTGACACATTATAAATGCAAATTTTTTCGTTAATTAATATGATCCAAAGGTTATCAATTATATATATGCAAGTCTAATGGTTGTAGATGTGGACTAAAACAGGGGAGAGAGAGAGAGAGAGAGAGAGAGAGAGAGAGAGAGAGAGAGAGAGAGAGAGAGAGAGAGAGAGAGACTGATCAAGAAACGAAATCTAAACAGAATATGTAAATTTCTTTAGATGAAATAAGCTATGAGAGTAATAACTTTAATTTATTATAATCTCTTCTACATTTTCTACTCTCAATTTAGATAAGAACGCCATACATCACTGATCAACAACGACTGCAAAAAGGTTGGAACAAGTTACAGATTCAAGTAACAAATGGAAAGATCATTCAGAGATTGATTCATCAAGATTCAAATGACTCCAAAATGCGCCACCACATTAGATAATATCCTGGACCTAGGTTCACTGTTTACCAATTGCTCATTCAATCATGTAAATGCCAAGTACAATACAATAGCAGGTAGAATTACAAAGTTTGCAGTAGACTTGAAAGAACATGTAATGTGGGAAGACTATTTCCCCCTGTGGATCAATCAGATCTCACAGTTTCATAGGGAGCAGTAGCCCCTCTTTTGTCTTCTACAGAGATATTGTAACATAATCAATACATGTTGGAAAAAAAAAATACGACTGCAAAACAACTTCAAAAGTTATACTCAAATATAAATGTAATCCGAGTTCCACGATTAAAATAACACAGTTAAAACAATTTCTCATTTAAAATTATAGGATTTTAAACTAGCTTGTTAGTTTGACAATTTCAACGAACTAGTCCTTAATAAAAGTCAAGAAAGTTGGAAACTTTTCTTTGTTGGTTCACAAAAGTGGGAAATTTTTTTTTGACAATTGGGGGAAAGGGGAAAGGGAACTCACCCACTCAACTCCAATTGAAAGGAGGAATGGAGACTAAGTGTAAACTTAACCCCACAAACCCACTCCAAAAGCCATGGTAACTTTTAGAGGGGCCGAAGGAACTTATACCTAGACACCTCACAACCAGATCTCCCGATGTGGGATTTTTTTCTTTTTTGACAATTGAGAGAAAGAGAAAAGGGAACTCACCCACTCAACTCTAATTGAAAGGAGGAAAAAAGTGAGAAATTTGTATACACTTTATTTATCAGGAATTGCGGCTGCAAATGAGTCGAACTTTATACTGACAATTTATACTTAATCTAACAAATGCTCCATCTAAATTTGAATTAATCATGCTGGGCTTAAATCAGAAATCGGGTCTAGGTGCATTAATTTTTCAGATTCAAATCAAGTACTAGTAACATATTTGACTCAAAAAGCTCAAGAACCAAGCCCAAATAATTAATACCTTTAATTTCCTATTTAGGCTTTTTGAAGTGAATGCTGTGTGGTTGTGCTCGGTGAGCCCGAAGCTCATTGCTTTTGCATCTGGTAAATTTTGATGGTAAAGGCAAAAAGAAGTAACGATGGAAAGTCATCGAAATCCTGAACCAATTTAACTCTGCCCATTCCCACCAATTAATACACCCAAGCAGAATTAATTTGATTTCCAAGACACCAAGCAGATGAGGCATCAGACAATTATCAGAGTAACCGTTCGAGATAATTTGTGATTTGGACCGAATCAGGTCAATTTTTCTTCCAATTATTAATAAATATCTACGAAATCAAATTTTTTGTTACATATTATATATTATACAGTGTTTGCATAAATAAGTTAATTTGGATCTGAACCATGAATTATTCTCAATGATGACCAGAATCATATGGTTGAAATCCTATGCTCCAACTAGCAATATGGACTGTGTTCTATATGTCATTTAATTTTAGGTTCTGGTTGGGAGCCTAGTATTGCAATTATCAGGGCGATTACAGTTCAATGCTAAACTATCATTCTGAAGTGCTTCAACTCCTAATTGTGATAGTATGCCACTCAAGACAATTCTCTAGCATATATCTATTGCATTCAGTCACTAATTCAAAAGAAGATCCTGCAAACTGCTTTTGATGCTCTGAGTTTTTTAAGATGATCTTCTTAAACCAGAGAGAGAGAGAGAGAGAGAGAGAGAGAGAGAGAGAGTCGAAATATATTAGGAATGCAAAAAGGGCTGGCATACGCCCCTATAATTAACTCCATCCATGTAGCTGTTTTGGTGCCCATTAAGTGCTTGATGATGCCTATGCTTAAAGTTGCAAATGCACTAAAATATAAAGTATTTCTATAGTATAATTTGACAAGTCTACTACAATATCAACGCTTAATATAAGGCAGTTTGCTGGATACGATCGTAATAAACTTTTAACCACTCGGTGAAATTAATTAGCTTTTATGAATAACTATTGGTGCAATTAGTGTATAGTTAATCTATAATATTTTTTTTTTGGTCAAATCTATACTATTACATTGAGGGAGAGGAATGATGATGGTGAGATTCGAATTCCCGACCTTTGCGTGGAGTTGTAAAGTTTTAACTGTTCAACTCTTTATTCGTTTCAATAAATTATAATACTAAACACAAATAAAAAAGGTAAAAAAGAACTGAGGGCAAGCATTCATAACTTTAAGATTAGTATATATTTGTTAAAATTAATAAGAAACATACCATGTTAAAGTTAAGGAGTTTCTTCCAAATGATTGGTTTCAAACCCCAACTGGTAACAAGGTTGAATAGCTACTTTTTTATTGGGAGATTCTTAGGTGGATTGGGTCCATAGACCCACCTATAGATTTTGTAGTATAAAAAAGTGTCACATAAATATAATGATACATGCTGACGTCAGAAAGTTATATAAAGATGTTTATATATCTTTATTTTATATTACGAGATTTACAGGTAAAGTTTTGAATCGAGCTAATTTAAGAATTTTTCCTTTTTGTCCCATACTAACCTAAAATCCTTGTACAACCTTTAATGTAATAAACAACCCTAATGAAATAAGTTTTAAGTAGGACACGTACGTATTACAGGATGCACTTATTTCAATCTCTATATGCTTAGTTCGTTTTATGCTAGATTAAAGGCTTGTCAGCATGTAAAATCTGGTTTAAAAATTTTCACTTCTACCATTCTCAAACCTAAAAATAATGGCCCTTTTCCTGTCATATTATCCTTTTTCGTTCATTTATCTTTTACTGACCCTTCGGACACATAGGTTCCCCCCCTCCCCCTCCGCCCCCCCAACCAAAAAACAAACAAACAACACAAAAACAAAACAAAACAAAACAAAACAAACAAACAAACAAACAAAACAACCAAAAAAACACCAAAAAAATGAAATGAACGAATTAGCAAGTCTATTAATCTGTAAATCAATCATTGTGAACGAAGGGAAAATATAATCTGCATAAAGCACAATTCTTCCAGGATAATTCCTTGCAAGACAAAGCTGACACATTCTTGTGGAGCAACCTAATACAGATGCTGAATGAGAAGACAAAATTTGGAAGAAGACAAACAGCATATGCTAACACAACACGGTTTCAGATGCAGGAAACCTCGACTTTTCATCTGAAATTCACTGAAACCCTACATGAAATTATTGAAGGCTCCATGATTTGGACAAGCTGATTTGTTCAGTTCTAGATATTTATGTAAGTAATCAATAATGCTTGGGACTGGGGTATGTCGGCAGGGGATGAATTCACAAGTACATTCCCTGGTGATTGATCATTGCATGTTGATGAACTTAACTCTTACAGGAAAGAACTAGTACCATGAACATCAGTCACCAAAAAGTACTATGGCTAGAAACACCGTACCTACATATTCTCTTCTGGTCATTAATGATTAATGAACCTTAACAAGGAACAAAATGGTATTCATAGAACTTTGATAACATCACTGTCACCTTAATTTTGAAAGTCACAGGTACACATGTAAATTAAATTATAACTATCTACTGCTTAAGATCTTAAGTAACCGCCTGAATGTCCAATGCACAAGGAGCAGGGGAGCCTAGATTCTAATTAAGGATAAGAAAAGTAAAAAGCGGAAAGCTTTGAGACATTAAACACGTAGTTTAGGATTATGATTTTCTGTTACACTTTGTGATATTACACTACCTAAACGAGTGGTATGTGTCTCTGTCTTTGAAGTTTTGGAGGATGAAAAGGCGTCAACAACCAATAAAACCACAAATGTCATCCCGATCTTTGTTATTTTCCAAAATATATAGGGATTCGGCCCTCTAGAATAGCCAGTTCTGGTCAGTGTAAGAAACATGCTCACACAGCATTTTATGAACTTTTATCCACGTACTTTATATGAATTATATGAATACCTGCCATGTACTATTGCTACAACAATGTTTTAAGGAAGGTATATGTGCTGTAATCTGAAGGGTTCGAGTTCAGAACGGTTTTATATCTACATAGGTTGGGAATTAAGCTACGTAGATGGCTATCGTTTGCACCCAAACAGTTAGGGTAGATAGGTTGGGAAGCAAGCTATTTTGGTGACAAAGCTGATCAGTTAATCCATCACCTTTTATATTAAAGATTTTCATATAAAGATGGACCTATTTGATTTTATTCACTTATTTAAATAATTATAGTCGAATTAACATTTGATGTACACTATATTCTTCACAGTGCAATTTGCATAAATAACGACGTTTAGGCATTTATTGGAAAATTTTCTCTTTATATCACGAATAGGTAAATTTTAAACTAACAATATTGTGCAACTCATTTTGTATAATTTTAGCTGTTATTTTTGCCTAATTGTTCTAAAATTAAATATGAAGGCTAGGTACCGGCATAATTTAATACAAAAGGGAAGAATTGGCGAAAATGGCACGCTTGAATGAAAAATTCACAAAGATAAAACAATTTTAGGCCATTTATTAGAAAGTTCTACTTTTACAAAATGTCCTTCTGTCATACGTTTAGCAATATATTCAATACAAAAGCAAGTACAAATACCTTTTTAAAAAAAAAATTAATGTAATTGTGCCCTTTCCATACATAAGACATCCATGCTCGTCCATTTCACAAATTTCCATTAAAAATCAAGACAACTCAAAATATCCCCACCATGTTCTGTTCTTCAATTCTGCAAATACTATTAGTAATATTTCCCCACCCTCCTCTTTTCCCTTTCCCCTTATTCTCTCTCACATAACTTTGTCTAGTCACTTGAATTTCAATACCAACAAATGAGATAGAACAAATTCAAAGTAGAACAAATTCAAAGTGTATAAAAGGCAGGATTTGTTTTAAAATAAAACTTTTCTTTTGCTTCCACAACGTTAATAATGCATCCCTATTCTTAGACATCTAATTCAGCCAGATTTCTAAGTCATCTATCTGTTTCAATTAGATCTTAATCCTGTCATCTTTATATAATTTCCAGTGCTACACTTTTGTGTGTGTCCCATGTCCAAAGTGCCAACTAGTTCAAGAAAAATCTTTGTACTAAATATGGATCACGTGAAAAGCCATAATATTGCATCAAGTTGAACAAGAAGATGCTGGACATTGCGCCTTTTGGAATAGGGACCAAACAAGGAAGAAACAACAAAGGTGCTTTGCCTTATCAAGTAAAAAGTTCGCCATTTTTTTTATTTTGATATTGCATTCCATGGCCCAGCTTATATGGAAAGCTAGACATGGACATCATCATATCAAGATTTTGAATGGAACCAACTGACTTGAATGGAGATAAATTTTAACATCATCAATTTTAACAAAATCTTGATATGCACCTAGCATCAGGTCATGTTATGCAGATAACCTTTCACAAAATTTTCCTCAGCTAGATTCTTCTTTCAAAATTCTGGACTAAAGAAAAAGGGGTATGTGAGATCAAAATAAGACCAATTCTATCATCCAAGCGTATAACTAAATAAACTTTTAGGCAGCTGATGTGTTATCAAAGCAGGCCTGTAAGGGGGAGCTGTTTAAATGGGTTAGTTATATAGTCCCACCTCCATTTTTTACCGAAGTACTTCAACAGGATCAAGGAAGTAGAAGTATTGGCAGGTGGGGCTGTTTGACTTGGGTGGATCGAAGCGAAGTAATTGAGGAGTATTACTTTGTAAAGGTGTGTACTGAGTAATAGTTGTGTGTAGGTGTGTTCTACGAGTGTGCTATTTAGCGTGTGCTTTCTTTTGACATAATGTGTACTTGGAGTTTATCACTGTACGTTTGGTGGTTATAATATATCGTATCTTTCCCGACCTAAAAAAAAAAAAAAAAAACTTTTAGGCAAATTGTACCATTGCAGATTTCACACCTTGTGGAAGAACCAAGAGAAGTCAATGAACAATTTTAACAAAATCTTGATAAATTTCTTTCCTCAAATTTGTTTAAGGTGCATAGGTGCAATCCAATCACAATGAGAAGCAACACTGTATTGGTAGCAAATGGTTTTCCATTTCGGAGAAAAACTTAATCAAAAGCATAAAAATTAGGCTCTTACAATGATGGGGATTCTTGCACTGCCAGGAAAGGGATTAAAAGGAAGACAGAGAGGCAAAATTTCAGAGGCTGTAAAAATTCTTAATCATTGATAACTCATATTGAAGATTTGTCTACTCCTCCTGGGGCAAATTCATGCTCCTGGCTCAAAGTGATTTGCGGAAAACTGATGCACAGACCACTCATAATTTTATGATTAGATATCTTCGCTCTAAAGTTTACAATAGAAGGAGATTATATTTGTAAGCTAGGGATATACATTTTACCTACCTAACCAAATAATGCAACTCAAACATTGTGTGAATGATTTACAACTTTACATATGTATTGGTTAAACAACAATATTTTCAAAAGTATTTTCTTTGTGTCTATACGAGTACTAGTAATCATTTGGACCACTACCAACACTAGAACGGGTATTTGTTAATTCTCACAGCCCTGATAAATGAAAAACACTGTATATAATGGTGTTAGGTTCAACTTAGATCAACTCTTTGAGAATATCAGTTCTGAACTTCTGCATTGAACCACAATTTCCAGTTTAGGATTGCAACAATTGTACAGCGTATCCTAGCTTTTGGTGTTCCAGTCTATACCTAAACTTCTCAGCTAAACAAAGTATTGCTCTACGGGTTTCAAAATTTTCTGGTACGATCTCCTAGACTTGATACTCTGAACCAATTCTGTTTACAGATAGAGGTGATATCTCATTCGTTTGATACACATTGAGGTAGAGAATTATTGATAGTCTAGGAATATGCATATCAATGTCAAGACAAAAAGTCTTCTTTAAATTTCATCTTCTATGGATTTTAGATAGAGGCTCCTTGAATATACTGAAAGCTACATAAAATATACTCCTCAGCAGAATCATTTTGGCCAACTTGTAATTTTTAATTTTTTTAGCTGTGCAGCTAATGACTAAACCAAACACAGGCATGCTATTTTGCTATCCAGACAAATGGAGAAACATACAACTGTGGGAAGCAGAGAAAGTGTGCCAGGCTAAAAACGATAACGAATCAATATAACTTAATCTGAAAGAATGTTAATGTGTTGTGCAAACAACAATGCAAACCACAGCACATAAAAGAAGACATCCCATAATCAGTCAACCAAAAATCAAAACTAGATTTGAATTTGCTCCTTCGTAAAGTTTGGAAGCTGTTACAATTAAAGGTGCTATATTTTTAACATGGAGAAGATGATAAAGACTAGAAACTAACTTTTGGATCTCCTAAAAAGTTTATATATCTCTGAGCAGCTTCCAAACTCAATTCTTCGAACACCTGAAATATAAAAAACTTGGTTATCTAGAATTGAATTTCTGAAAGATTAGGAAGTCAATTGTTAGCAGGAAATGGAGAGAAAGAAAGGACAATAACTATAACAAAGAGCTAAGATTAATTAAAATGCTTACAAGTCTCTTATAAACTTGTTGAAATGCCTTGCAAATCTTTTCTGCCTCAGTTGGACCCACCTGTTACACACGAAACCAATTGTAATAAGATATCCGTGTCATTTCCCTTGTTGTTTCATTCCAAACCCCATGAAATCTTCCAAGGTTACTGTAGAAGTTAGTAATCTTAAAATTAACTACAATAAGTTTTTCTTCACCTGCCAAGAAGCAGACCAATCAAATACCATTGGGTTACAGAACAATCGACCCTAAGCAACATTTTTTGATATGTAATAAGCAAGCATACAGAGACCACTTTACGTGAGTACAAAAAGTAACCTATCTGGGCATTATATTAGCCGTTTCCATTTCCTTGCTGCAAGAAAAATGGCTCAAACCAAATCTCTCTTCAATAACTGGAGGAGATTCTACAATTCAACTACATAATCCTTCACTAAATCCCTAAAATGTTTTACTGGTGAGTATAGCGTAAAGTATTTGACTAGTTGACTGAGTTTTTTTCAAATGATCTTTTCCATGCATGAGATTAATGTACGCTGTGCAAATGTTTCTCTAAAAGCTGGAAAATCGATTAGGGCAACCAGAGGAAACCGAAATTTCAATTATCATTTTCAGTAAACCCAAACAAAAAGGTCACCGAAAATAAGTCACAAAACATAGAACAGCACTAGCGAAACATAAAACAATCAACAACATCAGAAATTACCACTGAAATATGAAACTAATTGAACTATTGAATTAAAAGCGTGAAGCCAGCAAACATGCAGAATTGCACTGTACAGTAACCAAAAAAGCTATTTTGTCTTATTTGATGCTTGCCCACAAGTAATTTCAATAAATACAATCATTTTGGTGCACGTAACTGATAGTGAATGCACAAACTAGTCACCTTTCACCCACTTGTAGTCCTGAATCCATGCCCTCTAACCACAAGAACCAGATCTTAAATTGGCCCTTTATCACTGACATTTTTTTTTTCTACACCTGAACTAGCATGCGTATACAAGTAGGCTTGCAAAAGCCAAACAGAACTAGTCAGGTCTAAAGTCCAAAACTTACGGACTTCCCTTCTCTATGTTCAAGACAACAAAGATCATGTTAAACTCTTCTTGTAGTTTTTCTGATTAAAAAGATTCATATCCTACCATTCACTGAACTATAAGATAGTAAGAAAATCAGAGAACCAAGTCAAGAACATGCTATGAAGCTGTGTTTTCATTTCAGACATGCAGGCTACTGCAATTGTAGTACTCCTATAAATTTGCCATTTAACATCATCTATTATAACCAGTGTTTTATAAGACATTCGTACATCCCACCCCCTAAAACAAGGGAATCAGTATTCACTTGAGCCACAGTGGGGAAAGCGCAACCAAAAAGGTTTAATATTCTAGCAAATTGCTCATGACATTTACAAAGGACCTCTGTTGGGGTAACTCGCATGTTTTATTTTGACATGGTTTTAAATTGTCATGTAGGAACAGAGAAAACTGCTTGTCTACAGACTCTACACTTCCTATAATAAGTGATATACAAAATTGACCACAAAAAGTAAAATGAGTCCAGGACCTTGTACATGCAAAGCAAACGAATAAAAGCACACTTAAAAGCTGAATGGTAGATTGGAGAAAGATTCAGGATTGGCCATTGGAGTCCAACACCAAACCAAAGGTATATATTGAATTTCATGTCACTAGTTGATATTGAATGTAATATGTCCCTCAATTTTAAGAGGTAAAGTGACAGACGTACAAAAGCATACCTTCTTCTCAGCAACCAACTTCAGTTTGTCCCAAAATGCATCTGTCAAAATGCAGACACAAAAATAATTGGTCTTGATTTTTTAAGAACCATGAGAACAAAGGTTTTTCCTCTTCTTTTTTTTTGTTAATTTGTGTTGCATTCTGTAAACCAATTCTTGATTCTGGTTTTACACACAGCTTGAAGAAGAAAATAAAAAGGACACACGCAAAATATTACTCGTCTCCTATGCACATGAAGTTTAGAGAGGGAACTGGAGATAGAAAGATAACCATCTAGCAGCTAATAGTATACAATTAGCCATGAAAGCATAGTCACCTCTAGTTCGAAATCTAGACTGTGCAAGTTCGCAATATGCACTAGATCAGTTTGCAGATCAAATCTTTTGATTGGGACACTTTGGATAAGAAAAATGTTTCTTTTGAGATGTACACAAAGCATATAATTTCAGAACCTGATAATTAGAAAGAAGAAAAGAATGCTCCACAATCTGAAGATTGAACTGTTTGACCATTACACTACTTGTTTTACACAGAAAAGACAGACAAATTAATAAATATCTTCATGGTAACATTTAATATCAACCTTGAACAAAATAAAATGCAAAGGTACAATTGCATACCATGATGGTGAGTCAGATGACTATCACAATCTTTTCTCTCCCCAGCTTGCCATCTCATTGCCTAATGAAAGAATTTTATTATCAGAGTGCTGCAATGGAAGAGGTGTATATTCATCTATAAACAGCAGAATTCATGCAGTACCTCCTTGTTTCCTATGCATCGAGAAGTTGATTGCCCAGAAGATTCCGCGTCAAGCTGAATATAGATAAAATTTGAACTTCAATAGAAATGTGATACCTGGTTTTTGTCATTTTAATAAAAAAGCTTGCAATAGAAGTCTTATTGGTGCCAAATTCAGTTCTATTTGTCAGCTTTATAGAGCACCAATTTTTCCAGTTGATTGTACGCACATTTCATCCAGAAATTTTTCTGAATATGCAAGTGCATGAACCATCTACGTTTAATAAAAGCTCATATGACCATATTTTCCGAATAGACAAGTCATCAAATTAGCTCAATGACAATAATATCTATTACATAACAAAATTAACTGTAACAAATTATGTTACATTCATAACAGAAGATCTCAAGCACAATACCATGTGCCTCTACAAGTACCAGAAATATCAAGTCCTATGTCATTTAACAACTTCTTCTACTATGACAATGATTCTCCTCACAGACCTCACAGACCCAATTATGATGCACATGAACTTCAATTCATTGTGACGAGTAAAGCTTAGAACGGTGAACTTGAAATCATAGTATTCCTCATACCACAATCCCTTCGCCCTCACACTAATCTCACCCGTCTTTACTCCTTAATAGTAATCAAGACACATCCTTCAAAATGTCATTGTTTCTTCAAATTAAAGAAAAAAATTTCCACCCGAGCAGCTCCATTTTTACCCCATCTTGAAATCTTAAACTGGATTTTTTTTGGTTTATTGAATCTACAACCATTTCTAACTGTTCTAGCGACAAAAATTCACATTGGCGACCAACAGACAAATATTGCTCCTACATTTTTCTTAACAATTTGACATCCAAATATTACTGCCCACACAAACAAATCATGCCAACAATATCTCCGAAACACATGCTAAAGAAGAGAAACAATTACACAATAATCGCGGGATCGGACAACGGGAAATTGTTGAAGAATTCGTCGAAATTCAAGCTCATCTATACCCATGGTAATAGCTGCAAGTATGATTCTTTCTCTGTTTCACCATCACCAAAAAAAAAAGAGCAAAATTCATCAACTCCAGATGCGATTAAACAAATTTAGAGTTGAATTAAATCAACAATTAACACTGAACCCACTAATAATTTCATACTCAACTTCTGAGGAATGAAAAAAATTAAAAAAAAAATTACAATCCAGTATTCTCCTTTATTCCTCACAACGAAAGGGACCCATAAACCTATCAATTGAGAAGGTAGAAGCGATTACCAGCCGATGTTGTGGTGGGCTTCCGCGGAAGGTCTGATTTGTGATTTATTTTGACAAAAAAGAGAGAGAAATTAAGAGCGTAGTTATTATATCTGACCCTGATCTCCGGTTCAACCGTTCGGTCCGCTAAACCGGCTATTAGGCTGAGCTGAGTTGTCAGTTGGATTGTTAGGTAATCAATTAACTTAGACCTGGTTGATCTGCTGGTTGAACCAGCCAAATTAGGGAACCGGGTTTACTAGATATCCAAGAATCTCCAATAAATAAATAAATATATAATATGTGTGTGTATACAAGAATCTCCAATAATAGACACACACTCATGCACACACACACGGGGTGCTTGGCAGGGCTCAGTTTTTAGTGTTGTAATATTGACACTTTCTATTTTGATACTAACCATTAACAAATATAAATTTTGCACAATGTATTTCTATTGTAGATATCATAAAATTATGCATAAAAAATTAAACTATTTGTTACGCATAAACGTGATAAGTTTTTATTAATATTTTTGTTAATTATTATATTAGAAATTATTTGAAAAACCATAATACAATCGGTTTAAGAAACTTTTATAACAATATGATTTTGGATAATTTTTATAATAATTAATTTTTTACACTGAGTGAATGTTACATTCTTCTAGTTGGTAGAAGTTTAACAAAGTTATTCATTCAAGAATATATTTATGCAATGTATAAAGGCGAAAGAAAAAAGTTCAAGAAGTACTTTGCTTACAAAAGAAGCCAGATTGATGTAAACAAATTACAAGTATGATTTAACAGCAGAAAAGGACATGCATTTGACAATTAGTACCGTCATTAGTACTTGTTATATGGTGATTTATAAGGTTGAATCTACTTTTGCTACAAAATCACTCCAACTGATTATCATGAAGTTCTTGAGTTTTATCCAATTTCTGAGTTTTTCATAATTCTGCCATACAACAAAAGAAGAACAATACAAAAATAATGTCAACAACTTGTTCCATTTGAGCAATGAAGATCAGTAGCATTTGAAAGTGTAAGAAGTTCTAACGATAATTTGTTGCCTGACCAAAATAAGCTACTCTGAACAAAATCACATTTCCTTAATGCACCATGGACATTGCCCCAAAATATCTAGTTCAAAGCTCCTCCAAAATGGTACATTACTCCTGATTTTGTAGTTCTAAATGCTACAACAAGAGTGATTCTGAAGCTGGCAGGTGGACTTCACTATATTTTAGCCATTTACTTTGTGTCCCAAAGAACAAAATAGATAAATTCTTTTATTAATTAAGCATGGGTGCATTGATATATGGAAATTGTAGACAGAACATGTTGACCATTTACTAATTAAACTAGACAAATTGCAACTACTAAAGACTGGATCCAAGTAGCTAGAGTAACATGTCCAATACGTTTATTAAATAATGCTTAGATTGATTTGGATAATTTATTAGTTGTCATAGATCTTGGTGTTAAGAATGAACTAATTTCCTAAATATAAGTACTTGTTCAAATTGCATGTTTGCGTGATTTGATATAATTTTGCCATACGATGTAATAATAATTGAAAGATCATGCTTATATAAATATTTATTGGTTGGTTGAATAGTGAATATCTTAATCTAATTTATTGGTATTTTATTTTAAAAGGTTTTATTTGGATGGCCTATCAGTTCCATAGTTAAAACCTCCATTTTCTCACCATTTAGGAGGGAATGTTAATTCAACAATTTTTAATCTCTGTTTCCATGCGTTTTGATCAAAAACAAAAAAAAAAAACTGCAATAATTGGGATAATAATGTTGTTCATCAACTTTAGGCGCAAAGTGATGTCGTTTGACTTTGAGTGCGACAAAAAATAAAGACAAGTATGAAATAGATGAACACTGCAATTTTGTAACAACTACAGATTTGTCCAAAAAATATAAAGACAATTTTTCATAATATTGAACTTCACAGGGAAATTTAATAGTCTTTAACTCTTTTCTATATCTCTGCCATTACCAAACAAGGACTTAATTTTTGTTTTTTTTTTCCCACCTAGCCAAGAAAATAGTTATTACTACTAGGGTTCTTTGATGGTGAAGTGATTTTTGTGATGGATTTTTCATGAAAATCAATGTTTTCTTTGTGGGCTCTTCAATCTATTCCACCATGGTCTTGCTCCCATTTTTTCTATTTTTATGGCATTTTGGGTGATATTTTGTTGTCTTGATATGCATGTATCTTTGTACTTAATATGAAAGTTCAATGTGCTTGTTATATCATACATGCAAGAATTCTTTTCGTTTTAGTTGTAATTTTTGAGATTTTGTTTATTTAATTCTAATATTGTGTAATGTTTTCAAAAGGAATTCATTATATAATAGGAATTAAATAGTTTAGAAATAGTTAAACTTGTTATCTTTGAGAAAATTTTAATATTATGCCTTCCCTTTTCTTTAGATTCTCGTATTTAATGAGGTTATTTATCAATGTCTAAGCCAATATGATCAATAGAGAAAATAAATGTATAATGATGGATCAAAATATAATGCTAGTCTAAGAACTTCTTTCTATCCTCTTGTGCACGTTAATTTGTTCAAGTTTATGTCTTACTCATGCCAGATGCTTTGATGATTAAGATTGAATATTTGAGTTTATTGTTGGGCCTCTTTGCTTGTTGGATAGTTTAATATGTTTGTTATTAAGCCCTCAAGATGGATTCTTTTTTCTTTTTTTTGATACAAACTATGAAAGCACATCTCGCACTGCTTTGTAGATTAATCAGCACACTTGTTGTTTGTCGTTAGTGTTCTTTTTACGTTAATGGGATTGCACATGTAAGGAGCACCTCTCAGATACTCCACTTCGTACTTCAATAGTATTTTGATCATTAGATGTGCGCGAGCTTTTCTACTTCTTACAGAAAAAAGGTAAAATTTGTATAAGTCTTGTTCAGACATGGAAAATATGAAAATTGCTTTAATAAAGTTGAACGCTTTGGGGATATGGGATGTCATAAATGGATCTATAGCTTGGTTTTGTTCATCCAAATGCCATAATGGATAATCTCTACTTTCTTCGAAAAAAGAATAACTATCACCTCATAATGTCAATTTTTGGTCCTTTCTCCCTCGTGGTCAATGGAGTATCATGGAAACTTCATTAGGCTGCTTAAGCTTCCTCCATATCACGTTTACTATGTTCACCTATCTCATTTTGCATAATGCTGTCTTTATTTCCAATTTCATATGCTGTCATGTCATTGGTGCTGCTATTACTTAGTTGCTATTAAAACATTGTTTGGTCATAATATTAAATGACTTCGGACTTATTATCTCTTGACTTCTATAATTGTCTTGTAGGGTTAACATGGTTTCTTCATTACAAGAACAGCGACTTGCGTTAACTTACATAGGTTTGTTGTAAAATGTCATTCCTAAATGTACTTTGTGCCTTGCATGTTTTACCATTTAAATAAGTTATATGTATTTTGTTCCCTTGTACAATTTTCCCTTCTTTTTCATATCTTTTACCTTTAGCTATACGTCAAAGGAACTTCTCAAGGTACCGTAAGAACGAAAAAGCCTATTAACAAGGTCCTCGTTAAAATATATATTCAAAAAGTGTTCGCACTTGTATATCACTACGTGTTCCATTTTTAAGAAAATATTAATCATCAATAATGTAATTGATTCATGAGTCAATAGAACACATATAATATATAACAATTGACAACATACACAATAATAATGCAAAAATATCTTCACAATATATCAATTCCAATTGTGAACAGAGCAAATGATATCACAATTAAATGAGCATATCTAAAAAGAATAGGCATAGTCTCTTTTCAGCAAAACTACACTTCAAAACAAGAAACAATAATACAACTACATGCTCTATTTTTTAAGAAAAATTAATCTTCAATAATATAATTTATTCATGAGTAAATAGAATACATATAATGTATAAACTGCTCAACCGAAGTAAAATTTCCACTGAAAAGTTTAGCAATATGTACACCAATAATTAGCAATAACTATAATGAATAAAAAGCAGTATTAAGTGGCGTAGCATAGAAATAATTCCAATTTAGTTAAATGCTTCATATTGAATAGGAATTTCTTCTTTCTACACCTTAAATGACATGATTCTACTGAATAATTTTTACGATGGTTACATGAACATTTAAACCTCCCCCACACCCAACAAAGAAAAGTTATGTGTTGGAAAAATTTGTCTTGCTAGGAAATCAACGAAGCATTACACGACATGTAAAAATTTTTTAATAAAAATTGAATATTCAAAAAAAAAGATTAGTCCAATATTATATCCCAATGTCCTATCCATCTCTCGTCTCTGTTGCTCCAGTTCATTGAATGGCTATATTCCTAAGAATATTAGCTAACATTGTCTTTTGTAAGTTCTAGCTATCCTTGGTGCTTGCTTACCTTCTGGATTTTAGCCACTATAAAAGAAATTTTTTTTTTAGGGTACAAGGCAGCTAAACAATCACTTGATTATTTGGTAACAACTTCCACTATAGTTCCTTTCTAATTGTCCCAAAAGGTTCTTCTAAGTTGATCTTCATCTCACCTCCTCTTTCTTTTTCATTTCTGTATCCCATTTTTTCAACTGTCATTTTCAAGAAAGACAACTACATGTTAGGATCCTAAAATGATTGAAAATTCGAAGGAAGTTTAGAATTGCCCAACATCTTTGACTGAGTTATGCTCATTCTTAATCTTTCAAATTAATCATATTATTATTTCAATTGTGTATCTTAACCAAGAACAAAGATGCAAAAAATGGAACAAAGATGCAAAAAATGAAAAAAAGAGAATGAAGATTAAGAAAAATGTCTTCGAGATAGAACTGGTTTTCCTTACAAGAAAATACTTATATTCTGTTTGTCAGATGACGGCACACAATTGACCTTTTTTATTTAGCTAATTTAACTTTTTTTTATCCCTCATTTGTGACTTAATAATTGTTTCCATACTTTTCTTATTTTTCTGGCGCTTTGGTGACATAATAATGCTCCTCATTAGTCATGATAAGTGTGTAAAGATTGAGTTGAGTTGACTAAGATTAGAAGCTAGAGTTATAATGCTATAGATGTGATTTTTCTTTCTATATGTGTGTATGATTTTCTTAATATAAGACAGTTTTTTTAGCACCCTAACGTGACGTAGTCTACACTTTAGTTATTTGATTCCTTTTACCACAAGAATTACTACCTCAAGAGTTGAGATTCTTATTTGTGCATAATCCTATTTTGTAGATTGCACTACTTAATAATGAAAAGTTGCATGTTAACTTTTCCTCTTGTGATTATTGTTACCTTAAAATGGTTGAGAATCAAGCAATAGAGAGTGATTTTGGTTCATTAGTTAATGTATAAAGAGTGATTTAAGTCAATATATAAAGTGGGACTTGGATATCTACAAGTAGACAAGTGGATTTCGTGCTCCTTTTTCATGATCGAGTGAAACTTATACAAACAATTTTATTTGGCGTAAATTATTGAAATTGTCCCTTGACTTTTGAAGATCCAAAGCTTTCAAACATTTCACAAGTTCCAGACACATTCACAGTGTACTATGTCGGTCCTGGTAGGTATAGCTGATTATTTTATCCTTAGGTTCAATATGAGCCTGTTTACATGCTCGTATGAGTAGGATTAAATGGAAACTGCTTTTTAAATGAATTCACATTCTTGAGACTTCTTTCTTTACATTATGGCAACAAATTACAAACGGCACATTAAGGTAATAACTTGAATGAAACTTAAGTAATTTGTGGTTCTCTTCACTGCACAGCATACGGCAGCCTTTTTGCTTTTTCATGTCCATGTCTGTTTAGTCATGGAAACTGTTACATAATATTTCTTACTCTCAAGTGTGCTTTAAGTAGGGTTTAATCCACTTTTTCATTATTGTCTCTCATTTTTTCTTATTGGGCTTGATTTTTTTGCTTTATTCGGTGTCTATTATTGTGCTTCATTTGAATTAAGCTATTGTTGAATTGCTAATTGTGTCTTTAGAAACCATGTTGTGATCCATCGCATTTACATGCTTCATGAGAAACTTAATTGTTCATAATATATAATGAATTGCATACCGCCAAACTTGTTTCCTTATTGTGTTTTTATAATGATATATTAACAGTTTTGATTAAGTTTGCCTTTAGAATTTTATGTAGCATGTTAAAGTCATCTAACTACATAAAAATAAATTTGTGTTTTCTTAATTTCCATTTATTAACTTTTATACAAATATATTAAGGTGCATCTATCTTTTTCTAATAATGATGATTTTGCACTTCATATTTTGTTTTTCTTATTATTTTTTAAATCCTTATTCTGTACATAATCACAATGTAGAAAAATCAAAATTGGCTAAAGTAAACAACCAACTGCGATGGTAATATACTTTTTAGTTTCGTTATATTTTAATTTCTAAAGTTAACTTTTCCATTGCGTTATGTATTGTAAGTATTTTTAGATAGTTAATTAACTTCTTTTAGCAATTAGTCATTTTACGGTTGTATGTATTAATAGGTGTATTGTTTCTCGTTTATACTCATTACTTATTAAGTGCATATTACGGATATTCTGCTTGCCAATTTTAGTTTGATGATTATGAGTGACATTACAATGTTTGTAGCCCAACCATATGCCCTAAAAGTTGATGGTTCTATACATTTATTGTACTGTCCCAAAAAAAATATTAGTATGTACCAAAATATCCAGCTAAATCAAAACTAAATTTCTTTGAACAACATCTTAGTAACAAGTACAAGTATAGCCATCCCCCATTTAGGGATACGAACCATATACACGCTTAATACTTTTTTTTATCAATCACTATTATATTACATATTTGTTGCCTCACACAAGTAGGACGAGACTCCCAATGGTGTGCTGAGTAAAGCCTCAAACTGTTTGTCATACACAATTTGAAGGTACGGTTGCCCGAAATTACCTAAATCGCCCCTCTCCGAAAACCCCTTAACTACTGTAGGTCTTGGGATCTTAGGACCTACAGCAAGGTCTCTTCCTGATATAGACAATGTGTTTCAGAATGTTACATATTCCATGGTTGAATAGATTAAAACTTAACATCAGAATGAAATCTACCTAAAAAAACTGTATCCACAAAACGGTCAAATATCACTTGACATTTCCAAAGCACCATTGGTACAACCAAATTGGTATCCATTCTAGGTCCATAGCCAAGACAAAATATATCAATGCACCCTTTCTTTCTTTTGTGACAATTCAACTTTAATTAACACTTTGACCGAAAATTTTCATCTTTCATAGTCAAGGAAGACTTACATCCTCTTTAATTTTGTTTCACACCAATGTTACTTTCATAGCTTATACTTGCTCTTGATTAATATTTTCCTATTTTCATACATGCTCTTCATTAATATTTTCTTATTTTTCCATTGTTTAGTAGGAAACCGTGTCCCTTTCCTATTGTCTGATCTTCTTTTGTTAAGGTATGCATTTTTATAACTACTTGCCATGATCCATTATGGTATGTAAAGCTTATTTGATGGTTTCCCATCTCTATTTAATTTACTAGTTCATGTAGCTATTGTGTTTATGTTTTTGGCTTTTGATAGTATTACAGTGAGCAAAAAGGAAACACAACTGCTGCAACCTTCTATTGCTGCTCAACCGTTTTGTAAATCAACCAATATAGCTCGTTCATGCAATCTTTATATAAATCAAGTTTTCATGAAAAAGATATATAGGAAAGAAGCAATTTTGAGATGGAAAGCCAAACGGTTGAAGATGAAATAATCACATTTGTGAAGGCAAACATCTGTAGAGACTCAAAATAGAATAGTCATTAATAATCCTGAACCTTTTGAAGTCTCTATAGTTCCAAACAATGTACAAACATCTCTACGTACATTGGCTGGATTTACTGAAACTAGCTACTTCAATGCAAATAATCATAGAAAAGAGGCAATTCGTCACTTAAAAACCAAGAGATCAAAGGCTAATGCTTTAATCCAGGCAAGATGCTTGCAGTTCCATCATATAGGAACTTATACATATTCTCCTGAGCAAGTAATTTTTTTCCACCAACCAAGGATTAATCCAAGGCTAACACCAGGTGAGTCCATAAAATCTCCAACACATTTTGTATGATAAAAATATAGAACCTGCATTTTAGAGTCTTGTGATAATTAAATGTACTGACCAAAACCTATTATATTAAATTGGTTGTTGACCCAATAGCAAATGCTCAACATAATGACAAAACTTTACCTGATAGCAGGTGAAGACATTCAGGTTTACCAAATTCTACAGTCTTTTCATAGATAAGTTTTGTAATAATTATAAACAATCAAATTTAAAATGCTAAACTATTTGGGTTTTGTCTACTATTAACAATAGGAAAAATCCCAACATCAGGATAAGAGTGTTAAAATTTCATTCTAGATGCAGCTTCTATTCTTCCACAACAGAAAAACTATCCACATTGTAATGCAAAGAAATTTGCTCATGAGACAGCAAATTTTTGTTGTTCTAATGGTGATGTAGTGCTAGCTAACAATAAATTGCCACATGTTTTAGAGAACTTCTGATTTTCTGATCAGAAGAGGCTAAATTGTTTAAAAATTGCATAAGAGGAGTCAATAACATATTCGCATTTACCTCATTAGGTGTCAAATATGACAAGAATCTGGCTATAAGGAATAAAGGCATTTATACGTTTAGGATTCTAAGGCAAGTTTATCACTTCATCAATGACTTGAATCCAGATGAACAAAAGGCAAAAAATTTACAACTTTATTTCTATGATACTAAAAATGAGCTTGCAAATCGATTGGTGGCATGTCCAAGGCTAACAAAAAATATAATTTAGACAATTATAAGCGTACTTGAGCAAAATCCTTATGCTAGATTCTTTCGCAACTTGAGAGAGATTGCTAACCTAGACACATCGTATTGTCCTACGTACAATTCCTAGTGTAGACTAAAGGGTATTTAAAAAACCCACAGTCTCACAAGTCGCTGCACTATGGGTTGAAGAGGAAGAAAATGGGGAAAATAAACACCATTATATTCAAGTCCATATTCATAGTGGCCAATCACATAATGTTGAATATTATTAC
The DNA here is from genome assembly GCA_024721245.1 of Mitragyna speciosa. Taxonomy (NCBI): domain Eukaryota; kingdom Viridiplantae; phylum Streptophyta; class Magnoliopsida; order Gentianales; family Rubiaceae; genus Mitragyna; species Mitragyna speciosa. The sequence continues at coordinate 14,108,680 of CM045565.1, read as the reverse complement.
AGCTGCTATGACCCACTTCAATACCCTCTGCTTTTCCCTTTTGGTATACTTGGATGGCATCAAGGAATCTCAAAGAAAGGCAAAAATGTACATAAGAAAAAAAAGAGAAAGAGAAATGTTAATAATCTAACTTCACTTACCAATGCCATCAATGCCAAAGAATTGCTACAAATGGAACAAGATAGGAAAACTTACTAAACCTATCCATTTGTATGTTCAACCTATTAACACAACTACCCGTAATTCATTTTCTCATTTTTTTCTAAACAGCAATGGCAAGAATAGACAGTGATCCTGATTTTGTGTCCATTAGGGAATACTATACACATAAGTTGTAAATGAGGGATTATGATGAGTCATTCTTACTACATCTTGCTCGCTTATTGCAGCAATATGTAGTTGACATGTATGTCAAGCTTGAATCTAAAAGACTTGATTTCTTTAGACAGCAACAAGAAGAAATCAGGCAAGAATTTCTGCAAGTTATTGTGGATTCTTTAGGTTTAGGTGAATCAAAAGGTTCAAACATCAGTCAAAGAATTATTTTACCACCAATTTTCATTGGAAGACCAAGAAACATGAGAAGAAAGTACATAGATGCAATGACATTGGTCTAGAAATATGGCAAGCCAGATATATTCTTAACCATGACGTGTAATCCTAGTTGGCCTGAAATAAAAGAGCACTTGATTGACAAAGAACAAGCTTAGAATAGGCCAGATTTGATGGGACAAGTATTTCGTGCTAAGTTAGAAGAGTTGAAAAAAGAAATTTTTAACAAAAATAATTTTGGTAAAGTTGCTGCTTACACATATGTAATAGAGTTTCAAAAAAGAGGTCTTTCACATGCACATTTCCTTCTGATTTTAAAATCACATTATAAACTGTACAGTCCTAAAGAATATGACAAAATAGTTTGTGCTAAGATACCAAACAAAGAAAAAATTTTACATCTGCATAGGCTGGTTTTGAAACACATGATACACGGTGCATGTGGTAAGGCTAATCTATTCAATGTTTGCATGAATAAATATGGCAAGTGCAAAAACTCATACCCAAAAGACTTTTGCAAGGAAACTGCTCGGACGAATTATTCTTATTGTCGCAGGAATAATAGTATTAAAGTAAGGATAAGAAAACATTTGATAGACAATAAATAGGTTGTTCCTTACAACCCATACTTATTGGCAAAATTTGATTGTCACATAAACGTTGAGATTTGCTCAGCAATTCGAGCAGTCAAGTACATTTATAAATACATTTGTAAGGAAAATGATAGGATCGACTTCCATATAAGTTTAGACAATCCAAGTTAGCAAATAGATGAAATCCAGCAATATAGATCTGCACGATGGGTTTCAACACCAAAAGCTGTGTGAAAAAATTTTCATTTCACATTCAATGAAATCAAACCTGTTGTAATTCATCTGCAATTGCATTCGGAAAATTATCAGCTAGTTAGTTTTAGAAAGCATGAGAATCTGAATAGGGTTGTGAACAATCCAAGAAATAAGAAAACCATGCTCACTGAATTTTTCTTCACGAATAGAACAGATTTATATGCAAAAGATTTGAACTTGACTGATGTTGAATTTCCTCCACTTTGTCTGGTTGCCCGACGAAAGAAGGTGGAAACTTCAAGAAAGAGGGCATTCTATAGGAAGGATTAATGCAACCCATCCATCTAAAGTAGAAAGGCATTACCTTAGGTTGTTATTATCAAAAGTGCATTGTCCAAAATTTTTTGTTCATTGGAAGACTTACGATAGAGTTAAGGTGAATACTTTCCGTGAGGCAGCACTATTGCGTGTCTTACTTAAAGATGATAACAACCAAGAATACTGCCTTCAAGAAGCTTCTCTATTCCATATGCCTTATGAATTGAGAGGCCTTTTTGCTACCCTTTTGGTTTATTCCCCTCCCAACAATCCCAAACAATTGTTGCAAAAAGTTTGAGACTATGATGTCAAAGGATTTCATGAACTGCTCCAATGTCACAGCTAGAGAGGTTGAGAAAAAAAAAAAAAAACTCCTTCAACAAATTAATGGTTTTCCTGAGTCAATGGGAAAAAACATTACTTCCTATGACTTAGTACCACATGATTTATCACAGTTGGATGTCGAAAATGAAACAAGAGAGGTAACAGTAAGAAAAGAAGTATTCAAGTGTCTGAAGAGGATTTAAATGCTATTTCTTTTATGAATGAAAGACCAAAAAAAATCATTTTGAAGTCATTTCTCAAAGAATATATGAAAATAGAAGTGGCAGCATTCTTTATTGATGGTCCTTGGAGGAACTGGAAAATCCTTTTTATATAGAGCTTTATTAGTAGATGTTAGATCAAAAGGATATTTGGCTTTGGCAACGGCAACATCTAGCATTACTGCATCAATATTAGTATGTGGTAGAACTACACACTTTCAGTTCAAAATCCCAATCGATGTCTCAGAAGGTCACACATGTTGAATAAGTAAGCAAAGTGGCTTTGCAAAAATGATCCAAAAGTGTAAATTAATCATCAGGGATGAGGCTCCAATAACAAAAAGAGTAGCAATTGAAGCACTAAATCATTTGCTACAAGACTTGATGAATTCAACCGAGATATTTGGGGGAAAGGTGGTTGTTTTTTGAGGGGATTTCAGGCAAACTCTGCCAAGGGTACACAATGGAACTGAAAGTGACACCATAAATGCCTCTTTAATAAAGTCTCCATCATGCCCAACTCTTGAAAAAATGTAATTGACAAAACAGATGAGGGCTTGATCTGACTGCGCATTTACTGAGTTCTTGTTAAGGATTGGTGATGGAATCGAAAAATCTGATAACGATGGGCTTATTAAAATTCCATCTTCATACATAGTCAAAATAATCATATAGATTCAGCTCTTGATGATTTAATAAGCACTATTTATCCAGATTTTGAAACAAGATCAAAATGCATAATGTCTTTTCTAAATCGGGCCATCTTGACAACAAAAAATTAGTTTGTTGATGAAGTCAATGAGATTTTGATTGACAAATTTCCAGGATTACCAATGGAATACCTTAGCTTTGATGAAACTATAAATCCAAATCAACAAGTCGAATATGAGGATTTTCTTAATTCTCTAGCTCCAAGTGGCATACCACCACAAAAATTGGTACTCAAAGCTAATTTCCTAGTAATCTTACTGAGGAATCTAGATCCAACTAAAGGCCTCTACAATGGTACAAGACTAATTTGTAAAACTTTAGACCGAAATGTCATTCATGCTCAGATTGTAGTAGGCGATTTTACGGGCAAAGATGTGTTCATCTATAGGATCCCTCTGCAACCACCAAGTGATAAACAATATCATGTGCCATATAAAAGAACTCAATTCCCTATTTGACTATGTTTTGCAATGACAATTAACAAAGCACAAGGCCAAATACTTGATTTTGTTGGCATGTACTTGAAAGAGCTAGTTTTTTCACATGGCCAATTATAAGTTGCTCTCTCACGCCCACAAATAGCTTCACAAGTGAAAGTGCTAATCAAGCCTCCATTCTTCAACACTCCTACAGTAGAGCATACCACAAATATTATTTATAGAGAAGTTCTAAGAACTTCTGAACTTGCAAACAAGTATATATTACCTATTGCTCCTATATTTACATTATACCTTTTCATAAAAGTTCTTATTTGTGTATTCTATGTTGCATATTAACCAAATTTTTCTTCATAAAACATACAGGTAAAAATGCCAAGGCGATACCTTCCATTGGTTGAGGTTCGTCCAAATATGAAAGGATGGACAGTTCCGTTACAAGTAGTAGAGAGTGGAAATGCCCTATACAGCCATGGTACCTCTCCTACAAAATATAAATGCCTCATATTCACAGATTTCTAGGCAAGTAAACATTCTTATTACCAGTTAATTATGCCAAAAAACTTTCATCTTCCAATGTGCACAGCCATATCCAACGTGATTGTGGATGCCACTTGCATTTGTTTAGTTTTCTTGAGAAATTCCCGGGCACATTCTTTTTTGGCTCAATCTTAGATACAATTTGGTTTTGTCATCATTTAATTACCTATTAAATATATCTAAGCACAATTTTTAAAGGTAGTCCCTTTTTGAGGTTTATGTTAGTCATGAAAAATCTATTTTTTCCATGGTGAATAATTTGATGCGAGTCTTTGAATACATACTTATAGATGACCTATTACATCTTTGTAATGTTAGAAGGAAGTTCTACTCCATTTTAGAAATAATTTATTGATAATATTTTTTTAGTAACATGACAATTAATTATAAGAAAAGAGATGATAAACTAGAGGCATGTAATGGACTCGGAATGTATGAATGTGGGCTGATGATTATATAATTCTATGACCATCAAAATTTTAGTTCAAGTATGCTTATGCCTGCATAACCATCTTGGAAAAGATAAGAGCAAAACAGAAACATGTGTGCATTGTCTTGAGGATTCATTTTCATATTCTTGCCTATCCAAAATATCCTATCTATGGTGTACCCCTTTTAGTACCTTACGCAATAATAGTTATATTCATATTTTCTATAAATTGCATAAAGGACTATAAACTTTATTTGCAATACATTCATCACCTAACTACATTTACTGTGCTACTTAAATTCCTTATTTTTATGCAATATGGAAATTGATTGATTGATTTTGTTAGTTTTGGTTGCTAAATTTATTCACTAATTTATTTTGGAGGGTGAGGTCGATTATACCTGCTTGCAAAAAAGTATTATTTTTATTCTTGTGTTGTTAGCTTTTGGTATGATTTATGTTTCGATTGCTTGTTTCAAGCTGCTGGTTTTGTAAGCATTGTAAGTTTTAACAGAATATGAAATGTACTTTCGTGTTTGTTATGTACATCATAACTTATATAATAGGCAATTTTCATTTAAAATTAATCTTCAGTGAACTACACTCCTGAAAAACTAATGCCTAATCTCATGAACTACTAATTAAGAAGGAAAGTAAAATGTAGTTTAAACTTGCATCACCATTTAATTGTAAATTTTGTAGGATCTTTTCTTTTAATCAGGTAACATTGGCTTATTTTTCTTTTGTATGTACATAACAATCATTTTGTTATTCTGTTCATCTAATCTTGCTTTTCGACAAAGATACCTTCCAAATCATCAATTTAATCAAAGGTAAGATATTTAGTCCTACAACTTACAATTTTTTTCATTATTTTTTATTTTGGTCTTGAACTATACATTTACAGTTTTGCTTCATACTTTAGTCAATATTGATGGGAATCAGTATATTGCGAGATTAAAACACTTCTATTGTGGATGAGCATTGACTACTTTTGAATTGGATTCACAAAATCGGGATCGAAACATACTGTCTTATTCATGTGTATCTCCAATCTTTGCTGTTTATTTGGGTTAATTGTCAATTCATATGCCTTAAGAATAGCATCTATGGAAGCCTCCTACTGGTGTAATGAGAATTGCAGGAAATCCCCTACAATCGTGATAGATTTTTGACTTTGGTAATTCTTTGGAGAAGGCAGGCTGAATTTGGTTAAAATTGTCATATAGGTGAATACATTCATAAAGAAAATGTGCTAGTAAAATAGAGTGATAGTTTGAAAGTTAAAACTAGTTAAGCATTGTAAATAAGTAAATAGTTTTGTTGTTTGATAGAAAAACTGAGAAAGGGCATTGATTGCAAAAAGTAGCCTGTTAAATGTAAGTCATAGTTGAATAGCCTATTAAGAATTGCTATGAAATGTGTACTTTTGGCATGTGTGAAAACGTAGATCCTGGTTCCTTTCTTGTTATGCACAATAAATATATATTACGCCATGCCTATAGTTTGTTGTCTCCTTAATTATTATTACTCAAGTCTGATGAGTGAATTTAATTCATTTTTCTTGCGTTGCGTTTTCTTTTTCTATTACACACATAGTTCATATAGTTCGTAAAAGATATTGCATCTTTTTTTTGCCCATCTCCCCTCCATATCCAATCATCAAAAGCACTACAACATTTTTTTAAACCAAAAAATTACTTAAAAATTTGGCGTGTTGATTTCATAACAAGTTACTTTAATTTGCTTATAAGTGAATTCTATTATCATACAATGGCTTTTATACCATATCATGGTTACAAAAACTATACTAATCAACAAGCTACAATACATTAACAAATTGTTCATAAACAGGGAATCAAAGTGTTAGCAGTCATTTATGGAAATGACATCCGGTATTTTGCTGCATTACTGCAACCATTCAAGAGGTACTACATCTCCAATGCAATCGTTCACCAGCAAGACCCGAAGTACAGAGTTAGTGAATATGAATATTCATGGACCATCAACAACTCCATTTTGGTTGAAGAACATGAAGAACCCAACCCTCCAGCACTTTCATGTGCTTTTCAACTTGCAAAATTCAGTGAGCTATACAAATTAGTTGATACTGAAAAAATTTTAAGTAATTTTTCTTAAAAAATTAAACCTCAACTATTATTCATTTGAAGATAACTAATTATACACCAACCAAACTTTCAATATGCTACAAAATAAAAATGTGCAGGGAGTTGTCATTCATGTTTTTTCTCCAAAGGAACAAACTTCGAATTCCACAACTAGGGACATTTTGATCATTAATGAAGAGTAAGAAAAATAAAAGTAATTTATTAGTCCTCTTACAAATATACAATACATTAATACTAACACTTTTATTTCAAAGGAAAAAACCGATGCTTCTTACTTTGTGAAATGAATTCATGAAAAATGAAGGAAAAATATTAGCCAACAGCTTAGGTAATGCTGATATCTTTCTTGCCATATGGGCAAAGGTCTCAACTTTTAACTGTAAGTAACATCCAGCTGCATATTTCATGAAAAACCATTTGCACATATACAAAGTAATTAAATTATAGCTATTGTAACTTTGCTATTTACTTGCAGATCTATCCCTAACAACAAAGATTGCAACTTCCTTGTTAATAAATCCACCAACCGAGAAACTAATCATTTAAAGGACTGGTTAGATAATTCTACCAATATTAACTTTTTCTCTCCCAAATTCAATGGATATTTTAATTTTATATCTTGCTTACATTTGTAGCTACAATACTAATCAAAAAGAGATTAAGCAATTGATTGGTCAAATAGCTGGACGTGTGTCAACCGCACAAAAATTAATATTAAAAATTTATTCAATAAAAGATGATTTTGAATATGGCAATGAGTAGTGTTGTCTCCTCAGGATTGGTCGATTTACTTATTTTGATGTCACCAAAATAAGCGGGATTTGAAATAATAAAAAATAACTAAACAACTAGAATAAACGAAATTACAAAAAATAAAATTAAAAGAATTCAAGAACAAGAAAGCTCTAGCCAAAGGAATGATATCGAACTTGGTTCTGTCAACTGATCATTGATGCAAAAATGAATTCTAACAATTACTGGTAAATTGGTTATAGTTGTTGATACAATCTAACAGCTAACTCTTCCTTACTGTCTTGGTAATTAAGGTACAACCGTTAGTTACTTCCCTAATTGAGAGACAACCTTGGTACAACCATAGAATTTGATCTCATAATTGCAATGCGAATTAGAGAAGTCCAATTCTAATTAACAAGCACCTACAAGGGTTCATTTGAATTAGATTATATATCTCGTATACTAGTTGTCACAAGTATCAAAATAATTAAACAATTACGGATTTAACTATTTTGAATAACAATGGATTATATGATAGAACTAAATATTCGGCCAAAAATATTTAATCTAACATAATAATCCTGAGCACTAAAATCATGAGCTATACAAATATCAATAACTAAAGAAACAATGAAAATAAATTCGATCTCACAGTTTGTAGAACTAGTTCTCCAATATTCTTTTGACTAGAAAAGTGCTTTAGTTTCTTCTCATGAAGAAGAAACTAAGTATAGAAAAATAAAACAACGTAGAGTAGTGAGAGAATGAGAGAGAGATCGCTCTTCTCCAAGAGAAGAGAACAAGAGAGAGAGAGAGTCTTTAGATTGAGAGGTCGTTTCTCCCTTTATTCTCACATATTCCTACTTTTTCTATCCTAATTAGAATCCTATCACAAAAGGAAGTGTTTCCTTTTTTGATAAAAGTCTAATTACCTAATAATACTTTTCCATAAAACTAATTGATTCTAATTGACAAAAGATGATAATTGATTCATAAAAATTAGCTAGTCTTCTAAAATCTCGCAACAAAAGGTGCAGCTTGAGTCATAATTGAAATTTCTACTTTAATCTCGCAACTCAGTTTCCCAACTATAGCGTGCCCACGCTTTACAAGTAGAAGTCTTCTAAAAATTGTCTTTTCTGCTCCAAATTGCACCAAATACACCAAAACACCCATAAACGACACAAAACATAAAACTAAACAGAATCAACTCATAAACACAATAAAATACTAAAACATAATGGAAAAATACACAATTAACACCAACTAAATACACACTATCAACAGGATACAAAGGCTCCAATAGATTGCTACCAGTAGCATTGAATAAGCACTGGAAACACTAATAAATGTATGATTTTTCATCTAACTATTACTTAAAAAGTTTTTACAATCTATCAAAATATACGTGTTGACAACGTAAAATCTAATGCCAAAATTGTTACAGGTGAAAATAGCATGGATAAAAGGAAAACCAAAATTAATTGCAGGCCAACAAAGATTCTGATACAAAGTATGTATGAAGTGCCAAAATCGATCCATGCTGATATTGAATGGACTATTACATGTCCACTGTGTAAAGAAGAAACACAAATGGAAGCTAGGTAATTGAAACATATGATCAGGACACCATAGGAAATAAAATTACTAATATTCTACAAATTTTTACAAGGGTCATCGATTCAGCTTCAGACATTGAATCACGAACGTTTAAGTGTGTAATCATTTTGTTCTCTTTTCAATTGGATGCAAGTGGAATACGTTTCTCAACCAATTTCTATTGTTATACTACCCATGCAACACATTTTGTGCAACATTAACTGATTAATAGGGTGGTCAAAGCAAGTGCCATATAGTGCCTCTTTTTCTTCAATTTCCTACTTTATCAACAAAGTCTCACTAAGCTCTCACAACAAAGTCTCACTAAGCTCTTAGAAATCAAACCTCTATAACACAAATCAGTTTCTCGACATGATAAGGGGTGAGGAAATATACAATGTGGTGACAGCCATGGCACCATTTTACAATGCATTAGCTTTAGGCTATGCGCCTATAAAGTTGTGGCACATCACTTTACATCACATTAGCTTTAGGCTATATGTCTGTAAAGTTGTGGCACATCACTTTAAAGGTGTGGCACATCACTTTACATCACATTAGCTTTAGGCTATGCGTTTGTAAAGTTGTGGCACATATTTACAGCTGACCAATGTGATGTTATCAACCGTTTAAACTGCTATCTTATCCTCCCTTTCCTCACCTTTGAATTTATTACCCATATTAACCCGTACACAATGAACTATCACTATACTATCACTTCCTTATCACAGAAGTTATTGGCAAAATTAATAATTGGAACAATTCCTACCTTGGGGGCAAATTTGAGTGAAAACGGTAGTCTTTCTTGGTCCATCACATCTTTTTCCTTGTCCAGTCTAAACAACACCCTTGTACTTGGGGCGCTGTTGTTAAAAGTAATGTACGAAGAATTAGGGAGAGAATTAGGTGTGATCTCATTGTTCAGGTAGCTGTTATTCAATCTTGTTGATTGTGTTCTTTTTTCTCAAATTGAGAAAGGCAAAGTCTGAAGCTATTAACTTGAATGGAGATTCGAATATAGCTCCAATTGAAATCCAAATGGAAATGGGGAGAGATTTGGAGGCCATTGACTTGAATGGAGATATAGTTTCAGTTGGAAATACAGCTTTAGTTGAAATCCAAATGGAAATTGGGAAAGATTTGGAGGAAATTACCACCACGACCGAGGAGATCGAGGAAATTACCACCATGACCACCACCACCACGTCTGTCATGGTGAAACGGCAACTACCCCGATTCCTATTGGTGATGAGAATTGTTTGGGGGCAAACTTGCCATAAACCTAATTCCTATGCATTCACTTCTGGCCTCTTCTATCAAATAGGTAAAATTTGGATATTGGCCACAGAGATTCGATGGGTTTCATCTGAAATATTGTGACCAAACACAATGAATTCAACGTAAAATTTTTTTCACCTTATTTAATATATAATTTACTATACTTATTATTTCACATATTTTTTATTTCATATATATATATTAATTGCTTATTATAATTGATATAGGCTCCATATAATAATCTACATACAAAATGGCGTGACTTGAAGAGATCGTATATAGATGAAATTATAGATCAGGCTTTGGTGGGAAGATTGGTGGAAAAGATAGTATACCAAAGAAATCATAGATCAGGCTTTGGCAGGAAGAGTGGTGGAACATGATACTTGTTCATTTATGAACCGAGTGGAATATTTTAATGAAGTTCTTCAGTTATACGATTCGCTCGTTGCAGGCATTGAGGCACAATCACATTGCGAAGGGAGGAGAGCATAAATGTGTGATTTTAACTAACATTTTGATTAAAGTAAAATCTACAGGCACACAAATACTGTCATGGTCACCACTAAATCACAAATTTGAAGCACCCAAATCATTTGGGGATAATCACTATACAAACTATTTATGCAAAAACAGTCACCATAACCTTATCATTTGGGGACAGGAGAAAAAAATTCTACTCTTTCTTTTCTTCTGGAAGTCTACTTTTATATGCATATTTGTGTAATTAATGCTAGCTATTACTATTTAACCTATTTTAGGTTAAACTAATGTAAAAGTACGTGCATTGTACGTCATACATTTTTTTATTTTGTGAAATTCAATCAAATAATGTATTGTTTAGATTAATTAAAAAGAAAAAAATCTAACTGTTTAAATCATTTTATTAACCCAACTACAATTAATTAAAAAGGAACGAATATTTGGAATGCTATACTAATGTACTTCTTCTTCAACAAAATATATAAAATACTTTCAAAATATTTTTAATTTATATCTTAGTAGAAAATTTTAGAAAACCAATGGAAAATAAAGAAAGGAAAAGGACATTGAGGCCTATGAAAAAAAATTCAAAATTGACAATCTTTCTCTTAATGTCAAACACTTTCTCTTAAAAGTGTAACACTTAATACAAAAAAAAAAAAATTCCCTTTGGTCATAATTCAAAAGTCATTTTAGATAAAAAAAAAAAAAAATTTAAGTGACTCCGTACACCTAAAATCTAATACTAAGTGGCAACTTTCAAATTTTTTTTAAAAAACTTATTTCTTGATTTATTATCGAGCATAAAAAACAACGTATGTTTTAGGTCCTCATTTTTAATCCCATTTTTAATTTTATCTTTTTATTTTCATTATTTTAATTAAAAAAACTCAAAAATCTTTTTTATCCACCACCGCTTGTTTATGTTCTCAAAATTCTACAATAGAACATAAAAATTTCATGAGTTTTAGACCTTGATTTTTACTTTAGTTTTAAATCTACTTTATATTATTTTACTTTATTTGTTAATAAAAATGGGGATACAGCAAATTTCAAGTTTCCACTATTTTATTTTTAGTCTCATTTGCATTTAGTAATACTCTATCAGTCCATTTACTTGTATTTCACAATCAATGTGATAATAATACTTGAAAATTGAAAGGATATTTTGATTCTCAAAAAGTCCCACTATTGAGTCTTTAGATTATTTTTATAGATTTTTTTTTAATTTTATTTTTACTATTTTTATATATTTGTTTTTATTTTATTTTATTTGCATATTGCATTTCATTTAGCTAACATGCAAATACGGTATAATTTGGGATTATTTTAGGAAAACTTATATTAAATTACACAATCTAGTGTAAAAGAGTGTCTAGATATTCAACAACTACTTAACCAGACTTGTCCTCGACTGGACTCTCATTTTTTCTAATTTTCTCATACTCAAAGTGATCTAATATAGGATTTTCATTTGTTGTTATTACATTTATTCAAAATTTTAACCTCATAAGATTTTTTTTTTAGTATTCTATTTTTATATCTAAGGATTTAATTAGATGCTTTTATAATAATATTAGTGTCCCAATGCAATACACACACAAGATGTCAATTTCATAGTTTATTAAGGCCCTATTCTAAACATTTTTTATTAGCATCATAATTTTTTATTTCTTTATATAGTCGCAATTAATTACCACAATATAAAAAAATGATATTTCTTTTTAAGATCATAATTTTTTGTTTCTTTATATAGTTGAAATTAAATGCCATGATATACAAAAGTGAGGGGGTGTTCTCTCTTTTTGTTCGTGAGAAGGTGGTTTTCATTCCATAATTCACTAACCCCATGTTTGGTACGTGAGAATGACTTAGAACGAAGAGGCCTTTCTGTTAACTCATTATATTTCCATATTTGGTATAGGCCTTGTAAACTAGAAAGGCCTTTCCTCTAGGAATGCCATTCTACATTTTTCCTGGAAACACCATTCCTCAACAAAACTTAGGGAAAGGCCTTTCCCACTTCTTCCTAAAAACAAAGAATTGCACAATATCAAGTTTGCCCCAACCATCCACAAAGTAGTTTAGAATTTAGTTTTTATTTTTATTTGTTGCCTTGTCAACTTTAAGCCTATTTATGAATTTCATTTGTAATTGTTCTTGATTTTTAATCATAAACAAAGCTTTTTTAGTATTTAATTTTGATATCCTAAATAACAAAAGAAATTAATTTCATAATTTATGTAGTCATCACAGATACATACAATAACATTGCAGCATTGATGAGGAATTCATTTAGACATAAAATAGAAAATTAACTTATATTTACGTATGATTACAACTTTGTCATTTCAAATCTAGTGCATTTCAATTCCGAAAGGAAAATTTTACAACCAACTGGAATTGTAATAACGTGATTAAGTAAAATTTTCAATTCTAATAATATATTCTAATTTACAAAGAATTATACCCAAACACTTTAAGATCGACTATGGTATTTGTAGAATGTGATGAAGAACTATGGCCCACATGAAGATTCAATCAAAGAATCAACTCTTAAATGATAGGTGCTGTTTGTGGAGACGGTGGGTCTTCCAAAAGGAAGATCAATAAAGAGACATGAAGCTGCAATGCTAGAGGAAAATAGTAAAGATTACGTTGATGTTGTGCTACAAGAAAACAAGATTATCTTTGATTTCTCTGCTTTAGAAATTCCTTGATATCATAAAATTCACTCATTTTCATGTTTTTGGTACAGATGGAGCTGAAAGCTTAAACATCGATCCAGAATCCCCGCAGTATGGTTTAAGTGCAATTCCAACAGCCACGAATAACTTTTCGGTTGATAACAAAATTGGTCAAGGTGCATTTGGTCCTGTGTACAAGGTACGTGTAAATGCACATTCCATCAAACAGGCATGTAAATGATAATGTTTTTAGCCAGTATCTGAATCTCAACCGTCCGTATTTCCACAGGGTACACTACCAGATGGACAAGACATAGCTGTGAAGAGACTATCTACAAACTCAGGGCAAGGTGCAAAAGAATTTAAAAATGAAATTGCAGTAGTTGCCAAGCTTCAGCATAGGAATCTAGTTCAACTTCTAGGATTTTGTTTGGAAGGACGGGAAAAGATGCTCATCCATGAATTTGTTCCAAATAGAAGCCTTGACTACATCCTCTTTGGTTGGCTCCAAACTAGATTTCTTTCATTAACGATTTCATTTTTAATAGCTAAATGATGCCAGTAACATTTTGACCTACATCTTTGCACTTGTCTTCTAAAATATTGATTGAAACAGCCGTGCCCTAAATGTCATGAGCTAATGACAGATTGTGAAATATATATTTTTGGGGCCAGATGGATTTTTAAAGAAGTGAGGGCTTTATTGTAAAAAAAATTAGGATAATAATAATAAATAGAATAACCCTTTTCTTTTCATAAAAACCTATCAAACGACGTTCTCTTATTACCAAACTCACGTCTGTTTTCTTCCAAGGGCAAGATCGAAAGGAGGTGAAGAATTCGCAGAGTTAGGAACTGTATGCCACATCTATGATCCTTATAGCGAAAAAGGTTAGTTGAATCCTTGAATTTAATTTTTTAACTGTGCCTAGATTTAGAGTGTAAGTTTGATGGATTGTAAAGAAATTGAGGGTTAGATTCTTTAAAATTTTAGAGAAATTGATAACCAGCTATAACAGTTAGGATTTTAAGTCTTTTGTTATATTGGTAAACAAGATCAATTGTGTTAACAACTGCATTGAGAAGGAGAGTTTATTTTTTTCCCGTAGATCTGGCATGGTTGTTGAGAAAAGAAAAAAAAATTTAACGGCAGAAAAAGGCATGAATTAAACTTACGGGTGCGATTGCCTTGGTCTTGTGGTTTGGTTACAAGCAACGGAAATTGCAACTGTGGCATGAATTCACCAAATATGGGCGACGGATGCAATGGAAAATGAAGGCTTTGACTTGTATTTCTTTTACCAAAGGAAGCAATGATAATTAAATATTATAAGGATTACAACAAGAATGATTTCCAGCTGCCCGTTGCTCGAACAGAAAAGGCTGAACGTTTTGGTGGTCTGTTTGGAAAAAACAAAAGTATTATGATATAATATGGTGATTGCAAATTCTACCTGCAATATGCTTGTATTTAGTCTACCTTATGTATGCTTGTAGTTCGTCCACGGACTGAGGGAAAATATAAGTCATTTTTTGGTTCTTACATAGAAAGTTTTAGGTTCCGTTTATGTTCTTGGACTAGTTCATTTGATTTAAACATTTAGTTATTCTTTTTCCTAAATCAATTCGATTATAGGTTTAATATTATTTAGTTTTTCCTTCTTGTTAAGGAGTCAAACAAAACTAAATAGGTTCTAGTAGTAATTTGGGATTTTAGAACTATTCATAAAATAGGTCTCTAAGTTTTAGTATGTTATATATGCAATTATTAAGGTGGAATTTGTGTTTCCTTTTATGGTAATTAGGTAATGACTAATTTTGAGATCAGGATTATCTGAATCAGTACGATTGGATTTGGACTTCGAGATAAATATTTCCTCCTTTTCTCATGTTTTTTAAAAGATCCATTGTGTATATATATGTTTATTTCGCTATATTTTTGTAATATAAATTCTAAGTGAGCATGGTGATATGTGCAGAAATTCTTTGTATACTGTGGCACCTTGACTATTTATATGTACATGTATGCAGGTGTGTGATGTATGAATGTATGGTATGTATATTTTGGCTCTGATTATTTTTTGTACACCAAAGAGAACTAGCTCTCGATCTACCTTCTTGACGGTGAGTAATCAGGACATGCACGCACGCTTATGACCCTCCTAACTAATAAAAAGTTAGGCTAGATATCTAATATTGATTCTTATATTGAAAATTTGAGCCTACTCATGTACAAACAGATATGCTCGAATAGTTGTTCACCAAATAGTTCATTACTGGTTGTGGAAAAACTGAGCCTGAATTGCTAAGAAACTCTTGTTGAGGTTCAATTCATATTTGGGCCTGGTAATTGGATTGATTTGGAGATATTTCATTCCATTGCTTGTTGTTCAACCCATTATAATCTTCCTCCCATTCCTATGTTTAGAAGGGGTTGACTTTAAAATAGGTAAATAACCTAAATAATGGGCATCAAATATCCATTAGGATTACTTAAAATCCGCAAAGGAGCCGCAAAAATACAAACAGAATTGAACACGCTAAAATATAGATGAGGGCTGAAATAATTTGGTTGGAAAACGGACCTCAATTATCAAATCCAAGAATAGCCCAACTGCTTGCAAGCCTGCGTTCTAGCAGCAGAGAAAGCCCAATTGGACAGGACCAAGTGTGCCATGGAGTAGACGAGGTTGATTGCATAATCAACCAATATATATATTTTTTATTGTTTTAAGTTAAGGATGGAGAATATCTCAACTGTGAAGATTGGCTCTTTAAATTTACGGGTGGGGATTGGCCCAAAATCCAATGAAGGCCTAAGGCCCAATAATATGATTAACTGGAATTGATTGATAGGTCACTCTTCTGCCAACTGTGGGCGAAGTTCTTTGATGTATTATAGAAATCCAATGTCATGGCTGCATTTTGCTTTAGTTTAGCTTTTGGGCCTTTGTTTTTACAAAGAAGGGATTTTGTTTTCGAATCTGTAGTTCGTTTTGATGGTTTAATGAGAGTTGGACTATCCCTAAACTTGGGCAGCAAAAGATGTAGAATTGGACAAACATTTAGTGCTCCAACCTCTCTTGGCGTTGGGCTAACAATTAAACACATATCCTGATCTTTGAAAGACCATGAGTAGGGGTGTGCAACAAATTCGAATTCGGAAATTTGGAAGCTTGAAATTGGATAATTCAGAAAATTGGAAAAGCTTTATCCAACTGATTTTGAATTCGAAATCAACCTTGTCCGATCTAAATTCGATTTCAATCGAAATCATAAAATCGAAATCAAATTCTAAAATTCCGAATTCATTTAACAACTTAGCAAAGTCTAATAAACAAACAAAGCCCAATACACAAAGAGAGCTTATTTAACGGTTTTATAAACAAAAAAAGCCCAATATTATACTCATTTAAAGATCCAAACTTAACTAAAGACATGAATAAGTTTATTTGACTATTTTTTTTGTTGTTTCAGTTTAATAACTAACTATTAGTCTATTAGTTATGGCTTAATTGTATTAGTACAATATATTAAATTATTAATGTTAATTATTATATCTATAATGTGTATAATAAAACTATTTGTTTGTTTGACTGTTTGTTATTTTATGTGGTTTGAGTTTAGTTTATTTGACTATTTGTTATTTTCTGTGTTTTGAATTTAGTTTATTTGACTATTAGTATTAGTTTATTTGACTATTGTTATTTTATATGGTTTGAGTTTGATAACTAACTACTAGTATATTAGTTTTGACTTAATTGTATTAGTATAATATACTAAATTATTAATGTTAATCATTATATCTATAATATCCATAATAAAAATAATTATTATATATAATATTACCAATTCGAAATTAAATTTGGAATTTCTAAATTCGTTTTCGTTTTTAATTCGAATTCGGAAATTTCGAATTCAAAATCACTATGTCCAATTTCGTTCCTAATTCGTTGTATTTAAATTTGGATACTTTCGAATCCGATCCGTTTTTCATTTTTCCAAATTCATTTCAAATTTAGACAAAAAATCAGAAAATTCCAATTTTGCACACCACTAATCATGAGTAGTAAAGATATTTGATAGAAAGTAAAATCAATGGCGGAATAGCTATACATTTGAAGGATACTATAACGCCTAGCATTTTACCAACCAAAAGCCCAAACAACACATCAACCAAATTCAGCCACTTAGGGGAAAGAAACAACAGCTTGACACATGGTAAAAGGAGGAGGCAAGAGTTTGCCTCAACTCCTTTTTATATATTGCTTTACATACATACGTACGTACGTACGTGTATATATATATAGTTTGCCTCAACTCCTTTTTATATACTCCTTTACATACATACATACATACATACATAAATACATACATATATATATCTACCTATACTATAAAAAGATAATACCCAGCTTTCACATTCATCCACATGTCTGTGTTTAATTGGCTATGAACATGTTGTAGTGAGGAGCAAAGGGCATGAAAACACACATGCCCTTGGCAACAAAATTGGTTTAAAGAATAGTTGAACACTGTTTAGGCCCTTTTCTAGAAATTAATTTTGTTTTGACCTGTGTCTTCCATCTTTTACACCGAAATTACTCTTCCACCCTTGGAGAAAGAACTTCACATGCCAACAGTTTACTATTGTTCATGGTTTTGGTTGTCATTTTACCAACTTCCTCTTGGTAGCTGTGCACTCGCAAACAAGTTGTCTCCTTTTTTAGTGGCAAGCTGCAAGGCAGTCAAAAGGCGATGCACTTCTAGGCTTTTTGGCATGATTTTATTCACTTGATTTTTAATGTTTGTACTCTCAATTCGTCATGGCCTTTAGATCATACCTACCTACGGGATTTTTAGCAATATTTTTTAGACCATTTGTCCCAAAATTTTACACTTTTCTGCAGGCCTTGCTTTGATACCACACAAATTTTTCAATCTCCTCCTCCTTATCAACATTTCCTTTGGCAAACCAGAAGGAGGTAGGCTATGGGACAAAAAGAAAAGAGTGATCTTTTTAAAACCCTAAAACCCCACTGTCCTCCTCCTTCCATGACACTTCCCCTCCCAACTCCATCCCCACCGACTCTACCTCAACGTCTCCTCTCTCAACGCCGCCTCCTATGACTATTGTTTCAAAGCTTGTATGCCCCTCCTCATCTTCTCTATAAGCCATTATATATATATATATATATATATATATATATATATATATATATATTATTAGCTGTTTTATTTTTATATGTATAGTTTTAATTGGTTGATTTTGGAAATAATCTCTATTGGAGCTGGATAACATGTCAAAATCTGCCAACAAGTGAGACATTTAGGTGCCTATGGAGATTCTTTTTTTTTTTGTGTGAAATCTAAAATATTTTTTGCATCTATTCTAATTGTTGATGGGTTATCCATTCAAGAAGGTGGCAGATTTTGATGGCATGTTTTTTGTATATGTTATATAGCTTCTTAGGCACACAGTTTGTGAGTGAGATAATCTAACTTATGCTTTTGCTAGCAGGTGCCAAGCTCTACCTACATGTATAAGGCATTTTATAGCAAGTCCTTTAGTTTGAATGCATAGTCAAGAACCAGTCATGTGTAAATTGAGTTATGGTGATGCTTTATCCTTGCTTTGGAACTAAAAGAATTCATGTTCAAACTGCATATGGTTTGGCTTTCCCTCATAGATTTCTTATCAAAGACCATGTCCGTTTCTTTGGTCACTCTATTAGTTTCTGTTTGATTTTAGAACTTCAGTTTGCACTTTTGCCTGCTGATAAATGAATGAATCTTGAGCCTTAGTGCATAGATAAGGTTACATTGTGACGCAAGAGATCATGACTTTGATTCACGCGGTTTGACTCCTTGCTTGATGGTAAGGTTGTGTACACCTGCCTCTTTCTAGACCTTGCAGTGTTACGTAGGATCATGTTGCTAAATAGAGACAGTGAAGAGGATGTCCAAATTGTTGGAAAAATCTAGCACATGCGGTTATATTATTTGTGGGGTAGAAATTAAATATAATTTCTAGCTGTTACTGGAATGTTTATGTTTTTATCATGCTTCTCCAAATTTTGCTATGTGCGCTTTGAATAATTTGACTTATTAA
This sequence comes from Mitragyna speciosa, assembly GCA_024721245.1. NCBI lineage: Eukaryota > Viridiplantae > Streptophyta > Magnoliopsida > Gentianales > Rubiaceae > Mitragyna > Mitragyna speciosa. The sequence goes on along the minus strand of CM045565.1, from coordinate 14,089,336 downwards.
TACTATTGTTTTAATAGATCTAGAACATTTTAATCTAACCATTTGACAATTGTTGTTGGCCATTTCAGGTACAATTTAAGCTATATTCCTTTTGTTTGAAGAATGTTTTCTAAAGTGGCAGTTCATATTTTTTATACTGAAATCTAAACATTTCAAATTACAAGGTATGTTAGTGCAATCATTATCAGAAAAGTAATATTCCAAAGTTACTCTATTTTTTCTTGTTTTAATTTGTTGTACGGTTGATGTCGAAAATGTTCTAACTTTTCTTGTTTTAATTTGTTGTATGGTAGATGTCGAAAATGTTATTTACTTTGCTTTGACATTTGTGCTGTTATCGCTTGAGTTTGATTTTTGGGTTTTTAGAATGGATGCAACTCTTCTTGTGTTGCTTTTCATTGTGGTTTTGTTATCTCTACAATACCTCAATTTGAATTGTCTTCCTAAATGGAGAAATTTATTAAGTAATTGTATTCTTTCCTAAATGGAGAAATTTATTAAGTAATTGTATTTTTTCTTTTTGTCTTTTTCAAAATACAACCACGACTGGTGAAGATGCTGCTCAATTTTATGTTGAACTACTTTTTCTTTCCTAGTTACCCACCAATTTTTTTGTTCCCTACTTGTTCTTTCCTCGCTACCTACTACTCATTTCATGGGTTTTTTCATTTTTGTGCAGGCATATTGATCCAACTAAAAACTGGAAAAGATGTTCAATCTAATGCAAGACCAACTCATAGAGGAGGCAAGAAGAATTGAAGTTGATTCCAAGTGGACAGCTCTAGGTGAATGTTATTAAAGCTAAATGTGGATGGAGCATTTACAAATAATAGTGCTGGTATATGGGTGGTGGTCAAAGATCACAGGGGGCAACTAGAAGCTTTAATAGCTCAAAGAATTCAAGAAGCTTAAAATGCAAATTATAAATAATGTTTGGCTTTTGCCAAAGCACTAGAATTTGCAAAGAATTTTGGAATTACAAATTTTGTGCTCAAAGGAGATGCTTTAAGGATTGTCGGAAAGATTAATAGCCAAAGAAGTGATTCATCAGTGCCAGGAAATCTAATTAATGCTTGTACACTCATGTTGAAGGATTTTGGATTTGTAAAGGTTACACATGTAAAGAGAAGGAATAGTGAAACTATTCATGTATTGGTTAAGTAACCACTATTACTTGACGAAAGTCAAGTTTGGTTTGTAAACTTCCCCATGAATGTTATGTATGCTGCTATTGCAGATTTGAAGTAATGAATAGAAGTTTTCATTCTTTTAAAAAAAAATGTCTTTTTTTATTTTATTTATTTTTTATTTTTTACATTTTGGTAGATGTATAGCATTTATTATTGAGGTGTAAAAAGCCTATTTCATCTCTTAACTTCTATGACGTGGAAAACTGGTGCTTTTGTATTCATTTGCAGTTTGTAATGCCATTTTCTACTTTTGTAAGCTCACAGTTACATAATCCTAATGTCTAGGGTATTATTTATGCAAGAATTTTACAAGTACCAACATGAATGCATTTGTAGTGGGCAGTGGCTGTGCGTACGCACAGCCAGCCCAACCTAGTGTGTGTGTGTGTGTATCAAACTCTTGCCTCCTCCTTTTACCATGTGCCAAGCTGTTGTTTTTTTCCCCTAAGTGGCTGAATTTGGTCATACATGTGTGTGTGTGTGTGTGTGTGTGTGTGTGAAGGAGTATATAAAAAGGAGTTGAGGCAAACTCTTAACTCCTCCTTTGACCATGTGTCCAGCTGTTGTTTTCTTCCCCTAAGTGGCTGAATTTGGCTTTATACACACACACACACATATATATCTTAGAAAATTTTCCACTATATAGATATGTATGTATGTATGTATCTATGTATATAAGTGAAAAATTTTCTAATTCTTATGAATGTTCTAAACAGCTAGCCTAAAATCTTATGGATGTTGTTTTGTTGAAACTTATTAATTCTTTTAATTTTGTGGTATAAGAAATCAAGAAATATTGAACTTTTCAAATGTTGAATTTTTTCACTTCTTCTACGAGAGGTGGTGTAAGTCTATGTGCCAATTAATCATCATTTACAAGTGATTGATATGCATCTTATATTTTTGTCATAGCCATATTATAAAGTGTGTATTGCATATAACAATCTCTTAGTCTGTTGGACATAACAAATTATATACCCATATAGAGGTGTTATGTCAAAGTGGTGCAAAAACAAAGGGGAGATGGCATATGAATTTTTTGATAGGTAATACTTCTTTTAAAAAATTGTCAATTATTTTGTTGATCAGAAAATTATTTTGCATTACCTAACTTTTAATGGAGCATTATGTGTTGTTTGGTTTGGTTATCTTTTTTGTTATAAATGATTACACAAGTGGGTTTGGAAAAAGAAAATCATTAATGTTGGTTGGAACATACTTGAGTAATTAAAGACATTTTTAAAATTTATAGGAATCATATAAATTCAGTGAACAATTTACCATAAAAATTAATTAAAAAAAAAGAAAAACAAAGACATATTGTAAGCATTAAAAATTTCAATTGACTAACATTCGATGGGATGATGGATGCAGACTATCGTTTTTTGTTTAATTATTTTAGGATCATTCTTTTTTTAACCATTTTTTTGTGATTTTATAGTTGTATTTTTTATTTTTTTTTCATTTTCAAAGGTATTATTTGGGATATCAATCCTTTTTTTCTTATTTTTATTAGATAATGCCTAAAACTTGTTGATATCTTAAGTTTGAATAATTTTTTGGGTCTTGTCTTTCCAAATTTTGTAATTGATAGACTTCACAAGAAATTTTTAACTTCAAGACAAATGAATCCAAAGTAACAACTTGTTTTGCATATATTTTGTAATATGAGACATAAAATCCAAGCCATGAGATATATGATATGGCATCCTACTATGATTTCATGCTTTTGCTATTTCGATGACTGACTTCCATTTTTTAATATATATTATATAGTGCTTTTCCTATAAAATCTGTTTAACATAAATTTGATTATGATTTTCAGCAAATTATTTTCTTTTTCTTTTGACTTTTCAAATGCTTTAATCCTTATGTTCATCCGTGATAAATTATTAATTAAAAGTTATGCAACAACATAACTTTCAATAGACAAAGAATCTTTTCTCATCTTATAATTTATTGTTTTAATCAATTTAGCTTTATACAAAGTACTTTTAAATCCCCCTTTTTTTGTGACAAAATGATTCCCTCCGGATAGGAAAGCTATTTGACTATTTTTTATTACATTTTTGTCACAAAATTACATGATTTTTTTTTTGTTGCTTTTAAAAATAAAATAAGTCCAATGTATACTATAGCATTAGTATTTTACGTGCTGTTTATGTCAATAGTCTATAGACATATTAAAATAAAGACCATATTTTGTAAAGATAAAAAGGTATCAAAGCGAACATCAGTCAAATCATAAATAAAGAACTATAAAAGCACTCTATGAAAAATATATATATATTGAACTTTTGTTATTTATCTCTGTCAAAAAGAGGAATGAGTCAACTAAAAATGATTGATTTAAAAAAAAATAAAAATAGTTATATCATGCTATTACTATAGGCCGTCTATAAAATGGTCTTGCTCCTAAAGAAATAAGATGCAAAACAAAATGCATTGTCAAACATTTGAAAAAGATTTCAAACATTGAAATTCATTGAACTAATTTTATGTAACAAGATAGTTGTTTCAACAACATTTTTTAAAAGGGATAATTTCATAAACCTCCCTTGAGATTTCTGATAATTTCACCTAGCACCTCTAAAGTTTCAAAATTTACATAAACCTCCTCTGACATTATTGATTTGGTAACAAACCTTCATCCAAAAATCATATATACCTAAAATGCCCTTGTACAACAAATATTTAATATTAATCTCTCCAAACTAATTTTTTATTCATTTCCATAACCATAAAACTTTTATTTTCTCACCCTCTTCTTATCTCATACTCTTTACTAAAGTCTTAAAAAGTATAACTTTTTGTACTATTAAAGTTTCAATCCAAAACAAAATTTTCAGCCCTATTAAACTAAAACAACGTTAGGGGGTTTTCGGGGAGGGGGGGATTTAGGTAATTTCGGGGAGCCATACACTCAATTTGTGTATGGCAAACAGTTTGGGGCTTCACCCAACATATCATTGGGAGCCTCATCCCACTTGTGTGAGGCAACAAACATGTAATCGAACATTGATTTATCAAAATAAATAAATAAATAAAACAACGTTCAATCGCTACCATATTAAACATCAGCATCCCTTGAATACTGTCTATCAACCCCTAGACCCAATCCCTTTTAAACATTTAAGTTTTAACTTCACAAAAGCAAAATCAAAACTTGTTCATTTGCAAAATTGTGTCTTAAACCAAATTTGAGAATCCCAAGGTGATGGGTAAATTGTTTTTTAGAGGTTATTCAATAGAGAGAAGGAATTGCTAGGAGGGGATAGTAGAATTTGCTTGGATTTAATTTTAGAAGGTTAGACAAGTTAGGATAAGACAAAAAGAAAGGTCAATTAAATTTAGAAAAGGGAAGAAAATAGGGTTTTGAAAATTTTGATTTATTAATACGTTAAGGCTACTATGGTCATTTTCTATAGTCAGGGTGGTATCTGTAATTTTTGAAACTTAATGGATGCTAGGTGAAATTGTAAGAAATTTCAAGGGAGGTTTCTGAAATTATCCCTTTTTAAAAAGGTTAGTGATTGACTTGAAAGAAAAAAGGTAAAAAAAGGTTCTAGAAAATACTAAAACTCAATTTTACCGTTAATGAAGTACAATTTGTGTATTTTTGTTTTGCACAAATAATCACTTGGTATTTAAATTAATCAAATGATTAGTGCTCTGTTGTGCACAGCACGAGGTGTATTCTAGTATACTCTATCAGATGTAATTAAGATACTGTTTACTGAAAAAAGTAATGGAGCTCTTCCATTTTTCTTTATCACAAAATTTTACTCTATTTTTGAATATTGATTTCTTTTTATCGGTATAAAATCTGGGTACAACATATGTTAACAGAAAAGTATTAAATTCAAGGGCAGAAGTGCATGCATAAAATTTATCTGAGTTACCAAAAACAGATAGACATAATGGTATGACTCTATCATTATATGGCTGTTCGTAACTCTTCTATTGTTGTAATACACTTTTATGTTTGAATAAACTCCATGTTTTGAAGACAATGGCTCTTCATTTTGGATTCCTTCGCTATAAAACATGATACAATTAGAGACATAAAAATGTCACAGGAGAAAACAATTTTTTTCCTGGCTTTATCGTTGATACTGTATACTTATGTCAACCAGCCATTCCTCATATCTTAGAGGCATCTGCCATTTTCCGGCTTAAAGCTATTGTAGATTTTGATCCTGACTGGCGGCCCAAATGCTTGCTTATGAACTCTCCAGCCAGCAAGAGTTTTCCCAGATCAATACCAGTTTTCACCCCAAGACCATTAAGCATGTATAACACATCCTCAGTTGCTACATTTCCTGAGGCTCCCTTCGCATAAGGGCACCCTCCTAGACCAGCAACTGATGAATCCACCGTGCTAATGCCCATCTGTTAACAAGATTGCATTGGATTAATGTTTTGCATTCATGGTAACTCAACATGAAGTTCTTTTAGAATTGTGTTACCAACAAACAAAGCACAGGATTGATCTGTACTGTCCATCTCCCTCATCATCTATGTCTCTCCTTTACATGATATCTATCTATGAGAGTGAAAGTGTGTGCGTGCCCTTTTCTTATTAACTATCACGTGTGGAAGGACCGTCAGGTATGCAATGCTCTTTGATGATCTGCGATTCTGACTCAGGCTTGAAAATTCAATTCTCTCTTCTTTTTTTCTTTTGCTTTTTTAAAAAACATTGTTAGAAGTCCTATGCCCAAAGAAAGTAGACTAGTGAGTCTGAATCTGAAAATATTTGTTAGTAACTTAGTTATTCTCCAACTCTGCAACAGGCACAGCTGCTCAACCACAAACATGAGCAATTTTCACAAGAAAAAATTTTACATGCTCATTCCATTTATTGTACTCAAATAAATTACTTACTTGAAGGGATAATAATATATTCGGAAGAGACTGCCCATAAGTGTCATGGAAATGAACAGCAAGTTTCTCAACAGGAACAACTGCCATCACAGCCCCAAGCATTGGAAGAACAGTACCTGAGCAGAAGAATTAGCAGATGGATAAAAGGGTAAGAATGACAACTGATATTGGAACAATAATACAAAAAACTGCAGAATCATAAGCTTGTTTGGTTCATGGAACTAGAAAGAAGTAGGAAGAATTAGATGGAATTGGATTGCTAATCCTGTGTTATTCCATGAGTGGTTTGTTTTGAACATAGGCCTAGTGTCCCTACTTGAAAACTTTTACCGCATGTACATTCAGTAACACAATCCCAGAGGGGAATGGAATTTTCTTTTCTCTGGACAAAACGTGTGCCCAATAAGATCACAAAATTGCTGATTTGTTCCAATAAACCACTATTATATGCATTATTTAAGACGGCCCTACAACACATCTAACTCTGTTTTAAGGATATCCTTTCCAGCACATATCCTCCATAACATTGTTAGCTGTCCATAACTATGAGCAGGTTATGACCCTATCTGAATAATTTAGTATCAAACTGTATCCTCTGCTCCCATTCAACGGTGGATAATGGACATCTTTTCTATTCCAAAATGTGTAAAAGAAGAAAAGGAATGTTTTAACACATTTTCCCTTCTTTGTATTTTAACCCTTGCTGAAACAAATTGTACATGTACAAACAAGAATTAGAGAACATTTGACAGATCAGTTCATTTGGATGGAGAGGGTAACAAGAATTTCAGAACATTGAATCCAGCTAAGTGGATCAACACATCCCTTCTCATAAAGCATAAAAAGGGTTGTGCATGAGACATGTGACCAATTAAACAATATCAGGTAGTGGAAAATCCATCCATTGCTTATGATTCCCCTAGAGTCACACATGCACAGAGAGAGAGAGAGACAGAGACAGAGACAGAGACAGAGAGAGTGTGTGTGTGAGAGAGAGAGAGGAGGGAGGGAGGGAGCGATGCGGCAGGAAGATAATAGTTCAGAAGTTTTAATATGAGCCAAAGAGAACTATGTAACTCAAGTCGTAAAAAAATGTTAGGAAATATCTTTGAGCACAGATTAGTGATTCTCAGCATATTTCTGTCAAACATATCTTTAAAATACCTTCGTAAACAAGGTTGGCGAAGTACAAAAAAGACAAATGAATAACTTGTGAATTATCAGGTCCAGAAAACCTTTTCTATGATAAATGTCAGTTGGCCAAAAGAGTTGCATAAAATGGAAAGAAAATGAAAAAGATCAAGCAGAATAAGAAACAAAGGATAAAAAAGGATAAATTGTACATCAGAATACATAAGCAAATGATGTACTTGAGGTACATCATACAAGATAGAGTACCATTTGGCTAAAGTAGAACTGATACCTGGTGTACCTACTCCTATTGTATCGCCAAGAGAAATTTCAAAGCAGCCCATGTCGTAAAGCTCCTTTGCCACATATGCCACTTTGGAAGGGGGAATGGCTCCCTCAACTGGGCATCCAATAGCACAAGATACATACCTATGGAATTTAGAAAAAGATCTGAAAACTTAGTACCATTTATGAATTTCTCAGCATAATGCTCCAAAATGCAAATCATTAAAACAATGGGACCTTTTCTAAGACAAAACTAAACCAGATAAATAGGCCATCATTCATATTAAAAATGATAATTTACCAAGCTAATTTGCAAAAATTGAACAACCTAATTTCTGCCAAGATTTATTCTGTTTTGACTGTTTCTCGCTCCTACATTGTTTGATGCTTCAAAGAATGATGTTAAGACATACATAAATGTTCCTATATCTTTCAATATTCCCAGAGACATTTATATTAAAAGTGCTCCACCAAGGGATGAGTGGAGTGGAACATGCACAGAAACCATGACACACTATCTATACAAAGATGACCTATTTCCAGATAATTATCTAAAGATTTGCAATTAATAGTGTACTGATTAGTAAACACAAGAAGATATTGCCCAAAAGTATATTCTTTAATTGATAGACTATCTACTTGCATTCTCAGACTTATGTATGACCAGAATCTTTGGATTGACATAAATCCAATCCAAGTAAAATGAAAACATATTTACAAAATTGAGGACAACATAATGCATGAAGAAGTAAAAAGAACAAATAAACTATTAGCCAACTTTGACAAAGACAGAAAGAAGATTTTCTGGTATTGAATTCTTACAAACAAAAATCCTTGCACTCTCCTGATGTACAAAAATCTGTAAATGGGCGACTCATGTAAACCATTGTGCTGTATAGGCAAAAGAACATTACTCTAGAAGAGAAAAAGCTCATGACACAAAACAATAACAATTTTGCAGCCTGTCTTTAACAGTTTGTGCATTTGTTACTGCAAGTTATTTATTTAGGGTGCAACAGGGAGGGAGGGGGAGAGGGGGGGAGAGAGAGAGAAAGAGAGAGGTAGAGAACCATACCCACGAACTGGAATAGAAAGCTTTTGAGCAGCTTGAGTGACAGCATGATAACGAGTAAGACTTTCCTCAATGCTACAATTGATGTTTGACTTTGAAAAAGACTCTGAAGCTGATGCGAAGACAGCTATTTCTTTTACCCCAGCTGCAATAGCAGCTTCAAAGCCCTAAAGGGTGGTAACAACGAGTAGGGAAGCATTAACATGATAAACAAACAGCTAAAAATGTGTAAATCTAATTGCTTTCAGTATCTATTACTCACTTTCAAATTAGGTGTTAATACAGGTAATCTGGCACCCTCCAAGCTCTTAACTGCTTCCATTACATCCTTTGCATCTGCCAGCTATTTGAAAAGGGACAGGAAAAACTAAGTCTCACTAGAATGAAAACAAATCTCCCAAACAATTGCAAGAAATGACAAGGAGACCAATTTCAATGCATTTGACTACAAATTTAAACTGAAGTGCCACGGCAGTGCTTTGGAGGACCCTCATTGGATCTATTCACACAACTGGAGCCCAACTACCTGCACTATCGATTCTTTCATCATACAATCCCATTTCTTATGTCCCTACAGTACTGCCATAAGCCAAGAATTATCGAAGTTTCATTATGTCAGTTAGTCAAGGCAGTTCAGAATAGGACATGAAATACTGCAAAGCATTTATTTCCTTTGACTTATTGTTAGGTATTAACTAACCTCTCCTAAGTTTATTCTGTTTCAGAGAACTCTCCTCAGTTTTGAAAGTTCTGCTAACCTGTCTTGTGTATGTTTCCGTTACCATAAAGTAGCCTTCTACACAATTGCCTCTATCTTCAAATTGCAATTACCTTCAATTTATTCATTACAATGGTTCCTTTGAAGAAAATAATTTTATTACATCAGCAATTTTTATGATGTAAACGGTCTAGCACAGGTTCCTGAAATGTCATACGAAATACCAGAGAAGGTTGGTGTAATTTTTGAAAACTTTAAGGGAGGTTCTGAAGTAAAGAAGAAACAAAGAAGGTATTTTTGATAATACCAACTGGTGTCCTTTCTTCTTCTTCTTGTTGGTGATGTTGGTGGTATTGTTATTACTATTGCTTTGAACCACAGTATGGGATGAATTTGCACCATCAAACGAACAAATCTATCACAAGCTCCTAATACATCCCATATCCAATAACAATCACTAAAACAATAAAAAATGCCAGATTTTTCAATTTCTTTTCTTTGGTCTAACAACCCAAAACAATATCAAAGGCAGTGGTCTCTTCACTCTACCACCAAACAGCATATATTTTTCCATTTTCGTCATGCAGCCCTCTGCCACCAAAGACGCAATTAATGTCTTAGACAAAGATTAGAGCTTATTTGGTCATTTAAGCATTGCATTTTCATCCTATGTTACAGAACTTCCCATCTACAGAAGAATACACTATAATAGCCTGTGCTCGACCAAGCTAAGGGACATCAAAGTCATATTATACATGAGATGAAGAACATAATTCAATTCCCCAAATAACCTGTCGATCAAAGGCCATCAAGAAGAACAGAGAGAGAAAGTAACAGAGAAACAGAGACTGAATTTTCCTCAATTACAACTAGTAAAGATAGATCAGATTTCTTTTGTATTCCTCTATAGCAAGTAAATGTATTGATCACTTCAATTCAGTTGTTACACAAAGACCCTCCCTCATACCATATGCCCAACACCAAAATCAAAAAACAAATATGTTAATGATGCAAAAATTGACTTTTGTTTTAGTATCTAATCATGCCGCAAGATGCACACTCTGGAATGAAGGATAATGACTAATCACAACATAACTAGTCTGACATTCAATCAATAGCAACACCAAGAAGATAACTCCAGTATGGTAGTTCTAAACTCCAACAAAGAGAGTTTTTCCTGTTCCATGTAAGCCAGCAAAAACGAATTACCTGAGGTACCCATTTGGGAGAAACAAAACTTGTAGCTTCAACCACAGGCAATCCAGAAGACACCAGTTTGTGAATCAGTTCAACCTTTATGGATGTTGGGACAATGTTCTTCTCATTTTGCAACCCATCCCTTGGCCCTACTTCCACTATCTTGACATACTTCGGTATGTCTCTAAGTAACTGTTATAGACAAAGAAAAGATCAGCTAATGGGAAATACAACTTTGCAAAGAATGATAAAGTTATAAACCTGAAAAAAAGAAACAAATCAAGGCCATGTTAATTTTTATTAGGCTAAGTTGTCTTTTCTAGCCTTGATTTTTCACAATGCTACATGCTTATAGGCATGTAACACATTTAAAGAATCCTTCTTGCCTTGAGACCCAGTAGATATGTAAAGATTCTATAAGTTTTTCATCAGTATTCAATGAACTTAAAAAACCTTTTCTGTTAGAACAAATTACCTTATATGGCAAGTCCCTTGTGATTTTGGAGTTGCAGGAGTTGCATTGATTATCTGTCAAATAAAATGAGTCACACATATTTCCATTTAGCACATGACTCCTGCCCAAACTCAATGTTCTTCTGTTCCAGATATCCCTTTGTGATGTGTCTCTCTTTTGCTTCCGCCCCATGAGATTTTCTCTCTTGTACCCTTCAAAATCTTCCCTGAAAATAAAATAAATTCAGACATTGTTATGCATTTCTATTCTTGCATTGCTATGAGTCATAAAAAATGTAAAGAGACTTGCACATTCAAATACTATACTAAAAGGGGATTGACAAAACACATTAAAAATCATCTGAATAGCTGTGCACTATGAGATGAAGAGAGCAGTAATCTAGCTATAACTTCTCAAACAATTTAAACAAATAAATCCCCATCATTTACAGGTCTACTTGTGACTTGAAAATCCTAGTGAACTGCAAATTGAGAAGGAAAGGAAATTGTTTTTCTTCATTTTATTTTGAGTGTACAATATACAAGTATGTATATACAAGTGTAAACTAATCTAGATCCTAAAATCGCGCTAATTTAGATCCTAAAATTATTCTAATCAATTTAGAATCTAATCAAATCTTCTAGTATCAAATCAAATCTTTATCTAGTGATATCTAAATCAAATCTTTACGCATATCTACTAATATGTTCAGCACTCCCCCTCAAGTTGGAGCAATAGATGTTAATCACGCCCATCTTGCCTCAAAATATAATCAATTGTTGAACCACTTAAAGATTTAGTGAAAATATCAGTTAACTACTCTCCAGTTTGCACATGGCCAGTAGAGATGGATGACCCAAACAACAGTGAACTTCAAGAGGTGTTGAGGTGGATAGACATGCAACTGGTTTGGGTATTTTCATTGAAGGAGTTCAAGTATATAATGGTCACCAAGCTCATGTGAAAAACACAGTATTCAGGGAGGAGTGTGACAAAGCACTTAAGAGCTTTTGTAAACTTATTGACTGAGAGTAGATAAAAAAAAGATTAAGCAAACATAAACCAAAGATAAGGAGATAGACGATGTAGGAATGGCTACACCAGAACCCAGAATTGAGAGTACTTGACCTATCAACTAAAGTAACACTTGGAAGACTTATGTTAGAATTAAAAGAGTAGAGGATACCTTTATCACCTATCATATGATTTGTTGTACCAAAATCAATGACCCATTTATTAGAGGATGACACAGGACATGTACTAGCTTTACCTGAATGATCAATAGAAGAAGGATTAGCAGATTTTTGTAAGGCTTGGTACTTAGTAAAGCGGGTAAACTCATCAGCAGAGACAAGTATGAATTTGTCTGAAGATGAAGACACGTAGTTGCTCTCTTGGGTCGCAAAATTAGCAAACTGGGAATGCTGTTGAGGTTTGTCATGAAGTAATCAGCATGTACGGATGGTATGGCCCGGATTTTTGCAATGATAACAAACCTGTTGATTTGCGTCATGACCAACAGTCCCACCACCTTGAAAGCCATGTCCATTTCTACTGCCATTACCACTACTACTTTTTTTACCAACTCTACCTCGACTCACAAGGGCACAAGTAATATTAGGAGAAAGTCAAGATCGCTCAACCATTATAACTCACCAATGAAATTTTAATTTAATCAACACCATAAGAACCTAGAAATGGCTCAACAGGGTCATGCCATAGGATAAATTGATAAAGAGCCTAGAGCTCTAATACCATATAAACTAAGAAAGAGAAAAAAAAATTATTTTCTTCGTCTATTTGGAGTGTACAATATACAAATATATATACAAGTGTAAACTAATATCGATCCTAAAATTGAGCTAATCTAGATTCTAAAATTATGCTAATCAATTTAGAATCTAATCAAATCTTCTAGTATTAAATCAAGAAAATCTTTATCTACTAATATCTAAATCATATCTTTACATGTATCTACAGTATCTTCAACAGGACCAAACCAAAATAAGAAGTTATGGTCAGGTGCCTCTCAATTAACAGAATATAAAAAGGGGAAAAAAACTGAGAATTTGATAGATACAATTAGAAAACACAAAAGAGAGTCTTTTCAGATCTGTTTTTCATTCAGTTTGAGAATCATAACAGGCTGATGTGTAGGCAAATCACAGGCAAATGGCATTACCTGTATTCCTTTGAGAATGACCATGCAGATATAGGCTCAATGTGCAAAAAGAATGCATAATAAGTACTACTGGTGTCATTTTGGAGCTTCTAAACAGTTTCATATACAGCTAGGACAACATCATGGAACAAAAAACCCAGCCCTCAACCTTCTGAATCCTAACCAACCATCATTAATACTGTTCTTATTGCAATAGTTACATTGAAGCCAGTAGTTCATCCAAAGTAGTCCCAAACTGAGCATTTCTGCAACCGAAGTAACAAGGATTATTGGACTACTTCATTTTAGAACTAAGTTATAAAGAGAAAATCCTGCATAAATCCTCTGCATCACATACAACCTAATGAATTTATTTCCATCACAAGCCTATGAACTTAAGATACAAACCCACCACTTATTTGTTTACTTCACAAGCTGCCCTCAGAAAATAATGTGTTGGAGAAAAGAGTGCCTAAAGGGAAACGGATCCCTATGAACATGCAATAGGAGATGTATTTCTAGTCAATCTGTTAAAACCATGCTCAAACTCTACATAGGTCAGAATGGCATTCAATGGAGAAATGGTAATCCAGGAACAAAGGAAATTATAGAGTGAGGAAACAAAGTTGGAATATATCTCAGTACATTGTATGGTGTAAGGAAAACAAAAGTCTATTGAATGAATGGCTACTTCATTAGCTTACTACAGAAGATTATGAAAAAACTTACTCGCAGCTGTTAGACGTGCTGCAACTTCTCCCATCAATCCAGCACAATCCCATTGCCAAATCCTCTCCTCTAGGTCTGCAAGCACTGGAGGAGAACCTACTAAGATCAACATTGCTCAAACTTGGCAATCTGTCCAGACCAAGGGGTTCCTCCAAACTTGACATTATAGAAGCGAATGCAACAACTGAAACTGGACGAAAAGGTAAAACAAAAGGTGAGTGCTTCCATAAGTCTATTGTTGCTAGCATTACAACAGCAATGCACAAAAGATTGACTCATCTCAGACAACTGATATTATTTATAAAAACAAACACCTGATCTTACCGAAACACACCAAATATTTAAACATTTTGCACTTATTCAAATGCAAACGCAAACTTCAGAGAGAAGACAGTTTAATTCACTATTGAAAATAGGATCAGGTTGTATAAATAGAAAAGAATGAGAATAGGCATTACAACTGTTACATTCTCCAAGTCAACAGCTTAAAAAATAAAGAATTCTATTAAAGAAGATAAGTCAAAAGAAGGAACACTTATCAAAACAAGAAAAAAAAATAATGCACGTTAACTGTTGGTTCAGAGAATTTTCAGAATTTAATTTCTTGGACTTAAAACAAACAACTTCACGAAGATTGCATTGATAATTGCGAGTCCAACAATAAAGGCATCTGAAGGCACACTTCCAGGAGCCATAAACATAATCTAGAACAAGAAATCTCAGAAGCAAACGGCATAATTGAGATTGTAATTGTCACTTGTTGATTCATAGACTATATAAATTTTGAGTTTCTGCATGTCCATTTCTAATATCCAGATCTTGAAGTCACAAGGCCAGTTTACCATTCCGTGATAAGCAGGACAAGTCAATATCTGGAATTTGCTAAGAATATAGACTTCCATCCAATGAAATAGCTAAAATCTTTTCTCTCATTGGGAGGCTGCTGGTAGTTCATAGCACTCTAGTACCTTGGAAAATAAAAGTCACCGTACTTAATCACTCACTTGCAGAAGCTTTTATTCTTTTAATTCTCAAGTATGGTATAAATGACAGTATGTATTGATAATTAGAAGGCCATAAAGGCTGCTCATTATCCCTTTATTTCTTAGTCAGTAAGACTCTCCTTGTCTTCTCACATTAATAGTGTTATTTTGGGTCTAACCTAATTCTAAATTCTTTCTTTAGGCTCCTTCTTCATCACATTGTCACAAAATATTCATTATACAATGGCTACACTTCCACAAACTACAACTTAAATCAGTTTCTCTCAGAATAAACAACATTTTAAAGATGTAAAAAGCTGCAGGCAGTAAAATGCAAATGTCCCCAGATTCCCAATCACATTGACATTTTGTTCCTTCTTTAAAGCCCATGAAATAGCATATCCTTGTGATACTAAACACTTCGACAATATGAAACACAAAATCTGCATCAACTGAGCCACAATTTCAGTCTCTACACATCAGAAATAAATAAAAATCACAAAACATGTACTATAATAATATGATTTGAGCACCTGAGCATTATTTAACATATTGATCAACTATCAACTCATCTCAGATGCATAGAATGCGCACAAGATTATTCTAACATTCTGTTGCAAACATATAAGCTAATCCTCCAATCAGTTCCAACAGTATTAATTTCAGACTCTTCCAATCCAATGCAGAGCATCCAACACTTCATTGCACAAAAGGGCATTGTGCAGTAAAGTTATTAGATTGTTCATTATTGTTTTCGCAAAGAACCGTCATTCACTGGAACAATCCTTTATTTTTTTTCCTTTCACAAAATCGCAGCAAGATCACGCCATTACTAAAAGAATACTGAGCTACACTTAAAATGCTCGAAAAAAGTTATAAACAAAACTTTTCCAATCCTGAGAAAATAATATAAATAGATAAAAATCAAAACTTTTTCTACAATATGAAAAGGACCAGAAAAGATTACAATGCTAAAATTTCATGTATAATGGACTTGCTCTCTTAATATAATTCAGCTAAAAATCAAATTGATTACTCAATCATCTTTTCCATTCCCTCCCAGTTCCTCGGCATGCTTTAAACTAAATTTTTTGGTATATTCTTTATCTTTACATTTGTTTCACTCAATTCTATGGTAATCCAGCAACCAAGAAAAACCTCAATTCTTCCCCCAAAAAGAAAAAGAAAATCAAGAAAAAGGAAAGCAAACAAACCTCAAATGAAGAAAGAAGAAGTCACAAAAAAAAATATCCCAGAAAGCAAGAGTCTTTATACAATAATAATCCCCAATTAGAAACAGAAAAAACCAAGAATTTACCCTTTTTGCTGATTTTTCTAGTAATGGGACTTTGTTTTCGTGGAAAACAGGGGAAAGGGGTAGATGGGTTTTCAATTTCGGTAGTAAGTATGGTCAAGAAACGTGACGGAGAGTTCTCTGCTAACAACTCTCTGTCTTGTTTGGTAGCAAAAGGTGTGATGCAGGAGGCAGACAGACAGAGAGCAGTATGTGTAGATTTTACGTTCCTTTTATTTTTTGTCCGGTTTTACCCTTTATACGAGTAATTTGTGTGTGTGTATATGTGTGTGTGTGAGAGAGAGAGAGAGAGAGAGAGAGAGAGAGAGAGAGAGAGAGAGAGAGAGAGAGATCTGTGTTCAAACTTTGAAGTAGATGGTTCTT
Organism: Mitragyna speciosa; assembly: GCA_024721245.1. Classification (NCBI taxonomy): domain Eukaryota; kingdom Viridiplantae; phylum Streptophyta; class Magnoliopsida; order Gentianales; family Rubiaceae; genus Mitragyna; species Mitragyna speciosa. The sequence goes on along the minus strand of CM045565.1, from coordinate 14,072,851 downwards.
TTGGTTTTGAAATTTGATTACTCGAATAGCCAAAATTTTGGGGAAAGAGAAAAGAGATGGAGACCCGGGAAAGGTTGGTTAGTTGGTAGTTGGAAGGTTGGAAGTTTGGTCAATTTCCCAATGGATGTTTTAATGGGCTGATTTGCCCTTCCTACCTTTTATTTATTTATTTACTTATTTTTAACCTTTTGGAGTTGGGTTAGGATTAGTTCTCCACAATTTTATTTCAAATAATTTGATGTCCACATTGAATCGAGTTAATGTTACTCTTGAGGCATAGATTTAAACACAAAAATATTATTTTACAAAAATTGAATTTATTAGTTCAGATCGATCATATTGCACGGGATATTTAAACCGAAATATAAAAAAAATTAACTTTTTTTGAAATATGATAATTAAATTGGAGAAATTTATTATTCAGATGTATCTAACACGTCTATAATTTTTACAAATTTTCTTGAAAATTAGAAAACATTTTTTGTGAATTAATTTTACTGTATAATCTAACATTATGTAACTACCATGCTGAATATGAATAATATCAAAGATATGGGTTTGACATGATATTTATAATGGTTTCAACTTTCAACCTTCATGTGAAATTGGTCTTCTACCTCTCTTTCTTATGAACTCTTTTTTTTTCTTTTTGAAATAATTTATACTATTCAATTTTTTTATGTATACATTCTTCTTTTTATTTTTTCTTAGATAAAAATACTAAAATACTTATGAATTATGAGATGTTTTGTTTATATTTCATCTAAAATGCCCTAAATTATAATATTTTAAGCTTATGTATGCACAATGTTATTTTTTTAAATCTTAAAACAAGAAGGGAGTGTATGCACAAAAAAATGGAATATATAAATCATTTCCCTTTTGTGTTGAATTCATCTGCTATGTGGAGGAACGTTGATAATGATGTTCATTAATTTCATGCTTCTTAGTTTTCCTTTCTTGTACGTCTATTTCGAATTAATATCATCCATTATTTGATTGATACCTAATAATAAATAATTTGTATAGAGCATCCAGTTACATGCTAGTGTCTAAATTCACATGAGTTTTCTAATAAAAAATTAAATCAACTCTTAGTTAGTCTTTGCTCATATATGCTGTCATTATATTATTAAAAATATATTACATAAATTTTTTACTTGATCTTTCTTACTATTTTCAGTTGAGTTTACTTCATTTTTATTGGGTTGACTTATGTTGCTTAATAATAATAATAATAATAATAATAGTAATCTTTTTAGCCATCAAGTTGTACATTGATTGTAGTAGTAATCTTTGAACATTTCTATTAGAATATAAGATTGTAAGTGCAAGCCAGCAAGTAAGCTAAATGTGGATTACCCTAGATGAGGGAAAGTGATCTTTTAACGTTTTCTATGAAGTAGAGAATTTATAATACAAGATACCAAGCTTCATAAGTTTGTTACTATTATATTTAGCATAGAATTGGAATTTGGTACATCGTTTACTCTCTTTTTTTTAATTGAAATATATTGTCATTCTTTTGGAAACATTCCTATCCTTGTACACGAAATAATTTGGATAAAAAATGTAGGTTATTTAATAATTTTAATATAACAGTTGAATTTATTATAAACCTTCGTAATTCATCTCTTGAATTGATTTGTTTATTTCTCAAAGGAGAAAAATGCACAAAGCAGAATTGTATTTAACCCCTTTCACAAGAAAATTTGCCTCTCCTTACTGCCAAGTTCCATGTCTTACCAAATAATAATAATAATAATAATAATAATAAAAGAAAAAAGTTCCATGAATGGATTCTTACCCTTGTATCTATATACATCCGAATCGGAAAATTAGTTGAAGGCAAAATGATGCTGGGATTATTCTTATTTTCTTTAACTGAGTAGATTTAACTCTTTTTTAGTCAAAAAATTGTTTTAAGTTGTTTTATTTTCGAAAGTGTTCTTATTTATGCTTAACCAACATTTTGCTTTAAGTTTCTTTGGTTTTGAAAGTATTCTTAGTTGTGTTTAGCCAGCATGCTATTAGATTTTAAATTAAGAATTCTACTCGTAAATTTTTTGTAATATCAACCAATAGAGTAATTTTATAAACAGTTCCCTAATTTGTGGACTTTGGGAATAGAGAAATTTACTAATAAACCCATTGTATTTTAAGCATATCATTTCTGACCCCATACGGTTATAAAAATTTACATTTTCTTCTTCATATGATTTCAACAATTTTTACCATAGGATAAAAGTTTGATGCCTTCACCTCAAATGTTAATGTGAAATTCCTTATGTGCAAAATAATTTTTGACAATTGTATGAAAGGGGAAAAAAAAAAAAAAAACCAAAACTGCATCTTGTTATCTTGACTTTCGAAAGCCATGTACATTACACTTTGTCATTAATTCCTAATAGATCATATATTTTTCTAAAAGTAAACCTTAAAAGTTATGCAATTATCATCAAAACGAATTTAGAGACCCAATATGCCATTATTATATGTACATTTAATATCTATAAATGAAAATTAACTTTGAAATCATATGATTTTTATACATAATCTCTAACTCAAAAAAGGTACAATGTCTAATATTAAACAAAAAGAAAAAGAAGATATCCTACTATTTAACCAAAAAAAAAAATGAAAACGAAAACAATCACGCAATGCGCACTTTGTAGAGGCATCTTGTAATTAATCCGAATCCTAATGAAGAAGTTTTCAAAAGCCATGAGATTGAGAAGTGGGATTGGATTATCCCATTTCGTATATTCCAGAATCCCAATGTGCGCCCGACGAGTATGATCATAGAATCGCCAAGAAATGGTATATAATTATGATCAAACGAGGAATCTGACCATTTATGGACCACAAAGACAAAACCATGGATTTTGGACAAATCTAACAAATTGTGGTTCCAATAGTGCGTAGAAAAACCAAGGACAATTACCCTTTTACGTGCTTTTGCCACCACATAATAACAATAATAATAATAATGAAGCTCCAGAAATTAGAGACCAGATATGCAGAATGAAAACCAACTTAATTTCCCAATTTAGGAATTATTCTATTCACATCCTGCGCCTTTCGGGTACACAAATTTAGTACCCCAGGTGTTATTTATTCGTCGGTACAGAAAAATAAGGGCTATTTATCGAGATATTTATGTTTTTAGTCAAAATGACAAAATATTTTATACTTTTATTTGTTTAATCGAAGTGATGGAGTTCAACTCAATTTTCAGGAAATAATCTCTAGTGAACGATTCCAAACATTTTCTTCTTCATACTTGAATGAAAAGAGAGCTCAAAATAGAGTCAATTTTTGATACTTTAGAGCTGTTTTCTTGGTCCGTGAATGTAAGAATTTTAAATGAACTTTTCTTCTAGCATGTTGCGAAAAAAGAGTTCGAGATGGATTTGATTTCGTGTAAATAGACGTTTGAGCACCTTTTCTGACTTGTGAATGTTTGGGTCTTTATACTGAAGAACTTGAAATTAATTTTTGGGAAGTTTAATTTCAAAGTCCATCAACAAGAAATTGACTCTTTCGTATGTTTTATCTGACCAATTTAAATCAAAATATAGATGAAATTTATTCTATTAAGACGAGAAAATTTTGATTCAATATTTTTGGGAGATGAATAAAAGTATAAGCATTTTTTATTTTGATTAAAAATAGAAACGTTTTGATAAATATTCTAGAAAAGTTGTTAGTAAAACAATGCTTTTGGTTTTGCAATCTATACGAATATATTGAAATTAATTTAAATTATCTAATCAAACTAATGAATTAGCCATTTCAAAACTGAAAAAAAAAATTTAAAAGTACCTAATGCTTTGTGCGGCATATCATATTGAGATGATGTCTAGTTCTCTTTGTACTCCTCAATCAACTGATTGTGCACTATTCTCTACTGTTTTCTTTGTTCTTTTACCTAACCGTTTGTCAAAACCCGAAACTCAATTCCATTATTCTTTTTATCTAACATGTCAAAAACCTCATCTTGAGTTTTTATTAGATTACTTGATTATGAAGCCTTCATTTGTTCCACATCTGAAATCTATGATCATAAAATAAAAAATAAATAATTTCCTCAATGACCATTTTACGAATATCTATCCTGGTAAAAAACAAATGTGAATTCTAGTAAAAAACTAATGTGGATTTTTTTAAGAGCTTCTTGTAAATATTTTCATTCAAATAGTGGTATAATTTTTCACAAGCACGCCTGTGTGGTTAGGATTTATTTCATAGATTAATGTAGTATTTTGACAATATTCCGGGTCAAATGGCTATAGGGCAAATAATAACAACAGAGTCCCAGTTAAGAATGTTCTTTTCTTTCTTTTTAATCCTAAACTCCCAAACTAGACTGATTTACAGTTGACCGTCAGTTCTGCTAAGTGACTAAGAATAGAGTTTCACGGGATTGGACCTTTACCTGTGCAACAGTAAGACAATATTAAGATAGAAGATGTTAAGTAACCCTGGCTATTTGTGTGTAAGAGTATAAGGAGTTAAAACCTTGCCAACTAACCCTGCCTATTCGTGTGTAAAAGTATAAGAGTTAAAACCTTGCCTATTTGTGCGTAAGAGTATAAGGAGTTAAAGTTGAGATTAGCAACTGCTAGGTGAGTTTGTTTGTGTGTATAGGAGAGAGTTAGCATCACGTTGAATTGCTAGATAAGTCTATTTGTATAAAGAAAGAGTAATATTACATTGGGAGAGCTGAGGTTAGGAACTTAGAGATCAATTAGTGTCCAACAGGGTTTTGGAATGTTGGTGCAAGTTTTTAATTTCTCCTAAGACATACAAATGTGGGGATGACCTATCTGTATTTGTTAACCTCCCAAATGTGTGGTTGCAATTGTTTCAACTAGATTTTTATAAGCTACAAATATCTAGATATTTACATAAATATTTCTAGCACTCAGATATCTTACTTACATAGACAATGTTCTAGAATATTTAATAATTAGTCAGATTTTAACTTACTTGGTAGCACATTTAGAAGCTTCTCTTGCTTGGCTAGACAATGTTCTAGAATATTTCATAATTAGCTAGATTTTAACTTGTTAGCAGATTGAGAAGCTTCTCTTGCTTTGCTTCTCACTTGCTAGATATCTTACCTCTAGAATATTTCTTGGTAAAATGCTTTTTTTTTTCTTTTTAATTCTAGGGCTAATTAGAATTTAAGCCCAAAGGAGGTATGGATTGGGCCAATTTCTTACTTTAGCCAAAAATTTACCCGTGAATGCCATATGAATTTTAACTTGAGTAGGAAAATCTTGGCGGGATGTAACCGGAGGCTCTATCAAATGGTATTTTGCTGCCAATTTGGGGGCGAAGGGGGTGGTATGCTTGAGAAGGTTGATGGCTAATATTTGACCAAGTTGTGTACAATAAGAACACGTTTGCGGCAACAAGTGTAGAGGTAAGGGTGGACATGGACTAGTTAATCGGTCCATATATCCAATATTCTAATCAGAATCAGTTGTACTGGTTTGCTTAAATTGCTAACCGCATCCGTCCATTATTAGTTGGTTAACTGCTTATCGATTACCCAATCAAAGAAGGTTGATCACGTGTAATTGGAATTGTATATTATTAAGTTAATTTGACAAAATAAATAAAAAAGTTACAACACGAGTACTTATTCAAATAAAAAAACTACTTATGCAATTTAATTAATTTGCAAAACAAGCAATAAAATTACAAATTAAAATGCTTGCATCCATTTTTTTTAAAGAAAAAAAGTGAGAAATCAAACATTTTTACAATATAAGTAAGAAAAATATTTGTGCTATCTTCCATATTCCGCATTTAAATTGTATGAAAGTAACCTATTAGTTAATATGAGGAAAATATATGATAATCAGAGCATTAAAACAAAGGACAATATATGAATTAAAAAATTAAATGGAAAAAAATCAAATACATATTTAAAATTTTAATTTTTCTTAGACTTGAAAATAAAATAATTTAATACTACTCGATTCCATTATAACATTCATACATATTAGTCTCTAAGGCATATATGTAGACCAGTTTGTCAACTAGGATTTTAAAAAATTAATACCTGAAACTAGAATTGGTTTTGTCAATGAGATTCGATTAACTTAGCTGCTCTTAAAATTTGATTCGGTTACCTTTATTTTTTGGTTTTAAATGGACCGATTTTTTCTTTTTTTGGTTATTTTTGCCCACCCTATATATGGGTATATTGATTTCTTTTTAAGCAACTACAATTGTATTACAAATGTATTTTGCCTCACACAAGTTAAGTGAGACTCCTAATGAAAGTGAGGCTCCCAATAGTATGCTGGATGAAGTTCTAGAATACTACTTACTGCACTTAGACCCAAATTCCTGACTGCAATAGAGGATTTTAATCCCTTACTTGCAACGGGTAAGATCTTGAGGGTTTCCGTTGACCACTAGGTCACTGGCCCAATGGCTGGTATATTGATTGTTAAGATTTGAGCAAGTTTTGTATGGTAATGATCACCGGACGTATTTCTATGCAAAGTGTAGGATTTACTACATAGTACTAAATAATGTTTGTTATTTACATGCTGGGTTGTACAAAATACTATACAATGTGAAATAAAAGATTTTGTGTACCTGCAGTTCATTATGAAACGCTGTCTAGTGTTTCCTACGTGAACCTCAATTACTTGGTACCATTTAAATAATGCCGAGGGATCCTTATATATGGTAGGTATGATTGTTGATGGTCCAATATTTATGTGTAATAGTGTACTTTATGTAGGTTATTGGTGTGCAATCATAATTCATCGTTGTACTCACAAGAACATTAAGGGGGTGTTTGGTTTAGGGGAATCAAGGAGGGGAATGGGTATCATAAGTAATAATACCCATTGTTGATGTTTGTTAAACAACTATCACTATCATTCAATGGGAATGATAGTGATTAATTGAGGTGTTAATGATTCCCCCTAAAATACTATTCTATCAAACCCATTACCCCTTATGATTAAAGGTAAAAATACACCCACTTAAAAAATACATATATTTTAAGTTACACACCCCCCAATTTACTCTCTCTCTCTCTCTCTCTCTCTCTCTCTTGTCTTTTGATTTTGAATATTTTTTATTAGTACTTTATAAAATTTTTATAAAAATTATTTGAAATAATTTTTTTAAATTCAAATTTTTTTAATAAAAAATTGAACCGAAAATCAAAGATATATAATACTCTCTATTAATACAATAAAAATGATTTTTTTAAGGTTATCATTTGCATAAAACTCAAATTAGATTATGCTTATATTTAAAATTGAAGAAATCTTTTTAGCAATTTTCTTTAAAAAGATACAAAATAAGAAATCTAAAAAATATGTATACAAAATAAGAAATCTAAAAAATATGTATATAATAAATAAAGATTTAAAATTTTTAAAATTTACTTGAAAGTCATTCTAGTAAACCAAACAAGTATTTTTATAATCATACCCATTCCATTATTAAACCAAACATGTTGGGGGAATCATCAAAACTCATACTCATAATAGGGTTAATAATACCCATAGTGATAGTGATTGAGGAATTTGAACCAAACGCTCCCTAAATATTTTGTTCGTGGATATCAACTTTCTTTACAATAACTATAGTACAAATACTCGTCCTAATCTACCTGTCCAAGAGCTGTATAAGAACAATAATGGAAGATCATTTTTATGTTTTCTTTTTTTAAATTATAAGAGAGATCTGTATAGTATAAGATCATTTTTATGTTTTTTTAATTTTAATAGGCTCTAGACTGCTACAAGAGAAAAGTGAAAGGGAAGGACTAGAGTCAAATAGTGTCCAAGCTGGTTGATGTCCCGTCGGTTCCATATTCCAAAACAATAGTTTCCGTCGCATATGGGTCTAACCAGTCCAACAAGGCCCTAAAACTCCAAACCCAAAAAGCCCCAAGAACCTTCTAATTTCTTTTGTGTAGTTTCCATCGTGTCGGGGGCCCAACCAGTCCAAGAAGAAGGCCCTGGAACCCCAAACCCCAAAACCCCAAGAACACTCTAATTTCTTTGGGAAAATTTTTTATAAGGACAGTAGAAGTTTTGTAATGAATAAGGGGGAAAAACTTTGCATAATTTTTATAAAGGCATCACTAACAGAAACCTAAATATAAATTTTTTTTATTAATATTAAAATAGAATAATAGATTATTCATCTTTCCAAGGTAAAAAAAAATAGATTTTTCTAAAATTTTACTTCAGTCAATTTCAGAAATTTGATTTCATTTTGATTTTGACTGGAATTAATCATTAAAAAAATGTCCATCTTCATAAAATCATCACTTTCACAATTTTGTGCCTAGATTTTTGAATTAAAATTAAGAAGAAATTGATTTTATAACTTTGATAAGATAAATAAAAATGCCAATACATTTTTTATTTTTGATTAAAAACTATAATATTTAAAAATTTTCAAAAAGAAATTGATTTCATTTGATTTTTGTTACAATTAGCTAGTAAAAAAAGGTCCATTTCAAAAATCATCTCATTAATAGTTTTTGCCCCTACACTTTACATCATAATTTAGAAGAAATTAATTTTACTACTTTGAGATGATGAATAAAAATGCTGATATACATTTTTTCTTTTTGATTAAAAACTTTGATATTTATAAATTTTCTCAAAATTGATTTTATTTTGATTTTGGTTAGAATTGATGGTAAAAAAAATGTCCACTTTCAAAAAATCATTGTCTTTATAATTTTGTAATTGAACACGTTGAATTAAAAATTAGAAAAAATTAATTTTAATATTTTGAGATGATAAATTATAATCTTTTTTTTTAAATCTCAATATTTAGATAGATAACTCAGTTATATTATTTGAAAATACTATTATATTTTTGTACATGAACTTCTATATTTTTAGTAATTATGCGAAAGTTTGCCCATTCTATTTACTATCAATCAAGCTTCCATCGCCCTTACAGTTTCCCTCGTGTCGGGGGTCTAATCAGCCCAAGAAGGCCCTAAAACCCAAACCCAAAAAACCAAAGAACCCTCTAATTTCTTGTGTTCTTTCTGTTTTCTGATTGCTCATTGTAGTTCAAAAGCACAGCAAAATCAATATGGAAAGAAGAGAAGAAGGAGAAGAAGATGATATTGTTTGCTTAGACGAATCATTCTTCATCAATGACAAGTATAGATCCTATATGCAAAGCCCCTTACTCACACGTAACAATATATTCTTGTATCAGTTATGTAACAAAATTGGTTTCACTGTCTGCAGCTACCAGCTTACAGAATTTACATTTGGTTCTCAAGTTCTTCAGCTTTATTGCCTTCAAGCTGCTTCCAGTGAGTTTCCCATTTTTCTTTTTCCAAGAATTATTTTGCCTTAATAAATTGATTTTACTGTTATTTTCTCGGCCAATGTGTGGTATTTTTTATCAAAATAAATAATCATCGGATTGATGTAGAAATCATGCTATTCATATCTGAGTATGCTGACAGTAAAGAACTTAATTTGCAAATCTTATGTGAGTTATGTATGTAATGTTGAAGGTAAATAGTAACACCCCCTTCCCTCATGGTTGGGGTGCTTGAATATGAAAATATAGTTAAATATGAACTGATATTATAATGCTTAGAAGCCCTATATAGAAACTGTAATAAATTGCTGAAGAAATGGAGTTAGTTTGAAATGAATACGTTGTAGTTGCATTTTATTTGTCAATACACCTTATTATAATAACATGTTGTAAGGTTATTCTTTCTTGATTTCATTGATTATACTTAGGGCTGTAAATAAGCTCAAATGCACATAAAACCAAATTTCAAATTGGTTGAATTTTTACCGAGTTTGAAATTTGTAGTTGAGTTTGGTTTGGTTATTATCAATCCCAATAGCATGATCCTTTAGTAGCACAAGCTCCTGTCAAACTCAAGCTAGTTAATTTTTTTTTTTTTTACAAGTAAATTTCACGTTTTATGCTTAATTGAATTGAGTTCAGACCACTAAACATTAAATTTTGTTCAAATTTAATTTGATCAGTTAATAAACCGATCTTGAATGAGTGTTTGCCGAATGAACCCAAATTGAGTATCAAGGAGCTTTGTTCATTTTATGCCTCTAATTCCACTGCCTGGATGTCAATCTCTTATATAGTGCAAGATCAGAACCATGGCTGATATATCCGTAATATGATTCTAAAGAATACTCTGGACTAACTAGCTGTAAGACAGCTGATTTTGATTTGACAGGACAGCTGGTATGGCCTGGTGCAGTATTACTGAATGATTATCTCGCCAAAAATGCTGACATACTCCAAGGATGTTCTGTCATTGAACTTGGCTCTGGTGTAGGTTAGTGTTAGTTCTAGGACTTCATAATAGTTTTTAATGCATCAGATTTTGTATGAATCACAACAGAAGTTTTGCCATTGCCATCAAATCCTGATAATGAAACATCGATTCATTCATACAAAGAGTCTCAAATTCACAAAGTAGAAGTGAAACAATTCTGAGAAGCTATTTACAAAAAAATAGTAATTTTATCTTTTTTCACAGATATTCATATTGAATCATCATGCCATGTTTAATTGTGAATTGATATCAAACAGTTGGAGATTTTCAAGAAGATAGATGGTAGACCTAAATAGCAAATGTTTGGGATGGATAGAAAGAATGCAACATAGCTATGTTATTAGAATTAGACAGAATGTCAATGAACTGGTTTAATATGAGTGTATGCAGACAGTACTCTGTGTTGGCTTACTTTTTGGTGCTTTGCATATGAAGAGACTTTTTTGGAAATTAATTTGCGGAGTTTTCGGTGATTTTTTTTATGCTGCGATAAAGTAACTTCACTGTCAAGGCTTTCAGGGCTGCCAAACTTGAGAATGTCTATCATCCCGTGTTCTTGACATCACAGATCTGTCCTGGGAATTTTTTTATAGAGTGTAGCTACAATGATTTTCTTCTATAACTTTGAAATAAGGAGAACCTTTGTGAGTGATTAATAAGTTGATGATACACGATAAGCAAGACAGGTGAATTTGACCAAGCAATAATATATGAACAAATGAGCTCTTTAGAACCTGTTACAGAAGTTATCAAAAAACACATTTCCTCCAGCATTTCTGTAGTCTCTCATGTAGTCAGGGGCAATGATAAAATATGACAATTCTTCATTCTTGACTTCAGGCATTACAGGAATACTATGTAGTAGATTTTGTAGCAAAGTCGTTTTGACAGACCATAATGAAGAGGTTCTCAAGGCAAGGTTCTGGAACAGTTGAAATTCAGTGCCTTTATATTTTGTAATTTGATATCTGATCTATTTGTTCATTTTCAGATTCTGAAGAAGAACATAGAGTTATGTGGATCTGCTCAAAGTCCTATTTCTTGTGCTGGTAAGTGAAAATATCTGATAGGCATGCCTTTCTTTTTTGGGTAAATACCTTTCTTTGAGGTCCTGTTTTCAGGTTTAAAATCCAAGAAGCTAGAATGGGGAAACTCTGACCAGCTCAACCATATTTTACAGGAAAATCCTGAAGGATTTGATCTTGTCCTTGGAGCCGACATCTATATCCTAATCAGTGCATTTCATCTTCTTAGCTTCAATTGCTTATTTATGTCTGACTTACGCACGTTTATTTTTACTCTTGATATTTAATATACAGTCCATGTTAGTTGGTCATTGATCAAACTTGTATGTTCTCTAAACGGAAAAGGTAAATGACTTTTTCTCTGTTAGGTCAAGGTTTTTAGTTGTGTTCAAAACCCTTCTGAGGATGGATTTTATTAATATTATATATATATATATATATATATATATATACATATATATATATATATATATACACTAATGCTTCCTCGCTCTGTTACATGAACTCTTCTCTCATCCCAGCATACCGTGTCGTGTCATGTCGATACAGATAAGGGTATGGGTATGACATATGTTAACTAAAATCTTCACTTTGAACTGCCATACCTGCATCAGACTCTTCATTTGTACCTGTGTCCACATATTCCCATTCGTATTAATGCTTAAAAGTATGTCACTTTCTTTTAAGCAGTTGTATGTGGAATGAATTTTTATTGTATCAGAATCATTTCACTGATGGTGATTGCAAGTTTTAAATGCATGAGCCACTTGGTTTCGTATGTATTTAACTTGGTGTAAAAATTATTTTACTATATGTCCTTAAAGTCATTCAAAGCACAACTGCTCAAAGCTGATTTACTATCTCTTGTGTTTTCTAATGGTTCTTGCTGAAAATAACTGTAGCTCATAATCGATAGTCACATCAGCGAGTTAATTTATGAAGTAAATAGAATGAAAAAGCCCTTGACTCAAAAATTTAAGTTTTCAGCAGTCAAGTATTCCTCTGCTCTTTGATACTGTTGAACAGCTCCTTGTTCGTGGTGAAGGGAAATGCAAATTTATATTGGCTTATGTATCCAGAGCAAAAGTGTAAGTGATAAATTAGCATTTGCGATCATGAATTGCTCATATCTATAGTAACAGCTGCCCGTTCATGTTTTAATGCCTCCGCTTGTTAAATAAAATGGGATGCCATTAAGTTGCTGGTTCAGTTTAGATCCATCTTTGTTAAATTGTAAATTTCTTTTCAGAAAGAGAAAAGGTTTTTCCTTTATCTTGTTGTTTTTCACCTGTGGTTGGCAATATTGTTCTATTTGAATTACGAAATCATTGACTCAAATCAAATTGATTATATATGTATTTTGTAGTCTCTTTAGAATGTTCAAAAGATTGGGGGACTAGAGATTTTGCTCTATTTTTTTCTTTTCAAATAAGAATCATGCTTTGTCAGTTTGGTTATGTTACTGAGATTGAGCAAGGAGTGTTTCAGGAAAGATTGAGATACACGTGAAAGTAACTTGAGATATTTGTCTTATACTTAAGTCTGTGTCTGCTGTATGCTTCTAATGCTGGATTAGATGTAAGAATATGATTGCCGCTTCCTGGTTTTCCCATTTGTACTAGTATCTATTAGTATCTATTATCTGATTCCTCCAATCCTTGTAGGTTTGTTTGCAATTAGACAGATGTCTTCTATTTTTACATGACCACCTAAATATGAGTTTGTTAATCAACCAAAAAGGCAAAATCTGCATAAACTTCTACAGATGCAAAAGATGCCTGTGCCATGATGCTAGTTTGGTCTACAAATTTGCGTCTGGGAATTCTCAAATAGCTTACTGAAATATGTGAAATTGATGAAGAGAACCCTATGCATGGCACTTGGATTGTTGTATGGCCACATTTGGTTGCTATAAGTTCTTTAGTTTTAGGATTATGATAGAAGTATGGCTAAAGTTCTTTAGTTTTAGGATTATGATGGAAGTACGGCTAAAGTTCAGCATGCTGGTTTAGTGGGGAAAATCATAATGATGGAAGTATGGCTAATCGTGGCAACGGAAATTTGAACTTCTCCTACTTGTATCCGGAATGGATATCCTTAGATTTGATTGTTTTGGGGTCAAAAGCAATCAATGTTTGTTTGTCAGCTTTATTGGATCCCATAATGTGCTCAAGTGATGCTGAATTAATGCAAACAACTGAAAGGACCACTGGATAAACCAAGAAATTGGCTATGACATCAATTCCTAAAAATATTTGTACGATTCAGAATAAGTTTACTATTAACATATGAGTGTTACAATTCAAATTTGATACGGTCAAAAGGAACTGATTTTCATCTGAAGTCCACATTTTGAAAGTTTCAAATAGAATGCTCATCCTGTCTTTCCCTACTGTAGGCATAGACTTGCCGCATCAGGCCTGTTGGTTTAGGGATTTGAAACTTTATATTCTGGAGTTAATCTAATAGGAATACTTTCCTCTTGGTTAATTGTACATCATTTGTGTGCTTGCATTACTTTTCTGTGCAGCATGGATGCGCTCGTTGTTAATGAAGCTGTTGGGCATGGATTACGGATAAATGAAGTTGATGGGACTCGTACAGTGGTCAAAAATCTCGAAGGAGTTATTTTTGAAATTACCCTGAGATAAACATTTTACTGAGAAAGATGTTGAAGTTTTTGTGCACCAAGGAAAAATTCAAATCCTTTGACATCTAGCTAGCCAGAGAAGAGAGACCCAGAAGAGTATGACAATATGTCTTGAAATGTTGAATTTTAAATTATGGCAATCAACCGGACAATCGAATTGTCTAAACATTATTGTCTTTCAATGTATTTATTCTGGGAGTAGATTTCTTCAACCTGCTTAATTCTTTAGCTCAGCTTGAAAGAGTAAAGATGTAACAAGATTTTTGTTGTCAAAAGTTTACAGTAATTGAGACCACCCAAGTCTTAAGATCCTGACCTACGATGTCCCTTCTACTTGAAAAACAGAAAATTTATAATTAGACCCTGATCTACTCTGTCAAATATTGTCTTATAAGGCCGAGGATTAAATCCTTTTTCAAGATCTTGAAGTAAATCGTCAGAGGCCAAGTCTGGGTTATTGAAATTGCTGGTGTAGAGCTACTCTGGCGTGTCAAATTCCGTAGAGGTCCTCCTGCAGAAGATGGTTCCCCATCAGGTCTCTTAATAATAAATTGTGAAGGACAATTTCCATTAACATCAGCAAGACAAATTGACAAGGCAGAAACACCGAAGGCTCCTGGAGGTCTTACAGTGATTAGGCAGAAATTTGTAGCCGTAGAAAACAGCAACATCATATAAATTTTGTTGGAAATGATTTCACTTTACACGCAGACTATTAGGGGTTTGCTGCGTTCAATATCGCGTATTTTAATTTGTGATGATGCAGTCTTAAAATTTACTGGGGGAGAAAATTGCACCCTGAACATTTATGAATCATGATGAAAATGCCAACATCATAGAAATTTTGTTGGGACTGATTTCATTGTACAAGCAAAACTGCTAGGTTTGCCATGTTAGATATTGTGCAAATGCCATGAAACATCAATGAATCATAAATAACAACAGCAGAGCATCTTACCAAGGCCAATTTGATCATTAAGCTGAAAATTACTCAACTGGATCAGTAGTTTTCATTCAATGGACACCAACAAGAAGGGCCATTAATTTTTGGTCCTTGAGTACTAGCCATCATGAATTGGTATAGGTAGAGGTAGCCATCATGATTCAGTATAAGCAAAGGAGCAATGACTTTAGGTGGTTGTCACTTACGGTCCTTGAGTATTACATTTTCATGGTTTAACAAGTTAAATACGTTTGGACAAGGCATTTCTAAATACTCATTCCACGAAAAAAAAAAAAAAATGGCATCCATCCTAAATAAGTGATATGATTATAGCTTAAGAAAGTAAATGTTTTCCTCCCTGTTCTTACTTTAAACATTAATTTCTTTAAAAACTTTGATTAATATAGAACGACTCTCACCAAGGAAAAGTGAGGATCACCTGATTGATCACTCCTCTCTCCTCGAAAGTGATGGGGAAAAAATTTTAGTGCTTAAACAGAATTAGCAACTATCACTGCAATTTAAGAAAAGAAAAAGAATTTGAGGTAGAATATTATAAGTAGGAAGAGGAAACAAATACATTCAATTTCTTTTCTTTAATAATTTTCACTTTGACTATTGGAAGTTTAAAAAGTGACCCACAATTCATTTAACAAGGAGGTTATTAATTTGGATGGCACAGGAGGAGAGGTAATTTACCAATTATAAAGAAAAAAATAACAATTATTACCTTAAATGCTTAATGGTGTGTCACTTTCTTGTGCTGGTTTAATTCATGATTAGATAACATATTACAATTTGCATAAGACATTAACATTTCCATATGTATTTTTTCAATTTGTTTTTAATGCTTTGGATGCTTGGCACCCTTCCCTAATAACTCATAAACCCCCAAGTTGATATCTTTTGTTTAGACTACGTGCAATCACCATTCAAGAAATGAATTGATGCATTCCCTCAAGTTTCAATTCTTAAAAGGTGACCTAGGACAGTTCGAGTCATTACGTAGTAATTCCCTTTCCAAACTGATAAATCCTCGCTCTAATATACTAATTTCTATTTAGCATTGAGGTCCAATTGTTTCATTAAAACTAATGTACATACAAAAACTTTTTATTTCCATCTTGATTTTTGCAATTTCTGCTTGACTTTTTTTTGCATATACAGAGACTAATGCATCTGTGACTTTGAATCATAAGCAGAACTTGCAAAGGTAAGAGACTAGTGATGTTTATTGCTTGCTATGCAAAGCTGGTATTTGCATTGTAGGTTATCATCAATCTCTAGGAATTATAGCCTAGGCGTTCCTAACAATAGTTGGAGCATAAAAACAACATATTTCCCGCTGAATAGGAAGCTAAATAATCAGCAGCCGTGTGTCCCTCGAAACCAAAAATACAAAAGGGCGGATACAAATTTCAAGCAGGAGGAGATTTTCCATATCTCCGCTTCAGAAGCAACTGTTTTTGTGCCTGTATGGGTTGATAACTTGAGAGCAGGATCTTATACATGGTGGTCACATTTCCTTCAACAGGGCCGTGTGTCCAAGTTAAAGATGCTTTTCAGGACTGAGATCTCTCCCGCATTTTAGCTCTCGCAAAAAATACTCCCGCGAGTAAGCCTGCAAAATAGATGACTTAAACCTGAAGTGACAAGCAGTTGCTAAATCATATCTTTCTGAGGTTCAAATGGGTACGGGAAACTGACCAAATAATATACTCGCAGTATTCTCCAGACTGGTTGGAACATGAAAAATAAGAATGCCAGCAATAGACAGAGGTATCTTATTCAGTGAACCCACAAGGCTGCACAGTGCAACAAAGAATTAGTACGAAAAACTCTCCATAGTTGCACCAGAAACCTCACAAAACAATAAGGAGTGTCTTTAGTTTGTCAGTCACCTAACCTGAGTCCATCAAGAATACTCTATGGACATAAGTAAAGAGAAATACTTATTAAGGGCGCCCCCCTCCCCCCAAACAAAAAACAAAAAAAAAAAAAAAAAAAAAAACCCAAACAAAAAACCCACAAAAAAAAAAAAAAACTCTCGTTCCTCTATCCTTTTCTAAGGCTATTATACCTATCTTCAGTTGTATAAGTTCATAAGTGGTTACAGCTCTATGTTCCTGGCACATGCTCCTTTATGGTTATGTTGCAGAAAATCTCAAGCTTCCAAACTGAACAAATCTAATCCTCCAAAAAATGGGATAGCATCAAGGAAAGGTGGGAGGGGAGAAGGGACCTGGAGAGGCAGAAAGTCAGAATAATGAAGTTGTGGACAATAAGGATTGTTCAGTTGGCTGCCAAAACCGGAACCAGAATCAGAATCACAAAACTGCCAATGCCTTCTCATTCCAATCCAAATTGAATGTCTTTATCTCACTAATATGGGCTAAATAACAAACACACGAATGGAAGCAAGATTTCAAGTGAGAAGAGTGTCACAGTTCTCAGAGTACAATTGAGAAAACCTGCAGATTCTCTCTCTCTCTCTCTCTCCCCCCCCCCCCCCCCCTGCCTCCACAGAAATATATTTATTTTTGTTATGCAATCATTATTATTATGTTTTTACCATGGTTATATAATTATTAGAATCTCGAAACTTATTTGATTACAAATATTGTTTATATTGATAACAATCGAAAATTGAGTTAAATTTATTTCTTATAATCACATACTAACTTCAAGGTTTCAACAACATGCTCTTGTTCTCAAAGACTGATAGTGAAAGACAAGGGATCCATTATCTTCTTCTCTTCCAGTCTGAAGCTCTAGTTTTATGCATACATGCAAGTTGTATACCGAATGCACATCATAAGTTTGGCATTACCTGACGCATTAAACTTCAAGACAAGTATTTAACAGAGAAAAGTTTTCTGTGATTATAAGGGAGGCTATGCAATTTAGCACCGAGGTATTATCCTACTAAATGAATTAGTTTATCTTTTGGTATGAGTATTGAGAAAACGATAAAAATATGTGATAACTTGAACAAGTGGTGAACATGTCTGGTTCACCATACTGTCAACCATAATTTATCTAGAAACTGCAATAGATTTCACTCTTCTATATCTTTTAATTTTGAATGAACCTTTCTAGTTTAAGAAAGCAAAAATTATTCAATGACTTAGGAGAATTAACTCCATTCACTACTTCTAATAACAGCCATCCCCTGTATTCTTACCAACATACCGTTTCAGAAAAAAGGTAAAAACAACATATGAGTCCATAGAATTACCTGTACGTTGTAGCCCCCGTTTGATGAAGAAACCACATAGAAGTAAAACTGATTGCTAAACCCAAAAGTCCACTCAACGTGATTATCAGCCAGAAGATGGGCAATTGTAAAAGTGGTCTGCCATTAGTTGCAGAAACAAATAAGATACAGAGGTTATAAAGGTACAAGCTCTAAAACTCTTCTTAAACATTTATATAATTGTAACCAACTGCATTGACAATGTTTAGGAAAAAGACTAGAATCTCGGACAATAGAATGTGGTAATACCAACAAATAGCTGCAGTCAGTATTTCTACATAATACAAAAACATTGATATACTTTAAAAAGATCTGCATTAAAATATGTAATAAAATCTGATTCTTCAGGATTAAATCAATTGGAGCCAAACGTAAACATGTGATATGGTAACACATTGCAGCAAATAATTTCATAAGCATATTTCCCATCTGCACATCATAGCAGATAGATAATAACTACAGAAGGGCATTACTGTCCATTTGCCAGAAAAACATGAACCCTCAAACACAGACACAATAACAGCAATAACTCGAGTGTGTCAAAAAACTGGGTTTTTAGTAGACAGTTGTCTCCTGCATACTCCAATGGTGTCTACTCTCTAGTTCGGTGATCTTGGTGCTCATAGTAAGCATCATAACAAGCACCATTTATAAGTTCCTATCACCTAATTGCAAATACTAGCAAATACAACGAGACAATTCATAGCATAACTAGAAAGAGAACATGCTGGAAAAGATGAAGATAATAACTCATGAAAGTAATTATGCAGCAGAGTTCTTAAATACCAATGTAGCTGCCCAGCTCTGCTATTGGCATAACAACCGGTACACCATAGGCTCGTCCAACCCTGTCCTCTTGCTCTAGGGTTGGAACAAGTACATGATGACTTACCAGGTATTTAATTGTATGTGTGTGTGTCTCTCTCTCTCTCTTCCCCCTCTCTCTTTTTCCTCTACCCCCCTCTCTCCCTCTCTTTTATCTCTTCTAAAGCCTGACATATCAGGATAATGGAAAATGGAGGAACTAGTCCTCCCAAATTCACATTGTTCAACAAGTGGTGATCTGGAGACTGGACAAGAGTGCTATGGAATAATGTACAGCAACATCCTTAAAGATTTGTACAAGTGTTCCTGTACATCCGCAAATGAGAAAAGAAAGCCAAGCAGAATGGTTGTTTGTAGCATGTAAATCTACAACCAAAATTAATAAACCAAGGGGGCTCAAGCACTGGGTGCAGAGATGATCTAGGAGCTCATACAAAAAGAGGTTGAGCCAAAATCAGGATAAAAGCTAATTGAATCTAGGGACAAGTACGGGGAAAGAATATGATACATGGATTCCAAAACCAAAATTAGGTAACATCTGTAATTAAATTGCTAAATGCAGGCCAGGGAACTTTGAATGTGGCAAACCTTAAATATCTTAAAAAGAAGATTAACATAGACCTCTTACAGCTTTTAAAATTTGTCTGAAATCACAAAATCAAGAGAAATTAACAAGAAACTTTACTAAGAGCCATCTTGCATAAATGCTCCTTGTTGCTCGTAGGTGGCCACTAGTTCTTATGGTAGCTAATAACCTAACAACAAAATGTTCAAATTCCTTCCTCATCACCAAATGTCAATTAGATTACACCTAATTTATTCTCTATCCATTGGATGATTTTGTTCAATTTAGCAGAAACTTCCAGGAAAGAATTGAAAATATGAAATGATGAGGACCGCCAGTTGTCTATACACTTCTTATAGGTATTTTCACAACTTAAAACTCATACAAGTTATCCACTTTCTTGAATAGCATGAATATGCACCACCCTTTACTTGGGATTACAACAATACAAAAGCATCTTTACTCAAATGAAATTTTGGTTTCTGTAACAAGATCCAAATGAAATCGATAGACAGTTCTCCTTGTAATGTGCAAAAATCATGAGAAAGGAAATCCATGTTATGGATACCAAGGTTATGTCGTTTTCCAGTAACTGAAGTCATCAGATTACTCCACTGGAACAAATCCCAAAAAAATTAATACAAACCATATCATCAACCTATGAACATGCAAAATCAGCATTCTTTTCTGACAAGCAAACAGAAGAAAAAATCTATAGACAATCATGCATCAGCAAATGAAGTATAAAGGAGACTCAAAATCATTCATGTAATACAAAAATTGTTAAAATAATAATAATAATAATAATACTCACGTTTTAGATAGATAGTCCACCTCATTGAATATGAATACAAGTAAAATCCCTAGGGGTAGTGAAAGGGTGTTGTTTAGCAAGACCATAGAGAACTCGTTCAAGTCTCCTGATTTGGTGACTTGCTTAGCCGTGTCCATCACCCTTCGCAAAGTCAACTGCACAATAAATGATAATAATGGGAAAACAAGCCAACCATCAGCAATTTATATAAACCTCAATTCCAAAAAGTAAAGACAAGAAACCTGGCAAGCAGGTAATCCAGGGACTTTTATCATAATTGAAGCAATTAGCAAGAACATATCAAAAAACTAAACAGTTGTAAGAGATAATTAGCCAATATTACATTTCCTTATTGGATAAGGACTTAATATATCATAAAGATAAGGATGAATAGTGACAGGATGACACTTTGTTGATGATACAGAAAGGTTAAGAGAGATGGGATTTGATTGACCTTGTACCTTACATGTTTGCAAATAGTTTAGAGGGAAGGCTCGACTTTAAGCTAAACTTTACTCTCATTTGTTTCTGCATTTTTTTCCACCAGGTGAGCATTAGGTTCTAGACACAACCTGCTCGCTAAAGTCATTGGCTCCATCCGCATCCGCTACTTCATCTAGGCTAGATTATCAGCAAGCATATTTTGTTTTTTACTTCATAAAGTACCCAACCCATCTTATGGAATAACACAAATGCCATAGAAGGCTGTTCTCTAGTATTATATCAAGCCAAAAGATTTCTTGAAAAGGTAACTCAGCATGCTGAACCCAATTTCTTAGGATAGTGATCAAGCCACAAGGCAATCTACTTCCCAATGCACCATAAGATCAAAAATTTTAAAAAAAGAAAAAAGAAAACAGAAACGAAATTCCATTTCCTCGGGCAATCTTTATCCATATAAACAATGTAAAATGAAGTACGGAAAATGTCACTTAAATGAAAAAATGTAGCATTTTATCCCATTAACTTACAGAGTATGAAGCTGTCAAGAAACAATTGATGATCTGCCATGAGTAACCAATGGCATGAAAGGAGAGATCTGTAATCCCTCCAGAGATTGCTGAAATAATCTGCACAACAGAAGTCCCTGTCAATTCAGGATCTCCAGTTTCGTCCTGGTTCAGACCTGGAAACCACATATAAATCCCAGAATACAACAAAGTAAACGTACAGCTGTTTTAAATATGCATCTTTTACACTAGCCACTGAACTTTCACAAGTTCATGAGAAAGTCCGCTTTGTATAGAACGAAAGATAGAGGCGGCAGAGCAATTACATACATCCATTAGAGTGGACTTTAAATATAAATGGATGTTGATAACACACACAAAGGGAGGTGGAAGAATCTCTCTCCTAGTTTTTCACATTCACTCTTCTCCAATAGTCTCCTCTATTATTCTTATACAACCAAAAGCAAAAAAGAAGGAACACAAGGTCAAAAGCCTGGATATAACCCAATTTTTTTTTTTATTTGGGGACAAGCAAATAACAGTATTATTCACAAAAGGTTAAAACCCGCATACAAAAGTTCAACTCAGCAAGCAACAATGTTCATTCATTTGGCTCTACCTAGGGCCACTTTTTCCACTAGGAAAAGAAAATGTAGAATATTCATGTCAATCAATTAATTTTTTTCTCTAAAAACTTACTTCTAGAGCAAATTGCAATTCCAAATGGTACAGAAACCAAAAGGTTATAAGTCCAATCCTTATTGCAACCATCGTAAAAACATATATTAGGTTGAGAGAATAAGCACAAGAAAATCCATGCTATACCATCGAAAAGGATTCAGGCCACACGTAAAGGGGAGTGTTTTGAGTGCTTAGATCAGTCTCGTTTCTAACAGCTTAAACTTCTATACGAGTGATAATCAATCTTAAACTTTTATATGAGTGATAATCAACAAATACTCCTATCCAACTACCTTGAGTCCTCCCCAAATACTAGGTTTTTAGTCAGTTTCTATCCTAACTGGTGCACCTATTAATCATCTTTCACAGACAGTCCAAAACATATTATTTCTGTCTTCAACAATTTAAGAATGTGAAATTTCTATTACCAAAATCCTTTGCAGCTTCTTAGTTGGCCCACATTTCCTATGCTAACATATCATGTAATTTGTACACACTCAAATAGAACACTTGAAGGAGTCGAATCACCTAAACTCCTTTGATCCTCTGGGGATCACCATCCTTGTTCAGTCATAAACTATGGACTTCTAAGGCTAAGGATTGAGTTTTAGGTATTTCTTAGCCTAAACTCATGAAGATCTCCACTCAGCAAACTGCTTTCATCCTACAAGTTTTCTATCCTTTGTTGTCTAAAAACTAGGGAATGAGTCGTAAGTGCTTCCAAACATTCATGATGAATTTCACTATTTGCACTTCTACATTGATCTTCAATTTTCACCTACTTGTATTTACTATTACAGTTTCCAAACAAGAACACATTTCAGGCTTACACCCAACAAATTCACTAGCTAAAGAATGTAATGGCATTCACATGCTCAATGAAACTTAATCTAAAATTGCTTTTTTTTACTTCATCTTAAGACACGGAAAAAGAGAGATTTGAAAAGAGAAATTCATAGTGAATCTTGAGGTATTAAAAAACTGATGCGAATTCACTACAGTAATTAAAGAAGTCTTTGAACTTGCAATCCAGATGCAAAATAATGTAAGTATACAAGTACATGAGTGCTTATGTGTGTGTCGTCCATTTGTAGCTAACCTATAGTCTGCTAGTAGTTTTAACTTGTTTCCTACAAGACAAAAAGATCCAATGGGCGAGAGAGTCGAGTATAATAAAGAATTGAAAAAGTCAAGATCCATGGAAGATATCTGTTGCAGATATGGTATATTATCAATTAGTGATAGTCTATCAATTAGCATTAATATTACAGATATGGTATATTATCTATTAGTGATAATATATCAATTAGCATTAATTACTTGATTGTAAATATCTCAATTAGCCTAATTAGAATCATTAGGATTAGTTACCTTGTATAATAATGTCTAGATTCATTGATGTATAGTGTCTAGGTTCATTTTGTACAACATATAAATATAGGCTCTTTGTACTCATTTAGAGAAGTGAATACAATATACAATTTTCTTCTCCCTCTTAGTTTACATGGTATCAGAGCCATAACACCAAGATTAGGATTTGAATTTGGGTCACTTGGTTAAAGTGACTGTTTGTCAGCACCGCCATTGGTTCAGCCAAGAACGCCACCAACCGACCGATTGGCGTTTCTCCAAAGTCTGGTGTTTTGTTTTGTCAAAACCAAATCTGGTGTGGGCTTCTCTGTGAGACAGGTTCTGTTATTCTCTACTCTTTTCAAGAGTTTGGATCTATCTTTTTGGTTCTGAAGTTTCATTTATTTTTTGAATAATGGCTGAGAATAAGTCTGTAGTTATGTCTGATGTGGTTCCTGTGATGTCTAAAATCACAGAACATAAACTTAGTATTTCTAACTATCTTGATTGGAGCAAAACAGTTCGTCTTTATTTGCGAAGTATTGATAAAGATGATCATTTGACTAATGATCCTCCAAAAGATGGTTCAAGACAGACATGGCTAAGAGAAGATGCAAGATTGTTCCTGCAAATAAGGAATTCTATTGACAGTGAGGTAATTGGTTTAATTAATCACTGTGAATTTGTTAAGGAGTTAATGGAGTATTTAGAGTTTTTATATTCTGGAAAAGGGAATATTTCTCGCATTTATGAGGTGTGCAAAGCTTTTTATCGTGCAGAAAAACAAGAAAGGTCCCTCACAGCCTATTTTATGGATTTTAAGAAAACTTATGAGGAGCTTAATATGTTGTTACCGTTCAGTCCTGATGTGAAAATTCAGCAAACTCAACGGGAACAAATGGCTGTTATGAGTTTTCTGGCTGGTCTTCCGCCTGAATTTGAAACGGCAAAATCTCAGATTCTCTCTGGTTCTGAAATCTCTTCCTTGCAAGATGTGTTTAGTAGGATACTTCGCACAGAGAATTCCCAGTCCATTCAGCTTAGCAGTGCACTTGTTAGTCGAAACAACGAATCTGAATCTGGAAGACAACAATACAAAGGCACTGGTAAAGGAACAGATACTCGAGGACAGAATTCAGTAGTAGTGTGTCATTATTGCAACAAGCCAGGTCATATGAAGCGTGATTGCAGGAAATTGCAGTATAAGAACCAGAGAACCCAATCCGCAAATATTGCCTCTGCCAATGATGCATCTGAAAAGTCTGTTTTGATCTCTGCAGAAGAATTTGCTAAATTCTCTCAGTACCAAGAATCTTTAAAGTCTTCATCTACTCCTATAACTGCCATCGCCGATTCAGGTAAACCGAACACATGTCTTGTATCCTCATCCTCCAAATGGGTAATTGATTCTGGTGCCACAGATCATATGACAGGTAATTCTAGTCTATTTTCTACTTTTCAGTCACACACATCTACATCCACTGTTACCTTAGCTGATGGGTCAACATCCCATGTTCTTGGATCGGGCACAATTAATCCTACTCCATTGATCTCGTTGTCATCTGTATTAAGTTTGCCTGAGTTATCTTTCAATTTAATGTCTGTGAGCAAACTTACTCGTACTCTTAATTGTTGTGTCTCATTCTTTCCTGACCACTGCTTATTTCAGGATCTTATGACGAAGCAGATTATTGG
This sequence comes from Mitragyna speciosa, assembly GCA_024721245.1. Taxonomy (NCBI): domain Eukaryota; kingdom Viridiplantae; phylum Streptophyta; class Magnoliopsida; order Gentianales; family Rubiaceae; genus Mitragyna; species Mitragyna speciosa. The sequence goes on along the minus strand of CM045565.1, from coordinate 14,047,755 downwards.
TAAAGGGCATGAGTCTGGAGGTCTCTACATCCTTGACACACAGATGCCAAAGCCTATAGCTTGTTCTGGAATCGTAACCCCATTTGAAGTACATTGTAGACTCGGTCATCCTTCTCTCCCCTTGTTAAAGAAACTTTGTCCTCAATTTCAGAGTTTGTCTTCATTAGATTGTGAGTCTTGTCAATTCGCCAAACATCATCGTGTTAGTTTGAGTCCTAGAGTCAATAATCGGGCGAATGCTCCTTTTGAATTAGTCCATTCAGATGTTTGGGGTCCATGTCCAATTATGTCTAAAACTGGATTAAAGTATTTTGTTACTTTTGTTGATGATTACTCTCGTATGACTTGGTTATATTTTATGAAAAATCGCTCTGAATTATTTTCTCATTTTTGTGCTTTTTGTGCTGAGATTAAAACTCAATTTAATGTTTTTGTAAAAATATTGCGAAGTGACAATGCCAAAGAATATTTTTCAGAAACATTTCAGTCTTATATGGTACAAAATGGGATTATTCACCAGAGTTCTTGTGTTAATACGCCATCTCAAAATGGTGTAGCTGAGCGAAAAAATAGACATTTGCTTGAAACTGCAAAAGCTTTATTATTTCAAATGCATGTTCCTAAACATTTTTGGACTGATGCAGTGTCTACAGCTTGTTTTTTAATTAATCGTATGCCTTCATCTGTTCTTAATGGTGAGACTCCTTATCATAATCTTTTTCCAACTAAACCTTTGTTTCCCATTGAGCCTAAAATATTTGGTTGTACTTGTTTTGCTCGCGATGTTCGTCCTCAGGTTACAAAGTTAGATCCCAAATCATTGAAATGCATTTTTCTTGGTTATTCTCGTGTTCAAAAGGGGTATAGATGTTATTGTCCTAGCCTTGATAGGTACATGGTGTCAGCTGATGTTACTTTTCTTGAAAACACACCTTTCACCCCATCTTCAGCTCGTTCAAGTCAGGGAGAGGAAGATGATTTGTTAATCTACACTGTCACATCCTCAGTTTCTCCTCCTGCTAAACCTCCAATCCTTCAGGTGTATTCTCGACGACAAAATCCTCCAGATGCATGTCCTGAACCAGCTCCTTCGTCATCAGATCCTGTCTCAAATGATGATCTTCCTATTGCTATTCGCAAAGGTAAACGTCAGTGTACGTATCCTATGTCTTCATTTGTGTCTTATAATCACTTACCAGCCTCTTCTTGTTCCTTTATTGCATCCCTTGACTCCATTTCTCTTCCTAAAACTGTTCATGAAGCCTTATCCCATCCTGGATGGCGTAATGCTATGATAGAAGAGATGAATGCTTTAGATGGTAATGGTACTTGGAACTTGGTAAATTTACCTGCAGGGAAGAAGGCTATTGGGTGTAAATGGATTTTTGCAGTTAAATTAAATCCTGATGGGTCAGTTGCTAGGTTGAAAGCCCGTCTTGTTGCAAAAGGATATGCTCAAATTTATGGAGTGGATTATTCTGACACTTTTTCTCCTGTTGCTAAGTTAACATCTGTCAGGTTATTCATTTCTATGGCAGCTACTCATAATTGGTCTTTGCATCAACTAGATATCAAGAATGCTTTTCTTCATGGAGATCTTCAAGAGGAAGTTTATATGGAGCAACCTCCGGGTTTTGTTGCTCAGGGGGAGTTTGGAAAAGTTTGCCATCTTCGAAAGGCTTTGTACGGGTTGAAACAAAGTCCTCGTGCTTGGTTTGGAAAATTTAGTCAAGTAGTTGAAAGATTCGGAATGCAGAAAAGCAAATCTGATCACTCTGTTTTCTACAGACAGTCTAAAGCTGGTATTATTTTGTTAGTAGTATATGTGGATGATATTATTATCACTGGGAATGATATTGCAGGAATTTCATCTCTCAAAGTCTTTCTCCACAGTCAGTTTCAGACAAAGGACTTGGGAATGTTAAAGTATTTTCTGGGTATTGAAGTTGCAAGGAGTAAGAAGGGGATATTCCTCTCTCAGAGGAAATATGTTCTTGACTTATTGTCTGAGACAGGAAAATTAGGGGCTAAACCATCCAGTACTCCAATGGTTCCTAATTTGCAACTCACAAAAGAAGGTGAATTGTTTGAAGATCCTGAGAGGTATAGAAGACTAGTTGGAAAATTGAATTATCTTGCAGTAACTCGTCCAGATATTGCATATTCAGTTAGTATTGTTAGTCAATATATGTCGGCTCCAACTGTTCATCATTGGGCAGCTGTTGAACAAATTTTGTGCTATTTAAAAGGAGCTCCCGGACGTGGTATTTTGTATCAAAATCATGATCATACTAGGATTGAGTGCTTCTCAGATGCTGATTGGGCAGGATCTAAGGAAGATCGAAGATCCACTTCAGGTTACTGTGTCTTTGTTGGGGGAAACCTGGTCTCATGGAAAAGTAAGAAGCAGAATGTTGTCTCACGATCGAGTGCAGAGTCAGAATATAGAGCTATGGCACAATCAGTATGTGAAATAATGTGGATATATCAGCTCCTAACTGAAGCAGGTTTCAAAATTTCAATGCCCGCAAAATTGTGGTGTGATAACCAAGCTGCTCTTCATATTGCATCTAATCCTGTATTCCATGAGCGAACGAAGCACATTGAAATAGATTGTCATTTTGTTCGTGAAAAAATACAGCAAGGCTTGATTTCTACAGAATTTGTGAAAACTGGAGAACAGTTGGGAGATCTCTTTACAAAGGCTCTAAATGGAGTTCGAGTTGATTATCTGTGTAACAAGCTGGGCATGAGTAACATCTATGCTCCAGCTTGAGGGGGAGTGTTGCAGATATGGTATATTATCAATTAGTGATAGTCTATCAATTAGCATTAATATTACAGATATGGTATATTATCTATTAGTGATAATATATCAATTAGCATTAATTACTTGATTGTAAATATCTCAATTAGCCTAATTAGAATCATTAGGATTAGTTACCTTGTATAATAATGTCTAGATTCATTGATGTATAGTGTCTAGGTTCATTTTGTACAACATATAAATATAGGCTCTTTGTACTCATTTAGAGAAGTGAATACAATATACAATTTTCTTCTCCCTCTTAGTTTACAATATCCAAGTTTTATCCTAATCTACCATTCAACGTGAATTTTTATTGCCTTATTTCACGCACTCAACAAACATATATATAACAATATATGATTTTTCATGGTTATAGGTTAGATCAGGCCTTTAAAACATCTTAATAAACAGCAGTTAAGGGACATTCATCATTCTAATGATGACATTGTTGAATAACCTATAACTTAAAACCATTTATTAAAAGCTTCTAACAAGAGGTTAGCATAATTCCAAAAGCCAAAAGGGAGCTCTCTTTAGTATTAATAAGAGATTACAAACAGGATGGAGGTCTGAGTAATTTTACCCAAATTTTTTGATGATATCTAAATGGGATAGAGTTAGGATACGCGGAATAGTGTTTGTCAATGGTCACAATTTAGTACCTTTATTTAGAGAAACTACCCTTTTTCTGTATGCAGGGATCAAATCAACACCTAGCCTTCTTGGAGCCACAGTTGTGCATTAGGTTGGCCCTTCTATATTGATGTATATATGTACACATACATGCATATATTATATTGTTAATTGTGTTAGTTTCATCAAGTTTTTAAAAAGAATCATCTTTTTTTTTTCTATTATTCAATATTAAGAAAAATAAAGTTGACATTCACTACCAAAAGGCGGTCGACCAACAGTTGACTAAGGGAGAAGAGGTTGGCTAACAGTTTAAAAAGTGACAAATGGATGTCAATGTAATTTCAAAAACTAGAATGAAGGTCTTTACAGTTGCGATAAAAGAGAAAGAAGGTGAACACGATTCACTACAAGTATTTTCAGAAGTTTTCAAAGGCAGGTAACTTGACATAATAGGATGGCATAGTTTCATGCGTGTAAGAAAAGGAATAGGAAAGCAATACTCAGCTAACTATATATCTTTAAGCCCTAATGGTTTTTACTTCGGCAAAGGGATAAAGCATTATTAAGAACTATGTTTTACTGACTAAAACATACCATTAAGAAAAGTGCAGCCCAAACCCTGTTGTCATGGTGCTTATTGAAAAGATACATTTCACCGATAGCGGTTATCACGTTTGTAACATTCTTCAGGACAGTGACCATTGCAACATTAATGTATTTCAAACTGCAAGAAAGAATGGATAAGATTTAAAAAGCTGAGAAAGCAAAACTAAGATTATACTTGGAACAAATACATGACATTAGCACAGAAAACTTAAGTACATAAAGCCCTCCTTCCTTTCTTGCAAAAAAGCCATTTAGCTTATTTTACAGGTATCATAAATGTGAAGGAGCACTATCCAAAATGTACACTGGAAAAAGAACCAAATATAAATTGTTAACCATCCAAGAATCCATTTAAAAACAAGAATCTCTAGTTGTACCTTTTCCATTACATGAATGGATAAGGCCTACATTACAGAGAAGATATCTCGTACGGCAAGAACATAACTTATACAAAGAAATTGTACAGCAAGAACAGAAGAAAGTCAGTGTGACTAAAAGTCCTGGAAAGCCCTAAACCTTTCATGAACTCAAGAACAAAAAGGAAAAACAATTGATGAACATCAAATATGAAAAATATCATACCTAAACATACTTGTTATTAGCATCCCAACAAATATAACATTGACAGGCAACCAGACCTTAATCAGTCTCCAGGTGAGTGGTTCAGTTGATATTACACCAAAGAAGCTCAACAGAGACACAATCACTACAGAAACAAAGTTCTGCATCCATATAACAAGAAAGTAACCAGTTATGCTTCCAAAATTTAAACAAGTGTATGTGTGTCTCCAATAGAATTACAAGCAAATACAATGAGCATAATCAACCTGGTATAGCATCAAAAAAATGCCAGCATTGAAGTCATAACCGGAGAGGACATATTTGTTAACCAATATCATACTACACGATGATATACAATATGCAAGACCAGAAAGCAACGCCTTGTTGTGAAGCACAATTGCTCTGTGACTTCTTGTTGTCTTTTCTCTCTCCTTCTCCAGCAATTTCCCAGTTTCCAAATCGGTCTCGTCATCTTTGTCAGGAGACTTCATCAAGAACGATGATCTACAGTTCAAACAATAAATATCAACCTATAAAATATAAACTAGTAGATATATCAGGCAGATATTATAATGCTGTGACCCCTCAAAGAGAATGATGGGACTTAGAAGATATGCCCAAAGCCAGATCAGAAATGATGCAACCATCAGGAACAAACCATGCATTTAAGTGTTGAATAAATGACACCACAAACATAAGAGGAAATTAGTGTTTGATGGCCATCTTTAAATAAGAAGAAACATTTCGACACTTTAAAGGTGAAGAATTTGAGTAAGAAGACAACTGGCTTGCACAATAAAAATCCTATTCTCATTGTTGTGATGGTTGCACTTAGATTAAACCTGATAATAAATGTAGCAATGGTTATCAAAGTAAAGACAGAAGGAACCTTTAGGTGCTATTTAACTTTTTCCCAGATTGATAACTTAATTGACTTTCAAATATAAAATGTTCAAATCTCCCACACACGCATGGATCCAAATAATTAGTCCAAAACAATATTTTCACTTCTCAAAAACTTATTGACTATTACAGAAGTGACTAGGATTTCGAAATCAACATAGCTATGCTCCAATTCCTATCTCTCCAACAAGCCATTATCCTATCCCTCAGAGGAGAACCAGCCAGAAAATAGATTAAAGGTCCGAGACATTCCCAATAGAATGTAATTGGGCTCCAACAGTAACTTACCACCCGGCCCTACTTCAGGAATGAGACGAAGAAAAGGATGCATATAAGCATTACTCCATCATGAATTATTTAAGCATCATCTTCAGATTCTCTCTCTCTTTTCTTTTTCTATACAAGTTTTCATCTTCAATTTATTGGCTGTCTAATAATGCAATCACCATGATTAACAGGTCAGACATTATAAATCAGGCTTATCTATCAATTATTGTCTAACATATACCACGGCAACAGAGTAGGCTTTCAAAGTTCTAGTTCTTCCTCTAGCATCACAAGAAGTTCCAAACCATCTTTACAAGATGACACCTTTTACAATTCATTTAACTGATTCTTTCGAGGATGCTATCAAGAGAAGACCTGGTATGAGAATTGGACACAAAACTCGAGGCTTAGTGTTACACTAATCATCTGCAATAAGTTAAGTCATGGATGGTTTAGTTGCTTTCCAAATAAGTTGAAGGTTGATGAAATCAAAGAAAGGGCAATTTTGTCACAGTCAAAGCACCATGATGCAAGTAACAGAAGGAATAATTCTTCAAAATCTTGTAGAAAGCTTTTGTACAACCATTATGTTGGCAATTTCACCAGTAGTTGGAAACTTGGAATATAACTTTAGTATGTTGGATAACATTTCCCAGTAAAATAGAAGCATAATTCAGGAGCAAACAAGACCGAAACTTAAATTTCTCTAAACTACATTGGATGCAGTAAGAGCCTTGGTAACCGTTGGAGAACATTTTAGCACATTGAAGAATACAAGTATCAAACAATCAAACTCAGGAAGTTAAAGGAATATAGACAATTTTGGCTTTCCAATTTCCTTTGTGATAACCAATTAACAATTTGGTCCCCTTCCTCACTTAACTTTGGCCAGAACAGAATTTGGGCTATTCGAAAGTTATTAGTACAATTATGGAAATATTTGTGAAAGCATTCTCTATTCATTACATCTGGTAGTAATATTTACTTTTTCATCAAGGGTGCATTGTCTGTATCTGTCTCTGTATTCACGGGCTTTCATAATCTTGATATTTAGATTCTAGATTGCATGAATCACAATTGCAAAATAGCTTATATGAAACAGTTTCTGCTCATATGAGAATTGTAGGATATCCACATTTTTAGCTTCTTTTCTGCCTGGAAGATGTTTGACCTAGAAGAATAAACAAGTTTAAGCAACTGCATGATACTACCACTCATGAGGCCCCATATTTGAAAGTACTTTTGCCAGCCCTTAAGAAAACCAGGGAGCAAAAGAGATAAAAGATGGAAATCAAACAATTTAATGAGAAAGTGTAAAACCAAAGAAAAAAATGATCTTATGTTCTTCGTGATGAAACTTTCTTTATGATTGCGGAAGGGAGTTGTATTTTCGATAGAGGAAAGAAAACGAATCATGAGAACACCAAAACAAGTATGATTTGAATAGAGCCAGTCAAATCAGAAAACTCATGCATACTGGGTTGGTTCCATTGCAATCTTCCAGATGCCAATTCTCTTGTTAGACCACTAAGGAATTCTTAATTTGGTGATCAAGCATTATGCAGCTAGTCTGCTAAACTTAATCTCTCATAGGAGAGAGCACATGCTCATTAGCAGTATCCTATTAACTGTCTTATAATTTTTGCTTTCCTTTAAAACTTTTCCAGTACCATCTGACACATGGAACCACATTAATGGCATGTTTGCACCACAAATCAACTGCTTTAGAATTCCACATAACAACAGATTTTATAATTTTCCACTTCAGCCTTTTGATTTAATAATACCAAATACAAGGATAGACAAATGCTTGAATCAAATATATGACCACCTGAACTTTAAAATAGCATGATTGCACCAAAACTTTATAATGGCATGACACTAGCATAACACATAACATAACCACATATTTTATCACAAATATTTTGATATATTGTAAATTTACAGACACTAGCATACCTGCTAGCGACTTCTCTTCTGACTGGAATATAGGCTTGATCTGCTAACTTGCTTGACTGATAAATTTTGAGGATTCTCTCCCCACCTTCTGCAGCCTTACCAATACTTTTCTATGAGGAGTCTATGCACAACGGGGTCAGGAGAATCTAGAGAAGAACCTAAAATTCTTCAATGTAACACATTGGACAGACAACTCAGAAAATGATTAGGAAATAATGAAAAGTTTCAAGTACACACGAAATTCATCAATTACACATGAAATTCAATGTCAATATTAGCTAAACAGCTACAGATTTTCATAGCCATTTTTTTATTCTAAGCTAAGATATTCAAGAGAACTAAAAATTTGCCATTCCATAATTCTTTTACAAGCCAAGTTACTCATTACTAGAAAAGGTAAAGTGAAAAGGCCATAGGTCCGTTAAAAATTAGTAGTATACTGTTTTCTGAAATCTTTCTCTTCAGTTGGTTCAAAATATTCCGAAGTTTTACTGCAAGCATAAAAATCCCAACTCTTGTTAAAAGAGGTTTGATTACCAGCATAAAGTCCCGACTATTGTCAAAAGAAACCTTAATCATAATCTAATAAACAAAACCATAGAAAACTCATAAAGAACTAACTCTCTTACATTTAGCATTATTGATTTCTAATTGGATATTTAGTGAAGGACAATTACATTTACATGTGGGTATCTGTCTGTGCCCGTAGGCTCAGTACACGACAAAACATAAGAAAATGGTACAAACATATTCATAAGCATACAAATGCATCTTGTGTTTCCTCTGTGAACAGTGTTCCAGTTTTGCAATAAAAAAGAATTAATGTCATTAATGCAAAATCTAGAGCTCAAATTATAAGGGCCAGGACAATAATATCAAAGCAAAATCTAACATATCAATTAATAAGTTACTGCAAAAACAGGAAAATTAATTGGCAAACAAAAAGATACAAATTTTTATCTTTTCTGCAACCAAATAGGGAAAATGAACTACTATTCTGAGTCAGACACAATCAAGAAATAGGCAAAAAATAAATAAATAAACGGACTTTTAATCAAATTTAACAACCTCATCTGAGGAGACAGAGATATTAAAGAAAAATACCATCTGGGTTCTATACTGATCAGAATCATGCAAGAAAAGAATAAAAAATCAAAAGGAAAGCAACAACTGGGTAAATCATCAAACTGAACATATCAAACGCACAAAAAGAAAAAGATTCACCTTGAATTCATGCAAGATTAGAGGTAAGAAGCTGCATATATCAATCTGAGAGAACCCTTTTGAAGATGAATCTTGGATTGGGAGCTTCTGATAGAAATAAGTGGTGGGATGCTAGTAAAAGAGGATGGAAACCAGAAAGAAGGGCAGTTTCTTTTGTTTTTTTTTTTTTTCCTGTTTTTATTATATGTTATCGGAAAAATGGAGGTTCCCAATTTGACAATTTCAAAGTCCCAAAAAAGTTATTAAAAATGGTGGGGTGGCATGGCATGGCAGCCACTGAGGCAGGCACAACTCAACTCAGGAAAGGTACATCTACAAGAGTCCTCAGAAACACAATTCCTCTCCTCTCCACTTGCTGCAGTTTGGTGTAATTCAATTCAAAAAAAGGGGTGATTTTCTTTGAAATACCAAATCTACCCATCACATTTATTTTTTTCTTTTTTTAAACTAAAAATTTGCTTAGGATTTAGGAATATGTTTGTCTGGATGAGTAGCTTTCAACAAATTGTATATTTTAATGTAGATTTTTAAATTGTGTTGTGATATGAGCGGCTAATGGTTGAAAATTAATATTGGGATGTTCTCTAAATATTTGTCCAAGTAATAGTGTGAGTTGTTTAATGGTTGAAAATAATTAATAGATGTTCTTCAAATGTTTTACTGTACCCATGATAAGGTTAGGGTTATAACTCCAGGAGGGAAGAGAAAAAAAGATAGTAGATTTAAAATTGAGAATCACACTCTAATTATATAGTAAAAAGTCTGAAAACATACCTTAGCTATTATTTAAAAACCCCACTCTATTTTTATGTTGCAAAACATGTAATCAGAATAGATGATGATAAAAAATAAATAAATGACAATAATGAGTTGCCAAAGGTTGAAAATTAATAATTGAATGTCTCCAAAGATTTTTGTCCAAGTAATTATGATGGTCCAATTGCTCTATCAACTGTCAGATTCACGATTGACCTTGGCAATTACTACTGCCAATTTCAACCACGATTTCAAAAGACTTTGGTTGTTGCTATTATTTTTTATTGAATTGTAATTCCAAAAGGAATTGTTAAGGGTCCAAAACAGGTTTATGAAAATGTGCAATGATCAGCCACCGAGCCGTCAGAGGGAGCAGTTTCTGCTGTAGCAGGTTGGAGGTTCAAACCCCGTTTGCAGCAGATATATTGTTTTAAAATTTAAAAAAATGTATTATAGTATTTTTTTGATTCAACGGTGGTTTAGTTTTCGTTGGACTCCTTAGATCTAGTTGGACCATCTCCTAGAATAGGTTAGGAATAAGTTAGAATGTTAAATATTTGATAAAAAAAAATATGCAATGATCTTAATAATGTTGCATTTGGATGATCACTTTTGAGTTTTTCTATAAATATTACTGTAATAATTTTAAAAATTTTTTAAAATAAATACGTATGTGAAATAAAATGATGATTCAAAAACATATTTGAAATTTTATAAAATCATGTTTTCAGAGAATATGTCTATCCAAATACAAGATTGCAGTAAAAAATTTAGCTCTATGTATTTCTTTTACTTATAAAGGATCAAAATATGGAGCAATTTTGCTATTTAATATTTTTGCTTATTATTTATATTTAATCATTTGATTCCTCCTAAAGAGTGTCAACAGTAAATAAAGCGGTGAAACCTATGTTTCTTCTTTCATCATAAATTTTTGTCTTTTTCTGTAATTGGTTGAAAACACTGTTGCAGGTTTTGGTACGGCTGAATTTAATTGGCATATAATGCTGAATGAGTGATGATTGGACATTTCAAAATGAATGGCTGGATCTCGATCCAAATGTCATCCAAAACGTACCTCTAAATGGGAGTAAGAACTTCTCTTCTTGGTTATCTAAAACGTACCTCTCTGTGGATAGATTTACGGGTTATTTTATACTGTTTAATAAAAGTTAATTAATTTTATTGACAAAATGAATTAATTATAATGTTTTTAAAATATTTTTATATTTATTATTAAATATTTATATTAAATACAAATTAAAAATTATGTTACAAGTCAAATTAATTTTATTTGATATGTAAATGTACAGTTTGTTATGCACTCTTACTTATAACAAAGTTATTAAATAGAGACATTTTAGAGAAGTTAAAAATTAATTATATTCTTTAATTGAAAAGTAGACTATAATTTGATACAGATGAAAAAGGAAAACAAGCCTATCAAAATGGGACAGAGGGAGTAATTATTTTTTGATGGGTTGTAGCGAGTAGGTATTGTGTGAACTAAGCAGGTCACATGATATGTCACGTGATACATTGAAACTAATTATGCATTGTTAAATAATATAATGTGTGATCTACTATCATAACGTAATGATAAATTATTAATTTTTATATACTACATATCAATGCGTGTGATGCATTTAATATTTTTTCCGGAGCTTAGAATTGTTAAATCCGAAGAAATAAGAATTCAACGATTCATCTGAAAACTCCTCAAAAAGTGTATATTTGATTCACGATGCCTGCAAAATAGAACAAAAAATTTTTTGGCGGCCAACGTAGTTTGCCATTTTTTCACTGTCATTTTCATTTTTTTTGGTATTTCTTTAATACTATAGTAATTTTATTGTGTAAGATCAAAGTGGTAGAATATATTTCCGTCAAAAAAAAAAAAGGTAGAATAGATTTAAATGAAAATTGTGTGAAAGACATTCCATTCATTAGAACTTGTGAGGGTTAGTCCCCCTTATTTCTCTGCACTCCTAAACGGCACCTTTTCTTTCTTTTTCTTTCTTTTTTTTTTTCCAAAACCCCCAAAACTAATCATAAAAGTTAAAATCCTTTCGCTAAAAAAATATATCAGGAATAGTTTATTTTTTAATCTACTACTGTATTTTTTTTTTTTTGGACAAGTTCTCCTTTTATTGGATCTTCGAAATTCTTGTACTCCCTGTGTCCCACTTTATTAGGCTTATTGTTTTTTTTTTCACACAGTTTAAGAAATGTTAGTTAACTTTATCAAAAGAATAAATTTAATCTATGATGTCCCTGAAATATTATTATATTCATTATTAAACATTTGAATTAAATACAAAATAAAAAATTGCACTATAAGTTAAAGTAATTCCATTAGTCAAAGAAATTATATTTGAATGGAGTAATTTATGGGTTTTGATATGTGAATGCACGATTGACTATGCACTATGAAAATATTACTATATATTATGGTAGTTATCTCACTTATAATAAAGTAATTAAATAAGGGCATTTTAGAGAAAATTAAAAGTTAATTACATTCTTTAATTGAAAAGTGAATTATAATTTGGGACGGATGTCAAAGGAAAACAAAACTAACAAATTGGGACAAAGGGAGTAATATCCCTTGGTGTACTATAAGCATTTAAAACTGATCAAATAAATTCAGAGGTGATAAGCTTTTAACAATTTTTTAGAATTCCTTTATTTTTTCAACTCTAAAGTTGTAAAGATAAAAGTGAAAAAGAATTTGTAATTTTAAAAATTGTTGAGCGGGTGGTGTTTTTGTCAACTTACAATGTTTTAAATGCTAAGTGATAAGTTGGACTGAAATTGAGGATAAAGTGAGAAGAATTAAGTGTTAAAGAGTAAATTGTAACTTTTACCAAAAGTTAAGGTAGTTTCTCAAATTAACCCTTTTCGATAAAAAAATGTTTTCATTATGTTATGACCAGAAGATGTATCAATAGTATTTGCTGGTTGACTTTTTCCAATTTAAGATTTGAAAAATGATTTATACCCATCATATTTTTTACTTATACATTTTGCTTTCTATTTGTATGCCAAAAAACTCTTATTATTTCTGTTTGCTATCTTTTTATGTTACTCATTCGTATGTTAATCCAGATAGAGTATATGAATCAAATGTGAAGTGTATAAATTATTATGCTATGATTTTTATTACATAATATCTTGCATTCTCATACTTTGATCCTTTTTATAGGTACTAAGAAGATTATCATGTAATGTTCTTTGTAGACTATGTACAAAATGTTTGTGCCTTCATTTATTTGAGAAGTATCACTTTTTGGTATCTGTAATTATAAATCAAGTGCTATAGATTTTTTTAGCATATCTGAGAGAAATCTGAGTCAAATTTGAAAAGTTCTAGCAATCTGTTGAGGGAAGTGTTACTGCTTCAACATTGAATATGTTCTCAGTTACCTATAATCAACTATATTACTTTTCAGCGTCAAAAATATTTTGTGACTTTTTTCCATGAGCTTTAAATTTTTAGGTTTTTAGTGTCGCGCCCCATTTTTCGAAAGGGAAAATAAAATGATTAAAGTTGATAAGTGTGTGAATCGGAAAAAGGAAAAGGAAGAATTAAATGTGGTTGTGCTTTTTTTTTAAAAAGAAGAGTGTAAATTTTTTTTGTAAAAATAATTTTTTAGAAAATGCTTGGTAAAAGATGATTCGATAAAAAATGTAACAAACGAATGCTTTATTAAAATAAAAGAAAAAGGGCCTAAAATGGGACTTTGAAAATGCGACGGTTTTTGAGCCCAAAAATAGAGTCTAAAAAGGTTTTTTAGTGAAAAAGGAGTCGCCACTTGGTATTGAGTTTTGGTGTACCAAGTCACCCGAAAATATTTTATAAAAGGTAAGAAAATCCAAAATGGTTTTATTTAAAGAAATGGTTTTTGAAAAAATAAGGAAAAACTAGAAAACCCTTTTAGATGACTCCAGGTCTTTGAAAAACAAGAGAAAAAGGTTCGGGAGTCACAGTTGAAGAAAGGGAAGGAAAAGGCTCGCGCCTAAGGCACCCTTTCAACCTAGTCGAAACTAATTGCGAGATTTAGTCTAAATTTTCCTAATATAATCCTAAGATTTTATTGCATTTGGATGTAACTATATGAATGCAAATCTAGTCTTAAAATGGGTATCGTTAAGGGACAAAATGTTCCATTGAGGCTTAGTCGGAATTATCGCATTAATTGTGAAACCTGAATGTATACCTCGACGGAGTCACTAGTATAGGTGCAAAAATGAAATGCAAAAGAAAAAGAAAATAGTAGTATAGATAATAAGTGAACAAAGAAAGTAGGGATGCAACAAAACGGTTACGGGAGACTAATGGACTCGTGACTAACTGTTCCTACTCACGGAGGGGGGAACGACATGTACGCCATCGCTTCCCACATGAGTAGATGACTATTTCTAGTCAAATCACACAAATGACCTAAAATTCTATGTGTAATGGAGCCTAAATGTTATGCACTAGATAGTTGTAGAAATAAGGAATAAATTATAAAGTATATATAAAAATTCATAGAAAATGGGAAAAAGCCTAAAAAGATAAAATGTGTGTGAAATGTCATGAAATGCACACGAAAATGATCCTAAGGCTAAAATGACCTAAAGGCTTAGCATTGGATTAGCCCATTTTCTATAAGTTCTCCGCTAGCGTTAGACTAGCGAAGAAACCGGAATTAACCACAACTAGTGTTGGACTAGTGTGGTGACGATACACATATATAATAATAAGGCCAGTAAATAAATAAAGCATAGATTAAAGCAAATAATCACATACAAGCACATAATGGCACGTAGGAGCATATAACACATAAGCATGATATTCTAGATGCAAAGTCCTAAAGAAAGCAAATAAAACACATAAGCACATAGCACACATAGCACACAAAAGCCCTAACTATTACACCGGGAAAGCCTAATTACATTCTAGAAATAAAAATAAAAGATAACCTATCTAACCTATCTATTACATTTTCTATCGAAATACATACGATTTTTGTTAAATGGACAACACATAAACTATCTATTACATCAACTATCTAAATACAAAAATTTTACTAAATAGAATATTACCTACCTATTACATTTCTTTGAATAATTAATATTAATTCAAGTAAATAATATGAAATAAATAAATGTTCACACATGTATTGAAAATATAAGCACAAAGAGATATAAAACATATAGAGAACACATAGGAGCACGTAGGAGCACATAAAGAGAAAGAAAAAGGGTAATCGAGGTACCTCCCATTCGTAAACTCGGTACAATTTGTTACTAAAATGAACAAACATGTCAAAAATACCACTATTTAAATAAATAAACTACTAATTAAATAATTTCCTACCGATCACTATGAACATACTAAGATAATTCAAACAATCATAGCAATAATAAACAAAATAAGAGAAAGAAAATAATAATAATAATAATTAATTATTTAGGAAGAAAAATGAAAATTTGTTTAAGTAAAAATAAATAAGTAAATAAATAAATAAAGCCAAACAACAAAAAAAGGAAATAATAATAATAGAAGATACAATACAATAATACATACTTTTAAAACCCCAAATAACGATTATTAAGATAACTAAAAGGAAAATAAAGAAACTAATTTGAACATTAATTAGACTAACAAGACCCAAATTTAGAACATTAATTATAAATTTGATAAAATAAATAAAGAAAATGTGAAAAGAAATAACTTAAAGCTTTGAGGACTTAACTAATTTTAATTTAATAATTTTTTTAAAGAAAAATAAAACATTATAAGATTTGGATTAAAAATAGAAATTTAGGTAACATTCTAAAGTGAAAATGTAATTTATAACAAATAAAAGGGAAAAATTATAATTCTAAACCCTAATTAAGGTAATGACATAGTTTACAACAAATTTAAAAACCAAAACATAATTTTCAGCAAATATAATGCCCAAAAATAAAAAATTCTAGCAATACTTAAGTCCAAGAATATAATTTCAGCAAGGTCATTAAATAATACATAATTTACAGCAATGTCTAGGGTCGAATTATAATTTTCAGCTATATAAAAGGGCCAAAAATAAAAATTCCAGCAACTATAATGACTCAAATAAAATTCCAGCAAGGTTGGGGGGACAAAAATAAAATTCCAGCAAGCATTATAGGGCAAAAATAGAATTCCAGCAACATTTAAACCCTAAAATACAATAACAGCAAGCTTGGGGGGTAAAATTGCAATTTCCATAAATATCAGAGGGTAAAATTGCAATTCTAGAAAAATTATAGGGGTCAAAATATAATTACCGAAAAATATAGGGTTAAAAATGGAAATTAAAAAAACGTAGGGGCCAAAATTATAATTATATAAAAGTTGGGGGACCTAAATGCAATTAATTAGGACCTAATTGAAAAGAAAATTAAATTATGGGGATCAATCTACAATAAACAGAAATCTAATTACACAAATTAGAAATGTTTAGGGCCACAGTGACATTAATAAAAGTATAAGGACTATAAAATAAATACCTATTATTAATTAAAAATAAATTAAAAAAAAACTAAACTAATCAAAACGACGTAGTTTTGAGTGAAACTACGTCAAAACGACGTAGTTTCACCAAAACTAAATTTTTTTTTTTCGGTTTTAGCCGGTTTTCTTTTCTTTTTTTTTTCTTTTTCTTTCCTTCTTCTTTCTTTCTTCTTCTTTTCTCTCTTCTCTTCCTTCTTTCTTTCTTCCTTTCCCCTCCCCCCGCCGATTCTGTTCTCTTCCCCTCTCGCTAGCCTCGCCGGACCTCTCTCTCAGTCCGGTCTCTCTCTTCGCGTGTTTCTCTCTCTCTCTCTCTCTCTCTCTCTCTCTCTCTCTCTCTCGGTTTCTCTACCCGGAAATCCCCCTCCTCGATTCTCTCTCTATCCGTGTGTGTGTGTCTCTCTCTCTCCTTGAAATCTCTCACCCAAAATTAGCAACAAAAATCCGAACCTCTCAAGCTCCTTAACAAAATTAGTCTTCAATTAAACATGGTTGCACATTATATAAACGGAATTAAGTGAGGGTTGGGAGTTATACCTTGCTGGCCGAGAAAAGGACAGCAGTCCGATGGTGGTTGTGGGATGGTGGGTGGCCTTCGGTGGTGTCACTGGTGGAGGTGGTGATGGTAGCTTCGTCCGGTTGTTGTTGATGTTGTTGTTGCTGTTCTTCTTTTTTTTTTTTCGGTTTCTTGCAGGTATATGTGATGTGCTTCTGTGTATTGTGTGTGTGTGCAGGTGTATGTGTGTGTGTTTGTGTGTGCGGGTGTATGCGTGTTCTATGTGTGTTGGAATCTGGTGAAGGTGTAGTGTTGTTTTTTGTGTGTGTGCTGAACCTGATGTGTTTGGGTGTGCATTTGATGTGTGAAGTGTGTGTTTGTGCCTGTAACTTGGGAATGGTTGTGAATGTGTGTTGTGTGTTGCAGGGGTGTGAGTGAAAGAGTGTTGGTGATGGTGAGTGAATTGTGAATGTGGGTAATCTGTATGTCTGCCAAGAGAAAATTGGGAGAGTTGTGAGGTGAGATTGAGTTGGTAAGCTGATGAGCGTTATGAAGATGGTGTGTGTTTCTGATGAGTGAATGAAATGCCAGTGGGGTGTGTGATGTGAGGGGTGAGGCCGAGAGAGGAGATTTGGAGAGTTGCAGTGGAATTGTGATGTTGTGCAGGAGAAGTGAGGGAAAAGCAGAGAGGGACGTCTGAGAGGGTGAACAGAGAGTGAGCTGCAGGTGTGTGTGAATGAACTGGAGAGGAAGAGTGAAGTGTCTGTAGGTGGGTGTGATGGAGCTGTGAGGGAGAGGCAGAGAGAGTTGAATTGAGTGAGTGTGTGTGGTGCGTGTATGTGTGTGTGAGTTGCAGAGGGAAAATTGCGTGCCTATGTATTCTTTGTGTTGTGTGGTTGTGAAGCTTGTGCCGAGAGAAGGACGAGGTGTGATATCTGTGAATGTGTTTTTTTTTTTTTTTGTGCCAGTGTGAAGAAGAAGTTTTTGTGTCTGCCGGTGAAGAAAATCAGAGTGCAGAGAGTGAAAATGGTGAGGGAAAAAGGCAAGCAAAAAATCCCTAAAAATCTGTTGAATTAGGTGTAAGTTGGAGGGTGATAATGAGGAGGTATGGCTTTGAGTATGGCATAAGGCTGCTCAGCCATGCTGCTGCTGTTGTAGCAGGCTGGCAAACGCAGCCTGCTCCAGCCTTTTTTTTTTTTTTTTTTAGAAAGAGAAGAAAATAAAGAGACTGAAAATAAAATTAAACTATTTGAAAAAAAAAAATTTAAATTTTTTTTAAATTATATATATAAAATAAAAATAAATAATAATAATAATAATAATAATAATAATAATAATAATAATAATAATAATAAAATACAATATTATAAGAAAGAAAAGATAAAATTTAATGTAACAAATGAAAGGTTAATTCAACATTAGAAAAATACAACTTAAAATAAATACCAAATGGTCTTTTTTTATAAAAATAATAATAATAATAATAATAATAATTAAATTAAATTTTTTTTTAACATGAAAATTTATAAAATGCTTGTAGACAAAATTCTCATAAGGAAAATCTTAAATAAAAAGTGCATTGGAAAGCGTGACCTAAATATGGCAAAATTATAAAATTTATGAAAATTAATAAATGACATCACACAAATTTTACACAACATATATTATCACATAAAGCACATATATTATAATTTTCACTCAAAAATTTTGAAATTAACGCATTCTTGGGAAACGTGTCCTTAATAAACAAAAAGATAAAAATTAAATAAATACTAAACGACCTCTAAAAATTATGAGATTTTTTCAAAAAATTTATGAGTATTCAAAGTGCATATATAAAATTTTTCACTTAAAAATTCTCATAAAAATAGCGCATTAGAAAACGTGCCGTTGAATTAAAAAATACTAAAATTTTTAATAAATAATGAATGACTCCTAAAAATCATTAAAATCATAAATAACGATAAAAATAGTAAAATCATGGATTTAGGAAATAAAATAAAATAAACTAATATTTACATGGTGAAATTACCATTTTGCCCCCTAGTACAGCGAATTAGATATAATACGCGAAAATTATACTCGACTCCCGAAAAATAAAAAAAAACCCCCTAAAATAAAGTAACACATATATTTTTTATAAAAGGTGTGTCAAAATTTGGTGTCTACATTTAGCCTATATTAAATTAAAAATTGGCCCGTTGAATGCTTTCAATTATAGTATTTAGCTTTCAAAGTCCTCTTCTTACAAAAAAATTAAAATTTCAAAATAGTTTTTTCAATAATGACTTTTTATTAACAACTTTGGAGGAATTGAAGGCAAACAAGAATGAGTCATTGGAATTCTTGCTTCATCAGAAAGGGCATAATGGTAATAGACTGGTCTAAGTCTATGGAAGTCCGATGGTCAATTGAGCAGAACGCGAAGACCAGTTGCACAACACCAGCAATTTACGTAAAGGACCACATCCAAGTGGTTTTCTGCCCAAGCCACTATTAACATGCTAATTTAGCATACAAGGGCCCATCAATAGCTTGAACTTGAAGTTCGTTTTATTGGTGTTCTTTAGGTTCCAAGTGAGACTTCTTGACTTTTTAATCCATATTTATAAATTTATTTAAACTGTTTACACTTTACATATATTGAAACTCAAAATTCTCATTTTTGAGTATTAATTTATGTGTATGAATTTGTTTAAATTACCTTCAATTTTTAATAAGCTGAATTAGAATAATCAAATTTGAGTTTTATTTTTTATGAAAAATTTTAATCTATTTTTATTTTTACATAAAATATATTGTCAAGTTATAATTTTGTTCATGAATTTTTTAAACTATTTCCAATTTTTACATAAACTACATTTTTATTTTACATCATAATTTATTAAAACACCAAAATCATGCACAAAGTCAAAGCCAACGTAAAAGTCAAAGACAAACTTGATTCAAGTTCCTAGCACAGCAGACTCGGCTTTATGTTTTTTTTTTCTTATGTTATTAATGTTCCTATTCTAATTAAATACAAATTTATGGGATGGTTTTGTTAAATTTTACTTCGATTAGTTCTTGATTAATTTAGCCTTTGTTGTTTCCTCAAAGCCTCTACGTAATTAAATTTTGCGCCCCCATCGTCATTCATAAAAAATGTAAAATAAAAGAATATTAAAGTTAGAGTCTTTTGTGGAATTTTGAAATAAATAATAATAATAATAATAATAATAATAATAATAATAATAATAATAATAATAATAATAATAAAAGAAAAGAGCTTTTGATTTTTTGGATAAAACAATTAAGATAAGAATAAGAAGACAAAATCAAAATGAGCTAAATTGAGGATTTAAAAAAAGTGACAGTTTATAGGCCTGGTAATAAATCTAGAAAGTACGGTCTTTTGTAAAAATTTGAGTTGCCATTTGGTGTTGGATTTTAAGTGTATTGAGTCACAAAATTTTTTTATCATATTATTTTGTACTAATAAAACCTATGGATGATTCTCGATCTTTCAAGAAATCAAAAACTACGAGTTCAAGAGCTCAAATTGAGAAGAAAATCGTCGTTTATGAATCCCTTACTAAAGACTTCATGGTCCAAAATCATATAATTTTAATGATTAACAAATTAATGATGAAGCACAATAAAAGTTTATTTGAGTGATTTGTATATAATTTATGCCAATCGTGGCAATGATAAATGAAAAGTGTTTGAACATAAAAGATTAAAGAGTGGAAGATATTGCAAAAAGAAGGGGATGTGGAGGATCCTCTGGGCATGTAGCCAAACGCATGCGTATGTCAGCATCCCCAGAAAGTGCAAAAACAAGCTGGATAGAATGTATGCAGACGAGATGTAGACAGTCATGTGGACGAGGCATGCGAACCTTCGCGTTGCTGGAAATTACAAAAATGAGCTAAACAAAATGTATGCAAATGCGATGTGGACAAGCATGCTAATGCAATGTAGAAGCAGGCTGGACATGATACAAATGTCTAGTTGACAGTTTTTTCTGTCTACTGGCTATAGTTTTTCAACTTTTTGAATTTGACCATTGGAAGGTTGACAGTTTTTTCTGTCTACTAGTTAGTTTTTCCAGCCTTTTGAATTTGACTATTGGAAGGTATTTTGGTTAGATTTTCACTCTCTGTATAAGATTTTTGAGTTTGAATTAGTTTGGAATTATATTGATTAGTCAAAAATAATCTGCCTTTGTGCTCTTGTAGTTCATTATGAGGTTTTGAAGTTAAGAATTTTCTTCACTGTGTGAGTGAGCATTTAATTGTAGTTTAAAGAGGGTTAACTTGAGAGAAATTAAAGAACTCTTTGGCTTAACTAGAATGAATTTAGTGTGAGCAAAGAGTGAAATTTTGTATAAATTGGTTTGCTTCACCAACACTTGAAGAAGAATTTAGTGGATTGAACTCCAAACTTGAAGAAATCTGGGATTGGACATAGGTGCCAAAGAGGATATCAAACCACTATAAATTGGTTTGCCTGTCCTTTCACTTTGTTGTTCTAAATTACTAAATATTTGTGAAAATTATTTAATTTATCTTTATTTTTTTCACTTGCTAAGTTTGTGGTCACTTAGGTGACTTGACTAGTAAAAAGTGGGTGAAAGTTGTGCATAATTGCTTCATAATTTGATCAACCCAATTCATCTCCCCTCTTAGATTGCCTTTGGCCTTACAATTGGTGTCAAAGCTTGGTCACCCAGAGTTTAGGTTATTTGGCTCAGGATTGTAGATGACAATCAACAATAATTTGTTTCTGCAAGGTCAATCTATTATTAGGCCTCCCACATGCATAAAGAGAATTTACATTTGTTGGAAAGAATGAATTAATATATTTTTGCAATCTATAGATAATAAACAATGGTATATTGTTAATGAAGATTCCTACAAAACTAACATATTAGATGATGAATTAGGTAAACTTAAACCAAAAATTAAGAATGAATTGAGTGTTTTAGATAGAACTAATCTCACATTAAATGCCAAGGCTGTGAAGGCCCGTAATACTAGTGGTTATATTAGTTGATTATATACTTTCTAAGGTTGATCAAGGCGTTCACAGTGAACAAATTGTTTAAGCGTAACTACTAAAATTATTACTCTTGCAAATCATAAGTCAAAGGGGTGACAATGTGATTAACTTGTAAAAAATCCCCATTGTTCGTATCTAAATAATTGCTTATACATTTTCTAAGGTTAATTTACATAATATTAATAATACTTCAGTTGACAAAATATAGTATTTAGAGTTAGCACACTTGAAACCATAAAACCCATAAATGATAGTGCAACATGCATTAGTTATGAACAAAATATGTATTACATACACATAATTATTTGAATGGCATAATTAGACACTTAGATAATATTTAATTAGGTCAAAGAAACAAAGCAAGAAAAAAAAAATAGAACAACAAAGAAAAGCCAAGCTAAGAGCCGGCTGGACAGGTTGGAAACTAAGCTGGTAGGAGGTGGTAAGTTGGGGAGAATTTGGGGAAGTTAGTAGGTGATTCATGCACTCCCTTAAGCTGACCACATGAGAGACTATCGTAGTTGGTTAAGTTAGTAGCTAGGAGAATAGCAAAGACGAGAGAATAGAAACCAGGTGAAGAAGGAAACCAAAAGAAACAAACCAACTGTCTGGGAATTGGAGTGGTAGGAGAAAGATTGAAGGAAATTAAGAGAATCAGTTGTAAAGGTAAGATTTTCTTGGACTTCTTGAGTTTTTATTATAATTTAACACATGCTTAACTGGTGAGTTGAACCTGAAAATTTTGCTGAAAATCTCAGAAGTTGATGTTAAAGTAAATGAACTTTAAAGAAACCCATGTAGCGGGCAGTCTAGACTGACTTCGAGAAAATGATCACAACTTGGTGTAAGAACCTTAAAATTAGGTGATTCTTGCTGTTTTAAAAACTAGATTCAGAAGGATTTCTATGGATGTGAATATCTTGGCTTGGTTTAAAAGGTATAAATCGTAAGATGTTTCTAAAATTGACTGAAAAACCAGCTGCGCACAGGATGGGGTGTGATAGTGTTTGAATTTTAGTGAGGTTTTGATTGTGATCTGATCAAAATCAGGATAAGACTTCTTCGTAGAAATTGTTTTATATTGAATCTAATTTACAGAAGTGTAAATTTTATAAATTTTTATTGAGTATATTTTGAGATATGATGAATTCAATGAACTATGGTTGAAGAACTCGTGATGCAGTCTTGCTGGACCAGTTTCAGTAAATTAGTCATAACTTTGTGTAGGAAACTTGAATTTGGATAATTCTTGTTGTTTCAGAAACTATATTCATAGATATTTCAAATGGATTAAAGGCTTATGTCCTGATTTCCTGTGGAGTGATACCAGGATTCGTGCAAATTTGACTGAAAAACCAAATCTGTGCAAACAGGGTTGGTGATGGGCTAAATTTTGTACTGGTTTTGAACCTATTCTTGTTGGAATTTGTGTAGGTGTTCTTCATATATATTGTAACTCTTCAAATGTAGCTTTCAACCATGTAATCCGTAACTCCTGATTCTCAGTGAGTTGAATCCAGAATTTTGATGAAAATGGGCTAGAGTGTGAACCCTGCAGAGCAGGGTTGACGATGCACAAGATTGTGACCCAATTTTGACCAGGTTCTTGTTAGAATTTGAATTTGGTTTCTTCACAAAATCTGTAGTCCTTGAAACCTAGTTTCTAACCGTATAAATGTTGAAGAAAGTGAATTTTATATAGAAAGTTACACTCAATTGAATTCACGTACTTGGAATGACTGAAAGCAAAATATTGACAGTAAATGAACTACTTTGTAATTGGAATCTGGTTGGGATATGATTGGAATTCGATCTTGCTTTCTTTATGAAAAGCACTCCAAACTAAGTCTAGTTTGCAAGAGTATTGAGTTTGGGAAACTTGGTTAAGTAGAAATTGAGTTAGATTTCTTAAATGGAAAATCCATAATTTTTATAATTTGTTCATTCACCTTGATTTGATAGGTAACTATATTGCCTTGAATTGATAGGTGATTCAAGTGATCCCAGTGGCAAGCATTTGAAGAACCTATAAACTTTGACATACCTGTGAGTGTTCTAAAATTATTTTTACATATGAAATACTCTTTTATTAAAGTATGTGTCTTGTTATTGATACTTGAAATCAAATGGTATTCTGAAAATTTCAAGACTTATTGTGAATGTCTACGCTCCTTTCTTATTTACAAACTACTGTTTTACAAGAATATATGGTTTAGTACTAGTATTTGAAAATGAACGATGTTTTGAAAATTATATGATTCAATATGAATTACTTGTGCTTTACAGGGATATGTGACTATTGTTTATTCATACAGCTCTTATTTACAACTACATGAGAACGGTCATTGTTATTTCCAAGCAAGTATCCTTAAATTTAATTCTACTTACAAGTTACTGATTTTGTAATCACGTGATTTGTTTATTTACTACCCTTGCTTCTACGGGAGATTCATAGGCTTGGGGATATATGATGAATAATGATTCATTTACTTGGTACCCCCTTGCTTTTGACAGGAGATTCATAGGCTTGGGGATGTATGGCATCTATTGGCTTGATTATTTGGTACCCCTTGCTTTTACGAGAGATTCGTAAGCTTGGGGATGTGTGGTGGTATAATGGCTTGGTGACCTAGTACCCCTTGCTTTTAACGGGAAATTCGTAGGCTTGGGGTTATATGACGTGTATTGATTCGTTTACTTGGAACCCTTGCTTTTGACGGGAGATTTGTAGGTTTGGGGAGGTGTGGTGTGTATTGGCTTATCTACTTGGTATCCCTTGTTTTTACGGAAGATTTGTAGGCCTGGGGACACTTGACGTGTAATGACTTGTTTACTTGATATCCCTTGCTTTTACGGGAGATTCGTAGGCTTGGGGTGTATATTGTGAATTCACTTGCGTATATCTTTTATAAATAAATTCTTATTGTGAACTTTTCTAATAGTTTTAAAATGGACCTTAATGGGCGTAAAGCTCATCCCATGTTTCATTTTCTTTTCTTTACAGGTGTTTAACGACAGGAAAAAAGATAAAGAAATAAAGAGAAGTTTCTCTTTAGTTAGCATTAGCTATAGGATGGATGCAAATTGAGGCCTAAGTGGCTCAAACGTTGTAATTAGTTTTTGAAGTTTTTGAACGTATATGTAACTTTTAGCGTTTGATTATATTTTGAGCATATAACTGCTTGTACTTGAATCCTGGCATGAATCAGGCAGGCGTCTGGATCAGGATATAGAGTAAGACCTGGTTGGGGGCGTCACAAAGGCAATAAACTTATATAGAACACTTTAGATGTTAACGAATCTTTAAGAATAAAAGGATGTAAATCAGCCAAAGAAATGTAGAATAAATTGATAAAAATACATGAAGGTAATGATAATATGAAAGAACAAATTCAATGTTTACTTTTTACAGAATGCGAATATTTAAAATGGACCCATATGAGGAAATAGATAAAATGTATTATAAATTCAATGATATTTTTAAAAATTTGGAAGTTCTTGATAAGGACTACTCTTTAGGTGAAAAAATAAAAAAAAAAATTGAATGATTTACCAAAGGAATGGGAAACGAAGACTACAGCCATAGAAGAAACTAAAAGTTTGAATTCTATGCCTATTGAGTCTTTTGTAAATTTACTAACCTCTGTGAGTTGAAACTCTCAAATCCAAAGTGCAAGATCAAGAGGAAGTTAGAGTAAAAAATAATATAGTGCTCAAAACTTCTCAAGAAGAGGAAGCCTCTTTTCACTTGATGAAGAAGATGAATATATGGATGAAAATTATCTAGCCTTCATCATTAAAGGTATTAAAAAGTACTTAATCAACAAAAGGAGATTTAGAAGAGGTGGTGGAAGCAACAACAACAATAACAACAACCAACTCTTAAACTCCTTTAAAAGCATAGGAAAACATGAAATGACCAAGATAAGCAAAATGAGAAATGCTACGAATTCGGTTAACCGTAGCACTATATGAATGAATGTCTAACGAAGATAAGAAAAAAGATAGCGCAAATAGAAGACAAATACTCAACAACTTCCAAATTACATGGCAAAATTTCAATTTAGTGGGTGAAATTGAAGAAGAATGTGAACATCTCAAATGGCCTTTATAGCCGTTGGAGAAGATGAGATGTATTCTAGTAACAAATCTTATGATGAATTTGATAATGAAAATAATGATGATGACATTGAGACTTTTGTGATGAAATTTCATGATTGCTTGAAAGAATCCTATGCTAAGATAAGAATGAGAAATTAAAAATCAAAATAAATACTTTGTTGAATGAAAACTTCAAGCTATGTCAAGAAAACAAAATATTAAAAAGAGAAAATAATGAGTTTTAGAAAATATAGTTGAGTTTGGTTGCAAAAAGAATGATTTGAAAAGAAAGTTAAATGGAAAACTAAGTTTTATGAAAATACCAAGAAAGAACAAATCTTGTTGAGAAAGAGAACGAATGATCTTGGTAAATTTCTTCAAAATAAGAAACATAAAAGTTTTTTGAGGGAGTCCTTGTTAACAAGAATTATACTACATATTGAAAAAATGGCATTTGTTCTATTATACCTTTCTTTTTTAGAAATCTTAATGTGGGTTGTCATTATTGTTATCAACATAGCCACATGAAAAGAGAATGATATTTTAAGAAAAATATTAATTAGGTTTGAAGGTCATATAAGAAAACACTAATTCTCATGAACCCAAGAAAGTAATTGTACCAAAACTCATTTCTTAATCTTGTGTGTAGGTTTGCTTAAAGCACATCACAAAGGAGTCAAAATAGTACATGAAAATAGGTGTTCAAGGCACATGATCGGTGATGCTTCATTTTTTATTTAGTTCAAGGCAAAAAGTAGTGGATAAGGCACTTTTGGAGATGACAAGAAAGTAAGATCAATTCGCATAGGTGACATTGGTAAAGATGGTGAAACTTTATTCATAATATTCTTTTAGTTGATAATTTGAGTTTGAATCTTTTAAATGGTAGTCAGTTATGTAATAGAGATTTATACGTGTTCTTTAAGTAGCATGAACACTTGATTATTGATTCTAAATTTAATATCATATTCAAAGCAAAGAGATACAATTACATATATGTGGTTAATCTTGAAAATTTGATCATGATAGAGTAAAATATCTTACGGATATTAAAGATAATCCTTGTCTTTGGCATGGAAGACTCATTTCAACATGAACATATTAAATAAATTTGTTGGGAAAGAACTAGCTAAAGGCTTGCCTAAAATTAAATTTGAAAAAGATAAGATTTATGATACACACCAATTTGGTAAACAAACTAAGGTCTCTTTAAAACCAAAGAATTGTGTGTCCACTTCAAGGCTTTTAGAGCTTTTCCATTTAGATTTATTTGGTCCCACTCACGTTGCTAGTCTAGGTGACAAGAAATATGCTTTTGTAATCATAGATTATTATAGATATATTTTGGTGCTATTTCTTGCTCACAAAGTTTGAACTCTAACAAATTTTGTTTCTTTATTGTAAAAGTTCAAAATTTGTTCAATTTACATATTGTCAAACTTAGAAGTAACAATGGAATTGAATTTAAATATTATAGTTTTTAGGAATTTTGTGATCAAAATGAAATTTCTCTTGAATTTTCAACTACTAGAGTCTCCAAACAAAACAGTGTACAAAGGAAAAAGATAACTCTTCAAGAGGTCATTGACACAATGATTTGATTTACCTAAATATTTTTGGGCCGAAAGTATTAACACGGCTTGTTATGTGATGAATCATGTGACTTAGAGACGTACTTTAAACAAATCATCTTATGAGCTCTTGTTTGGTGGAAAAAAAAGTCAATTGTTGGTTATTTTAAAGTGTTTGGTTGTAAATGCTTTATGTTGAATATTAAAAAACATATTGGTAAACTTGACAAGGATGGATGAAGGGATATTTATAGGCTACTCTAATGATAAGAGGGTAATAGAGTATAAATATATAGGAGAATTTTTACAATTGAAGAAGTCATTCATGTTACTTTTGATGAATCTAATGATATTTTTACTCAAAAAAGGTATAAAGAAGATGATTTAGGTGTGCAACTATGACTTGAGAAGTTGAAAGTAAAAGATAACCAACAAGCTCCAAGCAGCAATAATATCTCAGCAAAAGATAAAGAAGGAGAAAAGAATAATGAACCTCTCTAATGATTTTCTAAAAGCATGGAAATTTGCTCAACATTATTCAAAGAATTTCATTATAGGTGATCTATCAAAAAAGGTAAAAACTCGTTCAAATAGAACACAAAAATGTTAATGAAGCCTTGAAAGATGATTGTTCAATTGTAACTATGCAAGAAGATTTAAATCAATCTAATAGGAGTAAGGTATGGGCTTTAGTTGATAGACTATTAGACCATCCAGTAATGGGAACAAAATAGGTATTTAGAAATAAATTAAATGATAGGGTGAGATAATTAGAAATAAAGCTAGATTAGTAGTTAAAGGTTATGCACAACAAGAAAGGACAGACTGTGATGAAACCTTTACTTCAGTAGCTAGCTTATAACCAATTAGAATGTTTCTTGCTAGTACTTGTTTCAAAAATTTCAAGCTACTTCAAGCGGTTAAAAGCATCTTTTAAATTGTTTTATTGATCATGATGTGTAAATTGAACAATCTCTGAGTTTTCAATATGAAAAGTTTTCAAACCATATTTTTGAACTTTCAAAAGCTTTGTAGGGTCTAAAACAAGCACCTAGAAGTTGGTATGAAAGATTAAGCAGTATTTTTATCGAAAATAATTTTAAAAGAGATATAGGGGGTGTTCTCGTTTGATTATTTTATCTGATTTTGGATTTTAATTTTTTAAAAATCAATTTTTTTTTATGTTCTCGATTGCTTTTGTGTCTAGATTATAGATCTTTTAATAATAAAAAAAATAGACTTTGAGAATCTGCCCAAAGGGTGCTTTGACTGATTCTGATTAAACGTTTAATTTTTACTAGACAAAAATATCCTTTCAAACTTAATCAAATTACAAAAGTAAGAAGACCTAATCTTACATTGTTTTTCCCGTATCTTTCCACCCACACCAAAACCTCTCTCTTTTGGTTTTGTTGCAATCCTCATCCAATCTGTTTTCATCATGGATTGATAGTTGATTGTAGAATTTTTCCTAGTCTCCTTGCGTTGAAGTAAGTCTGGTTTCTCTCATCTGGATTTATTACAGTCTTCCTTCAATTTGTTCTTCATGGTCTCTCATTTGAATTTGTTACATCTCTTCTTCAATGTGTTTTTAATCACAAAAGGTTGAAAGTTTATTGGGAGGGTTTTTTCTACCCCATTTTTATTTATTGAAATTAATGATCCCAAGCAGTTGCACTAATAAAAAAGTTTGATGTTTGATGTTTGATGTTAAAACATTGTGGTCTGTGATTTTTTCAGTATTTTTTATCTTAGGTTACGAATAACTACTTTCATTTGGTGGTAATATGCAAGTCAAATTCATTGATTATTGTCGTCTAGAAATTTTGATTCTTGCGGAAAGAATTACAACAAGTGCAAATAAAAAACGGGATAATATTTTTTATTCTATTTCTCTGCTGCATGAAATATTTTTTTGTTTTTGTGTAAATTAATTGTAGTGGTAATATGCAAAACAAATTCATATATTATTGTGATATTATATATCTTACCTCGTTAATAGCATTAGAACTTTCTAAAACCTAGGCATGAATGAAAGTTAAAAAAGGAGGTTGGAATATGATTAGATAGTGCCTAAAATATCTCGAACCTTTATTGAAACTTATTAACTTCTAATAGAATATCAAGTTTCATAGTTAACTGGACAATGCAGTAAAATGAAAAAAAAGGAAAGAAAAAATGTTAGAAACTAGCCATGAAGAGAAAAGGACATATATATATATATATATATATATTGAAACTTATTAACGTCCAATAGAATATCAAGTTTCACAGTTAACTAGACTATGCAGTAAAATGAAAAAAATGAAAGAAAAAATGTTAGAAACTAGCCATGAAGAGAAAAGGACACACACACATATATAAACTAGAAAAAGATCCCCTCACTAGTAAGAAAGCCTCAATTACAAATTCTTTTGAAAGAGCTTATGAGATACTACCAAAAGTAATTTTAATATTTGCAATCAAGCATTGCTCCACGTATAATAATGTTCCACAAAAACTATACTAACAAAATCATGAGTAAAATTAACATTCTAACGAAACCAATTTCAATTTTATTTTTCTCTTTCAATTCTCCTTCTCCTTCGTAGCCTTGTTGCCATTGTGTTTTTCTTTAGTGATTGTAAAGTGTGCTTGCTTAGCCTCAAGAAACAGAGCATCCAAGCCTTGCATATCCTGACTTTCTAGACTTAATGAGGGTTTCTAATCACCCTAGCTCCCGTTACCTCCTTAACCAACCCATAAATCATTTGAATTTCAACACCAAAATATGATTGAAATTCAGAAGTTTTGATTTCGTACACCTAACTTCATATTGAGCAGTCACATTGTCAGAGTTGTACCTCTCAAAATCCTTTTTCTTCACTTTCATTTCTTCAATGACTTTAGCGACGACATTGCCAAGTTCCTCCATTCGACTTTTAGCGCTAACTCTCTTGTTTTTAACCCTGGAAATTTTCTTCAAAGCCAGCAAATAATTGTTAACTACATTCCGTTCCAGTGGTGCCAGTGGGTGAGAAGAAGATCCGGCTAACGGAGATGCTCGAGTGGATCCAACTAGAGAGAAGATTCGGCGTCTCCACGAGCATATCATCGGGAACGAGAAGCAGATGGGGAAGGCAATGGAGTAGGTTTTTTTTTGGAAATATACCTAAATATATTGGGAAAGATTAAAATAATTTTTAAGGTAACAAGAATTACTATTGAATCAGCTTCATCTGCTATATACTATAATTTTTCTAGGGATAGCTTCATCTACCATATACTGTAGTTTATGTAGGGATAGCGTTTTGGTTTTATAGTTGTGTAGGGATGATGTTTTGGTTTAGGTGACCGTGTGCTAAATTTGATTTGTGTGATAAATAATTATGTTAGTTTCTATCTACTAAAGTTTTATTTTTCTTCATATATTTTGAAGTATGTTTATTACATTTAAATTTGGTGATTTGGGAATTATTAGAATATGAAAAATAGGATTAAAATTTTAGATAAAGAAAAAGCAAGGCAAAAATTGCTCCAGGATCGCCATGCCAAAAAGTTGATTGGAGTGATTGTATTATTGAAATATTCATTAAGGTTTGTGTACACGCAATAAAAGATGAATATAGACTTGGTACTCACTTCACTCCAAAAGGTCGGCAAAAAGTTATTATAGAATTTAGTCAGCAGACAAGTTGAAACTATGGAAAACAACAATTGAAAAATCATTGGGACAACCTAAAAAGACAATGGACATAATAGAAGGCAATGCTTAAAGGTGAGACAAGACTAGGGTAGGATTATAACAAAAACACAATTGATGCTAATGATTCTTGGTGGCTAGGCAAAATAAATGTATGAATATATTTTAAAATTTAAATAGATATAGAAACATGCAGATGTTTGTCAATTGTGCTAAGTTTCATAAGAAAAGACCATTATTGTTGGAGAAACAAGATTTTTCTATTAGTAAGGTTCATGCTAGTGGAGAAAATATATGGATACCCAATTCAGGTAGCCTACCACCACACTCGCAGAGAGAAGATACTAATATTGTAGACCTAGATGAATTTAAGGATGATACCGTTAGTGTTGATATTAGCAAAATTACTAAGAAAAGAAAAAAATTCAGAAAATGAAAACCAAGGAAAAAAGAAGATTTACGCTTTTGCCGAGTTAAAAAAATCACTAGATCGAAGTAGATGCAATTGAAGCTAGCTTTGCTAAAATGACTAGTATCAAAGATAGCTTTGTAGGTAGTACTATTCCTGAGGTGATTGCGATGCTACTTAAACTTCTAGGGGTGCAAAAAGAAGATGATTTATATGTGTTTGCATGTGATTTGTTTCTCAAGCCTTCTTAGAGAGAGATGTTTGTGCCACAAATGGATGATGATTTGTGTGTACAATGGTTATTTGAATTAGCAATCTAAGTAATGTCCTTAGATTTTTTATGTATTTTTAAAGTTTTTTAGCATTAAAATATTGTTGCATACTAATAATTATTAAACATCATCTCTATTTTATGTATGACCTTAACCGTTATATTTTTTATATATTATTTATTTTTATATTTCTATGCAATTTCTTGGCTTGTAAAGCTTTTTATAATTTTTTAAAGTAGATTGTTTAATTACAACAAATTGTTTGGAATGAATTTAATGTGATAAACAGGTACTAGATGGAAGATTTAGACAGTTGTAAAGATAACACCACCATTGATGATACCAAAAGCGAGTCGTTGGCTAAGGAAATAGTTAATCAAAATGCATTAGCACATACAGCTGCACAAGCAATAGTATGCTGGCACATTCATATTTAAACAACCATGCCATACATTTGACCACACTGATTGGAAATGGATGATGGAAATAATAGATGGATATCCAAGGTGTTGTCACGAACAATTTAGAATGGAAAAAAAAATGTCTTCCTACAATTTTGTCATTTATTAGAAAATCAATATGTTCTAACACAAACTAGGCAAACTAGCATGGAAGAAATGGTGGCCATATTTTTTTTATGGCAGTTGGTCTCCCCTCGAGCAATAGAGATATGCAAGAAAGGTTTCAACATTCAAGTTCTGCTATTCATAATTTTTTTTTATAAAGCTCTATTGCTGTTAAAATATCAATGGATTGGATAAAGCCTAGAGAAACTTTAATGGTCCATAATTATATTTGAAGAAATCAAAGATATTGGCCATACTTTAAGGTATCAAGTGAAAAATTATATTCATTTTGCTCCAATCTCAAAAAACTACTATTCATGATCTATTTGGTAACAAGACTACATTAGTTTAATCGATGGAACACATATCAAAGTAGCCATTTCCAAAGAACAAAAACTTTTTTATATTGAAAGAAAAGGTTATCCAACACAAAATATAATGGCTGCATGTGATTTTGATATGTGTTTTACATTTGTTTTGCCAAGTTGGGAAGGAATTGCACATGATATGAGAATTTTTTATACTACAATTCGTGATGAATTTAATAGGTTTCCAATGCCACATGGAGGTTAATTTTATAAATTGACTCATTTTAAATTCTTTAATATAATATGAAATGTATTTATAGTATTATATTGTTAATTTCATATCAATTTTATTTGGTTGATGCTAGATATCCAAAAATGAATGGATTCCTCACAACATATAAAGGAGAAAAGTATCATTTGTCTGAATTCCAATATAAGCCATCCCAAATTGCATTGAAAATATTCAATCATACTCATTCATCACTAAGAAGTGTTATAGAGCGATCATTTGGAGTTTGGAAAGCAAGGTGGAAGTCATTGCGTACTGGAGTACCTCACCACTATGATATTTCTACTAAGGTTGCATTAGTGGCTTCTACGATGGCTATTCATAATTTATTGAAAGAGAATCAACAAAGGAATTTGAATTTGGAAAGTATGATCTTGATCTAGATTTAATGCGAAACGATACTGAGGTAGACTTAACTAATGGACATGAACATGGACGACAAGTTCAAAATGATGATACTGAAATGGACGCAGTGAGAAATGGAATATGTGATGAAATATATCAAAATCATCATTGGAGGAGATAAATTTTTTGTATTTCAAACCATATTGTTATTGAAGTACTAAAATTGTTTTGTTTTATTCATAATCTAAAATAAAATTATGAAGCTAACTGATGTTTAATTATTTGGAAATTTTTATAATTATATTTATTAATTTAAGTTAAAAATTAGTTATTGTTCTCTTACAATATCACTTGTTCAACATTTAAGGTTATTTTAGTTACTTTTTTATAAAAAATTTTCTTTTACAGATTTTTTTGAGAACATCCATTAGCAACTTTAAATCAATTTTTCTTAAGCAAACAAGAACAACTTTTAGATTCTGAAAAATCTTATTTTTTATAATATGACCTTTTAAAAGCAACTTTTATAAAATCTGAGCAAATGAGAATAGCCCCATAGTTGGCACAATTCTTTTTACAAAATTTCATAATAATTATCTTCTAGTTATGCAAACATATGTCAATCATAATATATTTGTGCTACTAACAAAAATTTGTGCAAGGAATTTTTAAATATCATGCAAAATGAATTTGAGGTGAGCATGACGGGAAAGTTGAATGTTTTTCCTTGGACTTCAAACTCATCAAATAGAGGAGGAGATATTCATCAACCAAACAAAATATACTAAAGAGTTACTCACAAGGTTTGGAATGGAAGACATAAAAAAGTAGGAATTCCAATATTCACATTGACAAAACTTGACAGGAATAAAGAAGGTACAAATGTAGATGAAAAAATTTATAGAGGCTTGATAGGAAGTTTTGTTTAATGCAAATAGACTCGATATTACTTGTTTTTTTGTTTGTATACTTATGTATTAGATTTCAATCCTCTCCTAGAGAGTCTCTCCTAGTTGATGGTAGAATATGATTTATCATATCGATCCTAAAACATACCTTTGAATTAGTTAAATATTTGCAATATATAGGATAAATACAAAAAGTACTAGTGGTATGTGTAATTTTCTTGAAAATTGTTTGGTTTCGTAATTTAGTAAAAAACAAGGGTTAATATCTTTGTCCATGGCAAAAGCTAAATACATAGTCTCCTGTAATTATCGTGCTAAAATTCTTTAGATGAAGCACACTTTATTTAATTTTGGATTAGTATTTGATTGTGTTTTTTTTTTTTTTGTGATAACAAAAGTACTATAAATCCTTCAAAAAAATCCATCCAACACTCTAGGGCCAAACATTCATGTTCAACATCATTTTATAAGAGATTTAGTTCTAAAAGGAGAAATTTATCTAAACTATATTTCTTCAAATAATCAAATAGCCGAAACTCTTTCAAAGGATAGATTCAAATTTTTAAGAATAATTAGGTATAAAATGAAGTTACGAGAGCTTTGTCACCAGCAAGCGTGAGTTTTACCAGTGTACACCACAGTGAAAGATGACCAAGCTTGTTGCCCTCACTTCACCTCCAATGTCATCGTCAATGGGTTCTCTTCTAATCCTCAAAGTCATGCAAAAAGAATTTGATGAGATGAGCATGATGGGAAAGTTGAATTTTTTCATTGGACTTCAAATTCATCAAAAAGAGGAGGGGATATTCATCAACCAAGCAAAATATACTAAGGTGTTAAAAGGTTTGGAATGGAAGACAAAAAGAAAGTAGGAATTTCAATATGCACATTGACAAAAATTGACAAGGACGAAGAAGGTACAAATATAGATGAAAAGAGTTATAGAGGTATGGTTGGAGATTTTGTTTAACACTAGTAGACTCGATATTACATTTTTTGTATACTTTTGTGTTAGATTTCAATCCTCTCCTAGAGAATCTCACTTAACTGTAGTGAAGAGAATTTTAAAGTATCTAAAATAATAGTAAACTATGGTTTATCATATCCTAAAGCTTAACTTTGAATTAGTTAAATATTTGGATGCTGATTTTGTTGGATATAGGATAGATAGAAAAAGTACTAGTGGTATGTGTAATTTTCTTAGAAATTGCTTGGTTTCCAGTTTCGTAGAAAGCAAGGATCAACATTTTTGTCCATGGCGAAAGCTGAATATATAGTCGCCTGTAATTGTTGTGCTCAAATTCTTTAGATGAAGCACATTTTATTTAATTTTGGATTAGTATTTGATTGTGTTACTTTTTTTGTGACAACACAAGTGCTATAAATCTTTCAAAAAATCCTATCCAGCATTCTATGACCAAAAGCATTCATATTAAGCGTTATTTTATTAGAGATTTAGTTCTAAAAGGAGAAATTTGTTTGAACTATATTTCTTCAAATAATCATATAGCCAAAGCTCTTCTAGAGGATAAATTCAGATTTTTAAAAAATAATTAGGTATAAAACGAAGTTACAAGAGCTTTGTCACCAACAAGCATGGGATTTACTAGTGTACATCACGGTGAAAGATGGCCAAGATCGCTGCCCTCGCTTCACCTCATCGTCACCGTCAACAGGTTCCCTCTAATTACTTCAAAATTAGTGGAAATAGGATGCTCAAAACATCACTGCTAAGCTCACTTTCGATTATTTCTCTTCTTCTCCTTCTTCTGCTGTATTGAGGAACATTAATGTTGATGCTAGACCCACAAATAATGAAAATGCAACACCTTTTGGTCACGAAAATGAGTATAGACCCAAAGACTTGCTACATTCTTACAAGAATAGGTTGTAGCATTATTCGTACAAGAAAAATGTTGCTCTTTCAGAGTATTCTTACAAATTTGATGGCCTTCCTCATGCTTCTCGATTTAGGGCTAGTGTGATGATCGATGGAAGAACTTGTCAAAGTCCAGAATATTATACCACATTGAAGGAGGCGATACATAACACTATTAAAGTTGCTTTTGGATCTCTATCATTTGGTGATATTGAGAAGGATGAAGGTTTATACAAGACTCTCTCACAAAAATTGGCCCAAAAAGAAGGTTTTGACTCCTTACAAGAATTGGCACAAAAATAGGGTTTTTCTTTTCCATCGCATAGCATAATAAAAACTGGCCCAGCTCATATTCCAACTTTTGTGACTGTTCAAGTTGAAGGTAAGATTTATCTTGGATGGGAATGCAAAACCAGGAAGCAGGTAGAGATGAATACTGTTAAAGTTGCTTACAATGTTCTTTTGGAGCATAGAACAATTAATACTCCTTCCCCTAGTTGTAGCACAAAAGAAAGGGTACGGGCCCTCACAATTTGGCCCGTACCAGTTCAGATAATTTGAGAGCCACATAAACTATCAGTGAAACAATGTAAATCACTAGTGAAACAATGTAAATCGTTAATAAAAAAATGTAACTAATTTTCACGCCAAAACGACTTCATTTTATGGTTCCAAATTTGGCCAACATAGCCTAATCTCAACCATCCATTGTTGGCTCATTTAATCTGGACCATTAACTTGTTCCGAAAGGAACTTGTGTGGCCCCTCGTCCCAGAAGAAAGATAGATGCCCCTTCTTTTAGTTCGCAACCCAATGATTAGTGACAACTGCTGACAAAACACAGGAGCTGACACTAGAGTTTATGAGGAAATAATTGTTGAGATAAATCTAATGAATGGAAATTGTTGACTCCTTTCCCATGGTATATTGATAGTAAGGAATCCCTAGAATCATCCACTCCTAGATTGGATTCTGTTGTCACTAATGATTTGCTGTAGAATATGCCTTCACCTACAGATAAGGAAAACTTGGAAGCAGAAACTAAAGAAGAAGAGCCAAATGCCAAAAAGGTACAAATGTTTTTATACAATAAAAAACAGGCATTATCCCCTGACTAAAAGATTTACTCTTATTGGCCTTCATGTACCATGCCTTCTCACTAGTGGAATCTGATGCTACAGAAACAGTTGGAGAAAATAGCCTCCCTGGCTCTAAGATTATAGTTTTTCTATGTGGATCAAACATGGAAATTCCTGAGGGTGCCTTCATATAGCCTTGAAGTGATAATGAGTAGGTGGCTACAAGAGTGGAGTTGATTGAAAACCATTAGTTATAGCAATAAACTATTGCCCTTTTTCTAGTGCTTCCGAAACATTACGGCATTTTGTTTTTGATTGTATTCCATATAGGTGTCAAAAGAAAGTATTGAACGACTATAAATCAGTTTGACTATACTTTTATTTAATTGTTCTATACGCGCACGCACATATAAGCACGAATGAACTTAAGTAATTTGGTGATTTGGTGTTTTAACATTTAATGCATTTTCTATAATATACTTATATTTTAAGTTGTAGTTACATTAAAAAGGGCCATTAATGGAAACATAGAAAGTTAGATTAATCAAATCCTAATCAATCTAAACTATTTTTTAAAAGTCTTTTAAACCTTCTACAATTACAAATTTAAATTGAATAGCTTAAGATATAATTATTAGTTACAATAAAATTTTATATTTTCTCAGTATAAAATTTAAATATCATACTCTACAAAAACAATACAAACCCAAAAAAATAATTATTAGAAAAAGAAAATAATTAATAACCAAAACACTATATAAAAGAATACTTGATCCTAAGTGATCTGGTGTTCTAACGTTTAATATATTTTTGAAAATACCATTATGTTTTAAGTTATAGTGGCACTGAAAAATTTTAACTTAAACATAGAAAGTTAGATTAACTAAATCATGACCAAATTCAATTTTTCTTTAAATGTCTTATAAACCTTCTGCAATTACAAATTTAAATTGATAGTTTATAAAAAGATATTCATAGTTTAATATAAAAATTATTTTTTCTGTCTTTTTTTTAAAATTATTTTTAATTTCTCGATCTAAAAATTTAAATTTCATATTCTAGAAAAATTCAAAACCAAAAATGTAATTAGCAACAAAAAAAAAACCCAAAACAGATATCATTCTTTCAAATCTTTTGCAATAAGAATTAATTTTAAATTAAACTATAATTCTACTTGTTCAATTCTTAAATGTTTTTGAGTTTTAACATTTAATGTATTTTCTAAAATAGCTTTATTAACAAGTACTAGGAATTAGACACATGCTATGCAAGTTGGATGTAGAATAAGTTGAAAATTGTGCCTCTTGAATCTTAAAGAATATTTTGAAGAATATAGCATTATGTTGATGTTCTAAGTAGTATCCTTTAATTGATAATATAATACAAATTAAAAGTAAGTAAATTTGCCAAATCTAAGGAAATTAGGTTTCTCAATCGTAATCTTCTTCTTCGAGAAAAAGTTAATGACCAAAACTCCAAAGGAGAAATCATTCTTTTAAATATTTTGCAATAAGAATTAATTTTAATATTTAATTCTAATGTTTTTTAGTTTTAACAATTAATGTATTTTCTAAAATATTTTTATTTTTTAATCATAATCATATTAAGAATGGACATTAATAAAAACATAAAAAGTTAAATTAGTAAAGTTCTAATGGGCTCAACATTCCTAAAAAATTGTCAAAGTATTTTATAATAATAATTTAATTTAAATTAAATTTAATACAAAATACAAAAATGTATAGATAAGATAGAAATAGAATAATCATCTCCTCATGAAAAAAAAATTGGAGGAATTTCCAATTCGACACTGAAAAACTACCAATTCCACATGAGTTTTAATATTTAATTATTGTAACTATGAAACTCTATATTGTCTAAAGAAATATTCTATTTGGATATGGTACTAATGACACCATGGCAGATTCAGAAATTTTCAAAAGTCATAGGAGTAGGAGCTTGCCGGATATGTAGTCGGTTAGAATTATGAACCTATTCTCTTTTTTGTTTGCTAGGAAATCATTTTCATGTTTATTTCAATAATACACAAACGGTCTATCTTTCATGAATAAATAAAAAACAAGAAACAAACTACGTGTTTTGGTAACTAAACCCAATAACGACAGGAGTATAAAATAAAACTAGCTCCTATTATACTACTTTTTTTTTTGGTCGACCTACTATTATACTACTTTACAAAAACAATGAAGTAGCATAAACCATAGACTGAGAATGCTTAGATTTGGAATCTATATTGAACTATTTAATTACATTGTTTATTATTTGAAAAAAATATCCTTTTTCCTATTTTGTATTAATATTAGGATATTAACATAAAAAATAATCTTAAAACCTATACACAAAGAGCTAAATATAAGGCATACTAAAACTTATTTTAAAGAATTAATATAAAACCTAAAAATGTTAACAAAAATTAACAAAGGCAACATTTCAAGAGATTTATAATTAAAT
Source organism: Mitragyna speciosa (assembly GCA_024721245.1). Taxonomy (NCBI): domain Eukaryota; kingdom Viridiplantae; phylum Streptophyta; class Magnoliopsida; order Gentianales; family Rubiaceae; genus Mitragyna; species Mitragyna speciosa. The sequence continues at coordinate 14,008,088 of CM045565.1, read as the reverse complement.
TTCAAAAAACTACTCCCAACATGAACAGTTATTAAGAATTGAAATTCTAATAATATAAAAACTCATTATAGCAAAAGGGTCATCATGGCCTTTGATTGTCAAAACTTCTTTACATTAAAAAATCTATATTTTTTCCTTTAATATAGGTCGAGATTTCAATTGTGACATTTGAAATTCAAATTAGAGTTCTTAACATTTGAATCGAAATAGTTGATAAATAGTTTTAACTTTTTAATGTGAGAGTTAATTAGCGTTGAATCTCTTATTAGTATGAAATACTTATATTTTGATAATACAAAGTAATCAACTGACTACAAAAGGATTTGACCAAAGAAAAATACATGGATTTGGCTAATGAGTGTATTAGGGCATTGGTTAAATGAACTCTCAAGTGTTACTTAAATCGAAAAGAGAATTTAATTAAAAACATGTCTCAATGTAAGGATGCTGTAAACATGAGTATGCATTATAAGTAAAAAAGTGTGGGGTTTAAAATTTCATAACACAAAATTAAGACATATCTTATTCCTTAAACTCTTATTATATACAGAGAAAAATGAAAAACTGAGCCTACAAAAGAAGGAGGTAAAAATCTCAACATATATAAATGTATTAGTTGTTACATTAAGTACACAACGAGTAGATTTTGCAAGTCTCATAAGACTTTAGTCATCAACAAATTTGAAAACTCATTATTCTTGTAATATATGATACTTTAATTGAAATTCAAAAATTATACATACTTCCTACAAAAATTTGTGAGTTCGATGAATAACTGTAATTAGTTCGACCGAATGATCAATTCAGTCACTGTCTAATAAAAAACCAAATATTGAATAATACTAACTTATAAAATAAGAATTTCACAAAATCTACCTATAAATTGCTTAGTATCATTAAAACGAGTAAAATTTAAGAAAATAATATACTAAAGAGTATTTCATTATAAACATATTAAAAGTGTATCCATTTGAAAATTTATTGAGAAAATAAATTGTTCTTTTTTTTTTTGGCAAATTTGAATTTTATTGATATAAATTTAGCATTTCAGCTTACACTTTTAGTTTTCATTTCATTGTCTGAACTACTAGTCTTAACCATGACTAATTCTACTATACATTCTAAATCATCTCTACATAAGCTATACAAATATTGATTGATCAAATCCCCAAGCAATACTTAACACCTAGTATTTTCTACTGTTCCTAACATGTTTCTTCCCTCCAAATGCTGCCCACACATCTTGTACAATTTCCTGAACAATCCAATGCTAGGTTTTATAACCTTTCTAAGGATGTTCATGTTCCTTGTTGTCCACAACTGGTAAATGGTTGAAGCAAAAAATGTTGAACTTGGCCTTTCTTGGTAAGCAAACTCTATTCGGTATACCTATCAACTTAAAAACGATAATAATAATAGTAGTAATAGCAGCATTACAAATTTACCACATTATTGTCATATGATCACTATTGACCATCAAGTCTGACAGTGACAACATAGTGCTCTCGCACTTTGGAAGGTTTCTCATAACAACACAAAGTTCATATTCAACAATCTGAAGCGATATAACAAGAAAGTTTAGGGAGATAAATAAAAGAATCTCATCCTAAAGATAAAGATAATGACAATAATTATACTTGACTATTTTTTCTTAACTTTAATAATTCCAGTGAACCAAATTTCAGGACTAACTTTTCTATGATTTCTGGCAATGTGAAAGAATATTAATCTAAGTGCCACCATTAAAACTTTGGTAACTGCTTTCATATGTTGTCCATTGGGGCAACTTTTTGTAGTTTCTTTGTAATATTGGTAGTATAATTTCTGATAAAACTCGTGTTGTGCAGGATTGTAAATAATATGATTCACAATTTCTAGTGACTTCTACTCATGAAGTCCACAAATATCACACTAAATCTTTTAACTAATATTTTTAAAAACACAAAAGAGAAAAACAAAAAGGAAAGGTACTTATTCATGATTTTGAGCATGCAGTTTGTGCTTGATGCCTAGATGTAGCAAATTCTTTCATTTAGTACTTATCATATGCATACTAACTTCAAGAGATGTCCAATATATAGCTGATTAGTGCTGCTGCTGGTGGATAATCCTATCAAGCAACATTTTTTAAATTAATTTTCATTGCCCAAAATTATTATTAGGAAGTTTCTTGATGCAAATTAAAGCATACTTTGTGAAGGCTCGTAATCAATTTACCAAATACAAATATTTTATTATTTAATTATTTGTTTGTGTAACTATTGAAGTTAGAGAATGTAGTGATGTTAGTGGTTAAATTAGATTAACCTAGTGCTTAATTTGTCACACTTAAAAAATCTAGAAACTAATAGTGACAATATAGGTAGCTTACCAAAGTCTCAATTGTTCATATTGACACTCGATTTTAATTGTCTAATCATTTATTTATTTGTGTATTAAAATTATTATTAAGATTAATTTAAGTAGGTGATATTAGTAATTGAATTAGTAAAATTAACTCACTAGGATTTCAAGTTCCTGGTACATTAGACTTAGCTTTATGTTTTCTTTTAATGCTAATATTCCTATCCTAATTAAGTTGCAAAACTATGGGAGGGGTTTTATTTAATTTGACTTTAATTAGTACTTGATTAATTTAGTTTTTGTTGTTTCCACAAAGCCCTTACCTAATTAACTTTCAAGCCCCTATTTTTATTAACCAATAACTTAAAATAAAATAAAATAATAAAATAATGTTGAAATTAAAGTTCTTTTGTGGAATAAAAATAATAATGATGATAACAAAAGAACAAAGCTTTTTAAGTTTTTGAATAAAACAACTAGAATTAAGAATAAGAAGACAAAATCAAAATAGGCCTAAATGAGGATTTAAAAAACTATGACGGTTTATAGGCCTGATAATAAATCAAGAAAGTTGGGTCTTTTCCAATAAAATTAGAGGTACTGCTCAATATTAGAATTTAGTTGTACGGAGTCGCAAGAAATTTTTTTATCAAATTATTTTGTACAAATAAAACCCTATGATGATTTTTGGTCCTTTGAAAAATCAAAAGGTACGAGTTTGGGTGCTTAATTGAGACGAAAATCGCCTAGTTATTGGCTTAGGTTCCTTTTACTACTGATAAAATTGGTTGCAAGTCTAATTTCGTTTATTTTAATTTTAAGGCCCAAATTGAGTTAATTTGAGTTAGTCACAGCAAAATTAATTTTTAAAATAAAATAAAATTTTGGAAATCAATTTGAAAGATGCACAATTTTAAACCCATGGGAAAGTCTGCGAAAATTGAATGTTATACCCAAAACCTTTTGTTTTTAATAAAAGCAAAAGGCCACAAATTTTAAGGACTTTTCCTTGAGATAATAAATATTTATTACATTCAACAAACTATCTAGAAAAAATATTCCTATTATGATAGGGCAAAAATACTAAATGAAATATAATAATATTATATGATAAAATTAAACATAACATATAGAACAAAAAAGAATTTAAAGTTGAATAAGAACAGTCTCTTTTTTGGATGAAGAGATCTTAAAAAATTGAAAAATTAATAGTCAATCAATCACACATATAACATGAACTAGATTCAAGGAATTCTATCTAAGCCAACGATAGAATAAATTAACAGAAAAATGACTAATTTTGATACTGGCATAGGACTAGAGTGGTGGCAATAGACGACAATAATAAATCTGTTTCGAATAATAGATAAAAGAGTAAAAAAATTTAAAGATAAAAGTATGCAAACATATAATTATATTGGCATGTAAAATATGAAATCTAATAGTCTAGCATGCTTGATCTAGAAACAAATGAATATCAAATAACAAATAACACATATGTCCTATTTATGACAAGCTCTTGTCCCATCTTCCAACAAGTCTTCCAACAAGAAGTTCACATGTTACTAGACAATGATATTAAAACATGCATATTTAAGTTAATAAAGTGAGTAAATAACTAACTAGCATGATAAAAGCAGAAATTCATGGTAAAACAAGTAATCACGTTAGAAATAAAAAATTATTACAGATTATTATGTAAGACTAAAAAGTCACATACAAAGCCACCACAACCTTGGAAATAATGATATTAAAATAAACTTATACTAAATTAACTACATTAATATAAAAAATTAAATAGAAAGATACAAAACGAGCTAAGAAATCCAATTGAACAACATGATAGGCATTTAAACAAGTAAGTCAATTTCAATTGAACTGTTAGAGACTTAATTGCAAAAAATTAAAAAATTTTAAGATAAAATCACAACAATTCGCTACCCCATATCAATCTTATTCTACTCTAAAGCCAGTGATATCAAGAAAGATTCTTTTCAAATGGATGTATCTGATTTCTCAAGTTCGCTGTATCCATGGCTGAATAGCCTGAATTTGTAGCCGAAGTAGAGCTTAGTATTAGGGCCATTTACCACTTGCTAATTGTTTCTAGGTAGAAATTAATATTTGTGGCTACAGTTACTTTTGGTGGATAGGTGGGTTTTTTTTTTTTTTGGTGGGGTTTTTTTTTTTTTTTTGGGTGGGGGGCGGATGGGTGGGATGCTAGGAAAATGAGGGGTTCATATTTGTTGAGGATGGGTTGATGATGAATTTTTGGTGGTGTTGGATTTTCAAAGGGAAAAAAAGAAATTTATTTTGCAGCAATTCAAGTTGAAAATGTGTTTTTTTTTTAAAAAAAAAACTATAAATACATTTCTCTCTTAATACCACAAAACCAAAGACAAAAATTTTTGAAATAAAACGGCTCGCAACAATACTAATAGAATACACAACCATCCTATCCATTTGCTTTTTGCTAAAAATCTCAGTTTTTGTGATAATTATTTTTTGTTTGGCCAACTAAAAATATAAATAGTGCTAGTATAAATTAAAAGCAATCGTAAATCTCGTTAATACTTTCAACACACGCACATAACATTCAACAAATTCGACATTTCTCTCAACCTCTCTTCAAAACTAAAAATTTAATTTCTATCATTTGGCCTTTTTAATAATTATTTTGTCGATTAGTTATTTGTTTGATGTGAAATATGCGATAGTATGATATTTTTCTATATTTTTGTTGCAGAATTTTTGGTATTTTGAGCTATTTTCTTATTGAAATTGTAAATTACTTAGCATTTCATTGGGCTAGAAGCTTGGGAAGTCTCTCACACATATTTGCATGACTATTTGAGAAAATTCTTCTCGAGAAATTGTTTGTTAGGCAAAATAATCTTATATCACGTATATTTTTATTTTTTATATTTTTTACAAATTTTATAGCAATTATTTTACATTTTCTAAGCAAAAAAATTTGTTTTATATTATTTATCTTTATTTATGAAAAGCCATGGTTATCTGGAAACCGAAAATATAAACTAATTTTCTTAAATTACTAGGAACCGGAACTACTGCAAGTAAAGAAACTAATTTTTTTAAGTTATCATCAACATTTAAGTTTTTTCTAATTAATCCTTTTTTATTAAAAATATTTCATATTTGGACATGTTTTCTAGTTTTATTATTTATTTTTGATTTTTTTGTTTTGAATCATTTTGGTTGAAGTATTAAAAATTCATTTTAATTCTTGAATGTGCTTGTTACAAGTAGTAATTAATATTAATTAGGAAAACCAAGCTAATTTTGTATTCTTTTTATAATTATTAATAACTAGTATTTTTGGCACATACTAAGTGTATCTGCATATAATTTCAAATAATATGTCCATCAAATTATTTGACACATTTTAGTACTAAAATTTTTTGTTGAAATTAAAAATTTTAAAATATAAAATATTAGTTAGATAATTAAGGTATGGATGTCATTTTAGGGAGAATATAACATAACATTACACCAAATAAGGCTTATGTTATATATATAATTAATTAGATTGGGGAAACTATGCCTTTAACATAACATTACACCAAATAAGGCTTATGTTATATATATAATTAATTAGATTGGGGAAACTATGCCTTTGGTGAGTTTTATTGTTATATCAAACTGGAACAATGCATGTTTTCTTAACGCGCTGGCACTACTGGTGGATTGATTGACGTTATGTTGAAAATAATTTTGATATTTGTTGAGTTACAAGACTTGTTGCTTTTGTTCAGATGTTGCAATTCTATTTTGAGTGTTCATAACATTATCTTTTTTTGTAAATCCCTTATGCAAGGATCAAAGGTGCCTATTGAACACCTCCAAAGAATTCTGAAAATAATGTAGCACCTAATCCAGCAATCTTGAGTAAATAACCCTAACAGATTAGATCCAGCAATCTTGTACCAGAAATTAGAGGGTGACATAATTTCCATATCTCTAGAATCAAGAAATGCATAAAATTATATTATATCTGCCTTTTTATCCTTTTTTCCATTTTTGTCATCTTTCTCTTAAAATATTTGAAATTGTCTATGCTTTAACTTGCATCAACAAACTTCATAATAAAGATTTTTAGCAATAAAAATTAATTTGAAAAATTGTTCCTTAATAGAATTATCTGGGAGCATTGATCAACGATGCATGAGATCCTTGAAATTTGAATGCATCTTACAAATAGTGATGAATGTTGAATTTGTTGCATCACTAGATTGGCATGGAGTAGGTTTACTCTTTTTTTTTTTCTTTCCTCTTTTTCTATGTTTTTGAAATTTAAATTTCATTACTCTGCTAACAATGTCAATGTTCAATTACTGAACTTGAAAAGGCTAGAAACTGTGAATCATATTATTTGTTATTTTGCACAACATGAGTTAATCGGATATGTTTTACTATTAGTACTATAGAGAAATTGCCCAAAATTGCCCTAGTGGATAGGGCATGAAAACGCATCCACCAAAAGGGTATAATATATATATATATATATATATATATATATAACTGTCTATAATGTATTATTTATTGTTGTACATATGGATGAGTATAATTCAATATATATAATTGCCTCTAATATTTAGATTACTAATGTAACAATCATTTTTTTTTCTAGTCAAAGTTTTATAATTATAAAGAATTAAAAAATATAATAAGTTTTAATAGAAACATAATAAGTTTCTACAAAATTTTATTAATTTTTAGGAAGAAATACTATGACTAATAATTACAAAAAAAAAAAAAATAAGTTTTCAAAAAAGAGTGACAAGTTTCATAAAACTAAGAGTGATAAGTTTCCTATTATTTTATAAGAATTTATCATTTTGAAGGAGTAAAACTAAAAGTGACAAGTTTTGTAAAACTTACTATTGTTTTATAAGCATTTATCATTTTGAAGGAATTATGTAATGTAAACTCACTGTAACATTCTCGTTTTATTAGTTACAAGGTAACGTTGACTATCAAGTCAACTAACAAAACCCTTTCCCTACCTTTCCCGCCACAATATTGCTTCTATTTGTTATCTTATGAACTTCTTACCCCTATTAGCATACGTTTTCTCATAGTATTTAATTTATATAAATACTCAAACTCTAGTGCACAAGCCTATGAGTAGAATTCCTAACCAAGGCTAAAAGGCCCATAAAAATTCGCTTTAAGCTGCTAAAAGTTCGTCAAAATTTGCCACCAGTAGGCGCCCGCGTTTTCTCCTCCTAAAACCTGCAAATTCTCCTGTCAAGAAACTACGAACTTGCCTGCAAAATAGCCGTGGTAACTTTCTGCTGAGAAACACCAGGATAATTCGCCCGTGTTTTCTCGCATGACATTTCTCTGTCACGGGACCATATGAAAAATTAATCCCATCTAACCTCCTTTGACCATCACCTTGGTTTCCTATTCCAAGTGCTACCAATCATGTCTGCAATCGCAAATATAACAAAATCAACAGACTGTATACAAGACACATAATCATCAAATACAGAAAAACCCAGCCTGTAATCTCTATCTTTACAACCAGCAAGATTGCACATCCCTTTCCACTTTTCTCATCAATCCACTAAAGTCCAAGCAAACACTTTGCAGAATGAAAATTTTTCATTCATAAACACAAAAATTTATGTGTTGTCTCGTATAAACACAAGAAAGACTTGAGTGTGTCAGGTTTCAAAATTATGGCGTCCAAATTGGTGACGATTATTCAAATTTATCTAAAGAACAGAAGAACAAGTGCAATCTTGGTGTTTAAGATGAGAATGGAAGAATATCGGTGGGTGGTCTCACTTAGAGGAGAGTGTGGACCTGTTAACTGGTTTATACATCTAATATGTTAATGGGAATCCGTTGCGCCGGTTTGTAATTGCTAACCATATCTGACCATCATTAGCTGGTTATATGTTTAGCCTATCTTAGCCTATCACCTTGTTAAAGAGAATCCGGTACTCAAGTAATCGAATATTACAAAGTACTTGTTCAAATTTAAAAAGATAGTTATACAATTTCAATTAATTTACAAACTGAAACTTTTGTACTCAGTTCAAATTTAAAAAGATAGTTATACAATTGTAATTAATTTACAAACTGAAACTTTTGTACTCACCTTTTTACATGTAAAAAAAATTATAAATTAAAATATTGCACAATTCAAGTAAGAAAAGTACTCGTGTTATCTTTCATACTCCATGCATAAGTTATATGAAAGCAATTCTTTAGTTAACGTATAATAATCAAAGTGTAAAATCAAAGGAGAATATACAAATAAAAAATTAAATGGAAAGAACATCAAGTACAATATTTAGATTCTTTTATTTATCTTGGACTTGAGAACAAAATGACTTAATAGCCATCAACTTCTCTAAAATACTTACAAATATTAGCCTAAAAAACATATATATGGACCAGTTTTAGTTAATCACAGTTTTTAAAAATCGATACCCAAAATTGAAACCACTTTTGCCAGTGAGGATCGATTAACTAAACGCTTTTGGAATTCAGTTTAGTTACTCTCATTTTTTTTGGTTTGGAATGAATCAATCTTTTTTATTTTACCCATCCCTAGTTGAAATTGGTTTGGGTACAACTCATGAGCAGCTCGGTCAACTACTCGACTCAAATTTTATTTTGCCCATTCGTTGTTTTCAAGGACAAAAAAAAGATTTGTCAGCCTGGGGTGCATTAGTAAGGGTATAACTCATGAGCAGTTTGGTCAACTACTCGACTCGAATTTGAATTGACTAAGTTTGAGTAGCTCGATTAGGTTCAATGAGTCAAATTCAAGTATTGATTTTTCAAACTCGAAAGCTTGTCAAGCCTAATCGAGCACACAATTATTTAATAATTATATATTTATTTATTATGTGTTTACTATTTTAGGGCATGAAAATTATAAAATTTGCCAAAATGTCCACTTGAGCTCGAGCAACAAAGTGCAAAAAATAAAGAAAATAAAAAAAAGTGTAAATGAGTTTCGAGTCGAGCTCGAGTACTCGAATACTACTTTGAACTCGAGCCTCGAGCTTCACAAGTGTTAGCTCGATTGATCTCAAGTAGTACCAATAGCAATCAAGTCGAGCTTGAGCATGGTGCTACTCGAGCTCGACTTGGCTCGATTGCACCTATATGCATTAGTGTGGTCTGCGTTCAATTATAAATTCTTACGTTATGGTATTACAGTTTAACTTTAAAAGTAGGATACTCATCTAAAGTTTACATATCCAAGTTGAACATGGAAAAAATATCTTTTTTATTAGGTTCCATTTTCCTATTCGAGTTTGCTTGAGAACAAATTGTATTTATTTAAGGTGATACAAGAAAATAGTACTATACACCTCTTTATACTCTTTATAAGCTCAAAATTTTTATTTCAAGTATTTGTGAGAAGTTAAAAGGGGCATCTAAATATCAATTTCCATATTTGCACATTCGAATAATTAATAAAGTGTAAAATATTAAAGAATGAGAACAAATATTGCTCATCAGCATTGTGGATCCAATTATCATCTGAAAGTGTGAATTTACAAACTAAGAACCATATGTTCATATGTAATTGAATTATTTCAATCCAGTTGTTTAGTTAATAATGACTTCCACCAGTTTCTTTGACCTATTAATTGCTGGAATCATCAACCAAAAACGAACAGCTTGTATATGCTTGTCTAACTTTTGATTGTAAATACATGCTGATGCCTCTCATTGCCGTAATTGTCTTACCCTGAGAAACTGGCAAAGTTGACCCGTGGAATGCTTTCAAATACAGTTTTCGGCCCTTAAAGCCCTTTGTTTTTAAAAAAAAAAAGCTTTTAAATTTGAAAATTAGTTTTTCAAGAATGACTTTTTATTAATAACTTTGAAAAATTAAAGCAAACAAGGACGAGTCATTGGAATTCTAGCTTCATCTTAAAGGACATAATGGTAATTATACTGGTTAAGTACTACAGTGCATTGAGCAGCATGTGGAGACTGGTTGGACAACACTTCAGCAATTTACGTAAAGGACCACATCCAAGTGGTATTCTGCCCAAACCACAAATTATGTGCTAATTTAACAAACAAGGGCCCATCAAACGCTTGCATTTCGTTTTTATCTTTGAGATACCCCAGCCCCAAGTATTCTAAAGCCGTAGAGGGAATTGATTGGTATATATATTTTGGATTTTTAAACTTTTAATTATTTGATATAACCATTTTATGTTCGTAATTTAGGCTCAAATCAACATTCCCAATTTATGCCATCTTTATTGTTAGATTTTTTAAGAAATACGAGGAAATAATTAAATTTATATTTTTTTCATAGATTATCAAAGTTAGGTAATTGTTCTTATCCATACTTTTAAATTATTTAAAGAGAAAATTATAGTTTCTATACCAAATATTCGGGTCATAGGAAGTTCTAGTCCTAAAAGTTTGGACGAAAACAAATCTAATACTAAATGTTTCAAAATTTCAGCACATTTAGTCCTATTAACTAGTTTTGCCAAAATCTTATTGAAATATGGTCACATGCTACTTGCATGCCAATGACTAAATTTTCAAAAAAAAATTAGAAAAAAGAAAAAAATTTAATTATCATAATTTTTAATTAAAGACACTAATTTGAATTCACATACGATAAATAAACAGATAAACTGAAAAAATTACTTGGAAAATGCAGTCGTGTGTACCTTTAATTACAAATTATGGTAATTAAATTTTTTTTCTATTTTTTTTCAAAAAAAATGGTCCATGAGACGTGAGTATGACTTGACGAAATTTCAGTAAAATTTTGGCAAAACCACAGTTAGTAGGACTAAATATGCTAAAAAGTAAAATATTTGGTATTAGATTTGCTTTTATTCAAAATTTAGAGACTGAAACTGCCAATGCACCAAACATTTGGTACCAAAATTGTAATTTTCTCTTGTTTAAACTAGTTATACTTATGTAGATTGAAATTAAAATTTTTAAATTTTGAGTATTGTTGTGTATGAATTTATTTAAATTACTTACGTTTTTTAATAGACTGAAATTTGAATAATCAAATTTGGGCTTTAATTTTTGTGAAGAATTTTACCCTATTTATATTTTGCATAAGTTATGTTGTCAAGTTGTATTTTTGTTTATGAATTTCTTAAACTATTCCCAATATACATAAACCGCATTTTTTTACTTTACTTTATAAGTTATTAAGACACAAAATAAGTCACGATGTCAAAGCCAACATAAAGTCAAAGACAAAATTGATTCAAGTTCCTAGAAATTCAGATTTGGCTTTATGTTTTATTTAATGCTAATAATATTATTGTCCTATTTGAGTTACAAATCTATTGTGGGGGGGGGGGGGGGTTGTTCAATTTGACTTTGATTAGTTCTTGATCAATTTATTTTTTGTTGTTTTTCAAGCCCTTACCTAATTATGCATGAGCCTCCTTGTCACGATTAAGCATTTACCATAGTAAATATCCTAAGATGCGACAAATCTAAACTAGAAAGCGATGCATAACTATCAATGCTTAGAACATGCAAATCTAAACTAGAATGCAAAGGTTTCTACTCATAGAGGAATTTGAACCCAAATCATCCCATCTTAGGATGCATGGAAACTAAATGAGATGATGGCATTCAATCAATATCTCGCCTTTCCAATTAAATGTTCAATTGTACCTAATCCACTTGCACCTCAATTATAAAAGACAAACAAATTTGAACAGCATATCGTTCTCTATAGCTTTGCTGCTGGTCTCACAATTACTACCATACACGAAAATTGATTTTAATACCAATGAGAGATCAACTAGATGTATCTAAGAGACTACAAACTTTTATAGAAAGTTATTAATGATTCTTTTATAGTATGAGATTACAAAATATCATCTATCATAGGGTGTCTCCTTTCTTATGTTAAGAAACAAGTTGAACTTGACTTTCCTTGCTAACCAAACTATATTTGGAATACCAATCAACCTGGAAATACCAATACCAATAATAATAATAATAATTGAACAAAAAAAAAAAAAAAATAATAATAATAATAAAAATAATATCCAGACAATAGTTACAAACTTTACCACATCATCATTACATAAACACCATTGACCATCGTATTTGACAACGGTGACATAGCGTTCGCATTTTGGAAGGAAGGTATCTCATAATAACACAAAATTCATATTCAATAACCTGAAACAATGTAACGAGAAAATTAAGCAAGTTAAACCAAAGAGTCTAATCCTAAAAATAATGGTAAGAATTATACTTGAACCTTTTTTAAAATTTAATAGTTCCATTGAACCAAATTTCATTACCGTACTAGTTTTTCTGTGGTACCGTCGATATAAAAGAACACCGCTCTAACGTGCTATTAAAATTTTGACAACTACTCTCATTTGTTTTTTATCAATACTAGCTTTATGTGATCCTTAACGACGTGAAAGAACATCACTGTAGGTGTTACCATTAAAACTTTGGTGACTGTTCTCGTATATTGTGGACTGGGGCAACTTTATGCAATTTCTTTATAATACTAGTAGTAAGAGTCCTCTAGTAAACTCGTGTTGTGCAGAATTGCAAATAACGTGATTCACAATTTCCAGTGGGTTCTGCTCAGGAAGTCCATAAATCTCAAAATAATAAATGTTGAAATTTCAAAAACATAAAAAAGAAAAAGAAAAAGAAAAAAAAATGCCTTATCCATGATTATTTCCAATCTCACACTCGTATGATAGTGTAACAAATTTTTTATACATTCTATACACTTCAGATGTATCTAAATTTCAAGGGATTTTCATACACCACTGATCAATGCTGCCGGATAATTCTATTAAGCAATATTTTTCATATTAACTTCTACTGCTCAAAATCATTATCACCAACATTCTTGATGCAAGTTAAACCATAAACCATTTGAAATGTTTTCATATTAATTCCTTTCCTCCTACTTTCTAGCTGAAGAATAGAGTAACTTTATCCACTCGCATGGCAGGCCAGTCAAACAAAATTATTGTATGCCAAACGTGCATAACCTTAAAAGAGATCTTCCCTTTTTCAATTGAAAGTTCAGTTGCATGTCACTGACAAAAACGTAATGCATGAATAAATTTGAAAATCATATCTTTTCATGTGACTTCGCTGCTGCTTTCACCAATTATTATCAGCATATCAGCACCACCAATACCACGATCACCATTTCCATCATGTGTATCAACAACATTAAAAGTGGCGACATCAACAATCTCCTCCCTCAGCACTTTTGCTCCCCCATAAAAAAAATCTTTTATGTTTTTCTCCCTTTTTATTTTTCTTCATTCCAATGTTCACATTGTTTTTATAATTAATAATCCCTTCCTTATTGTTTTTATTATAATTATCCCTTTTTCGTAGAAAATGTTGCCATTTATGATTTTTAGTTTCATATGCTCTATTACCAATCACAGATTGTGTTATCTAATTCTGCAATACCTTTAGTTATTTTGTTTACACAAGTATATTTAACAAAGTACGAAGTATTTAGTACATACAACGTGCATTTTTACAACTGCATTTATATTATCTTAGTCTAATTATTACTTTTTCCTCATTATCATGCATATGATTTATCATATACATGGATGAGATTAATTCAGTATATACAATTGTCTCTAATTTAATATTTATTATTGTACGTATGGACGGTGCTAATTCAATATATATAATAGTCTCTAGTATTTAGTATACTGGTGCAAAAATCATCTTTTTTGGGTAAAAATGTTTGTAATTACAAAGAATAATAAACAAATAAGTTTTCATAAAAAATAGTAATTTCTACAAAATTCACCAATATTTTAAAAAGTATTATAATGACGATTAATTATAAAAAAAAAAAAGTAAGTTTTCCCAAAAGAGTGATAAGCTTGTAAAACTAGAAGTGATAAGTTTTGTAAAATTTATTTCTATGCTACAAAATTTGTCATTTCTAGGGAATTATGTAATGAAAACTCATTTTAAAATTTTCTTTTCTTAGTTACGAGGCACCGTTGAATATCAAGTCAACAAACGAAACTCTTTCCCTACCCTTCCCGCCACAATGTTTCTTCTATTTGTTATCTTGTGAACATCTTACCTCCAAGAGTATATCAAATCATGGGACCATATGAAAATTACCATAATCTACGCTCCTTTAACGGTCACCTCTGCTTTCTAATCCAAATGCGACTAATCTTGCACGCAATCAATTATATAACAAAATCAAACACACTGTATACAGCACACATAATCATCGATTAAATATAGAGAATTTATCCTATAATCTCCATCTTTACAATCAACAAGATTACACAGGCAATCGATCTTCTGTTACACTCAAAATATATAACACTATGTTACACATGCTCCTATCATGACATATATATATTTTTCATAAATTTTAAATTAAAATTATACATTTCAGCTTATTAACATTAACATGTGTAATGGAAGAACTGTAACTGATTGCACACCCCGTCCCCCTTTTCTCGTCAAGCCACCAAAAATCCAAGGAGACAATTTGCAGAAATAGATTCTCATACATAAACACAAAAATGTCATATATTGTCTCATATAAATACTAAAAAGATCCGAGTATGCCGGTTTCAAAGTTATGGAGTTCAAATTGTAATGACCATTCAAATTTATCTAAAGAACGGGATGAAAAAGTGCGATCTTCGAGTCTAAAATGTGATTAGGAGAGTATTGGATTGGTGGTGGTTTGAATCCTCAATGCCACTTTTTCACTACCAAATCTCAATACCAAATCTAGTACTGCTAATGAGTAGTTGCCACATTGTGTTCACTTATCACACTTAAGATGAATTTATCCTAAGTAATATATCCTAAATGTGATAAGTGATTGTAAGGTAATAACTTCTCATAAGTAACACTGGACTCGTACAAGAGAAGTGGCACTAATAATCTGAACTAAATTGGTGGTGCAACCAATTTGAGGTTGGGGGAAGACTTGACGAGGTTTTGTTAGGCTGTATTTGGGGTTGAATGACACTGCTCCGTAATATTCAAGAAAAAAAAAAATAGATTTGTCAGCCTGGAGTGCGTTTGGGTGGTCTGTTCATTTATAAATTCTTACCTTATGCTATTACGATTTTAAGATTACAATACTCATTTAAAGTTTACTTATCTAAGTTGAACACGGAAAAAAGGTTTTTTTTTATGTCCAATTTTCCTATCTGAGTTTGCATGAGAACAAATTGTATTAATTTAGTGTAAATATTTACAAGAAAATGATATTTACATCCCTTTATACTCTTTATTAGCCCAAAATTTTTATTTGAAAGTATTTGTGGGAAGCTAAAAGGGTATGTAAATATCATTTTCCGTGTTTGCACATTCGGATTATTAATGAAGTGTAAAATATTAAAGAATGAGAACAAATATTGCTCACCAGCATTATGGATTCAATTATCATCTCAAACTGTGAATTTACAACACAAGCAGCATATTCATGATGTAATTGAATTAATTGAATCCAACTGTTCAGTTCATTAAATGATTTCCACCAGTTTCTTTAGCGGAGTTTATTGCCTGAATTATTTACCAAATACGAACGGTTCGTATATGCTTGTCCAAATCTGGATTGTAAATACATGCTGGTGCCTCTCATTGCTATAATTGTCTTCTCCTGAGAAACTGCAATGTCAAATAAGATATCAAATAAACTTTCAGGATGAGAGTCATAATCTAGATCTGCAATCCCAAATCAACCTTGACTTGGGATTCAGCCGACGCCTCCAATATCGTTGTGCACGGTGTCACTTCTTTATGTAACTTTCATCTTATAAGGGAACTCTCATCTTGCGGGATATTTGTTCTCTCTTCTTCTTTGCCCTTTTGTGGGTGTGGGACTTAGGTTTACTTCTGGCGCTACACATGTCAACATTACGTCATCAGAATGGCTGAAGACAACACCTCATCATTATTTCACTTCGGTATATTCCAGCACTTCAACATGACAGGAGGAACTTCGACATCCATCATTTATAGTACTTCGGCTGCACTTTGGGTAACTATTAGCAACTTCTCTCACCCAATCATCTTAGAAGAGATCACAGAGCTAATTTATATGGTGTGATACTCTACCTAATTAACTGACATATTAGCTGTCGACAAGATTAAATAGTGCTTAGTGATGTGCGGTTGGATAGACTAGGTACCAAGTGGGGGCAGTGGGGCCACTGTTCATAGTTCTCCTTTCTCTCTTTTCCAAAGTATAAAAATCTTTTAGAAATCTACCATGGGAGGATATATAATATAACCGGTATACTCATACTATTGCCAACTGATATATTGACTTCTATCTTTTCTAACTTAAGCATCGGAGGTACATGGGGATAACCCCACCTCTTTCTT
Organism: Mitragyna speciosa; assembly: GCA_024721245.1. NCBI lineage: Eukaryota > Viridiplantae > Streptophyta > Magnoliopsida > Gentianales > Rubiaceae > Mitragyna > Mitragyna speciosa. The sequence goes on along the minus strand of CM045565.1, from coordinate 13,991,360 downwards.
TCTTAAATGTAGGTTAATTGTATCCATTATTTCGGTCCATTTTGTTGGATTCAACTAGACCGCCATTGCTACATTATATTAGATATCTCCTTCAACCGTGGGTATCTAGATTCTTTTTAGCCATTTTCAAAGCCCGCTTGTCTTTGCCAACCTTTAAAAGTTATGTAATTCTTTTTTCATACGGTGCAAGCCCAGCAACTTTTCTCATTAGGGATCTGACAAGGTGCACCCTTTTGCTTGTTTTCCCTTCTCTGTTCGAAGGGTAGGAACCAATTCCTTCTTTATCATGAGGTGCCCTGCCCTGGTTTAGTCCCACAAATAGTCCATTATTCGGCTGCTTCGGAAAATATTGCTTCAGAGGGATAAGGATTTCGGTACATCCAATGTTTTAGCATTGCCTTACTAAGTAAATTTGGAGGATTTTGACGATTGCCAAGAAATATAACTTCACTAAACCACGGGATCGCCAGTTTGAGAGGGTACTGATTTGATCCAAAAGAAAAGATGGAATATCGGCAACTCTGTTTTCAGTGAAGGAAGTAAAAGAAATTATGGCCATTCCTCTGAGCATCTACCGAAGGAAAGATAAATTTGTGCAGAATGGAATAATTATGGCAATTATACAACCAAATCTGGTCATATCAGGGCAAAGAAAATGTTAGGAGAACAAAACAAAAATCAACAGGCTGAAGTAGTTGAATATTTGCTTTTTTTTTTTTTTTTTGGTCCAGAGAATGCACTGATATGAAAATATTTCCCTGTCAACTGGGATGGGTTAAACCAACAGAGAAGCAACTTCTAGGTTTGGTGGGGAATGTCTTCAACAAGCTAGACAGAAATTAATGGAAAAGAACATGTGGAAATGACAGCAATTTTACTGTGGCATATTTGGAAGGCTAGAGGTAGCTGGAGCTTCAAAGCTGTTCATCAAGAAAGTTATCTGGTCTCCAGTTTGCTGTTTCGGATTTGACTGGGATTCAAGGAAGCAACACGGCCATTAGTAGCCAAGGAGTAGGAGAATAAAATGAGTGATTCTGATGCGAGAATTGAACTAAAGGAGCTGCTAGTTCAACATGAAATCATAATGCAGGTAGATGTAGCTGTTGATCCTAGGAAAGGAAAATCTGGTTTGGGATTAATGGCAAGGAACCGAAGAAGAAAGCTGATGAATTGATGGGTTCGGAATTGACACTGCAATATACAGCAATACAGACTAGCGGGAAATACTTAGATGGATCATGTCTACGGGTGAGACCGTGGATCCTGTGGTCCACATTCACCCACATCTTCCACCAGTGGCCCTCCTGTGGGTCCATTGTGTGCCTCATGTGGACCCTTAGTACTTGTGGGAGATGTGAGTGATTGTGGACCACAACGTTCACAACCCCACTCGTAAACCTTGTCCACTTAAATATTTTTCCAGGCTAGCCATATAAACCTAGCAATAGCTTCTCCCTAGTAAAAAACATAAATTTATTAAAGGTACAAAAAAATTTTAAATTTTTTGCTTTTTTATCCTGTGAAAAAATGGTTCTTCTAATTTAAACTGCCAGCTGTTTACAGTACACTTAGTTCATATAAAATACCACCAACTGTTTATGTCATGATAAAAGTGCCAGCGGTTTATTCATGAGCATGTTACAAAAATTACAAAAATATTTTCTTTACCTATAATAAATACATGTTAGAAATCTATCACAAAAATTATGAATAATAAATTAGTAATTTTTAATGGTTAATAAATTAATAATGAAGAGGTGGCTGGTCTAAAAGAAAAAAAATCTAAAAACAGTTGGTAGTTTCTAAAATAGAAAAGACAACCATGTTTCTACTAGCGATTTACCGCTTTTTTTCAGCTTAAACAAAAATGGTAACCTCTTTATGCCTTTTTCTTTTATCTTGTAAGTAAACTTCCCGCCCGTTTTTGCACAACAATTTAAAACAAATCGTTGATATTTTATAGTAGCACTCTTGCACTTAAATAACTGATATTTTATGTTTCCACTATATTTTATGTTTCCACGAATATGAATGGTCACGTCTCATCAAATATTGCAACCAAGACCCCTGTTCTTCTAGGTTAGAAGGTGACAAAGAGACGCGAATTAAGAGTTTTCATAAGTTCTTCCCTATTAAAGTGTTAGATCACAGTTGAAACAAGGAGCAGTTTTTAACATTCAAATTCGTCTCCCCTCCAAAAAATCCAGCGCTCAAAACTGCTCTTTTACAATAGTTCAAAGGACAGAGGTTATTCAACCCTCTTTTTCTAGTCTTCAAGACAATCTAGGTATGCAGCTTGATATAGAAGCATCAGTTCACGAGGGTTTTGATATTAGGGAATAGCTAAATCTCTATAAATTGGTAGAACTGGTGTCAAATAATTAGTTATGCTATGATGAATTGGTTAAATAAATCTATGCCAATTGGTAGATTGCTGACTAAAATCTTTATGCACTTTAAGGTTCCTTTTCATGAGAATGATGATAAGGAATTTTCCCATATAACAATGAAAATTTCATACCTAAAGACAATGGCAATCAACACTGAAAATTGGGGTTGGATATTAAAGAGATTTCAAATTGTTGATGATGTAGTGATTGGAAAAAGTGGGGAAGAGATTAAGAAAGTTGAAAAAGAAGATGAGTTGGATGAGGTGGGAAAGTTTGCTAAAGTTGAGTAATTATCAGCTTTGGAAGAAAGAGAAGAGTCCAATGAGGCTATTATATTTTCTAATTAAAGTGTATGAACTAATTCTTTTCTTCCTAGATTGCAAATAAGGTGCAAGAAATTTCAAAAAAACTTGGTACCTTGGAGGTCAAAGAGTACAAATTAGAATCATTGGCATTTGTAACAAATGTAAGATATGTTCCTTATGTTTTGTTCTCCAATTTTAATATATATTAATTTTTTTTATTGAACAGTGTCAGGCAAAAGGAGGTACTACAACACTACAAAATAGTCTGAAAACCACCTAATTAATTATCTAAAAGAAATCCTTCCGGTAAGGTATGTTAAAATCTAGTGGTTTTAGTCAACGAAAATATACAATTGTTGTATCATTTTTGTGATTTTCTATTTCATCGTACATAGTTATGAGAAAAAAAAAGTAGATAAGGGAGAGGTTTTTACTATTAATTGAGAAAGAATGGAGCAATATGGATGATAAAGCATGTATCGATGACATAGTTAGGTTTTTTATTCTTGCAATGATAGCTCTTTCTTCATTTTTTTAATAACATTTTACTAAATTTGTTAATTTGTTCCATTACTTTAAGCTTGTAGTACAGTACAATCATTTGAATACGAGTGATTTGCTTTCGTCAATCTTATGTTCTAGGTAAGTTCTAATATTTTTCACATATTTTCCAGTGGCTCACTAAATCTATACCCTTGTTTGTTATTGATTCGTTGCAGACTACTAGCGTCTGGCTATCCATCTGTAGATGAAAGCATGAATTTTCATTTTGAAACCTTATCAAAACTCATGAAAAATGCAGAAAAGGTCAACACATTTCATCACTTTTATTGCTTTGTCATCTATTCGCGCATCCATTATTCATATCTGTGTACTTATTGTATAACTATTAGCAACTAAATACTTGTTCAATTAGATATTGTTTATTGTATGATATTGCAGATTTTATTGTATTGTTTATCGCTGCCATTGATTTCCAATGATTACTCACATCAAGGAAAGAGAAGTCTATATAGTTGATCCTATCATCAATGAAAAAACATACGACGAGGTTATAATGCAATTTGTGTACATACAAGCAAAATTGCATCTAATTTTAATATGAAAGAATATGAGATTACCACAAAAATGTCTTATTTTTTTCTCATTTTTTTTTTGGGTGTAGGTGTGGGTTTTGAATAAACTCTTGAATAAGGATCATTGCTAAACATTTTTTCCTGTAGATTACAATTCAAGATAGCAAGATTCAGAAAGTTGTGGAGTTTTCATTTTGAAATTTATGCAATGTTAGGCAATAGGATGTCGGCCCAACATTACTAAACCAACAAGTGCATAGATGCATGTATCTTTACAACTTCATTTATATTGTCACATCTAATTAGTACTTCTTCTCCTTATCATACCTATAATTTACTATATATATATATATATATATATATATATATATATATAAAGGTTAATCAATGTATATAATTGTCTACAATTTATTATTTGCTATTGTACACACAGACGACTATAATTCAACATATATAGCTGTCTCTAATATTTACTAATGCAACAATCATTTTTTAGTAAAAATTTTATAATTATAAAGAATTAAAAATATAATAAATTTTAATAGAAAAGTAATAAGTTTCTACAAAATTTTATTAATTTTAAGGAAAATAAATACTATGATGACTAATACTTATAAAAAAAATAAGTTTTCATAGAAGAGTGACAAGTTTCGTAAAACTAAAAGTGATAAGTTTTGTAAAACTTACTACTGTTTTATATAAGAATTTATCATTTTGAAGAAATTATGTAATGTAAACTCATTGTAACATTTTCCTTTTCTTAGTTACAAGGTAACGCTGGATATGAAGTCAAATAACAAAACCCTTTCCCTAACCTTCCGGCCACGGTTTCTTCTATTTGTTATGGTATAAACTTTATGACTACGTTTTCTCATAGAACTTATGTTAACTCAGGGACCATATGAAAAATTAATCGAATGTACCCTCGCTCCTTTGACCATCACCTTGGTTTTCTATTCCAATTGCAACCAACCTTGCATGCAATCACAAATATAACCAAAATCAAACACACTGTACACAGCACACACAATCATCGGACGCAGAAATCCCAACCTGTAATCTCGATTTTTACAACCAGCAGTATTGCACACCCGTTTCGCCTTTTTTTATCAAGTCATAAAAATCCAAGGAAATATTTTTCAGAAATAGATTTTCATTCATAAACATAAAAATGTTATCTATTGTCTCATATAAACACAAGAATTACCTCAGTGTGTCGGGTTTTTGAAGTCATGGAGGCCAAATTGGTGATGATTATTCAAACTTATTATTTGAAGAACAGGATAAAAAAGTGCAATCTTGGTGTTCAAAACGGGATTGGAAGAGTTTTGGGTTGGTGATGGCAACAAGTTTGTGGTCAAGGGAAGACAAATGAGGCTTTGTTAGGCTGTGTTTTGAGTTGAATGACTTTGAAAAATAAATTTGTCAGCTTGAGGTGCATTAGGGTAGTCTGTGTTCGTTTATAAACTCTCAAATCATGGTATCACATTTTAACTAAAAAATTAGAATACTCATTTAAAGTTTGCATATGGAAGTTGAACACTGAAAAAAATGTTTTCCAATTAAAAAAAAGTTTAAAAAATGTTTTTTAATTATGTCCAATTTTCCTATTCGATTTTTCATGACAAAAAGTTGTATTAATTTAATGTGAATATTCATAAGAAAATAATATTCACACACCTCTTTATACTTTCTATTAGCCCAAAATTGTTACGTGAAGGATTTGTAAGAAACTAGAAAGGCATATAAATATCAATTTCCATATTTGCACGTTCAAATTATTAATGGAGTGTAAAATATTAAAGAATGAGAACAAATATTGCTCACTAGCATTATGGATCCACTTATCATCTCAAATTGTGAATTTACAAAATGTTCATATGTAATTAAATTACTTGAATCTAATTATTTAATATCATTAAATGATTTCCACCAGTTTCTTTGACCGAGTTCATTGCTAGAATTATTAACCAAATACGAGCAGTTTGTGTATGCTTGTGTGTTTGTCTAACTTGATTGGAAATACACGCTGGTGCCTCTCATTGCTGTAATTGTCTTCTCCTGAGAAACTGCAATGTCAAATAAGATCTCAAAAATAATATACTTTCGGGATGAGAGTCATAATCTAAAACTACAGTGTCAATAAGCTTCTTAATCATAAGATTTTGCACTTCTCTTAGCCTACTACATAATGAAAAATACTTCACAAGCTATCTTTTCTTTGTTAGTCTTACCTTCATAAAGCTTATTTGCAAACAAAACTGGGTACAAACTCCATTAATATTTCAAGAAAGAGTAATAGTAGAAGATTGAAATATTTACAAAGTATTTTTCTAGATAATTTTTTTCTGTATAATTCTCTTTTATATTCTTCTGAGAGCTATTTGCAGAGGCTTGATTTGCCTTCAAAAGGATGGCAAAAAACATAAATCCACTGACGAAATACACAACTGATTGTTAAATATTGATGCCTAGACTTTATCTTGATTTCCTATTTGACAAAACAAACATTTCAAAGTTAAAAGAAAAATAAATCACTCATGTGATTATGGTAAACTTTCCCATTGATCCAGTAAATATCGATCCAAAAGTATTCTATATTGCATCGAAGATCAAAAATGGGATAGTCTGATCATTTTGCAAAATTTTTAACGTGATGCAATGTACCACAATATTGTTACCTTGATTTAACATCATCGACTTTAGGTAGTTTGATCATTTTGGATAAATTTTTCTACCTTCGGCTTATCACGTAGAACTAAGTTTGTCAGGATAATGACTACCAAATTTGTAAACTTGGTGTGATATGTTTATGAGCAAATCATCAGTTATCTTTCTTTTGCCGTAAAAAAAAAAAAAAAAAAAGTGAATCAGTAAAGTAACAATAAAAAGTTGTCTCCCTGGTCTTCTCATTTTTTATCAAGTCAATATACAATCCGCCATACCATACAGGATCAAAAAGCGGTCTCCAATATTTGTCAACAACTATGAAAGAAGAATGCTAAATTGGCAAACCATTCAATATATGCGAAACACTGGAACTTCATCGACAAATAGTCTTAACTATTGGACAAACAACATGTCTCTTCACATTTTGCAACCACTATTATTTGGAAGAAAAAAAGTCTACTTGAACATTAGAAGTCAAAACCAGCCTAAAACACCACAAAAGTTAAAATATATGCCAAATCTCAAGACTTCGCGTCAATGCCAAAATACTATGAATCTGCTGATTATAACATTATTCCATCACATGGGAAGGTCTACCCCAATATTGGTTTTCCCTGGAAATATTTATTCTCATCCACTCCACCTGGGAATAATTAATTACCTTGGCAGCTACCAAGAGTCATTAAGTTGACACTGAATGAAATGACCCTAGGATCGCCAATAAACTTGCTCCTCTTGCCACGTCCAAATCATCAAAGGTGCAAATTTTTTCCATCTTTCTAGTTTGGAAGTTGTATGAATACACTTGATCATAACGTTCCAGATACAATACCTCATCAAAATACCAATAAGGTTGGATTCCACGAGAAGGAACATCCTCCGGATCAATATACTGCATGTGAAACTTCAACTCATTTAAGGGGTAAAAGCTTGGATACTCTTTAATAATATCAATAAACTCCAAAAAATGTTTGAGCACCCACCTAGGCTCATCATAAGATTCTAGAACCCATACCTTAATTGCAAAGTCATATATATAAACATAATGCAAAATATCATCTGAATTTCCTAGACATAATCCTCTCCTGCATTTTATTTCTTTCAGAGGTGTAACACCAGGTAACTTAATAGTGCGAGCCGAATCTCTTTCGACATCGAACACTATGATATGGTGGTCAAAGGTTAACCAATGTATCCTTCCATTCACATAAACGGCCCTATTTTGGAAAATTTTGGAATTGCAGCTGAATGATTGACTTGACATTTTCCAACACCCCATTTCATACGAGTATATGGCAAACGAATATGAAGATGAACCAATTTTTGATCGGTTGATGCTTACCAACTTGAAATTGGGAGATGTGCTAGAGGGAGTAATATGATAGAAAGCCAATCCAAAAGCTACACTTACTTGGGATTCTTCCAATTTTATATCCATCCACTCTCTCGTGATAGGGTTGCAAATGTAGATCACTATTTCTTTCTGCATGGTAAGATCTTGAACACCCGTAAGACTTCGATCCGTCAAAGGCCTACAACAAAGAAAACCATTGGAGCTAGTCATAACCACTACCTTCTGAGGGAGGAAGTCCAAAACATGATCTTGCAATATATGTGCTTTATTCGCTATTCGTAAGCAAAAAACTGTCTCCAAATCTTTCTCTCTTCCGCCAGCGCTGGGTGATTTCTGTACAAATAGCAACTCAAGAGCTCTTGCCTTTTGACTGTGAAGTTGCAGAAACCAAGGGCTAGATATCATGTTGTTCCATCTTCGAGCAGTACACCTAAATGCTGCTAGTGACTTGGCGGGTAATCGAGTTAAGACCTCAGTTGCAACGTCTTCAATTCTGAACTTCTCCATACGGTATACAAAACCAATGCTGTTGTAGCACCTGCGCGTAAGAACAAGAATCGTAAGTTTCTCTGTTCTTAAAATAGAAAAAGCAGTTGTTTTTTAAGCAATTGCAATCATGTGAATTATAAACATGGACTGCTGTAATGTTCAACGTGTTGTTTTCTTTTTTCTTTTTTTTTTGGCTGTTAAATAAAGCAGAAAATCAAATCGACCAAGCAGATGACTGATTCAAAGCCAAATATATCAGTTGCCTCAAAAATACGTTCAAGTACTATGTTTCCTGTTAATAAATTAGGTGTCTTAAAACAGTAAACTTTTTGGAAGCTTAAACATGGCTGACTATTGACATCACATAATCGTAATCATGGTATCTACGGGGCTTTTACTTCTGTAATCTTCACAACCCCAACACCCCCCCCCCAACCCCAAAAAAAGAAAGTTAATTACTGCATTAAGATCAGTTAAAGAGAGAGAGAGAGAGAGAGAGAGAGAGGGAGAGAGGCAACATTCTACTACCAAGAATAACAAAGTATAACATCTGCCAGGAATGTTAGCATTATAGAATAAGATCTTTGGTTATGATTTGTAAATCAATAAAACATTATACATATAAAAACATATAAAACATACCTTGAGCCATGATGATTCCTATTGCAAGTAGACTTTCTTCCTACAAGCCTTCTTGGATTAGCTCTTTGATCCTTTCTCTAACTCTCCTTTCTTCTTTAAAACTTCAAGATCAAATCTCTTAATCTTCCCTCTCCTAACTCTCCAAATATTGTGACAGAATGATGGGTAGAATTCATAATGAACAAGTGAGTGGAGAGAGGGACTAAGAGTCCTATTTATAGTGAGTTAGAGACCCCTTCCCATCATGAGTCATAACTACAAATAACTTTTCTTCTTCCTCCCATAATATTGTAACATAGCTCTTAAAACCTATAATGAATTCATGAAACCACCATACAATAATGAGCTCATGAAATCACCAAAATAATGGAGGAGATGTTACAAATTCACAACACTAATGTGGTCATGAAGTCCACCAAATAGTGGAGTAAGAGTTACATATATTATATATTAGTAATGGCATGTAACTCACCAATTAGTGGGATGAGAATTAGATTAATGGAGTGTAACATACCAAGTAGTGGGATGAAGGTTACATGAGAATAATGATGTGAAGGTTACATATAACTAATGGGGTGAAAATACAAGAAGTAGTAGGACAAGAGTTACATATATGAATATAAAACCCACTAATTATTTTATGTTACATAATTTGATGATTATAACTCCCACTAAATATCTTTAATATTCTAACAAGGAATGGCAAGACAAAACTCACGTTAAAAAACAAGATGGAAAGCGGTTTCAGAGGCGGAGATTGTAGAGGCGAAGAAAGAAGGGAAGGCGAGAAGCAAGGGAGTTTTGTTGCTTGGGTGTTGGGGGCTTTTTTTTGTTGGGGGGGGGGGGGTGTTTGGGGCTTTTTTGTGTGCATGGGAACGAAGCATATATTAGAAAAGAAGTACTGAATTTGGATAATATCCACATTGACGCAGCACAATTTTTTTTTTATCAACTATTGGTATTATAATGTATGTTACCTCACACAAGTAGGGTGATGAGAATCTCAATGATGTGTTGGGTGTGATTCCAGATTATTTTATCACACACAATTGGGAGTATATCTCCCCAATCTTAAATCTACTCTTTGTACCCCTCTCCTCCTAAATGTCAAAACTGGGGTTTGAACCCCGACCTTGGCATGGGAGGGCGTTAAGGGCCTTCCCCTCTCACAATTTATTTTTGACCTCCATGTATGTGTAAGGTAAAAGGATTAATTACATCCACCCTATTTGCAATTTACCATATTACAATTGTCTCCCCAGTGAGATGGAAATTCAGAACGACCTCTCTTTGACTAAACAATCGATAATATTTTTTCCCTCAGCGTTGCCAATCTGATGGTAAGTAGATAGACATTGTTTATGTGAGCGAGAAAACAACCTACTGTCACTATTCAAAAATAACTAGGTTACGTTTGATTCCCTTGAATTAGTATTGGATTGGAATCAAAATTTTGTAGAATTATAGGTTTACAAAAATGAAATATCAAAAAACTATGATTCATTTATTTAGTAAATGTGTAGAATTGACATAGAATTTATTTGAAACTCCAAATTCTTTATTTGAATGAGAGAAGAATTCGTTGGGAATTAGAATAATTTAGATTTAAATTTTCTATATATAAAAAATTTCCTTTAAAAATAAGAAATATATTAAATACCATATTTTTTGAAAAAATTAAGACAATGTTTAAATTTGCTTTGACTTTTCAATAGCTAAAAAAATATTTATACTCCTAACATATAGTGTCTTTCTTAATTTTTATATATTTAAATTATCATTAAATATAATGACCCATAACATCTAGATTTGCTCCGAAATAAAATTACAAATAAAAAAAGAAACAGACCATAATGATTTCCAAAATCTTTCTGCCGATTATCAAATTTAACAATTGTTATGCGGTGTGATCAAGAAAAAGGTTTTTTGCAATTGTCCTCCTAAATGCTAAATGGATAGATTAGGGTTGTGAACGAGCAGAATTGCTCGTGAACAACTTATAACTTGACTCAAATTCAAAATTGACCGAGCTTGAGTAGCTCGAGTTGATTATCGAACCGAACTAGAGCATGCATATACTTAGCTAAGCTCGAGTTGATTATCGAACCGAACTCAAGCATGCATATACTTAACTTGAAAGCTAGCTTATAACTTGACTCTAATTCAAAATTGACCTAGCTAGGGCAGCTCAAGTTGATTATCAAACCAAACTCGAGCATGCATATACTTAACTTGAAAGCTTGTTGAACTATACAAGCATTTATAATATTTTATTTTTTATTTATATAAAACTACTAAAATATTTTCACTCTTTTGACAAATTGCATTCTTTTATATTTCATAATTTTAAATAGTAAAGGGTAATTTCATGAATTTATTGGAAATACAAATATTAAAAATTTGTAAAAGCTTAAGTGTTCAATTTGAGCTTAAGTATGAATCGAGCCAAGGTAAAACTCTAAAATTGCAAACTTGACGATATTGGATTTGAGTTTAGATGTATCTAGTTAGAGCTCGAATCAAGTCAAACACGGTGATATTCGAGTTTGACTCGACTCATTTACGTTCCTATAGTACAGATATGATCACCGACTTATATAAACATCTGTCAAGAACTTCGTCTTTAATCGAATATTTCGGCATCAAATGAGTTTAGATCAAATACATGAAGTTATCAAGGGAAGCATAAAAATAAAAAATAAAATGTTCTTCATCAGCCACGGTTCCATTCACCAGGAGGATGTTTTCATCATGTGAGAATTAAAGGGACTACCAATTAAAATATTTCTGCACATGTCTAAGAGAACTCATTATTACTCGTTAATTCGCAATTTTTTTTTTCTTTGCATACTAATTTTTCAATAGGATTTATGAATTATACAGCGGTTAATGGCAAATCTCCAAGATTGTGTCACAACTCTTGTCACGCCTAGGCCTATAGACTTAGTGTATGATTAGAGTGTCAACAACCAAGTCTAACTATTTGGGTTTCGTCCTGTTAGTATAAAATAGATATCTCAAATTAGACTTGAGTGCTGACACTCAACTTATATAATGATCCATATTACTTAACTTTTTCAACATGAGACGGGGAATCACGTTCACCCCTCCTTATGGGGTTTGCCACAAGTTTGTAAGGCTCAACCTGTTCAACAATAAGCGATCTATTCCAACTTGAAAAATCTAGTATAGAGCATCTATACCTCCAATAATAATTCAAATAATATATATCCAAAATATCTATTAATCAGCTTTTAAAAAAATTAAAAGTCCCCACAATAAGCCATCAATGATTAATTTATAAATCTAAAACTCAACATTGTTGCATAGTTCAACGATAAATAGTAGAACTTAATATAACAACCTCTAAGTTTGAATAATACTGTCCAATGTATTAGCATTCCCCAAGATAGGTTTTATGTTCAACAATTTAACTAAAAATAAAAACTAACTAATTCTTCTCACCAAAGCTTGCAAATTCCAACCTGTACCTTGACTAATTCTGAAAATCCAAAATAAGAAAAATTAATGGGGAGCATATTAACTAAGAGTTCACTTAACTAGCAGGATCAAATATAACACATAACATTCAATTTTATTCCTCTATACATACGGATATGTATTACATATATAAACAAGTCATATGCCTAAGCTATATAACAAATTAAAACTTTATTTTAAATCCAACAATTGCAGGCACATAGTTAAACAGACCCAGTGACCAAAACTTAATAACTTAGGTTGTCGGGCCGAGCATAACCCTTGTGACCTGAGTGCTGGACTAAACTTCACCCCTCTGGCCTGAGGACGTCCCACGCTTGATCACATATACATAAAACAACTCACAAACACAACTAAAAGGGAGAAAATTCTCTGTATGCAAGACTTTCAAATACACCATACCAAACAATCACATAATCCAATTATGTGCTTGACCCGCAATTATTGTTAGTCATATTACGAATTGAAAAATGTTAAAAATTGATTCACCAGAGTATGAAAATATTTATACAAAAATAAATATATTAATTGAATATTACAAGTTAGGCAAAAATTTATCACCCAGAATGCGAATGTTACTACCCACGAATTACTAAATCATAGTTCCCAAGATATTCCGTGTAATGTAACTTCAATAAAATTTAACAAAACTCTAAATCAGTTTCTTTGGCTTACTGTTTTTTCCAAAATATCCCTATCAATTCAAATGCCTTCAGTAAAATTCAACTGTAAAATTTAACAAAAACTCTAAACCAGTTTCTTTGGCTTACTGTTTTTTCCAAAATATCCCTATCAAATCAAATCCAAAATATCCCTAATTCAACAGAATGCTAAATCAGTTTCTTTAGAAATCTATACCTGATAATTACACGAAACAAACTGAAAATATCCCTAGTTTTAGTTATTATATTTATTTCCAAGGACCCACTATTTCCTAATACCATAAATATATTTATTTTATCACAATTATTTTTTTTCTTTTTATAACAAGATGCTACAACTCCAGTATACATCCGCAAGCGTATCTCAGGGTATAGTGAATATACGCCATGGTACCTCTAGCAAATATCCGTGATTATAGCCCGACAAATAGTGAATATTCGTGATCATACCGAAGTATATTTCAAAGTCCAGCAACCCAGATGGTGCTTTTAAAGTATTCATCTTTTCATTCCAAACTCAGTAGCTTGTATATTGCATTTCAATTTTAAAACTTGCATTTTATTTATTTTTTTTTTTTTTTGAGTTTGGCAAGTCAGATTTTCATGTTTAATTTAAAGTCTTGAATTTCTTCTAAATCCGTACCAGTAAATCCTCAGTTATTCCAAAGTGCTTAATGCATCCCAGATTTCATCGGTAAACCCTCGATTATATTCGAAGTGATTAAATGAATCCCCATTATACCGATGAACAATTGGTTGTACCGAAGTGGTTATATGAATTCTCAATTATATTGTGGTGAATCTTTACATGTATTAAGGTGATTAAGTGAATCCCAGATTATAGCATGATAAATCCTTAATTGTGTCAGCGAACTCTGTCAAATGATGAATTTTTTTTTTTTTTTTTTGGTGACTTTCACATTCATTAACTTATCCATGTCAAACATTACTCTTAATTCATATTTTTTTTCTATCACCGGTCCAGAAAATTTTGATCCTGTAATAATAACTCTTAGTGTCGTGATTATGATGTGCTACGAATGTCTCATGTTCTAACAGATAGATGAATTCTTTGATTCCAACAATATAGACATCCAAAAAGCTTAACAAAGTAATTCCATAGAAAAACATGTGCTGCAAAATGAGAAAATTAATACCATTGGATTTCTCCAAAAACACTTCAATTAACAATCTATGGCTTTAAAAGTTCGTCTGTTTCAGCCAGAGCTGTTTAAAAATAATAGATAGAAATTTGCCCTTTCACATTGATCCTAAAAACATGAAGTACAAACAAATGAAAAACAATTCAAAATAATTAAAAATTATGTCAGAAATAAGATAAATTGAATTGAACTTAAAGCTACTGATTGAGCTAAAGTAAAAATGTTCAACTCCTTGACACTTGGTCCTAAGTCCAATCCCATTATAGTATATTAGTAAATAATTACTATATCAAATAAGAATAAATGAGTGATTGAAAACAACCAAAATCAAAAGTCTAGTCTCTCAAGAACAGAAAGTTATATGGTTCTCTGCACACAACAAATAAATGTGCTACTTTAATCATCATATGAATAGCTATAAGCCTAAAAGGACATTTGTTCAAGAACATAATGTAATTAGGTAATTTGTTCCAGCACTACATGTGAAAGTGCTAGTTTTATCATCATACGCATAACTATAGGCCTGAGGGCACTTGTTCTTGAAGTACGATGAATAATTTGTTGGAGGACAAGTTTGTGGTGATCCATACTCTCCTGTGCAGCAAAACTGTGGCTGATTCAAAGCCAAACATGCACTTTTGCAGCCAAAAACAGCCCCAGAATCGACCCTCATTGCCAATTCTTGTGGGCAGCTTGGGTTCAAATCAGCAGGACAAGAAGTTCTTGAACAATTACTTCCAAAGCCTGATTGAGGGGTGATTGAAAGAGGCAAATTGAAGCCATCAACAAGACTAACATCATAGAAATCCATCCCATTGTCTGTTGCCAAAGTGAATTCTGCTAAACTTGCTGGAGGATTTGCTCCAGCTCCCTTGCATGAAACTTCACCTGATCCACAATCTGCTGTTTTGCAAACAAATTTCCCCGCATCGTCGTTAGTGCAAAATGTTCTTGCCCATACACGCCCTGACCATGGTGCTGGAACTTCTATTGATACTGATGATTTGGATGGTAATTCAAATCCAGTGGTGGATAGTTGTGCTGTTCCTCCACCAGTTAGTGTTGCTGGCCATACTGTGTATGGACAGTTGTTTGTGAATGTAAATTGAACCGAATGAACACCTGCAGTAGAATGTTCAAAAAATGTTTTAAATATATGTCATGAAAAAGAAGTAAGAGATACAGCAATATCCGATTTCTTCACTTACCTTGCCCTTTTTGCTAATTTTTCCTTTCATCTTTTCAAACCCTTTAGATGAAATTTCAATTTTTCTTTCTTCCTAAATCTGAGTACTGACTTCTAGTTAATTTTCCAATTCCAAAACGCATGTATCAATCTCGGCTACTAAAATTGTGTAAATAATTCTTCTTTAAGTAAACTAGTCAAAATTTTATTGTGTCAAATAATTCTGCTTTAAATAAAATACAACTACCCGTTTTTACGATTGATGATTACAGTACAAAAAAAAAAACTCAAATACTAGAAAATAGTAATATGATCAAGTTCCTGTACATTTATGAAATTTATTTGCTTTGGCAAAGTGGCAATTCTGGCCCCAAAAAGAATGTAGATTCCATATATGTTATCCAACTCTTAATTTATAGTGTGTGTGTGTGTGTGTTTTAAAGACTACAAAGTTTGCAAGCACCAAAGGTTGCAAGCATTGCTCTCCGAGAAAACTGGATCAAAAATAATTATAAGCTAAGATAAAGAATCTTTAAATAGCCATCATAAAGACCTTGAATACTTATAAATCATTGAACGAAATTGTATATTTATTCCCCAGATTTTTCCCTTTTTGCACAAAATAAGCAAACAAATATATGTCTTACTATTTATCTAATATTGTGGACGTTTATATATAAAAATAATTTATGACAAACTAGAAGACAAAAATATGGAATAAAGTACTTATGCAATGCGGTGCACGTCAAAACATTCGAACAGCAATATTAAAGAAACAACGCATATGGACGATCAAAAAATAAAATCGAAACACACACACACTTACAAGAGAGGAAGAAGGTAGCAAAAGTTAGGAGGATGACTGCAATTGTGGAATCCATTGCTAATTTCTTTTGACTCAGTTTCTCATCAGTTTGGCTTTTGTACCTTAGTTTGATACGATTATATAGGGTGTATAAGGATGAGAAAATAAGGGAAGGACTAAGAGCAGGGTAATAACTTATATGTCGGCCATATCTTTTTTGGAAAGAAATTGAGTGACATTCCAAGATATAAATATAAATTAAAAGTTTTATTAGGGCCTGAAAAATGGAAATTCTTCTTTTTATTGAAGAAGTTATAGCCTAAAAATGAAACTAATAATTATAGAAATTAGACATGCTTAAAATTTGTGGACATACTAAATTTTTATTTAACATAGTGCTTTTCTTTAGCATGGTACTCAACATTGCAGTTACCGTCACGTATCGGGGCTCAACAATTATTACTTTTAAATTATCAGAGTAAAATAATCACTGAAACACAGATCAAGAGTCTCAACAATTATCAACAAATTGAAAAACTAAAACTAAAATTTTTGTTAATCCACTAATTCCGACAGCTTTTGCGCGTTGTTCCAAAATATAATCTGGCACAAACGAAATTTAAAAAGTGCAATCTTCACCATGAACCTTCTCATGCAACTGCTTCTGGTAAATGCAAGAATCCTCCCCCTGCACCAGCTGCGATAACAACAGGAAGACTAGGATTGAATATGTGATTGAAACTATTTGTCTCTTTTATTTCCTGATTTTCTGCTAAATTGACACGAAGTTATTAGTAATTTGGCAAAATTGAAAAGCAATTATTACCTTTGTTACTGCTAACCAAACCCAACTTCTTGTTAACTTGAAAGATTCTAAAAATATACCTACTTAGTTATTAGTAACAAGGAGTGAATGCGAAAGTTAAAACTTGGAGTGGCAAGAGTAGTAAAGATCTATACTTGAGGGGCACTTTGATATTTTCCTTTAACTTTCAGGAAAGCAAAAAGTCTAATTTCTAAAAACATACAGAAGGTTTTTATTTTGAAAAGGATATAAAGCAATTTCTAAACTTTTAAATGTACGTCCTATTAATAACAACAAACCAAGTTACTATTAAACATTAAAGAAATCGTAAATTACTGGTAACTAAGTGACTAGTAATTTTAGAAAATACAAAACATTTTATAATTTGCTATTAGTTCACTTACCACTATAAATTAATCACAATTAATCAGTAATTAGTATCTTATGTCAAGTTACTAATTAGTTTCATAAGGCCAAATTATTGGTAGGTTCACTTTGCCCTAGGAGGTTTTGTGCAATGTACGTGTTCATGTGTCTTTGATTATTTTGATAAGAAAATTAAAGGCCTCTCAATTTCAGGGATGGAAAAAAAAAAAAAAAGAGTTTGTGATTCGACATACATACTGACAAACAAGAAGAATAAAGCATATTCTTATACTCCCTCCGTCCCATTTTGATAAGCTTACAGGTTTTTTTACACAGTTTAAAAAAAATTAGTTAACTTTATTGAAAGAATGAATTAATCTATAATATTCATAAAATACCCTTATATTTATCATTAAACATTTACATTAAATACAAGTAAAAAATTACACCATAAGTTAAATTAATTTCATTTGATATGTGAATACACAGTTTGCTATGCACTCTCACTTATAACAAAATAATTAAATAGGGGCATTTTAGAGAAGTTGAAAATTAATTACATTCTTCAATTGAAGAGTAAACTATAATTTAAGACGGATGAAAAAGGAAAACAAATCTATCAAAATGGGACGGGAAAGTATATCCTCATGAAACTTTCATAAACTGACGTGAAAATTTAGGTTTTTTCAGTGAAGTTCAAACTTACGATTTATTTAATCTTTTCCCGAATCATTGATCACACATTTCAGGATCAATGATCATAAATGTAGAAGATCACGAGTCTAAGGTCCACTTTTCTAGTCACGGGTCAGTTTCACATGACTGACCTTTTGAATAGAGATATGAACCGTATGGATACTTACAGGGAAAATATGATTTTTTTTTTCCCTATAATTGTCACAGTTTCACGTAACACCCCTCTCAACTTAGGATTAAATTCCTTGTTAACTTGTTGAAGTTTGATCTTAGTATTTTGCCCCTATGGTGTTCATAACTTAATTTTGAAATTACAAGCATATTTTTTTGTGAGATTACCTGGCCATGTGTGTATATAAAATGATACATGTTGTGTATCGATGGAAGTCTCTATAATTGCAGAAATTAGAGAAAAATATTCATAATAATGGCAAATCTAGATAGTGTAATTATCCACATTAGAGTGTGTGTGTGTGTGTGTCTATGCAAAGTTTTTGTCTGTGCTTAAATGGATTATACTGTGAAAAGTACAAGGCTAAGAATCCATATGGTAACTATAATTTATTGTGTATAAACAATTACAATTCCGAATCATCTTTGCATATAAAGACACAGATAGACAAACTTTTGGTCAGATAAGAAGCTGACATTAAGAAAAAGCATGATTTATTGTCAACAAATGCAGTGTAGCCGTAATTGGTCCACTAAAAGTAGTTTTATAGTCTCACATTTGGCAATTTTTCATGACTTTTCTTCTGACTACAATGTTTATTTTGAATACTTTAAAGTCAATAATCGTGAGGGACATGAAAAAGTACTTTCTAATTTTGATGTTTTCTGCCAATTTTGAATATTACTTTAGAGCCAATGCGTCATACATGTGACTTGGCCTACCCTTAAATTCAGCTGCAAAAAAGATGTGCTAACTCAAATTCAGAAACAAAAAGTTGATCACCTTTCTTGAATTCACGATACTTCTTTGGAGGATTCTATTATTCATCTAAATCAATGGAGTTGGTATCTCATGACCTATTCCGACATGCTTCTCCATACCAAACTGCGCCTACTAGTCCAACCGGAAAAGGCCGTGCCATGCAATTTTATACCGCACCTTCTAGTCCTACAAAAGAAGGTGGGGATGATACATTTGATCCTGAGTTTGGAGATTCAAATCTTGATGAATTTGAGTTCTCAACTAGCCAAAAATTCAGTGACTACATCGACCTGGAGATCAGCCAGAATCTAGAGTACTTTGTGGAAAATCATCCTCAGCAGGAGTATCAAGGAAAGCCGAAACGAGAGCGGGGAGGATCACTTCCAACGATGGCATTTGCGGATGAACTTTTCTACAATGGCCTAGTCATGCCTCTAAAACCTCCACCTAGGCTTCAAAATAGTCAAGAAAATGCAAGTTTCAGCCAAGGGTCAATTCCTTCATCCCCAAAGTCTCCTCAAAGTTCAGGGTTCAAGGTTCCATTTGTTCGTCGGGCTGCATGGAACGATGGCTTTGATCCGTTCACGGTTGCACTGCAGAAAGTTTCTGAGGATAGTAGGGGAAGAGCTAGTAATGCTGGGAATCATCACAGGCGAACAAGGTCACATTCGCCCTTTAGGACAAACAATTTGAGGAGATGGAATCAGCATGAAGAAAAGACAGATGAGCATTTGGATCAGGAAGTTTTGGTACAAAAATATGGTCTGCCTAAGGAACCTAAGGGCTCACCTTACGCAAGATTTGTTATTGATCAAAATAAACAAGTGGAACAAAGTGGGAAAGGAGGAAAAATGCCTCAGAATTTGCTTTCTGGAAGGAGAATTAGGCCTGTGAAGATGGACCATGAAGAAAATAGGGAAGTTGAAGGAAATAATGTTGTGACTGAAAGTGGAGTGAAGAGAATAAGGAGTTTTCTGTTGAAGTATGCATCATTTGGGAGGGACAATAGTGAAGAGAAAGCATCAAATCAAGCTTCCACATTAAAGAAGTCTAGGTCCAGTTACTTCAAGAAATTGGGCTTCAACGTTAGGGGAAATGCTAGTGGAAATCTGAAAAAAAGAGGGCTGGGTGTAGAGCCTAAGATGGAAGTCATAGAATACAAGCACAAAATGCCTGCCTTGGCACTTTGTTTGGGCTATGGATTTGAACACCACAAAAACATCGAATATAGTCTATGATAGTGCTGAAGCTATGTACAAAGAAATAAAATTTTGAAACCAATTATCATTTTATTTTGCTATTTGCTTGATATAGTAATGCCTAATGAGCTTATGGGTACGTCCAATTAATCACTTTAGACAGTTCTATCAGTGTGATTTAATTTATGTGATGTGCATATTGATGTAATTGTCATGGACCTAGGTCAATGGACCGTCTTCTAGTGAATATTTGTGATGAGGGTTCTCATTCTTGTAATGTCTCTGTGCTTTGCATGTATATATGAGGGTTCTCACTCTTGTAATGTCTTTGTGCTTTGCATGTATATATGTCCTACTTTGAAGGATAAAGGACCAAAAGTTACTCATAATGGAAGACCTTTTTTTCTTTCTTTAATTGGTGATCTGAACTTTTTTTTATTTTTATTTTTTGCACATTAAGAATTACCTGTTGGCTAGTTACCAAACAATCTTATATACCTAGGAAGTAAGATTTTGCTATCTTATTCATGTATATGTGCTTAATAATTAGTTTTCTTAGATATTATTTATTACTGTAACCAATATGATTTGATGTCTAAAATAAATATATTTTATGATGAATGACATTAATTTTCTAATATTTGATTACAGTTCAAATTACCAGGAAAGACTTTCCAATTCACTTTACTTTCCTATTAACCAAACAAGGGCTCGAGTGTATGTTAAATTACACAGGTTTCTTTCTAAAAGAAACAAACTTAAATAGTCTAATATAGTTGAATTGCGTTCATGATTAACTATTTACCATGAAAGTGTACGTGTAACAAATAGGTATAGGTATACTGTTTATTATTAAAACCGTGGTCAAAGTTTTCAAGTTTTAGTGGTTACTTCAAAAAAGATTCTAGTGCGTTTGTATAAAGCATCTCATCCAATAGTAGACCATTTCCATATAAGAAACTTGGTCTATAACAATATTAAAGCTTTCCCAACATAAAAGCACTTTTAGATAAAGTTCAAATTCTTGTTATGTACTTCTAATTGATGCCAAAGTTCATTTCGATTTATCAGCAAAATAGAATTCTCTGGAGAATAGCATTGTTGATTTTTATCTAATTTTATAATTCTTTTTGTTTTTAATTTTCAATTCACTGTCCAATCATTAGGCAACCGAAACTAAATGGCTTCTTATGCAAAAACTTAAGCAAATTTATGTGTTGACAATGATCGTAACAGTGATTTCCAAAAATATTGAGGCGTTATGCATTTAGAAGAATAATTGTATGTTGCCCTAGTAATCCTATATAGATCCTTGTCCAGTTATCCTAGAATGGACATGGTAAAATAATACCAATAGTTACTTTTACAGCACCTTTTTTCTTTCTTTCTGATTTTTCTTTTTTTTTTTTTGTCGTGTTAAAGATCGTTAATATGAAGAATTTTCTATAGCTATCATCTTGTAAGCTCATAGTCTATAAATTCAGGAATCTAAAGTTCACTTAAAGTATGATTGGAAAATAAAAAAAAAAAGAGAGTTAGAGGTCTCAAATTTGCTTGAAAAATCAGTCCTAGATTCTCAGTTCAGTTCAGATTCTCAGACAAGGCAAAAGAAAACTAAAAAGAATGTGAGGAAATGAAAATTATACCTGAAAACACGGGAATGAAAATCAAGCCTAAGAAATTGACATAAAAATAATCATGTATTATTATTTACATTTGCTTCTAATCTTCTTTTCTCCAATCTCATCAACAGAAAATGCTAACACAGGTGGAAAACAACAATTTTTAACTAGTACATCATAGAGGGGATTGCAGCAAAGAAAAAATCTTAATGAATTCCTGAAACAATTATGATACTGCAATTACTAGGATGCTATCTATTTGCATCAGAGGAGATGAACTTTATGCCATCCAAAGAAATCCCATTCCCTATAAAGTTGCAGTTCTTGGAAGTTGCAGCAGCAAGACAGCCTAGCATAAAATTTCTATCCACTAGAGTCTATAGCTCCAGCAAAAATACTACTATGGAGTGAAAGTTTTAAGACTTCAACCATTTCGAATAGAAAAATGAACTTTGTGAGTGTCAAGTTCCATCAGCAGGCAGAAAAAAATGCATTCCTTAGCTTATTCCAATATTTCAGTTGGCCAAAGCCTTTTCCATGTTGAGATCTCTTCATTTTTGTCAAGTTTACGAATTCCTCCATAAAATCCATCAGCCTCGTTGCCTTCCTCCCGATGGTCTCTTCTATTGATAGTCGTTGTTCTCCACCTTGAACCAGGAGTATACTGATTGAACTCTAGAACCAAAGTATCTGTAACAGAGATTTAGTTTGACAAAGTCTCATTAATACAAAAGAGACAAGGCAGAAAAGAACAAAATTCAGGTGTTCAACTCACACACAAGCCAAAAATACTTGGAAACACCAATCTACCACAAGACGATGCATAATGAGCTGGTACCATGTTCATTTAGTTGCACGTTATAAAAGCAACAAGCATTTAATGTAAAAGTACTACAATTATGTAATGCATTTTCAGCCCTGACTGATTATACCTAAAGATTTTCTCCTGATCAGAGATCAGTTGGCATGTTGAAGGATTTATAAATTTTACCTTATCTTGGAATAAGTTTAATGTAGGTTAGCTTACATGTTTTTGACCGCCCAACAAGGCCTCAATAGTTGATAAATATATTTTACTAATCAAAGTATTAACAGTAAAAAGTAGCTTGAAGGCCCTTAATCAAAGTTTTTCCTTTTACTACAGCAAAAGGATCCAAGAGTTCATGAGAACTGTGTTAATCTCTTTACTGTGATCTTTTATATGATTCAAGTTTTGAGAAAATGAATACATGCTTTTACACGTGGAGCTGTAACGCATGCTACTCTTAAGATCAGAAAATAATAATGAGACTTCTTTGCAATTATCGAGTCCAATCAGGAAAAAATCCTATCACTGAAGAGGGACTTCTCT
The DNA here is from genome assembly GCA_024721245.1 of Mitragyna speciosa. Lineage (NCBI taxonomy): Eukaryota > Viridiplantae > Streptophyta > Magnoliopsida > Gentianales > Rubiaceae > Mitragyna > Mitragyna speciosa. The sequence goes on along the minus strand of CM045565.1, from coordinate 13,968,144 downwards.
TGATTGATTAGGAGTATATGAATGGACCAAAAGTTTTTGATAATAAGTGGGAACCCAACTAAAATATTATTCCCTGGGTGACAAGTAGACATGAATATGTGAAGGAAAAGTGGTATGCATCACCACAAAAAGTCATTCCAGCTCCACAACCAAACAGAGGGTAAGGGAAATAAAAGTCTTTTTCAGCTTTGGTTGGCTTTAAATGTTCCACTGAGACATCACTCATGACCATGTTGGAAGAAAACACGACATACTGAAGAAGAGTTGTTTAAGGGACCAATCATGGAGCACAAAAGAAGACCCACATGCAGAAAGAAAGGAGTAAATTAGGGGCCTACTTAGAGCAGAGGTCTCATTTGTGATGATAATATTCTCAAATGCATTTTGAAATATGTCATTGCCTCAGTTCAATGAATTTGAAGGCCATCTTCATGTGGTGTGGACGCCCTTCTACTGATATTTTCCAACTTCTAACTTTATACATTATAGGTTTATTGAGTTTGATGTGTTAATTCCTATTTTTTTGTCAGTGTATTTTCTGTGTAGGAAACCATTGACCAGAATTTACAATTCTCAGGAATTGTCTCCATCCATGGCATTTCAAGATACAACAACAAGAAGCATTATTTGAGTTTCCTATTGTTGTCTCTTATATTTTTAATGCCTTTATCCACGTTCTTGAATTTTTTTTTTTAAGTAAATCTTATCTCAAAAAGAACAATAAAACTTGAATTCGTTAAGCAGTTACACTATTCATCGCCATTGTAAATGCCTTAGATTTAGATTCTTATAGAAAATACTATGCCCATATAAAAAATGCTAAGCTGCTTACCACTTTCATGACAACGGCAGTAGTTGGAATTCCCATCACATGTTTCCAAGTGACCTGCAACACCATACCACCAACCTGCACCATATGCCACACATTATCATCAATCAAGAAATCAGAATATCTGAATAGATTGGATCACACCTTGAAGGATCCAATGAATTTTGGTTGCGTTTCAAAGATAATTCAGTGAGGAATCCATCAGATATGCAATACACGTCCTATTACTTTATCAGATGACAGAACCTTCTACCTAACAAGACTGACCAGCCACCTTCTTTTTGGAACCAAATATAATAGTTTCAATTAAAAATTAGCTAGACACGTTTCCTTTGATCACAGAGTATATTGGAAATAAGAATTATTTCAACAGTAAAAAAGAGACATTCGAGGCCTACAAGACATTTCCTGTGATGAAGATACAGTGTTCTTGTTTAACTTTTATTCTTATCAGATTTACCTTTAACTCCCTATTAGCAACTAGGTCTACTTGACAAGGAATATACCTACAAGCTCAATCAAGTTTCTTGTACCAGTTCATCCTGATAACAAGGAATTCAACTACATGAAAATGAGTAGAAATAGGAAAGAAAGGAAAACGAGGAAAACCACTATTTTGTAAGGATTAATTTCCCGAAAACCACTTTTTGTAATGATTAATTTTCAACACAGGACAGTGTAAATCTTTATTTACACAAAAGATTAGATTTTTAGCTAAGGATAGGATTGAACAACCATTCCAGTCAGGCAGGTTGAGGATACACACAATAATTTCTACTTTCTATTTTAAAAGGAAAATGTGGAAAGAAAGAAAACATTGTTAAGAGTGTGCAAAACTAACCATAAGGGAATTCTTTGTTCCTTCTCCACTGAATTTCAATGTGATCACCAGGGTGTAATTCACTTAAACAGTCAGAAATATGAAGACTATGAGGAGGCGTATCAACAGGAGGTCCTCTTAGTCTATCCCAGGTCACACCAGTCTCTATGGCAATTGCTCTGTTTCCATGGGGAGGATATCTGCACTTAGCCAAAACATCATTAGCATCACAAAAAATAGAGAAGATTCCGTTTACCAAACATGAAGAAGAACTAGAGAAAATGCAATCAAAAAGGAAGTTGAAAATCATTGTTAACTCAAGATTTATGATGAATAATCAGATATCCCTTCAATTACCTGGCCTGGAATGTATCAGTTCTTGGATTATAGCTAAGTTCTGCATCATAGCATGACAGCATAAAACCAACATGCCCATTCTGCATAAAGGAAACAGAAAAAGAAACTTCATTCACCATTAATTGTACATAAAAACCCGTAAATACTATACAAATTTGTCAAGAAAAACATGAATTTTATGAACAATACCTCACGATTGTAGACCTGAGCAGGAAACCAAAACTTGCCAGACTCCATAGCAAGATACCAAGACATTACTGAATCAACTGGAGGAAAATTCTTCTGCTTGATCACCCTATTCTTTAAGTTGGATCTAACTGAAGTGAAGGGCCATAAATGAGAAAGATAATTCAATAATCCTTTTTGCTTGGCTTGATTAAAAAAGCAAGAATTTTTTCTTGAAGCAATATGCCGCTGCCACTCCCTATAGACAGCAGGACCAATAATTCTCCCCCATTTCTGTTTCAAATGCCTTTCCCAAAGATGGTCACTCATACACCTATCTCTCAAAGAGCTGCACACAGTGGCCATACTGCACAACCCCTCAGGAGGCAGCCTCTCAAGAATGCATTCCAGAACAAGTTCAGGCAAATCCAATACAGACATCTCTGATGACACTTCATCAACATTCTGTACTTTGCAGCTAAAAGTCTTGTTCTTTACCACCATTTCTGAGGCAAAACTAGCTAAGAAACTGTTCTTAATGGATTTGGTGAGGAGGGATACAAGTGATAAATCTTTCCAAAAACAGAGGGAGAGCAATCTCATCTCACAAGCCCACAAAGGGAGCGGCTTGAGGGAAAGAGACTTGTAAAAGAAGATGAACGAGAAGCAAGTGATCAAGAAGAAAAGCATTTGAAAAGGGTTGGATTCAAGTTAGGCATATATGATATGAATGAATAAAAAGAGGGATTAAAAGTTAGGCCACCAATTGTGCGAAAAGCAATCAAACACAAGTAGAAACTTGTTTTGCCTTTCTCCTCTCTTATAGTACTAGTACTTGGCTACTTCCCTTGTAGAAACAGCAAGATTATCCCGTAAACAAACAACCCCCCTTCAAAGAATATTCGTTGTAGTTGTGTTGACTAGACGAAGCCCACCAAAACCAATGGTGGACCTCGTCAAAATTCTTTACAAAAAAAATAATCAGAACAACGAATGAAGATGAGAAACACAAGCTTACAAGAAGGCCCAAAAAAAGGTCACATGTAATTAGTCTTTTTTGCACACTAAAAAGATGGCTAACTTGTAAACAAATGAGAGGAGGAATGCTCGCTGTACCATATATATGGGGTACAAATGGGGTATATTATTGGATGGAGCTGGAAAACAGATCTATTATGGGCTGCTGACACCTGAAAACCCCAATAGAAAAAGGAGAGCTTTTTTAGTCAAATGTGAAGGCTCCCTTTTTATCCAAAGCTCTTATGAGGAAGAATGAAGGAAGTTGAGATTGTACCAAAGAGTTAGGTGTAGCTAACAACGAAAAGGACGCAAACTTTGTAAAGGAAACAATTAGGGAATCTCTTGTGGGTTGAGGAGAAAGAAATGGAGATTTTCTTGAGTTCAATGATGATGAAGAAGAAGAGGATTGAACTTGAAAAGGCCAGATGGGGGGACCTTTTTATTTCAGTTTAGCATATTCTCTTCATCACAATTCATTCAACCAAATCTTCCTCCACCCACAGAATTATGGAGTATAAATTACAATTTCTCTCAAAAACGAGAAAGAAAAATGTGTTGCAAGTTGCTAATTGTTCTTGTTAGGACAAATTGGAGAAAGAAAACAAAAAATCTTGTTGGGGTTGGACTAATGTTATTGGTAGTTTACAGTTATAAAAGAAGGACCTTTTGGTTTCTGTTATTTTTTGTGGATTTCAATGCAGTATAGCTGTGGCCTCGCTTTCTCTCTGTCTCTCTCTCTCTCTCTCTTTCCTTCATCACACGGCCAAGTTGGAGGAAAGCACGGCCAACCAATGAATGCTACTGTTGGGTTATGGAAATCAGTGATAAATTGTTCTCATGGGTTTCATTATGTGGAATTCATAGCCATGCCTCCAAGCTACTTGCATCACATAAATTCTTGATTTTTGCCAATCACTTGTACCCAAAAATAAACGTTTTTGACAATTGTGGACGATGTTAATGAAAAAGGATAGGATAAGGTGGGTATATATGTGCCTTACTTGGAACCACTTCAATATAGTAGTAACTTTAAAGGTAGTTGAGCTGTGTGTACTAAATTATCGGAGAATTGGTACTGTCTGTCGTAACGAAATTTGAACTCATGTGAAAAGCCATCGGGAATGGATTAATATCAATCATATTTCACGTCTCATTTGGTTGGCGAGAATTCTGAAATTATTCTTTTTTTATAATTTTAAATTTTCGATTCATTGTTAAATTAGTGAAAATATAAAAATATTTATTAAAACATGGAAAATTGGTGCATAATTCTATAGTTCTGAATCCCTATCTTTTGGTACTGTCAATAAGGAGATATGAACTCATGTAACAAGCCATTAGAATTGGATCAATATCAATCAGATCTTATATCTCATTTGGTAGACAAGGAAAACTAATCTTTTTCTAAAACCTTAGATTTCGATTCACTGTTAAATTATTGAAAAAGTAAAAATATTTATTAAAACATGGAAAGTAGATATGTTCTATAATTCTAAATCCTTACCTTTTGTTATATTGTGATTATTTTTCTTAGGATTTTAATCTTAAAATGATTATCATTTCTACGTCAAATTCAAGTAGCAGTATTTTTCTTTATAACAAACTATCTTTCTTCTAAACTCTTATATGTTAATTCCAAATCATCTATTGTATGATTTGTTAATTTAATTTATATTTACTTATTTCTGTATTAAAAATGAAAATATTGTATTTGAACTTACAACTAGTTTGAATGTATTTTTCGAATTTATTAATTTTTAAAATTCGTTAATAAACTTTATCCATTATATACAATTAAAATCCAAAGTAGACAAACAAAAAAAAAAAGGAAAGCAAACAATGCTTGTTAATTATATCTTAATTTATATATGCATTACAAAGTAAAATTATCGAATACAAGTTTTTTTTTTTCACATTATACTTTTAGGGATATTTTTGACTATCTACCGAGAATGTATATTGCATACTATGTTACATTATTTTTCATCAAGCGTTAGATAAAAATTTACACAACTTTCCTATTTCTTGATAGATTCCTGAGAGCATCCAAATATGATAAAGAAATATCATCCATGCAATTAAATTCCATAAAACCATATTTCAAATTAACTTTACATTCTCATCAAACAAACGAGTCTATATGAGTAACCTGGATTCTCTCTGTTTAGCACTTACTAGATAGAAAGTATTCGTAGCATAATACGTGATGTTGCCACCACGTAGCATACCATTACCACACGATAGAGTATAATCCACAATAGTATAAGATCAAGTTTCAAGAATAATTTAATAATAAAGTAAGCCAAAGGACATCCTAATCAACACTGTATATGACATGCTATTTGACGAAAATTCTTAGTTACTTACAGCTCACCAAGTACACAGTAAGTGGGTTACGTCATTTGATACCTAAGTTTATATGGTTGTTTTTTGAAATATTTTAAAAATATCATTGCAATAGTCTTAAATTTTTTTATTTTTATTTTTGGTTAAAAGTGTACGAAGAATAAAAAGGTAATTGTGAAATGTGCTTAAAAATTTAAAAAAAAAACACGTTTTTAAAAAACAACATCAAACAAACACAACTAGAGCATGGTAGAACCTCCTTACTATTTACGATATTGCAGGTCTGATTTTTTTTAAGTACTTATTTTAGACGTAAAACCTTATGCAGTATTGAGAAATTCTTTGACGGGGTCCATGGCTGCATATGTGAACCTTATGATCTAAAAAAATGCTATATAAATATAATGATGCATAATGATGTAATAATATTTTTGTAGTTTTATTTTAGACTACAAACTCGTTGTGAACCGAATCCATGTAAAATTTTCATTGCAATATTGGAGTATAGATTCCAAAAATCATTTGTATCATCCTTTGCTTCCAAACACAGTTTTTTATTCAGGAGTTAATTTTTAGTAGGTATGCCTTTAATACACAGGGAGAATAAGGGAATTTATTAATAAATCCATTTTAAAATGATTGATTTGCTGCATCAAATCTGCACTATATAAAAAATTACTATGCCTTTTCCCCTAGGAATCAATTTTCTTTAATATTAGTTTTTTCAGTTAAACATGTGATTTTCATTTAGAGCATTTTTTAAGTCCAATACTCGAGTGAATTATATTGGTTCTTTTCAAATAAAATATTGACCTGGTGTTAATAATAATAAATTAAGAAAGTGACACCCGAGAGAAAATGGAGGTATTTAATATTACTAGTAGGCTGCTTCAATTGTCGATATTTTTAAATGTGAATTTCATGTCATTGCCATTAAAAAAAATTACTTGTTTGACTTTATAATTATTGCACTGACCACTACAAAATTTCCCTAAAAACGAAAAGTCCAAAAGGCAATCCATTTCAAGTGCATTAGAGTAGATAAATGAAATTCACGATTTGGTTAAAGGATATAATTAATTAATAGATTAATCTAATTACCCCCAGTCAACTATACTATTTCATGTAATGCTATGATTAAAAAAAATTAGGACCTGGATTTAGAAAACTATCCTGTTAATTGAACTTGTTAGCATCTGTTCGATGATTCGGCCTAACCAGTATAACTTGTCTATTATGCCTCATGTGGTTATAAAATTTCGAGAAAAGTTCATGAGTTGACCATGATTATATCACTAAATCTTTTTTTCGCGCATTATAATTAATTATTTGATAAATTAAGTCACTAAATCTTATTGTTAGTTAAGCGAAATCTTCCTTTAAAAAAAAAAAGTTACGAAGAATCTCCATATTATTATATGAGTAGCATACTATGAATAAAGTATAATAGTTTATATTAATAAAGTTGACTGAAATCTCTTAGGGGCATGCCTCATATAACTCTCACCAATATGATCATCTTAAAATTATTTATTCAAGTTATAAAAAGAAAAATAAAACTTCAGATAAGCCTTTGGACACCCTTAAATTTGTTTTGGCCTCATAATTTCTTGATTTATTACCAATGTTGCTAAGAAGCTTATACCGGTCACAGATTTACTATTAAGAAAGTGAAATAATTTTAAATATAACTGATAACACATAAAAGGCATCAAATTTAATTAACAGAAGCAAAACAAGAGACAGAATATTCAAAGAAATAATTATTAAACTTTGAATTAATACACACAAATCAATACGACAATTTACATTGAAGTAATTTCTTTTTAATCTAAGATACCTTCCTTTTTTTTATTTTATTTCTGGACGATAAATCGGTGACAATCAGTCATGATGAGGATTATATTTCTCAATTATCATGTAATAGTGAGCAAGTTGCATTTAAAAAATTTTGTTATGGGCTATAAATTTTTAATTCGACTTTTTGGGATGTTTTTTATTTATGTGATACATATTATTTAAACACATGGTAGTTGAGAAGATTTCCTTAACTGCCATATGATTGTGAAGATCAATATGTGACATTCATGTCGGTTAACCACTTGTTTTTATACCTTATTTTCTTTTCTACGGTTTTGACTATTTGCATACCTTCTAAGATAAATGTAACTTGATTATTATTTACCTTTTATCATGCAAATCTTTGATCTCCCATTATTGGTTTTCGTTGGATATTTAAGTTTGCCCATAACGATTTATGAAAATAAACTCTTCCCTATCGTTTTTTTATATATTTTGGTTATTGGTGCTCTTGCCAATTCTCACTTTTTATAGCAAACTGTAATGATAGAGAGTCTTCTAATACTTAGGTTAAAATTAAATTCCAATCAAGATTCAATGCGAGATAAAAGATGTACTAGTTAAATTGCTTTTTTTTTTTTTTTTTTTTTGGGAAGGAGGGGGGGCTCTTCTTCTTGATTCTTTTTCTCTTTGGTGTGGGGTCTTTCTTCATTTTAAGCACCAACGCAATTGATGCCTACAATACATGTGGCATGTTTATTGTATTAGTGTTAATTTATAACCAATTGATCTATTCGCACAAATTTGACTAATTAACCGAAACTTAAGAAAACAAAAAGGGCATATAGACGTATACATACATAAACGTGTGTACATACATACGTACATATATGCAATATGCATACATACATCCGGGGAGAGAGAGAGAGAGAGAGAGAGAGAGAGAGAGAGAGAGAGAGAGAGAGTCCAAAAAAGAAAGAAATACAAGGGCATTGATGCCAAGATTTGATAGGAGATATTTCTCAATTTGATCCACCAGATTTTGAGGTTTTACTGTTTAAAAGGCATCTAGCATGATAGAAATGAGCTTAAAGGTCTATCTTGGGCCGGGAGGTTCCTATAAACTCTGCCATTTGTTCATGTTAGGATCTGGTATGGTTGACAATTATGCGTGTTACTATTCACTTTAATTTATTAGGCTTACAAAGGATTAATCCCAAACGGAAGGTGTAAACTTCTGGCTTGTAAACTAGACATTTTCTTAGTTCTCAACTAATGTATAACTTTTCATTAACTTCTTATATCAGCGAAAATAACGATTGTAAAAAATTACGTAAAGGAAGCAAAAGGAAGAAATCAAGAAATGAATGGAGGAAAAAAAATCATAACGAGACGACGTCAAAGTATAAGCCCCGTTATAAGGCATTTCAACTGTGACTATAAATTTAGATTCGAATCATCAAGAGAAAAAAATACACTGTTGATTCCCTTTAAAAAAATAGTAAAAAAATCAACACTAAGACAGACAACACAAAGCATTACAAAAAATGTTATATTGACACATCGATCAATACAATTAGGTGCCCAAAAGCTGTCCTAACACCAAACAACATATTGTTTTTTCTTGCATTTTTCATTAAATTGAAATGCAAAAACATGTTCTTATTTCACACCCTAGCCATGCCCACAATGTCTCTTTCACTCATAAATTTAATGGCAAACAACCTTGCCATTATAATATATAGTATTTGAGCCGACTGCCCACGATTATTGCTTGTATACCTCTTTTTCAGACACACGTAAAGTTTATTAAAGTTTTAGTAGGAAAAGTGGTCATGGACGGTGCGTGAAAGCAACGCGCACATCACGAGAACCAAGGGAGGCAGCACGTGGTGGTGGTGGTGGCCAAGAACTGCCGTCACAAGCAGACAACGTCGGTTAAAGCTCCAGGTGCTTTGTCGGCCGGCTCGCGGTTGGAGGTAGATATGCGGGCGGGCATTTGAGGCTCCACCAGCCCACTTGGAGGGACGGATGGCTACTTTAAGAGTTGGGTAATGAGCTAAGTTGGCCGTCCAAAGTTGGTGAAAATCTTGATTTGGCCCTATAATATGAAAAACTTTTGATTTGGCCCTCCCAAATTTTTCAAAAAACGAAAGAAAGAAAGAAAAAGTATGCCAAACATGGCCATTCTATCCCACTCCATCCAAATTCTAACATTTTTTACTTATTAATAAGGGACTTAACAACATATTGAAATATAAATGGGCATTTCTATTATTACGTCATTTTTTCAAACTTGTTATTTTTTTATTTTTTATTTTTCTATTTTTGTGCCTAAAAATAATAATAATTAATGACAACATTATAACAACAATTATGGTGTTTCCTATGAAGGTCGGAAGTATTCCTTGTGGCACCATCGTAACCAATTTAAGTGATGAGACTTTTTTAAACAAATGTATACTTCTCAATTTGATTTTTTTAATGTGAAACATAATTTTAACTACAAAATGCAAAAAGAAAAATTCATCTCAAAGGTGTACGAAAAAAAATTGGCGGCTTTAGTGACGTACTATAATAACACAAGATGAAAAAGTAAATGTTATTATTGTTATCCTTCTTATAGAAGAAAAAGGGGGAAAAAGCAAAAAAAAATTAAAAATTATGAAAAAGGAATTTGTAAAAACATCCATTTGCATATTTTAATTAGTATCCAATTTAGGCTCTTTATTAATTAGTACAATATTAGAATTTGAATAGATTTGGATAAAAAGGGCACATTGGAACACTTTCTCAATTTGAAGGGTCAAATTGAAGCATTTTTAGTTTGGAGGAACACATTGATATTTTTGCATACTTTTGGAGGGCCAAATTAACATTAACCTAATAATTATTCTCTTTGTGCCAAAGGGAATATTTATAAACAAAAATAATACTTTTTTCATTGAAATTCAACTCCCAAATCCTTAATTTCAGCTATATTTATGTAGTAAAGTCACAATTGGAGTTTGAGAGTTCAAACCCTAACTCACCTTAGATTGTAATTTTGACTCGAAACTCCAATGTTAAAAAGAGTTACTAGTATACTGATGAATCAAATTGATTTACGACTCAGTTTTTGATTTTTATGTATCGTTAAAAGAAGATATAGGAGGATTTATTGGATTTGATCAGTCTTGGTTCCAAAGTATTTGTGGGGTAACTCATCCAACATAAGAAATGAGATTAGTAATTTCAGGATGAGCAATAAGTTGGATAAGTTACAAAATTAATTAAAATCCTTGTATTCCACCTTTGTTTGGGATATTCTATTTTTTTAACACTTTTCTAGAGGTTGTTATTATTATATTTTTGATTTTTTTAATATTTAGAAAGGATGCTTGATTTAATACATGCTAAAATTATTTTTCCATTTCTTATTTTTATAGAACGATGCATTTTATCTTAATGGTTTATATATTTAATTTGATTTTTCTTGTATTTCTTAGCGAATCCCGCATGCTTTCTACTTACTTGCAAACTAATTTATCTTTTGAACCTTTTTTTAGTACCCATTGTGATCAAACAAATACATTCATAATTTGAGTCACACGGCTTAGAATGGTTAGAAGGGAACAAAGAATTATGCTCGCTTGGTCATCGTAGTCAATTAAAATTTAAGAAGATAGTAAAAATCTTGTGAACCATAACCAATTATGTCTATGTAAAAAGTATTAATGAGAAAGAAATATTTCGTATTCTAGAAATAGATCAAAATTATTAAATGTATGTAACATTTGCTTATTTTTCATTTTAGTTAGATTGTAAAATTATCATAATATGTGTTCGAACAACTTCAATTAGTCCATGGAAAACTTTTCACTACCATTGCAAAAAATTGCTTAAGATTGTTTTTGTGGATTTTCGTAATGTTTAATCAAAATTTTTTGCTCAAGAGATTAGCAGAAAACTAGTTATGCACATTATGCAGTGTGGATTGAGGATACTAAGCACTCTAATCAATTAAACTTTTGACTAAATATATACTCACAATACTAAAACAATTTTTAGTTGAGAAGGGCAATAAAGTCAACTTATTTTGACAATAATACAAATATATGCCACAACTTTTGGCAAATTGGTCTTAGTCGAGTATTAACTTCATTCCATGGCAAGAATAATAGTTTGTATACAATTATCTATTGCAAAAAGATAAAAATGAGTAACATATTCTACATGTCATTGATGTAAAGTAAACTACAAATCTTCAACATTTTTTTGGGTTAATTATTTTATTGATTTCCAAAATATTTCGTTAGTGCTAGTTTAGCCTTCCAACTTTTAATTGTGTCTCTTGGGTCCCTCAACCTTCACAATATTATTTAATTGGTTTCCAATACATATTAATACCGATATTGTGTTTTTATCCTTTTTCTTACATTTTCCTACTTCTATTCCTCCTCCCCATTCCCATCTCAGAAAGATTAAAAAACACTTGAAACCTTTTCAGCTAGATCAACCAATGTATAGTAGATAAAGAAGTTAATCTATGGTTTTTCTATTATAGTGAATCAGTTTGTTAATTAAGAGCTTATGTTTTGTGTGACTTAATTTATTTTCCATGTCAGGTTTACAGTAAGAGAATACAAGAAATGGTTAACTTGTTGATTTTTAATTTGGCTAATTCTAATAATTTTTACCTTTTCAATACTAAAATTTAAAAAAATTACTTAACCTTATATATGGATTGATTTGAACAGCTACATTTTTTAAATTTAAAAACAGTACGCTATATTTTTTAGGTAAATATGGGAATTTAAGCTAAATTTAAATTTAAATTTGGTTACCAATTTTCAAGGTTCGATGAACTCTATGTTCTCAATTTTTAATTTTTCTATGCTTTTGTACACACCATGTTTGGAATTCTTGGGAATGTGAATAGGGATGAAAGGAGGAATAAAAGGAATAAAGAAAAGCAAACGCAAGAAAAATGATAAAATGTACAAGGATAAAAAAGAAAATAAAAATGACATAAATAATGGCAATTTTGTCATGAATTGGTATTGGGAACTAATTAAAAACTAATTTAAAAGTTGAGGGATTCATCAAGCACAATTAGAAGTTTAGAAACTAAATAGATAGTCATTAATATGTTTGAGGACTACTAGAATAATTAACCCCTTTTTTCCATAAGTTGACAATAGAAAAATAAGGGTTAATTACATTTGTCTTCCTGGAGTTTGGCCAAATTATGGATTACTCCATGGTTTATCAGTAGCTAGACCCAAAACCAACAAAGAGAAATAGTGAAATGACAAAGTAGCCTTTACTTAAAATATGTTTATCTACCCTAAAGTTTGTCCAAATTAGAAAATGAACTATGTAATTTGAGTAAATTATAATCCAACCTTTAAAAAATAATATGTTTATCAAAATCCCTCTACTATCATCTAAAACATAAATAAACAAATAATAAAGAAGACAATAGTTTTCTAACTACTTAAAATGATAAAAAAAAAAGGAAAGATATCAATAAAATCTTTATTCTTGCTCTTCATTTTTTTTTTTTTTTGGGTTATTGCTTATTAATCACTATACCTCTTTGCCAACATGCATTTTGCTTGCACATAACCACCATAACGTGTGGATAGAGAGTATTAGACATGGAGAGCAAGAAGATGTAGTTGCATGTACATGTAACAATTGATATTCCAAATTAATTAAAGTTTCATTTTATTAGACAAGAAGATCCTTATGAATTTTTTACTTTTTACTTTAAAAGAATGATGGTTATATATGAGAAAAATTGAAATATAATTAGTGGTGGTGACAATAGTGGAATTACTTTATTCCATAATTTTTGAAACTTTAAGATTAAAAATTAGTTATTTTTCTAAAATGGAGTTTTGTGACATGCAAACACACATGAAAAATGGTTCTTCATGCCTATTATTGTCATAGCCATATTGCCAGTGATGGTATGTAACTAGGATTTTGGTTATTTTGATTATAGCCTATAGCAAAGCAAGAAATAGTAAAAAAAAATTATTAATGAATATTTTGAGAATTTGAAAAAGAAGTTTCTTGTCATTATTTGATTTACGTCAGCCAAAAGACACTAATTTTGAAGAAACTATAGAGTTTATTATATAATTTGGACAAATCTTAGGGGAAGTAACTGTAATTAACCTAATTGAAAAAAAAAGAAGATATTTTGGGCCTCTTATTCGTACATTTTGCTAATATAAGCAACAATTCTAACGTCACTTAACAGGGGGACATTTGATAAATATTTTATTATTCAATGGATTTGATTGTAATTTAGTCAAACCTCAATATTTGTTTTGTAATTTGCACAAATCACAAGGGAGCAATATATGATTAACTCAAAGTATAATTCACACGAGAGAAACTACCACAAAAAAAATCATTGAATAGATATCCTTAATTCCTAGGGACCATGTGAGAAAGAAATGCCACTAAGAGGAAAATAATACTTTGTCATTGCTATGGTGAATAAAATTGATGTCATAACGCAAAAACATACAATAATGATACTAACATGTTAAAGAATCCAAAAGATGACTATTTTCTATATATTCATGCATAGTGTAAAACATAAATTCATTGTTGAATATGATACACTGCCTTGGCATTGAAATTAGGTAATCTTCCCTTGTCGTTAACTGTTGAATATTGATCTCTTGCTCGCAGCACCACCTATAATTTAGTTAAAACAAATTGTTGGCCCTTTCCAAATTTGTTTGTAAAATCCTTCATCTGCTTCAAAATGTTAGTCCTGATTATCTCACAATAGAAGCCATCTTAACCGTGACATCAAAATTTCATCAGCTTCAATCACCTTTACCTTTTATTCATTGTCATCCATCTTGTCAATGGACCATATATAACTACAACCTGAATAACACCATTTTAGAAAAGCTTAGTGAAGAGAGAGAGGGAGGGGGGGGGGGGGGGGGGGGGGGGGGAAGCCTTGCTAGCATTACTAGGCCTGTACCATGTCTTTCGAGCAATCTCAATACATACAGCACATGACAATTCTACATGTCGAGGGTAGAATGGGATCGGGTACTTTCATATCTCATCATATTAGCCGGTTTGTTTTGATTCACTATTGATCAATAAGAAGGGAAATGGAACTGTTTCCTTTTTGTGACTTGCCCCGGCTACGTGTACTTTGGGCCCTTCGTCGGCATGTCTACCCCCAATGGAAGCAAGCCAAAGTGCGAATTGGTTTGGGGAAGAGAGCAGTTAAGACTTCACCCTAGTTAAAAACCCTACCATGTCATCCAACTACCAAAAGCCTTTGTGGAACTAGTGTGACATAGAAGTCATGGATAATCATTAGTCCGATGCATGAATCCAATTTCTAAGGCATAGCAAGCGGTATACATAGGGGCCGGCTTCATACTGTCCATGAAATGTTGATCTGCGACAGCTAGCAATTTCAACTACGTGTTCCCAAGTTTTTAGATAACAATCCGAACTGAGACAATCTTTCTAGATTCAACCAACTTTATCACCTTTCGTTTCATTATAATTGCCATTTTGGCACATTCGTGGACTAGCCGCATTAGGGCCGCGCAAACTTAACGTCATCCCCACTTTCCTCCAATATTCACTGGTAGTCTTGGGTGCGGCACGCATCTTTCTCTGCTTTGAAGCCCTTTTGGCGGGGCATACTAAACCAATTCGTTACACGTATCTTCCCACCAAATGTCCCGCCTAAATGCTAAGTATTCATCAAGCATGCTAAACTGCAATCAAACTAAAGCACTTACTAAAAAAATACTTCAAAAGGCACCGACCAACTTTTTACTGATAGTGCAGCGATTTCCAATCTTGTCTAGCTTTGCTAACTCTCTCTTGTCAACCCGCTTTTGTTAGTTGTGGTAACATGCCTTCCTATTCCATCTTTCAAAAGGTCGAGCAGGAATACTGAAACCTGGTTTACTCACTTGGACCAAAACATTGGATTCATGGTTCGCCGTCGCGGATCGCCGTCGTGTCGCAGGTCACGGTTGTTCTATATCCGTCGCGGTGTATCGGTTGAATATCGGGTGATACAGCACATTATAATATATAAAAATTTTTAAAAAATCTAAAAAATTACTAAAAATAAAAAATACCATAACTAACACAATTATCAATTAAATTTGTTAAATACTTGCATTGTCATATATAGTCACTAATTATTTAAATAAAGTACTGTTGCTTAACCGTAGACCTTGTAACATTAGTAATAAATGATTTTAGCATCAATTTTAAATGACATCACTTAAATAGAAGAATAAAACCATTATATCTTATATAATACAATAAAAATTATACAAAGAAATAGTAATGTTTACTTGAATACAAGAAAAGAAAGAGATACATATCAAATAATATTACAAAATACAAAGACACAAAGAAGCAAGTGTTCTTATCATATTCTCAATAACAATTTCCATCATAAATTGATCAATTGCAATGCCCAAGTGATTGATCCCAACTGACATGGTAAAAGATTAAACCTATAACTGGGGAAGCTGTTCTCGCAAGTTATAAAGTTTGTATACTGTAATTAGCAAATGTTGATCTATGTAGTACTATTCTTTATTGCATAGCACCCAAGAATATGTGTGACTATAGAGAGTTAGGTTATGTTTTCAGCACTTAATAAAATCTAGTGTTAGTTTATGTTTTCAGCACTTAATAAAATTTAGTGCTAAATGATAGTAACAGTCAAATGAGCACATCCAAAATTATGAACACCCACAAGTCCACAAGAAAGAATGAAATTACGCCAGTTGCGACCTCCCCGGCTAACGCAAGATCCGATGGAGATGAACATACAATTGGCCCATCATTGTACCCAAAAGGCATATGCTCATTGCCTTTATGTGTACGACATGTGTTCAATAATTGTTACAATTTACAATATTTTTGGTGGATCATTCTAGTATATGATTATTAGTCTTCAACTTTTTGTTTTCCTTTTAGGAAGGAGGGTTGTGTTTACATCTCTAAGTTTTTTGGTCCATAACGGTGCATATCGATACATATCGCCGAGATCTCGGCCGATATTCACCGATACGGTGTCATACCTGGTCATATCAGTGGATATCGCCGATTTCTCGGTGATATGTATCCGATATAGTTCAAAAGATGATGCGGGTAACGGTATCGTAACGGTAGGCTCCGTTCCAGTTACGACTCGGGCGATACGTCACGGACTCGAGTGATATGGCGAACCATGATTGGATTCAATTATCGTCATTTAAAGAAAGAAAAAGAAACCCAAAGGTTCAAAGAACCATTTCCTAATGGGATGCAAATGAGTATTCCGACTAAACCCATCTCTATTGTGAAGAGCTTGTTAGAATCGTTCACACTTAACTCCCTTGTCTGACCCCTAAAGATCGTAAAAAATCCCTTAGCAAGAAAATAGAGTTGAGGCAGCAATGTCTCCATTATTTAGAAGTCCCAACCAAGTCAGAGTCTGGTTGGAAGAAAGGCCTTGTAGGAAAGCTTTCTCCATTTATGTACTCTTGAAAGTTGAAAGGGGAATCAAGTTACACACACACCCCTTAGTAGCACCTGCAACTTACCCATCCACACTACAGATGGCAGACTTAGAGATCAACATTCTTATACAAAGGAAATTCACTCGGGGATGAAACAAATCTATTTTGACAAAAGATTACTACTCTTCTCCATTAATGGTGGCTAGAAGGTCACCAGGAAAGATGGAGTGATTTTAATCTCCAAGAAGAAAGGACAATTCTTTGCATCTGAAAAGATCACAATTTCATGGCCTACTTTCATATGCTTAAAAATAAGTTGTTTTTATCCCTTTTCAAACTAAAATTTTTCCATATGTCTCAATTTGTTTTTAGTCTCTTCATTTTCTTAATTTTAAACTCAAAAATTTTACTTAATAAAATCTTCCTTGATGAGGAAAATCTAGAGAATAAATTTGATTGTTGTTCAAGCAACATTTTTTATATAAAATCTAAGTTTCTTCAACAAATTTTGAAACTTTGCTTTTGTTAACCGAAGTTTGGGGTTATTTGTAATTAAAACATAACCCTTAAGTTTTGTTAAATGTGATTCTCCAGTACATTTAGTAAGTCGTATCTAACAAACACTTGATCTAACTAACCCTTAATACTAAACTACAAATCCAAAGAAACTTAACAAAGATTTTATTCTAGCCAGTTCACAGTCGGAAGGGGATTCTCAACAATTATAAGGTATAATTGCATTAGACAATTCGTAGTTCACATCATCCCATCTAAAAATTGGGTGGTGTGGATTGAAAGTTGGAAAATTATAAAATTGTTGTAAACCCAAGAGTGAAGAGTAGAGACGTGCAATTGTTGTATTAGTATCTAAAATTATTATCTTAATATAGGTATATGTTGTCTTAATTTCTACATTATCACATTTAACAAGAACTTGTAATTGTCGAGATCTTGGTCCTGTATTTCGGGAGTTGTTGTTCTCCCACAAATCTTCGTATAGAACATGACGCCAAAGTTAAGTTAATGGTGGTTGTTAACATTTCAGGTAGCATCTCCAGCAAAAGGCACTAATGAAAAACTGGGAAATAGATAAAAATATGAATCTTTATTCACATTGTTATTTCTTTTTTAGCCTCATTTTTTTCATATGCTAGTCCTTTTCACATTTCTTGGTCCTGTCGCTAGAAGGAATAGAGGAGGAGGTAAGCACAAATGAAGGATCTTCCGTATCATGAACGGTTCTACAGCAAATGGTAAATCTTGTAGAAAGTTCTACTCAAGAACTAAGATCAAAACAAGAAATTTACTATTCTTTTTCCTTCTGTGATTTCAATACTTCAGTTTTAATTTGTTAAAAATAACTCTATACAATCAACAAACAAATTCACTCTGGCCACTCTTCATTTGTAAACTTCCAAGTCAAGAAAACTGTCAATTGCAGTACATTGTACAATGCTATATGCTTCCTCAGTCATAAGCTGCCAAAACGATACACACGTACGCGTCAATGCCTTCTTTTTAGTTGGATTGTATTCCTTGGCCCTCCCAAAAAGTTCTTATGCAGCCTGCAGTCCAGATTTCTTGGCCGTCCTTTGCATTTTTGTCAAACATTACCAAGCCTGCAATCCAGTAACCTACTGCAGTATGCTCGAAAACAAGTCCGCGAAAAGGCACTTAAGTTTTCCTCTGTGTCTAAAAACATGCTACGCATCAGTAAACAACAGCTTCCCGTCATTCTTTTCGGCTATATCAAGGTATTTACAAGCAACCGTCTTTCCGTGGTATACATGGATGTCAACAGCATTCCCAACCACCATTGTTCCACAGACATGCACATGCATAAAACTGTGGCGTCGGATTTAGGTAGCCAAAACTGTTCAAAACTTGAATTCAAGCTTTGATTTTTGAAAAAACTGGAAGTAGATATTAGCCTACCAGTTGGCCATATTTGGAGCTGCTCTAACCTTTCCACCCATAACTCGGCCACTCACACACTGCCAGGGAGGTATATAGCACAGTAACCAGCATCAGGCAACACCATTGCCATGACTCACAGATTTCCAAATTCTAATTGCAGACCCCATCAAAGTTATCAAGGGTACCGGCTTGATCGGCTCCTTTCTGAACCCCTGAACTGGGAACTCCCATGTGATCTCGAGCCCTCTGGCCACCTCCCACCACTTCTCTCGTATGGATAATTCTGGAAATCTGCATACATTCTGGAAGTGCTTCTTAGACCACCTCTGCTCTGAGCATTTCTCATCTCTTCTTCTAAATCATATTGTGAACGCTATATATAAACATTGGAGGGAAGTCAGAGGAGAACAAATTGGAAACGTAATTTCCACACAACAAATAATCCTGTAATGGAAAAGGGCCTCAAGCACATGACAACAGCATCAGCAATGACTATCTGAAGAACACCAAACCAAATTACACGAAAAAAAAAATTTAAAGAATGATGTTTATGGAATCAAACACGTCAAAATAGACAGTGACGTTCATTTCATTTCTTCAGCCCAAAGTCCCAAAGGATACCTTATCAAATGACTCTTTGCCAGGTTACAACACAAAATGTCCCTAAATGCTTTTTTAGGAATTCCTGCAGAAATTAGTTCCTTACTTTTGGCAGCATTTTTAAAATTCATGAAGGGAGAGCTTCTTTCTTATTTTTTTGCTTCTAAATTCTAAAACCAAAAAAAAAATTCTCAAAGGATCTACAATGAGAAAAGCTCAACCTTTCCATCAAGAATATCGTAGCTTAAAATGTCTGTAAAGCAGTTTAACTCAGATTGAAATTCCAACAGATAAGTGCCAAATGATCGTGACAACTAGACACTCACTTAAGCCAAGCCTGTTTGTGCCCAAAGTTTCTAGACAACTAACCATGGTGCATGATCAATGTAACGAGCAATATCCATGTGGCATAATGCATATGTCATTCATCCAAGCAAATATTCTGGATATGTTTAAGTTCAAAGAAATATCATTTCGGTAGATCTTACCAGTTAATACTGTTCAAGCACAAGGCCATGCATAACAAATAAAACATGCACTACAAACAATGTATTTTTCCAATTCTACATTTAAGCATCCAAGTTGATAACAAAAAACAAAGAATTTGAAAATTGCTGCCACTATGCTGAAAAGGCTTCGCTAATCACATGTATTTTTCTAACATTTTTGCCTTATGCCTTAGTTGGCCATTCTCTCCCAGTCACACTATCTGGCAATGTTTTTTAATTTCTTTGCTAGTCCAGTTAGGCATTCTTTGTTTTCTGGGGTCAAGTTAGTATTCACCCTTCCCATAGGAGAAAAGCTACATATATTGATTTGTTTTTTGCAAAAAGAACAAAGACAAGCAAGTTCTTTGGAACAGAGGTCCTCCCATGTTGTAGGCCTTTCAAAGCAAGTAGCTTAAACACAAGCCAGGGTAGACAAGTATGTGTAGGTATACTGAAGAAGATCCAAATTCAATAGTTTGGGTAGTTAACAAAAGGTTGTTATTCAACTGCTTTACACTCTTAAGTGAAGAAGAAAACATATTTCTGTACGATCATAAATCAGTTTTAAGGCTAAGATAATCATAGTCAAGAAAATGAGGGATTGACGAAAATAATGGGGAGGCTGTTTAGCTCCAGTTCTTTCCATCTTTGTTTTGCCATACATCCAGATAGCCCATCTCCATTTCTTATGCCTATGTCTTTCTTGACCACTAAACATTCCTCCTTCCCACCCCACCCCACCAAACTGAAATCTCTCTCTCTCTCTCTCTACATACATACATACATACATACATATATGCGTGTGTGCGCGTGCGCGCGCGCATGTACATGTATATGCATGCATGCATGGATGTCTTAAGGGTGTGAGCATGTAAAATGTAAATCACTGTAGAAAATGCAAACAAAAAGATTGCCAACAAAATCTGTGTTTTAGTGCTCAAATATTCATCAAGCCTGAAGAATGTCGAAACTTTCCATTGCAAGAATTTCAAATTTTGAAAAAATGCACCTGTTATAAAAGGTTGCACTAGCCGTGAAGAAATCAGATAGTTCTCTACATTCATACCAGCTTACACACAATCAAATTCTGTAAAAGCAAAACATTCGATGCAACACAAAACTTGGCAAATACTACTATTCTTTATGCAATTTCCATCAGCTCTGTATTAGACATTTCCCATCACTGTTAAAGTTTCAAAGGATTTCACTAAATATTTTTCAAGTGAAATACAAGATATATAAGAAACATTCAAAGAAACCAAATCAAAACAACAATTGCTTCGCCCTTACATGGTAAGTGAATCAAGTTGCTTACTGACTAAATTATGAGGTCACAATCACAATCAAAGTGGTTGGTTTTGTTTTCAAGTTAGTGATCGAAATCAATTAACTCCTCCATGGACATGATTATGTGGCCTGAACATTAAATTTGGTATTTTGTATCACTTAATTTTTGGTTTTTGTCTCAAACAAATATAAATGATAATAATATTCACCAAACCAAATATGAAATGGCAGTATAGCTCACTCTGGCAACATCCCTGAGGCCTGGCATTAAAAGACAATTGGCTCAACTTCAAATGCTTTTATCTTGCTTTTCAAACAAGCAAAAACAACTATTCTATTCATCTCCCCAGACTTTGTTGCCAAAAGGTTTTACAAATGGTCACTGGGTTTCTGCTGTGTTGTGCCAATTTCAGAACCACTTGACAAAATTCCAAAAAGTTGTTATTAGATTTTTTGCTCATATATGTTATGCTATTTTACGCCTACAAAACAAAATTTTGTGGGGATGACCAACCAAAGGCGAACATCAACAGACAGTTTATGTCCTTCGAATTCATAAAATTTTACCATCACAGGAAACAAGAACGCAATGCAGTCCATAGAAACCATATAACAGCCGAAAACATTCAAGATATATCTCATGCTTGTTTATCATTGAAAAGTTTGGGATCTGCCATTAGAATGCTACTATATGAGCTAAGCAGATATGTAAGCTGCACCCTAACACTCTCCAATGAGGCATTTTCTTTAAACCATCACAGCCAAAAGTGGAAGACTTCCAAATGCCAGCTAACTACATCCTTCTAGTGACTGTCTGTATGTGTTTGTATTCAGCTGTGTAATTCACAGAGAGAGAGAGAGAGAGAGAGAGAGAGAGAGAGAGAGAAAGAGAGTTTCTATCAAGAGGCAAAAGGTGATTAGTACAAACAATACCTTCGAAGGGTCTGAAAGGACTGCATATGCTTCTCCAATCATTTTAAAGAGCCTGTCAGCATCTTTGTGAACTTCTTCTGCTATCTCCTTCCAGAGCCCATCATCTCCGTTCTCATTTTTAGCCAAAGACTGAGCAGCCTACATCAATACAACTTTTCTGAGTAAAAGTAAATGTGAGAATTATGTGAACATGGCAGCAGATATTTTTAAGCATTAAACCTTGTCTGGATGATGTTTGAGTGCAGCTCTCCTATAAGCCTTTTTAATTTCTGAAGCCGCAGCTGATGGATCAACTCCCCTGGCAGCAAAAACCATTCAAGACTGTGTTCAAGAAAAGCTTCTATAATATTACATCAGACATAAACAGGAAAATTTCAAATCAAAAGTAAGATGGTACTTGTTTCTATGCATATCTTCTCAAATACATCTAACAGGGCCCAAGGAAAATATTACACTTACCGACCTACTTCTTCTGCCAATTTTCATATACCAGTCAACAATTTCATAGTAAAAACTAGAAATATTCTTTTCCAAGCAAAATAATGGCTACAGTACATGCAAATTCCTAAATACTGACCAACCAGGAAATTGTAGCAACAACTGTTAAAACTTTCCATTATATGGATTTAATATCAAACCAAGCTTCAAGGAAACAGAGAAATTATGGAGAGAAATGACATGCATTTCTAATGCTAAAATTTTGTGGACACACCTGATATATCAAAAGTTATACAGATAATGCTATGCTTTTCAAAATAAAAGGTTAAAATGGATGCAGATAGAACTCTTCCATTTCAAAACAAAATATTAAAATGGATACAGATAGAACTATTCCACACTAGTAAAAGTACAGGCTGACCAACTCCATATTACTCAATAAATTGGTCAAACTAATTAACAATACCCATGTAACATAGTAGCACAGAAATGCGTATCTTTCTGTCCATTTCCTGTTGAACCCTGATCCCAACCTGCCCCAACCACTTCTTTTTAATCCATTGAAGTTCAGCTAAAAGCTTCAAGAAAGGGGAAAACTCTTTAAAGAACTTGCTCTGAGTGATTTTAATAGGTAAATCTTCTGTAGAGTTTTCTTCATAGAGAGAAGGGTAAAAACAGGGGAACAATCAATATGAAACATCTAAGAAAAACATTTCATATGTGCTTAATTTAGAAACAATTTTGATATTTTTGAACTAATGTTAAGTCTAGTACAACTAACAAAAAAGAAACTAGACAAAACTTTCTTTGAAACCATGAGGAGATAGGTATCAACGAATTTGGGGCTACAAAATTTGTGGTTCCTAAATTGTGGAAAATTTTGGGTAGATGTATAACAATTTTCATTAAATGTACAAGAATGTTCTTCAATGTAAAAAGGCTGTGAAATGTACTTTTTAAATATGTACAAACACTGGTGTAACCCAATCTGGGCCATCCATTTTCATCATTGCTTACTTGTTTTATTCCTACTAACTGAAATTTTCCACAATTCCTTGGCCCAATTGTGCAGCAATGAATTGGACATCCATGGCATACAACAGGATAGGAAGTTACAACTCTTCCAAGATTCTGATTAATATATTACGCTTCTCCAACTACAATGAAAGGGACAGGATTCACAGCAACAGGTATCAAGAATGAAAAATCCCTGTAAAGTCCTTTTCCAAGATGCTCTTAGTAGGAGAGAAAAGAAGGTTTCTTCGGAAAGCTCTTTTATCCCCCAAAAAAGGCCACTATTCTCCTGGTGTGTTACTTGTGAAGTACTACAGCTGAAAACTTGCAAAAGAGAATGGCATTCGTGTTAATTGGAGTTTCTTTGAGTAGAGGCAGGGGAGACACAGGAAGACGTGTATCATCTTCTTAAACATTGTAAACTAGCCCAGGAAAGCTGAGGACTTGTGTTAAGCTGTCTGAATGCCACAGGGTCATGGCAAGATGCATTTTAGATGTCACTATTTTTTGGAGAAGGCAGAGCAAATATACAGGCATAGAAAAGCATGAGAATGTCACTTGCTGTTTTTTGGTAATATGGAAGGAAAGGAATAATAGAGCTTTTCAGTGCTTCAAGAAATCTCCATGAACTATAAATCAATGGATTTTGTTTTAAATGTTCTTGTGGTAGGCAGACAACTCCTCCACACATAAAATCTATCATAAGCTGTGTGTTTGACTTCAAATGGAATTATATACGTCCTGTACATGGAGAATACCCAATTCGTGATATCATTAATTTTTACAGAAAACCAACAAAAGGCAAATTTCTTTATC
The DNA here is from genome assembly GCA_024721245.1 of Mitragyna speciosa. NCBI lineage: Eukaryota > Viridiplantae > Streptophyta > Magnoliopsida > Gentianales > Rubiaceae > Mitragyna > Mitragyna speciosa. The sequence continues at coordinate 13,943,805 of CM045565.1, read as the reverse complement.
CCTGCTGAATAGTCCTTCAGACTAAAATACACTTGCATCTCTTCTGGAGGTGAAAGAGCTAAAGAACAGTAGAAGTTACAATTATACTCAATTCAGTCAGAATCTGTAATAGAGTATGGGGGCCCAAGTATAATCTCTTCTCCTATTCAATCTGATATGTGCTATATCTCCAAACCTTAGAAAGCCTTCATTTCCTACTCAACCAAATCAAAACATCCAAATGCAAATGCTTCAAGCCACAAAGGACTAAGTATTGAAGAGAATAAGCATTTACAAGACCTTAGCAGTCAATAATGAGTCAACTGACATCAGATTTAAGTAAATGACATTAATATACCAAATGGAAAACAACTAATATGCCAAGAAGATAGCTACATCTCTGTCTTTCTTCAATCCACCAGAATAATAGGGGAAGAGGACCAAAAATTATTTTAGCTACAAGCAGAGAAGAAACATACTGCAATCCAATGCATGCGAATAGTGATCGAAAAAGTGGGCGACAAGGAAAAAGAGGTAAGAGAGAGAGAGAGAGAGAGAGAGAGAGAGAGGCAGGCAAAAAAATCCATATGGTTAATAAAGAGTGTGTGTGTGTGTGTGTACCATATTTTGAACATCACAAGCTTTATGCTGTAGCTAAATTAAGGCAAGCAGATTTTTGCCAAATCATATTACCCCAATTAACCTATTTCTGACTGTACATAATTGCAATATTAGCCAAATTGTTGGCAGCAACTCATAGCCCGTTAAATCAAGAAACCAAGTATAAGTCAAACTTACAGAATGAGATACATATTCAAGGGGATTTCCTTTCTGGAAGCTTCTTCCATCTGAGAAAGCTTTAATTGAGTTTGTTTAAGTTCATTTGTACAGCTCATTCTTTCAGATGATGCCAACCGATTACTTTTATCCTCCAATTTCTTCGTGAGAAGAGATCCAAGCCTTTGCAGATCGACAACAGCTTGTCCATAATCTCTGATCAACTCATATAGTCCAGCACGCCTAGAGAATGCCTGCAAACATACAACAACAGCTAAAGAAGGTCAAGGAAAGACCAAGTCAATCAAAAAAGAAATTACAAGACAACCTTAAAGTCTGAAACCAAAATGTGTCAGAAGCAATTCAATTGACCATTTGCACATATATGCAGTTTGTTTTTACCCAGTAAAGTAAAAAATTCAAGAATAAAACAACTGCAATTTCTTTACTTAAAAAGGCATATTTCTACTTTCAAGATGCAATGGTTATACTATTCTAGTTTGTATGACTACAGAAGATATGAAGACATCCTGTATGGATGAGCATCCAAGTCTGACCAAAATAAAGAGCTATCTAGTCTAGGTGACATCCAATGTTTGTTTTCCCATTCTATGTATTCCTTAACTACATCCAAGACCCTCTGTTTAAAAAGTATGTTTGCAAATTCCATTTGGGATTAGGAATAGGTGCAGTCATACCTTCTCTTGAAAACCTATTCTTTTTTAATTACCCATTCACCTCTTTGAGCTAAGCTCACCCCTATAATTGTAGGATGACAGCGAGCTCGTAGCATTCAAATCCCTTCCCCTCCCCCCCTCCCCCCCAAAAAAACAACAAAAAAACACAACCAAAACAAAATTTTCCACGTCAGAAAAGGAAAAGACAAGCAACGGTTTTTTTTTTTTTTTTTTTTTAAGTTAGACATCCAAAAGATACTAGAAACCATAGTTATCTTCATTGAAACATTTTTCCAAATTCAAACTTGCATCCTCAGACAAATATCATCTGAACTCTTAACTACTGTAACGCCCAAGTAAAGCATAAGTACATAAATTCACCAAGCCATATTTTAAATGAGGAACAAGATATACAAAGCAAACAAGCCAGCTGAACCTGAGTCTTCCAAAAAAGAGACAAAAGAGCTTCAAGTAATTATCATTACTAATGAATAACTGTTACAAAGGGTAGGGTAAAGAATATCCAGCAAAGTAGGAGTAAAGGAAAATTTAAAGGTATACAGTAATACTTAGTAGCTTATTAAATGTTCTATCTTAAAAGAGAAAAATTTTGAAAATGGGTGCTTTTACCAACTATCGTGACTTAAATAAACTTGAGACAGTATGAAAGTGGCGGTTATCATGCAGTAAAACTAATACTGTATCATATAAGCATACAAAAAACATAGAGAAGCTCAGTGAGCATAGCTTCCAAGAATATACAGATGAACAAGTATTGATTAAAACAGTTTGAGTAAAATTGAATGTTTCACTTTAATCAAATATTTATTGGCTCATTACTTACATAGGGTTTCCTCATTGCAATAAAATAATAGATCCAGTCAAAATTTGACTGCAACTACTCAAATATTCATGCAATGCACTCTTCACCTAACCATGTTCAGTATGACTTAATGCCTGTCGCTTATGATAACTACTCCATCTAAAACTTTGAACCAGCATTAATTCCACCCTCACTAGTTATACTAATGTGGGTGTCTTAATAAATTTTGATCTATTCTTTTTTTTCCCCCTTTTCTTTTTCATTTCCTCGCAATCAATACTACAAAATTATTATAATGTGAGGATAAGAGTAAAATTAGTGCAGAATATGATGTGTACAGAGTGAATCAAGACATTTTCTACATCAGCTCTTTGGGAGGAGAATATAAATTGCTAAGTAGTTATTTTCCCCATTATTAAGTATTTGCTTGGGTGTAATCCATAAGCTCCCAACAGATCTCTGGATGCCCACCACTGTTGGTACACAGAAACTCCTGAAGTCCCATGAACAGTTTTTAATTCCATCTTAGGATCTTATGTTGACGATTGAGTCAGTCAAACTAACATTGGGAAAAATTAGAAAAACAAAACTGAGCACATGAACTAAAATATTACCCAAGCAACATGTAACTGCAAGTCTATGTAATGAACTGTCTTAGAGGCAAACCTTCAAGTAATTTCCATCAAGGGCTATAGCCAAGCTACAGTCAGCTATGGCATCTGATATTTGTCCCATAGCTCGATATGCAGCAGCCCGATTACAAAAACAAATAGATGCAAAAGGCCTGGACTCAACATTACATAATATAGCAGCAGTGTAATGTTGTACAGCTTCTGCATGCCTACCCGATTGAAACGCTACATTTCCTGCACACTGACGCCAAAATGACAAGAGCTTTACATGTGAGAAAACAACTCCAAATGCTGCCATCTGCTGGCATTTTTGAGATATATGTGGTAAGTTTATAGGTTTAAAATTTATCAAATATATTTGATAAATTTATAAGAACATTTACAATGCACACACCCTTGTTTTCATCTTTCAGAAAGATTTTCCTTTCGTGTATTCAATTACCCTCAGCTTCCAGTAATCAAATACTTTATGTTCCGGATGAGCAAAGCTTAGTTAAGATCATTAAGACAATCTTTCTACTTTGAAGGTTGCAGTATGAAATCGTCGAAAGTTCAAGTAGTAGCCCGGTAGGTTTAAGTTGCTAGGAACATATTCATATATGCTGGACCAGCTTGTAGCAAAAGTCCACAAACAATCAAAATGCAACCAAACTTTTTAGGGAAAAAAGCAAAGGGTAAGAATTAGACTGAAAAGAAAGTTCCAGCTTAAAAAAACAAAAAAGAGGAAGAAAACCAGAATAAGCTGAATTAAACAATTTTTCGGTTCCCCGAGATTTCCTGAAATAGCTGTAATGCTTTGCCAGGGAACTAAATCAAATAGTCAACAAATCAAAACCAAATTCAGCAAATTATACATCCAATAAATCATGCGCATATATTTTCTGTAACACAAACCTCTCCCAAGATTGACATGCTATGTCCATTTAAGATGCTATCTAAGAAAAAAAATTCCAAGGCTAATGATTTATTTTTTACTGCAAAACACCAAGGTAATGGTCAAAAAAACAAGGGATCATCTGTCCTGTAGAATATGTACTTAGCAAAATAAATGGGCTTAACGAATACAAAATAACCACCTTATTACGTAAGAGTTCACATATGGTCCCAGCCAAAGGAATGTGAGATTCTAAAGTCCCGTTTTCCAACCTGCATAGAAACCTTTTGTGGGAACTCAAAAAACAAAAATAGCAACAATTGATTTTTTTTTTTAAATTATCTTTAAAAAAAGCATTTATGCAGAGAAATGCATAGAGTGCGATACTTGTTTGGGACAGGGAGCAACTCCTCTTGCTTCCTCAAAAATTCAAGAGCTTCCTCAAGTCTTCCGGCACAGAAGTAAGCCTTAACAATAAGCGACCAGCACCAAATCTGGGACCAAGAGCGCTTTTGTGGGTCAGAACCATCATATTTTGATACAAAAGCACCAAGATTTTGCCCACACAATTGAATCACATCTTCATACTTCTGTAGCTGTAAAATGAAATCAAAATTCATCAACCTCTATCGAGAAATAACATGAATACAGTGTGAATTTTTTTTTTAAGCCTAAGCTATGAAGTGCAGATTTTCAAATCGTCAATCCTATTAAGGCGTACCATAAGAAGAGAATTCGCTTTTCTCTCAAGAAGTGTTTCTGAGTAAGGGCTTATACCAAGTGCCTGATCAATTAGACCCAATGCTTTCTCAGCATCAACAGATGTTCCTCGTTGCAAACATTCAGCAGATTGCTTCATGAACTCTGATACTTTCTGGCAGCCATGAATAAACAATTCATCTGATTAGGTGTTCTAATTTGCACTTAGCTTTCCTCTGGTGAAACAAAATTAAAACCATGTATTTCTTTTAATCAACCAGTTTATAGGAAATTATTTCAGCTAAATCATCAAACAATCAAATTCATCTCATTTTAAGCCTGCCAAGAAAAGAGCTCCACCTCAAACTTTAAATAATTCCATTTAGTCAACAGGAAATTATGGAATATGGCAATTGCAGTTTTAGTAATTTATTCCTAGAATTTTTAAACCAAAAACCATTATAGTCTTGTTATTATACCAATATGCTAGTATAGCTGCTGAAAAACAGATTTAAATTTGTGAAGTTCGACTAAGCTTCATCCCCAATTACAAACTCAGGAATTTAGGCCGATGTATTAAGAAATGATTCCTCACATTTTCTTCGCAAAATATGGAAGCATAAAGGTTCGTAGGGACTAATCACTTTGATTCTAAAGTCTAATTTTGATTCTACAGTCTAAAATATTTGCTGCCCAAGTCCGCCAAGCAAGTTCAAACGCAAACCCATCATTAAATTACTTCGTACGAGTTGGCTACTACTAGTTACGTTGAGCATATTCTATAAGCATTTTTCTCACAATGACGCAATGTGAACCCAATAGACAATTATAGATGAGTTTCATAGTAAATCATGTCTGGTTGTTATAATCAAATTGAGAACGCACACATCAGAAAGATGTCAGATGCGCTTATACAAACGCTCTTTTTCAGATAGGAATATCATACAATAGTAGCTTAATAAATTCTAGAAAGTGTGATTACTTTTCAATATATGAGTATCGCCATATTCCTTATATAAGATGCCACACACCTGCAATCCTTGAAGTGATTCTTGAAGAGTAATTTTGTTACTATCTTTATAAGGTGCATTTCCTAGAAACTATAAGTGTAATTTTGAAGTATATCTTTGTGCAGGTATAAAGATAAGTATGACTTCATAGATTATGACAGAGAAATATACCATTTTGAAATATTCAACCTTCATTACAAATAGATACAGTACTACCTCCATTGCAATAAAGAAAATACTATTATACCTGAACGTTTTCTAGGCCATCAGATGCTTCCACCAAAAGTTTACGATCCACACAGACATCACTCCCTGCTTGCAAGCACTTCATATAATATAACGATGCATTTTCAACTTCCCCCAGGGCAAGATAGCAGCTAAAGCAAAGAACCAGTAAGAAACATGAAGCCAAATAAAAAAAATCACACAGACAGGTTGCCCAAAGCTGCAATATAATATTACAGAAGGTTCAATACATATAATTTTCATATATTGAATCAAACTACTGCTATTTTTTCAAAAATTACATATATGGAAAATTAAAATTCACATATGCTATACAGCTTATAAATTTTAAAAGGCAGAATTAACACCCTTTTGAAATGAGATCACAAAAAGTGCATGATCTTAGATTTAATTAATGTTTCTAAACTCTTACAATAAAGTGTTTGGGATCAGTCTCGTTTTCAAAGCAACAATCCAAAATCAAGGTGAAATGGAAGTTCATGTATCCAATATCATATCAAATCCAACTTAATGCACAAAAGTGCACGAACACAAAAAGAGAACAATGACAGATACAAAGTTTTCATCCTCGATAGACGTCTCTGGACAGTTCAAGTTACTACTCGAAGAGATTACGAGCATTTATCTAAAACTAAATATTGTTTCAAGTTTTTAAGTAATTCTATTGTATGATCAATTAGTAACTAAATCAAGAAAAGATAACTGCACTAAACCAAAAGAAATAATTCCACTGAACTACTAGAAGTTTAACATAATTACAAAGACCTCACTATTAGTTTTTAGAATCAAAGTAACCTTCCCTATCCATTTTTAAAGTTATTTCTTGCTATTTTGTTCCCATAATTCAATTTCAATGACCTCCCCTCCCCCTGTAATGACTCTAAGAATAATTTTGAAATCTGAAAGACATTTTAAGCTGACATTAACATTTAAGGGAGGCGTGCAACATGATATGAAACCTTCCAGACACTGTTAATTCAAGAATCAGAGGAAAATAGAAAAAGAACCAAATTATCATGAAATACTTAGTGCTTCATGAAATTCAAGTGCTAAATTTTTAACATGAAAATAAAAATTAGAACTAATTCAGGATGAGAGATCAACAACAAAATGGTAAACACCATGCGGTAAAAAATATTAATAATGTACAAACACAAGAGAAAAATAGGGGACAGCCCGAGATGAAAACAGGTCTTACTTTGCAGCTCGAACTTGAACTTTGAGGAAGCTGGGATCTATTGCACTAGCCTTCATACAATCTTCTAGAGCTTCTTTTATTCTTCCAAGAGACATACGTGTTGCAGCACGGTTGCTATAACACAACATTAAAGCCCTAAGACAACTTCTTGATGTCTCACTTTCGGAAACAGAGTTCACCCCTTGAGAGTAGAAATCCTCGGCTTTAGATAAATCCCCAGTTGCATAGGCTTGATTTCCCCTGATGCAAATCCAGATCAGATGCATATTGCAGAATGAATAAACATCAAATAAATAAGCAAAACTAGACAGCAAATCTGGAGAACCAGTCAGCCCATTACAACCAAAAATGAAGGATTCAAAAGATAATTATAAGACAATTCTCAGCATGCGACAAATACAGAAAAAAATTAATTGGAGAATGTCAAATGAATTCGCACCTAAGTCGCCATCTTTCACAAGATTCCTGAGCCATCATGCTGGCAGGAGTGCTTGAGATATTTTCTCTCTTGGATTCCTGTTTCTTAACTGGTTCGGGAATATAACCAGTTTGGTTCAACAACGCAGTTGCATCACCTTTGCGACCTTGCCTGGGAGATGAAAGTGTAGAAGGTCCAGAAATTGGAAAATAATCTAAACGGGATGGTGTGTACGAGTCTTTACTAGTTGGGGACAAACACTGTGAATCATGAACAGCTTTTGGTCGACTTTTTTTCTTGTTGGTCCGAGATGTGGTTAATGACTGAGCTTGAGCAGCAGAAGACGCACAGAAGACGAAACTACTCTGACCCATATCTTCCAATCTTGAAGCAAAATCAAAATTACTGGCCCCATCACTCTCCTGCTTCCCGATCACTGAGCCAGAACACACTTCTGTATCTGAACCTGTAACAAGTGAATCAGTTGCAGTCACAAAGCTATCAGTGCTACATTCTAAGTGGTCAGTTGCAGATTTGAAGCTTTCTGTCTCAGCCCCCGAAACAGACTCTTCAGAAGGTCCCTCAGCATTAACAGCTTTATCAGAAGAGTATGCAGCTTTTTCCTCTGCCTTCTCTTTCCAGTTTTCGCTCTCATTAATATCCAGACGTTCTGCCGCATGAACTAGATCTTCGTCTGTTATAACATTTGAAACTGCCGGGACTGAGGCATAATCGTCATCAATAGGGAAAACCTCATCTGATGTTACCGAAGTTTCTCTTGAGAAATTACTATCTGCCAGGGTTTCTTGATAAGGAGAAATGTCCATTGGAGAATATGGTTCGCTTGAGTCATCAACTTCCTGCAAATTTTCCCCCAAGAAAAAATTTTGTGCAGAACTAACTCGGACTGGAATGGGCTTCTTTAACTTTCCTTTCTTTTTCTTTGATCTAGCACTGGCTTTAGCCGGATCCTTTCTTGTTTCCAGTTTCTTATTTAAGCTTCCTGTAATATTTGGCATTTTAAATTCTACATTTTGTGTCCCCATCTCATCCCACTGGCTAGAAAAACTAAAATGAACTTTCTTTTCAGTTTTCTCCCTAAATGGAGCCCCAAAAGCACTCCCAAAACCATCAAAACGAACCCCACCTTGCATAGATGACGATGGTGATGTCGTACTAGTTTGATCTTCCAAGTGCACTTGACTACCACTCATTCTTGGCGGAATCGAGTCAGAAAAATCATCAGGCTTCTGACCACCCCAATTGTGCGCCTGTATTTCACTGACTTTTGCTGTAACTGAAGACAAGTTTGACTTCATTTGACTAGAACTTTTTCCATCTCGATTTCCCATTTTCAGTTCTCCAGCCGCCCCCAATGTTTCATCAGCCGTTCCACCAGTCTTGTCACCTAAATCACAATTGACTTTTTCATTCCCCCAACCACTCATTGACTCCTCCACTTTTAAATTTTTCAGCTTAGTTGGAAGCACATTCTCCGAGCTTCGGCTACTTCCCTGACTTTCAAACTTCTGAGACTTATAATCTACATTCTCTTTGATATTCAACTTCTTCAATTCATTCGGGAGCCCTAACCCAAAACCCCTAAAATTTCCATCATTCTCAATATTTAAATGTCTCATATAATCCGGTAAATCACATTCCACACTTTCATCGATTTTACCACTCATTTTCTTCACATTTCCACCCAAATTTACATTTCTTTCTTTCTCTATTTTCAAATTCCTCATCTCATCAGCAACTTCATTTTTTTCCAAGTAATTATCCAATTTGGAACTTGATAAACTACTATCATTACCACTATGACTACTACGACTATAATCACTCCTGTTAGGCCCAAATACAAATGCATCACCTCTCACATTAAAACTACCCGAATTCCCAGCACCCGACCCGGAACCCAACTCGGGCACGGGTCGGAAGGGATTAAAACCTGGGTCATTCCCCGTCTCCGTAGAGCGGAGATGGTGCGTTGTCACGGGTTTCTTACGCCGAGGGATCCGAGCCGTCGTTGATGTCGACGAGAGACCACCCGGCTTGTTCGCGGAACCCAATGCCGGGGAATTGAACCCGAAATTGGGGTCCATAATGAAGAAATTGCAACAGAATTATAACCAGAAGGATTAAATGAGGAGAAAAAAAACTGACCGTTAGGGTTTTGAGAGATGGAGGAGGTGGCGGTGTGCGGCGGAGCTGCAAGAGATTCAGTGAAGGCCGGCGACATAAGTCATCTAATCGGACGGTCAGAAATTAATGAGCGTTTCCTTTTGATTCTGATCAACGCCAAAAGGTTAATGATATTTGGAATATAGAAGAACTGTAGCCTTTCCGTTATGATTGTTGGAGTGGAGAGAAAGGGAAAGCAGAAGATTTGTTTGTCATTTTTTTTTTTTTTTTGTATTGTTGCTTTTGGATTTTACGAATTATTGTCATTGTTGTTATATTAATTATTTGATAAATTATTGATTACATTGCTTTTGGTTGCTTAAGCTAGAAGGGAAATAGAGGGGTGTAAAAACTGTTATTTTATTGGTAATTTAGAATTTTATTTAGGTCATGTTTGGTTCTTTAGAATTGGAATTAAATTGAAACTACAATCTTGTAAAATTGAAAATCTATTAATGGTAGTGTGTGTTTGTTTGTGTGGAAAATATCTTCTGAATTTTCAGGTGTTTGGTTACTAATTAGTCCAGTAAAATATTTTTCATCCTAGGGTGGAAAATAACTTACATCTTAAAAGTTATTTTCATTTAACTAAAGACACGCGTGCTTTTACTAAAGAAATTAACTCTGAGCATGGAGAGAAGAGCCAAGAGAAGACAGCTGACCTCGGCTCCATCAACAGTGAAGCTTCTAAGAGATTGCCAACGAGATCAACTCTCAACCTGCTCCAGCTGACGGGATCAACTCCCAATCTCCTCCAGCTGAAAGTGAGGTTGAATTTGTTGAATTTCTTTTAAATCTTGAGTTGTTGAAATTATGAAAATTGGAGATTTTGGATTGAGATTAATGGTCATAAGCTGTGGATAATTCTCTCCGACAATCACTCATTCTTCTCATCGTTTTTCTATATTTTTTAAATCTTTTGTGAAAATGGAATGAAAATGTACACATAGGTTTGTTTAATCAGTGAATTTGAAGAATCTACACATGCTGTGATACTTCAAAGTAGCCAATCCATACATGTATTTGTCTTCTTCTTTTTTTGCATTTTTACCTAATTTTGTTTTGTTGTATTTGTTCTAGAAGAATATGTTGAAACTTTCAATTTTTTCTCCCTATCTGTCAATACTCCTGATTTTTGTTTTATTGTTTGATCACATTTATTACTGCACCATATCAACCTCATGATAACATATGGTAGAGATCATTGTTTAAAGAGTAAGAAAATGATAGTTGTATAATAGTATAGTCATAAACGATTTCGTGTTTGGCATGTCTAAAAATAGTATTGGGAGAGTTTATTTCTTGCATTGTTGTTTGTGGACTTGTTGGCTTCATAATGCTACAAATTGGGAAAAGTATATATTTTGATCCTTCTTTTACCATTGGTAGTATGAATATCTACATTAATTAATTATGGTCAAGATATTCTCATTTTATGCTTTTCCCCTCAGTTGATTCTAGTTTTATGTTCTCTTTACCAGTAGTACCATTTTTTAAAAATGTTCCTTTTGGAAGATGAGATCCATCTTGTTCAACTAGTGTGAATTTGGCAAAGTTATGTGGAGTTGGCAATGAAAAACTTTGCCCTTTTCTTGTTGATTTTACTTATTCTTAGTGAGAAGTTTAAAAATGGGCTACATGATTTGACTGAAAAAAGGTGCCAACAGAATCAATTAAGTAATGGTGTGTTGGTATTAATTGTTATTTGGACCAGCTAGGCTTTTGTAGGAGTTATCAACTAGTAATTATCTTATTAAAAAGATCAAGCTGGTGTAGTAGGATCAAATAGTGGTACATGATGTACTTTAGTTCTCGAAAAATTTAACAACTCTATAATTACTTCTCTTTTAATGTGTAGTGGAAATGTAAGCGTTTTTTCCCATGCATGTGATGCCGATGATTTCTATTAAGTACAATGGTCACTTTTGTTTCTAACTTTGACAGGATATGATATGTTATGAATATTTCTTATGTTGATTCTTTACACTAAATCTTGATTGCAGCTATAACATAGAACTTGATAGAGTTTGTTGGCTTAGACTATCCTATTTAAATTTATGTTGCTCTACAATTTCACTTTTTCTATCTTGTATATATATGAACTTAGTTCAAGAAATGATGTGTACCATTTTTCAGTCTGGTGATTGGTGGTAATAATAATACTAGCAACGGGTATGTTGACATCCTGTTTTTAATTCTTCTTTTGCTGGAATAAGTTTGTGTACTTGTTTAAATATTTTAATATATGCATGTCTCCTTCTATTTAAATGTACTTGTTTATTGACTTTTTTTTTTTAAATTGATTGATTTGGCAAATAAAAGAGGGAAAAAATGTGAGAAACAATTTAGGTGGTCAAAGCCAACGGAGAGCCTCATGCTTGAGATTCTTGCGGATGAAGTGAAGCTATAAAATAGGTCTAACAACAATTTTAAACCAAGTTCATTTACACATGTGATAAATGCCATAAAGATAAATTTGAAGTTACATATCGACTGAATCATGTGGAAAATCATTTAAGAACAGTTGAACTTCTTGGTCTGCAATGGTGGCAATCCGAGGCAAAAGTGGATTTGGGTGGATGATACAATGAAGATGGTCACTGCCAGTCCTACTACATACCATGAGTATATTAAGGTAATTCGCTTTTTCTTTCTTCCTATGCACTTTTGTTGTTTAAACTAGCTGTTGTGTTTTAGCTTTTTCTTTCTTCCTATGCACTTTTGTTGTTTAAACTAGCTGTTGTGTTTTCGCTCTTTTTCTTTCTTCCTATGTACTTTTGTTGTTTAAACTAGCTGTTGTGTTTTCGCTTTTTCTTTCTTCCTATGCACTTTTGTTGTTTAAACTAGCTGTGGTGTTTGTAGACTTTGTGTGTTAGTGCATGTTTTTATGTGTGAATTTGTATCTGACCATGTGATGCATAGGTGTTTATTTCAGTTAAGCATGTGTTTGTGACATGTGCAGGTGGTTTAGTTTGTGTACAACAAAAGTAGAACAACATTTATTTGCCTAGATTAGGTTACATATGTTTCCTATAACCAATCTTTCTTCTTGTTCTGATGTCCATGTTTACGATGCAATGTGTTTTTATTGATTTATTATTCTTATTTCTGTTTGGACATAATTGATGAGTTAGAATAACTAAACAAGTTTCAAAAATAAATGAGGTGCTCAAAGAGAACTTCAATTGGACATGTAATTGTAGACAAGGTGTAAAATATTTTGTAATTGATTTCCAGAGCCCATTTGTGGAAGCTACCTGGTTCCTGTATGAGTAGTTTAGCTAATTTTCTAGCCTAACTTGTCAAGATAGAAATAATTTTCCGTACAAAGTGATTAAAGATGTCAAAATTGTACCAAGATTTATTGGTGAATAGGTTGATATTATCATTACCTTGAAAGATGGAACTAAGGTGGACTTGAAAAGTGTTTCTAAGTTTACAAAATTGCATAATATTATCTTAAAAAGGCTTAACAGCTTGTAGTCTTAAAGGAAATGGACCTAAGTGATTTTGAATTGTGGATTTTTTTTTTTTTTTTGAAAACGTGTGTAAAGATAGTAGATTTTTTCTTTTAAAGGATTGTTTGTTCAATGTTGAAAACTGATGGGGTACATTGATTTTGGCAGATGTTGCTATAATTCAAACTTATGATTTAATCATTCAATTTTCTTTATGATACAGTCATTTTCTTGCTGGATGTTCATTTTTGGCATTTACTTGCCATGAATTTGTCTTAGGAGAAAGAATTTGTAATTAAGGTCCATATTTGGAATATATATTGTTTTTATATGTTGAGAGTTTTGATATTATTATTTTAGAGGCAATGCTCTGTTGTTGCAATTAGTGAGATTAATCTATGAACTTAATTTTGAATTATTTAGTAGTAGAAATCCATGTCAAACTAAGTTTATGATTCTTGTAGAAAGATATACGATTGGGACCATGGTTCAAACGTCTATATATAATTTTATAATGTTTTGTGCACGTATAGATATCTGGTTGTGTATGTGATGTGTGACTTTTTCATTCCCTTGCTTACTTGTTGATCTTTTCATTCTTTTTTCCCCATTTCCTCTATTTTTGTTGTTCGCATTGGCTACTTATGCCAGGTTGTGTCCTACATTAAATTGATTATATTTCTTCCATGATTATGCAAAAAAAAACCAAGTCATGATAAGTATATTAATAAGAATATTGAGTTGCATGACAAAATGGCACTTGTGGTTGGTAAAGATCTAGCTACTGGAAGTTTTGCTAAGGCATTCCTAGATGTAAATTTGATGAATCCCATCTCTATTGATGATGTTAACAATGTTGAAGACTTGCCCGTGCAAAAGGATTTATCCATTTCAGATGCACATCATCTAGAACAAAACAACATTGCAAGAGAAATCATACCAATGACGAAATGGAGAATATATTGGATAAATTTGAAGAGGCCGTGGCTACTTTGACTAGACTGAGTGCCAATAAGTTGGATGTTGGAAATCTATATGATGAGATAATGAAAATTAATGGCTATGACGAAGAATTTCTTGGCTCCATTGTTGATCATTTGGTATAGATTGAAATGCTGCAAAAGCATTTTTGGCAAAAAAATGAAAGATGTCGCATTATTTTTCATGAAAACTTTAAAAAACAGAGGCATTAGATGAATTGCTTTCTTAAGATGATTCTTAAGAATTGCATTTCTAGTTATGAGACTTTTTGATACAGTTATTATGTAAAACAAGACTTTATAGTTCATTGGCATTTTGTATGATATGAAAGTTTAAAGTCAAAAGTAAAAATTTTGTATTTTATATTTACTGTAGCAATTATTTTATATATTGCTTTCGATTGCTATTAATAAACATGACATGTAATGATAACGTTTTAAATAATTTCTTTATTACATTGGGGCAATAATTGTTAGTAGTATATAATTTTTTAAAAATTTTCATGAAGATGAAAAATAATAATAGTGAAGTTATAATATAATATTCAATATATTATAATGGATAAAAATAAAAGACTTCCCTAAAAAATATTTTTGAAGGAAAATATTTTCAATTCAAACAAACATAGCCGTAATATGAAAATGTTAGAATTCCTTTGTTTAGTAAATATGTAAATTAGCATAAAAAATTGTCATTGTAAAAAATAATTATGATAAAAATACACCACAGAAAGTCTTTAAAAATCCAATTTTTTCATAATTGCTTTTGAAAAGTTTCAATCAACTTCATATCGTTTGCCTTAGATATATCAAGTTTTAAAACCATTTACTCAACTTTACCATTTTTCATTTTTTTTTCCAAAAAATACATGTATTCATGAGTAAAATTTACATTGTCAAGAATTTGTTAAAAAAAAGAAGACTAATTAATGAAGTTATTGAGAAATGAATTAAGCTATTAGCTAGTAACTTAATAACCATGTCGAATAATTTGATCAATTGTCATTCCTAATATGTCCCTTTGCTCTTTCTTTTAGTGTTGTTTCTTTCTTCTTTACTCTTGCATTGTGTTCCTCAATCCCTTAATTAGATTCTCTACACATTATATGTAGTAATTTTTGCTTGTTCTCTGCACCTCTACTCATATCCATTTTATTCCCCTCTTCTATCGTAGACCTTTCTTATTCCTTCCTTTTTGTATTTTTAAGTCAGTTGTTGCTGGATCCTTGTGTTTATTGTACACATTTTCATTTTCAACAGGGAATTATTGCCCAATAACCACTGCTAGAGTTATTTAGAATTCACATTCTTTGATATGTTCAAGTGGGTTTTGTACTTTGGAATATGCTATATACCTTTCCTTTAACTCCTATCAGAAGCCTACTGTTTGATTTGAGCCAAGGACCAAATTAATTATTTTCCTTTCCAATTGTATGTTTTGATACTTGTCAAGTTCCCTCCTATGTCTAATCATCCTACAACTGTAAATATGGACATCTAAGTTTATCCATTTTAAAACCCCATTCCTCATTAAGTTCATTGCGGATCCTCTTAGGGTTCATTTGGTTCATAGATAAGATGAGACAGGATGACTCATTCCAGGATCTAAAATCCTGGGATAAGTCATCATCCTCGGATTGACAATCCTTTCAATATAGTGTTTGGTTGATATTGGATTTGATGGGATTTCTTAGGCAATAGTCTCATCCTGTGTTTGGTTGAAAATTGAATTATTATTTTATTGGCTAAAGAAAAATATATTTATATAATTATTTTTACTTGGCAATCCAACACATATTTAAATAATATTATAACAATTATAATATGGTAAAATATAAAAACAAAAATTAGATGAATTATTCTTTTTATTTGATAATTTAAAAAGTAATGTTCAAATGGTTTTATATGAACCATCATATCAATAAAACAAACATAAGAATTAAATACATTACTATAATAGACTAAGAATAAAAAATAATTTTTTAAATAAAAAATTGGGAGCTTTAAGATCCCAATTAATCACAAAATTGAATCCCCAACAATCATAAGCAACAAAATTAATTAATTATTATTCAACACAATACATAATGATCAACACTAAATAATATGCATATTAAGATCCACAATCATCCAAAAAATCTTTATGCAGAGGTAGGCATAAACTGGTTAACCGGTTTATACACCCAAATTCCTTATCGGAACAGTTTGTATCGGTTCATCCAACTGTAACTAACTCTTATTGGTCTATTAACCAGTTATAGGTCACCCAATTAGAAAGAATCAAATACCACGGGTAACTAGAACCGTATAGTATTAAGTAAAATTTAAAAAATAGATAAAAAATATTATAACATAAATACTTGTTCAAATTAAAAAAGGCTACTTCTACAATTTCAATTATTTTGAAAAAATAAACAATAAAATTACAAATTGAAACTTTTGCCCACCCCTATCTTCATGTCATGGCATGAAGTTAATTATTAACACGTAGATACTTGAAATAATTCAAAAAAAATAAATATCCATAGTTTTATATGAGAAAATAAAATCATGACAAATTCAAAGTGGAATTGAAAACTAAATAAAAACCCACAAAAAAAATCATTGAAAACATAAAATAATAATGTGAACAAGATTAAAAATGTGATGTAATTTACAAAACAACTGTTGAACGAAAAATATTAAATTTTATATTTTACAGGAGAAATCCTAGAGAGGATTTAGGAAGATAGCATATTAATCTTGATTATTATAAGATATGTCTATATTTAAATTAGTCTAAATTACTGTTATCCCACATATACTTTCATCCCAAAATAGGATTATTTTATCCTATGTTTATAGGATTAAATTAGTTAAGTGAGATAAGTAATAACATGTAAAAAAAAACCAACCAAACATGGGATGACATGGGATTAGTTATCCAATCCCATGTCATCTCATGAACCAAACATACCCTTAGTAAAGTTTGAGAGATGTCTATCTTCACTTGGACTTTGAGATGTTTACCACCTTTCTCCTAATCTATGGTACTACCACATATTTGACATATGTAAATACTTCTCCACTTTTCTTCTAGCATCTTTAGTGATCTAGTGGAGTGGTAGGTTCCAAACTTGCATCCATATAGCATATAAGTAGAAAGATTTTTCGTTATATTCAATAACTTTAGACCGTTGCTGTAATGATAATAGTTGATTATCTACTAACCAAGGACTTCTTCCCAATACTCTTATTATGAGAAAGACCTTGAGTAATTTATTATCCATTAACCAAGGTATTTCTCGTACTGCTTTTTCCTTCTCAAATATAGAATCAATTGTAAATTGAAAAATATTCGTATAATACCCTACTTTACATATTCTTGGGATATCTAGGCATATAATTAATGAATTTGCTAAGACCTAGAAGTCAACATTCTCTTTCAACAATAATCATTCTAATTTAGCTTAATTGACACTCTCCACACACTTTTTTAATATTTCGAGTCTCTAGATTAGCCCCACCTCTTTCTCTCTCTCTTTGTCTATTGGACAAGGCAAACTTTTCCATGATTTCAAAAAGATCATCATCCTTTAGATGTACACAAAATTTTGGAGAAGCATAACCTTTTAGATAAGAAAATAGAACAATAGGATAGGTACAAGATGTTGAAAACAAAAAATGAAACAGAAAAAGAAGGTTTTGATTAGGGCAAATGAAAGTGAAATTTAAAGGTTAAAGATAGCATAAAATCAAGTATATTAATTTTATAAATCAAACATAGTAAATGGTAGTGAGTAAATGTTGTGTAATCAGACAACACTATAGATGTAAACCTATGTTCTCAGACTTGAACATGACTGGCCGGTCGAACTGGTTGGACCATAAACCAGCCAAGTATCCGGTCCCAGTTAAAAACTCAGAAAATGAGAAAAATTGGGTTCCAAAAGACCGACGAGCTTGTCTCCATTTTCATCTTCCTGATTTCAAAGCAACCCATTATGGCTTTTTTTGAACTCAAAACCTTTACCTCACTGTCAAAACCTTGCCCTTGTCTTGAATGAGTTACACTGCTTACAAAGTTCCGCTATTATAGTCATCTTGAAGCCATCAACAACATCCTCATTCTTGGTTTCTTCTGCTTTCTCTGCCAATTTCTTTGGATCAGATGGTCTAGATTTTGCCTTCTTTTGCTTGGGGTTGTTTAGGATTGTTTTTGTTTTCTTTTTGGGGGTTTCTGGGGTGCCATTTTCTTGCCTAGCTGAATTGCAGTGACCCTTGTTAAGGGCTCCACTGTGGTCCTTTTCCTTTGTGCCATTGAGTTTTTGCGAAAGAAGTTTTTGAAGATGAAAAGGCAAAAAGGCCAAGTGAAGAAGAAGAAGATGATGATGATGAAGAGATCGATTTCTTTAAAAAGTTTATTCTTTTTTTTTACTGGCTTTACACTTTTGAGGAATGAAGAGAAGTTTTATTGTTGTCCAATTGGGATAAAATTGTTAAAATTGTCTCTCATATTCTACAGAGTCATTTCGTTAACCCCCACAATGAAAACAGATCAATCTAATCCTTCCAAATTTAAGATAAGTCACTATTTATTTACGTATTAACATCTTTCCTCAAAATATGCCAACAAATTTGATTTGTAATTTTTGGCAAAATTTTGATGAATTTCTTTCAAAAAGTTTAATTTATAATAAAAATAATTATTTTATTTTGACTATTGCTTAGAATTTGTTACTGAATTAGGTGATTTTATTGCAGGAAAATACTCAACTACTTATCAGACCTTTGTGTGCAAATTGCCAAGACCAATCATTTTGTGACCAATATGCTAAAATTGAACCATGTGAGGCACCAAAATAATTAATTTAACAAGTAAAAGACTGAAAATAATTTTTAAGAAATGTGGGGAACAATTGTAGAAAAAAGGAAAAGTTAATAGGTAGATATAATATACCTATTATTTAAGAAAAAAGGATTATGTAAGAAATGTGGCTAGCTATGATTTTTTGGACTCGTTGACCTTTATTTACACTTGACTATAAAATTGGAAAAAGAAAAATTGGGTGGGTGTGTGTGTGACATATTTATGACGTCATTCAGTTCGACTCGAGTCGACTCTCAATCGAACTCATTGACACCTGACCCTAAGCTCAACCGAGTCGATACCTGATCCGAGTCTAAAAACATAGATGTAAACAAATTGAGTCAAGTTTGATTATTACCATAGATGAGCTTGACTCAACTTTAAATAGATATATTGGATCTCGAGCTCAAGCTCATCGAGTATGTAATTTTAGAGATCAAACTCGAATCAAGGCATACTCAAGCTCAAGTCAATTAATGCATCCAAACAAAATTCTATTGTTGTCTCTAAACTATATCAAATTTATAAAATTAGGCCCTCAATGGAAGCAGGTGGTGCGTATGAGGGTATGCATACAATTTATGAAATTTTATTTGCCTATTTATTTATTTACTTATTGGTGTTAAATAGACTTTTGTGTGATTAATGGAGTTACAAATTGTTAAAACCAAAAGGCAAAAGAAAGCTAGGAAGGCCTACTAGATAGACTTCAGAAATAGGGAGCTTGAGCTAGAAACTTGGAGTGAAAAGAAAAAAAACTTGAGTTATCATTCTTTGAGAGTGTTGAAAGCGAAGCTAGTACCTTAACAATGAATAATGTCAACACTTTACTTGATGAAGAAAACAAAAGAAAAATGAGAGAAAGGGCTAAAGTTGGTTAAGAGTAACTAGAGGAAAAACTTGAAGCACGAAGCTAGGCGCCGTTAGGGAAAATGGAAGCTTGGAGAAGCAACATTTAAGCTTGTGTTGGTAGGATACAATACCATTACCTTAAGTATTGATCCAAAACTTTTGAGTGATAGAGATTAGAAGCCAAAGAAAAAAGCAAGTGAAAGAAAGAAGGTGTTGCGAGAAAGTTGAAAGTATTCTAGGGTTGAATTTTTTTTTCTTAGTTTCTTGGTCACTTATGTATATTATTAAGTTAGCAAAAAGTATAATTAATAAGTGAGAACCTTACAATTATAAATAAGGAGTAACAATTGAATAGAAATTAAAAGATTCATAATTGAGAAAAATCGAAGAAATCTGGATAAATAGTTAGCTTCGCAACTTTGGAAAATTGATATAACTTGATGTGGGAAGGCCAAAATTAAGTGCCATTGATTGCGTTGAAAACTAGATTCAAAGAGCTTTCTAATGATGTAAATTTCTTGCTATGGTTCATTATATATAAAAACCAAATGATCTAAAAACTTAATTAGGTTTTGTACAATCTAGGGTTAGAAACTGACTAAATTTAGGTTAGCTTAGAATCCAAATTACCAAAGAATGTCTTCTAAAAATTTGTTGTATTCTGAATCTTTTTTGTAATTGTACCAATTTTATAATTTTTTGATAGAAATAGTTGGAGTTATACTGGTTTAGGTAAACATAGTACCTTAATCCATGATCAACCCATGACCTTCTGACTTGCAAATTCTCCCTTGCAGACTCATTTTGGGCATTTTGACGAGAATCCATGACCCTTACTTTGTGGACTCTTCTCTGCAGATTCTTCCATGTGGATTCTTTCAGGATATTTTGATGAGGACCCGTGACTCTCGATTCAGGACTTTCTTGTAGATTTCCCCATTGAGATTCATCTATGAAGGTTTACTACACCTTTCCAACATGATTTGATCCTTTTGAACCCCTCAGAACACTTGATAAGTGACGAATATTGGTGTGAAAATTGAGACGTCTTGGTAATAGTTAGAAGTAGCTATTAGTGCATGCAAGATCATGTTAATAAATATCCTAATTCAAAAGCAACTTTGAGCCTAATTGACAAGTAGTACATAATAATGAAGTTTATTTTTGAAACTTGAGTTTTAATACGGCATTGAATTAATTTTGAATTATGTAATGACTATCTTGTTCACTATATTTAGTTGCTTTTGATGTTTGAACGCACTCAGAAAGGGGAAGAAGTTTCACAAGGTTCTATATAGAGCTAGTGAGTGTCCCTATTTTAATTTACAAATCACTATATTGATGCTTTTATGGAGAAATATGATTGATTTGATATAACAGCTACGAAATTCTTCATTGGATTGACAAATGTATATTTAATTTTAAGTAGGATTTGATACTTGTGAATGTTTGTCAATTTAGTTGTCTACTTTAACACACTAGGGGAACTAGGCCATGCCATGCGTAAGTTAGTTTTGCCCCATCAGTGATGGGAGATATATAAGCTTAGGGGTGTATGTAGTGTTTATAGGGTATGCTCGAGTATTACCCTTGACATGATGTGGTGACTTGGCATGTATTGACATGTTTGATTAGGAGAAATGTGCTTGCTGGTAACCTGGCATGTTTGATTGGGAGCTATTAGCACAATGAAGATTTGTCCCAACACATATCAATTGAGACATGAAGTCCAAGAACTTCTAATGAAGTCCTTATATATTTACCCCTGTACAAATATATGTGCTTAATTTGTAATAATTAACTGTCTAGCTACGTGTGTCTCTTGCTAATGCTTTTACTTGTTCAATATCAATGTATTCTTTTATCATCAACTTGACTTTTAAAAAGGGATCTCATTGAATGTAAGCTCACACAATACATTTAAAATTTTCTTTTCCTTACAGATGTCTAAATTTACGCACGCGAAAAAGGAATTTACATAAAAATTTTTGTATTAGTAGTAGTTATAGAATGGTTGTATTTTGGGTTGAGATGGCTTGAACATGTATATATGTCTGATAATATATATAAATTTTACATTTGATTGTATTAGTTATTGAGCTAGCTGTTTATTTATAGTTAGACGTAATAAGAGTTAGGTAAGCATTTCACCAGGGTTTGGAGTTAGGCTTTGGTTAAGGTCATCACAGTGCAACAAGTGAAGCTTCAGCACATCAACTACGGTCTACTAACACCTCGTCGATGACAATGTTTTGTCTCAAAATTACATCATGTGACTTGTTTTTTCATGTGGATTACGAATCTCAAATAAGATTTGTAAAAATAACCAAAAAATGACAATTTTAGATAAAAAATAGCCATGATACCAGCAGAAAAAATAGCCATGATGCCAGCAGAAAAAATAGCCATCACTAAAAATACTAAGATTCAAAGTTTTTAACACAAGTAGAATTGTCAATCGATTAGTGTTAGATAATCTCCAATTGATTAGTGCAAAAAATGGCTCTTTTTTGCTCCAATATCATATGGTGTTGTGTGAAGACAACAAAGTGAGGCTGAGAGTGAGAGAAGCGGAGAAAAGGAAATGGGAAAAGAGAAAGGAGAGAGAGAGAGAGAGAGAGAGAGAGAGAGAGAGAGAGAGAGAGATTAGAGAATATGCAAAGCAGAGAGAGATAGGAGAATATAAATATTTTTATTATTTTATTCATGTTATAAAATTACTAAATAATTCCCTGTTATTTAATGTTATAGAATTTATGTAATTTGTTCAAAAACTATTTGTGTGTGTGTGTAGGCTCGAATAGCTTGATGATAACTCCAACATAATACTCAAATACTCAAGATTATATTGTCAAGTATAATGAGCTCTTCAAAGCTCAATTTAGATTTGGTCAACTCTAAATTCAACTGTTGGACCTCGAGTAACTTGGTTCATTACTACCCCTAGACAATGTATGGTGTAGACACCAAAGTTTGACACACCATTTACTTTCAAACATTGGAGAGGTGTTTTTTATTTTTGGGGTCAAATTTTAAATTTTCAATAATCTCGGGGGGTAAAATAGTAATTTTATCCGTAAATATTTTTCCATTAGTTTTGGGGGTGTTTAAATTCACATTTTACTTTCATACATATTTTTAATTTTATGTGATTTTTCCAAATTGAATTGGTATTCTTTTTATATTTTTTGGCCCAAGGGCAAAATCGTCATTTTACAGTCTAAATTCATTTCTGTCAAATTTTGAACCGTAAATTCATTTTTCTAGTGTTTTAAGCCTATTTTTAATTTTTGGTAATTTTTTTTGAAATCAATAGCTATTTTTTGTATATTTTCGTTATTCAAGGACAAAATTGTCATTTCACATTCTAAATTCATTTTTTACTAATTTTTGGGTCTCAAATTCATTTTTAGGTTTTTAAGCATGTTTTAAATTTTTTTCTAATTTTTTTTAGGGTGAATTTCTATTAACAAATTTGTTACTTACATTTTTCTTAATTTTTTCATTTTTGTAAAAGAAAATAGATTTTTAAAGATAAAATTGTAATTTTGGTAGTTAAGGGTGTTTTGGTCTTTTAGCCATTTCTTGGAGGTTAAGACTTGAGCACTATAAATACCCCCACTTGGGGATTTTAAAAAAGGGAGAAGAAAATAAAAAGTCTAGGGAGAGTTTTGAGTTTTTTTTTTTTCATTTCACCAAGAACACTAAGAACACACACTTCTTTTTTTACACACATCTTCAAGTTTTCACACACCACACTAAGAACACACACTTTTTTTTACACACATCTTCAAATTTTCACACAAGAACACCAAGAACACACACCACACATCTTCAAATTTTCACACAAGAACACCAAGGACACATACTACTCACTCTCTCTCACACACACTACACACACTAATCACTCTCTTTCACACACTACAGACACTAATCACTCTCTCACACACTACACACATTAATCACTCTCTCTTGCACACTACACACACTAATCACTCTCTCACACACTACACACATTAATCACTCTCTCTTGCGCACACATCCCACACTCAATTTCACACAGTCACGCCACTACATACACAAACACATAATCACACAAACACAGTCATTCATACACATACACACTGATTCCACACACAATTTCACACACATCACAGATTCACACTCACACACTACTCACGCACAGAGACACACATACTCATACAGTCCACAAACACACACACAAACAGCTTCACATACACATAGTTCATTTCACACAATCTCCCATAAACGCACACAACACACACGAAGACCAAAATTTCAGTTCTTCATTCAACCTTACCAGGCTCCTTTTGTATAACCTCTACCACCAGTTAAACCACTATAAACTACCAGGATCACCCCAAGCCAACCACAAAACAGACCCACGACCCCCTCAGCTTCACAAGGTCACCATAACCTCAACCATAATCAGTTCCAATTTTACCATAATCAAACCACTATCACCACCCAAGTGCCCCTCCCTTGTTCTACAAAGCAAGACCAATCAGAAAATCAAACCCACAATCACAACTAAACCACCAACAACTGCCCTAAACAACCTCCAAAACAATTCCAAACACCAACTCTTACAACACAGGCAAACACAAATTCACGCACATACAATTCACACAAGCATTCACACACACACACATAGAATCCACACACAGACATCCACATTCCTACATACAATCAGACAGAATTCACACACACATGCACAAACACGCCATCAGACATTTCTCACACACTACACTCACAGATTTGAGCATACACAAGCACACCATAGACACACAAGCACTCACAAGCAACCAGAATTTCACACACGCACCCAACACAGTACCCCAAAGTAGCTTGAAACTATCAAGACAACCTCACAAACAATGCCCAAAACGGAATTCACAGCCACATCACCAAAATCACTATACAATCAGTCACATAAACCAAATACAATGTCCATTCACCTCCACCGTCTGAACTCACAACCCAAAAATCAGTTCATCAGTAATCACCAAAAATCCCAGGCACCACCAGTTTCCAAACCTGCATAAACAATCACCAGACTATCTTCATTCCGGTTGGAAAACATCACTACTGCAATTCCCCCAAACCACGTAAACAGCAAATCAAACTTAGCTAGCACTTCCTCCCTCAAAACAACGACGCAATAACAGTCCAATTCCACTGATAATGGCTCAACAACGTCTCACCACCGTCACGAAGCAGCTCCAACTCCAACTATCGTTCCTCCTCTGCCTCTCATCACCACCTACAACCAAGCCACACCCAAATTAGCTACCCAACTGTCATTCGGCCACCACCACCGATTGCCCTCTGCCACCGTGACCACCATCAACTAGACCACCACAAACCATACCCCTGCAATTCCCACAAATCATCAAACTATAATCCGCAACAGGTCAACCACAACATTACCAAACCAGGCTACGACCTGCAACAACCACCAAAGCCACGACAAACCTTCATCTGCCAACAATATCCACAACCTCCATCGACCCGAATCTAGGTAACTCTCGCCTTGTTTTTTTAGTTCCTTTTGTTCAATTGGTTAATCAATGAAATTCGTGGGGAAGAGTTTATGACTTGTGAAGAATTGTTCTGGGGGTTGAAGAAGGAACGGATTCAGAGTGAGAATCAGAGAGAGCTGCTGGAGAAGAAAAAATAAAAGACTAAAGAGAGAAAGGGGAAAACAAAGACGGACCAGAGAAGAAAAGAAAAATGGAGAAAGAGAAAGAAGGGGGAGGAGACGGAGAAGAGAGACAGAGGGAAAGAAATGCACAAGGTGAGGGGAGCTAGAATAAAAGAAAGATGCAAGGGGGGTGTTCGGAGAGCAAGAAAAGACCAGAACGGAGAAGAGAGAGAGAGGGAGAGAGAGAGAAGATGATGGAGGGGGTGGGGTATTTTATTGATCTTATTTATTTTTGCTTTTGTCTTGGTTTTAATCTAATAAAATATGTATAATTGAATTTTAATTCTAGTTTAGTTTGTAGTTTTGAGTTAATAGTTAATTGTGTTTAATTAGTCTAATTTAACTTTTATCTTAACACATTTTATTTTTGTATTCTAGTTTAGTGCTCATTTTAATATATTTTATTTACCTCCTAAACTCTTTTATTTTTTTATTTTATTTTATTTTATTTTTACTTTTTACAATTAACTCATTTAGAGTAGTCCCTCTAAATTAGAGTGATTTTATTTCATTTTAATTTATTTTATTAAGTCCTTTTAATTACAGATTGCCCCCTCATTGCTTAATTGTTTTCAATTAGGTCCGTATTAATTCACGTCTGTACCCCATAATTGTTGAAATTCCATTAGTGTCCCTTACTTAGTTCTAGTTTTACAATTGAGTCCCGTATTTGCTTAAATTTGCAATTTGTGCCCCTAGTTTGCTAAGATTTATAATTTTACTCCAATTTGTCAATATTTTTATATTTCACATTTTTACTTATTTATATCGCGATACCTTGACTCGTGTGTTCATTTTCTTAAGCATTTGTACCGGATTTTCGAAAAGGTATCCCTACTACTTGTTAAATTTTCTTTATGTGCTCCAATATGCTCCAATGTGATTTTATGCATTATTTTTATTATTATTTGTTTATTTCTTATTTTATATACTTGTTGCGTATATAAGTAGTTAATTTGTTTAATTTGGAATTTTTATTATTTTGAAAAATATAATATTTTGTATTTAGCTAGTCAATGTAATAGTTAGGTTATTTTTCTCATATTTTAGCAAAAATTGTGTAATTATATAGAAAATGTAATAGATAGGGCATTTTCAATTTCCCCCTTAAATTGTAAATTAAGCCCCCCGGTGTAATAGTTAGGGTTTATTTGCTTTTGCGTGCTTATGTGTTTATTTCTTTCACCGCTTTCCTTAGGATTTTTGCATCTAGAATATTATGCTTATGTGTTATGTGCTCCTATGTGATCTTATATGTTTTTATATGTTTAATTTGCTTTTAATTCATGCTTTAATGTTTAATTCATGATCTATGTATTCCGTCACTACACTAGTCCAACGCTAGTTATGGCTTCATTCTTTTCCGCTAGTCCAACGCTAGTGGGATTTTTTAGAACGAGCTAGCCCAACGCTAGACCTTTAGGACATTTTAGTGTCAGGTACACTCGTGTGCATTTTCACATCTCATTTCACACACTTAGTTTTCTTTCCATTTGGCATTATTTTTATTATTATTCTTATTCTTATTATTATTATTTTGGCACATCTTTAAATGCATGACATCTAGGTAGCATCTCACTTAGAATTTAGGTCATTTTTGTGTGATCTGACTAGAAATAGTCGCCTACTCACGTGGGAAGCGGTGGCGTACAGGCTGTTCCCCCCTCCGTGAGTAGAAATATTCAGTCACGAGTTATTAGTCCCCCGTACTCGTCATATTGCATATCTACCTTCTTTCTTCACTTACTATACATTATTATTTTATTTTCTTTTTGCATTTCATTTTGCATTCACACTCGTGACTCCCTCGAGGTCTTGACTCGGGTTTTGCAATTAATGCGATAATTCCGACCAAGCATCTACGGAACATTTTGACCCTCCCGGTATTCACATTTAGACTTAGGATTTGCATTCATTTAGACACATCCAAAACGTGATAGAATTTAGGATTAATTTAGGAAAATTTGATTAAACCTCACAACTAGCCTAGGCTAAGTAGAAAGGGTGCCTTAGGCGTGAGCCTTTGCCTTCCCTTTCTTCAAATGTGACTCCTGAACCTTTTTCTCTCGTTTTTCGTAGACTGGAGTCGAAAAAGGGTTTTAAAATATTTTTTCTAAAATTTTTTTATTTTTGTTTTGTTAAACAATTGTTCGGGTGACTTGGTACACCCTAACTCAGTACCAAGTGGCGACTCTATTTTCTAAAATAAAAACCCTTTTTCAAAAATTATTGGCCAAATCTGTTGTACTTTTAGTCCCGGCCTTGTTTTCTTTTAAAATACCATTTTTTCTTAAAATACACTTTTTTACTAAATTTTGATTTTTTCTCACACACGCACGGTTTTTTCTAAAACTTTTATTTTCGAAAGGGTCACCGAGACCGGACCGTCTTTTCGGACGCGACAGTCAATGACCCTACTAGCACCCTTTGCCCACGATTTTTTAGGAAGCGACACATGGGCTTGACTAAATAGAAATAATTCAGTGTGGAGATGTAATGACTAATGGTAGATTTTATACTAAGGGGACATTTAATAAAATTGAAGTCTAAAATCTAAAGTTTGAATTCTGAAATTTAAGTATTGAAAGTATTAAGTTACTGAATTGATAAAGTTATATCTATTTAATAACTAATTGAATTTAAGTAGTGAATTTAAATATCTTGCATTTTAAAAATAATAATTTTATCTTAAAATAATAAAACAGTTTAGAGGTACTATGTATGGGTGAGAGAAATGGAGAGATAAAGAACGTGTGTTTGTGTGAGAGATAAAGTGAAAGTGAATTTATATGTGTAAGAAAATATGTATGTGTGAAAACGTACGTACATAAAAGAGAGAGTATGCAAGTGTGTGAAAAAAGAAACAATCTATGCATATATGTACGTGAATGAGAGAAAGAGAGAGCGTGTGTGTGTGAATGTGCGAAAAAAATAATATTTTTATACGTGTGTATGCGAGAAAGTGTGATTGTGAGTATGAGAAAAACCTGTGTGGTGAGAGCATTTGTGTAGAAGAGAGAATGTGTGTATTTGTATCAAAGTGTAAATGTGTTTGAGACTGAGCGTGAGAGTGAAAGTGCGTTTGTGAGGGAAAATATGCATGCGATAGAAAGAAAATCTATGTAGTTGCATGTGTATAAGAGAAAGAATGCGTGTGTATGCTTGCAAGTGTGAATGTGTGTGTGAGCAATAGAGAAATAGCGTGTTTGTGTATGCATGCGTATGTGTGAGTGCGTGCGTGCACGCACAAGTGGGTGTATGTGCGTGTAAGATGAAAGATTACACTACATGTATTTAACAAATTAATGAAAAATTATTACTTAAAAACTTGTATACAAATGAAATAGTGACTAATATGTTAAGTGGTAAAGAAATTTTATTACTAAACATGCTGAATTCAAAAAGTTCTTAATCCATTAATTTTTAATATTAATTTGAATGATCAAACACCCTCCTAAATAATAAGGAATTCAGTGGGGAGATATAAATAAGCAATGGTGGGTTTGGATTACTAAATAGTAAAGAATCTAGGAGGGAGATGTAATAACCAATGGTGGATTACTAGGCAGTGTTAAATACCTTGAATAAGAAAGGTTTGGGATTTAGGAATTTTGAATTTTAAAGGGGTTCAAAAGTTATTTTTTTAAAATTTTCAAAAATTCATAAATTTTTTAATTCGAGTAAACTCCACAAGAGAGTGAAGCTTCCTACAAAGGGTAGATTTTCTCTTCACATAGTTAATTGACTAAAATTAAAGTCCTGAGACTCTCAGAACTTAAATAAAAAAGTTGGAGGACTTTTTTGAGTAATTTTCCCATATGTAACATGTATATTCAGTTACACATGATCTAAGTTCTAGTTCTGCTCATTTGATTTGCTTTGATTTGATTTGCCCCAATTCTTTTTTTATTTTTATTTTGGCTCTAGAATATTCTACCCGAACTTTCTCTAGAAAGAAATAAAAAATTAAAAAAATAAAAAAAATCCTCCCTCCCTTTAATTATTCACGGGCTCTCTTTTCCTCCTCTTTTCCTTCGTGTGTTTTACCAAGAACGAACCCACACCTTCTCTCTCTCTCTTTTTTTTTTTCTTTTTGTAAAAAAACAATAATCCCAATTCCTCCCTCAATTTGCAGAACACACCCCCACCCCACGCACCCCCATACACCGCCGTTATAAAAACGCACACAAACCCTAATAATAACACGCACACTGCATATATACATACATTTGTTCGTATGTATATATATCCGGGTGAGGCCCCTCTCCCGGCATTCTAGGTTTCATGTCTTCTAAAAACGACGACGTCTGGCACTCTCCCTTTTCCCAAAGACGAACCCTAGACTTCCTGCTCTCCCCAAAACGTCTGTGTTTTCTGCTTGATGGCTCAAGCTGTAATTTATCTCTGAGCGTTTTGACCTGCTCGTCTTTCCAAAAATGACTGATCAAACGGTTTGTTCTTTTTTGTTTTTTTTCCTGTTAATTATGTAATAATTGATGCTTTTATTTTTTGTTTAATGGTAGAAATTGGGGAAATTATTGAGCTATTAAGCGATTTAGGCGTTTTAGTATAATTTATTGTCCTTATTTTTGGCATTGTTCTGGGCATTTAATGGAATGTAATTAAATGCTGACCATTTACGCCAAATCGAGTTTACTTTTAAGCG
The DNA here is from genome assembly GCA_024721245.1 of Mitragyna speciosa. Classification (NCBI taxonomy): domain Eukaryota; kingdom Viridiplantae; phylum Streptophyta; class Magnoliopsida; order Gentianales; family Rubiaceae; genus Mitragyna; species Mitragyna speciosa. Next base: position 13,913,758 of record CM045565.1, on the reverse strand, counting down.
GAATTATGATTTGAGGGAGGTATCGATAATAAATGTAGACATTAAAGTTGTTAATTTTGTCTCTTGTGCTAATTACAATGCTGAATGTGGATTATCAGTATTTTGTGTGCGTACTCTCAAAATAAAAAGTAAAAAGAAAGGGAAAAATAAATTGCTGTTTGGAAGCTGTGGATTAACTTTTGTTCTAAATAGTTTTAATTTTATCCTAAAGGGTATGTCTTGATTGCAAACTTTGTTTTGTTAATTTATAGTTGTGTAAAAATTGGAAAGATCGGCATTTGAATGAACTATTGTATCACTTTTTGATGTCCAGGTTGGAGTCTAGTCCTCTAATAATAAGGTTTCTTTTTTAATGTGATAGTACTATTTTGTTAAATAATTGGTTTCCATGAAAGTACGTCAATCACTCAGTGTTTTTTGTTTTCTCATAATTGAGAATTTGTAAATCTCCGTCAAGTTTTGTTCTGTAATTATAGCTTGGGGCCTTAATAGGTTGGCTGGTTTATTATTCTGAACCCCCTTCCATGGTAGTATTTGAGTAAGTATCTTCTTTGGCTGTGTCATTATGCAATCTAAATTTGAAGAGCAGAATTTGTGGCTTCAAAAGATGTGATGTCTTTCATTTACTTCATTTGGAAATGATAAGCTGGTCATAGTCATTTGTTATCCAATGTGTGACATTTGGTCTTCTTTGTTTAAAAAAATTTTGCAAGGACCAATGCCATCCGACAGCAGAGAGAAATTGTTAATTACACACTCTGGTTAATCGTACATGACAATTAGACTGTCTATTGACTATTAAAAGTTGCATTATCAAAATAGATGTTTGATTGAGTGAGATAAGGAATTCTGTTAAATGTAATAATTTAGAAGCATGCTTGAGGTGTAATAGTTATTATTTATTTTAATTTGCATCCGAATATGCGGTGTTATCAAGCACTTTTCTTGCCAGAGCTTTTAGAAAAAGTGCTTAGTTATGTTGTTTGGAAGCATACTTGCTGAAGTGCTTCTTGTTAGTGTGTGGTTTTGATTTTTCAGAAAAGACTTGTATACTTATTTTAGGTTTAAGTTTGTGATCAAAAGGGTCAAACTCTGTTTTTAAATTATTTATTAGATGGAAAACCTATCTCTAAGACACCGATTTTGAGCTTGTAAGTACTGTGACTGCTTTTTACTCCAAAAGCTCTACTGCTAATTATGGGATGATATAACACCCTCAAAACGCCTTTACATTCTGGATGTATTTTTCTAGCAGAAGCACTACAACCTGAAATGGACACCTAGTGTTTGGAGCAGTTTATTATGTCTGAATTGTATGTTTCTAAAATGAAGCAAGATTTATTTCAGCTGATTATTCTGGAGTTTTGTTTCTTGAGGTGTCAAATTGACAAGTTAGCTATTTAATTCTTTTCTAACTTACTTTTCCATGTTCTTTTGCTAGAAAGAATTGTACTTGGTTGATATACTTGAACTGCTAAAACTCTATCAAATTGCAAATTATAAGACTTCCTGGAAGTGGACATATACCTTATTGTGTTGGCTTGGTGGTTCAGTATGGCTTTAACGTTTGTGTGGGGAAGTTATAAAAATTAGTATATTTGATGGTAAAAGAAAACATATGACGTTTACGAATAACCCATGGGTTCAATTTATTGGAAAATTACTTGCTTCAGTCTTTGCAACACTATTTAATTTGAAGTTTAGAAGGGAATGAGTTTGAAAGTTTCCATATAAGTCTTTCTCCACTTTTTGCATTTATAGCACAGAGGTTCTTGATACAGTCTAAACTTGAGTATTAGACAGGTGTAATCCTAGTACAGGTTAGAACATCATATCTGTTCATATTTTATTCAGGAGACATTTATAAGTGGGTGATGTGGAATCAACTATGCTAAATTGTTAGGTTGCAGAGCACCCTACTTTATTTTTTGCATATGTGATGAACAATAACAATAAGAACTTTTTTTTTTGTGACAAATTTTCATTAAAGGCGCCAAGGGGGGAAATAGAGGCAATATAGATTTATTCGCAAATTAAAATTTTCCCATGTAAATGCTTTATGTATTTTTGTCGTGCAGATTTCCATTGTTTACATATTCATATTTCTTGTTTTCATCATCAGGTGCTTAGTTTTGGATCATTTACAGAAGATGAGATTAAATCCTTGCAAAGCCAGCCTGTAAAAGATGCTGTAGAAATTACATTTGGTTCTTTGGATTCTGTGACTTTACGATCTGTGGGCATTTTCAGTACTCAACAGACAGATCTCTACTCTAAAGATTTTCAGTCATTGAAGCTAGATAATAAACAGAATGATCACAAGTCTGTTTGCATTGTGGAAAATGTTTCAAGGTCGGGTCTGACAGGTTCCAAAAATGTGGAGGCAAATGGAAACACCACCTCCAAAGTATATTCTGGCCACCACATTAGTACAGAAAGCTTGAAACAGAGTCAAGGAAAACTAGCTGAATCTTTTAGTTCTAAAAGTATTTCGGCTTTGCCAATTTATTCAAATTTAAAGCAGCATGTCCCTGAGACTCCGACTCAAATGTCTTCTTCGTCTGGAGATGTTGCTTTGGTTAATCTGCCAGAAGCAGGTGACCATCTGGATTCCAAGGTGAATGTTGATAGGGCATCAAATGGACCTGGTGCAACTACTAGGCTATTGCTACCTCGAGGATTATACAATCTGGGGAATTTATGCTTCTTGAATGCAACTCTTCAGGCACTTCTGTCATGTTCTCCATTCGTTCAACTCTTGCAGGAGCTTAGATGTCGTGATATACCTGAGGTAACATGCAAGCTGGATGTGATTTTATTTTTCTGACAATCTGTACAATCAATCAATTGATAATTTAACACCCTGAGTGTAATTTTTTTTTGTTTCCACTGTTTTGTTTTCTTACCATTTTAGATTGGGTACCCGACATTACGTGCATTTGTTGAGTTTGTCTCTGACTTTGACATCCCTCCTGATTCAAGCGCAAGGAGAAGAGAATCGGCGGTTTTGGAAACTGGTCAGCCTTTGCGCCCTATCATGTTTGAATCCATCTTGAAAACGTTTACTCCAGACATTCCAAATTCTTTGTCAGGCAGGCCAAGGTTTGTGGATGTTCCTGTTTGCCATTTTCTGTTTTGATAACTTTGTTTCAGTCGTTCTTTAGAAGATAAGCAAGAAATGCTGTCTTCATTTTGGTTTCTCCTGTCTTCCACTTCATAGATGCCACTATGGCCATCCTTTTTACTTTGTCAAGATGTGAAGGGAAGTATTCAGTAATTCTCTGATACAGTCTATTTGGTAACAGCTGGGGACATCAAGCAAATACTCAAGTTTAATCTATAAAAAGGCAGAACTTTTACTTTTATGCTTTTGATTTGTGAACTTGCCTTGATAAATTGCTCGATTAGCTTTACATTTCACACAGTGGCAGATGAGCTGTTCTCAATGCATCTTTCTTATACTTTGCTTCCTTTGTTTTGGTTCTGTGGTGAAAGACACTACCTGTTTTACTGCAATTGCTCAATCCATTAAAGCACTATTAAGTGAATTCATGTACTATATGCGGGTTTGAAGATATCAGGTATCTCATCCTGAAGAAATTTACACTTTATTCTTGAGCAAACACAAATGTAGATACATGTTATTTCATGCGTATTAAAATGTACCTTGTGGCTCCTTGTGAGTTCTTTGTCAGTTTATTTGTCAAAATTTCCTTACAACGAATCTACATTGACTAGCCTATGATTTGGAAAGAGATAGTGTATTTGATTTATGTCGATAAGAATTCTGTTGATTTGCTTGTCCCTGAAAATATTTTATCGCCTAGGTGCCATAGAGAGTTTCAATTAAAAAACATGAATGATATTGATAGAAATTCAGCATTTTGCACCAAGAACAACTGCATTCAGTTTTTGGACAAAAAGAAAGATCTTAATAAAGATTGAAAATATTTGGGGTCAAGACAGAAACAACTACCCTCTTTTGTGGGGATTTTTTTCCCAACTCAAGCAATTTATGACGTGTGCGTTTCTGAGTACGGATTCTCTTTTTCCGCTTGTTGTCCTGTAATGCTTTTGGGAATAATCAGTCTTAAGCTTTTGTTGTGCTGTGATTTTGTAGCTCAAATTTTGTTCTGCATGCTAATTGTGAAAGGGCTATCTATGCCTTAGATAATTGTGATTTAAGAAGTTTTATATTAGAAGAAAAAGAGAAATAACAAGAAAAAATAGCACAGGAGAAATGGGAAAATTTCAGGCAGCGATGTTGATTACAATAATAATGGTGAACCGCACCTTGGCGGCTCCATTTTTTTGGGAAAATGTTAATGTTTTGGGGGAAAATGTCTTTCTCATAGTTCATGTTTTACAATTGAATTGATGATTAGTGATGTAGGACAAGATTGAAGTGATCTTTCCTACAAACGCAAGCGGAAGATCAAAAGGGATTGGCACTGTTCACGGATGAACAGTACGTGAATAGTAATGCGTGAACAGTAACGAGGGTGATAAGAAAGAAGAAGAAAGAGGAAATTAGGGAAATCTGAAGAAACAAAATTAACAAACTAAAACAATAAACTGAAATTTTATTAATCAATCTTTCTCTCTCTCTCTACTAGAATAGCCTAATAACAAAGGTATTTATAAACTTATGAGTTACCTAAAAGAAAGAAATCTATTATAAGTAGAATTCCTATTTCCTAAGAAAACAAAACACTTATAGAATATTCCTATAACAACTCTAACTCTAATTAGTTACCTAACATCATTGAATAACTAAATAAAATAAAAACATAGTTGCTGGAAAAATTCCTGCGAATATGTAAAAGACTAAAATACCTAAAATATCCTTAGATCTAAAATTCAAAATAATACTTTTAAGACAACTAATACAATACAAAGTTGAAGACAATTATGAAAAGCTTTAATTTTGATTTTCCAGCCATTTGTTGACTGCATCATTCTCCCTCGGTTGGAAAAAACTCGACCTCGAGTTTTGAAGTAGTGCAGAATAAAAATCCCAAAGATCAAAAACGTCATCCACGAGATAGATGCATAGGCTCCATCATAGAAGATTTTCTGTCCCTTTGCTATACGTAGCAACAAAGAAACTTGATTCTTCGTAGTCTGAACAATGTTAGTCTCTCCAAAGACAAAGTCAACTGCTGGAGGGAATAGAATGGAAATTGCTTCTTGACTTTGCTCTTGGACTTGTACCATTTGTGATGTAACCACAATCTCTTTCATCTGCTTTGGTGCAACAGGTTCATTAATTTGGATGAAATTTTGATGGACAGCCAAATTATTATCATGAAAGGGCTTGTTTGGAGGGGTAAGAATAGGCAAATCACTTTCCTTGGGGGTAGGAAGTTCTTGATGTTTACTATTGTTGCCTTGGAATATTGGTTCAGAAACTTGTTTAGCAACAGGTAGTGTTGGAGAACTAGAAGGAGTTGATGGGACATATTGCATATTAGAACTCATAACCTGAAGATCTGGAATGGGAAAGGCTTCAATGGGTTGTCTCCCAAGCAATAAAGCTTCAATTCGGTCAAGTCTACTAGGCATGCTGACCAAGGGATCAATAGAGGATTGCAAGGCATCCAATCTTCTATTAATATCTTGCACTTCATCCTTTAAGAAAGCAACATCTTTTTTGGTACTCTCATAGTCTATTGATAAAGCTTCAAATCTTGAAGATAATTCTGCGTTGGTAACCATAATTATAGATGAAGAAAATATGGTTAATCAAGAGGAAGAAAGTTTGGGCTCTGATACCAAACTGATGTAGGACAAGATTGAAGTGATCTTTCCTACAAACGCAAGCGGAAGATCAAAAGGGATTGGCACTGTTCACGGATGAACAGTACGTGAATAGTAATGCGTGAACAGTAACGAGGGTGATAAGAAAGAAGAAGAAAGAGGAAATTAGGGAAATCTGAAGAAACAAAATTAACAAACTAAAACAATAAACTGAAATTTTATTAATCAATCTTTCTCTCTCTCTCTACTAGAATAGCCTAATAACAAAGGTATTTATAAACTTATGAGTTACCTAAAAGAAAGAAATCTATTATAAGTAGAATTCCTATTTCCTAAGAAAACAAAACACTTATAGAATATTCCTATAACAACTCTAACTCTAATTAGTTACCTAACATAATTGAATAACTAAATAAAATAAAAACATAGTTGCTGGAAAAATTCCTGCGAATATGTAAAAGACTAAAATACCTAAAATATCCTTAGATCTAAAATTCAAAATAATACTTTTAAGACAACTAATACAATACAAAGTTGAAGACAATTATGAAAAGCTTTAATTTTGATTTTCCAGCCATTTGTTGACTGCATCAATTAGTCTTCTATTCATTTGTCCTGGAGAAGGAATATTATAGATTCTTCTATAGCTTTCTAATGGAAAACCTTTATGGTTTCTTGAGCTCTTTCACAAGGATGGAAAAACTCTTTGGCTCCATATGAAGGATAGAAAAATACACATTTGATGCTTGAAGACTTGATTTCCAGTCTGCATGCATTACTTTTTAGTGCAATCTTTTAATGAACATAAACGCATTTTAAAGTTTGTTGATTTCTTAAGTCTGTCACAAGGATGGAAAAACACCTAAATTATGCTTGAAGACTTGATTTCCTGTATACATACATGATTTTTTGCGCAATGATTTGTTCTCTCAACTTTTTATTTCTTAGATTGAGAAAGCCCTTATTATTTAGCATTGCCGTTTTTAATCAAACCTTCAGTGTTATAACTCATCTATTTGTTACTCTAAGTGGATGGAGTGTATGAATTAAACATGGGCGTGTATAAATCATTTCTGGATTTTTAGTTGTAGTCCTTTTATGATATCCATTTTGATTGGTTTCCATTTTTATGGCTGTTTATTTTTTCTTCTGGCTTTTCAGACAAGAAGATGCACAAGAGTTCCTTAGTTTTGTTATGCATCAGATGCATGATGAATTACTAAAACTAGATGGTCACATTTCGAATGGAAATGGGTTAAACTCTTCTTTGGTATCATCAATTGAGGAGGGTAATGATGATGATCACTGGGAGACAGTTGGGCCAAAGAACAAAACTGCAATTACAAGAACACAGAGCTTTGTCCCATCAAAGTTAAGTGCCATTTTTGGAGGCCAACTCAGAAGTGTTGTGAAGGCAAGAGGTAGGTTATGTTTGCTCTAGTATAAGGCTTTGTGCTTTTTTTCTTTTAGCCCTTATGATTCAACAGTAGATACTACCTTGGATGCTTTCTTGATTCTAATTCCTTGTTGTGACTTTTCTTTTACACTCATAGGTGCTCTTGTGAAATCGTTTTGTGCTAAGTTTTCTTTTTTCCTCCCTGGGTAAAAAGGGTTATGATCTTCATTTATGTATCAAAGTGTCATTAAAGAAAATATTAAGGGAGATCAAGATCGCCAATATATCGGGCAATCTTATTATTTTTTATTATATTCCATAAATTTCTTGGACTTTGTAAAAAGAGGGCAGTTAGGATCTTCTCACCTGAAAAGGGGAAATGAGACTTCAGGATGATAATGCCAAGTTACACTTTCTTGGTATAGTGAAAACCAAAGGGCTAGCTACTTGTCTTCGTGTTTTAATTGATCTATGTCTGTGCAAGACATATGCTGCTTTCAATCTCTAGGTGGTGGGCTGAGAAATGGGCACATTGGAGTTCGCATCTCATGGTTTTATGAAGACACTTCTGCTAGTGGATATTTCCCGTTATCTCCTTCTTTCTTCTTTTTTCTCAGATTTGTCTGGTTTCACCTTATGAACTTAACAACTGAATATTGTATACACCCTTAACTTGCTAATCCTATATTTGGAAAATGAAATTGCACGACATTGTGGATGCTGTTGTATGTAATTTAAAGTTATTGAATGAAAATGGCCTGTAAACTTAGTTAAAGTAGGAGATTCGAAATAACGGTTTCGGCCATTGTCATTGCTAATGCACGCCTTTGTTATATGTAATTTAAAGTTGTTGAATGAAAATGGCCTGTAAACTTAGTTAAAGTAGGAGATTTGAAAAAATGGGTTTTCGGCCATTGCCATTGCTAATACATGTCTTTGTTGTATGACATTAACAGTGAAGTCCTCAAAGTTGGTGGGATTTTCTATTGATTCTGTGTGTTGTCTGTAGTCTTGCTAAGTATTTGATGAAGCTATTGGAAATAAGTGATTGAATTAAATAAAATGTGTTCTATAGTGTTGTTTATCTCTCTCTCTCTCTCTCTCTCTCTCCAGTCTTTAATTAGTGGAACCTGTAGAATTGCTACCTGGGTTTAGATTATGTATTTTTTTTTTTTTTTTTTGGGGGCCGGGGTTAAAGGTGGAAGGGAACTTTTTCATGGAATAGAATCTGACTCTAATTATAGATCTGGTTAGTGGTGACTGTTTTGTTTGTTTGGATCTGAAACAAATAGTTTTTGGATTGGGTATCAAATCTGCTTTGCATCTTACTGATCATAAACTGGTTCTGTGGCATGCATTGTTTTTAAGCCAAGGGCGATAGAAGGGAAATATATTTTATGTTTACTTTTTTCTAGTTCTTGTTACCAATTTCATTTTAGTGAGTGGTTCTGTTATGTGTCTACAAGGATTCATTTTCACCCAATATATGTGAAAGGTAAACCAACATCAATGCGTATGTATTGAATATGTAAAGAACTTCATAATAATTGACACACAAACAGGTTGCTGCCAAAAAAATATCAAGGTTTCTTATCTTGCTGTACGAGAATGAGCTTTATTTAAGGAACCAGTGGAGCACATCGTACAGGAATTTTTAAATAAAGACCCAAGCTGCTTTAGGATTCTGTGTACTCCACTGAAAGCCCTGTTATTTTTCTCTCCATAGAGTCCAAAAGATGCAAGAGAGTTGCAGCATCCCATAGTTTAGACTTTCTTTTTCTTCCTTGTGTAGAAACTCTAGCTTTACAAGTGGCTGCTTTCATTTTGTGGCATTATCCACTTCACCGGTTATAGAGAAAGTTTACCCCAACACCCTTGCAACATCACAAAGCAATGGAATTTTGTTTGTTGTCTTTTCACTGTTATGGATAATAAGCTACTAGTCACGTAGACCTTCCTCCATTTCCTCAAGTTGTCACCTGTTAGAATACCTTCATCAGCTTCCCCTGCAAAGAAAGCTACCTACATTTTGCAGCAGTTCCCCAAATTTGCTTTCAAGGGAACTCTTTTGGTGGTTTGCATAGAAAAAATGGACTTCAAGGTTGATTTCTTTTTGTCTAGGGGTGCACACGGGTTGGATATCTGACCTGCGAGGGGTATTTTTTGACCCGCCTCGCTAATGTGGATCAGGAAAAATGTGACTATCCGCATGTAAAAATATCGGCATGTTCGGATATCCGTTTTATCCTACCCATATCCGCATTACTAACACCTTTTTAAGTTTTAACTGGTGGTTGGGATTTATCATTCATAAAGTCAAGCAATACTATCCAATTTTCTTCAGGTTACATTCTTTTATAATATTACTGTCATATAAACAACCAAAAAGAAATTTCGGAGACTATTTTAATATTTGAAAGCTATAATATCGATCACCGACATAGTGAGAATAAAAAATTCCCAAATCCAACTCAGGAAAGCTCCAAAATGGGTTCCAATCAATACCACAAGTTGCTAAGATTGAATAAAGACTTAAACTCCAAAACCAAAAGACAGAAATTCATGAATCAAAATCGAATCTTTTGTTTCGGAAAAAAAAAATGACATAGAAAATAAATTTTTAAAATTTCAAGTAACATTTTGCGTACCAAAATGCATAAAGATTCTTTAGATTGAACATGGGTTTATGCAAAAATGAATGAAATCAAAGCGTATCTTCACTAACATAATTACACTAGAGCTTAGTAAATTTCTTAGTTACCCGTATATGCGGGTCCAGTCAGATACCTGTGGGTTTTTAAAATCCGGATCCATATCTGACCCACTTAATAGAGAAACCCGCATATGACCTGTATCTGGAAAACCTGGCGGATCAGATATTTGCATTTTCCGGATCGGGTCCAGATCGGATCGACCAAGTTTTCGGATTCTCGGATTAACTTGCATGCCCCTACTTTTGTCTCTCCGCTCCTCAAAATGGTATTGGCATGATAATTCCACACATCTATAGTATACGGATGGGCAAGAAAAATCTGCTCATGGTTTAGCTTCCAATCTGGCATTGCCTACCTGAAAACGCTGTCAAATCACTCCTGTATTGTTGTCGATAAATATGGCAGCCACCATGGCATCCTGATTGTCTGCAATTACATGTAATACTGGATATTTGTACTCCAGTGTATTTGTCAATGTCATTCTAAAAATTTATCTGCCTTTGCTTCTAACTCTGAAGTGGATTTGCCTCCTGAATTGTTCCCTTTTTTTCCAATATGTATCATGCAGCTACAGCAAAGGAGTTTTGGTATTGTTAGGTGATCTTTTGGTTTTCCCCAGGCCATCTTTTAATTCTCTGACCTCTTTCCATAGGCAATCCTCCTCATATGTTGAACTCCACCCTATTCTCCAACATTCCTCTTATTCCTCTCTTTCTGCCTCCCTCCCTCCATCCATCTCTCTCTGGAGCCATGAAATAAACAACATCCATGGTTTGAAGGAACTATATTCCATACTTCTTTTGAATTCTGCAGTCTGCCTCTGTTAACTGCCCAAGAACAAAAATTACTGCAACATAGAGTCATCCTTTCTAGTGCAGAATAGATCTTATTTTGGTTGAGAAAGCTGGAAATTTGGCATGTAACTACACTTGTATCGCTCTTTTATACAAAACTCGCTTGGAATGTTTTCGCAATTGGAGATCAAGTTCTCAGAGCTGCAGTCTTCCATGCCGGGGACAGCAGGAATAAATTGCTAATTGTGGCCTGTAAAAAATGATATTCAACTGCAAACACTGTTCAGAAGTTCTGAATGGATGATTTGAACAATTCTGTTCTTTTAATTCTAGAATTATCTCTGGTGAGCATGATAATAGATTATTTTATCGTGCATATGCCTGAGCCCATGAACTTCTGCTGAACAACCTATTAACAAGAACCTCTAACATTAAAAAGAAATTAAAGTTGAAGGCAAAGTATCTTTGACGGAGTAAATATGAATTATGGATGTGATATCAGTTCTTATATGAAATGTCTTTTGGACACTCATTTTTCTTGATCATTCAGAAAGTATTTCTTGGGATAAGTATTACTACATTCCTTGTGCCTCACAAGGGTGTCAGTTATGTTGGTTAACTGACTACTTATCTCTCAAGCCTGCTTAACCAGATCGTTTATGGGAACCAGGATATATTTTCCCTTATTTTTGCATTGGTCATTTCACTTAAAGAATTTCTCAGTCTGAGTGGAGCTTCTGAAAGTGATGATTCATTTACTTAAATTTAAATATCAAATCTGCATGTGAATCGGATGTTTTAATATTCAAATGAGTCAATTTGGATCCTCTATTTGTGCTTTAAATGTTTCTAAAATAAATAAAATAGTGGCAGAATGTAGGAAGTGGCAGAACTCATCTTTTCTGTCTGATTAACACATAATTTTCAGGTCTAATGCACAATAACACATTCATTTTTATGGATCAATGCCCTTCTGGTAGTGGCATAGTATATGTTGCATGTTGTCTGCGTATGTTTCATGTCTTTACCAAAATCGATTGATGTAATTCATATTCTTATTTTTGTAGGTAGTAAGGCCTCTGCTACAATACAGCCATTTCTTTTACTCCATCTTAATATCTGTCCCGAGCCTGTTTGTACCATAGAAGAAGCGCTTAGATTGTTTTCTGCTCCAGAGACACTTGAGGGGTATCGTACCTCTGCAGTTGGAAAGGTGAATAATTGTACTTTATGGATCCTGATCTTTGTATGATTCCAAATGAATACATTTTAGCTATTTTCCTTGTGCTGTGGATACGGAAATATGCTGTAGTTCATGTTATTGCATCTTGTCATCTATGTTAGACAATTTGGACTGGAGTAATAGATTATATAAGCTAAATCATGGTGTCTCTTTGGCTGTCTGAAATAATAACTTTGAAGTTCATGGTTGTAGCAGAATGAAGAAATACTTTGAAGCTTCTATTCAATGAAAGTTTAATTAAATGAAGAAATACTTTGACTTCTGTTCAATGAAAGTTAATTATCTCTGTACTTGTATTGTTTTTATTCAAAGCCATCCATTGAAACAACCCCCCCCCCCCCCCCCCCCAACAAAAAAAAACACACACACACACAAAAAAAAAAAAAGGACACACTACACCCAGTATAAGATTAGGTAGAGGCATTGTTGAACCTATAAAGTAACCAGGTGAAGTTTATTTCCACACACGTGTCTTAACATTTGTATCGTGCTACCTAACATCAAAGGTAAAAAGGTGAAAGCACCAAATAGAACAAGGAAAAGAGACTTATATGTTAAGATGGTTCTTTTGCTCCAGATGTCTTCTCTTTTTTTTTTTTTTTTTTTTGCTAGCATTAAAGTTGCAGTTGTTGAAACTTTAGTTTTTGTAGCTTGGTCCTTCCAAGGAGTCTTGTAATTTTATATTGCTTGACATAAGTGCCATGCCCCACTTCTATTTGGAATCACAGGTGAACATTTTCTTGGCATATGTTTTTATACCATTACGGTTCTAATCTAATATAAGATTAGGAGGGTGAAAGCATCAAAAAGAACACGGAGATTGGACTTCTGTTGAAAGATTGTTCTTTTGCTGCAGATGTCATATTTTTCTGCTTCTGCTTAAGCTAGTCTCAATGTTGTGCTAATTGAAATTATAGTTCTCGTAGGTTGCACCATTGATTGAGGATCCTACAAGTGAGATGAACGTTACTCCAAAATTTGCAATTCACGAGTTAGTAGCACTAGCATATGAAAACAAGTGAGATGATTAACTTAGATGCATAACATTAATGTTAAGCAATATAAGGTTACAGGTCTCCTTCCAACAGAAACTGTATATGGATATGCAACAAAAACCTTAAGCAGGCAGTAGTTAGTGTGGCAGAATTCCTCACTTGGAAACTTTTAGCAAACAAACACGATAAGGTAGATGAAGTGGTGTGAGCTGTACTAAAAAAAGAAGGAAATCGAAAAGGATAGTTATAGGAGATTCAGGCAGAAGAGAGCGGGAGGGAGAATGAAAAAGGTAAACCAGGAAAGTCGAAAATGTACTGTAAGTAGAACAAAGTAGTATCCTGATGGATGATAAAAAGGATAAGGGGAAGAGAGAAAGAAAGAAATGGTAGTACAGTTTGGAGATTATAATAAAAGAAAGAAGATGAGAGAAGGAAGGGATAAAAAGAAAAGGGCAGGGTTGGATGTTGGGGGACCTGGTTATACAGTGATACATTCAGTTGATTGATTTTAATTCTTGACTGATCTGGGGTCGAAAGCAACTCTAAAGTTGGTTGATCAATGACGTTAAGGGCCTGTTGCTCGTAGATTATCATCACAGACTAAAAAATTTATAGTCAACTACTATTAAGTCAATTAAATGTCAAAAGGGAGGGAGAAAAGCTGGTTAGAGAGAAAGACATGAATAAAAATAAGATAGACAATGACCTCAAAGACCTTGCAGCTTGGGCTTAGATGTGACACACACAGTGAGGCTTGAGATGCTTGTAGGGAACCTCATCTGTGGCCTTGCTGTTCCTTAGCTTCTAAGCACAAGAAGGATGCCTCATTACCTACCGCTATGTTGAAAGCGATTTGAATGCATCACGTTCTGATGTTATCTGTTGTCATATATTCTCTTGTTTGATGTTTATTTTTCTGATTCTGGTAGTTTTTCAGCATGGGTTGCCTGCTTAGGGATAAGGTCAAACTAAAGAGTGTGCTCTTGGTTTTTCTGTTCAAGTATTTGGTCACATCTTTCATGTCTTTCAAGTCAATTTTTAGTGGTAATTACAATAAAAAATGTATCTGAAACAATGGAGATTACTTGTCTTAATTATTACATACTGATTGTATGAGGACATATAATTAGTCTCAGGCCGAGGTGGTTAACGCTAGCAAATCAGTTAAGATTCTTGAGCTTTCAAAGATAATGGTATTGCACTTAATGCGGTTCAGCTATGAGGGCCAGAGAAGTACAAAGTTGCACAAACCTGTAAGCTTCCCACTGGAGCTTGTTCTTGGGCGTGAATTGCTCGTTTCTACTCCTCCTGAGGTACATTTTATCTGCTTCTTTTATCCGTTGTTTTGTAGTGAAGCATCACTATCTTTGTTACTTCTGCTGAACTTTTCTCATATTACTCAAATAATTTTTTTTTTCCTCTTTAATATCTCTTATTCGGTTCTTTTGGGAAAGACTTTCCTTCCCTTCTGTTTTGATTAAATCTTTTACCCACTTCGTGTTGTAAGAAATCTTAAAATGGTGCATTTCTGGGATTTTGCTCTGGAACTTCTTGCATCATCGGTTGTGGATTTTTTGGCCCTTTCTTGAGTCACTGGATCAATTGAGATTTTGGATGCTTCTATTTGTTGGCTATTGGCACCTAAAATTGTACAACCTTGTTGGTTTACAGAAAATGGATTTATTCTGTGATCTGTATGCCTTCTGATTTTGTACAGTGAAATTTTGGACTAAAATTCTTCGACTATCTAATAAAGCGAATTAACAAATTAAATATGAAGCGCTTTCTTTGACTATCTAATAAAGTAGCGAATTAACAAATTAAATATGAAGCTGCTGTAATCTGAGTCATATATGATACCGCTGATTGTAAATATAAGTCATAAGGCTAATAATTGTGTGTTTGTTGAGAAGCTATTTAGTGCTTATTTATTTATGTTGGTTATCTATACAATTACAATCCATTGTGAAATAGATGGTGGGTTTTATTATATTGGTTGGTGCATTCTGTATTGAAAATTTCCCCACTTGATTTCTATCCTCAAAATCTGGAAGATGCACAAGAGTGCTGTACCAAGAGCCAGAGAGTTATTTTTCTTATTTTATCCCGCCTCTAGCTCATGAAAAAGGCTTTGCACTGTTTTCTGCTAAATCTAGTTTGTTCCACTGGTGCTTATTTGCTGGTTTTAAGATGATTTAGCCACCTTCAAATTAGCTGCATATGCTCTCTCTTTTCTCGTCCTTCATGAACACAAGCTTGTACGGATTTCCTTTTCTTGTGTACTGGTGCATACAGACTGATCCAATTGCTCGATAAGGGTTTCTTGTGTTATGTCTCAAATATCTCAGATATAAACATGCGGAGGACGTTTTTTAGCTCAAATTTGTGACATTGGCTTAAATATGTTACTACTATTATTACCTTCTATACTACTGTTGCATCCATACTACTGGAATACAAATTTTGACAGTAATGATCGAGACAACGTTGAAATGAGACTTTAACATCTGTATCTGCACCATGTACTTTAACGTGGGCTGTATCTTCCCTGTTAAGATATGCTGCTATTGTGGAATTAGTGGAACCAGTTAGCCATTGGGTGCTAACAAGTGCCTAGATTTTCATTTTGGAAACCTTGGAATGATTTTCTTCAACGACATGGCAGAAATCAAAGAGACAGTAATTTGGTTTGTTATTGCTTCTGGACTACTTAGAATTAAGGAAAAATTGATTCATACTTCAGAAGGAAGCTAATCGGAAAACTGCCAAAAGTGTTTCTGAAATTAACTCGTATTTGTTGGGATGCAATTTAGTGCATTGTCGATGACATACAGGCATGTTCGGATAAAGATCTGTGGGTATTTTCTCTAATTAAATTGTGGTGTATACACTTTTGTGCAGGGTAGAAGATATGAACTTGTGGCAACTATAACTCATCATGGTAGGGATCCTTCGAAGGGTCATTATACTGCAGATGCACGCCTTCCAAATGGCAAATGGCTACGGTTCGATGATCCATCTGTGACACATATTCCTACAAGGGACGTCCTGCATGATCAAGCATATGTTCTCTTTTACAGGCAATTGTAGTTGTATGAGGAATTAATTTTACACTTGCTACTGGTTTAGGGGTGAAGAACCCTTGTACATGTATTTTTCAACATGGAGGGTGTAAAGTTGATATAGATGCTACTAGTAGTTGAAAATGTCGAACAAAAAATTTTCGAGGAAGCTGTTGTCATTGTTGAATAGGAAGGAAAATGGTGTTAGGATGGGTTTATTTTGTGTTGGGATGTGACGAAAAATTGGAGCACATTGCAATCTGAAAGAGTCCTAATCCTGAGTGGTGGGTAGGTGACAAGACATTATGACTTGTGACTCTCATTTTATTGTCTTAGCATATGAATTATCTAAAATGCTCCATTTTTTAACCTGCAATGGGCGGAATCTCAGTTACATTACCCCCTGTAGAAAAATGAGTCTTGCGGCTAGTAGTAGTACAGTAAGTTACTAAAAATGTACTGGTGGCTAGCATGAGATTTTCTTTCCCTCAACTTTTTTCAACGAGATAAACACTGATGCATCTTTTTCAGCGAAAGGTATGTTGAAGTCGGTGGGGCTGTAAAACAACGCATCAGTGTTCTTTGAGAAACAATACAAGGCATCAGTTGGATCGTAGTATAACACGGTACCTTACATTGTCATCCAAATGGAGCATGGAGGACCAGGATCTGCTAGCTCTCCAAGTATCAGCCATTTACTATTCGTGGAGCAATCTGGCCTAAAGTTTTGACTTCCTCAAACTAGGGTTTATAATTTTAGGTCATCAAGTGGAAAATTGAGATTATGATGTGCTGTTTCTTGAGCAGGAGGAGCAATTTATAGCACTGTGCAGGAGCCAAAAGGTTAAACTCGTTATTTATGTTTCTATAACAGCAACATTTGCTTTTCCAAGATATATATCCCAATAGAACCGACAGCCCTTGGCTTGGCTGTTGGTTATCACCAAAGGCTTAAATTTTTATAGTGTGGGAGGTTAAGGGTTTAACCATACTTCTCCATTAATTGGCCATTAATATGTGGCTTTAAATCCATACAGGTACATAGTGTATCTATGTGGTCCGATAGTGATTCAGTTCTCCATCGGTTCCTCATGGCTGAAGTTAGGCTTCCCCAAGAATAAGATAGAATTGGAGTAGGAGTAAGAGTAGAATATATTACCATTGAAAAAATAAATAAATAAACATCCCAACAGGCTTGACGGGAAAATTCATTTTTTCTGCCAGACCTTTTCCAAAATGGCCATAATTAAGAGAACTTTCTGAGCTTTTTATTTTAAGCTTTAACATGTAATTTTATGGACCATCTTTTGCCGAGGCCAGCCTAGTTGAAAAGGTGACTCCAATCAGCCCAAATGTGCTTTGATGGCCTATAGCAGTAGGCTCAAATGTGGGTTGTCATTTAACGCGCATTTCAGAAAGAACATTTGATAAGTGCATTATGTTGCCATATTTAGAGCTCAGAAAATTAAAAAACTGAAGTATTCTGGGGTATAATAGAGTAAATAGTGAAATAAACCAATCCTGAACTACATTTATATTTCTACATGTGTCCACACTACTTTAGTCCAGTAATCTAAGCCCATGAAATATGGTGGGCGATAAAAGAAGTAAATTAAGAAAAGTAATAAAAGAAGAAAAAAAAATAAGAAAAAGATTAAGAAAAGTGAATTAATAAGCTATAAACGAAGGAGAAAAAGAAAAAGATGTATTTATGCTCATGTAAGAAGAAGGTAAATTTTTTATACCTCTGAATGTGAAATAAGAAACATTTTTAAGCCATAAACTGGTCATTTTGGAAAACTACACTAAAAGAAAAAGAAAAATGAGTTTGTGTTACCCTCAACTGGAAAAAGACTTGCATTTTAACCTTTTATGCTTTAAAAAAAGATATAGATTTATTACCTACTATTAAATTTAAATTCTTAATCATACATTACATTCTTTTCTGTGCAATAAATCTTATGGGACCAATAAGTTAATACTGATGGACAAATGTATTAAACAATGAAAGTAAATTTGATAAAGTCAATAATGAAATAATACGAGTGGTTATGAACATCACATCCAATATTGTTATTGACCAACGGCATCATTTTGAATTTTCCGTTCAAAGACGAGTATGAGATAGTTTTGACATCTTAATTTTTGCTAAAAAGTTCTTTACCTAGGCCAAATCAACTTCGATTTCTTTCCTTTTTTTCGGGGTAAGTAATCAACTTTGATTTCTTCCTCTAAATAAAGATTGTTTGCCGGCAAGTTTTGACGATACAAGGTCAAAACTTCAATTTCTTTGTATTGTTTTAGTCTTCTTGGAACAGCAGTCAACTACTTGTTGAAGAATTCAAAAGAAAGGTTTGCGAACAGATTTCCTTAACAATTGGCAAGTAAAGAAAAGTTGATTTGGTGAATTTCTAGAATACATGATGGCTCTTAAGACAATGAAAAGATCATTTCAAGTTTCTTTCCACTGTTTTTAGCTCAACTAATCATTATTTTATAGGGTCTAAACTCTAAAGACTTCCTCACTAAGTTTATGGAGCACTTGTCTAATCTTCTAGAATAGAGGAACTTTGCTTGTAATATTAACCAATATCTGAGAATAAAATGTGTTACTCTATGTTATTGCTGCAGACTTTGTTCATAGTTTGCTGCTCTATAAGTATATTAGGAAGGTGCCCAACACCAAAAACCTAAATTTTGTTATGAATTTTGTGAAAACAAAAGGAAAAGAAAAGGAGTTTGTGCAATCTAATCTAAGGCTAAAGCTAACATAATTCAAATAGAGTCACGATCTGCTAAACTTTTGAGATTTGGTAATTGTTCAAATCCTGAATTTGACTAAATCTACACTTTCTTATCCTACAATCTCACAATTTTCATGCCTTTCAAACTTGTACTACCATTATATTAAAACATGTGAAATGTCTAATTAGAATAATGGCTGTTTTTCTATAGTCTTACCTAATTTTAAATCTAAATAAATGTTTCCTATCACCACAAATGGGTCCTTCCATTCTAAATAAATAAATCAATAGTTAGATTTCTTACATAAGATTTCTTACCTTTATTCACAAACCAAAGTCAAAATTTACAAAATATTTTAAGGCCTTGTAAAAGATGGTGGGGGCAACTTTATTAACTATAATCCTAATCCCTTAATGGTGAATTAAAGAATATTTAATTGCCTAACAAAGACAAATAAGAATGCTTAAAAGAGAAAGCGAGTCCCACTCCCTCTTAATGACGCATAGGCTGACGTGGCCCCTCATGTTAACGCTTACGTTGTTTATACAAACGAACCGAGCGTTACGCGGAGAATCGTGTCCCAAAAAAAAAAAAAAAAAAAAAAAAGCGCGAGGCCCAAGGCAACGGGGGCAAAACGGGAAAAACAAAAGTATGAATTGGTTAAGAGCTGTCAAAGCCGGGAAACAGACACGTGGCGTCAGAATGCGTTGGTTGTGGGGTCCAGCTGGAGTGGGACAGCTAGAAATTTCCGACAGCTAATGCCGACACGAGGAGACACATAGCCCAATGGGGTTAGTATTATTAAAAAATTCAAATTTTTTCATTTTATGGTTTTATTATTTGTTTTTGACGTTTTAATTTTAGACAACGTGCGATATAGTGTGTGTGAGTGTGAGTGACAGCTGAGTGTGGGGTTTGAATGGGACCACCTTTTAGGGAAGAGAAGGATGTGATTGTGACTCTTTTTGAGTGAAGTTGGTGAAAGTTATACGGCTTGGCTGTTTTGGCTTCTTTGAGTTTTTTCTTGGCTTTTTGGTTTGCATTTACTACTATTAAACCCTACTATTAAACCCTAGTTGAAATTGCATGGCATTAGGCTTCCCATTATATTTTTTGATGTTATATTCATGTTACGCCGAGAGCTACGTGTGTTTTTCTTTTAGGAGACATAATTAATGAGATTATACGTCACACTTTTAGGTGGTATAATATAAATATAATATAAAAAAGTATAACAAAAAACTTCAGATTGAATTATAACGTCTTGTCACAAAATATTTTATTTGTTAAAACTCTTTAAAAAAGTGTTGAATAAGTGCTTAATTCTATTATTTGGAAGTATATTTACAGAAGCACTTTTTGTGTTTGACATGTATAATTTTGAAATTTTAGAGAGTAAATTTATTCAATTTTATAATTTTGAAAAATGAAATGATTAAACTTAATTTGTTAAAAGTACATTTGAAAACTAGTACATTTGAAAACTATCTCTAAAGTACCAATATGTAAGTTGTGCTAAATGCCGGTGTTGTTTACCAAACACCTTAAAAGTAGTACTTCTATAATCTAAACTTCTATATTGCATTCCTCCCTTTCCCTTATTCCCCAATAAGTGTCAAAAAAAAAAAAAAAAAAAACTTCTATAAAAGCATTGCCAATGCCAAATGAAGTCTTTGGTAGTTGCCTGGGTTTCTATTTCTTGTGATGAGGTGAAAAACCATCTTTGACCAAGAAAAAATGACCTGTACACTACATCTTTAACTATTGCAAATGAAGAATATCATCTTTTTTCTAAAATCATACAAAAGTAGAGTTGCTAAACAAATTTCTTCGGACAGCAGAGCCAAGAGGAGGGAATAGTCCATTCAATCATAAAAAATAGTACATTAAAAGGCTAACAAGAACGACCAAAAGATATGAAACAACCAATTTATTTGAAATTGTAGTGAATAATTATACTGCCTATTCATTTTAAATTCTTCGACAACTAATTGTCCTATTTCATTTATTCATTGAGGTTTGTTGTGAGGCGATTTTTCTCCAAATTATAGCAGAAGACAGCTAGCCGGAATAAGACCTTTCAAAACTTTGAACCAAACGAGAAAACTTAGTACAAATTGAAATATTTGACCATTCATTTTTTTTTCCATCTAAGCAGGGAGATGAGTGAAAATCAAACCTTTCTGTGCTGACACGGCAAGAACAGTTCTTGTGCCAATTTGTTCAACATTTATAGATACGGATTTTGGTAATATCACATTTACTGTGATTTTGAAAGTCACAGAAATATAAACACATCTTAATGGTAAGATATGAGATTTTAGAAAACCGATTAAATATCTTCAAAATAAGGGTAGATATTCTTGAATGGCAGACATAAAAAATGATAAAAACGTTAGTTTGAAAAGATTAAGAGGTAATTTGTCATACTAAAACTGTATGTAATTTTCAAAATCACAAATCTGCAACAATTTATACTGTTTTCTTACGTATACAGCTTGATACAGAAAATTTGTTTTTTACACTATGCTGTAAGAAATGAAAGAAAGAAAGAAAAAGAAATGATAGATACAATAGAAAATCCCTCTCGAATTTGTATACATGAACGCAAATCTTTGACTTTGATGATCAGTTGTAGTAAATTAATGTTAATATCCCAATTCTCTCTCTTAGATTTTTTTTTTTTTTTTTTTTGTCTTTAAGAAAATACCATGATTCCTTGCTTATAGGCCAAAAATCATTTTAATTGCTTTTTTTTTTTTTTGCTCCAAGAGAAGGTTATGTAAGTTTGTTCTACCATTTAATCTTTTTCAATGACTATTAAGTTGATAGCGTTTGGTAATGTCATCCGCAAGTTTAGAGAGAGAGAGAGAGAGAGAGAGAGAGAGGGGGGGGGGGTTAAAAAAAAAAAAAAGCAAAGCTAGCTAGACCCTTCTTTAAGAATGATTAGAATAAGATGAAAATCATTCAAGTTGATGGAACGAGTTTTGACCACATTGTATCATTTTCAAATGTCACGAGCGAACAAAAGCTTGTGAATTATCATAATTGAGCACAACCTGTCAATTTGTTTTCCCCCATTGGCCTCATTAACAACTTGGGTTTAAACTTCGTACATCTTTGAAGACATATTGACAATTGATCTTTGATCTGTCAATTTTTTGCATTATTGTAACATGCATGAAGGACATATTACGCGTATGTTACATTAATTTAGTGTAATACGAGGCACAACATTTTTAATGAAAATTGTTGTATTGGTGTGTTCAAAAAACTTAAGATTTAAGATACTTCCTAAAACTATTTTTTAAACTAAATATTTGAGCCGATTTAATTTAGTTAGTTATTCATATCTCTAAATTTAATAGTATGAAACAAGAGTCAAAAAGAATATATTCGAAAGGGTCATGCAGAAATTTAAATAAAAAGATGGTGAGGTTGTTAGCAGTCTTCCTCTCTAGGAGCTTTTCATTGGTCTAATATAATCATTTTGGGTACCCATGCATAGATGTGAAAGCGACCTGCAACATTTCCTTGCATGTTGAAAGAGAGAAAGAAGCCTATGTATGAACAAAAATAATTGAGAATAGCTATGACTTTTCGTTTGCACTTTTTGGTCGGCAGGTTGATGGAAATCACCACTACCCAAAAACCCAAAAATAATAATAATAATGAAAATTAAAGAAAGACAAGAAAAGAAAAAGAGATATTTTTTCTTTCTAGAGAGAGAGAGAGAGAGATTGGAGTTTGCAACTAAGCCAATACGATACACAAGACACACAAAGTGAGAGAACAGGAATTAAAATGGTTCACACAATATGTAAGATGCTGAATTTTCCATAAATTTGGCGAAAGTGACAAGACATTAGCTAGTTAAATTAGAATGAGAGATGTGGAAGTGGTCCTCTTAACATCAAATATTCTTTCGTATGCTTTTGCGTATTTGAATTTATGGGTTCTAAGCAAAGCTAAACCTCAATTTGTTACATTGACTAGTGAAGTATTACCTACATCATTCAATTTATGAATTTTATATTTTTAGCATTTCAACGATGAACATATATTATATTAATTGATAATGATGTCGGTTTTGATAATGTTATTCGTTTAATTTTTTTTGTTATGATCACTCCACTTTTTTCTGCGTAAGTTGTGCAAATTGCGAAAAATATAATTTTTACCAAATACATTAAAATTTGTTTAATAGAGATGTCACTTTTACATAAAACATCAAAAAAGAAGAAATTTCAATTACAAATTATAGTAGAATTTTAACAATGTAATATTTCAGAATCTTTGATCAAGGTAAAGTTGAGAGTGCAAGTTGATTTTTTTTTTTTTAATTTTGTCAGCACGATTCTATCTGTTTAATAAATTATATATCTAAAACATAAAGGATTTATATTCCCCATTACTTGGGAATTAAAAATTTTAATAAGCTGCTGATGTACAACAAAATATTGAGGGCTAATATTATCACTCTAGAATATGTATTGGTAGTCTAAGTTCGTGTATGGTTTTATTGAAACATGAAAAAACACAGTGTTTATGGGTATGATTTACAAATTTTATTTGCATAAAACCCACTACTAGGAAAGTGATGTTATGAATTAGATAAGATTCTTTTTTCATATTGTGAAAATGATATTTGCATCTCCCTAGTTTGATGGAAATGTCAGAAGGCATTTGGAACAAGATATTTTTGTCAAAAACAAGTGTAAATGAATGGAAAAGCCACAATTTAGATGAGAATTTCCTTTTCCACAAGCATTATTGAAAAAGAAAGATTTCTCGTTCATGCAAGCCCCAAAGTAAAAACAAAAAACTGAGATCTTTTATGCGTGTTTTCCATGGATGTTATTTTGAACATGTCACATGGCACTAGTCAAAACAACAAATCATCAGTTGTTGTTGTTGTGTTTTTTTTTTTTTTTTTTTAAATTCGGTGTTCATTGCCATATTCATTATAAGATCTTTGTCACAAAATTTGGGGTGAAGTTTCCATAGACATCCAAAGTTTTTTTTTTTTTTTTTTTTTTCGCGAAATCTGTGTTCATTACCATATTCATTATAAGATCTTTGCTACACCTAATTTATGGTGAGATTCCCATAGTTGAATTTCTTGAGTATGAACTGAATAGATATGTACATTCACACACACACACACGTATATTGGTGCGTGGTATTTGGAGATTAACATTTGGAATTGAAAGAGCCAGTTACTTGTACTTTGTGATTTTACTCATTCTTTTTTTATTGTCTTTGTTGTAGACAAACAGTTTACTATATTTTTGGTTGAGTTACATGTCAAAACTATAAAGACGGGAGGGGAAAAGCATCATCGAGCCTAAATGCTTTACTTCTCTTGTTCGGTGACACACAGGAAGAGGATGAAAAGCAAAGGTTTTAAAAATCTTTTCCTATTGAAAAGGGAAAGGTAAAGTCTAGGAGGTTAAAGTTAACCATTACCAATCCTTTTTTTTTTTTTTTTTCCTCTTTTTCATATTGGAATGGTCAAAGAAGCTGACACCAGCAAAAGACAAAGATAATTTCACCTATAGGCAAAGAAGTATTAAAGGGTAATATCAATGCTTTTGTTGGGTCAACGCTTCATTATTTACCCAGTGGCCTCTTCCCTAACCTATGCATATTGAATAAAAGGTAAATTCTAATCTTTAGATTGTGTCTAAGTCATATCGTGTGATATAAAATTTTAGTCATATTTACAACTCGCTTGTAATATTAATTATTGTTGTAATTCTAAAATAATAAATAAACGTGTATCTCTCGTTTGCGTGGAATAAAATTTCTTTTTAATTAGACTATTGTAAATTGATATATTTTATATGTAACTCTTTCCCTCTCCCCACATGCGCACACACACACATGTGTGTGTGTATATATATATATATATAAGTTCAGCAAAAAGTCAGTAATCATCCATCCCATTTGATTGCAGAGTGAACTACAGTAACCTACCCATAAAATTTGTAAAAGATAGCAAATATTTCTCTATAATTTCTAAAAATTTTAACGTCTATGTTTCCCCTTACTTGAAATATGCATATGGATTATTCTAAATTCTAAACATATAACAATTATTACTTTTCTTGACATTAGCCATAATACTCCTATTACAGGAAGCTAGTTGCAATTATGTGGAATTGAAGTCCCACTTGCCCTTGGTTTGTACTATGATTATTGCATATCTTTAAAAGAAAATATTCTATGATTATTGCACCAAGTCATCTACAAAAGGAGAAGAAAGCTATTGCATTAAATAAAAGATCTTGTCAAGATCTAATGGACCCTGGGTTTCTTGCAAACGCAAGCCATGAGGCACACGCGATATCACAAGTCATTGAAGCCAAGTTGAAGTTTTTGCAGATCTTGTTGATGGAAACTTGTCAAACCCTTGTCCACAAATCACAAGTTGGCTTTCCTCTGAAGTAAAGAATGGTTCACGTCTGTGACTCTGCTGTGTGTGGTCATGACTATTGATGCTGAGGTCAATAGTAAGTCCTAAAATAAAAATGTTTTCAAAACAAAATATCTTAAACAATGAAAAACTTTTTATTAATTTTATAGAGTAGTTTATAAAAAAATAAAAAAATAAAACATATTAAGATACTTTTTCTTTCAATTTTATAGAAGGTGGCTGTGCACCATTCTTAAGCCATGCTACATGCCTACTGATGATAACAATTTATAGCTGTCATAAGGTGGTTGTTTGAGGTTCATTCTTTGTATAAATTGCCTGATATTTCATACGTGAAATCTAAGGGTGACTCTGTTTGTTTAGACTTTTTTTTTTTTAAGAAAAAATTTCAAACACGCTTTTTAATTATATTTTATCTCACGTGCACATTTATTAAAAAGAATATATAAAACTGTAATAATAATTTATTTTTAAAAAAATACTGTAAAACAACTATACAAATGAAGTGGATCATGCAGTTTCTTTTTTTCAATCTTGAATGTTCTAATCATTAAAAAGATATGGATATGCATCAAATCTCCACTAGTAATGAGACATCTTATAAGACATATTAACAAGTTCAAAATTGATATGAGTTCAAAAAACATTATAATTAGGTTCATTGTTTAACAACAGTGTTGCATGCATTGCGTGTCTAACCGTCTGACTTCTTAGTTCTTCTTTTCAACCTCTCGTGGTTCATGAAAACGACTTAACTGATGAAGACATTATAATTTTTTAATGACTTTTTGAAATAAATAAGCAGTCTTCTCTAAGTCTTGATAACAAAAGGATGATAGTGAAATTTTCTTCTCTGCTTACTGTATCATTCAGAAAATGTTACTTGCAACCGGTGAGCTTTCTTCTTTTTTCTTTTTTAAATTTTGGGTGCCAAAAAGTCCAATGATCACTTTTAGGTGCTATTCCTTTACTGTTGTCATTTCCTCTACAAATTAATGGAGGACTAAAATTTGTCACAGATTACATTAATGCGTCGACTTCTTAGGAGTATAAAAGAATTTCAAAAACATAAAAGGGTTTTGATGAAAATATGATAACATCGATCATACTGTAAACTATTCGACATGATTGCATTTCTAACAAAAGAACAAAGAAAAAGGGAAAATTCCCCTAAAGGACAAAAATTCTGAAAAATTGGTCACTCCCGTTTTATAGGTTAACAGTGTAACAGAAGAAATTGAATCAAAGACATCATAGTTTACCTTGTGATTATGATTGTACCACACTAAAAATTGATTTACATTTCATGGGACGTTCATTTTTCATATCGAATGGCGATTTGTTTTTTACATGAAAGGACGTTTTAGATTTAGCATATCATCACATCTACTTTCCTACTCTTTAATCATACAAAGAAAGCCATAATTTACTAATGGAATATTTTTGTGGGCATTAGCAAAAATATTAAAAAATTAAAAGAATCCAGCTTACACATATTCTTAGTGACAAGTAGCATTTCTTATGGGCTTCACTTATGTAAATGATTTAGTAAAATTACACGAATACTTTATGAATTAATATTTCATACACTAACAATGTAACTATTTTTTTACAGGAGAAGGTTTGGATGTAAGATACATATAATATATATATATATATATATATATATATATATATATATCCTTTATTCAAACTTGAAATTTTTGTTTTGCACGTGTGACATGCATTCAAACACGTTAGAATAAGAAAATTTTTACGCTGTCAAAGTAAGATATATATTGATCCATACTTTATTAGTCGATAAATATTGAAACAGGGCTAATAGAACCTGTAGTTTTTGGTTGACCTTTAGGGGGGAAATAGGATTTAGGATTAGAACTTTAGATTTCTTATACTAGAAAATTGATATCTAACCGACAATATTCGATGCTAATGACCAAGTAAAATATCAATTTGTCGTACGATTTATGGAAGAGAAATCCAAATGAAAGTAAGATTTAGGTTAAATATCAATCTATAGGTCAAAGAGAGTATAGTAGCTTGTAGTTCAAAAGGGAATCGAAATTGTCAAACAACCATGTATGTCTAACCTAACACACCCTTTATTTGAAAGGGAAAAATCATGAGGGCTTCCTAGATTTAACATACTAGGATATTTATATTATCACGAAACTTCAAAATGAGGTTATACAATTTCTTTGAGGATGAAAATATCCATATTCTCTAACAGTGATCCATTGATGGATGGATTTGAACTTTAACCAAAAAGCTGTGAAGCTTCCAATACCTAAGGCATATATACATTGTTTGAAAATTGTGGGAATCTTTGCTTTGAGTCTTAGTGCTTAGGTCTTTTTTGTCTATCTTTTTACTGTTCTCTACACCTTTTTGGTCTTGCTTTCTTCATACTTAGAGAACTATGCATAGTCTTTTTGGTTCGTTTTCTGCATTAATTGAATGATTCCAAATGTTGGCTTAATCAAGTTGAGATAAGAAACTTTAGTGTGCAGTGATTTGGAAAAGTCTCATCTTTATAGTATAAAGCAAGAAGAGATGCATGCCATTCAAGAAACTAGATTGTTGGAGAATCCAATATAGCTTGCTCTTGCTAGTTTTTTCGTATTGGATAATGTTCAGTTTTTACTATTTTTGTTCTTCATTATTCTTTTTCATTCTTTCCCTAAAAAAGTTTTTAAAGGAATAAAAAGAGATCCTAGATTCTTCTTTTTTAACTAGATAAGCACAATCATTTTTTTTAATTAAACTAACTACTTATTTCAAGGAAGAAGTTGATCTTTCTTGTGCAATTCTTTCTATTACTTTTTCCTTTGACGAATATCAATTGAGGAAGAAGTTAGTCTAAAGATCAAATAATATTATTGATCGAGGGAAAGGTATTGCTTCTTAATCCTAATAGATGGCAAATCAACATTGGTTGGAAATGAAATTACTATTCTCTTTATTAGTGGAACATTTGACAGTTGAAGTGACATCTTTGATCCATGGTTTGAATTCTTTCACATGCATACACATTTAGGATTCACTTTACCTAAGAAAAATAAAAGCTATTAAAGTAACAGTTACTAAATTTTGTTTATACTTCTGTTCATGACTGATACAAGTGGCATGAAAAAGTTTAAATAATATGAATCATGTTTCTTTATGTTTTATGTTCTACTATTTTTTAATTGTAATGTACTAATGTCCAAACATAAATTGAAAGGTAAATTATCTTCAATTAATCAGAGTTGATGTTCAGCTACAGTAATCAAATTACTGATATAGAATTAATTGTATACTCTTCCACGTTGTGAAATTTGGTAATTGTATTAATTTTATGCTCTTACACTTTGTGAATTTAGTAATTCATACAATCACGTGAAAAAAAAAAATTAAGTGATCAAATCTCCTACATCATAGTTGAAATAAATATATTGCTGTCAAACAACAGCAAGATGCTTAGCTGCATCGTTTTTTTCTTAAATCAAATTAATTAAATAGCTTACCTATTTTTTTCAAATGGAGTAATCAAGCTTATATAAATTTTCAAGAGTGTAACATTTGTTTCTAAGTTTGAGTCACATAATTTCCGTGTCATACTAATGCTTGTTCTCAATAATTTCTGATTTTTATAAAAATTGATTTTAGCAAAGCTGAAAATCAGTTGCTCCTGATTTTAGTTTAAAAAATCCAAAAAACAGAGTAAAAGGAGTAGTTGAGAATATTACAACATAGATTTTTTAAAAATCAAAAGCTAAAATCAGGTAGAAAAAAGCTATTGAGAACAGACCCCTAATATTGTTTTCTAATTATTACAATGAAAATAGTTTTTGGCATTTTAAGGTTTTGAGTCTACCCTTATCTTTTGCATGGTCGAAATGAAACCTTAATTCCATAGTAAATAATTAGACAGCTCCCTATACCTGCTGACTATGGAGCCACCACTGTCTCTCAAACCACTCAAGGTTTTTTTATAGAGTGATCAAAGCAGTATTTTATTCCATTCTCACAATAGAAATGGAGTAACAAGTAGGGCCTTCATCCACAAATTCACTTGAAAGAGACTAGACCATTGTATCTTGCTGTCTTTGTATATTGAGTCTTACTATAATTATTGTTCAAATCTTCACAACAAACTATGCAAGACAATAAAGTGAATTAATTCTAGATATGTAGCTAATTCAGAAACCCACTTGATTGTCACAGAAAAGAAATCCAAATGGGCTCCAAATCGAAAAAGAAGTAGATCCCAAAATGTTAATTCTTTCCAAAAAGAGTCAGAAGTTGTATGTTGATACTATTATTAGAGTTTCAATACAATCATTTTCAAGTTCTTTTTATTTTTTTTAACAAATTTTACCAGATAATAAGATGAATTAATTTAAAGCACATGACATTTAAGAATAATAATAATACATGACCGACAAATAAAAAAGAAAACCACAAGTAGGAGGAGACAGTTACTTTACAAACTCGTATGAATTATATAGTATTATACAAATCTCAGAATTGTTTGATGCCATGTGAGTTCTGATTGGTCAAAAGAAGTCAATCATGATTTTAAAAAATTACAAGAATGAGAGAGCCCAGATGGACCACAAACATATGTCCATGATTAAAGGAAAAATAGGTGTGTTTGGTAGTGGAATTAAGTTCGGAATATTCCAATTGCTTACCTGTATATTTGATGTTTGATGCTGCAGTCAAAATCACACAAAAATTAAGCAAACCAAACGAGTTTCATGTCTTATGTCCCTTTCCTCAAATAACAATTGCATGAACAATTAGGGTAGTTAAAACATGACATTTCATTCTTCCATGCTTGATCAATAATTTATTTTTCTATTTTGGGATTTTTCTTTTTAAATGTTGCTTGAAATTAAAAGAGACGAGAACTGGCTAAGTTTGATGATAGTTTTACCAAAACTAACCAAATTAAAAGAAATTGGTGAAACTTAATTATACGAAGCTATCGAGTCAATCAATTACTTGTTTTTCTTGATAAGAAAATTTTAGTTTTCTTAGAAAGAATTTGTGCCAAGATTTAAAATTATGAATTTGTAATTATTAAATGACATCAATTACATCCAAATTATACCAACTTACAATTCCAATATATTATGAACAAATTATAAATTTGCAATTGAATTTACTTTGATTTGAAGTCTGATAATTTATTACATCAAGAGGGATGGATAGGTGAGGATTACCTTTTTTCTAAAGACAATAATTTTATCCATCTAAATACATACAATAAATATTGAGCTATGTATATATATATTATTAATATGATTGCATTAGCTAGTGAATAATTGAAAATTTTGAAAGAAGAGGGACCACACTGAACAAGATAAAATTGTGGTATCAAGTGCAAATAAAATTTTATTTTTGCTTGTCCTCTTAATATTGTTAAAGATTTGTGTATACTTCCAATAATACAGAACTATTCTGAAGGAATCATTTTGTATAATATGGAGGTATGGCTCAAAAATGGTGGCACCACCTTTTTGACTGAAAACCGTTACATTTTATCCCTTTAGACAAAAGACATAATTCTTAGCAGGTTATGATGTGGGAAAAAAACTTAAAAAATAAAAGGATATAAAAGAAAAATGAGACAAGAAATTAAATAAAAAAAAATATCCAGTCCACTACAAGTATAGTCCAAGTTGCTTCAAGATCTATTGTTTTCTTTTTGGCAAAGTGTTTCAAGGTTAGCATCTATGAGATTTACTAGATGACATAATTATGCTATACCCTAGAACATGCCTAATCAATCATCAATAATAAATAATAAATATGAATTTTTGTGATTGAAGGTTTTGTAGTGTGAATTACTTTAACAAAAGAAAAAAAAAGAATTTTGGTACTTATGTAGGTAGTTTGTTGAGTTTTTTCTATTATGATCGAGGATCAAGCAACTAACGAAGCCGATTAGTTTACAGTTATTATTCTTTGTTTGAATACAAACAATGAAAAGTTGGTTTTTATTATTAGCTCATTGTAATTAATCTATATTTCTTAATCCCAATTAAGATATAAAATTTTGAAAAAGAGAAAAAGAAAAGGAAGAACCTAGCAGCTGACTAGTGATACATATATTTTTTTTGTGATTTATTTGATTTTTTTATTACTCTATATTTATTTCATCTTTTTCGGGCAACTGAGGAATAGTTATATTACTTACTCGGCAACTATTTTTGTGGTTTATAACTTGAAAATTTCTAACAAGTGACAATGTCCAACTAACGAATTGAAAAATATCGTAGTCTAATTCCAAATGTTTAGATGCAGATTTGAAAAATGTTCTCTGGAATATATGAATTGATTTTAAGAAATATTTAAGTTGCAAAATTGTGATTTGATTTCATTCTTTATTCTTCTCTAATTAAAAGTTTTGTTAGGCTACTCATCTTAGATCTAATCACCAGAATCCAAATCCAATTTCCTAAAGATTTGGATTTGATGATGTTCTGCAACATAAAGATTCTAACCAATTCTAATTATAATTTTATATAAAAAGTCCAACTTTCTTCTCTTTTTTAACCCCCAATTTGAAGCTAACCATAACTAACCTTTTTTCATATGAAAAAAAATATATTTACATTCACAATCATCCATTAAAAAAGTAAAAATATTCCCATACCATAATTATTGAAATACCAAATAATTTATTTTCTTCTTAATTTTTATTAAAATGCATAATTAATTTAATAACATAATAAGTACAGGGTCAAATATTGAGGGCAAGAAAAATATTAGCACGTGATCAAAGAAAATGTGACCATGGGCCATGCATGGGGATTTTACTTTTACGAATAATAGACTCTGGAGGGTCAACGATTTGATGTCTCATAAAATATTCTACGAATCTGACGGCTTTGGTTATCCCACTGCGTCTAGAAACGCTAATCTACTGGTCGGATTGTACTTGTATATATGCAGTCAAAGCACAGGAAAACTAACCGACGTCGGCTCGTGATGGAGCGACAGCCACTCATGCATTTATTATCCATAGGCCAAACTAATTTTCTTTTGAATCTCCTTTTTAATTGATATATTATTTTATCACCCCATAGTGGGAAAATAAGACCTTCTCGATTTATATGAAATAAATTCCATCATGCATAACCTAATATTGCATAGGTAATATACTTTATGGTTAGTAATTCTATTGCAAAGATTGACATTAAATTGACAAATATTTATTATTTGATTTAATATTGTTATTATTGGCATGATTTCACTCCTTTTGTGGTACTCGAATATTATGTGGAAAATTCATGAGATCCTTTTTTCTATTTTTCTTGGTCCCTTGTCTAGGAAAATGAAACGAATATTAAGAGTACATTAAAACAACGATTAAAAAAATTAGTGAATGTCTTATACATACAATGTAGAAAAAAAGTAAAAATAAAAATTACACGAGCATGTTTAGATTTATGTTGCGCATATAACATGATATTTCAGGGTCTTATTAAAAGATATGATATTTAATTTAGAATCAAACCCATTTTTTTTAGTAAAAATTTAGATAGACAATGTATGACAAATTGATTCTAAAAATATGCAACTTTGATTAACATATTATGGTGATCACATCTGCTTTCTTGTATCTGTTTTTAGTTTTTGATTTTTAAAAATTTATTTTATAATATTCTCAACTACTTTTTTCTCTTACTTTTGAATTTTTTAAGCTAAAAAATAAACCTACTTTTGAATTTTGACTTTCACTTTTTATAAAAATCAGAATAAGTTGAGAACAAGCCCTGACTCTGGTAAACTTAGTTCTTGGGATGAGAAGTGAAGGATCAATCTCTCCCTTTTATATTTCGGGGGTGGATGAAGGATTAATATCAGAACAACTTGAATCAGGAGAGATAATATTTTGATGTATTATGTTATGTATTAATCTTTTGGTTGGATGTTTTATTGAAATTTTCTTTTTCCATTTTTTTCCTTGAAGATGCTTTAAGAGAAAATGTTATTATAAGAAAAGGATATAGAAGAATGGCATCAGATTCGATCTCTTTGCTTTTCAAATACAATGCAACATCTTTTAGCCACATCCTCCCATGACTTTAGGCAGGCACATCATTCCCCACTAGATTGTTCAGCCAAAAGTACTCAAAATAATTGTAACCAATTCGACTCTTGTTGTCCATTACATTGTCCTTATATTTTAACTAGAAAACAACAAGCTTAGATTAGAATTACTTGTCATAAGTTGAAGAAATATAGATTAGTTCAAAGAGCTTATATACTTTGGTCTTGTTATCATCGTTGCTAATGCTCTAGAAATAAATGCAACATCCGTAAGTCATAAATTAATTAAACTGCATATTAAGATATAAGATACTATCTAATCGACAAATAAAAATGCATGCACATATCAAAAGCAAATGACACATACTTGACCAAGACCTAGGCGTAGAAATTTTTCTACATATAAGAGAGTATGATGTGAACGTAATAGTAATATCAACAAAGATGCAAATAATCTATTTATCTTGTCATTTTATACGTACCATGAAAAAAGAAGAAGATAAAGGCCATAAATCAATGAGACCATACCTAATACTACACCTTTTATTACCAATCTCATCCCATCTTCCAAGTTAAAAGAATCCTTTGTATTTATATTCATCCAAGAAAACAAGATCTAGAAAAACAATTATGGTGGTGACTAGGTGAGAGATTGTAGTTGTACTACTAGGTACAGACTCAGTGTGTACATGCATTGTCTAAAGGCCATTGCTTTTTAAATGCTTAGCTGGAATTAGCGGAACACAGCTGGCAGAAAAACGTACGGACATCGAATGCGCTGCTACGCTATTCCGTCGCCGTTTCTCCCCATACATCCACGAACTCCAAACACCCTAGTAAGTATTGCGGCATTGTGAAATGTCACGTGATAAATTAAAGTCAATTAATTATCGTTAAATAATATTATAAAATATGATTATTATTATTATCACGTGATGATAAATTATTCGTTCTGACATAATATGTCACAATATACATAATGCATTTAATACTTCTGACTCCTCTTCTGATCATTTATTTATGTTGTCCTCTTCTTTTTTTGGTAATTTATATATCTATGTTGTCTTCTCGAACATGATAAGGTGTGACCCAAAACCAAATGCCTTTTTATGGACTACAGGCAAAGGGGAAAGCACATTGAGTAGTCACTCACAACACCAAACCACCAAAAAGGACTAAGCAAAATGTCAGTTTTGGCCTTTTCATATAGCTCATGGGTTCTGATTCATTTTGCAGGGGATTTAATTTAAGAATGTGATTAATGTGTTTAGTTGTACTTGCGAAGTAGGAGGAGATTGGAGGGATTTGTGGTGTTACAAAATTGCCCTTGGTTAGATTGGTTGAGATTTGAGGATGGAATCAAACTTGGAGACATACGGGATGTATGTTGTTTTTTTTTTTTTTACTTTTGGAATTTTTTCAGTTAGGGATGCATATTGACTTTTTTTTGGAATTTTTTATAATTGTACTTATGGTTAATTAGATTATTTGCAAATGGAAAAATCTTGCAATTAGCGTTTATAGAAAGTAAAAAAGTGATTAATCAAAGCAAACTAAATGAAATTGAACTCAATTCTAGTAGAAAAACAATTTGTTATTCATTGTTATACAAAATAGACATACCACACATATCCACTTGCCTTTAGTCAGAAAATAAAGTCTTAAATCGAACTTAATTTGGGGACTTATTCAATGATAACAAAAATTATATAGCACATAATTTTTTTTTGTTATTAAATAACACGTAATTTGGCCATTAGGCAAAACAAATAGATTTCTACTTCTATAATGTCCAAACTTGTCCTCCAATTTAGAAAATGTACAATGTCTCAAGCCACAATACTTGATACAATTATGAAATATATTTCAATAGCTAGAGTAGGTGTACGATGTACCAAAATTATTTTTTAAATCTAAGCTTTGTAATGACAGCTTTCTCTACATCTAATTTGAAGGTCAAAATTTTCCAAAGGCGTTAAAAGTTTACGCATCTGATGATAATTCTTCAAAAATTTCAAAAGAAAAACAGTTTTTTCTTTAATGTTATAAAACTAAATGTTATTCTAATATTTTCGATTCTTATTTTTCAACGATATATGATTATAGCTTATCGTTTTTAATACTAACCACTAAAACGAGAGCAATTGTTTTTACATTTGTGCTTAGAAATATAGATGTTACATTACTACTAACCACTAGTAATAACCTGAGGCTTCCGGTGAAATAAATTATTTTGAGACAAAGAAATTTTGGAAATGGAGATAAACACAGGGTATATCATATTTATTCTTTTTGAGGCCTAAAATGCCGAAGGTATCGTTTTGGTGTCTGTCCTCTTTGAAAAGAAAATGAAACAAAATTAACCCTTGGATCGATTATGGGGCCAAAATAGTTTGATAATGATTTATAGAGATTGTGTACAATAAGAAGCCACTTACCCAACAAACAATGATTAGCATAAATTACGTAGTCAAGTTTTCAAACTCACATGTTTTAGTACACTTCTTTTAATATTTTTACATCTTTTTTTATTTTGTGATTCACATGGTTGTTTTGCCTCTTGGTTTCTATTACAGATATTCTCGTACAAGCAAAAAGAAGAAAGCAGCTTGACTTTACTCTAAACTTTATATTAAAATGACTTTAGTATTGTTGGATACGTAATTTAGATATTTTATACACTAAAAAAGTAATTTTTTTTTATTCTAGCGGGCTTGATTGTGTGACACACATCCTTTATTCAAATTTATAATTTTCATTTTGCACATATAGGATACATTTAAACGTGCTAGTGTAAAAATAAAATTTTAATGTGACAGTGTAGGAAAAATTAATCCAATTTAGAAAGGTTTAAATTTACAGCCCTCAATCTCGAGGTTGTTTATACCATACTCTTCGTGTCTTAATGACTCATATAGTCAGCATAGAAAGTTGTTATGTGGATTAAAGATGGTGGATATAATTTTTACCTTTGCAATTCGATTGGAAAAAAGGTTTTATTGTAATACAATGTAATAAAAGTTCCAATTTGTTTTGGACTATTGTTTTGAAGAACAATTCAAAAGGTACCGGTATAAGTGATGAGAAAGAATTGATTATATAAATTTCAGAATCCTTATGAGTCATATTTTGGTATGATTTACCTTTTTGATGAACATATTCTTTCTTTTCAATAGAACATTTGAGCATTTTTTTGTGGGAATTTGTCTATGCAAAAAAAATGATTCTTGAAATTAACTTATAGATAAGGTAGATCAAAAGCACGCGATTGTTTAAAATAACTAAGTTCCTTATACTTATAAGCAGGCAAGTTAAAACTATGTTAAAACAGCGTCCACGTGATGCTAACTTGGATAGTTTATCCTTTTCTTTCTTTTTCAATAGTTTTGCAATAAATACTTTCTTGTCATTTTCAATTAACATTCTTTACTCGTTTAAAAACTTTACAATTTATATTCTAAAAATTTATATCTCTATTTAACAATTATATACACAACTTGTGTTTAAAATCTATTTATCATTATGACAAATCATTTATTAATTTTCTATTAAATTACCAAAATCACATTTTAATATTAAAATTAATTTATTCACGTATTTCAAATAGTAAAAAGATACTAAATGTCCATAACAAATTTATAAATTCTCTATTTTATGGGTGATGACTTAGAAATACAAATTTTGCTCATAAATGCATAAATATTTAAATAAATTTTAAATTATTATTATCTATTTATCATGTAAATAAAAATATTTTTCATTTTCTCAATCAATGAACCAGTTAAAATCTAGTGGTATTTAACTGTATACTATTGAAGGGAACAACAAAATTAAGCAATCAACTTGAAATTAAATCGATATGGTCAAAACTTTTATTTCAATAAACCTACAACCCAAGTTAGATTGCATAATTTTACCAACGACCTTTGTGGGTTGGGTTCTTACGAGAATTCTTTTAGCATTTGTAAAATAGAAAAATTAAAACCGAAACAGTTGCTTGTATATTAGTATATTTATTTTACAGAGGAAAACAATTTTATGCTACACACACATACGTACATAA
This sequence comes from Mitragyna speciosa, assembly GCA_024721245.1. Classification (NCBI taxonomy): domain Eukaryota; kingdom Viridiplantae; phylum Streptophyta; class Magnoliopsida; order Gentianales; family Rubiaceae; genus Mitragyna; species Mitragyna speciosa. Next base: position 13,876,501 of record CM045565.1, on the reverse strand, counting down.
ATACATATATACACACATGCACACATACATATATATATACATACATATAAGCACCTTTATTATTTGTATTGTGAAATTCTGTCTCCTAGAACATGACACCATCTATCAATAATGAACTTTAAATTGGAAATATAACCATGAATACACCTCTAGTTAAGAATTTAAAAAGAACTAAGAATGTAAATAGCAACATTAAAAAAAATTGAATTTCAAATTAAGTAAGAGAATATAATAAAAGTGAATTCTATTCATTGGGTGAGTTGACCTTATTTGAAGAATTGGAAAAAACAATTATCCTAATGGTTCATAGGATATTTCTATTATTATAGAAACATATTTTTGGTGAGCAATGAGACAACAAATATAAGCAAAGCTTTAAAATTTGATATTATTTACACATTAAAAAAATGAAATGTCCAACAAGAAACTTTTGTGTGGTGTCCTAGATTGTTCTTTTGATAATCTTTTCTTGCAAAAATACAAATCTTAAAATATAATTGATATGTATGAACTTTTTGAACTTTATTGCTAGGCCTTAAGAACATTTACACATCCAAAGTTTAGATAATTTATCTTGCCGTATTATTTGAAAATGACATAAAAGTTGAATTCGCTCGATTATGTCCATTTGAAACAATCTCTAGAGCATCAAATTGCACTCATTTGTTTGTTGAAACAAACATACACATACAGGGTTGTATTTTTAGTAGCACATTATTCAATTAAGAATCCCATACAACATACCCATAAATTAAAATCTTGAACGTGATTGGAACTAAGAATTATCTTTGCAGAATAGTGCTGAACGGTGCGTGCACACACATAGATATAAAAATACACACACATTATTCACGAACTTTGTGTTGTGTATTATTTTTGAATATTATATCTATTTAGAATTGTAGCTACTATTTATTTCTTCTACACATCTTTCGTCGAATTTATCGCTTCTCTCTTATTTTTCCCTTAATTAAGTAATCATATATACAAAATTTCATGCAAATATTCGTTATTAAGTTGTTTTAAAATAATTAAAACATTGCTATTAACAAAGCGTAAATGTTTAAATCTAACATCCTTTTGATATCATTATTTATTTTTTGACCGTTCAGATGTATAAACATGACAAAAATATTTTCTAATTGATAGACAACGTAAAGTTTCTCCTAACAACTACAATACTCAAAAAATTAAACAAAGAATAGTCAAAAGTGAGACAAAAAAAAAAAAAAAAAAGGGCTGCTGATCAACTGAATCTTTTGAGATAGACTTGTACGCATTAAAAGCTCAAATATCATTCCTACTAAAAAATCACACAAGAAATCGCAAAAGAAGTCACTTCAACTCATGATCTACACAATCCAATTCTATTCCTAGTCACATATAATCCAAAATCACTCACCAAATAAGCTTTGTCAAATTCCTTTTCCCCTAATGTAAATTAGTCTCCATCACAACCAAGTCAATTCTACTCAATTATGTAATCCATCCAAAATTTCCATAAAATCAGCCAGCCAAAACTCTCTCCCAAGAGGCCAAGGCCATTTTGGTAAATTCGCATTCTCGCTCTCTACATCATCACACAATCCCATTTAAGATCCTCGACCAGACCAAAAAAATCCAAGCGGGCAAATTCCCTCAATTCTCTAAAAACGGTCAAAACAAAATCAGTAAAAAGGTCACAAATCCGTCATTTTTTATTTACTCGGAGGGCAAATCCGTCCTTTTGAATCCGTTATAAGTACCCTGCATTTCGCTTTCCACCATCGCCCCGGTCCTCAGTTGTACAAAAGCAAAGACCGCCTCTCTCTCTCTCTCTCTCTCTCTCTCTCTAAATACAAACCTTTTTTTTTTGGTTTTTCTTCGAGCAACGCTCGACTTCGCCGGAAATTGAGAAATTAAAAAACCACCAGTTTTGGGACCATAAGCGACGCCGTTCGACTTCTTTCTACTCGTCCTTTCAGTTTATCTTCTCCGCACAAATAGTTCTAAAACGCCGTCGCCGAAAGACCGCTTGAGAAAACGACGACGCCGTTTGACTCCCCGACGACTACCTATCACAGCTTAAGTAGAAAGCGTTCAGCCAACGACGTCGTTTTCGCCTCCAGCGAAAACTCGTTTAATCAAACAGTCAAAACGCAGTCGTTTAAGCACCGCACCGCCCCGCCCCGCCGTTTTGGAACTTTCTCTCCCGCCGTTTTTTCTTTAACTGAAAAAGGACGGACAGTTGAGTTTTAAAGGTCATCGGAACGGTGTCGTACTGCCATGGTAGACTGATTTGTAGAAAATAAAAAGAAACGAAAATAGAAGGAAAGAAAAAAAAAAAAAAGGAAAAACGGAGGAGGATTGAGTCGGAGTTGAATTGGGGATGACGATGGGGTCGATGGGGAGGATGTTGGGGGTGGGGATAGCGGTGGGGTGTGCGGTGGCTATGTGCGTGGTGGCTGGGACGATGGTGGGGAAGCGGGTACGGAGCCGGAGGCGGTGGAGGAGGGTGGTGAAAATTCTGGAAGAATTTGAGGAAGGTTGCGCCACCCCCGTCGAAAAGCTCCGGCAAGTCGTCGATGCTATGGCTGTTGAGATGCACGCCGGACTCGCCTCCGAAGGCGGTAGTAAGCTCAAGATGCTCCTCACTTTCGTCCAAAATCTCCCCGATGGGTATATATATATTCTTTTGTTCTCCATCCATTTCTTTTAGTAAATACATTTTCGCATTTCGTATATCGTATTTTGTATTTTGTATACGTGTGTAGTTTTATTCGTATATGTACCGGTCTAGTACTACTAGGTGAACTGTGTGTGTGTTTGTGTTTTTGCTGCGCATTTGGTTGTGCGTTTCGAATAGAATAATGGGATTTCTGGGGTTTTTACAAGCAAGTAGATTTCTATACATTTCGACGCAAAAATGGCTTAAATGGACTAATATTTGCCTCCTTCAAATCATTATATTTAGAGTAACAAGAGTCCATATGTGTACGTTTGTTTTTAGATGTTTATTGTGCAAGTGGGTTTTTGTTTGTGGCTCTATTGCCTTGGAATTTGTGAGTGGTGCATTCTGGAACTCTGAGGTGGCAGTTTTATTGTATTTGTGGACTGCTTTTTTGTCTTCTTTTTTCTCGGGTTTTTTTGGGTGTTTCTGGTTTAACTGTGTTTCTTTGACTTGAATTGAAATGGGTTTTATGAGATGTTTATTTTTTAGTATTTTGATGTTGTTCGAGAACATATTATTGTTGTTTATGGTATCTGGTTGGAAAATGTTACACCTTTAGCGAATATCATTCTTTTGATGATGTCTGTATGCATATAAATTAGATATTTGATGTTGTTAATTTCTGGTTTGACATTTGGCATTGCAGTGTGAATTAATTCTTTTATGTTTTTAGATAATTTTTCTTGGGAAAATGATGCATCAGAAAACATATAGTATGTCTGGAAAATAGATATCGATGAGATTTTCTTGGTTAGTTGTATTGATCCCTTCTGATTTTAACTGGTGCCGGCAAATTTTTATTGTTATGTTAAGTTCCTTGTGTTTATTAATCAGCAAACTAGGTTTGGTCTTGTTTCTGATTGATAATTACGTCATTTGAAAATTAGTTTTTTGAATGCTGAAGTCGATTTGTCTTAAAAGTTTCATGTCACACTTTCACTCTTAGAAAGATGCCATTTACAATCTGCATATTTCTGGTAGTGAATTTTCTTTGTTGGTTTACAGCTGGCTTAGTTATGTGATTATTGTGGATTATCCAAGGCAGCTGCATGTTGTGTGGTTTCTCTACTTTTTGTTGGACATATATAATGGCATTTTGCTCCTAGGTTGAGATTCCCCAAAAGGAAAAAGAGCTCTATGTGGTTGAGACTGCTTAACTTCTTGTCCACCGACACAGAATAGTCTTATTCAGTTTGGGTCACAACCATAGGTTTCATAATTAAATATTATTCGAATCTCAAGTTTTCAAATTATGATTCATTGCTGGTTCTCGAGCAACATATATTTGGAACCCTTTTTCGGTTCTCAATTTTGCCAATAATATAATTTTTTGATTCAATTGCTGTTGCTTATACTTATAATGAGATTGATTTGAGAATGCTTCCTTTCAGGAGTGAGAAAGGTGTATATTATGGTCTAGATCTTGGCGGTACAAATTTTAGGGTATTGCGGGTACAGCTAGGAGGCCAAAGATCTGCTATTCTTGGAACTGATGTTCAACGACAACCTATTCCTGAACATTTGATGACTAGCACAAGCGAGGTGGCCAAGTTTGTAATCCACATGTTCGAAGACTTTTTGTTTGCATGCACTTGGAATTTTAGACAAAATGAAATTTCAATCTGACATATTATTTATTGTCCATTGTTGCCACTTGCAGGAGCTCTTTGATTTTATTGCTGCATCACTACATAAACTTATTGAAAAAGAAGGAGATGGCTCTGAAATTTTGCAAAGCAAAATAAGGGGCTTAGGCTTCACATTCTCGTTTCCGATGAAACAGACCTCTGTTGCATCAGGCATTCTAATTAAATGGACAAAAGGATTCTCCATTCCTGACCTGGTAAGTTGGAAATATTTTTCTTTGTTATGGAGGGATACAGCAGAGTAATTCAGGAAGAATCTGTTGGTGAACCGTTTCTTTTAAGTTCATGCGGTGGTGGGCTATGTATCCGAGCCCGTGTGGTGGTTTTCTCTGAGAAGTTCTATTTAATACTCGCCTGTCTAAGTGCTTACTGATCCATTGGGGTGTTTTGTTTGGTGTATGGTTAAACAAAATAAGCTTAGTTGCTTGCATGACCTGATGGTAGTGCAAATCAGGCCATCCTAAGTGTGGGGGGGTATAAATTCTAATAGGAATGGTATTGCAACTTCAAGTTCTTAACTAATTTCATACTCAAGATTTTAAAGGAGGGAAACTTAACAATTATTTGCTCTCAGGTTGGAAAAGACGTAACTGAATGTCTAAATCAGGCAATGGCAAGAAGAGGCCTTGATATGAGGGTAGCAGTACTTGTAAGGACTCTCAGTTCCCTTCAAGATTTTACTTTCTGATGTTCTGGTGCCAGATGTCAAATATAGCATTGAGCCCTCTCTCTCTCTCTCTCTCTCTCTCTCTCTCTTATATTAAACTTTAATTTGGTGCCTTTCTGGTTCATCTTTGAGCCTGATTTTTCCAATGTGCTATATTTGTAGTTTGAATTAACTTTTTCTTTTGGCTATGGCCCACTGCATTGCTTATGATCTAATACACTTGTCTTGTTACTTTTTGGAAAGAAATATTTTTGAAATCATTGTGATATCGTGTGAGAATTCAGAAATCATTTATTGAATCAAGTTCTTCTGGATTGCTTTGCTGTTGCACTTATTCAGTTACTTCCATTCCAGATGGGTAACTTAGGCGGACCATCTAGAAATGTGTAAATTCAAGGCTAATGACTTTGCCCTCTTCTGAGTTTTATTAGAAATGCTGGGATCTCTCCCGATCTTGTGAGTGAAGTTAACTCCCATCGAATTTGATTGAGTTGGACCATCACCAGGCTAAATAAAATACAATGAAAATGATAAAATTTGGGCAATTAGTACAACTCGATGTGAAAATGTTGATTAGGGAGGTCAGTAAACTTTGAAATAGATCTAGGGATGTGGATATAATTTACCTTACTTGCAAGCATCTTGAGCCCCTCCATTTCATCAGCATCACTGTAATGTAGAAACTTTTTAGCTGAGTCCTGATAGATAGACTTGTGTTGAATGAGGAGAAAAAAGAAAAACAAAAAAAAAGAGTATTCGATGTGATATATGGTTATGTTATTTGAAGTTCATCTTTTTTTAGAATGAGAGGGTTCTGTGGATACCATCTGAGTCGCATTGCTTTTGACCATGGTTTCTTAATGTGAATAAGAAAGTCCATAGTCTTAACCTTTGATTGGAGCTTTTGTGGGCTAACTTTACTTATGTTTGCATTTTGCTAAATTAAGAAACTTGATGGTGAAAATTGATGGACCAAAAGAATTTTAAACAGTAGTCTGCATGGCATTCTTTTGGTTTTTTTGTCACTGGTAATCACTTCTTTGCCTGTCATAATCTGAATTAAATGGTTGATGTTGTTTACAGATAAACGACACTGTGGGAACATTGGCCCTTGGGCATTATCATGATGACGACACGGTTGCTGCTGTAATTATTGGTACAGGTACCAATGCATGTTATCTCGAGCGATCAGATGCCATTATTAAATGTCAAGGTCTTCTTACAACATCGGGAGGCATGGTATCCTTTTTTCCTTGTAATGCTGATTGCTGCATGGTTTCAGGAATAAATTTGTTTTCTTTTCTATTTATGATCCTTGAGCCCAATTTTTGCATTTATTACCAATAGTTCTGCAGCCAAATCCATAGAAGTCTCTGAATTAAAAAAATTCCCTACAATGCTGTGATTAGTCTTTTGCTTATTTATTGTTTGCATTTTTGGTTGGTTTAGGTAGTCAACATGGAATGGGGGAATTTTTGGTCATCTCACTTGCCTAGAACTTCATATGATATTGAGCTGGATAGTGAGAGCCCAAACCCAAATGATCAGGTAAGGTTTGCTTTTCTCTTGTACCATGTCTGTATTATTTTTTCCAGTTCTGGTGTACTCGTTCTTTCAATGTTTTATCTGTAAAGGTCGAAGGCCAATTCTTGAGGTTCATCATGCAGGGATTTGAGAAAATGATATCTGGTATGTATCTAGGAGACATTGTAAGAAGAGTTATTCTTAGGATGTCGCAAGAGTCGGATGTTTTTGGACCAGCATCGTCTAAGCTATTGACACCATTTATCTTGAGGTAAATTTCTCCTCTGCTATAGTTGCTCACTAACATGCACAGAGATATATACTGGCAAATAATAGACAGAATGTCATGGGTACCAATGTTCTCCCCCCTTCTCTTGGGTTGGGGTTTTGTCATTGGGGATCAAATTTGGCTTCATTTGTCTGATTGTGTTTTTTAAAAACTTCAAATATGTTTTTCAAATAACTTTTTATCTTAGAAGCACATTTATTGAGAAAATCTTTAAAATTGCTGCAGTAATATTTCTTAAAAACCACCCCAAGAAACAACTATCCAACGAAGCCGGATTACAAAAATGGGAGCAGCTATAGTTGTGTGAGATTTAGTTTGTATGATTTTTCTTTTTGATGGGGTTTTTTTTTTTAAAAATAGAAGGATTTTGAAATGAATCTCACTAAAAGTTACAAGAGGGCTTCAAAATATTTAAGAGTCATGACCGTCATTGCCACTTTCTGGATCTTGTCCCATTGGCTGATCCTTGAGTTGTGTTGTTGCTTGCTTTTTTGTTTTAGTTTGGCTCAATTGCATCTGAAAACCTTCAATATCGGGAGTGTATAATTTTGTGGCTGCATGTAATTTCCGAGCGATCTAATTGGTATTTAATGTTCAACTTATCATTTTCCAGTTTACCCTTCATGAAGTGAATTCTAAAAGCTCTCGTGAGAAAATCTGTTCACATTGCTTTTTTGGGTATTCACTTGAGAATAGTCAACAGTTATACATTTCTTTGCTGTTCATGAGGGCTATCTGAAGTACATTAAAAAGACTTGAAGCAAGACTCTGTATGACTCATCAGTTATGCAAAATTTTTGGCATCAGACAACTTAAATAAAGAATATAAAGATATCTGACTCTTTTTGAACTATGGACACAGCTCGCTCTTGAAATTTGGAAAATATGGAATGTGTTAAGACTGCAGAAACCATGGGGAGTTAACATTTTTATTAAGATAAGGACATCAATTTTAGGAGTTTAATTGGTATAAGGAGGTCAAATGAGTTTCTTTACTTATCTGCCTTTCATTTTTCTGTTCCTGTTTCTACTTTTGTATGTGTGCATGTAAACCAGCTTATGATTCATTCTCTCTGCTGTGAGATTTACTTGGTGAGGAGAGTTTGAGGTCTATTACAGCCCCGCCTCCTCATGTTGTACAATTCCTTGTTTTTTAAATTAGATATCGTATTTGTATTCAAATTATTTCTTGAAAATTCTTTTAGGACTCCCTTGATTGCTGCCATGCATGAGGATGATTCCCCTGATCTGAGGGAGGTAGCCCGAATTTTAGGAGAGACTCTAGAGGTGAACCATTTTACAACCAGTTTGATCATCCAAATTTATGTATTTTTAGGTTAGGATTTAAATTCTCATTTTTCTTAATTTGCCTGTCATTCAGATTGGTGATGTCCCTGTTAAAGTACGGAAGCTTGTTGTGAAGGTATGCGATGTGGTAACTCGTAGAGCTGCTAGGTTGGCAGCTGCTGGTATTGTCGGAATATTGAAGAAGATAGGTCGGGATGGAAGTGGTGGCATCGCGAGTGGGAAAATTAGGGGTGGTAGCCAAGGTAAGATGAAAAGAACGGTTGTGGCAATCGAGGGGGGTTTGTATACAAGTTATACTCTTTTTAGAGAGTACTTGAATGATGCAATCACTGACATTTTAGGGGAAGATATTTCCTCTCATATTGTTCTCAAGGTCATGGAAGACGGCTCAGGAATCGGAGCAGCTCTCCTTGCAGCTACTTATTCAGCCTCTAGCCAAGATACCTTACAGTTGCTATGAATATATAGGTGACGCATACATATATATATAGCCTTGTAAATTGTAGAAATTAGTCCTTTATGCTAGGCGTGATAATGAAAGGGTAGTAGGCTGTGTATATGTGTCATATAGTAGAAGTTCATCTTATAGTACACCATTTTATTAATTGGATTTCACAACGATCCATTCATTTTTAGAGATATAGAGGTATTGCTATAGGATGCATTTTCTGGCTTAAGTTGCCTCAGATTTAAAGTGTAATCTTTACCATGAGTTTTCATGCCGTTTGATTCTATTAATTTTAATTCTTTTTTCTCTTATTTGTTGCCTTTGGGGTGCTGCTCAAGTCATAAGATTGAGCGAGTTGATTAGATTAAGTTAGACTTGAGGACTTGCCTGCAATACAAGATACAATGAGCTTCTTGGAAAAGTCGCATGCCTCCCCCTCTCCTTTTGAGAATACATTTTCTATCATTTCATTAGATGGTTCTTTGTTAAAAGTTGGTGAAATGGCTAAGAGTTTGGAATTTTGTACGTATAGATTTTGGTACTAAAATTATGCGACGACCCTTCGGCCTTGGACCTTTGGTTTAATGAGACCATTGTAAATGTCTTACTGTTTTATTGAATTCTTTCTACAAAAAGTTGGATTAACGTCGTCAACAAATTTTTCCAAAGATTATAATCGAAATAATTGCACTTTCTACAAAGTGTCTAAACTGTGAAAATCAATATTCATATTTTCTACGAGATGGAAAGTGGGTTGCTTTGTATCAATCCTGACTATGTTCTCAAATACTTCACCAAAATATGATTATGGCATGCAGTAAATGTAGCCAATTTTGCATATTTATTTAGTTACTATAAGTAAATTTTAGGATATTTTGTTTTTGGTACCGTGCAGCTTAATTTCATGATGGATGTGGTTAAGAATTTTTTACATCGTTGCATTATCTGAAAAATTATCATTAATCCTGCCTATAACCGTTTAGGCACGATTCTAGTTTTATATATTAGACACTTCCATAGAAACATTTCCTAGTTGAGGAAGGATCGCCGTACTATTTAGTATTTTGATTTATTCTTTTTTTGTTGAACTTCTAAAGAAGTTGATTAGAATACTCCATATGCAACACATTGGATGCAATTTCTTTTGTGTCGTGGTTTGAAATTTACACTTAACCTGATATTAACTAACTATTGGCCATGGTATTGTATTTCTAATACTAGTAAACAAATTCTAACAACTGAAAAACGTGACTGAAAAAGAAAAGCATCATTAGCTAAGACATTTGAATGACAGAACTAAATGCACACAAATTAATGGCCAAAAAAAAAAAAGCACCATGAAGGGGAAAAAACGATGTTAGTTTTTTCAATAACATCTTTTGACTATTGTAGACAAATTTTCTCTTGAAATTTCTGACAACTAAAGGCCTGATTTTAAGCCGTTGCGCTGTTTTGCTTATAAATACAAGAGATGAGAATTCCCCCCCCCCCCCCCCCCCCCCCAAAAAAAAAAAATGCAACCTAAGAATTTCAACCACGAAGTCAAATATTAGAAACAGAAAAACTATTTCTAATAATTTTTTTCATAAATGCAATTTTTTTTGGATATGTGGTGGGGTGACTCATCTGAATAGAAGAATTCTGTCCTATGCATAAATCTAGACTAGGTTTTCAAACAAATTTGGGGTCGCCGTTTGATAAATATGTTGTACGAGAACAAGAAGAGAAAGAAAAGGAAAAAAAAAATCCTAATTTTCTATGAATTTTTAAAATTTTTTTGAACCATGCTTTTATTGAGTTAAAATTTATTTATTAAATTACAAGACAATTGCCAAAATTTTCAAATATTTGACATCCTGCTCTAGGAGGGTTTTTTTTTTTTGGTCACTTTCTATTACCTTGAATTTTTATTTTAGATATTTTGCAAGCTTAAGTATTATATTCCCAATCATTAATATTTACTACAAGTAAAAATAGCATAATTTCATCTAGGAGAGGGGACCTTGGTGGCCAGAGCAATTTGTTCAACTTGAAGAAAATACCTTTTCCAAGTTAAATTAGTTTATCTCACAAATTCTTTATGGTTCTTATAAACTTTTCTCTCTAGGATGTTTCTTGACCCTTCTTTCCTTCCATTCTTTTGTGAAAGCCTCCATAAATTTCCTTTCGCCACCCAACACCATCTCTGGCTTCCAGTCTTACTGGCCTCACCATGCTACCCCATGATCCCTCCTCTCCCATGAGGCTTCTAGCCTTTCACAAGTACACCAACAATCACTTTCCCAACCCCCCAAACCTCTAAGCGCATTTCTTTTCTCCCCATCTATTGAAATCCCTCTATCCTCTCCCTTTCCCCTGCTGCCACCTCTCATCTACTTCTCTGTGTGTGTATGTATGTGTACATGATAATGTGTTTTTTTGAAGTTTCTCATTTGATATATGCCTAATACTAAAAAAAATTGTTTATAAAAAGAAAGCAAAATTTGGAGATTGTGTTGATTGATTTAACGAACTGGGTTAATATAGTTGTATTATAGTGTTGAATTTTTGTCAAAATTATTTGAGGTTCAAGTCGAAAATAGAGGCAATGCATGGGAAAGGAAAAAAAGTATGTTAATGTTTGGTGACAATCAACGACAGCATCAGTGTAGGTGGAAAGCGAAAATTTGGTGACCAGGGAGAGGCAGAGGGAGAGTATGTCCCACGAGGAATTGAAGTGAAATTGACTTGTGGAGTTGTCAGGCCTGGTTAGATAATATTTACTCTGGGCCTATAGCATTACATTGGCCTAAGGGAGGCAATTGGGTGGGTTAGGCAGTTTTTGGACGGGTTGGTATTGGATTTTCATTTATTTGGGTCATACCCAACCCGCCCAACTATGTATTGGGTTAATATTGGGTTGGGTCATATTGGGTTAACTCAAATCCATGACCCAAATATGACCCAACATATTATTTTATAGATTTTGATATATAATACTTTTTCACACATATTTACACACAAAAAATGATTACAAAATTATTTTTTCACACATATAAACACATCTTTTCATATATAAACATATTTTCACACACTAGAATACTTCCACACATACAAACACACACTTCTAATTAAGTATCCGTAGATTTTAATCGTAAAAGAGATAATTAGCTCCAAGAGCGTTGACTATGTAGAGAACATGCAGATAATTAGTTACACTTATTAAGCATCCACATGATTCTAGTTTAATGGCTTTTTGTTGTATACACTTTTATTATTATAACTACACAACATATTTCAAAATTCCAATTGCTTCAGAAGATGGTGTCATTTTAATATATCTTCTCCATGTGTATGCTTCTTAATTAAACTACTATTTCCTCTTTAATTTTTTTAAAAAATTTGACTAACTACTTTAGAAGCTGAAATTTATTTTCTATTTATACATAGAGAATACATGAACTATTAAGAATGATGGATTCTGCATTATTTTAAGGTGCCAATCATTTATTTATCCTAAAGTTAGCATTTTGTAAGGATTACAATTTTGTTGAGAATATTAAATTTTGAATGGTTTTTTGAAGTAATGTTCGTATTCTGGACCGAAATTTCTTAAAAGTTCACTAAAAAAAATGTAGCATATGTAAAATTCATTTTCCAAAAATTGACTTGGATAGTTTTGAATGCATTTGAATTTTTTTAGAATATTATTAAACAATGATATTGTAACAATTTTTGAAATGTAATGTACGTGAAATAAAAATATTGTTAGAATTATAAAGGTGATTGAAAATATGTTTAAAAAATTATTTCAACATAATTTTTTGCAAAATGCCTTTAACAAAATGGAGCCTTTTGATTTTTTTTTTTAAAATAGAAGTTGGGTAATAGGTACCCAAGTAAAAAACTCAACCCACCCAATAAATAAATTGGGTTTTCTTAACCTAACCCATCAAAACCCATAACCCAACTGACCCAACCCATCCTTTAAACTAAGTAGGCGGGTTGGGCGGGTTGTTAGGTTTTGGGTTTTTTTTGCCAACTCTAGATTGGCCTTTAGATACAAAAGAGATGACCATCGATTAGATTTGAAAAGTGCACATCCCTGATTTAGCGGGCCATACATTTTTCTACATGGGGCGTAGGGTTTGGTAACTAGTTTGCGAAAATTGCATGCAATTTGTGTGTAAGTTTTGTCTGAAATTGTACATGCATTTTGGGAATGTGGACCTTTCAGAGCCTTTCTACAGTTCCATTTCTTAATACGTTAACCATTATCCTTAGTAAAACAATTGCCATTTTTCAATAATTTCTACAATTGTTAGGTCAAATTGCTACTTGCTGTTAACAGATGAGATAGCTCAAACCAACTTGGATCAATCTCAGTGGCTGATTCACACCCAAGACTTGTAGGCCCAGCGGGTGATTGGAGTGTGAGTAGCCAAGTCTAATTATTTAGGCTTCGCCCTCACTAATTCAAAATGGGTATCTTAAGTTAGACTTGAGTGCTTAGAATTAATTTATATATTGGTTCATGTTACTTAACTTTTTTGATGTGTAACAAGGTATTGCATTGGGTTTTGTGAGGACGCAAAGTCTGACAAAGAGTGGTGAATGTAATATCATGTTTCACGTTGGAAAAGCAAAGTAATATGGTCCAATGTATAAGTTGAGTCTAAGCACTCAAGTCCAACTTGAAATATTCATTTTGGGCTAGTAAGGATGAAGTCCAAATAGTTAGATTTGGCTGCTCAGACTTTAGTCTTGCGCTGCACTCAAGTCTAACTTGAAATATTCATTTTGGGCTAGTAAGGACAGAGTCCAAATAGTTAGATTTGGCTGCTTAGACTTTAGTCGCGCGCTAAGCCTGCAGGCCAGGGGCGCAACACTGATTTTTAACATAATCGAAAAAATTAAGAAAAGTTAAATTTAACTGCTTGAATCGGACCATATCAGTGTCACATAAGTTTGAATTGCAAACCACATGGTACCAAAGGCTTGACAACTGTGGAGGCTCTCCAGGAATTGGATTCTCAATAATGGGGAGAGAAATTGCTTCATGCAATTTCCGATATTGAGGGTGGGGGAAAAAGGCATATTTCTAAAATACTGGAGTTCGGGATATTTTTTAAGAAGTTCATATTCTCTCTATTCAATACATATCTATCTATCTAATAAAAAGAGAAGCTTTAGCAACTGTAGCACCTCATGTGTTGTTGCTTTGCTTTGTGCACCTCATGTGTTGTTTTCCAGTAACTATTTTGGTCTGATTTCCCCCTAATTTACTTTTATGCCCTTCTTCTATTAATATAATATAGCTTTCCATTTGTCCTATGTGGTCATTTAATGTAGTCTGCATTCTGTCTTCTTCATTTTTTGTTTGGTTTCAGCAATTCTCCATGGGCCAAACAAATGAGATTACCATGTAGCCCATGAAGAAAACAATTGCCTGCATAGTGCATATGCTTTTTCATTGGCTTTTGGGGTCTTTCACATTTCATTTCCTTTCTTTGTATTTGGTTCCACTTTACCTACATATGTAGTCAGATGACCACTTGATTTTTTCCTCTCTCCTCTGCTCGTTTTCTGACACAAAATTGCCGATGATCTCCCTATTGTCAAATCTAATAGTACGATTGAGATGTCTCAACCCTTTGATCTTGATCAAAACTTAGAGATCTATTCTGATTTGATGCTTGCTTTTTCCCCAACCTCAATTGGTCCACATTTGCTTCCTTCACCATTGAATGAGGAAAATAAAGAAAGACTTTTCATCTATTCTTGGTTTTTTTTTCACCTATTTTCCCTTTCTTTTCCACTGCTATTGGTTTCCTTTTTTGCCAAATTTTTGTTCCTTTCTTAGATAAAGGTTTTATTCAATTGATTGCACATATTTTGGGTTCTGATTATATGATTTTATTTATGTAGATTAGCGTTTTACTGAGTTGGTTTTTTTTTTTTTTTTGCGTTTCTTATAGCTGATTGTGATTTTATCTATGTGTTATGCAGGAATATAATAGATGGAGTTGTTAATCAGTTCCCGTTGCTTTATCTAGGGTTTTTTGCTCCATTTGTTAGAAAAGATTTTAGTTGTCATGTATTCATCTTTTCCCTTTGGTTATTGCTCGCATATTTTTTTCCCCTTTTATAAAATTAAACATATTTTTCTGCTTTTATAAAATTAATTATTTTGCCTTCTTTGTAATTTCCGATTTTCTAGCTATGGTCTTTTACTCTTATTTATTAAAAAAAATTAATCCCTGCCTCTTCTTTGCTCTTGTTGCGAATGCATTTTCCCGTTCAGCTACTGTTATTATGCATTTTTTCTTTTGTTTAGTTATATTCTTTATTTATTTAGGTTGGCTATGCTTTTTGTACCATTTATGCTTTGTATATTGTGGTTTTTCAAGTTTATTTTCTTCTACTCTTTTTATTCTGGTTTTAGCTGTTAAATTGCACTCCTTAAAATTTTTTGACTTTCACTAATTGTAGACCCACAATTTGGAATTCTTTAGCTTTTGTTGTTTCCTGGCTTTTGACCGTACCATTCGCAGCGGCTAAATGTATGTATTTTTACTTTTCCCTTTAATTTCTCCTTCTTCCTTATTGTATTGTTAACCTTATGAATTTTGTTAGAATTTTAAAAATTAACTCATTTATTTTTCTCCTTATAATTTGTGTTACACTTTTGGTCTTAGATTTAAATGATTTATTTTACTTTCCTATTTGGAAAGCATACATCTTTTCCTAATGTTTTATCTTTGTTAGGATTTATGTTGTTGCTTTGTTTTGTCATTTGTTTTTATTTTCTAATTCTATTCTTTATTTCTTGTTTACCATTATCCTATTGCTTTTGAAAAATTGAGATAGTAATTAATTTACCTTTCATATACATATACATTGCTAGTTTGTATATTTATATATTACGCCTTTATGTTTCATTTGTTTTCTTATTATCACTTTGTAGTTGAATGGATTCGTTTTGTATTGATATTTAAAATTAAGTTCTAAGCTTAACTATATTGAAACGAATTTAGACCATGTGATTCTCTTGTTTCCTTTTCATTTGTGTTAATCCGACACATTGTCTAATCTTCGTCTACCCTATTTAAGAATCGATTTTTTGTAAGTCTTTCTTTCTCCTATTTTTTTGTTAGTTGACATTTTATGCTTATTGTTCAAAAGATATTGTACTGCAGGACAACATTTAGTCATTGAATATACCTCTTTATACAGGTATGTTCTTTTATTCAATTTGTCTGCTATTTTTTCCCATCTATTTATTATATTGATTTGTTATGTCTATTTAGTTTCATTTTCTCTACTTTAATGTATTAAATACTGTTTCATTTCTCTTCTATTTTTTTCCAGTCTATTTATTATATAGATTATATGCTATATTTATGGCCTAATCTGTACTCTTAGCAGGAACTCATGATAGTTGAACAACTTGCTGCCTCAATTTAGGACATCATTGCCTTCATTTGTTGCTATGACAGAGATTTCAAGGTCACACAAGTAGAAGGCACAAGCATTATTAAGGTGTACACAAATGAAGGAATGGCTCAACTGATTTCCTATGCTGTTTGATCAGGAAATGCCCTTGTTGAGTGCAGACATTTGCAGTTCCAAACAGACCACAAAAGTAACCTAGCCTAGGAAGAACATCAACTATTTACTCCATCAACAAAAAAAGCCCTCACTTGAAATTGCTGACTGCATATGCTGAATTTATAAGGGCAACATTATCAATAGCTGGAGTCAAAAGGAACCTTTTCTACACTTAAGAAGCAGCAAGGTCAGAAATAGGAACCAAATTGGACACTGCAGATCAGTTTGAGGAAAGGGAGTGACAACGAACTTGCTGTTGATGTCTACACTAGAGAAAGCTCTTCAAAGAATAACTAGAGGACAAACTTAAATTGATCTAAGGCTCCCATCTGCTGCTTTTTTTTTGTGTGAAAATAGTAATTTGTTGGACTAACTAATTATAGTTTGTGCTTATATTTTTATGACATATTATGATCCATTATATGATGACTTGCTTTGCTACCATATCTAATGGATCCTAATATCAATGGGGAATGATATTACCAAATTGTTAGGACTAGCATAGAGTAATAATTTTGTTAACAGTTAACAGTGTTATATTTTGTTATTTAACTGTGCTCATTGACAGTTAACAGTGGTATATTTTGTTATTTCATCATTTTACTATCAAAGAATGACAGGTGCTATCCAATTCTTTTGAAACTTTGTAATATGAATTTGTAATTTGCATTCAATCAAATAGCTGCTTAATATGTGCATACTATACTATAGCATTGCTATTTATTAATACAAGTTGGTTCAAATTGTGTTCCAGTGAGAAATGGTAGGTCTAATGTTGTGCATTTCAATACTGCAATATTGGATTTATTGTTTGAAATAAAAAGAATACCCATGGACGTTCTGGTTGCTATACAACACCATCACTTAATGTCTCTGATCATTTGTTTGGGTTCTGGAAATCATTATTATAATAATTTCATTTCGCTATTTTATAGTTGCAATTTACTTGTTTTCTTCTTCTTCTTCTTCTTATTACTAAGTCTGATAGCACTAAATTCCAGTTACATCTTCAATTCCTCATTGCCAGTATACACCTGCCTTCAATGGCATGCAAAATAGGATTATTCATTGGTGGGCACTGGCTATGCCTTGCACAGCCAGATTCTACTAGTCTACCTACTAGATATAAAGGAAGCTTTAGCAACTGTAGTATGCCAGTTGCTCGACATTTGGCGCAATGCGATTGGTTGCTTCTTTAACTTCTGCACTAGTCTTTTTCCTTCGTCCAAGTCTGCTCATTCTTTTTCTTTGTTAAATTATCGTTATATCTTGTCCCCTATTTGTATGCCTATTTTATTCTATGTCTTTTCCAGTCATTTTCCTTTCTTACTTTTCTGCTTGTGTCTATTTTTCTCTGTTTTTAGCAAACGCATTTCCCAATTGGATGAAATTGCCATGCAGCCCGTACCACAAACCTTTGTCTTCAGACTCCTTTTTATTTCTTTTGTCTTCTTTTGTTATTTTACACTGATCCTCCTTATGCTTCCCGTTCTCTGCCAATCTGCCCGATTGTTCACTGTTTTCACCACTTGGCCATTTAGTAGACTAATTTTCCTCTCCACCTTTCCTTTCTTCTGACACAACTTTATCTCCAAGTTCCTCACAGTCAATCTTCATCCTATTGTTAACAGCTTTGAGCCGTTTGATATTTTCGGCTCATGGAGATCTGTTCCCATGTGATGCTTGCTTTTTCTCTGCCAAATCAATTGATATTTTTTTTTAATTTTCTCATCGTAGTATCAAAACAAGGGGAGTCTCTACGTTTTTTTTTCAGCTTTTCTTCCCCCATCCCATTTTCTTCTCCCATTTCACCTATTGCTCTTTTCTCCTCTACTGTTTCCTCACAATATGCAGGTTATAATTATGTGCTACATGTTTTACTCATATGCACTGTTTTATTTATGCCTAAAATTTGTTGATTGCTTCCATTTATTTATTTCTTACCTAGGGTTTATTAATTTTTCCTCCTTGTTTGCCTTTCAACCTTTGTTAGTGCCTTTGTTCGTTGGGCCTCTATTATTATTATTTTTTTTGCATATATCAAGGTTTTGCATGTATATGTTTTTTTATGTTTGTGTTATAATACTGACTTCATTTATATTTAAAATATGTTCATTTCGTCCATTTAATAACCTCTCAGTTAGTGATTTAGCTTTTTACCTTTGATCCTTTTATGTATACACCGATTTTATTCATATTTATTATTATCATCATCATCATCATCATCATCATTTACTTTAATGATCAGTCAGTTTAAATTTATTACTTAAAGTTACAGCTTTTTAATTTTTTCCAAGAAACTGACAGATATACATATATATATTATTCATTTGTCCTTTTCTCCTTTTGCATCAATTTTGTTATTTTTTAGTTGATTTTGCTTATTTTTATCCTTTCTTGTGTTCTTTGTGTTAGGCTTCAATTTAAGTTTTCTTAATTTACCATTTCTCAATTTTTGTTAGCTATTTGTATATTTCAACTAATTTTGTTTTTTTTTTCTTTTCCATTCTTATGTTGTTTGTCTTGAGTTTCAAACTTTTTAAGTTTACGTCTTTGGCATGATGTTACTTTGCAGGTGGAGAATTGTTGACTGGATTCTTGTTTCCTTTATCTGATACTATGCGGCTATTTTGAAGCACCTGAACACTATATGTTTTTTCTATATTACTTTGCAATTTTTAGTTTTTATTTTTTTGTAAAAATATATGTAATTCTATAATTTGATCTCTATTGTTTACTTAGCCTTGATCATGATTATTTGTTGGTGTTATTCTTCAAGTTTTCATTCATTTTGCCTGTCAAAACTTTCTGCATTTTTTCCCAATTACTCATTCTATCTTTACCTATATAATTAGCACGATAATATAAACACCTCATATATTGTGTCATCCTACATATCTGCATATACTTTTTATAGGATAACACTTAGTTATTCATAAATTTGTTTTCCCAGGTATGTTCATTGACTTTGAGCTTCATGCATTTTTGATCATTTTTTTCCTTTTCATCATTTGACTTAGTTATTTTGCTCCTTTCATCCATTCAATTTGTGCTTTTGTTTTTCCCTTCGATTTAAAGCTTTAGTTATAAAAAAAAACTCCTTGGATTCAATCCCGTTTACTTAGCCAAGTGCTTAATGAGGCTTTAGATGAAAGGCATGTTAAGCAGAGAGCTGAAAATTTAAACAATTCTCAATTTGTGGCTGATCATGCATGTTCCTTTGAAATGTTACCAGTTCTCATGGACCAAAATGAAGAACAAGCAATTAACCAAACAATGAATTGTTCCCAATCATATAGAAAACAAGCTACCATAAGATGGAAACCTAAACTATTGCGCACAAAAAATTTACCATCCAAAAAACTTTTGATATCTCCAAGTGCACAAACCAACACCAATATTCCTCAGCCATCTCACTCTCCACTTGAAAGACAACAACGTCTTGATGTTCGGCAGTGAGGCAGGAGTAGGAATAAAGAAAAATCTTCAGGTTTTATTTAAATACAAAGTCATATCTTACAAACTAACCTTTCTATAAACATTTCTAACCTTAAGATGAATTTGTTTCTTAATTTTAGGAATAAGCAACAAAAGTGGAAAAAGCCTCTTGGATGTTATTCCAGAGGCTCCTGACATCCTTCCTCGCATAAGTGATTGTCCACATTGCGGTGCAAAAAAATTCCTCCATGAAACAGCTAACTTCTGTTGTTCAAATGGAGATATAATTCTGTCTCATAATAAACTTCCTAATATTGTTAAAGACCTTCTTACTTCACAATCAAATGAAGCTAAATTATTTAGAGCATACAAAAGAACATACAATAGTCATCTTGCTTTTACTTCATGAGGTGTCAAATGTGATAACAATTTGACAAAAAGGAATAAAGGAATATACACATTTAGAGTGTAAGGACAGATGTATCATTTCATAAATGATTTATTACCATCAAACGAAGGCTGTAAAAATATGCAATTTTATTTTCATGACACTAATCATGAGATTTCGAATCGTATA
This sequence comes from Mitragyna speciosa, assembly GCA_024721245.1. Classification (NCBI taxonomy): domain Eukaryota; kingdom Viridiplantae; phylum Streptophyta; class Magnoliopsida; order Gentianales; family Rubiaceae; genus Mitragyna; species Mitragyna speciosa. Next base: position 13,856,304 of record CM045565.1, on the reverse strand, counting down.
GAATTGTGTCCTAGATTGTCAAAACCAATTCTTCATAAATTGTTGACCATTCTCGAGGATAACCCGTATGCACGTTTCTTTCACAGTTTAGGAAATATTCATAACTTAGATTCATACAACATATTCCTCCATGGCAGGCCACAAGTAGACCAAAGAGTCTACAACAAACCACTGCGTTACAAGTTGCTGGATTGTGGGTTGAAGGAGGAGAGAACGGTGAAATTAATCGTAGAAATATTAAGTTTCATACCCATAGTGGCAACTCCAAGGCCAGTGATTACTACTATGGCTGTTATGATCCACTCCAACATCCACTCTTCTTTTCTTATAGTGAATTAGGCTGGAATCAAGGTATATCAAAGAAAGGTCTTAAGAAACAGAACAAAAAAGGAAAAAGAAAAAGAGATGCTGAACAAATAATTTCTCCACAAAATGCTGATGCTATTGATCAACTGCTGGAACATGAACAGGATGGTAAGCATATTCTACTTCATCAGTTGATCATCATCACCATTTAAATATAATTGACTCAGTATCTATTTTGTTTATTGCCTGCTTTCTTCCAACAGTGTTAGAGAGACTCTATGATGATCCCAATTTTGTATCCATAAGGGAGTATTATACTTATAAGCTTCAAATACGAGACAAGGATGAATCCTTTTTGTTACACTTTGCACGGTTACTTCAACAATATGTAGTTTACATGTACGTAAAACTGGAAACACAAAGATTGGGTTTTTACAAATCACGACAAGAAGAAATCAGAAAAGAGTTTCTGCGAGAAATTGTCGATGCAGTTGTTGCAGGAGAAACACAAGGATCAAAAGTGGGACAACGAATTATCTTACCAGTAAGTTTTATAGGAGGTCCTAGAAATATGAGACGCAAATGTATAAATGCCATGACTTTAGTACAAAAATTTGGAAAGCCAGACATATTTCTCACTATGACATGTAATCCAAATTGGCCAGAAATAAAAGAGAATCCTAATAGTGAAGAGCAAGCACACAACATACTAGACTTAATAGTTCGATTTTTTCATTGGAAACTTGAAGAATTAAAAAATGAGCTTTTTAAAAACAATATCTTTGATGAAGTGGTAGCTTATACTTATGTCATAGAATTTCAAAGAGAGGGTTGCCACATGCTCATTTTCTTTTAATTCTAAAATCGCAATACAAACTCTTTAGACCAAAAGAATATGGCAAAATTGTATCTGCAGAAATACCAAACAAGAAAGACATCCACATCTATACAAAATGGTTATTAAGCATATGTTACATGGTCCATATGGTAAAAAAAAAAACCCAAAAAACGTATACATGACAAAAAGTGGCACTTGTGAAAAATTCATATCCCAAAGATTTTTGTCATCAGACAACACAAACAACAAATGCTTATCAATTATATCGAAGAAGAAGGAATGGTATTAAGGTAAAAGTACGAAATGCTTGGTTGGACAACAAATGGGTTGTACCATATAATGCCTACTTGCTAAGTTTGACTGCCATATTGACGTAGAAATATGCTCCATAATCAAAGTTGTAAAATATATTTACAAATATATATGCAAAGGACATGATAGGATTTTATTTTACATAGAAGCTGATTCATTAAATAGATAAATATATGAGATAGAACAATATCTTTCAGCTAGAAGGGTTTCTTCTCCAGAAGCTGTTTGGAGAATATTTCGCTTCCCCTTGAGTGAAATTAAACTTGCAGTCATTTATTTGCCTTTGCATTTAGAAAACTATCAACCTATGAGCTTTAACCAAACACAAAACTTAAATAATGTTGTAGCAAACATGCATCAAAGGAAAACAATGCTCACCGAGTTTTTTTCACATGAATAGAACAAATACTAAAGCTCAAAACTTAAATTGCACTTATGCTAAATTTCAAACCAATTTGTATGGAAAGCTGACAAAAAAAGATGGAAACCACGTGAAAGAGGTGATTCAGTGGGTAGAATTATGACCGCACATCCTACAGAAGGAGAGAGATACTATTTAAGACCCCTTTTATCAAAGGTCCATTTTCCAAAGTCTTATGAAGACTTAAGAACTTACAATGGATTAATAGTTAATAGATTTTGTGAGGCAGCTCTTCTTCGTGGTCTACTGTAACAAGACAACAACCAAGAGCTTTGTCTAGAAGAAGCCTCTCTTTTTCATATGCCTTATGAAATGAGACACTTATTTGCTACTCTATTAGTTTACTCATGTCCCAACAATCCCAAACATCTTTGGGAAAAAATCGAGGATACTATGTCTGAAGATTTCCCAAGACATCAAACATTAATTACACAACAAGTGAGAACACAAGTACTTCAACAAATTAATAACTTTTTGCAATCTATGTGCAAACACATAAGCTCCCATGATTTGGTGCCCTTAGATTTGCTACATACAAATATTGAACATCAAACTAGAAAATTAAGAACAAAAGAAAATATTATAGTTTTTGAAATTGACCTAAATGCAATCCATGCATTAAATACAAAACAAAAATTTGCATTTGATGTCATATATGATAGAATTTATACAAACAATAGTGGTGCATTTTTCATTGATGGCCTAGGAGCAACTGGAAAAACATTTTTATACAGATCACTTCTAGCTGATGTTAGGTCAAAGGGATATATAGCTTTAGCAACTACTACTTTAGGAATAGCAACATCAATTCTCCTAAGAGGTAGAACAACACATTCTCAATTTAAAATACCCATTGAAATCTCAAAAGGAACAACCTGTAGAGTTAGCAAACAAAGTTCTTTAGCAACTCTTATAAGAGAATGCAAACTTATTATTTGGGATGAAGCTCCAACAGCAAAAAGGTCTGCCTTAGAAGCGCTTGATGATTTGTTACAAGACATAACGGAATCAAATGAAAATTTTGGAGGAAAAGTTGTAGTTTTAGGAGGAGACTCTAGACAAACACTTCCCGTAGTTCGTAAAGGTACAAAAACTGAAACCATTAATGCATGTTTAATTAACTCTTACCTCTGGGATAAACTAGAAAAATTACAATTAACAGAAAATATGAGAGCACGCATGGATCCCACATTTACTTAATTTCTTTTACGAATAGGCAATGGTACTGGGCAAATTGATGCACATGATAACATACAAATTCTACCTACACTACTGCTCCAACTTCATAATATAGATGATCCTCTTAGTGAGCTTATAAATGTTATATTTCCTGATATTGAATCTACAACAGAATGCAGTAATCCTTTACTAAATAGAGCCATTCTCACAACCAAAAACCACATTGTTGATGAGCTAACTAAAATATTAATAAACAAGTTTCCTGGCACTGAGACAGAATACCTAAGCTATGATGAAACTATCAATCCAAATGATCAGTCCCAATATAAAGACATCCTAAATAGTCTTTCACTTAGCCGCTTGCCACCTCATAGACTAATTCTAAAACAAAATGCACCAATAATTCTATTAAGAAACTTGGATCCTCCAGAAGGTCTATGCAATGGAACAAGACTAATTTGTAAAGCTTTAAAGAACAATGTCATACATGCAAAAATAGCTGTTGGTGACTATGCTGGAAAAGAAGTATTCATCCACAGAATACCTTTAGAACCTCCAAGTGATGAACAATATCCAGTACCTTATAAAAGAATTCAATTCCCTGTCCGTTTATATTTTGCAATGACAATCACTAAATCCCAGGGACAGACATTGGATTTCGTTGGAATATACTTAAAAGAGCCTGTTTTTTCGCACGACCAATTGTATATTGCATTATCACGTGCAAAAAAATTCTAATGTGTTAAAATCTTAATCAAAGCTCTATTCTTTAATGTTCATCACGTTCATAAAATAAAAAAGTTGTGTATAGAGAAATATTACAAATACACAATACACAAATAATGTATGTACCCAACCCTTTTTGTCTAATTTTTCTATCACAAATATTTCCTATCATATGTTGCTCTCTAAAAATTATTATTTTTACTTTTTTGGCAGCTGCAAAATGTGAAGACACTTGTACCAAATCTTAGATATCAAGAAGGCATGAGGGAATGGACAATCCTCATTCAAGTGGTGGAGAATGCTTATCTTCAACTTAGCAATGGCATGCTAGTGAAGAAATACCAAAAATTGCTGCTTATTGATTAATTGGTAAACATGATTAGTCTATTAGTTTTCTGCCCCTACCAAAAATAATTTTTCAATTAAATAACATTTAAGCAGTAAATACTTAGCAGTTAATGTTTGCTTCTTATTTTTCCAACTTAATAGGGCACTAAGCTCTCTGCTGTTATCTATGCCAACTATATCCATTACTTTGCAAACTTACTTTGCTCATTCAAGAGATACTACATCTCCAATGCTTACTTAACTTACACTTAACCTCTCTTCAGAGTCAGCGAACATGACTTTTCTTGGGTTCTGAATAATACCACTTTGGTCAAAGATGCCATGGACAATATTCTGCCCCCACTGCCATGTTCATTTGAATTGACACAAATTGTAGATCTGTACAAATATGCTGATATAGAAAAATACAAAGTCAATTTCTTAAATATTATCAACATTTTAAACCTGAATTGGCTATCAACTTATTTCGTTTTTGTCCTGACAAAACATTGTTTTGATTTTCTCTTTTTGAAGACATAAAAGCAGTTGTTGTTCATGCATTTCTTCCAAAAGAACAAGGACTTGATTTAACTAAAACAAGGGACTTTGTCATTCTGAATGAAGAGTAAGACACTTCAATTACATCTCTATTATGTCTTCAACCAAAATAAACACAAATTGCTTAATCATTGTAGGAAAATTCCAATGCTTTTCACAATGTGGAATGAATTTGAAGAGCATAATGGAACAAACATTGCAAATATCATTGCAACAGTTCCAATGATCATTGCTATGAGAGTCAGAGTTACTACTTTCAATTGTAAGCCATTGTACAAATAATTTCTAAAGGTTTTCATTACATTCTTTTATATACCTTTACTACTACCATCCCTAAAAAATACATATGATTTTTTCAGCGTTATCTCTAACAACTAGGATGCAATCCTGTCTGGTATTGAATCCCCCTCTGCCAGAGCATATGATGTTGAAGGACTGGTAAACAAACAAAATTCATTTATCGTTTTTCAAACAAAACACTGATTTAATTATTAATCAAACATGACAGGTACAATGCAAATAAAGATGATGTGCAATATTTGCTTGATATAAGGGCTAACAAAGATTCAACTAAACTTCTTTGACGTCCTAAACAGGAATACATGATTAACATAGCAATAGTAGTGGACACATTAACAAATGTAAGTGACTTTTTTGTTCTTCTTAAATCACCTACATATATTCATTCATATAAAAATTTACTAACTTTCATACTAATATATCAAAACACCATGGATGAGCGCAAAAACACAACTAACTCTAGGACAACAACGGTACTGGTATACTGCTTGTGCCCACTTCTACAAATCAGTTGATGTTGAACTCGATTGGGAAATCAAGTGTCCCTCTTGCAAAGAAGAAACCAAAATTGAAGTCAAGTTAATAATCAATTTCGTTTCCTTAACTAATTACTTTTCTTAATATTAATTGAATAAACTAGAAAAAAATTATTTTCTTAGGCGCCGAATGACAATAATGCTATGCGATAACACTGCTATAATAAATGCTACAATATTCTCGTCCAATTGTGAAAAACTCATTCCATTTACTCCTTTGCAGCTAAAGGAGGCTGATGACAGTGTAAGTTTTATGCACATTTATTCTATAACATAATTACAATTAAACTAATCATTTCTACTAAATTAAAAGCTTAATATGCTCCCTTCGTAGGAAAATACGATAGGTGAACAGCTTGCCAGTTCAATTGAGGATGCCAACATTGTTGCTTTTATTCGCAGCTATGAGAGAGACTTTCAGGGTCAAAGAAGTAGGAGATATAGCATTGTGAAGATGTATACACATGAAGAAATGATGAACTTCTTTGCTGCAATAAACGATGCAGAAATGCTCCTTCTACCTGCAAATACTTGTTGCTCTCAAACCACACCACAAAAGGGTACAAATGCATCAACAAACGAAATGGCAAATGACAATGCTGATGTATTTCTCAAACTCTACAATTCAACATCTGCAATGGCTGGAGTAAAAAGAAATCTCTTTTTTGGTGAAACACTTTCACAAGGTGAATCAAGCAACAAAATGGACATCATTGATCATACTGATCAAAGTGCTAACAAAGAAACTCACAGTGATGTTTATTGAGAGAGAGAAACAGATAATGATATTTGATAAGGCCGTATACAATATTGTGTAAGGCACATCTATTATATAAATGTTCAGAGTTCACATAATATGCAAAATTACTACAATACACTTATACATAAAATATTGATTCCTAACACTCTCCCTCAAGCTGGAGCATAGATATCTATCATGCCCAACTTGTTACAAATAAGAGTAACCCGATTCCAAACAAGAGCTTTAGTCAACGGATCTGCTAATTGATCTCCTGTCCTAACATGTTTAGTGGAAACTAACCCCTGTTCAAGCTTCTCCCAAACGAAATGGTAATCCACCTCTATGTGTTTTGTTCTTTCATGGAACACTGGATTATTGACAATATGAAGAGCTACTTGGTTGTCACGCCATAGTTACATAATATGTGGACTACTAACCCCAATCTCACCAAAAAGATGATAGATCCACATAAGTTCACACATAATTTGTGCCATAGCCTTATACTCAGATTCTGCACTTGATCGGGTTACAACATTCTACTTTTTACTCTTCCATGATACTCAATTCCCTCTAACAAACATATAATAGCCTGTTATAGATCTCCTATCAACTGGAGATCCTGCCCAATCAGTATTTGAATACCCTTCAACCTGACAATAATGATGATTCTTATAAAGAATTCCATGGTCTAGAGCTCCTTTAAGATATTTCAAGATATGAATAACAGCATCCCAATGAGCACTCTTGGATGATGACTTGAATTGACTAACCATATTTACTACAAATGCAATGTTTGGATAGGTTACTGTAAGTTAATTTAACTTTCCAACTAAGCTTCCATATGTCTTTGGATCATTCAATACATCTTCATCATCATCAGCTCTTAATTTCACATTAGGTATCACAAGAGCATCATATGGTTTAGCTTCAGAAAGACTTGCCTCAACCAGTAAGTCTAGGATGTACTTCTTCTAGGAGATGAAGACTCCTTTCTTACTTCTAGATACCTCAATCCTAAAAAAATACTTTAATATACCCAAATTCTTTGTTTGAAACTGAGTGTGTAGAAAATTTTTAAGGGCACTAATACTATCACTCTCGGTGATTACTATATCATCAACATAAATTAATAGAAGAATACATCCATAACTGGATTGTTTGTAAAAGACTAAATGGTCATAAGGACTTCTTTATAGACCAAACTCAGCGACTGCTGAACTGAATCTCCCAAACCATGCCCATGAAAACTTCTTTAACCTATATAAAGATTTTTTCAATTTACACACCTTTTTTGACTTCTCTTGAGCAACAAAACCAGGTGGTTACTCCAAATAGACTTCCTCTTGAAGATCACCATTCAAGAAAGCATTTTTTCACATCAAGTTGGTATAAAGGCCAATTATATGTGACAACAAGAGAAATAAATAAGCGAACAGATGTAAGTTTAGCCACAGGAGAAAATGTCTCAAAGTAATCAACACCATAAATTTGGACATTTCCTTTAGCAACGAGGTGAGCTTTTAATCGTACTGCAAATCCATTAGAATTCATTTTTACTGCAAACACCTATTTGCAATCAATAGCCTGCTTCTCAGAGGGTAAATAACATAGATCCCCTGCATGATTTTGCTCAAGTGCTCTCATTTTTTCTTTCATGGCAGTTTGCCAGCCTGGATGAGACAATGCTTCTGAAATAGATTTGAGAACTGTGATAGAATCTAGGAAGGCAACAAAAGACTGGGAAGAAGATGATAAATTATGGTAAGACACAAATGATAAGGATATATACACGATCGTTTATCTTTCCTAAGAGCAATTAGAAGGTCAAGGCTAAGATCAGAAGTCAGTTGTAGATTATACATGCTTGACACGCCTTCAAATATGCCATGGCTAGTTGCTTGCAGTAGTGTTCATGATTCGTTTGCTTTTCAACTCCATTTTCGTTTTGGTCATCATTCTCTTCCTACATTACAAAAGTTGTGTCCTAGTTTAAGTTCTATATCCAAGTTGGAATGTGAGTCATGCCAATTGCCAAAACATCATAAGGTACCTTATGTATCTAGGGTGAATAAACGGCCTGTTGTCCTCTTTGAATTGATATATTTTGATATTTGGGGTCCTTGTTTGATTACCTAAAGATGACTTTCGTTAATTTGTTGCACTTGTGGACGATTGTTCTCGTGTTACTTGGTTATATTGTATAGTCATTTTGAGTTGTTTTTTATATTCACTAATTTTTGTGCTGAAATAAAAACACAATTCAATTCTGCCATTTATGTTTTAGGAAGTGACAATGTTAAAGAATATTTTTTCACTGCTTTCTCAACTTTCTTGTCACAACAAAGCATTATTCATCAATTTTCATGTATTGTGACCCCTCAACAAAATGGAATGGATAAAAGAAAAAACAGACACCTTTTAAAAACAACCAGAGCACTTCTCTTTGACATGAAAGTTCCTAAAGAATTTTAGGCTGATGCAGTTTCTACTGCATGTTTCCCAATTAATCACATGTTCTCGTCTGTCTTGGATGGTAAAATACCCTACTTGACTCTATTTTCCTCTTACATTTTGTTTTCTTTATCTCCTCGTATATTTGGTTGCACTTGTTTTGTTCAAGATGTTTGACCTCAAGTTTTTAAATTGGAACCCCGGTACCTAAAATGCATAGTTCTTGGTTATTCATGTACACAAAAAGGATATCATTGCTTCTCCTTCTTTGGGTCAATACTTAGTGTCTGCAGATGTTACTTTCTTTGAATCAACTTCTTTTTCCATTCATCCTAAGTCCCATTCTCTTGAGCATGAAGATGAGTTTCTCACTTATAAAATTGAAACAGTTACACACAAACTGTAGCAATCCCCTTTACAGGTTTACTCTCGTAATGTGAGGCAAACAATCGTGGCACCCACTAGTGAATGTGACTCACTGCTTCCACTTGCTGCTTTATCACAGGATCCTGAAAGATATAATGGGTGGGAAAGAACTAAACACCACAATTAAGTGCATTGGCAATTTTGCTTACAGACAATAAATTGAAAGGAAACTTGGGCAAGTATAGAACTAAATTTAAAGATACAAGATTTGTTGGCTAAACCGCATCATTTCCAATAACTGGAGTGGCTGGACCGTTTGCTAAGATGACATTAGATGGACTAGTAAAAGGGGTAAAGGAAGAAAGAGTACCTATGTTCCTAGTCATATGGTTGGTTGCACCTGAGTCAATGACCCAGTTGTGCAAAGTAGTAGAAAGATAAGCTGTAGGATTACCAGTTTGAACTAGTATAGCAGTAAAGGATGTAGTAGCCTATTAGGAAATAGAAAACCTAGTAAGATGAGCATACTCATAAGCTGAATTAGTAATTTGAGGCTAGATTGTAACACAATCGGAGTAGGTAACAAACCCTCTTGTGTAGAAGGATTAACAAATCTCTGTCCAGGTGTCTGTGAAGGTTTCCCATGTAACTTCCAACAAATTTTCTTTATATGACCTGGTTCCCCACAACCAAAGCAAACACGAGTCCCACCATCTCGGCCACCTCCTCTACCACCCCTAGTACCACTCTGACCTCCTCGAGTGCTATCAGACCTTGAGGTTGCACCTATCAATGCTAAAGCATCACTCGATATAGCTCTCTTTGACAAGTCCACAATAAAATCCTTATTCACGCGAAGAAGGCGAGCATACATATCACTTAAAGTAGTTGGAATTTCTTGCTCAACAAGTAATTGAGTATGAATCACCTCATACTCCAGGTCTAACCTAACAAAAAAACACTGCACTACCTGTAGCTTATTCTGTTCCTACATTTTTTTAACATTACTGGTTATAGAAAACATTGTTCTTTTCTCTTCAAAAGTTTGTGTCACATCTTTATAATATTCAAAAAGAGATCTTCCCTTCTGATCAGCCCTATAAATACTTTGCATCAGGTTATGCATAAAGGATAAATCTTGCTTGCTTGGATACAAAAATTTAGCATACTCCCACAATTCTTTTTCTATATTACAATGATTAAATATCATGGCTACCGAATTCTCTAAAGTCCTTTCAATCTTGTTGAAGAGTTTGTAATCTTTCATTAGCCATTTTTTTTGTGATCCAACTTCACTTTCAGCAGGCAGATCTTTAGTTAGATGATCCAATAAATCCTGACTCGTTAAATATCTCATAATTGTTCGTTTCCATTGAAAATAATTCTCCCTCACAAATAATAATCTATCTGCGATTCTAGAGGAAGATGCAATCACTTCAGTAACTATTTTCTTCTTAATATTACTCTCATGCCTCTCAAACAATCACAAAATATCTACTATTTACTTGATTAAACTGATCGCGCCCCTTAACATTGATGAACAGTGCACGTGAATAGTGTGGCAAATAGTGCCTCGGGAATAGTAGCACGAACAATTCCTCCATGAACAGTGTCGCAAACAGTGCCATGAACAGTGACTGGCACGATCAACCCTCTATATGGTGCGAATCACCCCCGATTCGCACCCTACAAATTATCACAACCACTTCTAGATCGTGCCCTTACATATACCTACAACCACCCCTTGGGTTGCACTAGGAGAAGAGAGAGAAAGTGACGACGAGTAACTATTTTAAATCTTCAATCCGCAAGAGTGAAGAAAAGAAGGAGAAAAGAAAGATCAAAGAGAGGAGAATTTTTTTTTTTAGGTTAACGTGGCTCTGATACCATGTTGAGAGAGAGAAATAGAGAATGATATTTGATAAAGCCGTACACATAAGGCACATCTATTATATACATGTGTTTAGGGTTCACATAATATGTAAAATTACTACAATACCCTTACACATCGAATATTGATTCCTAACAATGTCCAGTCTAATGAAAGTCCTTCAAAGAAGATGAAGGACAAGCTGAAGCTAAACTAAACATGCTGCCTGTTTTTGTTACTTTTTGTGAAACAAATATTTTGTTCTTTAGTCTATGAGAACTGCTGCCCCTTCTTTTGTTTCATATTATGATCTATTGTATGATAGCACTACCTACTAACATACAATGGATCCTAATATGACTTAATGAACATGCTGTGACTTTAAAACTGCTGTTTATAGTGTCTGTAATATATTTTTGAAACCTTCAAAAACTCAGCAGGAAAATGAAGTTGTATTAATATAGCTATAGAAATCGCTCACGTAGTAAATACTGATGTTTATAGTATCTCAATTGTGCTTTTCAAACCTTGGAAACCTCTACAAGAATGAATATCCATGCATTGTTAATTGTATAAGTAGAACCTTACATGAATTACCTATGCAGTGAATCTAACATATTATTGTTCCTTTTGTATCAATTGCTTTCAGGACTTAAACATTACTACAAAAATAGTGGGCACTGCCAGGTTCTACTAGTAATTTATATTTGTACTCCAAAGCTACCGTTAAGCCATGGACGTGGCCAAAAGGCGAAACTAGGATGCAAAATAGTGAATAACTAATTTATTAAAGAATCTTTTACAAAATAGAAATTCGACAAATTAATGGGGCTAGAAAAGTTTCTTTTTCTTTGGTGGGTCATATTTTTGCTTTCCCTTCATAGTATGAAATACAACGTATAATTGAGAGAATTTTCAATTCACGCAAAGTTTTGACCCAAAGACCTTCACGTTTGACATTGTCTCCATTAGTGACGCAGACATCAGGACTTTAGCTTGCACTAGGTTTCTAAAATTCTAAGTCTCCCATTTTATTATTGATTTGGCAACCTAAAATAGTAAGTCTCCGTGAGTGAGGGAGACATCAAGACTTTCGCTCTTACAAAGGTGTCTAAACTTCCAAGTTTCCCATCTTATTGATTTGTCAACGTAATACATGTGTGTATATGTATGCCTGCATGCATTTATGTATGTGTGTATATGCGTGTGTGGTGTATGTATGTGATATGTATATGTATATATGTGTGATATGTATAAGTATACATGTATATGTATATGTATGTGTATGTGTATATGCATACGTGTATGTACTTGTGTATGTATATGTGTATGTGTATATATGAGTCAAGTGTGTGCCTGCACATGTATGTATATGTATATGTGTGTATATATCTATGTATACATGTGTCTACACACACACATACACATATATACATACATACATACACACATACACACAGAACCTAGTAGATGTCTTCACATTCACATTGAAGTCAAACACAACAAAAGTCTTTTGTAGGGCGTTACATTGCTCGCTCTATATATAGGCGCATATTTTCAATTTAGCTAATTCAGTTCTTAAAACATGCATATGATAATGAGTGAAACTACCTCATTTTCACAGTTTCTAATCACGGCTATAGCTTTGTTTTGTTTTTTCAGCATAAATGTTGCTGCAACTTGCCATGAAAGTGAGAAAAAAGCCCTTCTCGACTTCAAGCAAGACTTGAAAGATCCCTCCAATCGACTATCATCTTGGATTGAGGATGTTGATTGCTGCAAATGGGAAGGAGTTGTTTGTAGCAACAGAAGTGGCCATGTGATTCAGCTCCGTCTTCAGAATACTGGTCGTATAATCTCTGATGGTCCCATGGTGTATCCTTACGATGCTATCAAGTATGCTGTTGGCCCTATGTCAGCACTGGGAGGTAAAGTCAACCATTCTTTGCTTCATTTGAAGCATTTACGTTACCTTGATTTGAGTCTAAATGATTTCCAAAGAACACCAATCCCCAGTTTCTTGGGCTCTCTCAAAAGTTTAACGTACTTGAACTTATCTCAAGCTGGCTTCGGAGGAATCATACCCCATCAGCTAGGAAATTTGTCCCGTTTACGCACTCTAGATTTAAACGCAATGTATCGTGGTGGGCTTCAAGTTGACAACCTCGACTGGTTAGCTGGTCTTTTCAATTTGGAGCACTTAGATCTGAGTGTTGTGAACCTTAGCACAGCATCTAATTGGCTACAAGTGATTAATATGATTCCTTCCTTGGTAGAATTACGCTTGGCTACTTCTAAGCTTGCTCATATTTCTCATCTCAAAGACCATAATTTTTCGTCCCTTAGGGTCTTAGATCTTTCCTTAAATGGTTTTGGACCCTTCATGCCTAGATGGATTTTTGGTCTTGATAGCCTAGCTTCTCTCGATTTAAGCATGAACAATTTCGAAGCACCATGGCCAAAAGGTCCTTGGAACTTGACTTCTCTCAAACACTTGGATCTTTCCCGGAATGATCTCATCGGTTCACCACCTATAGAGTTGACCAATCTCAACAATCTTGTTTCTCTCAACCTAGAAGCAACTGGAATTGAAGGTCCTTTCCCTCGTGGAATTTGGAATTTTAGTTCTCTGAAATACTTGGATCTGTCCTATAACAATCTCAATTCCTTTATGCCCAACAAATTATTCATTTTAAATGGCCTAATTTCACTTGACCTTAGCTCTAATGACTTGCAAGGTTCAATCCCAAGCAGCATTGCTAATGTTTCCACTCTTCAATATCTTGATCTGTCATCTAACAATCTCAATTCCTCCTTACCAAATGAACTGTTTACTTTAAATGGCTTGATTGTACTTGTTCTTCGTCAGAATCACTTCAATGGTCCAATTCCAAACACTATTGGCAACTCTACCAAGCTGAAATATCTTGATCTATCTGGCAACGATTTTAAATCTAGCATGCTTAAATGGTTGTACAATTGCACAAGTCTGGAATCACTAGTTCTCTTTGACAATCAGCTCCAAGGTGCAATCTTAAACGACATTGTTCAACAAGGAAAATTTAAAAATCTTAGGCTTCTTGATCTTGGTAAGAATGCTCTATCTGGGTCAATTCCAGTGAATCTAGGGAGACTGTCATCTTTGGAATATCTGCTTTTAAAAGATAATAAACTCAATGGTACTCTTCCTGAAAGTCTTGGACAGCTTTCCAAACTTGAAAATCTTGATATTTCACATAATCTAATGGAAGGCATTGTGACTGAGAGACAACTCGACAATCTCACACATCTAAGGTTATTTTCTGCATCTGGAAACTCCTTGACCTTAAAAATAAGTGCAAGATGGATTCCTCCTTCCCAGTTTGAGACACTTGCTTTGGGTTCCTGGCAGTTAGGCCCTCAATTTCCTACATGGCTCAAATCGCAGAAAAAGATTGCTTATTTGGACTTGTCCTTAACTGGAATTTCTGGTGCCATTCCTTCTTGGTTTTGGGACTTGTCAATGCAATTCAGTTATTTGAATCTTTCGCATAACCAACTTGATGGTCAGATTTCAAATATCTATGGAAATCAAGATTTTTCGGACATCGACCTTAGTTCTAACAAATTCAGTGGCTCATTACCCCACTTGATTTCTCGTGCTACCTCTAGTTTAGACCTTTCCAACAACACATTTTCTGGAAGCATTTCTCACTTTTTGTGTGAAACGGAGAATGAAGAACAAATCCTGGAATATCTTAATCTTGGAGAAAATTTTCTCTTAGGAGAAATTCCTGATTGTTGGATGAACTGGCCAGGCATAGAAGTGATCAATTTGAACAATAATAACTTGACTGGAGTTATTCCAAGGTCGATGATGCAATTGGAAAGTCTTCGCTCTTTGCATTTGCGAAACAATAGACTTTCTGGCCAAATACCTTTGATTTTGTAGACTATTGAAAATCAGTTGTGGCACGGATAAGTTAACTCCTTGTGAAGCAATTTCATGTCGACTAACACATGAATAATGGTGGACATAAACAGCAGCTTTTTTGTACTAGATTCTGATGCTGTAGTTGTGCGTTAATATGATTTGGTGTAACACAAGCATTAATATGTTTTTTGAGTTATTTTTTAGAAAATATTATTGAAACAGTTTTAAAAATTCTTTTTGATAAATGTGTTTTTTGAAAGAAAAAGTTAATTAAAAAGCATGTATAAAGTTTTTAAAAAGACATAATCAAACAAACAGAGGATTGTTAGTTGGTTATAGTAGTTTTCTTTACAATTGAGTAGAGATGGCAAATGGGTAGGATGTGCAGGATTTAGGCGGGACTTAATTGAGATTGTGTGAATTATGGGCCATACCCAAACAGTCCCATATTTGTCATGAGATCAACATGGGTGGGACTTAAATGGGCTAGTCCTATTGATACCGCCTAAATACTTAATAAATCCCATTTTATTATTTTTTAAGTTATCTTTTCTTCATTAATCAATTTTTGTTTTTTTATTATTTAATTTTTTTTGTTTAACCTTAATATTTCTTTTTTATATCATTTCTTTTTTTAGTTCATTAATCTCAATAAATTTCTAACTTTTTTATTTTTATGTTATTTTTTTAGATCTCATTTATTAATGCTTTTTAATCTTTCAATTATAAAATATAATTTTTCAATGATTATATATAAAGAGGATAGATTGAAGATGTGCAGAGATTTATTTTATCTACCCCTAAAAAAATTAATTTGATATTATTTCATCAAAACTCCTGATATTAAAATCCATTACTGAAGTAATGAAGTAAATTATAATAATTAAAATAAATCAACATCTTACTCATTTGTAGACATTCCAAACTTAGACAAAACTTAGAATATGAAGACTAGTTTCCTCGACAATAAAGTTGAACTCAAATTAAGGCACTTCTTATCTTTTCTTAATTTTTCTCTTTCTATGTTGTTTTTTTTTTAACTTTTATTAGTACACACAACTTATCATTTCGACCTTCCTCTCTCTTCTATTTTACTTGTTTTTAGTTTTTTATTTATTCAAAAAATTGGTGGTAAACTTTTTGAGATCATATAAAGTTAGGTTCCAAAGTAGTTTCTTGCTAAAAAAAGTGAATGCAACATTATAATAACCTCTTATGTGCCTTTTTTTGATTTGGATCTTCATAATTCATATTTTTACAAATGTGTGTGTGTGTGTATGTGTGTTTAAAGTTCTCACTTTTTTTTCACCCTTTTAAATGAATTTATGTGCATATTGAACAAGCACAAAGCCTTAACATTTTTTAATTATTCTTTGCATTTACATTTTTTAATTATCCTTTAAATTTTGCAAGTAAATTTTAGTTAAACGAAAAATATTTATTTTTTTGTATAATATTACAATGCTTTGCTGTTTTTTCACAATTGGCGATTAGTACTATGACAAAATTATTTCTCAAACTACTTTTATTTTATAATAGTGAAAAGTTTAGAAAGAATTTTTTTAAGACTAACTTGAGCAATTTATTCAGTGTTATATACAAAATAAAATGCACAAGTCTTTTTTCATTTTTTTTTTTGTTTGAGATAAATTGATTTTACTATTAAAAATAGTTTGTCAAATAAAAATACAATAATATATTGAAACACAAGAATTAGTTTAAAAAAAATTAATGAACATAGCAAATTAGTAGAATGAGAAAGTAGCATAAATGAATGGGGGGAAATGGAGAAAAAAAATGTGAAACTAAGAAAGAGAAAATTGGATAAGGAGAGTGAAGAAACAATTAGGGGGAAAGGAGTCGTTTATGTACTAAAAGACTTGGAGTTGATTATTACAGGTAAGCTTGGCATTTGAGCAGAAATTGCTCTAGCAGGAAAATTCTTACTCTGGCAATAACGCTAGCCTTTTAATTATTGGATTTCAATCTCACTCAAATTAGATGTCATTTTAAATAATTTCTTTTCAAATCTATTCATAAAAAATCATTCCTTGAACCAAATGCCAAGCTTGGATTAAATTTGGCACCCTGTTATTTTGACATCTTTAGGTTAACATTGGAAATGACTTTACTTAGGTTCTTTTTGATAAATAAGACTTTCAAAAAGAGGGTGGAATAGGCTTTTGTGGGGAAAGGACTTTCTAATTTAAAAGCTTCATATGAAATATGAGAATGAAATAGATAAGGTAGATAGGCATGTTTATTACATGACATTCTCATTTACCAAACATGGGATGAAATCCATAATATGTTGGTGGAATGATTATATTCTTTGTTACAAATGGAATAACGAAGTTTTACTGGATCTAACTTGTGAGATCTAACTTGTGAGATGGAGAATTTATATATTCTAGAATAACGATGTATTCAATTTTTGTTCCTGTAACTCCTGGCAAAAATGGTGTGTTTTTGTAGAAAAGAAGTAAATATTAATAAAAAACTTACTAATGTTTAGGTAACTTTATTCACTAAGTTATTTTCTTATATCTACATATTGTAATCTCATATCTAAGTTGTAGCCCCTTTTCATTTATGTTATATTCTTGTATGTTTATTTGGTAATTATTTAGGAAAAAATATTGTACTAGAATAATAAGTTACTAAAACACTAGTTTGGTTGACTCATCCCAACAACTGTAAATTTTTTGTTAGATTATGTAACAATTAAATATAAATACAAAATAATTATTGGCTTTCTTAGATGAAATAACATAACAAAAGTGAAAAAAAAAATCCAATTTTAGTCATCAAATTTTGGGGTGTGGATCAAATTGGTCCTTAATGCTTCCATCAAAACTAATGTAGTTGTTGAAGTATTCAATTTTGATTAAACTTGCCTCTAATATTTTGGTCAAAACTAAAGTAATCTCTAAACTATTAAGTTTTAGCCAAATTGGCCCCAAATGTTGCAGAAGATTCAAAGAAAAACCTCCAAATGTATGAAAACATAAAAATTCATAAAAATGTAAAATAATTTTAACCCAAATGGGGATGATTGATATATATCTGATTTACTAATAGAATAAATCATATATTTTGCGTGTGCATTGTTTCTTTATTTTTAAAATTTTTTAAAATGTATACGCAATATAATTTGTACATAATTGTTGAAAAGTAATAAACTTACTTTCTTTATTTTTAACGTGTAATTAATCCAGTAATAGTACACTTATTAAGCAACTTATAAATTGTATAAATAAAAGGTGAAAATTTGCAATTTTTTTCACCTATATTTAGATCAATTAGCCAATTAACTTGCTATATGATATATAAGGTGAAAAAATTATTACCTAGTGTTCTAAAATTTTATGCATGAAAAATGAGTAAAACACACAAATAGGATACTTATTTATACGTTTGTTATTTTTGTGTTTTCTTATACTTTTGATAAATTTTCTTAAAATTCTATGCAACCTCAATTCCTATTTAGCTGAAATTGAATATTTCAGGAATTTTGCGCAATCTTAGTTCCAATTTGGCAAGTTATAATGGTCGGGTTCGTAATTTATATGAAAAGATAATTTAATTATTATGATCTTTCTTTTTTAGGCATATGCTGGAATAAATATGTTTTGCTCATTTTGTAATTTGAATACGTTTAGAATTCACATGCTGTACTTATCTGTTAAATGAGATGTTATGTTAAACTTTGGAAAAAAACACATGTTTTAAAACTATTTTATGAATGGCTATGTATATAATTCACATGCTATACGCATCAATGGAATGAAACGTTATGTTAAACTTTGGGAAAAAACACATTTTTAAAAACTATTTTATGAATGCCACGCATACACATACACATGCATACATGCACGTATATATTTATGTACATAAACTGACATGTGCGCCCACCCACACATAGATACATATATGTATGTATATTTATAAATGCGCGCACGCGCGCACACACACATATATATCTATGTATCTACACACACACAAACACAAACACATATATGCAAATATACACGTGTGTAGATGTTTCTGTGTGTGTGATTGCATACAAACATACACCTCTATATATGTGTATATATGGATATACATGTGTGTATGCCTGTACCGACATATGATTTATATAGACGAGCCCACGTAGTTGTGATAAAAGCTTATGATGTTGTTATTGTTGTATTCCTAAATTATAAACTTGTGCTTTGTATTAACTAAAGATTGAGATAGACTTTTAGCTTGTGAACTATCAAAATTTGGGCTTGATTTTTGGTACGAAGAAACCTTAATAAATTTTGTTTTCTACACAGTTAACCTCATCTAATTTAAAATTCCTACAATTAGATTTTTTTTTCTTGTTTACAGCCTATCAGTTTGAATTAAACCTGTGAAAGATTGAATTGTCTTGATTATAATTAATTCATTATATGCCCAAATACTTTATTATTTGTTTAAAAATTTTTTTGGCTCCTAGAAATTTATTTCCGGAAAGTTTCATTACTTAAGTTACCCAATCCACACATAACTTACTTAACTTCGATCGATTGTGATTGTTTCTTTTGAACTCTGGTACTTCATCAAATGTTTTTCTTTTCTTTTGGGGCATGTACAATGAGTCGAATCGTTGGAGAAAAGTACTACAATTTCTCCTTCTTGTGAGGACCATAATAAGATTTTTAAGAAATATACGAGACATCAACTTCCGTATTTCATGACATGAAGTAAACGATTTTGGTAACAATTGAGTTCTTTTGTATTCATTTAACTAGGCATAGTTTAGATATGGCCCGTGTATTTTGTATTCAATTTTCAGTAGTCGAATTGATCATTTGGTGTAATTTTCCACATGAACATGCACAAAATGTCTTTGAACTACGGGATGGAAATTTTGTATGATAAAAAAAAAAGATATATATTTGTGATGAGCTGATGGACTGAATCCTCCAATGTCCAAACCCAATGGTGTATTTGCTTGTTGGATTGCTTAATAATGTCTCCCGCGACGTTTGGTTGAGATAGTCCATGGGCTTGGCTGAGATACTACTCAGAGAAAGTTGAAGGAAGTATAGTTGTATGTTTTAAGATTATCTGTCATTGCGGCTCGTGACGTAAATTACGCCCATTCGTTCCATTTCCAAGATTCCATCACGAGGTATTATTTTCTTGTTATTCTTAGCCCAGTGTACAAATACAACCCGCGGTGTAGCATAGTCAGAAAGCCCATCTTGGGCTGTTCTTAGACGTAGCAAAACGACCAAGTTTTCACGAGAGAGAGAGAGAGAGAGAGAGAGAGAGAGAGAGAGAGAGAGGTGATTTCGTGGTTCAGGAAGATTCTTGTTGCTTGCATGATTATATCTGAGGAAATATAAACAAATACACATAAAAGAAAGGAAACCCCATGATATTTGAAACTGAGTGCTCAGCAAAATATGAAAGCTGAGAACTTAAAAATCGAACGAAAATGAAAAATCCAGCTCAGATGATGTTTAGAATAGAGAAAAAGGAACAGCAGTCTCATTTCTTTTGTCCGATAACTAGTTAGGATATTTCTAGTTTATAAGTTGCATAGTAGTGAGGATTAAAGGATGGGATTGATTTTGTTAAAATTTTGCTTAGAAATTTCTCTATGGGAATCCTCTCTCTCCCTTTTGAGTTTTCCTTCCTTCTCTAGACCTTCTATATCACTCCACCGTTCTCTAATTCTGTAATTTTGTATTAGAAATACTTCAGTAAATGAAACTTTCAATTTCACAGTTTAAATTTTGATAAATTTATTTAGTGTTTTATTGCTCAATTTAGCTTAAGTTTACAAATCCTTTCTCGTTCTCAACCAGACTGGATTCCTTATATGCTGGTCTTGATTAATTATTTAGACCTTTGATATATTAGCTGTGTCATGCTATTTAATTAGTAGTATAATTTGGTCTTAATATTTCAAACTACGTCTCATCTACTATTGATTAAAACAAAAAGAATAAATTTTGTAACTAGTGCGCATCCCTATACTTAGGCTTATTTGTTATATGGCCCATGTATTATGTATATCTTTTGAAGGTTGATTTCAATTTCTACCATAAGTACTTGTTCAAGTAAGAATCACTCATGGGCACAAGCACACGCTCAATCTCCATTTTATGTCATTAATTTCTATTTCACTTTTAGGTAATCATGTTCCTTGTACATATCCATTCACATAGCCCTCGTTTTTATGTTATAGACTCATGCATCTTAAACAAATATTATTGCATTTGTTCATGTTTACACTTAGTCTCTAGTTTACATTTGATTCTATCTCACCTTAGCAGTCTTATATTCATAGAGAGATATAGTTTGGAGAACAAATAGAATTGAATCTTAAACTTGAAAAAAAGTCATCATGGCCATAAGTTAAACATTCATGTTTTGTGGATTCTTAAGACAAGTCAACTTCGTTTAACTAGTTTTTTCATAGTTTGTCAACTTGAATTTGATTTTCCTTCTATTTTACCACCCATCGTGTTTGATTGTTTAGTTAATAAAACAAGTTAGTAGCTTTGGTAGTTACTAATTCTTGTTCCCTCATAGGATCGACCTTAATACTTTACCAACTATAATTGACCGATGCACTTGAGAAAAAGGTATTAAGTTCTAAATTTTATTACTTTTTTGTGTGAATTTTGTTTAATTTTGATAGTATTTAAATCTTACAATCACTTTTCCTCAGCAGGGTTATGACTCTTAGTTTCAACGAGTATGGGGATATGTTTTTCCCTAAAATTGGTGACATCAAGGTAATTTCCCTGCTATCATTTGAGTTTTCCTTAACGAGTTTATTTGATAAAATATGGAAGCTAATATATTCGTGTGACAGGGTTGTTCTACTTTCTGTCTGTCGTAATAATTTCTTTTCAAGATTCA
This sequence comes from Mitragyna speciosa, assembly GCA_024721245.1. Taxonomy (NCBI): domain Eukaryota; kingdom Viridiplantae; phylum Streptophyta; class Magnoliopsida; order Gentianales; family Rubiaceae; genus Mitragyna; species Mitragyna speciosa. Next base: position 13,834,553 of record CM045565.1, on the reverse strand, counting down.
AAAGTCTGCTTCTAAAATGTTTATATCACAAGATCATTTTTGGTATGACATTTTGAGTTCATCTAATAAAATCTTTTTTTTATCAAGTTATTTATCAAATTGATATATGTGTAGTAACTTATTGTTGGCTTTTGGCCTTCTATTTTTTTTTTTTTAATAATTTGGGGGCAGGGAAGAGGAGGAGGATTCTTTATGGTCTTCTTGTTTCTAGATTGGTGGAAAATTATCGTCTAGCTTTTTAATTGTTTAACCATCGGCGAGCTTCCATTCTCCTGTATCAAGTTCTGTTGCTTTCCTACCGTACGCGCACAAATATGAAGAATAAATTCTCTGTAATTCTCAGTCAAACTTCTGATTGTTATGGGATACAGTATGAACGCTTATCCACTCAATTCAAATTAGTTTCTGCTGTTCTGTTGAAATTTATATTTACTGATTTCTCGTATGCATCGGAAGGATTTTGAAGCCAATCATTTAAGACTTGGTACATGTACATCTATCTCTGTTGGTGAAAAATGGAGTTTACTTGGTTTTGGGGGTTTAGATTTGTTCCCTGTGGTATCTCTCCCACGTACTCCAGTGTACTCTGGAGACCGTGTTAGCTCACCTATTGCAGAGGAGTCACTAACTACTTTGCATGTTACAATAATTCAAGTGACTTGGAATTCTTTTTTCTTGCAGAGATCCCAAAAAAATGAGTACATTAAACTTTCTGGCATAGACTTTTTGGTTGAAGGTTCCTGGTGGGCACATAGCATGTAGAGCTGTTAATTTGTTAATCTGTAACTGATACCCAAGCTTGTTACTCATTTGAAGGGTGTCTTTCCAATTTATCAAATTATTTACGAATGCTTAATGCTAATTATTTGATTTACGTAACCATTATACCTTCTGATTTTATAGATTACTTGATCAATTTTGCTTTTATGTATGAGACAGTTGACATGACACAATTATTTAACTCATCTTCCTTAGTGATTGTTTCATCTTTCTATTATATTAATTGAGCAAAAGAACCATAATAACAAGTCCCATGTTGGCACAGTGAAGATGAACAATTGGAAAATCTTCTTCGTGACATTCTACAGTTACCAATTTAAAGATAGTCCCAACTTGCTATTTTTTTTCCATATTCATTTGGAAAGTCGTTTCCATTTATTGCTTTCTTTTTCCTATAATGATTTGGAATGGGATTGGAAGTGAAAAAGGACCTGTTACTTTAAAACTGATATCAGAGATAGTGAATTAGAGAAATCTTGCTTCGATTTTTTTTTATTGTTTGAGTGTGATTTTTTTTTCCCTTCATATTCTGATTGATGATGACGTTTTAATTTTCAAAGCAAAACTTCGATGATTACGTTTTAATTTAATGCCCCCATGGCAGGGGGAAGAAGAATGCTTATTAATCAAATTCAAAAGCTCACGTGTGCCTGATTAATGCCCACACCATCAAAGAGAGTCTTGGAGACTTGATAAAGGTTTGCTACAAAATGCTTATAAGAATTATGTTAAAGCGAAAATCTTAAATAAAATATGGAATGGGATTAAGTAGGAGTAAATAATAATAGTCCATTTATAAGATTTCTAGTTTCCTTTGAACTAAAAAAAAAAATTCAATGGAGAACAAAAGTTAGATAAATAAAATTAAGACATCCACTTTTGGTTTGGAATAAATTATATCGTGTACTTAGGAAAAAGTTTAGCATACTGATGAGGTAAGGTTTAGTGGATTTAATAAGTGCTCTTTCTATCAATTCGAACGACACAAGTTCAAACCTAATTATTGATAGATCTATTTCTATGAACGATTAGTTATATTGAACGATGAAATCTCGAACAAAATTTATTGAACCTTGTTTTGGCATGGGATAGATTACATATGATTAACCAAATATTTTTCTTGCAAATTCTGAATAGAAATTCTATGCTTTGCTGACAATGTCGCGTAAAACTGGACCACGAATTCAGCCATATTCTTGATTTTCTTATAAATAAATTTTTTTGGCATATCCAGGTTTGGATTTTGCTAGGTGGACTTCTCTTGCTGAAATCCAAAATCCACTATCCCAATTTCTGAATTATCGTGGAATAACTCCACTATTGCATCTAGCGTGCATAATTTCAATCTTTCAGGAAAACATTAGTGATAATTCTTTCATTCCCTTTCAGATATTTAACAAAAAATTATACATTATTTATATCATGGATTGTTAAATTCATGACCACCAAATTAAATAATAATGACTTATTAAATTCGTCATCACCAATTCAATAATTTAGGATGGCTTGGAAAAATATATGTCAATTCAAATAGGAATTCAAGATTGCTTAATTGATGGCAATTCGCCTCGTCCTCCTGTTGTACTTGAGGACCAACTAGATAGACACCTATATGTAGTATTAGAAACTTAGGAGTTGTCTTTCACCTTTGTTCATTGAAGATAATGTAAAGATCAGACCTTACAAGTTAGGAAAAAGAAAATTACAAAGAATATACTTGAAAATAACTAGATCTTTGCACGCTGACAGGATTTAAATTTAACGATTTTTCCTTTCAAAATAAAAAAAAATGACACCGTTTTTATTGCGAATTCAGTAAAGTTGAAGTCAAAAATTTGTCATATACAATTGAATTAAATTCGAGTCTAACAAATTGTGTACTCAACTGAGCTTGACCGGTTTGGAGTTGGGTAATTTTGGTGATGCATGAGCATGATATTAATTACGTTAAACTAGTTTTTACCCTAATTTGGACACTTGCAAACCTCACAAAAATGTTTTACACTTAGAAATTTTATCCCAAACTGGTGTTTGTGAGCAGAGTGATTCCGCCAACAAGCTGTCCAAATCATGCCAAGACATTCTGCAAAGGAAAAGAATCCTTCAGGCTTGGGCGGCAAATAGTGGACCAAATAACCTTCAAGTGTGGGCCGCAAATTGTGGTTTTTGTGAGTCGTCTTTACCAATGTTTAAGTGAAAACTCCACTAATCCAACTTGAGCAGGGACTAATTCTTATATATCCCGGATAATTAGACCAATAGCTTAACTGGCTGGAGAGCTTTCCCCGGAGAAAGTAGTGAGATTCAAGAGAAATAGAAACGTAGGTATTTGGGAATGAATCAATGTTCGAGAAATTAGAGTTTTACGACTCCACCCGAGAAGTTAGGAGTTCGAATTCTACCAATACAAGTGATCTTTGACAAGTAGACTGAAGTCCACTATGAGGCTAATATCAAAACTACTCCCACACCAACAAGGATATTAACTAAAGATGACAAGCACAACTTGACCACTGGAGTTTATTACAAAGAACTGCAACAAGAGAGAAACTAACAGCCATCGAGGATGATATGTACTATTGTTCTTACTATTAAAAAATGTCAAGCTACTTTTCCAATTTCATTAAATGTTGACTGTTCTAATTTGAGGAACGAAATGGCCACTACTTGTGTTGCCATTCCTAGAACTCCGATTAGAATGAGCACTTCCAGAACCCAATGAAGGAGCTCAACACGACAAACGGGGCATGAGTTTTGCCAAAGCAGCTGGGGGACAATGCAGTCGGAATGGTAAATAAGATTACGGGGTACCTGCCTCGCTTCAGCGTGAAGTTCAAACTTGTCTTTGCAATCTGGGAAATGGGAGTCAGCATTAGGATGCCCTTGGCTGATTTTAATAGTAGGCATCGCTTATCCATCACCTCCAGAATAATTTAGGATGGCCTTGAGACATAGATGTCAACTCAAATTGGAGTTTCAAAAATAAACTGCTAGTTGAGGGCAATGTTGCATCCTCCCTGTCCTTCTATACTTAAAAACTAAATAAGAAAGACACCTACATGTTAGTATGAGAAACTTAGATTTTTTTTCCTTTTTTATTAATTTGAATGTGATATAAAGGCCAAAGCTTACAAATTAGCCAAAAAGAAAAAAAAATTACAAACACTTTAGTTGGAAAAAAAATTAGACTAGTAGTTGCACATTTACAGAATTGAATCTGAACATTTCATTTTTTTTTTAATTTCAAGTCGAGTTTAAACTTCTATTGTGAAGAGTTGATTAATTTCAAATCCCAAATTACCTATTCAACTCAATTAAACTTGATTGATTTTAAATCCAAAATTGCCTATTCAACTCTTGGACTTGAATCTAGTTGGAGCTGAGTAATGTCGGTGCTGCTTGCTCAAAAAAAAAAAAAAATGTTAGTGATGCTTGAGCATGATAATCAATAATAGACTCAATTGGACTTGTATGTGACCTAATTTTCACATTTGCAAATCTCAACAAATTTGTGTTTGGTTCAAAGAAAGTTTTACCTTCATACTTGGGCTGCAAATATTGGATCAAGTGCCTATAGGCTTGGGCCGCAAATGACGGTGTTTACAAAATGTTAAAGTGAAACTCTTGTATCTAACATGAGTTGAATTAGTCAACCTGTATAAAACTGAATGGCTTGCTATAGTGTCATGGTCCGCGTGCGCACATGGCACATTGTGATTGGCTACCTTTTTATTTTTAAGAAAAAGGTGAACGATCGAAAATGAACTGAACTTGGTGAATTTTTGGTGACAAGATCTCCAAGAAACATCGTACGTGTGATTTTTTTTTCTTTTTTGTGCTTCTGATAGTTTCCACTTATGGGTGTTATTGAATTAGCTAAATGTAAGACAAAAATTTTAATCGAATTTATTACGCTTATTATTTGCAAGCTTCGAATTTTTTTAATACTTATGGTTTATAATTCCAATCAAGTCTTGAATTTTTATGAATAGTCATATGCCAAGTAGACTGCAGTCGATCTCTCAAACCATGGTTTTTATTCCAAAATAATCTCATGAAAGTGCTCTTGTACCTCTCTATTATCTTGTGCAATTGAACAAAACGTAAAAAATTTTTAACTAGCTGTTTTACTAAAATTACAAACTCAAATCACTTTGAGCCTTTTTTAAAATGAATCTACTTCTACATCTTTGATTGCATATCATGTATATTGTAGGATTTAGAATTTGTTTATTTAAGATCCTATTTCTTTCAAATAATCTTGGTTAAGATTGCCCTATATTTGATTGATAAATGAATTGCTTTGGGAAATGGTGATTAGATGATTTTGACTTCAACAATGCATAACGAAGGTTGATGCTGAATCGTAGACATGGTACTTAGAGGATAAATATGACAATTTCTCTCTACCCTTTTTCCCCTTCAATCGGGTGTCGTCCACTTCTAAAAATAGGAATTAAGAACTATATTTCTCTGCTCGACACATTTTCCTGTTGTGAAGTTTTATTGTTTGCTTTAAATACTTAAGAAATTAAGAATGATTTGTTTTGTAGACAAATAACCTGAAATTAAGGAACCACATGCTATGAATTTTTTGCTTAATTGTTTCTCTAATGTTAATTGGTAAGCTTTTTGATAAATGATAAATTTACCTATTTTAGCATAGTATTTTATATATGTCTTAGTGTGTTTTTAGTATGTACTTAGCAAAGAAGCAATGGAAGAAAAAGAATTGGAGAAAACTAAGGTTTGGCAACAATGACACGTTTTAGTATTTTGGCTATATCGTGAGCTACAAATATTGGATTTAGATGATTCTTATTGAATTTTAAAGCCAAAAGGATCGCTTGCAATTATTATATAGACATCAAGATTCAGTTCTCACATTTTCATAGCCAAAATGCCAAGTTACTGAAGTACATTTGTGCTGTGAAGCTCTTCCAACTATGTCTCAATATTTTGGCCATATTTCAGCCTCCAGGACTTTGAATGAATTGATTCTTATGGTGTCGGAAAGCTAACTCAAAGGGATACAACTTTTATGTTTTGAGAAAAAGCTTATTCACACATCTTCTTATACTTGAACTATAGCTTATTAGAAGAAGCACTCCTTTGAAATAGTTAGATTAGGTTTTCTTCATAGTTTGTAGGAATTATCACATTCTTGTCACAAAACTTTGAAGGAACTTCCCTTGTACTCAATATATTTGATGGAATGAAGGAAGAAGCATCAAAGTTATATTCAATCATCTATTGAGCATTTTTTACCTTATTCTTTCTAGTTTCATTCATGCATGCTTGTTTACTTTCATATATTTGCTTAATATTATCTTTATGATGTTGAACTACATTGAACCTAACTAGGTTTAAGATGAAACTATAATATGAATTAATTTATGGCCAACTTACTCTTGTTTATTCATTTGCTTGGTCTTTGACTTGCTATTGATTAGTTACCAACTTCAAGTCATCCTAGTGTTATTTGATAAAGAGATTTGCACTTAACAATAGAAAGAGTAAATGGAACTTATGTTTAATCTCATAAAAGTAGTGATTCGCATAGGTGGATTAAGGTTTGAAGGCACAATTAATGAGTTGAATGAACTAATGCATACTAGACTTTATCACGAGAGTAGGAAAGCTCGTGTCTTAGTAGTCTTCTATTCATAGAGAAATCTAGTTTGGAGTACAAATAGAATTGAAACTTAAACTTGAATAAAAATCATCATAGCCATAAGCTAAACATTCATATTTTGTCTACTTGAATTTGATTTTCTTACCATTTTACCACCTATCAAGTTTGATTATCTAGATAATAAAGCAAGTTAGTAGTTTTGGTAGTTGTTAACTTTTTTCCTCGTGGGATTAACCCTAATACTTTCCCAACAACAATTAACTAGTGCACTTACGGAAATGGGTATTAGGTTATAAATTTTATCACTTATTTGTGTGAATTTTGCTTAATTTTGATAGTATTTAAGCCTCACAATCACTTTTCGAGCAGGGTTATGACTTTCAATTTCAACGAGTATAAGGATATTTTTTTTTCTTGAAATTGGTGACATGAAGGTAATTTCCCTGCTATCATCTGAGTTTTCTTAACGGGTTTATTTGATAAAAATATGGAAGCTAATATGTTCGTGTGATAGGGTTGTTATACTTTATGTAGTAATAATTTCTTTTCATGATTCAAAAGTCTGCTTTTGAAATGTTTATATCACCAGATAATTTTTGGTTTGATATTTTGAGTTCATCTGACAAAATCTTATTTTTATCAAGTTATTTGTCAAATTGATATATGTGCAGTAACTTATTGTTGGCTTTTGGCCTCGTAAATTTTTTTTATAATAATTTGGGGGCAGGGGGCAAGAGAGGGATTCTTTATGGTCTTCTTGTTTCTAGATTGGTAGAAAATTATCGTGTAGCTTTTTAATTGTTTAACCATCAGCGAGCTTCCATTCTCCTGTATCAAGTTCTGTTGCTTTCCTACCGTACGTGCACCAATATGAAGAATAAATACTATAAGGGAGGAGAACGTAGAATAAATTACCATAAGGGAGGAGAACATAGAATAAATTCTTTGTAATTCTCAGTCAAACTTCTGATTGTTGTGGGATACAGTATGAACATTTATCCACTCAATTCTAATTAGTTTCTACTATTTTGTTGAAATTTATATTTACTAATTTCTCGTATGCATCAGAAGGATTTTGAAGCCAACCATTTAAGACTTGGTACATGTACATCTATCTCTGTTGGTGAAAAATGGAGTTTACTTGGTTTTGGGGGTTTAGATTTGTTCCCTGTGGTATCTCTCCCACGTACTCCAGTGTACTCTAGAGACTCTGTCAACTCACCTATCGCAGAGAAGTCACTAGCTATTTTGCATGTTACAACAATTCAAGTGACTTGGAATTCTTTGTTCTTGCAGAGATCACAGAAAAATGAGTGCATAAAACTTTCTGGCGTAGACTTTTTGGTTGAAGATTCCTGGTGGGCACATAGTATGTAGAGCTGTTAATTTGTTAATTTGTACCTAATAACCAAGCTTGTTACTCATTTGAAGGGTGTCTTTCCAATTTATCAAATTATTTGCAAATGCTTAATGCTAATTATTTGATTTAAGTAACCATTATACCTTCTGATTTAATAGATTACTTGACCAATTCAATAATTTAGGATGGCTTGGGGAAATGCATGTCAATTCAAATAGGAATGTAAGATTGCTTAATTGAGGGCAATTCGCCTCGTCCTCCTCTTGTACTTGAAGACCAAACTAGAAAGACACCAATATGTAGTATTAGAAACTTTGGATTTTTTTTTCACCCTTGCCCATTGAAGATAATATAAAGATCAGACCTTACAAGTTAGGAAAAAGAAAATTACAAAGAATATAGTTGAAAATAACTAGATCTTTGCACGTTGACACGATTTAAATTTGGCGATTTTTCCTTTCAAAATGAAAAAAAAATCATTGTTTTTATGCAAATTCAGTAAAGTTGAAGTCAAAATTGTGTTGTATAAAATTGAGTTAAATTCAAGTCTAAAATTGTGTACTCGACTAGACTTGACCGGTTTGGAGCTGGGTAATTTTGGTGATGCTTGAGCATGATAGTAATTACATTGAACTAGTTTTTACCCTAATTTGAAGACTTGCAAACCTCCACAAAAATGTTTTACACTTAAATTTTATCCCCAACTAGTATTTGTGAGCAGAGTGATTAATCTAACAAGTTGTCTAAATCATGCCAAGACATTTTGTAAATGAAAGGTTATCCTTCAGGCTTGGGTCGCAAATAGTGGACCAAGAACCTTCCAATGTGGGCCGCAGATATTGGTACTTGTGAGTCAACTTTTTTTTTTTTTTTTGAAAAGAAAGGATTCATTAATTTAAGTCAGAAGAAACAGCAACAGATACAGGTATTGGAAAGTTTGTGAACCAAACAGTACATCCATTGACACGTAAAGCTAGCCTAGAAGCTTGATGAGCTGCTGCATTGTTAGCTCGCTTCACATAACCAACTTCTGCCTTTGGAAATGTGGAAAGTAAACTTCTGATACCATCAAAAAAATGCCCAGTCGGGGACAAGTCCAGATTCTTTCTTTGCAGTTTGTTGATTACCACTTGCGCATCAGACTCCAAAACAAAATGAGAAATCCCAAAATCTTGAGCAAACTGTAAAGCTTTTATGATTGCAAGAGTCTCAGCGTGCTCAGGATCCAAACACCACTGAATATTCTCGACCATAATTGCTTCAAGATCACCCTGATCATTCCTCACCACAACTCCTATACCAGCTCCCTCATTTGTAAATGCTGCGTCTACATTTAGCTTTAAAAGGCCAGCTACTGGGGGTTTCCATTTACTATCAGTCAGATTCCTTTCATGATAGTGAAGGGAAGCCCCTTTTAAGCTTTGGTTGGCCTGAAATTCCTGTAGCTAGTGATTGACCATAGCTTATGATCCTTTCAGCTCCTCTTCCTGAACCTTCAAAAAATCTTTCATTCCTTGATTTCCAAAGCAACCAAATAATGACTGCTACAAGTTCTGTTACATGTTTTGGTTTTGAGTCCATTACTTCAGCAAACCAAGATTTGAAACTTGAGAAGTTTTTAACTGAAGCTACAGATTCTTCATTCAAAATGGCCCATACTCCTCTTGCCTCTATACAATCAAAGAAAATATGTCTGTCTGATTCCATAGAATTGCCACAGCGTGTGCAGGAGGTATCAATGCCTTTCAATCTCCTTTGCAGATTTTGTCTAGTGGCTAAGATCCCTGAGCATGCTTTCCAAAGAAACAACTTAGTTCTAGGAGGAACGTGAAGTTGCCATAGCTTTTTCCAGCAATGTTGTTCTTTCATACTTGAGGAAGAAGCACCCACATTCAAGTCTCTATGTTTCAATCTGTATTCCTAGGTGATAAGCTGATCTCACCGTGAAACTCCCATCCCTGGTATAATGCCAAACTATAGTGTCCTTTGGCCACCACGGAGAAAGAGGTATTCTGAGTATAGCATCTACCTCATGCTGGAGGAAAAGAAACCTGAGCAAATGTGATTTCCAGGTTCCAGTCTGGTAATCTATTAGATCACAGACTCTTGCTAAAGGCCATCTCTCCATATGAATTTTAGAGACCCTGAAGGAATAAGGCCGAGGGATCCAAGGGTCATCCCAGACCTTGATAGCACGGCCATCTCCGACTCTCCACCTGATACCTTCAAATAATAGCTTCCTACCCTCCAGGATACTCCTCCACAGGAAGGATGGTTTCGATCCAGAAATTGCGTTGAGAAAGCTTCTATCAGGAAAGTATTTAGCCTTTAAAAATCTTGAAACAAGAGAATCAGGATTTTGGAGTAATTTCCACCCTTGTTTGGCTAACATCGCAAGGTTGAAAGTTCCAAGATCCCTGAACCCCATTCCACTCTCAGCCTTCTTCTTGCATAAGGTGTCCCATGTTAACCAACACATTTTCTTCTCCGATTGTTGTTGGCCCCACCAAAAATTCCTAATCATAGCTTGAATCTCATAAATGATGGCCTTGCTAATTTTGAAACATGACATGAGGTACGTGGGAATGGCTTGTGCAACTGATTTAATCAGAATTTCTTTGCCTGCTTAAGTTAACACCTTTTCCTTCCAACCTTTAAGTTTCTTCCAAACCCTTTCCTTCAGGTATGAAAAAATTTGCTTCTTTGATCTTCCAATCATGTATGGCATTCCTAGATACACTCCCTTGCCATCATCAGTTTGGACTCCTAGAATCTCAGAGAGCTCTTCCTTCTCATGGCTTGTGACATTTGCGCTGTAAACCACTTTAGATTTCAAAAAATTAACTTTCTGGCCAGAAAACCTTTCAAAATCCCTCAGCAGCTCCAAAATTTGTCTTATGTGAAGGTCATTCAGTCTTGAAAAGAGTATGCAATCGTCCGCAAACAATAGATGACTTATCACGGGTCCTTGTCTCCTCATATTAATACCTCTCCAGAGCCCTCTATTCTCAGCCCTTCTTATCATTGAGCTAAGCCCTTCAGCACACAGGATAAAAAGGTATGGTGATAGAGGGTCTCCCTGTCGTAACCCTCTTGTTGGATGAAAAACCCCAGTCGGGCTACCATTGATGAGAATGGAGAAAGATACAGTCTTTACACAAGCCATGATTAAGCTGCAAAAACGGTCTGGGAAACCTATGCTTCTGAGGATGAACTCTAGAAAGCTCCATTCGATTCTATCGAAAGCTTTGCTCATATCCAACTTTAAGCCCAAAAATTTCTCCTGTCCATCTTTCCAGTTGTGCAACCAGTGAAAAATCTCAAAAGCCACTATAACATTGTCTGTTATTAATCTGTCTTTCACAAAAGCACTCTGAGCTTCATCAACTATGAGAGGTAAGACCTGCTTCATTCTTATGGCCAAAGCTTTAGCTATTATCTTGTAACACACGTTACAAAGACTTATTGGCCTAAAATCTGATATTTTCACTGGTCTTTTTATTTTCGGGATCAGAACTAAATTAGTCTGATTGATGCTCTCCAAAGAACTGCTGCCGTTAAGAAAGGATAGGGCCATGTTAATTATTTCATTCCCTACAATTCCCCAATAAGCTTGATAGAAACCAGCTTGAATTCCGTCAGGACCAGGTGCTTTCCAAGGGCTCATTGATGACAGCGCAGCTTTGACCTCCTCCTCAGAGAATTCCTTAATCAGTTCTTCCTTAAAAACATGAGGAATTCTATCATCTACTGTACTTGGGAGATTGTCACTTGAGCCTCCGTTAGTGGCATAAAGATTTTTATAAAAATCAGTGATATGGCTCCGTATACTTTCTTCAGAATGGAGCCATTCCCCCTCTTGGTTTTGAAGTTTTACAATCATGTTCCATCTCCTCCTTTGGTTTGCTTTGTTGTGAAAAAACTTCGTATTCCTGTCACCATGCTTCAACCAACTTGTCCGAGACCTTTGCTTCCAGTAAATCTCCTCCATTTCCAGTAAGGAATCCAGCTCGCTTCTCAGTGCAGCCTCTATCTGGGGATTTGATTCATTGTTACATTGGACATCATTGAGCTTCCTCTTAACCTCTGCTATTCTTCTTTTTATGTCTCCAAATTTAACTCGTCCCCAGTTTGTAAGGTCCTGGAGAACTTTCCTGGTATTCAAGGCTATCGAAGCAATAGGGTTCCTTCCATTCACTCCCCAGCTTTTCCTGATAATTTCCTCACACTCATCATATGTTGTCCAGAATTCTTCAAATTTCAGAAATTTCCTCTTCCTTCGCATCCCGTGGAGTTCAGGGCTTTTCCCATCAGTAGACACTAGTAAAGGGATATGGTCTGAGTAAGGTGAAGCAAGATGAAGAACTGAAGCATTAGGGAAAATCGCACACCAGTCCAGGTTAGCCAGACCTCTGTCTAATCTTTCACAAATTCTGGTGTTAGGATGAGACCCTTTAAACCATGTGAATCTGCTTCCTGAGAAACCCAAATCAAAAAGACCAGCTTCATGGACAGCTTCCCTAAAAGCCTGCATTTGTTGCATGCTTCTTTCTTTGCCACCTTTCTTTTCGGTCGCATGCATAATCTCATTGAAGTCTCCCAAACATAGCCACGGAGCAGTAGTACCTTCTACTAATCTATTAAGCAACTGCCAGGAGAATCTCCGATGGCTTGTCACAGGGCTCCCATAAAACCCAGTAAACCTCCAGGGAAGAGAATCATCAGCCTGACTAACCCACGTATCTATATGCCCTGCTGAAAAGCTGTTAACTGTGACAGAGATGAAATCCTTCCAGAATAACGCTAGGCCTCCACCACTATTATAACTATCAACATAAAAACCATGCTGTAAATTCAATCTACAACGAAGCCGATTCATTCTGCTACTAACTAATTTAGTTTCAATAATGAAAATAACATCGGGATCTTCTTCCTTTAGCAGGTTGCTAAGGGCTCGAATTGCACGAGGGTTCCCAAGCCCTCGGCAATTCCACGCAAAGATCTTCATGGCTCCCGGCGGGGCTGCCCTGCAGCCTCCGCCGATTGATTAAAAACTGTTTGCTGTCCATCTACAGTTTTAGTCTTTTTTCCTTTCTCAAGCTTTTTTTCTTGATTAGAATTTACCTGGCATCTGGGTCTTTTTTCTCCTCTGGGTGCATTTTGAACTACCAGGCTGACAGACCTAGACTCTGTCAAGGTTTCAACAGAAGCGAACATTGGGCTCCCTTGGTCTGACGAAACTTGACCCGTGACTGGGCCAACAATATTAGCCTTCTCCACCGAAGCTTCATTGCTTATTGGGCTTTCTGCTGTAGGAGTTAAAGTCTCAATTGGGTCAACATTATTGGGCTTCCCGCTATTCTCAGGTCCTATAGAGAGACTCTGGTGAGAAACATTTTCGACCGTTTGAATAGGATATTTTGTTGCTGTCTCGTCTGACATCATAGGCTGAAACTCAGCCGCCAAAACTACTCCTTGAGCCCCTCCAGCACTTGTCTCGATGCGAACATTGTGATGGACAGTTTCAGATTGTATCTCCGGTGAAGTTTCCGTCGGATATGGGGAGTATCCTCCTCCAGCCAAGGTAGACTTCCAGATGCAGTTAGCTGGAATATAATCAGTGAATAACCAGAAACCATACTTGTTAACATTACTGTCTCCTGGTCTATTGCAAGCCTTTGCTAGATGACCCATGATTCCACAGCCAAAACACAGTGTTGGTAGCCTTTCATAGCGGATGATAGCTAGTATTTCGCTACCATCTTCCCTTCTCAAACGAACCACCCTCCTCACCGGTTTCTTGATGTTTAGTGCTACCCGAATTCTGAAGAATCTTTCCCCGCTCTCAGCTTTTTCTTTTAGTTGTTTGGCAGACACTGCTGTGAAGTTTTTTGCTATTTTCATTGCTACTTCTTTAGTGCACATCTCCCTTGGGACACCCATAATGTTCATCCAGAAATGTTCACTATCAAAGTCTTCATTCTCCACTTTAATACCTGGAAACCATTTCCTGAGTATTAGTAGATTGTTCTCTATGTTCCACGGACCTTTGCTGATGATGTCTATGAGTTCTTCTTGAGACCTGAAGAAGAATTGATACGTGTTGACTTGGACTCTGAAAATCTTTATATGCTGACATTTCCATGCTTTGCTTAGGGCATTCCGAAGGCCTTTAAGATTAATCTCTTTTGCTGTAATGAACTTGCCAAGACAACTATTTGAGCAATCCAAAATGCCTTGTTTGACTTCCTCCTCCGTTACAGCTATTATTTCTGCTTCATTCTCATCAAACTGAACCTTTTGCATCTGTTGAATAATGTCTTGTAAAGTAGAACCCATTTTGAAAGAGCAAAGACAAGAGATTACCTCCTTCTTTTGGCTCCCGCTTATTCAGGAGAGAAAACCTCTAGCAAACTAGAGAGAAGTTTTGACAAAGAATAATCTTCATCACACGTGAGTCAACTTTACCAATGTTCAAGTGACACTCCATTAATCTACTAATCCAACTTGAGTAGGACTAATTCTTATATATCTCGGATAATTAGACGAACAGCTTAATTGGCTAGAGAGCTTTCCCAAGGGAAAGTAGTGAGATTCAAGGGAAATAGGAGTCCATTTTAGACACTCTCCTTTGGTTAGGAGCTTTTCTCTCCAATAGAGCAGATAGCGCATCTGTTAACTTATTCTTCTCCTTGACTGTTTCTTCTTCCCTTATCATAACCAAACTCTTATCAGTTCATCTTACTTCACAGTTTAATATTTTAGCTTTCTTCTCGTAACTACTGGTCTCGTATTAGTGGTTGTACCAAGGATAGTCAGCTTTTGGAAGCATCAACAGTTGATGGATATTATTAACAGGTTTCAAGAAACTTACCAGTCAGATGTGGGTATTGATTCTCATCTAGGTAACGATTACTCTGAAGAGGAAAGGGATTTCACCATACATCATCAAAATTGGCAGGAATATTATAGGCGGTAAGAAGGGCTTCAAACTACCTATTTTCTCAAGCGAACATGGAAGGAGGCGAAGGAAGATATCAGAACTGTTTGGTGGGTTATTTGTTAGATTATAGAACTTTTAGTTTTAGTAGAGTGCAACGGTACATACATGCATGATGGGGGGATAAAGCTTGTCTTTCTTGCTGTGATGGAAAGTTCTATAACATCAAATTTGACTCTCTTGAAGAAATGGTTGCAGTGATGGATAATGACCCTTATTGTATTGATGGGGCTCTTCTACTTCTAAGTCATTGGCAACCAGGTATGATTTTTAGTAATATAATTCCAACATATGCTTTGTTATGGGTTTGTATACGTGGTGTTCCTCTGGAAAGTTTTAACCATGTTACTGCTTGGAGATTTGCTTCCATTGCTAGTGATCCTGAAGAAGTTAAAACAAGCATCTATGATGTCAGGAACCTTTCATATATAAGAGCTAGAATATGGATCAAAATTAAATCTCTGTTAGTCGCAGGCTTTTACTTAACTCTTTCGAATGGAACTACTTCATGGGTTTCCTTCGAATATGAAAGAGTGCATAAAATATGCCGAAAGTGCGGAATGATTGGGCATACTCTACCTTTGTGCTGTTTCTTAGATGAAGATGAAGCTCTGGAAGATTTTTGACAAATCATTTTCAAGAGTTATCTCAAACGTTAGGACTTCCTTTAAGATGGAACATTACGAAAGAATTATATTACAAGTCTATAAGAGCATATTACAATTGCAGTCATCTAAGGAATACAAGCATACCGTCATCCTTTCTGGGATTCTATTAATAGGCAATTTGTGTTCCAACATAGAAATCGTTTTCAAAATGGATATAAATTTATCCAGAGATCAGAAGATCATCTCTCTTTCAGAGACTCCTAACTTTTTTGACAGAATCTCAAGATCAAAACGCCGAGGAACAAGAGATTTTCAATGTCCAGCAAAATAATGCCACTCAAACGGAAGACATTGGAGATGAGGATAATTTTATAGAGACTGAAGAGTTCACCATTGATGAAGAAGTACAACAACATATTCCTATGCAAGTTTTTCAACTTGGATCGGGTGAAATTGAACAACAATAATATATTAATATAAATGGACAAAATCAAGTAGTGGTTCCCTTGGCGGAAGGGAATATTCCGACTTCGCTATCCGGGTCTTTTGTGACAAATCCTAGACTAGTTTCTGAAGATGAAAGCACATCATATTCAATGTTCTTGAGCTCCACATCATCTGACTCCTTTGACTTTCACTTGACTGTTGCCGTGCAAGACTTGGATGGACGAATTAGTATGTCAATCAATCCAGACGAAGTAGACTCCATTTCACACTCTGCTATGTCGGCGGCCAACCAGCAATTGCATCTGAACCAGATAACTCAAAGCCAGTTGACTTCGTTGAATTTGACTCACATCCATTTATTTTATGGGATGCATTTTGATAATGTGGTGGATTCATTTCTTGGGCTTCTTTTGAACTCTCAGACTTTGCATCTTGGAGCTTATGGGCCACTATTTAGTAATATTGTTAATTCGTTTACTAGGCTTCTTCTGAACTTCCAACATTCGCATCATAGATCACGAGCTTCTAATATTTTGACAACGTCACAACAATCTACTTGGTCCCAGCTTATTGGATTTTTGACTTGGGCTCACAATTTGTTTACAAATATATTGATGCAAAGAACAACAAATCAGCCAACTCCATTACTTAATGGGTCTTCTATAAACTACGAGGCAGGAATTCATGATCCATCTTGGGTTATAAATTTTGCTAATTCTGTCTTCTTTATGCAGGATCCTATTGACTTATCCCGTGGAATCTTGTCTTCCCTCAGACGTTTGGGTCTTCAAATCATATTTATTCCAAGAGAATTGGGAGCTATAAATTTTTCTATGTAGAATCATATTTCTATGGTGACTCCTTCTATTGTTTCCTTACACTCTCGCAGATCACTTTCTCGACTCAAAGGAGTGCTGAATTAGACCATCTTTCTTTTTAAAAAAGGCCTAGATTTTTTATCTTTGATGAGCAACAATCTCAATCTAGCACCTTGGATTATTATTTGGCCTCAGAAAGTTCATCTTCTGATGACGATGAAGATTTTTCTCTCCTGTAGTGGCAGAAACTAGAATTACAATCTATAATCTATCGTAAGGCAATATGATTGGGGGCCCAAAAATGATACGCGCGGACGAACGTGGAATTGCTTGAAAGACCAAGTATGAATTTCGAACCTTTCCCCTTGGATGAACTAGACTCTAGAATCGGCACCAAAGCCTTGAACACGCAAGATGAACAACTCGAAAATTCAAGGAAGCTTTGAACCTCCTTATGGAACGAACAAGAACTCGAGGAATCAGCACCTAGAATGCTTGATCAAACCAATAAGGCAACTCTAAGCTAGGGTTTTTGAACTTGGAATCACTCTATAAGTTCGGGGGTTGTTCTTAATCAGCAAAGAACGAAAGAAGCACTCAATTTGAGAACTCACAAATTTATTAATCATCAAACTTATTAAAATTCGTAATAGTGTTTTGGCCTATAAATAGGCTTGCATAACAACTTGTAGAAAGTTCTAGAAACTTAACAAAGAGCACTAGTTGTAACCTAACACAATATGGTAACTTTCTAAGAGGTTACAACTTGTAAACAAAATAGAAAACTTAACATAAAAGAATTAAACTTAAAAATTCGTCCAAAAATTGTTAATGGACTGGACACCTCCTTTTAAGCACCATTGGGCCTCCATCTTGCATCTTTAAAAGGCCTTCCAACAAGTCCAACTAAACCAGCACCTTAAAGACATGTTATGGACCACTTAGAAGCTTTAATTGGACCTTCTTTGAATGTGTATTTAATCCATAGCCAATACATAAACTCTTGGCCAAATGAACACACTTGAATAGCTTGATCACCAAGTCCATTGAGAGGCCCAAAGTCATAAATTACACCATGGTAGTCACAAAGCTTAAACGTTCCCTTCATGATCAGCCATGATTTGATCTCATCTTGATCCAAACGAGTTGCTCCATGAGAATATCTAAGCATCAAGATTGTAAGCACTCCTAGGATCAGATCAAAAAATCTGGTATGATTGCATCTGGGATGAATAAAACTACAAAAGAGAAAATTATGAACCAAATTGATGTCCTATCTTTCAGAAAACGAAAGCTTTCATCAGAAGAGGAATGTTCTTCTTCAAAGAATTTCAATGAACATCTGCTTACCTTGCAACTAGAAGAAGAAGATGGAGAACAACTGATGCTGTTAGGAAGCCTCTTTTTTGGCTAAGAGGTTTGCGGAAATAGTGAATTTATGCATTGCTGTCGGATGGTTTACAAGGGATTGTATCTAAACAATCCCCTAATCAGTCATGAGGCTTCTATGCTGGAATTGTAAGGAGGATGGGTCACCCCTTTACAATTCGAACTGTCAATCCGTTTGACCCTGTTCCCAGAAAGCCAGACATTTTGTTCCTCATGGAAACTAAGGTGCCGGATTCAAACATGGTAAAATGGCTTCAAACTTCAACTTTTAGATTTTGGGATATGGTTTCTCCAATAGGAAAGGCGAGTGGACTTTGCGTGGCTTGGTCGAACTCTGTTTCAGTTACTGTTTTGCTCAAATCCAAAAACTACTTTTGTTTGCAAGTTATGGAAAAAAATGGCTTTCTGTGGTATTTTTTATGGTTTATGGCAGTCCGATCTTTAAATACAGAAGTTTGGTTTGGGATTCTATTTCTACTAACTTGTTAAATTCTCCAAAGCTAGCGCTAAGTGCAGGGGACTTTAATCAAGTTCTGAATTTAAGCGACAAGTTTTCCAAAACTACAACTTCCATACCTGGTTCTTCTCAGTTCCACAACCTTATAAACAACCTAGGATTGACAGAACTATCTATACTAGGAAACTAATTCACTTGGACAAACAATAGAAGAAACTCGGATATTGTTTTTGAACATTTAGACATGGCTTTCGCAAATCAATTATGGTTGGAGTCATTTCCAAAATCAAAACTAAGGAACTTACCAATTATGAGATCCGATCATGGACCAATACTTGTAGACACTAATTTTTCCTTCCAATCTTCGACAGAAAAAACCCATCTTTGAATCTTTTTTGGGCAAATGACCAAGCTTGCTAACAAATAGTGGATAAAGTTTGGAAGCTTCTAAATGATAATCCGGATGATCGGGCTAGAGATTACTCAAATGCTTCATACTCTCATGTTACATTTGAGTAAGTGGAATCTTCAAACTTATGGTCATTTAAAAAGCAAAATAAAGCTTATAACTCAACAATTGGAAGTCCCTCAGAAATCCGTACTTTATCAAGATTATCTGAAATGGGAAAGTATTTTACGATACCATTTGGATTATTTACTTCAATGTCAAGATGATTATTAGAAACAAAGATCCTAAAGTAACTTGGTTTAGACAAGGAGACAGAAACACAAAATTTTTTCACTCATGGGCTTCTAGAAAACAAGGCTACAAACTATATAACGTAGTTACAGAACTGAAGAGGGATTATGGCTTACTGAGCAACAAGATATACTCAGGTATGTTTTTGATTATTTTCAAGACTTATATTCCAAGCCTACATGTGACGATGTAACACAGGTGGACCAAAATCTTTTCTTACAAAACCTGGAAGTACAATTGTCAGAATCTCAACAAATGAAATTAAATTGTCCTTTCTCAAAAGAAGGAGGTGAAAGAAGCTAGTCTTCATGATGGGTAAGTGGAAAGCACCAGGCCCAGATGGTTTTCCAGCAGGATTTTATCAATCTTATTAGGATATTGTGGGAGATTCTATTTCTGAAGAAGTCCTCAAATGTTTGAATTTTACAGCGCCTATGAACAAGTTCAATGATACAAAGGTTATTCTGATTCCTAAAATTGCTAATCCTTCTAAAATCTCGCACTTCTAGCCTATTAGTTTATACAATGTTATTTACAAGATTGTTAGTAAGGTGATTGCGAATAGGCTTAAATTGGTTACTTCGATATTTAATATCTGGATTCAGAATGCTTTTGTTTCGAATAGATCTATTTCGGATAATGTATTGATTGCCCATGAATTGTTGGAATTTATAAGAAGAACGAAGAAAGGAAAAAGGAGTTTTGCGGCACTTAAACTGGATATGAGTAAAGCATTTGACTAGAGTATCTTGGGACTTTCTTCTGAAGATATTGCATAAGATGGAATTTTCAGATAAGTGGATTTCTTTAATTGCAAATTGCATATCTTCAGCTTCTATGTCAATTTCAGTTAATGGAATTCTTACTCCTTTTTTCGGTATGAAGAGAGGACTCTGACAAGGTTGTCCACTTTCACCATCTCTGTTCATAATTTGTCAGCAGGCACTTTCAGCAGTATTATGCAAAATGACTTCTCTAAATACCTTTAAAGGTATTGCTATATCCAGAGGAGGACCACAGATTTCCCATCTAATGTTTGCGGATGATTGCATTCTATTTATGGAAGCAACCATTCAAAATGCCCAGGTTTTATCTCAAATCTTTTCAGATTATTCCCTTCTTTCAGGACAACATATAAATTACTCAAAGTCACTTTTGGTTTTCTCTCCAAATTCGGAGCTTACCCTCAAGGAAAGTATTGCTTCCATACTTCGTCTCAACATTAGTTCAAAAATCGGTACTTATTTGGGGCTTGATCTTGACTTCTCGCAATCGAAGAAAATTCTATTTAGGAACTATCAAGAATAGGATCTCTACTAAAATTTTCAATTTTAAGACAGATTCTCTTTCAATTATGGGAAGGGTAACTCTTGCAAAACATGTCTTATCAACGATGTCTCAATACACACTAGGTGTCTTCAAATTGCCTATTTCGGTTGCTCGTCAAATAGGATCAATGTATTGCCAATTTTATTTGGAATGGAGATTCAGATGGAAAAGGTATTCATTGGAAATCCTGGAATTCAATCTGTACATCCAAATTTGTGGGAGGCTTGGGCCTTAGATCCACCCCAGCGTTGAATCAGGCTTTTGTAGGAAAGATAGCATGGAGAATTTTAACGCAACCTCAATTACTTATTTCTAAATTCTTTCTTCACAAATATTGCTCAAAGTCACCCTTCCTATTAGCGAAGCCACCTTCTATCGCAACGTGGGGATGGAAAAAGTATTTTATGGGGTCGGGATCTTCTCCTCAAAGGTTTAAAATGGGAAATGGTAAGGAGTATTCACATCTCAGAAGATTGGATTCCTGGAATGCATAATCCAATTAGTTTCAATAGTACCTCCATTAATTATTTATCCTTAAAGGTTAGTGATCTTTACGACTATTCAAGAAATTGGAGAAGGCCTTTGTTGTCACTACTATTTGCCCATGAGGCAAGTGAAGGCAATTACTTCTATACATATTCTTTTTAATTGGCGAGAAGATGAACGTATTTGGGATCTTGAACCCAACGGTTTGTATTCAATCAAGTCAGCTTATACACTTGCTCTGAAGTCTCAAGCTATACAGAAACCAATGACAAGTAAGCAAGTTCTACCTGCTTCAACCTATTCCATTACTTTAAAAGATTATGGTTGTTAAATATGCCATCAAAGTTTCACTTCTTCTTCTGGAGATTATTACAAAATATCTGTCCAACAAGAGCTTCCTTATTCAAAAGAGGAATTGTTCAGTCACCCATTTGTCTTAGATGTGGATTACAAGATGAAACGATTGAGCACTTATTTTTGAATGTCCTCTTTCTGAAGTGACATGGAGACTATCACCACTGGGACTTAACTTTGATATTGGTCAAAAAGTTAATTTTTTACAAATGGGCCTGAAAATTGGTTTGATGATGTCTCTGATCCTAATATTCTCATACACGTCTATTATCATTTTAATGGCATATATGGTTGGCCAAGGAATAGTTTCATATGGGAGTTTTTTGACTTCGAACCTGAATTGGGTGATCAAGCAAGGCTAATTTTACCTACTCACAAGTTATCAACTCTATGAAATACACGGGCGTTTTTGACACAATTCAAAAGCAATCCGCTATCACTCAATCATTCTCTTATGATCTGATAAATCAATGTTCTTCTCAATCATCAAATGATTATCATCTCTCTGAGATAGTTCAATTCATCTTTGATGGATCCTATAATGCATCTTCTCAAAAAGCTACAGTGGGAATTAAGGGTATAAATCAAGAAGGGACAGCAAGTCATCAGCAAGGCATTCCTAATTCAAGCAAATTCCCCATTTCAAGCTGAAGCTACAGCATGCCTTCATTCGGTATTAATTGCTCTGAACCAAGGATTTCAAAACATCAAGTTGCAAACAGATTGCTCACGTCTTATTCAGTGCTTTATGAATCCTAAGTTAATCCCTTTCTGCTATGACTACAATTTTTAACGATATTTTAGTGGCTTCATCTTATTTCAATTATTGCACTATTATGAAAGTGTCTAGGTCTAGTATACACAGCAAGCTCATAATCTTGCTTGTGTCTTTAACTACTTTGTAATTGTGACATGTTAATATTAATGATATTTTGTTTTAAAAAAAAAAGGAAAATAGAAACATAGGTCGTTAGGAACAAATAGAGGGTCGAGCGGTTAGAACGTTACTACTCCACCCAAGAGGTCAGGGAGTTCGAATCTCACCAATACCATTCCCCTCTCTAATGTAATAGTATAGGTTTGATAAAAAAAGAATAGGTCTTTCACGAGAACGGCCCTTCATTAACTACCAAATAAAAAAATTAGGATGAAAGCAAAAGAAAAACTTTTGGATAGATTGCAAACTGCACTAGTAAAGCCTTTTTTTTTAAGGCGTGAGTACGATTTAATTATGTGCTATTTGAGTCTAAAATTTTAATTTATACGATCTTACATTAACAGAATCTTAGGGGACGCTTGGTGATGTGCGTGTTCTGTAGGTTATATATCAACAGTAAATTTTACAGTCTCTATGATAGAAAATGAATTATTTGTAGACAGATATTATATTTCAAATCTTTGCAACCTATCTCACAATAATTCACATGGTCAAAATGCTAAAATTCACGATGAATAAAAATTGGATTAGCAAACTTTTTTTTTTACATGATTTGGGATAATATAAATCCTTGAAAATCCATAAAAGTCTCTTGAATCATTCATCACAAAATGCTCATATGCAATTAAGTTGAATCTTATCACCAAATCTATTAAGGTTATAAATAGGATATTAGTTGAGTAATTTTTGAGAAAGTTTAGAGAGTTTATCTAGAGTCTACTACTCTTGAGTTTTTTTCATTGTTTGCATTATTAGTAATATCTAGAATCTATTATTTTCTTCCTTACCATTCACCCCATCCTATAATTCTATAGTAGATATTAGAACTTTTAGATTTAGAGTTATACAAAAATTAACCGTAAATTCTTAATTATCACTTCAGTTAAGTGGTAGATACTAATTCGTGTTCCAGACCATGACTAAGGGGATGTTTGGTTTAGGTGAATCAAGGAGAGGAATAGGTATCAATAGCAATATCCATTGTTAATTGAGGTCTCTATAATTTCTCTCAAAATACTAGTATATCAAACTCATCAATCTATTTGGGAAGAATGATAGCCATTCAATTTCTAAACCAAACATGTTGGGGGAAATCATTAAAACCTATACTTATAGTTGGATTAATGATATTTATAGTGATAGTGATTGAGAAATTTGAACCAAACGCCTCCTAAGATCTAGCCAATACAAAAACATTCTATTCAAAACGAGAAAAAAAAATGATCAGTTGTTTTTGCTACTTGCATTGCCCAATTACCGCTAAAAGCAATATGATTTTATTTTCTAATTAGTTTCAAGAAAAGGATGTTGAGGTTAGATGTATATTCTTTTCTTGACTTTGGAGAAAGAAAACTAAGAAACATAATAATACAACAATGAGTCTGCAAGTGATACGGCGACACATAGGAATTGTCGATTTATAATAATGGTATCCTAGTCATTCAATAATTTTAATCAACTACTCCTCTTCTCCTCTAAGAATATTTAACTATCTCCTCATTTATTGTAATTGAAATTAATTTTACTCTCTTTATTAATTACATATGGCTGACTAAAGCACCAAAAGGACTCAGACGTTGGCCATTAGACAAGAAATAACGAAGATGGCACCAACTCAGCAAATCAATCCCTACGCGTCAATGATACAAAGTTATCAAGCTATACAAATTGTAGAACAAAATAAAGAATTTCGACTTATCAAACAAAAATATTAGAACAAATTCAATCTTTTATGGTCATCAGATATACAGCGCGACTAAAGACATTGGTGAATTATAAATCTAATACATTGATAAAGTCTAAATTTTAATCTAAATTTGTGAACTGTGAGGGAATAAATTTTAGTATAAGCAGCTATTAGAAAAGGTACCTAGATTTTGTGTAAAAGGGAATCGGTCTGAATCAGGTCTCAGGCGACAAATAGTTAACAAGTGATTTAAAAAGTCCTCAAATTACATAGAAAATTATCCATATTTGCCAAATAAAATTAAAACAAAACATTAATATAATTAAGTTTTAGATTTTTTTTAAATGTCCAAATATATATTTCTTGTGGTTGCAAACCCAGTGTTGTTTAGACTTGGACAACTGGGCCGCAAGGCGTCGAGTCATTTGCCATTTGCGTTTGTGAACGCAAATTTGTTGAAACCGGAAATTGAACTCTACTACTAGATCTATCTCATAAATTGTGTATGTATGTATCCACTGCATGAATGGAAATCTTGCCAGCGATCGAGGATTTCATGAATGCTTTTATTCTAATAGATGTACTTGTATGAAGTTCATCAATCAATTTCGTTACTCTTCTCTAAAATTCAGGCATAGTAAGATTACAAATGTAAATAAACAAGAAAATTTTGCATTATAAGAATCCTTATGTCTTAGTCATATGGTGAAAATTTATATATAGGGCTTGTCATCAACATCTTAAAATAAGTTTTTGCTAATTTATTTGAAATTTAGCAAAAAAATTAATTTAAGAAAGTCTGTTAAAAAAATTGAAGGGTTTTTTTTTTGGGGTTTTGGGGGGGGGGGGGGGGGGGGTTGTATTTTGAAAAGTTAAAAGCAGATCTCAGTTTACAACTAACTAAAGGAGTGCATTTAGAAATCAGTTTCTTTTTTTAAACTTCAAATGCTGGTTGGTCCATATTAAAATATGAACCAACATATGGTTAGCTTGCAACTCGCACATTAATTTCGAGATTTAATTCCAACAATTAATGTATATATTCCAAGTTTGCTAAGTAAATTTGCTGAAAATCACAAATTACGTAATTCCTTTTGTCCCAAGTTCAACATGCTTATATTGCCGACGGATGGATACTGCTTTAGCAATCAACACTCCAGTCCAGTCCAGTCTACTGCCAACGTGTTAGGAGTAACTCCTTTCCATTTCTTGACTAGACTTGGAGATGAGAACCCTCCTTCACGTTGAAGACTTTTAGGGCCACATTGACAGATGATAATTAGAATCGCCAGACAAATTTAGGAAAATTTAGAGGGAAGTTTCAAGATATTGAGATGTCAGTATCTTTGTGGAAACTTATTTAGAGCTCCACAAATGAAGGATAGACTTTTTCCCCAAAATTAAAGACCACGACTCAAGCCTCGCAAGTGGGTTTAGTCTAAGCATTTGTAAGATTTTTACTCGTTATTTCTAACTTAATTATAATGTTATTGCATTGTAATATATTTGTACTTATTGCACTAATGCATTTAATTGTAATTTTATAAAAAAAATACTTGCAAAATCTTAGAAACTTATAGAATTCAAACTTTGATATGTTTGTATTTACTTCCCTCTCTTGTTTACTAAAAAGAAAACTTGCAATTTATTTATGGAGCAAACAACTAATTTACCAGATCCATGTAAAGAAAAAGGAAGAAGTTTTATAGGTTTATCTTGTAATTGCTAGTAATTGACACTTAAATATACGTATCTATTATGTTACTTCTCTATTTATTGCAGTCTCTAGAAGTCATGGTTTCTCTTAATTTAGAAAATACAATGATGTACGTCTTCTGTGAGTTATATATCAACAGTAAAGTAGACAGTCTCTATGATAGAAAATGAATCATTTATAGCCAAATGATTTGTAATTGTATGAAGTTCATCAATCAATTTCGTTGCTCTTCTCTAAAATTTAGACACGGTAAGGTGACAAATACAAATAAACAAGAAAATTTTGCATTATAAGAATCCTTATTCCTTAGTCATATGGTGAAAATTTATATATAGGGCTTGTCATCAACACCTTAAAATAAGTTTTGAAATTTAGCAAAAAAAAAATAATTTTAGAAAATTTCTTAAAAAATGGAAGACGAGTTTTTTTTTTTTTTTTGGGGGGGTTGTATTTTGAAAAAAATATTAGCAAAAAGCACTATTTCTTGTAATTGCCAAAGGATGGATACTGCTTCAGCAATCAACACTCCAGTCCAGTCTACTGCCAACGTGTTGGAAGGAGAAACTCCTTTCTATTTCTTGACTGGGACTTGGAGATGAGAACCCTCCTTCGCGTTGAAGACTTTTAATGCTACATTGACTAGACTTGCAGATTAGAACCCTCCTTCGCGTTGAAGACTTTTAAGGCTACATTGACTAGACTTGGAGATTAGAACTGCCAGACAAGTTTAGGAAAATTGAGAGACAAGTTTCAAGATATTGAGATGTCAGTATCTTGGTGGAAACTTATTTAGAGCCCCACAAATGAAGGATATACTTTTCCCCAAAATTAAAGATCATGATTCAAGCTGAGTTTAAGCATTTGTAAGATTTTTACTCGTTATTTTCTAACTTAAGTATAAGGTTATTGAGTCATAATATATTTGTACTTATCCCACTATTGTGTTTAATTGTAATTTTATAAAAAATAGTTGCAAAATCTAAGAAACTTATAGAATTCAATACTTAACGTTGATATGTTGTATTTACTACCCTCTCTTGTCTTCTAAAAAGAAAGCTTGCAATTTTAACGTTTATATTGCAACATAAATTTTAATGTTTAAAATATATATAAGTAGAAAGCACTATTTCTTGTAATTGCCAAAGGATGGATACTGCTTTAGCAATCAACACTCCAGTTAGGGGTGTTCATGGACCCGATACCTGGTCCATGGACAAAAAATATGAACCGAACCGATCCTTGCGATTTGACAAAATTTTGAACTGCAAATCGGTCCACATGTAGCGGGTACCCGGCCTTTCGTTTACCCGCAAAACCGGTTCTGATAGGGCGGGTACCCGACTTGATCCATAATAATTTACTTATATTTTTTAAAAAATAAACAAGAAAAAGTACAAAATACTATTAAATCACTAATAATACAAACATTAATATCTTAAAGTTAAATTACATCCAAAACCCTAATCTTCAAAAAAACAAAAATTAAATAAACAAGAAAACAATCACTTAGTCTTTCAAACTTCATCTTTTCATTTCAATCAACATAAAAACATAAATATTCAACAAATAACCAAAAACTATATGAATAAGAAAATAATCACTTAGTCTCTCAAACTTCATCTTCTCATTTCAATTAACGTAAAAACATAAATATTCAACAAATAGCCAAATGAACACCCAAACTAACATGTGAAATTACATAAGTAACATGTGAAATTACATAACTACCCCCACTTCGGGTCGATTTGGTTACCCGGCGGTTCGCAAAAATGTGAACTGCAAATCGACCCAATTAAAATATAACCCACCTCGCAAACCATCCCGCCACCTAAAACTGGTTTGATTACCTTTTTTTACGATTCGGAACGGATCGATTTTTTCAATTTTTTGATTTTTTGAATTTTTTTGAACAGCCCTAACTCCAGTCCAGTCTACTGCCAATGTGTTGGAAGGAGTAACTCCTTTCTGATGATAAAAAAAAAAACAAAAAAATCCTTTCTATTTCTTGGAGATGAGAGCCCTCCATCACGTTGAAGACTTTAAGGCTGCATTGATGGATGTTGATTATAACCAGCAGACGAATTTAGAAAATTTAGAGAAAAATCTAGTGGGTGGGTCTTTGAAGATATTGACATGTCAATATCTTAGTGGAAACTTATTTAGAGCTCCACAACTGAAGGAGGCTCCCCCCCCGGGGCGGCGGGGGCCCCGGGGGCGGGGGCAACCCCTTCAAAAAAAACAAAAAAAAAAAAACCAAAACAAAAATTAAAGACCATGACTCAAGCCTTACATGTGGATTTAGTCTAAGCATTTGTTAGATTTTTACTCGTTATTTCTAACTTAATTATAATGTTATTGCATTGTAATATATTTGTACTTATTCCACTATTGCATTTAATTGTAATTTTATAAAAAAATTTACTTGCAAAATCTAAGAAACTTACAGAATTCAATACGCAACTTTGATATGTTTGTTTTTGCTTCCCTCTCTCGTTTTCTAAAACGAAAACTTGCAATTTATTTATAGAGCAAACAACTAATTTACCAGATCCATGTAAAGAAAAAGGAAGAAGTTTTATAGGTTTATCTATTTCAATTTTTTTTTTAAATTTTTATTTGGCTTTATCTGTCACTCCAACTTTCCTTGCTAATAAAATTGATTTTCTTCCATACATATTATCAAAGCAATTCCCATGTAAGCTATTATTCACATTCGACAC
Source organism: Mitragyna speciosa (assembly GCA_024721245.1). Taxonomy (NCBI): domain Eukaryota; kingdom Viridiplantae; phylum Streptophyta; class Magnoliopsida; order Gentianales; family Rubiaceae; genus Mitragyna; species Mitragyna speciosa. The sequence goes on along the minus strand of CM045565.1, from coordinate 13,806,129 downwards.
AAATTAAATGATTACATCGGAGTTCTTATTAAAGAACATTGATCATCAAGTATTATATTTGCGTGCATAGCATGTCAGATGCATAGTGCATCCTATAGTTTTTTTTTTTTTTACTATACAGGTGTCTACTTCAGAGTCCCTTTTTATTTGTAGAAATTATGGTATCCGTTTATCCAGCACGCTCTTTGTAATAAAAGGTCCATCTAACGATCTTATTAAAGAGGGGATTAAGTGTTAGTTAATGAGAAAATCTTCATTAAAATAGAAAAGTATCTCAAAATAATGGTTATAATAAATATAAATATGTGCAATAATATAGTAATTAGCACGTATCTAAAATATGTCCATTTGACACAGTTAGAAAAATCCCTGACTAAAAATCAAAAAATAAGTTAATCAAATCTTCCAAGTTCATTATTTGAGTTTACATAGTCCAAATGCTTCAACCCATTATATACGTTTTCCAACTCCAGGATCATCGCTTACGGCTAATGACACAGGACAGAGGCTCAATAAGCAAAAGATGAAAAGAATTTTACGTTTGTGCTTTGTCTTGTTTTATGAAATTTCCATTATTAAGACTAAGTTGGATCGTATTTTAATTGGGGTTTCAAAAAGAGGGCCAAAAAAAATAATAATAATGCAGATTTTGGAATGCTAGCTTACCAAAAAATAAAAAAGGGGAATGGTTACGGTTATATCTTTAATCTTCATTAATAATATGGTTCCCTCTCTCTCTCTCTCTCTCTCTCTATATATATATATATATATATATATTTTCCAAATTAATCTATACTTTTGTACCTAAAAAAAAAATCTTCTTATTTTCTCTATAAAATCATAATCACATACAACTAGACATAAATCAAACATATATATAAATATATATATATATATATATATATATATACATATATTACATAAGACATAAATCAGAAATTTGCAAATATGATTCTCTCTCTCTCTCTATTTATTTTTTATTTTTCCAAATTTTTACCTAAGCAGGTATTGCGTGAATAAAAAAAATTCAATATAGTGAATTTTATAAATGCTGCCAAGGATTCTATTTTGAAAGGAATAGTTCGCCTTATGTCCTCCCCCAAATACTTTGAGTTTTTTTTCCCTTTCTTTTTAGGATTTTGAAAACGAAATCCTGGGTAATCTTGACTAGACCCCATGTTTAAATCGGCTGAAAACTACATCCGCTCGGTTGGACTGAACAAGCAAGCAGTATAAATTGGAACTATTATATGCACTTCGTATTGAAAAGAAAAAAAATGGAGTTGCAAATTTGCCTTTATGCTTTAGTTTTCTTTCTCTCGCAGTTTGTACCAGCCTTCTCTTCCTTGACACAGCATTTGTGCCATCATGATGAAAATATTGCATTGCTTCAGTTTAAGAACATGTTCAACATAAACGCATCTAATGATGTTTCCACCCACTGTAATGATTATGGTCGGGGCGCTCATCCAAAGATTTCATCTTGGAATAAGAGCACAGATTGCTGCACTTGGGATGGGGTCATGTGCCATAAAATGACCGGTCACGTGATCGGTCTAGACCTCAGCTGTAGCCAACTTGAAGGAGCCATCAGTCCTAATAGTAGCCTCTTCAAACTTTTTCAGCTGGAGAAACTAAACCTTGCATTCAATGATTTCAAGGGCTCAAAAATTTCACATGGCTTTGGCGGATTCCCAAAATTGAGGCATCTCAACCTCTCAACTTCCAAATTCAGTGGTCAAATAGCATCTGAAATATCTCACTTGTCCAAGTTAGTGTCCCTTGATCTCTCTTACTCCACTGACCTATTTTCGTCCGAGTTAGCATTCGAAATTCGACTTGGTCAACATGATTTTCATTTGCTTCTAAAAAACTTAACCAACATAAGCGTACTCCGTCTTTATGGAGTGGACATATCATCTGAAATACCTTCAAATTTGTCCTCATCTTTATCCTATTTGGATCTTTCCTCTACCGGAGTCCATGGTAAGCTACCAAATGAAGTTTTTCAACTGCCAAAATTGATAACACTCAGTTTGCGTAGCAACCAAAATCTCACTGGTAATTTTCCAAAGTTTAACTGTAGCATGTCTCCTCTGCAAGAGTTAGAAATTTCTGAAACAAATTTATTTGGCGAACTTCCTAGTTCACTTGGTTGTTTAAAGTCCTTAAAAATTTTGGATTTAGGATCTAGCAAATTCTCTGGTCGTCTTCCTGAATTTATTGGCAACTTTTCAGAACTGATTAAGTTGGCTCTATGTGAGAACAATTTCATCGGACAAATCCCAACAGCCATTTCAAATCTGGGGCAGCTTCAACGGTTGTATCTTTCAAGGAATCAACTTGAAGGTCAAATTCCAGATTCTTTTGCTAATTTATCAAAATTAATTAGTTTAACTTTTGACGCAAACAATTTAGTTGACTATTTCCCTCGGTCAATTACAAATTTTACAGAGCTTGAACAGTTGGATATAAATGACAACTTAATAGCTGGCCCACTTCCATCTAATGTGAGTGGCCTCCAGAAACTCATGTATTTATATTTAGATGACAACTCACTCAATGGTACGCTTCCGTCATGGTTGTTTCGTCTTCCACAATTAGAGTATCTAGGCCTGTCTCACAATCAGTTCACAGGACAAATGGATGATTTCAAAGGAAATTCACCATTGGAGGAGATCTCTTTGGCAAATAATCAACTAAATGGTCCAATTCCTGAGTCATTCTCAATGCTACTAAACCTAACTCTCCTTGACCTATCAGCAAATAGTTTGAGTGGTATCATTGATCCCAATTTGTTCGTAAATCTGCAAGAACTTTATCATCTAGACCTTTCTGACAATAAGTTACAATGGAGGACTAAGAATGATGTCAAGTTTTCTCTTCCCAACCTTGAGTATATAGGATTATCCTCTTGTGTGATAAAGGAATTTCCTAATTTCCTCAAAAGCTCAAAGCAATTAAGGTATCTAATGCTGTCTCACAACAATATTCATCAATTGCCTAGTTGGTTGATGTCCATGCCTTGGGATTCATTATATCATCTGAATCTATCTCATAACTCTCTTTCTTCGCTGGTTCCACTTCCTCCTTGGAAGTCTCTAGAAGTTTTGGATTTTCGATTCAATCAGATCCAAGGTCCACTGCCCCTTTCTGTTTGCAATCTAGAAGCACTCAAAATTCTTGACTTGTCAAATAACCAATTTGCAGGTGCCATTCCACAATGTTTTGGAAACTTTAGCAATGAACTTTTGGTATTGAACTTGAAAAATAATAGGCTTCAAGGGAAAATTGCACTGACATTTGCAACAAACAACCCATTGGTAAGCCTAGGATTGAAGGGGAACTTTTTGGAAGGGTCTTTGCCACGATCTTTGGCCAACTGTGAACAATTGGAGGTTCTTGATATAGGGAACAACAATATCTCTAACACATTCCCCACGTGGCTGGAAAATCTTAAGCAACTCCAAGTTCTTATCTTGAAATCTAATAGATTCTTTGGACCCATAGGCACTTTGAACGCTAAAAATGCTTTCAGCAATCTACGAGTTATTGATATCTCCTGCAATGAGTTTGATGGTGTGCTTCCTATAAGACTCTTGGAAAGCTTTAAGGCTATGATGAGTGTGGAAAGAAATCAATCAGAGGCAACGTATTTGGAAATACAATATCCCGGTGCTTATTATCAAGAATCAATACATATGGTAATGAAGGGGTTGGAGATTGAGTTCACAAAAATTCTAACAACTCTGATGAGCATCGATGTGTCATGCAATAAATTTAGTGGGGAGATTCCAAAAGTCATTGGTAACCTTGTTGCCATCAGATATTTGAACTTGTCACACAACAGATTATCTGGCCATATTCCATCAACATTAGGGAATTTAGATTCCCTTGAATCATTGGACATCTCTTGCAATCAAATCGAGGGGAGTAATTCCATGGCAGCTGACGTTGGTCACATCACTTGAAATTTTAAATCTTATCACAGAATCATCTCACTGGGCGAATCCCTCAAGGTCAGCAATTCAACACATTTTCCAATGATTCGTACAAAGGAAACTTGGGATTATGTGGAAGTCCCATTAACAATAAATTGCAAAGAAACTGAGGGGCCCTCTCCAGCTTTGCAACTAATCCCTCAACAAGAGGAGGATTCAGATTTCTTCAGTGGATTTACATGGCAGTCAGTGATTATGGGATATGGGTGTGGAATTTTTCTTGGGGTGGCCACTGGAACTCTGATGTTCTTGACAAGAAAACCAGAAAATTTTGTGAGGCTCGTTGAAGAAGAGATATATCACTGTGTCCGATTTTTGTCTTGGAAAATTCATGTGCATAACGGTTTTAGAAGAACCAAGAGAAGAGATTATAAGGATTGGAGGGTAGCTCAGTAGTAATGGAAGACCACATTTCCATGATCTTATTGTGCAATGTGTTACATAATGGTTTTGAAGCTGCATTACATTCTCGCTTCTTGCGGTTGTAACTTCCTATGTTGGACGCATTTTTACTCTTTCTGTTTTCTTAGCTGACTGTGAGTGGCTTCTTCATTTGTAATATTCGTAATTATATTCGTAATTGTGTCTGCTTTTATTTTCCTAAGATGCGTTAATTTTATTAAGGAAATGCAAAGTTAGTGTTCAATAAACTATAAGCTAAATTCACTTTACAATTGATTGCAAAAGAGAATAATAATTACTTTTTTTTATCAATTTACTTCTCCAAGACATATTTGAGATTATATTCATTGCCCATGTGAGTCTGGAGTAATGATGCTTATGCATTCAAAATACACTTGTTTGTTCTACATGCATGTGTTTCCAAACTTTCTGCAACCATAAAAGGAATAAAAAAAAATGAGGAAGAGTCTATTTCTCTAAGGGATTCTTGAATCCGCACCGAAGTTACCACATCAGAGCTCCTAAATTACTTCTGTGATTCCATATGCAATTACAAATACAAAACAACTATTCAAATTCAGGTGAGTGCACATTTTGCAAATCCAGCCATCCATGTGACTTACAAGCGTTTCATATATAGGTTCAATAACCTTAAATTGCATGGATTGCCTTAAGCTTGAATATTTGCCTATTTTTTGGTATGAAGTTAGGTTCAAACCTTAAATCTATGTGCTAGTTCTCAAACTGGACCTTTTTTGACTTCACATATTTTTAATAATGAGTATTGTCTTCTTCAGTTAGGAATTATTACTGTATTTTCACAAGTTAAATGTGTCGAGTAGCTTTTGTATGCAAAAGGGAAGCATATGCCATCTGCTTTTGAAGACATAATTTGGTCAAACATTGTCTGTTTTATATACACGCATGCAAAAAGGTGAAGGCATGCTATATTGGCATTTGATCTGCGTAATGTCTGTTAAACATTTGTATATTTATAAATCAGCTATAATATATAGTTATTTCTATTGTAAGCTGAAAAAAGGAAACAAATTGTGGCTAGCAAAGGCTAAAATATGTCCTTGAGAACAAAGAAGAGCTGTCATCTCTTAACTGTAGCCAGGGCAATGTCCTCTATTGAACAAGACATTCTTCTTAAATTCGGTAAGTTTTAGCAATTTAAAGAATGATATTGTTCAAGAATAGTAGACTTAACTATAATGTCCATATTTCTCGCCAATGCATCACTGGCAGCATTAGAACTGCCGTCAAGTGAAAATAGTCTTTTGTCATTTATACTGACATTGGTTCTACCTTTAGTACTATCTTTACTTGGTCCTGAAATATTTTTCAAAGCATTGGATTTTATTGGAACATATGGCTAAATGGTATTAGCATTCATAATTTACAATTTGCTATATCATGCAAACTTTTGGTAAAGACAGGTTTTGAGCAGAGTTACTGAGTACCTAACTCTTTTACAAACTGTATAGTCCATTAGATATGTCTGTAGACATGTTATGTTATATATGCATGTATGTGTGTGTAATGGTATCTAATTTCAGATTTTTGTTTGAAATTCTCCGTGCTACAATGCTGTGCTTATCAGACAGACATCTTATATTATAAATGTCTCCAAAACTCCCCCTGCTAGTCCATGGAGGAAAGCTCACCCTTTCATTTGTAATTGGTAGTGTATGGATTGTCATTCTTTAGTAAATAACTGAGTACCTTGGGCATCTCATCTGAGAATCCAGGTGAACTGTTTTCCTTTTTGTGTAGTAGAGTTCGCTACTAGCACAAAAGTTCTGTAATAATTTCTTCTCCATAGCCTACTAGACTAAATCTCCTAACATTCAATTCCAAAGTATTTCTTTCATTTAGTTATTCTGATGGCAGCTGATTCTCGTGCTTTTCTAGATGACGGTGTTCAATTTTACTGAGAAAGTTCCACATCATGCCAATAGATAATGTAAATTCCATTTGCTCATCACGGCAATTTTTGACTTCTAAGGCTGTCCAAAAGATCTCGTTGTACAGTTTGTTCGAAGAGGAAGGCATAATTGTACATACACAAACACACACATATACACTTTCTTGCATACAAATTTTTGTTACCAATTGAATATCCATTATTCGAGACTTAAATAAGTGTATACGTATTTATATCTAACTAGGGATTGGGCACGTGCTATGCACGTTTAAAAATTTTATTTACGAATAATGCAGCTTATTTTTGGTGAAAGCACAAAATGCATTAACTTTAAAGAAAGAAAGGTCAACAAATTGAATAGTTTTATTCATGTAGATATGACTTCCTTGTGATGAAAGAAAACTAATAACATGGCATTAATTTGCATGCTAATATGATAATTACATGGAATTTTGATAGAGGTCTTACTACGTAGTATAGGGGTGACACATTTCCACATTGTATAATAAAAGTTTTGAAATATGACGGAGCATTCTGAAACTAATGATTTATGGATGCAAACAGGGGTGCCTAACTTAATGGAAAGGAGTCCATACGGATGTCCAAGTCCTAAGTGTGTTAGTAGAAAATGCATCTTGCCATTTCCTTTTTTCTTTTTTGTTCTAAGGTTTTGACTATCTAATTTTCTTTGTCCAATTAATGTTTTATGAACTTCGCTACATTTTAGCTGGTTTTCCATATTAATGTTATCGAAATGCACTTTTCCTAGTTCTGGAGATTATCATTTTGTCTCTGGCACATGCTTATCTAATTTTCTTTCTGTTCTTTATTTAATTCTTCCTCTGCCACATGCTTATCTAATTTTCTCTCTGTTCTTTATTTAATTATTTCTCTGCCACATGCTTATCTAATTTTCTTTCTGTTTTTTATTTAATTCTTTCTCGAAGGAAATTTTGAAGACATAATCTTCTTCCTAAAATGCACGCTAGCCTCATATGCGCACATGTTTAAATGCATTATGTCTTGTTATTTGGTATAAAATGACTTATCAAAACCTAACTCTTTTTATTGTTTTAGGATGACGTCTTTCGGGGAGAGGATATAACTTGACCAAAAAATTGCATTCTTTATGCTTTGTCTCTGTTGATAATATAAAATATTCAATGTTTTGAAATGCTTAAATGAAGCTACTCCAAGAGAAGAATTTGTACTGATTTTGAGTTACAAGCTTATGTTTAGCTATGTGAGACACATTAATCTTTTGTTGGAATTGTCATCAAGAATAATTGTTTTGTATATGTTTACATCGTTATAACTCTTATGAGTATGACATTTTATCTTAACCTAGTGATCGGTAAAATCACGACAGCGGCCGATGTCTTCAGTTATGGGGTAGGTGCTAATGGAGTTAGTTGACGGGCTTAGTGGCACCTGATGAGGATAGACCTCGAGGAAAGCCAATACTTGGCAAGCATAGTTCTGGCATATCAAGTCTAGCATAGAGAAGCTAACTATTGATCCAGCTCCAAATGTAAAAGAAGAAAAATTTGAGAGCCTCTTAACTATCGCTGAACTTGCTGGTTATTATGGGTCATGTTGTAAATGTGTTGGCTTCTCTTATTGAGAAATGTAAACCACTTGAAGATGATACAGAAGAATACGGTGGTATTGATTACAGCCTTCCCCTAAATCAAATGGTTAAGGGCTAGCTAGAATCTGAAGGAAAGAATTTCAGTTATATGGAACTCGAAGACAGCAAGGGTAGCATCCCATCAAGGCCTGCTGGATTTGCCGAGTCTTTCATTTCAGCTGATATCCGGTAGAAGCTCTCTATTCAAAATGTTATCTAATAGATGTAGATATTATTTTATAATGCTAATCAATTATGTGAAAATGTGATTCTATCATCTACTATTCTTTGCTTTGGTTTATCAAATTCGAAGAAAAAAACCATAGTGAAACGAATATGTAGCTTTTGATTTTCATTTGTGAGCTTGAAGATCTTAAACATCTCCAGGCTGTTCCACTTTACAAGTGCTTTTCTCAAATGTTAACTATTTGGTAGGCTTAGGCCATAATTTTTACTATTGATGAGGCAATAGCCTATTACTTTAGTAACATGTAAGTATATTGAGTTTCCCACCTAATTCTAGGCTGAAATAGAAGGAAGACTCAACTTAAAAGACATAATTCACATGCAACTTATATCCAAAGAATAATTAAGCGAAAAATAGGTAATTTCTGTGATAGAATTTTTAAAAACAAACAAGGAAAATAACTACATAAAAAATGAAGTCAGTAAAGGAAGGTGTTTTCACTCTCTTTTCCTAAACTTTTTAGATGAGTACGTCTCTGGAGTAGCTATATTAGTGGCCTTCTTTAGAAAATCCGATCCTGGAGATTATATATTGTTAAAATAGCTGTATGAGGAATTTAGGAATGTTAGAAATTTCAAACTTCTAGATCGTTGTTGAATTTTTTTACATAATTAGATAAAAGAGTAAAAGTGAGGTAATTACCTTTCCAAATCAATAACAGATAAGGAACATATTTAGGAAATGGGAAGGTTCAGACATCAACCTATTGTTTTTTCCATATTATTGTCGGTAGAAGATTCACTATAACAAAAAACAAATAGTTTTGTTAGTTGAACTTCCTCCCTAATTTTTATCAGTATAATTTAATTTGCTGAAATGTAGAAAATCAAATGCTACACCTTCGTGTGTCATGATCTGATTCAAAGTCAATGCTACACCTTTGTGTTTCATGATTTGATTCAAATTCAATCCTACAAAAAATAAATTCAATGAATTCTGGTTAATACTTGAGTTTTTTTTTTTTGGATTTAAGAAATTGTAAAGAATTAATAGGAGGAATAAGGGTAAATTTGTACAAATTGGATTGTTCTTCATCATTGGTCGCATCCAATAAATTATCACTGAAAAAATGAAGAGTTTGAATGTTGTTAATGCATATACGGGCCAAGAGAATATTGAATTAATAGGCATGACATGTTATAAGTTTAGGAAGAGGTACCTTTCTAGTTGGAGAACCTCTTTGTATACTATGTTCTTTGTGTATGCTACATTCCTCGAGTGTTTATGTTCATTTTTTATAAGAACTTTGGTTTTCAACATTGAAGTTCCTCGAGATAATGCAACATATAGTTGTCCATGTGAGAAAACTGAATGTGGGAGATACACACCCACGTGAGGAATGGTTTGTCCTTGTGCTTTGTTAATTGTCATAGCAAAGCATAATCGAACTGGAAACTGCTTTCTTCTAAATTCAAAGGGGTAGCCTTCGTTTTCAGCTGGAGAAAGTGGTATTCGTGGTAGGAACACTTGATTCCCTTTGTTGCCCTTGTTATCTCTGCATGGATAACATTATTCTCAAATCCCCTACATACCATTCTAGTACCATTGCATAACCCATTGGATGGGTCCAGGTTCCTTAGTAACATGATAGGGCAATTTTCCTTTAGCCTTAACTTGTGGGGAGGCAAGCCGTTTGGAGTTAAGGTATTCAAGAATTCCTCTTGATAGATAGTTGTTGTTGTCATCCACTGCTTCATCGAAACTGGTAAAAGTTCTTTCACAACCAGGAAACACTGTGATTAATTTTTCATTAAGGGAATCCACAGTTTCATTTCGGGTAGCAAGTATAGCCCTTGTTGTGAGATACTCAGCTAACTTGGCATTCTCATTTAGGTTGGGGAATATGCTGTCAATGAGTTCTTGTTCTGATGCCTCATAGTTTTCAGATTTGATCAGCATTTCATTTGGAATGTGTATCATGTCTTCATTGTTTGTGGGCTCCTCTCCATTCCCTACTCGAAGCAAGAAATCACTAAAAAAGGGGTCATTTCTTGCTCTCATATTTCTGGTCAAGGTGATTTTTTCCATTTTTGGCCATAGAACAGACTTCACAAGACTTGCATTTATAGTTTGTTCTCTTGAACCCCGAGCAACAATTGGCAAGACTTGACGAAAATCTCCTCCAAATACAATCACTTTCCCTCCAAATTCTTGTTTAGTCTCTATGATGTCCATTAGAGTCCTATTAAGTGCTTCAATAGCAAATCTTTTTGCCATTGGAGCTTCATCCCAAACAATTAATTTGGCTTCCTTCAACAATTTTGCAAGGCCACTTTGTTTTGGAATATTGCACAGACTCATTTCGTTTGTTGTAATTGGGATTTTAAACCTCGAATGTGCTGTTCTTGTGACAGCCCCACTTTACCCAGAGGTGCACCAAAGGGCTTAGCGGATTGCCTGCCTAGCTCTCGCCAAGACTCACTCAAGCACGCACTCAGAACATTCACGTACGGTTAACCCAAAATAGAATACATTCACATAGTTCAACTTAAGATACAAAAGTCACTAAAAGTTTATAGGCCATATACTAAAAGTATACATGTCCCAAAATATACATATCATTTACAATGGCAACCAAACAGCTCGGTTATCTAAAATACAATAACAAAGTGTCTACTATAATTAAACTCGCCATGCCCAGCTTTAAGAGTGAGAAATACCTGGGTAAAGGAAAACAAATAAAGGAATGAGCTATAATAGCCCAGTGAGTGCCCAAGCCATGCAGGCATGCCAAGAATCCATTATTTCAGGAAAATTAAAAATAAAATAATTTAACAAGATATTTAATCAGCACATGAACAATTAAATAAACAAGTAGTCAATAGCGGATATAGGCTCAACTACGGGAGCAAGCTCGACCGCAGGAGAAACAAGTACCAGTTATATAACCAAGGCATTGGGACCGAAATAATAGCTTAGGTCCTTGCCAAGGGTCACATCGGTAATAATCAAGCAAGACCCTAACCACCATCCACCTTATAACCTCCGTACATGCTACCACATCCAGGGAGTAACCTCGACCTTGGAGGGCCAACACGCAAGAAAGTTCAATCCAGAGTTGGCCTCTTAGAGGATTCACAACTCACAAGGGAATGAACATCACGCCCTAAAACACCCAGCACCTTATATCCTCCCACGCACGTTCAAGTTGACTATCCGTGAAGTAACGGTGAAATGAGTCACGGAAGTCTCAAACACAAGGAACACATTTAATAATGAAAACAAGTAGCACATTGTGGAATAGATGCGATAAAGTACACATCTTTCCTCAAGTAGCACATTTTATCGCATAATATTTGCAATCATCGCATAATATTTACAAATGGAAATATCACGTTACATGCATCATGCACACATAAAGACACTCACCTGGAATGTCTACGAGAATATTTTGTAAAAAGGTCAGGTCTCGTTTTCGGGTCCTAAAATTTAAAAGACATAATCTAATAAAAACTCGATTTAAACCCTAATTAACTTAGTAAGAAAAATTCAAGAAATATCCCCCTTTTTTTTTAGGGTTTAGGGTTTAGGGTTTAGGATTTCCATTCTAGGGTTTTCATTTTAGGGTTTTTTATTTTAGGATTTTCATTTTAGGGTTTTTATTTTAGGGTTTTCTAACAAAATTTTGGCATTATTTCCCCTTAAATTTTGGTCCTTCCAATCTTGTTTTCAATCAAGATTTCAACCATTAAATCCATAATTCAACAAGTTCTACAACTTCCAAGTTCAATCCAAGTTCAAATTCAATCAAAATTCCACTAAATTTCAAGAATTAAGCTCCAAGAATCTTCAACCAAACAACATATACCCCGTGAAATTTCAAGGTTTAAATGCCATTTACTACTCAATCTAACCAAGAAAACACTATTTCTAACAAGTAAGACTTCAATCCAAGCATAAATCTTCAAGTTAAAAATTATAAGAATTCAAGATTAAACTTGTATAAAAGACCAATTAAACTTGAAATTAATAGTTAAAGCTTGTAGTACATACCTTAAACAAGCCTAGAACTTTGCTTAGAAGGAAGGGAAGCTCACTTTCTATGGTGAATTTGCCCAAGGTTTGAAGAAAAAGCTCCAAGAAGTTGAGAGAAATATGAGAAGAAAAGAGAGAGTGCAAGGCTAGCCAAGAGGGAATGAAAAGGAGAAGAAAGTAGGCTAGGAAAATAGAAAAGAGATAGTGAAAAAGATGGGAGAAAGAATAACCAATAAAAATATTACAAGAAGCAAGTTAGGGTTTAGGCTTTTTAGGCATTAGTGGTAAACTTGTTTTAATTTAATTGGTGACATAAAAATATCTCTTTTCACCTAGTAGTTAGTAATATTATGACATAAATATTAAAGCAAAAAGAGAAGGAAATAAGGAAAGGGAAATCCGGCCATGAGGGAGAGAAAAGAAGAGAGAAATTCGGCCAAGGAAGAAAAGAAAAAAAAAAGAGAAAAAAATTCGGCCAAGAGAGAAGAAAAAGACAGAAGAAAATTCAGCCAAGATGTTAGTGTATGCCCTAAAACCAAGATGGTTTAAGGTGTTTTTGTTACACTTATTTATGTTATATTTATCCATGTGGTATTTTTCTTTATCATCTATACTTGTATTTCCATGTTACTTGTTTGATTGACAAAGTCCTTAGAATATTGACTGTGTATTAGAGATTGTAAGGGTTACAATTATGAGACTCGAATACATAAAGTCCTATTCTTAAATATCCCTAGTCATAGTATTAACGAGATTGGACATCATTAATACGGATAGACTAGCACATACTTTGCCTCTACTTATGGTAACTAGTAGTTGATCTCATTGACTATGGTGTGCGTGACACTTAAGCTGGTATGTGGATGCTTGTTTGAGAACAAGTTCATGGAATTGATCCGCTAAGAGTTTCAACTATAGTGCCAATGGTTGAACTCTTAATGGCAATGGTGTAAGTGATCCTTTGACTTGAGATTACCATAGTATCTTGAGTGTGGATGGCTATACTTTGACTCTATTCCTCGGTGCCCGTAAAAGGGTAACTCATAGGTTGGAGATTGGGTATAGTTTGAAGCATGGAAAGATAATGAGTAATCAATATAGGATTCACCACTCCTTAAATAGGAGAGTATATCCCTTTATGGCCACTTGTTGGAAATATTAACTCATAAATCTTCTGCAGAAGTGATAGTATAACTTGGAAGTAGTTTCAAGGTTATACATCATGGAGAGTTATATTTCTGGAACAAGAAAATATAAATTAGTCATTATTAAAGTATGCACTATACTTTTTAGACTAATTGGGATATAGTGTGGTGAAAGGATATTAATTACACGGTAACATTGTCATTGAAGGGTATGGTCTACCATATGACTTTCCTATTCACTTGGGTGGTCATGATGCATTGCTAGACGCCACTCATGATCTATAAGTGTGAATTGATTAATTAGTGAATTAATGATAAATTAAAAGTGTTTAATTTATCTAGCTCAATTAATGAGTTATAATTTATACTTATTGCCAACGTGAATGGAACCTAATGGGTCACACACATAAAGAACAAAGTCTTTGGGTTAAAATGTAATTAAGATAAGTATGAGATACTTATGGGGTTAATTTATGAGATAAATTAACTTAAAGGACTTATTTATAAATATTCTAAGTCTTGTAGGAAAATTGTTTTCTAAAAGAATTAAAATAACTAATTGGTTTCCTTATGGAATAGATTTCCTAAAGGAGAATGATTAGCTTAAAGTAAGTTACCTAAACCTTCTTGGTTTCCAATTAGCTTTATTTCCTAAAAGACTAGAATACTACCTCTATAAATAGGTTCATGCTTTGACTCTTGAATTATTGCAACACAAAAAGAAAATTAGTGAGAGAAAATTGTTGAAGAAAAAGCACGCCTCTTCTCTCTCTCTAGGCGTCTCTCTCTCTCTCTCCTAAGGGTTAGTTTTTTCTTCTTCTTGTATTCTTAAATAATTCAAGGGAGCTAGCACTCAAAAGTCAAAGCAAGCAAGCCTACAAGGTTCCCAAAGAAGTTGTTCGTGTTGATATCGTTAGAGGCTCTACGCTTGGAGGGCTTTTCGTGGTAGATCAAACATCTTCTTTGAAGGATCTTTGCCTAGAAGCATAGAAATCTTCTGTGCTTAAGGTAATCCTCTTGTTAACCCCCTTGTTAATCATATAGATATGTCAAAGAGATCCATGGTTAAGGTAATAATTTTTTATTTTTCCGCTGCGTTACCTATGCTATTACCTTACACAAGAAAAAGAAAATAAAGCAAGTGAATAAGTGAAATTTTTTTGAGGAAAAGTTAAGCTAAAGTTTAAGTAGTCAAAAACTAGAAAATAGTAGTATAAGCTAATTAAAATGAAACACTATAATAAACTAATGATCTAATGAATTTAATCCAAGTTTAATTTTTAGATTTTCTACTCAATAAGGAAAGAACTTAGTTAATTAACCTAATCAACTTAAGAAATCCTCCAACTAATAAATCAAGAGTTAATACTAGATTTCAAATGGAAGAAGTTTTCTTTTAAGTACATTTTAGGGTTTTCTCTTCTCTCTTTTTTTTTTCTACTATTATCTTTATTATCTTAAGCTACTAGTAGACATACATGAATAAAATAGTTTCATATGAATTTCTAGGGTGTCACAGTTCTACCTCCAGGCATAATTGCTGCTGCTACTCCAGATGTTGCTGTTGCAAGTGCTATCATCTTTCTTGATCGTATGTGAGCTAGTAGAGCACGATACAAAAATGTTTTGCCTGTACCTCCAAGACCATCAATGAAAAACATACCATCTTTTTCAGAATTTACTCTTTGAATGATTTTTGTGAAAGCATCATGCTGTTCAGGGTTCAATTTGGCTTCTAAACCATAATCTTCACAAGGAATTTCCACGGTCATTTCATCAAGTATTTCTCTTGAGTGAATGGCTTCACTTTCAATTGAGTCTAGTGGCATTTTAGGCAGGTCAAAATCTTGAATGCTTTTTCCCATACTCTCCAGAAAATAATTTAAGTGTCTAAGAATGCTAGAGACGCAAGTTTCCAATTTTTGCCCATCTCTTCTGAAGTCATCAGACATTGCTTCAAAATAATTGTCCCATAATACTCTTACATCACTTGGTTGACAATATACCAAAATAGTTGCAAATAACCTTCGAAGAGCGTGTGGCATTTGGAAGGCAACCGCTTCTTTTAAACATTCGTAAATACTATGATCTGATTCCAACAAACCCCTCTCTTGTGCAGCTTGTTTGAATGAGGAACATTTTTTTCCCATTAATTGTTAGTAAATCTTCAAAGGAAGATGGCCCCCTAACATGATTTAACAATAACCTTAAATAGTATCTCTCACCTTCAATAGGATTTGCACCATTTATTCTACCAATTACTAGCTTTCTTTCCCTTTCTTTCCAATATCGATTTTTGTTATCCCATGTATAATGCTCCGGAAATTCAGCATACAGATATGGTGTTGCTTCTTTATTTCTAGAATAGAAGTTAAAGAACTCCGTGAGCATCGTCTTTGACACATTGTCTAATCCAAGGACATTTCTTAAATCTTGATGTTTCCAATAGAAGATGCATTGTCTTCCTGGTAAATGCAATTGTAAGTTTATGACTGCAGGATACATCTCGTTTAAATTGAATTCATATATTATCCATATCGCCTCTTGTGCAGATACCCATCTTGCATCTTGGAATTGTTGTATCTCATCAATAACATTTTCGCCATCACTATGAGAGATGTAAACAGCAACCTTATCATGCCCCTTAAATATGTACTTGTATAGATACTTCACTGCTTTTATCCCTGAACAAATTTCTATATTGATATGACAGTTGTATCTTGTGAGCAAGTATGGATTGTATGGTACTACCCATTTGTTATTCAGCATCTTGTTTCGTACCAAAACCTTTTCATTGGTCCTGCTTCTCCTATAAACAGGATAGCCATCTTGACCACACATTGTCTTCTCACAATATGAACGTGGGTAATGATATTTGCATCTCCCATCAACCATGCATGAATTAGTAGGATTTCGTCTTCCACATGGGCCATGCATCATATGTTTAACCACCAATCTGTACAATTCTGGATGTTTGTCTTTGTCCGGTAACTCTGCACAGACATACTTGTCAAAATCCTCTGGATTGATAATTTTGTATTCAGGCTTCAATATAATAAGCATATGAGCATGTGGTAAGCCTCTCTTCTGGAATTCGATGACATGAACATTTGATGCAACCTTACCAAAGATTTCTTTTTTGAACAATTGATCTTTTTAGATCATGCAATTTTGCTCTGAATACTCTAGAAACCAAATCAGGACGATCTTGAGCTTGTTGGCCTTCTTTTAGGTTCATTTTGAATTTCTTCCCATTCTGGGTTGCATGTCATTGTAAGAAACAAGTCTAGTTTTCCAAAACGTTGCACTAATGCAATTGCATCCAAATATCTACGGCGTGTGTCTCTTGGCCCTCCAATAAAAGATGCGGGAAGCACTATTCTTTTTCCGAACTTTATCTCCTCTAGTTTCTCTAGCTGTTACAGGAATCCACAATTCCTTGATAAAATTCAGATCTGATTGTAATTTGGCTTTCTTCTATGGAAATCTAAACGGGTAGTCTCCAATTTGATGTACATATTCACTACAAATTGCTGGAGTAGTCTCTTCACATATAATAGAATAGATTGTCGAGGTTCTCTAATTTGTAGCTTGTAACTGTAGTATTGTCGGCAAGATACCTTTTTGGGGTCTTCTTCACCCACATCTGCATAAGTTTTTCTACAATTAAAATAACATTAAATTTCTTTTTTTAAAAGGTGTTACATGTTATGAAGCATTAGATTAGCAAATAGGGTACAATATAGCTTTCTATTTTAAATTACAAATAAAAAATAAACACTATTATTAAAAATCTACATTTCAAGTATCACAATACTACTAACTTTACTTTAATAGTTTCACATTTATCTTTTCTTAACTTCATGTATTATTGTCTTTTCAAAAAGAATTTGAATAGAACATATGAGTATCTCTAATAGCATTTGGGATAATGTTAGTTTATTTAAAATATCCTTGTGAAATAAATTATGAAATTTTTTAAAAAATTTAAATTGTTATCATATAAAAGGTAACTTGTTATTATATAAAAAGATGTAATTTTAAAGCATTC
Source organism: Mitragyna speciosa (assembly GCA_024721245.1). Taxonomy (NCBI): domain Eukaryota; kingdom Viridiplantae; phylum Streptophyta; class Magnoliopsida; order Gentianales; family Rubiaceae; genus Mitragyna; species Mitragyna speciosa. The sequence continues at coordinate 13,788,748 of CM045565.1, read as the reverse complement.
TATGAACAAAAATATGGGGTTGTATATTTTAGTAAAATCAAATCTATTTAGATAGTCATTGAAAAATACTCAGTAGTTAATAAAAAAAAAAAGATTCACAAAAAGAGGGGGAAAAAAAAGAAAATATGTTACCTTAAAAAATTTGGTAAAGTTTTATAGCAATGTGTACAATGCTAACAGTTAACAAAGAAACTTATTTGAAATTTAATATTCTGGCATTTATAGTTTGAGTCCTCTATTATTGGTCTCTACGAGCAATAAAAAAAAAGAAAATGAAAATAGTATGCCCAAATCAATGTCAAGGTTTACGGATGGTCCATGCATATTTGTATCTAGCCACATAGAGGAAGTCTGTAGGAGAAAATGTGGACATTATTATGGCCGTACCTTTAAGTTTTATGGGATCAAAGATTTAAACATTAAGTATATGCGGAACACGTATTTATGTCTTTGTATTTTAGCTACTTGATCCTACTTGTAAATTGCTATCATTTGATTTATACTATTGCAGGTGATTGCGTTATTTTGCCAATAGTATTTGAATGTTGTTGAGAATAGATAGATAAGAATACACGAAATTTATCATAAAAATATGAGCTTAACAAATAATTTCAATAATTCCTTGTTGCTCTCGTTCAAAGATATCTGTTGTAGAAGTATAGTTGGGCCTTCTTTGATTATTTTGATCCACTAAATCTATATCTTCAACAACACTACTTTTCTTTAGTATGTTTTGATGCCATTTGACCTCTCCTTTTAGAAACAATATAGGATATTGAAGGGAGTCATAGCAACCATAGTAATGCCTCACACGATGACTATTCCCTCAATGTGCATGAACAACAATGTCTATCTCAAGATGAATTGTGGGATCATTTCCTTCAACCCATATAGCAGCAACTTGGTCAGCTGTTGGTTCATTATATACCCGCTGGTCTAATTTTACATCCTTCCTTATATGAATTTGGAGATCTTTGAATGAAGGATAATCCTTAAATTGTCGTAGGAATTTTGCATATGGATTCCCTTCATTATATGCATAATCTTCTCAATGATAGGAGCACTTAAATTTCGGCTTGGTACAATCTTCATTCTATTGTGTAGCTCATGTAATGTGTCATAGAAATATAATTGGAAGTACCGTGGAACGTTCTCTTGTGGAATTAAAGCAAGAAGATCGTGATAAATCTGTCCCTGAGCTCTAAAAGTGAAAACTCCTTTTTTGCTTGATGCAAGATCCTTGTCTAGCAGCACTCCGAAGGATGTAAATGAAAAAATGCTATTGTATGCACGGATATTTCTTTGAAATTCTTTAGCTTCTTCTGAGTTGGATGTAAATAATGAATATAATTCATCAGGGATTTCAATATTAGCAAGCTTAACTTCACCTTTCTGACAGCAAAATGATGGCGGTTCATATTCAAATCTCTTTGCTCCACAGAATTCACAAGAGGGTGTGCTGGCTGAAATATGTGTCTCAGAACAAGTAGGCTCATACAATGTTTGTCCTGAAAATTGTGTAAATCAATGAGTAGTTTTACCATGAAGTTTAAAAAGGGAAAATGAATTATGATATTTTGAATTGGTAAGATTTCTTCAAAAATTATATTACTTAATATACACAAGATATAGGAGTACCTTCATATTCATGTACAGCTATAAGGGCCCTTAATAACCAACGTATTCTTTGTCTTTTTTGTCTTCCTATGTTGGTATTTTCAGCCAGGCTCCTGTCTTCAGTTGCTATAACAATAATACCTCTCTTCCTTTCCCTCGAGTCATTTGTTCTTTGTATGTACTCTTGCTTTTGTTTTGCACTTAAATTAGCATCTCAATTTCTTCTAGGAGCACTCTTGTTAAATTGTCTTACATTTCTTGTAGAGGATATGTCTTGATCTATCCAAACAACATAAGCAAAAATTATGACATCTTTCTTTCCAGATATTATTCATAAATTACAAAAGATGCAGCCACATTTCAGAGGAAACTATGATTATAAGTGATGCATAAATACATTAAGTTTTATGGCCTGATAGGATCTTGATTAAGAAGCATAATAAAAGGACTCATGTAACTGTTGAAAAGGTTTACATGAAGTTAGAAGTTTGTATGGAAGGCCTCTCTTAAAATAATATGCCTACATGAAGTTAGAAATTTGTTATGGAAGGCCTCTCTTAAAATAATATTCCTTTCGATATAGGTAAAAACCAAAAATTTACCATAACATGGCATTAATTTGCATGCTAATCTGATAATTACATGGAATTTTGATAGAGGTCTTACTACATAGCATAGGGATGACACATTTCCACATTGTATAATAAAATTTTGAGGTATGACGGAGCATTCTAAAACTAATGATTTATGGATGCAAACAGGGGTACCTAACTTAATGGAAAGGAGTCCATACGGATGTCCAAGTCCTAAGTGTGTTAGTAGAAAATGCATCTTGCCATTTCCTTTTTTCTTTTTTGTTCTAAGGTTTTGACCATCTGATTTTCTTTGTCCAATTAATGTTTTATGAACTTCGCTACATTTTAGCTGGTTTTTCATATTGATGTTATCAAAATGCACTTTTCCTAGTTCTGGAGATTATCATTTTGTCTCTGCCACATGCTTATCTAATTTTCTCTCTGTTCTTTATTTAATTACTTCTCTACCACATGCTTATCTAATTTTCTTTCTGTTCTTTATTTAATTCTTTCTTGAAGGAAATTTTGAAGACATAATCTTCTTCCTAAAATGCACGCCAGCCTCATATGCGCACGTGTTTAAATGCATTATGTCTTGTTATTTGGTATAAAATGACTTATCAAAACCTAACTCTTTTTATTGTTTTAGGCTGACATCTTTTGGGGAGAGGATAATATCACTGACTTGTACATTATGCGTCTAAGGTTTTGAAGCTGAGGATGATATATGAATAGTTGTGAGCTCCAGTTCTCTAATGGCATGAAGAATATGTTCACTAATGCAAGCTAAGGATCAGCTTAATTCCTGTTGTTAATTTTTTATTTTCTGTCATTGTTTCTGTCGTTGCCTCTAACTTTGAATAATATAGGTTATTTCGACTTGTATAGATCCTGCTTTGCATGGATTCTATAAGTAACCAATTGAAAGATAATTTATAAGTTTAGCAGTACCATGAGAAAAGTAAAAACTACAGTTGGTTGATTTCTAGCTATCTTGTTTGCTCACGTGTGTTTCTTTCTATAACAAATGTTTCCACACCTAATGCATTATCTAACCAGATTGAAAAACGCAGACTTGAGAATACATCATGGAAATCCAATACAGAGAAATAGAATAGAACAAGTTACCCGATATTAAGTAATTTCTCTTTGATGCTTTGGTGATGTTGATGTCCACTAATGTCGAGATGATGATTCTTAGGATGCAGAAGAATCTTTGATGCTTTGCTTGTGTTCGGTTTGGCTAATGAGAATTTGAATAATTGTCTCTTAATTTCACGTTAATGTATTTTATGTATGTCTCTTGGTTTCAGGTTCCTAAAAGAATTAGAATCCACCAATGCTTTGAGAGGATGATCCTATTGCCAATTGTATTCAATTTTCTACTTATCTTTTTGTAATTGTTATTGAATCCGAATTCGTCGTTGAAGCAATGTTCCGATACATTACAATTGGAAATATTTAATCAATATGCTATTGAACATTGCCAATTGTAATTCAGTTTTCTTCTTTTTTCTTTGTAATTAATATGAAAAAAATAAATTAGTGTTTGCCGTGAAAATATTTAGTCAATATGTTGTTGAAGGCTGGCCCTCTTTTTAGCTATACTGGAATTAAAAAATTGTTTTTGGTATATATGGTTTAAAACAATTGAAAGAAAATAGAAAGGAAGTTGGATTTTATTATGATTGAATGAATAATCTTTTTTTGTAATTTCAAAGATAAGGGTATTTTAGGAAATACATTAATTGTTAAATCACTTAAAGTCCTACATTCTTTTATATATATATATATATATATATATATATATATAAATTTGAAAATAGTTTCACATTGCAATTACATATTCAAATATTTATTGGATAAAACTCATTGTCTTTTACTAACTTATTATATGTTTCAGAAAATTAAGACTTGAAGTTTTATTTTTGTAGCAATGTAGTTTTTGTAAAGATATTAGTAATATTGTTACCATTTTGTTTCATTTGTTTGACTATTGAAATGTCAAAAAAAAAAAAAAAACAAAACAGAACCAGATATCCTCACTTTTGTATATAAAATATAGAAAACTACAAAAAAAAAATTAAAAGAAAATGTAACGATATAAAAAATCTACATATAGTCACGAATTAGAAAAGTTCAAAAGATTACGTAAAATCATTAGAAATGAAACAGAACATCATTTGTGTAATAAATCCAAAAAAATCCATCATAATTCTATATTTGAAAATATTGATTTTCATCAAAGGGATAAAGTATCAGTAAATTTGGGGGATAAAATGAAATTAAGGAGTAGGTTGAGGAGATAAAGTGTTATTAACTTAATGCAAAATATATTTGCTCTGCTCCCAACACTAGAAATTGTTCTTGTAAAATTTATAATGTCAACACCATACAACATTTGCCAACTAAAAGCACTACTGCTAGATCAAGTTTTTCCTGTCATCTCTTAATGCAACCATGCTGAGAAGAATGTATCAAATTAATCAACTTTTATATGCAAATCAAGAAAGCAGTTTTTCTTTTCATTTGTGATTAATTAGAAAGTTCATTGATTCAGAAAAAAACAATTAAAGCAGATTATAACTTACTATAATAATCTGTTTATATTCCACATTATAGCCAAACAAATCACTGACATTTGAAAATTACCACCGTTTTACGAAAAAAAGGAAGTAAAAGAACAAGTGATCTTTGCCAAGTAGACTGAAGTCCACTATGAGGCAAATATCAAAACCACTCCCACACCAACTAGGATATTAACTAAAGATAACAAGCACAACTTGACCACTGGAGTTTATTACAAAGAGCTGCAACAAGAGAGAAACTAACAGCCATCGAGCATAATATGTACTATTGTTCTTACTATTAAAAAATGTCAAGCTACTTTTCCAATTTCATTAAATGTTGACTGTTCTAATTTGAGGAACGAAATGGCCACTTCTTGTGTTGCCATTCCTAGAACTCCGATTAGAATGAGCACTTCCAGAACCCAATGAAGGAGCTCAACACAACAAACGGGGCATGAGTTTTGCCAAAGCAGCTGGGGTACAATGGAGTCGCTTCAGCGTGAAGTTCAAACTTGTCTTTGCAATCTGGGCAATGGGAGGCAGCATTAGGATGCCCTTTGGCTGATTTTAATAGTAGGCATCGCTTATCCATCACCTCCAGAATAATTTAGGATGGCCTTGAGACATAGATGTCAACTCAAATTGGAGTTTAAAAAATAAACTGCTAGTTGAGGGCAATTTTGCATCCTCCCTGTCCTTCTATACTTAAAAACTAAATAAGAAAGACACCTATATGTCAGTATGAGAAACTTAGATTTTTTTTTCTTTTTTATTAATTTGAATAAGATATAAAGGCCAAAGCTTACAAATTAGCCAAAAAAAAAATTACAAACACTATAGTTGGAAAAAAATTAGACTAGTAGTTGCACATTTACAGAATTGAATCTGAACATTTCATTTTTTTTATTTCAAGTCGAGTTTAAAATTCTATTGTGGAGGGTTGATTGATTTCAAAGCCCAAATTGCCTATTCAACTCAATTAAACTTGATTGATTTTAAATCCAAAATTGCCTATTTAACTCTTGGACTTGAATCCAGTTGGAGCTGAGTAATGTTGGTGCTGCTTGCTCAAAAAAAACAAAATGTTAGTGCTGATTGAGCATGATAATCAATAATAGACTCAATTGGACTTGTATGTGACCTAATTTTCACATTTGCAAATCTCAACAAATATGTCTTTTTTCATGATCTAATTTTTATCCCCAATTAGGGTTTATGAGTTGAGTGATCTGCTAATGAGTTTTCAAGATCATGCCAAGACTTTATGTCAAAGAAAGTTTCACCGTCATGCTTGGGCCGCAAATATTGGACCAAGTGCCTCTAGGATTGGGCCCCAAAGATAGGTGTTTTTTTTTTTCTGTCAAAACCCAAAGATCGGTGTTTACCTAATGTTAAAGTGCAACTCTTGTATCCAACATGAGTTGAATCAATCAACCTGTGTGCAAGTGAATGGCTTGCTACACTGTTACGATCCTCGTGCACACATGGCACGTTGTGATTGGCTACCTTTTATTTTTAAGAAAAAGTTGAAGGATGGAAAATGAACTGAACTTGGTGAATTTTTTGTGACAAGGCCTCCAAGAAACATCGTACGTGTGATTTTTTTTCTTTTTTGTGCTTCTGATAGTCTCCAGTTACTGGGTGTTATTGAATTAGCTAAATGCAAGACTTAATCAAATTTATTACGCTTTTGTATTTGCAAGCTCAGAATTTTTTTAATACTTATGGTTTATAAATCCAATCAAGTCCCAAATTTTTATAAATAGTCATACGCCAAGTGGACTGCAGTCGATTTCTCAGACTATGGTTTTTATTCCAAAATAATCTCATGAAAGTGCTCTTGTGGCTCTCTGTTATCTTGTGCAATTTAACAAAACGTTAAAAAACTTTTTAACTAGCTGTTTTACTAAAATTACAAACTCAGATCGTTTTGGACCTTTTTTAAAATGAATCTACTTCTACATTTTTTATTGCATATCATGTATATTGTTGGATTTAGAATTTGTTTATTTAAGATTCTGTTTCTTTCAAATAACCTTGGTGGGGATTGCCCTATATTTGATTAATAAGTGAATTGCTTCTAAAAATGGTGATTAGATGATTTTGACTTCAACAATGCATAATGAAGGTTTTTCTTTTCTTTTTTTTGAATAATGAAGGCTGTTGCTGAATCATAGACATGTTACTTAGAGGATAAATATGACAATTTCTCTCTAACCCTTTTTCCGCTTCTCTTGGCTGTTATCCACTTCTAAAAATAGGAATTAAGAGCTATATTTCTCTACCAGACACATTGTCCTGTTGTGAAGTTTTACCGTTTGTTCTAAAAACTTAAGAAATTAGTTCTGCTTTTCAGTTTGAGAATGCTTTGTTTTGTAGATAGACACCTTCAAATTAAGGAACCACGTGCTATGAATTCTTTACTTAATCGTTTCTCTAATGTTAATTGGTAAGCTTTTCCAACAACGTTATGACTCTCAGCTTCAATGAGTGTTAGATAATTTGCAAATTTGCAAATCTTCTAACAATAAACAATCTGATCGTACCCGCGGCCCTAACCGCGCCGCGGCTACGGGCGCGGGTACGATCAGAAATTTGCACATCTTCTTGGAAACAATCTGATCGTACCTGCGGCCCTAACCGCGCCACGGCTACAGGGTGCGGGTACGATCAGAAAGGATTAACTGCATCAACGGGAATATTGTTTTGAAGAGTTGTGAGTTTTTTAACTACTCATTTGAAGAGTTGTGAAGTTTGGCACGATTATCTATCATTCTAAACTGATTCAAACTGAAAATAACTCTTCAAAACACCCCAAAAATGTCTATAAAAGAGGATTAAAAGGGAGATTAATATAGAACAACACTTTGTTTTGAGAGATTAAGTAAGGAAAGCTTTGTTGTATCCTGTAGAAGATTGTCTTCATAATAGGGCAAATTCTTCTGAAGGATAGTGATTCCTCACGCCTCAAAGCAACTATATTACTTGTGATTTTAATTATTCCTAACAATCTTAAGAAGAATTTCTGCAATGGAGAGTGAAGGGAACAGTATTAATAGTCACAGTGTGACTATGCAATATCAGAATCATGCTGAAGTGATCAAGTTAGATCGTTTCAATGGCACAAACTTCACAAGATGGAAGGACAAGATGGTGTTTCTTCTTACTGCAGCAAAAGTTTTCTATATACTTGATCCTAACTTGCCAAAGATTGCTGATTCTATGCCTGATGATTCACAAGAAATGTTAGATGCAAGAAAGAAAAGAATGGATGATGAGACCGTGTGTAGAGGACATATTCTGTCATCTCTCACAGATCGCCTATATGATCTCTACAGTGCAATTGAAGTCACCGCTTGAAATTTAGACAGCATTGGAGACCATGTATAAGCATGAGAAGAGAGGTACGGATAAATTTCTGGCATTAAAGTATTTAGAGTTTAAGATGCTTGATAATCTTACCTATTATGGATCAATACATGAGTTACAAGTGTTAGTCACTAAATTAGGAGAATTGGATATAAAAGTTCCAGATTCTCTTCAAGTGGCTATGATTTTGTCCAAACTTCCTTCGTCTTGGAATGATTATAGGAAGAAAATTCTGACATGATCCTAACATGCAAACAATTGGACAATTTCAAACTCATTTGCAAATTGAAGCAGAAAATCGCAATAGAGATGCAATGTTAGTCATGCCTAACGTAATGTCAATTATGTGAAAGAGGCAATGACCAACGTTGCACAAGGTGATAGATCAAACTTCTAGTAAAAAGAAGCTAAAGGCTAAGAAGAAAAAGAATGCCTTCAAAAAGTCAAGCAATGACAACAAAGTAAAGAATTGCTATCATTGTGGAAAGCCTGGGCATCTTATACGCAATTGTAGGTATAAGAATGCAAAGAAGTTTGAATCTGAAAATTCCAACAAAGCCAACATTGTTGAAGATCAGATTAAGGATCTTGTGGCAATGGTGAGTGATATGCACATTGGGATGATAACAGAATTGAACATGGCTGCTACAACTAAATCAGTAGATTGGTGGCTCGATTCCGGTGCATCAATTCGTGTGTGCAATGATAAGGGACACTTCTCTTCTTACAAAGAACTAAAGGAACAAGAGAAAGTGCTGATGGGAAATCATGTTACAGCAAAAGTTCTGGGCAAAGGGACAGTTGATTTGAAGTTTACATCTGAAAGAGTCTAAGCTTGCTCAATGTGTATCATGTTCCTGAAATAAGTAAGAACCTTGTTTCTGCTAATTTGCTATGTAAAAAGGGCTTTAAAGTAGTCATTGAGTCTGATAAGGCTATTGTAACTAAGAATAATGTATTTGTAGGCAAAGGATACTCTTGTGATGGCATGTTCAAACTAAGTGTTAGTCAATGAAATAAATAAAGTATTTGCCTATGTTGTTGAGTGTTCTTCTTTATTATGGCATGCTAGACTAGGACACTTAAGTTTTAAATCTTTGAAGTTTATGTCTAAGCATGGTTACATTTCTTGTCTAAATGATAGAAACAATAATAAATGCCAGACTTTGTGTGCAATCAAAAATGACAAGAAAACCTTTTCCAAAGATTGAAAGAAACACACATTTACTTGAACTTATACATTCTGATATTTGTGAATTAAATGGTGTTTTAACTAGAGGTGGGAAAAGGTATTTCATAACTTTTATTGATGATCACTCAAGATTTATATATGTTTATTTAATAAGAACAAAAGATGAGGCATTTGCTAAATTCAAAGAGTTCAAGTCTATGGTTGAAAATCAAAAGGAAAAAAGGATCAAAATTCTACGTAGTGATAGAGGAGGAGAATACTTTGGTGGACTATTTTCTCAATTTTGTGAAGAAAATGGTATAATTCACTAACAAATAGCACCATATTCTCCTCAACAAAATGGATTGGCTGAAAGGAAAAATCGGACACTTGTTGACATGATTAATACCATGTTAATAAGTTCAGGATTATCATATAATCTTTGGGGAGAAGCTCTTTTAACAGCTTGTCATATTCATAATAGCAACTCCCTCAAAGAAGTTTAAAATTTCTCCATATGAAAAATGGAATGGTAGAAAGCCAAGATTGGACTATTTTAGAGTGTGGGGGTGTATTGCCTATTACAAAGTACCTGATCCACAAAGAACTAAAATAGGTCCAAAAGGCATCAAAAGTGTATTTGTTGGATATACTCAAAACTCTAAAGCATATCGATTATTAGATTTGCAATCTAATATTCATTGTTGAATCAATACACGTTGAGTTCTTTGAGAACAAATTTATATGTGATGCCGTTATTCTACAACAAATTTTAGATAATGAAAATGGTGCTTCCACTAGCCAAATTACCGGTGAGAAAAGACAAGAAAGAGATATAACATTTGAAAATATGGAATCACGTAAGAGTCAAAGGTTGAGAAAAGAAAAATCATTTGGCTTGGATTATGTGATCTATTTAGTAGATGGCAATAGAACAAGTGTTCTAAATAAGGTTCCATTTCTCTTTCATGTAGAAGATGATCCAAAAACATATAAAGAAGCTATGTCTTCTAAAGATGTGGCCTTTTGGAAAGAAGCTATAAATGATGAGATGGACTCTATAATTAGCAATGGAACTTGGAAATTAGTAGATTTACCTCCTGGCTCGAAACCTATTAGGTGTAAATGGGTATTTAGAAAGCAATACAATACCAATGGCTCTATTCAAACCTTTAAGGCTCGATTAGTAGCTAAAGGGTTTACTCAAAAGGAAGGTGTTGACTATTTTGATACTTATGCTCCAGTTGCTAGAATTACTTCTATACGGGTCTTGTTCGCATTAACATCCATATATAATTTACATGTGCACCAAATGGATGTTAAAACTGCATTTTTAAATGGTGATTTAAAAGAGGAAGTATATATGGAACAACCTGAGGGTTTTATACTTCCTGGTAAAGCAAATAAAGTTTGCAAGTTAATTAAATCATTATATGGTTTGAAACAAGCCCCTAAGCGATGGCATGAGAAATTTGATACTGTGATTTTATCAAATGGTTTCAAGCATAATAATGCTGATAAATGTTTGTACTCAAAGTTTACTAAGGATTATGGAGTAATAATTAGTCTCTATGTAGATGATTTATTGATTTTTAGTACTAACTCCTATGGAATTAAAGAGACCAAAAAGTATTTAACTTCAGTCTTTCAAATGAAAGACTTTAATGAAGTTGATACAATTTTGGGAATAAAGGTAGAAAGGAATGCCTTAGGATTTGTATTGAATCAATCTCATTACATAGGAAAGATGTTAAATAAATTCAGTTACCTGAATATAAGAGAAGTAAATACTCCATATGATCCTAGTATCAAGTTGGTAGAAAATAGTGGTAGAATGGTCGCACAATTAGAATATGCAAGTGTTATTGGAAGTATAATGTATCTTATGCATTGTACAAGACCTGAGATAGCATTTTCTGTGTGCAAACTTTCGAGATATACTAGTAATCCTAGTATTGAACATTGGAAAGGTATTACTAGAATTCTAGGATATCTTAAGAAAACCATAGATTATGGTTTACACTATACTTCATATCCAGCCGTTTTAGAGGGATATACTGATGCTAGTTGGATAACTAGTGTAAATGATAATAAATCTACAATCAGGTTGGATTTTTACGCTTGGAGGGGGAGCAATATGTTGGGCTTCAAAGAAGCAAACTTGTATATCTCACTCAACTATGGAGTCTGAATTCATCGCTTTAGCTGCTGCTGGCAAAGAAGTGGAATGGCTTAGAGATTTGATAGGAGAAATAGAGTTGTGGCCACAACCAATTCTAGCCATTCCCTTGCATTGTGACAGTGAAGCTACTATGGCTCGAGCTTACAGTAATGTATATAATGGAAAGTCTAGACATATTAGTCTAAGACATGCATATGTACGAGAATTGATAACAAATGGTACGATAACCATTGTTTTTGTAAAGTCTGGAGATAACTTAGCCGATCCATTGACAAAGGCATCGCCAAGAGATGTAGTTAAAAGAACATCAAGTTCAATGGGGCTAAGAAACAAGATCAAAGATACCAATAATGGTAACCCAACTTTGATTTCGTTTATCTACTAAATCATAGTTTAATGGGTAATAACAAGTTATTGCTAGTATCTGAGTAAAACATTAGTTATTGAGAACTAATGTAACCATTATGTTTGGAGGTTGAGTAAATTCTCTTAATGAAATTGTGAATGTCTATAGTAATGGGGATAACTACAGTTTCACCTATATAAGCACAGAGGTGATGCCGCTTCAACAAGATTTAGAGTAATATCTTGTAATGCTTATGAAGTTAGGATTAGCACATGGCTATAAAAGTGCTAGAGCTAGTATTAATCTCTTGAGCAAAGAAGATTATTATTAAGTGTGTTATGGTTTCGCTTCTGACATTAGAGAGTTATAGTTTAATCTAAGGACACTAATAACTCTGTTAGAAGTTTAAATCATATTCACTAATTGGAAGTTTAAATCGAGAGATACTTCCTATTAAGCTTAATAATTATTGTGTTGTTCTCCTTTTAAAGTTTATAGCGAAGATATGAAATTTTGCAAATAGTGGGAGATTGTTAGATAATTTGCAAATTTGCAAATCTTCTAACAATAAACAATCTGATCGTACCCGCGGCCCTAACCGCGCCGCGGCTACAGGGCACGGGTACGATCAGAAAGGATTAACTGCATCAACGGGAATATTGTTTTGAAGAGTTGTGAGTTTTTTAACTACTCATTTGAAGAGTTGTGAAGTTTGGCACGATTATCTATCATTCGAAACTGATTCAAACTGAAAATAACTCTTCAAAACACCCCAAAAATGTCTATAAAAGAGGATTAAAAGGGAGATTAATATATAACAACACTTTGTTTTGAGAGATTAAGTAAGGAAAGCTTTGTTGTATCCTGTAGAAGATTGTCTTCATAATAGGGCAAATTCTTCTGAAGGATAGTGATTCCTCACGCCTCAAAGCAACTATATTACTTGTGATTTTAATTATTCCTAACAATGAGTACGGGGATATGTTTTTCCCTGGAATTGGTGACATCGAGGTAATTTCCCTACTATCATCTGAGTTTTTCTCAACCGGTTTATTTGATGAAATATGGAACCTAATATATTCGTGTGATAGGGTTAGTCTACTTTCTGTCGTAACAATTTCTTTTCATGATTCAAAAGTCTACTTCTGAAATGTTTATTATATCACAGGATAATTTTTTGTATGACATTTTGAGCAGCGTCTGAGCGGCTAAATCTAACTATTTGGACTTTATCCTCGCTTGGGCAAAAGAGATATTCCAAATTGAACTTAAGTACTTAAATTCAACTTATACGTTAGTCCATATTACTTAACTTTTTTTATATGAAATGGGATATTAGATTGGACTTTGTGAGGACGCGAAACTTAATAAGTACGGGTGAATGTGATACCAAGCCAAATAAGGGGTATTAGATTGGGCTTTCTAAAGATGCAAAGCCTAACATACATGATTTGAGTGTGAATGAATTCCAAAGAACACCAATTCCCTGATTTTGGGGCTCTTTGAAGAGTCTATCGTACTTGAACTTATCTTAAGCTAGGAAATTTGTCACGTTCTAAGTTTAAACGCAATGTATAGTGGTGGGCTTTAAGTTGACAACCTCGACTGGTTAGCTGTTCTTTCCAATTTGGTGCACTTAGATCTGAGTGTTGTGAACCTTAGCACAGCATCTAATTGGCTGCAAGTAATTAATATGATTCCTTCCTTGGTAGAATTACGCTTGGCTACTTCCAAGCTTGCTGATATTTCTCATCTCAAAGACCATAATTTTTTGTCCCTCAGGGTCTTATGTCATCGACTCATGCACCTTAAACAAATATTATTGCATTTGTTCATGTTTACACTTAGTCTCTAGTTTACATTTGATTCAATCTCAACTTAGCAATCTTCCATTCATAGAGAGGTCTAGTTTGGAATATAAATGGAATTAAATCCTAAACTTGAAAAAAAAGTCATCATAACTATAAGTTAAACATTCATGCTTTGTGGATTCTTAAGTCTAGTCAACTTTGTTTAAGTAGTTTCTTCATAGTTTGTCTATTTGAATTTGATTTTCCTTCTATTTTACCACCCATCGTGCTTGATTGTTTAGATAATAAAGCAAGTTAATAGTTTTGATAGTTGCTAATTTTTGTTCTCTCGTGGGATCGACCCTAATACTTTACCAATTACAATTGACAAATGCACTTGAGAAAAAAGGTATCATGTTGTAAATTTTATTACTTGTTTGTGTGAATTTTGTTTAATTTTGATAGTACTTAAACTTCACAATCACTTTTCCTTAGCAGGGTTATGACTCTCAGTTTCAACGAGTATGGGGATATGTTTTTTTCCTGAAATTGGTGACATCAAGGTAATTTCCCTGTCCATCATCTGAGTTTTCCTTAACGAGTTTATTTGATAAAATATGGAAGCTAATATATTCGTGTGACGGGGTTGTTTTACTTTCTGTCGTAATAATTTCTTTTCATGATTCAAAAGTCTACTTCTGAAATGTTTATATCACAAGATAATTTTTGGTATCACATTTTGAGTTCATCTAATAAAATCTTATTTTTATCAAAGTTATTTGTCAAATGGATATATGTGTAGTAACTTATTGTTGGCTTTGGGCCTTCTAATTTTTTCTTTTTAATAATTTGGGGGCAGGGGACAGGAGGGAGATTCTTCATCGTCTTCTTGTTTCTAGATTGGTGGAAAATTGTCGTGTAGCTTTTTATTTGTTTAACCATCAGCGAGCTTCCATTCTCCTGTATTAAGTTCTGTTGGTTTCCTACCGTACGTGCACCAATATGAAGAATAAACACCATAAGGGAGGAGAACATAGAACAAATTCTTTGTAATTCTCAGTCAAACTTCTGATTGTTATGGGATGCAATATGAGCACTTATCCACTCAATTCTAATTAGTTTCTGCTGTTCTGTTAAAATTTATATTTACTGATTTCTCGGATGCATCGGAAGGATTTTGAAATCAATCATTTAAGACTTGGTACTTGTACATCTATCTCTATTGGCGAAAAATGGAGTTTACTTGCTTTTGGGGGTTTAGATTTGTTCCCTGCCGTATCTCTCCCTCGTACTCCAGCATACATCACGGATTATTAATTTCATGAACACCAAGTTAAATAGTAACGACTTATTAAATTCGTCATTACCAATTCAATAATTTAGGATGGCTTGGAGAAATACATGTTAATTCAAATAGGAATTTAAGATTGCTTAATTGAGGGCAATTGGCTCGTCCTTCTCTTGTACTTGAGAACCAAACTAGAAAGACACCTATATGTAGTATTAGAAACTTAGGAATTTTTTTTTTCACCTTTGTTCATTGAAGATAGTATAAAGATCAGAACTTACAAGTTAGGAAAAAGAGAATCACAAAGAATATAGTTGAAAATAACTAGATCTTTGCACGTTGACGGGATTTAAATTTGACGATGTTTCCTTTCAAAATGAAAAAAAAATGTCACTATTTTTATTGCAAATTCAGTAAAGTTGAAGTCAAAATTTTGTTGTATACAATTGAGTTAAATTCAAGTCTAAAATTGTGTACTCAACTGGGCTTGACTGGTTTGGAGCTGGGTAATTTTGGTAATGCTTGAGCATGATAATAATTACATTGAACTAGTTTTTACCCTAATTTGAAGACTTGCAAACCTGCACAAAAATGTTTTACACTTCTAAATTTTATCCTAACCCTTTGGGTTGTTTTCAAAAAAAAGAAAAAAGGAAAAGTCCCACATCGGACAAAAGTGTGAGCTTGAGCAAGTACTTAAGGTCTATTGACTTCTCCTCCAGTCAGCAATTGCCTAGATGAAGTAAGTTAGTGGGACCTACCTTAGGTTTCCCCTTTCCCCATTCCCTTAACCCTTTGGGTTGTTTTCAAAAAAAAAAAAAAGTCCCACATCGAACTCCTCCTCCAATGCGCAATTGCCTGAATAGAGTAAGTTAGTGGATTCTATATTAGGTTTCCCCCTTCCCCATTACCTTCAAAAAAAAGAAAAAGTCCCACATCAAACAAAAGTGTGAGCTTGAGCAAGTACTTAAGATCCATTGACTTCTCCTCCAAGTACTTAAGGTTCATTGACTTCTCCTCCAGTCAGCAATTACCAAAATGGAGTAAATTAGTTGATCTTACTTTAAGTTTCTCCCTCCCTTAACCCTTTGGGTTGTTTTAAAAAAAAAAAAAAATCCCCAGCTGGTATTTGTGGGCAGAGTGATTACTCCAACGGGTTGTCTAAATCAAGCCTAGACATTCTGGAAGGGAAAGGTATCGTTCAGGCTTGGGCCGCAAATAGTGGACCAAGAACCTTCAAGTGTGGGCCGCAAATAGTGGTGTTTGTGAGTCGTCTTTACCAATGTTTAAGTGAAACTCCACTAATCCAACTTGAGCAGCACTAATTATCCCGGATCTTAATTGGCTGGAGAACTTTACTAGAAGAAAGTAGTAAGATTCAAGAGAAATAGAAACGTAGATCATTAGGAACGAATAGAGGGTCGACTCCACCTAAGAGGTCGGGGATTCAAATTTCATTATTACCATTTCCCTCCCTAATGTAATAGTATAGGTTTGATGGGAAAAAAAAAACGCAGGTCTTTCAAGAGAATGGCCCTTCATTAACTACCAAGTAAAAGAATTAGGATGACAGCGAAAGAAAAACTTTTGGATAGATTGCCAAACTGCACTGGTAAGGCCCTTTTTAAGTGAGTACGATTTTTATGTGCTATTTGATTCCAAAATTTTTATTTATACAATCATACTTTAGCATAAATTTAGGGGTCGCTTGGTTCGCAATCCGAACCCGAATTAGAAATGAAATCATGCACTCTCTTTATTAATTGCCTATGGCTGACTAAAGCACCAAAAGGACTCAGAAGTTGGTCATTAAATAAGAAATAACTAAGGTGACACCAAATCAGCAAATCAATCCCTACGCCTCAATGATACAAAGTTATCAAGCTAAACAAGAAGATAATATCAAATTTGGAATATAAACTATGCAAATAGTAGAACAAAATAAAGAATTTCGACTTATCAGACAAAAATATTAATTTACTAAGTTGGCTAAGTTTCCAATTCTTTCATCAATAGATACACCAAAAGTAATATGTTATTGTTCCAGTAGATCTTATAGGAAGTTCAATGCCCTTAGGAAAGTTTAATTTACTTTTTTCAAAATGTTTTTTTACTTCAATTTCAGCAAAATGACGCATGACTCTATTTGTACAAGATCTCTTTGTTTTGCTGTAAACATTTATGCAAGAAATGACAAATGCACTATGTAAATAGTTCTTATCAACGAATCTCTTTGTTTATTCCGTTGGTTTTCAAATGCTTCCATAAAACTTCGGCTATTACCAAAATTGTACTGATCTTGAGGTCCTTTTCAAAAGTTCATACTAGTTTTTTCATCATTAGGAGTAGTGTTTTTGTTGAGATATTGAACATAGCAAAAAAGATTATAATTAGACTAGTTTTCTTTTTTCATATATTTAATATCTTGCTACTCAATCCTGTGTTGTTATTAGTTATTACTAAGACTTCAATAACTAACTTTTGTATTTAGTTTTTTTTTTTTTTGTTTGTACAGAAAATAATTATTAAGTGTCTATGGTATGTCCAAGTTTCTAATTATGGTTCTTCAGTAATCATACTAATTTACCAATATGAACGGTTACTATCACTGAAGAACTAATTCAAGATAAACATATATTTATAATATTTATGTGCTTGTAAATGTCTTAATTTTGTTTTGTTACACAAATATTATCTTCGTGTCATGAACTAAAATTATTTTTGTAGTACCTACATATAAACTATTTATGTATGTTCAAATGCTAATAATCACATGCCATAGTTTAAGAGTGGCAAAAATATGGTCTAATTTTGAATATTTTGTGTCTGTTTGTTGTTTAGTTACTTTTTTATTTGATTTTCTGTTATTAAACTTACCATAATTAATATATCCTAATTGGTAGATACAACTTATTGAGCACAACCCCAAACTTGTTGGGATTCAACAGTTCGTATAGAGTTGCTCTCACTTATAAGGCTATGATTTCAAAGGTATTCCAAGTTACAGTTACAGATAGCTATATTTTTTTGTTTTTTTCACTCGAATTTTTTTTTTGGTGTTTACATTTATTGTGGACTGTTCACAAGCTATGTACTGTTGCATTCATCCCTCTTAGCAAACAAATGGTAAAAATTAATTTGTTAACTAAGGTGGGAACATTACAGCTATATGGGTATTAGCATCATGAAGGAATTTAGTACCCATTTTTGTGGATGGCTCCTTATTTACTCCATTAAATTATGAGTATACATTTAGTAAAGCCAAGTAATTTTGTGCAAATTTGTGTTGTTCGTACATGTCGTATTTGTCGGATTTGAATAAGGAGTAATTCTAATATCATCATGATTTAGGATTAGTTTTCATATATAGTTCATTTTGAGTTACATTTTTGGATTCACCTGGCTATTCTAGCAGTTATTTGCAACAAGTTGACAAGTTATCTAGACAACAACAGAAAGAGGAAGAGGATAAAATCCTTCCCTTTTATGTTTTTTCTTCATTTTTTGAGATGGCAATAAAAAAATGCCTCAACCTTGGGCTTGAGTATAGTATCATTGAGTATACTCAATCAGATTCAAGCAATTTAGAACCCATTTTTGTGGGTGGTTTCTTATTTACTCCATTAAATTATGAGTACACATTTAGTAAAGCCAAGTAATTTTGTGCAAATTTTGTGTGGTTCGTACATGTTGTATTTGCCGAATTTGAATGGGGAGTAATTCTAAAATCATCATGATTTAGTATTAGTTTTCATATTTAGTTCATTTTGAGTTACATTTTTTGATTCACCTGGCTGTTCTAGTTGTTATTTGCAACAAGCAAACAAGTTATCTGGACAACAACTGAAAGAGGAAGAGGATAAAATCCTTCCCTTTTGATGTTCTTTTCTCTATTTTTTGAGGTGGCAATAAAAAAATGCCTCAACTGTGAGTTTGAGTATAGTATCATTGAGTATACTCAATCAGATTTAGGCAATTTTCAAATTCATACATTGAGTATAATATGTACCCTTAGTAATTGTAGAAACTTATTAGCAAGATATGGAACAACAACAGCAATTTTTAGCATTGTTTAGAGTATATTGATTGTGGTTATTGACCAAATCTAGACCACATGCCACCTTCAAGAATTGCTTATATGATTATTGAGGCCCTGGATCTCAACTCCATAAAGATAGTTTAGTTTACTTTCGAGAGCCCATACAGATTGTGCTTGTTATTGGTTGTCCTGCATACTACCAGTGGGGCAATTCCAATTAGGGGAAATTGTTATCCCGGCATTAAACTATGTTAAAAAATACGTAACCATAAAAATGTGCTTATCGTACTTGTCATACATGTTGTTCTATTTCCACTTTCTATAGATTAATTTTACAATGTGGGAACTTATTCATGTGGCCTATAAATTACGTATTCAAATTCTCAATTGTCTATCTCTATTTTGATACTTGAAAAACTATTTTTTCTTCTTTCTCTTGATTAAGACTTGTAGCTGTAGATAGTTTTGGTTTTAGTACTCCTGCAAACTTAAATGTTCTAAACTGTTTGATTGATATTTTAATGTTTCTATGTTTTTATGTATATATTTTTGTTGAGGTTAATGTGTTTTTAAGTAGGCTCCAACTTTATGAGTCATTAATATATGGAGGGATGTCTGGCAACAAAACATCCATGCATTTTTAAGAAAGGGAATATTAATTTGTGTGATCCATTATTCTAGTAAGAGAACAACATTATGTGGTCTCCTAATTTTCTCATTTGTAATTGTCTCAAAGTAAAGGGAGAGGTTGTTCTATTGCTGTTAGGCTTCCTTAATGCTATGATTGGAAATGTTAGAAGTTGGCAAGTTGGTGGGGGCTGTCCCAGGGCAAGGAGAGAAAGGTCTCTTCTTGACTCTTTTTTTGAAGTGTAAAGATTTAGAAGTTTTTTTTTTTTTTTTTTGTGCCATGTTCTCTTGATGTTATTTTAGAAAAACTAAAAAAAAAAAAAAGAGAGAGAGAAGAATTGATTTTTAACTTCAAACAGATTGTAGCTATAATAGTTATATATGTACCTGATGATATTTTGATCATATGCACTGTACCTTATGTGCCATCAGATCACGACTCAAGATTATCTCAACCCAGCACAAAAGACATTGATCCAGCCTCTTCCCATTTTGATCAAGGTCGTTCGCACATCACGAATGATGAGTTTGCTGACTCTATTTTCGGATATGATGATATTTGCTGACCTTTTTTTTTTTGTTTTTTTTTTTGTATTCTTGAAACTAGTACTACGACTCATGTTTGTTTTATGATGCTTCTGCTAACTTTTGTATTTGAATATATAACTTTCCAAGTTACTTTTAAACTCATGTTTGGACATTTGTTTCGTTATTTGAAATTGATATTTGAATAGTATTATGGACATTTATTTATTTGTTTGTTTGGTTCTTGTGTTTTATTAAATGATACTTGTAATATGAAATTTAAATTCGATACAGGTAATTTTTGTCTACACATATTATAATTTTCTCCTATACAAGCAGGGTTATATACATATACAGATGCTTTATCTACACATACGGATATTTTTACCTACAGATAGAGATCTATAACCCACAAATGTAACTACTTTTATCTACACATGTTGATGTTTTTACCCACTCATACGTATTTTTGACCATTGTATGTACGAAGATTTACCTACACATAAGACTACTTTTATCCGCACATAGGGCTATTTTTACCCACACATAGAGTTATTTTTACCTACACATATCAGTAATTTTTATCTACACATAAAAAAATGTCATCACACGTTAAATGCCACATCACACGACACGTCATCATACACGTCATACACAATCTGCCAACAGGGAAGCCACGCCAACATCTACGTCAGCATCTACGTCAGCTTCCACGTCATCATCATACATTCAGCAAGCAAATTACCCACACATATTGTAAATATTTACCAACACATATATATGTAGGTAAAAGTTTTGTCTTTACCTACACATAGGTATATGTGTGGGTAAAAACATTTCTCCACAGGACGATAGCGACATATGCTAACATTTATTTTATGTGTAGGTAAAGATATTTGTTGACACATAATTATTTTTTACCCACACATCATGTGTGAAGGTAAAAACTTAATTTCTTAGTGATTGAACAAATTCAATCTTTTATCATCATAAGATATACACAGCGACTAAAGACACTAGTATAAATCTAATACACTGATAAAGTCTAAATTTTAATCTAAATTTGTGAAGTGCGAAGGAATAAATTTTTGTATAAGCAGCTATTAGAAAAGGTACCTAGATTTTGTGTAAAAGGGAATCGATCTTAATCAGGTCTCAGGCCGCAAACAGTTAACAAGTGATTTAAAGTGTCTTCAAATTACATAGAAAACTATCCATATTTGCCTAATAAAATTTATAAAAAAACATTAATATAATTAAGTTTTAGATGTTTTTAATTGTCCAAATATTGATTTCTTGTGGTTGCAAACCCAGTGTAGTTTAGACTTTGGACTACCGGGCCCCAAGGTGTCGTGTCATTTGCCATTTGCGTTTGTGAATGCAAATTTGTTGAAACCGGAATTTGAACTCTACTATTAGATCTATCTCATAAATTGTGCATGTATGTATACATCGAATGAATGGAAATCTTGCCAGCGATCGAGGATTTCATGAATGCTTTTATTCTAATAGATGTACTTGTATGAAGTTCATCAATTTATTTCGTTGCTCTTCTCTAAAATTTAGACACAGTAAGATGACAAATGTAAATAAACAAGAAAATTTTGCATTATAAGAATCCTTATTTCTTAGTCATATGGTGAAAATTTATATATAGGGCTTGTCGTCAACGTCTTAAAATAACGTTTTGCTAACTTATTTGAAATTTATCCAAAAAATAATAATAATTTTAGAAAATTTGTTAAAAAATTGAAGACGATTTTTTTTAGGGGGTTGTATTTTGAAAAGTTAAAGCAGATCTTAATTTAAAACTAACTCAAAGACTGCATTTAGAAATCAGTTTCTTTTTTTAAACTTCAAATACTGGTTGGTCCATATTAAAATAGGAACCAACATATGGCTAGCTTGCAACTGGCACATTAATTTGGAGATTTAATTCCAACAATTAATGTATATATTCAAAGTTTGCCAATTAAATTTGCTGAAAATCACAAATTACGTAATTCCTCTTGTCCCAAGTTCAACATGCTTATATTGCCAAAGGATGGATACTGCTTTAGCAATCAGCACTCCAGTCCAGTCTACTGCCAACGTGTTGGAAGGAGTAACTCCTTTCTATTTCACGTTGAAGACTTTTAAGGCTGCATTGATGGATGATGATTATAACCATCAGACGAATTTAGAGAATTTAGATAAATGTCTAGTGGGTGGGATTTAGTGCTCCACAAATGACCTATTTAGTGCTCCACAAATGACTTTGAAGATATTGACATGTCGGTATCTTGGTGGAAACTCATTTAGTGCTCCACAAATGACTCAAGCCTTACATGTGGGTTTAGTCTAAAGCATTTGTAAGATTTTTACTCGTTATTTCTAACTTAATTATAATGTTATTGCGTTGCAATATATTTGTACTTATTCCACTAATGCATTTAATTGTAATTTTATTAAAAAAAAATGCTTGCAAAGTCTAAGAAACTTATAGAATTCAATACTTAAACTTTGATATGTTTGTATTTACTTTCCTCTCTTGTTTTCTAAAAAGAAAACTTGCAATTTATTTACGGAGCAAACAACTAATTTACTAGATCCATGTCAAGAAAAAAGAAGAAGTTTTTATAGGTTTATCTATTTCCCTTTATTAATTTTTCTTTGGGTTTATCTATTACTCCACCTTTCCTTGTTAATAAAATTGATTTTTCTCCATATATATTACTAAATCAATACCCATGGAAGCTATTATTCACATTCGACACAAATTAAATTATTATATCGAAGTTCTCATTAACAAACAAGGACTACCTATAGCCCATGTGAATCTTGAGTCCTGAGTCTTGTCTCTCCTTCCCAAGAATCCACTCATAGCCACTAATCAAATCTTTCAAGTTCATTATTGCATGTACGCGTCATTTGAGTTTACCTAGTCATTATATACGTTTTCCAACTTTAGGATCATCACTTACGTCAATAAGCAAAAGATGAGTCGAATTTCACGTTTGCGCTTTGTCTTATTTTATGGAATTTCCATTATTAAGACTAAGTTGGCTAGTGTTTTACTTGGGGTTTCAAAAAAAAGGCCAAAAATAATAATAATAGTGCACATTTTGGAATACTAGCTTATCCAAAAATAAAAAAGGTGAATGGTTACAATTATATCTTTAATCTTCATTAATAATATGGTTCCCTCTCTCTCTCTCTCTCTCTCTCTCTATTTATTTTTTATTTTTCCAAATTTAATCTATATTTTTGTGCCTAAAAAAATCTTTTTTATTTTCTCTATAAAATCATAATCACATACAACTAGACATAAATCAAACATATATATATATATTACATAGGACATAAATCAGGTTTTTTTCCCCCTTTCTTTTTAGGATTTTGAAAACGAAATCCTGGGTAATCTTGACTAGACCTCAATTTTAATTGGGTTGAAAACTACATCCGCTCGGTTGGACTGAACAAGCAAGCAGTATAAATTGGAATTATTATATGCACTTCGTATTGAAAAGAATAAAATGGAGTTGCAAATTTGCCTTTATGCTTTTGTTTTCTTTCTCTCGCAGTTTGTACCAGCCTTCTCTTCCTTGACACATCATTTGTGCCATCATGATGAAAGTGTTGCACTGCTTCAGTTCAAGGAAATGTTCAACATAAACTCATCTAACGGTTTTTCTCTCTATTGTAATTATGATAGCAGTCAGTACTCTTATCCAAAGATTTCAACTTGGAATAAGGGTACAAGTTGCTGCACTTGGGATGGGGTCACGTGCCATAAAATCACGGGTCACGTGATCGGTCTTGACCTCAGCTGCGCCTGCGGCCAACTTGAAGGAGCCATCAGTCCTAATAGTAGCCTCTTCGAGCTTTCTCAGTTGGAGAAACTAAACCTTGCATTCAATGATTTCAAAGGCTCACAAATTTCACATGGCTTTGGAAGATTCTCAAGATTGATGCATCTCAATCTCTCAAATTCCAATTTCAATGGTCAAATAGCGTCAGAAATCTCTCATTTGTCCAAGTTAGTTTTACTTGATCTCTCTGGAGTTTATTCAGTTTTGATTCCGCCTCAACTCTCTCAGGTTCAGTCTCATTCGTTTATTCACTCAATCTCAGTTTTGTTTGAGCAAAGTATTAGATTTAGACAACATGATTTTCAGTTGCTTCTAAAAAATTTAACCCATATAAGTGTACTTAGTCTTTGCAGAGTGGACATATCCTTTGAGATACCTTCAAATTTGTCCTCATCCTTATCCTATTTGGATCTTTCCTTTACCCGAGTCCATGGTAAGCTACCAAATGATGTTTTTCAACTACCAAAATTGCAAACACTCAGATTGTTTGACAATCAAGATCTCACTGGTAGTTTTCTAAAGTTTAATTGCAGCATGTGTCCTCTGCAAGAGTTATATCTTTCTAGGACAAATTTATTTGGTAAAATTCCTAGTTCCCTTGGTTGCTTAAAATCCTTAAAAGTTTTGAGATTAACAGGTTGCCAGTTCTCTGGCCCACTTCCTAAATCTATTGGCAATTTTTCAAAACTCAATGACTTGGATTTAAGTGATAACAATTTCACTGGACAAATCCCAACAGCCATTTTGAGTCTCACGGAGCTTGAATATTTGGATATAAGCAACAATTTAATAGCTGGCCCACTTCCATCTAATGTGACTGGCCTCCAAAAACTCACTCATTTAGATATGGGATAAAACTCACTCAATGGCACACTTCCGTCTTGGTTGTTTCATCTTCCAAAATTATTAGGTTTAGATCTCTCTCGCAATCAATTCACAGGACATATGGACTATTTTGAAGGAAATTCACCATTGGAGTGGATCTATTTGAACAATAATCAACTAAAACTTGAATATCTTGACCTTTCTGACAATAGGTTACAGTGGAGGACTAAAAATAATGTCAATATATCTCTTCCCAACCTTTGCTTTGTAGGATTATCCTCTTGTGCGATAAAGGAATTTCCTAATTTCCTCAGAAGCTCAAAGCAATTAGAGCATCTAATATTGTCTCACAACAATATTCAGCAATTGCCAAATGGGTTGACTTCCATGCCTTGGGATTCATTACGTTATCTGAATCTATCTCATAACTCTCTTTCTAATCTAGTCCCGCTTCCTTGGAAGTCTCTAGAAGTTTTGGATTTTCGGTTCAATCAGATCCAAGGTCCGCTGCCCCTTTCTGTTTGCAATCTAGTAGCACTCCAAATTCTTGACTTGTCAAATAACCAATTAACTGGTGCAATTCCACAATGTTTTGGAAACTTTACTAAACTTCTGGTATTGGACTTGAAAGATAATAGTCTTCAAGGGAAAATTGCACTGACATTTGCGAGAAGCAGCCAATTGAGATATCTAGGTTTGAATGGAAACTTCTTGAAAGGGTCATTGCCACGATCTTTGGCCAACTGTGAACAATTGGAGGTTCTTGATGTAGGGAACAACAATATCTCTGGCAAATTCCCCACGTGGCTAGAATATCTTAAGAAGCTCCAAGTCCTTATCTTGAAATCTAATAGATTCTTTGGACCCATTGGCACTTTGAACACTAAAAATGCTTTCAACAATTTGCACGTTATTGATATCTCCTACAATGAGTTTGATGGTGCACTTCCTATAAAACCTTTGGAAAGCTTTAGGGCTATGATGAGTGTGGAAAGAAATCAATCAGAAGCAGTGTATATGGAAATACAATATTTCTATTCTTATTATCATGAATCAATACACATGATAATAAAGGGGTTGGAGATTGAGTTCACAAAAATTCTAACAACTCTAATGAGTATCGACATGTCATGCAATAGATTTAGTGGGGAGATTCCAAAAGTCATTGGTAACCTTGTCGCCATCAGAAATCTGAACTTGTCCCACAACAGATTGTCTGGCCATATTCCATCAACACTAGGGAATTTAGGTTCCCTTGAATCATTGGACATCTCTTGCAATTAAATTGAGGGGGAAATTCTTTGGCAGCTGACGATGGTCACATCACTTGAAATCTTAAATCTGTCACAGAATCATCTTACTGGGCAAATCCCTCAAGGTCCGCAATTCAACACATTTTCCAATGATTCGTACAAAGGAAACTTGGGATTATGTGGAAACCCACTAACAAAGAATTGCAAAGAAAATGAGGTGCCCTCTTCACTTTTGCAACTAATCCCTCAACAAGAGGAGGATTCAAATTTCTTCAGTGGATTTACATGGCAATCAGTGATTATGGGATATGGTTGTGGAATTTTTCTTGGGGTGGCTACTGGAACTCTGATGTTCTGGACAAGAAAACCAGAAAAATTTGTGAGGTTCATTGAAGAAGAGATACATCACTGTGTCCGATTTTTATCTTGGAAAATCCATGTGCATAAATGTTCTAGAAGACCAAAGAGAAGGGATCAAAAGGATTGGAGGGTAGTTCATTAGTAATGGAAGACCACATTTCCATGATCTTATTGTGCAATGTGTTACATAATGGTTTTGAAGCTGCATTACATTCTCACTTCTTGCAGTTGTAACTTCCTATGTTGGACGCATTTTAACTCTTTCTGTTTTCTCAGCTGACTGGGAGTGGCTTCTTCATTTGTCATATTTGTAATCATATTTGTAATTGTGTCTGTTTTTCTTTTCCTAAGATGTGTTAATTTTATTAAGGAAATGCAAAGTTAGTGTTCAATAAACTATAAGCTTACATCACTTTAATAATTGATTACAAAAGACAATAATAATTGCTTTCCTTTATCAATTTATTTCTCCAGACATCTTGGAGACTATTTTCATTAACTATATGAGTCTGAAGTAACAATGCTTATGCATAAAAAATATACTTGTTTGTACTACATGCATGTGTTTCCAAACTTTCTGCAACCATAGAAGGAATAAAAAAATAAGGAAGAGTCTATTTCTCTTTGGGATTCTTGAATCCGCATCCAAATTGCTATATCAGAACTCCTAAATTACTTCTCTGATTCTATATGCAATTACAAATACAAAACTTAACAACTATTCAAATTCAAGTGAGTGCACATTTTGCAAATCCAGCCATCCAGGGGACTTACAAGTGTCTCATATGCAGGTTCCATAACCTTAAATTGCAAGGATTATGGATTCTATTTTATGGGCCACTCAAACTTAAGCATGGATATTTGCCTGATTTGTTCCTATGAACCTGGGTTCAAACCTTAAATCTATATGCTAGTTCTCAAACTTGACTTATTTTGACTTCAGATATTTTTAAAAATAAGTATTGTCTTCTTCAGTTAGGAATGATCACTGTATTCTCACAAGTTAAATGTGTCGAGTAGCTTTTGTATGCAGAAGGGAAGCATACGCCATCTGCTTCTGAAGAATGATTACAATATAGGACAATGATCTAAAATTCTTTGCTCTATGGAGACATAATTTGGTCAAACAATGTCTATTAAACATTTGTTTAATCAGCTATAATATATGGTTATTTCTATTGTGAGCTGAAAAAAGGAAACAAATTGTGGCTAGCAAAGGCTAAAATATGTCCTTGAGAACAAAGAATAGCTGGCATCTCTATTGAAGAAAACCTTCTTCTTAAATTTGTTAAGTTTTAGTAATTCAACGAATGATATTGTTCAAGAATAGCAGACTTAACAATAATGTCCATATCTCTTGTCAATGCTTCACTGGTAGCATTAAAGCTACTGTCAAGTGAAAATAGTCCTTTGTCATTTATACTGACATTGATTCTACCTTTAGTACTATCTTTACTTGGGCCTGAGATATTTCTCAAAGCATTGGATTTTATTGGAACATATGGAGGAATGCTATTAGCATTAATAATTTATAATGTGCTATATCATGCAAACTTTTGGTCAAGAGAGGTTTTGAGCAAAGTTACTGAGTACCTAACTCTTGTGCTAACTGTATATCCAATTAGATATGTTTATAGACATGTTACGTTATATTGGTTTAATTGAACTGGATTACTTAAGCTGACTTCAAAAACAATTTAGATATGTATGTGTGTGTGTGCAATGGTTTCTTAGTTTAGATTTTTGTTTGAAATTCTCTCTACTACAATACTATGCTTACCAGACAGACATCTTATATTATCAAGTCTACAAAACTCCCCCTGCCGGTCCATGGAGGAAAGCTCACCCTTTCATTTGTAATTGGTGGTGATTGTCATTCTTTTGTAAATAACTGAGTACCTTGGGCATCTATTGTGAGAATCAAGGTGAACTTTTTTCCCTTTTGTGTAGTGGAGTTCACTACTATAGCACAAAAGTTATGTAATAATTTCTTCCCTGTACCCTACTAGACTAAATCTCCCAACATTCAATTCCAAAGTATTTATGTCATTTAGCATGTACCATTTTCTTGTGATATTAATCTCACTTAGTGTCGACCAAATTCTCCAATAAATATGTTGCCTTGTATGATGTTCTGCTTGCAGCTGAATCTCGTGCTTTTCTAGATGATGGTGTTTTACTGAGAAAGTTTCACATCATGCCAATAGATAATGTAAATTCCATTTACTCATCATGGCAATTTTTTATTTCTAAGATTGTCCAAAAGATCTCGTTTTACAGTTAGTTTGAAGATGAAGGCATGATAGTAGTTGTCAAGGCCTTAAATGAAATAAATATTCAAACTGGACTCATGTTTTGTAAAAGATAAAATAAATTTATGTCCAGAAAATGCAACAGAAATATTATCCAGTGGGGGCAGATTTATTAAATTACACTAATTACAAAAATATCAAAAATATATGCATTTATCCAATATCATAAATAATATATTCCAAAAGCAATATAAATACCCATTTTACAATTGTTCCAAAGCAATATACATACTGATTTTACAATTGTTTGCGACATGCTTTCATATTCTGACGTTGTTTCATAACTTTCTCATTGTCAACTTCTTGGAATAACTATTTTTTTATATATGTAACCAAACAATTGTCGCACCCCATTTTTCGAAAGACGGAAAAAGGATTAGTTTGTTGGAAAAGGAGTGTAGATTTTGTAAAAGAATGATTTTTTGAAAAATGTTTTATTTTGGAAAAAAAGAAAAGGTAGGTGGAAAAAAGGGTGTGATTTGACAAAGATGTCATTTTTGAAAAATGCTTTATTAAAAAAAAAAAAGGCCCTAAAATGGGACTTTGAAAATGCGACGATTTTGGACCCAAAAAATAGAGTCTAAAAAGGGTTTTTAGTAAAAAGGGAGCCGTCACTTGGTATTGAGTTTTGGTGTATTAAGTCGCCAGAAACGTTTTATTACAAAAGGTAAGAAAAATCACGAATGATTTCTTTGGAAAAACGTTTTTGAGAAAAATGTAAGAAAACGAGAAAATCCTTTTAGACAACTCTAGATCTTTGAAAATAAGAGAAAAATGTTCGGGAGTCACAATTGAAGAAAGGGAAGGCAAAGGTTTACACCTAAGGCACCCTTTCAACCTAGCCGAAACTAGTTGCGAGGTTTAGTCCAAATTTTCCTAATATAACCCTAAATTTTATCACATTTGGATGCAACTATATGAATGCAAACTAGACCTAAAAATAATATCGTTAAGGGACAAAATATTCCATTGAGGTTTGGTCGGGATTATCGCATTAATCGCGAAACCTCGAATCTAGACCTCGATGGAGTCACGAGTGTAGATGCAAAATGGAATGCAAAAAGAAAAGAAAAATAGTAATATAGATAGTAAGTGAACAAAGAAAGTGGGGATGCAACATAACGGGTACGGGGGACTAATAAACTCGTGACTAACTATTCCTACTCACGAGGGGGGAATGGCTTGTTGATTCCACCGCTTCCCACGTAAGTAGATGACTATTTCTAGTCAAAAATCACACAAATGACCTAAGATTCTATGTGAAATGTAACCTAAATGTCAAGCACTGAATATATGTAAAAATAGATAATAAGAATAATAATACATAAAAACCATGCAAAAATGGAAAAAGGCCTAAAAAGAGCAAATGTGTGTGAAATGATATGAAATGCACACAAGAAGTGATTTTAATACTAAAATGACTTAAGGGTCTAGCGTTGGACTAGCCCATTTTCTAGAAATTCTCCGCTAGCGTTGGACTAGCAAAGAAACCGAAATTAACCACAACTAACATTTGACTAGTGTGGCGACGATACACATATTTCATAATAAAGCAAAGTAAATAAATAATAACAAATATAAATTAAAGCAATAAGAAGCAGATAATAGCACATAGAAGCACATAGCACATAAGCATGATATTCTAGATGCAAAGTCCTAGGGAAAGCGAATAAAACACATAAGCACATAGCACACAAAAACCCTAACTATTACACCGGGGAAGCCTAATTGCAATCTAAAAATAGAAAAAGATAAGAGATGACCTATCTAACCTATCTATTACAGTTTTCTATCTAAAATACATAAGCTTTTGTTAAATAGATGAAAATATAAACTATCTATTACATTAACTATCTAAATACAAAATTTTTGCTAAATAGAATATCACCTATCTATTACATTTCTTTGAATAATAAAAATTAAATTCAAATAAATAACATGACATAAATAAATAAATGCTCACACATGAATAAAAATAATAAACACAAAGAGATACATAAAAAAAAACACATAGGAAACACATAGGAGCACGTAGGAGCATATAAAGAGACATTGAAAGGGTAATAGAGATACCTCCCATTCGAAGACTCGGTGTAAATTGCTAATAAAATGAACAAACATATTAAGGCACCACTATTTAAATAAATAAACCATTAATTAATTAATTTCATATTAAGCACTATAACCGTGCCACAATAGTTCAAAGCAATTACAGTAATAATAAACAAAAATTTAAAAAGCAATAATTAAATATTTAGGAAGAAAATGGAAATTGTTTAGTTAAAAAAATATAAAATAATAAAAAATAAAATACAATAATACATAATAAAGCTTTTAGCACACAAATAAGAATCACCAAAGTAACTAAAAGAGAAATAAAGAAACTAATTTGAGCATTAATTAGACAAAAAGACCAAATTTTAGAACATTAATTATAAATGTAATAAAATAAAAATAAAAATGTGAAAAGAAATAATTAAAAGCCTTGAGGACTTAATTAAATCCCTTTTTTTTTTGGCAAAAATAAAAATGTTCCAAGGTTTTGGGTTAAAAGTGAAAATTTAGGCAACATTCTAGAGTAAAAATGTAATTTACAACAAACTAAAGGGTAAAATTACAATTTCAAACCATAGTTAAGGTAATAATATAATTTACAACAAATTTAAAGGCTAAAATATAATTTCCAGCAAGCATAATGACAAAAATAAAAATTTCCAGCAAGTTTAAAAGCCAAATATGTAAATTATAGCAAGCCAATGGGATAATACATAATTTACAGCAACAATTAACAAAAAAAAATGCAATTTCAGCAAGGTTGGGGGGCAAAAATGCAAATTCCAGAAACATTCAAGAGTGAAAAATGCAATTTTAGCAAACACTTCAAAGGCTAAAATGCAAGTTCTAGCTACTTGGAGGGCAAAAATATAAATTCCAGCAACATTTGAGGGTAATAAGTAATTCCAGCAAAGCATAATGGCAAAAATAAAATTTCAGCAAGGTTGGGGGACAAGAATGCAATTTTCAGCAACATGAGGGACCAAATTTACAATTTCCAGCAACATTCAAGGGCTAAAATACAATTCCAGCAAACTTGGGGAGTAAAAATGAAACTAGAGCAAACCTAGGGGGTAAAAACGTAATTTCAGCAAGACTTAAGGGACAAAATTGTAATTTCTAGCAACATTCAAGGACTAGAATATAAATCCAGCAAGATTTGGAACTAAATTGAAATTAATAGGACCTAAATAAAGAGAAATTAAAATCTAGAGGGTCAATCTACAAATATTAAGGATCTAGATGCAACAATTAAAAAACATTCAGGGTAGAATAAAAGGCTAACCAAAATCCTAGGGGCTAAAACCTAAATACTAATATGATAAAAATAATAAAGAAAAGAAAAAGAAACTAACCAAAACTACATCGTTTTACATCAAAACGACGTAGTTTTGGTAACAGTTTTTTTTTTACCGATTTCGTTTCTTTTTTTTTTCTTTTATTCTTTTCTCTATTTCTGTCTTTTCTTCTTTCGTCTTTTCTCTCTTTCTTCTCCAGATTTTCTCTATCTCGTTCTTTCTCTTTTTTTTTTTCCAGATTTCTTCCTCTTTTTTTTTCCTCCCTCTCCTCTTCGACTGTCTGATCTCTCTCTCTCTATTTTTCACTCTCTCACTTCTCGATCTCTCTTTCACCTCTCTCTCTCTCTCTCTCTCTGTCTCCCTCTCGATTTCCCTCATGATTCTCTCTCTTTCTTCATACCCGAATCAATTTTCCCCTCCATAAATCATCTTCTCCACCCTAAATCAATACAAATCAACATAAACCTAATCTATGCACCAGAAATTAAAAGGTGAGCCATGAATCTTACCTGGTTTGGTCGAGAAATTGGCGGAGCTTGGCGGAGCTAGTTCGGTGGTGGAGGAGTTGTAAGCTGTTGCTGGTTGTTATGGAGGGCAGTGAATAGCGGAGGGTGGTAGTTGTATGAGCTGGCCTGTTTGATGTGTGCGTGCGTGTGCTTAGTGTTTGTGATGCTGCAGTATGCGTGTGTGTTTTTTGCAGGTGTGTGTGTGTGTGTGTTTTTGCAAGTGTGTGCAATGTGTTTGTGTGAATTGTGCGTGTATGTGTTTGAAACTGGTGTGATGTGTGTGCCTGTGTGCATGAATGTGTGTGTGTGAAACTGGTATGTGTTTGTGTAAGGAATCTGGGCATGTGATTGGGTTGTGTGTTTGTGAATGAATAATGCTCTGTGTGTATCAATGTGCGTCTGTGAGTGTGTTTTGTGTAAGGAATCTGGGCGTGTGATTGAGTTGTGTGTTTGTGAATTATGTAGGTTGAGAGCCGAGAGGGATTGAGAGAGAGTTCCAATTGTGTGTATGTGTGGTAAAGGTGAGGGAGATGTCTGGGAAAGATAGTGAAATAGTGATTTTGGTGGAGTGGTGTGTGTAGTGTATGTGTATGGCCGAGAGAAGAGAATTGTGTGCAAGTGTAGTGCAGGTGAAGTGAGTTGTGAAGAGAGGGAGAAGAAGCAAGTGTAGTGTGTGTCTGTGCATTAAGTGAGAACCGAGAGACAGTTTTGTGTGCTTGTGTGCCAGTGAAGTTGTTTGTGCAGGTTTGCAGAGAGGGAAAGTGAGTGAATTGTGAGCTTTTGTGTGCAGTGAGGGAAGACCGAGAGAGTGAAGAAGAGGGGTGTCTGCAGGTGTGTGTTGAGCGTGTAAATGGTCAAAACAAAATTGAATCTAAATCCCTAAAAGTCTAATAGCAAATGGAAGTGGTAAGGGGGTGATGTGATTAGGCATAGAGTGATTGTGATAATGATGAAGTTGGTGGTATGGCTGATTGCTAGGGTAGCTGAAAGTATGGCATGGGGCTGTTTTGATAGCTTAAGCAACCATGCTGCTACTGTAGTAGGCTGCAAAACGCAGCCTGCTCCACCTTTTATTTTTTTAATTTGTAAGAACAAAAAAGAAATGAATTAAAATAAAAGTATCTTGGACCCCCTAAATTATATTGAAATTCAGCATTGATCACCTAAAAACTTCAAACTTAATGTAGCATTGGGAAACGTGTTATTCATAGATTAAAACACAAAATTTGAAATATATATCTAACGATCTTTAAAAATTATGAAATTTTTACAAAAAATCTATAAAGATATAAAATGCACATATAAAATCTTTCACACTAAAATTCTAATAAAAATAAAATTTAAAAATGCATTGAAAAATGCGCTTTTAACTTAAAAATACCAAAATTCTAAATAATTACTAAACGACTCCGAAACATCTTTAAAGATCAGAGAAAATGATAAAAAAAATCATAAAAATATGAATTTAGAAATGAAAATAAAATAAAATGTATCTAGAAGCTAAAAAATTACCATTTTACCCCTGATGTGACGAATTAGTCATAATATACACGAAAATTGTAATCGACCCTCAAAAAACAAAAATACCCCCTAAATGAAGTAACACACATATTTTTACAAAAGGTGTGTTAAAATTTGGTGTCTACAACAATCATTCATCCAAGAGTCTTCCATTCGGTGGCGCAATTCATCCTTCACTATATTCATTCTAAAAATGCTCTTTCCACAGTGGCTGTAACAACAAGAAGAATCAAACACAACTTCAAAAGCATATATACCAAAGGATATACAGGATCTTTTTTTGTTTCCACCAACTTTTGTGCAAGACTAGCCATGGTATTTAATTTCAATAAATGTATCAAGTTCATTGTCTAATGCAAGAATCTTCACTTTCGAGAATTCATTAGGATAAAACTCAACAAGACGAATTAACTTTTGCTTGTCAAATGCTGAAAAAGATTTATTCAGATTCAAACAAGCTATGCAAATAATCAATTCTGTATTTACTTCATTGAATCTAGAATTAAACTCTTGAAGTTGCATATCTATCACACTATAAAATAACTTACTTGATAATGATGAAGATTTGTAACTTCTTCAACATTTTTCTTTGATCTCCCTCGAATAACAAACTTTTTATCCATATTTGGAGCGCTAATCTCATGGTTTTTTGCAAGATGAATGAACTTCATCAAGTAAAGAATCCCAACCTTCATCTCTAGTGGTTTGCAATTGTTGTTTGGAGACTATCACCAAACCCATTGCATTCACAATATCTTGATCCTTTTTTTGAAGTGATTCACACAATATATTTGTAATCCATAATTTGTTTCATCAAAAGAATCTCAACCTTGGCTTTTAAAGAATCTCAACCTTTGGCTTTTAAAGAATCTCACAAATCTTGCCTTTTTCCACTCTTCAATTTTTTTTTTTAACAATACAAATAATTCACAAACACCAACAACTCACAAAACACAAACAAATCTAAACAAAATCCAACGGATGAACAGTTCCCAGGATGAACAGTGTCCATAGCAGTACCTGATGAATAGTGTCGTATAGTATGATGAATAGTAACTTCAGTTTTTTTTTTTTTTTGACAATCTAAAACAACCCTAAACATCCAGAATTCAATCAATTCTACAGGACTAACAAGATGACACAACCACTTAAGACACAAAGGAAAGGAAAAAATCAAGAAAACAAAACTCTAAGCCCTAAAAATAATTTTCTACAAAAAAATTCAGAAAATTGAATGAATCAATAAAAAGTTGGCATCTTTGACAAAGCAAAAACAAGATCAAATCAAAATATATACCCAAAGGGGTTAGATGACGCAAAACAACACAACGAATAAGCGAATTAAGGGATTTGGTCGAGACTCGAAGTATTTGATCAAAAATTCAACACCTTAGACATAAAATAAAGTCAAAAAGGGATATATCCAATTTTTATCAGGAAAAATAATGGATTAAAACCTAGTAACAAGGATGCCTAGACTCTGAAACCACTTGATAGCGAAAATGGATACGTGAGCGGCCAAGATCGCTTGAGAACCCAGGTATGCAATCCGTTGAACCTTAGACCGATCTTAATTCTTGAATCAGGATGACCTAAGTGTGGGATTGTTTGCTTCAAACTATGCCTTCTTCGATGATGATAGGGTGCTAATTAGTGGATTAATTTATGTTTATTTCCTTTTTATTATTACCAAATATTGTGCTAATTGATTGATTCTACTCATATTTGGTATAATTGATGTTAATTGCAGGAAAGTATATAAAGAAGGAAAGAAAAGAAATTAAGAGATTTTTCCATAAAGATCACGTGTGAAGTTGGCACGGGCACGCCTAGTCCTCACGTCCAAGACAAAACGCCCAGAAAATCCTGTGCAGAATCTTCCAATTTGGAGTCACAGCTTGGATGGATGTTTCCCCCAGTAGTTTAATTGTGTTAGGAAGTTATTTTTATTTGTGTTTCCTTATTTTTAGATTATCTCTTCCAAAGAGAGAATTTGGAAAGACTTTGACTGCTAAAAATTAGGAGACAATTATGGAAGAGAATTGGAGAGAACGTTACTTTGAAAGTAACGTGATTTTGGGTCTAGGAAGAACGCCTCTTCCATAAGAAAAATTCTGTAGAAATTCTTTGCTTTCTCTAGCAATTTTTCTCTCTTTTCATCTTTTGTGTAAAGTTCTCTCCCATGGAGAGTAACTAAACTTCTTGTTCTAGTCAAGGGTCAATTTGAAGACGTGGTTCCAAACATCTGTGAAGATCTAATTAATTTTCAGTTGTTTCTTTTATTCATTAATATTTGTATGTTCTCTTGTTTAAATTTTTATGATTATTTTGTTCTTTGAATGTCAAGGGCCCGATATTCGAATTAACATAATAATCTACAGCCATATTAATCAATTGAATCCGTAATTGTTTGATTGATTAATTCAAGTGGTAACTAGATTGATTAATTTCATGTTAGGAGAACATATGATCTAATTTAAATAAACCCTCGTAGCGTGTTTATTGATTAGGATTTGGACTTTTCTAGTTTCTAATGCAATCAAGGAATTAAATTCCTACGGTCGTACGTAGAGTTATTTCTTGGTTAGAGAAATAGGCAACGGTCGTACCTTGGCTATCGACAAAAGTAAGGAAGAGTTGGCTATAAGCTATAACTAGTCTATTAATGAATAATTGAACTATTTTTGCATCCGTGATCAGTTGTGTGAATCATGTTTGAAAATTGCATCTTTGGCTAGAGCTTTGTTCTTATTGATTTAATTCTCCATTATTTTTCTTAATTGTTTTTGCTTTCTTGAATTGTTCTTACAATTAGTTGATCATTTAATTTCAATTTCTTTAAACCAAATCCCCCCGTTGTTTTTACTCTAAAAGAAACAAAAATTCCCCAATCCCTATGGAGACGATCCTGCTCACTGCTATATACAAAATTTATATTGTCTTGGAGTAGGATATTTCTATTATTGTACAGATTCGACACCTGTCAGATGAAGACAATCCTATAGAGGCCTAACGACAAACCTAGAGGACCTTAATTAAATCAAGAAGAAATAACTCTAAGCCGGTTTGTGGTTTGAAAATCACTCCAATAAGACCGGGTTGTTCTTAATCACCAAAGAACAAAGAAAGCTCTCAAAGTTTTGAAAAAACTCACAAATTTCATTAATCAACGCTATTTGACATTTGTCAAAAATAATAAAAAGAATGCCTTTATATAGGCTTACAATGTATATTCTAGATAATTACAAAAGAAAACTATCGCTAGTTGTAACCTATCACAATTACTAACCTACCATAAAAGTTACAAGTTGTTAAAATAAATAAAAATACTGAAAAAAAATATGAAATTCGCTATTCTGTTGCTATCTGTGATGCTATCCGCTCGTAGTTAGATGGCGCGGATAGCTCCAGAATGTAAACTCCTGCACGCCAATGTTTCTATCCCTTTCTATGCGAGCTATCCACGCGCGATTAGCCGCCACAGATGGGACCAGAAATTGTGATCCTTCCTTCGCGTAGTCCATTCGTAATCGTGGCTGCTTCCTAGGCGTGGATATGGGCGCAGTTAACTCCAAAACCTGGTCTTGCTCACCGAACCCTACACATGCCTCTTGCATTGGACTACTCATTCCACACCAAACTCTTCTGTGAACCCTTGACCTTAGTCTAGAGTACCAAATACAGAAATAATGAGCAATTATGATGAATTCCATGGTGTTTAGGCCATCCCTTGAGTCCTTGAATCTCTCCAATTGACATTGGCTAAAGGAGATCATTGGTGTAGCATCTAAGCTTGAGATGGGTGCTACCATGCACATATCAATGACATTGTTCAACACAAAACATTTAAAAATCTTCGGGTTCTTTTTTTGATTTTTAAGTGAATATATAATCAAACTTGAAAACATTGCAACACAAACAAGTAGCAACTGTCGATCACAGACTACTCAACCTACTCAAGAAAGCTCATACCAAACACTCATACTACAAACACTTAACTCACAACTATTTACATTACTGACCACGAAGCAGCTACTTTAACACTTTACATTGACTTAACAGACTTTCCCTACCCATACGACACATACTTCTACCTCCTGGTCATGTTTCAGTACGTCTTCCAAAAATTGGGGTGTTGTACAAAACACCATCTCCTGCAAAGGATTTAGTTGACAGGCATACTTGAATAGACAATCCGCAACTTGATTTCCTTCGCGATATGTGAATTGTAACAGGATACTCTGAAAACAGTAGAAATAGCTTTGGATGTCTTGAATCAACACTTCCCTATACCTGTTCAATGTTCTCCCAGATAATTCATTAAAATAATGAAGGAATCAGTCTCAATAACAAGTTTGACAAACGCTTTTTGCGCAGCCAAAATAATTCTTTTATGCAAAGCCACTAATTCAGCCCAATTATTTGTCCCTTTACCTTGATTTCTGCAGAAAGCCCCCGTAAAACTTCCCTGTGAATCTCGAAAGATCCCTGCGATACCAAGATACTTTCCTGCAGCCCCATCAGTATTTAACTTAATCCAACTATGAGCCGGTGGTTTCCTGGAAATAGATAGTTCTCTCTTACCATGGGGTAGAACCTTACCTTTTAATGTTTTTACCATGTTTAATTGTAACCATTTAGCTTTAGATAGTATATCATGTTCACTGTCAGCTGCTTGTTAGAATAACCTTTGATTACGATTGGACCAAATCAACCATAAAAGAAAAGGCCAGAGTGTTGGGATTTCAGGACCATCTTGTGATTTTTTGACTTGTGATTTTTTGATAACAAGTGACAAAACAAAGTGAGATGTGAGGAGATCCAAGTACAAGGGAACTGCTGAAGTAGATGTCTGGTTTCAAGACATTGATAATATAAGGTAAAGTAAGTTTTCCACGTGAGAATGACACAATGAATAATTTGGTGAAGGAATGATATTTCCACGGTACAGAGTTTTAACCAAAGGTAATCTACTATGAGCTAACTGCCATGAGAAAATCTTAACTTTTGGAGGAAGAGGCAAATGCCAAATACGATGCCATGACAAGCATGGAAAAATCATCCTATGGTCTTTTTGCAAAAGAGACTTATAGGCTAATTTAGAAGTGAAATTTCCATCTGCTGTGAGTACTCAAGATCTTTTGAACAAGTGATGGAGGAAGATAATTGATAATTGGGTTCGGGTTCCACGATTTTGTTATTGGATTAATCAAATATGCTACAGAGATGTTTAAAAGATCAGGGGGAACCAGATGAATAACAACATCCAATCGAGGAGTGTCTAGAACCGAATTATCATTCCATAGTGATATTGTATTTTCATCATCGATAAGCCATCTAATATAGGGTCTTAAGAATTCGAGCCCCACCGAGAGGCTTTTCCAAGCCCATGAGTCCGAAGGCTTGACCTTAGAATTCAACAAGTTTGAGTTAGGAAAATATTTAGTTTTCAAAGTACTGGCTAACAACGAATGGGGATTATGTAAAAGATTCCAACACTTTTTCATCATCAACGCAATATTAACGAAATGAACATCTCGAATCCCCAATCCACCCCATTGTTTTGGAAAACTCATGGTTTCCCAACTCACTATGTGTAAACCTTTTTGAGTGGAAGACTTATTCCAAATGAGCTCCCTTAATTTTATATGAATTTTATCCTTGACTCCAGCAGGTAAAATAAAAGAACTCATTGAATAACTTCCCAGATTGGCTAAAATTGATTGTGCCAACACTATTTTTCCAGCTCGTGAAAGGGTTTTGGATGACTAACTGTCCAATTTGTTCACAGTTTTTTCAAGAATGTATTGAAATGTTTGCCTGTTACGCCCTTTCATAAAAAGTGGGAGCCCCAAATATTTTTCTTTTCCACCCATAATGGACATTTGAAACGTAGCTTTGACGCTTTGTTTTATATGGGCAGGTGTGCTTGGTCCAAAGAAAATAGAAGATTTGAGACGATTGAGAGAAGCTTCAGATGTTGTACAAAATTTATTGAGGATGTAATTTGTATGGACACAAGATTTTCGGTTAGCCCTTAGAAATAAGAAGGTATCATCAGCAAAACAAAGGATTGGAACAGATGGGCCATTTCTTGAAGCTCTGAGTGGGACTATTTCTTTTTCAACAGTCGCTTGATACAAGCCTCTAACCAACACATCCAAGCACAAAATATAGAGATAAAGGGAAACAGGATCTCCTTGTCTCAAGCCTCTTTGAGGTGTAATAACTGAAGTATGATATCCATTAAATAATATTCAATAGGTAGGAGTTTGAACACATTGTAAAATCATTTCTATCCACTCTTTTGGAAAGTCATGTTTTTTCAAAGTATTTTCCCGAAACGACCATTCCAAACAATCATAAGCTTTAGCAAAATCCAATTTAAGAGCAACACTTCCTTTATGATTTTTGGATTTTTTTCATTTTATGCAAGATTTCCTGAGCCAACATGACATTATCTGAAATGACTCTACGTGGGAGGAAACAATTCGCTGAATAATAGGTTTTAAACGATTGACCATAATGGAGGATATGATTTTATAGCTGATATTACAAAGGCTACTGGGTCTGAAATGGTCCGGTGAACTAAGATTTTCTTTTTTGGGAATCCAGATTACGTTCGTATTATTCATCTATCTAAACATATGCCTATGGGTTAAAAAAAATGTGAAACCAACTGATATATGGAAGGTGAGAATATCGCAGTATTTCTGGTAAAACAAAGCAGTCAACCCATCAGGCCTGTGCTTTATTGGGCTTCATCTTAAAAACTATAACCCTTAATTCCTCAAGTGAAATGGGTTGATTAAGACTTTCTTTTTCCTGATCCAACAGTCTGGGTGGATACGGATCTAGTAAGGGTGGGAAAGCACTGGGCTGTGATGGTCTATAAAGTGTTGAGAAATGGTCCTCCAAACACCTACCTATCCTCTCAATGGAATGTTCCCAAGGACCCACCTCATTTTTCAACCCTAGTATAAAATTATTTCTCCTACGGCCTTTGACGATATTTACTCCATCCCTTAGATTTCGTATTAAGATTCAAACATTTTTGAGTGAATTGGAAAGCACGTGACCTGACATAGGAATCATTCCAAACCTGACTCACCAGTTTTGTGTAATTAGGACTAAGCGTCCATGTGTGTTGGAATCGAAACTTCCTAGGCTTTGGTAAAAAAATATTTCAGACCCAAGTTTAGTAAAATAGCAGTATGGTCCGATCATGAAGTTACACAGTTTTTCACGAAGTAGAAAAGAAAGATAGCCATAACCAATTGACCAGCACCCTATCTAGCCGTCTTTTGATATGGCCTGGCCCTATTTGTCAGTTATTACAAGTAATAGTTCCCCGCAAGAAGCCCAAATCCAGGAGTGCAATATTATTTACAAAATCCCAAAATTGGTTTATTTTTATGGTTGTGTACCGGAGGCCCCCAATTTGTTCATTTAAATGCAAAATTGCATTAAAATCTCCAATTAACACCCACGGCATATTTATGTTTGTAGAAAAATCACTAAGAGCATTCCATACCTGATTTTGTTAGGTGTTCTTGGGGGTAGTTATATACAACCGATAGCATATATGGTTGCATGGCTGGATTCTTGACACACAGATGTATGGATCTGGTGTCCGCTTTGATAGTTGACAGGGAAACTTGCTTTG
Organism: Mitragyna speciosa; assembly: GCA_024721245.1. Classification (NCBI taxonomy): domain Eukaryota; kingdom Viridiplantae; phylum Streptophyta; class Magnoliopsida; order Gentianales; family Rubiaceae; genus Mitragyna; species Mitragyna speciosa. The sequence goes on along the minus strand of CM045565.1, from coordinate 13,747,002 downwards.
TCTGCCATAAGACACAAATACCCCCTGCTTGACCCTGTGGCCCGAGTATTACTTTACCATCGAATGGGAGTCGGTCCACCTGTCGATCCATTTGAGCTCCTACAATGTGAGTTTCTAGTAAGATCAGAACATGAGATTGCTGATTGTGCATGAGTTCACGAACAGAATCTTAAAAATTTGCAAGCAGCATGCCTTGAAAATTCCAGGAGATAATTTTCATTATGTTAGTTAGAGGTTGGATTAATGGACACACAGAATGTATCCCTAGATGCTGAACAATCCGTGCGGACTCGCTTCTTTCCATTCTCCATGTTATCATCGATGATTAATGCACGCTTATTGGTGCTTAAAAGCTGATGCGGTAACTCATTAAGAGAAATAGAGGTGGTTGTACTGGGTGTGCCTCGACGAAGAGATTTAAATTTTTTGGGTTTTGTTCTGTGATGAACAGATGGGGGACTAGGTGAAAGGTTGATAAAGGAAGAGCTCTGGCCCCATTTGAATGACTTGATCTTGTTGAGATAGGGGTTTTCTTTGATGTTCTGTGAATTCTCTTTTTGGTTGATGTTTGGCTGGTGAAGATGAATGGTGGTTGGAAACCTGGGGAATATGGGGGTGTTTCCAGGTTCCTCCCACTCCTCTGGTAGTGAATGATGGTTGATGAACTTGATTGGTTCATTCTTTGAGTGTGATTCTTGACTGAGCTCATGGTTACTGACGTTCAAAGGAGGGTCTGTTGTGTTTATTCGTACACTGGAAGTATTTATCTTGGAAATTCCCTCTGGTACAGATAGCGGTTCACCTTCCATGGCACTTCTTTTGATTGTATCTGCTTGGATTTTTGGAGCTGTTACTTGCTGGTTTAAACCTTCTCTTTCAGAGAAAAACTTACGTTGTGCATGGTGACTGGTCTTGGATACCTCACCGGGGTTGCTTCCAATAATCAATCTCCATGATGTTGGTATGTCATCTCTTAGTAAATTTTCATTTCCACATGTCTCCTTGCTTGTATCGCTGCTCGCCTTTCCCACACTCTAAGCCTCCACTTGAGTTGGTTTTCCCTCAGTCCCATTCAAATGTTTGGGCCTCCACTCTTTGTCTGGATTGGACCCTTTATCTTTAGTAAATGAGGCTTTCCAGCTGTTGATGGATTAACTGTCTGGTTGCTGGGGCCTGGGTGTCCACCATTTTCTCGATCTAAAGTGCATTCCCCCATTTCTATTTTGGGCCACTCGTGATTGTATCCGGTTGTCTTTAAGCATACCCAATATTCGGTTTCTCCTGTCACCTCGTGAAACAATCTTCTATTCCTTTTCGTCTGCTGCTTCTATCGCCTTGACGGATCTTGTGTTATCACAATGTGTATTTTTCATCACGCATTAATCACACGTATGACCTATTTTCCCACATTGAAAACAAAACAAAGTCTTCGACTCATAATGTACTAGTTGTGTGTGTCCTCCAAGTGAAACCTGTGTAATTAAAGGTTCTTCCGTATTAACTTCTACACACACACGAGCATATTTTGCTCTTGATATGTCACCTGTAGGAACATCAATTTTGACAGGAGTCCCTATCTGAGAATTGATTTTTCTCAACACTGGTAAATCATAATATTCCACAGGGAGTTCAGGAAATTGAACCCAGACAAACATTGATTGAAGCTTCGCCTGTGACAGTCTGAAATTCGACTTCTATTTTTGAACTACCATATAATGATCTTCAAGGAACCAAGGGCCCCTGCAAGGACTGTGAGATAATCTGTTCGTGACTGAAATCGAATTGCAAAGTAACCTAGTCCCAACTCTGACACTCTAATATCCTACTAGCAACCTCCATAAGCAGCTTAAGCCTGATACCCAGATTTATAAAAGATAAGTGCTTATCCAGTAGATTAATTATTAGTGCTATGCTGCCATGGTCTACGGATACGCTCTAGTTCCTCCCCTTGGTTGTTTGAATTGCTCATAAGAGATTTGCATTTGAAATCTACTGACTAGTTGAGAATGAATTTGAAGGGTTTAAATTATTGGATTCAATTTCACTCAAATTGGATGTCATTTCAAATAATTTCTTTTTCAAATCCATTCATTAAAAATCATTCCTTGAACCAAATCCATCTACAAAATAGATTTTACATGTCACAATGTGTAAGAGCCAAAGTAGGAGAGAAAAGTTTGGATTAAACTTGGCACCCTGTTATTTTGACCTTTTCAGGTTAACATTGGAAATGACTTGACTTAGGTTCTTTTGATAAATAAAATTTCCAACAAAAAAAAAAAAAAAAGATGGAATATGCTTTTGTGGAGGAAAGGACTTTCTAATTTAAAAGCTTCATATGAAATATGAGAATGGATTAGATAAGGTGGATAGGTATGTTTATTACCTGACATTCCCATATATCAAACATGGGATTCATAATGTTGGTGGAATGATTATATTCTTTGTTACAAATGGAATACCTAAGTTTTACTAGATCTAAGTCATGAGATGGAGAATTTATATATTCTAGGACAACGATATATACATTTTTTGTTCCTATAACTCCTGGTTAAAATGGTATGTTTTCATAGAAAAGTAGTAAAATTTTAATAAAAACGTACTAATGTTTGGGTAACTTTTATTCACTAAGTTATTTTCTTTTATCTACATATCATAGGCCCATATCTAAGTTGTAGTCCTTTTTCATTTCGGTTATATTCTTGTACGTTTATTTATTTATGAGAAAATACTGTACCAGAATAATTTGGTTGACTCATATGTAAATTTTTCTGTTAGATTATGTAACAATTAAATATAAATACAAAATAATCATTGCTTGCTTAGATGAAATAACATGACAAAAGGAAAAGAAAAATGCAATTTTAGTCATCAACTTTTGGGGTGTGGATCAACTTTTGGGGCATAATTGGTAATGCAATAGCTTGACCTGCTCTTGTAAAAAGGAAATAATGACATCGTACATATAAGTACCTCCCTTATTTGTCATTTTTTTCCCCAAGTACTTAGTATTGCATACATATTATCTAGTATTATTTTATTTTCTTTTTACATTTATTTAGACGCTCATTAAATATCTTTCAAGTGTTTTCCAATGAATAGAATAGTAGTAAGCAGGCTAGAGTTAAATTGTCTCCAAGAAACCCCACCAGTGGGATTGACAATGCTTGTTTGCTTTCTTTGTACATTTACTTGTGCATACTTGCACTTGAACTTGTTTTTACTTACAAACTTGCATCCTGGTTCCATATTCAATTTGATGAATCTGAAACTTACTTTGAAAAATATTAGTTAATCGGGAAACTGACTTTCGCGAATATAAAAGAGTACCTAATTATCTCGTTGAGATCTTCTACCTTTCTTTTTCTCAACTAGACTCTCAAACTCTCTCTCTCTATTTTCGTAGATGTAAAGTCATCTAGAACAAGGTTTTTGTTTTGTTCGTTTTATTTTTTATCTGTTTCTTTGTTTTTATCATTTGCCTCCTTTTTTGGCTTTTAAGTTTTAGTTTCGTACCCCTCATTCTCCCATTCCCCACCCTAACCCCCCCCCCCCCCCCCCCCCGAAAAAAAAAAAAAAAACCAAAATTTTTACCCAGCATTGTAGATTTCACATAGGTTAGGGTTAGTGTTTCGATTTACTTTACTCGCGGAATACAATTCCATTCCAAGTTTCTTTAGGATCCTATCCTAGATCTTTCTTTAAAAATAATCAATTCACCAATTAATCGCAATTTAAGTAACCACAGCATCAATTTGCGCAACAATATCATGTCAATATTTATTACTTCCACAAGTAAATTTAAATTCAAAATTAGCAGTATTTCTTAGTAAACAACTGTTCACAGCACCAATATTTGCAAACACAGCGTATACAGTAATGCCACTTGATAATTTATTGGTTATAATAATATGCAAGTTGGTTAGTTTGATTGAGTAACATCACTACTTATATTGTGCCCATATTTATGAATCTTGAAGAAGCAAAACAAGACAACATGGAAAAAGCCAACACCAAGCAACAAAAGCATTTTATTCTGGTACACGGTGGCTGCCATGGAGCTTGGTGTTGGTACAAGCTGAAGCCACTGCTCGAGTCAGCCGGGCATAGGGTCACAGCCGTAGATCTATCGGCCTCCGGCATCAACACAAAAAGCCTTCATGAAATTCATACACTGGAGGACTATGCTGAGCCATTACTGGAATTCATGGATGCAATTCCAGCCAATGAGAAGGTCATTCTGGTAGACCACAGCTTTGGCGGGTGGAGTTTGGCTTTAGCAATGGAGCAATATCCACAGAAAATCTCAGTTGCCGTTTTTGTAGCAGCTTTGATGCCTGATGCAATTCATCCCCCTTTTTATGTTCAAGAACAGGTAAACTCGATCATAAGCACCCTTTAAGCTAAATTTATTTGCCTGTGAGATCAGGATTTGGAGTAGCATTGATTGGTATTACCACTATTCTGGATGATTCGAAGGAAGGATTTGAGATTTAAAAGAGTCAACGGCTAAAATCAAGTCATGCTTACTCATTTCATTTGGATAAAAATTTGTCCAGGAATATCACAAATTAAAAGAGGCACGTTTGGTTATTTATCTGCTGTATATAAATCATAAGGTAATTTTTTTAGAGTTAATAATTTTGTTACTTTTTGTAACGTCAGTAATACTCTCAAAAAAATATTATTCGTTTTAAAATAACTTCATAACTCATAATATTTTAAAGTAGTTTTATAACTATTTTAAACTTTTGTCTCTTTTTTACTAAATAAATATGTACAGTTGTGCTAAAACAATCGGTTTATGTTCCACGTTGTAAATGAGCAAAAGTAATTGAACACCCTTATTAAGAATTAGCAATATACCAACTGTAAGTAGGCCCTCATCCAACTTGAACTCGAGTAAGTGTTGCGTGCATCACGCGCGACACGTGACATGTCACACAGTACATTAGAACCAATTACACATTAGTAAATAATACAAGATGTGATCTACCATCGTCACGTAACGATAAATTATTAGTTTTAGTGTACCACGTGGCAGTGCAAGTGATACATTTTATACTTTTTCACTTCACCTCACCTTGGAGTTTCAAAGAATGGACAATGATTTCTTTTTTTATCGAACATATTACTGATAAAATATTTGGACTCTCTATGGATCAACTTATAAACTATGATACAAATAAAGTCTCGTGGAATCTTTTTATATCTATATTACTATTTCATGAGCCTTTAGGTACTTAATTGCGGGTAATATCATAAATCGGGTAAATATTTATTATTAAATAAATACCTCGTGGTTAAGAAGGTGTACAATATTTTTCTAGTGGTAACTATTTCTGGGATCAATAACAAGGCACTTATTAGTACTTTCAAAAGGTTTACCATTCAAGTTTTACTTAGGTTGACGACTTAATTACGTTTCGTTTTGATTAATTATGGACCTGACAAAGTTGTCCAAAGTTATTGGACGTTAGTGGTCTGTGTGGCTTTCGGGTTTTGTAATTAATACAAGAAAACTGCTAGCTGGTTTTAGGTGAAATTTTATGCCACTACATCTGAAAGACCTTTCTATTTTCATAAATCTGAATTTATATATGTTAATCCTCTTTTTCATTCCCGTTGACAGCTTATTAATTTGTAAAAATAAAAGTTAGAATATGTTTAAATCATAAACTTTCTCAAGTCTTAAACATGTACGAATCATAGGCTTTCTCAAATCTTGTTGAAGAGACTATTTCCACGTACATTAACTGGTTCAACATTCAATTTTAATGACATTCGTCAGGGCTAGGACTTCAATCATCAAATGTGTTGAACTTCATCTTTAGTTTCCTTTTTATTGAGGCATTTATTGACTGAATTTTCTTGCAATTCCTATATTGATATATTATCCTCTTTGAAAAGCAAAATAAGATGTTTCCAGAAAAAGACCTGGTGGACACGCAATTTTTGTCCTATGGAAGCCCAGAAGACCCAAGGACAGCGATAACTCTCGGGCCCAAGTACATGTCAACAATGTCTTACATCCATTGCTCCACTGAGGTAGATCCAATTCAATCTCCTTGTCAAGTATCCCTCTACTAAACCCAAAAACTCAAGATTGTAATTATAAATAATTGAAGTCCGTTCACCTTTTTTTTGTTTTTTAAGGACCTTGAATTGGCAAAATTGTTGGTTAGGCCATGTCTTCTGCTGGAAAAAGATTTGTCAAAGAGGAAAAGTTTTTCAGCTCAAGGTTATGGTTCAGTCAAAAGAATGTACATTATATGTGCTCAAGATAAAGCACTAGAGACAGATTTCCAACGTTGGCTAGTCAAAACTATTGGAGTAGCAGAAGTGAAAGAGATAGAAGATGCAGACCATATGGTCATGCTTTCAAAGCCCCAAGAACTTTGTCAGCATCTCACAGAGATGGTTGACAAGTACATATAGGAAAGAAAGGATTGGATGCAGACATGAATGAAGGGATTTGGCTATGGGACAAAGTTGTCATCCTACAACTGCAAAGGTCCAATTTATAATAAATTCAGCTAGCTTATAGATATATTTTTCATGTGGAATACTTGATTTAGCATTCTTATCTATTCAAGTCATGCTACAACTTCAGAGGTCTAATTTGTAATGAATTCAGGAGGCTATGGATGTTTTCTATGTTGAATACTTGACTTGTGCATTCTTCTATGCTCCTGATTAGTTGATCTTATGTGATGTGATACATCCATGGAAATAGCACACGAGAAAAGATGGACGTTACGATAACTAAGTCAAAAAAGGCTCTAAATTCATAAAAGAACTCGGTTTTTCAGTAAAAATACTCCTTAAGAACGGTAGAGGTTTTTACATGTATAAAGAAGCACAACTTTCGCATAATTTCTTACAAGGTCACAACCTTGGTAAGCTTAATTTATATTAAAATTGTCCTTCATGCCCAAAGCATATCACCCACAGATCCTACTATAAATTTGGAGCATGTAAGTATGGGTCTTTGTATATTACTATTACAACAAGTTTAGATATTAAAACTGTAAACTGTAAAATTGAGCATTGTTTACTATTGAAACAACAACATTTTTACATTTCAAACAATTTTCAATCTCTAATATCTTTTTTTTTTTCGACCCTCAATTTGGACATGGAATTATACAAAATAATCTCTTTAGAAATTAGAAATGACAAGTCCCAAGATCCAATGGGTTTCTATGCTCATTTAATTTGGGCAGAATGGACATATAAAATATGAGATTGGATTCAATTGGGGAATTATTTAGGACCCCTATGAGTTTGCTTCCCAAAACACATTGGATATTATGATTATTGAAAAAGAAAACGAAAACTTGCAACTTGTGTGCGGTAAAACATACACTTACAAAAGCTAAATACGTAATCAAAGAAGTTCAAAAAACATAATCAAGTTTGAAAAATTGTTACATAACATATAAAGAAGTATAAAACTTTTACCAAATTAATCAAAAAAATAAATGATATAAAAAAATAAATTCATGTTAAACTAAAAAAATTAAATGAGATAGAAAAAGCAGCATTTGATTAATAAGGAAAAATAGTTTTAAAAAAAATAATGAAATGGGATCTATTAGGTATTTGAGCGGTATCAAAAGGTATAGGCAATTTAGTTCCACCCATATTAATCTTATGACTAATATGGGACTATTCGAGTATGGTCCATATTTAGTCCTAATTAAATCTCATCTAAATCCTGCCAATCCATTTGCCATCGCCACCTTCTTCCAATTGTTGAGAATCCGTCCTATTAATGTCTAGGAAGATTGGGCTGTATAAAAATTTGGGATAATTTCAAAAACCTCCCTTGAGGTTCCTGACAATTACAACTAGCACCCTGAGGTTTTAGAAATTACACTAACCTCCCTTCCTTAGTTAAAATGACAGTAGTGTCCTTCCTGAAAATACTTAATACCAACCTTACTCCTTTCTCCCTTTTTTCCTCTGTGCGTCTCTCTTTTTTCCTACCCCTTTTCCTTCTTTCCACTACCGTTCTCCCTTCTCCTCTTCTTTTCCTCTCTCTTGGTTTTTCCCCTTTTTCCTTACTGTTAAATCCCCTCCTCTCACTACCTTTCTTCACTTCCCCCTGCTTTCTTATTCTCCTCCTTCTCCTTCTACTACCGTTAGCCTCTCTCTTCTCTTTCCAAACTAGCCGCATCTTTCTCTCTTACCCTTCTACTGACCCTCCTCTTTCCTCCTCCCTTCAACTGCCTAACCCCTCCTCTTCCTTCTACACTCCACTTCTTTTTCTCACTGTCAAACTCCACCTAACCACCTGTATTTTGCCACCACTGCCAACCCGTTTTTGCCTATCCATCAATACAACTTGGATTTAGGATTAGGGTGGCATGTGACAATTGGATAGGAGGGGATGGGGTAGTCGAGATGTAAGGAAGAGAGGACCTAGAGGGGGTGGGAGCTGTCGGCTTAATAGTCGAAGGGAGAGGAAGAAAGATATGGGAATTAACAGTTAGAAAGAGAAGACAAGGAAAGAAAGGGTCAGCAAGAGTAAAGAAAATGAAAGAGAGGTATGGCTTCTTTTTCTATGAATTGAATATCATAATTACAATGGCATTGTTTGCTAAAAAATTGGGATTTTGTTTTCTGAAAAATTATTGTTGTGATAAATGTTTTCAAATTGTTGAGAGTGTTCCCATATTGAATCAGCACTGGAGATTAAGGGATATGAATTGTACTAGTGGTTAAGGGAATTGCTTAAGCATTTATATTGTCAACTGGGTTGTGGATTGGCAGTGGTGTAGAGGCCTAACAAATAAGTGAATTTGGTCAAAGAGATTTGAATGGTGATGCAAATATTTCCATTCGATTTTTGCTTTTTTTTCTTTCTCTTCATTTTCTTGGTTGCATGTGATTGTTACTGGCTAAATATGGTGGTGGTGGTGGTGATAAATTAACAAAGATGAAGAGAAATGGAGTTTCACAGATGGTGTTTGTTGGGTAAGATGAAGGGCAATTTGGGATTTTTATTTAAAAGTTTTAGTGATATCAAAGTTTTGTTATCCAAATAGTGATTACAGGGGAGGTTAGTGTAATTTCTGAAACCTCAGGGTGCTAGTTGTAATTGTAAGGAACCTCAGGGGAGGTTTCTGAAATTATCCCTAAAAATTTAGCATGCAAAATGTTCAAAATTAAAATTTGAGGTGCAAAATTACCCTACTAGAGTAAGTTGTACTCCTAAGTATAAATAAATTTCAAGTCAATAAAAGCATGGTTTGGGGTTTAAAAAAAATAAAAGAAAAGAAAAGGCCCCATTACTATAAGATTAGCATTGGAAAAACTAAATCCACGCAAAATAACTAAAAACTATGCAAAAAATTATTGTCGGCATCTTTTATCCGTTACGGCCCATCTGAAAGTGCAATGGGGAAAAGAAATCACTTAAAAAACATAAAATCACCAGAAGAAAATATAGGAAAGTTTGCCGTTAAAGAAATCAAGAAATTGTATGAAAGTTCGAATTAGGAAACTGAAATCTACCTAGGATTGGACTTCGGATGAGGAAAGATCCTATAATTACCCAATTGGAAATCAATGGCCCTAAGATATCCATATGTACATGTTCGTATCGTTGTAACTCTACACTGCAGATTTTTCTTTTGATCAAGAAACGGCGCTTGTTCTTTTTTTTCTCTTTCGTATTAAGTTTTCTGTAGATTTAGATTTTCAGAAGCCCTTCATTCGTTGTTGATCTATCGATAATCTGCTTCAAAGGGCTATCTTGATTTGTTTAATTAATTGAAAATACATGGCAAAATCAAGTAATCAACACAGGTTCGTGTTCGTTGGGAATTTACCTTATCATGCTACTGAAAAAGAGATAATACAGAAGTGTGAGGAAATTGGCCCTGTTGTTTCTTTTCGATTAATGACTGATAAAGAAACTGGGAGACCAAAAGGTTTTGGATTTTGCGAGTACCTGGACGAGGAGACAGCTTTGAGTGCACTTCGAAATCTTAAGGGGCAGGATATCAGAGGAAGAAAATTACGAGTTGATTTTGCTGATAATGACAAGAAGTCTGACAAAAATCGCAAGAAGGATGATAATCAGAATCAATTTGGAAGCGATCCATTGACTCAATATCTGGCCAAGATGTCAAGAGATCAGCTGATTGAGATTGTGAATGAATTGTATACACCAAGTAATGAGCTAGCCGGAGAATTGTTATTTGCATGTCCTGGTTTGCCTAAATCTATTTTACAGGCACAAATAATCTTGGGAGTGCTTCCAACAGAAACATTGCAGAGGCCAAATATTAGCCACAAGGGTTCTGCTGCAGCCCCTGAATTATATACAAAAAATACAGGTTTGAATCACAGCCATTTGCCAGTGAAGTCGAAAGATTCTGCACAATCTCAGGGTAGTTTTGATAATGATCATCCATCCAAGCGCGTGAAATTGAATGATGGAAGGGCTATGTCTTCTTCATCCACTGATGAAGAAGCCTCAATCTCTGAAAACAGGGTTACTCAGGCCGTGCAATATTCTCCTGAGATGGAGTCATATATCTTGCAGCAGGTGATTCAACTCCAGCAGAAGTTTCTGCAGGCATATTAGTCAGGAAATTTGAACCATGAAGGGTTATTGTCCCCTCTTTGATCTATTATCAAGAAGGGCATATTGTTTCTTGAATCAGCACATGCAATTTCATTGTATAAAGTGATAGTTTAGTCTGAAGCATCAGGGTTGTTACATTGTATTCTTTTACCAAAAAGAATAGGCAAAATTTTTGTTAACGATTTCAATTCTGGCTTCTTTTTCTAATTTAGATGGGTAGATTCCTCCATCTTCTGATGTATTAATGATATGATATATCTTTTTGTTAAATGCTAAACTCAATTTGAAGTTCAATTGAAGATTGTACTGGTTAATTTTTTGGGGCTTTCTTGATTTGTTGTGATTTTCCACGTGGTCATTGTAATTTGTTGGAATAATAAATCAAATCTAGAAAATTCTGTTTAACATTTATAGTTTAGTTTGTTTGAGTCAAGTTAGGTATTTCTTAATCACAAAATTTAATTGGCTATAAATAATGCAATTGTTGGAGTAGCTTTTTAGGGAATTCAGATAGTCCAAAGAGTTCATCAAGAGTCTGTTGAGACTAGTCTTGAATATTTTTCTTATCTGTGATATTAATAATAATATGATTTTTTATTCTACTTTCCCAATTATGTAATTCTACGAGTTGATAATAAGACTTCAAAATTTAGAGAGTTCTACATAATTTTCCAAGTTGCGTACCCAAGAATTTGAATTTGTCATTCAAATTGATAAAAATTTAATATTTCCAAAATGAATTTAGCAGGCTTTCCCATTTTTTTGTCCTATTATTTGCATTTATAGAGTACGATCCATTTTGCAAGAGTTCAAAACTGAAAATTCAATATCATAGATGAAAATAGATTTTCAGTGTCTGTATACTTGTGACATCTTACTTTTTTGAAATACCTATGAAGAGTTGAACACAAATTATAATTGAAAAAAAAAAAGTTGGATGTGCTAAAAATTAAATTTTAGAGTACCCTCGGGAGAATTTTCTTTGGTTATATTAATTCTTGCTTAAATGTAAGATTTCACTCCATTTTTGCAAGTTCGAAGTTTTCACTGTATTCTTTGTACTGCATCTCTTTTCTGGCTCAAAATACTTCTTTTCTTCCCTTTTGCCCCCTAACAAGAAAAATATGATACATCCATGTATTCTTTTAAATTGCAATAAACTCCCACTTCATCTACACTGTTATTCAATTGCTCCCAATCTACTTGCGCTATATTTTCCTCAATAATTTTTTTTTTTTAAATCTTTCCTTAATAAATATTATTATTTTTTGAAGATCTTTTCCATAATATAATTTTGAGAGGGTTAGAGGACCAACAAAACTAGCCGTTAGAAAAAAGCAAGAGGGCAAAAACACCGCCGCTGCTCTTATAACGTTCAAAAAGATTTTGAATTCTCATGTAAACTCAGACTCTCACCCACTCCTTTCCTTTTATAAACTACTCTCTTTATTCTCTTCACGTCAATCCCATCTCTCTCTCTCTCTCTCTCTCTCTCTCTCTCTCTCTCTCTCTCTCTCTCTCTCTCTCTCTCTCTCTCTCTCTCTCTCTCTCTCTCTCTCTCTCTCTCTCTCTCTCTCTCATAATTTTATCTCAATTCAAGAATCGATAATTCCTCAGAAGAAGAAGAAGAAGAAGGGGCCTCTTTATTCTCAATCAGTCTCTCCTTCTTCTTCTTTGATAACATATCTTGAAATTTCTGGTTGATTTTGAGCAAAATTTCGATTTTTGAGACCCCTTTATCTGATTTCTTGTTAAGTGAGGAAAGATTACATTTTGAGGTGGAAAAACTAAGAATTACTAGAGGGATGACAACGATCAACAGTGAAAGCAGCAATAACAGCAATACTCCGGCGATGGCTCGGGCAATGACGTCATCAAAGCAGCCAATACAGACTGCGAAGACCGTTGATACTCAATCTGTTCTCAAACGGTAATTTATATCTCTTGAAATTCTGAATATGTCTTATGTATTTATGCTTGATGTATGGCTGAATTTTTTTATTTATATTTCTTGATTTGGATTTTTAGGATATTATTTTTGTTTTTCTTGAGTTAATCTATGAAAGTTTTTCGATTTTTATAATGGTTTGGTTCTGAATTACTTCTTTTTTTCGGGATTTTCTGACATGGGATTATGTAAATTTGTTTTCTTGATAATTTTGAATCTAATGAATTTCTGAGATGAATTTTTCCTCGCAGGCCTGACATTCAGCTAATGTTTTGGGTGGTTTTTCCGTTTCCTTTTGTTATTTCTGAAATTCTAAAGCCTGATTAAATTAGTTGCTTTCCAGAATTTGATTTCTTGAGCTGGGCTTGCCTAGATTTGTGCACCAGCAAAAACACACACCAAAGCCCATGAATATGAAGTCATGGATCACAAATTGAATTGTAGGTTCTGTTTTGAACTTGGTTGTAGTCTTTGATATTTGGACATTTATAGTTTAGTAGATTTAGTGTGTTTACCCTGATGGGGGTCGTTGAAAAGTTACTTTTTGTGTATATGTACTTGTCAAATTTATATGTGCGTAGAATTTAGTGTTTTTTTATACTGATGTTTTCAAAATTTTCTGTCCTTGTTAAACAGGCTGCAATCTGAACTCATGGCCTTGATGGTAAGATTTCTAATTACTTTTAGTCTTCCCTTAGTCCATTCATTTGGTTTGGCAATTTTTGGTTCTTTTTGTTCCCTCAATCCTCGTTTGATTACTGATTCATCTCTTTCTTTGCCTCTATTGGTGAATCTATAGATGAGTGGTGATTCTGGAATATCTGCTTTTCCTGAGGAAGACAACATATTCTGCTGGAAAGGAACAATTACTGGTAGCAAAGATACTGTGTTTGAAGGAACTGAATACAAATTATCCCTTACCTTTCCAAATGATTATCCATTTAAGGCTCCAAAGGTTAAATTTGAGACCGGCTGTTTTCATCCAAATGTTGATGTTTATGGGAATATATGCTTGGACATACTGCAGGTATTTTCTGACCGAGAAAATCACTGATAAATCTGCTAAATTGCTGTATTTCTGTTTTAGTATTGGTACTTGATTGTTTGTTCATAACATAATTTGTACCAGGATAAGTGGTCATCTGCTTATGATGTGAGGACAATTCTACTCTCCATTCAAAGCTTGCTTGGAGGTACTCTTTTAATGAGCACTTGACCGAATGTTTGGCTTTTTATTTTACGTAACCAAAACCATTTTATTTTACAATTGCTTTCTTTTGGATATGTATAAACCATTGCACCTATTGAGTGCAGAACCAAATACAAGCTCACCTTTGAACACTCAAGCAGCAGCACTTTGGGGAAATCAAGAAGGTACTGCTTCTGAGTTCCGAGCATATATATAGTGCATTTTCTTTAATCCCTTGAATGTACAAGCCTAAAATTCTCTAACTGAATTTGTTTCTGTCTTGCAGAGTACAGGAAAATGGTCGAGAAGTTATACAAGCCTGCCTCATAGATCTCATTCCTATGCCTAAGCCCTGAAAGGTTCAGAGAGTGATGATGATCTCAGCTGATAAATGAATTAACTATGCTTTTCTTTGTAGAGGAGAAACATGAATTGTGATTGTTTCTTAATGTTTCTTTGATTCCTTTTCATTCTATTTCACCTATTGTACTTTATACAAGAGGAAAAAAGTAGTTCGATGGACAGAACTGATTTGTTTATCAAGTTGAATGCAGAGAATTCTTCTCTTTTATTTGAAGTGTAGTGTGGTTTTTAAGATAAGCGAGCCTAGTATCAGTTTCAGTTGTGTTGAGAAACAAATTTGGTTGATTTGTCCGAGTGTTGCTTTAATTTTAACAGTAACGGATGTTTACAAATGCTTTTTTTTGTTGCATCAATGTTTAGTTCCTTTGTTTTTTATTATGCACTTTTGATACTCTCATAACTAACAATATAATCACAATATGCTGTCGCAACATCATCATCCCTCCTTATACGCATCTTTCAAGTGAAAATTTCCTTATCAAAAAATATTTCGCAGTATGTATGACACATAATGCATGGAAGAATTCTACAATGTTTTTCATCTTTGAGAACATGTAGAGTTTCTTTAAATTGGATTTCCGGAAGTACTTTTTCCAATCAAATTCTGGCTATAAAGGAGTACTCTCCTAGAGTTGTAGAGTATGCTGACATTATTAAGCACTTTATTTGAAAACCGTAGAGAAGGGGCAAGAAAATTTTTGTGAATACCACAAAAATTAGGAAGATGTCAAGGAAGTGCTAATGTAATCAAGATTAGCAAATATATTTAGTAATATTTAATTAACAGCTCTCAGAAGAACTTCTGAAGAGGCTACACATCTGGACTACTCCTGTTTTCTTCTTCTTCTTCTTTTTTTTCCTCTTTATTTCTTTTGCCAATAAATTCTGTATCTCAGAAGAGGGATTCAACAATAATCAGCCACTATTTCAGGTTTAATATCTCAACTACTAGTTCACAATCTTCCAAAAACAAAAGTACACAATTTGGAAATACATTACAGAAAATGACAATAACAGAAATATATAGACTGCTTTAAGACCAAAACTGAACCATCAGGTTAGGGTTAGGGTTTGGAAGATGTAAGCTGCCTCAGATTGAACTTGGACAATTCCTTGTACTTCTCAACCACCCCGATCAAGCATACAGTCTGCAAAAACCACAAAAGTGGGCTCACAACACGTTAGGGAACCACAAGAACTTTCCAAAATGAACACTAACATTTCTTAGGTGCAGACCAATAACTTCTGCTACAAGCTTTGCCACATAATTGCATTGGAGATTCAAAATGTTAGTGTTCATTAGAACTAACAAACCCAAGGGCTTTAAACAACAATTTTAGTCTAGGATCTGGACAAATCAAATCAAATGGAAGTTATACAAGTGAATAGAAAGGAAAAAGAAAAGAATGAATTCCACTTTCACTGCACATAGACATTAGGCCAAATATTAACCCAAAAAGACGAGTCATTTTACAGAGCAAATTTTAAATTAAACAACAAAAGTTAAGAAAATCAAGAAATTGAAACACTTTGAACTAATAACGGCCAAATTATTAGAAATTATTAGAAAAGGTTCAATAATAGCTCAGTTGTAATGAAGAAACTTTACGGGCTTCATAGGCTATTTGCCGTAGATTTTATGAGTCCACTAAAGGACAAGCAATGCAAAATTAACAGATCTGTGTAAGGTTTCTTGGTGGAGATAGTAGTTTCCACCTATAAGTTTATGTATTTTCACATGAAATAAAATAAAACAACTTATTTAAGTTCTTTCCTTTTCACTAATGGAAGTGCCATCCACAACGGTTGCAGTGCATTTCTCATTGAGGCCAGTGTAGGAAGGCAAACCCAACAACCCCCCCCCCCCCCCCCCCCCAAAAAAAAAAAAAAAGAAAGAAAACCCCAACCCACTGATGTTCACGCCGGGGGTTTACATATTCCAATACTTTTGTTTGATGCCTCCAATCAGTCACTCTCGTTGACCAACAGAAGTATTTAGATCCTCAAATGTCCAAGTACTAGGGGACCATAACTAATCCAATGTACGTAATCTTACAAGATGTCAGGAGTAAGAAACACTACCTCTGATCCCATTGATTAGTTTCATTTATTCATCCTCAAAAAAGAAATCTTGTCACTATTCAGAATAAGGGTCACTGTCACTGGCCCACAGAAGTATTTAGATCCTAAAGTGTCCCAGTAATAGGGACCTCAACCAAATCTGGTCTATGTCACAAGTAAGGAACACTAGCTCTTGATCCCCTTAATTAGCTTCATTTCCTCAAAGAAAGAAATATTGTCACCATTCAAAAAGAAATTGCCACTTGAGTGCTTAAAATTCTGATAATACAGCTATCTTTAATACACAGCAGCATTTCTAGGACCAACAAAAAATCTATAACAAGCTGTGCAGGTCTTACCTTGACAATTTGAACAATAATATTTATATCTGGATTGCTAAGATCAACTTTGTGTGGTGCAGGAACAGATTTTGCAACTGCATTGATGATTTTCATTCTATCAATACCAGTATTTGCTCGGGCTTCATACAATACTGCAAACTGCAAAAGAATATATGCAATGCCTTTTGCTTAGTGAAAGAATAGAGAAGATAACAAAGCATAAACACCAAAAGCAAACTCAGGCCATAAATGTAGCTGCTATGGTCAGAGAAATGCTAAACAAGTTCTATTAAACTCAATTGTCTTCTCCACTTTAAGCACCTAAAATGGAGAAAAATTTTGAAAATTTAAAGGATACTAAAACTTAAAAGCAATATTGGTGGTAACAGCCCTAGTCAAATTCTTGAAAGTAATACACCAGAAGAACATCTAAGGACTGAAGTGTGAGATGAAAAACTACAGAAATAAGTGCAAACCCTGTAGCACTGGAAATTCATCTACAAACTACTACAACATATTTGGTAGTCTTGCAAATTGGGTGCAGGTGCTCGGGCTTTTTCTGCACACATCCAATTAATTTAAGCAAAATATAGAAACATTGGCATGTAAAAACCAGGGAGAATCCAAAGTCACCTTATGGGGGTTCTCAGCTTCTGATGGAAAGTTTTGTGCAATAAAAGGTTTGATAGCTCTTAAAATTTCCTCTTCTGATGCATAGCAGGTTAATTCAACTGGTAGCACCCTTAACATGAACCTGATGCAAGCCAACACAATTTTAACAAGACAATATATTTATTATTAATTTGCACGTACTGCCACATGAGCTATTATAGAAGTAGAAAATGAACTTTTAAAGAAGGAACCTAGACACATGTTTCCTTGTTGAAGCAAGAGAGCTCATCATGTACTGCACAATATCCTTTGGGTTGGGATCACCATCTCTCTTACGCATTTGGACAAATACAACACCATTACAACCTGAGTCAAGGCTGCTGAAACGTCTCTGTTTAATGCAACACCCAAAGGAAAAAAGAAACTGTTACTGCAACATCAAGATATGTCACCAACTGCCAGACAAGAATACTCCAAAATCTCACTTCTGTAGTCCAAGGACATTGTCCCATATTCATAGCAAAGTGAATATCAAGAAAGCAGAGGACTAAATATTCAGCACGCAGCCAAGCTACAAGCAAAAAAATCAAATACGCATCTAACCATACACAAGAAGAATTCATTGAAATACAAGGACGCGTACAAAAATTGGTAAAGAAAGTTGATTATTGACTCGAAGTCAGAAATCTAAGTTCTTACAATATTGAATACAAGCAGAAGAGAAGTTGCAATCCAGAAAGCATCATAATTTCATAATATTAGCAGAAGAAAACTTCAACTGCATATTCATATTTAGCTTTTATCACATCTATTCTCATATGTCTAGAAAATTAATGGAACTTGGGTGTGACAAGATATTGGACAACTTCACAAATCTCACTGTAGGCATTTGGAGTACAGGCCTCACAGACAAGCAAAATGCTAACAAACCAAAGTTGTATTTTGTATGTCAGTCCATTATTTTTTTTGTAATCTAACATTTTTATTTCACAAGTATCATAACAGCAGTAGCTTGTTAGAGTTCTGCAATTTCACGTGGAATGTACTTACACTTATGGATTGCTAGCAGAATCCAAATAATAGCAGAAAACATCAGAATGAGAGAAGCAAAGGACATACATAAGCTAGTGTTTCATATTCAAAAAGTAAGGAGAATATTACAATCACCTCAAACGACATTTTGTTCAAAATCACTCATCCACGTCAGCTCTAAGGTTATCTCACTTTACACCTACATATCTTTTGTGAACTTAACCCCCTTGATGATAAATCATATCAAACTCTAATGTCAACTAAACAAACTATAAAACACCCATCACGCTTCTTATTTCTCTCCCCCACTTAAAGACTCATGCTTTAACCCAAAATCCCCCCAGCCCTCTTCACAAACAGTCCATCTCCCTCTTCCTTTTTGCCACTTCCTCTGCCCAGGACAAACCTTGCCACCTCCTAGCCAACCCAACTCTCCCCACCCCCACCCCTCTGCTTCCCTCCCCTCGCCTCCCCCCCCCCCCCCAAAAAAATAAATAAATAAAAAATACACACAGCCCATGTCACCTGCTTCTTCCACTTCATTATACAATCTGAAACTCCAAAACCCCTTCTTTTTCCACGTTTCTCATTGTTCATATACAGTAGCAATTACAAAATCACTACAAAAAGGGTACTGAAATTCTTAAATGTAACTTCAAGGCTTCACTATTAAAAACCATCTGTTGCTAGCAAGAATGACTGCGCATGAGGTACTGAAGGGTTTCCTTCAGGGAGATGTGATTAAATAAAGCAAAAATCAGTCACGGTGGAACAATATTTTTTTGCTAAAAAATATGTGGGATCAAATAAGGCTCCAAAAAAAGGGGGCAAAATTCACTTAAAACCAGAAACGTATATAATGAAAGAAAGGACTAAATGCTTCCAGAAGCATCTTCAAACCCTTTTTGGGGTTCAATTTAGAAAGAACTAATTGCTTCCACAAACATCTTCAAACCCTTTCTGGGGTTCAATTTAGACAGATCTCTTGCCTGAATGCTAAGAAGTGACTGCAAAGGGGGAAGCTGTATAAATATCATCTACACATACATGTGTGTGCGCACTTGTGTGCAGACAGCAACACCCACTTAGGAGGTGTATAATGAAATGGAAGAACCTGGAGAGAAGAGGGGTTAGTCAGTTGTGGCATTGGGAGATCAACTGGGTGGCCAATGGGGAGAGGGCATGCATTTTAATTGATGGAAGTATGATTCTTCTGTCAGAGATAGAAAAAGTAAGAAAGAAGGGACACTATGGATATTTTCTAACTGAATTTAATAGATGAGTGACATAAAAGTTCTCCTATGGGGTTTAAGTATCTCAAACATAAGTTGGTGGGTAAACTGACACTCACCAAAGTGTTGAACAGGGTAAACCGTTATATTAACCTTATTACAATCTAAAATGGTTCGTGTTGGTTCATGATGTTTAGACATTAGTACGATCTAGATGTTAGTAGAATGGAAAAGAGGGCAGGGAAAACAGAACATGGAGTTATGGAATAATGCTCCACTTGTACATAGGGGTTTTGTGGAAAGACGAAGGTAAAGTGCTTGTGAATTGATTGAGAATCCTGTAAAGAATTTAATAATGTCCATATTTCTTTAGGATACAAGGGACCCATCCTCACTTTGTATAGCTACTTGGATGGAGCTCTTTTATATATTTGGGTGCCTCAGTACATAAAGTTTTATATTTAACATATACTACAAATATGCCGCTCTTCATTTAATGAACTTGTGTTACTAATCAAATTATCAAAGGACAAATAACAGAAAGAAGAAAAAAAATGAACTAAGAAACAGGATGCACCAGCAAGGGCATTGTTCCGGAGTAAAGAGCAAAAGAGTCATAATTTGCAGCTTCAGCTGCGATTTCCACTCACCTTATTTTTGTCTCCCAACTCGGCTAGCTCAGCTTCAATCAATTTATCAACTGATTTCTCCTCCGTCTTAGAAGATGTAAAACTGGGGGACTTTGATGAATCTATTTGAACACATTGCTTTTTAGTTGGCTGCTCTTCAGCTTCGGTATCTTGAATTTCATGATTCTTCCCCAATTCCTCCTTATTATCCTTATCTTCATTAATATTCTCTTGGAAAGACAAATCATTCTTTTTTTGATGTTCTAGCTTTTCATTAACCAGTGAATCACAATTAGCATCAGTGACTCTATCAGTAGGTTTATCTTTCTCCTCATTGCTCTTGCCGATTTTATCGCCATTTTCCTGATCATCATCATCTCCTTCTTCATCATCATCCTCACTACTATCAGAGTATACAAATTTGGTTTTCTTATTCACGGGTTGCTTTGATTTTTTTGTTTCTTGCTTATTTGACCCTCCCCCATGCATATATTCTTCATAGAACTGCAGCATCCGAAAAGATGAAAGATAAGTATGATAATACACTTTAGTTCACAATGACAAGATAAATAAGAAATCTCATAAAAAAGAAGAAAATAAGAAAACAATAAACGATTCAAACTGGCTAAATTAGAGTAACCACTAAATGCACTTCGACTAAAACTTGAAGAATTATGTTTTAGACAATTTTGTGCTCATTTTTTGAAAACCATGCACAGCAAATATAAACAAGGAAACTTGGGTTTGGCTAGACACATCAGAGAAGCATGATCATGAGAAGATATATACATGCCTTAATGATGGAAATTTATCTCAAAGACTGTTAAGAAAAAGAATCCCACTTCAGGATGCCAAAGGATTCCAAACTAGTTAATAAAACTTATGGACCGCCCCACTCATTGCCAATTGGTTTTGAGATGGAAGTCTAGGTACTTTAACATGGTATCAGAGCCAAGCTTTGGATTTTATTCTCACTCCAATCCACAGTTCCACACACGACTCAACTCTCCTTTTAGCCAGTTTCAGTTCATTGGCTCCAGTTAAGCCCCTTTCCAGTTTCATGAGCTCTTGTCAATTGAGTCACGTGTGAAGGGGGTGTTAAAAAAAAAAACCGACATCGGGATCCCACAGAATTTTAAACTAGTTAATAAAGTTTATGGGCCACCCCACTCAATGTCAATTAGTTTTGATACAGAAGACCAGGTACTTTAACAAAGACAAAAATAACATAGGCAGGACGGCATAACAACAGGCAGTGAACTGCAACAGTGGACAAACCAAGGCCCAACCCCTCCTGAAGATAAAGTTCTATTACAAAGATTTAATCAACCAACTTAAATAAAAATGAAATTCTACTTAAGAAGAAACAGGAAATGAGAATCCAATCTATTACGCCCCCATTAAAATTGTTCCAGACTTTTTTATGGAAACATTTACTAGGAATGTCAAGACATGCTGCTTGGAATAGATATCCAGAACATCATATAGTGTAAATCATGGATAAGCATTGAAATCTAAATAAGTCTAAATAAGGACACAAAATGAAGCTCTTAACCTTTTGCCCTGATATAGCAGCTGCAGTCATTAGTCTACAACTGGAGACAATGAAAAGCAAATTAAGCATACTTTTCCACAATTTTTTTGTGATATTTATAGATTAGATTTCATTATTCTGCTTTCATGTACATGCATGAGGCTGTTTTGTGTATTATAGAGAAGAGCAAGCCAGAAGTTCTTTCATAGCAAAGAGTAAGAAACAAAACTTTAATGGAGATATTTTTCCTTCCCGTCTGTTTACCCTTCCTGCCAAACAAATTATTGAAGACTACATTCTTATACTACTTTCCAAAACAAGGCAGCAGATAAAGAGTTCCTAAAGCAACTCACATTAGTTATGCCAAGACACTGTAGTTCATTAGACAAACATCAGTTTTTGTAAAGGTTACAGAGGAAACAGGTATTAAACTTTTCTATTATAACTTTTATGTGATCCATGTATACTGGATCACATACATCTGTTGATTTATATTTTCCCTGGAAGCTTACATTCTTGTATGGTGAGTTACCTTGTCAGTTATTATATTGCTCTCTACTTACTGGTTTATACCTTGTTCGTTCATACATTCTTGTTGGCCAGTTTCTAATGCTAATGCTGTCCTATATCTGCCTTTCTCTTTAATTTTTCCCCTTCCATATACAAAACTTTTCCCTTCTTAGCAAGTCATCAGTAAGCTCAGAGACATCCATACCATGCAACTTAGTACTCCCACTGCGTGAGATGGTTAACAGTTACATTTTTTTCCTTTCTGGAAATTTTTGTCTTAATTTTTCAAATTCCTTGTTCTTTGCTGAAATGAAGACATAGAAATATGAGATAAGATATTATAGTCAAAGGCAGGGGATAAAACCAACATTAATAATTCCAGTGTTTTTTTCCACTTCAATAATTAGTTACCCTCACTAATTAGTCAGAAGTATCAGAGGACAGGAAGCATGAAAATTTCAGTTATATGACGTGATAATGAAGCCCAGAGGCAGTTTCATGAGCTATTCAGGTCTTCTGGTCCAGTGGACCAGTTATTCATTGCCAATTTAATAGCTTAACTAGACACTAAATTTTATGTCTTACAGTCCAGATGAACAAAAATGTACCATGAGACTGGATGTACCAAGGTATTTTGTGCAGCGATAAAATGAAAAGTATACATGATTAGGAACATTCAAATTTCAAGAGAGTAAGCATGAGAAGGATGAAAGTGAATAATAACTAGTTTCACAAGCATCTCATTCACCAATATAACTGCTTAGAAACATCAAATATCCATAAAAAGCTCACCCCTCTCCAGAAGGAAGTAACAGAGGCCAACTTGATGATTAAACTATGTAATAGCTACAACTTCACAAGTCCCAAGATAAATGTTCTCCAGTGCTAGATACAAGAAATCTTAGGCAGCAAACAAAGATGAACTGACAGGGAATTGCAACATCTATAGTTAAACTGTAATTCGTGCAAATGACTGGGAACACAATAAGGCAGGATTCAAGATGATCCTATTCCTGCTTCAATTTCATGACTGAAAAACCAATTTTATTATTGTACACCAAACTAAATTTAAGTACTTAAACTTGCTTCTATAGTATGATATTCAAACAAAAAACTCACCCCCCAAAATTACATTATCTAACATTGACCTTTATCTTACTAATGCATAAAATAAGAATTAAACCACCTCTTCAAATGTTAATATCCATCAAAATTACCTTAAATTCACATCTTTGGTGACTTCAGAATATAGCCTCTATCACATTTCTATGTTACCTACTGCATTCTATTCATTCCCAGTAAATAAAAGGATAATCATTAGAAAAACTTTTTGATAATTAAAGGAAGATATTAAAGATTATTTCAATAAACATATAACCAACGAAAACAGAACAAGATAGTCAATTTAAAAAAAGTTACATGAGATTGCTGTAAACTCGAATCCAAGTATATAAGCAAAATATCACTAATAAATAGAGAGTAATCTACACCAACACCACACCAATATACAAAGTCCAGCCCTTTAAAAAATTTCCTGACTATTGACATTATTAAAATATGAGTAAATTTTCAATGCACTGTAAACTCAGTTTACAAAGTAACAGGTCTAGATGCTTAACGTATAAGCACCTGTTAAATAATATGACCCATAAATGCATAAATGGTCAAGATCTAAACCAATTTGTGCAAAAGAAAAATACGATTTTTTCTTAATGTATATATTATAAAGAGGCAAAATAAACAAAACTGAGAAATACACAACGAATAAAAACAAAAACCCAGAGAGAAAGCGTAACATAATCAAAGAATCAAACTTTATATGAGGATGGCAGAAATAAGGGACTGTTTGGGCAATTTGACATATAATTTACAAAAAGTGGGGAAAAAAAAAAGAGATTAAATTAGACATACAGAATCAATAACGTTAATGGCTTCATGAGAGGCTTGGCGTTCCCTTCCACCGTCACACGTTATAAAGAATCCTTGTACACCCGGGTGTAATGGGTATGCGCCCTTCTTGACTGGTTTCTGGTATATATCCAAAAAGAATTAAGCTACAAAAAAAAATTATTGGCATTTAAATAGAGGAGTGAAGAAGGAAGAGCTGAGTTTACATTGTGGGGAAGATATCGTTGCTTTCTCTTCTTGCTAGACTTGCTGTCAGTTGCCATTGGAGAGTTTGAGAGAAAAACAGCAAAAGTATAGAGCCAAACTGAGAACAAAAAGAGACAGAGAGGTTGGGAGAGTAGGCTCTGATACATGACTCGACCCAATGTTTTATAGTTGGATTAATTACGTTTACCCCTCTGAGGTTTCACCAAAATACATGTCAGACCTCTATTGTCTTTTTAAGAATTACTTTTTGACAATCTCTTTTCCCTATTGTCTAAGCCTCAATTTATTGTTTTTCAATCATTTTGGAATCCTTAGTTATATTGTCTTTATTCTTCATCCACCTGCCCTCATTATGCCCTATTGTCATAAGCACTAGAAATACTCTTGAATTTGACTGTTGTGTCCTATTGTGGTATATTGACATGCACGAGACAATATTTTTTTGTGAGGAGTAGAGGAAGATGGAGAAGAATTTTTGCTGTAATTAAGCAATTAAGAAATTGAGGAGATGATGTGAGGAGAATTAAGATTGCACTTTTTATTTTTTTTAAGGAGCAATATAAAGGTGCTCATTGGATTGAATTTTATTTATTTATGTTTGTGTTGGACTTCATTTTTTTAAGATGATAAACATGTATAAAACTAAGATCGATGACCCATAGATAGGGAAACAATTTTTTACCAGTGGAATTGTTTGGATGTTAAAAAGAAGGAAAAAAAAAAGTGGGTTGAGATTGGAGGTAATCTAGGTGTTTCATTGAAAAAAAAAATTGATGAGGCAGTATAATGACAAAAGAATATTTGTTACAAATTTAGCAGAATAAATGGCATTTATAAGCCCACGCTGGGAAGCTTAGCTGGTTTTCACTAGGGCTGTTCAAAAAAACCCGAAAAACCGAAAAACCGGGAAAACCGATCCGTCCTGAACCGAAAAAAAGGGTAACCGAACCGGTTTTTGGTGGCGGGGCGGTTTGCGGGGCGGGTTATATTTTAATCGGGGCGGTTCGCGGTTCCCATTTTTGCGAACCGGCGGGTAACCGAACCGAACCGAAATGGGGGTAGTTATGTAATTTCACATGTCACTTATGTAATTTCATATATTAGTTTGGGTGTTCATTTAGCTATTTGTTGAATATTTATGTTTTTACATTGATTGAAATGAGAAGATGAAGTTTGAAAGACTAAGTGATTATTTTCTTGTTTATATAGTTTTTGGTTATTTGTTGAATATTTATGTTTTTATGTTGATTGAAATGAAAAGATGAAATTTGAAAGACTAAGTGATTGTTTTCTTATTTATTTAATTTTTGTTTTTTTGAAGATTAAGGTTTTGGATGTAATTTAACTTTAAGATATTAATGTTTGTATTATTAGTGATTTATAATATTTTGTAATTTTTCTTGTTTATTTTTTTAAAAATATAGGTAAATTATTATGGACCGGGTCGGGTACCCGCCCTATCCGAACCGGTTTTGCGGGTAACCGAAAGGCCGGGTACCCGCTACATGTGGACCGGTTTGCGATTCGAATTTTCGCCGAACCGCAAAGACCGGTTCGGTCCACATTTTTTGTCCATGGACCGGGTACCCGGTCCATGAACACCCCTAGTTTTCACAAAGGGATAGTTACCCCAAGATTTCCAATTCGAATCCCAATAGTTAATTTCATGGGCATCGATCAGGGCTGCTCTGACCGGGCGTTGTGCAATTGTAAGTATTGGATACTCACAATTTTACAATAAAAAAAAATGACCTCTATATAATATGCCAAAACTTTGGAGTTTTGATTTCCAATTTAATCAAAACCCAAGAGGTAAATGTAATTAATCCTTTTTATTTTTTATCCCTATCAAAATGTGCATCGTGTTTAGAAAAATCAAATGATCACTGTTTCCCCCATATCTTTTATGTAGAAATTTCAATATAAAAAGCATCATAATAATAAAAAAAAATTATTGAATTACGGACTGAAAGACATATTTGTGAAAGTGGTCACGCTGAGTGTTTTTATGAGCAAGGGAGTATTAACAAAGGTTATTTATAAAAATTCAATGGAAAAAGGACATTCTACTTGACAGCTTCCTTTTCTTTTTTTCTTCTTATATATTTAGGTTATATAACAAATAATTAATTTAGGAAGTATCATCATATTGAATTTATTACATTAATTGCTCCATGTACTTTAAATGTCTATTTTTGACCTGTCATATTTATTTTTGTTAACCATGACAAATTTTCTAAATTAAAAAAAGAAAGACTCAACATTTTGTTTTAAATTTATTTTAAATTTGTTAAAAGAACAAAAAACCTTTTTCTGATTTTTTTTTATTAATACTTCTGTGGTCTCCGAAGACCTTTTTTTGGTATGATTTCCAATTGCTCTCTTATTCTTATGAATCGGGTTGACTGTACTTTAAAAGAGTGTCGTATAAGCATATGCTAATGTAAAGAAATGATATAAAAAAATTTATATAGCACCTTTCTAAATTATAAATTCCACAAGTAGCACCGTAAATTAAGTCTAGAACAATTTCTTGAGTTTCTTGAGTTTCCATCATTAGAAAATTTTTACTTTTTTTTTTTTTTTTGAGAATAGAAAATTTTTACTTTGTTTTTTTGGCTAAGACATTAGAAAATTTTTACATGATTTTATCTTGGGTTTACTGTAGTAAATATTCGTTCTCTGTGGGACACAATTGTAATTTCAATCTCTGATCCTTTGTCAATTAGCAGTGCCATAGTTTTGGCCGTCATAGGTGTCTCCGTGGCCTCCTTTTTTCAGCTCAGCCCCTCTTGGCTCCCCCTCCTGTCTTCCCCACTGTCTTGCATCCAAGAAAACGGGAACAAGAAGATCCTCGGGTTCCTGGGCACCTCACCACCACCAGCAACACCATACACCGCCACCCAAATCCGTCTCAAGTCAGTGCATAAAGCCCGCTATTTGCTTTTCGTTCCGAGACCTCTCTCAACTCAAATTGATAGTCCCGCGGTAATGTGCTTCCTTCTCGCGTGTAAAAGTGCAATTTCTTTGTGGGCTATGGATTTATATTGAACTCTTGTGCATTTTAGCTTTGAAGGGAATATAAATTGCCAAAGTTGCAAGCTTTGTTTTGAAAAGATTATCTTTTTATTGACAAAGTGATTTTTTTAACTTTATACCCCAAGTTTTTGTTGAAATTCTTGATTCTTTGACTTTATTCCATCATCATGAATCTACGTTTTACTTTCTTAGCAGGTTAAACTTGCTAATAGTCTAATTTCTTTTTTCAAGTTTCTGATAAAGGGCTTAAACCCAGAGGATCTTGTGGCTGACCATATTTTTTACAAATGCTATCCAGCTTCAAATTTATTCCTTCTTGGAAGGCTTTAGTGAATTTGTATCAAGAGAACTTATTTCTACTTTTATTTAGAAATAGCTTGAGCCACTAATATGTGGTCCAGAAATCATTTGTGAATTGTTTAAGTTCCAATTGTGTGTGTGTGTGTGTGAATGCATGTTAACAGACATTATGCCTCTTGTAGTGGATCATTAGAGGGCCAGCCAGAATCCGCAGCCACACAGCTACATCATGTGTTGTTCCGTGGTATTGGAAAGTTGTCGAAGGCTTCAATAAGGAAGATATAGCAAGATTATTGCAATTTGTAACTGGTACGTTGAAGGTAATTATCTGTTGTCAAAAATTATCATTAATCCTGCCTATAACCGTTTAGGCACGATTCTGGTTTTATATATCAAGCACTTCCATAGAAACATTTCCTAGTTGAGGAAAGATCACCCTACTATTTAGTGTTTTGATTTATTCTTTTTTTTTTTAACTATTAAAGAGGTGGACTATGATAATTCAGATGCAACACATTGGATGCAATTTCTTTTGTGTCGTGGTTTGAAATTTTCACTTAACCTGATATTAACTATTGGCCATGGTATTGTATTTCTAATACTAGTAAACAAATTCTAACCACTGAAAAACGTGACTGGAAAACAAAAGCTTCATTGGCTAAGACATTTGAATTACGGAACTAAATGCACACAAATTAATGAAAAAAATGCACCATGAAGGGGGGGAAAATATGTTAGTTTTTTCATCTGTTAGAACTAGGTGACCATGGATAGGGTAGAAGAAGGTAGAATTCAAATCCCATACCCTTTATTGTGCATTGATTACAAAATTTTTACCTTACTCTACTCCGTACAACATTCTATCTTATTCTTGCCCTACTCTATTTTTACAATGTAAATGCACAGGCTAAACATGCATGACCTATCCTTTTCCTTATTACATATCTTACTCAAAGGGTCATGTTACTTTATGCTTTTTGCACAAATAAAAATATAATTTGAACATTTGGAGTAAAATTATCATGCATAAATGACTTTTTAAGTGGTTGTGATACACATTAGGCATCCTAAGGCTAGAGAATTGACACTTTTTACAAAAATTATTTTAATTTTCATAGAGTTAATATAATGTAGGTGGAATATTTAATTTTACGAAGTATGCCTTATGCCAGTTGGTTCAAACCTATCCTCTATCATATCAATTTCAAGTGCCAAAACATTGGACCCTTGCTATTTCCTGTCAAGATTTGTATCCTACACCTGCCTCCCCCCATCATACAAGATCAAGATACACGTTCACCATGTCTATTTGCTTACCCATAATTAGAGCAACTATCGGTATGCAACATATAGCCCAAGATAAATTGTAAAAAGGAAAGAATTAGTATGAGAGAAGAAATAACATAGTGGGAATTGGTATCAATACATCACTTGGTCCTCACAGAGACGAATACGGCTCAAGCAACTCACAGAAACACCAAATACTCTACAAACATTATCACCACAAACAATCACAATCGAAGATCCCAAGCTAGCCTTCAAAGCTAATTGGAAGTTCAAGCAACAAAGCACAGGGAGGAGGAGGAGGAAACATCACCATCCAAGTCAAGTTTATCCTTGTCATCCAGAAAGCTTGTAACAGTCCTCTTCTTTTCTTCTTATTTTTTGAAACTCTCTGTCTTTTGTGAAAATTTTTGCTGGCATGCTTCATGTGTGTTACTTATTCCTTCTATTACTTTCTCCGAACAATCATGTCATGTCTGAATATGGATGAAACTTGACTGCATTGTGTTGATGCCAAAATTTTCGGTCTCGATTATGTATAAATATGTTAACATCGAATATGCTCGTGACATGTTTGTGAAAATGTCTCAATGAAGTCTTCTGGTTAGATGTAGCCTTTTAGATTGCCAAACTTTTAATGGGTTCTGATTTGTAGTTTTTTTAAAAGTCTTACTTATATCCTTAGGATTGAAAGAGTAAAGTTAGTTTCTTTAAAGCTTAGTTAGCTATTTGTTAGACTTTAGTTAATTCACTTGGGTTAGCGATGTCTTTGTTTCCTTAGTTTAATAAGGTTAAAGAATCTCATTTTCTTTCTTAGAACTTATGTGAGCCCACTAGTTGGATAAATAATTATTTCTTTTATTTCTTTATTTACTGTTGTTGTTTTGTGGAATATGAACATGTGCGAATGAGTCAGTGTGCACCTTGATTTTCAATGCCTTTTGAGCAGATGCTTGGTGTCATGCCATTATATTTCAAATGATATTTTTAGATCCATTTCTGTGCCTAGTTATTTTTCTTTGTGTTCATTTATTTTATTTTGTACATTTTAGGTATGTAGCTTAAATTAAATCACTCTAGGCCTGAAAATTAAAAAAATTGAAATTAAACACTGCAACTAGTTTGCTGGGGAAGGAGAAACTTGAGTTTAACACCTCAACGATTCTCCTATCAACTGAGTTCTTGAATCTAAATCTCTCGTTTTTGAAAGCCAAGGATTTATCTTGGTAGTCGTCGTGGTAACAGAGTTTTTTTTTTTTTTTTTGGGTGACTCGGTACATTTAAAATTGAATATCAAGTGGTTACTCCATTTATTTTTCTGGTAAAAATCATTTTTCCTAGATTTATTAGTAGGTCCATAAATGGTCGCTTTTCACAAGCTCCATTTTAGGCTCTTTTTGTGTTTGTTCCTTATTTCTTTTGGCTCACTTCTTTTTTTTCCCCCTTTGTTTTTGTTAATATCTCTCAAATTAAAAAACCAAAAACAATTTTAATTTTTAATACTTCAATTAGTTTTTAGTTAACAAATTGGTTGCAACACTCCACCAGTTCTAATTCTAATCTGAAATTCAACAGAATTCACAAAACTTTGGCAGATATTTGATATTGGATTATATCACTGGTTTTTTCCCATGGTGCGGGAAAAAAAGGTTGGTACTTGCACCAGTATACTGGGAAATAATCAGATTGAAGATGTTCGTTGGCTCTGTTCTTTATCTGAATCAGAACTTGTAAGTGTTTTTTCTTTTCATTTTCTGTTAATTTTATTTATTTACTGCATATTAACGCATAATCTGGAGTACATTATGTATATGAATTAGTATCCTTATTGATCTTGTCATCATTATTCAAATCTTCATATTTGTAATAACAGATTGTTATTGATAGGATATGTTGCTTGTGTTAAAAACGTTGGTTCTGCGACGTGCAAAAAGAATTGGCCATGCGTCTTTAGCCAAGGAATTTGACTTGAAAGTGCTCCAGCGGCTTAGTATGTATTGTTTATCATATCCCTTAATATACATCTGTATTTGTTATACTTTCCTCTGCATCAAGTTTAAACCTTATAAATTCTGTTGAAAAAAAGAGGTTATGTGTTTTTAATATGACCATGCAAGGCTATTTCCTTCATTTCTCCTTGGTTGCCAAAATTTTCTTTATTTTGTTAACATAACTGGACTACTTTATTTGTAAGTGCCAAGGTTGAATTTGAACGTGTACTAGTAAGTCACTATCTTTCTGAAATATGGTGGTTTTCCAGTGTTGAATTTATATAATGTACTTTTTTGGGTAGCCCATCACCATCCTTATAGGTAACTGGATAACTTCACAGGACTAGGATTGGAGACTCTTCTGTGTTAATTGCAATGTTTCTGTTAATATACAAAAATTATGCACCTTGCTGTAGGCTATAGAATCTGAAGATTTATTGAGATATTTTAGCTCTTTTGGTTATAATAAAGCATGAAACTTATATGCATACACATAAGGGCATTTGAGCATAGAGAGTGACCATAAATTATCTTCCTGGAATCATGTATTGGTGTCTCCAACTCCTCCTGTACTTTGTAATTGTTATGTAACGTGCACACATATCTCGTTTTGTCCAAAGTTCAGAAATACCAAGTTTGATAAAAAATATATATATAAAGCTGTTGCTTTCAGTTAGATGCAGTGGTATGCAAAGGCTTTATTAGCTTTGAAGTATTAGATATGAACCTTTATTTCTGGATATTTTTGTTGGCAGAACATATTGCATTTTGTTTTGCAATGTAAATGTGCATGACGATGGTTAAAGTTTTCCTTTCCCATTTATCTTTTGATTTTGCTATTTGAATATACGGGTCTAGGTCCCTAGTTGTTGAGTTGATGAGCTTGGACATTTTTGGTGTTTACTCTTACTATCAATTTTGTGTTACTTTTATTTGCATGAACTTGAATGATGGCTCATGTTATTGCATAGGTTTCACAATGATGGAGCATTTGAAGGAACAACTCAAGGATTTATCAGCTGGCCCAGACTCCGCGGATACTGCCAAGCTTTTGGATGAAAGCAATTTATCAAGACTTCATCTCAATGACAACTTTTCTTCAATGAGCTCTGAAGAATTGTGGGATTAGCCCTGAGAAGAGAAAGAGAATAGCAGAAATGTAAGAATAAATTGTTTGATTTTGCTGGTTATTTTCTCATTATATTATATGCTTTTTGCTTCTGTGAGTTTTGTGAAATTTTTTTTAATTTTTTGGACGTGCACTTCTTTTGATATCCAAGAAGAAGTGTGGTTGGTTTGTGGAATCAAATTTATCCTGTGAGAGCAATTGTAGAACATGAGAAAAATACATAGTGGTAGCCTTCATTCTGTCATCAAATAAAAACTAATGTCATGTGACATATTGACATCATGATCACTGAACTAATAGAAAGAATTGATCATGCTAAAGTCGTTGGTGTATCGCAGATGATGACCGTGTTGTCCCTTTTAGGATGGCTTCAGTTAAACATGAAACTACCTATTAGGCATGTCAGACCTTTATGACTTCTTTGTTGAATCATTGTTGTCAGGCATAGTTTGTTGGACTAAATAAGCCCAATATTTGCTCATATTGAAAAGTAATTTGGTCCTTGTGGCAATTGTAGAAATGAAAAATGAGGGTTTGGTTTTATGTTCTTATCTTCTATGTAGTTTTGAATTAATTTATGATGCCAATTTAGAAACGGTACTATATTATCTTTCGAGTTGTGCTTAGTCCCAGTTAACAGTCATCCTTGAAGACATTTTGGAATAGTTACCATTGCTGCAGCACTGATTTGCTCCATCAATAACAGTTTGTTTCCTGAATTTTTTGTGAAATATAATTGAGTTCTGCATTCATATCTTGAACCGTTTTTTGTGAGTGCAAAGATTTGAACTTGGAATTGAAGTTCTATGTATAGGCTGATGAGCTCTTCTAAAAAAACATCATTTATGTCATGTACTAAAGATTCAGAAAGATGGGCAACACTGTCAACTTCCTGCAACCTGTTGCAAGCACATGGTCCCCCCCCCCCCCCCCCGGCGGCCTTTTCTTCTCTCTCTCTCTCTCTCTCTCTCTCTCTCTCTCTCTCTCTCTCTCTCTCTCTCTCTCTCACGCGCGTGCGCATGGAGGATGTGCACATTTATCTGGTGTCCAAACAATCATAGGTGATTCTAGCTAAACTTATACAATAACCTCAATCAACAACATAATTTGATGCTAGCCAAATGATTTGTTCATGTATGTATTTCTGCTATAGGTGTTGTCTTAAATATGCTAAATTTCTACTGTGCGGGGAATATGTTTTTCTTGTTTTGAATGATAGTTGATGTTTCTATCTTTAAATCATATGCTTGTTTTGATAGTACACTTAGTCCTTCAAGAATACTTTACACAAATTATTTATTTACTTACACAGGTTTTCTAAGGACACAGCCTGCCTAAAAAAGTGCAGAGTCGCGAATGAAGGATCTTCACAGCAGAGCTAAAGTATGTAGTTCAGTTAAAGCTTAGATGAGACTTTGATAGGCATCAAAAACTTTCTACATCTCTCGTTAGGTTTCTTTTGTATACATGCAGTTTTTATAGTTCATTCTCTACTTTTTGGCTATCATGCATCCTTTCTTAATATTTGACAAGAATGCTCACATGTTTATGTGTGTAGTAAACGACAGAAGAATAGTAGATGTGAGAATGGGTATGGTTCTAATTTTGATTATGAATCTGATTTTGTATTGATTTTATTGTATGCAATTAATTTGCAACAAATTTTGGCACATGTATATATGAATGTTTGGAATATGCTTCAAAATGTTTGCTTTCTGGTTTTAACTTGTGTAGCTACCCACTACAAATTTCAGATTAATAGTTTGCAGTTGAATTTGCAAATCATCAAGAAGGCTCCAAATCTTTACTTCTCGGAACCAGGGGAGGCTTGTCCACTGGAAACTCACTTACGTTGGCAGTTTATGAAATTGATCGAGTATATTGATGGTATTATTGTCTAATGGGGTGCGTTTATTTCTAATTTTTAATCTTAATTATATTGGCATTCATATATTGAGATGTTTTGAAACTGAAAATTTGGAGGTGTTGGGTAAAAGGGGTTTGGGATTGAGAATGGGAATGAAATCCAAAAGTTTGGGTTAGGGGAATGGGATTTGGGATTTGGGAATGAACCCCAAAAATTTGGGGTTTCCCCAAATCCCAACCATTGTGGGGGGTTCTGTCCAAAATCCAAATTTGATTCCCAAATGTTGTGTGTACACACAGATACACATACACATATATACACATACACATACACACCTCCCCCCCCCCCCCCCATACACATGCGCACACACACACCTCCCCCCCCCCATACACATGCGCACACACACACACACACACATCTACATACATATGTACACACACACACACACATCTACATACATATGTACACACACACACACACACACAGACGTAGGCACGCGCGCGTGTATATATGGACACTTCTATGGTGCACAGAACAAGTAGAATTTTAACTACTCATGTTAGTTCGCCTATCTATAGATTAAATTAACAACTCTTGTGGGCCTGTCCTCCTTATTCTCATTCAACCATTGGCTCTTTATATAGTACAAAAGTTTGTACCATAGCTAAATCCGTGTGTGTGTGTGTACACACACACATACGTACATATGTACATACAAACATATGTATGTATATGTGTGTGTATACACATGCACATGCACGTACGTATGTACATATAATATACATGCATACATTCATACATGCCTGTATATATACACGTGTGTATATGTATATATACACGTACATACATGCATATATACACGTGTGCACGCATGTATATACACACACGCGTGTACATATGTATATATAATATACATACATACATTCATACATCCGTACATACATTTATAAGTACTAGAGATGGGGCACACGCTTCGCACGTTTAACAATTATTTAATAAATGATACAATAAATAAAAATCATGTCTATAAAAAATAAATAAAAAATGATCACTATTATTAGAAACATACTCTTCAAGTAAAAAAATACTACTAAATTTACTTTAATATTTTTACATCTATCTTTTCTTAACTTCACATATTATTTTCTTTTCTAAAAAAATTCGAATAGAATAGATGAATATCTCCAATAGTAAAAGAAAGATTTTTGCATAATTATGGTTTCTTTAAAATATCCTTAGTCATGAAATCTTTTAAGAATTTTAAAATTTTTATCATATAAAATGTAAATTATTATTGTATAAAAAGTTGTCATTATACTTTGAAATCCCTAAGCTTTTGATAAATTGATTAATAATTTTACATATCTCTATTATATATATGAAGTATCATATGAGACTTTTATATAATTATTCCACAAATGACTTAATTTAAATTAAATATTTGGTTTTTATGTAGACACTAACATAATTGATCACTCAGTAAAAGGAATTCGAGTTACTTGTTAAACTCACAAATTTACGTCATAAGTATATATAAATTTTTAGTATCAATTAGAATATCATATATTATGAGAATGATGAGTTTTGAAATTCATTAATAATCTCATGTGACTTGCAAAATCTTATATTTTATTTTTCATGTAACAATTAATGTATTTATATATGTTGAATTTCTCACCTCTACTTTTCTGTCGGCTTGGTTTTTCTTTTTTCTCTTCCTACTATAATAGTCCACGAAATAAAATATGCCTCGATTTTGTGTTATATGAAATTTTAAATCTACAAAATTTTTTATTTATAATGCATAAATGCATATTTATGATACCTTTATACTTAGATAGTTTTTTTATTCAATTTCGTCTATTGAATAAGTAGTGCTTGAGAGTTTATTTAACCAGCACCATAATGCATTTGTTAGGTAAACTTATATACACTTTTTGGTCAAACCCTTTTGTAATCAGTTAATTACTTTGTATATTATCAAAATGTAAGCATTTTAATACTTATAAGAGTTTGATCACTAATTAACTTTCACTTTAAAAAGTGAAAGTTAATTTTTCATACTATTTTTAGGTTTTAAAGTAATTGTCTAGGACATTTTGTGTTCAGGTTGCTAAGATTATTCTTTTTATGTTTAAAGCAATATTGTGATTACAAAATAAAAAAATAATAAAAATTTTCAAGTAAAAGTTTGTAATCAAATAATTCACCTAAATTCTAAATCCAAGCATTTTGGGGACATCTTCTGGACTTAGTTAAGGTAATGATTAGATTTCTTCAATTACGAGTAATTGAAAATTTTTTGTTGCCTCTTGGTCCATGGTATATGTCACGTCACTATTTTTGTAAGGTAATATGATAATAGTTAATTTTTGTATTGGATTTAATATGTTGACATTATTATTTTTAATTTCTATAAATGAAATCAAAGTCAAAATGGCAACAAAGTACTAGTGTTTGATGAATTCAAAGTATAATTAGTGTAGATTTTTTTAAAATTAATTTTAGGTAAAATTAGGATATAAAAAATGGGATTGACATTTTATATTTATCTAAAATGCATTTTTTTCTATAAATTCATGTTGATCAATGCATGAAAGAGTGATTTTACTTTTATCTTTATGATTTTAAATTTAATCTATGAACTAACTACTACATCTTTTAAATTTAAATTTCAATGAGATTCAAAAGTTTAGAATTTTGAATATTAAATTTGTGTTCATGATTTTAAAGTTAGTGTATGTGAATCAAACACGATATTTTTCATTATTCTAACACTATGCTATATACTTTCAAGGCATTTTAAAGTAAGGTAACACAACATCTATTCTTAGTAATATGTGAGTTGATTGGTTTAAGGTGAATAATTTAATTGATTGTTATGTAATGTCTGAGAATTATTTTTGAATAAAAACATAAAATGAGATATGATTTTTATTTTAATATGAAAGATAAATAAAGAAATTATCCGTTAAATTGAAAGAAAAGGCAAGAGAGGAAAATTTTAATCATTTCATTCTTGTATTTTTTTTTATTAATTGTGGATTTCTTCTATCTAATTTTATACTCCCAGCATATAAATTATTTTTTTATTTGTGCACGAGAGGCTTTGTGCGAGAATTTCAACCCAAAAAGTGTTAAGTTTAGTTATTTATATATAAATAATGACCTAGATGAATATAAAAATAATTTCACAAAAAAATAAAAAAGAAAAGTTTTCATGTTCTTAACCCACTATGTATCCGGCTGATCCCTAGTCATATAATTTATAAAAATTCTAAATTAGCTATGGTATAATTATTAGTATATGTAAATATAATATTTTTTAAGACAATGTAAAGTCTTATTAATATAATGATATTCAAATTGAATCAGACTTGGTGATTTTACAGTTTTGCATTAGATTCCTTTCCAATTTTGTTCATAAGGAGAACTTTTATTCCTTTTTCTATATATTTTGTGCTTTTTTTGTATATTTTATTAATTTAAATTTAAATTTAAATTAAATTGATTATAAAAGACTTGAAAAATGTTGAATTAACATTGAGTTTCATATACGTTGAATTAATATCGAGTTTCATTAATTAGTTATTAATCTAACTATTTTTTTTCTCATAAACATCCATTTTTAATGTGATTAGACTTAGAAAATAAGGCTATTTAAAGAAATACATTAAATGCTAAAATACCAAACACTTAAGAATTGAATAAACATTTGACATTAAAATTAAATTTTAAAAATATAAAATTAATTTATATTTGAAAATATTCTTTCAGTGCTTTGGTTATTTATTTTTTTCTTTTTTTTTGCTAAATGGTTTCTTTGTTTTATTTTTTTTGTAGATATAAAGTAAGTAAAAATATTTTTAAAAAGAGAAGAATATAAATTTTATACTAATCAATATGTATATATTTTAAAAATTAAATTTAAATTTGTACTTGTAAAAGGTATGAAAGACTTTTTAATTCTAGAAATGAGACACGTGCATGTTTAACAGTCATTTTATAAATGATATAATAAATGTGTCTAATAAATGATATAATAAAAAGAGAAAAATGAAAAAGGATATTCATTTTGGTTGTCCTATTTTTAAAACCATGTCAAAAAATTATGTGAGACTCCAGTTAATTATATCCTTGAAAAAAACAAATAGAAAATAATCACTATTATTATAAACCTACATTTCAATTATAAAAATACTGCCAAATTTACTTTAATAGTTTTACATCAATCTTTTCTTAAATTCACATATTATTTTCTTTTCTAAAAGAATTTGAATAGTGACATATGAATATCTCCAAGTAGCAAAAGAAAGATTTTGGCATAATGATGGTTTCTTAAAAATATCCTTTCGAAATAAGTTATGAAATCTTTTAAAAATTTTAAAATTGTTATTGTATAAAATATAACTTGCTATTGTATAAAAAGATGTAATTATACTTAGAAATCCTTAAGCTTTTGATAAGTTGATTGATTGATAATTTTACATAGTCTCTATTATGTCTATGAAATATCAAATGAGACTTTTATATAACTGTACCACAATTAATATTTCCAAATGACTTATTTTAAATTATTGAATAATTGGCTTTCTCCATAGGTACATTAACATAATTGATCACTTAATAAAATGAATTAGAGTTATTTGTTAAGCTCACAAATTTATGTAATTATATAAATTTTCAATGTCAATTAGAATATTATATATTATGAGAATGATG
The DNA here is from genome assembly GCA_024721245.1 of Mitragyna speciosa. Taxonomy (NCBI): domain Eukaryota; kingdom Viridiplantae; phylum Streptophyta; class Magnoliopsida; order Gentianales; family Rubiaceae; genus Mitragyna; species Mitragyna speciosa. The sequence continues at coordinate 13,708,504 of CM045565.1, read as the reverse complement.
AGTTTTGAAATTGTTATAACCTCATGATACAGTGCAAAATCTTATATTTTATTTTTCATGTAACAATTAATGTATTTGCATGTGTTGAACTTCTCACATCTACTTTCTATGAGTTTGGTTTTTCTTTTTTCTCACCTCTATATAGACGTTAATCTACTTTCTTTTTTCTTTTATTAAAGTCCTCAATAATCTTTTCCTTTGCTTACTTTTCATTACTTTTCTAAATTTCTACTAAGATAAAAAAAAATAAAAATACTTTGAAAGTGGTTTTTTTGGGGAGGAGAAGCAGAGTACTCCAAATAGATCTTTTTTAACATATAGTAGATTTAATTTTTTTTCTATTAATTGTAATAGAGTGATAAAATGATTTAAATAGTTATAATTTTTTCCTTTTTATTAACCTAAAATCATACGTTAGTTGATTAAATATCGCAAAATAAATGATCTACATTTATATAAATAATAAAATTACAATTCTATATTTATACATGCACTTAAAATTTGATACTTTTTTTTTGCTATTTGACACATATATTAAAAAGTTAATAATTAAATTCTTTTTCAAAATATATTTTGTTAGCAACAAATCTCAAACAGGTATTGTTATAAAAAAGTAAAATTTCTGTGGTATGCTACCTCTAAATGACACACTTTTATTTGTTTATAATGAAGTACTTTTCAGTATGTGATTTTTTAATTTGACTCATTTTAATGATCTTAAACAAGTTATAAGTAGATTTTTTAAATTTATAAGTGTTTAATGATATTGACGTTTTATGTTTCTCTAAAAACACATTTTTTTCTATAAATTCATGTTGATCAATGTATGATAGAGTGATTTTACTTTTACATTTATGATTTTAAATTTAATCTATGACTAACGGCTACATCTTTTAAATTTAAATTTCAATGAGATTCAATTGAATAACTAATTTTGTATTATGATTTTCAAGTTAGTGTATATGAATAACAAACAAAATATTTTTCATCATTCAAACACTATGCTATATACTTTCATGGCATTTAAAAGTAATATAACACAACATATATTCTCAATAATATGTGAGCTGATTGTTTCACTGTGATAATTTAATTGATTTATTATGTAATGTCTACGAATAATTTTTTAAAAATATAAAACTAAGATATTATTTTTATTTTAAATTGAAAGATAAATTAAAGAAATGGTCCTCCTTAATCAAGAAATTATCCATTAAATTGAAAAAAAAAAGATAGAGAGAAAATTTTTAGATGTTCCATTCTTGTGTTTTTTTATTAATTGTGGTTCTTCTACCTAATTTTATACTGTCAGCATATAAATAATTTTTTTATTTCTGCACAAAAAGCGGGCTTTGCATAGAATTTAAACCCAAAAAGTGTTCAGTTTAGTCATCTATATGTAAAATAATGATTGAGATAAACATAAAAATAATTTTACAAAAAAAAAAGGAACAAAAGTTTCCATGTTCTAACCCACTACATATCTGGTTGGTTCCTACTCATATAACTCATAAAAATTCTAAATCAGTCATGATATAATTATTAGTATATGCAAATATAATATTTTTTAAGAGAATGCAAAGTGTTATTAAAACTATAATGATATTCAAGTTGATTCAAAGTTAGTGATTTTTTTAGTTTTGCATTAGATTTGTTTCCAATTTTATTCATGAGAAGGACTTTGATTCATTTTTCTATATATTTTGTGCATTTTTTTGTATTTTTTATTAGTTTAAGTATAAACTAAATTCATTATAAAAGACTTGAAAAATGTTGAGTGAATATTGAGTTTTATTACTTACTTATTAATTTAACTCTTTGTGTTCTCGTAAACATCCATTTTTAATGTGATCAAACTTAGAAAATAAGGCTATCTACAGAAATACATTAAATGCTAAGATATTCTTTTAGTGTTTTGTTTTTTTTCTTTTTTTGCTAAATGACTTCTTTGGTTTTAATTTTTTTGTAGATTATGAAATTAAATTTTATATATAAAATAATTAAAATATTTTAAAAAAAGACGAAAAGTATAAATTTTATACCAATCAGTAAGTACATAATTTAATAAGATAGTATCTTTTGTTTAGCTTCCATTGGCATTACCTAATACCACATGACAATGGTATGAGTTTCCACATGAAATCTACTGGTGTATGTCTCACGTCTTGCAGCTTAACAACACCTAATACACAAATGTACAATGATTTTTCCACAATGCACTTACATATGTACATATTTGCTATCTAAGCAATAATTGATTGGACTAATAATTGATTGGACCAATTACTTGCTGGCTGTACAATGATGCAATGCATTATTCGAGACATCGATTAGCCCAGTTTACTTATCAATTGCACTAAGAAACTCGGAAGCTAAGCTCCAAGAAAATAGAAATTTTATTATTTTAAAAATTCAATTTAAGTTTGTACTTGTAAAAATTGTGAAAGACTTTTTAAAGGGATGTTGAGTTTGAATAGAGTTAAAGTAATCTACGTTTTTGTAGTTCCATTATAAAAGGTGTGAAAGACGTTTTATAGGAAGGTTGAGTTTGATTAGGACTTAATTAGTCTACTTTTTGTAGTTCTACTGAATATCCTTTTTTTAAAGGTAATCAATATTTAAATATTGATTTCTCTTTCTATGTTTTGGTTATTTATTTATTTTTTCTAAATGACTTTTTCTATTTTAATTTTGTTGAAGATTTTGAAATTTAAATTTATATAAAAATTAATTAAGAGTATTAAAGAATAAAATATAAATTTTTATACTAATATATAAGTATATATTTTTGTAGGATCTAATTTAAATTTGTACATATAAAAGATTTCAAGAACTTTAAAAGAGGTTGAGTTTGATTAGGATTTAATTAATCCCTTTTTCTAAATGACTTTTTTTGTTTTAATTTTGTTGTAGATTTTGAAATTTAAATTTATATACAAATTAATTAAAAGTATTAAAGAAGAAGATATAAATTTTTATACTAATAGATAAGTATATATGTTTGTAGGATCTAATTTAAAATTGTACTATTAAAAGGTTTGAAAGACTTTTAAAGAGGTTGAGTTTGATAAGGATTTAATTAATCTTTTTTGCTAAACAACTTTTTTTTTAATTTTGTTTTAGATTTTGAAATTTAAATTTATATACAAATTAATTAAAAGTATTAAAGAAGAAAATGTAATTTTTTATACTAACAAATAAGTATATATTTTTGTAGGATCTAATTCAAAATTTGTACTTACAAAAGGTTTGAAAGACTTTTAAAGAGTTTGAGTTTGATTAGAATTTAATTAATCCACTTTTTGTATTTCCATTAATATCCTTTTTTTTAATGTGACTATAACTTAAAAATAAGGGTACTTTAGGAAATACATTAATTGTTAAATCACTTAAGGTCCTACATGCTTTTATATATATATATATATATATATATATATATATATATATATATAGATATAGATATAGATATACATACACACACATACGTATATGTGCATATAGTAATAATACCTATTCCAACCAAACAAATGTATTGAAATGAAATTGTTCATTCCAAACCCAAAATCAATGATTCCGATTTTAATTCTAGGGTGCGAACCAAGCGCCCCTTAATGTAAAATAAAGAAATATCTTTAAGGATAATTTGTAAGTTATATGAGCATTAATAACTATACTACATTAATCTTTCTAAACCCATAACAGCCAGCGTTTCATGCCACCTGGCAACCACGTAACTTCGGACAAGAATAGCCATCTCCATCATAGAATTCAACTCAAACTCCTAACCCATGAAGCAACAGAAGTTGGCTGCACAAAAGCACAGCTTCTATCAATGGGGATCTCCCAACCCCGAACCTTCACTTTGGTTCCCATACAATCTCTAGGATTCAAATTCCACGAATTGACAAAAGCCCTTCAGTCGTAGTAACAGCCTTGTCCAGAAATCCTACCAATATCCACAATTCTGGGAGCAATTCCAATGCCTTGTGAAACATCTCCTGCAAGTTGCAATCTTCACCGATGTATTCTATCAGGCAATGCTGAATCGACTATGTAAAAATAACTTTGCACTCTCGTCAGCCTCTGAAATATCCCCACAAGAGATTGAAAACCCAAGTGCCATACTGACAGAAATTTCATCAAGTGACATAGCTGCTTCAAATGGAGGAAAAGAATGTACTGACAAGAATTGTCATGTTTCAAATGTTAAGACATAAACACGATTGCTATAAATGTTATTTCCTTGTTAATTTATATAATTACTTCCACATGTAAACATGCTTGAACTCTAACTAAAACGATTCTTGCTACATAGGTGGCTTCATCATTTGACTATCATTGGAAAATCAGTCATTACTTCATTAATTATGCAATTTTTAATCTATGTAATTTCAACGGAATTAGACGGTTATTGAGACTTTATTCTCATACTAATTTTAAGTTTTCCTTTTGAGGTTTACTATATAGTTTTTCACAAATCACTTTATTAAACCTCAAAAATTTTTAGGAGATTGTTATATAGATGAAGATAAAATTTGATATTATGTAATATAATCCCTTGCACGGCACGTGTTAAATGTTATAGTCTTTAAGAGATTAGACAAAATTTGATATTATGTAATACAGTCCCATGCATGGCAGATGTTAAATACTAGTAATTGAAGATTATACAAAGCTAACTTTATAAGTGTAAAAGATTGTAAGATATAAAGGATAAATCGAAATTATATTAAAGAAACGAGGAAGATAACAAGAGGATCTAGAGATGGCTTCTACCTTGAGGGGGTCGAGTAAAGGTTTTCTTGAAAACTAAAGAGCTTTCATCAAACATCCTAACTGGTTCGCGCACGAGGCGGGTTGGGCATCCCTGTTACATAACTTACGCATGGGGAAAATGGCTCTTCCCATAGTTGGGATCTGAGTGCCAATGATTTTAGTGCCAAGGTCATTGTGACTTGTAAAAAAGTATATCCCTAACTTTTAAAATTAATTAAATGATCTCTTGAAATGTGAATGTAACATGACAATTTTTTGTTGAGTGACATTGAATTTGACACTGAAGTCATGGCACTGAAGATTCCTAGTGATGATAAAGAAGTTATAACATATTGCGGCTAAACAAATGAAACCATCTTTTGGACGTTCTTAATAATAAAATGTTTTCAATTCTTTGTAATTTTCAGTTTTTATCTATGTTTCACCAAGACCATGGCATTTCTTTGCAGGAAATTTACCTCGTAAACAAACTTTAGATAACCTAGATATTTTTTATTCTACTTCCTTCCCAAGTCCCAACCCACCTTTGTCTTTTTGCTTTGCAATTACTAGAGATGCTAGAATACATTAATTTCACAAAAAACAAAGTTTGCAGCTGATCTTAAAATTCAAGAACTTGAACATCTGAGCATTTTATTGCGGGTTTAGTGGCTGAGTTTATTTCATAGATGTCCACAAGTTTTATGCAATGAAAATAGAATTTCACTTACATTGACCAGAAATAAGACATGAGCCCAAGACTATTTTTTATTCTCAAAACCTCCACCCTAGTATTTTTAGTTTTTACTATTAAACCTAGACCCCATAAGCAAGATGAACAACAGCGATTAGCACTCTTAAGCAAAAATTTCAAACCTAAATAAGAAAATCACCACAATGTACCAGAAACGATAAAGAAAACATAAAAATCACATTCATTCTTAAGGTTTTTATAAATAAATCCAAGATCCCAGTTGCTGTATCTTCAAAATCACATCAACTACCCCTGCCCATATACAAAGCTAAGCCGCCACTAATTTGCTTACAGCAAAATAAAAACATTTCAAGAGAGCAGTTTTCATCTCCAACTCTTTGGAGAATTGTTCAATATAAATATCTTTAAAACAATGCAGCAGACGTACAACAAGGTGAGGGTAGAACTCCTGTATCCAGCAAACTCGTTGGAACAACCCACCAGAGGAAGCTACAAGGGGAGACCATCAAACCACTATATTAGCCACATTGAAGCCCCAGATATTTATTTCATGCAAACTTTTATTGTTTCTTCTTCCCCCCAAACAGATCATTTGCAATATGACAGAGAATGTAATAAATAAGCTCATTTGAAATGTGACAGAGAATGTGAAGAATAAGCCTCTAATTCAGTTTGCAAACAAGGGAACGTGGTACTAGTAACATATGTCTTTAACAACTACGCCAAAAAACAAAGAAAGATTTTAAAAAATGAAGAAGAAAAAGAAAAAACTGAGAAACAGATATCAGTCGCAACAGCAACAATAAGAATTCTGACGCAACCTAAATATGAGATCTTATCTGCAACAATAAGAACCATGCCATTTTATCTACAAGTAGTAAACTGAAACTGAGAAGGAAATCACACATTATATTGTGCAAAATATGGTCATAAACTAAATAAAATGAGAGAATCCCTACAAAGCATTTGCTTTTTTATGAATTGTATCCAACATAATCAGAAATTGGTTATGGCCTGAAAGACATTGAATCTTCAAAAGAGCAAATTGATCCAATCTGTGTGACGTGTTCAGCAATACTAATAATCAAGGTAGATTTTTTGACTTTGTAACATCAAATAGCACTCTATGTTGATTCCATATCACAGTTTAGCTGTAATCAAGGTTTAAGATAGTCAGATTTTCATTCTTAGTTTGTGGTTCAAGTTGAATTTCAATTTTCATTATGTAATCTGACTTCATTTCGGGTCAATTATGTGCATGAATTGCTTTGTAGTTACTTTGATGACTAATGCAGATTAACTAGAATTGGTTTAGAGGGATGGGGCAGGTGGGGCAGGGACGTGTTGGTTAAGAGAGTGTCCATGTGATGTTTTTGGAGCCGAGATAGAGAACCATGCAGACTAGCAGAGATAAATAGCTGCTGAAAATGGGGGTTTGCTAAATGTGAGGGTGAATTGTCATGTCATTTTGATTTAGAAGACAACTGTAGAACAATGCGACTGCACAACCACTTATTACAAGTGTTAACTAAAAGTTTGTGGGCAGATAGTTTCCTATTCACTTTGCAGCAGAAATAAGCTCAGAACATTCTACTCTTACCTTAAAGTGGAACACAGTTGGAGCAGCTCAACCAACCATCGTTCGCTTCCTTCCCCTTTGTCGTACTGAAACAGGTTACAAATAAGAAAAAGCATATAAAAAACAATTAGATCCAAAGTGCCATATTACTTCCATAAATTTAAAAAGAAAAGGAAAATTAATACAACAGAGATTTGCACCTTGAGCTAGCTTATTCAAGGTTGAAGACCATTGCTTTGAGGACTTCTTATACGCAGCAAGAATTTGGTCCATCTATGCAAAAACAAGAATGAATTATTTCCAACTTCACATCTTGGTTACACGGACTAGGGGTAGTGGTATGTATCGGACTTGTCAAACTTTAAAAAGTAGAATACGGGGACATCTCTAGAGAATCGGACATGTGCATAAGAAACTCAATTTAGCGAATTTAAGAATAGTCAACAATTGTTTTACCAAACTAATTAAACAAACAATATACCAATGAATATTCAATAGCTACTAGCTAGTTGGTAACGTTTGAAGAACTTGATCTTGGAAGATAGAACAATCTGATCTTTGTCCTTTGGTGAACTGCTGAAACCAGATTTTCTTAAATTGTAACAAGAATTAGTTGAAACAATATTAGTACCGACTTACTAGGTTTTTGGTAACCTTGCAATGGCAATAGTTAGTGCCATTTACAATATTTTAAGACAAGATGGAACAAGAGCAACACCCCTTATAACCTAGTACCCAAATATTATAGTGATTCTTGGCTTCAAAGTAGAGATGGTATTTTTAGGTTGGCACCTTATGAAGATCAAGAAATCTCTAGAAATCAGATGAAGTGCTTTAAGAAATTATTCCCCAATCCAGAGGATCTTAAATGAGTCTTTCTAGAATATGGAGCATTTTCTAGGGGGACTGGTTATTTCAGTGATTTTCAGTCACAGATGCAAGCACGTATGAAGAGCCAATTTCATGGTGGGCAAAAATGGATCTATCAAAAAATTCTTGTTATTTTTGGAATTTAAATTGCTAGAGTAGCCAGTATCTTCATCTAGCTGTGAAAGAAATTGGAGTATATGCTCACTAATTCAAAATGTAATGAGAAACAAGTCGATAAGTAGTAGAGCTGCGGATCTAGTGTATGTGATGCAAACATTTGACCGTTATTGAGAAGGAAAAAAATGGTACAAAGAAGGATCTTCTAAAAATGGGGATGTATGTAAGTTAGCTTGAAATTTTCAAATCAAATTCAATCCGCTATTTTGTTTGCAGATATTAAAAAATAATCTTTTTTTTTTTTTTTTTAAATTTACGCATGAAGCTAATTTTGATATTCATGGAGAAGTGAACCAACTTGCTGATCCTGAAGTTGCTGAAAGATCAGTAGAAGACATGAACGGCTAATCAGTGATTCAAGTGTTCTGAATTGCAAATTATCACAAATACTTATTATTTTTTGTTTTCCTAGAAACTAGAACAAGAAGTTCTGTATTCAACATTTTTCCCCTATTAAGTATCGAATTGTGTCACCAAAAGGGCAAGAAGCTTGAAACTTCTAATTTGACATTGATACATTAGTGAAATAATGAACCAGTGGTTTCGGCTTTTCAACATTGTAACTTGTAAGATTATAGCTAAACCTCTGTTTTGTGTTGCATTCTTCAACTAAATCTTATTACAGCTTAAAGATTTCAGGGTTCAGCACCTCACCAAGAGACAAGGGTCGTGAACTAACTTGTTTTTGAATGTTCTATCCCTAGAGATCAAGCACGGCGGATCAACTGCATTTAACATGTTTCGGATCTACTTACTTTTGAAGTGCATTTAATGTTTTCATTTTCAAAATTACATTGGTATTAGCAAACAAAAAGCCCCCTTGTATTCAATATCCCTATGGGGTAAAAAAGCTTAAAAAAGAATCAACAAAAATGTGCATGTATTAACAATGAACGATACAAAAAATTCAAACATAACCACAAACTACTAACTATTGAATATTTGTTTGCGTAATGTTTGTTTGTTTATTTGATAAAACAATTGTTGACGACTACTGTTAAATTTACTAAACTGGGTGTCATATCCAAGTACCCATGTCCGAGTCTTTAAAGGCATCTTCATATCCAAGATTTTAGAGTTTGACGAATCCAACCTAGACACATACTTGTAGTCAATACCAGTACAAAGTTCGTGTAGCATTGGCAAACAATAAACATTCCCCGAAGACTATAAAAATGCTTACCACATTTCCACAAGAAGAGTGCATAGAGAGTAATGCTCGTTCAAGTACATATAGGTCAACTGCTTTGTCTTCTGGAAGAGTTGATGTGAAGCTAAGACCAAAGTCAATTAATACCTGCAATAAGAAAGTGAAATTCAAAATTTTAAAACGTTTTCCTACATGGGATCCCAATGAGGAACGTGAGTAAATATACATTCTTTTAGATATATAACTAAACGTCTGACAGGAGGAAACAAAAATTTTTTCAGATATATAACTAAATGTCTGTAAAGATGCGGAACAAAAACGACAACAGAAGGAGACCACCTACCAGCTGATTGGTGCCAACTTTAACTAACATGTTTGATGTTGTCAAATCACCATGAATGAGGCCACCATCATGCAGCTTTCCAATTGCATCACCAATCTGTGTTGCAATATCATCCAGCTTTTCTTCAATAATACCCTGTGCTCCAAAGCCAAGTAATATCTCTTTAACTGAGGGACCTTCAACATACTCAAAAGTTAGGGAATGCAGCACGGGGTCAACAGCATAAAGCACTGGAGTAGCAACACCAAGTCGTCTTGCTTTAGTCATGCACCTAGCCTCCTGCTCAAGCAATTAAACAACAAGAGTAAGGTAAGAAGCCATCTAAGCATCTGGGCTGCTAGAACGCAGCAGACCAGCACCATTCAGAAACACTCACCGCATTTAAGCGTTTTAGAGTGAGCTTTGAGTCCAGGGATGGATGCCTGTACTTCTTGGAGAACCGTTCTTTGATAACAGACCTCCTACCCACGAATTTTGACTCAAATACCCTCTGAGATAGGACAGATAGCATCAGAAGAATTAGAAAAAAATAAACAAAGTCAAGAGATACAGAAGTTTACGATAAATAAAGGGCTAATTAACTATTATTCCTTGCAGTATCACATAACTACATGAAGTTCAGTAGTAGTTTTTATAATAAACTGATGTGAGCAACAACATTCATATAAACATCTGAAAATTCCAGCATGTGATTTTTTTGAAACAAAATTTATTTTGAGAATTACGCCATAAATGTGCTTCTACATAGGCACTTCTCCCACTTGTGTTAACAAATCCACAAACAGACAACATGATCCTAAACCAGTCCTTGTAACGCTTTCCAAAATCAAATACTTCCTTTCCTTCCCATCACTTACGTCTACTCCTATGACCCCCTTATTTCTTCTCCCTATCCCCAGAACACACTCAAAGATCCAAACTCTCTTTACCCACCACCCAACTCGCTCTTTCTTCTCTTCCTTTCCATCTCTTTCTCCCCCCCCCCCCCCTCTTCTCTTCCCCTCCTCTTCGATCTATGGTGTACTCACCTCTGCACCAGCGGTCACCCCTTTCAGCCAACCTACACCACCCTTTTTCTACAAATTAACCCTCTCTTTCTCTAGTTCCCTAGAACAATTGACATCTATGCAACCAATTATCCACATTTGAAACCAAACAAATATAAGGGATTCATTAGCACTGACTCCTTATCCAATGTGCCGAAAATTGAGTTTGTAAAAGAAAAATCACTATTTGAAGGTACAATATAAGTGGACGACAATAAAAATCAATCCAACAATAAAACTAGTGATGCATTAGAATGGTAGTGTAAACAGCATTGCTGTGTCTGGAAACATGGAGTTCATATAAGATTAACAGAAAGCTTAGTTCAAAAGCCATTAATGGGTGACACAGAAGAAATGAGGAAGAGAGTAAGCAAAAGATAGCATAAATTTTGCTGCTGCAGGAATGGCAGCGGACATGAGGTAATACAATGGGTATCTGCAAACACCACACTTGCCACCGGGTTTGTGGAGTAACTTAGCTATTACTTATTGAATGACAAAAGGCACGTGCATGCGTGTAGGTTATCTAGGAGAGGTAGTGTTCAGGATGCCAATCTTGTGGCACTTGAATTCATTATGAAATAAAAGGAAAACCCCCACATTCATTCATTCATTTGACTTACTGCCTCTGCGCCTTGCTTGATCAAAACTAAGGAGCTTTGTTTTGCATCTGCATCAATCTCCATCATGAAGGATCCTATGGAATACAAGTTATATTGAAGTTTATGTTATATCTGCAATTACACGGAGAGAGTTACAACATAAGAAAAAATTTAACTTAAGAAAACATAAAATTCTCTTGACACAACACTTGATACTTAATTACACAAACTTTAATGAATCTCATCAGCTGAAATAGTAAATTCGTTTTAGTTAGAACGGGAAAAAATTTGTAAAACGTAATGAAAACATGGATCTCTTTTTAGTAACATAAAAACAGCACACTTGCCCCTTGTCAACTTAAATAACAAAGTTCACTTAAAAATCCATCCAAAATATATTTCACCTGCCGCATTTAAAATATATATAGAAATGAAATTCTAACATATAACTCAAATACATAAACCAACAGCTGATGCACGACCCATAAATGAAAGTATCAAGACTCCTGACTCTATGCAAATGCCACCAAACAAGTAACAAATACATCACTAAACACACACCAACGTCAGAGGACAACCACCCACAATGTAAGTAAACAAACTCCAATGTCATAGGACAACTTGTATACATGCTTAATGATAAACTAATACTTACATTGTGCCAACACCATCTTCATTTTGATTTAGCCTTTTTCATTTTCTTATCCATTTCATCTTATCCTTACACACCCATAAAAATCTGCAGTTTTTGTCTCAGCTAACTGATTTTGTTCACAGTCATGCTTAATGATAAACTAATACTTATACAGCGTCAACACCATCTTCATTCTCGTCTAGCCTTCTTCATTTGCTTATCCAGTACATCTTATTTTTACATATCTACAGAACTGCCCAGTTTTTGTTCTCAGTTTACTGATTTCATTTACAGTTGTTCTTAACGATAAACTAGAACTTATAATGTGCCAATACGATCTTCATTTTGGTCTAGCCTTCTTCATTTGCTTATCCATTGCATCTTATAGTTACATATATAGAGCTGCCCAGTTTTTGACTCAGCTTATCAATTTCTTTCACAGTCCTTTTTCTTTTTGTCTAGATGGTAGGAATATACAAAAGGCACAATTATCAATTAGCCACTGCAATTTGAGCATGCTACCTGTAAGTAATCGCCTTTATCTTAGTTTGCAATAGAAAAGTTCATAACTGAAGATGTAATGATGCCGGTAAATGTATTTCTGATAAGTCATGAAAAATAAACAATTTCATGCAACCAATACAGTCAATGAAAGCATATCGATAACCAGGGGAACACATTGCTTTTTTTCTTTAATTGCAGTAAGCTAATAAGAATTTATTATTCAACATAATAAAAAAAACTGATCACAAGAAATAGCAAACAAAAGCTTCCAATGTTGTCTCAATTTTAACAACTACAAGAAAATGCAACAATGTAGTCAATAGAAAATTTAAAATAGCAGATAGTCCACAGCATAACGGAATGCTTTAGCTAACCAAAGCCTGCTCTTTTAACTAAAAATCATTAAAACAACAAAATTACCACGTTCAGAACGTGTGACACAATTCCCAAAGTATAAAATAAATAAATAAATAAATAAATAAAAACTCAGAAATAAGCAATCTTGGCAGAATTTATAAACCTAAAATTTAAATAAAAAAAGTAATGCGGATTAATGACAATCCGGAACAAGAGTCAACTCAATCAATTTGCCAACCGAGAGTTATTAACAAAATGGCAAAATTGACAAAGGCTCGTTTAAAACCAAGTAGTGTCTAATGAAACTAACAGATCTTGAGATACAGAGACGAAAATTTATAAACTCGAAACCCACAGAACTACCATGAAAGTTGTAAGATCATAAGCAGAGACTATTTTCAGATTCTTACATTAGAACACACTGCAGCTCTAAATTGTCTCAGAAACAGATTTTGAGCCAACTTTAAGAATTTAACTACTTAAGTATCGCAAGAACTAATTCAAGATCTATACATGAACGGAAAGCCCTACAAGTCTAGTTGCATACGCAACAAAGGGCACTTGACTACATTCATGCACCAAATTATAGGCGTTTTACCAAAATCACACATGCCTGACTAAAAGCTCAGCACCTATGGGCTTGGAATGTTTCAGCTTGTTCCACAGCTGGAAATTCACAAGAATCAAATACTCACCTCTGTGTGTGCACTACAACGTCAGACCCCTAAAGTTCCTTAAAATTTCTACTTGAGAAAGATTCACCTTGCCTTAACTCCCTTTGATAAATGCTATATTTATTAGCCCAAGTCTTACGTTTTCTGCATTCTATAACATTCAGATATGGATTGAAACTACACTTCCTCCTACTATATAAACATACAATGAATTGTCGCTTAATTTTCATATATTATAAATCCAAACTTCCAATTACATGACAAATTCAAAACTTCAAAGACTTAAAAAACATGGGCTTTAAACTTTCTTCAATATCATAACATAAAAATGAAATAAAAAGGAAAAGAGAAAGGTAAAAAAAAAAGGTTAAAAAAAAAAAAAAAAAAGAGTTTGGCTGCAGAGACTTACTGGGCCAGCGAAAGTATCTCACTCTACAGCGATCTCAAACGCAGACGCTGTTCAGTAACGCCGCGTTGGAAACACGGGTTGTCAAATTTAAAAAAAAAATTTACCGGGTTGCCACAAACGTGCGCGCTCTTTAGATACAAAAAAAATTTTTGACACCCACAATGTGAAATTTTTTTTTTGGGCAAAATTTCAACAATTTGCCGAAATAATGGAAAAAAATTGTGGGCTCAATCGATTAAGACCATGATCAAGAAGCATTAACAGAATCAGGTCTTTTGACCTGCGGATGGATCCGAGAACTTGAAAAAAACTAAATTATTTCATAGTTTAAAAAACAATGGTTTGATATTTTTTGGCAAATTTGTTGAAATATTGCCCAAAAAAAAGAAAATTCGGCATTTGTGGGTGTTAGATAATTTTTTTTGGTATCTAAAGGTGCCGCGTTTGGGAAACGCGGTGTTGAATTTTTTTTTTTTAATTTGTCATGCGCCGCGTTTCCCAAACGCGGCGCATGAACAGTATCCGCGTTTGGAAAACGCAGCGGATACTGTTCACGTACTTTTTACTATTCACCTTTTTTTTTTTTTTTTAACAGAATAGGCAAGTGTTTAAGGTTTTTTGTATTATTGTTTAGGTAGATTTATAGGATTTAAGTAAAAGTAATCGAGGTAGTTCAATATTTGAATTGAAGAATTTTAGATTTAAAAATAATAAAGTAATAAATACCAAATTTTGATATACCACTTAAATTTTCTAATATCTTGTGAGCTGTTTTTTATTTTTCAGAATGTGAAATTTGGTTTTTAGAGAAAGTGTGCAAAAGTCTTCCGACAAAATTGTAATTTCAACAAGTAAACACATTTTTTGTCAAATTTTTATTTTTAAATTCATATTTATACCATCGTACAAATTTCTAAATTTTGAAATTTTTCTAGATTAATCACTATTTTTTTGGGTATTACGTCAGTCAAGGACAAAATAATCATTTCAATTTTTGAATACCTTTTTTTGGCTATTTTTGAATCCCAAACTCATATTTCATACTTTTACGTATATTCTAAATTTGTGATAATTTTTTGGATTCAAAAACTATTTTTTCTATGATGCATACGTACCTGAGGCAAAATCATTATTTTTTTTTGTACCTAAAAAATTATCACAAATATAAAATGTGCTTAAAATTATGAAATATGAATTTAAGATTCCAAAAAAAATTAAAAATAACTATTTTGCCCTTGAATTGACGTGGTATACAAAAAAATAGTAGTTCATCTAAAAAAATTACAAAATTTACAAATTTGTACAAGGGTATAAAATATGAATTTAAAAATCAAAAATTGACCAAAAATGTGTTTACATGCTGAAATTACAATTTTATCAGAAAACTTTTACACACTTTCTCTAAAAACTAGATTTCGCATTTGAAAAATAAAAAATTACCCACAAGATATTAGAAAATTTAGTGGTATATCAAAATTGGTATTTATAGCTTTATTATTTTTAAATCTAAAATTCTTCAATTCAAATATTGAACTATCTCAATTACTTTTACTTAAATCTTATAAATCTAGCTAAACAATAATACAAAAAACCTTAAACACTTACCTATTCTGTATAAAAAAATAAAATAAAATAAAAAAAAAGTGAACAGTAAAAAGTACGTGAACAGTATCCGCCGCGTTTCCCAAACGCGGATACTGTTAAACGCGGCGCTTGACAAATTAAAAAAAAAAAATCAGCACCGCATTTTCCAAACGTGGCGCCTTTAGATACCAAAAAAAATTTTCTGCCACCCACAAATGCCGAATTTTCTTTTTTTTGGGCAATATTTCAACAAATTTGCCTCATTTTTTGTGTGTATGTTTTAACCTCTTTTCTTTCCTCTTTTCTTCTTCTTTTCCTTCCTTTTTTTTTTTTTTCAAGTCATTAGGTTGACCCGTCAATTAGTTTCGGGTCGTGTTTGGGTTGTTATTTTCGGGTTGACGAGTCAAGTTTGGGTTGACGGGTTGACTATTATACTTAAGGGGTGTTTGTTAACACAACTTAATGCTAAAAATTAATAGATTAAGAGCTTTTTAAATTCAGTGTGTTTGATAACAAAATTTTTTTATCACTTAATACATTAAGTACTTATTTAATTTGTATACAAAATTTTAAGCGAAAATTTTTCACTTAATTTGTTGAATTTTGATACTCTTCCTCTCCTTTCATTGCGCACACACATACATACACTCATTCTCACACTCTCACCCATGCACACGCATATGCATACTCTTTCTCCTCTCTATCTCTCTCTCTCTCTCACACACACACCTCTACTTTCACACAAATACATATATTCTCTCTCCCTCTCTCTTTCTCACACACACACACACTCTTTCTCTCTCTCTCCTCCCACACAATTTCTCTTGCACACGCCTACACACTTTCTTGCACACACACACACACACACTTTCACATATACATTTTCTATCTCTCATATACACGTGCACATTCTTTTATTTTTCTCGTCTTGCATACTTACGTACATCTTTATATATACACATACTTTCTTTCTCACACATATTCTCATACATAAATACACTTATTCTCTCTTTCTCTCTCTCACATAAACAAACAATATCTTTCTTTCTCAAATACATTATTAATAAATTATTTTAAATTTTTAAGATAAAATAATTATATTTATGAGAGGAGATATTTAAATTCAGTGTATATATTCAATTAATTATCAAACAGGTAAAACTTTTTTAATTTAGCAACTTAATACTTTTAGCACTTAAATTTCAGATTTCAGACTTAGACTTCAGACTTCAGATTTTAGTTTTACCAAACGGCATCTTAGGTCTCAACCCGATCCGCCAACCTGACCCATTGCCACCCATAGTCTAGGCTAGTTTATTGATTTGACTAAGCAATATATATACACACACATATACATATATATACATACATACATATATATATATATATATTTGTGTGTGTATTTAGTGTTAGTGAACTTTTTAAACTTAAATTAATTCAAATATGAATCCTGTTTGAAGAATATAATAGTATTCAAATATGATTTGAAAATCGTAAAAACAATCTCAATAATTTTGAATACGATAGCTTTTGACTCCATCAAACTATAAAGTTATGAAAATTTTATAGTCATGAGAGTGAAGCCGAGTACATGAAACCAACTCCGTAGCTAAAATATTTTTGGCTGTTGGCTAGTTTGGATTGGTGGTAGGGCTCGACCCACTATGAAAACAAGCGAACCTTGCATGAACATGGGTTGGACAATTCAACCTGACGGTGAAGATTAGAGAAGTTGATTTGTCTCGTCATTAGGGATGCATGTTAATACCTTTCCTTAGAGATAAAGTAATTTTTTTTTTAATTTTTTTTCAAAATTAGCCTTCACAAAAATTGGAATAAGTCAAGAACAAATCAAATGCCTTTATGAAGATCTAATGAGTAGAATCCATGTCAAGGAGTTAACTCTATAATCTCAATTTTAGATTCTACTTGAACGGAAAAAGAAAAAAAAATAGTATGTAATTAAGAAATGAGCCAACTTATTTGTTTGATAAAATAATTGTATATTTATTGTATATTATAATTGTATAATATTGTTTAATTACTATGAAATACGCGAGCTATATCTACCTAGATAATAAAAGAACAACGATTTTACTGTAGCATCCTATCTACTTGACACGTGGCTCGCCCATGGCAAGCCTTTTGCTTTGCTTTTCTTCTTGCTTTTCCCTCCTGCCCGTTGTTTGTCTTCTTGTTTCTTTATTTTGTGAGCCTCTTCCTCTTGTTTTCTTTTTATTAGACTTTGCTGGCCTATTTTGACTTCCTATTGGGCTTGGCCTTTCTTCAGGCCTAGTTATTAGCAGCAATCCCATTTGTTAGCAGCAACACTTTGTATCCATCTGTCTTTTTTTTTTTTTAACGATTTCTTTTGCCAATTTTGGATTAATTGAATTGTTGGGCTGCCTTCTTATCTTTGTGTTGTTTGCATACCTTTGTCTCACAGCTTTCTTTTCTACCTTGGCTAACCTCCAGGCCTTTGATTTGAGCTTTATTAATCTGTTGCTTCAGTTTATTGTCAATTACCCTCCACCCATGTTAATTTTCTAATGAACCCAGTTTAACATCAAATTTATTTTTTATTTTGTCTTAACAAATTTTTAACAAAATCATCTCCCGTGAAGATTGATAGAACTCCGCCGTTTGTTATCCAGCTTTTTCAGTCTTGTTCCTTGCAGAAAATACTGCTATTGGACTTTTGATAATACTTCCTCCATCCTTAGCCTTGGATCTATAATTTTTTTCTCGAGATTAAGGATGAATTTGATGGGTTCTTTTATCTCATTTTTCAACTATATTTGCCATGTTCCAAAGCCTATTTGGTACTTATTCTTCCTCTGCCTTCTCTGCACTCCACTCTTTTGGTATGTTTTCTGTCCAATTTTATTTCTTTTTTAACTTATTTTTTTTTTCCTTTTCACGACATTAAAAAACCCACCTGTTCATGCTTCCATATATCCTTTGTTTGTGTAACGATCTTGTTATTTTTTTTGGGAGGGGATTAGTTTAGCCTATCAATTATTGACTATTAGTGTGTAGTCTAAATGGCAAAAAAAAAAAAAAGATTGTGCAATGGCTACCGTTGAATCTTCTCCATGTCGTTCAGGTTGTTCAACCTCAAAGCCGATATTGCCAAGTTTTGAAGATTGTCCAAAGCCCCTATGAATCGAGAAGGGGTTCAAGCTTCCCAGCATAAATTGGGATCTTATGAATCTTATGAGCATTTGATTCTTTGTTTTGAATCTAATAAAATAGAGCTTGAGGATTTTGAAATTTAAAAAATTATATCTGGATGATGTGCAAGGAGAATACATAGTGAAGGATTTTCAAGCAACAATACTCTTAAATGAGTACATGCATACACAAATGAGTAACTATGTACATTAGATTCGATATGTGGTTATGCTTAAGTAAATAGAAAATTATGTTTTGATTCCTTCAAATAGAAGTTCGATTTTATCCTTTAGGAATGGAGGACCTTTATTATGGGTGTAAATTTTAAAATCAAAATTTTATCTCATTTTCTATACGAGTTTAATGTTGCAATTAATTTGCATTTATATTTGTACTTGCTTTTTGGTTGCATCTTTGAGTTGATAGTGATTTTATCTATATATGACTTCTAAAGCCATTCTACCCACCCAATTTGTTATTAGCTGTCGTCTCTCATTTTACTTGTTCTATCATTCTTTTTTGTGGATTTTATGTTGATTTTCTGCCGGTGGATATGTGTGTTATTTGCTTTGGAGATAAATGAAATTTTTTTCATGTATATGTTTCCATTAGTTATAAGAATGATGTTAGATCTTGTTATTTCTATTTAGCTTCTTTATTCACTAATTATTTAATTGTACTATAATTACTTTATTTTCTAGAGAGCTTAGGTTAATTATATTTTTGAGTGGACCAAGGTTGTGCCTTGCACAGCCTTACCCTCCTAGTATTGCCTAATAAAATGAAAGGATGACCTACCCTACCATGTATTCTTTTTCCTCCATAAATCTTAATTCCGCGAAAAAATCAAACTTTTGAAAGACCAAAATTACATCACTCACTATAGTTGAATACTCATAAAGAAACAAACAAACAATATCGAACAACAATTTCTTGACTAACCTTCATAACAATGCAATCCGCCAATTCTCCAAATATGGTCATGTATTTCCTCAACCATTTTTTTTTTTTGGTGAAAAATTGGACAATATCTAGGGATAATAAGGTTTGCCATAATTACACTCACCTCCCCTCAGGTTTTAAAAATTACACTCACCTCCCCTCAGGTTTTAAAAATTACACTTACACCCCCTATGTTTATACTTTTTGTAACAATACAAGTTCATTTTGATAATATAACTCAAAAATACCAATTAAATCTCTTAAAATATCCTGAATTGCTTTTAAATTGGTCATCTCTTTCTTATTAATGTATTTGTTTGTAAAATTTTAATAGATAAAATAAATTTTATTTAGATTAGTTAGATAACTGAGTTTAAAAAAGTAATATTTGGTGACAAATTAAAAATTGATGTAAGAATATAAGTACTTTTGACATTCTCGTGACTAATTAATTAATTTTTTAAAGATTTATTTATCTTTTTAAAAGCAATTAAGCATATTTTAAAGTGTTTAAAATTAAACATAAATTTTAATTACTTTTTAAGCATAAGTTTTATTTTTGATGGAAACTAAGCTCTCGGATGCAAAGATGAAGAAGTGGATTGGATCTTCTATGTTTGGTTTTTGGGATTTGGTATCACCAATAGGCAAGTCAGGAGGTCTTTGTTTGGCTTGGACTTATTTTGTATCTGTAAATATCTTACTAAACTCCCAAAACCTCTTTTGTATAGAAATTATGGAAAGTAATGGTTTCTCCTGGTATCTGTTCCTGGTTTATGGACACCCTCTTTTAATGTATAGAAAAAATGTCTGGAAATCTATTTCAGATAATTTGTCTCTTCACACTACAAGAAAAATGATTATTAGTGACGACGATCTTCAGTGACAACAAAATGTTGTCACAGAATATCTATTTCAGTGACAACAAAGCTTCTTGTCACAATTGATATACATGGGGCGTGCTCATCATTGACAACAACAAAATGTTGTCACTCATTATTTCCCGGTAAAAGGCACCAAATTTCATTATTGACAAGTGCCGAAAGTCGTCACTAAATTGTTACACTTTAGTGACAACATTTTCGATGTTGTCACAGAAATTGGTCCATTGAAGTAGTGACAAAATATGTTGTCACTGAATCAATATGATTTTCTGACAATATTAATAAGTTGTCACTAATATATGTCCATTATGATAGTGACAATCAGAGTCGTCACTAAATGACTGCCATATTCCAACAACTACACCAAGTTGTCACTACTGTATATGTCCCGAGATAGTGACAACTTTTGTCGTCACTAAATACATAATCTATTTTGACAACTTCTAGATGTTGTCACTATCTCATTGTAAGGGTGACTAATTAGTGGCAACAATTGTTGTCACTAAATTTTCCCATATTTACAATGATACAGTGAAGGGTTCTAGTGACAACAATTGTTGTCACTAAATTTTCACATATTTACAATGAGATAGTGACAACTAATGTCGTCACTGAATGTTTACCCATATTTAAAAATTATACCCAGTGACAACTATTGTTGTCACTGAATGGCAATCATTTTCTGACAGCACTCCCAAGTCGTCACTACCTGTATTGAAAAAAAAAAAACTTAAGTTAAGCGGAAGTAAATTAGTCTTCAATGTCTCTGTCTCTGCTCTCCTCAGTATCTCCGCCCTCTCTCCAAAAATTTTCCCCAAAAATCAAACTCCCTCCTCTCCCTACCAGATTCCTCCCCCCTCTATTCCTCGGCCCTCCCTTCACAAATTTCCACCAAAAATCAAACTCTCTCCTCTTCCTATACCAGATTCCTCCCCTCCTCTGTTCCTCGACCCTCCTTCCCCTTTATGTCTTCCTCTCTCTTCCTTATTTCCTTCCAAATTCCACAACCTTTACCTCTTTATCTCTATTGTGAATCGGCAGAAAGGCTCTCAAGAGACAGCTCGCCACCAACCTCACCCTCTCTCGTTTTAGGTACCGACCCACCCCGCACCCTCTCATCAGTCTTTGTTGTTCTTTTCATTTTCCCGAGGGTTTGTAAATACATGTGGCTTCCTTTAATTGTTTCTTTTGGCCTCTTTCTTTTTCGTTCTCTTGGGATTTGGCTTGTGACATTTTATCGTTAGGGCTTCATGGTATGAATTTTTGGTTTTGATTAGGGAAAAATATTCAATGTGGGGATGATTGGCGTTCTTTGATTTGCATGTCGCCCTGTGCCCCAATTTAATTGCAGTGGATCTATGTTTCAGTTATGGGACATTTTGATGACAGAATTCTTGAACTTGCGTCTTTGCTTGTAATCTGCAATTATGCAATCAAATAATATTAATTCGTGTAATGTTCATTAATTTATTGTGTTCGTGAGAAAATATGATTGCAGGTTCCGGGGTTTTTTGAGTTCTTTTTTTTTTTAATTTGTTCTCATAATTGGAAGCTTTTGATTTTTTTTTCGATTTCTTGTGGTGGATGGATATTATTTTCTTCATTAATTATTTCTAATTTTGAGGTTCTTAGCTTTAGGGAAGGACGGCAACAGCAACAATGGTGATGTAATTTGTTGAATTTTTATTGTTTTTACATTGTCTAGACATTGCATGTAGATGGATGGTGACTGACGTCTAACAGCTGCCTTAGCTACAAGAT
This sequence comes from Mitragyna speciosa, assembly GCA_024721245.1. Lineage (NCBI taxonomy): Eukaryota > Viridiplantae > Streptophyta > Magnoliopsida > Gentianales > Rubiaceae > Mitragyna > Mitragyna speciosa. The sequence goes on along the minus strand of CM045565.1, from coordinate 13,686,344 downwards.
TTATTTTTGTTGGGAGACCTCAACTTTTTGTTTGCATCGGTGGGTCTGTAAGTTGTATGAATGGGGTCATGAAACTTTATATTTTTCTGTTATTCAACTTTTAGAGTAATTTGGTTAAGTAAACAATGCCAATTTCTTTTAGATTTATGCTTTAGGTTTTAAATTATTCTTCTATTCCTAATTTTATTTAATATTTTTTTACTAAATTTATTTTCTTTTAAATAAATTTTAAAGGCTGCAAGGAAGTCTACGCCGACCACCAGTGGAGTAAAAAATCCTCACGGTTATTTCCCTGAAACCATTGCTCTTTGGTAATTTTTTTCCTTAATGCATATAGTTAATTAATTTATGCAGTTATATATTTTTTCTTGTTCAAATATGCATAGCTTTCATGGAGATTTGTTTTTCTTGTTATTATAGCAAGCTGGTGCAACAAAAGTTAATTTACTGACCAATAGAAGCACCAGAGCTAGACCCCCATATGAAAGTGCAACGGCAATAGTGTCATTTCAACCCAAATTGAATTCAGCTAGATAGGTATTTAGAAACTTTTTGTAAAGTTCACCTGCATAGAAAACCATCAATTATTTTAAAGGAATACATATATGAGTGAATTAAGATAGATTACAAATTCAGATTGTTGCTGTGATGCTAGTTAGTATTCTTACAAATTTGATGGAATGCTGAATTTACTTTCTTGCTGTTAGTCCTCTACTCTTCTGTCCGTGGTTGAGTAGATTTATAAGTTTTTGTGTGATATATGTTTGAAATCTAAATGGAAAAATGATAGAGAGACTTTAGGTAGAAATGAAAATTTGAGAAGAATGATAATAGCAATAATGTTTTCCCGAAGTAAAAATGTCTACTAAATAACACCTTGTAAAGAAGGCAGAAATGGAGAGAACAATAAATGAACTAATCTCAAGTTTACCTGCAGTTGAGCAAGAAGTTTTGTTTTAGGCCTTTACTAAGAAAGCTAGCTACCCTAAACTTTTCAATTACTAGTGTCCTCGTAATTTTTCTTGCAATGTATGTATCGTCTATGGGACAAGTGTATCTAGTGTACTTGGAGCTTAGTGGTGCTGTTGTTCCCAGTTATTCCTTTCTGTGCTTTGTTCTTGTAGTTAGTGCCTAAACTTCTATTTTTACTTCTAGGGGTGAAGTAGCAGAGTTATGTTCTATTTTTCTGCATTTTTTGTGCTATTTATGAAGTTTAAAAGTGAAAAGTACACTTCCCCACTTATAAAAAGTGAGAAGTATACTTCCCAACTTAAATAAAGTCATGTACTTCTTTTGATCACTTCATATATGAATCCACAAGAATTTCATTACTATATACCACAACCATATTTTACACCTTTTGTAGCATTAGATTGGGAATAGAACATTTCTCATTTGTTACCATAAGATGATATTGAACTCGGTATTTTACAAAAAAACCATTCAAAAGTTCACTCTTTTAACCTTGCAAAGCCTGTAACTTTGTTTCTAGTGCTTTGTGGTTCATATTTATCATTTACAATCAAATAGGTAATAGGTTTACCCTCCCTTTTTGAAATATTGAGGAGAGGTTAAAATAGAGAACTTGTCAGTAGACTTGTAATCCCAGTGGAGTCAAGTTTCGATTATTTAGTACTGCATCTTAATTGTTTACCCTCTTTCTTCAACGGACACCATAATTGATTGCATATATATATATATATATATATAATACATATGTATGTATGTATAGGGTAGAGGCCATTGTTGATACACAAAATTTACAATTAAATATATATAATTAGATTTATCGTCTCCTTTGCATTTAGTCACTTTCCAATATAACTTCACATTTTTTAAAAACTTAACATTTAGGTACTATTTAACAGATACCTCATAGCAACCCTTAGACAAACATTGTTAATATTATATGCAACGATTTCTTTACCAACAATCTCACATTTTAAATTATTCACGAAGCTTTGTATAATGGAGATGTGTATGAGGCTTTGGATTATGGTATACTGTTCTTGGTCTAAGGTTGCTTTTGGCTACTATTGTTTGTTAAATCATACATGAACTGATTCCATCTGCAGAAATCTCAAAGTCACAAAATACATGAGCTGATTCCATCTGTAGAAGTCGCAAAGTCACGAACAAATGGATAAATTATGCAACACAATAGCTCACTAACGAAGATTGTCTAGCGAAACTTGGCCATTATAATTCACACATGTTACCTAGACATATTTTATACAAATTGATAACTCTCAAAGGGTAGACATCAATATAAAAAGTGTCATTAGTATTAAAAACCAGGTGGGTTTAACTTGGGAATAGGTGAGTAGACCAGATATGGAGAAAAAAAAAAGTAGTCAACTTTCTTTTACTTTCCGGCAGCCATAGAATATAATTGGATGACCTGAAAAATGTTTAGCATAACAGTTACTCTATGTAATCTTTAGTGCAGATCAATTATACAAAGAGAAATTAGGAAACTAAAATGTGACAATAACAATGAGATTTACATTCTTTAACACTTAATCTGTCAAATGTTTTTGAGCTACATAATTTGACATGCTAAGCAATGCAATTGAAATACCCTTGTGATGCATGTATTACACTGATTCTGGGAACAAAATGCACAGGTATACATATAACTATGAGTAAATTAATTATGGAACATAAAATATGAGATAGGGACATGGAGATGCTGCGTGTTGAGCATGATTAATGTGTGAGAGAGATGATGATGCAGTGTACGTGTGTGAGGAGCGAATTCAAACACGAATACAACAGGGAAGAATAATGAAAGTCTAGTTGTGGTAGTAGTATTATTCCTATTGGACAAAAGATGTGGAAAATCAACTAGAAAAATCTCCCTGTGTTTGTATTCTTGCATGGCTATTAGTAGACTAGCTGAAAGTAACTTGAAGTCGAAACATAAAAGCAAATCATTTTTTCTAATGGGAGCTGATGATGACCCGTTTATCATGCATAAATTATCCTTATGCATAAATTATCCTTACTATATAAAAGTGGGAGTTCGGGTTTTATCGTCTGGTTTCACATTTGAACTGGTTCTGGGGCAATTTGGTCATTTAAATTATTATTATTATTTGGCATTTTTGGCCTAGCTTTTACTGAACGATTCTCATTCACATTGTCTTCTCCACCCATCTCTGCATCATCCTCTTTTTACTGAACGATCCCATTCCTATTGTTTTCCTTGCCAATCCTCTCCTCCGTCGTCCTCCTTCTCTTCAATTCATTTTTTTTTGCCTTCCTTTACTTTTAAAAAAATTCTCAACTTACGGTAAAAAAAGGAAACAACAGAAGAACAATGAAGCAGGGTAAAAATAGCTCTAGAATTTTCCACCGTTGCCTCTACAATCGTCACCGAAAAAGCATTGCGAATTCTTTCTCCTCTTTTTCTTTTTTTTTTTAGCTTCAAATTTTGATTTTAGTTATTGTCACGTGTTATGACTTTGAGCTCCCACCTTTACCAAATTCGTTATTTTCTGCAATTTATTGTTGATTTAGTTTGTGATTCCGACATCATGACCAAATGGTTTGAGTTGAAAATTTTTGGGTTTGGCCATGTTTAATTCAAACATTGAACCTGTGACTTTATAAAAAGTTCACCCACTGTTGAAAATTCTTCATTCATTGAAAAGAAAACAGTTTTTTTTGAATTTTTTGGGTGGTCATGTGATAAAATAAATTTGTTTAAATGAATTTACACCCATTTTTCTAACTGGTAGGGCAAAATCTAGAGTATTTTGCTATTGGTTGTTATCATTCAGTTTGATATACATTCGGTAAAATTTTTAGTTGGATGCTCTTGAATTCATGTGGTGTTTCTAGGTCTATGTTAGATTTTGCTCATAAATAATATACTCAAAAGGTAAGTCTTTGGTATTTTCAGATATAATTATGGTTGATTGGATAATTAAAAGTTTTGAATCTTAATTCACACAACTTAATGAAGATTTCTGTCATGTTGATTTGTAGTTGTTGAATAATTGGTAATGATTTCTTTTATTAAGTCTTGTGCTCACGAGAAAATGATAATGATGAGTATATGTTGTTGATCATACATTGCTCGGTGGCATTTGTTTAAGTTTGAATTGCTAATTCTACTAACAAGCTTATTATTCTTAAAAGATTAGATCTAACTGACATTTTGGTAAACTTGCCCCACAAGCTCTTGTTTCTTTCATGTCAATGTGATTTTGTTTGTTCTTATTTTCTTTCATAGGTATACATTTTTGGCTTGATACATTGAGAAAGTAGAGGTTAAAAATCATTAAACTTGATTTGTCTACACTAAAACTATCCTTTACCATTCACATATAAGTCGAGTCCATTCCATATATTCTGCAAGCACCCCAATTCCATTGAAAAATCAGGACAAACATAATTTGGTAGCATATCATACGCTATAACTGCAGATGAATCTATCTACGGCATTGGTCATCATAATAAGAGTCAATCAAACATAATGAAAATATTTGATTTTGATCAGAACAAAACCAACAAATCTTCTTGGTTGATTTTGATTGGTCCTGTGGAATGGAAATCTGCAAATGTGACTTTACATCTACATCTATAGATGATTATGTAGACCTTTCATCTAACACTTGACTTTGTAAGATAAAATTAAGCAACCTTTTTGGAGGAGCTTTAGGTTCTTGAACTGTGTTTGCATAAGTTCTCTTAGTGTTTCCTTAACCAAGGGAGTTGTGGATTGGTCAATCTTTTTTCTTCTTACGTAGTTCTCGTACTTTTTAACATGTTCTCAAGATCAGGAGGCACCAAAGTCTTCATAAACTCACCAAATAACAGGTTCAATATTTTTAATATCTGTTCTGGGAGGTTGTTCCTAAAAGACATACATGTTTCACTAGAAGTCTAGATCCATCTCAAAACATACCTCATCATTAAGTGTCATTCAATATTGGTTAATTACTGTGCACTAGACATGCTTATTTGCATATACCAACTACAATAACGAACATATTACTCTACAAACCAAGTTTATACCTTGCATGGAGTCAGCATTAAAAACTGTTAAAGGTCATTTACAAGCCTATGATAGTTTACTCCCAACACAAGATGACAATTGCTAAATATGAGATATGCTTGTCACTATTATTGTTAACAATTAGTGAATTAAGAAGCTATCATAATAAATATAATCCTACGAATACAAAGTGGGTTATATTTTATTAGAACAACTAGCTTTTCTTTGGAGAATTCTCCTAAATAACGAAGCTATGCCACTCAAATGTTAAGTTACTTACAAAGCTACATTATAATTAGACATACAGATAAACCTTCAGATAAACTTTGATATAAACTATTAAGTGCTATTGAGTTTTCTCTTGTCAACTTGATTTTAGGTAGATTGAATTTGTACTTACGGCATTTGCCGAAGATGAATTTTCTTCCTTTTACACGTGTCTATAAAGATTGTCTTTATTTTTTTAATTTTGCAACGACTTTTTTACCTGATGCTGTCAACAATCTCACGTTATGCTGCTGTATATTTTTTTTTCAAGCTTTTTACATAGAAACAGAGTTATGCCTTTAAGATTCCCTCTATTGTTTTGCTTGTAGATTGATGTCACATTTGCAAATATATTTTTCTGGTTCTTTGCTTTGACCATCTTTTCACGTTGTTTTGTTGAACTAGTGCCTTGATATTCCCATTTGATTATGCAAATTTAACAATTGATACAACTTTGGTTGGATGATAAACTGATTGAATGGCCTTCTTACACAGTCTGATTTAGTCCAATTGTGCTTACATTGTAATGATTGTACTCTTTTCAGAAATGATAGTTTATGTTCTTCTTTAATCTAAATTGTTGCAATCAAGCATTTTGTTTCAAAATTTTCTTGTATAATTACAAGGCTTTTTCATAATTAGCATTTTGTTGCGAAGTACCTTTTATACTACTTCCTTCTCAACTATTTGATACTTAAATTCACAATGTGAACCAGTAATTTTTGCATAATCGCTTTTGTACTGTCTGCTATGCAGGAACACAATACCACTACCAAATGTCAATGTGTTTCACTGTTTCATTCTTTTATCTTTGTGAATGTATTTCTTCATTTTCAATTCAGTTGATCAGCCTATGTTCCTATTAGGGCATCCTCACGCATTGCGTGAGGCCTCAAACTAGTTATTATATAAAAGCACATATTTACATTATTATCTCTTTACTTTTACATAGTTTTTGGATATAATTAACAGTTCTCAATTTTACTGATACTTGGAGCTCTCTTGTATTCGTCCTCATTGAACACGTTTTAACAAACTTAACCAAATTATAAACAGGAGATAAGTACTAGAAGAGACAAAGTTGGGTAATAAAGTTGCATTAACTAAAGAAGGAACCTAGTTCTTAAACTATTAAATTGAGATCTTTCTAAGGAGAAGGTGCAATCAATTATTATTGATACATATTTAAAGCTTTCTGTTTAGTTTTACGTGTAAATTCCATTCTATCCTAATGGTTTGGTGGGATCAATGTCAATTCTCAAGGTAAGAGACTGATGGAAATTACTGATGATGGAAACATAGGATAAGTAGATTAAGATTGAAAATATTAAATTTAAGAGCTGGAAAAAAAGAAAGAAAAGAAGACCTCTACCACTTCACATTATGCACAAGAGTAAGTTATGGAGATCATCTACATCAAATGTGCAACAAAAAGGGCTAATCTCATAGGAACGACATGTATCCTTTTAAGCAATGTCGTTGTTGCAGGTTGGTGCATCAAACACGTGTAGGCTCTGGATCTGGCTTGGGACGAAAAAGAACAATTCAATTGCATCTATTTGTTGAAATCGAGGTTGGTGCTTGGTAATTGAGATTTATTTTGAAGTCAATCATACAGTCAATTTTGGTTTTATTTGTGAAGTGGGCCTCCAATGGCGTAGTCATGGTTATGGACATGTCTGAATCAACCATGTGTTTTTAATTTTTGGTTCCAAGTAATTTGGCTGTTAAAATTCTAAATAACAATATATGTATTCCCGTACCTAAGTCTACGTAACATAGCCTAAATATACTGGTTGCATTTTCAGAAACATTTGGAAACATTCTGGAAACATTCTTTACTTAATTCATAAATGTTAAAACTGTATCAAGAAAAAAGTTCTTACAAAGAAGTTTCTTAGATTTTGACATGACAAGCTTTTGCATTTGTTGTGAACTTAATGCATGCGTTTCGTTATGCTTTTGTTAGTAGGTGAAATTTTGTTCAATATTGCCTGTACATTGTGTGCATTTTTAGACCAATTATACGCCTTTGCATGTGATTCTAATGAGTTTAATAATCAGTGAGGTTGTATTACATAAGGATGTTTTTCGCTGGAATTTAGTTAGTATGTTTTGGGAGCTGGTTCTCATAGTAATGGCCAATAGTATCATTGCACATCAGACTGTTCTTTTGTTAGCCTAATGAAGTAGTCCTTGATATTCTAACTAGACATATCACTATAAGTGGGCAGACCCTAAATAAAAAATCAGGCAATAGACAATTTTTTATCAATAAAATTATTGATATTTACGAGTTCCACCATTATGGGCAGCTCTTAGAACTTCAATTTGTTTACAGTAGTTTTATTTTTCAAGTATATCCACCCTTATAGCTAGTGTTGCATTTCATTTCAAGACCTAACAGAGAACTTCTAAGAGAAATGCTGAGTTTGAGATTCCTTGGCATGTGCACGTGTTTATGCCTTCATACTTCACCACCCACCTTCAAAATCAATAAAGAAGCTGTCTTGTTCAATTTCCTCAATACATGAGAAAATACATTTTCTTTGCTTGCTTTATGTTTTACTAGTCATCCTCTGTCTGCTTGCACGATCAAGACTTTTGACTTACCACTGATATGTAGTCCAGTGAGATGTGCTTCTGCACAATATTATGTTCTATGCAGGTTCTTGGACGGGATTTATGAAATAACATGAGTTCAGTAGAATATCATCATTCTAAATTATTCTCAGTACTTGATTGACTTTTGGCTTTTGCAAATGAGATGTTCTTTGTACTACAAAAAATGTAGTACACATTTTTTTGTTAGGCACACCACTTCTCCACCAACAATGTCAATAAACTAGTTCTTGGTAAATATAAAGTACAAATATAGTTATCATTATGCTTTTATCTTGCACATTGCTAAATTTGGAGGTAAGATTCTGAGTAATGTGCAATGCTTGAATTTACATCTCATGGTGATAAAGGTTCTCTATACAATTAAAACAGATTTGGGGAAAAAATCAACTTAAATTCATTAATGGAATTCCAGTAGAGATTACTTAGCTAAAGTATACACAATTTCCACTATACAATACTAATCTAAAACCACCTAATCTTAGTAAACATCCTGCCACAACAAAATGTTGGCAATATCCAATTGAGCCACCAGATGCCGTAGCAGTACAAAGAAGCTCTGCAGTCTACGAAATTACTACTATAGCTAACCTTACATTCAATAATCCCCAACCAAAAAAAAAAAAAAAGGATCCTGGGAAAAAGTTTGGACAAGTGGTATTCTGTGATCAAATTACTTTGGTCACATTGAATGCTGACCATCTGGTTTCTCTTTTGTGAATTTTTATTTGTCCTTGTGCCCATAAGATGCTGTTGGTGACTTTTTGGGATTAAGTGCTTTGTAGTGTATTCTCATTTTTGCTAAGCTAAACAATTAAAGTCTGTATTTATTAGTTAGTTTTTTTTTAATTTTTCTTTTTCTCTTGGATTGCTGGACAAGTTTTCGAAAAACATTGATAGAGGTTAATTCTCAAGAGGAATATCAACATTGGCCTGACATTGTTTTCAACCTATTATATTTTTTTATTTTTTCTTATTTTTTTCTTGTGCCCCTTAAATAGTTTTGAATCTATAACGTCTCATTTTGAATTTTGTTGTTAAGCAGTGACATAAAGGCTCTATAGCTCGAAGCAGTGACATTAATGCCCAAGGTTGGTGGAGATGACAGTTTCGCTTGACAGGAAGATGGTTCAATAGTTGGTTGACAACAAAGGACATATAAAATTACCTTTTATCTCTTACTTTGGTGCTTTTGTGAAGATTGGGTTTTTGAAATGTATAAATAGACTTAATGTTATTTCGTAATGTAACAGAGCATTTGGGCAGATTTTTGTATGTTAAATGATTTTTGTACAGTTTTGAATATGATTTTGGGAAATAGAAAGGATGGTTATTTTACAAACATTTGTTATTGTTTATATTGTGATTAACTTAAGATTTAATGAAATAATTGTAATAGGATTATGGGTTTCGATTATATATATATATAGATTTTTGTTAGGTGCAAAAATAATAATACAATGACAATTAAATGTTGTCATTGAATGCAATATTCACAGTGACAACGTCATATTGTCATTGAATATAATTCAAAGCAAATGCATCAATGGCGATTTATTGTTGTCACTAAACAAATACATGAGTGAAGATAAAGTTTTGTCATTGAATATTAATATCATAAACATTAGTGACGATATAACATTGTCATTGAATAGATAAGGTTTCAGTGACGACCTTGGTCGTCACTAAAGAGTTTATGAGTGACAACAAGTCCTTGCTATTAAATATTGAATGGTCAATTAATTAAAGTATTAGTGACAACATAGGTTGTCATTGAATAGTTAAAGTAACAGTGACGACCAATGTCGTTACTGATAAATACCCAATATAGTGACAAAATAAGTTATCATTGAATACTTAATGTAACAGTGACGACTAATGTCGTCACTGATAAGTACTTATAAAGTGACAACAACAATTGCAATTTCTTTGACAAGAAAAAAAGTCGTCACAATTGCACAAGTCATTAGTGACAACAAATGTCGTCATTAAAAGTTATATATTCAGTGACGACTTTAGTTTTGACACTGTTCATATTTAGTGACAAGCCTTTAGTGACGACCCAGCGACGACTTTTTTCTTGTCGATAAAATGTATTAGTGACGACTTTGTAATTTTCAGTGACGACTTTTGTCGTCACTGTTGATGATTTTTCTTGTAGTGTCATCCCGAGCCAGCAATTATTGCAGGGGATTTTAACCAAGTTCTTAACTTACATGACAAATTTTCTATGAACTCCTTTAAAATCCCTGGTTCGTAAGACTTTCAAAATTTTATCAATCTTTTGGGATTGAAAGAAGTATCTAATTTGGAAAATTGGTTCACTTGGTCAAACAATCGAAAAAATTCAGATGTTTTCTATGAAAGATTGGATTGGGCTTTTGCAAATCAGATGTGGTTAGATTCATTTCCAAAGTCAAAACTTAGGAATTCGCCGATCATGCGATCTGATCATGGACCTATTCTTATTGATACGCACTTGAAGCTTATTGGGTTTTGGATCGCTCCCGCAGAGATATAATACTCAAAGTTTGGAATAATACCCAGGTAAAACCCAATACCTCCCAGGACATTATGGAATTGCTTAATATTTTAATGGCTCATTTATCAAATTGGAATTCAAAGTCTTTTGGAAGGTTAGAAGAAAGAATTAAGACTTCAAGTAAGCATCTGGAATTTATACAACAATCTTTAGATATCCCCCAATTTAAGCAATTGGACAGAATGTTAAGAGAACATTTAGATTTTTTGTTGCAATGTCAAGATGACTATTGGAAGCAGAGACCTAGGGTAACATGGATTAAGGATTGAGAACGGAATACTTCGTTTTTTCACTCATGGGCTTCTAAAAATCAAGCTTCCAACTATATTACTTATTTGGAAATAGAAGATGATACTTGGTTATCAGAGCAAGAGGACATTCTAAGCTATGCTTTGCATTACTTCTAAGATCTTTATAATTAGGAACTCTCTTCTACGAACATGTCAGATATATCCTTAGCAGACTTTGTGGACCTCCTAGAAGTTAAATTAATAAGAACTCAGCAACTTCATTTAGATCAGCCTTTCTCAAAATCAGATGTTAAAGAAGCTCTCTTCTCAAAGGGTAAATGGAAATCTCCAGGTCCGGATGGTTTTCCAACTGGGTTTTATCAAATTTATTGGGACATCGTAGGGCCTTCTATTTGTAAGGTTGTTCTTGATTGTCTTAATCTCAACCTTCCTCTAAATGATCTAAATTTGACCAAGATCGTTCTTATTCCTAAAACCAATAACCCAACTAAACTCTCACACTTTCGACCGATTAGTCTGTGTAATGTGATTTACAAGATTATTACAAAAGTATTAGCCAATAGATTGAAGCCTATGATCTCGGATCTTATTGGGCCCTATCAAAATGCTTTTGTGTCTAATAGATCTATTTATGATAATATTCTAATTACGCATGAGATTATGGAATTTATTTGGAAAAGGAAACAGGGCAAGAAAGGCTATGTTGTAATCAAACTGGACATGAACAAAGCTTTTGACAGAGTATCTTGGACTTTTCTTATCAAGGTGTTACAAAAGATGGGTTTCTCGGATAAATGGCTTTCTCTGATTTCTGATTGTATTTCATCAGCCACCTTATCTATCTCAATTAATGGATTTTTAACTATATGCTTTGCGATGAAAAGAGGGCTTCGGCAGGGATGTCCACTCTCACCTTACCTATTTATTATTTGTCAACAAGCCTTATCATCAGTTATCCTAAAGAAGACTTCACTTAATCTTTTTAAAGGAGTTTCGATGTCAAGGGGCGGAACTGAAATTTCTCATCTCATGTTTGCCGATGACTGCTTTCTGTTTATGGAATGCTTCTTACGGAATCAGCTCCTAATTTATCAAAAACCATTTCAGATTATGAAGTTCTATCTGGGCAAAAAGTCAATTATTTGAAATCTTCTATACTTTTCAGTCTCAAATGTTCCAGATTCTCTCAAAGAAGATATTTCTAATTCTATGGGACTTCGAATGAGCGATAATATTGGTTGCTATCTGGGATTAGATTTGGATTTCTCTCCTTCCCAAAAGGACCTTATTAAAAATATTAAAAGCAAGAATTCTCAAGAAAATCTCCAGATATAAGAACTCCTCTCTATCTACAATGGGTCGAAGTCTCTCTTGCAAAGCATGCATTATCTATGATGTCCCAATATACTCTTTGTGTTTTCGAATTACCTCAAATGGCCGCCAAAGATATTGATAGATGCATTGCAAAGTTCATATGGATGGGCGATAAAGAGGGCAAAGGTATACATTGGAAATCTTGGAATTCCTTATGTGTTTCAAAATTCTTCAGAGGGCTTGGATTACATTTGAGTTCAGCTTCAAATCTTTTCAGGTAAAATTTCTTGGAAGATTATTGCGGAGCCAGAATCTTTGATAAGTAAATTTTTCATTTCAAAATATTGTTCAAGGATGAACTTTTTGGATATCAAAGCCACAAGTAATTCCTCGTGGGGATGGAAGAGTATTCTTTGGGGTAGGGACCTTCTTAAACAAGGGTTGAAATGGAGATTTGGAGGTGGGAAGAATATCAACATTTCAGATGAATGGATCCCAGATTGTCCTAACCTACTTAAATTTAATCCTACTCTGTCTTCCTACCTCCATCTCAATGTAAGTGATCTTTATGATAATTCTAGAAAATGGAGAATGCCTTTATTATCTGCTTTATTTCCCCCCTTGTAGTTGCTTCTATCTCTAAGATGCACATTCCTATAAATTCTCAAGAGGATATTCGAATTTGGTCTTTTAGAATCAAATGGACTCTACTCTGTCAAATCAGCTTATAACTTTGCTCTGAAAATTCAATGTCTAGAGAACCCAAGGACAAGTTCATCTTTTTCGTCTAATAAGCCCATTCCCATCTTTAAAAGGCTCTGGTTGTTAAATATCCCTTCCAAATTTCAGTTCTTCTTTTGGAGGCTTCTACATAATATTTGTCCTACAATGTACTTTTTGTTCCGTAGAGGCATCATTGATATACCAATTTGTCTATGTTGTAGTTTGGAAAAGGAAACAATAGAACATCTGTTTTTTGAATGCGAAATGTCCAAAATTACCTAGCTGATTTCTACTTTGGGACTGGATTTTGATAAAGGAAATAAAGCACCTTTTCACATCTGGGCTGATAAATGGTTTTAAGAGGTCTTGGATTTAGATATCATCATCCAATCGATAATTATCTTATAGTACATTTGGATTGAAAGGAATAATATAGTTTGGAATCATTCTGACTTTAATTCGTCTAATATTATATTTCAAGCAGATGCAACTTATATGGATATCTTGAAAGTAAGGCGAAGGAATGAGAATTTATTACAAGACCTCATCTTAATTGCTCCAATGGCTACAAGAGGATGAACACAAACTCCGAAATGATGTACTTCTTTGATGTACTCATAAGCTGTTATATACCAACTCCAAAGTCTCCTACAACACCAGGGGTATTTATGTTTCAATTGGATGGCTATTATAATGTTCATACCAATAAGTCTGCAGTTGGTATTGTTTGTTCGAACTATGAAGCTAACCATCAGTTCAAGCTCTCATATCAAGTATTTGCCAATTCACCTTTACATTGTGAAACTATTGCATGTCTTCAAACAATCCTATCGGCTTTAAATAGAGGATTTCAAAATATCATCATGGAGACACACTGTCTACAACTTATACAATGCCTGCGTGCTCCTCAATCTATTCCTACGTATCTATAGACTCTTATGACGGATATTCTTGTATTAGTCTCTTACTTCTCTTCTTGTATTATTATTAAAGTTGATGGATCCAAAGTATAGCAGTCTTATAACCTTTCTGTGTGGCTTTAACTGCTTCGTAGTTTACCTTCGTTTTAATATTAATATAATATTTTGCATCAAAAAAAAAAAAGTTATTCAAGACGGGCCTCCGGAAAACTTTTGAAAAATATGTATAACCAGGACAAATTGAAAATTTCCTAAAAAATAAAAACCTGCATGCTCGTTAAACCCTAAACCCACTAAATCTCTGCATCCGCCACGCCACCGTGCACCACCCGTCGCCACCGTCTAACCTGGTGAATACGTTCAGGTTTGCATTCTTCAATTATCGATTAATTCATCCTAATTTGTCTTTCGCATTTACTACACTGAGCTGATTGAAAAACTCTTTCTCCTCATCCTCTTTTTGCTGTTTTAAATTTTATAAGTTCTTCTTCTTCTTCTTCTTCTGTTTTTTGTTTTTATTTTTATGTTTTTCCATGGCCAATTGACTGTGTGATAGTATTTGATTTCTACTTAACTCTGATATTTTGTTAGACATTCTAGTTTTCAGGGATATTGTGAGTAAATCCCTCTCTGTCTGTCTACCGCTTTCCTCCTCCTCTGATTTCTGGGGTCAGTTTTCTCTCTATTTTCCCTCAGCTTCTCCTCCTTCCTCTCTCTCTACGCTCTTCTTCTCTTTTCCTCTCATCTGTGTTGAATTTTTCTTTGTACAGTGTGCACCTTTGCTTGTATTTCTTTTGACTTTCCTCTTTGTTCTTTTACCTTTTCCCGTCTTTTGATTAGAGTTAATAATCTGTGTAGTGTAGATGTCTGGTTTAGTTAAGAAAGATCTTTTCGAATTCTTTTAGCCCTAATGGTTGCTTCATGTATTTACCTTTTTATTTTGCTCTAATTAGTTTTTATCTGTGATTTTTTTTTCTCTTTGGCAGAGAATCTATCTATCTATCTGACTACCGAAACTTACAAGGTATGTCCTCTATTCTTTTCAGGATTGGAGGTACGTGATTTTTCCACTGCCTATACACCCTTCTAAATAAAGTGAACTTCTTTATTCTGAATTTCTGATTTTGATTCAGTTAAGTATTTACTAAGTTTACTGCTTAAAGTTATAATCTTTGCAAAGTAGAATGCATATCTCTATTTTTTTAATACTATTATTAACTACCAATGTTGTAAAATTTAGTCCTATGGTGATTTTATCTGCTTGTATTTCATGATTCTGGTTGGGTATCTTCCTTATTTGTAGCTCAGTTGCTTCTTTTTTCTTCTTTAATGCATCTTTATCATCCTCGACTTCTTCCTTAAAAAACATTCACACGTAGTTGCTGTAAAGACTACAGGGAGTGTCTTCTGTTATGAGGTATATTTTTTATATATTATTTTGAATACTTAGATGTATTACTTAATGTGTCCAGATCTGTATTACTTACTGTTGAATATGTGTGAGTATGTGTATAGATTAAATTGGATTGAATTTAGGAACGGGTATTTTTCCCCAAAAAAAAAAAAAAAAAAAAAAAAATAGAATCAGCCATTGCTCTTTGGAGTATAAACTCTTAACTCCTTTCACTGCAGGTTCCCTAGTTTTTCTGCATTCACTAATCTGATTTGTCTATTCTGATTTGTCTATGTTTCCCAGATCTTCACAGCCTTCTCCCTCCTTCTCTAATTTAGTTAGATTGTTTTATTTTTTAAGTTTATCATTTTTTTCTTATTTATTAATACTCAGCTTCCTCCCTTCCCCCACTGCTTCTCTCTAGGCATATAAAATTTTGGTATCTGCTTCAAGTAATGGGAAAAAAGATTAAATTTTTTCGACTCAAACAGCATCGTTGTTGATCTTTATGAAAATGGTCGATTTCTTTTGCTTGTTATGATTTAAATTTTATGGTTTGTATTGTGGATTCATTGTTTTGTTCATTAGTGCTTGATTTCTTTGATGAGTTTTTGTCTAAATCTGTCTTCTTTTTTAAGGTGACTATGCTTTTATTTTATTGTATCTTTTGGGAGTCGGGAGTGAGTTGGGTTGTTACAGAAAAGGTGAGTTGAAGGGGAAAAGATTTTGGGCTAATAACACTGCTATTGGTTTGTGAAGTCAACTGAACTGAGGTTGGATTTGTAGTTGTTGGTATCAGAACAGCTTTTCATTTTCAACCCTTTTGCTTCACTACTTAATTGAATCTAATTAGTATCTTGTTTCCTATCCAACAAGAGAAACTTTGTATTAGATAAAAAGAAAGCATTATTTTACTGGTTGGTTGAACTGGTTTGAGACAGTTTTGCTTCCCGGATGTTGTATAGATTCGGCACATAGTTCATTAATAAATCATTACTAAGACCTTTATTATACATGAATTTAGTATGCGAAATATTAATGATTCATTTGCTCAAAGCCAAAGGTTTTGGAGTCATTCAAATCTTATATATATGTGCTGACTGATATTTTTGTCAACCTGTATGCTAATCTCAAGACGATGACTATTTTCGGAATCTATGGGTAGGAATGTGCAAGATGCTTCAGAACACTATATTAAGTGATCATACAACAAGAAGTATTATTTGTTTGTAATTTATTACACGTAAATAGATTGAAGCTTGCTCTGGTTATTGGTCCTGTTACGAGGAAGACCTTTTCTTTAGTAGTTTGAATGTTATTGGTAAACGCAATAAATGAATTCGTTCTTTCAAGTATGTGGCTTTACTCGGTGGGAATTGGGAGTAATGTGGTATCTGTTTGAATCTGATAATGTTTGGATTTGTCCTTCTTGATGATGTATGGTACTAGCATCTGGTGTCCTGCTCTTGGCACAGCAGAATTGCATTGTTTTTTAAGTTTGTTATTATTAGGGTTAAAAATCGATTAAAACCACGATTTTGGCGAGAGGGACCAAAAGGTGAGGTGATCTCTGTCCCAAATTGAGGTTGATACCTATGAGTTTGGAGAGGTGTTTGCCGTTTGCGACTAAATTGTCAAATTTTTTCCCCCCTCTTGGGATTTTAGAGCATTAGGAGTTAAGACCCTGGCATCCAAAAAAACAAAAAAAGAATAAAACAAACGGTAATGACGATATATTTTGGGTTACAAGACTTTCAAGTGCCATAATTATTTAACGGTGTACTTTGAGTTACATTTATTAGTACCATAATTTGAACTTGACTGTAAAACTCTCATAAATTTATGTAGTTTGATGGAGTCAAAAGCCATCCCATTTAAAAATTATTTTGATTGTTCAAATGTTTTTCAAATCATACTTCGATTTGATTATATTCTTCAAACAGGATTTAAATAAACTTTTATTATATCGAACTTGAGTAATTTGATATGTGAATTATACTTCTTCCATATTTATTGAGTGGTATTCAATTTGAGTTTAAAAAATTAATTTATACTGAAAGTATTTGGACAATGTATCTGAAAAATGGTTTTGGAAAAAATTCACAGCCAAATATAGCTTAAGTTGTTTGATCGAGTCTTTTATGAATAAAGAAGCTCCTTGGTGGTTACCAAAGTTATGTGTAATAATTTGACAATAAGGATATTTGACTTGGCAATGTCCTATTCTTTTTTTCTTTATTAAGGTTTTGCACATATAACTAATTAATGTTTTTCCACATGTTAATTTTTTTCACCTAATTGCCCCACCATCTTATATTTTATACTAAAAATGTAACATAAATTGCATAACTTTGGCAGATATTTGATATTGGACTACATCCTGGGATTTTCCTATGGGATGGAAAGAAAAGATTGATAATTGTACTAATATACTGGGGAATAATCAGATAGAAGATGTCCGTTGGCTTTGTTCCTTATCTGAATCAGAACTTGTAAGTGTTTTTTTGTCCCTTTTTCTGTTATTTTCATTTGTCGCAAATTAAATCATAATAGATATGTGTATGAATTAGCATCCTTGTTAATCTTGTTGTCATTATTCAAACCTTCGTATCGGTTATAATATATCATCATTGGTAGGATATGTTGATCGTATTAAAATCACTGGTCATGCGACGAGCAAAAAAAATTGGCCATGCATCTTTGGCCAAGGAATTTGACCTGAAAGTGCTCCGGCGCCTGAGTATGTATTTTTTGTCCAATCCCTCAATTTTGCCCTGCATTTTTTCATCCTCGTTTTGTGTTATGGAGTGAATCATAATTTCTTTTTATATCAAGTCGAAGTTTTGCAAGTTCTGTTGAAAAAAGAAGTTATTTGTATTGAAGATGATCTTGCAAGGCTGTTTCCTTCATTTCACCCTGGTTGCAATAAATTTTTTTTTTGGGCTATTATAACTTTTTAAATTTACTTGTAAATGCAAAGGTTCAACTTGTACTATGTACATTACTCTCTTTCTGAACCATGTTGATTTTCTTTATGTTGAATTTTATGTAATCTACTTATTAAGTAGCCCATCACCATCCTTGTAGGTAATTGGATAGCCTTACAAGACTAAGATTGAAGAGTTTTCTATGTTTAAGTGTTAAAAAAAATTATTTAACTAAGTGTAAGCGACGGAATCTGAAAGATTAGTTGAGATATTTTTGTTCTTCGGTCTTACAAAAGCATGAAAATTGACCCCTCTATATGTAATTTGATTGCTCTTATGGAGTGACCATATATATATATATTTTGGAATCATGTATATTATAGTTGCGTCTCCAACTCCTAGATCTTTTACTTGGTGCGTTATACACACAGATCTTTTTGACAAACTCAAAAACTACTGAGCTTGATTAAAAAACGGGTATTTTGCTGCTTGCTTTCAGTTTGATGTGATGATGTGTTAAGACTCCATTTATCTCCTAATTTTAAATTGTAAGATATGAACCTTCATTTTTGGACAATATTTGTTGTTAGAACATTTTGGATGATGCTTTGCAATGTCGATGTGCATGACAATGCTTGAAGTTTTTCTTTCTCATTATTTTTGTGAGTCTGCCGTTCAAGTATAAGGGTCTAGGTCGCCATTTGTTAAGTTGATGGGCTTGGGCATTTTTGGTGCTTAGTATTACTATCAATTTTGTGGAAATTTTATTTTCATGAACTTGAATGATGATTGCACATTTTGCATGCATCACTCAATATCTGTTGCATAGGTTTCACAATGATGGAGCATCTTAAGGAACAACTTAAGGACTTATCAGCTGGCCTAGACTCTGCAGATACTTCCAAGCCTTTACAAGAAAGTAATTTATTAAGACATGATGTCAATGACAATTTCTCCTCAATGAGCTCTGAAGAATTGTGGGAATACATTTGTCCTGAGAAGAGAAAGAGAATAATGGAAATGTATGTATAAACTGCATTATTATCCTGGTTGTTTTCTCGTTATTTGCTTGTAATTGCTGTGGATATTACTGGTTTAAAATTCTTTTATTGTTTTAACGTGTATTTATTTTGCTTGTGAAGTAAAATTTATTGTGAAAGCACTTATAGGATTGAGAAAATTCATATTGGTGACTTTCATTCTATCATCAAATAAAACATAAAGGTCATGTGACACTTTGATACAACTATCACCTAATTAAACAGAAAGATTGGTGATGCTAAAGTCTCTTGTGCATTGTCATAGCAAATGATGATCATGTTGTTACCTTTTAGGTTGCCTGGAGTTAAACTGAAATTTCTTATTAATCACATCAGACCTTTATGACTTATTGCTGAATTATTGTTTAAGCTAAATATTTGCTCATATTGAACATAAGAAACTTGTTCTTTGTGGAAATTTTTGAAATTAAAAGTGGTGGGTTGCTTTTTCTCTTCTTATTTTGTATACAGTCTTCAATTAAGAACCAATATACTATTGTTGGGTTGACACTAGTCCCAGTTTACAGCTATCTATGAGTCTCTTAGCTTAATTCTTGGCAAGCATTTTGGAATTAGTTATAATTGCTTTACTGCTGATTTGCTCCAAGAATGGCAGTTTATAGATGACTGGTTCAATGCCGAAGAACTTTTCTCCTTCTCCTTATTTCCTGAATTCTGTGAAAACAATTGAGATTTCTACTCATAGAGTGAGCCATTCCTTGTCGGTGCAAAAAATCTGAACTTCGAATAGAATTTTAGCTTCTAGGCTGATGAACTCTTTGAAAAAACAGAGAATTTTTGTTATGTACTAAAAATTCAAAAGAATGGGTAATACAGGAACTTGATTTGCTGCTGATCTTACTAGTTATAATATTTTTACTACCAACTTCCTGCAACAAGATGCAAGCATGTATCTTCTCTCTGTCAACCTCTCTCTCTCTCTCTCTCTCTCACACACACACACACACACACACACAGAGAGACAAACAGAGAGACGGATGTACACATTTGCCCGGTCTCCAAACAGTCGTAGGCGATTCTAGTTCAACTTTTATGATATCCTGTAATTTGATGCTAGCCAAGAAATTTGTTTGTCTATAAATTTCCATTATAAGGGTCGCATTTTATATGCTAACTTCTAAGTTAACTATGAAGGGAATATATTCTTACTTGTTTTGAAGGATAATTGATGTTTCTATATTAGATTCATATGTTTGTTCTAATATGGTACACTTTTTAAGTCCTTCAAGACTATATTACACAAGTCACTTTTTTACTTGTATAGGTTTTCTGAGGACACTGCCAACTTAAAGAGGTATAGACCTACGAAGAAAGGGTCGTCACAGCAGAGCTGAGTCTTTATTCTGTGATAAAGTTCTTTAGTTGATGCTTTGATACCTGACAAAGAGTTCTACACTTTTTTTTTAGGTTTCTTTTGCATATATATGCAATTTTTGTAGTTTGTCCCCTACTTTTTAGGTTATGATGCATGCTTTCTTAATACTCGCCAAGAAATTCCCACATGTTTGTTTATGTAGTAAAGGGAAGTAGATGCGAGAATTGAGAGCAGCATGGTGCAAGTTTTAATTATGAATCTGATTTTGTATTAATTCATTATGAGCAGTTAACCTGCAGCGAATTTTGCACATGTATATATGAATGTTTGGATTGTGCTCAGAACTGAAGCTCCTAATATCCTTCAATTGGTCTGCTGCTCAACATCTCGTCTGTCAAATGGTAACTTTTAAAAGTGATTGCTTCCTGCTGTTAGCTTCGGAAATTTGGGAGTGTGCAAATTGGAGTTTGGAAACTAAATCAATTAAAATTTGGTTGTCATGTAGTACAATTGAAAAGCTCAATTGCCTTGTGCATTAGATGGATCTAATATTTGAATATACTGTCCATGTAACTTCTATCAAAGGGCCAGCATACCAAGCGAAGCTCTTGATCGATAGGTCTTTATTTTTTCGTTCATGTGTAAATTGATGTGTCGATGGTTATGTTATATTGGTACTGTGATAGTTTTTGGTTCAAAAGCCTGCCAGCAAAATTGCCTGCAAATTCAAAGATAAAAGGGTGAGCGAGAATTCGTTTTGCTAACTCAACCAAATGGAAAATGAAAACAAAGAGTTAAAGAGCAAATGTATGACTTGTTGCTTTTGTTAGAATCAATTTTCGTGATGCCAGTTCTAATTAATCTTTGGTGGAAACTATATGAAATTGGGAGCAGAACTACCAGTGGGAGCAGTATAAGTCGAAGCAAATTATGATACTGTCCAAGTTCCCTCTTCTTATCTTCCAGGCAGATCCCTCTAGTTCCCAACCTCGCTTTGGACCAAGGTCCATAGCCACTTCTATATTAGTCTACACCAGGGAAATGAGTAAGCAATCTTTGCACATCCTGTTGACATAAGAACTCCGCAAGTGGGCTCTTTGGTATCAGTTTTTGAGAGAAGCAAAATCCTCTTTCATGCCAGAAGTGAATGGCCAAATGCAAGTGCAAAGACAAAAAGGTAGAAACAGAAAAACAGAATGCATATCAGATGATTTAAAAGAGAAGCATCTTAAGTCTATCTTACTTTTTTGTGATCCAAAGAAACCAAAGCATAGGTATCTACCAAAATGATGACATTCTTGGAAAACCTCAATTCTTTAGATTTTTAAATATATCAGAATCTACCGTAATTTGTTGGTCTTCCATTCTTTCAGCAACAGGTGAATCACTAAAGAAACAAGCAACAAACTAGAGAAGTCACATGCATCCAAATTCTTTACCAAAATAACTAGTATCGAATATGAAGTAAATGGTAGGAATAGTATATTCTGCCTATATTGCCAGAAAATGTAGAGTAACATGCTAGGTAATGTATAAAAGAAGAAAGGCAGCATAAACAATGGATTTATATCTGAGATCTTTCCTACAGTCCAGTACAATAATTCTTTCAGTAACATCCAATATTTTACAGTAAGTGAAAAATGTTTAAGAAATAACATTAGGGACAGGAGGAAAAATTGTTATCACACATCTAAAAGAATCAGGTTGGATCAAAGAAGCAGCACCATTTTAATGTGGCAATGTTTCAAAAGAATGGAATTGTGTATTTGACTAAAGTGAAATAATTGATCATCAGGCTATTTCTGTGAGCTACATTAAAAATTTAAAAGTTAAGATCTTACACTGCAGTCATGAATCAGGCATCATTGCTCAACCTCCTCAAAGAATTCATAAACTACCGAAACATGAAATTTCACCTTTTGTTTTCCACTAGTGCAGAAGCAGGGGGAGGGGGCTTGTGAGGTTTGTTGTTAAAAACTTCTGCAGTACAACTTAGATGATGTCAGAAGTAATATATCAGCATTACAAGAATACAATTTTCATTGCAGAAACAAAGCACAAATATTGACTAAAATATAGACTCACCTATACAAATTCATGGCACAAGAAAAGTCACCAAGGAATCCAGTGAAATACGTGAACCAAGCAGCCAACAGAGTGCCCAATTCAAAGACAAAAACAGACAGTCAATATATGCATCTAACGGAAAGTAAATTTCTTTCCATCAACCTGGATAAAGAAATGATCATGTAAAATAATTGTATGTAAATTAAAGACTAAAATGCTATTATCCATTGCCATTCTCACATCTCCATCTGCATACCAGGCATCAAGGATAAACCGTCTCTAGAGCTGTGACAGATATTACCACCAATCAGTAAGCAATATGTGCTTATGGCTAGCTCTAGTCCAAGCCAAGATGTTAAAGCTGTGCCAGCTATGACATGATTGCATCAATTCACTAGGAAAATCCAACATGTACCATGACCTGCCTAATGAAACCTGGACCAAAACAAACTAAACAAGTAGTTGGATCGTCCTTGGGAACAAAAGATGCACCTAGCAAATTCAGAAAAGGAAGAACAACATCGAATGCTGATTAATTATAAAAGGTCAGCCATCACTGGAAACACCATATGCAGCACGCAGACTGGCTTTCTCAAGAAAAAAAGGCTGTTACACACAGATATATATCTGCCAACTTCACAATTAAGCAAAAGAATATATTGAGAAGGAGGGAGCCCCAAAACACTTGTTTATTTCTCTCTAACTACGAGTCAATCATCTAAATTCAGCTAGAGTCAATGAGATTGGTAGATTCCCAATGGCTTTCACCTCTCTCATTTTTTATAAAATCCTACGAATCATGTGTATAATACAACATCAATCTACCCACTGTCTTCCTCAACTAATAGGGGCTACTCGGCTGAGTCAAAAGCTTCTTTTACTACTGAATGAAAAATAGGCTGTTGATTTACTAAACCATTTTTTACATGGTTATGCATTAAAGAAGTTAAATCCTTTTCTGAAACATCTTCACTGGATTTGCATGAGAGGGATTCTGTTTCAACAGGAGTAATTGATTCTGCAGGAGATTCGTCCAAATTGACTGCATCCTTTTGCAACAAATTATCCCCATTTGACGCGATCAATTCATCGGGATGCCTGCCAGGAAAACTTCTGAATTTCTTCTGCTTTCTGTACAGAACTAGGAGGTAACTGTCCATTTTCGACATCTGACATAAGCATCTCATTTGAAACAAGAGTGGTCCCCAATGTTTCTCTCTCATCATGATCATCAACCAAAGACAATTTTTTTGATTCTTCATACGATTCAAAATCCTGTTCTACAGATGCTTCCCTTGAGAAAGGAGGAACACCTAGTTTCTTCATGAACACTGTCTATCCCTTCATTATTTTTCAAGTCAACCAAATTAACTAGTTTCTTCATGAACACTGTCTATCCCTTCATTATTGTTCAAGTCAACCAAATTAGCCCCCTCAATTCTTGTTATACGCAAATGGAGGCAGCTAGGAGGGATTTTGTTAAGGCACTTGTGGCACTTAAATCCAATAAGTCTGCCAATTTGTTCTATCTTAAGATCCAAAGCATCTCCATGAAACCAATCTGCAGAATGTTTTAGACAGTGTAAGAGAAAATATTATGAGAAATACAAAGAAGAGTAATGTAGTATAATCAAGGTCAAATACAGGCAAAAATATATCAGGTGCCTGAATATCCAAAAGATTTTGTTCTTTCTCTTCCAAAATTTGATGTTGATAATTCTTTACAAGTTGCATATAAACGAAGCCTAATTCAGAATGCAAGACAGGAGTACAACTGTTTGAAGATTTCAGAAACTGTTAGATTTTTGGAGTTCCTTGTTGCTTCATTTATTAATCCAATGTGTCGTATCTTATTTTAATCTATTGATAATAATATTTTGTAGTACCAGAAAGTAGAGTTTGTAGGAGTATTTAGATCAATCCAACAGCTGCCTCTTATATTAGTCAATCCTACTTGAATTCCTGCAATTTTGTTCTTTCAGCCTTTAGCATTTAGCATTCTTTTTCTGTTGGCCATTAAGTTTATTTAGCCTTCAAGAATTCTTGGCCTTTAAGTCTTGTGTTCTATACATATGCATCAGTTTTAAAAGCTTTAGTAGATATGAAATCAAATCATGTTTTTGTTCAGATTATGTTGTGATTATAAAACAAGGGAACCTCCCCTTAGGTGGTTAATCCTAGGGTCTAGGTGGATAGAATTTCTTGCTTATCCAGTTGCTCCCTTTGCTTCCTCCTAAATTCCTACTTCTACACTCATATTCTCATATTTTCAGAGCTAAAGGTTCTGAAGATATCATTCTGACTCCACAAAACTCTCAACTAAAATTCTGAAATCAGAACTAAACCCCACTTGCTCCCTGGTGCTGCATCAATGCCCAATTTTTTAAAGTTAAAATTCAGATTGTACTGCAAACTGTGGCGCTTCGTTCTCTCTCTGTAAAAGGTTTCCGTTACCAAGTAGATATTAACAAACACAACAAGGAAAGAAAAATGAACACGGAACATTGAAGCTGACTAATTCTTCTTTAAGACATTTCCTTTAGAACTCCATAATTGATTTCAAGACCAATTGACAACCACATTGTAGAAAACATACACGAAAGACTAATCAATATATACAATAAATTGATGATATATTTACCTCCACAAAGTTCGCAAGCAATATAATTGAGCATAGGAGAAAACTCCTGTGATACAGGAGAATTGGAAATTGAAGAAAACGACGTCGTCAAACTTATGAAACGAGCAACCAAAACGCAGTCGTTTGGATTAGTAGTGATCAGCTCAGTTGAAGGCCAACTATAAGGACAGATGGCAGTAGCTCATTGGGTAGAGAAACAGTTAGGGTAGTTGGTTTGTTAAAGAGTCAGTTATCGTATAACTGACTCTAAAGTAGCTGCATAAAAGAGGAAAAGGGTAAAGGGGAAAGAGGGTTCGGTGGGTAAAATTTTGATTGTAATCTTCTTTCTTCAGCTTTTCATTCATTAATTCAATTCTTGATTGAATTTTCCATTATTCCACGATTACTGTTCTGTTCTTTATCAGTATTCCTGGGTTTTGGAAGGATTTTTCTGCCTTCCATATCATACTGCTCACAGCAAAGACTGCATCTAGGGTTGTCTACCATGTCTGTTGACTCCCCGCAAAGCACAAGCAGTTTTTTACTTTTATAGTGTAGTAACCTTCCATCATTTGGCTTTTCAGACAGATGCAGACCATTAAGCCAAAATTGGATAGCACTGCGTTCTCTTCTTTTGCCAAGAGCTTTTCAATTGTTTCTTTGATGCACCATTTTTTTTTTATTTTTTTTGCTTCCCCCTCTTGTGTGCTCTGATCTTCTTATTTTGCAGCGAAACACACTTGGCTTTTCTAGGAGATCGCCGCAGAGGTACAGCGACAGGTCCTTTTTGTTCTTTCCAAATTGTCTCAACTGTCTGTCTCTGCCAGATGTTCTCTTTAGTTTTGTTGCAATGGCTTCAGCTGTTTTGATGCATTCTTACTCTTTTTTGACTCTAGCTTTTCCTTCTTGGCATCAGTTTTCACATGCTTCCCTTCCTGGCATTTGTGACAGGTATATGTGCACTCAGAAGTAATGGCTCCAGCAGACTTCTTCACATGCCTTTTATGGAAGAAACCTGAAATCATTACAAACAAAAAACTAAATAATTTTGAACAAATCTCTTCACATATTACATCTGCAGGTTAAAAAATAAAAAGAGAAGAAAAGTATGACTTTATTTTGAGAAAAAATCCAAGTTGAACCCATAAAGCCAGTAGTATTGAGCTTTATCATAACCAAAAACTGGAAAGTAAAATCTTTGCAGCCTCGCATTAAGAAACAGTTAACTAGATCATAAATAAATTATTTATCTCCCAGGAAACAAAACAACACTTAGGTTGGAAAGGACATTGGTCCAAAATTTTACACTTTCAAAGTGCACCATAAATACATTTTCTTCCATGAAGAAAAACTTTGTCAGTGAAGATCATAGGTCAATACAAAGAAATGAAAACAACTTCAATATCAGGGTGGAGGTTGGAAAGGGAAGGTAAAGTATTGGCAGATACCATTTGTAAGAAAAATCCAGTTTCATTAAAGAAAAGTCTGACATTTTGAGCCAAGAGAAGATTATAGGTCAACACTCAGGAATGTAAACAAATAACAATCCCAGGGATGGAGGTCGGACAGGTAAGGGAAAAAGAGGTAAATAAATTTACTAAAAATTCAATTTCTCTAAACATAGACTTCCTCTTTTTCTTTAACCTAGTATACCAGTATACCATTAAACATCACTGCCGTTAGTCAGATGTAAAATAATTTAATACAGGTGTAAAGCAGGTTGAACAATGTTGAGAGTAACATTTCTCGTTCTTGGAAGGGTACATTTTAATGACGAGTAAACTGAAGCAATAACTCGATTCCATAATTCAATGATAAGATCTAAAGGTTATCCTTCAAAACTAAAGGAGAAAGGAATATATTAGCTCAGCAGAACTAATTCAACAAATGGAAAAGGGAACTCGCGGAAAGAGCTTAAAAGATTAATAAGAGCAAAAATGCTGATATATCTTTCATTATGAATGCCCGGAAACGACTTGTGAAGGATTTCAATCAGCAATTGGCAATAAAATAGTTCTACAAATCTTTTAAACCATCTCCCATTAACACACTCTAATTCTACTTCCCACAAGTTTATTATAATATATAACCTGAAGAGGGCTGTGCAGGAGTGATTTGACTTACAATGAGATAGAAAGGATAGTGATACTGTGATTGTAGTTTCATGCATAATACCAGAAAATAAGCTTAAAGCCAAAGAATGCATACAATTAAGATGGAAAAATAGGAAATCTATGTTTAAACTTACAACTGCTCCATGTATATGGTAACATGGGCCGTCTCAAACCAAAACTAACCTTCAGATTAACCGGTGAACTGTGAACTTCAGAGACAAACCAGAACGGAAATTACAGTTCAACATAGAAATTCAACATGAGGCCATGAGAAGACTCAGCATTAGAAATCAAGCCCGTGATCAAAATGATGAAACCTGCCACTCTGCTAGAAGCCTTCGAGGTAGCCATACTGCAGGAACAATCCCTGGAAGTATTTGGAAAATGTAAAAAGGGGCGAGTCGAACCCTCAAGTCAAAAAGGACCATCTGGGAGCTATAGCAGGACGGAAGGGTTCAAGAACAAAAATGTTGTTGTGCCAGAAAACAAAAGGGAAGTCGGTGGGATGAGGGAAGGAAAGAAAATCACACCCTAAGAAATACAGTTTAGAAGGAACAATAACCTGTGTTTCAAGTGTGGTGAAAAGTATCATCCTGGTCACCAGTGCAAATTCAGGAATCTGCATTTCATAGTGGCTGAAGAGGAAAAAGATGGGGAGTTTCACGATTCCATAGGGGAACAAGACGAACTTAACAGGTAATCCTGTACCAACTTTTGAAGTTTCACTTTATGCCTCGACAAATTGTTTGACTAGGAAGACCTTTGCATTAGAATGAAAA
Source organism: Mitragyna speciosa (assembly GCA_024721245.1). Lineage (NCBI taxonomy): Eukaryota > Viridiplantae > Streptophyta > Magnoliopsida > Gentianales > Rubiaceae > Mitragyna > Mitragyna speciosa. The sequence goes on along the minus strand of CM045565.1, from coordinate 13,658,424 downwards.
ATTAAAGAGGACAAGATAGCCATTTTGGTGGATACTGGGAGTTCTCATAGGTTCATTCACGAAAATGTAGTTAAGAAGTTAAATCTGGGATCTATGCAAACCTTTCCCTTTTCAGCAATCATTGCTGATAGGAATACAGTAATTAGTACTGATATATGTACTGAGGTAAAGTGGTACATACAGGGGTATGATTTTAATTACCACCTAAGAATGTTGAAAATAGGTGGATGGGATATGATTTTAGGGGTTGATTGGATGTTTAACTACAGTCCTATCATGTTTGATTTCAAATAACTCCAAATTAGACTGTCAGAAATGGTCAGAAAAAGGTACTGGAAGGAAATGTGAGACAACCTACGTTGAAATTAACGAGAAGAAACGAGATTAAGGGAGTGTTAAAGAAAATGATGCAAGAAAAAAAGAAGATCTATGCTACTATTAATATATGTGTGAATAAGGAAGATATGGACCCCAAAATATCACTGCTGCTGCAATAATTCTCTGAAATGTTCTCTACCCTTAGCAGTTTATCACCTGTGAGACCTCAATACCATACCATTCCTCTTAAACCTGATGCACAACCCTTCAAAATAAAGCCTTATAGATATCCTCACTCCCAAAAAGCAGAAATTGAGTCACAGGTTATTGAAATGCTCAACAATAGTCTTATTTAGCCTAGCACTAGCCCCTTTTCATCTCCTGTTATTCTAGTAAAAAAAAAGATAACACATGGAGATTTTGTATAGAATATAGACATCTAAATGACCTCACTGTGAAAGATAGTTACCCCATTCCTAATATAGATGAGCTAATAGATGAACTCTTTGGTTCTCAAGTATATTCCAAGATTGATTTAAGATCTAGATACCACCAAATTAGAGTCCAACCCACTAATAGATATAAAACAGCCTTCGAGACACCGAAAACTCCCTTTGTTACATTTTATGTGTCATAGTCAACTAAACACATAGTTTAAGAAAATTAAACTTTGATTGTGACAAATAGTAATTTCCAGTTAGTTATTACAATGTTATCAAAAACTGGTTCATCGTATTACACATTTTTACGATTAATTTTTTACTGTATTCACAAATCATTAAATAATTGTTTAAAAAATATTACCTTTTTGTTTTTGATTCAGGTCAAAATTAAAAATTTGGTCATTGAGTAACTAATTCAAACGATAGTAAATAGAATTCAAAGTTCAAACAATAAATTAGATACCATATAAATGATTAATGAGTTTTGAGTTTAAGACAAAAAATTTTAGATACATACTTTCAAATATTTAAAATACACACAGCATTAATAGCTAAAAATGGTACAAGATGCGGCATATTTTCCAAAATAAGAAAAGAAAATGATTAGATGACCATGTTAAATTTTGCATCAGAATTTTACATGTTAGAAAACCCTTTTGTAATTTTTTCCCCCTAAAATATTATTCAATTAGACAAGGATTCAAAAAATGATAAATAAACATTTTTAGATAATTGTACCGTATACTGGTAACCTTAATATTCTCTACCGTTTGGAAGAGAATGTCAAAAGATTTCGTAAATGAATATGAGAGGATATTATGTCATAACTTGTATAAAAAGAGTTGAAGTTTCTCCCATCAATATTGTAAAATAATTTTAATTTGATTGTAGTATATCTTTCTTTACAGTAAAGAAAAAAGATATTTTGCATCTCTTAGAAGGCAAACTAAGCTAATTTTATTCATCTTAGAACTTTTTCAGTCGTGTTAAAAATCTAATACTCAAATGATTATAACTGAAGATTTACTATTTTAAACATACTAATACCTAAATTCCAAAAACAACAAATATGCTTATAGTTATAAATAACTATTTTTTACATCTAATGTTGCACATGTTAAACAAATTTTCTTTCACCATATTAATAATGATTAAGATGTATGAGGTATTAAGTATCTACTTGAGCATGTGCATTTATATTAAATTACAAAATAAATAGGTTTTGAATTTAATCATCAATTTTTATGTGGAGAGAAATTTGGAATTTTTTAATAACAATATTTTGTAAATAAAAACGTGTAATGTTAATGATTTAAATATAATGATAATTGAGTATATGATAAGTTTGACAAATCCTTTGTGTCAATATACGTATCATAATGCCAGTTATATGATATTGCAAAGCTTTAAAGAAAAAAGTCTAAAATTTTAAGTTTGTGACCCTAAATTCAAACCATGTTTTTCATCAATAATTGTTTTAAGAAAATAAAAATATATATAATTGCTTTACTACGGAGCTCAAAATAAATTTTTCAATAAGAATTTTAATATCTAAAGGTCTGATAATTTGGTATAACTTCCACATGTAAAGCACATGAGTTGTTACTAGCTTAAGGTTAAACGACTATTTATTACTCTAAGAAGGGATAAAATGGAAAATGAGTGATTTATTCTTTAAGTTATAGAATCTTCATATACATTTTAGGATGGACACAATATGACACATAAATTGGAAGAGAAAGCATACTAATATTTCTCCATCGAAGAAGAACACCTTATCATTGAATTGTGGTTTGTGGCTTAAGATTTTTGGGCTGGGGAGTCCAAAAAGCAGTTGATTACCATAGTTGACGTTGCAGGAAGTAAATGTTGCGAGATTGCAGTGAAGGAGACGATTATCATTGAGTTGTGGCTTAAGATTTTTGGGATGGGGAGTCCAAAAAGCAGTTGATTACCATAGTTGACGTTACAGGAAGTAAATGTTGCAAGATTGCGGTGAAGGAGATGATTATCATTGAGTTGTGGCTTAAGATTTTTGGGTTGGGGAGTTGGGGACTAAAAAAAATTAGTTAGCATAATTCACATTGCAAGAACTGGTGGTTGCAGTGAAGGAGATAATTCTCCATGTAAATTGTCACGACCCAACAATTTCGTTCCGGTTCCGTCTCCCGTTTCCGGTCCGTTCAACTTGGAGGTTAAACGGAAGGTTCTAGAACGATGCGGAGAGTTCCTACATCTTTCGAAACTTAGAACTCTCTAGAGACACTTAGCCTCCATAAGATTGTAGAGTAGTATAGAATACTTTAAAGAACTCTTGTAGGTTGTAAATAGTCTAGAGTTGTATAGAATATTCTAGAGCGATAATATTAGCCATTGGATGTAATCGATCTCCACCGTCTGTTGAGGAGGTGAAAGACTGTAAATAGGGGTCTTGGCCATTTGCCAAGCCAACCAAGTCATTTGTACTGAAGCATTCTCCAAGCAATACAAAGTTCTCTTTTTAAAGGCCTTTTCTTGTGTTCTCTTCTTGCCCACTTAACTTAAGCCTTCTAGTTATCGTTTTCTATACTTAGCTTGTGTCAAGCACGTTCAAAAGGGTCTAAAGGCTGACTTAGCCACAGTAGAACAAGTGACTAAGTATGATAGCGCGTATTTAGTCAATGTTAATTGTGTGTTTTTACATTATGTTTTAGTGTTTTATTGTTTTTATGAGTTGATTTTACTTAGTTTTATGTTTTGTGTCGTTTATAGGTGTTTTGGTGTATTTGGTGCAATTTGGAGCAGAAAGGAAAATTTCAAAACAGTTTTGTTCGTAAGGCGTGGGCACGCTGTAGCCGAGAAACTAATCAGCGGGATTAAAAGGAGAAACTTCCTATTGTGACTCAAACTACGACTCTTGTGCGAGATTTTGGAAGATTAGCAGATTTTTAGGAGTCTATTATTACCTTTTGTCAATTTCAATTAATTAGATTTAGGAAAAAGTATTATTAGTTAATCAACTTTTATCTAAAAGGAAAGACTTCCTTTGGTAGTAGAAGTCTAAGTAGGAAAGAGAGAGATGTATTATTAGTCGGGGTTGTGAATCGTTCTAAACGGAGGGAGGAAGACTTAGAACTAAAATTTCTTCTTCTTCTCTTGATGCCTCTCTCTCTCTCTACTTCCATGGGGTGTAACTAAACCTCTATTCTAGTCAAAGGAAGATTGAAGAATTGGTTTTACATGCTGTGAGATCTAATTTATTTTCATTGTCTCTTTCAATTATTGGTATTTGTATATCTCATGCTTTTAGCGCATAGGGTTATTGTGTGTTAAATTAAATATTACTGGTCAGGTATTTAATTCTACCTTATAATCCTCTGTCATTCAAAATAGTTGATTGTTTAACTATTTTGATATTTGTGACAACTAGTTTAAGAGATCTACAATCTAATTTAAATGAACCCTTGTAGGTGTTTGTTGATTAGAATTGGGCTTTTCTAATTCCTATTGCGATTGTGAGATTAAATTCTATGGTTGTACCTAGATTGTCTCTCAATTAGGGAAGTAATTAACGGTTGTACCTTGATTACCAAAACGGTAAGGAAGAGTTGGCTGTTCGATTGTATCAACAGCTATAACCAATTTATCAATAATTGTTAGAATTCATCCTTGAATCAATGATCAGTTGAATGAACCAATTCCAATATCATTCCTTTGGCTAGAGTTTTCTCAACCTTGATTTCCTTTAATTTATTCTCTGCAATTTTGTTTACTCTAGTTTGTTTAGTTAATTTTAGTTATTCCAAAATCCCCCATATTCTAGTGACTGTGAGATAAGTAAACAACCCAATCCCTGAGGAGACGACCCTACTCATCGCTATACTCGAAAAATCATCTTTTGTTGAGTAGGATTTTAATATTAATTTTTGTGCGGTTGACACCCGTCCAAAATTTTGGCGCCGTTGCCGGGGACTTGGCGTCTCAGTTTATTTATCTCTTTTTATTTATTTTTAAGTAGTTATTTTCTGGTACTTTTATCTCGTTTATGTCCCGTTCTTCTCGTACAGGTGAATTAATATTCATCCCAGAAATAGAAAGGACTGCACGTAGATTGAGAAAAGAGACCAGAGAAAGAATAGAAGAGCAGTCGTCTGTTGCATCTCCTGGACTAAACTTGGCTATTGAATTGACAGATTACTCTAGTGACTCTGAGTCAAAAGAAGAAATCATGGCCAATAACAGGACTCTAAAGGAGTTGGCTGCTCCCGACTTGAACCAACAGCCCCTATGCATTACTTTTCCTAATTTGGATGAGAATGTTACCTTTGAGTTAAAATCTGGACTAATTCACCTTTTGCCCTCTTTTCATGGTCTTCCAGGTGAAGAGCCCCACAAACATTTGCAAGAATTTCACGTAGTTTGCTCGAGCATGAAGCCACCTGGTATCAATGAAGACCAAATCAAAATGCGAGCATTCCCATTTTCTTTGAAGGATGCAGCCAAGGATTGGTTGTATTATCTACCTCCGGGGAGCATAACCACATGGAATGGCATGAAACAAGCATTTTTGGAGAGATATTTTCCTGCATCTAGGGCTGCTACATTGAGAAAAGAAATATGTGGCATCAAGCAGAATTTTGGAGAGTCCCTATACGAGTATTGGGAGAGGTTCAAGAAGCTTTGTGCTAGTTGTCCACAACACCAGATAAGCGAGCAACTTCTTATTCAATATTTTTATGAGGGACTACTGACTACGGAGAGGAGTATTATTGATGCTGCAAGTGGTGGTGCCTTAGTGGACAAGACACCTCAAGAGGCGAGGAATTTAATCGCAAATATGGCAGCAAATTCGCAGCAATTTGGAACTAGACAAGATGTTCCTGTTCGCCGAGTGAATGAGGTAAATACTCCTTCAGTTGAACAACAGATATCTGAACTAACTTCTCTTGTCCGTCAACTTGCTGTAGGAAATATGCAACAAAGGATAGTCTGTGGAATTTGTACGAACACGAATCACCCTACAGATATGTGCCCGATGTTGCAAGATGAAAACAATGAACAAGTGAACATGGCTGGAAATGTGCCTGGGCTACGTAAGCAGTACGACCCTTTTTCTAACACCTATAACCCAGGTTGGCGAGATCATCCAAATCTCAACTACGGTGGAAATAAGCAGAATTTTTATCCAAATAGGCAGCAAGGTTTTCAACCACAATTCCATCCTAAGGGTCAACCTTCATCCTCAAATACGAGCCCAAGTACATCTATGGAGGATGTAATTAAAATTGTAGCAGATAATCAACTCCAAATCCAGAAATTGACAGATGGACAATCTCAATTTCAACAAAGGGCAGAATCAACTATGAAAGATTTGGCAAATCAAATAAGTCAATTGGCGAACAGCTATCCATCGTGTAGAAGCTCAAAATGGAGGAAAATTGCCGTCTCAACCAGAGGCAAATCCAAGAAATGTGAGTGCAATGACTCTCAGAAGCGGCAAAGAGATTGAAGATCCAAAGTTAGTCATTCCCAAGAGCAAAGATGAGAATAGAATTGAGAAAGAGTTAGAAGAGGAAGGCAAAGATGCTAATGCCAAGGTAAGCCCAAATTCGATGGTTCAAGTTAGAACTAATCCCCCTCCTTTTCCTAGCAGGTTAGTCAAGCCAACGAAGCAAGATAAGGAAAAGGAAGTATGGGAGGTGTTTCGTAAAGTGGAGATTAATATACCTCTCTTAGATGCGATCAAACAAGTGCCAAGGTATGCCAAATTCTTGAAGGACTTGTGCATCAATAAGAGAAAATTGAGAGGAGATGAGAAGATTGTTGTTGGAGAGAACGTGTCAGCAGTTTTGCAAAGGAAGTTGCCACCTAAATGTAAAGATCCAGGTATATTTACAATTCCTTGCAAAATCGGAGATACCACAATTAGGAGTGCCATGATAGACTTAGGTGCATCTATTAATGTGATGCCTAAATCTATTTATGCATCCCTAAATTTAGGGCCTTTAAAAGAAACTGGAATTATCATTCAATTAGCTGACCGTACAAATGCATATCCTGATGGTCTCATTGAAGATGTCCTAGTCCAAGTAAATGGATTGGTGTTCCCTGCTGATTTTTATGTGCTTGAAATGAATGACCATACTTCGTATAATCCATCACCTATTCTTTTAGGTAGACCTTTCTTGAGCACTGCCCAAACTAAAATAGATGTTAGTAAGGGTACCTTAACAATGGAATTTGATGGAGAGGTCGTTTATTTTAATGTTTATGATGCATTGAAATATCCAAATGATTCTCATCATGTTTTTGTTGTTAGTACGACTGAATCTTTAGTGCAGAAAGTTTTTGAACTGAATGGAAAGGATGAATTAGAAGTGGTGCTCAATGCATCCCTTATGATGGAATCCAATAGTGAAATTGAATGGAGTGAGGAGTTAAAGAATGTGGTTGCTGCACTTCATTCGTTGGAATCTACTGAAAAGAGGTATGACTTGGCTCCTATTCTTATTTCAAATCCTCATCAGAAATTACTTCCTTCTAGTCGTGCAGGCCCCTGAAGTGGAATTGAAACCATTACCGAACCATCTGAAGTATGCATATCTAGGTGACAATGATACTTTACCGATAGTTATTTCTGCAAATTTGTCATCAATTCAAGAGGAAAAATTACTCAGAGTCGTGAAAGAGCATAAGGAGGCAATTGGGTGGACAATTGCTGATATAAAAGGCATAAGTCCCTCCTTGTGTATGCATAAGATTTGGCTTGAGAAAGACGCTAAACCTGTGAGGCAAGCACAACGAAGACTCAACCCATTGATGATGGATGTAGTGAAAAAGGAAATTATTAAGCTCTTAGATGCAGGAATAATTTTTGCTATTTCAGATAGTCCATGGGTAAGTCCAGTGCAAGTTGTCCCAAAGAAAGCAGGAGTTACTGTTGAAGCAAACCAAGAAGGTGAACTAGTTTCAGTTCGTAAGCCTACCGGATGGCGTCAATGCATTGATTACCGAAAATTAAATGCAGTGACTAAAAAGGACCATTTTCCTTTACCTTTTATTGACCAAATGCTAGAAAGATTATCTGGTAAATCTTATTATTGCTTTTTGGATGGTTTTTCAGGTTATTTGCAAATTGCAATTGCGCCCGAAGATCAAGAGAAGACTACTTTTACATGCCCGTTTGGTACTTTTGCTTATCGAAGAATGCCTTTCGGGTTATGTAATGCTCCTGCCACCTTTCAAAGGTGTATGGTAAGTATTTTCTCTAAATATGTGGAGAATATAATTGAGGTCTTTATGGATGATTTTAGTGTTTATGGGAATAGCTTTGATGAGTGTTTAGATAATTTGGCTCTAATACTGGAAAGGTGCATAGAAACAAATCTTGTGCTCAATTGGGAAAAATGTCACTTTATGGTTGAACAAGGTATTGTTCTAGGACATGTAGTGTCTTCACGAGGAATAGAGGTTGATAAAGCTAAGATAGATCTTGTGTCTGCTTTACCTTACCCTGTAAATGTGCGGGAAGTTCGCTCTTTTCTTGGTCATGCAGGATTCTATCGAAGGTTTATTAAAGATTTCTCTATGATTGGCGCACCTTTATTCCGACTCCTGCAGAAGGAAGCGGTGTTTGAATTCAATGCAGAATGCAAAGTGGCATTTGATAAATTAAAGGAATTATTAATTTCACCGCCTATAATCCAACCTCCAGATTGGACTATCCCCTTTGAGATTATGTGCGATGCCAGTGACTATGCAGTAGGAGCGGTGCTAGGTCAAAGGGTGGGAAAGGCAGCTCATGCAATTTATTACGCCTCGAAGGCTTTGAGTGGAGCTCAATTGAATTATACAACTACTGAAAAAGAACTTTTATCTGTTGTTTTTGCTTTAGAAAAATTTAGGTCTTATTTATTGGGAGCTAAAGTGATAGTTTATTCTGATCATGCAGCGTTGAAGTATTTGTTGACCAAGAAGGAAGCTAAGCCAAGGCTGATCAGGTGGATCTTGCTCCTCCAAGAATTTGACTTGGAGATAAAGGACAAAAAAGGAGCAGAAAATTTAGTTGCAGACCATTTGAGTCGTTTGGTTAGAACGGAAGTGGACTCCTCGTTGAGAGAAACATTTCCCGATGAGCAACTACTCTCTATCAATTCAACACCCCCTTGGTATGCTGATATTGTGAATTACTTGGTTACTAATAAGCTACCTGCAGGTTGGACAACAGCTAGAAGGGATAAGCTAAAAAGCGAAGCTAAATATTATATTTGGGATGACCCCTATCTTTGGAAGATTTGTGCTGACCAACTGTTACGAAGGTGCGTAAATGATAATGAAGTTAATTCTATATTAACTTTTTGTCATTCTTTTGCATGTGGAGGTCATTTTGGACCCAAGAAAACAGCTAGAAAAGTTTTGGAAAGTGGATTCTACTGGCCAACCATATTCAAGGATGCATACATGTTCTGTAAGTCATGTGATAATTGCCAAAGAGTAGGTAATATATCCCATAGAAATCAAATGCCTCAAACACCAATGCTTTTCTGTGAAATTTTTGACGTCTGGGGCATTGACTTTATGGGTCCCTTTCCCCCCTCTTGTGGTTTTCACTATATTTTACTTGCAGTAGATTATGTCTCAAAGTGGGTGGAAGCAAAAGCCACCCGAAATAATGATTCGAAAGTGGTTGCAGATTTCATTAAGTCCAATATTTTTGTCCGTTTTGGAGTTCCACGAGCTATGGTGAGTGACAGAGGAACTCATTTTTGCAACAAGACGATGGAGACATTATTTCGAAGGTACAATGTCATACACAAAGTCTCCACGTCTTATCATCCTCAAACAAATGGTCAAGCTGAAGTATCAAACAAGGAAATTAAATCTATATTGGAAAAAGTGGTTCGTCCCGATAGAAAAGACTGGAGCATGAGACTAGACGATGCTTTATGGGCTTACAGGACGGCATACAAAACGCCAATTGGTATGTCCCCATACAGGCTGGTGTTTGGGAAGCCATGCCATCTTCCGGTTGAACTCGAACACAAGGCTTTTTGGGCAATCAAAAAGTGCAATATGGATTTTAATGAGGCAGGATTGCAGAGAAAGTTACAACTGCAAGAGCTTGAAGAGTTAAGGAATGAGGCTTATGAGAATGTTAAAATATACAAAGAGAAGAGCAAAGCATTTCATGACCAAAACATTACAAGGAAAACCTTTGTAGTGGGGCAAAAAGTTCTACTCTATAACTCCAAGCTCAAGTTATTTCCAGGTAAGTTGAGATCTCGATGGTTTGGTCCGTTTGTTGTGACTGATATTTTTCATCATGGTGCAGTGGAACTTAAAAGTTTGAAGAATGACAAGAAATTTGTAGTGAATGGGCACCGTCTCAAGCCTTATTACGAAGGATTCAAAATTGCAGAAGTGGAAGTAATCCTTTTAGAGGACCCCATATATGGAGTTTGAAGAGATTAAATCACGTCTAGCCAAAGACGTTAAAGAAAGGCGCTATTGGGAGGCAACCCAAATTAATTAGTTTAATTTATGTTATTTTAGTTGTCGTAGGTTGTTTTAAGTTCAAATGTTAAAGTCTAATTATTTCGATTTTGACAGGGGAGTTTAATTTATAGGGCGTGCCCACGTCTTATAACTAGTGCTTCTGAAGGATCACAGTGGGAGAAATCAGGAGACTTTTTCTTTTAAGGCGTGCCCACGTCTTACAATTGGCTCGTAACGAGAATTTGATGAAAAAGACAGAAGACTTCGTTCTGTACAGCGTGGTCACGTCTTATGAGAAAAACTCAAAGAGCTGGAATGTGCAAAAAAAATCAGAAGACTATTGCTTATACAACGTGCCCACGTTTTACAAATTGTACACAGGGAAGTTTAAGGTTTAATGTCAGAAGACTTTTTATGATACAACGTGCCCACGTGTTAAACCTAAAAGTCTTCTGTAGAAAGTTTTTGAATCGCAAAAAAAAAAAAAAAAAAATTCCTTCTCAACGTATTTTCTTTCTTCTTACTTTCATTTTTTTTCTTCTTTCTTTTTCTTTCTTTTTCTACCGCCTTCCCCATTCTCCCTCTTTCTTTCTTTCTTTCTTTCTTTCTTTCTCCCTTGCAAACCCTTTTCCCTCTGCAACCTCATCCTAAAAACAACCCTCCCGCCTACTCTCTCTCTTTCATTCTCACATTATTGTCTCTCATCTTCCATCTCTCTCTTTCCCTCACTCTTTTCTTTCTTTCTCATATCATTTTTTTCTTTTCTCTCACAACCCCTGCCGATCGACACCCCACTTCCCTCACTGGTATCACGATTTCTTCACTCTCTTGCAGGATTATTGCCCTTTTCCCTCACCCTCTAGTCATCTCTGCTTATTTGGTTTTATTGTTGTCTTCTTTTATGTTTATTAAATTGATTAATTTTTGCCTTAATTTTTGAAATTTGTGATTCCATTGTTACTTGTGTTTAATTGCTTCCCTGATTAGTTATTGTGTTGTTGAAACCGTGGGTATTCGTTTGTTTCTTGGTATTGGTGATGACCGAATGACTGTGCTGATCGGTTGGTATATACAATTGTTGAACTATGATTTTTATGGGCTTATTTGAATATATGATTATTTGGGTAGATGATTGTCTGAAGCATTATGCATTGATACAACGTTCGTTAATTTGAATCATTCTATATTGCTAATGCTTGGTCATTCTTTGTAATGGGCGATTGAAGTCTTTCTAAGCAGCATTGTTCAAGTGTTTGTTCATAAAGCTCAGTTACTGATTTTCATTGGTTTAATTTGTCTCCAGTTCAATTATGCCGCGCACTAATATTAAATCCAAGAAAAAGAAGGCTAAGACTTCTACAGAACCCTCTGTGCCACACATCAATGTTGGTCAAAAGCGTAAAGCTCAATCTTCAAACAGGCAAAGATCTCGGCTGGGGATCGATACTGGTATTCTACCATTGCGCCTTGATCAATTGGGAGGAGAATTAGGAAGCATGACTCCAGCTCAGAGGCAACGCCTAGAACTATTTCGATTCAGAAGCTTTGCCCCGTGTAAGTTCATCGATGCTTCGACCCTTGATCAGTTAAATATTGCAACTCAAGTGCATGATCTATTTGATGCGGTTGGTTGGAGAAATTACTTCACAATGGTTAAATACCCAGCCTATTTGGAACTTACATATGAATTTTATAGCACCTTTGCTTTTGAGAGACATGATGACTTGAACTTAGACACTCCTGGGGTAATCAAGTATAGATTGCTAGGGAAAGAATTTCATCAGTCAATCACCCAATTTAATTTGTCACTGGGATTTCTGGATTCCTCAAATGTGGAATTGAAAGAATACTTGGAAAGTGCATGCGATTATGTACAAACCTTTTCGTCTAATTATATTAACATTTGGAGGGAAATATCCACGGACCCTTTAGTGTACAACCCCAGTACATCAAAGAGCTCATACTTGAAAGATCCTATTTTGAGATATGTACAGCGGTTCCTTGCCTACAATTTCTCCGGACGAAAGGACTCATCTGGCACCTTCTCCAAGGCAGAATTCTTCATCATTTGGTCCATGTTGAACAAGCTAAAAGTAAATCTTGGGTGTTGGCTAGCCTCTCAATTCCAAACTGTACTTGCAAAGAAGAAGAAGCCAATCATTTTAGGGTCTATTATCACTCATCTTGCTGTGGAGCATGGACTCTTTGACCCGGACGAAGGAAACAGATATGCATGTGGCATGTCTCTCTGAGCCATTGAATTTGGCATGTTTAGAAACTATGGGGATTGTTGAATTAGTTGATGGGGCTTTTAAATTTCTGCCCACCAGGGGTATATACGCGTCCCGTTCCACGTAGTCTATTAGGCAGTACATCTGGTACTTCACAGCTTGCAAATGAAGCAGCGCCTTCTACATCTACCCCAGCTCAACCAACCTACTTTGGAGTCCCAGCTGCAGCAATTGAGCACGAGCATGCAGCAGTTGGATAGTCCGTCTTTCTCACATTGAACAGCAAAATGCTGAACTGACACAACAATTGTTGGCCTTCTTTGAGTTCACAGGTTTCACTCCGCCAGCTACTTCCAGTGATTAGTTGCTTTTTCAGGGAAGTACTCGTCTCCTCACTTATGATATTATTTTCCTACATTGGGGACAATGTAGAGTTTAGGTGTGGGGAGGATTTATGCAATTGCTTCATGTTTGGTGCTAATGTGTCTAGTTAGTTTATGTGTCATTTTTATTTTTCTTTAGTTGTGGTAGAATTTTTTTCTTTTTTGTGTTAATCTTGTCTTTCTAATTTCTCAATAAGAGACAAGCATGATTAGTATAGTTTTCATTGCTAGTATGAGTATTGCATTGAATTCTAAACAATGGATTGAAATCTTAATGTGCAAGATTTGACACAAAAGTTAACCACTTGTGAGTTTTTGAGCCTTATGAGCATTCCATTCATAAAATTTGCTCTATTTTCTTTTGATGAGTGGTTATCACACATGGATATGACATTCTAGAACTTGCTTTGTTATGCATGTCAAGATCACATTTTCATGAAATTTGGTGCATTAAAATGACAAGGGCAATTAGGTTTAACCCCTTTTAACTCTCTAAATACCTACCTTTGCATAATACCACTAGTGAACCCTTTTGAGCCTTAACCTTTTGTTCTTTGACTAGTCACTAAAATTTAATCAAAACCTTTTTGTTTTAACTCTCTCTTTCAACCTTGTGTCAAAGAAGTGTATTGATTTTATTGCATGAAAATTACAAGCCTTATTGCAATGGTTGTTTGAAGAAAGCAAATATTGGCAAGAACAAGTATCATGATGTTACTTCATTTTGTGTTGAAAAAAAAAAAAGAAGAGAAAAGAACAAAAATCTGAAAAAAAGAGAAGAAAAAGTGAAAAAAAAAATATTAAAGTATTTGTGAAGTGATGTGTATATACGTGTTGTTTCGTGATGATAGGCAAAAGCCTAGATGTGTTTGTACTTGCCCAGTTTGCTCGAGTTATGTATTACATGAAGCAATAAAGAACGTGAAAAATGATGGTTGAATTCATGCAATAAAATTAGGCATTCGCCTTGACATTCATGTACACCTAAAACTTCCATTTTATCTACCCTTTGACCTTAGCCCCATTACAACCTTGTTCAAAGACCCTTAGATTTTTGCATTAAATTTCTATTCAAGTGGTGGAGATGTGATATATTAGCAAGCATATGGTAATGTCATTCCATGGTGTTGATATGAGAGTAAATGGTCCCTTGAAATACTTTTGAGTGCATAGAGTGAAATCTGGGAGGAAGTTGTTGAATCTTCTACATTTTGAGTTTTGAGAAATTGTTTAGGGAAATATGCTATTCATGCTAGTATGTGAGAGATTGTGCTAAGAAATGCTTGTTTATCTTGTTTGAGGAATGCTTGAGGACAAGCATTGTTTAGGTGTGGGGGTATTTGATAGCGCGTATTTAGTCAATGTTAATTGTGTGTTTTTCCATTATGTTTTAGTGTTTTATTATTTTTATGAGTTGATTTTACTTAGTTTTATGTTTTGTGTCGTTTATAGGTGTTTTGGTGTATTTGGTGCAATTTGGAGCAGAAAAGGCAAATTCCAGAAGAGTTTTGTTCGTAAGGCGTGGGCACGCTGTAGCCGAGAAACTAAGCAGCGGGATTAAAAGGAGAAACTTCCTATTGTGACTCAAACTACGACTCTTGTGCGAGATTTTGGAAGATTAGCAGATTTTTAGGAGTCTATTATTACCTTTTGTCAATTTCAATTAATTAGATTTAGGGAAAAGTATTATTAGTTAATCAACTTTTATCTAAAAGGAAAGACTTCCTTTGGTAGTAGAAGTCTAAGTAGGAAAGAGAGAGATGTATTATTAGTAGGGGTTGTGAATCGTTCTAAACGGATGGAGGAAGACTTAGAACTAAAATTTCTTCTTCTTCTCTCGATGCCTCTCTCTCTCTACTTCCATGGGGTGTAACTAAACCTCTATTCTAGTCAAAGGAAGATTGAAGAATTGGTTTTACATGCTGTGAGATCTAATTTATTTTCATTGTTTCTTTCAATTATTGGTATTTGTATATCTCATGCTTTTAGCGCTTAGGGTTATTGTGTGTTAAATTAAATATTACTGGCCAGGTATTTAATTCTACCTTATAATCCTCTGTCATTCAAAATAGTTGATTGTTTAACTATTTTGATATTTGTGACAACTAGTTTGAGAGATCTACAATCTAATTTAAATGAACCCTTGTAGGTGTTTGTTGATTAGAATTGGGCTTTTCTAATTCATATTGCAATTGTGAGATTAAATTCTATGGTTGTACCTAGGATTGTCTCTCAATTAGGGAAGTAATTAACGGTTGTACCTTGATTACCAAAACGGTAAGGAAGAGTTGGCTGTTCGATTGTATCAACAGCTATAACCAATTTATCAATAATTGTTAGAATTCATCCTTGCATCAATGATCAGTCGAATGAACCAATTCCAATATCATTCCTTTGGCTAGAGTTTTCTCAACCTTGATTTCCTTTAATTTATTCTCTGCAATTTTGTTTACTCTAGTTCGTTTAGTTAATTTTAGTTATTCCAAAATCCCCCCATATTCTAGTGACTGTGAGATAAGTAAACAACCCAGTCCCTGAGGAGACGACCCTACTCATCGCTATACTCGAAAAATCATCTTTTGTTGAGTGGGATTTTAATATTAATTTTTGTGCGGTTGACACCCGTCCAAAGTGCCACACGAGATAGTTAAAGAATAAGTCCTTGACAAGCGGTATCAGAACACGGTTACGTTCAAGGGCAAGCTAACATTTGGCGAATATGTCAAGTAGCGAGATCACTCTCGTTGGAGGTGTGTGAGATGAAGATCATGGTGACAAGAGGGAGAGAGGAAGGTCCACGTCTAAGGGACCGTCCAAGTCGAGGAAAGACATGGCGGACGTGGACACGAGGCTCATGATGGTTGAGCTTGCGGTGGCTAACGAGGAGGATAAGTTTAAGGACGTGGACGCCTACATTGAGGAGCTTGATGGCAAGATGAATGAGCTACGGGACGAGATGTTGGGAGCCTTGAACGAGGTCGCCGATAAGTGTTCACATCAAAGCGAAATTCTTAATAATTCACTCTAGTGAAATCCTTGTTCTTAAAGGAGAGAACAAAGCTCTACGGGAAGAGCTTGTTGGGGTGAATAACGAGTTAGGAATGCTAAAGGAGGAAATAGTTCTCCTACGAAAGGCCTTAGCTCATGACGATGGAGCAACGTCGTCGGCTTCCATCGTGGTTTCTTCGAAGTGGGACGTTCCAAGGCCTAAGCTATACAAGGGTTCAAGAAAAGCTAAGAAAGTGGACAACTTCCTATAGAGCTTGAAACAATACTTCCGAGCAGCCGACATTACGGAGGATGCTAAGAGGATCGATCATGCTTCCCTCTATTTGGAAGACACTGCGATGTTATGGTGGCATCGTAAGCACGGTGAAATTGAAAGAGGAATTTGTGTCCTATCCACATGGGAGGACTTCAATAGAGAACTCAAAAAGCAATTCTATCCCGACAAAGCGGAGAAGGAAATCCAAGCTAAATTTAGACGGCTCACGCAAAAAGGCACCATTCGGGAGTACGCGAAGGAATTTTCGGAAGTACTTTTGGAGATCCCGGACTACCCCAACAAGGAGGCGTTCTATGCCTTTTGCGACGACCTTCAAAATTGAGCCAAGTTGGAGATTGAAAGACGGGGTGCTCAAGACCTCGCCTCGGCGATTGCTATTGCCGAGTCTCTCATCGAATTCAAGAAGGCTGACGGTGCCAAGCCGAAGGTAAATAAGAACACCGGTGAAGGAGAAGGCAAATCAAACAAGGAAGGCCCGTCCAAATTATCTAAGAAAGAGTGGAACTCCAAGGGGAAAAAGGAAGACAAGGGAGATAAACGTTTGTTAATGTGCTTTTTGTGCCAAGGACCGCACATGGCACGAGACTGTCCGAAATGAAGCCAACTCTCGGCCATGATCGAGGAAAGGGAGCAACAACAAACGGAAGCAAGTATGGCGTCTCTCCAAATCCTTAATGCGATTAAAGCCAAAGTGGAGGAGCCTAAACTTTGCAGGGACGGGTTGTTGTCGTGTAAGCCTAAGTTAGTAGGAATCAAATACGAGCCTTAGTGGACACAGGAGCCTCAAATAACTTCCTTACGGAGAGAGAAGCTAAGCGTTTGGATGTCTCCTTCATCAAATGAAGAGGATGGCTCAAGTCAGTAAACGCCCCACCAAAGTCGACCCTTGGCATAGCCCATAATGTCGAAGTAAACACTAGATAATAGAATGAGCTTGTGAATTTCTCAATCATCCCTATGGATGATTACTCCATAGTGCTTGGCTTGAAGTTTATGGATAAAGTGAATGCCATACCGATACCCTTCACTAATGTCCTATGTATCTTAAGAGAAAGGCATCCGGGCACAATACCGTTAACACGGGCCAAAACTAGCCAAGCACTGACACTCTCGGCCCTCCAATTCTACAAAGGGGTTAAACGGGGTGAGCCGACTTATCTCATGACACTAAAGGAAGTAAACGAAGAAATTGAGACCGAAGTGCCAAAGGAGATAACAGATGTATTGGAAGAGTACGAGGACGTCATGCCCAAAGAGTTGATGAAAAAGTTACCACCTAAGAGAGAAGTGGACCATGTGATCGAACTTGAACCGAGAGCACGGACTCCAGCCGTGGTGCCGTATCGTATGGCACTCTCGAAAGTAGAGGAATTAAGAAGCAACTTAAGGAGCTATTGGATGCAGGGTACATCCAACTATCAAAGGCTTCATATGGTGCGTCAGTTTTGTTCCAAAAGAAGCACGACGAGTCGCTTCATTTGTGTATCGACTACCGGGCACTTAACAAAATTACGGTCAAGAACAAGTATCCAATCTCACTCATTGCCGACCTCTTTGATCAATTTGGAGATGCACGATGGTTTTCAAAACTTGATCTACAATCAGACTATTACCAAGTGAGGATTGCAGAAGGAGACGTACCGAAAACGGCATGCATAACAAGGTACAATTTCTACGAAGTCTTAGTCATGTCTTTTGGTCTAACGAATGCTCCTGCTACATTTTTCACGCTCATGAATAAAGTGTTCCAACCGTTCTTGGGTCATTTTGTCGTAGTTTATTTAGATGACATAGTGGTTTATAGTAAAACATTAAAGGAACACGTGAAGCATATTCGGCAAGTTTTCAAAATGTTAAGAGAGAATGAGCTTTATGTGAAGAAGGAGAAGTGGTCCTTTGCACAACAAGAAGTGACGTTCTTGGAGTACGTTGTTGGCCACGAAAAACTACGAATGGACGAGGCAAAAGTACGAGTCATTCAAGAGTGAGAACCCCCAAAGAAAGTTCTCGAATTACGATCATTTCTTGGTTTGGCCAACTACTACCAAAGGTTCATTCGTGGTTATTTTTCTATAGTGGCCCCATTAACCAACCTCCTCAAGAAGAATCGGCCGTGGGATTGGAAAGCGAAGTGCCAAGAGATATTTGAGACTTTGAAACGTGCGGTAATGGAGGAACCGGTGTTGGCACTACCAGATTATACCAAGACCTTTAAGGTACATACCGACGCTTCGGACTTTGATATTGGAGGGGTATTAATGCAAGAAGGACATCTAGTTGCATATGAGAGCCGGAAGCTCAACGATACGGGGTGGCGGTACATGGTGAAAGAAAAAGCAATGTCGTTCATTGTTTGCGAACTTAGAAGTACTACTTATTAGGATTCAAGTTCATCGTGAAGACGGACAATGTGGCCACTATCTATTTCCAAGAGTAAAAGAAACTCTCTCCTAAGTAAGCAAAGTGGCAAGACTTCTTAACCGAGTTCGACTATAAGATGGAGCACAAGTTGGGTAAGACCAACTTGGCAGCGGATGCATTGAGCCCTAAAGCCACGCTTGCAAGCCTTAACAACTCAACTTCCTGATCATAGAACGATTCAAACTGTAGACACCAAATTTTGACACACCATTTATTTTCAAACATTGGAAGGGCATGTTTGCACTTTTTGGGACAAATTTTAATTTTTCAATAATCTAGGAAGCAAAAATAGTAATTTTATCTGTAAATATTTTTCTATCAGCTTTTGGAGGTTTTAAATTCATATTTTTACTTTTATGTGAATTTGTTAATTTCTTATGATTTTTCTGGATTTAATTGGTATTCTTTATATTTTTACCAGCACAAGGGCAAAATGGTAATTTCGCCTCGCGAATACTATTTTAGCTCATTTTTAGTTCCAAATTCATTTTCTAATTCTTTAAACATGTTTCTAAATTTTCTTGATTTTTTCAAAGACGATTATTATTTTTTCTGTGAATTTTCATTGCCCAACGGTAAAATCGTTTTTTTACAAATTAAATTCATTTTTCACCAATTTTGAGACAAAAATGCATTTTCTAGTGTTTTAACCTTACTTTTAATTTTTGATAATTTTTTTAGGCTAATAACTATTTTTTGTATATTTTTGTTATCCAAGGGCAAAATTGTCATTTCACATTTCAAATTCATTTTTTACCAATTTTTGGGTTCCAAATTCATTTTTAGGTTTTTAAGCATATTTTTAAGTTTTTTCTAATTTTTTTATGGTGAATTTCTATTAACAAATTTGTTATTTATATTTTTCTTAATTTTTGTAAGAAAAAATAAATTTTTAAGGGTAGAGTTGTAATTTTGGTAATCAAGGGCGTTTTGGACTTTTAGCCATTTCCTGGAAGACAAGTCTTTAGTTCACTATAAATACCCCCACTTGGGGATTTTAAAAAGGGAGAAAATAAAAAAGTCTAGGGAGAGTTTTTAATTTTTTTTATTGTCAATTTTTTAGTTTTTTCATTTCACCAAGAACACAAAAAATACACACTTTTTTTTACACACATCTTTAAGTTTTCACACACCACACTAAGAACACACACCACACATTTTCAAGTTTTCACACACGATAGAACACACACTACTCACTCTCTCTCACACACACTACACACACTTCTCACATAAATAAACACACACATTCATACACGTTCACAATTCACATACTGATACACTACACATACACAGTCACACACACATTGACTCACACTTGAGCACACACAGATACATACACACACATATACAGATTCACACTCCCACCACTCACAATTCACACACATTGATACACGGCACATACACAGTCACACACACATTGATTCACACTTGAGCACACACAGATACATACGCACACATATTTCACACACCTTCACACATTGAATCAGGCAAATACACAATTTCACACACGTTCACGTTCACATATATGCACAGTTTCACATGCACATACACAGACATTCAAACACAAAAACACACAATCATTCACACACTCACAAGCACAATACAGTGATTAAAACACACACAAACGCACACACCATTACACACGGTAAAACTCACAGTCAGCCTATACACGATACACCCTACTCACACAAACACATCCATAGCTTCACAAACCTTATCGCCTTCTTCACCATCAATCCCAAAACAACCCACAACCAATTTCTCGAAAAAACAGACAACAAAACCATCCACGAATCCACGGCATTACTCCATAACCCACTCAATTTATAAACATAATAGCAGAACTCAATTTTAACTAGGAAAACAGACACAAACCATTCACCTCAACCAGTCAAAGCGCAGCCCACCTTAGATCAATCACTGGCCAAACAACCCAAACCAATTGCTCAAATAGCCAGTTTAAACAAGTTTCAGATCACCTGCCCAAAACCCGAATCTCAGTCACCAGAAACCAACCAACTCCAAGCCAGCCCCAAACCTGTAAAAACAAAATATTCACCAATTCACCAACAAATAGTCATTTAAAACCATCAGCAAGCCACAGTTCCACCATCCCTATAATTTCTCATCCCATTTCCAGAACAGTCAATCCAACCACCGAAATTCATCACAATTATTTTCTCCTCAACCTCCTCTAACCATCTCCAACCGCACAGTCACCGTTTCCTTCTTCCACTGTCCCTTCTCCGTCTGTCATCCCTCCTAACCGACCAGACCACCTCTGCCAATCCCCCAACACCTGTAATCATCACCACAACCACCAAGCCAAACACAGCCTTTTGCCAGCCAAGTTCATCACCGAAAACAGTCTTTCCATTGCCTCCACCTGCAAAACAAAAACAACAACAAAAATACCACCCCACGGCCTCCTGATTCTCTGCCATTCACCACCAAAATAAACTCAATTCACCCAACTACCAGTTCCCACCACCATTCATCTCCTCCCTGTAACAAGCCCAGCCCCGGCCAAACCTTCAATAGCTCCACCGCTAATTGTCAAGACCTGCACAAGACAAACAAAATAGCAAAAGCCAGCTCCAATTTTCACCCTCAAACACTCAGAACATCAATCAAAGCCACCTAGAAATCAGCAAGCCGACACCACTTCACCACCAAATGGCCAAAGCATCGAGACCCACCTCCACCTGGGATCATCACGATCTAGTCCCAGAGAATGGCCACCATCAGCAATTCCGTCCAGTCACTGACAACCAAGTACATCTTCAAATTTTTTTCTTTCAACTTTTGTTTGATTAACGTCCCATAAATGAGACTCGTTTGGAATTCTGCTTGATTTGCAGTGGACTTGTTTTAGATTTAAGGAATTTGATGAAGATGATTTGGGAATTGGGGGTGAAATACGGTTTTAGAATCGGAAATTTGAGGATTCGGGAAATTCAGCGAGAGAGCTAATTTGCTTCTGGGAAGAGAGAAATCAGAGCACAAAGGGAGCGACGGGATAGAAACCAGAGAGTGAGACTGAGAAAATGGAAAGAAGGGAAAATAGAGAGCTGGGAGAGATGAAGATAAGAGAGTTAGGCGGAGAAATCTAGCAGAGGGAGACCATAGAGAAAGGGCAGAACCAGAGAGATTGAACTAAAAAAAAAAAGAAAAAAAAAGAGAGGATCAGAGAACTGAGAATCGAGAGAGAAACAGGGAAGAGAACTTGGAGAACAGAGAGAGAAGCCTGAGAGAAAGAGAGAGAGAGAGAGAGAGAGAGGTTGATCAGTTGGAGAAGAAAGAGCAAGTAAGAGAGAGCAGATTTGGTTTTGATGGAGAAGACGATTAAAGAAAGGTTAATTCTAGTTTTAGCCTTCTGATTTTTCAGATTTGTTTTAGTGATTCTGTAGTAATAATTTAGTTTTAATTAGTTTTAATTTGATAGTTTAGTTTAAATTAACTAACTTAATTTATCTGATTAAGTGGATTTTCTGCTATTTGAGAATTTGATTATTATTATTACTATTATTATTTCTATTTTATAATTGCCATTCGTTATTGTAGGTATATCCCAAAAGTCCCTAGATTTATGCAATTAAGTCCCTATTTATTATGATTTGACCCCTTGAATTTGACTGAATTTCAATTAAGCCCTTTAATTTATAATTTTGCCCCATGTTTGTTTGAATTCGTGACTTTACCCTCTAAGTTTGCTTGAATTTTATTTTTGCCCTCTCCTTTTTTGTGATTTTGCATCTACCCTAATTAGTGGAAATTCATTTATTTATTTATATTAATTTTGTTTTATTTATTTATTTATTTTTTTACACTTTATTTCTTTATATCGAGGTATCTTGACCTGTTTGTTCATTTTGGTTAGTATTGGTACCGATTCTTTAAAGATGTATCCCTATTACTTGTTAATTTTTCTTTGCGTGCCCCAATGTGTTTCAATGTGATTTTTATGCATTTCCTTTTTTTTATTATTATTATTTGTTCTTTATTTTACGTACTTTTTGCGTATTTACGTGTTTAGGTTATTTAATTTTAAATTTTATTATTTTGGCAAAAATGTAATATTTTGTATTTAGCTAGTCAATGTAATAGTTAGATTATTTTTCTCATATTTTAGCAAAATTTTTGTATTTAGATAGAAAATGTAATAGATAGGGCATTTTAATTTCCCCCCCTTAAATTGTAAATCAAACCCCCCAATGTAATAGTTAAGGTTTATTTGCTTTTGAGTGCTTATGTGTTTATTTCTTTTACCGCTTTCCTTAAGATTTTTGCATCTAGATATTATGTCTATGTGTTATGTGCTCCTATTTGACTTTATATGTCTTTATATGTTTAATTTGTTCTTTAATTCATGCTTTACTATTTAATTCATGTTTTATGTTATTCTTTCACTACACTAGTCCAACGCTAGTTGTGACTTTATTATTTCCCCGCTAGTCCAACGCTAGTGGGAATTCCTAGAAAGGGGTAGTCCAACGTTAGACCCTTAGGTCATTTTAGAGTTAGGTGCACTCATGTGCATTTTACATCCCACTTCACACACTTTTAGTTTTCTTTCCATTTTGCATGATTTTTATTATTATTACTATTATTTATTTATTTTTGACACACCTTCAAATGCATGATATCTAGGTTGCATCTCACTTAGAATTTAGGTCATTTTGTGTGATCCGACTAGAAATAGTCACCTACTTACGTGGGAAGTGGTGGCGTACATGCCGTTTCCCTCGCCGTGAGTAGAAACATTTAGTCACGAGATATTAGTCCCCGTACCAGTTATGCTGCATAACCACTTTTTTCGACCACTTACTATCTATACTATTTTCCTTTTTCTTTTCTTTTTGCATTTCATCTTGCATTCACACTCGTGACTCCCTCGAGGTCTCGACTCGGGTTTCGTAATTAATGCGATAATTCCGACCAAGTTTCGACGGGACATTCTGACCCTCCCGATACCCACACTTAAGCTTAGGATTTGCATTCATTTAGATACATCCAAACACGATAGAACTTAGGGTCAATTTAGAAAATTTTGATTAAACCTCACAACTAACCTCAACTAGGTTGAAAGGGTGCCTTAAGCGCAAGCTTTTTCTTTCTCTTTCTTCAAATGCGACTTCCGGACTCTTTTCTCTCATTTTTCGTAGACCGGAGTCGGAAAAGGGTTTTAAATAATTTTTCTAAAATTTTTATTTTTGTTTTGTTAAATAATTTTTCGGGAGACTTGGTATACCCTAACTCAGTATCAAGTGGCGACTCCATTTTTTTTAAATAAAATCCTTTTTCAAAAATTAGTTGGCAAAACCTGTCGCACTTTTAGTCCGGCCTTATTTACCATTTTTTCTTAAAATACACTTTTTTTCAATAAAAATTTAATTTTTCACACACGCGCACGATTTTTTCCAAAAACTTGCTTTTCAAAAGGGTTATCAGACTAGATTGTCTTTTCGAGATGCGACAGTCAACGACCCTACACTATACCCTTTGCTCATGATTTTTTTTTAGGACGGGACACAAACAAGGCATAGAAAAAGACTCTCAAGCCAAGAGTCTAAGGGACCTAATCAAGCAAGGTAAGACTCGTCGGTTTTGCCTCGAGGATGGGTTGATCCGCACCATGGGAGAGAGACTTTACGTTCCA
This sequence comes from Mitragyna speciosa, assembly GCA_024721245.1. NCBI lineage: Eukaryota > Viridiplantae > Streptophyta > Magnoliopsida > Gentianales > Rubiaceae > Mitragyna > Mitragyna speciosa. Next base: position 13,634,209 of record CM045565.1, on the reverse strand, counting down.
AAATGGGGTAGCTTACGGAAGGAGATTATCAAAGAGTGCAACGACTCTTTATGGTTGGGACATCAAGGAGTGTATTGCATACTAGCCTTGGTAGAACAAGCATACTATTGACTGAGCATGCACGACAACGTGAAAACTTTACACGAAAACTTGTCTTGTATGCCAACAAGACAAAGTTGAGCATAGCCGTCCCGCGAGTTTACTAGAACCCTTACTGATTCCCAAACGACCGAGAGAAAGTGTCTCAATGGACTTTATCGTAAGACTACCAACAGTAGACAGATGCAGCAATATTATGGTAGTCGTTGACCGATTTAGTAAGTACGGTGTGTTCATCCCCGTACCGAAAAAGTATAGTGCCGAGAATGCAGCAAAACTCTTCTTCAAACACGTGGAAAAGTATTGAAAAATTCCCAAGACGATCGTGGGCGACCGAGACACACGATTCACCGGGAGATTTTGGACGAAATTTTTCAAGATCTTGGGCTCGGAACTCAATTTCTCTATAAGTTTTCATCTGCAAACCGACGGACAAAAGGAGCGGGTGAACGCTTTATTAAAGTTATACTTAAGGCATTTTGTGAGTGTTAATCAACGAGATTAAGTAAAGTTGGTAGACATTGCCCAATTCTTCTACAATTTGCAACGAAGTGAGTTAACGGAAGCTAGTCCGTTCGAACTTGCAACCGAGCAACAACCACTAGCTCCTCATACGATGGTAACCTCCTATTCGGGAAAAAGTCCAAGTGCTTTTTTATTTGCCAAAGATGGTGATAGAAGTCCGAATTGGCTAAGGCATGCTTATTAAAGGCAGCCAAGAGAATGAAGAAGTGGACTGATAAGAAACAAAGGCACATGGAGTACGAGAAATGAGACTTAGTCATGATAAAACTCCTCTCTCATATATTTCGCAACTACGAGAATGCACACAAAGACCTACTACAGAAGTACAAAGGTCTATTTCCCATGGAAAAGAGAGTAGGTAAGCTTGCTTAACACTTACCGTCCCATCTCGAGGTTCATCCCCATTTTTCATGTGAGCTTCTTGAAGCTGTATCATGCCGACAAAGAGGATCCATGCCGGGGTGAATCCAAGAGGGCACCAACGGCGGTCACCACAACTCATGACCACGATGTAAAAGAGATCATCTAGCACCGAGTAATTCTAAGGCGCGAAAGTCACCCAAGATACACTGAACACTTGGTGCATTGAAAAAGTTTGCCCGAAGCCGACGCAAGTTGGGAGCACGAGCTAACATTATAGGAACACAAAGACAAGATTCGGACATACAAGGAGAAGCAATGAGGACATTGCTCGGATAGGTGGGGGGATGTCACGACCAAAGAATTTCGTCCTGTTTTCGTCCCTCATTTTTGGTCCATTCAACTTGGAGGTTAAGCAGAAGGTTCTAAAATGGTGTGGAGAGTTCCTACATATTTCAAGATTTAGAACTCTTTAGAGACACTTAGCCTCCATAAGATTGTAGAGTAGTATAGAATACTTTAAAGAACTCTTATAGGTTATAAATAGTTTAGAGTTGTATAGAATATTCTAGAGCAATAATATTAGCCGTTGGATGTAATCGATCTCCACCGTCCGTTGAGGAGGTGGAAGGCTATAAATAGAGGCCTTGGCCATTTGCCAAGCCAACCAAGTCATTTGTACTCAAACATTCTCCAAGCAATACAAAGTTCTTTTTTTAAAGACTTTCTTTTGTGTTATCTTCTTGCTCACTTAGCTTAAGCTTTCTAGTTATCGTTCTCCATACTTAGCTTGTGCCGAGCACGTTCAAGAGGGTCTAAAGGCTGACTTAGCCATGGTAAAACAAGTGACTAAGTGCCGCACGAACATAGCAAAAGAGTAAGTCCGTGACAAAATGGGTGCTCATGAGATGATCAAAAGCGCAACAATTTGGTTCACCCCTCGAGTCCACTTACATTTTTTCAAGTAGGGTAACAAAATTAGCGTCCTTAGAACGGGGCTTTGTAGATCGTAGAGAAGCAATTTAACATGTAAATGGTTGATTTCAGCAGCATGTCCTCTACGTTAGTTTAAGCTACCTGCAAGCCATATGCCTATGTCATTGGAATTAAAAGCCACTCTTCCCAGCCATATGCAATTTTACCCCCACCTTACACTAGTCTACCATCAAACTCCCAACACCACTTCCTTTTGCCTTTAAATCCTAAAAATTAACAAAAAAATTCATGTCCTCCTATGATCTCAACACCTAGGAAGGGACACGAGAGCCCACTGCGCAACACACTTGCACATCCAAGTTGAACATGAACACACGATTTGCACCAGAGCCCACTGACTGGGCAGCTCACATCACTAATTGATATAATTTTGATCTAAAAAGCTGCAGAATCACAACGCTGCTAGAAAATCCCTTCAATTTTCTCAGAAAATAATGTAATCCTCATGTGCAAGAATGAAACTTCAAAAAAATATGCCTGTAACTTTCTTCAAGCCACATTCAAGAGCAAGAGTTTCTACCACTTCCAGAATATGAAGAAATACAGGAAATAGCACTGACATCACTAACTAATATAATTTTGAACCAAGTAAAACTACAATATGTTCAACAGATGGAACTCCAACATCAGTCTTCTAAGTCTTTGGACAAGGATGAAATTCTCTTTCTTTACTGTAATTTGTCTTGCGTGTTGTGCACAGAGGTTGGCATTGCCAAAGAACTCGATAAGGTATGCTTTCGCTACTTCTTGTAGAGCCAATAATGCCTCTTTTTCCATACACAAACTAACCTGCATTCTGAGTAAAACATTACATGTTTTATAACAGATATGATAAGATACTCATAATGCTTACAATTAAGATAGAGAAATTCTGAACTACCATGATTTATGCTTTCAACCAAAAAGAGAAATTAATTCTTCTAGCAAAGGTGGGCTGGCTAAATTAATTATTCTCAAATACAGATAAAAGAAATCTAATATTTTAATAAAACTACGTAGAATTATATAGTTAGTCATGCATATACATACACACATACATATATGAATATGTGATAGAAAACTATCAACAATGGTAGCTAAGCAATCAAAATGGCGTACATTGTCCCCATTGTATGATCAAAGTCTAGTGTTGGCCCATATAGTTTATTTGCTAGACCTTTTACTCCCTAAACCTTTTTTTTTTTTTTTTTGTTCTATAAATTTGGTCCTCTGACCTTAGTATTGCATTTTACATTGCAAAAAGAGCCACTCATTTTAGATGCTAAACCTTGAGGCCAAATGTGCCAGCTAAAAGATCACACAAAAAAAAGTACATAATTAAAACTCCTAATTCCTACTAAGCACAAGACCAAAAAATCAAACACAGATCTACAAGCAAAATCAAGGAGAATTTTGGGAAAGGAAAGTTAATTATCATCCAATTGAGCTAGAGCGTGTGACAAAATTGACACCATGTACCTGGAGGGGATTTTGGACAAACCCAAACCATCATAGTTAGTTTTCCTATTCAAGTAGGAATTTATAGGTCAAAATGTTTAAGTTGTTAACGTAACAGCACTTTAATGACAATACTTTGACGCAGATTCAAATATTACACTAAATACAGCTACTTGAGAAACTTGCCCAAGCAAAATTCTGAAGAAATTTATATGTATCAATCTTCCTAGGTCCACAACCTACAGCACCAAGAAGACTGAAAATTAAAAACACAGAAAGTATAACTTGATGTTACCCTGACAAGGAGTGAAAAGTAATGCTGCAAAAGCAAGTTACCAGCACAATTGGAGATCCTTGAAACTCTAAAACTGCAGTTTGTGATAAAAAAAGGTCTCTAAATCCTTGAAACACTTAAAAAATTTTATAACTTCATTTTTTACATGAAGACGTAAACTAATTAGACCTAAATTCCTAATAAGACCCAAAAATGATCAAACTGTAGAACCACAGCTGAGATTTATTCTTTGTCACCATTTATAGTTATTTCTCCTTATCTAAAATGTCCACAAATAGCCCAATCAACAAGCAACAACCAAATCAAACATCCTGACACCCAACCACAGCTGCCTCTCTTTTGCAGCAAGCCTTTAATTTCCAACTTCCACCCTTTTCGTACTTGTCAGTATCAGATTTGCAGCAACAGGTCCTTATGGTACTATTTCTTGCCACATTGGCAAATCACATGTTTTGATTGGCCAAATTTATCACGTCACTTATAGCTAGTAAGATATTAAATATGATTAGAAAACTATAAACTTACATTAAGATCTTGAACTATTCACGCACAAGCCTGCTAAAGGGGAGACGTGGAATCAACAAGTTGCAACTCTTCTGCAACTTCCTGAATTCACTGTATGGAATACAATTTCATGAGGGGCACATACAAAAAACAAAGAGTGTTTTAGAGAAAGGCCATGTTATTGATGAAAGTCATACCGCAAAGCCTTTACACCAGGCTCGGCTCTTCTTTTAATTTTGATAGCCAGTCCCTTACTCTTTTTAACAGCCTGAGACTAATAAAAAAATGTTAGTTTAACACAGCGAAAAATAAGAATTGGCCTACAAATACACGTACTAAATACTTCAGACTTTAAAAGAGACTGGTATAAATAAAACAACTAAAGATATTGCAAATTTGAATCATACACAAGTACCTCTGGATTCATTGATTCTACTGTTACTATAGGAAAAAGAAATATACTTTGTGAATTATTTGTCATGGGATAAAAATCTTTGAAGAAATGTCAACAGGAAGATTGCATACTGACATCAGCTAGAATCTGCAAAGGAGTTGGTTCAGTAGAAGGTTGTTGGTGACTGGAACCATCCTCTCTTGCTCTCCATTAACAATGGGTCCATCCTTCCCATTGTCTCCATTAGTAGTGCGGCGCTCCTTTCAAATCTCACCAAGGCAAGCCTATTAAAAAAAAAAATTATTCCACAGCAAAAATGCATAAGCCGTTGAAAGTTTAATTGACCTCACCAACAAAGAGTAATACATAAACAATTAGTAACATTTGAACAGTGCTACTCTCACCAATTATTATCATACACTTTAGCTTGAAAAATCTGAAATTTCATAGACTACCTCAGAAAAAAAAAATCATTACCTCTTCAGGAATACTGGTTGTTTCCTTTCTTACATAGCAAATAAGTTGATGTTCGCCTCTCTCAACAATTGAACGAAATGTAGCATACTTGTTAACCTTAAATTAATAATAGTAGTAAACAAAATAGCAACAGTTGAGAAGTATTAACCTAACACTCCACAAATTATGAATTTTACTTTATGATCATTGCATTTCCACCACTGATCGCCATCTTTAACACCAACAAAGTAGTGAGGAATATGCGTTGGTTTGTAACACAAAAATGCATAAAGCAAATATTCCAAATCCTGAAACAATATCCCAAAAATTCAGCAAGCTAATTCAAAAAGTCTTATTCTAAAGATAATGACAACAGTCATACCTGATCAATTTGTTTGATGGTCATAGTTTCATTGAACTCAATATTAGAGTGATGATGAGCTTTCCTATCCCTTATGAGGTGAATAAACACCACCCGAGGAGCCTTCGTTATAACTCTAGTCACTATTCTCGTGTGTGGTCTGTGCGAGCAGTCTTGTTCATTTCTTCTATAATACTCTGCATTGAATGCTCCAAGTAGAGTGGATGTGTGCACAGCAAGATAGCAAATGATGTGGCTCAACGTTTGTTCTGGCCTAAGCTGGTTAATGCCACAAACCGCACAATGAATATGTTAACAAAACAATAATTCATCAAATTTCAAAGACATCGAAAGAGGAAAAACAAAATGACTTATTGATTATTTTCAGCATATAATTTCTTGCTCCACGCCCATGTAGTTATGGAGCAAATTCCTCATGCATTCAGAATTTGTAAACAGCATCCAGACCTCAAGGGGATCTCCCATCACCCACTGATCAACGTGCTCGGATAATACTATTCACAAAATTTTTTAATTTCAATTCTACTGCTTAAAATTATCATAACAAAATTTCTTGAACAAATTTAAAGCATAATTAAAAAAATGACAGATATAGAAAAAAGAATAAAAAGCCAAGCTGTAATATAAATTAATGCATAATTCTAGACATAAATTACATTGCCCTCTAATTCTTCATATGAAAAGGCTGCAATCAAGACATTAGGATCATTTGACCCCACCTATTTCAGAATCCTCTGGACAGGTTTTAGTAGGCATTTTTTATCCCCGCATAATTCACCTACCAAAAAATAACACAATCAACACTAAAAATAAAATTGAATTTGTAACATGTAAACGAAAAAATAAGTCGTGGAACTCACAAATCTCAAAATCATTCTCGACACCGATGTCAATCAATCCAAGAGCGCAACCAGTGGCATTTAAGCACTGCATCAATGAATTGAGAAAGCAGGCATTGCTCCAATTTGATATTCCACACACCATTGTGAAGAGCCCTCCTAGTAACAACAAAAATCACCAAACAATTCAAAGCGTAATTGCCCTAATCTCTCTTCTAGTTAGTATTTCAATTTGTTAATCCTTGTATGAAGCATATCATACACACACAAAAACATATATGTACACACATTTACATAGACCTCCAAGTTTGCAATTGGATTGGGAAAAAAAAATTTATGCCCCATCAAACATGTGAATCTAAGTTAGCAAAATCAGGCATATAATATAGAACAACACAAAGTAATCCTAAGGTCACACAAATTGCAAAAAAGTAACAAACTAATGAAAAATTCACCAATATAGATGAATCTCAATAAGACTAAAAACCAATTCCAATTTCGGTATCAAGGCTTAATCCTCATGAGCGGTACCACGAAGATGAAAAGTGATATGTTCTTCGAAATCTTGATCTTAACAATACGAAACTCAACAATAACAGAAATTAAAAATTCAACAATAACATTAATTAAGCAAGGACCAAAGCAAAAAGGAATACGGATACCATTCTGATTGAAAAGGGCCAAGACCAAGAGCATAAAAATGAGTCGCAGCAAAGAAAATTTAAAAAAAAAAAACTCAAAATTTGTTGTTGTATTATTCTTCGTCAACTGTTGCATCTACTACTATGGTAGTTCCAATAATTACCAATAATAACAAATGATCCATCCTCCTCGTACCGCTCAACCATTTCATTACTTACAGCTTTTAACGAGCCAAATCGGACTGAATACTCCTCGTTCAGATTCTATTCATTTAATAAACGAATCGTCTCGGCTCGACTTGATTATTAAACGAGTTAATATTTGTGTTCAAGATATGCTTGTCAAATAAAACATATGCTCAAGATTGAATTTGATTCGGCTCGTTTAACATAAAAGAACTAAGCTTGAATAAGTTCGAACGGGCTCGAATCGTTTAACACAACCAAACAGAGCTCGATCGAACTCGATATTTACAAAATCAAATAAAGTTCGATTGAGCTCGAATGTTTTTATTTTGGATTTAATGTGAAAAGATACTATTATCCATATTCATGAACGCAAACGAGCGTTCGCGAACAGTATTCGAGCTCGTTCGTTTAATAAACGAGCTCAAATCCTTATTCAAGTTTGGCTCGTTCAACTATTCGAACGAGCCGAATTTGAGCTTTTACTAGCCAAACCAACTTATATTCGCGAACAGCTTGATTCATTAAAAGTTCCACCATTACTAAATCCTAAATCCTAAAACCCTAGTCCACTAATCAAAACTCCCAAATCCCTCAAACCTATCAACAAATCCATCAAAATTAATCACATCTAAACACCTATTTCATTGATAAACCAAAGGAAATGAAAGAAGGGGGCTGAGAATTGTCACCTATTTTGGCCGAGGAATAATGTGGTCCCGTGGTAGCACCGGTAGTGGCTGTGGGTGATTCGTGGTGAATTTGTAAGAGCTACTCGTTGGGATTGGTGGGGCGTAGGGTGGCTATGTATATGAATTTGTGAAAGTTGTGTGTGTTGTGTGCGTGAGTGCATGGGGGATATGTGTGTGTGCGTGCGCGGCCTGCGTGTTGTGTGGAGATGATCGTACCTTATGAGCTAAGATTTTTCTAAAAGGATAGTTACCCGCCATTGAGGTTTTGATCATAATATATAGGTTAAATCACCAAATACCCCTTGTAATATCACAATAGTAGCAAATTACCCCCTATATTCATGAAATACACAAATTGCCCCGGTGAATTGGTCAAAGACATTTCTGCCCTTCTTAAAAAAATGATTTCACAATTTTACCAAAAACCTAAAATTTTATGCCAATTTTACTCAAATCTGAAATTGGTTAAAAAGTTTTTAACCCCTCATCTTTTTCACTTTACCATCCTCTTTGAATTCAAACGTGATTGAAAGAAGTTGGACTTGAAGGTGGAGAAGGAGAACAAAGACCCAATCTTTTTTTCACAAACTCAGCAAGCAAAGTTGATGCTTTACATTCAATGGATGTTTCTTACTACAATCCTACATTTCAAGGTACTAATTTATCTTCCAATCTTAAATAATCAACAATATTGTTGAAGCAAAATGAAAATGCTTAGACAACTAAAATTTTAACCAACTCTTGACATGTGGATGTGGTTCCCATGTGTTTTATGGTGAGATTTGGTACAAGTTATAGTATGAAATTGTTACACTATGGTCTAACAAAGTTACACCATCATTCAGTGTAGATATACATTTTAAGTAACGAGTTACGTACACTTCAACCATTTGATGCAAGTTGGAGTTTGAAATTGTTACACCACAATTCAACAAAGTCATACCATCATTTAGTAAACTTACACATTTTAACTAACATGTTGTGTACACTTCAGTGTAACTTAGTTACATGAAAATAATAAAGAGTTATACCATGACACTTGCTCCTTATTGTGGTCATACATGACATTTTTTAGAAGGTCTTTTAGAAAAATGTTATCGTATAATATCCTGAAAAGTTATATTTGTTCACTAGAAAGTTAGATTTGTTCATTGAAAAGTTACATTTGTTCACTAAAAATTTACAATTTAATCATACACCTCCAACTTGTTCTAACCGAATGTCCGCTTCCTTTTGAGGGGCTTCCGCATGGCTAAAGTTTCTCATTATATTTGTTCACTAAAAAGTTACATTTGTTCACTAGAAAGTTACATTTGTTCACTGAAAAATTATATTTGTTCACTGAAAATTTACATTTTGTTCACACACTTCCAAATTGTCCCAACTGGACATCTGCTTACTTTTGAGGGGCGTCCACATGAATAAAGTCACTCGTTACATTTATTCACTAGAAAGTTACATTTGTTCACTGCAAAGTTATATTTGTTCACTGGAAAGTTACATTTTGCTCACACATCTCTAACTTGTCCCAACCGGATGTCCACTTCATTTTGAGAGGTGTCCGTATGGCTAAGGTCATTCATTATATTTGTTCACTAGAAAATTACATTTGTTCACTGAAAAGGTACCCACAAGCAACTTTTGGCTGCAATACTGTTTGCATTACCATTTGCAATTCTTGGACAAGGCCAAAATTAGCTTTATGTTCTCAGGCAACTTAAGATTATAATACCACCGCTGACGCAGTTGACGTTTATGCTATACCTAGGTATCAATTCACGACCATTAATTGTAATTGGATTGTATATTTCCTATCTTGACTTTTAGTGGCATAGTCCATTTTATAGCTTCAAATAAACGATTGTGGAGTTTGAGAGTTTTATATGAAAAAATTTCAGTTGTGTGAGCATTTTAATTTTGCTTCAACAATTTCGTTGATTATTCAAGATTGGAAGATAAATTAGTACCTTGAAACGTAGGATTGCAGTAAGTAACATCCATTGAACGTAAAGCATCGACTTTGCTTGCTGAGTTTGTGGAAAAAAAGATTGTGTCTTTGTTCTCTTTCTCCACTTTTGAGTCCCACTTCTTTCAATCACCTCTGAATTCGAAGAGGATGGTAAAGTGAAAAAGAGGAGGGGTTAAAACCCTTTAACCAATTTCAAATTTGGGTAAATTTGGCACAAAATTTTAGATTTTTGGTAAAATTGTCAAATCATCTTTTTAAGAAGGGCAGAAATGTCTTTAACTAATTTAGTGGACAATTTGCGTATTTCATGAATGCAGGGGGCAATTTGCTACTACTATGACGTTACAGGGGATAATTTGTGATTTAGCCTAATTGTAATTGATCGTTCAGCATATTGACATCATGCAAAAATATGATCCCTTGAATCCCAGCACCCTGTAAAACAAAACTAAAAATTAATCAATAAAGAATAAGTAAAACATTCACCAATGCATCAACAAATACAAATCGCTGATACTTATAACCAACAAACTGCAACGAATTAAACTTTTTTCTTTTATAACTACATGAATAATCCATCCATGACTAAACTGATTTAATTGACAAATAGTAATATGTTCCACCTCAATTTAACTCACATGCAATAAAAAACCAACAATCTACTACAACTGTTAAATTACCACCACGATTGCCTAACACAAAACCACCAAAAATACTATACTCATTAGCAACTTATATATTGCACACCAACTTAGAAATTATTCTTTTATATAAATCCCATGTACCAACCACTTACATAAACATATAACAAATGGCATGCATGCATTTTTGACTTGGCATCCATGCACAAAAAAACAATCTTGTATTCGGCCAACTCACATCCTACTTGTCAAAAACACATGCAAACACTTGGTACCGTTCAAGCAAATTTCTGATATGCGCAGAAGTAGTGAATGCCAAGAAAGTTTTGAAAATTCTAGGTTGAACAACTCGAATGCTTAACTCCTTTGAAACCCTGTTCAAAGACTCCAAGAATCACGAATCGGTTGCTTTGATTCTATCCAACTTCGTTGAATGTTCTCCTTTTAGAATTCGCTCTAAACCCCTAACCAACTTGTGGTGTAGATTCCTCAGTCGATTGAATAAACTCTAAGCGAGAACTTGAACTTAACAAAATCTTTTCATCAAGAACAAGGGTAGCTCTTAATCACCAAAGAACTAAGAAGATCTCATCACGAGAAAAACACTCAAAGTGCTGAAAATTATCAATAATCATCATAATAATTCGGATGAACAGTAACATGCCTATTTATAAGCTTACAAAGAAAGGTCTAGAAACTTAAAATAAAGTAAACTACTAAAACTAGTTATAACCTATCACAGTTGGATAACTAACTAAAAGTTACAACTTGTAAAGACTTGGGAAACTAATAAAAAAGCATAAAAAATTCGTTCAAAATCAGTTCATGGGCTGGACGTCCCTTCCTAAGCTCCATTGGGCCTTCATTTAGCAACTTCAAGGGCCTTCCAAACAAGTCCAAGTGACCAGCCCTTGTAAGATTGTTTTGGACAGCGTAATATCTTCAACTGGGCCATCTTTGTATGTTGACTTGATTCACAACCAATACCTTATCCCTTGGCCCAAGGTACAAGTATGAGCAATGTGAACTTCAAGCTTGTAAACAAGCCCAAAATCATAGGTACCGAAAAACCAGCAACGATGTATAGACATTCTAACCATGATCATCACCAATATGAGCTCATCTTGATCCTTATGAGCTTCCTCTCCAAGCTCACCATGTTCAAGTCCAAGTCTAATAAGTGTGAGTACTTCTTGGATCACATCAATTTCTCTGATTATTGTACTTTTAAAGAAAAGTCCCCAATTTGGGGTCTTTTTTTTGGGTTTCTACATTGTGTGCGGTGACTATGAAAATTTTTCTTTTATTATTTTCTGTGTCAGAGTTGTGTCAGAAATTTTTTTTTTCGATTCAAATGTCGCTGCACAAAGGGTATGTTGTGACACAAGTGTAGAATTTTTGTTACTTTTTGGGAGGGGGCTAATTTGTAATTTGGTTATTTTTGTGTGTGTGCAGTGACTCTCACAGATAATTAACCGTCCAAATTTAAAAAAATTTATATTTGGGGGATTTGTGAGAGTCATCGCACACATTCTGTGCGGTGACTCTCACAAAAATAACCAAATTGCAATTTAGCCCCCAAACATAAAAAAGAAAAATCAAACATTTGGAGGTAAAAAAAAATTGTTCTACTAATTAATTGCGTTGTGATCATTACTTGCAACATTCTTCTCCTAATTAATTACTTGAATCATATTTTTTTTCCTCCAAAAGTTATAAAAAAATTTTTACATTTGGGTGCTATATCTAATTGTGGATTTTTTACCTCCAAATGTAAAAAAATATATGTCTTTTTAACTCTTGAAGGCTAAAAAAAATTTATTCTACTAATTATTACATTGAATGATAATTAATTGCAACATTATTATCCTAATCAATTACTTGAATCACAATTTTTTCCTTAACCTCCAAAAGTGAATTTTTTTTTTTAAATTTGGGGGCCTAAATTGCAATTAGTAAGTTTTTGTGAGAGTCACCGCACACACTCTGTGCGGTGACTCTCACAAAAATAATATAATAGCCATTAAGCCCCCGAATGGTTAAAAAAAAAATTAGGCCCCCCAAATGTAAAAAAAAAAATTTACTTTAAAAAAATTTAACTTGTGGAGATTATTACAAATAATAAATTAGTGATCATGTTAAAACGTTAAAATGCCTTTAGCCCTCCACAAGTTAAATTCTTTTTTTAAAGTTAATTGTTTTTGGTTAAATTGAATATAAAATTGAAGGCCAACTTTTCAACAGATAGAGTTTAGAGTGCGAAGTTTCAAGATAGCAGTAGTTTGAGGGTTTAAGAAATTAGTTCAACCTCTACTAGTCAAATAGCTTAGACTTTTATGTGCAGTATAAGATTGAGAATTTCATTTATTATTTACATGTAGAACACAAAGCCTTGATAGGCCCTATATGTAAGGGGAACTTGTATTAGCTTCCCTTGTGAATATCGAAAAGGGAACATCTATATGGCAATTAGTAATTTTTTGTGTGAGTCACCGCACACCTTGTATGTGGTGACTAACAAAAAAATAATCTAATTGTCATTAAACCCCCGAAATGTTAAAAAAAATAGGCCCCCAAAAAAAATTAACTTTAAAAAAATTTTAACTTGTGGAGATTATTATGGATAATAAATTAGTGATTATATTAAAAATGCCTTTAGCCCTCCACAAGTTAATTTTTTTTAAAGTTTTTTTTTTTTTTTTACATTTGTGGGCCTAAATTTTTTTTTTTAACATTTTGAGGGCTTAATGGCAATTAGATTATTTTTGTTAGAGTCATCGCACATAGGGTGTGCAGTGACTCTCACAAAAACTTACTAATTGCCATTTAGGCCACCCAATGTTAAAAAAAAAAAATTCCACTTTTAGAGGTTAAGGAAAATATCGTGATTCAAGTAATTAATTAGGATAATAATGTTGTAATTAATTATCATTCAATGCAATAATTAGGAGAACAATTTCTTTTAACCTCCAATAGTTAAAAAATATATTTTTTATACTTGGACGTAAAAAATTCGCAATCAGATATAGCACCCAAATGTCAATTTTTTTAATAACTTTTGGAGGCAAAAAAAAAATGATTCAAGCAATTAATTAGGAGAAGAATGTTGCAAATAATGATCATTCAAGGTAACTAATTAGTAGAACAACTTTTTTTTAACTTCAAATGTTTGAATTTATTTTTTATATTTGGAGGCTAAATTGCAATTTGGTTGTTTTTGTGAGAGTCACTGCATAGAGTGCGTGCGGTGACTCTCACAAATCCCCAAAATATAATTTTTTTTTAAATTTGGAGGGCTAATTATTTGTGAGAGTCACCGCACACGCTCTAGGCGGTGACTTTCAAGAAAATAACCCAATTGCAAATCAGGCCTCCCCCAACAAAGTAAAAAAAAAAAAAAAAAAATTCTGCATTTGTGTCGCTACACACCCTTTGTGTGGTGACTTTTGAACAAAAAAAAAAATCTAACACAACTCTGACACAAAAAATAAAAAAAAATTTCACAGTCGTCGCACACATGGTGTGCGGACACTATAGATATAGAAAGTAACAATAAAAAATCCCAAATTACAAACTTTTCTTTAAAAGTGCAATAATCAGAGAAATTTGCCTACCGTTCATTGTATGATTACTCCCTTCCCCTTCAACACATTAATACGTCTACTAATTGTCTAAAACTACTCAACTACACCTGCAACTTCATTCACCACAAAACCAAACTAAACAATCTAAAACCACCCCCTAGCACACACACTTTAGCGCGAACAACTAACTAGTATGTCCTTAATATATAGAAGCAGCTAGAGTTCAACCATAGCCAATTTTTTCGTTCTCCTTTTTCATAATAATGGATGATATCTCAAATTTTGTGTATAAAGAAATCTGACGTGTCATCATGATGGGAGATGTAAGCATGGTTCAAAGACTCGGCCGAGTCGGAGATGACTCGGCCGAGTCGTCACCGGAACAGAGGCTTCCGTTCCGAGACCGCTCCAATACTACTCGGAGACGGAGAACTAGCAGATAACTCGCCGGAAATCGGTTGACTCGGACCGAGTTGTTACCGAGTCGAATAAAATCGATCGAGTCATACCCGAGTTGTCCGAGTCAACTCGGGCCAAACCCCAAAAAGACACCGATGGCCACCAAAAACCACCACCATGACAGCCCTATACAGCCATTAACTACCACTACACACTCACTAAATCACAGATCCACAACCACAGCCAAAATCATCACAAAAAATAGACACATAATAATCTAAAATCACTACCAAAGCAAAACCAAAATCATCAGTAAAGCAAAACCATCAAGACAAAACCACAGATGATAGTCGAGGGCTAGAGAGGAGGGGGTAGAGAGGCAGTGGTTGATGGCAAGGAAAGACAGAGGAAGAGAGGGAGGGACGATTCTAATAGGGGTCGAGAAAGGGAGAGACAAAAGAACAGGGAGTCGATGCGTGATGGGTGGTGGGACAGAGACACAGATAGGTGGTGGATGGTGGTTGGCGGTTGGGCGATGGGTGGAGAGGAGAGGGAGAGCCAAAGAGAGGTGACGAGAAAAGGCACTGGCGTGTGCCAGAGATGACGAGGAAGAAGGGGGGCGGTGTTTGGGAATTAGAGAAAAAAGATAAAATTTAGGATTTTAATTAAGAGAATAAATAGGAAATTAATTTAGATTAGAAAATAAAAATTAAAAAATTAATATATTTTTTAACAACCAAATCTTAGAAGATTTTTTGAACAATATAAACTCCTGACATTTTTATTTTGAATTTCGAAACAATTATAAAGCGTGAGCATGCATTAAAAAAATTAAGTATTTTAACTACTCTTCTATTTATTTTTATAATTGTTACTTTTAAAATTATGTTATGCACTATTTTGATTTTATTTGTGATAGTATGGCATTAAATGCTTAAAGATATGTTTATTTCGGTAAAAAAAGTATATTTTAAAATTTTTCTTTACAAATTTTTTTGATTATTTTTGTTTAGCATATTTTATATTTTGAATGATTATTTATAATTTTTAAAATAAAAATTGTTTTAAAATATGCGTCTCGCCGAGACCGTGACCGATACGTCGAGTCCGAGGTGGAACGGTACACGCCGCGACCGCGACCGCGACTTTGAAGAGAAGGTCAATGGAGGATGTTTAGTTAATCCCTTAGCCGTTGAATCTTTTTTTTTTTTTTTTTTTTTTGAATATACACCGTTGATTGATTTTTCCCGATGATTTTAAAACGGAGCTCATTTTCATCTGTCAAACGATTCTAAGTCTTGCATCAGTTGAGCTGTGTTCTTGAGAGGCAATTGAGAGCTTGATTTCTCGCTGATGGGTTTGCTTTTCTGTCTGTAGAAGTGAATGATTTTTTGGTTTTTGGCCTTGTTTGTGTTTGTTCTTGCTGCTCGATTTTAGTTTTTTCCTTCTTCCTTCATGGTTCGTTTAGCTTTTGGCTGCCTTTCTATTTTGTTGCTCTGCATGTCCTCTGGTTGTTGATGTCTTCTCAAATTGATGCGCTGTCCATGCATTTTTTCAGCTGTAGCTCACATTTGAAGCATGGGTGTGTTTGTGTTCGAAATTTATGCTTGTCAATTCTTTCGATCATTCTTGTTTTTTAAAATTGGTTGGAATGGGTTATTTTCTGTTTTTTCTCTTCATTTATGTTCTTTTCATTGATGCATGTGTACTAAATGGTGTCCTTTTTGGCTTTAAGATCCTTGATTGGGTTGGATTTTTTTTTTTTTTTTTGGCAAATTAGAATGATAGGAATTGAGCATTACTCTGTTCTGAATTATACGTGTGTGGCGTCAACTATCTTTTGCTCTTTTCTTTTATTGATACTTGCATTACTCTGTTCTGAATTATACGTGTGTGGCGTCAGCTATCTTTTGCTCTTTTCTTTTATTAATACTTGCCTATGTTCGTGTATACTAAATAGTTTTTTTTTAGATTTTTATTAGGCTGAGTTCTTTCTTCAGATCAGGGATTGGATAAAAATTGAGCTATTATTTTGTTGTGAATTGTACAGGTATAGTGTGTCGTAGCAAACTATTGAGATTTTATTCGGTTTGCTGAGGTTTTTTAGCCGTAATTAAGACGTAATCTTTTTTAACTATAAGTTATTCTCAGGTTCTATGCTTATTTTGTAGAGTTATAGTTTGATCTTATGTATAAATTGTGTGTCATTATTTTGCTATTTATGCATATGATATATTCGATTAGCTTATCGTGTGTTTATTGCATCAGTTATGTGTAGCTGTTCCTTCATAAGCAATTCTGTATTTTCATTATTTTCTCTACTATAACCACTTCGAATAATCCATCCATGACCATGCTCATCTAACTGATGAATAAAAACATGATCCAACTCCATTTGATTCGCACACAACAAAAAACAGACAAGGCTTCCACAATCACTCAACTAATAGCACCAACAACTAATACAATCACACAAGAAATCCTACTTTCACTGGCATATATAATACAAATGAGGCTAATTGATCAGAATATTGCCAAAAAAAAAAATGGGACAAATGTTGTTGTTCGAGGAAGTCTGTACCTATTTATATGTCCACCGTATTTATCAAACGCAACATGCAGGTTTAACTTTTTTATTCTGACATGTCCTTCATGTTTGAAAAGTGTGGCGGACCTGCCAAGTTTCCCAATCGTGGCGGCCTGTCAGAGTAAATTTTTTCCCCATGCAATATTCCTTTTCACTCCAACCAAAACCCACTTGAAACTATCATGTTGATGCTGCTGTAGTCCTCACCCTAAAAGCCAATTTTACTATTTCACGGCTTCTGGTTCCCAAACGAGCGGACACAATCCTCACTTTTTACCGAATTTGTGGTCTAGACACAATCCTCACTTTTTCACTTTTTGTTTGCCAGATCACAAGCATTAAATTTCATTATTTGGATGAGCCTTTCACGTTCAGTAAAATCAAATTGAGCCATGTATGAACATCCAATTGTTCAAGGATTTCTTGGTTATTACTTTTGCGGGGAATTTTAAGTCTTGACCAATTAATCGAAATAAATAAGTAATTTATAGAAACCCTGATATGAAGTTAATATTTTCCTTTTCTCATACCCACATATAATTTTTTTTGCACGAAAATTCAAATAAAATGAGCACATTAAAAAACGTGCCGTTAACTTAAAAATATCAAAATTCCAAATACATACTAAATGATTGCCAAAAATCATTAAAATTAGAAAAATGATAAAGATGTAAAAATATGAATTTAGAAATTATAATAAAATAAAAAGGTATTTACATGGTGAAATTACTATTTTGCCCCTAAAGCAATTAATAAGGCATAATTTACACAAATTGTGATTGACCCCTGAAAAATAAAGTATCCTAAATGAAATAAATACACTTTTTTTAACGAAGGGTGTGTCAAAATTTGGATCACTGTAGACACCAAATTTTGGGCCACTGTAGACACCATGTAAATACCTTTTTATTTTATTATAATTTCTAAAGTCGTATTTTTACATTTTTATCATTTTTTAATTTTAATAATTTTTCAGAGTCATTTAGTATTTAATTGAAATTTTTGTATTTTTAGAATTTTCGTGCAAAAAAATTTATATGTGGGCATGAGAAAAGGTTAATATTATAATTAGATCAAGGTTCATATAAATTATCTATTTATTTCGATTAAGTTAAATTTGTTTAAAGTCCCTTAAAAAGTAATAAGCAAAATTCCTTGAACAATTGGACATTCATACATGGCTCAATCTGATTTAACTGAACGTGAAAGGCTCATCCAAATAATGAAATTGAATGCTTGTGATCTGCCAAACAAAAGAAAAACAAAAAATGAAAAAGTGAGGATTGTGTCTAGACCACAAATTCGGTAAACATTTTCTACTTGCAGGCCTGATTATCCTCAAGTGGACTCGTTTGGGAACCAGAAGCCGTAAAATAGTAAAATTGCGTTTTAGGTTAGGGACTACAGCAGCATCAGCACAATAGTTTTAAGTGGGTTTTGGTTGGGAGAAAAGGAATATTCCGCCGGGGAAAAGAAAATTACTCTAACAGGGAGCAGCATTTGGGAAATTCGGCGGGTCCGTAGCATTTATAAAATGCAGCGGGCCTGTCAGAATATAAAAAAAAATTAAACTTTTCTCGTCGCATTTACCAAACGCGACGGATAGCAACATTTATCTGAACTTTTTTTAGACAATATTACAATCAATTAGCCTACTAATGACCCAAACAGTCATTCTCATATGTAGTTCTCATGCATTTGCCACCTATACAGACATATAACACATGCCATTCATGCACTTTCAACATGGCACCTATGCATAAAGAAATAGTCCTTCGTTTAGTCACCTCACATGCTACCTGCCAAGCATACATTCGGGCACTCACCATAACTCTTTCTATGAGTATTTTCTTCCCCTTTCATATATAGATCTATGCCCAGTAACAAAATAAATCCTTTTACTCAAATGAGCAGCTCAAATTTATGCTCACATATTTACTCATAAGTACTACTATAATATCTACTAATGCTCCACAACTACTCAAATACACCTATAACCTCGTTCGAGAAAAAGCTGAAATAAACACTGTAAAAATGATCTCTAGGCATGCTCGCACTGCAATGCTAGAACAAAAACTAGTGTATGTTAATTTGTACAAGTTGTACTTTGTGAAATATAACTCCATACCTCATTATAACTTGCCCAAATATACTTAATATCGTAATTACTATATCAAAAAGTATAATAATCTATTGTGGCAAACTTTAGTACTTTGTTATAATAGAAACTTCACATGCACGTGTATATTAAAAAAAACAAAATGATTTTATATGCCTCAGCTTTTAATTTATACTTTAATTTTTTATTTTTAGACCAAAAACTCTTATTTTTTAAATTTACTGTTTTTGCATGGAAAATTAAAATATTATAAATCGGGTATTTTTTGGTTAATCTGCACCTTTTACCTTAATAAAAATAGAAAATGCACCCTATCCCTAACAAGAGATCGCCACCCTCAAAACTGTATCTACCAATTGACAGTACATAATTGGGAGCAATCCTAATCAGCAGCAGATCAGATCGTACACGTGGACTCCCCCGCCAACGAAAATAAAAGATCAACGACAGAGATTCCAATTCCGTATGATTAGATATGGAGCTATCGCCAAAAACCAACCAACGGACAAGAAAGCTTTCTCCAACATTTTCCCTCACTCCCACTGTCTGTCACTGTGTGTTGTGCGTGTAAATTTCTGTTTGATGCGTGTTATTTGTAATGGCATTTTCTTGTACTCATAATAATTCACTAACTCCTTATACGTTTTCATCATCTCTCTCGAGCCTTCGATCGCATTATTCCGCATTTTTGCCTTCTTTCTTAAAGCTGCAGCAGCAGCATCCGGAACGACGACCGAGAAAATATCTCCTCAAAATTAATGCCGCTGCAACCCTCGACTCCGGAAATGGCGCCGTTTCCGTGGCTTCTTCGGTGACGAATGAGGAGTCTTATGGGAGACAGTATTTCCCTCTAGCCGCGGTTGTTGGCCAGGTAAAATTTTTTACTATTTTGCAAAAGTAATAAAGTTCAATTCGTCTGAGGTTGTTAATTTTTTTTTATTTTACACAATTTCTTATATTTAATGTTGATTTCAAAAGATATGAATGCGAAACAAGTAGTGGTGTTAGTTACATATGGATAAGAGCTCGTTCGAGATTGGTTTATAAAATTAAATTCAAATCTAGATTTAGCGTTCGTTAAAGTTCTTAGGGGTGTTTAGTTTAAGGAAATCAAGGAGAGGAATGAGTATCAGTAGTACTAATGGCACCCATTGTTGAAGTTTGAAAAATAACTGTCACGATTTTCTTTCAATGGTAATAAAAGTGATTAATTGGATGTTTATGATTCTTTCAAAATACTACTTTTTCGAACTCATTAACCTTTTTAGAGTAATGATGCCCATTTCATTACTAAACCAAACATGTTGGGAGGAATAATCCAAACCCATACTCCTAGTTGGGTTAATGATATTCATGGTAATAATGATTGATCAATTTGAATCAAACGTCTCCTAAATCTTAGCGTTATAAGCTTAAAAAAAAATAGATTAACATATATAAAAAAGTATAAGTTAGTCGTGCTCAACTCGAGCTTGAATAACAATCGAGAAAAGCTCAAATGCACAATTTTAAGCCCATTTAAAAACCAACTTTGAAAACTAAAACTTGGGCTTTGTTAGGCTTGAAGTGGAAGGAAGAGTATGCCAGGTTATTGTACACTACCTTAAGGCTATTGTCAAAACCAAATTGGATGGAGTAGTGCAAAATGCCAAGTTAGCTTATTTTTTGCTTTTGCTACAGGACAATCAGGTGGACATTCAGATTTGTTTAAAAGACGAATCGGTAGTAATTGTTTGATCCCAGAAGGTCATCATTTACACTAATTTCTTGAATTTAATTCCTGACAGGATGCTATTAAAACTGCTCTTTTGCTTGGGGCTATTGACCGTGGGATAGGAGGGATTGCAATCTCTGGGAGGCGAGGAACTGCCAAAACAGTTATGGCGCGTGGCTTACATGCAATTTTACCACCAATTGAAGCCGTTGTTGGTTCAATAGCCAATGCTGATCCTGCTTGCCCCGAAGAGTAAGGTTCCTTGCAACTAAATTTGTACCATCGGTTACTCTATGTAACCAATTACTATTGAAACGAAACAACATGTGTTTAAATTTACTTAAAGAATAAACTATAATAATGGTCTAATTTCAGAGGTTTGTACTGAACTCATTTGTGTTTGGTTGACATCTGTAAGTATTGTATTTGATGATCCTCTACTGCCGTCATTTTCATGCTGTGCATGTATTTATTAATTTTGAAGTTCTTGAAGATGAATGTGTTCCCATGCTCCAGTTTATTCTTGGGATTCAGGCATGCATCGGAGTCAAACTGGCATCCTTATTATGACATGTTTACAGCTTTTGGAAGTTATCTAAATCTAATTCGCAAAGGTTTCAGGAAAAGAAGTGGAAGGTTGGACAAACTTCAATGTGTAATCATGTTTATGCTTCCATCTAGGGAAGTAAATGCCCATCAAGTATGATACATGTGTTTTTTTTCTACTGTATAGCTGTCTGCTTTTCATTTTTCTGAAGTCTAGACATAATCAGCAAAAGCAAAGCAAAAAGGTGTGTTTGGAAGGACTTTCATGGAGATATTACTTGTTTCTGTACTTATAGTATAGCCTCTTCAAGTAATCAAGCTGCCTAACTGCAAATTAATTTTAATGATAATTTTCTAAGTCCCAAATTTTCCATTTTCATACCTATCCTGAGGATTATGGTTATGTTTGTTCATGCATACAATGCAATTATACCTTTCACTTTTCCAGAATACCCGAAGTTGCTTTTAGTCATCTGGATTAAGATGATTTATATTATTAGTATGTGAACCATCTTCCTAGCCTATCAATGTCTCCAGTGAGCGAGTATAAACTTTAACATCCACTGGACTGTTATGGTCATTCAGTTACATTCTCTTTTAGAGGTTCACTCCATAACTTTGTAACCAATAACAATCTTTTAGGTCAAGGACCTCTGTCATATAATGAACTCCGAGCTTATGTGTAATGGTTAGCACTATTACTGTCAGAAGAGTATAGATGGACTGGAAACTGTTGCTTTGATTCTGTCTCTCTGGTAAAAATGTCTTAATCTTGAGCTTTCTACCATGGCTTGCTTTCTTCTGAAAACTGGCAAAACTCTATGCATTCTATTGCCTTCACATTGTACCTTTTAGTAATGCCGTCTAGCTGCAGTTAAAAATGTCTCTATTTTTAACTTAAAAGGTGATATTCCAGTTTTATCAAATAAAAATCAATGTAGGTAAAGGCAATTTTATAACAGATATTCATAATCCCCCTTCCTTACCCACTCTTCCAAAAGAACTTCATAGAGCAGTGAGAAATTATCATCCCTGTTTGTCTAGAAGCTGTAGAAATTCTAAAAGTAAGTGAGAAATAATGATAATGAGTTTAGGACGAGGATATTTCTTGTTAGCAAATTTTCTACAATGGTAATTTACTTGTTTGATATGAAGGGAAGACTCCTAGGATGAAAAAATGGGATGCACACCAATGCCTGACATGGAAGGATATAGCTTCAGACTCACCACCTTTGGAAAAGATAATCAAGAGTTAAAGGAATCTGATAAGAGCTTATTGGTTTGCGTTACAGTGTAGCTGTTAATTATCAATCTTTGAATACCATTAGTTGATTGCCTAAACTCTCTCTCTCTCTCTCTCTCTCTCTCTCTCTCTGCCTAAACTCTCTCTCTCCCTGCATGTGTGTGAGCCAAATAATTTTAGCTTTCATTGGTAGACTGTGCAGTGTTTTGTAGTTGTTTATGTTATATTAATATATACTTATGGAGTCCGGATCGTTCTTTTTTTTTTTTTTTTTTTTTTTGGGTCTGAAGATGGGGACAGGACAAGATTCCACTGGTTCATAGAAACTTGTGATCTTCATGAAAAACTAGGAAAAGAATAGGAAAGTGCTCCTTGGAAATGACAGATTCCAGTGATTCTAATTCTTTGCTGGCATGATCTTGGTGTGGTAATGTTGATACCTTAAATCGGAAGATTTGTTCTTGGTGTATTTTTCATATTATTACTTGTTCTGATTCTTGTGTAGGGTCATGTTGAACTTTATGCTATGGTACTGGAATATATCCCCTGCAATTGAGATTATCTATGCTTATACTCTTTATTTAGAGAAAGGTTACATTTTCCACTTTGTTTGCAGCAATTACAGTTTGAGTTGCTATTTACATTTATTCATTTCGAAGTAGTAAAAGACAATCTGTTTGTTCTCTGAAGATGGGAAGATGGATTGGCTGATAAAGTTGAATATGATACTGCTGGTACTATCAAGACCCAGATAATCAGGTCGCCTTTTGTTCAGGTTGTCATTCTTACTCCAGAAGTTTTAATAGAATGCCATGTTTTTATTCATTGATATTCTCTTACTTGCATGTGTACCACAGATTCCACTTGGAGTCACAGAAGATAGACTAGTAGGATCTGTTGATGTTGAAGAGTCTGTGAAATCTGGAACAACCATTTTCCAGCCGGGTCTTCTTGCAGAAGCTCATAGAGGAGTCCTATATATTGATGAGATAAATCTTTTGGATGAAGGAATTAGTAACTTGCTCCTTAATGTGTTGACAGAGGGAGTTAATATTGTAGAAAGAGAGGGGATCAGTTTTCGTCACCCGTGCAAACCACTTCTAATAGCAACTTATAATCCAGAGGAAGGTGCTGTACGTGAACATCTGCTGGACCGTATCGCAATAAATTTAAGGTACATATTGTCAGGACTAACTTTGAACAGACAGACATCCATAGTAGTTTACCATAATTAATATTCTGAGGTCTCTTCAGTTATAGAAGTTCTATTTTATCATCTTGTTGAAAGAGTTCCTTTTCACTCAGGAAACTCGGTCTTTTCTGCTTCCAATCATTGATTAGTACATCCAGTCTTTGCACTATTCTTCACTTGGATGTCTTCTCTAGAGTTTAGGTGTCGCAAGCAACTCCTTCCACTAATGGCACCATTCTTCTGCAGTGCAGATCTTCCAATGAACTTTGAAGATCGTGTTGCAGCTGTTGAAATTGCAACACGGTTCCAGGAGCGTAGTAATGAAGTTTTTAAGATGGTTGAAGAAGAAATGGAATATGCAAAAACTCAGGTATATTTTAATTGTATAATCATTCAAATTCTGATCCTTAATGTTACAGAAACAGAAAAGATTTGCTATGCTGATGTTCTGTCCATTGAAAACGAGCTTCACTCTTGATTTGGTGATAAAGTTTCATGGTGCCACATGCTGTGCAGATAATTTTGGCAAGGGAATATTTGAAAGACGTGAGTGTCAGCAGAGAACAGCTAAAATACTTGGTTATGGAAGCACTCCGAGGTGGTTGTCAGGTTCTAATTATGAAACGCTTCCTAATTTACATAGAAGAAACTCTAAATAAAATTGTTAAAACATATAAACCATGTTTATACTCACTTACGCAGTATGCAAGGATACCATTGTGATAGTTCCATGCAAAGGAAGATGATAATGTATTGTGCACCTTGTTTTTTTTATCAATGTGAAATGCTCTTTTCTTCCATTTATTTACCTATGTTTTCTTTGTTGAGGGATAAATATTATCTTCCATGTCTTAATTTTTCAAGGATTGAAGGTGAAAAGAATAAACCTGAGCTGCTATGTAAATAATTTATATTATCAAGTGTTGACTCAATAAAAGTGGGATTTATCTTTAGTGTTGTGGAGCTTAACATAACAATAGATGGATAGCAAAATTTTGTTTGATAATGTCATATTCCACCTGAGATTTTCTATTTTCTCCTTTTACTCACATTATTGTGGTATCTAAGGAAAACTTCGAGAATGAAACGTAAGAATGTTATCCAACTAAAAAAAAAAAAAACTATAAGAATGTGGATATAAGGAATAACGGAGTTACTAAACATACTAACATCTGTTATGTCATTGCAGGGCCACAGACCTGAACTGTATGCTGCTCGTGTTGCTAAATGCTTAGCTGCACTGGAGGGGCGTGAGAAAGTGAATGTGGATGACCTCAAGAAAGCTGTTAAGTATTTTATGTTTCTTCTTTCCTTATATTTTTGCAACAACTGCTTTAGATTTCCCATCTGGTTCTCCAGAATTTCAAGAGATTTATAAATTTGATTCATCTTTCAAGTTGCTCATTTCTTTTAACTCTGCATTGGGCAATAACTATTTGCATTTGAACTGATGCATCGAGACTATAGTGTTTATATGATTTATTTGTGAACTTTCTTTTCTTCAAAAGTGATTTTCCTGGTGGATTGTGGTTCAAAAATTTCGTTGATTTTGCATTTTATTACATTTGTCAGAATTTTTTCATTATGATTCTATCATCCATTGGAAAAACTATGTATCCGATTTCATGTTTCAGGCTATTTTAAGAGTCTGGCAGTTCTATTTGAAAAAAAAAATAGAAAAATAAAAAAAAACTAATACTGTGTGTGGTCTGTGGTCTGTGGTCACTTAATAACATCATTAGTAGTTCTTTCTAAAGTCCAAAAATTCCTAATTTTCTTTTCCACCATGTGGAGAATTGGATGTACTGAGCTACTGTCCAATGTTGTTTTAAGATTCACCATAAATTTGCTGAGCTACCAGTTAATATAAACTGCATGATGCAGGTAGAATTGGTCATCCTTCCGCGCTCAATCTTCAATGAAAGTCCAGCTGATCAGCAAAACCAGCAACCTCCTCCTCCTCCTCCCCCCCAAAATCAAGATTCAGCTGAAGAACAAAATGAAGAGGAAGAAGATCAAGAGGTCTTTGAATAACAATTACACCTGTATATTTGTTGGCCTAATGGTGGAGATTATATGTGCTTCATTTATAATTAGGTTTATTTCTCCATTCTCACTCTACAAGATCTATTGAGATAGATCTTTTGGAATAAATGTTGTTGTCATTTTCTAACCAGGATGAGAATGATGAAGAGAATGAACAGCAGCAGGAGCAAATACCTGAAGAGTTCATCTTTGATGCAGAAGGGGGTTTGGTGGATGAGAAACTTCTTTTCTTTGCACAACAGGCACAGAGACGTCGAGGAAAAGCTGGGCGAGCAAAGAATGTTATATTTTCTGAGGATAGAGGCCGATATATTAAGCCAATGCTTCCCAAGGTCTATTTTCTTATATTCTCTTCTTCCTCAAGCAACTAAATGTATCATATGCTGTTTCTGAAAAATTTCTATATCATATATTATTGTTCTCACAATTCACAAGTCACAAGCTGTTAAAAGATATATTTTTTCCCCTAGGAGATTTTTATACATTTTTTATTTCCTAATGAAGTTCTAGGTCTTCTAAGCAGGGTCCAATAAGAAGATTAGCTGTTGATGCTACCCTCCGAGCTGCAGCACCATATCAGAAGTTGCGAAGGGAAAAGGACATTCAAAAGGGTAGAAGAGTTTTTGTCGAGAAAACTGACATGAGAGCCAAAAGAATGGCTCGAAAAGCTGGAGCTCTGGTAGAGTTGTGTTCAACTTACATTGAATTATATTTTCCTTATGTTGAGCTCTTTTGATGACTCATAAGCTTCTATCTTGGTACTGGTGACTATTGAGCTCCCATAAGTTAATGCAGCAGTCACACAAAAGTAACTTAGAGGAAATGGTTATAAATGCCCCAAATTCTGTTGCATGGTAATATGGTGGTCAATAAATGCCATTTCCATTGTATGACGCCATTCCAATTCGTTTGAAACTTCCAGTTTAAGACAATCACAAAATGAAATAGAATTCCCCATTTATGCGCTTCAAGTTTAACAAAACCAAGACTTTTTTTCCATTACATATTGATGCCACTCAATACTAACACACTGGTGTTTTTTTATCCAAATTAAAATAAAATAAAATTCTAGACTCAATGACAATTAAGTAATTTTTCATAAGTTACTTTCTTAATTTCTTTTGGTACCTTCTTTTCCATAGGTGATATTTGTGGTGGATGCTAGTGGGAGCATGGCATTGAATCGTATGCAGAATGCCAAGGGTGCAGCCCTTAAACTGTTGGCAGAAAGTTATACAAGCAGAGATCAGGTGCATTTAGTGTTCGATTTATTCTATACTTGTCCAATTGTTTAGATATAACCTTGTAAATTCTCTATATGGTTCCTTGTTTTATCAGTCTGAATAGTTCATGCATTTCATTCAAGGAAAATCATTTTGCTGCTATGTTATGACTTTCGAGCAAATGACTGATTATATACTTTGTTTTGATTCATTCAGACCAGTACTTAATAGTTAGGGCAAAAATTTGTTCATCTAAATGAACTTGTTCTTTATTCTATTGTGGCCTTTTACTGCAAAAGTAGATTAATGCTTGTGGTATTTTATTTTAACATCTAACTAATGATTGATTAGCAGTTTGACATATCAGCATTTCATTCGTCAAAACTAATGCCAAGTTTCACTGGAATACATTTTGCTATTTATTTGTTGCACGCTTGCCAACCTGGGGAGGGGATGATTGTGGTCTTTGGATGGGGGTGGGAGCTGAGGTTAGATGAAGATTTTGAAAGCTAAGATTTTTTTTTTCAAATTGAAGTTTCAATTTATTCATTTATTTTTGTTTTCAAGTTTAACTCTTCAAAACAATGCATTGGTTTTGGAATAAGTTGATACCAGCTGCATTTACATCTGAAAGCATGCTTGAAATATTGATTGTACATATTTGTCAACTTCTTAGCATAACATCTTTTTACTTGGATGATATTAAAAATAAAATCAATGCTAACATAACATTCTTGATCTGATCAGACTCACATTGTCTATTACTGATCGAAGCTTGATTGATTGCATTCCTAGAGTTAGTACTCTTGTTCATCTTGTTTGACTTACTAGATCTTGATAGACTAAGCCATGTAAATCCGTTGGAATTTTGCCTGGTAAATTAGTTACTTTTCCAAGTTGCCTTGACTGTGAAAACCATAATATAATGAGATAGTTTTCTGAAAAATTACTATGAATAAGTTTCATTTAGCTTATTAAAGAAATTATGTTGTATCTCAAGATTTGAGGTGAATAATTGTTTATTATTTGGGTTGATTTTTAGGGATATACCCTGTTGCTATATCAGAACAAACATCTATAATTATTGTTTGTGCCTTTGAAACATAGAATTGCTGTGATTGGTTCAAAACCTAATCTCATTCTGTTTCTGGTGGTAATGCTGAATAGGTTTGTATCATCCCCTTCCGTGGAGATGCTGCTGAAGTTCTCTTGCCTCCTTCCAGGTCAATTGCAATGGCTAGAAAACGCCTTGAGAGACTGCCTTGTGGTGGAGGTTCTCCATTAGCTCATGGTCTTACTACGGTATGAAAAGTCAAAGTTTTGGTCACGCGTGCATTACAGAAGTTTAGTGAACTTTTGCATTGACTGAAATCCTGTTATGTTGTGCTTGCTTCATCATTACTAAAGAAGCAAAATAATTTATTGTTTGAAAAATTGTATGCTACAAGTGTCTCCCAAATACACAACTAGCCATGTCTTTCTACTATTGCCACCATTTCTTTATTTTTTTCTTTGTTTCTTTTTCTTCCTAATCTCCTTTAAATTTCCCTTTCTTGTTAATTATAAATAATACAAGAGGCTTGAGTTTATTTGAATCAGGCTGTCAGAGTTGGGATGAATGCAGAGAAAAGTGGTGATGTTGGACGCGTAATGATTGTTGCAATAACTGATGGTAGAGCGAATATATCACTGAAGAGATCCACTGATCCTGAAGCTGCTTCTGTAGATGCACCAAGACCCTCTACACAAGAATTGAAGGTAATATTCATGCTACAGAAAAAGATGAAATGATGATTTCTGTATATTAATTGTTGATTTGGAGGTTTCGTGAAAAAATATGACTAAGTTTTCAAGATTTAGATTACTTGTCAGCTAAATTTGAGATTTTTTAAAAAGTCCTGTAAACTTCTGAATTCACTTGTACGCCATGCATCTCCAATCAATGGCCCTGAACAAATTAGGAACCCAAAAAAAAAAAGGGAAAAAATTAACTACACCTCTGGTTAATTACAGTACTCGGCCACAAACTTTGTTAACGTATTGGTAAAAAATTATAGGTTAAAAGATTGAAATATCTGCATTTTAACTGATTGAAGTCCTTTTTAGGATGAGATTCTTGATGTTGCTGGTAAAATATACAAGTCTGGAATGTCTCTCCTTATCATTGACACTGAAAATAAGTTTGTTTCAACTGGGTTTGCCAAAGAAATTGCTAGAGTTGCTCAAGGTTTGTCTCGCAAAACCCTTGAAATTTGGTTATGTAAAAGAACTATTCTCATAAGTTGTCTGAATTTTTCTTTTCCAGGAAAGTATTATTATTTACCTAATGCTTCAGATGCTGTTATCTCCGCTACAACGAAGGATGCCTTGTCAGCTTTGAAGAGCTCGTAACTTAAGTTTCATGAATAACACTTGATGAAAATTAACTAACCACCGCAAAAGTTCTGATTTTTTTTTTTATAATTTCCCTTGTTGATGAGTCTGATTGTTTAATGTAACTCGTACGTTATTTTCCAATAATTAATGATATCGTAAATTCTTAAAGCTAGTAAGAGCGGCAGAATTTCTCTTCAACATGATGGTGGCTGTTCCATTCGAGTGCCAACATCAAAATTTCTGTTACTGTTGCACATTCATTTATCACCGGATTTGGTATCCTAACTCCAATATCCCTTTTTTCCACTTTCCAGACATTTACGACATTCAACTACTAGGACTTCATTTTTGTAAGTGTCCAATGATTCTTTACAGATCTTGTTCCTACACTTCTAGGCTCGATGAATAAGTTGGTCTCTTAAGGTCTCATCATTAAGGATGGGCAAAATTCAAGATATCTTGGTGACCTGAACAATGCAGCCTGGAGTACAATTTAGACGAAATTCATAATTTCCCATGAAGACATTTTACGCTAGTCTAAAGCAGATCTGTTCGTAGAAGAATATTGTCCACGATTGGAACATTTAATATCCATTTCCCTCCATACCCCACCTTTTAATCTACTGATCTCGGAATTTCAATACAGTATTTGATCCATTGAAAGCCACAAGGGGGCATGCTTGGCATTTCAGCACATATTGATAAAGCCCAGCACTGATTTTTTTATTGCATTGGGAAACATGTACAAATGTTCAAGAGATACAAAGTGTGGAAAGGAGCAGTGGAAGGTTAAGGAACTGTCAATTGGCTAGAACTTTTAGCCACCCTCCAGTATACAAGCAACCCGAATTGCTAATAAGCTGCAAAATGGATCTTCAAAGCAACAAATTCAGTTTTAGTAAAAAGACCATCTGTAAAAAGAAACAACTAAGACCAGAAGTCTTCACTTTCCTGCCAACTTTTTCCAATAGCCATCCCAGAAACTTCTACAGGTTGAAATTCCACTTTTTGAAAGCCATTTTATCAGAAATTTAAGGAAAATTTTGAAGTACTACAAGAAAACCGGATATCGTTATGGGACATTGGGTTGTGCAATGCATATCCAAATTATTCGAAAACAGCTTAATCGATATTTGCACATCTTTATGGTTCAAGCTTGACAAACAACTTTTACGACTTTCTCAAGCAAGGGCCCTTAGTGATTGAGTCCCTTTTACTAAAATTCATTCTTCATTAGTCCCCTCCACCGTCAAAGCACCCCGAATTCACACTTACCATGCAAGTAACTCTTTCATATTCAGAAACTGCCACGTGATGCAAGAAAATACCAGCAACTCTCGACCAAATTTTCTTCATTTCTGCAGTGATAGATCATCTCTCAACAAAATCTACATATTAAACAGTTCCCACCAGAGCACTTTAATGGGACAAAATTTTGAATCATCCGGAAGGGTTTTCTGGATATCTTATCCACATATTTGGGGAAAATGCTTGCTTTGCCTGACATCAAGACACAAGAAAATTGATAGCTCAGGGATTGTCAATGTAAATGAATCAATCATCAGGTGTTTCACAAGAAGATCTTAGCATTCAGGAGAATGAAAATTAGCATTAGGCAAGCCAGGCCCGTAAAAATGGCAGTTCCTAATCAGCAAACTAGATTAGTTGCTGACAGCCGATTTCCCTACTTGGCTGGGAACCAAGGCATCAGATGAACAGTGGTAACATGTGAAAAACATACCTGGAGAAAAAGGCAGCTTGCAGCCAGCATATTTTTCCCTGGCAAACTTATTGGTAGCACGAAAATCTATATAGTGTAAGCAATCTTCTGAAAGCAATAGATTAAATTCAAATCTGACACCAAAACATATCAGTCAGGAAGGTAAACTATTTAGAAACATAATGCATAACTGAATAGCCACTGCCTCAAACATAATGTTCAGTCTTTAAATAAATGATCACCGCATGATTAGAAGGACAAAAGAACGAGACTTATTAGGGAATGTAAACAGATAAATTGGGAGCAGAACTACCAGTGGGAGCAGTATAAGTCGAAGCAAATTATGATACTGTCCAAGTTTCCTCTTCTTATCTTCCAGGCAGATCCCTCTAGTTCCCAACCTCGCTTTGGACCAAGGTGCATAGCCACTTCTATATTAGTCTAAACCAGGGAAATGAGTAAGCAATCTTTGCACATCCTGTTGACATAAGAACTCTGCAAGTGGGCTCTTTGGGATCTCAGTTTTTGAGAGAAAAAAACTCCTCCTTTGTGCCAGAACTGAATGGCGAAATGCAAGTGCAAAGACCAAAAAAGGTAGAAACAGAAAAACAGAACGCATATCAGATGATTTAAATGAGAAGCATCTAAGTCTATCTTACTTTTCTGTGATCCAAAGAAACCAAAGCCTAGGGATCTACCATAATGATGACATTCTTGGAAAACCTCAATTCTTTAGATTTTTAAATATATCAGGATCTACCGTAATTTGTTGCTTTTCCATTCTTTCAGCAACAGGTGAATCACTAAAGAAAC
Organism: Mitragyna speciosa; assembly: GCA_024721245.1. Taxonomy (NCBI): domain Eukaryota; kingdom Viridiplantae; phylum Streptophyta; class Magnoliopsida; order Gentianales; family Rubiaceae; genus Mitragyna; species Mitragyna speciosa. The sequence continues at coordinate 13,602,231 of CM045565.1, read as the reverse complement.
AAACAACAAACTAGAGAAGTCATGTGTATCCAAATTCTTTACCAACATAACTAGTTTGGAATATGAAGTGGTAGAAATAGTATATTCTACCTATATTAAAAACAAAAACAGCAGCATGCCAGAAAATGTATAGTAACAACCTAGGAAAAGTATAAAAGAAGAAAGGCAGCATAAACAATGGATTTATATCTGAGATCTTTCCTACAGTCAAGTACAATAATTCTTTCAGTAGCATCCAATATTTTACAGCAAGTGCAAAATGTTTAAGAAAGAGCATTAGGAACAGGAGGAAAAATTGTTATCACGCATCTAAAAGAATCAGGTTGGATCAAAGAAGCAGCACCATTTTAATGTGGCAATGTTTAAAAAGAACGGAATTGTGTATTTGACTAAAGTGAAATAATTGATCATCAGGCTATTTCTGTGAGCTACATTAAAAATTTAAAAGTTAAGATCTTACACTGCAGTCATGAATCAGGCATCATTGCTCAACCTCCTCAAAGAATTCATAAACTACCAAAACATGAAATTTCAGTTTTTGTTTTCCACTTGAGCAGAAGAGGGGGGAGGGGGCTTGTGAGGTCTGTTGTTAAAAACTTCTGCAGTACAACTTAGATCATGGCAGAAGAAATATATCAGCATTACAAGAATACAATTTTCATTGCACACACAAAGCACAAATATTGACTAAAATATAGACTTTCACCTATACAAACTCATGGCACAAGAAAAGTCAACAAGGAATCCAGTGAAATACGTGAACCAAGCAGCCAACAGAATGCCCAATTCAAATATTCTATTCAATTCAAACACAAAAACAGACAGTCAATATATGCATCTAACAGAAAGTACATTTCTTATCATCAACCTGAATAAAGAAATGATCATGTAAAATAATTGTATGTAAATTGAAGACTAAAATGCTATTATCCATTGCCATTCTCACATCTCCATAACTGCATACCAGGCATCAAGGATAAACCGTCTCTAGAGCTGTGACAGATATTACCACCACTCAGTAAGCAATATGTGCTTATGGCTAGCTCTAGTCCAAGCCAAGATGTTAAAGCCGTGCCAGCTACGACATTATTGCATCAATTCACTAGGAAAATCCAACATGTACCATGACCTGCCTAATGAAACCTGGACCAAAGCAAACTAAACAAGTAGTTGGATCGTCTTTGGGAACAAAAAGATGCACCTAGCAAATTCGGAAACGGAAAAACAACATCAAATGCTGATTAATTATAAAAGGTCAGCCATCACTGGAAACACCATGTGCAGCATGCAGACTGGCTTTCTCAAGAAAAAAGACTGTTGCACACAGATATATGCCTGACAACTTCACAATTAAGAAAAAGAATATATTGAAAAGGAGGGAGCCCCAAAACACTTGTTTATTTCTCTCTAACTATGAGTCAATCATCTAAATTGAGCTAAAGTCAATGAGATTGGTAGATTCCCAATGGCTTTCACCTCTATCATTTTTGATAAAATCCTATGAATCATGTATATACTACAACATCAATCTACCCGCTGTCTTCCCCAACTAATAATGCCTGAAGCCAAAATTACATTTGGGGGCTACTCGGCTGAGTCAAAAGCTTCTTTTACCACTGAATGAAAAATTGGCTGTTGATTTACTAAACCATTTTTTACATGGTTATGCATTAAAGAAGTTAAATCCTTTTCTGAAACATCTTCACTGGATTTGCATGAGAGGGATTCTGTTTCAACAGGAGTAATTGATTCTGCAGGAGATTCGTCCAAATTGACTGCATCCTTCTGCAACAGATTGTCCCCATTTGACGCCATCAATTCGTCAGAATGCCTGCCATCATCATTGGAAAACTCCTGAATTTCTTCTGCTTTCTGTACAGAACTAGGAGGTAACTGCCCATTTTCGACATCTGACATAAGCATCTCATTTGAACCAAGAGTGGTCCCCAATGTTTCTCTCTCATCATGATCATCAACCAAAGACAATTTTTTTGATTCTTCATACAATTCAAAATCCTGTTCTACAGATGCTTCACTTGAGAAAGGAGGAACACTATTTTCTTCATGAACACTGTCTATCCCTTCAATATTGTTCAAGTCAACCGAATTAGCCCCCTCAATTCTTGTTATACGCAAATGGGGGCAGCTAGGAGGGATCTTGTTAAGGCACTTGTGGCACTTAAATCCAATAAGTCTGTCAATTTGTTCTATCTTAAGATCCAAAGCATCTCCATGAAACCAATCTGCAGTGTGTTTTAGACAGTGTAAGAGAAAATATTATGAGAAATACAAAGAAACGTAATGTCGTATAATCAACGTCAAATACAGGCAAAAATATATCAGGTGCCAGAATATCCAAAAGATTTTGTTCTCTCTCTTCCAAAATTTGATGTTGATAATTCTTTACAAGTTGCATATAAAACCAAGCCTAATGCAGAATGCAAGACAAGAGTACAACTGTTTGAAGATTTCAGAAACTCTTAAGATTTTTGGAGTTCCTTGTTGCTTCATTTATTAATCCAATGTGTCGTATCTTATTTTAATCTATTGATAGTAATATTTTGTAGTACCAGAAAGTAGAGTGCGTAGAAGTATTTAGGTCAATCCAACAGCTGCCTCTTATATTAGTCAATCCTACTTGAATTCCTGCAATTTTGTTCTTTCAGCCTTTAGCATTTATCTTTCTTTTTCTCTTGGATTAAGTTTATTTAGCCCTTAAGTCTTGTGTTCTATACATATGCATCAGTTGTAAAAGCTTTAGTAGATATAAAATAAAATCAAGTTTTTGTTGAGTTTATGTTGTGATTATAAAACAAGGGAACCTCACCTTAGGTGGTTAATCCTAGGGTCTAGGTGGATAGAATTTCTTGCTTATCCAGTTGCTCCCTTTGCTTCCCCCTAAATTCCTACTTCTACACTCATATTCTCATATTTTCAGAGCTAAAAGTTCTGAAGATATCTTTCTGACTCCACAAAACTCTCAACTAAAATTCTGAAATCAGAACTAAACCCCACATGCTCCATGGTGCTGCATCAATGCCCAATTTTTTAAAGTTAAAATTCAGATTGTACTACAAACTGTGGCGCTTTGTACTCTGGCTTCTCTGTAAAAGGTTTCTGTTGCCAAGTAGATATTAGCAAACACATTAAGGAAAGAAAAATGAACACGGAACGATGAAGCTGACTAATTCTTCCTTAAACATTTCCTTTAGAACTCCATAATTGATTTCAGGACCAATTGACAACCACATTGTAGAAAACATCCACGAAAGACTAATCAATATATACAATAAATTGATGATATATTTACCTCCACAAAGTTCGCAAGCAATATAATTGAGCATAGGAGAAAACTCCTGCTCACAGCAAAGACTGCATCTAGGGTTGTCTACCATGTCTGTTGACTCCCCGCAAAGCACAAGCAGTTTTTTACTTTTATAGTGTAGTAACCTTCCATCATTTGGTTTTTCAGACAGATGCAGACCATTAAGCCAATAAATTGGATAGCGCTGTGTTCTCTTCTTTTGCCAAGAGCTTTTCAATTGTTTTTTTGATGCACCTTTTTTTGATTTTTTTTGCTTCCCCCTCTTGTGTGCTCTGATCTTCTTATTTTGCAGCGACACACACTTGGCTTTTCTAGGAGATCGCCGCAGAGGTACAGCCACAGCGCCCTTTTTGTTCTTTCCAAATTGTCTCAACTGTCTCTCTCTGCCAGATGTTCTCTTTAATTTTGATTGAAATGGCTTCAGCTGTTTTGATGCATTCTTACTCTTTTTTGACTTTAGCTTTTCCTTCTTGGCATCAGTTTTCACATGCTTCCCTTCCTGGCATTTGTGACAGGTATATGTGCACTCAGAAGTAATGGCTCCATCAGACTTCTTCACATGCCTTTTATGGAAGAAACCTGAAATCATTACAAACAAAAAACTAAATAAGTTTGAACAAATCTCTTCACGTATTACCATCTGCAGGTTAAAAAATAAAAAGAGAAGAAAAGTATGACTTTATTTTGTGAAAAAATCCAAGTTGAACCCATAAAGCTGGTAGTATTGAGCTTTATCTTAACCAAAAAGTGGAAAGTAAAATCTTTTCAGCCTAGCATTAAGAAACAGTTAACAAGATCATAAATAAATTATTTATCTCCCAGGAGGCAATACAACACTTAGGTTGGAAAGGACATTGGTCCAAAATTTTACACTTTCAAAGTGCATGATAAATAAATTTTCTCCCATGAAGAAAAACTTTCTCAGTGAAGATTATAGGTCCATACTAGGAAATGAAAACAACTTCAATATCAGGGTGGAGGTTGGAAAGGGAAGGTAAAGTATTGGCAGATACCATTTGTAATAAAAATCCGGTTTCATTAAAGAAAAGTCTTATGTTTTGAGCCAAGAGAAGATTATAGGTCAACACTCAGGAATGTAAACAAATAACAATCCCAGGGATGGAGGTCGGAGAGGTAAGGGAAAAAGAGGTAAATAAATTTATTAAAATTTCAATTTCCCTAAACATAGACTTCCTCTTTTTCTTTAACCAAGTATACCAGTATACCATTAAACATCACTGCCATTAGTCAGATGTAAAATAATTTAATACAGGTGTAAAGCAGGATGAACAATGTTGAGAGTAACATTTCTCATTCTTGGAAGGGTACATTTTAATGACAAGAGTACACTGAAGCAATAATTCGATTCCATAATTCAATGATAAGACCTAAAGGTTATCCTTCAAAACTAAAGGAGAAAGGAATATATTACATCAGCAGAACTAATTCAACAAATGGAAAAGGGAACTCGTGGAAAGAGCTTAAAAGGTTAATAAGAGCAAAAATGCTGATATATCTTTCATTATAAATGCCCGGAAACCACTTGTGAAGAATTTCAATCAGCAATTGGCAATAAAATAGTTCTGCAAATCCTTTAAACCATCTCCCATTAACACACTCTAATTCTATTTCCCACAAGTTTATTATAATATATAACCAGAAGAGGGCTGTACAAGAGTGATTTGACTTGCAATGAGCTAGAAAGGAAAGTGATGCTGTGATTGTAGTTTCATGCATAATACCAGAAAATAAGCTTAAAGCCAAAGAATGCACACAATTAAGATGGAAAAAAAAGGAAATCTATGTTTAAACTTACAACTGCTCCATGTCTATGGTAACATGGGCCATCTCAAACCAAAACTAACCTTCAGATTAACCGGTGAACTGTGAACTTCAGAGAAAAACCAGAAAGGAAATTACAGTTCAATGTAGAAATTCAATATGAGACCATGAGAAGACACAGCAATAGCCCTCCAGTAAAAGAGACTATTTGTTAGCCATCCAGATTAGTGAGCATAAAAACATGCAATTTTTAAAAACAACAAAGCTGATGATAAGAAAAATAATATAGGAACGCAGAAACAAGAAAATTAGACTTCATATAGGAGGTGGGTCACACAAGTAAACTCCTAGTGGATTCAAACATTTCAGGCATTTGTACTTGGAATGTGGAAAAGACCAGAGGTGCTTCACTTATTCACAGTGCGTAATTTGATTGGTCTACAAGGATGACTCAGACAACTAATATCACTTGAATCACATCTGAACATAACCATGTTTGTTCAACGACAGTTTACCAATAATATGTGTCTATTATGGGCTTTTAGTGGCAAAGCCAATAAGCAAGACAAAAGAACTTCAATTAAATCAAAGAAGAAGATCAAAATAAAATCTAGCGAAGTTAAAGCCAGCAAATGCTCCTGATGTTTATTTGCAATTGGGCAGATACTCCTGTCCAAAATCAAATACACAGGATTCTGTTCAACATTACATTATGTACAACTCAATACAGTTAGCATGAAACTCGTAATAGCCAGTTTAACACAGATTCTAGAACCCAGCAACAAACAAGACCAAAGATATCTGCACACTGAATTTGGACTGCAGAATAACAGGTAAAACAAAATATTACAAAAAAAAAAAAAAAACCAAACAAGAGTGTTCAAACTTGTCAATGTTAGTAAGTTTTCATTTGCAAAATATAAATACCAACAGTTTTAACAACCATTTCCCACAGAAAAATGAATAAACTAAAGCATCTTATATTAACTCAAGAGTAGTTACCTTTGCAATATTGACAGCACACAGCTTCCCTGCATGGATTAAATACAATCAATCAGACAGCAAATCAAGATGCACGGAATGCTTACTAACTTGACATACAAAAGTATAAAAGAAAAGAAGAAAAAGAAAAAAGAAAATAATATGCTTCTTCTGTTAATTTTCTGTTCTGCATATATTTAGGTGAACAAGGTTAGGTGAACAAGGCATGAACAATACCAGAGTATTTTCAAGCACCAAAATGAAGGAAACCAAAAACTCATTATCTGCTTGAGAACCATCAGCTTGAAAATCAAAATAAACATCCTATATTCCTTGCATACTCTTTGTGCCAAGAAAGTACAAATCTCTGTCAAAAACACTTGAAAGCTTTTCTAGAATAGGGAACAAATAGCTTAACTGCCCCTCTAATCCAAATGGTACCCCGTTGAATGTTGACATGCTACTCAAAGATTCCATGGAAGATATAATATTGCCCCCCATCCCCCAACCAAAAAACCAAAATTGGTTTTTACCTGGTATCTATACAGTATACGAAATCTGAGAAAATCAATATGTTCACATTTTACCCTTTCTTATTCAGAAAGTTCTGCAATATCCAGTATAAATTTTGTCTTCCAACAGCCATCAAAAATTGTAAATGATGGCATAAAGTCATAGACTATACTATAGTTTAATAATCAAATGTGTAAAAACTATCATACTCCATATTTGATATGTGCATATTGACGTTGATGTACGTACATCAACATAAAAAATTTATTTCATGTTTCTGAGATGAGAAAAAGATGCTTGGGGTCATTAAGTAAGTGAAAATAAGCATATCCAGAAAACAAACAAGTTTATCAAACTCTCTCCTTAAAAATAAGCCTTGACACATGTGAAAAGGATGGAAATAATTGATTTACCAAGTCTCACTTCTCCCCATGTTTAAACTATACTACAAAATTTTATAATGAAAAATATGGCAAACATGATTACTAAAGTGCAAACACTACATTATAGCAAGCAAAGCATGAGAAGGTAAAGCACTTCGATACTAGAGGTGAAACTTCTCCACTATAGCATATCTCACACTTAAACCCCAGGCACAGCAGATTACCCAATATCCTAATTGATGGGATTTTTCAACGCCACTGTGTTTTTCTACTTTTCATCATATTTGCATTTTTTCCCTCCTTTTTACTGCTTCCATATCTGTATGGAAGAACAGATCTGATCAGTAATGAGAATCTTGAAAATTTTAGTGATTGGACCAACTATGTGTTAGAAGAAACAGCAGTTTTAAGATTAAATAAGATAGGCTGGTTTTGCTTCAAAAGAATCATATTTCACTTTGCACTTTAAGTTTAAACCCTAGCCTATAGGTATCCTGCACGCCATGGATCTACGGCACTCACAAAGCTTGCGAAGCTTTTATTTTTGAGCCAAGTTAAAGCCCCTGCAATGCAAAGCATGTCCAAATCATCAAATACCTGCTTAAACATAAATAAGCTCTCTAAAAATACCTGATAAGCACATCTTTATTACAATGCCCGCATTGATAGTTCTCAGATCTCTCTGCTTTAGAGAAAAGGTATGAGAAACCCTTTTTCTTGAAAGGCCGCTGCATCACTCTTCTGCGCTCTTGAAGTTTCGCAAAAATTTTATTTGACCTGCGAGCTATTCTTTTTTGTTCGAAAGCTTTCAAGAGATGCAAGGGAAGATAAGACTCTTCCAACCAATATTTCTTCCTTTCACTAGAGCTATCTTCAACTTTGGATCCATGTCTGACAACAATATCAGGGATAAACCTTCTTTTGCCGAAGTCAAGAAGATACTTAACTACCGTTCCTTCAGAACACTTCCGGCGAACTATTACTTTTTTGAATGATCTAATTGGTTTTTTGAATTCCTTCTCCAACTTTAAGGAGAGGTTAGTATTGTCAATATCATCCCATCTAATGTTTGCATCAAGCTCCCTAACCTGAAACCAAAAGAATAGAACGAAGGTCCCGTGAAGTTATTTTACTGCAGATATGGCTTAGAAGACCAAGCAAACAATCGTAAAAGATATTATCAAAAATCAGGCATTTAGAACATGATCTCAGCATTTAAGAAAATAAATCCTGCATTCGGCAAGCCTGAACAAGAGTTAATAAGACATTCAAACAATGAGACAAATTCCAACTAGCAAAGAAATTATTTAAATCAAGGACATTGGCCTGATTAAAGAACTGTTAGTAGATCATATGATAAACCAAACATACTTGAAGAGCCAACTGCTCGACGCTTCTTGACGACTCAACAGCAGCTCGCCAGGCAACATTTTTGCTTCTCTTTGCACATTCTGAGCCATCAGGATATAATATGCCCGGTATCTTCTTACATCCAGCTGCAAAAGTTCAAACTCAAAATATCTTTAGATTAGGATATTTGCTTCGAAGTATGTATAAATAAATGTAGTACAGAAAAAGAAGATAAATTACCTTGTCGGGCAGCTTTGGAAACCAATGCACGAGGTAAAACCTTCCAATCAAAAATCCGACGAGAAAGTCTACCACCTCTCCACCAAAGTAAACCCAACCCACTCGCAGCATTAGAAGACACTGATGGCTCTAGCTCTGCACACCTGGCTCTCTTCCTACTGATTCCATTTCTTGAAGATCCACGTGTCGTTATGATATGAACAGCAGAACCTATGGTGGCAGCAGAATCTACATGCTTTGTCCAATCAGCTGAGAGTGCTAGATGGCGCAAATTTGACTCTAACTGGCACCAAAAAGATTTGAAATATTAAATAGTATATATACATAACCAATGCTTCAGAAATGCCAATGAAGACGCAAATAAACGTACAAGTGCTTGAAAAAAGGGAAGAACATCAAGAACTGAATCATTTTCAAAACCAAACACAAGAGAACAATGCAGTTTCAAGCTCTTAAGATCTAGTTCAAGCCAAGCAAAGACAGAATAAAAGGGAGGAGCATCGAGAACCGAATCATTATCAAAACCAAACACAAGAAAAAAAAATGCAATTTCAAGCTCTTAAGATCTAGTTCAAGGCAAGCAAAGACAGAGTAAAAGGAAGGATCATCAAGAACTAAATCATTTTCAAAACCAAACACATGAGAAAAATGCAATTTCAAGCTGCAAAGATCCAGTTCAAGCTTTTGCAAACACACGTAAAATGGGCTTTGAGTTGTTTACAACCCATAATGAAGGCTTTTGAACTGCACATTTTTAAGTCACAAATAAAATCTTCTTTTCTTCTTTTATAGGTTACATTCTGCTTCAAATAACAAAATTCCTTGCATCTGATATTGTTCAAATACTTCTCAAATGACCAATTTGTCCTTCACTAACTAAAAGGAAATTTCTATTCACTTCTTTCCTAATTGGATAATTAATTAAAAGCTACAACGTGCATTACCCCAGAACAGAATCATATACAAGGTATAATTTATGATTTAAAAGAAAACAGAAAGAAATCAATAAAATGAAATGCGTAAGATTGACATTTTCATATGTATATATATAAACCACTTAGACAACCCACAAACTGCATTCATGATTACTTGTCATTTGTCAAACTTATTTTCCAATAATTTCAAATGAAAAAGAAAATTCAGGCAACCCACAAACTGCATTCATGATTACTTGTCATTTGTCAAACTTATTTTCCAATAATTTCAAATGAAAAAGAAAATTCATAAGCATGCGCAAAAAGATTTACTTTGATAAACATAAAAATTCATAAGCATGCACAAAAAGATTTATTTTGATAAACATATTTCAAGGAACACTATTTCAATGAAACAAAAGAAAATCAATGATATTTAAAATCAAAATGAGCATGGCAGTCTTAGAAGTTATGTGATGTACATTCATGAAAACAATTGCTGAAAAACGCAATCTTATAGAACAAAATACATAACCAAGAGAGCTTCATTGAAAAGGGATGACAGCAAAACCATGAAATTGAAGAAACCTACTTCATAACTTTTTCATGAAAAGTCACCCAAAGAATACAAATCCATTCATTAGAGAAGAAGAATCGCACACCAAACATCTACATTTCTTTGATGATTAGAAATTACAGAGTGTAAGTACTTACCTTGAGCAACATACTTTTTACTGAAGCAATGTCAGTCACTCTGAGTGCATTTTTATGCCAAAACTTGGAGTACTGTGGATTCAACCAAGGACCCAATAGAAGTCCTTGCAAACGATCTTCAGTGCAGAATACATGGCACAAAACATCAACTAGATGACTTCTCTTGTTTTTTCTTGAACGAATCCCTAACACCTCACTTGTAAATTTCTCCAGAGCAGGACCATTACAGAACAAGGAAACCAAGCACTCCCGTTCATCTTCAGGGACTTTGCAAGCAAAGCACCAGCCACAATTTTCTTTCCTGGCCTCAGCATTTATATCCAGACCATTTGGCCAAGAGAACTCAATAAACTTATCTGATATGGCTTTCATCTGGTCCGATAGTATCTCATCTACTGATATTGGAGCAGCATTGGAGTTCTTATTTGATGATTTTCTTGTCAACTCTTCAGCAATTGTCGATGCTGTTCGCGCTAAACTATAATAGTTTGTATAACTGGTCCAGCAACTTCCCTGTGACAGGATCCTGGTTTTTACTGTGGATGGTACACAGCCATGCTTTGCAGAATCATTTTTTTTTTCCTCTAAAGGTGTAGATCTAAGAGAACAGTCTCTTACAAGCTTTCCTGGAGTCTCAGGTTTATCTGAAACACGAGAACGTCTACTCCGCAAATGAAACCTAGCTTTTTCAAAGTTACAAGTACCAGCTACAGCTTCTGGGACTTCAACTGATCCATCAGAACTTAAAATCTGATTTCCCACATTCACTGCATGGTCAGCTGTGTCAGATTTCACATTTAACAACCCTGAAACCTCTCCTTCTATATTAACAGAGACCAAAGACTTGTCATCTGCTCTTCCTTCATCCAGAATCACATCCTTCAAATGAGTTTCTGAACGTGCAGAAAACTGTGCAAAAGCAGCAGGGATTTGTCTTTGCTGGCTCACGGCAACATACTGCTCTTCCTTCACCCCATCAACCTCAGAAGACAAATCCCATTGCTTTATAATGGCACTAATTATTGGGTAATAGATCATTTCTGATGACTTCATTGCTTCAACAACGATGTTCAAATCATTTCTGAAGTAATACTTAAATGAGGTCTCACTTTGACAATCCTCCAACCTGAAATTATGGTATCACAATTATTATTGTCCAAACAAATTCACATTTATAAAGATTTTGCAAATAAAACAAACATAGGAAACATCAGATTAAAGAGAACCAAAAACAACATAGGAAACAACATGAAACAGGTATCACAACATCCAAAAACACATGGCCAAGCTTAAGCAGTTTTGGAAGCTGACTCAAAAGGGCAAAAAAAAAAACATCATAGGAAACAACGTGAAACGGGTATCACAATACTCAAAAACACATGGCCTATCTTAAGCGGTGTTGGAAGCTAATTTGAATGGGAAATGCTACTGCATGTGACAATAATCCTAGGCAATCCTTCCGCAAAAATAGCTGTTCTGGTGACCATGCATTATGCAAAAAATCTAATGGACTAAGTGTCTACTTATCAGACTGTAGACAAAGAAATAACAATGATTTCTCAGTAATCGGGGTGATCGAACCAAAGGTAGATGCACCGACATCCTTTATATTCCAAAAAGCAACTCCAAACATCCCAAAAAAAACAAAAGGAAGACAATAACTCAAAGGATAATGCAACATGATCTGCAAGGAAGTGTTCAAAGGCAAATTAAAGAGAAGATCCTTCAAATTTGACTTCCATAATTGGCAACCAAAGATATGGTATTTCCCCTCAGTCAAGACAGAAGAACCATTGGGATAGAAGGAGCATGAGCTAAGAATGGACATCCCAGACATGACTGGTAAGGCTAATACAGCACAGTAATCTCAAATTATCCGGCTATATAATTGAAATTCCTCATCTTTCATTCTTAAAGGTATAACTACAAATGGGAAAACTCCAATAACAAAAAATATTATTGCTCAGGAACTCAAATAGCAAGAAGAAAAAGATAAGCAAAATCACAAGGAATAAAAACTGAAGAAGACATTATCGATAGATGTTCCTCCCAAAATCAAGCATACCATTGTTAAGATGAATGCTATCGAAATGAATGCTTTATATTCCGAAGTGAATATTTTACTTCCACTTTTATTGGTTCAAAAATTGTACCAACCATGGCAAAGTTGTATAATTCTAAAACAACTAGTACTTGAAAAGTTCAAATTCTAAGCACTTCTTCAACCTTCAAAGTTCTAAAATGCAAAATGTCATCTATGGCCTCACATGTCCATACCTTAATTACCAACCTCATCTTTAAATTTCATATCCATATGTCGTCTCATTTAAAACAGTGGCCAAGTCAAACTAGGACATTCAATTTGAGACACAAATAAAGCATTGGCTGATATCAGACCGTAATAAGAAAAAATTAGTAAGGAAAAATCACTGAACATGATAACGCGATATAAACAACAGCAACCACAGTTACTACATTGGAAGAAATATCTACAGCAATAACAACATTCAAAAATAGTTTCACCACAAATGAAAGAAATGCCATCGTTGATCATGAGTTGTAGCTTTCTCCAGAATCCTTTAGATTTATGACTCAAAATAAACTTAATTAATAATGAAGTGAATTTCCATATTTACTCGATTCAAGTTAAAAATCAAATAAAAACTGTTAGGCTTAATCAACATTTCACTAGATGCTGCAGCATAAAAGTGGCTATGGAACATTATCCCTTTGTCTGTAAATAATAATGTTGCAGTCCATATCAATGCGCTGAAGAGCATCACAACCAGCTTAGACAATATTGAAGCTGACGAACCATTAAGAGGTCAAAATCAGAATAGGATTCAAAAAACACCAATTTTCCAAAACCTGCACTAACAATAATATCTTCTGTTTTATCCAGTTATTATCAATAGTAAAAGTAAAACATTGCTCTTACCATGTCAACTACTATGCAACTTCTTTTTTTTTAAATAGAAATCAATTTAATGTTTTCATTTAGTAATTAACACATAATGGACTATATGCTCCAATTTTATCCAGTCAAAAACTCTGTGCCTCTAAGGACACATAGCTTATGAGGGAGATATTTCTTCAATTTTGATACATTAATCTTATAAACTTTAATGTTTGACCATGTTCCGCAGATAGATTGTGCTAGCGTGTTTGTACAATGCCTTTCTTGATTGCATGAAATTGTAACCTAACTTCTATTCCCATATACATATTGTAAGTTTGTAAGTGTCACGTGAATTCTCCATAATTGATCGATACATCTTGACGCAGAAGATAGAGATGAATAAAGGATTATTGCACATCAGAGAGACTCCAGAGGGAGCTTTACAGATCAACATCCAGAATAAAAAAACTTTGTTTCCCTTTTGCATAGGTCTGCTCCATTTTACCAAATACTGTAGATGCAATGTGATGATGACCTATCAATAGCATTCAGCACAAAGTGGTTAAAATATGTCAACTGTTCACTAGTTTGCATAAGCATCTCTATCATAATGCTTGCATGTGGAGTTTAGCATGAGTGAACAAATGAATAGAACAAATCATGAACAAAGCAAACAATGTTCTCCCACCAACAATGATCGATATGAACCATTTTCCAGACAAAATTAATGCAAAAGAAATATAAGAATTGTGAATACTCATCCACTGGTGTATGAGCAATACTAGTATGCTTGTGAGCGTTTGTATGTGTGTCTACTGTGTGCATGAATCATAAGAGATTAGGGAGTTAAGCAGTGGAACAGGCGACTGGTTTTTAATTCTTATCATTCATGCAGGTTTTACACCGCTCAAATTGAAATGTAACACAAACAAAGAGAACGTCCCATAACCAGTCTAGTTCACTCGCTTCCCCTAGGCACTAAAGGGGTATTAAGAGTGGATACTAGATCCCTAAATAAAATATTTACAGACCATGGACTTTAATATTTTGATAACCTAGTATGAAATATTCCACAAAAAGGATTGAAAAAAAATTAATATTTTGAAACAATATAAAAGAATCAATAGCAGCACGGTCCAGGGAGTAAAATTTGCATTCGTCTTCATGTTCACAATTTTTGTATAAATGTATCAACCCCGAGAAAGTAAAACTGGCCAACTAGCGGACGGATCAACTACATTGCAAGCTAAATTTGCCAATTGTAACCCACAATCATCAAAGTCAAAAGGAGTTATTTTTTCCTTATCCTATGGGCATCAAAACACCATATCTCAGCTGTTAGCAATATCCCAAAGAGGGGGAATCATGCATGAAACAAGCTTCTGATTCTGTTTAAAAAAGGAAAAGGGGAAAAATAAACTTCACGGCATTGACATTATGAAGATGGAACTTACACCAACAGATATCCACAGCAGCTATAGTATAGCTGACCATAAGGATCAATTCCCAACAAGTCTGCTCCTCTGATTGACTTGCCAACTCTCATCCAGGGTCTATCCTTTTCAATCAAACATTCAGGGCAATACCAATCACCCTCTGGCAAATGGTCACTAACAACCCCCACACATCTCGAATGGAATGCTGCAGGGCATCCATCACAGCATATTAAGTTTCCATCCATCTTACAGAGGCAACATTCATCGCTATTCCAATCTAGGGTCTCATCATTATCTTCCTCTGTGACACATAAACCACCATTAGCGTCCAACATGGACTTTCTTTTCTTGGTACTCTCAGACTTCATACCCCGATCAAAGTCCACGGCAGGCTCTGTTGCTAGAGTTCTTCTATTCAGCTCCAATTTTATGGATTCAACCTCAATCACATCATCACAAAGACAGCGAAGTATCTCAATCTTTACCGATGGAGATTGTTTGTAGTAGTCACTTTCAAATAGCTTCAGTTGACCAAACTCAAAACCAGGTTTTAGTCCAGAACTATGCACTAGCAGATACTCAGCCATAAAGATGGGCCATGTGATGATGTCCAGCAAATCCCAATTAAGGGACCTAGATTAAGAATTCAAACAGAAGGGAATAAGCACCCGGAGGGAAGAAAAAAGAGGATCAAAATAATCAAGCTGCTACAGATCAGCTCAAGAGATAAACCAAATACCTGAGACAGTTAGATGCAGATGGGGAGCTTTCCTCAGGAAGGGACTCCAAATGCTTCCTCAAGGTATGTAAAAGAGATACATGAATTGAATCAAACAATAAACTCGAAGTATTGCAAGTAACGCATGCTACAAAATCCTCCAACTCAAAGGGGCTCAAAAACAACAAAGTACTGAATGACCTCAAAAATGAATACACAAAAAATACATCAAGTATAGGCATGCCTTCTAGATTCAAATTCGCCGAAGACGGTGGTAAGTCCAGCTTTGGTGGAAGCACAATGCGCTCCTCTGAACCTTCACGACCTACATGTTCAGTAACTTTCTCCTCTGTAACTGCACTAACGGCTGGAGATGATGATAAATCGTTGACAGCATCAGGTACCACTGCCGTATTAGAAACATTATCTTGATCCAAAAGAGCAGCTTTTCTTGCTCTACGAGTGCTTCTCCTCAAAACAGTTTCTGTTGCAGAGTTAGTTTCTGCTGCAGTGTTAGTATCCGTATCTAAAGGCACTTTTCTCTTCCTACCACGTCTCTTTTTAGGTGGTTCACTCCCTGAAACAACATCAGTAATCAATCCAAACCCAGTATAACTCCCATCATTATCCAAAGGAGTCTTCACCTCAATTTCTACAAGATTGCTTTCAGTGAACTCACTTTCTGGACACCTAACACACTGCTTTTCTTCTACATTCCCATACCGAGCCTCCTGCAAAGCTGCTTCATTCTCATATTGAGGCTCCTCCAAAACTTCTACATTCTCATATCGAGCCTCCTCCAAAGCTTCGCTCCCACGATTCTCATCCTCTTCCTTCACCGCATCCATTCTAGCATTGCTTTCCTTAAAATCTCCCTCACTATCCCAACCCAAAAACCCCTTACTTTCTTCCTCCAACCCCAAATTAAGGTCAAAGTAATGCCCTTTTCTCTCAGTTAAATTAACAGCAACATCCAAATTGTTTAAATTCTCATCCTCGGTTAAATCCAAATTCAAATCAATAATTTCACCTCTACTTTTCCCCAGTTTTCCCTCAACATCCAAATTATCATCATCCTCAATAATCCCTTTATTTAAATCTAACCCTCCACTTCCCCCACTATTCAAATCCAAACCCTCATTCAAATTAAAATTCACATTCAAATCCAACCCTCCACGCCCAGCTGCATTCAAATCCAATTCCCCACCCAACCCCCCATAATTATTACAATAATTGCCATCATTACCTGACTCGGACTCCCCCAGACGACGCCGTTTGCTCGCCTTCTCATCATCATCACCGCCACCACCAATTCCATCGTGAAGAAGAGAACTCATCTCGCACAAGTCCAACTCCTCGGAATCGCCGTCCTCGTACTCGATCCTGAAATACCCGCTGCTCAAATCATACGATCTCACCGTTCCCGCAAAAATCCCGTACCCATGGAACTCTTTCTGCACTTTTCTCCCCACGTACTCCATGTCTAGGGTTTTTTACTCAATTTTCGTCACGAATTCCCAAAATCCCTCTTTTTCTCCATAGGATTCCCACAAAACCCTAAATTTTACTGTTTTCCAACAGCTCCAAATTGCAAGGAAAAAAATAAAAAAGAAGCAGAAGAATTAAATCAGAGGATTTAAAATTTTACAAAAAACACACACATTTAAGGTGGGAGTGTGTGTTTTTTCTCTGAGAGAGGGAAGTGGGGTTGGGGGGGTTAAGAAGTTGGTGACTCTCTCTTGCTCTCTCTTTCTCTCTCTCCCTTTCTCTCTCCAAAAAAAATGAAAAAGATGATGAGAGAGGAAATAACTGTCTGTGACTTTATAGTGACGTGTGAGATTTTTCTCTTATTTCTAAATAGTACAACTAATCGTGCAGGATGTACAATGAAATTTTCAGGATGTATAATGCCTGGAGAGAGATAGGTACAAGCGATACAGAAGGAAGTACAATAGAAAAATTGCCTTCAATGTGAGGAGAGAGTATGAAAGAGAGAGTTTTTAAATTTGGTTCTCTCTCTTTCGATGGTACAACTTATTTTACAAAAGGTACAATAGGAAAAAGGAGAGATTGAACAATTGCGGAAAGATCGTACAACTGATAATGCAGGGAGTACAATACAACAGAGGTTGGTTAAGGATGGAGAGAGAGAGAGAGAGAGAGAGAGAGAGAATTCTATTTTTTCTTTTTAATATTTTCATTGGTTGGGGGGTTTTTGGTAGGTCAAAGTGGTAAAAATGATTGTACAACTGATTATGAAAGGTGTACAAGAATTATAGCTTAGAGTGAAATGGCATTGGTCAAATTTGGAGTGCAGTTTTATATGCCAAAAGAGCGAATGAGATGGCGGTACAACTTATGAAGCATGAAGTATAATACGATAAAGCACAACGGATTATTGAGTTGGCAAATTTGCGTGGCTGGGCGACTGGGAGGACGGTCCACGCGGTCTGACTGCCAAATAAACGTACAACATGATATGCATGAGGTACAACAGACGAAGATTGTTGACGATGACGTAAGGGGTTCGGATAAGGTTGCATATATATTTGGTAACGGATGTCTTTCTTTGTTGTTTAATAAGAATGTAACGGTTAATTTGTTGGAAAGAACACATTGGGAACTACCAAAAAAAAAAAGCATAAAAGGGAAACAAATGGCAAAATTGTTGCTTTTTCTTTTGAAAGTAGGGGGTAAAATTGTTGATTTGGGAGTGAATAATAAGACTAATTTGAGTTTTCCACAACAATGTATTAGGTTGATTCAATTTGCACCCTCGATTTCTAGTTGAGACTATTAGTTTTTGAATATATTTCTTTTTCAACACTATCTTATAGATTCAATTCATATGACATTTCACTAATTCGCACGATCTCACTACTTCAATTTATGCCATCTCATAAACAAAATATTGGCAACATGTTGTAGACTTCATTATTTAAAAAAAAAAAACTAGAGTTTTATATTAAACAAGATTAAAGAAATGCAACATTGGCTCCCAATCTTTGCAAGGTACATAAACTAGTTTACTAGAAGTTATTAATCAAAACAAATCTAGTCCTTAACATTTTTTATTTTACCAAAAATGGACAATAAACAATAATTCAAAAATGGCTGACAATCAAAATCAAATTGACGTTCTCAAAATTTTTGATTTTGAATTTTTAGTCCCCAATGTTTGGAGTTTAGATTATTATAATTTTCTTAAATTTTAATGAAAACTAATTTATACACTTTCAAATTAGAAGAAATGCATTGTTGGTTCCTAATCTTTGCAGGGTACCTAAACTAGTTTATAAAGTTTTAAAGAAAACAAATCCAATCTTTAATATTTTTAGTTTTAGCCAAGAATAAAAAATTTGCAATAATTTAATAATGGCTAACGATTAAAATCAAATCGACATTAGTCAAAATGTTGACTTTTTATTTTTAGTCCTCAATGTTTGGAGTTTGGAATGGTATATCCCTTAAGTTCTAAAGAAAAATAATTTATACACTCTATTTTTTATAGATTCTAAATTTATTTTTTAAACTAAAAGTTTTTTACTATTTGCATTTACCATTTTTGCATCAAAATTTAAAATGCTATATTAATCATAGAAATATTTGTTAAGGGAAGTATAGCAATAAAAATTTGGAGTGCATAAATCATTACCTATTTCAATTAGTTATATTTAAGATTTTAGGACAAAAGAAAACACGAGTTGAATGCGAGTTGAAATTTAATTATTTGTTAATAACAATAATAGAACAAAATTTGAAAAAAAAATAATTAAATGTTATCTTCATCTTGTTTTATTTTATTTTGTATTCAAGTTTTCATTTCTCTACTTTCTCACTTGCTTCTTTTCCTTCGAATAGGAATCAGTTCTTTTATTTATTTAATCTTAAACTTTCAATTTTGGTATAGTTTGTACTATTTTTTATTGTGTGATGAATACTTCAAAATAAGCAATATATAACAAGTCAATCACCTAACAAAAGTTTTAGTATGCAATAGGTTAACAAATAACTTAAATTGATTTTTTATAGATTAAGTGATATATTTAATAAAATTATCAATGTACATGGACAGTAAAAGGATTCTTTAGAACTTTAATATGAGAATATCATTTTTAATAGGAAGGAAAAAGAAGAAAAAAAAATAAAAGAACACTGTTTCAAATATTGGTGCAACTAAAACTTACCTTCACTAGTTTTTGTAGGTCTAAGTACAACCATTTGAAACCTACATCCACTAGGTATTTCATAATTGTGTACTAGTAGTTAGAATAAAGTCATAATACAATATTCTCCTCTTTTTATTTATTTAAAAAAAAGATTTCTTCTCCTCTTTTAATAATATTATTTCTCTATGGCCTATATATTTTTATTTTGTTGGATTTGATTTGAAAAAGAGAGGGATTCTTTAGATTAAAGGAAATAATTGTATCTCTATGAAGTTCTTTAAAGATTCATGACAATGAATTTTTATTTACTAGATTTTTATACGACAAAATCAACATTTAGTTAGCTCTTTAGATTTTTATTTATTAATGTTTCTAATCCATATTTGACATCTATTTACTTCAATTAGCATTTCAGTTCTTCTTGAAACTTTACTTATAACTATTAGAAACTTAGGAGACCATAAGGTTCCAAACTCCAATCATTGGAGACCAAAGATGCAAAATGAAAACTTTTGACTAACATACATCATTAAGATTAATTATTAGCAATTATTGATTTTCTATTATTTGTGCTTTTTCTACCAAAATCAAAAATATTAAGGACCACATTTATTTTCTCTGAATCATTGTAAACTAATTTAGCCACCCTCCCAAATATTAAGGACAATAACTATGTTTCTCCAAACAAAAGTTTCATAAATTTCATGTTGTTGCAGAATTTTAATAAATACTTTCTCAAAACATAATCATATTCTATGTTGTTCAACACACTAACAAGTCAATCGAGCGCAAAAGTAAATTATTTCCTTTACCTAACTAAATTGTAATTGAAAAGCTTTTAAACTTAAAAATTTTTCAAAACATCTCAACAATCAAGTAATGACTGTCATAAGCTTTGAAGTAACCTTGTCTACACGGATTGGATGACTCTGTACATGTTCTTGGTAACTACCCCTCAACCTTGGTAATCTAGAACTTCGTCATGCCTAAATTGTTACTTCTACCACCTCTGAGGATTCGAGAGGAATTTGTCTTTGACTTAAGTTCTGTAATCATGACTTTTGTACTCTCTCTCTCTCTCTCTCTCTCTCTCTCTCTCTCTCTCTCTCTCTCTCTCTCTATTTTCTTCCTAATAAAACTTATACATGTAGGAAAAGCTAATATGTTTGCTGTACTTTGGTCCTTTGGAGTTATACTGTTTTGTGAAATAACCTAAAATCTACTTCTTGCAAACTTTGCTTGAAATTTTGAAATTGAAACAACTTAAATTAATTTGACTGGTGTAAACTTCACTTTCCCTTTAACTTTAGGGATAATTACAGAAACTTCCCTCAAAGTTTTTGACAATTTCACTTCGCATACCTGAAGTTTCAAAAATTACAAATACCTTCCTTAATTTTACTTTGTTTGTAACAATACACACCTATCATGCTACGGTGAACAAAAAGACTTATGAATAAACCCTAAAATAACCTTCTATAATTTAATTGAAAACAGAAAAAAAATACAACCAATGCTTCTTGCAAAGCCATATGAAAAACCATCCTAACCACCACCAATAACTACCTTCCACTACCACTACCACTACCACCATTATCGTATCAAAACCCCCCCTCATGTCAAAAACCACTTCCTACAAAACCATATCAAAAACCATCCTAACCACAACCATCCTTTCATGTTAAACAGTAGATGGATCTTCTGTCCTTGCAAGCGCCACCACTACCTCTTTTATCTTTTCCCTGTCTACGAGCCAACTCTTTCCAAATCCCCAGCCTTTTTTCTTCAATCAAAACACACACAAAAACGCCCCGAGGCAATTCTCGACTATCATGATCCTCACAACAACAAAGGCATGAAAAGGATAAACACTCAATTTAAAAGAAACCCAACTGATATTATTGATACCTAAATCACTAAACCCACAAATGAAATTTCTATGATTTTATCAGCCAAAACTGAAAAGATTTGAATTTCTATTATCTAATCTAATCTTTTGATTAGGAATTGTAGAAGAAAAAAATTAAAAATTAATGGGAATTAAAAGTGGAGATTCTCGAGAGGGTGTTCTGAGAAGGGCAGGATGATGGTCAGAGTGAAGGAGAGAAACACTAAACTAGTGGGTATTTTTGGTATAATTACTTGGATGTATTGCGGATTTAGAGATGATGTTAGTTGTTGTGATCTGAGAGAAGAGGGTGGGAATCTGGAGAAGATGTTAGCTGTGTGCTTTTGTGCTTTTTAGTTTTTCATTTTTTTTATTTTGATTATGACTTCAATAATAATTTGAAGATTATAACGGTCATTTGATATAATGAAGCGACGTATCTGTAATTGTTTGAAACCTCAGGTACCAAGTGAAATTGTTAGAATTTACAAGGGATTTTTATAAAATTATCCCTTAACTTTATATCAATTAGGCATTCTTTTATGGTTTCTCAGTTTATAATTTATCTATGTAGTAATAATATAACAAGCTGAATATTCGTTATCATTTCAGGGAAGAAAAGATGAAATTACATGCTCGCTTCTTGTCAATGTAAATGCAGTATAATTTTGTTGTTGATGACTAATGGATGCATGATAAGCACCAACCATAGATCACTGGTAATTACGGGACCTCGCTGGTATAATTTTTGAAACCTCTAGTGGAAAGTCTTCAAATACCTTGTGGTTCTTCACATTTTTGGATACAAAATTCCCATTCATATGAATCTTTACTTCAATGTACTTTTTACTTCCCTTAATTCATTGTAACCCCGCGACGCGCGGTAATTGTTGGCTAGTGTTTACATAATTAAGAAAGCTGAACCCTGAAAATTTGGGGGCTACAATTTTTTTTAATGTAGATAGAGTGTTTAGTTATCAGTATGCTCCTTTAGTCAAAGATATTTCATTTTCAATATTTCATAAATGCTATAAAAGGGGTAATAGTGGCATTTCAATACTTAACCAGTGCATGTCTTTCCCATGATGAAACAAGAAAGAAACAAAATGTTAGTAAATGGTGGATGTTTCTTCTATTTCATACAACTTGCAAAAATAGGTGTATTAATATAATAGTACCTCTCTTGTTACCTTTCCTATTCTTTCCCCTAATATACATTTTTCTTTTTTTTTTTTTTTTTTTGCTTTGTCATCATCATTGTTTTGGATATCAAGTTATTAATTTAATTATTTTGGTTGAAGTGGTTGTTTGGAAAAGAGAAAGCAAATATAAAACTGCTTAAATCATTAAAAGTAGACACATGCAATATTAAGTACAAAAAACGGATACAATAAAAAAAAGCTAACAACAAGAGAATGTTGTATGGAAATAATCTTTTAAATTTTTAGGTGCTACAACATTTTTGAGAAAGATGACACTGTGTGCTTTTGAATCTTAACGAGTCTCTCATTTAAGCAAAATATGCCTATTGTATAATAAATATTAAAAAAAGTAGGTAAAAATTTGCAAACTCCTAGTCCATTTATCACTTAAAATTCATAAGTTTAATGAATGATTATTGTGGGTTACAGTTTTGTTTAACATTTTAGAGCAAACTACTTCATATACTTAAATACATGGTGAAAACTCCAATGCACTTGAACAATTTTCGTATACGGGGTATTGAAACTTATGATTAGCATAACATAATAAATTTTTAAAAATTGTTTACTATTTTGACTTGGGAATTCATAACTTTGTATCACTTGTTCGAAATGTTATTATTCATGCATCTTGAATATCTGATGATAGGATTCCAAGGGCACCTACACGAGTCAAGCAAGTTGAGCATGGAGTTGAGGAGTAATTAGCACATTGCAAGCTCAAGGAGGGTTTGTTCATCATTGACAATGGTGTGCAAGTCATTAGTGTAGACACTAAATTTTGACACACCATTTATTTTCAAACATTGGAGGGGCATGTTTGCACTTTTTGGGACAAATTTTAATTTTTCAATAATCTGGGGGCAAAATAGTAATTTTATCTGTAAATATTTTTCTATCAGCTTTTGGGGGTTTTAAATTCATATTTTTACCTTTTATGTGAATTTGTTAATTTCTTATGATTTTTCTGGATTTAATTGGTATTCTTTATATTTTTACCAGCACAAATGGTAATTTCACCTCGCGAACACCATTTTAGCTCATTTTTAGTTCCAAATTCTTTCTTCTAATTCTTTAAGCATGTTTCTAAATTTTCTTGATTTTTTTGGAGACGATTACTATTTTTTCTATGAATTTTCATTGCCCAAGGGCAAAATCGTCATTTTACAGTTTAACTTCATTTTTTGCCAATTTTGAGTCATAAATGCATTCCCTAGGGTTTTAATCTTATTTTTAATTTTTGGTAATTTTTTGAGGTCAATAGCTATTTTTTGCAAATTTTCATTTTCTAGAGGCAAAATTGTTATTTTACAGTTTAAATTCATTTTTTATCAATTTTGAGTCATAAATGTGTTTTCTAGTGTTTTAAGCTTATTTTTAATTTTTGGTAATTTTTTTAGACTAATAGCTATTTTTCTGTGAATTTTCATTGTCCAAGGGCGAAATCGTCATTTTAGAGTTTAAATTCATTTTTGTCAAATTTTGAGTCATAAAGGCATTTTCTAGTGTTTTAAGATTATTTTTAATTTTTGGTAATTTTTTTATGTTAATAGCCATTTTTTGTGTATTTTCGTTGTCCAAGAGCAAAATTGTCATTTCACACTCCGAGCACGTTTTTATCAGCTTTAAGCTCTAGTTTTATTTTTGAAATATACTTTGAATTCTTTTTGAAAATTTTAGAGATTGCTATCATTTCTTTGTATTAATTTTTAAATTTTGGGGTTAAAAATATTTTTTTAAATAAAATTAGTATTTTTATTACCGGTGGCATTTTTGTTATTTTATAGCATTCTTGGTCAACAAGACAAGTGGCTTATAAATATCCCTTTAATCAGCCAAAAACTAGGAGAAAAATTACAAAACCCTAAAAACACATCTACTTTTTATCCTTAAAGATCAAACACACTCACTATTTCACCAAAAAAACACACACTACACATTCAGCCATCATTTCAAGAACTTGTTACTGTTCATCATCAAATTCTTAGCAGACGCTCATCATCAACCTTCAAGATTAAAAGGTAACTTCGGAACTTTAATCTTCTTCTTTTTTTTTTTTTTACAATTTTTCTATAAGAAAAAAATTTTTAATCTGAAATTAATTCTTGTTGTTTTGCTTTATTGATTTTTTTTTTTGGGATTTCTTTCTGGTATTTTCTTTCTGGAATTGTTGTTTTTGTCTAGGGCTAAATCTCATCTTCAACCACCAGAGTTCAAATCTCCTCCCAAATCATCACCACCAGTCTAGAATAGCCACCCAATTTCCTCTTCTCTGCAACCAATAGCCGTCCCCTGCAAATTATCACCTCCAGTTACAACTTACCCTCACAATGAGTCCCACAACCCCTGCTTCCACCGTCTTACCACCAAAAACCGAGACCAACAATCAGACTGAAATTAGTTCACTCTCCTCCTGTCCATCATACCACTGTCACCAAAAACCAAAACCAAAGGCCCACCGAAACAACCCCAACCCACCGTCAGCTCCTCCTACCAGCACCGTCCCACCGAAGCCCTCACAGAACCATATCTGCAAGAAAAAGCAAAAACAGACATACACAGAGCCACTAGCCCCTGTCACCAAATCATAGGTCGATCCCTGAACCTCTGCCCAGTTACCAGACCATCCACTACCTATGACAAATCCAATTTCCACCGCCATCCATAAACCTGCAAAAATAGAAAATTCCAATAGCAAAAGTATCAATTAAATCAGTCAATCACACGCTACACCAGCAGCCAACAACCACCCAGAACAAACCCCACTCCCTCAAGCCTTTGCAACCTCCCTCATCTAACTCCCAGTCATCGCAAAACCCATCACAATAATCATTCCAATCCCAACCACCGAACAAACCAACCCCACCAAATCCTCATTTGAGGAAATCGAACATGTTATTTCGGTGAAGAGAAACGGATGATGACAGGAGAGAACAGAGAGAATGGAAGCGAAAAAAAAACTGAAAAGAGAGAAATAAGGAAGAATAGAAAGGAAATCGAGAAAGAAGGAGGAGAAAGAAGGAAAAAAGGAGAGTAAAATATGAAAGAAAGAGAGACGAAGGGGAGAGACAAAGAATGGGATAGGGAATCAGAGAGTTTGAAAAGCAATCAAAGGGGAGCTATTAAAAAAAGAGAGAAAACAAAGAAATTTTTTTGTTTGGAGGAAGAAGACGATTTAGGGGCTTTGACTTGGGCATTGTGTTTGGTCATACGATTTTGGAGAAAAGGATTTTGGTGGGGCATGGGTCTTAGTCACGATATAGGGGAATGAAAGGAATATGATGTCTTGGTCTTTGTTTAATATAGTTTAGTTGTGATTTGACAATTGGTTCATATTTAATTTAATTCATTCCTTGGTTGAATGTTTAGGCAATTGGTTAACTTGTTTGAATATTTGATCTATACTTAATTTAACGAATATTTTAATAATGCCCTTAAAGCTCCTTGACTTTATGCAATTAAGTTCTCTATTGTTTATAGATTAACCCTCTAGGCTTTAATCTTTTGTAATTTGACTCTGTTTGTTTGTTTTATTTGCTCATATGGTTGCTGGAATTTACATCTTAAACCTTTGAAGTTCCCGAAAAATTCATTTTTTAGTCTTCATATTGTTGGAATTTCATTTTCGGACCCTTATTACTGTTGGCATTTCATTTTGAGCCCTTATCATTGCTGAAATTTTCATTTTTTTTGAACTTTATGTTGCTAGAATTTCATTCTAAGTTATTAAACCTTGCTGGAATTTATTTTTCACCCCTAGATTTGCTAGAATTATATTCTTGCCCCAATTTCGCTTTCATTTTCAATCGCACACCTTAGAGTTGCTTTAACTTTCAATTTTACCCCTCAAGCTCTTAGAAATTCATTTTTAGTTCCCTTAGTTGCTAAACTTTACATGTTTACCTTAATTTGTCAATATTTATATATTCTAGATTTTGTTTGTTTATACTGAGGTGCCTTGACTTGTTTGTTCATTTTGAGTAGCATTTGTACCGGGTCTTCGAAAGGTATCCCTATTTCTTATTAATTTCTCTTTTATGTGCTCCAACGTGCCTTACGTGATTTTTATGCGTTTTATTCACATATTTCCTATTTGGTATGCTCTTTATGTATTTATTTCTTTCATGCGATTTCATTTTAAATATTATTATTTCTTTATTATTATTTTCATAAAAATGTAATATTTTTATATTTAGCTAGCCAATGTAATGTTAGATTATTTTTCTCATATTTTAGCAAAAATTGTGTAATTAGAAAGAAAGTGTAATAGATAGGGTATTTTTAATTTCTCCCCTTTAAATTGTAAATTAAGCCCTCGATGTAATAGTTAGGGTTTATTTGCTTTTGCATGCTTACGTGCTTATTTATTTTACTGCTTTCATTAGGATTGTAGACACCAACTTTTGACACACCTTTTGTAAAATATGTGATTTACTTTATTTTAGTGGACATTTTTTATTTTTTGGGGGTCGAGTACAATTTTCGCGTATTATAACTAATTCGTCATACTAGGGGGCAAAATGGTAATTTCACCATGTAAATATTAGTTTATTTTATTTTATTTCCTAAATACATGATTTTACTATTTTTATCATTATTTATAATTTTAATAATTTTTAGGAGTCATCTAATATTTATTTAAAATTTTAGCATTTTAAGTCTAATGGCACGTTTTTCAATGCAATCTTTTTACGAGAATTTTCAAAGTGAAAAATTTTATATATGCATTTTGTATATTTATAAATTTTCTGTAAAAA
Source organism: Mitragyna speciosa (assembly GCA_024721245.1). NCBI lineage: Eukaryota > Viridiplantae > Streptophyta > Magnoliopsida > Gentianales > Rubiaceae > Mitragyna > Mitragyna speciosa. The sequence goes on along the minus strand of CM045565.1, from coordinate 13,574,960 downwards.
TCTCATAATTCTTAGAGGTCGTTTAGTATTTATTTAATTTTTGTCCTTTTAAAGGCACGTTTCCCAAGAATGCGTTAATTTTTAAAATTTTTGAGTGAAAAGTATACTATATGTGCTTTATGTGATAATGTATGTTGGGTAAAATTCTTGTGATATCATTTATTAATTTTTATAAATTTTATCATAATTTTCTGCATTTTCCTCTATTTAAAAAAAAAAAAGATGAAAAGCAGCAGCGTTTTGCTGCTGCTTGTTCTGCAAATGGATAACAAAATCCACTTTTCTTCCCCATTTTTATGGTCTTCACCAGATTTTCAGGATTTTGGGCACTCTCTCACGCCTCACTCACTACATACTTACCTCACCATTTCCCTCTTCTCTCGGTTTTCATATACAGAACAACACACACTTGCACACAACCTGCATAGACAAACACACACAACACTGCACACACAGACATACACACCTGCATTTTCTCCCTCTCGGCCCCTTCCCCTGCGCTCTTCATCACACACAATCAAACCTTCACACACACAACACACACTTGCACTCTCGGCTCCCACATTCACTCACACACTCACTGGCACTTCACAGACAACACACACTAACACACACTTCACCTGCACGCACTCTGGCCTCCCCTTCCCCTGCATTTTCCACACACCATACACATTACACACACAGATACACACAGACAGATACACTTCACACAAACACACACAACACACACTTGCACCTCATCAACCTGCATAAGCACACACGCACCTCACACACAAAAACACACCCCTCCACTGCAATTTACTCACAACCTGCATAAAAAACACACAACCACGACACACACAAAACACACATTCGAACACACACCCGCACACACCTGCACACGCATTCAAACACACCTGCACCCACATTCAAACGCACAGAACACACCCACAGCACAAACGCACAAATACACACACACAGAACACACGCACAACACACACTCACCTGCATTCACAAAGACACACGCACAACACACACCTGCAAGTTTCGAAAAAAAAAATCAATCAACAAACAACAAACAACAACAACAGCAACAGCAATACACTAAAGCTTCTATTCCAGGTAAATTTCTTCCTATTGCTTTCAATTTTTTATCATTAATCCTTGAAATAGAAGTTTAGATTATAAAAAATAAAAAAAAAGAGGAAAATCGAAAAACGTCCAGGCCGAGAGAGAGAGAGAGAGACCTGTGTGAGAGAGGGCCGGAAAACGAGTTGGACGGTGAGAGAGGGAAGAAAGAGAGAACCGAAAAAAAAAAAAGGGAAAGAACAAATCGGGTAGGGGAAAGAAGAAAAGGGGAGAGGAGAGAAAGAAGGAGGTAAGAAAAGAAGAAAAGAAAGGAAGAAGAAAGGAAGAAGAAAAAAAAAAAAAAAGGGGGGGGGGAAATGGAGAGTAGATCGGGAAGGCACCAGGAGAAGAAAGAAGAAGAAGAAGAAGAAGAAAGAAAGAAAGAAAGAAGGAAGAGAAAGAAAAGAGAGAAAAGAGAGAAAAGAAAGAAAAGGAAGAAAGAAAAGGAAAAAGAAAAAGGAAATCTGGGGAAAACGTCTGGAAGGAAAAAAAAAAAAAAAAAAACTAAGTCAGCCGAAAAAAAAAAAAAAAGTTTTAGTGAAACTACGTCGTTTTGACGTAGTTTCACTCAAAACTACGTCGTTTTGATTAGTTTAGTTTTTTAATTTATCTTTAATTAATAATAGGTATTTATTTTATAGTCCTTATACTTTCATTAATGCTACTGTGGCCCTGGAAATGTTTGATTTGTGCGTTTAAGTTTCTGTTTATTGTAGATTGACCCCTATAATTTTATTTTCTTTTCAATTAGGTCCTAATTAATTGCATTTAGGTCCTCCAACTTTTATATAATTATAATTTTGACCCTTGCATTTTTTTAATTTTCGTTTCTGACCCTATATTTTTCGGTAATTACATTTTGACCCCTTAAATTTTTCTGGAATTGCATTTTCACCCCTGATATTTATGGAAATTACAATTCTACCTCCCAAACCTTGCTGGAATTTTATTTTTGTACCCCAACATTTCTGGAAATTTTATTTTTGCCCTAGAATATTGCTGGAATTTTATTTTGTACCCCAAACTTGCTGAAATTTTTATTTAAGTCATTATACTTGCTGGAATTTTAGTTTAAGTCCCTATACTTGTTGAAATTTTAGTTTTAAGCCCTAAATACTTGTTGGAATTTTATTCTAAGTCCCTAATTTGTTCGAAATCGACATTTTTATGCTCAATTTTTAAGTATTTCATATTTTATACTTTAAATAGTGGTACCTTGACATGTTTGTTGATTTTCTTAGCAATTTATACCGGGTTTACGAATGGGAGGTACCTCGATTACCCTTTTATTTCTCTTTATGTGCACCTACGTGTTGCTACGTGTTTTTCTATATGTTTTTTTATCTCCTTTTGCTTATAATTTTTATACATATGTGAGTGTTTATTTAGTTATGCCATGTTATTTATTAGAAATTAATTTTTGATTATTCAAAGAAATGTAATAGATAGGTAATATTCTATTGAGCAAAAATTCTGTATTTAGATAGTTAATGTAGTAGATAGTGTATATCTAGTTAACAAAAATTAAATTTTGTATTTTAGATAGAAAGTGTAATAGATAGGTTAGATAGGATATCTTTTATTCTTTTTCTATTTTTAGATTGTAATTAGGTTATTCTCCGGTGTAATAGTTAGGGCTTTGTGTGCTATGTGCTTATGTGTTTTATTTGCTTTCTTTAGGACTTTGCATCTAGAATATTATGCCTATGTGTTATGTGCTCCTATGTGCTATTATTTGCTTTTATGTGATTATTGCTTTAATACATGCTTTATTTATTTACTTGCTTTAATTATATATGTGTATCGTCGCCACACTAGTCCAACGCTAGTTGTGGTTAATTCCGGTTTCTTCGCTAGTCCAACGCTAGCGGAGAACTTATAGAAAATAGGCTAGTCCAATGCTAAGCCTTTAGGTCATTTAGTCTTAGGATCATTTTCGTGTGCATTTCATGACATTTCACACACATTTTATCTTTTTAGGCTTTTTCCCATTTTCTATGAATTTTTATATATACTTTATAACTTATTACTTATTTTAACATCTATTTGGTGCATAACATTTAGATTCCACTACACATAGAATTTTAGGTCATTTGCGTGATTTCGACTAAGAAATAGTCATCTACTCACGTGGGAAGCGATGGCGTACATGTCGTTCTCCCCTCCGTGAGTAGAAACAGTTAGTCACGAGCCCATTTCGTCTCCCGTACCCGTTATGTTGCATCCCTACTTTCTTTGTTCACTTACTATCTATACTACTATTTTTCTTTTCTTTTGCATTCCATTTTGCACCTATACTCGTGACTCCGTCGAGGTCTACATTCGGGTTTCGCAATTAATGCGATAATTCGACTAAACCTCAATGGAACATTTGGTCTCTTAACGATATCCATTTTAGGACTAGATTTGCATTCATATAGTTGCATCCAAATGCGATAAAATTTTAGGGTTATATTAGGAAAATTTAGACTAAACCTCGCAACTAGTTTCGGCTAGGTTGAAAGGGTGCCTTAGGCACGAGCCTTTGCCTTCCCTTTCTTCAACTGTGACTCCCGAACCTTTTTCTCTTGTTTTCAAAGACCTGGAGTCGTCTAAAAGGGTTTTCTTGTTTTTTCCTATATTTTTTCCAAAAATCATTTCCTTAAAAAATCATTCTTAATTTTCTTACCTTTTATAAAATATTTTCGGGTGACTTGGTACACCAAAACTCAATACCAAGTGGCGACTCCTTTTTTACTAAAAAACCCTTTTTAGACTCTATTTTCGGGCCCAAAAACCGTCGCATTTTCAAAAGTCCCATTTTAGGCCCATTTTTCTTTTGTTTTCAAAAATAAAGTATTTGTTTGTCACATTTTATCGAATTATCTTTTACAAAGCATTTTTCTAAGAATTATTTTTACAAAAATTTACACGCTTCTCTTTTTCCAATAAAATAAACACAATCACATTTAACACTTCCTTTTCTTTTTCCAAACATCTAACGCTCATTTATTTCCCTTTCGAAAAATGGGGCGCGACAAGGATTTTACATCTAGATATTATGCCTATGTGTTATGTGCTCCTACTTGACTTTATATGTCTTGATATGTTTAATTTGCTTTTAATTCACGCTATACTATTTAAATTTATGTTTTATATTATTCTACTACCACACTAGTCCAACGCTAGTTGTGGCTTATCATTTCCCCGTTAGTCCAAAGCTAGTAGGAATCCCTAGAAAGGGCTAGTCCAACGCTAGACCCTTGGGGCATTTTAGTGTTAGGTGCATTCGTGTGCATTTTACATCCTACTTCACACACTTTTAGTTTTCTTTTCATTTGGCACAATTTTTATTATTATTATTTTTCTTCTTCTTATTATTTTGACACACTTTTCAAATGCATGACATCTAAGTTGCATCTCACTTAGAATTTAGGTCATTTTTGTGTGATCTGACTAAAAATAGTCGTCTACTCACGTGGGAAGCAGTGGCGTACATGCCGTTCCCCATTCCGTGAGTAGGAACATTTAGTTACGAGCCATTAGTCCCCCGTACACGTTATATTGCATACCTACTTTCTTCAACCACTTATTATGTATGTTACTATTTTTCTTTTCTTTTTGTGTCGCATTTTGCATAGACACTCGTGACTCCCTCAATGTCTCGATTCAGATTTTGCAATTAATGCAATAATCCTGACCAAGCCTCGACGGACATTCCGACCCTCTCGATACCCACATTTAGACTTAAGACTTGCATTCATTTAAATACATCTGAACGCAATAGAATTTAGGATTAATTTAGGAAAATTTGATTAAACCTTGCAACTAGCCCCGGCTAGGTAGAAAGGGTGCCTTAGGCGCAAGCCTTTGCCTTCCCTTTCTTCAAATGTGACTCCTGGACCTTTTTCTCTCGTTTTAGTAAACTGGAGTCGAAAAAGGGTTTTTTAAAAATATTTTTCTAAAACTTTTATTTTTGTTTTGTTAAACGATTTTTTGGGTGACTTGGTACACCCTAACTCAGTACCAAGTGGCGACTCTATTTCTTACAATAAAACCCTTTTTCAAAATTAGTTGGTCAAAACTGTCACACTTTTTTTAGTCCGGGCCTTATTTTCTTTTAAAATACCATTTTTTACTAAATAACACTTTTTCACTAAAACACGATTTTTTCTCATACACGTACAGTTTTTCCAAAACTCTATATTTTCAAAAAAGGTCACTAGACCATACTGTCTTTTTCGGGACGCGATAGTCACGAGCCCACCAGTACCTTTTACGATTTTTAGGACGCGACAATTAGAAATTGGTTCAAGCATATTCTTGGACTCAAGATTTCATTTGGACTTGAGAATCATAGAGCTCAAGTGATGAAGTTGGGCTTAAAGTTTATTCATTGGTTATGGATTAAATATGTGTTCAAAGAAGATTCAAAGAAACATCATCTAGGCCAAAGACTGACATATCGGTTATGGATCAAATTTGTCTTCAAAAGAGGCCCAAAAAACATCACTTAGTACAATGGAAGATGTATGCAAGTGGCTAGATGTTGTTGGACTTGTGGGAGGTATTCAAAGTCGCAAGATGGAGGCCCAATTGAACTTAATGAGGGATGTCCAGCCCTTGAAGATGTTTTGGACGAATTTTTAATATTTTTAAGTCTTTTATTTTAAGTGTTTTACTTAGTTTACAAGTTGTAATCTCTTAGAAAGTTATCATATTGTGATAGGTTGCAACTAGTGAGTTTTGTTAAGCTCCTAGAATTCTCTATTAGTTGTTTTTTAAGCCTATTTATGGATGAGTTACTGTTCACGAATTAGATATGTGAGATTAATAAATTTTGTCAGTTTTTTTTTTCAATTGTGAGAATTACTTCTTACTTCTTTGGATTAAGAACTACTCTTCAATCTTATCAAGGGTGATCCTTGTAGCGACTTGTTCAATTCCTTGCTTAGAGTTTTTCTTTGATTGGTTTGTATTCAATCCTTAGATTGTCAACTAGGTATCTACTCACACTGTTGTGTAGGGGTTTAGATTGCTTCAAGAGGGAGGAATCCAACGAAGTTGATGGAGCTTGAGGCACAAACAACTCCATGTCTTTGATGATTTGGACGTGTTCCAAGATTGTCAAGAGTTAACGAGTTGCTTTTCTTGGAGATTCAAGGCTTTCTTGGCTAGTTTCTTCTGCGCGTTCACATCATCTGAGAAGATCCAACAATTGATATTCAAAATGCACAAATTGTGATAGCTTTTTCTTTTTAATTTTGCATAGGTGATCTTTAACTTCTCGTTATTTCAGAATGGGGTGGGATACATTGTCAATGATGTAATTTGTTATAAGTTCCACATGTTTAGCCGTAGTAAAAGAAAGTGATAATTTCACATACCTCCAAGGATTATCGTAATTATACCTGACTCCCCTAAGTGTAATTTTTGAAACTTGAAAGGAGCTAAGTGTAACTATGATAAACTTCGGGAGAGATATAGTGTTATTTTTGAAACTTGAAGGGAGCTAGATGTAATTACGATAAACTTCAAGGGAGATATATGAAACTTGAACGGAGCTAGGTATAATTACAATAAATTTCAGGAGAAATATGTGAAATTATCGCTAAAAGAAAATAATCGATACTAATATAAGTTGATTTTATTATCATTTCAACTTACATAGTTAGTTTTATTGATGTTTTGTCTTTTTCAAATTTTCTTCAATTTTTCTTAAAGATAAACTCTGTTGTGTGTTGATGGAGAAAGAAAAACTAAAAAAAAAAAAAAAAGAATTGGCTGATAAAGGACTGTGTCTATCAGCATCAAAGTACTATAAAAAAATCTTGCCATTTTAGATCAAGAAGTTTGGTGAAATGTACTTCTCTAGAGCACTTTGTTTTGATTCAAATAGAATAAAAACTAATATCAAAGAACTATTTGTACTCTTTTGAAAATAACTACATCCAAATCATAGTCCTAGACATGATAGGAGATTCTTAGGTGGATTGGTTCACGGCCCTATCTGCAAACCTTGTGATCTAAAAGAGTATCACATGAGCATAATAATACATACTGACTTAAGAAAGTGACGTAAGAAAACCTATACGGTCCATTTAAGAATTTTTTGTTGCAGATATACAAAATTTCAGGATGCAACCGAAGATAGTCTTGGTAGTTCATCATAATTAATCCCTATAATCATCATTATTTCACTTTCTGGAATTCAATGATCTATACTTTCATATTTTGTTAATGTTTCTGCTTTTATTACTTGACGCTTATACTTTTCTTGATTTAAACAAAGCTTAAAATTTTGCTTTCTATTTGCTTTGAGGCACAATTTCTCCTTTTAACTTGAGCTTCTAAAAATAATTTGTGCCACTCGACATAAGTTCATTTGCACATTTAATTCCATTATTTGTGTATTAATTGTGCATTAATATTTTATGTACAATTAATTATCCAAAATAAGAATAAATTTCAAAATTTTACTTAACATTGCTTTTGAGTTCCTTTAAATGCTAATTTATTATTTATTATTTTTTGCTATCATTTTGAAATGTTGAAGCAATGCTTTCTAAATCTCCATTTTGGGGCCAAAAACAAATGTGGAAAATCAATTAGAATTTTCCATTTAATAATAAAAGTTTGTGTTACCCTCCTAGACGGGGAGAATCTTACATAACTGGGTTTATGATGACACATGTGAAACTTGTAATTAAGTCTGAAAGAATCACATGAATATAGTAATGCATGCTAATATAACAAAATAATGTAAGATTATTTATATGACTATTCTTTTACCACAAGATATACAAGTAAAGTTTTGGATCAAATCAATATTAAAATTTTCCCTCCAAATGTTAAAATGTATAGTTTGTTTTTGTTCTACTTGGTTGGCCAAAATTAATTACCTTCTTCCACCAATATACCAAAAGGAAGGACGAATCAACCCAGTTTTTAAGTGGACTCGCTCCTTCGGCCACACCACAGTGCTTCTCTGGGAATAGCCCAATTCATCAGCATTTTATTTCACGTTCCAAGAAAATTTGCAACTTGCACAGGATTCAGATCGGAAAAATGCATAGTACAATTATAAGAAGAAGAAGAAGAAGCAGATAACTTGGATCGTATGATTCCTCAAATTTAATTTTTTGGTGCAATTAAACATAACCCCACTTGACTCGGGAAAAAAAAAAATTTTGAGAAAAGAAAACCATGTGTTGAAGGGCACGAGAGACACAAGTTGGCCCCGTACCATTGCTGACAAGTTGGAGTTCATGTAATTGCTCAGTGAAGACACGTAATTGGTCAGTGAAAATATGTAACTAGTCTGTTAAAATTTACAACTACTTTGGACCCATTGTTGGCTCTTTTAATCTGGACCACGAGATTTTGTTGGAAACGGAAATTATGAGTTCTCATGGCCTGTGTGGAGATGGTGTCCTATATCATTAAAGCATGTTTTGCAAATACTGAAACAAATGTAGCAAACTACTTGACAGAGAAGTAGAACAAGGACCTAAGAATAGGGTAAGTCATGTACTTTGATCAGCATTTTGTGGTCTGAGCTTTTCACAAATAGCTTGGCTTATTTTCTACCCCATATTATTTTTGGTGCTTATATGGCTACCTTGATGATAGAAGTTTACCCTTGGATGGAGGATGGAGGGCACCGAGTAGTTTCCTGGTAGGCTTTCTTATGTGATTCAGGCACATGTGGTCCGTCCCAGTAACACGTTGGTCTTGTAACGTTTGATGTAGCTATGACCATCTTTTGGTTTATAACCTTTTGATTAACTCGATGACTATGAAAATTATCTTATGGATACTTAGTTATTTATGCAAAGGTACTGTCATGCATTCTATTGGCCCTTTATTACTTGTGGTTTGTGTCCAATAGGTGCTCTTGCATATCTCATTTCATGGTTCTTGGTTCTTGCTTCTGATTTATGAACTTAGAACTTCATTGCAGTTGAATTCATGAAAAAGTCTCAAGTCATGCAACTGCTGCTCCTTATTTTTGTTATTCATTTGGGATATTTATGAGTGATAATGGGTGAACTGTGCCCTGATTAAAATTCATTTTGCGCTCATGGATATGGTTCACTTGTCTGTGAAATTGGATTATTCTACCAGAAACACGAACTAACAAGATCTGTGACTACTAGCTTCATGGTTATCTAAGACCATGCTATATTTTACCTGGTTCATATATCCTTTGTTGGGGAACCTACTTGTCGGTTGTATCAGTAGGTTATGGCATATGGAACTAAATTTTATAAGTTATATTTAGTAATTATTTTGAATGAGTTAAAATGAGACTAATCCAAGAAGTTTGCAGTATTTGCTCAATTGCATATTAATTAAGTATTGAGAAATAGTAGGGGTATCTACTTTGAATTTATGTGCCAAAGATATTTATGTTTGTACTCATCCTTGTTTCTATGTGTAAATTAGTGGTCACTCTTGGAGTTCTGACGCTAAAATTAGCGAAGGCACTTGAATATATCTAAGAAATTTTCTTGTATAGAGAATTTATTAACATTAATCTATTGGCCATTGAGAAGAGATGTGGTATATTAAAAAAAATAAATAATTATTAATAGTAGGTTATTGGTCATCAACATTGATGATTCCTAATTGTAAGATTACCGATCACTCGAATGAACAATATTAAAAAAAAGTAGGTTCACTTGATGTGAAATAGATTTGTCTATGCATTATTAGGCAAATATGTAAGCGAATTTCTCACCAAATAAGTATAATGTTACTGATTTGCCATGAGAGTTGTCGAATATTCTGACTTGAATGTCAAAATCTGATATCTTTATTATTATAAAGACTTAAATTCTTATTAATTTCAAAATCATCTATGAGGGTACTACCACCTGGAAATTGGAGTTCCCAAAAACTATATTGGGGATAAATCAATCATAGACTCGTTTCAATGAATAACATGCATAATAGTGTGTCTTGTTGATAATTTGTCTATTCCTCTAGAGTGAGTATATAAATGTGTTCTTGTGACGATAAGTGAAGGTTGAAATTTTCTAAATCTCTTCATAAGTTTTATACCTCTCATAGGTAAAATGTTTTAGTCATGGGAGCATCCTTGATAGACTCACCTATATGAATATGGAAGTGGGATCACCTCCTATAAGAATTGGGCTAATTTTTCTAGGGCATTATGAAAAATTGGAATAAAACACAAGATCATAATGCATTTACTGGTTTATGAAACTCGTTTTAGGACACTGAAAGATTCATGTGTGTATAGGTTAAGGCTAATCACTTTGACTCTTGTTGAACACTAAGTGATGATGTAAAGGCTTTACAACTTTCATTATGTACGACCTTTTGATATTTGCACTATTGTGTGTTGTATAGTATATTCATTAAAATAAATAGGGATGGTTGGAGTATGTTGTTAAAAGTACAAATAATTTAATGGTTTTTGCCATTTTAACTACGGGGAGTTCTGATAGCCATTTATAACAGTCATATTTGACCATATAATGATGTATTTATAATGGTAATAATGGACATAATAATAATAATAATAATAATAATAATTATTATTATTATTATTATTATTATTATATAATATAATATAATAAATTTGACTGTTATATTATAAATATAGACAATTATTTTTTATGTATAATTGTATTATTATTACTCCCAAAATTCTAACCCATAAATAGTAGTTTCAAACAAGAGACTTAAATATCCCTTCCATACTTTCCATTTCTTTAAAGCAAGAGAGATTTCCTCAATCTTTTACTATCTTTCTATTACCACTACGTATTAGAAAGATATGGTGCAAAAGAACAGTATTGTGATATATTTCTATCTAATTCTCTGGTAGTGTTCTATTCTGGAGGTGGTATCTTGAAACCTACTACGCCGGACAAGTAAAGACATGAATCATCTTAAAAAGTGCAACCTAATCCGTGGCTCATCTCATACCAATATACTCGAACCGTATACAATTTTACACTATTTGTGTGACATTGAGGTATGATATTACTGCTTATTTTAGTTGAATTTTATTTGACGAATTAATTGTGCTTATTTGATTCTTATTTGGCTTAGGACCAACAAAAAGCAATACTAGGAAGTAGATGAACCACAAGCTATACAAGATGAAAATAATTAGACAATTGCATTACATACAACTAGTTGCTAGATGTTTGAGATGGTGACAATGAACAAACTAGATCATCTTGTACCCCACTTGCACATATACTGCAAGTACCACAAGGCATAAGTGTAAAACCTTTTTCAATCATGGCTTTGCAGTTTCTAAATTTCTAAAAAAATAAGGGCCAAAAAATTTATCTACAACTTTTTCCCACCTTATTACTTCCAAAATGTTGCTCTACTTCGGTTCTTTACTCTACTATGTCATACTCTGCATCCTGTTCTTGATACTTGAACTATGAACCTTGTGCTCACCTGATAAAAAGGAAAATGAAATGGAGAAAAAGGGGCTGAGTGACATATGCCATGGAAAATTTTTTGCCTGATTTAGATTATAAACAACACATGTCTAAACATATGTCTAAGGACTCCCTGTGTTCTAAAAATATTTTGAAGGTTACAATCGTAGTAGGAAAGAAAGTTGAATGGGAACAATCTTACGCATACTGAATTTGGCAATTATGAAAGATCTTTTTGGGATATCTTTAGGAAATCCACTTAGAGATGATGCGAGTTTGGCATGAAACTCCTGCTTACAACACGTAATAGGAACCATGTAAGCATATTTTTGTTCTAAGAAATGCTTTGTCTTATAATTAGAATTTTGAAGCTTTTTCATTTTTCAGAATTACGAAGATATAGTAGAATACGTTGTAGGTTTTGACGTGGATTGAAAATCGTGTAAATACTTTTGAATGGAAACTGCATTTTTATAACTCTAATTAGTATGAAAGTATACAAATAATTAACCAAATTACAATGGTGACAATCACCTGCACCTACAGAGAGGGTGCCCGATGTGCCGATGCACTAGCTAATACGAGGTCAAGGATTGGCCGGCCCGAAATCCAAGACTCATGCCTCCAGCAGTATATATTTATCGCCACTTTATTTTATGCATTAAGAGGAAACTCTTTGAGCCGTATTTGTAGCTCTCTATACTTTTTTAAATCTCCTCCGACCATTCTGGCGAGTATTTATAGGTTGAAAGGAGCAACATTTATGAGGCTGATAGAAGTAAGGCTCCATATGTACGCTTATGCACTCCCGTTTTCCAAACCCCCCCCCCCCCCCCCCCCCGCCCCACCCACGCCCCCGGGGCAATCCACAAAACCAAAAAGTGTATGTGTGTGTATGTATGTATGTGTGTGTGTGTGTGTATATATATTTAAATAACAAGAACTATAACATGAATTACGACTAAATAATGGACTTAAGATCAAGTGTCAGAGTTGGACTTTTACTCTTGACCCCTTTCTCTATTTCAAATGTTAAATTCTATATTATAGAAATACACTTTCTTTTCTTTTTTTCTCTCTCGGATAACATGTGGAGATATGATGATAATATAAATGAGTTGTGAAGTGCATTGTTGATTTGGAACGAGTGGCAAATGAATATTGGTAGGATTTGGAGCATGAAAAGAGAGAGAAGAAAGTTGGTAGACGAATAGCATAATTGAGTAATGAAATTGCTTATCAAAAGACTTTTTGTGTTACAGCGTACTCACGCCTTATATCGACTTCTGTTGTCAGTTGAGTAAAAAACTTTTTTCAGTGCAACATGCTCAAGCCTTATACCGAGAAATTTGTTGTCAAAGAAAAATTTTAGCAGTTTTCTATAATTTTTAAACGATTTTTTTTTTGTCTTAGGAAATTGATATAACCTATAAATTGGCATATTCTAAGGTTTTTTATGAACTTTTATTAAATTATTCTAAATAAATATGGTTTTCACCAATTTCCCTCAAGATCTTTGAGATTTTAAGCTTATAATGAATATTTTCAGAATTAGATCATGAATATATATATCTCTTTTTTCTTCAAGAATCATTCGTGTAACTATTACTTAAATCACGCTTCCATACCAATTGTTAATCAACTAATATAGTTCCTCTAATGCAATTCGCTAACATACTTGAGGCAGAGGGCAACTTTGATAGCTTTAATTAGAGTGTGGAAGTGTGAATAGGTAAAGGTAAAACCATTAATACTACACACACCTAACTGCTTATGCCTTTTTTTGCATTTAAACTGTGACTTTCCTTCAAAATGAAAGAAACAAGAATTTTCATATAAGTTTTACAAGTCTGGTTTGAGCCAGTGGTGTGACAACCATCTGTTAAAAGTTTGCATCTATTTCTTCTCCTCCAGCTCTACGTCTCTATTCCATTTAAAGCTGTTCGCAGCAATTGTCACAGCAACCAGGAACATGCATGACATTCAAATAGTGGCTAGAAAAAAGTGGACTAATAAGAATGCCCTACAAGCCTCCTATCATCAAGGCAAAAAACCAGTACACGCAGAGAGAGAGAGAGAGAGAGAGAGAGAGAGAGAGAGAGCAGTACTAATGAATCGTAGCCTCATAATCCATATGCAACTAGCCATATGCATTTGAGCAAGAAGCTAGCCAGAATGATGTTGACAATCTTCAGTCATTTGTTATTGATTGTAACAAAATAAAACGAAAACAAACGGAAAAATTAGTTAAGAATTAGGAAAGTTGAGTTTAATTATCATGGTTATATGCATATATATGCGCGCGGACACACAGCCACGAACACAATATATAAATAAATAATACATAAATAAACAAACAGATATATATCTTGTATCAATAATGGGTAAACAAACAAACCGAAAAAAATGTTATTTATGGGACTATTTATGGAAATAGTTTCTCTGAATTTTGAGTGGAGGAGAATACACATGGTTCTGTTTTATATCGATTAGATGCATGTTCAATTTGTTTCTGTTAGGTGCAACTTTTGGTCTGCTGAGCATTCAATGAAAAGGTGACAATTTGAACCCAAGGGGCACATGTGATTGCACATGTTCAATGGTAACCTATCGTATTCGTATTCTCATTGCACATGGATGACACAGTGAACATAGGCCCCAAAGTGTCTTTTGCTTTTGTTGATCTTACCATTTTAACCTTTTTCATTATCCATTCAAGATTTTTTTTTTTTTGGCTATGATGTACGTTGATGTTATGGAAGCATGGATTTGCACAACCATCCTCGTTAAAAAATTAGCCCTTTTAAAGGTTTTTCAGTTAGTAAAGTTCTTTTTCTTGATTCTGATATATAACTCATAGATAACTCAATACAGTAAATTAGAATAAAACCAACGGTGTTTCATTTTCAATTACGAAAAGTTAACGAAAGTATGATCGCATTAGCAAGATATATCAAAGCAATAATATTTTACTACTAATAAAAATATGGCTAAGCAAAAGTAATAAAATATATAAACATAGATAAATTTTTTGATGTCCCAAATAAACCGCTTAATTGGATAATTTGATCTGAATGATGTATGTGCGTGTGTGTATAGTTCTAAATTTCTCTAAGTGTGTGCTATCTTTTGCTGCTCGTATAGTTGCAAACAATAGTGGTAATTTTAATTAGACTATTTGCCTAAATTTGTTTGAGTGTATTGTTTCACATGTTAACCTAAAATATTTTTCTAGTTTAACTGATATTTCCTTTTCATTTCAAATTGATCAACCATTACATTACTAGATTTTTGCCTTTAGCTTCTTATCTTGCAATGCTTTACAAATGCAGGGAGCTGAATATTTCTCCATTTATCCCAGCATTACCAATACGTTATCCTAATGAAATTTTTGCCAAAGTCGACTATGCATTTAGTTGAGGCGGTGGAACCGGTGAGGAGTCTTTTGTTTTTTATGTGTTATATGTGAAAGCGAGTGTTCATGTGGTTTCTTTTAGCTCTATTTTCCGCACCCATTGAAGGCTAAAGTAGGATGCATGGCTTTAATTTTTGAATTTCTTTTGAAAAGGGCGTTAAAAGAAGAGAGAGGCATAATTTCTTGAGAAAAATACTTTTATCTTGGAAAACTAGTGTTATACATATAAAAATTTGGTAGTTATGATTATATAAAACGAAAAGACAAATTTTAAAAAATGGAATTCATAGTTTTGTACACTAGAAATCGTTCTGTGATAAAGGTTCTTTTTCTCTATTTTTGACATCAGTCTTATAATATTTTGAGTCATAAAAATATTAATTTTTCCAATTAAGATGCTTCAATTGATTTCAGATAGTACTAGTAATCCACATAACAGCTTATACATTATATTGAAGGTTAAATTGGTCAATTCAACAAAGAGACATTAATGAGTGACCTTGGGAGAGTACCACCGGTGATACGTGACGGTACTAGAGAAACAACATGCAACGCTAAGGTGTTCAATTCTATGTTATCTATTTGATGTTTGAGATGCGCACATAACCTCTATAAATATGGCTCTTTCTTTCACAGATTCATACAATTCTCCCTCTTTGATTCACATACTCATTTGTTAGCAAAGCAATGGCAATTAAAACAAGCTTTCTGTTATGCATCGTTTTCGCACTTCTCTTTCTGGCACAGAATCAAGTAAGCCACACACTAGAGCCCTCCAGATCTCTCACTCTCATTGTCCCTGTTGCCAAATTCTGACTGTGTTTAGACATCTATTATACCTGATGATTTACACTATCTTTATGTATTTTCTGTGTCTATTATTCCCCTTTTTCGATGGGGTGGGGGAAGGGGGGGGGGGGGAGAGGAGGGTCGAGAGAGCTAGAATTGCTTTTACATTTTTTGCGTGTTTTTCGTACAAGTTCATGCATGTGAGCGTGTTTAGTTATTTATTTTTTAATGTCAAACATACATAGATATGAGAATCACCTTCTTATTTTTCACTTAGCCTAATTTGTAAGCACCTTAGAGTATATTCTTTTTGCATTTGCGCATGTTTTTAGTTCTAGTCCATGAATAAATATTTACTTTTTATTATCTTATCTGTCTATACTATTTAAATAGAAAATACCCATACATTTCTTCATTTAGCTAGGTCTCTCTTTTAAATCACTACTATTTTTCTTGTACAGTACCACAATTTTTTGATGGCCAATGCCCTCAGATATTTCTTTTTTTTTTTAATTTATTTGGCTACTAAATTTAGACTATAACATAATTTTCTGTCACTAAAAGGCTACCAACAGGCATCTAAGTTTACAAGATCACTGCTTAATGGTACTTAATTGAATGTCCTGCCTTCTTGAAGAACTATTCTTGGAAAATTTAGTGTGCTTACTGCATTGCTTGATCCAATAACGCATTTAGTAGAAAATACACACACACACACACACAACTATTCGTTAGGTTTTCCTTCCCCCCCCCCCCCCCCCCCCCTCCCTCAGTCCAATTGAGAGGTTGTAATTGTTCACAACACTCACAATAAATTTCATAAATGGTTCTGCAGGCATCTACAATTGGACTGCCAGTCTCTCAGCTTCGGCCTGGGGGCTTAGACCCAATGGTAAACCATATGGTCTTCACTCTTTTTATTAATAAATATAAGGCCTGCTTTACCCAAATATGAAACAAAAATACAAGATTTTAAAGCATGATAGTTGTTATATATCTAGTGTATAACAGATCTTAATTTTTATGTTAACATAATTTACATTCTTTTGCAGCAATATGGCATTACACAAGGAAGCCTTCGCCCTCAAGGTGAGCTCACAATGAATTAAATAGAATTTGCCAAATTGCATCAGATTTAAATGCTTGGAATTCTTGCTAGTTATTTGGGGCTCAACCTCAAGTTAAATTCCCAGGAATGATGACCAATGACCAAGTTAAATGCTTTTTTTTTTCTCTAATATTTTTTTGCCTAATTTCTTCTTCTTCTTTTTTCTTTTTTTTTTTTAATGCAGATTGTGGACCTAGATGCACTGGTCGATGTTCCAGGACAGCTTACAAGAAACCATGCATGTTCTTCTGCCAGAAATGTTGTGCAAAATGCCTTTGTGTCCCTCCGGGCACATATGGCAACAAGCAAGTTTGCCCTTGCTATAATAACTGGAAGACCAAGAGAGGAGGCCCCAAATGCCCATGAAAATTTTAGTTTTATGTGAAATTTGGTGGCCTAACTTATTGTATTCTATGCTTTTCAACTTATTTTTTGTTACTTCAATTTCTTAATTTTCTTATAAGTGGATGTGATACGAATGGGGAGGGAGAAGCTGGAATGAAAATCAGAGTTTTGCTACAACAAGAAGGGGGAAAAGAGAAACTCTGACTTATTAGGCAGTATTCGACTATATGTGTTCTTTATAACCTATTTATAATCAAGTTCTACTTGTGTTCTTTTTCTTTGATAACGCGCATTTCGTTTGAATGATCATTCGAGTGTTTTTTTTAAATATTATTGTATTAGTTTTGAATATTCTTTTAGATAAATGTGTATGTGATATAGAAAGTAAATTGGAAAACACGTTTTTGTGTATTTGTGTATGTGATATAGAAAGTAAACTGAAAAACACGTTTTAATTTTTTTTTTTAATTTTTTTTAAAGTAGTGCCTCACAAAATACGTGAACAAATGAAAAGAATGAAAAAATATTTCCAAAATCTGGCGGTTCACTTCTGCTTAACAAAAACTACCTTGACCCAGTTTTATGAATCCCGGTTTCCGACATCAACATGTTCATAATTAAAACTTCTTCCTTTTTTCAAATATATACATTATGCACATTTCAACAGCACTATGTACGCAGTTCTTGAGTACTTAATAGTTTGAAAATTGAAGCGAAGATCAAACAAATGAACAAAACATACACAACTTCATTCGAGATATATTTTTTCTTTTTGTTTCAAAACAATAGTCAATACTTTTACATTAATAAGAAATATATGTTTTTGGAAGTCAGTTCATATATACCCTCCTGGTTTAGGCTGATGTCACTGTGCCCCAACTTTTCCAGAGCACAATAGATGTGAAAGAAAAAGTGTTTTTTTTTTTAAAGTTTTAAAGTCAAATGAAATTTTGATGCTGTGAAAAAAGTTGGAGCAAGAAACAAGAAAAGGTAACAAATTAGAAATCACGGTGACTATAAAAAAGAAACGCTTTAGCACTTTATTTTTATGTTGTGATAGAAATGAAGAGAAGTTAAAAAGGAAAAAAAAAAAAAAAGGCAAGGAAAGGATAAGTAAAGAAAAAAAAAAAGAAAAATGATAGGTCCACACTCCTTCAATCTAAATTCACACTCTATTCCTCGTTCAAACGCTAATATCCTTTGCCTTTCCATCATAGTGTAATTTTTTTAATAATTTTCAAAATATCCTCTCATAGAATAAAAAGATAATATATCATAATACAAATAGATGTACATCCTCTTCTCCATGCTCATTTGCCTAGAAGTTCACCTTTTGGTTTTTGGTTTATTAATCTAAGAACTCCATTTTACTTTATATAGATATTGTAATTTTTCTCCTCCTAAGCATGCTCGTAAACTAAAGCAGAGACTAAAATAAGCCACAGGCATTCTATCTGACCTGATGAGGCCCAAAATATCTCAGCGCAATGTTTGAGCATTTTGAAGGGGTAGTTGGCTTTCGCATCACAGCTTCCTCTGTCTGTCTATCTGGTTAAGTTTTTAAAAAATATGTTTTTACATACGTATTTGTTAAAAAGATATTTTAAAACTATTGCATTAATATTTTTTAAAATTACTTTAAAAAAATAACTATCAAAACGATTGTCCCTGAGGTGGCAAAGGGAGTCATCAATGTAATACATTCTTTAGTAATATATTATGTATAAATACAATGGTATAAGGTAAGTCTTCAATGTGGGCGCCATAATCATAGCATCCACTCGACAAGTACGTATTTTTTTTTTCCCTTTTAGGGGTTAGTAACGAGCATGTAATGTTGTTAAATTGATGTTTGGTACTTAAATTTTGCTGCATTCTTTTCCTTTTAAGTTGACTGTAGATTAACTACACAAGTTTCTTCTTTCTTCATTTTTTTTTAATTTTTGGTCAATGTAATTTTTTTTTTTTGGAGCTATGGTCAATGTAATTTGAAAACTTTTGATTCCTTCATGAAATATATATATATATATATATATATATATATATATATATAAGGAAAATAGTAATATTGCAGGCACTATAATATTAAAAGTTACATACACTTCAATATGACAAAATTACTTTACAAATCTCTCCAAATTGACTTTCGTGTGTGTGTCATTCTTATACGCGTCTGCGTGTTTGTGTGTGTGAGCTAACTTTCAAATTCAAGGTTTCAGTAATGCTATCAGGATTCATGAAGAAACAAATGATTCATTCTTGAAGAGCAATAATAAGGTGCTAAATTTTCTGGTTAAAAGCTCAATCAAAAGCATATCAGTGCCCTGAAACGCAAAAATACGTGAAGACATTGAGGATATACAAATAATCACATCTACATTGCAGATCGGCCATCGGTCACCAAGTTGGTTGCTGCAAAACGTGAAGCCGTAGTATGATTGATAAGCAGGTAGATGCTTTCACGTAAACATTTTTATGGTTGAACATTTCTTTTCCTGCATGATGATGTGCAATAATATATTGCACTAGTATGGATTCAAACAATGGATTAATGGTAGAATGATCAAACTCTTGGGGAACCGCGAAACTCATTAGTTGTCACATCAATCAAGTTCACTAAAACACGAATCAGAAACACACAAGCACACAAAAGACATCCAGAAGGAACCGACCAATTAAAGATCATCACAAAGGAAGGAAATGTAGAGCACTTCCACAGTCAATATGGCTTGATTAGAGATATTGATTAGAATGAATCAATATGCCAGTGAGTGGAGAGATAAAAAACAGTTAACACTCTGGATTTCATGTAACTATTTCAGTTCCATTCCGGAGGGGACAAGGGAGGAAAAAAAAATTCAACATCACAATGGCAGTTCACTCAAAATCTCACCTCCTACTTCTCCAAGCTGAAACTGAGAAAAGAGCTCTATCTTGCCAGCAAATCACTACACAACCATTCTCTTCCTTGATCTTATACCCCTCGCAGCTCAGGTTTTGCAACAATCTCTTGGCTTGCAGCATAGCGTAATAGCTCAAACCTACAGTTCCAAAGCCAGCCAAATCAAATCTTTGAATCCATTTCTCAAGCTTTTCATGCCTTTCCTTCCTCTCAATTCCCTCACATGCTATTATGTTTTTAATCTCCTCGCCAAACAACATCTTCTCCAACTTCAATCTCTCCATTGATGTCCTTGCAAGCGTAGATTCCAAACAATCAAACAATGCAGCATAGAAGTACAACGATTCTGATAGCCTCTCCATTAGTGTTGCCCCATTATGGTTAGAATCTTGCTCTGCTACCACCATTATCTTTGGAGACAAACCCCATAGAGCACTCAGGAAACTATCCAGCTTCACTGAAGTGCTTGATGATAGAGGCGAAGATGAAGCAGAATCACTACTTGGGCTATAACCATTAACCAGATCTTTCTCTAGCAATTCTCCTAAAGTTCCTTGGTTCATTTGAAGTACTCTTTGCAAATGATGACCATTAGAATTCTTTGGTGCCATTGGTGACCTCTTCCGAGTTTCATCATCGGACGCCAGAAGAGAATGCAACTGCAGAATTGAACTAATTGCTAGAGCTTCACCAGTTTTAACTCGTAATTTCTCAACATCAAGATTCTCTAGCTTGCTAACAATTGGATTGAACTGAAATGGGATATCCAATTTTTCTGCATCTTCACTTAAGATGTGAGCCATTTGGTCCAACATCTCTTTCTGTTGATGAACCCCAGTAATTCTCAGATGGGGTGGACCTTCAGGCCTTGCACTCAGATCCTGAAGAAGTGCACGCCATTGTGCAGGCTCTGCTGCGTTAAGATCAATAATGTGAACCACTTTTTCTCCTTCCATTGCTTCAATAATAGCTTGATTTGTGATGACAAAAGCCACCTTTAGAAAAGGAAAGAATTCGAAAAACATTTTCCTCACAAGAACTTCCTCAGAAACCATAGATATTCTGGTCGAATGCAAGGCCTTATAAAGTCCAGGCCAAGTTTTGAGGATCCTATCAGCAAGAGCCTCCGTAAAATATGAAGCAATTCGCTGCATAGTATCACCATCAGGGGAGGCAAGATGGGAAATTTGGTCAAGGGCCATATTTGCATTTTCAAGGCTACCAGTGGCTACATGATTTGCACAAGTGAGCAATAGATGGATCAAATATAGGCCCCTTTCTTCAGATTTTAGTTCTTTGAGCCATGGATGTGGTGATCCCAAACCAGGTGAAAGTGACATCATGGGAAATATTTGGAAGGGTGACGAAGTTACAGATGATGAACCATCATCTGGAAACATTGGCATATAAGAATGTAGTCTCCAGAAATGGCTATTCAAAAAACAAACAGGAGGAAATTTCTTAAAACAGAAGCCTAGCTACACAACTATTGACAACTTATGCGCATCCTACTCTTCAATCAAAAAAAAAAAAAAAAAGATTTGGAATTACTACAAAAATAGACTATACTTTCAATCTTTTCAAACTTCTAGCAAGAACCAGATTGAGGACTACTCTAATAATACTCCTTAAGAATCAAGACCCAATTTTTCCGGATAAGATTTGAGATTACAAAGCTAAAACAATTCAAGAAACAAAAAGCTCTCAATGCACAACTAATCAAAGTTCAGAAATTCAAAAACCCCTATAAATGCACCTTCAAAAATCTAAAACAACCGACTAGTGAAAAACAGGGTAAAAACAGAGGGAAAAAAAGTAACTAAGTACAGCTTGGCAAGAACTCACCAGTTAAACCAAGAACAGACAATTCGTTACTGGGATTTTCAATTCATCAAAAACCCAGAAAATCCCTCAAATTATTTCCCATAAATCACCAGTCTGATTTGGTATCTATATTCACAGCAGCACAGATTTTCTTGGTTTATTTTGCTTCAAAGTACAGAGACAGAGAAGAGAAAGAGAGAGAGGAGGGGGAAATTGGTTAGCTTCAATTAAAGCAGTTGGGCTGGGGAAGGGAGGCCTATGGTCAGTTTTGAAGGACTTTCTAGTTTCTTCAAGGCTACGTTGTCGACAATGCGTGGGGGTAGTTTTTGTCGTTACTGTTTTGGTGTCCTTCGTTACAACACCTTATGAGCTTTGGCCTTCTGAGGAATATGGAATTTGTGAGAAGAAGAGCCTCTTTGTTTGTTTGTACTCATTCTCACTCTCTATCGCTCTACACCTGTACCTGTCTTGTCTCTTTTCTCTCTCTAAATTCATTTCTTGTCTCTTTCTCTCTCTACAAAGACTAGTTGTCAATTTGTTTGTCACCCCAACCAACCATAATACATGCAAATATTTAAGAAATGGAGTGAAAATAGGACTGAAAATTTTTTGTTATTTAATGGACTTGGAGCAACTGCAGATGCGCCCAAATCGGTTTATGACTAACGTGATGTTGATTTGACCTACAAAATTTCATAAAAAATGTAAATGTTTTTGAAATTTTAAATTAACATTTTGGATAAAACTACGCGACTCAATATGCACTAGTAATTATTTTTGCTATTGTAAGTTATACGTTAGAGAATGAGTTATAATATCATTGGAGGTGCAAAACGTATAACCCTTTAAGTTACATCTGAATTATTGAACAATTTAGAATACAATATTTTTATTGTATTTATAGCGCAAACTGGATCTATGGCACTAGATAAGAACAAACAGCTACTCATGCTGATATTTGTTTTTCATTCTTTTCATGTATTGAAAAGACAATAACAAATGTATAACCAAGAATACTTGAGAATTTTTGTTCAATACTATACTATGAAGGAGATTACAATTGTGTCAACATGCTGTACAACATTTGAAAGCTATTTAGATTAGACTTCATAGTCAAGATTTGCAACCACTCTTTAATTTAAAATAATAATTCGATAACGTCTAGAGAGAGAGAGAGAGGAGAGAGAGAAATAGCATACTAATTTATCTACATTATCATTTGAATTTCTACAGAAGAGCCTCATCCTTTGTGTCTTTCCTTGTGTCTATCTCATTCTCTTTCTTGGTTTCGCTCTCTAGACTTTTGTTTGGAACAACTTTTTGTTGTATGTTTGTCATGACCTAAGGTGGATAGGGAATCAGGGGCTGGCCAAAAGGAGCAGAGACTTTAATATTCCCCCAACACCTGCATCAGTCCAAACATGCCCTAACAAAGACAAACAAAGTGCCATCAGTTTTGTTTCCTAGTGGGGCAAGTGTGGGGGATTGCAAGAAAGCTAACCAGTATGCTTCCAAGCTTTGGTTTTGTTCTTTTGTGCAAATGCCAAAGACCCTCAAATTGTTATTATCTTCTCACATTAAGACAAAGAGACAAAGAACTTAAGCAACCATCCAAAAGTAGACACTACATTTATGTTCATCTCCAAGGGTAAGCAAGATTTTGTCAATCTTTTCAAAACTCTTTTATCTTTCTTCTATAGCCTTTTGCCATCTTTCTACCCCAACTTAATCCCCATATTTTTAGGTCCTAACAGAAAAAATGAAATAAATAAAATAGAAACCTTTCTTGGACACTAGAAAAAAAAAAGATAAAATTTTAATCTGATGGTCATTTTCTTTGGATAGAAAAGAAAAGATAAAATTTTAATGTGATGGTCAATTTCTTTGGATATTTTTGTTATTTTTAGAGCCTTTTTTATTTTGTTATGTATTTTGGAAGTTTAAATTGAAAGGAAATAACAGCAATTAGAATGGGAATCAGTCAATTTCTTCCTACTTTTATAACTTAAAATCAAAATCTAATGGTTAAAACAAAAAAATACAATTTCAACTTTTTGGAAGAATAAGCAAAGTTGCCACGAAAAAGAAAAGTAGGTCTTTGATAAGAAGGCACTAAATAGTAAATTTGTTACTGGCCCCTTCATATCATTCTACTACTAATTAGTCATATATTCTATGTGATGAATTGAGTGAAATATGATTTTAAGTATTTCTAATTTCTTAATAAACTTTTTTTTTTTGGAGGCAACTTCTTAATAAGCTATTACTTAAACTAAAATATATTCTTTAATGAGTTGCAAGAAATTCCTCCAGTGAACCTATCACATTTTTCTTAGCACAAAACACATATTAAAATTAAATTGAAAAGCAAATAGAACAAGTATAACATGCAGACAAAAATTTGACTTAAAAAAAAAGTTGCTCTGATCTAAACTTCACCTAACATTTTTGAAATTACAGCTAAAAACAATGACCAAGAAGTACCAAGAAATGTTTTTTTAGACAATTTAATAAAAATGATTCTAGAAAATAGTCATATATTCTCTACCAGTATGATGTCTATTCCATGGTAATTGGTCAAAAGTTTGACTATTGACGACCCCATTTCTCAAATAAAAAAGAGGAAAGAGAGAATGCATGTACCTTTTTTTAGACCTAGCATTTGTGTTTTCTTCTGAGGATGAAAGTTTTATGCCCTTCTCCTAATATAATATTTAAATCCCTTTTGATTATTACAGGAACAGAAATTGTTCATACGAAACCTCCACCAAAACAAGGTGACTTTTTGTTTTTTATAATCAAAACAAAGAAAAAAATAAGCAACTTAGAATACTATGATGCCTAGTGCAACTTTATTGTGTTTTCTGATACTCCAATGCGAGATGTACGATCTAACCTAAGGTTGTGAATTGCGACATGGCTTTCTTCATAGTCGATGCCTCGCCAGCCACTTGAAATTTGCTGCATATTTGTCAATATTATCGTTATTGTTTCTGTAATTTGTTTGATGCATAACGAGCTTTAATGTTATTGTACACTTGTTTTGTACGTATATGTAATCTTATTTTCGATTTTTCACTTGATGTGTCCTTGTAATTCGAGTGTATTGCCATGAATGTGTTGACGATCAGACGAATAAATTATGAGACAATTCCATACATATATCTTGTTTAAAAGTGTATAGAAGTAATAGTAGCGCGTACATAATAGATGAAACGTCTAATTGTGGGAATTTTTAATTAAAAGTGACAGATGTTTCAAAATATATAAAGAGAAAGAGAAAAGAGTTTTTGTGTGTTTGTGTGTGTGTGGGGGGGGGGGGGTGGTTTGGAATTTTTGCTCAATTTCTAATAACGGAAATTGTGCATACTTTTGTGGTGGATGTAAACATACGTGTACATCGACCACAAAAGTGTATACAAAGTCCTCCTTAAAAATTAACCAAAAATTGTGCCTTCTTTATGAATTAGCAAAGTTCTACAAGCTATACTAGAAAATTATTCCCCCCCCCCCCCCCCCCCCCCCCCCCCCCCCCCCCCCCGGGGCAAAAGGTATTTGAATGTGCACTTAGTGTGTCTTTTCTGTGTGTACTATTGCCACGGTTATAGATCTGGATTTTCATTTTCAAGTTGTGTAATACCTAATCAGCACAACCGCAGCCGGAAGCAACCTAATACAGCCGCAACTGTAGCACACCTTGTAGTTACTTGTTTATTGCTTATTGACTTAACTGTTTCATCATTTTGGCCATTTTTTGTAGCTAAAAGATTTTATCAATGTTGGAGTTATAAACCAAGTTATTACAATTTAGAAATTTTATTTTGAATGGATTTTACTAGTTTGTTTATTTATTTATTTAAGGTATTAAGTTTTATTTGTTAATATCTTATTATTTGAGTTTCTTGTGTTCTGATCTAATAAAAGGTTAGAGGAGCCGAGATTTTACCGTATTTTGAAGTTGAGGTAAAAGCATGGTGAATTTATCCTATCTCAACATGAGAGTAAAATATATTTTCTTATGTAACTCTGAGGAGTCGTTTGGTACACATTCCTCAATCACTATCACTTCATTATGAGTATCGTTAACCCTACTATGAATATGGGTTTAGCGATTCTCCTAACATGTTTGGTTTAGTAATTGAATGGGTATCATTCCCCCTAAAATGGTTAATGACTTTGATAGAGTAGTATTTTGAGGGGAATTATAAAAATCCTAATTAATCAATTTCATTTCGATTGAATGAATTTCATAGTTATTTTTCAAATATCAATAATAAATATCATTACTACTCATGTACATTCATTTCCTTGATTCCCCGAAACCAAACACCCCCTTACTTTTTTCTTACATATATTAATATGTATTAAATATATACTTAGAGCTATGTCCAAAAATTTGAATTTAAGATGTTCATGATGGTTCAAATAGGTTGATCTTGAGATGCAAAAAATTGGATCTGGAGTCCTCAGTTATTGACAACTACGGCCAAGAATCAACACGGATTAGACAGGTATCTAAAAAATCCCGTTGAAATCATTTGTTTTGGGTGAAAGGGGAAAATATGGTCCTGAATAATTAAATTGTTGTGTTAAATTATAAAAGATTCGATCGGGGCACCGACTAAGGAATGAAGAAGAAATAAAAAAAATAGTAGTATTAATTTGACAGTCGAGGAGATAGAAATTGAAGACAAGTGTGAGCACGAAAATTGATCCAGGCATATGGAAAGATTATGACAACCAATTGTATATCCGTTATAAAATGGTAGAATTTTTATTTGAGAATGGCATTTCATTGCAAACGAGTCAAGCTGATCACGAACTTGTTCGACTCTACTCATATAGGTTCATGTTTCCTTTCATTTAATTAAACAAATTGAACCCGAACACTAAATAAAACTTGATTAATATACAAATGAACGCAAGCCTTGTCTGTATGCACCATATGTGTTCATGGACAACAGGTATAAATAGTAAGTAAATTATCATTTTTACCTTTAGTAATTAGCCAATATATTGGATTTAATTTATTTGCTAATAGTCTATTCCTTGTATCATGGTTCTCAATATTTAATCAAACAAAAATAAACTAGTTCATTATGAAAAAAATTATATTCAAGCCCGACCTCGAATTTGAACTTTTACTTCGTTCCAACAAGTCAAACTCAAACAACAATTTTATATCATTTAATAAATGAAGCAAAATCAAATGAATTTTGAACAATAAACAAGTCATCCGATACCCTCCCCTCATATACAGTTTTGTTCTTCATGGTGCTATCAAAAGTTTAGATTAATAGAGGCAATGTTGGGAATAAAAATCAAGTCTAATTAGAATTTATAAGATTGTTTTGGTTGAATTTAGTAGTTTACTTATTTGAATTATCAAGTTTTATATGTTAGCTTCTTGGTTTCTTGTTATCCAAATCTTGTTGTCTGATGTGTAAGAGTCTTTCTCCCTTCCCTAAATCTCTCCTTCTGCTCCGCTTTCAAACACCAACTTCTACATCACTCTTGTCACTCTTGTCGAAAGATCCTTACATAGATCGAGTTCATAGCTGTACTTGTAAATTTTGTGATCTAAAAGAATGTTACATAAACATAATGATATATGCTGATAAAAGAAAGTGATGTTAAAATGCTTATGTGACTCTTTTTTAGACCATAA
The DNA here is from genome assembly GCA_024721245.1 of Mitragyna speciosa. Classification (NCBI taxonomy): domain Eukaryota; kingdom Viridiplantae; phylum Streptophyta; class Magnoliopsida; order Gentianales; family Rubiaceae; genus Mitragyna; species Mitragyna speciosa. The sequence continues at coordinate 13,547,390 of CM045565.1, read as the reverse complement.
GTTTTACAAGTAGGATCATGGACTGGGTGAATGGAAAATTTTCCACTTGTCTAGTGTGAGTTAATATTGATCTTAGTTTATGCCAATTTCATGTGAAACGTTGAAATGTATTTTATTTTATAAATCCTCTTCTTTCACATTTAGGTCAATTTTAATGTAAAAATTTAAATGTGCTTTATTTTACAACTCCATTTTTCTCATTTATATTCATATGTATACCTAGAGTGTTAAATATATCCTAGGGTTGTTTTTTGCTAACACTCAGAGAAAGAATTGTTCCAAATCTGGTGCACCTTTTTAAGGTTTTCATAAAAAGCTATCGTTTTTCATCCAGCTGAAAATCATTTATGGCTGAAAATCAATTCTTCTGAACTTCTAGGTCAAATTTCTCATACTATTCAGAAAATTTTGGTTTTGGTTTGCTCAGAAAGTAAATAGAATCAAAAGAACAAAAAGGTTGGAATTACTACAGGACGCATGCTGATATTCCTTCCTAAAACTGATGCTACTAAACACACTCTTCAATTCTTTCTTGGTTTCTTGTTTAAGTTCGTCCATATTAGGACATGCGTATTCCTTCAAAGAGTCCAGTTCTTTAAACTAATGACTACAGGTTTTCAGAATTACCTAAGTACCTCATCAAGTTCCATTATTCCTTTCCTTTGCAGTTTTCTTTCTCTCTCATAATAATTTTTTTAAAAAAAACAAAAAAAGAAGAAGAAGAGAAATTTACCTATAAAATATTGATCACTTTAGACAGAAAAAGACCTAACTTTTTCCATCTGTTTTTATACTAACTAATTTGATGGCTTTATATATATATTCATCACTTCCTATTAAAAATAACTCCTATTTTCGAATTACTTCATATCCTTACTATTATGGTGTTATATTAAAAAGACATTATCACCAAAATGTGAAGGTTAAAAAAAATCTCATCTACATCAAAAGGCATGAATAAAAATCGAAGTCTAGTTTACTTGCAAATATTTTAGAGAAATTACAAAAACTTTTTAAGAAAATCAATTTTAAATGTTTTGGAAACACCATATTTTTATTTTTTTTTCCTTTTTCTGAGAAGCATTATGATGGCTCTTAAATTATATATCTCATTTTTTTCTCATTAAATAACTCCTTTTTTGAATTGCTCCCTCCACTCTTAAATATGTATTGAAATACTCATTTCTTCTATTTTTGTGCTTATTCTAAAGCAAGCTGCCGAAACGGATTGAGAGTCAAGCTATTAAAGCTCTACTCCCACCAATTACCATTCCTCTTTTTCCAATTGTAACAGTATAGGTTTGATTAAAAAAAAAAAAAAGTTGGCCGTCATCCAATATTTGATTTTGAAGAACAAAATTGTCATTTTGCCTGCCAAGGTGAGGGTAAGCATGTCAACCTCAAATACATTTTTATTCATATATATGCAAACCCAAAAAATACAACAGTAATTATTTTGCAAAAACTCTCTCTCTCTCTCTCTCTCTCTCTCTCTCTCTCTCTCTCTCTCTCTCAAAAAAAATAAAAATAAAAAATAAGAGTCCATATCGATTCGCAATCAAAGAAAATTCTTACATTGACCTGATTCACGAGTTAACATATTAGCATTATGGTTTAAAATAAAATCACATAAATAATCTTATATTATTTTTTTATATCGACATGCATCATTATATTTTTATGACACTTTTTTAAATCGCAAAATTCATATTTGGGGCCATAAACCCAATACATATTAAATTTCCCATCAATTATTAGTTGTCTTCATTTGTTGTTGTGTTTGAGAAAGGGGTTAAAGAAAACTAGACAAAGTTGATTTGACAAATTTGCCATCATAAAAAGACACTTTGGACATGGCACGACTACTCTGCGGGTTCATTGAATTGTAAAATTGGACGAAAGTACCAATCTCGTACTTAATTAATTAAGTATTGATGGAGTACTGGTGATAAGAAAAAAACTAGGGGAGCCGACAAAACACGAAATAGCCCATGGTTTGGTGGGAATGTCAATCAAATTTGTCATTTAATTAACTAAAATATAACTAAATTGGAATAAATCAGTTCTGTACTATCTTTCATCTATTGATTATACCTCGATCTCATTTTTTGTAATTCCAAAAATTTTACCATGTCTGTGAAATGTATGCCTGTTACACCATTTGATAGATTTGTGCAACAACGTCTACTAATTTAAATCAATCTTGTTATTCCCGAAAGAATAATAAGAACAAGTATTTAGAAAATTGACCGATCTAAATTTCCTTGTAGCACATTTAAAGTAAATCTACGGTATCTGATCATATCTTAAATCACCAATAGTAAAATCTTTGAGAAAAGTACATAGGAATATTTATCAAACTAATTAGGGGTCTGTATCTTTGTCCACGTTTGTTTTGCAATGTTTTTGTCATTAGTCATTGATATTCACATCCCTAATCCATCCATCCATCCATCCATCCTGTCAAGATTTGAATCTCAAAATTTTGGAAGTTTCATTAGAGGCCAAATGTTAGTGCCAACCATACTGCCAATAGTTACAACAACATTGGTGAAGTTCCTTCTTTTGTTTTTTTTAGCCTTATAATTCAGAAAGACAAAGGCAGATTCAACCACTAGAGGCTGTGGTGGTCACCACCAAGAGGGACCTAAAAGTCTCTCTTGAGCTGGAAATGGGATGTTTCAAAATTCCCCTTGGTTTTTGAAGACACTGACACACAAAACTCTCTAATTTTTTGAAGGAAATGTTATAAATCATCTCTTCGTCCTTGAATAGTAATCAATTTGAGTCGAATCTCACAATAGTTTATCAGGTAGAACATAACCCTTTACGCGAAAACGTGTGATTAACACAATAAATAGGATTATACAAAGCAGTAAACCAAATATAAGAACACTAGAGCAGAAAAACAAAAGGTAAACGTGCAATCATCTTTCATATAGATTTAAATTTCCTACCAAAATCTGTTTGAAATCCTAAATTCACCTCTAAAGAAGCTATCTTGTACGGTTTGTCTGAATTAATTCTGTTCATATGTTCTTTTTGGAAATAGGACAAAGTGTAACATTATTTATTTTTTTAAGAACCATGTTGTTAGCCTGTGAACTCTATATACATTCACAAGTTTAACAGTTCAATCACTTTTGCTGTGCACAAAAATGCTGTTTTAACAATCTGACGCTAATGTGGTTTTCGTAGGCTTTAAATTTCTAACATGGATGTCACCTCTAACAAGAAATTGGAGATTTTAAGGAGAAATGAACAGATTTAAATAGAGGTTCAAGTTGGATGGTTCAATTGGTCACAGAGTATAAAATTTAGCCTTACCGTGAAAACAGATTTACTACACCAGTACAATAAATTGATATAAAATAGAAGTTCATATTACTATGAAAAAGATTTCATGCACAAGCAGGGAAAAATTATAAGCAAAGCATTACACTCAAGTCTTATCTACTCCTGATCTTTCAATTAGAGTCCAAAGTCGACCCAGGGCGAGGAGACAATGCCACCCTTTTGTTATGCAACCCTAGCTCAATTATGCATACATTGAGCATTTCACATGCATTATTTGATGTTTATCCACATACATGAACGTGTAAAGTAATTTGGAGAAGCTAAACTATCCTTTACCAACCAATGACACAATGAGACGTTTAGTGCAAAAACTATCCTACCACTTTGACATCGTTTCTATTTGTAAATCAAAAGTTAAAAAACAGAGGACAAGAAAGAGAAACTTCCTGCCATAGTGTCACCGGGAAGCATCTTTCATCATGGCCCATAGTAGCTCGGTGACCTGTAACGCGCCTTACAGCGTTCACCAAATGATCCAACTACAGCAGCATCTAGCTTCAGCCATTATTCTTTGTCTGCATTACAAGCCAAAATTTCAAAGGCCAGGAACAAAAGGAAACTCAAATTTTAGATTTTTAATCATTAATCAATATCAATATACAAGAAGTTCACATAAGATCCCCACCTCCTGGGACCTCATCCCCAGAAAAGAAAGAGGGATTCAGTCAACTGTTCCTCAAAATATATTGGTTATTTGACAACATGTTTGCTTTTGCAACTAATTGAAGTGTACTTATATTTTCTCAATTACCAGGTCAGGATCCCCAACCGCATAGCAATATCCATGCAACATATGCCATGCAAAGTTAATCTACCATCAAAAAAGTTAATGTAAACAATGAATGTGACAATGAAAATTGGTATGTATTTTGCTCATGAAATTTAACGAGTACTTGGTATCTGGAGGCCAATTGTTCTAGCAAAGACCTATAATAGGAAGGACTATTGCATGACTGAAGAGTTAAAATGACAAATGGTTAGCAAGACAACATTCTAGAGCAGAGTACTTTGTGTGATATTTGCAAAACCATATTATGAAAATGTTGGAATAATCTTGGGAGATACGCGTTGTACACAAGTTTTAACAGTTAAAATCATGAGTAACTTTATGAAGATGTAAAGGAAAAGAAAATCAAAATCACATGGACTGATAGACCACTAAATTAAAAGGAGGTTCTAAAGTAACTTTACTAACAAATATTTAATCATTTCATACAGCTCTTTTAAATAATTCTTCTTTGGCTATTAGTCATAAGGGATAAATCATGCAACTGACGTTGGGAGACAGAGAATACTGAGGCATAACCTTTATTGAGTTTAATGTAATCAATCATGTGAAAAAAAGGAGTAGAACATGCAGTATTCTACTGAATTTTCTAACTTCATTATAACTAACAAACTTGTGTGCTCCTTTAAGTCATTTTACATTTATTTTTTGCATTGTCAAATTAGAGGGAAAGAATATTGGGTAAGCACCAAAAGGATTTTCTACAGCCTAGTCTTACTGGACATAAAGGTAATTTCATGTCAAAAGCAAAATATTAATCATGAATATATCTGCAACAATTTACCAAGGTGAAAGATGGATGATAACCTATTAGCTCCTTGTTCCTTAAATAAGGAAACCACAAAACTGTAGCTTAAAGCCGAACTTCAAAAAATAACAAGTATTTAATCAATGAGAATGCATTCGTGTATATGTGTACCTTTATAGCTACATTCACGAAGCTGAGTGAGGGCGACAGCAATTTTAGCACCAATGCATGCATTATTTTTTATAAGTGCAATATCTAATGCTCTATCAAGGATAGTTGCACAAGTAGACGCAACTATTTGTCAATTCTATGGATTTTTTTGTTCAAGCTGAGAATAGAAATTAAAGGAGTTTTTCCTACTGCACAATCATCCGCCTCCCCCCCACCCCGGCCCCACTCCCCACCAGAAAAAAAAATCACACCAAAAAAAAAAAAAAGTTTGTAACAATCAAATAGGATACTGGCAGCAAGAGAGGCTCCTCCAGTTAGTTCATTTACTCTAGCAAGCAAGAATGGAGTTTCGGCATTTCCTGTTATGCTCTTCTCCCTGAAATTCCAGCTCAAAACATCAGTTTTTCTGCTGTCTCTCATTCTATTACTCATATTTGTCTATAAGTCAGTTAACTGCATCAAAACAAATCCTACAAACTAAACAATGTGGTAAATACAATGAAAAGAACAACCACCTAGCCTCTTGAATAGCTTTTTGAATTGCAGACTCAATCAGATTCCCTGAAGCTGAGTGCTCTTGTGGAATAGGGACTGCTATCAAAATTCCTGTCTTCAGATTCAGTCTCACGTTTGCATCTGTAAGTTAAGAAGGTGATGGAAAGAGATTTTTTAAAAAAATAATAATATACTGACATATCAATTTTGAACCATTATAGTGCGAGAAGAGGGAAAAAGTTGAAGTGGCACACAACTTACCAATTAGTCGAGCACAATCTTCTGGAGTATCAACTCGGCAAGGTGCCTAAATAGTTTAGCATGATATCACCAATCAGAAAAAGGAAATCCAGTCATGAAAAAGCAGGTATGACAATAATTTAATCCAAACAGAAATTTTAAAACTATGTAATGACAAGGAAAAGAAAAATAGAAGGGAGAAATTAGTGCAGTTAATTGATTTATGAATATCAACTCAGTTATTTATCAGTGTATCTATTAGATCCTGGTATAAAGGTTCAGAAAATCTTGAATATTTTAAATTTTCCGATTTACCACATTCAAGAGTGTTAGCAGATACTGACCACAGCCATCAGAATGTCACTCTTAAGTGTACTTCCAAAACAGTAGTACACCCCCAGTACAACAGTAATCTTATAAGCACAACTATATGCACAAAAATTTTTCTCTTACTACCAGCTTTGCCACCTCTTCTTGTAACTCATAATTTGAATTGTAATAGACACGTAATAATAATCCTCACAATCTACAACTCACAAAAGCAAAAATGAAAAAATTAACCATGGTCAAAATAACTCCCAGAACAAACCTTTGGCTCAATAAGTACGCAATCTTGCGGCCGAAAAACTGGATGTTGATGGCTTCTCAACTACTGGATCATGAAATATATTGGTGCAATACACTGCAAAGATTTTTGACTCCTATATACACATGCAAGACACACACGATCCCTGCTCGTACTGTAACCGAGCAGATAAAGTACATTACATAGTCTAGGAATTGGCAACTTACCCATTTGGCACACAAAATGCAACGTTAGAAAACACAAAAAAGCACTCATACATGAAACATTTTTCAACATGCTCCTTGACTTGAATCCGAATATCAATTCAAAACAGAAAACACATGAACGCTTTCACACAAATGTCATCTCTGAACTAGAAGGAAGGGTGGGAATCAATCTGAAGCAGGGGAACAAAGAGAATGGGAATTGATATAGTGGTAGGGTGAGGGTTTAGGACCTGAGAGAGAAGACAGGAGGAATAGAAATAAGGAGAAGGGCTGGTTGCAGTGGGAAGGGAAGTAGGACATACAGGTAGGGTGCAGAATGGAAGAGAAACAGTGGGATAAGGAGGAATTTAGGTGCAGTATAGAGAGGAGGAAGATGGTGGCGCTCCGGCAGACTGAAAAGCAGAGATGCACCCTGGTAAAAAGACCTGAGCTACGGTTTTAACAGAAAGTAGAGAAGGTGTGAGAAAATGGTGTTTTATGGCATCTGTTAGCCAGCGGTGATTCTAGGGAACGAAAAAAAATGGTGCCTCTCCTGGGATTTATGGTCAAGCAATTATTGTCTTAACTGATTGCATACCCATTATATAATTTAATCTTATCTTTCAATAAACATGTAATACCCTTCAGTTTTTTTTTTTTTTTTTTAAGTTAGGTTATTTTACCATTCTTGATAATTATGCAGCATTGGTAGAATTTCTTTTCACTTGGCCAGAGCTAGGGGTTCACAAAATCATTAAGCCTAAAATCATGATTAAATAATGTTGAGATTTCAGACTAAATTATGAATTAATAACATTGAGGTCAATATTACATATTAAAATCATCTCTCTCCATTAAACATTTATTAAGAGACCAATCTCAATTTTCCCACATGCACTAAACACTTCATAATTTCCATTTGCATTTACTGGGGAGAGAACTATAACCAAGTAAAACATGGTACCTCAGTGCAATCACTCGCGCACCGCGCCCGCTTTTTTTTTTTTTGGGGGGCGGGGGGGGGGGGAATGTCTATCATTCATCCACAAGGTTAAATGATTTTATCAAGAAGTGACAGTCCAAATGCATTAGTCATTAATTTTGTAAGGGCAACAGCCAACATAAAAAGATATATTCAAATTGTATCTACTACAAATAAAGCAAGGGATCTAAACCTTACAGCCACTGCTTTCTGTGAAGAAGGCAGGGAACTCGTTGGTCTTATAAGCCGCAACACACACTCCCTGAGTTTCCTGTAGTTAAGGTAAAAGCATGAGAACATACATTGTGTTGAAGAATGTTACTGGCAATGATATTTTAAAGGAAAACACAGTTACCAGATATTCAATGGTTCTTGGAATATCTAATATTGATTTTGCCCCGGCACAGATTACTGCTAGTGGAGTCCTTCCAAGCTCAGTTAGGTCCGAAGAAATATCCATTGCTGTATGTACAAATACAAATGTGTAAACACATGATAAGGTCTTGTAGAAAAGGCCAAACTGCAGTTTTCCATGAAGTTGAGTTTGGAAGAAGATTTTAAAACTTATAATTTATTTCATCCTTCGAATGAAAGCTGCAATTCGTTGAAGTTTTTCATCAAGCATTACAAGAAGTTCAAAAGTTTAATAGTAACCGGTTTTTTTTTTTTTTTTTTTTTTTTTGCATTACAAAAATATGGCTGTAGCACTAACTCGGCACCAATAGGATTGCCACAAAGAAATTTTTCTCAGTTAAACTGAATTCTGAGACCCTACCCACTATTTTAACCAGCAATCCTGCGACTAATTTTTCATCCTCAATAATAGTGCTCACACTTGGCATAACAACACAACACCTCCTATTTAATCATTTTACATCACATCATTATGCCTTTACAATGTTTAATTGTATAAAAAACATCAAAGCATCAATAATTATGAGCGTTCAGTCATGTCTTCTAAACCATGACACGAGCTCTGTACTGCTAACAACAACCACCGATAATGCCATATGCATACCTGAATCCTTGGTTGAAAAACTAGAACCGATCTTTTAAATTTTTTTTCCACCATAGACTAATCCAGTACAATATAATTGGCAAACACATCAGCCATAGATGTCCAATCTAACATCTAACTGGCTCAAGCTTGACTTAATTCTCACATTCTCAGTTCTGAAACAAATCCATCGATTTATTGAAGAAGCCTTAAAATTCAACAGTTGGATATTTTAAAGCCCAGAAAATTATGGTTTTACTTTTCACTTTTTAGTTCTTGCTTTCTTCTGCTTATTAAGGTTTCTGTATTCTAATATCGCCAGTATGTTTATGTTCTTTTACAAGGACACTTCAATAGTTACCATCATTCTCAATTAAAAAAATATATGCAAAATATATCAAGGAAAAGGGCCTTTGGTGTAAATTTACTATTTTCTCCATGCCTGTGTACTCCTCCGATACCCCCAGTAACAAATATTGGGATGCCTACCTGCAAAAGTAAGATGATTAGCAAATATAAATCTCTTTTAAGGAGAATACAATTGAAGAAAGAGGAAAAGGAAGAAACAAATTATAAATGGGCAATGATCACCATAGAAGCGAAAATCATGGTTGCAGAAACAGTAGTTGCACCATTCCCTTGTGTAGCCACCTAGACAGATTAAATAATCAAACCACAATAATAATTAGTAGAATCTTTAGAGCTACGTACATGTTTCACAAAGGCTGTCACATTACACGATCTTAGCCAATCAGCTCCCTTGATGTAAAAATGTGAAGTAAATGAAGCACACAAAAAAACTGAAAATATTCAACTGCAGAATGATGTAGACATCAGCACAATCTATCTGGAAAGACCAAGAAGGTGATATCATAGCCATAATCAGCATCCCCTCCAGAAACCGAAAATTGAAACCCTCTACATGCATATTCAACCAACATAAAGTAGAAACCTTCTACAATTTTAAAGCTATTGTCTGGAAGTTTGCAATATCATGTTTCAACAATCCATGTTTATTGTTAAATCGATAGAATTGCAATGCAAATCGCATCAATAATCTAAGTGCAAATCCCTTTTGAAATTCCAGAATCTTGTTCATTCTTGTCGTATGTAATTGATAAGCTCTCACAAAGAAATCTCAAATTACAAACCTTCTTGTAACACCAGAAATAGAAAGGCAACCGCTCAAGCAGGGAGTTTGCTAATTTCCCATCTTGCCAACCTGCCTTCCACCACGCTTTCGAAGCCCCAGGGGAAGAAGGAGAGAGGGGGGGGGGAATTTTGCTTTCCAATTTATACAAGGCCCATGGTTGATTGGTAAATCAGGATGCTTCCAAGAAGGCAAAAACTAGGTACTTAGAACAAGTTCTTTACAAGCAAAATGGATACGAAGCAAAAGATTGTAAAGAAATTAGCACAAATGTCATATTCTTGATCTCACTGAACTCCTTTAATCTTCCTCATTTTAACAAACACTCCAGCAAACAATTAAGTGCCTGCTACAAAAGTGAGGTTGCTTCACATGCACACCATCTCACGCTAGAGTAAGACCGGCACTGAATAGGACAAATTCCATATGTGTTCTGTAAATTGCTCAATTCCCATGTGAAAAATCAGCAAAGGATCACCTTACAAGGCTTTGGTGACAAAGCAATAGCTAACCAAGGCATTTATCAAGAGGCAGTATGACACTTATCCAATTTTCATTTTTTTTTTAAACGAGAAGACAATTCTCATCATTTTGTATTTCGCATGTTGTTGTGGAACCAAACGTCAGAGCAAATTAGTTCACATAAGTCAACATGGGGGTAAATAAAGCAGCTGATTTCCTAACAACTGGGGTCTTAAATTGCAAAGAAACATGAACTTCACTCTTCTCTAAAAAGTAGACAAATTTACCAAAGAGTTACGATTGATTTTAGTTTCATCTCTCTTAGAGGCAGCAATTTCTGACACCAACCAAAAACCCAACACAAACCTAACCCGAAATAGCAGGTTTGGGTTTAAGCTTGTCAAGTTAGGGTCGAACCCAACTGACCCGCAAAGAAAACAGGTCAAGTTCGGGTCGAAGGCGGGTTGAACTGCGAACCGAAAGAAAAAAAAAACAAAAAAAACAGTTTGTAGCTTTGTTTCGTCTTTAGGGCAAATGGGTCAATGTTAGCTCCTCCTTTTGTTTTTAATCTTGACATTTTTATCTTTAATTTGGATTTTTTTTTCCTGATATTTTTACACCCTTCTCTTTATTGGTCTAAAATTTAAGTTGGTTGATTAGTTATATAACCTTTTATAGGTAGTGTTGGAACCTTTGCTATATTCACTGGTAGTAACTCGTGATAGCCTTGAATTTCTTGGTTTTATATACAATAGTAGCTTTGATGTATTTAGAAAGTCAAATTACGGAACTTGATCGTGTCAATCTTGATTCTTGCCCCACTAATGGTCTTTTTATCAACTTTAGATTCTGTGTCTAGCTGAATTTAGATGATTGAAATGTTAAAAATTAAGTTGCTAGTTAGAATCAGCATTCATGAATTTGATGATTCTGTTGAAGTGTTGGAACTTTTGTTGATTGAGGATTATATAGCTAGATTAGAAGGGAACTGGGCCTGGAGCAAGAAGTTCACATGCCATCACCACTGTAGGACACAAGGCTTATGCTTTTGGTGGTGAATTTACCCCACGTGTCTCTGTTGATAACAGCTTATATGTGTTTGATCTCACTGATAAAACAAGGTCAGTGGCTAATGCAACTAGGGATATCCCCCTGCCCCGGGTAGGAGTCACAATGACATCCATTGGTGATACAATCAATCTGTTTGGGACTAGGAATAAACACAATCTATCTTCTTCTTCTCCCACTTTTTTTTTTTTTTTTTTTTTTTGGTTCTGTGGGATGACCCGCCAACCCATGGCAGATCATGTTCGGGTTGACTCTTCACAAGTCAGTGGGTCGGCAAGTCGGGTTCAAGTTGGCGAGTTTACTGCTATACTTGGGTCTCAACCTGACCCGCCAACTTGAAACCCGACCCGATTGCTACCCCTGATTAGCTCTTGCTCTAGTTTTTGGAGAATTGTAGCATGAGGAGATTGGACACCTCATGTCTCCTCCAATTACTTCTCAAAGGAGTTCAGTATTATTCCCTTCATACACACTTTGTATGAAGGTAAAACTCCACCTCTCCAGTTAGTATTTCAAAAAGGGGGGATGCCAATCCGATTAGTCACCATTTTTAAAAAGGACAATATAAAGCTTTGAAAACAAGCTTAACCTGTTGGTCCTCACTCTTTCGTCATAAAGGCATAGGATTACAAGAAGCTAAAGAACTTGATAAAAGATATGTTGCATATATGAGACTTAGAATTGAAACAACTACAAATGCTTCATATCTTCAATGCATGTACAAAACTGGGAAAACAAATTTTGGCTTATCATTGCAAAATCAGCAAGAAAATCTTGAAAATCATGTAAGGACAGAATAACATATATGCATCTGCAAGAACTTCACTCACCACATGTGCAATGTCCCTACGAGCTGTCTTTCGAACTTTCTTTCCCAGTTTGGCCAGCACCTCAAGTTGTTCTGTACTCAAACCTACAAATAAATGCAGAGTTGGACAGAACTGCTTCATCTTCTTCATTTGAACTCAAGTCAAAGCAGAGGTTCAAAGATGAGATCACCATATATAAAATATAATTTTATTCTTTTCTGTGAATATTTAAAAGAAGGAACAAACAGGATGTTGGCACAAACACAATCCCATTTTAATTATCTCGGGTAGCAGATAGCAGTTGCAAATGTAAACAAAGGACATAAGAGACAAACATAATAACCATGAGAGTCACTACAGATAGAACAGGATAGCATGAAGCTACGCCCATAAGATTTACCATTAGTCTATTTAAATGCGAAATAGAAGAAATTAGTTACAGTACAAAAGTAATAGTGTCAATATTATTTGATTACTGATGAAACTGTACCGTGATATCCAGGGAAAAAAATTAACAAAGCAAGTCCATCCACTGGAGAGATGCAAATCTTTCTTAACCCATCTAGATGTCTCTCTAAGACATTTGTAAATGTATCATCACGACTTTGTGATTAACATATACTCAAAAACTTTCTTAAAATCAAATATAGCCTTCACAATTGAGCTCAAAATAAGATTTCATACGTAAACATAGGAAATACAATCTAAAGAATAACTTACATAGAAAAGCAGAAAATGCAGCATGTTCAAAATTTAGTTGAGATGGGCAGTAAATTACTCTTTAATAAATTATATTGCAATCGATTCAGCAAACCATGATAGCTAATGAACTTACTCAAACGAGTGAACTGGTTATAATAACACACTAAATTATAAGCATAACTTGACAATGGCAAATGACACTACATCTCGTTATTCTCTCTTTCTAAATAGGCAGGATAACTCGTTCTTTCTCCACCTCACTTCTAGTTCCTCCTCTTCCTCCTTTTACTCTGTTTATCCACCCCAGCTATACCTAATCCATGTCTTTGTTTGGTTCTCAAGCATTTTCGAAGCCCTATTATCCCAGATTGACAATTCTAAACTGCTCCATAAGTGGTTAATTCTGCCAGACTGTTTCCAGAAGACATCAACATGGATTCAAAAAAAAAAAAGGTGTTCACTTAGCTCACTATCTCACTTACATTTCACAACTCTCCCTTCTACTAATCGACACTCTCTTCCTCTAACTATTCAATTTATGCATAACCATCGCCACTACTTCAGCAGATGCCTTGACCATCTGTCCTATGCTATATTTCTCTCATTCATTGGATGTTGACAGTGTTATTTCACATGTTCTGTGATTTCAACTTTTCTTCATAATTGAACTTTTATACAGAAAGAGTCAATAAATAGAGGAAATAACATAAGTTATTATGCTAGAAACAGATTTTTGGACAGAAGCTTCACACATCTGCCCTCTTGCCAGAAATCCTTAAAAAATGTAAAAACAAAGGGAATAAAAAGTAAAATATAGAGATGCATAACAAAAGTTTGAATGTAAGCACCTACGAATGGAATCCCATCCAAAATTGCAATTGTAGCAGGTACAGCTCCATTTTCTCTCACAACAGCCTCCAATTCTTTGGCTACCTCAAAATTCCTGGGATAGGGCATTCCTAGACACAGCGCAGGAAGATCCAAAATATGAAAATTCAAGAAATAATAGAATTAAACTGCATCCATCCATAAAGAAAATATTCTTCCTTCCCAAATACAGGCTTAATTTATTATTTGTGATTTATTCCACTTTCTGCATCATGTTATGCATATTTTATGCTCACTGAAGCTTCACGTCAAAATCAAGTTTCAAGTCCAATTATAAATGCATTAACGATTTTGTGTTTTTTATGCTGGCATCAAACAACTAAGACAGTGCGGCAGCCTACAGCAGAAATTTCCAGGGAAGAAACCAATTTTTCCTGAATAGTTAAAAAAATTTCTAATGACTGAAATGTAAAATTAAGCTTGCTGACTGTCAACAAACGAAGTGGTCCACAACCATCTCTTGACAGAATCAACTGGAAAGGAATAATGTAGTTTATCTTCTAAAAATATGAAACTACAACAAAAGGAATAACATATAAGATCTTACTACTCTGAGTTAACCAGAAAATCATCTTGTCAGTTCTCTTTGGAACCAAATTTGGAACTGCTGTGCCTAAAAGAGAGAGGACTTTTTTCACTTGGGAAGCAGCACATGAAAGCATTTTGGCTAGTGACAATCTAAAGAGGATGAGGAAGATATACATTAAAATTGCCGCTTTATGCGCATGAAGACTGAACAGACCACTCATCATTTGTTATCACATTGTGATACTTTTAGAGCTTTGTGGTCACAATTTTTTTCCTCATGTGGAATACAATGGACCATGAACACGTCTATCAAGAACTTACTAAATAGCTGGAGATTCTACAACGAAGGAAAAAGTAGAAATGATATTTAAGAGTGTGCCCTTCTTTGCAAATCTGGGTACTTGGGAGAAAAAAAATAACAACAGAGTATTTGAAGGAAGTCCAGACATCCCTAGAGCAACTAATGTTTACTTTTTGTAGCACCTTATTTTCTTGTCTTAATTTCTGCTATTCTAGTGACTCCTGAACTTTTGTTCCAGTGTATTTCTAGATAACCAGCTGCCGTACTTCTTTGCACCTCCTTGGTACCTTTTTTTATAAAATTAAGGAAAAACAGATAAGTGATCTCATGTTCGCGAACACTACAGAAAACTCAAACATATGAGCAGTGTTTGTAGAAAGCACTGAAATACCAGTTTCAAGTTGTCAAATACATCATGTAACATGCCTTTATCATCATTTGAGCATGCTAAAAATATATTTATTCTAGTATGAGATTCAGTTCCACATGTTTTTACAAAATCAAATCATAATAAATAAACAACAATGAATTTTTCTATATTTTTGGAATACAAATACATAATATAACAATGAACGCCACACTGCAAAATCAAACCACAATTAAAAACCATCAAAAGATTTCTTTTATTTCAAATAATATCCTCAATATCATTACAAACATTTAACAGTATTATAATCAGATAATTAATCTCGTAAAGAAATAATTAAAATTATTCATACCATGAGAAATTACAGTGGATTCAAGAGCAACAACTGCTTTGCCAAGAGATAAAGCTCTAGAAACTTCAGGAGATAACTTGATTAGCCCAGAAATCCCATCCTCAAACCCACCCTATAAAAAACATGTTTGAGTAATTAAACGTTAACCAACTGAATTAACTTCGCTAACAAATCTGATACTATAAAAATTTGAGCTTTCTTTTTTTTTATTCCTAACAGTCAAAATACTAGTTTCTACGGGCAAAGGGTTTAATAATTTACATTTTTTGTGGGATTGAGATGGTTGTTGATATTTGATAGCCTTGAAAGAGCTGTCGATTCCATATTAGAGCAGCAAAGGCGTGTTTGGGAGGAACGGCAGGAGGGAGCAGAAGCCTAGTTGTATTGGGAAGGGTTGATGGTATACAAGGGAGGCGTAAATTGCCTTTTGACTTTACATCATTTACAAATTGCCCCCTTAATCTTCCAATTGCTTCAGTTTACACCTTCAAATATTTAATTTTCCCGGAGGGTTGATTGCAGTCAACCTCCAGCGAATTTTCTCCATGGGTTATCGCAATAGGCCCCTGAACTCTTGGTAGAGCTGCACCTCATCCTTCTAACTTTTTGAATAAGCATTTTACCCCATTTAATGTTCATAGACAAAAATGCCATGAAATTATGATTTCTCTTTTTAATTTTTTATTTAATATTCTTTATTTATTTTCTTTTCTTTTTCCTTTTCCTTTTTTCCTTTTTACATTATTCTTTTACTTTCATTCTTTACTAAGATTGCTCGTTCCAATCAATTTATGTCAAATATTTGGACCAATTTTGAATTTTTTATCTTTAAATATAACATTTTTGTATTTTTTATCCCCTATTTTACATTGTTGTCTGAGAACATAATAGAATTCAAACTCTAAAGATTACTTACATCTCACAAACTACCCATAATATAAGGAGGCAGGAATAGATATGCTCATGAATTAAAATGACTCAAGCATATATGAAATATAATTTTTGTTAGGTTTTTAAAGATGGACCTATGTGTTTAACTCAATTAAGATTCTAACAATATTTAACTTATAGATGTAAAGTTGATACAAAAAATATAATAAAAAATTAAAATTTTTCTAGAGTTATTAAAATATGAGAAACTTATAAGTGTAAAGTTGATACAAAAAATATGCAAATTTTAAAAAAATTTTAAATTTGTTAAAATTTGAGAAACAAAGATGTATTTAAATATAAAAGTGATTTTTTTATTTATGCTTTTTGTCGGTAAAATCTCTAAAGTGACAAATTAAATTTATCTCCTAAGCACAATTTAAAAAAAAAAGCTTTAGTTATTTATTTTTAGGGGAGCAAGAAAAAGAAAAAAATTAAAAAATAGAATCTCATGATACTGTAAGAGTAGTGAAGGGAAAAGTATGTAAAGGGAGTGAAAAGAATTAAAAAAAAGGAACGTGAACAAAGAAAATTGAGTTGAGAATAAATAATAGCAATATTTGAGGGTATTTTGGTCAAAAAAGCACAAAACATGGGTAAGCTGCCTATTTTAGAAATTGTGGTGGACAAAATGCAACACATCAAAAGTCCATGGGGGTTAATGCTAACTATTTATTGATTTGGTTAGATTTATTCAATGAATCGCTAGGGTTCACACGGGTTGAAAATTCGACCTACAAGAAGTATTTTTTGACCCAACCTACTAAATTCGAATCAGAAAAAATGTGATCCGTATCTATATCCACATGTGAAGATATCCACATCTTCAAATATCCATATTATCCAATCCGTATCTAAAATAATATACCAACCAATTGTTAAACCTATCAGTTTCTTTAAGGATTCTGGATAATTAATAATCATTAAAGCATCACTTATAATAAATATAAACCTAAACAACATATATCAAATCAAGTTTCGCAAGCCACTAATTCATTACGATCACTAAAGAAAACTTCACTTGTTTGAAACAAAAAAGCAAACTTGTACATCAATACGTTACAAGTCTTACAGCAGGTAAACTAGCCATATTCTCAAAGAAAAGAGTAAAAAAAACAACAAAATGACAATTGCTACAACTAGGTTTTGAAGCACAATATCTTCAATTCTTTATATTTCAATTAGAGATGGCAATGTGTCCCAAGACCCATTAGGATCCCATGCCCATATTTAATTTGGGCAGGATGGGTATCAATAATATGGGATTGGGCTTATTTGGGATTATACACATTAATGCCCATTTAAATATGGGTATGGTTGGGAATTGATTGGGATTCCCATACCCAAATATAAAAAAACCTTTGAATAATTTATATTTGATTAAATCTACCTCTTCCATACTCTCTCTTGAAAAAATCCTTCATTTTAAGCTACATTAACAAAGTATCTTTCATCCTTTCTTTGTTTTATTGACTTTTAACATTTTTTTCAATGACAGTGGAATATGGTGGTCTCTAACATCCTTGATACAATGATCGGCATGTTGTAATTTTATTTTTCCATTTTTGGCTTCTTCATTTTAGCCTATTCAATTCATCTATTTCTCATCCGAATATTATGTTAAATTTTACCTCTTGACATCAATTCTGTGAGGTTAAACTGATATTTGTACTAAAAAAAATTCATGTAGATTTCATATGTAGAGTGCTTTAATTAAACTGATATTTTTTTAAAAAAATTATTTTAGAATATTCTCTAAAGATGTTTTTCAATCACTTTTAAAAGTTTTTAATTCATCTTTTTATGTCACATAATTATACTCTAAAAATTGTTGTAGTATTATTTGCCATTTTAAGTAGCAAAATTACAAGGAAATTTCTTATTATCATTTAATTTATAAAAAGCAGCCATATTACTAGATTCTTCACTCTCCAAAATAGGTTTGCAATTACTTTTGTCTTTTTGTACCCACACAAATTAAGGCTTTGATTTAAGCGTTGTAATTTTTTTTAAATGGTCAATTTTTTTGCAAAGTGGTAACCATTCATACTCGATTCTTTTTACAACATTTTAACTCCAAATTTATTAACCATAGGAATAGCAGTAGGAAATTGAGATTCACCAATCAATTCAAAACATACACGAGCAAAAGTGATGAATTTAAGTGTCAGATGTTTTAATAAAATAACATCCAAATTAATGTTTTTAGGGGTAGATAAATTAGATCTCTGTATATTCTCAATCTATCCTCTTTACATGTAATCATCGAAAAATTATAGTTTTAATTGAAATGTTAATAAAGCATTAAAAAACTTGTAGTTTATAATTGAAAGGTTAGAAAACATTAAAAAATGAGATTTAAAAAAGAATAATACAAAAAAAAATGGAAATTTATTGATGTTAATAAACTAAAAATATGAATGATATAAAAAAGAAATATTAAGGTTAAATTAAAAAAATTAAATGATATTAGAAAAACAGGAATTGATTAATAAGGAAAGATAGTTTTAAAAATTTTAATAAAATGGGATTTACTGGGTATTTGGGCAGGATCAAAATGGGACTAACCCATTTTAGTCCCGCTCATATTGATCCCATAACAAATATAGGAACTGTTTGGGTCTGGCCCATATTTCACAGTCCCAATTAAGTCCCGTCCCAATCCCGCCCATCCCGCCCATTTGCCATCTCCATTCAATATTAATAATGCAACAATCTTCACTGCCTTGGATTTCTACAAAATAAGAATAAGAGCAATTGATGTTAGTATTAATGAAAAATATCAAAAATATTTAATAACAAAAATCAAAATATAAATTTTTTTTACCCAATTCTAACTTCTCAAGTTCTTCTAAGCATTGTTCTAAGTAGATAGATATACAATATGCCCTAGCGGACTGGTCGTTAATAAATTATTTAATTACCCTTATATGCAGGTCGTGTCGAATATCCACAGGTTTTTGAGATCCCAATTTGTATATGATCCACCTAATAGAGAAACTCGCACATGACCCGTATCCGGAAAATTCCGATGAATCTAATATCTGCATTTTTTGGATTAGATCAATTGATTTTTAAGTTCTCAAATCAACTTATACACCCCTACAAATTGCGCACTGTCAAGTTAAAAAGGCATTCTTACCCTTAAAGAAATGCCAATAAATCAATCTTTCTCAAATTTTGCTCACTAATCCATTAATCTTATATTCATACACAAATGCATAGATTATCTTTACCAGTATTCATCTAGTAGACAAATGTCAATCAATGCAAGTACACAATTTGTCCAAATATTCACACATATTTTATACTATAATTTCACACTCGGATCGGGTATCAACTCGGCTGAACTTAGGAGTCAAGAGTCAATGAGTTTGATGGGGAGTCGACTTGAGTCGAGCCGGATAATGTCATAAATACATCATACGTAAATGTATAATAGTTTATTATTTTCTATGGGATAGAGCACACTTATATAGCCCCCCCCCCAAAGGTGTGATGAATGAAACAATGGTCTTAGAATTTTGCTGGGTTTTGCAAATGCGAAGGTAATCCTAATTCCAATGCAAGAAAGTTTGAAATCAAATTGACTTTGCACCGATGGGGATATAAGCTTTAATTTATGGTATAATGTAAGAAATTGGGTTTTGTCCCATTTCCTAATCAAACCTGGTTTTTGGCAGTCAAATCTAATTTTGACCGAATTTGACTGATTTTTTCACTTCTAATTTTTCCAATTGACTAGGGGTTCCCGGTTTGATCGGTTCGACCGGCCGGTCCAGTCTGAGTTTGACAACACATATTTTATATATAAAATTAATACAAAGGTCTATATATTAGCGATAATAGACTTTACCTATAATTATCCTATAAAAAAAATAATAGGATGCTCACTAAGTGTGTTACTTCTTATGCAGGAAATTTATACACAGTACTACGCAAAAGATATACATTCCCTCACGCAAAATCATTGTACATTATACGTTGTAGTAAGACATGATATTAGATGAATAGGAGACATATCCATGAAAGTTGATTTGGATTGGATATGTCAATTTTGCTGAGATTAGAGAACAAAAATGGAGAAAAGTGCTGAGATTGGGAAGTGGTATTTGGGTAGGAATGGAAAACAAAGAAAAAAAAAAAGATACAAGCTTTGGTTTTAGGGTAGCAAATAGATGAAGGAGTAAATGCAATCAGTAGATATGGTACTAAGCGTGTGTTTAACTTATTATATCTTGTGTTTTTGTCCGACGTGGTTAGAAAACAACATTAATTTCTACAGTGAAAAGTAACATTTTTAAAGACTGTAACTAGATTTTTAGTGTCTTGACCATGTAAGAGTCATTATCAACTGCAAACTCTTATCCTTATCCAACATGTAACCTATACTACTGGCTTCTTACATAGCTATCAATCTATTTGTATTTAGTTTTTTTTATTACAACATAGACCATTGGAAAAAACTTTTGCTGACATTTTTATTAGTAGATTTCATATTTCATTTTGAATTAAGGTTTAATTAAGGATTTCGGGTTCAGGGATCAAGGTGTAGGTTTTATATTTTTAGAATTTAGGATTTTAAGTAGATTAAGAAAATAGTGGCAACTCTAATTTTTTTGTTAAGAAAATTACGGTCACTACTAAAAAAAATACTTTTCGCAACGTATCTAAAACAGTGACAAAAAGGCTAAAAAACCGTGACAATAAGTGTTTGACACGAAATAGTCACGGTTTTAGAGGCGTGGGCAATACAGGCGTTACAAATAATATCGCCACATGCTTTTGACCGTGACAAAAACTTTTTGTCACAAATTTGTCACGATTTTGATAGTGTGACAAAAAAAAAGTATGTTATATGTACTTGGACTTTTTATCACGAATTTGTCACGTTCGAAGCAAGTTATGAAAAAATTTATAATCACAGTTACGAATTCAGTTGCAATTAATATTTTAAGAATCTAAAAATTTTTTGCCACGGTATTATCATTTTATAAGTGTTGTGACAAATAACTCTAGTATAATAATATTACATAAAAATAATTTTTATTACCCATATATGATCGTTACAAAAATATTTTACTGATAAATTCACTCAAATCTATTGTAATCTAACCAAAATTTCCTGTATATTAAAGGTTCTCATTTAATTATACAAAAAAAAAATGTTGCATTGCATTTATCTATAATTATAACCAAATGTTGCATATCTCAATAATTAGCATATCAACTTTTATATCCTTCGAATAGACATTTAAAAACTCAATAATTACAAAATCATTTATTACTATAATTCATCCAATTGTCTTTATAGTTCAGTAACATTATTTGAAACAAATATTAATAACATCTGAGCAATGAAAAACATAATGCAATGGAACTATATCTTCATAAGATCTCCATTATTAAAAAATAAGACAATAAAGCTTTGAGAAATCACTCCCTAACACTATATTTCATGACAAGACAATAGAACGATATCCAGCACCAACAAAAATAATTCTTCTGCTTTCATTCGAAATCTTCATTATTTATACCCTGAAAGAAATAAAGGATCATAAATTTGCATTAGCATAACAACAAAGAAAAATATATAAAATATATTTATATAATTTTAAAATCATTTTCCTCGAGTCAACATTGTCTACTCCAACCTAGTAAAAATCTAGTGATAGTGTCATATATAGACAATAAATCATCAAAAAAAGCCCTATCGACCAAATAACAAGTACAAGCAACTCCACATTAGATTTCAAGATTTATTTGGTCAAATCATCATATAGCAAAGATATGATTAAAGTAATAGACAATAGTCAATTTAGGTGAAATTCAACAAAAAAATATTTCTACATAAAAATCATGACAGGTTAAAAGTAAACATCCAACTATGTATTTCATATTTATAACCAATCCATGCCAGTAACCTCATTTTAACTTATTTTAGTGAAAATATATTTTCTTTCCATTTCACATATTAAACTGAATAAGTTTATGTTTAACGAAACACCTCTTGAACTCTTTTCATATTCCACCCATTTCTTCTACAACAACAATTTTTCCAGAGAAATTAATCATCCACATTGAATTTTCACCAAGGCTGGACCATAAGTTTGAAACAGTTAGTCAACTCATCGTTTGAAAGTGTACTTGATCTTTTTACTACAAGTCTATTCAAAATTGTCTATTAATAGCAATCACAATCCTCACAACAAACCGCATGTTTTTTCGTGCACAATGCAAAATTTGATTTTTAAAAATCGAATATGAAGTATAATTGTAATAATACAAAATGAAAAAAATCCATTTTAATAAATTCACATAAAGTGAAAGATGAAAGCAACAAGATATTTTAACTAAACAACATTTGAGAAAAACTAGCATAAAACTTTTTTTTTCCATGAACAACTTGAAAATTTGGAATCTAGTGTGTTTATCCAAATGACTCATCCTCTAGTTATCCAAACTAACACTCCAAAATATCAACCGCCACCGTTCACAAAGTAACTCTTGTAAACCCTTCTCAAAATAAGCTTGTATTCCAAATCTAAAATTTATCATCACAACTTTCTTACTATTTGGGAAAAGCTAGGCTAAAAACCTCTGATCTGATTATAGCCAACAAGATTGACAATAATACAATTCATAGAAATATATCAACACAATGTACCTTTCAATTTACTTTATGATTAAAAAAGTTTGATAACAATTATGCTTCCTAGGATCTGACTTAAACATCAATATCTATATGCATGCAAGATGAGAAAACTTCGAACATGTTTTAGTTTTATATCATTAAAAAAAAATCAACATGTGATCTCAGTATCTAACCGTCATCCATTGTCAATCCATCAAGATCATCATTATTTATATTTTGAGGCAGATTCTTCTGATGTTGAGCTTCACTTATTGATCTCAGTATCTAAAACATAAATAAGTTAAAAGAAATCATACCATTTAATATAAAAAATACACAAAGGCACGTGTTTTGATTTTTTAACCTGATGACCACTTTGTAATTGTGCATTAAGGCTATCAATTTGAGCCTGTATATTTGATATTTTGCCTCCATACTTTTGCTCGTAAATTCATCAACTTTATTCAGAATCATTGTCATGTAATGATCAAAAAGTTGATGATTTGAACTAGTTCCACCAAAGTATTGAGATGGTGAAGGACCTAATCCTACGAGTGAGTATTGCGTGCACCACGCGCGCCACGTGGCGTGCCACGTGGTGCACTAGAACCAATCACACATCGCCAAATAATACAAGGTATGACCCACCATTGCTACATGGCGATAAATTATTGGTTCTAGTACACCACGTGGCAATGCACGTGGTGTATTGTATACTTTTCCCTAATCCTACTGTTCTCACATACCCTCGGCACTCAGATCCCATAACCTCCCTGAATATGCATTGTTTTACCTCTGCCATATGTTCTAAGGTAGGAATGTGAGAAGCTTTTCTTTCATTTGATCCTTTAGACATTACAAGCAATTTTAAAAGTCATCTAGAAATATAGCTAGTCAAAATACAATAACAACATCTCTCACTTACAATAATTATAGCAACTTCATCATCCTTTAGAACACCATTTGGATCTGTTCGTGTTCTGATATATACTGAGAGTTGATCAGTATCCAGACCATTTTCTTTCATTTGAAACACAAAGGATATAAATATAAGTTACAAGCTCTCCCAAGCAATTAATATCAAACAATTAATAGATTCATCAAATAATATACCTCATGTCGTATAATAGCATGTGGTGTTCTACCAGTCCTATGTGCAGGACCATGTATTGCTCTATTCTTCTTATTTTGATCAGCAACACTCTATTTATAAGAATCAACAATGTTAAATATCAAGATTGATGCAAAGCCAATAAGCTATTAAAATTGGTAAATAAGAAAAGAAATAATATAGTTTAATATAAATTCTAAAATAACTGACAGATGAATATTATTTCATACTTGAACTTCCTCTAAACTCCAATACTCTACAAGAACATTCCACTGCTCAGGTTGAACTCGAGTTGGAATATTAGCCAATGCTTCTTCCTTACTCTTTCATTTGAAGTATGTTCTTTTTAGAATACTCTTCCAACTTCTCCATTTTTCATCAAGTGATTTCATACAGTTGCTCTTATATATAGGAGGACATGTTGCTATTGCCTAAATAACAAATAAAAAACATTGTGGAATATTTTGGATGTATTCAATGTGACAGAACTAAAATGATATTTATTTTACATTTTTGTACCTGAATGTCATTCCAAAGTATGTCCAACATATCTTCTGGAATATCATTCCAAGCTTCATATGTAAGTGGAAGTCGTATGCCATTGCGTGCCAACTTACCAAGGTACTTCATGAACTCTATTCTATTTGGTGCAATTGGTTGCATCTCTTCATTGAAATCGAAAGTCAACTGCTCCTTTATTTCAAATTTGGACCTCTACTTAGACCTATTCCACGTTTTTGTGGATTTGCTACAATATGTATATAAAATCACTTGAACATTTAAAAATAAATAATTTGAAAAACAAAAGTAAATAAAGAGTAACTTAATGACACTTGTTTTTTTGAATCCCTTTTGGATTGAAAAATTTTATATGTTCATAATGAAGTAGTAGCTGTGTAGGTGTAGGGTGGTGTAAGTGAGAGAGTATTATAGTAATTGCGTAGGTGCAGGTATTGATGTGTGATTGTGTTAAGATTTAAGCTGTAATTAGTGTTGTGACTATTTATGGTGTGAGGCAAATTACTTTGTATATGTGTAGCAGATACAACTACTAGAGTGGAAAGAAGTCAACAAAGAAAATGAAGATAGACTAAGACAATTTTTAGTATCAATTCGGCAAGATGCCTCGGACATAGCACACAGGACAAAACTCAATCGTCAAATAATAAACCACTTATTTCAACACGTAATTTATTAGTACTAAAACTTAATCTACAATAAACTACAAGAAAATCCTAATTCACAAAATTTCAATCATTATTCTTACATTACCATTACAACGAATAAAACACAATACAAGATACTCCACGAAAGTCATTATTGCTAACAATTCAGCACTGCCCACTCAGTTTTCATCATTAACATAGCAAAACTTCTTTAAGAAGAGGTTAGACCAAGTGAAATAAAGTCCAAATATTAACAAATATCATATATTCTCAATTCAAATTTGCAGACAAGTCTAGAAGACTGAAAGATTGGTAGCAGTCTAATTCTTCTACTCCATCCAAACTAACCCATTCTACTCTCAACTAGAATTTCCATATGATATTGCAATCATCATCATGATTACCACAGACTACTTCTATCTAAACACGACACATGTATATTCATATGTATATTCAGGAGACAATTCATGTAGAAAATTCATAACAGTGCTAATAATCTCATTTATGAGAAATATATCATCAACCATTCCATTTTTCATTATGCTTGTTTAGTTCTTTAAAAGATAGGACGGCAAAGAAACACATTTTGTATATTCAATATAACAACTGAAAATAAATATTGCACAACAAAGCCACTTTATAAGTTTCAATATCAATAACTTGAATATGTCTTCGACTGAATAAAATCCTATAATAGATAATATTATAACCAAGCATAAAAGGACATGATCAAGATCATATAAACAAGAAAGACATAATCAATAATGAAAATAGACATTGAAATAGTCAATTCAATGAAATTAACATCTTAGGTCTAATAGTATGAATGCATCGCTATTGTGAAAGAAAGGTACAATGTATATTATACTAAAAAGTATAGCATACCTTAGTTAAAAGTAGATTCCAGCGCAATAGAGCTCCAAATACGTCACTCCTAGTAGTTGGTTCCTAGCAAAAATACAAGAAAAAATAAGGTATCATTTTTTTTTGGTAAATATATGTTATTAACAAATGGGACTTCACAGATAAATAGTACAAAATATTATATTTTGCTCATGAAAAACAAAATAATATCCCAACCTTTTGTTTTCGTTCAACTTTTCTAACCATTATTACTTCAAAAAAGGCATTATAACACTGCGACCTTATGTTTTTTCAAAGTTCTTATGTACGCTGGAAATATAAATATACAAAAAAAAAAGGCACTTACGTTAAAGATCACGAATGACTTCTTCAACAAACTTATAAGAAAAATGAGTGAGTTATGACTTTTGTGACAGCAATAAATACAGTAGCAAGAAATACAAATTTAAAAAATGCAATGAGGATAATAGACATAAATAATCAATAAATAACCATGATAGTGTTAATGAAAATAAGTAATCATCAATTAAAGAAATAAGTGATGAAACTCTTTCCAAAATACACTTCGTTAAAGCAATTAGCATCTTCATAAAGTACACCACCTTAACATATAATGATGTACTTGTAAATTTAGATTTCCTGTAAATTATAGTATTTTGCTGGTAATGTAGTTTCAAAATACTAAAAGACAGCATATTTAGTGAGAGGCTTGTGGTGTAATTGTAAATATGGATGGGACCAGGTCATTATCCAATCTCAAAGCCTTTTCATTTTTTTCCTTACCTTCTGATCCTTTGTTATCATATATTGGGTAAAAATACAAAAAAGAAAAGAAAAGAAAAAAACAGGTTCATAAAACTTATCATTCAACTTTCCACAATCCTAACCCAAGTAGCTTGAGTTACCAATCCATCAAATTTACCTACAAAGTGTAATTAACTCACTTAGAAACACTCAAACCATACGCCTACAATTAGCTTAATAACACATACCTAATGATATATCATGAAACAAGTCCAAACCCCTACAATATAGGATCCCAATGAACTAAGAAAACTATCCTAGTAGGAGAAATCTGAAGAGGAACTATTGGTGGAGCCGTGGACTTCATTCTCACGGATCCTCCTTTGGCTACCTGCGCAGGGTCCATTCATTTGACCATAACTTGAGTTATACTCATTCAAATGCTACAATGTTGGTACCGTTGGAAACTAGATTCAATTTATTATAACTTTTCAGAAGGAATAATTTAGAAATGAAAATCATAACTGAGTAAAAATGCAGCCACAATTCAGCCTAATTGCAAACCTGTTTTGTGCAAAACTGGATTTTTAGTTCAGCCAGGTGCTACTTTTCAATTTGGCATATCGATCAAAATATAGCTAGTATGAACATGATATTTAGATGGATGTAAACTAAAATCCAAGCACTAAAACTCTTATGAAGGCCTCCAATTCATATCCAAATCATATCAAGCTTAAAATTGGTTTACAATTTAAGACTTCACCAATCCTGTTCTTTGCAAGTCCAGATTTTCAGTCAGTTTCCAAAAAATTCTGGTATCTATGCATAATGAATCATAACAAGATTTTTATACCATGAAAGTGCCTTTGAATCTAGTTTCTATCACAACAAATGGCATCCAGTTTTGAATTTTCTACACAAAGTTATGGCCAGTTTTCCATAACTGCGTAGAGGTGACTGTTTTACAGGTTTATGCATATTACTCTTTCTTGGCTCAACACTTCCTAATTTCTACTATATTTTCACCTTCCAACCAGCACATAAAACATCATTCCTCACTGATGATATTCATACTTAGCTAAACAACACATATAATTTGTCAAGAAGTTAAGGGAGAAAGGTTAACTTCAAGCTTCTTCCAATTTCCAGCTTTTCTTAGGTCTAGAATTTCCTCTCTATTTTTCTCGCGCTTTTCAGCCCTTTTCTCTTTCTTTTCCTTTGGTTTTTCTTCGACCATCAGACCTTAAACTATCGTTATGGTTAGCTGTCCACTTCACCAACCTGTTTAAGGCTTCAATTCACCACATAAAGTCAGATCATGTTCTCATTTGCCACATCCTACTTTCAAATTTTTAGCCTAAGCTTTATTTCTTTCATTCTCCTTCTTTCTTGCACGATTTTGGGTTCATTTTTTCTCCCCATTTTCTGTTGTTCTTATCTTATTTAATGAAGATATTAAGTTGGCTGCACTGAGGTGTTTGCTTCACCTACTAAGTTCACCATTAAACCCCCAAAAGCTTGACACCTTGTGCTTCTTATTTTCAACTTATTTTTTAGTCAAACATTGCATGCTTTTAAGCCTTTAGGATGGCCCTTTTTTACTGGTTTTTCACACTTTTCCTTCTCTTTTGTTAACCATACGAGTACTTCCACTAATGTACTAAGTAAGTGTCTAATGCGAGTTTATATTGTAACACATATAAATGGCACATTGCTTGGAATCTAGTTTAACTTCAATATTTGTCATATAACTCAAGAAATAATTCGCTATGAATAAAGTTCAATTGTCCAAAATATAATATTGAATTTGGGTATTTCAAAATGATCTTTGACAATGCCTCCTCTTATTTAATACTTGTTCACCTATATTCACAAAATTTCTGTTCACCAGACTTGTGAAGTATCACCAATATTTTCCCAGGTTATCGCACCATACTCCATTTCCAAGCATCAGATCCACTTCAAAATTCCAAGCTGAAAATCTAGTCAAAGTTAACCTAATCTATTTTAAGTAGTAAACTATGTCTCCTGTGTTGACTTCTAGTAATTGAACCCTGCAATTATTAGTCCCATTAAGTTGCTCGCATTTTCTATCATACACATCTATTTATATAATCTAATATACAAAGCTATTGTTTACACAATTTGCAATTATATTCCTGTATTGAAGACTTCAATAAGATTAAATGAAACATAACTTGGTGATTTTTTTTTATGTAGATTAACCCAAAATTTCTCAATCCAAATTCATTCAATTTAAATCAAATCTACCATCATAATCCCAAACCCAAATTCATACACGAATACAAGGAAAATAAAGATGGCAAGCAAAACCATAAGAAAACAAGCATGGAAAATTTTTTAGACATATTATTTTTTAATACGAATAAAGAACAAACATTACTTGGTAGTAGATTTAGAATTGATTTTGGAGATCTTCACCATGAAATCTTGGACATAGAAGCTGATTAAGATGATAAAGCATACAATGAGATGGTGAAGTGGGGTGAAATTGAATTTTGGATAAAAACACTTGGAAGCCGAGTGTTTTAACGGAAGTGGGGAACTTTGACTCATTTTTGTCAAACTCAAACTCGTTTTTTGCCAAAAATCAAGACTTGTTTTTTGTTTTTTGAACCTCAATACTATATTAATACTATGTCGTTTTAACACTATATTTTCATTTGGCGCCTGGTTTTTGTGTGGTTTTGGGCTCCTGGCGCCTTTCTTATTAGTTTCCAAAAGCATATCTTTTCAGTTATTTAATTTCTAATTCTTTGAAGTAAAAATTGTTTTTTTTTCTAAGGATCATAACATAGACACTAGTTAATTAGGGTTTCAAGCATTTTTTTTTAAATGAAGGTTAGATTTCTGAAATGGTTAAATATAATTAAATAACAAATATATATGACTGTAATGTTAAACAATAAGTACTTAATAGTTTTGTATGCTAAAAGTTGCCACAGAGACTCGTCAGAAAAATTTCATATAAATTTTCCAGTGCAAGCTTGCTAAAGATCAATATACAATTAGATCAATTGGTTTTACAGTGATGGCTATGTTGATTAAAAGTTTCAAAGAAATCATTTATGTAAATTTGATTTACACACACACACAAATTTAAATATGCTTATATATTAGCACTCGTATGCTTTGTACATATATACATACAAGGAAGATGTAGAAATTGCAATTTGATTGGGTCAAGATTTATGAGTACATTTACGTGTGGTGATTAATTTAAAGTTTCCTTTAAATTTTAAGTGAAAAAAAATGTTTTTAAGGGTGCATGTAAAAATTTTGAACTTTCAAAAATAAAAATTAATATTTTTAAAGTCATGGGGGATAGCTACCCCCGGTGCTGTATCTTCAGCCATTGCATGCATAGACATAGGAACATTAGGTAAGGGTACAAAGTGACACATTTTGTATGTATTGTCTTTGTATATGTGTGTATATGTCAATAATAAATCTTGTCTTAAATCTAATTTAATGATATTCATCCCATTACATTATTCTTGCTTTTTTAATGAATTAAAAAATTCATTATCTTAAATTCTATTTCCGTATAAATATTCAGTTAGATTTAAGATATAACACGCACACTCACTCTCTCATATGCACACACATGCATGACAAAACAATAATTTGAATCAAATTCACATATATGGCCAATATGGAGACCATGTCATAAATTTTGAAGAAAACACAATTCAAATTATGAACTAAATATTAGGAAAAATGTAGTAACATTAATAATAACTTTTGTCACGGTAATGTGGTACCTGTGATAAATGATAGTTTTTTAA
The DNA here is from genome assembly GCA_024721245.1 of Mitragyna speciosa. Taxonomy (NCBI): domain Eukaryota; kingdom Viridiplantae; phylum Streptophyta; class Magnoliopsida; order Gentianales; family Rubiaceae; genus Mitragyna; species Mitragyna speciosa. The sequence continues at coordinate 13,516,957 of CM045565.1, read as the reverse complement.
CACAGGTTAAAATATGTTCGTGACAAATATTAACTATTTGTAACGATTTTGTAACTTGTGGCAATTAATAATGTAGTAAATACTTATTTGTTGTCATAGACACTAAAACTGTGGTAAAAAGTCATCTTTTTACTACGATTTTGGAACCGTGACAAAAAAAACGTGACAAAAGGTGAGTTTTTTAGTAGTGGGTTAACTTTTATTTGTTAATAACTATTTTAGATTTTTTTTTGTAAGTTAGGATAATATGGGGTTCTTTCAAAATTAATTAAGTTAGTATTAATTTAAAGTAGTACTTTTTTAGTAAGTTGGAATAATATATGATTCTTTTAAAATCAAATTAAGTTAATATTAATCTAGAGATAACAACGTCTGTAACATTGAGTATCTCAGTGTTTTCGACGCTACTATTGTTCTTCTATAATTGTCATTTAAAAATGACCACTATGAATCCTTTTAATATACACTCATTAAGAAAACCATTTGATCCTTTAAGATAGTTACAAAGTTTTCTCTTTCGCTTTTTCTATTTGGGGTGAATAAATATTATGCATTGTATCGTACTCTTCCCAAAATATTAGTGTGCATAAGACTGATGAAAATTTTATTAATCTTATCAGAGTATAGATGAAAGTTTATTCTATAAAAGCAATCATCAATTATAGATTAGTGCCTTAACTATACTTACCTATTTATCATATATAAATACATTTTACAAAATACCTTCTGTAATAATTATGTAATTGAAGCCTTCATTGCTTGTATCCAGTTTAAACTGTCACTTAAGTTGTATATTTTTATTCAATTTAATTTTAGAAGTTTTACATGCCAAATTTCATATTCAGCCCTTTTTTGACTTGTAGTGAAGGAAATTTAGGTAATAACAAATACAAGCATATTAATTAACATATTAAAATACGATAAAGGTGTATAGACAATAATGAAACTATTAAAAAGGAAAATGAATGTTGAGTCGTACAGAACTATGCAAAAATCAAAAGATTGACAAAAGTTTATCTTTGTGATGAGGAGATAAGTATGAAATATACATATTTTAATTACATCTACCTCCTCTATGACTCGATCAAATTATCAAACGAACCCTATAATTTGACCAAATTATAGTCTAATATTTGACTGGCCAAACATTTACCTACTATTAACAATGTAAAGAAATGTTGAAATGACAAGAATAGCCTTAGTTTAAAATGCATTTACATCCCTTAATGTTTGTTCAAATAACAAAATGACCCTTGTACTTTGGCCAAATTACTCCAATCGTATAAAAAAATTAAATGCTTATCAAAAACCCTCTATAATTATTCAAATAAATAAATAACAAAAATTAACTAGGCACAACCACTAAAAATGCTAAAGGAGAAAAGCAAAAAATATCAACAAAATTTAGATAGTATTGGATATGAAGTAACAAGATTAATTTTAATTTATATATAAAAAGAAATTGTATTTCAAATTAAGAAAAAAACTTTATTAATGAATTTAAAGTTGAGTTTTTGTTTTAATCTCTAAAAGAAGATGTGGTTTGATTTATATATAAAAATAAATTGTATTTCAAATTAAGAAAAGACTTTATCATGAATTTAAAGTTGAGATTTTGTTTTAATTTCTAAAATTTTTTCATAAAATTTTACTTGTGGCCTTTAATAATTGGTGACTGTATTAATAAGTGATGGCGATATAATAGTGGAATTCGAGTATATTTTCAAGTTTTATTAGAAATTTATTATATTTAAAAAATAGAATTTGGTGACATGCAAATATGCATAAAATTATTGTTCATGTCTAGTAGTCATTAATAATAATCGAAATTATATTGTCAATAATATTATATATCGAATTTTTTTTTTACTTTGATTGTAACCTATAAGAAGAGTAACAAAAAAGGACAAGTGGTTAATGAATATTGAGAATTTAATAAAGAATATTATTGGCATTAAAATAATATCATAGGAGTCATTTTGTAATTTGGACAACCTCGAGGGAGGCGATTGTAATTAATCAAAATTGAAAAAAGGTATTTTGGAATTTTTAGTCAAATATTTTGATGATGTAAGCATATTTTCTATCAAAATTAATTAGAAGAGTGCATTTGATAAACGTTTATGATTTTAGGAGGGTATTTGATAAATATCTGATGATTCGAAAGGTTAGACTATAATTTAATCAAATTAAATTATAAGATTCGTTTTGTAATTTGGCCAAACTATTGGGGAGGCAGATATAATTAACCATAAATATTATCTCGAATCTCAAAAGTAAAATTACATTCAACAACTATATTAAATTAATATAATATGGATTTTCATGAAAAGTTAAATTTTACATATAATTTTATTTTTTCTTATTTGCAAGTTTACATTTGGTTTGCCTTAATCTCTAATTGTTATCAATATTTAGCATTGATATATATGTGATTTTTAAGACTTTAATTATTAACCTTTTCTCAATTTTACGAGTGTGTGCCATTAGATTCTCACATATATATTGATTTGGGTATTCCTAACATCTATCAAAGTTAAAGTTTAGATTTGATCATAATTAAATTAAAGATAACAATCTTGACTTTAGTTATTATGTCTAACGTCTTACCAGTTAGGATATCAAATTATATCAAATTGGAATCAATATTTTTATCAATAATTAGTCCATTCCATATTTATCACTACACATATTTATGTAAAAAAGATTACACACACGTGCACATGTATGAATAAAAAAAAGTTACATAAAAAATGATGGAATTTAATGGGAACTATTCTCAATAAGAAGTTTAAATCTAGAAAATTTTGAAATGTTAGAATTTTAACATACGAGCACAAGTCTAAATGACGAGAACATTATATACAATTAATACTTGTAAACATGCATAAAACATTTGCATAACCTTACGCATGTAAAAAATTAATAATTAAAATTTCTATACATGCATAATACATATTATAACACTATTAGTTTAAAAAATAATATAAATAAATAAAAAAAGTCCAATACTAGAAGATTGGTGGCAACTTTTAATATAGCCGTTTGCCCTAAATAATTTCCATGACAATACTTATTATATGAATTTAGCACTTTATATCTATTCTGCAACTTATTTACAATTATTTTAGCAAAGGCTTTTGCCCCAATTATTTCAACAAAGGTTTTTCTTCAAATTTGAAAAATTATAATATTTAGAGATAATATATTTTTCCATTTTACAATAAAATAATGAAAATTCTATCTATTGTATTGCATAAATACAAACAAAGTTTATAGATTAATTCTACCAATCACCTACAAGTGTAAACAAATAAAATAAAAAAGTATACTACTACAATTTTATTAACAAGTATCATATGAGATATTTAAGTTTTTTTTTCCTTCAATATGCCCAATCTTCAATACTTGCTTCATCTTGTAAAAGTGCAATTTTTTATCTCATCAATTGCAATTCAAAATTTTTTTTTTATAATTATCATGTTTAATTGATGAAGTGATAGGATTCTCATTTACATGTCCACATTATTTTGCTAAATATTTATATTTTTGCATAATATGTCTCTATATGTGTATGTCTACACAGCACACGTGTGTCTACATATATGACACACACACACACGCATACACACATACACACATATATGTACACACACACACATATATGTATATATGTATGTATGTCTGTCTATAAATACACACACATATATACAGGTGCATATGTATATATATACACATATATACACTAGGTGGGGCTGACTGTGCCCACTACCCACTGGTTGTAAATTGTTGGGCAAAATTAATATAGTCCAAAGTAAATGTACAAGGTAAGGCTGTAAATTGTTGATTGAAAATTTGAGCAAGTTTATTTCAAAAGTAATTACTCAAAGTGGAATAGAATTAATGAAATTTGATCTTAAGTTACAAACAATAAATGTTGCCAATGTTGGAGCTTCAATTGCATTAGAAATATGTCATGCAAATTGCCTTTGTATTGATGCAATATATAAGAGAAAATAATTAGCCTACAACTGGAGAGCAAGAAAACCGTGGATGCTAAACCTATGATATGGAAATGTGTCTAAATATAAATAAAGAGCAATATAACAACACTTTTTTTTATTAGATTTGTTATTATGCTTGTAAGAACAATCAGCCATATTGTTTTGCCAATCAAAGAAAGACATGAGAAATGCACTCTTATGATAATGCAATTGTTAACCTGAAACAAAAGTTCAAATCAATAGAGTCAATCCTACAGATTGTATTGACATCAATATCTAGAAAGGCATGATAAAAGTTCTATATAGATGGGTTTTCAACCTGTGCAACCATTTTCAAGTTCATGACAGAAAGTGCACGTATACTGTGATGCAAATTGTTTTTGTTTTAATACAACGTATAAGAGAAAATAATTAGGCTACAATTGCAGAGCAAGAAAACCGTGGATGGTAAATCTATGATATAAAAATGTGTCTAAACATAAAGAAAGAGCAGCATGACAACACATTTTTGATTAGATATGCTATTCTGCCTGTAAGCACAATCAGCCATATTCTCATGCAAATCGAAGAAAGGCAAGAGAAATGCATTCTTATGGCAATGCAATTAGCGAATGATCTAATGAACAAAATGTATTGAATTGGCAAATTTTAGTAAGGTTGAAAATTTAATCACCTATTTGATCCAAAAATAAAAATCAGTGACCTAAATCTGTATATGTTGAAAGATCAATAACATTTTAAGCTATTTACTTTTTTTTTTCTTATGAAAAATTAAGTAAAAGATCCACAAAAACTCAAAAAATTGAATTAAAGAAAATTCATCCATGTAAATTTTGTCCCCCTGCCCCCAAATTCACAATCCTTAGGGTGTGTTTGTTTCAACTAAAAATTTTTTTCAAAAGATATTTTTAGAATTTTTGGTGTTTGATTATCATAAATATTAGGAAAATATATTATTACTAAAAAAGATTTTACATATCAATAACGTAAATTGACTTCATGAATATATATGTTGAAGTTATTTTATGTTTTCTCAGTCAATTAAACATCACTGCTTTCATGCTTTCCACTCTCAAAATAACTGGGTTTTGAGGATTGAATGAAATTTGGATAGTAAGACTAGTATTGATCATTGCATCACAAAGCAGACTCATCACATTCATCCATGTTTTCATCTCCCACTACTCAAACACTAGGCTACCCTTCCCACCAGTCAAAATAGAAGCAGATCTTGATAGCAAGGCAAGCATCGTCTATGGCATCATTGGTAGATTGATCACTCTCTTTCATGTTCTCTCTTCTCTTGCCACTCAAACGCCAGGTTACCTTCTTTACTAGTCAAATAGAAGTAGATCTTGATGGGTGTGCCAGAATTGTCCATGGCATTACTAGCAGACTTATCACTTTCTCTCATGTTCTCCCCTTTGTTTCACCCCACCACTGAAACACTATACTACCCTCCTCACTAGTCAAAATAGAAGCAGATATTGAGAAATTGGCCTAAAAAAAAAGCAGTGCTCATATTATACCCTTATCAAGATCTTTGCACAGTCTTTCCATGAGATTGCTTTTGTAGATATTCTGGTTGCTTGAGCTTAGTTTCTTCTTTTCATATGTAGCGCAATGCTAAAGCTATCGGTGGTTTAGAGAAGGGTTGTGGGGTAGCGGTTGAGGGTATTTGTGGTGAAAATTTTGGTAGAGGGTTGATATTTCGGGAAGGAGAGCCTTTCAGTGAGCGGCAATATTGTATAGGGTTATGTTCAAATTCTAAAAATACTTTCTTGCAATTAAAGAACAAAAACCTGAAAGGCTTGTTTGGATATGATTATTTGGAGAATTATTTGTAATAATTATTTGCTAAAATTTTGAAAAGGTGAAAAGATGTTTAGATTGGGAAAAATCTTTTGACCAAGTTTGACAAGTTTATAACAACTTGAACACTAATTTACAAGATTTTGGCTAAAAAATAACGAATATTTGTACAAAATTTGTTCAAAAATTAAAAAAAATTGTGATAATTAGGATGATACCAATTCCAATGTGTTTAAAAGACAGAACACTAGGCATCGGATGCTGAAGAGTAAACCAGTGTTCGATGGTAATAAAAAATATTTTTTGACTTTTTCATTCCGATATATGTCTGCTATACCATTCTTCACTGGTATTTTCATATTAGAAATGTTGAAATGTTGACTTCTTATGTTTTTTAATCATGTCACTTGCTTTTTGTTCAAAAAATATGAATAGCCATTATTTTGACTTACCAAAAAATTTGACCAAAAAATTTCCCAAATAATCATATCCAAACAGTTTCTCATTAAAATTATTTTCTCATGAAAATTATTTTATAGTGTTACAAAGACCCTTACTCCATCATTTTATATCTATATAAACACATTTTGAATCTAAGAAATTTAAATCTAGAAACTAAATATATTCAACAATTTCGAATCTAAGAAATTTACAAACAATAATAATAGTTATATATATTTTTAATAAATTTGCAGTATCCCAAGAATTACCATAAGAAGGGGGGAAACAAGTAAAAGAAAGAAAGATAATTACCATAAGAAGCTGGGGAAAAAAAAAATAAAAGAAAGAAAGATAAGAGGTGGCTGCTTGTCCGTAGCAAAATTAGTATGAAAATCTCTGAACGCAACTCTCCAAAAAAGACCAAAAACAACCCGCACACCCCCCTCATTTATATCTGCACAACGACACGCTCTCTCTTTTCTATTTCTCTCTCTCTCAAAACAAAAAAACAAAGAAAAAAAAAAAAGGTTTCCTTTATTCTGTAAAAACCGATTTTCTTTTCTTTTATTTTCTGGCCATCATCGAACCGAGGTAAATCTTCCTTCTATCTCTCTTTCTCTTCTTGGATTACCCCTGACTTCCCCCGGCGTAGATTAGCACTCACCCTTCTACAAATTCCTCACCATCAACACTTTATACGGGTGTGTATATATATCAGAATAGACAATAGTAATTGGGAAATTCAGTGAGAATATTTCATCTTTAAAAAATAAAACTTAAAACGACATCGTTTTTTTTTTCCTGGTTCCTGTGTTTTTTCCCAATCTCTTCTCCGCCGCCGGCTATTCTTCCCTTCCACGCTCACGTCACTTTCCGGCGCGGGTACGGCTGTAAACCTTCGCACCGTTCTTTCTTCCTTAGTTATTGCCTGCAATTCGTTTAAAGTTCATCGGAGGTGAGCGGTTTCCGATGAAATGAATTCATTTTCTCCTCTTCCGGGGGAATCCATTGTTTTTCAATATTTATTTGGAGCAAAATTAGGGTTTTTTTGGTTGTGGATTTAGGGTTTTTATGCAAATTGTAGATGTTTATTTTTTTCCCGAGGAATTTGAATTGATGTTGCTGAAAGAGTATTTGTTGATTGAGCGATCCATTTTTTCAAAAGTTTAAGCCGTATATCTCAGCTAATTTTAAGTATTTGTTACTATCACCTGAGTTTTTGGTGCTAATTCTCTTTCTTTTCGTCACCGAGAGTTGTAAGTTCTGCTGCTGCTTGTGCGTTATATGAGGTGGGAGAGGAGGAAACTTTTTCTGAGTATAATATTTTTATGCCGCTTTTGAACTGGAATTGTTGTTTGTTATGCATAGTTGAGTGATCAATCTGGATATATTTGTGATTCTTTTTGTGGGTTTTCCTTGCTAGGTGCTAAATAGAGAGGTATCGACTTATCTCGTGTTTTGTTTCGGTGGCTTTTGGAGGGAATTTTGAAGGAGTGAAAGTAGGGTATTTTGCATTCATTGATTGGTTATAAATACTTACTTTATTTGGAAATTTGTGTGGGAAGTCGAGTATATAGGACTTAAATGTGAAAGAGCAGGAATGGCTTTTTATAGGAATTATATGAATCAAACAATTGAGCAGAGAGGCGTCTTGGATGGGAAGGACCAGGGACAGGGTATGGATAGAGTTTTAGGTAATAACGAGGAAGTAGAGGCCACTTCAAGTGATAACGAGGTGGCTGTGCAAGAAAATAGTAGAGTAGAAAGTATGCCGCCGCCTGTGAGGAGGACAGCGGTGGGTGGTAAATGGGGTTCGAATTTTTGGAAGGACTGTCGGCCCATGGAGTCCCATGGTGTGTCAGAGTCCGGCGAAGAGTCTAAGAGTGGGTCAGAGTATAATAATGAAGACAGATCAGAAGGTGAATTTTCTGATGGAGAAAATGAGAGGGCCAATGAGTTGGAGGATGATGATATGGGGAAAGAAGGGGGGAAGATTCAGAGTGTCCCTCCAGATGAGATGTTGTCTGATGAGTATTATGAGCAGGACGGTGATGATCAGAGTGACTCACTGCATCACAGAGCTGTAAATCGCTCTAGTGGTTTTAGTTTGAAGCCACCACCCAGGCCTATTGCTTCTAATAAGTTTGCCTCTAGAAAGTCAAAAGCTTCAAAAGCTAATTACGATGATCAGGATGCTGAGTATGAGGAGGATGATGATGATGAAGTGGATGGTATGCGCCTTTTAACTTATTGCAATTTTCCTTGCAAACATTACTACCTTTTTGGGTGCAATTTAACTCTGAAATGTGAATGATTAAGTTTGTTAGTGTATGACAAAAATTTTTTCTCATTGGTCCGGTTGCTTGCAGAAGATGATCCTGATGATGCAGATTTTGATCCAGATTATGGTGCGACAAGAGGACGAAGGGTAGGCAAGGTGGGTTTTTTTTTTATTTAATATATCTATATCAATGTAGTAAATAGCGTAGCTTTCATGACGCTAGTGGTCTTTGTTTCGTAGTATTAACTTTTCTTTGGAGCTTTGTACTGTTGATTGCTAATGTCTATCTCTTGCCTTAATTAGAGGTTTTTGTTTAATATTGATGTATCTACCTTTGTGGTATGTCAAGGAATGGAAATATTTGCTACAGAGTCAGACACGTATTATTAATGTTGGGGTGCTTTAAAGGATTGGGTACTTTTGGGATTTAGATGACAATTCATATATTGTGTGAAATCAGTATGTAAATTATATTGATGGATTTAGTGGCAATTTTCTTTGTTTAGGAAATGTCTCTTGATTGGTTTAAGAGATGCCATCCCTAGCTTCTGATTTCTAAATTGGTGATATGCTGTTTTCAGAAGTGGATGGATGTCCTCAATGGGGTATTACGACTCCAAATGAAAAAAAAAAAAGAGTATTATTTTTCGTTTTTTCCTTTTCCTAGGAACTATATAGACAAATAGAATAAATTGTATGCTGAATCTTAGGATTAAACTGCTCAATTCTTGTCTTGGCATGAAAAACATTAAGACATATAATTCTGAATTCGAACATTTTGGTTATTTCTGATCAGTTCGTCATTGGAACTTATAATCAAAATCTGTACGCAATTAAAAATATGTCTTCTTTTATTTGTTAATTGGGAAATGTATGCTATCTTTGCACTATTTTCATTCTCCATTTTTGTTTTTGTTTTTGTTTTTTTCCCTTGTTGGGGTGGTGGGGTGCTGCTGGACTGCTTTAGCATTTCAGGCCCTTTCATAGCGGTGATAAAACTAAAGTACTTGCCTGAAATTAAAATACTTGCCACCTTTCACATTGAATTACATGTTCATTTGTTGGCTTCACATTTAATTATACCATCTTTCACATTTATCTTTGTAACAGCATCACTGCTTTAAATCAAAATGTGCTTCTGCCTATTGTTTGTGACTGACGTGATTTGTATGTCTATGTTATATGAGGAAGTGAATGTTGGGGGGATGATGCATACTATTGGTATATGTAAATTACGTAAATGTCAAGAGGGCACTGTTGAGGTTTTCTTATATACTATTTCCCAAGGGTTAAACATCTACTGGGGCAACAATTATAGAAAGACTGAAGCATTATGGAGCACATTGATTGGAAAGAATTGAAGAATTAAGGAGTACATTGGTTCAGTTTGAAGAAGAGGGGGCCAAAATTCAAACAAAGCAAAGTTGCTCGTGGATTTTGGAATTAGCCCTTACTTTTGGCACAATGTTCTCTTTTTAATTTTTTGCAGTGAAGTCTCTGGGCTGTCTGGCTTCACAAATTTATGTCTTCAGTTATATCATATGCTTTTTAAAACCTAATTTTCCCTAAATTCTATGGATGTAATTGATTAATTGTAAATCCAAGTTGAAAGAATCTAAGGGTTGGAATGTTTATTTGCTTAAATATGCACTTTATTTAATGGTGAAATTGATCGGGAAATTATTCCTCCTCCTTTTAAGTAAGGATTTGTTTTGTTTATAAATTTTCTTAAGAAACTTAGATAACTATTTCTGTTTTGCTCTAACTTTTTCTTTTGCTGCAATTTAAATTATGTTGTTTGAAGTAAGTTGTACTTCATAATTGAAAACAAAGTATGCAATTATACTTCTAGTTTCCTAGCCGTATTGGAAGTGTCTAAATGACCTTGCAACAATCCTTCCTTTTACCTTGTGCTTCTCTTATTTCAAATGCATTTGTAGCCTTTTGTTGTAGGCTAGTTACTACTGAGCAGAATGTATAATTCTGAGGTTTAGTATAAAAGTATTGTGTTTGTCACACTGCGTGTATGCTTATTATAAAAATATTATATGTATGTTATTTTTTTAAATTTTTTTTAAGAAAGTTAATTAGGAGGAGAATAGAAGGGGATATGGGTAGTTTGAAACCTAAATAAAAGGACATTTTTGGCATAACAAGGTGACAGAAATTGTTCACACCAAAGGGAGGCTTCCCGCTTTCTTAATAGTCAGATACTTCTTGTTTTGCATGTTTGCTATTTGATACTTTGTTTTTAGACTATTATCAATTTTGCTCTGGTAAGGAGTGACTTAAGATGTAAATATTCGTTGACTTATACATTTCTCTGTAGGACAAGGATGAAGACTGGGGTGCTGAAGAGTCTGATGAATCTGATAATGACGAAGAAGATGATCTGAATATTTCAGATGAAGATGATGTATATTACACAAAACCCAAGGGTAAGCAAAAAGGTAAGGGTGGACGAAGTGTAAAGTCTGGCAGGCAGGGGAAACCACTTGCATCATCTAGTCGACGAAAAAGAGGTAGAATCACCCTTGAAGAAGAATCATTATCAGAAAAAGACTCGGAAAACGATAGTGATGAGGATTTGAGAAGCATGAGAAAGAGAAGTGCACAGATCCGGAGAAAAAATGATGGACGATCAGCATCCTGTAACAGTTCTAGCAGGATCAGCGAAGTTCGAAGTTCCAGCCGATCAGTGCGAAAAGTATCATATGCTGAAAGTGAAGAAAGTGATGAACTTGATGAAGGCAAGAAAAAGAAGAGCCAAAGGGTAAGCTTGTGCTATCAAATCGAAGTTTTGACTTTTGTTTCTGGTTTCTTTAGGCAGTTTTTGTAACACATGCTTGGAATTAAGACTATTTTGTACATAGTTCTAGTACTTTTTCCTTCTAAAAATAAAGAATTTTAGATATTCAGTATTTTACTTCTTTACAAGTATCTGAAGAATCATTTTTTTCATAAAGTATTTTCATTTCTTTTATCATTCATTTTGTATTTTATCCTTTTCTTTTAAGTCCTGTAATAATTGAGCTTGGTAACTTTTTATGTTGAGATGTGCAAAAATTGTGTCTGATAAGGTGATGGTGAATGACAAAGAAACATGTCAAGAAATATCTCTCCTCTTGCTCTTCTTTTCCTTTCCTTCTTTCTCCATTTGATAGTGGATATTAAACAACAGTAAGTTTCTGTCTCCTCTAAATTCTTGTTTGGTTATCCATAATGCTTTGTATATCTATCCACAGGCTGTTTAATGGGATATGCTAGGCGGTTAACTGGTTCTTAGTCCTTATGAAGATTTTCATATGCTTTTAGTCTCTCATTCTGTTTTGCCACACAGCATCTGAATTTATGCCCATGTTTTGTAATTCCAGTCTGGTTAATGAGCCTTTGTTTTGCTGATTGCAATGCAGATATTTGTCTGTCAATTTAATGCCTGAGTTGTTTGACATTTCTTAGCAGTTGATTGGTGCCATGTGATAACCTTGATATGTTTCTTTGTTGTTGTTTCGTGTCTTTTAATGTTTTTTTATTTTGCGTAAGGCTGCTACTTGCTGGTAGTTGAGGTTTGAATTGCTGGTTAGAAAATTTTTTCTTTTCTGGTTTATTTGATTCTATCAACAGCCTTTAAAGAAAACGTTTAACTAATTATTGTTATCTTGTTCGTTTATGAAAAGGAGGAATTTGAAGAGGAAGATGGTGACATAATTGAAAAGGTATTGTGGCATCAGCCGAAGGGTATGGCAGAGGACGCTTTAAGGAACAACAAATCAACAGAGCCAATGCTGTTAAGTCACTTGTTTGACTCAGAACCAGATTGGAACGAGATGGAGTTTTTGATAAAATGGAAGGGCCAGTCACATTTGCATTGCCAGTGGAAACCTTTCTCTGATTTACAGAATGTGAGTTTTTAAGATTCATTATCTTTGGCAAAACTATCACATTGAAAGCAAGCTGTTTTCTTCATCTTCCCTACGCTAAACAAGCTGTTTTCTTCATCTTCCCTAAGCTAACAGCTGATAAATCTTCCTTTCTCTATCTACTTGCAGCTCAGTGGTTTTAAGAAGGTTCTGAACTACACAAAAAAAGTAACCGAAGAAGTGAGGTATCGGAAGACTGTGTCTCGTGAAGAGGTAGTGGCCTTTTGCGACAATTGTGATGCTAAATTATTTATGAGAAAGCTTTGTGGGATAAGTTAGCTTCTTTCCTGTTTTTACTGCACGTAGAAAGATATTTGTCGACATAATTTTTTGTTGCATTTGTCATAGCATTTGAAAGAGATGGATGAAATTGATAAATTCACTTATTGTCGTGGCCTTGTTGATTGGCTCCTGAATTTTCATTGTGCACAGAATATTATTAGCTCCATAGAAAAGTTTGAATGTGCTAGTTGGTTAAGGATAGTGTAGAAGTTTTGATTTTTTCCTTTAGAATTGAGAAATAGGATTTCTGGATTTATAAAAGACTTAACTGGAGTTTATCACTATGGCCATTTTTTCCTTTTTGTTTCAGGATAAATTTTCTTTTTTGTGTATTTTGTGTTGTTATTAAAGTTTGATTTAACCCTTTACTGTTGTAAAGTTCACCACTATAAGGTTGAGCATGCTTTTAGTGATCTTTGTTGCATTCTATCTGATCCCAACCCTTTCCTTTTTGCTGTCATTGGATGCATTGAATTTGGCATAAAAATGTGTATTAGCTTGATATGGTATCTGTTTGTGTCTATTTGTGAAGGTTCAGGACTTCCATATTGCTGCTTTGTTGTTTAGGTATTATCTACTGGAATATTGACCTTTTTAACCTAAATAAAATAGTATTGATGTTCTTATTCGTCCCCCAAAGTAGTGAAATCAATTTCTTGGAAATGGACTTTAAAGTTGACTTAATGGAATCGACTTCAAAATCGTTTTCAGGGAATCAACATCGCTTAATAAAAAGAAGTCCTGTATGTTGTAATCTACCCTGACTTCTGTTGTCCGAACAAAGGAGTCGGTGCAGGAGTCGTTTTTCTATTAAATTGAGGTCGATTTCCTAGAGATTGATTTTAAAGTTGATCTCTAGGAAATTGATGACTTCTTATTTTTTGCCCAACCGATTTGAATCAAAATCCTGATGAAACCAATTTCAAGTTGATTTTCAGGACTGCTTTTGGGGAGATAAAAGGCCAGTATTCCAGTAAATAACATTGGTTGTTTAATATTTGCCACAGAATGGTTGAGGAGTTTACTAGTGAAGACGAGCTTGAGTAATTAGGATTTTTGTTAGATTATTATTCTTTGCTGTGGTCACATTATTGATAAATTTGATTTCGGAGGGTGGAGGAACTTGGTCTGATCTGTGAGAAAGTAACTTCTCTTAGTTTGTCATTTGTGTTAATTGCTGACTTTTTCGTGGAAATGTGATTTTAACACAAGGCTTAAATACCCAAAAATTGTTGGATGAAGTCCTAGGTTTCTACTTTATATGGTTTGTGTCTGTCTCTATGAAATGTCCGGGCACTATCCAATTCGTAGTGATGTAGTTCCGTGTCAACATATGTATACGCAAATACATATGTGTGTCTATATACATACACACACATATAATTTTTTTTTGTGCGTGTGTGTCTATATACATACACACACATATATGGAGTTCAAGTTTGCATCATCGATGCTTCTATATCTTTTTTTCTTTTTTTACACTTTTCTAAACTTTCTGACTTCCTCCTTAAAACCTCTGTTCTCTTGTTTCATTTTATTGTTGTTAGATTGAGGTGAATGATGTGAGCAAGGAAATGGACTTGGATATTATCAAACAAAATAGTCAGGTACCTTTTAATGTGGACATCGATTTCCTGGGTGGTTATTTTCCTTTTTCTTTTTCCTTTCTTTTTCAAGTGTTTGGAGGATTAAATGAAGGATTTGGTTAATTCTAATTTAGGTGGAGAGAATAATTGCAGAAAGAATCACCAAAGATGTCTCAGGTGATGTGGTACCAGAATACTTGGTCAAATGGCAAGGACTATCCTATGCTGAAGCAACTTGGTAAACAGACAATATCATTTTCTGGAGTAGTGCCTTTCTTATTTTGTAAATTTTATATTGAATAAGAACTAAAAGTTCCTATGAGTGAAATTATTTCTTGAAGTTTTGAGATGCTGATTCCTATGACATATTAACTACCAACGATAAATTATATTTCATGCAGTCCTTATCTATATTGCATTTAGCATGTCATATACATATATAGCTATCAGCTGTATTTCTTCTTGGTCTGGATTAAGTACTTATTGTGTTTGTCCTACTATTATAGGGAAAAGGATGTTGATATTTCATTTGCTCAAGATGCTATCGATGAATTCAAGGTTTGCATTCCTGTTAAGATACATTGTTGGGGCTTACTTTCGTTTTCCTTACAATATGCAAGGGAATATAAATGATATCGGGCATTATTTCCCTAAATCGTTTTATCTCAGGTTTGAGTTGCATAAACTTGTCTATTCTTATTGCTTCTGCTTTATAACTTTTCCCATTCATCGAGGATTTTCTAGTTGGCCAATCTTGACAATTTTGCTGCTTGGCATGTAGTTACGTATGTAGTCGCATAGTTTGTCATTCCTCTTAGGAATGAGTACCAAAGAAATAAAATTTTGTCATTTCTCTTGTGTCCTCCATTGAAGGTCCTGCGATCTTTCTCTCTCTCTCTCTCTCTCTCTCTCTCTCTCTCTTTCTCTCTCTCTCTATGTCTTTCTCTATGTAGAGATTTCAAAAAATTACAGTGGCCAAAATTTAGACTTTTTGTTTAATTTATGGTGGCTCCTCTGCCCATGAACAAGGTTTTCACCCCATTGTCCATTGTGCTGTCTACACCTCATTGACCATAGGGCGTGGAGTAGTGATGACATTGTTTCATTATTGTTTAATATAAGCAGAAGCATTGGAGATAAAAACTTTTCCTCTTTCTCAAGTTGTTTGCCAGTTAAGATGCTTTGATGGGTAGCTTTCTAAGCAAAAATGCTATTCTCTAAGCTAGTGCCTGAAATATGCTCCTAGGGAACTCATTTTGCGGTTTGTTTTCTAAGTAAGGTGTACGAAGGTTTTGCCAATAAAGTACCATTAATGGTAATAGGTAAATAAAATCAAATTAAAACAAAAATGAAATTTTAGTATGGCAAAACATGATTGTCTACTGTCTTTAAAAATTCTGCAATAAAGATGGAGCAGTTTTTGAGTGATTGTTCTGTGTACTATTTTTCTGAACCTGTTTTTGGCTGCTTCATTTATTCCGGTTTTTGATGTGATTACAAACTGTCTGGTTATGTTAGTACATCTGAAAATTGTTACGAGGTGTTTTAGTGGATATCAAGTGTGATTTTTTATTGCATCTCATTTCTACATTTTGACAAGGATTCATGGAAATGTGCTTTGCATTTTAAATGGTTTCACATTCATGTAAAAGAGGCATTTGAGATTAATTATACAAAAACATTGTGAGCAAGATAAGAAGATAGTAATGTTGTGCGTGCGCGCGTATGCATGACTTTTTGACCGTCTTTAGACACTGTCCATCCCATATCTGGGTCTCTTTGAGTAAGCACATAGTTTGCAACATGGCATTTAATAATTCAAAATTTGTGAATCTTGGCAAAATTTTCCGTTACTGGTATGAATGACTTCGGATTTTGAATTCTCTAATGTAGGTTATTTTGTGGACTCATGTAAATTAACATACGACTTTTAACATGTGGACAATTCTATTTTGGACATCTAGGAATAAAAATATTAAAGAAAATGTGACATTTGCAAATTGGACTGAAGTTGAACTTACTCCTGTTTTTGCTAAGAGTTAATTGAGCATATTATATTCTTCATGTGTAATTGCTAAATGCTAATCTCAACGAGGCAAAAATATCTTTAACTCATTTCGGAAAAAAAATTTGGAAAATTTAGCTCATTTTTGTCATTGTAATGTATTGTATTTCCTCTTTTTCCTTTTTTGGTTTTTATTTGCACTAAACATCAAATTCTTTTCTATCTTTCAGTTATTAGAAAGTGTCACTAGAGCATCCGACAAGCTAAAAACATATGTATGTGCGGTGTTACAATGAGAATAGGCAACCCAAAGATGATGGTGCTGCCGCCAAGAGAAGTATAAACTTGACCAAAGGGTGAACGTTCAATTAAAAAAAAATCGAAAGAGCACTCTACGAATTAATCTCATTGTCTTGTCAAATAGCATTAAACTATAGAGTCCTTAGATGAACAGTTCTTGAACAAGTAATATGGGATAACCATTTTTTCTATATTGGTTGTTTTTCCATCTAAATTTTTTCTATATTGATTGTTTAGTTTTGATTGTGAACCTTGGTGCAAATATGATTTTGCTTTATTGCTTGGAGGTTATTGCTTAATGTGGAACACAGCCTATTATTCATGATTTGTGGGACTAGCATTCTGGTAGTTCATGCTAAATTTTTTTTGGTTTACCATATGAAATTTGTGAATGTATAATCTTTAGTTACGTGTTATGTTACTGTTGTGAGATGAGTGCTTGTTTTCCATTGCTGCTTCTTTTTGTGTTGCTTGAACGTATTATCCCACGCGGAAATGAATATTTTGCATAGTTTTGTTAGGGATATTGAAGTTCGACTTTAGTTTTTCTGTTCCATAATTTGCAGATGCGTGAGGCTGCTATAATGGTCCAAGGAGCAACAGTGGATCTACAGCGCCGAAAGAGCAAAGGTTTGGAAGTTTTGCACACAAGCTAGCTTGTTTTTTCTAATGCCATCATGTCTGTATTTTGGGATCTGTGCTTGCTATTTTCTTGTTTCTTTCTTCCTTTTTTGTTCATTTTGGGATCTTTTTCTGGTGGGATAGGGGTTGCGGAAGAGTGATGACCAAAACCACAGAAAATGCCCACATGCACAAGAGTAAACTTTACTGCTTCTAAGATTAGATTCGCAAATGATTAAGACTACTAAAATGAGCCGAATACTAAATGTTGCATTTACGGAATTGTGTCATACCAAGGGAAACTAAAATTTGCTAGTTTGGATTGACCAAGTGAAACGTATGATAGTGCTTCCAACTTCTCATAAAATCCCCATTTGCATTAGTTATGCATGCATCAAGCATCAGAAACTTAAAAAGGAACAATATGCATTGTCGGGGATATGATTTCGTGCCCAAAAACATCAAATTTAAAAGCTTTTATTGTTTTTACAATTTCACTCTAGACAGTTTATCCACATAGAAAATTCAAAAGTTGGAGGAAAATACTCCAAGTTTGAACGGTCACAATCAAGTAATTTCTACATTTCTTGGAATCAAATGTGAACAGTGGAATTAATTGATGGTCATGTCTCATACAGGTGTCAATATTTTCCCGTTGACATTAGATTACATTTTAATGGTTATATACTTATGCTAACTGATTTTTTTTAATTTTTTTGTCACTTTGTTCCATCTTTTTTATGAATTTTTATGAATAAAAGGTTCTCCTTAGGAAAATTGCACATAAATGATACTAAATATCATTAGTAGTTACAGCTCACTAATTATAATAATTAGTTATATACTCGTGTTGTGCTGTCACATGCTTTTAGTATTTGTAGATGCTGAATTTCATGTGCCGTTGCTTTTTATCTTCTATTTTCAGAGCTTATTTAGCAAATACATTATGAAATATAATTCTGTTCGGGTGATTTTAGCAGCTAGCCCTGGCCCTAATATGCACTATGGATAAGTGGATTGAAAAACAAGTTTTGTGTGATTTTATAGTAGTTTTGTTTCTGTTTCTATTATGGGGCATTTATCATTCCTGAGGCAATTACATGTGTCTTTTAAAATTTGATTAAGAAATCCATAAGGATTATTCTTTTATTGTATTAAAACAGTTTCTTTAAAGCATTTCTGGTAGGTTTGTTTTTCTTTCGGGTAAGGAGGTATGTGAAACGCAAAAAACATATCGCTTGTTGTTTTGTTTATCATTGGTATATCTGATACAACTGTCTTTTAGATCTGTTATAAAGATAAATATTAACCTATGTGATATTGGTGTTACTTTATCAGGAAGTTTGCGGAAGCTTGATGAACAGCCTGAGTGGTTGAAGGGAGGAAAACTTCGAGACTATCAGCTTGAAGGTCTGAATTTTCTTGTTAATAGGTAAGAGATGGTTGACTGTGGTTATAAATGCTATATACATGCTTGCTTACGCAATATATTAGGTTTCACTTGTAATGTCACGCTTCATTTTGAATTTTGCTTGTTAACTCACTCATGATTCCTTTTTTTATTTATTTTTTAATAGCTGGAGAAATGATACAAATGTCATATTAGCAGATGAAATGGGTCTTGGTAAAACTGTCCAGTCAGTTTCCATGCTTGGCTTTCTACAGGTACTTGCTTAATCTTTGTCATGGTTCTGTAGTCTCTTATCATCTTTAATGGCTATAAATTTCTACTTCTCTTGCAGAATGCACAGCAAATTCTGGGGCCATTTCTTGTTGTTGTTCCGCTATCAACTTTGTCTAATTGGGCAAAAGAATTCAAAAAGTGGCTTCCAAACATGAATGTTATTGTGTATGTTGGAACTCGTGCTAGCCGTGAGGTACCTTAAGTAACCGATCCTATTTTCCTGATGATCTTGTAATGATTTACTGCAACCACAGCTAAAATCACTTCAACTGGATTAAGTTGGATACTGCTAGCAATTTGTTTTTCAAAGTTCTACATTCTTGTCCAACATCTTGCTGTATGCTTACATTTATTTCTCTTCTAACCTATTATTACTTGAAGACATACTACTATCCATAATTCAGGAGTAAATCTGGGGACAAGCATCTTGACAAATATTAGTCTTTCTTTGATAACTTAGCTTTATTGCTAAAAGAATGGTGCTCTGTAAGTATTGCAAATCCATGACTGTTGTGTGGCTTTATTAGATAAAAAAAGAGGGATGTGTATGATCACTAGTGAGTGAGTTGTAGTCCATGAGAATACTTGAAAAGGGGGTTGGGTACTTGATTGCATATGAAAAAACTCTTATTTCTATTTTGTCCTTAAATGTGATTACAATATCATATTGTACGTGGGGTATTTGAAAGTCAAAATGTGACATCATACAAGCTTCCCCTTACACTATTAGTTGGAGGACTCTGATGTTAGATAGTTTCACATAGTTTTTCGGCACTTGTATTATGGTCATGTGCTAGTCATGCACCAAGACCGTGCTTAAACTAGTATTTTTGTTGTTCCTGTTCTGCTGTATTACGAATTTATATGCTGCATGCAAGCTTTTGAGCTAATTATGTTTGTAAACACTGTATATAAGGCATTATAGAAGCGTAGAACTATGGAGCTACATATCATGATAATAATTTGTAGAGGAAGTAAGTGTGTATCATCAAAGAATGTGAGTGAACCCAAGGGAGAAGATGGATGTGACATCTTCTGTTAGCAAGAATTAGGAGTCTATTCGGACTTCAACACGCTCGGAGATGCTGGGCTTTTTCCTCTCTGAGAAATGCTTATTTAGGTCTGTCAAGTGCACTAGTTTGTATCATCTTTTTAATACTCACTTTTTTTGTAATTTTTATACTGTTACAGGTTTGTCAGCAGTATGAATTTTACAATGAAAAGAAAACAGGCAGGAGTATTAGGTTTGATACTATTTTGACTACCTATGAGGTATTACTCAAAGATAAGGCTGTGCTTTCAAAAATCAAGTGGAATTATCTTATGGTTGATGAAGCACATCGGCTGAAGAACAGTGAAGCTTCACTGTACACAACACTCTTGGTATAGTTGTTTCTCGACTTACTTTTAGATGATTGTATCAGTCATTGTATTTGCTCGCTATCTATATCTTTAATTTTGGTTCTACAGGAGTTTAGCACCAAGAACAAGTTACTCATTACTGGTACTCCATTGCAGAACAGTGTCGAAGAGCTATGGTAATAAATCTTCTAAGCTTCTTTCTTGACCAAAAATCATTGTCTATTGAAGTTTGTATTAAGGGAGTAATGCCTTCAGTTTATGGCTTTATTGTCTAGCTGCTGTGTTTACTTTTTTTGATTATTTTCAGTGGATATTCTCTCTCTCTCTCTCTCTCTCTCTCTCTCTCTCTCTCTCTCTCTCTCTATTTGTGTAAATTGGCTGAACCTTCTGATTGTTGCGTTCTACATGGATATCTTATCTTTCACCCACGAGAAGAATCAGCCATAGCTTTCGTTAAGTTGATTTAAATGTAGCCTTTAGTTTACGGCTTTATTGTCTAGCTGCTGTGTTCACTTTTTTTGATTATTTTCAATGGATACCTGATCTTTTCCTCCGTTCTCTCTCTCTCTCTCTCTCTCTCTCTCTCACACACACACACACACACAATTTGTGTAAATTGGCTGAACCTTCTGATTGTTGCGTTCTACATGGATATCTTATCTTTCACCCGCGAGAAGAATCAGCCATAGCTTTCATTAAGTTGATTTAAATGTAGCTTAATTTTTTTTTTTTTTTGGGGGGTTAAACTCTTTTATTTAGACCACTTGCTTATGGTCAATGGATGTCTGCTAAAAATTCTGTTTGTGTACTATTTCACAGGGCCCTACTTCACTTTCTTGATCCTGACAAGTTCAGTAGCAAGGATGAGTTCGTTCAGAACTACAAAAATCTTGGTTCTTTCAATGAAATTGAGGTACAGTTTTCTATCCTTTTCAGTGGAAGTTTTGGCTTGTTCTCCTTATTATGCTTATTTGTGTCAGTCTGAAATTTTTGCCAAATGTTATTGTAGCTTGCAAATCTTCATATGGAACTGAGGCCTCATATTCTTCGAAGAGTAATCAAGGATGTTGAGAAGTCTTTGCCTCCTAAAATTGAACGCATTCTTAGGGTTGAGATGTCCCCACTCCAGAAACAGTAATTTTCTTAGTGGAATTAATTTTATTTGCTTAATGAACGTGTAGCTTTCTTTTTTCGTTTATCATTTTTTTCCTTGTAATTTGTTCAGGTACTACAAGTGGATTTTGGAACGCAACTTCCATGATTTAAATAAGGGAGTCCGCGGGAATCAGGTCAATTTGTTGTTCAAACCTAATAAAGAAAATTTGAAATTATTTGCATTTGACATGCTTATGTCTGGGTAATGCCATTTGTTACTGTTCATTATCAGTTTGTGATTCTTGTTATCAGTTTATTGTCTGTCCCCCCCCCCCCCCCCCCCCCCCCGGCGGTTCTCTCTCCTTTTTCCATTTTAATGCAACTGTTTGGGGTTGTTTGGCAATGAGGCCATATCTAGAAAATCGGGTGGAAAATGTACATGCCTATTGAGTTAACTCCACCTTCTGGTTTTGGCAATGATATTTTATTTTACACTGCTTATAAATTATTGCCTTCCAGTCAATTTGAAGGAGTTTTAAGTTTAGTAAGTAACTGTCTGATTTTGCATGTTTGTTCTTTCTACTTGAAATAGTATAGTTATTCTATCATTTGAATGCAGTGGATTGATGTCTTCCCTTGTTCGCAGGTTTCACTTTTAAATATTGTGGTTGAGCTGAAGAAATGCTGCAACCATCCATTTCTGTTTGAGAGTGCAGACCATGGTTATGGTGGGGATACAAACTTTCTCGGTAGTGCCAAGCTGGAGAGGATAACACTAAGCAGCGGGAAACTAGTTATACTTGATAAATTGCTGAATAGATTGTATGAGAGTAAACATCGCGTTTTAATTTTTTCTCAGGTTTGTAAGATCATTATTCCCATCCTTTTTCTAATTGCTTGGCATGGGTTTTGATGTGATTGTGTGTTTATGATCATGGTATTTGATCTGCTTTGCATGTTGTATTTTGACTTGATTTTGATTTGATCATCCTTACAATTGGACTGGGCTCTATTTCTTATTGATTTTATTTGGAAGGGGGTTATGTCGAATGGTTAGGCTTGTGCATTTAATAAACCATCATATGTGGTACCTTCTTTTGCATTTTGGCTGACCATGGAAACTTTCTGAAATATAAACAATCGGTATATATAACACAGAATTTCAAGTTTGGTAAATCTTAGTGATGTTAATCTGAAATAATAAAATTCCTTTTCTAAGCCAGAGCCAGGTCACTCTCTATTTGTCTGAAATCGTCCCGATATCAAAGCTTTCTCGAAACTTTGGCTTGGAATCCATAAGGTTATTTGGACTTACATTTTAATTTCAAACCTGGGCACATCAGCTACAGTGACAAATTTTTGGTGTTCCTCTGCACCAAATACCTGACTTCGAAGCTTTAAGGTTTTCAGATTCAAATTTTGAGGTTTTATATTTGGGCTCACATTTGATGTGTTCTGCCTGTACTTTTAGAACTAAATCAAGGTACCAGATGTTTTATTCAACTAGTTAACTAGGATTATTAATTTACTTTTGCTGGATTTCTATCGTGGCACAGTAAGACAATGATGGTTAGTTTATTTTTATTTATTTATTATTATTTTTTTTTGGGTGGCTGGGGCTTGCTTATGGACTTTATTACTAGGGCTTGTTCATGGACTGGAAACTGAGTGCAGCTGCCATGTGCAAAATTTTGAAGCTCTGGATGTGTCATTATCCTATCTTCACATTAGGCTGTTTTTGATCAAACTGAAGAATTTGCTGTTTTAGTTTCCTTAGGAGTATGTTTTGGGCCCTTATAATGATCATGTCTTGCTGTCATTCTTTTGACTCATAGTTTGCTTGATTGTTTCCAAAGCAGATGGTTAGAATGTTGGATATATTGGCAGAATATTTGTCACTTAAAGGGTTTCAGTTTCAAAGGCTTGATGGTAGTACAAAGGCTGAGTTGCGGCAGCAGGCTATGGACCATTTTAATGCTCCTGGAAGTGATGATTTTTGTTTTCTTCTATCCACACGTGCTGGTGGCTTGGGGATTAATCTTGCAACTGCAGATACAGTAATTATATTTGATTCAGATTGGAATCCTCAGAATGATTTACAGGTCTTGAATTGATAATCAGTGACTCCTTTGTATAATAATCAGATACTCCCTCCATGCCGTTTTATTTGTCATAGTTTATGTTTTTGCATGTCCCAAATTGACTTGTCATAATTTGACAAGTCAAATAAAAGAGTACGGACATCCATGTTTCACCCTCTGTAAGTTTAACATTGAAGTCGTATTCCCATAATATACCATTTGAGTTTTAAAAATCCAATAGCAGCTGCCTTAATTTTGATTTAAAATGTTGAGGACAATTACAGACAGAAAATTTTTGTAGTTTGTGTTTTGGTCAAATATGAATTTCTTAAACCCTGTGCAATGCCCACATCTACAAAAAATGGGATGGAGGGAGTATGGCTTTAGTTGCATGTTTGAAGTGATGTAATCATTTTATGTCTTGTCTTCATGGATCAGGCAATGAGTAGAGCTCATAGGATTGGGCAGCAAGAAGTTGTCAACATCTACCGGTTTGTGACAAGTAAGAGTGTAGAGGAAGATATCTTGGAGCGGGCTAAGAAGAAGATGGTACATCAATTTTCTGTCTCGTTTTCTTCCCGTTGGATGACATTCTACATTACCAAAATATTTTGTTTTTTGAGGGAGACAGATGGCAGATGCAAGCTGCATATGCATGTTTAACTGTTATCTGTTTTATCTTTGTCACAGGACAATAGCGTCAAATAGATAATTATTTTTCTGGATTATGGTACATAAGACATTTCTCTTATGACCTTCATGTATTGTCTCTAGGTTCTTGATCATTTGGTGATTCAGAAACTAAATGCTGAGGGCAGATTGGAGAAAAAAGAAGCAAAAAAGGGTAGTGCTTTTGACAAAGTAAGTTTTTAAGCGGACAATGTCGATAATTAATATTGCTTTTATGCTTATGGGATTTTTTTTTAATTGAATTAGCATCTAGCCTTTGCTGAATGACCTCCTTCTGCTGTTGCATTTATCACTACTTATTTACCTCTTCGACAAAGCTTACACTCCAAACTCCTCCAGAGCCCAACATCACCCCTCCCAAGTGGTGATACTGATGAAATACTAAATTATGTCTTCTATTTCTCGTCGTATTTTGCTTACCCTCCCAACTTCTCCGGAGCCCAACATCACCCCTCCCAAGGGGTGATATTGATGAAATACTAAATCATTTCTTGTATTTCTTGTCGTATTTTGTTGACCTTAGGTGATCATCATTTTGCTTTTGGTGATTGTAGAATGAGCTTTCAGCGATCTTGAGATTTGGAGCAGAGGAACTATTTAAAGAAGATAGAAATGACGAAGAAAGCAAAAAAAGGCTTTTAAATATGAGTATTGATGAAATTCTTGAACGAGCAGAAAAGGTGGAGGAGAAGGCGGCTGATCAAGAGGAAGGACACGAACTGCTTAGTGCTTTCAAGGCAAGCATACTTCCTTAAGGATTAGACCAAATGAAAGTGTCTTTTCTCTTATTCTTTTGTCGCTTATGAGGTGGTTAAAAGGTTCTGTAATCCTGTTATCATTCTTTCTCGTCTGAGTGCATTTTCCATATCCTGGGTTCTTCTTGGTGTTTGTTGGTTTTTTTATTTTGCAAATAAGTTTTTTTGGTTTATTTTGTGCTTCTATTATCTTGATATTCCTGCATTTTGTAACATTTACATGTAAGCTTCATATTCATTTTCTCTCAATGCGTTCAGGTTGCAAATTTCTGCAGTGCCGAAGATGATGGGAGTTTTTGGAGTCGTATGATAAAACCAGAAGCAGTTTCTCAAGCCGAAGTATGCATATCATTGTTCATAACATGCATCTCTTTTATGTTGTGTTTTGTTAACTTTTTTGTGTGTGTTGATACTGCTTTTACTTCATCCCTAAATGGAAATTAGGAAGCTCTTGCTCCTCGTGCTGCTCGAAATATTAAGAGCTATGCTGAGGCAAACCCTCCTGAGAGTACTAATAGAAGGAAAAAAAGAGGAATGGAGCCTCAGGAAAGGTTATCAAAGCGACGCAAGCCAGATACTGGCTACTCACCACCCATGATTGAAGGCGCTGCTGCTCAAGTAAGAGGGTGGTCCTACGGGAATCTACCAAAAAGAGATGCTATGCGGTTTTTCCGTGCGGTAAGCTTTCCTCTTATCTTTGATTTAGCTATCATCCCTGCCCTGCTGGAGTTTCTAGCATATTCTGGTCGTTTACTGATTTGAAGTTTATTGACTCCGTTGGTTGGCTTAGAGACTTAGCCTCTGGTTGCCAATATCCCATGATAGAGTTTTTATGATTTAATTTATGTTACTCTTCTTAGGCCTGTCTTTGTTTGTTCTCTTCTAGTTGTACTTCTGGAGTCATTTTTCTATGAAGTAATTCTTATACATCATTAATTTGTTGAATTTGTCCTTCAATTAGGTTAAGAAGTTTGGGAATGACAGCCAGATCAGCCAGATAGTGGCAGAGGTTGGTGGAGTAGTTGAAGCTGCTCCAACTGAAGCACAGATTGAGCTGTATGATACTCTGATCGATGGTTGTAGAGAAGCAATTAAAGCAGAAAGTCTTGACCCCAAAGTTGGTTCCTTTATCATCGTGACTCATTATAAGATTTTGTTTTACATGTAATGTATATATGTAATGTGTATGTACATCTATCACATACATATGTACATGCGTACGTATGTATGCATATGTGTGTATACATACACACATATATATATGAATGTATGTATGCATGTACATACGTCCATAAGTATGTACACGTACATACATATATGTATTATGTATGTACATGTAATATGTATGCACATCTATCACATGTATATAATCTATATATAAATACGTAATACGTGTATGTATGTATGTATATCTGTGTTTGTGCGTCTATATGTATGTATGTATGTATGTACGTACGTACGTATGTATGTATGTACGTACACATACACACAGATACACGTGTATTACATATGTACATATATGTACATCTTTCACATATATATAATCTATATATAAGTACGTAATATGTATACGAATGTATGTGTGTGTCACAGAGATATATGTATGTATAGATGGATACACAGATACATATAGATAGATATGTGTGCACTACAATGATGTATGAGCAGCATAGCTGTTGTGAGCTTGCTAAGATCTGAGGTCGTTAACCTGTAGGGGCCTCTATTGGATTTCTTTGGAGTCCCTGTGAAAGCTGATGAGTTACTAAACCGTGTTGAGGAGCTTCAACTATTAGCAAAGCGCATTAGCCGATATGAAGATCCGATCTCTCAATTCCAAGCACTGGCTTATCTCAAACCTGCCACGTGGTCTAAAGGTTGTGGCTGGAACCAGAGTAAGTTGTTTTTCTTGTTCAATTTCCCAGTTTCTTCCCTTTTCTTCCTCTTCTATTAGAAATTTGTTCTTTTCAAGGGGATGTTGGAAAATATTATGTGTGCTTTATATGCATGTTCATTTATCAGAGGATGATGCACGGCTACTTTTGGGAATTTACTACCATGGCTTTGGAAATTGGGAGAAAATAAGGTTAGACGAGAAGCTATGTCTTTCCAAAAAAATTGCTCCAGTGGAACTTCAGCACCATGAGACATTCTTGCCACGAGCTCCTCAGTTGAAGGAACGAGGTTCACAACTTTTGGAAATGGTGAGCAAAATTTATTTCCAATCAGGAAAACTAGTGATAATGGTCATTGGTCTTTTGAACATTTTTGGTTTGAGATTATTGAATAAATTGATTAAGATTTTTCTTTCTGCTAGTAAAGAAAAAGAGGAAAGAATTGAAAAGATATTAGAAGCTGAATGCCCCCCCCCCCCCCCTTCCCTCTTCTTCTTTTCCCTCCCTCCTTCCCCCTTCTTCCTTTCTTGCTTTTCCCTATCAAAATTTCACAATCTACATGTAGTAGTAGTTTAGAATGAAGTTTGAAATGTAGGAAAAGTGGAGATATGGTGGTTCACCCATTTATTCCTTCATTATTTTTTTGAAAGACAAGCACATAGTGATAATTAATTTGAAGATATTAACTGTGACTTGTTGGAGGTAAGAATTTGCACTGAGGATGACTAGGACCAAGTTAATGAGAGGCAAATAGTTTGTTGCAGTTAAAGCCTGGAAGTAGAGGAATGCTATTTTGAGTTGGAAAGGAGAAGAAAATTTCGTGAATTGTAAGGAAGAAGAAAAGATTGAAAATGAGGGAATTATACAAATCACTTGTACAATCCTTTAGGCTTTAGGCATCAGATCTAATGGTCGCTTGCATAGCACAATGGCATAGCACAATCTATGGAAGACACAAAAAATCTGCTGGGTTTTTTGTTAACTGCAATCTGCATTTTTTGTGAAGGGAAGTATATTACTTTTAGACTCGTTATTAAAGATTAGATGCTTCTCAATCTGGAAAATCACCTAAAATACTTTTTGTACGGGACAAGAAGAAATTATACTATTTAATGCCTGCTATAAATACTTAAATCAAGACTCTTATATTAAATAATTGTACCTTTAAAAGCTTCTTATCTTCCATGCCAGGCAAAACTAATTAATTCTGAACATATTTCACTTTTCTGTTTACCTGATCTCCTTGTTTACACAAAAGCCCTGAGTTTTTCTGTGGCTGATCAACTTTACTGCAAAACACATTCTTAGCATGCATATGATAAAAATAGATGACCGTGTCAGAATGCCCCATGAGGCACGTTGGTGTTAATTAGAAGAAATCTTGCAAATTGTTCTGTTGTTTTCTCCTCATTTTTTTATCTTATTATTTAGTTGTGTAACATGTTTGGTTGTTGGGCTGTTTTTCATTAAAAGGCCAAAATGTACTAAGATCCTTGGCATTTTAATCTTCTCCAAATTCGTCTTCCATCCATGCTCAGTGATATTTTCATCAATGTTTTTTTTTTTTTCAAGTTTTGGAATTTGCATTTGAAGTAGGCCTTTGCTCTGTGCCTGATCTCTTATCCTCTTTAGCAAGATTCTTTGGAAGCAATTGTTTCTTTTTTGCTAGAGATGCGGTCAAATTTCCTACATAAATGACTTGGTTACAAATTTGCTATTGTATATTCAAATTTAGGAAGAGAGGATGATCAGGTATTTAGTAAAACAATTTGAAATTTCTTTTCTGTCTTCAGTGTAATTTAATCAACATCATAGGTGTAATATTGGCAAACCATAAAGTGACAGAATTGTTCACACCAAAATTCTCCTCTCGCTTTGTTAATAGAAAGATTCTTTGGAAGTGGGATTTCTTTTTCCCTTGAATCTTCTAGAGATGCAGTCACATGTCCTACTTAGATGACTGACTGACAAATTTTCACTTTCTCATCGTCTTTCCGTCAAAGGGCCGTTCATGGCAGTCTCTTTTAGTTTGGTTCCAGCCCTGGTTATCCTATAAATAAAATTATCGCGCTTATGTTATGGGATTTTTTCTGCACACCTGTTTGAATCTATGATCAATGAAGAAGAATCAAGCGTTTTCATATACAGTTGTCTTATTGTTTTTTGACTGGTATTATCACATCTTTGCACATTCATTTATTTTCTGAAATTACAAGTTACTTTTTGCCATGCCAACCATTGGTCTTTAAAAATTTGACTGTCGAAGAGCTCACGCCTCATTTCCGCTCTTTTTTACTTGCTTCTACAAAGTATTGTAGTGGATTTTGTGCCTTCTGTTGTTATTGATTATCCTGTTAGCGGTGGTATTTTCTTTCCTTTGCTTCACAGCTTACATGTGGCACAACCTATATATCATGTAAAATGAAGTCTTGTGTACTTGTTACCAGGAAGTTGCAGCCGTTGGCGGAAAGAATTCTAACATCAAAGTGGGTCGTAAGGCTTCTAAGAAACAAAAGGGAGCTCTTTTAAATGTCTCTGCAACTCGTGGAAAGAGCAGACAGGTGAAACCTGGTTCTCCTGCTCCGAACTTCCAAATGAAGCAGGCCAAAGCTTCAAAAAGTCAGAAGGTGGAACCTTTAGTTAAAGAGGAAGGTGAAATGTCTGATACTGAAGAAGTATACGAGCAGTTCAAGGAAGTAAAGTGGAGGGAATGGTGTGAAGATGTTATGATTGATGAGGAAAAGACACTCAAACGTCTACAGAGGTTGCAGACTACCAGTGCTGATCTTCCCAAGGAAAAGGTTCATTTTTTGCACTTAAATGCTTTCTTTTGTCTCTCTGTATATATATATTTTCCCCCCTTGATTTGTGGTGCTGGAAAATTGTTCTGAATAATTGGTGATGTCAGGTGCTTTCCAAAATTCGGAATTACTTGCAGCTTCTTGGTCGGAGAATTGACCAAGTTATCCTAGAATACGAGGAGGGGCCGTATAAA
This sequence comes from Mitragyna speciosa, assembly GCA_024721245.1. Classification (NCBI taxonomy): domain Eukaryota; kingdom Viridiplantae; phylum Streptophyta; class Magnoliopsida; order Gentianales; family Rubiaceae; genus Mitragyna; species Mitragyna speciosa. The sequence goes on along the minus strand of CM045565.1, from coordinate 13,487,151 downwards.
AAAGAAAGTAAGATTTATTAGATTGTTCTGAATGCTTCTTTTTCAGCTGTTGGTTCCTCAGGGATGAATATAACCTTTTTTTTTTGGATTTTTTTTCCGGGGGGAAGAAAAGGAGGGGGGGAGGGGGGGGGGTTTGTTGGGAGTAGGTGTTGCTCCACTCTTGGTATTAAAGTTTCATGAATTGTTTTATTCACAGGGATGAGAACACGATTGTGGAATTATGTCTCCACCTTTTCAAATTTATCAGGTGAGAGGCTTCATCAGATTTACTCAAAACTTAAGCCGGAGCAATATCTTGCAGGAGTGGGGCCTTCCCATATTAATGGTTCTGTACCTGGAGATCAGACATATAGAGGCATTGATACAGAAAAATTTGAAGCGTGGAAAAGAAGGAGAAGAGCTGAAGCTGATGCCTCCCAGGCTCAGCCTGTTCAGCCTCTTTATCAAAGAAATTTAAGTAATGGTGCACGTATAACTGATCCGAACGCTTCTGGGATTCTTGGGGCAGCACCATCTGATAATAGACAGTTCAGCAATGGGAGGCCTTTCAGAGTGCATCAGGCTGGCTTTCCCCCAAGACACGGTTTCTCCTAGGGTATAAAGTAGTTGCATTTTGATGCATAAACATTTGAGGAGCAAGGCAGAGTAAGGAATTTTCCCCTAGTTGTTCGGCTATTGGAGCACCATATTCTCCCGAAATGTGTTACTCCATGGGATGAAAATTTTGCAGATTGCTTTTACAGAGGAGCGAATTTCAACTTGCTATTCTGTATAGCAAAATAACTATCCTTCTAATTAATGGCTTGGCAGGGAGAATTTGAGGGTTCCATATAGGGAGAATTTGAACAAGGAAAATACATGGAATCATTCCATCACAATTCTTTTTTTTTTTTTTTTGGGAACTAATTTTCTTTTCATATATGTCCAGTGGCTAATTACATTGGTAAATAGTGCATAGTGGAAAAGGGTTCCCATGGTGATTTGTTAAAAACCTATGGGAGTGACATTTTGCAAGTATTATGTATATTATGCAATTTTGTTTATGGAATCTCAAAGTTCGTTTTTTCACCTGTGCAAATAGCTTGCAAGTTGATTATGTTGTCGTTTAATGTATTTTTGATGAGTATAAATAGCTGCAAATTATAGTGAAGTGTATACTAACTGCGGGCAAAGGTACCTTGAATTTGCGTTTTGTTTCTCTTGCCTTTAACTGTTCAACCTTCTCTTTTTTTTTTTGTTTTTTAATCTTTAATTATGCCTTTTGCTTCTTGACGGTTTTGGAAACCAAAGGGATTTGGCTTATTTTTCCTTTAGATCTCTGCCTTTCATATGAGCTGGTTCACACTGGTCCTTTCACCACCTGGTTTTCCGGAGTTTTTCACCCTTCTCTGTGCTTCGCTGAGCGAGCAGGACCCTTCGGCTGTTCCATTTGAAGTTGTGTTGGAGTTGATGACAATTGCCAGATTATTCAAGGTAACTAGCATATTAAGATTATCAATCAAAATTGTCTTGCCGAGTAAATTTATTGAATCGTTTCGTTGGTACATAAGAAGAAGATTGGCAGAAATGAAAACCGTTTCGTTTTTACAATTTGTGATTTTCATTGGGAAAATTTAGTCTACAACTTTTATGGTAAAGTGATCTTAACGTCGTAGTTTATGACCAGGTTCAAGTTTGCCTTCTAATAAAGACCAAATTGGCAAAATTCATATCTGGGGAGGTAGACTGGGAACGGGACAAGTCGAATAGCAAGGGAACAAAAAGCTGCATTTATTTGTGAGATCAAATCATTCAATACTCGAACGGTTGTTTGGATTAATAAAGTTTATTGGAAATAATTTGTCCACTATTGCATCAAATTCGAGCAATTAACATTATTAAAAAAAAAAATTTAGCAGGGTTAAATTATTAAACTCAATTCTTATTAACTTCTATTAGTATAAAACTCGAGAGTTGCATATAAATAAATCAAGTCATTTGAGCTTAATATGAATTGTTATTCGATAAAAGTTTAATTTGAATTTGACTCTAATAATAATTAAATTTAAAAAATAAACTATTGGTTAGTTTTATATATATATATATATATATATATATATATATATATGTATAAAACTCAAATTGTGTATAAACAAATCAAACTATTGGATCACAATTTGATTCACTATTGGAAATTCAATTTTGGACAAATAATGATGACCTAAATTTAAAAATAAATTTAAGCTCAAGTGTGACCGTTGCACCGCATATTCCAACCGTCAAATTTAATATTGATGCTTCATGCTGCTGCTCAAATTGCTTCTTCTCCTGCGTCAAATCCAAAATTGCGCCCCTTGCTCCTTTCCATTTCTCGGCTCCACACCACCAATAATTGCTGGCAAAATACTACCAGAAAAATTAACGCTGTTGATAATGGACTTCTCGATTTTTATGATCACCTTCTTCAGCAATGCAGCACTGGAAATCATGTCAAACAACTCAAGCAAATCCACTCCCAAATCATACACACTTCGGCCTTCAGGTCATCTTTCTTGGCCGCCAGACTTGTATCAGTGTACGCCAGAAATTTTGGGCTTCTTAAGGATGCACGCCAGGTGTTTGAAACAATTTTTAAACTGGATGAAATTAACACCAAGAGAAATATGCTTTTGTGGAACTCAATATTAAGGGCTAATGTTATGCAAGGGGAATATAATGAGGCACTTGGGCTTTATTATAAGATGAGAAAACTCGGGGTTTTTCCTGATGGGTTTGGTTTTCCTTTGATTGTGAAGGCTAGTGGCAATGCTATGGTGGTTGGGAGTAATTATAAATTATGTACAGGTGTTCATTGCCATGTTGTCCAAATGGGTTTTCAAGATCACATACATGTTGTGAATGAGTTGTTGGGGATGTATGGAAAGATTGGGCGAATGGATATTGCGTGTCAAATATTTGATAGAATGCCTGAGAGAACTCAAATTTCTTGGAATACTATGATTTCGGGTTTTGCAAATAATTTTGACTGTGAGGATGCTTATATGATGGTTGCTAGGATGGAATTAGAAGGTTGGCGCCCGAATTCTGTGACTTGGACTTCCTTGTTATCAAGTTTTTGTAGATGTGGGCATCGGGAGGAGACATTAAGATTGTATAGAATGATGAGGGAGAAAGGCATTGAGGCTACTGCTGAAGCACTTGCAGTAGCTGTGTCGGCATGTGTTGATATTAATGCATTTTGCGCCGGTGAAAATTTACATGGATTTGTTATAAAGGGTGGGTTCTGCAACTATTCATTTGTTATAAACTCACTGATATGTATGTATGGGAGAAATTGTGCCGTAAAAGAGGCAGAGAGTCTATTTTCAGGTTTGGAATCAAAGAGTATAGTGAGCTGGAATGCTTTGATATCATCCTTTGCTGAATCAGGATTGTGCGATGAGGCACTTGCTGTGTTTTCACAGTTGGAAAAGTTAGATGATGATGGGTATAATGTGGTGAGATCAAACGTGATAAGTTGGACTGCTGTTATTGGTGCATTTGCAGCAAATGAGCGGTTTGAGGAATCTTTGGAACTCTTCCGGCAAATGCAGATTGCTAAAGTTTCAGCTAACTCTGTTACAATTGCTAGTATTTTGACTGCTTGTGCAGGGTTGTCAGCACTTTGTCTAGGGAAACAAATCCATGCCCATGTCATAAGAGCTCTGATAGATAGAAAAGTCTTGGTAGGAAATGGATTGATCAATTTGTATATGAAATGTGGTAGTCCAAAGGAAGCTAATTTAGTGTTTGAAGGATTAGGTAATAGGGATCTATTCTCATGGAACACGATGATTACTGGGTATGCAATGCTTGGACTTGGTGACAATGCTTTACAGATCTTTTATCACATGATCGACATAGGTTTTCAACCCGATGAGGTTACATTTGTAGCTATTCTTTCTGCGTGTAGTCATGCAGGCCTTGTTGCAGAGGGTCGCAACCTTTTTTATCTGATGGTTAGAGAGTTTAGAATTGAGCCCAAAGTTGAACACTATGCTTGCATGGTTGATCTGCTTGGCCGTGCTGGTTTATTCCTTGAAGCAATTGACATTGTGAAAAACATGCCAATGGAACCCAATGCGTGTGTTTGGGGAGCTCTATTGAACTCTTGTAAGATGTATAAAAATACAGATGTTGCTGAAGAGACTGCAGCTCAAATTTTCAGTCTTGAAGATGTGACAACTGGGAGCTACATGTTACTTTCTAACTTATATGCTGCGCATGGGAGATGGGACGACTCTGCTAAATTGAGACACTCAGCAAAGACAATTGGTCTAAAGAAAAGCCCTGGACAGAGTTGGATTGAGGTGAAGAAGAAAGTGCATGCATTCTTAGCCGGAAAAACATTAGACCCAGGGATGGAGGAAATCTATAGGGTACTTAATGATCTGAGTATTCAAATGGAGACAAAGAATTGTGTATTAGATGGGAGCTCCAGGTCCCAATTTGCACCGGAAGAAGAATATTTAGCTTACATTTGAGGGTATAGTCTTAGTTTAAATACAATTTTCTTCGGGATGATTAGGTGTAGCTGGTAAAATATGGTTCATAATTTTGTAGTTTATGTTCGGTTTTCCACCTGTTCTGGTTCGGAAGGACAATTTAGTCTCTCGTAGTTATTTGGTTTTATTCCGGAATATGCATGGATGTGCATGCATTTATAGGTTGCAAGTAGCTCGCCATTTTTTGAAGGAACAAATGTTGTCCAGAGCATCTGCAGTAATTCTAAACCCTTTCTTCCTTTTTTTTTTAGGCTACGCTAGCTTTTGAGTACCTCGGACTAATCGAGTCCTGTGCTATGGACACTGGATTGAGAGTTTAGAATTTATGATTTAGTAAAAAAGCTGACTAGTTGACTTTTCTTAGCATACAAACATAGTAAAGTTTTGTAGGATCTAGTCTAATGTGGATTACTGCTGACTCATCAACTAGTATATTAGGACTGCCTTTCTGTAACCCCAGGGATTAGTTGGTGAACTGTGGGTAGGATAATTAGAACTTCTGTAGGATCGAGTCATAATGCTAAACTGCTTTTTGAGTCCTTCCAGTGAAATGAGTATCATTAGCATTTGCACTTTTCCAGAAGGTTTTATATACACTGCTGCATCCTCATGTCGCGTAATCAAGCACAGATTTGGAGTTTTTTTTTTTTTTTTTAAATAAAACCAAGTTTTGAGATTTTAGTTTATCTTCTCAAAGTTCTCTAATTATATATTAGTGAATGCAACCGAGTATCTAACTAAAATCAAATACTAATTGCCAGATTATCTAAGCCAATATTGTTTGTGATTCTCGTTCCATTTTTTGGGTACAATTTACGCTTGTTGCCTCGATTAGGTGATGATCTTCTTGCAGTAGATAAGTTGCATAGTGCCTTCGGTAGGTTGTCAAATTGATGCAATTTTGAGGTAAAATTTTGTGTTTTCTTCTTCAAATTAACTGTTTTTTTCTTTTAGTACGATCAACATGTCAAGATGAACTCTTAACAAAAGTTTAAAATAAATTCACGATATTCGATTAAAACAACACGAAATGGAAGCCACATTTGGAAGGATGATCAGTTTACCATGTTATGTGTAAATTCTCAATTTTTTCTTTTTTAGGAGGCGCGCGCGCGCGCGCACACACAAAATCAACAAGGTGCAAAACAATAAAATTCTTTCGTATATTTTTTGGGGTATTTATCAAATTCAATATAACCAAAAATACTCAATCTGCATCATGAATTAAAATTACACCTGCAATTGTGGAGTTTGGAGTTCTGTTTAATCAGTATGCTGAAATTCCAACACCAAATCCCAAAAAAAAACCCAAAAATAGCTAAGAATGCTCATTCCCGTTGCTTGAAATGGGATAGTCAGTGTGTGCGTGACCAAATCCTCCCCCCCCCCCCCCCCCCCCCCCCCCCAAAAAAAAAAAAAAAAGGAACCCAAAAATAATTAAGAATGCTCATTCCCGTTTGGCAACACAAGTGAAAATGTTTATTCCCTTACAGGTATTTGTAAAAATTGTCATAAGATACTCTGAAAAAATTTGTTTTTCAGTTTGCCAGTAATAAAATTTACAGCAAGTGAATTTGGCTTTAATGCCCCATGCGTTAAGTTGAATAACGTAAGAAAATGTCGTATATCTCTTAGAAAATCTGAAAACAATAAAACACATCGCATCAACTAATTAAAAAGGATAAAATTAATCGTTGATATCAAATGCTAGTTTTGTAGCACAGACCAAGTGTAGATATTAGTGTTTTCACCTAATATGCATATATTAATGGTACAAACATGCCCAAATACAACCAAAGAAGTTAAGCAATTACATAGAAATTCATTTAGCAATAGCAACATACACCCGCTCCTAATTTGATTTATCAACTCCTACCTTTTTATCCTTTTCTCTTCTAAGGTTTAAAGTCTCTTTTGCAGTGAGAAAAATGTAACTTTTTCTCAGTTGTTCCGGCGGTGAAGAAAAATGAAAACAAAAATATGAGGAAAATATTCCTTCTTTTTTTTTTTTTCCCTTTTTTCACATTACCATTGAAAAGGCTTAACTTGGGTTCGATGACAAAATGAATATTCTAGAATTTATGGGGTGTTTGATTTAGAGGAATCAGGGAAGGGAATGCATGTCAATAACACCTATTGTTGATATTTGTAAAACAACTAGCACTATTTTTCAATTAAAATGAAAGTAATTAACTGGAGTTTCTATGATTTCTCCCAAAATATTGTTTTACCAAACTCATTAACCATTCTGAGGAAAATGATACCAATTTTATTATTAAGCCAAACATGTTAAGAAAAATCGTCCAAACTCATATTTATAGTAGGATTAATGATATTCATAGGGATAGTGATCGAGAAATGTGAATCAAGCGGTCCTTAGCTTTCTTTCTCCATGACAAAGGATCGAATGCCGACAAGAATCGAATTGTATGTATGGAAATGACTGAGGGTATAGTCCAATAAGCTACCTAACTCTCTCTGTTTTTCTCCTTTATAATTCCCTGTTTTTCTTCTTTCATGTATTGTGTGTAATTTAATGTCTGTAATTTTTCCAAAGATCTATCATTACTCTGGAAAATATTTGAAAACCTGTATAGAATTGTTTCTTAACTGAGATTGAAATGAGGATAACTTTTTATTCCTTAGGCTTGGAATGGAACAGATGATTTATTCACATACTAAGCTTGCTCGTGAAATACTATATTTGCACGTACTCTATCAAAGAGAATTTTTAATCTACTTCAATTAATGGCCTCAAAATTCCAAAGAACGATACAAAATTTGGAAGAGGATTAGAAGAAAGGAACGAATTGGAAAATTGCCGTGTGGCTTTGCCTTCCCTACATGAGAGTGTGGTTGACAGCCCTCTATCACTTTATCTTTCACATATTTCTTCCCAACCTCATACGACTTTTTATCTCTTTATCTCTCCCACAATCCTTCCCAACCTCATATGCTTCAACTTTTTTCTATGGTCCTCTATTAAGCTTGCATTTTCTTCAAAGTTCCTAAATTAGTCTTTATGGACATTTATGCTCAACATATTGACATTTCATTTTTTTAATTAAACCCTTATAAAAGCCAAAATTATTTCATTTTAGTCCTCCCAATGAGATTGTATTTACAGGGGCTGATTACTAAATTGTGAATCCTTATTGTTTAGTTCAATCCATTACTTTTCAGAAATATACATACATACATACATACATACATACATACATACATATATATATATATATATATATATATATATATATATAAAATGTAGATACATGTACAAAGTAGGACTCCACTTAACAATAGGACTCTACTTACCAACTAAACAGCACTTCATAATCCAATTACTTTTAAAAACCTCTCCCTCTTGAACAAGTTTAGCTTCATACGTTTTAAAATTAGATTACTTATAGTCAGAGCAAACTAGTGTAAAGTACTTGACCAGTCTATTAATAACAAATAGTTGATGCATAAATTTAAAACACAAACGAATTTTGTAATAATATCATTAATAGATACTATAAAACTAATTAATGTGTAAATATAAACATGGCCAAGAAATAAATATAAGATATCTAATTAAATTTTCATTCTCTTTTTTTATTTATTTATTTAGACTTTCAGTGGCAAAATGTAAAACATGTACCAACAAGTCTATTGTATCAAAAGAAAGATCATGTGCATTTAAGTTAATTTACGTGTAGGAACATAGTTTGACGGAATAGCTCCATAAAATCTATTCTCTCTTTAAAAGTATGGTGAGTCTTAGTTGTTTTGGAGTCTTTGCACTTTGTAGTGTTAGTTTTCTAATATGCTTAAAATACTCTTATGTGCTATTGTATTATATTAATTGTATTCTAATTGTAGTAGAGTTACAAAACTCTTCACATTCACATTCCCTTATGAAGTTCATTGAATTTAAATTTTGCTGTTAACTAAAATAAAACAATTCGCCATACAAAAAATCTTTATCTACACTTCAATTCAATCCTCAAGAGATTGATAATACCAAGAAACTTTGATTTTTGTTCATAATTTAGTTTTGACTTATTAAAAGTAAAGGACGATGATTAATACAAATTAACTGCAAATTCAAAGAAAACGAGCAATGTACTAAATTGCACTAAATTATGTTAATAAATTATAACATAATTTCAAATTTTATTAAATTATTATAGGATTCTTTTTTAACAAATACGTTGTTACAAAAAAATAATATAATAAAATTTGGGGTATGAATAAGCACTCCACTAGCAAGTTACTTTTCGTTTGGTGATTGATAAAATAATTCCAAAAATTGTGTATATAGTTCAAAGTTCAAAAAACAAATTGCATACTATCTAAATGGCTCATAAGTATTGGCTTTTACAATCTATGGAGGATGAAAAGGATTTTAGGTACATGTTTCTGACGTAAAATTTAAAATATAATGAGGGCTCTCATAACAAAAAATGTACAAGATGTAGGATTTTCCTTAATGAAAATGGAAAATAATTGGAAGAGTACTATTAATGTTGCCTCCTAATTTTACTCGTGAAAGAACCCCTTTAATTTCATTTTTTTAAAAAAAATTCTCCAATAAAACAAGGATTTAAAAATTTAAAAATACATAAAAAATTATTTGTAAATTTGATTTCATAAATGAAATAAAATAAGATAATATATGATATACTTGTATAAAAAAATGAAGTTTTGCATATCAATAATATAAAACAAATTTACTTGATTGTGATGGATCTTTTTTCACATAAAAAAAATGATATTTTGCATCATTTAGAAAGCAATTATGTTAATTTTGTGAAATTCTTTTTTAAGTCTTTTCCAGCCATGTTAAAAATCTAATCTCCCAAATGATTATAATTCAAAATTTACTAATTTGATCATACTAATTGAATAAAGAACTTTGAATCCTAAAAAGAATAAATATGTATATTATTTACAACTATATATAAATAACTGTTCTTGGAATCCAATGCTTTCTTTCACCAAATTAATAATTACCATTACGATATATGTGATTTTAAGTATACCTTTGAGTTGACATATTTAAAATAAATTAAAAAGTAAATAGGTTTTAAGTACAATCATCAATATTTTAGAGAAAGAACTTCAAAATCTTTTAAACAACATTATTTTGTAAATAAAAAACTTATAATTTAAATTTTTGAATATAATGATAGTTGAGCATACAATAAGTTTACAAAATACCTTAGTGTCAGTTTTAGTATCATAATGCTATTATCTGCAAAGTTTTAAAGAAAAAATTCAAATGTTTTGAGGTTAGGACTTGAAATTCAAACCATGTATTTCAACGACAACTGTTTTAAGAAAATAATAATATATAATCCATTTAACATGGTATTTAAAAAATTATATAAAAATTTTAGTGTTTAAGAAGTATTATATTTTAAAATAACTTTAACTATTACAATTTAAAACTTGCACCTACAAAGTGCAACCTATGTTCGTTTAGATATAAATTATGTTTTGAAAAAAGAAGAGTTACTCTTTTTTGACTGTACATGAAATTAATTAAATAAAAATGTGACTTCATGCAATGTAAGAGAAAGAGTTGTTAATTAGATATTATCTCCTACTTAAGCTCTTTTTGTCTTTTATTTTTTGGACTATTTATGAAATAAAATTTAAATAGAAAAAAGAATTTGACATTGTGCAATGCTTATGATGATCAAGAGTTATGAATCTTATTAAGTAAACTCTCCTAAAGTATATCTTTTGTATTGTTTTTGAAATTTATCCTTTTTTTATTATTAATAAAAATAAATTTAGTAGAACAAAAATGTGACTCCATTTAATATAAAAGGAAGAATTTTGAGTTCAATCAAACATACTATTTCCTAAGATAATTTCTTTGTAACTTTTGTTATTCAACTATTCATGTAGTATAATTAAATAGTAAAAAGTCCAATCTAGAGTAATAGAAAGAACCATAAAAATAACTAAAAGAATGTCTCATAAAATGTATTCTTCGTAAAGTTGAGAAGTAACTTATTATGTATACTCAAACACATTCAAATAACATCATCACACATATTTTGAATTGTTTTAGGATGTGAAATGTCTACTATTTTAAAAGAAGGCATAATCCATTTTTTTCTGGTGGTAAAAAAAAATGAGAATTCTTTAAATTTAGGAATATTATGAAGTTTTCTTAATACATCAAGAGATACATATGTCCCGTAGTAAAAAAAGTCTTTTCAAACCACTTAAAAATGAAATATTCACATGATCATTGTATATAATTTAATGAATTGTTTTTGAATTTTTTGTGAAATACTTTCTAATTTATCTCCGAATGATACAATTTTGAATTGATGATTAAGCATTTTATTCTTTTATGAACTGTAAATTTTTCAACATATTTTTGAACATATTCTTCAAAAATAAAAATGAAATTCCCGTGCACTAATGATTCGTCTCATGTATTGTTGGATTATTGGAAGTGTTTTATAGTAATATTGTAGTGTCAAAATGTCAAAACACATATCAAGGTTTTTGGAGACCGTGGAGAACTGAAATTTAATATTCTTCAATTCATTCACTTTGTTTCAAATACATTTGTATATAAATAATTAAATTTCTCACAATCAAAAAATTAAATAAAAAAGGCATCATATTCACGTGCAACGCACGTGCTTCATTACTAGTTATATATAAAATGTATCGCAAATTTATTCCTCCAACTTTCACAATTTCTTACAACTTCAGGCGGCTTAATGTAAATATGGCAAATCATATAGCCTATGACTATATTATGGATTGGAAATTTATGGCATTGGTACAAAGTACCAAAAACAAAGTGCATATTCTGAAAATTTCCATCTGATGTCACACAGCCTTAGCCGCAGGTTTCTCATTTGTGCACTCTTATCTGCCACGCAATCCCGGCTTGGGACCCATATGAACATTGATTGGTCTCCCGCGCTCTTATAAAATTTTGGAGACTCCCATTTGGCCTTTTCATCCTCCCCATTTTTGTTGCTGCAAAAAAAGCAAAGTCTGCAACTTTGTAGGGGGGGAAGTCCACAGTTTTCATCAGCTTGTAAGGTACAATGATACTATACTGAACTTCTGAAACGCCTGAATACTATAACCCAAGTTTTTTTTTCTTTATTGATTTATTTGTACTGTCTTTCATGCATGTATGTTTTTCATCAATATAAGAGTTTTGCTTTTTCTTCTTAGAACTACGGTTTAAGCTCCTTTCTGTATTGCTTGTTCCTTTGATAAAACTCTTTTGAATAAATAAAAATTGGAAAGAAATGAAGTATTTTTGGTATAGTTTGAAACAGATTTAGATTTGTTTCGAGTTGATAATCTCTTAAACGTGCATGTAGCAAAACTAGAAACAAAGTTGTAATTAATCAATCTAAAATCTAGTTAGGGTGGACAACAGATTTTAATAGTATTTGTTAGGAATGTTTATTTTGCTTTTGTTTACTTTTCTTGTACCATGACTAGAGGGGGACGAATAGAAGGTCGAGCAGTTAAAGTTTTATGACTCCATTTCAAAAGTCGGGGGTTCGAATTCCATTAATACCAATTCCCCACCACCATTGTAATAGTGTAGGATTTATCAAAAAAAAAAAAAAAAAAAAAAAAGCAAAGAAAAGATTAAAAAAAAAAAAAGCAGAGACTTTTGCTGCTTAGGAATAATTGAACTAATGAATGTTTCAGTTTAGACCTTAAACTGGTAGAGCCGTATACTTCTCAAATTGGACTTTTCCATTTGCAATTAAACTGTCTAGAACAAAAGGATTATATGTTTATTATGGAACTGTTCCTCAAAATCCAATCCCAGTATGGAATAAAACAAATTATGTGTACATTTTGGAACTGTTCATCAAAATCCATTCTCTTTTTCTATCTGAATTATGTGAAATGCAAGTTTAGCGATTCTTAGCTTCAAAATATATACTAAAAGAACGTTATTTCTATGTAAGCAATTTTAAAACATACAAAAGAATGTCATTCTTATTTGTGCAATTATTGGATGCCACATTCACATGCATACGCAGCAGCGTATTGTATCGGTTTAGGTGAAAAAAAGAACCATACATGCAGTTCCAATTGGTTCCTGAGGAATCTTCTAACTGTAAACTTTTGATTGTGAAAATCAATAGAAGATTAACATTTAACGCAAGGAAGAAAGATGGACTACGTTAATGGACCTGGAAGGAATCATCTGTTTGTCCCGGGACCTGTCAATATCCCGGAACAGGTCATCCGTGCAATGAACAGGAACAACGAGGATTATCGCTCTCCGGCTGTTCCAGCATTGACTAAAACCTTACTTGAGGATGTGAAGAAGATTTTTAAGACCACAAGTGGAACCCCATTTCTAATTCCGACCACAGGTGATTTCTTCGAATACTAGCCCCACCTGTGACAACTAATAACAGTGCATATTTTAGTGTCTTATGCTTTCTGTTGAGACTCATCTTTCACTTGTAGGATTGTATGATACTGCTGCATTTAGTAAATTCCAGTCACTTTAATTCAAGTATACTCTGCAATTCCTCTGATAGATCAATGGTCTGGGGAAAAATCTAACCTCTGAATGAGATATCTGCCATGATCAATAACCACTTAATTAGATGTCATCAAAAGAAAAAGCTATCACCATTTCATTCAATTCTCTTGCTTATTTGATAGGAAGCATCACCAAGTCCGTCCTGCTGTCAATTCTTGCATTTGAAGTTCAAAATTCTGCAATTCTGAATTAAGATACCATTAATTATGATACATCATATAATTTGTTACAAATGACTCTCCAGGAAGGTAACAATATTGAAATGTTCATTACTATACAAAGGATCCTAGAGAAAAAAATTAATACTTAATTTGCTTTATGAACATTCTGAGGGATTTGGAAACTTTGTCTGTATATGTGTTCTGTAATTAATGCAGGGCATATAAGATTGTCCCTTTCTGATTTTAGGAAGATGATGATTTGAAGCTGATAACTTCATAACTTAAATGACTTAGCACTCAAATGATGGAGATCTTTTGCACAGATGTCATCAGATTTTAAGTTTTGTATTACTTGTTACACCTCCAGGTTTCTAAACCTAGATAACTAGTATGTACGAATTCTGTTGGTGTCTTTTCCATGAATTTCTATTTATTAGTCCAAATTTTCATACTCATCTGCTGCTTTGGGGCAGGAACTGGTGCATGGGAAAGTGCACTTACAAATACATTGTCTCCTGGAGATCGGATTGTATCTTTCCTCATTGGACAGTTCAGTTTATTGTGGATTGATCAGCAACAGCGTCTCAACTTCAATGTGGACGTTGTTGAAAGTGACTGGGGTCAAGGAGCAAATCTTGATGTGTTAGCTTCAAAACTTGCTGCAGATACAGCACACACTATCAAGGCTATCTGCATTGTACACAATGAAACAGCAACTGGTGTTACCAACAACTTGGCTACTGTTAGGAAACTTCTTGGTAAGCAATAGATATTGGTCAGCCAGTATGCTTTCTATCATCTTAGTATTTTTTGATTTTTGGTCTTTCATTGCCAGGATTGCATCTTTCTTTGAATCAGTTAGGCATAAACACCAATCATATTCCTTCCCTTACATGACCATGCTTAAAGTTGAATTATAACTTGTTTGCAGCAAAATGCAAAAGTAAAGTGGCAAATTAAATGGTTAAATGTTGTTAATAACTTTCAAGACTATCTTACCTCCTATAATGAATTGCGTTAGCTTTTGGTTTGTTATCTATTCCAGAACTTAATGCTATATTCTTAAGGAAGTTCCTTTTTTTGTTTTCGAACGAGTATGCTAATAGATTTCTACTCTCTGCAACTCCAGATCACTATAATCATCCAGCACTCCTCCTTGTCGATGGGGTTTCCTCCATTTGTGCACTTGATTTTCGCATGGATGAATGGGGAATAGATGTGGCACTAACTGGCTCTCAGAAAGCTCTCTCTCTCCCCACTGGGATTGGTATTGTGTGTGCAAGCCCTAAGGCTCTTGAGGCTTCCAAAACTGCAAAATCTGTTAGAGTTTTCTTTGACTGGAATGACTACTTGAAGTTCTATAAGTTGGGAACATATTGGCCATACACTCCTTCCATTCAACTTCTATACGGTCTAAGAACAGCTCTGGATCTCATTTTTGAGGAAGGACTTGACAATGTAATTGCCAGGCACGGTCGCTTGGGCAAAGCAACAAGGTATTGCCTAGATAGGAATGTTGGAGCATTTAAATTTTGAAATACTGAATTTGGATGCTAGATCTATTTGATTTCATTCTTGCTTCTACCCTTTAAATGCAAAATTGAAAACACCTGTTTATATTTTCAGTTACAAGGTTGTGCTGCATCACAATGATATGTCAATGTGATTCCAATATCATTTTTTTTTTTTGATGTCTAAGTAACAGAATTTTGTGTACCATCTGTTGAATGCAGACTTGCTGTGGAGGCATGGGGCTTGAAAAACTGCACCCAAAAGGAGGAGTGGTATAGTGACACAGTCACTGCTGTGGTTATTCCTCCTTACATCGACAGTGCGGAAATTGTTAGAAGGGCATGGAAGCGATACAACTTAAGCTTAGGTCTGGGCCTGAACAAAGTTGCTGGAAAGGTTTTCAGAATAGGGCATCTTGGTAACCTAAATGAGGTACCGTTCTCCTTTCTAAATCAATTCCCAGAAAGATACCTTTTGAAATTGACATAACCAGTTATGTAACTACTGATGTTTTCTGCTATAGTTGCAACTATTGGGTTGTCTGGCTGGAGTGGAAATGGTGCTCAAGGATGTTGGTTACCCTATAAAGTTTGGCAGTGGAGTGGCAGCTGCTTGTGCATACCTACAGAACACCACTCCCTTGATTGCTTCCAGGATCTAATTCAACTTTAGTAATGCTTGTAACTAGTTCTCCTTTGCTATTCAGTTCAGAATACTTTGTAAAAATTCCATAATCTCTTAATATCTTGTCGTACTCCTTTGAGGCTCTTCAATTTCTTTAAGTGATTTTTCGTTGCTTCGTTTATACCAATGCTCGTGTCTGTCTCTGCTTCTTGACTGTAAAGCAAACTTTCTAAAAGAAAGGAGCCAAAACCACTGAGCATCAGGCCAATGATTTAGTCCATCGTTTATTATTTTCTTTCTTGGGGAATGGGGGAGGTGAGAAGAGAAGGGAATGAAGCAGATGAAAATTCAGATTCAGATCATGTTTTTCTATTTCAGTGACAAAAGGCAAACACTTCGCAAGACTAGGGCACCAGATTAGTCCAGCTTATGCTATTTTGGTGGCCCTAGTGATTCACTCATCGTTCAAATAGGTGTTGGCAGAATTCGTTCAAAAAGGAGCTACTACTTCGCTGTGGAAGTAGCAGACTTACAAGAGAATGCAGAATTGCTTAGTAAGTTTCCTGTCTATCTTTTGGGGTGGATCTAAATATGGAGAAAGTGGAAATTTCGTGTTTTCACACCGAGTCGAAGAGGAAGAAACTGAAGAAATATGCTTTGTTGCTGATGGAGGAAAGGGAAGTCAACAAATGCTGAAATTGCTCATGATATATCTCATGCCTTCCATCTTTGATTCAAATCATAAAGTCCTTGGCAAGACCGCTTCACTGATAAATGCAGCTATGGAAATCATTTATAGATGTAGGATGGAAGATTCAATGGATAATTCATGGTGCTTAAATGTTCATGCACTTGACTTCAATTTGAAGTCAGTTCAGATTTTATAACCAAAATGTAATATCATTTTGTGCATTCAGAATATCAACCTTCTTCTCCTAAGGATGCATTTGGTTTATAAGATGCCACAGTATTGGATTATTAATTTTATGTTATTTGATATTTGATTGCATCTTAAGAACGAAATTAGCCATTCCATTTAACCGAGTTAGTCTCTTGTACATGGAATAAAAATAATCCCACAAGAGAGGTAGTATTAATTATTTTGGAATGACTTTTAGATGCAATTATAAATTTTGATTAATTTGGCCTACCATTATCACATTAAATAATACTTATCATCATCGCCATCATGTACCGCTATTACAACCACTATCGTACACCATTATCATTATCAAATTGCACTATCATCACCACCACGATCTACCACAATTACTACTTACCACTACCATCATTGATTATTACCACTCTCAATGCCAGGCAAAACTACCACTACTACCATAACCACTATTGTGTGGTACCAAAGTTTACTACCTTGCCACTACTGCCATCTACCATTTTACAGCACCACTTTCATCATCAAGTACCACTACTATGGCTACCATACAATACCACTATTACTACCATCACCACCACGTGCAATACCATTATTTGCTACAATGCATCACCACTATATATAACTTTACATAACTACTCCTACTACCACATAATATCACCATTACCATCAATCATGGTTTACCACTATGACTATTTGCCACCGTGCACTATTACTATTACCAAATAAAAATAATATTGTAAAATTTAAAGTATTTAAGCCAATAAAATTGAAATTTAATTCCCAACCAATCAAACAATAACATTATTTTTTAAGATATTCCATCGAATGTACTATCAACCATACACTAGATAACTAAGGCATCAATTTATCACCCATACACGTTGATAACTATAGAAATGAACATAATAAATCTTGTATTTCCAAATTTTCACTTGTGACTTGAGTTTCGAATTAATTAACACATTAATATAGTAAAAACCCATTCCAATTCCTCATCAAACATAAAAGGGGAATGACAAAATTTAGTGGTTTATGATTCCCATCCTAATTCCGAATTTCGATGCGAACAAAATAACTCCTGAGAAAGAAGTTTACAATGTGCACCTCCTATGTTAAGGTGTGACCAATAATCTTTGCTGATCACATGATTGAATATTCTCCATGTAATTATTAGAAAAAAAATTTAAAAAATCTAAATGCGACTATTTTCAACTTAATATTAAGGGTATTAACCCATTAATATAATAAAATCTATTCAATTCCACATCAAACATATTAAGATAAATGACAGAAATTAATGGGTTTATGATTCCCAACCTAATTCTAATTCTCAATGTGAACCAAATAACTCCTAAAAATAGAAGTCTACAATATGCACTTGTTGTTTTAAGGTGTGACCAACAATCTTTGTTAACTACATGATTGAATTTCTCTTTTGTGATTATTGGAAATTTTTTAAAAAAAAATCTAATTTTGACTATTTTCAACTCAAGATTGAGGGATTAGGGGCAGGACCAATTATCAGTCGAAGGAATTAATGGTCATAAATAGATAAGTGAAAATCAATGTTAAGGAAAAACTGTGTGTGCACGTGAATAAAAATAAAATGTGCATCTTTACAACTGTCTGCATTTTGCATATGTTAATGTCCACATGAATATTAATGTTTGTAGACATGAATTTTCCAAAAAATAGTATCTTATAAATTTATACAGGGTCAAGTACATTTAACTTATGCACGATTCCATATAATATGGTAACAACACTGTAGAATTTTCCTTAAGAATAGTTACTTTGTTTTGATGCTTACTTTTGGATCGAGTTCGGTCTGTTTAATTATACGAACGAGGCGAAATCAAACTTTCATAAGCCATGCCGAGCTGTCTCTGCAAATAGTTTGTTTATTTATAACTCTAACTCCGTCCCCCATCTGTCTATCTCTCTCTCTCTCTCCTAGTTCTTTGTAACCATCTCCTTGTTAACCATCTTCTTTTTATGCGATTGTGATTTGGTATTCATTCTTATACGTAGAGTATAAACAAATCTAATTAAGTCCAAAATAAACTTTTATGGAGCTGAGTTTTGAGTTAAAACCCGAGTAATGCAGTTCATCTGTATGAAAGGAATGAAAGAAAGACAGAACTAAACCTTATGTCTATTTATATTTAGGAGGCGTTTGGTTCAAATTCCTCAATCACTATCACTATGGGTATCATTAACCCTACTATGAGTATGGGTTTTGATGATTCCCCCCAACATGTTTGGTTTAATAATGAAATGGGTATCATTATAAGAATATTTGTTTGGTATATTGAAGGGGTATCATTATAAGAATATTTGTTTGGTATACTGAAATGACTTTCAAGTAAATTTTAAAATTAAAAAAATTTTATTTATGATATACGTATTTTTTAGTTCTTATTTTGTATATTTGAAAAAAATTTAAAAGGATTTCTTCAATTTTAAATATAGTCATGCTCTAATTTGAGTTTTATGGAAATGATAATCTTAAAAAAAAGTCATTTTTATTATATTAATAGAGAGTATTATATATCTTTGATTTTCAATACAATTTTTTATAAAATTATTGAATGTAAAAAAAATTATTAAAAAGAATTTTTATAAAAAAATTTATAAAGTACTAATAAAAAATATTCAAAATCAAAAGGAGAGAGAGAGAGAGAGAGAGAGAGAGAGAGAGAGAGAGAGAGAGAGAGAGAGAGAGAGTGAGTGAGTAACTCAAAAGATATATATATTTTTAATGGGTGTGTTTTTGCCCTTAATAATAAGGGTTAATGGGTTTGATAGACTAGTATTTTGGGGGGAATCATTAACACCCCAATTAATCACTATCATTACCATTGAATGATAGTGGTAGTTGTTTAATAAACATCAACAATGGGTATCATTACTTGTGATACCCATTCCCCTCCTTGATTCCCCTAAACCAAACACCCCCTTAGTAGTTGTACAAAGAGAGCCTACAAAGATACATTCTAGCAAATGTATATATGGCATGTCTTGCTGTCTAACACTATGACATCAATTAAGATAATTACCTAATTCAGGGATCAATTAGGGTAATTACAACTAATCAAATATTACAAAATCATAATTAAAATTTACATATCTTGGCATTCTCTCAAACTCAAGATGGTTGAGTTAAAACCGTATTAAGTTTGAAATAAGAACTTGAAAGTAGATCTTGAGGAGAGATGAGCCAAAGGAACAAAAAATAAGAGCAAAGTCAAATCCAGCAGAACGAATAGGATGCAATAGAAGCTACAAGATTTAATAACGAATTTAACAGTCAATAGATGCGATGGATGCCAAGATTTAACAACAAACTTAACAGAGCCAATAGATGCAATGGATGTCACACGATTTAACAGGATCCAACAGGTTTAACAGGGCAACAGGTACAAAGGTAATAGAGCTGCAAAGGTAATCGAGGCAACAGATGCAAAGGATCTTGATGCAAGGGTAATAGAAGTAACAGATGCAAAGGATCTTGATACTATTACGCAAACCGGTTGCAAATGCAAAGGATTTTGATATGAAAGGATCTTGATACTATTACACAAACAGGTTGCAAATGCAAAGGATTTTGATATGAATCTTGATGCTGTTACACAAACTGGTCACTTTTGAGGATAGATAAACATCGAAGGACATCACAGCAGACTCTGATACCAGGTAATAGAGGCATGTGAAATTGAGACAGAAATCAATAACTTGTGAAATGGAGAACAGATATTGCGTATTCAATATATTTGGAAGTAATACAAAAAGAGATTATTTATAGATTTACAGAAGTATTAGTCTAACAACTCTACAAATTGTTGTTATATATTGAATATGACATCAATTCAGGTAACTTTAACTAATCAGATATTACAAGAACTATAATCATATATTTACATATCTTGACAATATATACTTAACATTAATACTTATGAAATCAAGTGGGTTTAAAAGTCAACCAACATCAAATCTTATTGAAGCTTAATTTGATTAGTTGATGAAACAAACTCTCTCATCGAGTTGAATTTATTTTGCTATCAAGTACCAAGTAGTTGGTTCGTCTTTTAGCTGGATACGTTCAATTCTTTCATTTCTAACTGTTGGTTGTCTTCATCCTAACTAGAACCGATGATTAATCTCTTCATTTTTCATGATCGCATGGTTTCTTATATTATATGTGAATTCATTATTAACAGGATGCTGTTCTTGGCAACAGTCTATCTCGGGAAGCTTTGTGTCTAAATAGTTTTGTCCTTTCTCTTATATCTTGAAGCTAAGTATTTTCTCTGCTATTCTTGTTAACTTGTTTTGTCCTTCCTCTCATGCGCATTATTTTGCTGGCGAGCAGTTGAGTTTTTACCACCAAGCTTTACTTCTTCATTGCATAGGCTACATCATGTTACCTTTTTTCGAGCAGGCGGTTGAGAAGGTGGAAGGTTTGGGTTCCTGCGTATTCTACTCAAAATTTGGTCATTGTTGGAAGTTTATTTACTGCTGTAACATGCATGCCGTGGGCCGGCATTTGATGTCCTTGGAAAATATCGCAATTCTTTGCCGCTTTGTTGACTTTTCTTCTCGGAATATTAATTCAATTGACAACCTAGCGAGAAAATTTTGCAAATTTTTCTTGTGCAAAAGAACTTATTATCATTCACTGGTGTTGAATAAAAATCTAAATGGAGCCTAGCCAAGTGGTAAGACAACGGGTTTTGGTCCCGCTACTGGGAGGTTTGGATCCTTCTGTTCCAGAGAATATCCCTTGTTTATGTTAGAATAGGTTAAAAAGAAGAGCTAGAATATAACAAAGATGGTTCTGTTTGAAGTCTAGTTTTAGTAGAAGATTTGGTCGGAATGTAGCTCACTGAACAATTCATGATTAAGTGCAGATGATATGAGATTGGTACTAAAATACACTTGTTTCAGCTGACTTAGATAAATTATCTGCATCACATCTACGATACAGATTAGAAATGGATAATCTGAGTTTGCTTTCTAAAAAAAGGGAGGTGTTTTAGTAACATGTAATTATTTTTTTTATTTTCCATTTATTGTGTATAAATATAGAGCAGGTTTATAGATATTTGTCAATAATGAGTGTCTAGAACATTGTTCGAATAATAACTCCTCCAAGATAACATGTCTTTGTGCCAGAGGATTTAAGATTGATACTTTCAGAAGTTCTCTTTCAGCTAGAAATAGAAGGGAGTAAGTGTGCTTGATCTCAAACCTCTGTTGATTCTTGAAAATGGAAATCAGTCCTATATGACTTAGACAGGTAATTTAGTAAACTATTACCAAGTGAAACTTGTACAAAGCCATGACCATGGTTGATAGGATTTTCCCTTGAGCTTCAATTATTTTCTCCTTTTTTTGGCCCCTTCCTTTTAAGTGAGTGGATAATGAAGAATATCTAGTCATTAAATTTAACTGGACAGTTTATATTTATGTGACTTAGTACATTAAAGAAGCGTTTGCTTTGTGATTTCAGTTCACAAGTTGTAGAGTGCACTGAAGCTATCATAACAAATGAGAGACAAGCAAACTTCTTAGTGATTGATTTTCTTGATTCTTTGTCTCATTTGGATTTCTTGACACATCTATAACAGTTTTTGGCAGAAACATTCTTTTAACACCCCCACTAAGACACAAAACCCTGTAAAAATTGGCGTGTGCCGCTAGTTGTAGTGAGTAGACGGGATTCTTTAGTAAAAGGTGAAATAACAATTTGTTCTGTGTTTGTCATAATGCCTCATTATTTGTGTGAAGTGCCGATGAACAGAACCGATTTTTTTTTTCTAATATACAATTGTTAATACCTTCTGGGAATTATTTTAAATGCATGCTTGCATTCATTCTTGCCTTTTTTTTGGAAGGGTTTCTGTTATCTTTTACATTGTGCCTGACATTATACATGTTTCATTAGTTAACATTTCCTTATAACTAGTCATGTTTTTTCGGAATTGCTTATTGCCAGCATCACAGGCTAATCTTATAATCATCAGGTTTCCAAACAACTCATATATTCATCCGCCTTAGGATTTTGCCTAGTAAAACTTAAATTCGTGTCAGCTGCATTTCCTAGTTCTTGGCGGCTCCAGGTGTGATATTAAGGCCCTTTTTGGATCTTTATGAAATTAAACCTTCTTGGGCCATTGTATGTTTTGTAGGAAGTAGTGGCATTGGTTATAATTTTTGAAACTTCATTTTTTGCCCTAAAGACTAAAATCCTTTCTTCTTTTTCCTTCATTCTTCCTCTTCCCTTTTTGAAAGAATTTCTCTAAATTTCTTCCCACTTTCTCAATCCATTGAAGGAGGAATTGAAAGGACTTCATCTCCAAAGGGAACTAGTAGAAGCCATTTTGAAGCTTTTTCCCCAACTTCCCCTCAAGGTAACTCTTTTCCTACTCTTTCTTTTTAGTTCTTTCACCCTTGATTATTTTGCTTGGGAATTAGAAATTATGGTCTTGTTGGATGCTCTTAGACTATGTTGTTCTTGGAATAGATGATTTGTAGTAGTAGTGCTTGTGAGTTATGATGGATGTGTGAAGTGGGTGAGTTAGAGATTTGAAGAATTGGGTATGAGATTTTGGTAGATCTTGTGTGATTTTAAGAATGATCCATGAATATGTTGCTTATGATGTTAAGATAGTGTTTTCCTACCTTATTGTGCTATTTTGAGGTTGTTTTGTTGTTTGGATCGAGTGAGAAGATGATGAATAGTGTGGGAGGTGATTTTGAACAGTTACAGGTCGTGTTGGCTCGTTTCTGGTGTCATCCGCGGCCCCATCCGCGCCGCGGATGGAACCGCGGATGTTGGAGCCAACTCTTTGGGCTGATCCGCGGCACGATCCGCGCTCACTTTCTGTTGTGAGCCGCGGGTGGAGACTCCTCGACCCGCGGGCGCGGATCGTTTTGTTTTCTCGGGAAGTTGTTCTTTTGTCTTTTGAGTAGAATTTGAGTTTGGTTATGCCTCTTTAGTAGAATTAGAGTATAATTTGGGTGTTTATTGTGTGTTATAGGCGACGAAGGAATTTATCCCTACTCGAACTACCTAAATTAGTTTTGGAATGAGGTAAGTAGCTATTGATTCTCTTTGCTTTGTAAATGCTTTTTGATGATGATAAATGACTTGGAAATTATTGTTTTTATATAAATGGGCTTATGTTTGGTTACTTTGATTTTCTATGACACAAGGTGTGTGGTCTAATGAATCCTTTGAATGAACATATAATTGAGCTCTTGTATGTGAAATGGTTATATGACAGGACTAATTCCTTAAATGGGTAATGGTAGCAAGTCATTTGAACCGTACTAATCGGGTTATAGTTAGTTTTGAACCGTACCAACCGGGTGGTAGTTGGTTTTGAACCGCGTTAACCGAGTTATAGTTAACAATTGGAATTCCAGGGTCATGTGTCCACTAACTATTTGAGCTCTCTTTTCTTTGAATTGCTTTATGCAATGTTTGAATGTGTATGGTTTTGACTTGACCACATGTTATGATGTTAATGACTTTGATTTTGATTTGGAAATGTACCTATGTATGAATAACAAACTTAAGCCCCAAAGAGAACCTCTAATACTTATTGGGTGATTATATTACTCACTCTTTTTGTTTAACCCCGCAGGTGATGAATTTGTCGAAGGTGATTGGACAGATTTTTGGACCTCATAGTCTTAGTTAGGGTAGACATGAATGAGGTTATTTTTTATAGCATTGATGTATAGCCATGTTTTTGTATGGATTAGGTTATACATACCTTCCCAACTATTTTTGTTATTGGAGAAGAGAATTGTAATGAATGTTGTATATCTTTTGGAAGATGAATGAAATGGATTCTTTTAGACATCTTGATATTTTGGAGCTTTATGTTATGTTTAGACAATAATTGTTTGATTTAGCCTTATGTCCTAACTTAGTCTAGGGCATCGCGGGTGCCATGCCTCGGGCATGGGGGCGTGACACCAGGAATTCATGCATTAACTCTGGCCTTGGAGAAGTGTTACTGTTCTGCGTTTGTTACATTTTATACTATCCTCCTGATAATGGTTGGTGTTCCACTCATGCATATGCGGTTTGTTTTTGCCTTACATGATCCATCCCTAGTTTCCTTTGTTTTAGCTTTGAGTCTCTGCTCTTCTAGCTTTCTAACTTGTCTTTTTTCTGTGTTCGAATTTTGCCTCATGTTTTTTTGTTTTGCCAGATGGATTGTTAAGAAGTGTTCGTCGTGAAGATAGAGTGATCTTGTTGTGGGATTTTGATGGAGGGAAAAGGGTAATATTTGTTGGATGCCAAATGAACTAATGTTCGGACTACTACTGCTGACAACAAAGTCCAATTCTGCTGCTTTTACCTTACGTTTGCTAACTTTGGCCCTCCTTTTTTCATTTTCTTTTTTTTTTTCTGGTTTTCATTTTATGTTATTCTATTTTGCAATTGTCCTCTTCTGTTTGTTTACTATGCTTTTGGAAACTTTTGCTTTGACTAATTCTTCAGTAATTGTTTATACGGATTTGTGAATACAGCTTTAGTTTCACTGTTTGTCAATATGTCGCCACCTCTTTTTGTTAATTTTGAGATACTTGTGGTTGTAAGCCAATTTCTGAAAGTTTTTAGTTTACTGGAAAATTAGTTGTGCTTGGTGGTGCTTCTTTGAATGTAGCTTGCTTTAACAGTTGAATATTTTAGTTTGATATTGCTTTTAATTAGAATGTTTTAGTTCTTATAGTATTAACCATCTCAGTTTTGCTCTCTTGCAGGTTCTGTTTCAACAGGAGTGTTGATAGAAGAATACTTCCTAGTGTTCATAGAGATGGTGTTATCAGAGTATGGTGATCTTTTGTGGTGCACTCAACAAATGTTTTTTCTATAGTCATTTATTATGATTTAGATTTAGTCTATACTATTGGGAAGTATATTTGGAATCTGTGTTTCTCCTTTTATTATTTTTAAAAAGTCTTTACCATCATCAAATGAGTTGGCTGTACTTCTCAATGTAAAGGCATTTTCCCCTCTCTTTAGTACTTCCACTTGTTTTAGATGTTTTTGAATTCTAGAGACTTGGATTCAGGTTTTCTAGTTCATTGTTTCTTTTTCTTTTTGATATGCTTGGCTGCTTGAAAATTAAAGAAAAAATAATAATTGGGTTGGTAATCTGAAATATTATGTGTTCTGAACTGCATTTCGGGGTTTTATTTTCAACTTATTAAATGCTTTTGTGGTAATTTCATGCTATTTGATGCTATTTTATTATTGCTTATTGCTTATACCACAGTAATTAACCAAACTATGTCAAACTGGATGAACTTTATTGCGAGTTCCCCGTGAACACAATTCAGCATCAGAAAGTATGTGATTGGTTTGGGATTAACTTTTGTTGTTGTTATTGAATCTATACTTCATTTAATAAAAGGTTCTACGGAATGATAGTTTGGACTTTTGACACAGGATTGGTGGGATGACCGAAAAACGAAGCGCACATCCAGATTGCAGGAATGCATCGAACCCGTACCATAAATGCAGTGAAAAATGTTTCAAACTTTCTTCTACTTGCAAGAGTGCCTCAAATCCTTACCACAATTGTAGTGAAAATTGCTTCAAAATTGTTTCTGAGATCCAGAAGAATATAGAGCAAAACAATACAGGTTGGTTTTCAATACTCAAAGCATATTCTGTTTTTTTTTTTTTATTGAAAATTTGAGATTGGAATAATTCAAATTGTGTTCAAGTACAAACTCTAAATATTCTAAGTGGTTTTCGGGTAATGTAAGTCCTTCTTGTATTCTTTGTTTACCTCAGAGATGGGATAACGAAGAAATGGCATGGGAATTTGGTCTGAAGAATGTGATTTCCTGTCCATTATAGAATTTATACATTTCTCACCTGCAAACGCTGTATTCTTTGGGTTTGTTATGTTGGTTTCTAGGATTGTTGAAATCTCGGATTGAAACTATGTGCTAATGTCCACCAATCTTGCCTCATGTATGAACCCACATCACATTGCTAAGAACATGTCCTCGACAGTTAAGTATTGATCCCATAGATCTAAGCAATATGGTAGGAAAAGATAAATCTAGGTACTTCCTCAGAGGCTCCTTGTGCATGGAACTTCTTCAGTTTGTCCTAGTTAACTAACATGCGTAGTGGCTTGCATAGTCTACCTCTGATAGAATACCCTTAATCATGTCTGGACCATGGTTCAAAGACTCGGCCGAGTCGGAGATGACTCGGCCGAGTCGTCACCGGAACGGAGGCCTCCGGTCCGAGACCGCTCCGATACTACTCGGAGACGGAAGACTCGCCGAGAACTCGTCGAAAATCGGTTGATTCGGACCGAGTTGTCTCCGAGTCAAAGAAAATCGGCCGAGTCACCACCGAGTCGTCCGAGTCAGACCGAGCCAAATAAAAAAGGCCACCGTCGGCAACCAACAACCACCAGCAGAACAGCCATTGACCACCCTAAATCACACACCAAATCACAGATCCACAGCCACATAACAACCCCAAATCACCACCAAAACAAAACCATGATGGTCGAGGTTCAGAGAGAAGACGGAGTAGAGAGGCGGTGGGTGGAGGCAGGGAGAGACAGAGAAAGAGAGGAAAGAGGAGGTCGCTGGTGGAGGAGTGGCGGATCAGAGAGAAGGAAAAAGAGGGAGGCAATTGCGTTGGTAGCGGAGGAAGGAAGAGACAGAGAGGAGAGGGAGGTGATGGGTGGTGGGGTAGAGACATAGGAGGGTGGTGGATGGTGGTTGCTCTGTTGCTGGTAGGTAGAGAGGAGGAAGAGACAGAGAGCGGGGGGAGGCGCTTAGGGGAACGGGAATGAGTTTGAGAGAAGAGAGAGGGGGTAGGGGAATTAGAAAAAAAAAAAAAAGAAAAAAGAAAAAAGAAAAATTTAGGGTTTTAATTAAAAAAAAGAAAATTAGTCAAGATTATGGAATAAAAATTAAAAAATTTAATATTTTTTCAACAACTATCTCATAAATTTTTAACTACTCTTCTATTTACTTACACAATTGTTACTTTTAAAATTATTATGTGTTATTTTAATTTTATTTGTAATAGCATTGCGTTAACTGCTTAAAAGATATATACTGTTTTTTTATATCGGTAAAAATAATACATTTTAAAAAATTTTCTTTACTAATTTTTTTAGTTATTTTTTAACATGTTTTATATTATGAATGATTATTTATAATTTTTAAAATAAAAATTACTTTAAAATATATTAAAATATACGTCTCGTCGAGACCGTGACCGATATTCCGAGTCCGATGTGAAACGGTACACGCCGTGACCGCGACCGAGACCGCGGCTTTGAACCATGGTCTGGACGGAGCTAAGTTTGAAATCACCTCTTCCATATCTTCAAATTTCTCTTTGTGCCCAATCTCGGCCACAGGCTTCCAATCTTATTGTTGAAAGACCTTCTGATCCTTTACTAATACATGGATTAACGTCTTACTTGATGTACTGAGTGATTTTGCTTTTGGTTACTGCCTTTGTCAACGGATTAGCCATTACAGGGCGTGGATCTGTCAAGATTAATAAAAGCAGGCTTCAGCATGTTTTGTGATGCTGCTATCTCAGTTTTCAATTCCCACTCAATACTTCAAAGGGAACTTTGATTTATTGCCCCTTTTTGCACGAGGATCTTTGTTTCTTCTGTTTCTGTTCTTGCTTAGTTTATTGACCAGTTTCTTGCCCTGCCATTTTTCTTATTCTGATAGCTAGAGAATTGGGAGTTAAACTTGGAATGTTTATGCTTGAATGCTACTGTAATTTTGAAATACTTTGAACGGCTGCATTTGCTTATGGTTGCTTATTGAGCTTCCCCTAATTGTGCTTTTCAATCATCTATATATCATCGGTGAAAATATCGCTTGCTTAGCTTTTTTTTTTTTTTTTTTTTTTTTCCCTTAATAGCATTTGTTTCTTGAACAGAAACAACAAGCAAAGATAAACAACCTGTATCTTCTCAATCCAATAATCCGTCTGTCTCAGATAGAAATTCAGGAAACTACGTTTGGTGGAATAATGAAATGGATAGACTCCTAGGGAATGTCCTGATTGGCCAAATGGCTCGAGGGAATAAATGTGATATTGATACCTGGAACCCTCAAGTTTTTCAAGCTGCATTAGATTTCTTGAAATCCACTTGCCATCTTAACATGACTAAAGATGACATTAAGAATAGAATCGGACTGTGGAAAAAGTACTATGCTGTGGTCATGGATGTCAAGCAGCAAAGTGAATTAACTTGGGATGAAGACCAAAAGACTATTATAGTGACATCAAATGAGAGGGCCAAGTGGGCTAATTACGTTGAGGTATGTACGTAAACGACAAGTCATTTCTGTTATATAATCATTATGGATAGGAATATCAATCATTTTTTAACTTCCAGTCAAATCCTGATGCTGATGGCATGCAAAACAAAGTGATCAGAAACTGGGAAGATATTGTTTTCTTATTTGGGAAAAATGAAACCTCAGCTGAAGATACTGGAGCATCTAATGGTGGCGTACAAGCTACAGTCAGGGAGAATGAGGTTGACATAGATGCTACCATTAGATCTCCTTTACAGCCAACTATTTTGCCAAATTATGTTCCTAATTCACACGAAGAAACGAAAAAAGATGCATTGGTTGATGCACTTATAGATGCAGCTACATCAATTAAGGAGTTCTTTGAAAGCAAGAAAAAGAAAGAAGAAATGCAACAGCCAACGGGAGAAGAAATTCACGAGATAGTTTCCAAGTTACCTGGACTGACTCCGTATGAAGTTTTCTGTGCTGTTCAGAAGTTAATGAATGGAAACCCTCAACAATTTTTTCTTTTAAAGAGCCTTCCTGATGAAGAGAAAGAGCAATGGATCGAATTTCTTCTGTTGCCTTAATTTATACCATATCTTGGTTCATTCAGTTACCCTTGATATGAAATGACAACAATTAAGTTAAACTATGCCAACTTGTGTTATGATTGAGTCAAAGTTAGGAAGTGCTTATTGGAGTGGAGAACATTTGGTGGGGATTGATTTTGGCGATTTCTATTTTGCTGACTCTGATTGATGGTCTGACTGTCACACTTTCAAATTTTTTTATTTTTTATTTTTCAGTTCAGGGGAAACTCTATCTTGTGTGGTGTTAATACCTTTTTTCTTTTTCGTGGCCAATAGTGAAGTTGTACTTTTACAGCATATCCATTGTTGATTGAGATGTACCCCAATGAAGATACATCTGATATAAAACATGGCCATGAATAAGTAGCCACGGTAACAATTGTTCCTGTTATGCTATATTTTGAGCTTTATGACTTAAAACTATTACTAAGATATTGTTGGGATTCTTGGTTATTTATATATCATATAACCTTGCAAATCTGTAAATGCACATGGCCTTTTTAAAAATTATAGGGGTGTGATGTGATTGATTTGTTGATCTTAATCGTACATTTGCTCAAATTTTGTTGATGTAATTGATTTAATTTTGGTTCACTCTCTTAATGGTATAACTGAAATTTCAATTTTTGATTCACCCTCTTAATGGTATGACTGAAATTTCAATTTGAAGTAAATTTTAACTCATCATAGGTGCATGAATAAAACGATTACATGTGCAATCGAAAGTCATTGCTCCACCTTTGCTTGTACCATGTTTTATATGATATTACGTTTATTTAACAAATCCAATCCATAATTTATATAAGATAACATAGAGAGTTGAGCGATTAGAATTCTGTTACTTCATCTTAGAAGTCGGGATTCGAATTCTACTATCACCATTCATTTTTCTGCAATTGTAATAATATAGATTTGATTTTAAAAAAAAATCCACAGGTTTGATTAAAAAAAAAAAAAATCCAACCCACAACATTATCATTTTACTGTCACGTGTTTCGTTGTCTTGTAGAATGCAAGTTTTAATGTATCTTTTATCTATTTTTTTTTCTTTTCTATTGTTTCAAGTTTATAGTTAGTCCACTTGTACGCATAAGCATTGAGTATGCTTAAACCAGATAGGGCCTCAAAGATTGCAACTGTAATTATTTACGACAATTAAAATTCAAATTTGGCCATTTTTAATTTTGAAAAAGGGGACCAAATTTAATTTTGAAAATTGGACCACATAAGGGTTATTTAACAAAATGTTGATATTTTTAATTAAATTGAATGAGATATTAATATTTTTATTGTCTCATTAAAAGATTGAAATTGATTTCTTCAGAATCGAGTCTAGATTTTCAAGAGATTTATCTCATTTGGAAATTGGTTCCAATTTGATGAATACAACATAAAGAAGAATGTGTTTCCTGAAAATTGACTTTAAATCGATCTAAAATTCTTTTACTTAGACGAGTCAAAAGCAGATGTGAGATATTATAAGGTGCAAGATTCTAGAAAATCTACCTAGTCCATTCTAAAAAATCAACCTCATTTTGAACTTTTTTCTTTTGTTCAGGCCAGGTATACGAAGGTAACATACATGACTCTATACCAAGCTCAATTTCCTTTACAGCCCGTTTGGAAGGCAAGAAATGAGCAGAAAAGAAAGGAAAGTTGAGTAGATTTTCATTTTCTATTGTTTGGGAGAAAATTGGGCGAGGGAAAAGAAAGGAATTGGATAAAAAAATTTTCCCACCCAAAGCTAGAAACTTTTCTGTCCAAACTTGGGCTGATTTGGAAGGAAAATATTCCTCTCTCTTCTCACCCTTTCTTTTCTCTTCTCATCCTTTCTTTTCTTTTCCACCTAAACTCCCAAACTAAGCATTATAATCAATTCTGAAATGGATTTTCAGGAAATCTCCGACTAGAGTTTATTTCTGTAAAATCTATTTTCAGGTAATGGACTTCATTAGTATATGGAAATGGATAAAACCACTAATAACTTCTCCATTCTAATTAAAAGTACCAAATATCAGGTAAATAAGCCAACTGAGCAGTGCCCAAACTTTTATAGTGTATGTGCATTTATTTGCATAATCCATGCGCATTTTCAAATATTTTTTTGTAGTGATTGTTCCCACCCTCTTTCACTGGCATTTTCTAATAGGGTTGTTCATAAACTGGGTGCCGAGTTTATGACGTGAAAAATTCGATTCAAATGATTTTATCCTATCGACAAATTCAAACTACAAATTAGTCTATTTTTATGGAATAATCAGATCACTTTTTATCTAGAAAATTAGTTTAGCTACCTGAACTGGTTGCTTTCAATTTTATTTTTTAAAAAGAAATAAAAAAGAATATCTAAATCTCTCACTTCCCTCCCTTAATTCCACTTTTCGTAAACAAATCATTCATATCAATTTTATTTATTTTCTTAAATAAACTTTTATTGATACCATACAATGACTAACTCAAAGGCATTTTAATTTTTTATTTTTATATAAATAATCATTAAAACTATATAAAAATATAAAATGAAGTCTAAAATTATATTTATATGATTATGAATAATAAAAGTGTGTTTTCAGCCTAAAATAATATGGAGGTAACGATGCATTAGCTGATATTACTGACGTGCACTTCCGTTATGAGGAGTAAACTTTAAAAGGGCGCCGCACACAGCAGGGGCACAACATGCTCGCAAGATGTTCGATAAAATACCTACACGAAAATTTCACTTATTGACATGACCAGAGAGGCTTTGAGATTCTTCGCTTACAATCTTCAAAGATTCAAAGCCTCGAGGAAATTCCCAGACCGCTACGACTTCAACAAGGCTCTCCACTGCTTCACACGCTCCAACTGCGGCGACCTTTCATTGAAACTCCTCATTGCCTTCATCTCCAAAGGCTACTTTCCTCACGTCTCAGCATTTAACTCTGTCATTTCATACTTTTGCAATCTGGGATGTTGTTATTCTGCTCAAAAGTTGATAACTCTAATGCCAAAACTTGGTTGTTTGCCTGATGTGGTCAGTTACAATTCTCTGATTGATGGCTATTTGAGAAATTCTGATGTTGGTAATGCTTGTTTTACGATGAGGAAAATTTGTAGTGGGATCCTGAACGTTAGGCCGGATTTGATTACTTTTAATGTGATGTTTAATGGGTTTCGTAAGGTTGGAATGGTTGATGAAATGCTTGTACATATGAGTTTGATGTGGAAATTTTGTGTACCAAATATTGTAACTTATGGTATCCTTATTGATATGTATTGTAAAATGGATGATGTTAAAATGGCTTATAGAGTGTTTCGGGATATGAAGAGAATTGGGGTTCTTCCGAATCTACATACATATACTTCTTTGATTGATGGCTATTGTAAGGTTGGTGATTTGGAGGTTGCATTGGGTTTATACCAGGATATGCGTAGAAATTCAGTTTTTCCTAATGTGATCACTTATACAGCTCTCATTGATGGTTTTTGCAAAGTTGGGATGCTGGAAAAGGCTACTTATTTGTTTTCACAAATGTTGGAGGATGAGGTTGAACCTAATTCTGTTGTTTATACTGCTATGATAGATGGGGAGTTCAAGAAAAAGAATGTAGAAAATGCTATGAAGTACTTGAAAAGAATGCATGATCAAGGGGTTAGGCTTGATGCCACTGCTTATGGGGCTATTATATCAGGGCTATGTGGTATAGGTAGGCTGGATAATGCAGTTGATGTTAAAAAAGATATGATTAATCATGGAGTGGGACCTGATGGTGTTATGTTGGCTATCCTTATGGATGCTCATTTCAAGGCAGGGAATTTGAAAGCAGCGATGAATGAATACAAGGAATCGCTTGCTCGAGGTTTTAAACCTGATGTTGTAACTCTTACATCCTTAATTGATGGCTTGTGCAAGCATGGGCATCTTGATGAAGCAAAAGTTAATTTTAGCAAAGAAAAAGCTAATGAAATTTCGTACACAGTCCTTATAGATGGCATGTGTAAGGAGGGAGAATTGAGCCAAGTTGAGATGATCTGTAGAGAAATGATAGAGGCTGGCTTTGTTCCTGACAAGCATTTTTACACTACTTGGATTGCTGGGCTTTGCAAACAAGGAAACCTAGTAGAAGCATTCAGACTTCAGAAGCGGATGATTAAAGAGGGTATTTTGCCTGATTTGTTAACATGTAGCTCTTTGATTTACGGTTTAGCCAACAAAGGGTTCATGATTGAAGCAAAACATGTATTTGATGATATGTTAAAAAAGGGAATAACTCCTGACCATGCAGCTTATGATATTTTAATTAGAGGATATGCTAAGGAGGACAATAGAGCTGCTATTTTATCTTTGCAAGATGAGATGAGAAAGAGAGGACTACTCTCGGATGAGGTATTAGAAGTACATGACGCGATACTACGTAGCAGTTGATTACTGACTTCAGTCAGCAAAGATCTAATCTTCCACCCCAAATAGAATAACTGAACTCGTTAAAATGCTTGAGTCACTGTTTCCAAAATTTAAGAGCTTCCTTTACTATTCTCACTGCTCATCCAAGAGGGAAAATGGAAAAGTATTTTGCTGACTGGGCTTTCTCAGACATGGAATCATGGGACTGCTGCTTCATGAGAATTTGTTGAGGTATGGAACTGTAATCAAATTTTTATCACTTGGGTGCACTTTGATGTTTTTTTTTTTAACTTCTGTTGTATCTTCATCCATTAGTGTTAACATAAGATGGTTGTCTTTCCTCTTGATGCATTTTTATAAGGATCATGCTACTTTAAATGACAGTTGAGGTTTGGGATTTCATTTCTTGCTAGGCGCTTATGCATCCAACTGTGGTCTGCCTTTTTCGAAAAATGCAGCATATACATGCAGTTTTTCCTTGCTGGAATTAGATAATTTATTGTCATGCTGCATTGAAACTTTTGTTTTTCAAATTTTACGAATGGCTAATTTATGTTTTGTTTGCGAAAGTTGTTATGCTAGTCAATTTTGTGCTTCTTAATCTGATCAGATGGTAGTTTTTTAGAGGACAAAAGTTGATGAATGTGTTGAGAAATCGATTTTGGATAAGGTTTATTTTATTTACTTCTTTTAATTCTTCCCATTATTCTTTTTTTCTTTTTTTTTTTTAATTGTGAATTTTTATCTCTCTTTTGAAGTTAACTTGCTTCTTGCTTTCACTGTATCCATTACTCATTTTTCTATGTTCAGATTTTAACTGCTTACCTTATCAACGCCTGATGATCGTTGACTAGATTTTCCGCCTTCACCCATGCTGTGAATTGTTTGCAAGTATACATGCCAGGATAAGCAAAACAAAAGCTTTACATTTCTTAGAAGTTCACTTGTAATTTCTACTTAGAAAGTTGAATACATTTCTGCTAAATTTTCAGCGCCATTTGCCTAGGCCTTAGAGCAAACTTCTTCATTTGTTGTTGGTTTTCTTATTGCTTTTCGTCTTATCTTGATCTATTTTTAATTGTGGATTATTGCTTATTCATTATCGAGCATTCACTTCTTTGATTCGAATGAAGATGACGAAAGAATAAAGAAATGGAAGTAGTTTTCCAGTGTCTTCTTGTTACCATGGCTGCAATAGCAGTTTGGTGGCATGAAAATGAAAGAGCCTAACATTGACTGTGAAGGAGCACGAGAGTGGTATATATAGCACCTTAATAATGGGAGTGGTAGAGTTTGTACAAAAACAACTATGTCTAAATAAAACATTGTTTAACTAGTTTATCTAGAAACTCAAGGGAACGCTATGGATTGAGGAATACAGTTCATATTTCAGTTGAAGTAGCAGTTAAAAATGTTGAAAGATGCTATTTTCCCTAATGCAGTTTAGAAACTGTTGAGAGAGAGAGAAACAGCGAATGATATTTGATAAAGCCGTACACAATACTGTGCAAGGCACATCTATTATATACATGTGTTTAGGGTTCACATAATATGCAAAATTACTACAATACCCTTACAATATATAATATTGATTCCTAACACTCCTCAAGCTGGAGGATAGATATGTATCATGCACAGCTTGTTACAAATAAGAGTAACCCGATTCCCAACAGGAGCTTTAGTAAACAAACCTACTAATTGATCTCCTGTCCTAACATGTTTAGTGGAAACTAACACCTGTTCAAGCTTCTCTCGAATGAAATGGCAATCCACCTCTATGTGTTTTGTTCTTTCATGGAACACTGGGTTATTGGCAATATGAAGAGTTGCTTGGTTGTCCTACCATAGTTGCATGGTATGTGGACTACTAATCCCAATCTCACCAAGGAGATGATAGATCCATATAAGTTCACATGTAACCTGTGCCATAGCCCTGTACTCAGTTTTTGCACTTGACCGAGCTACCACATTCTGTTTTTTACTCTTACATGATACTCAATTCCCTCCAACAAACACACAATAGCCTGTCGTAGATCTCCTATAAACTAGAAACCCTGCCCAATTAGCATCTGAATACCCCTTAACCTGGCAATGATAATGATTATTATAAAGAATTCCACAGCCTGGAGCTGCTTTAAGATATTTCAAGATATGAATCACAGCATCCCAATGAGCACTCTTGGGTGATGACATGAATTGACTAGCCACGGTTACTGCCATATTTCATCAGGAATTTTGCCATTAAGTTGAAACAAATACTTTTGAGTTTCGGCATATTTGTCCTCATTATCCTGAATGGTTGCAGGGAAAGAATTATAAATTAAACATGATGGTAGTGTATGAAAAACTCCATTTTGTTCTTGAACTGGCCTGTGCAAATGAATCAGCAAGTAACCAGAATATGATGAGAAAATAATTTCCCACCATTCTTTTGGCTTGAACCACTGCAAGAATCTTTTCAGATGAATATTTAATCCTGTAAAATTTTTGAACAATGGACAAAAGAACTCAAACATAATATGATACTGATTGCAGAGATACCACATTACCCAAAGTAAGGGTTCAGGAAAATCAGAGTGTTGTCCAATAAAAATCTGAGAGAAAGGGTATTCAGGATTAATTCCAAAAGGGTTCAAAAGTGATCCTCCATAGTATCGGAACAAATCAAGCTCATGTTTCATACGGTTTCTTTTTAGGTTCTCTGTTTCCCATGGAGAAAGAATTTCTCATATTTCTGAAGGATAGTCTGTCACTGGATAAAACATCATTGCTGTTGCCATTGGTTTTCTAGAAAAGAAATCAGCAATAATATTTGTTTTTCCCTTGATATTTTTGACATCATAAGAGAATTGAGAAAACCAGTTGGACCATCTAAGAAGTTGGGAATTGGGAATTTTTTTCTGCTTGAATTGGATCATTCGAGGAAAACTGCTCATATCCATTTCTACTATAAAATGACAGGGTCTGAGATAGAAATGTACTTGTACCCCTGAGCAACACATTGGAGATTCTATCAAAGATTTTCCTTCTGAAAATCTATCTGTCAAATAGATCCAACAGTTTCTTGGTATAGTCAATTATGTTAGGGACTTCATCCCTAATGTATCCCGATATACCCATTCTCTTGAAAAATTGCTTAGGAAAAAACCTCCCCCTTGGGGAAATTCTCAGACAGAATCTCTAAAAAAACTGAAAGTTCTTCTTCAAACCTTGCCAACACTTCATATTCCTACCTCTAAAAATCTTATTCTTCAAACAGATGCCAGTGACAAATATTGGGGTGCTGTTCTTCTTGAACAACTTCCTAATAACCAAAGAAAATATTGTGGTTTTGCTAGTGGCCGATTCAAAGAATCTGAAATTCATTATCATTCTTCTTTCAAAGAAATCCTTGCTGTCAAGAAAGGAATTGATAAGTTTGATTTCTATCTTGAAACAGAAGAAAATATGCTGATTGGATAGTTGATATGAATATTCCTGATCCAGGAAGCACGCCCTCAGATACTCCATCGGATACCCCTGAATCTGAATGATGCTTTCTGATAGAAAGTTATTTACTTTTACTTTTACTTTTACTTTTACTTTTGCTTTATGTACGGATTTTTTGCTTTTACTTGTAAGCTTTTCATAATGATGTTTGTAAAAGAAGATTCCTCTTCATCTATAAAAGAGGTCTTCTTCTCATATTGAGAAAGGAGGAGGAAGTTTGATAGAGTTCTTATCGAGTCTGTAAAAAGAGTGTTTTTAGAATCGAAGAACGACAGTTTGTAAAAATTTCTGAATATTTATAACTTCTTAGATAGTCCAACTGGTTTTCTTAGTTCTCTTATGATGTCAAAAATATCAAGGGAAAAACAAATATTATTGCTGATTTCTTATCTAGAAAATCAATGGCAACAGCAATGATGTTTTATCCAGTGACAGACTATCCTCCAGAAATATGAGAAATTCCTTCTCCATGGGAAACAGAGAACCTAGAAAGAAACCGTATGAAACATGAGCTTGATTTGTTCCGATACTATGGAGGATCACTTTTGAACCCTTTTAGAATTAATCCTGAATACCCTTTTTCTCAGATTTTTATTGGACAACACTCTGATTTTCCTGAACCCTTACTTTGGGTAATGTGGTATCTCTGCAATTAGTATCACATTATATTTGAGTTCTTTTGTCCATTGTTCAAAAATTTTACAGGATTAAATATTCATCTGAAAAGATTCTTGCAGTGGTTCAAGCCAAAAGAATGGTGGGAAAATATTTTCTCATCATATTCTGGTTACTTGTTGATTCATTTGCATAGGCCAGTTCATGAACAAAATGGAGTTTTTCATACACTACCATCATGTTTAATTTATAATT
The DNA here is from genome assembly GCA_024721245.1 of Mitragyna speciosa. NCBI lineage: Eukaryota > Viridiplantae > Streptophyta > Magnoliopsida > Gentianales > Rubiaceae > Mitragyna > Mitragyna speciosa. The sequence continues at coordinate 13,449,213 of CM045565.1, read as the reverse complement.
CTTTCCCTGCAACCATTCAGGATGATGAGGACAAATATGCAGAAGCTCAAAAGTATTTGTTTCAACTTAATGGCAAAATTCCTGATGAAATATGGCCAGGATCTTATGAAAAATGGAATTTCATTAATACTCATCCTCATTGAACTGCTGTCCAAAATGCACAGAAAGAATATAAAGAATTAATGGAAAGCAGTATGATGATTGACTCACAAGATCCTTATTCTGAAGAAACAAACATTCCTTCTACCTCAACTTCTCGGATAAGGACTGAAAAAAGAAGAAAAAGAAATAAGGCCAGAAACAGAAGAGAATATGCTGATTGGATAGTTGATATGAATATTACTGATCCAGGAAGCATGCCCTCAGATACTCCATCGGATACCCCTGAATCTGAATGATGCTTTTTGATAGAAAGTTGTTTACTTTTACTTTTACTTTTGCTTTATGCACGGGTTTTTTGCTTTTACTATAGTAATTTGTTTTTACTTATAAGCTTTTCATGATGATGTTTGTAAAAGAAGATTCCTCTTCATCTATAAAAGAGGTCTTCTTCTCATATTGAGAAAGGAGGAGGAAGTTTGATAGAGTTCTTATCGAGTCTGTAAAAAGAGTGTTTTTAGAGTCGAAGAACGACAGTTTGTAAAAATTTCTGGATATTTATAATATTCAGTTCAGTTCTTCTAAATCCTAGTTCATTACTTTTTAAACTCTTGAAGTTATAATTTAGACTTAGATTCCTGTTAAAATTGTTCTTCCAATCAAAAGGTTTTACTAAGAAACCATAAGTACCGCCATAGTACCAGGAAGGGAAACAGGGAAACGGTTTAAGATAGTTAATCCTCTGCTTGGAAGACCTTTGCTTCAGGATATTTGTCAACATTATGCTTAAAGGGCCCAAATTGTTACTGTAAGATAATTTAGCTTTCTAACTAACCTTCTATACTTCTCTGGATCATCCAATACATCTCCATCATTATCAGCTCTTAATTTCACATTAGGTATCATAGGAGCATCACATGGTCTAGCTTCAGAAAGACCTGCCTCAACCAGTAAGTCTAGGATGTACTTCCTCTGGAAGATAAAGACCTCTTTTCTTACTTCTAGATACCTCAATATCAAGAAAATACTTTAGCAGACCCAAATCCTTTGTTTGAAACTGAGTGTGCAGAAAATTCGTAAGGGCACTAATCCCTTTACTATCACTTTCGGTGATTACTATATCATCAACATAAACTACTAGAAGGATGCACCCATAACTGAATTGTTTGTAAAAGACTAAATGGTCATAAGCACTTCTTTGTAGACCAAACTCAGTGACTGCTGCACTGAATCTCCCAACCAAGCCTGTGAAGACTGCTTTAACCCATATAAAGATTTTTTCAATTTACACACCTTCTTTGACTCCTCTTGAGCAACAAAACCAGGTGGTTGCTCCAAATAGACTTCCTCTTGAAGATCACCATTCAAGAAAGTATTTTTCACATCAAGCTGGTGTAAAGGCCAATCATATGTAGTAGCAAGAGAAATAAATAAGCGAACAGATGTAAGTTTGGCCATGGGGGAAAATGTCTTAGAGTAATCAACATCATAAATTTGGGCATATCCTTTAATAACGAGGCGAGCTTTTAATCGCACTATAGATCCATCCAAATTCATTTTTATTGCAAACACCCATTTGCAACCAATAGCCTACTTCCCAGAGGGTAAATAACATAGATCCTATGTATGATTTTGCTCAAGTGCTCTCATTTCTTCTTCTATGGTAGCTCGCCAGCCTGGATGAGACAATGCTTCTGAAATAGATTGGGAAACTGTGATAGAATCTAGGGACGCAACAAAAGACTAGGACAAGGATGATAAATTATGGTAAGACACAAATGAAGAAACAGGATACGTACACGATCGTTTCCCTTACCTAAGAGCAATAGGAAGGTCAAGGCTAGGATTAGAAGTCGGTTGTGGTGGTGAAGGATCCTGTGACGAAGCAACAGGTGGAAGTAGTGAGTCACGTTTACTAGTGGGTGCTATGGTTGTTTGCCTTACACGACGAGAGTAAACCTGTAAAGGGAGTTGTTGCGGTTTGCGTGTAACTATTTCAATTCTGTAAATGAGAAATTCATCTTCATGCTCAGGAGAAGGGGATTTAAGAGGAACTGAAAAAGGAGTAGATTCAAAGCAAGTATTTCAAAGAAAGTAACATCTGCAGACACTAAGTATCTACCCGAAGAAGGAGAGAAGCAACGATATCCTTTTTGTGTACTTGAATAACCAAGAAATATGCACTTCAGGGATCGGGGGTCCAATTTAGAAACTTGAAGTCGAACATCTTGAATAAAACAAGTGCAACCAAATATACAAAGAGATAAAGGAAACAAAATATGAGAGGGAAATAGAGTCAAGTAAGGTATTACCATCCAAGGTAGACGAGGGCATGCGATTAATTAGGAAACATGCAGTAGAAACTGCATCAGCCCAAAATTCTTTAGGAACTTTCATGTCAAATAGAAGTGCTCTGGCTGTTTCTAAAAGGTGTCTGTTTTTCCTTTCAGCCACCCCATTTTGCTGAGGGGTCACAATACATGAAGATTGATGAATAATGCCTTGTTGTGACAAGAAAGATAAGAAAGCAGTGGAGAAATATTCTTTGGCATTGTTACTTCTCAAAATGCAAATGGTAGAATTGAATTGTGTTTTTATTTTAGCACAAAAGGCAGTGAATATAGAAAACAACTCAGAACGACTTTTCATAAAATATAACCAAGTAACGCGAGAGAAATCATCCACAAATGTAACAAAATAACGAAAACCAGCTTTACAAGTAATCGAACAGGGACCCCAAATATCAGAATGTATCAATTCAAAGAGTATTCACCCTAGATACATAAGGTATCCTATGATGTTTTGCCAACTGGCATGACTCACATTCCAACTTGGACACAAGACTTAAACTAGGACACAACTTTTGTAATGTAAGAAGAGAAGGATGGCCAAAACGACAATGGAATTGAAAAGCAAATGAATCATGAACACTAGTGCAAGCAACTGGCCGTGGTACATCTGAAGGCATGTCAAGCACGTATAATCCACTTGACTCATGGCCTCTACCAATAATCTATTTCGTCCCAAGATCTTGAAAGATACAATAGGTGGGAAAGAAATAAACGCCACAATTAAGTGTACTGGCAATTTTGCTTACAGACAATAAATTGAAAAGGAACTTGGGCAAGTATAGAATTGAATTTAAAGATACAAGATTTGTTGGCTGAGCCGCACCATTTCCAACAACTGGAGTGGCTGAACCGTCTACTAAGGTGACATTAGATGGACTCGTAGAAGGGGTAAAGGAAGAAAAAGTACCTATGTTCCCAACCATATGGTCGGTTGCACCTGCGTCAATGACCCAATTGTGCGAGTAGTAGAAAGATAAGCTGTAGGATTACCAGTCTGAACTAGTGTAGCAGTAGAGGATGTAGTAGGCTGTTGGGAAACAGAAAGCCTAGGAAGACAAGCATACATATCACTGAAAGTGGTTGGAATTTCTTGCCCAACAAGTAATTGAGTACGAATCACCTCCAGGTCTAAACCAGCAAGAAAACACTGCACTACCTGTAGCTCATCCTGTTCCTGCATTTTTTCACTAGTTATAGGAAACATTGTTCTTTTCTCTTCAAAGCTTGTTTCACATCTTTATAATATTCAAAAAGAGATCTTTCCCTCTGATTAGCCCTATAAACACTTTGCATCAGGTTATGCATAAGGGATAAATCTTGCTTCCTTGCATACAAAAATTCAGCATACTCCCACAATTCTTTCACTGTATTACAATGATTAAATACCATGGCTGCCAAGTTATCTAAAGTCCTTTCAATCTGGTTGAAGAGTTTGTAATCTTCCATTAACCATTTTTCCGTGATCCAACTTCACTTTTAGCAGGCAGATCTTTAGTTAGATGATCCAATAAATCCTGACCCGTTAAATATCTCACAATTGGTCGTTTCCATTGAAAATAATTCTCCCTCCCTATTAATAATTTATCTGTGATTCTAGAGGAAGATGCAATCACTTCAGTAACTATTTTCTTCTCAACATTACTCTCATCCATCTCAAACAATTGCAAAATATCTACTATTTACCTTATTAAACTGATCGCGCGCCCTCAACACTAATGAACAGTGCGCGTGAATAGTGCCGCAAACAGTGCCTAGGTGAACAATGACTGGCGTGATCAACCCTCTATATGGTGCAAATCACCCTTGGTTCACACCCTACAAACTGTCACGACCACATCTAAGATCGTGCCCGTACATATACCTGCAGCCACCCCCTAGGTTGCACTTGGAGAAGAGAGAGGAAGAGATGATAGGTAACTGTTTTAAATCTTCAATCCGCAAGAGTGAAGAAGAGAAGGAGAAAAGAAGGATCAAAGGGAGGAGAATTTTTTTTTTAGGTTAACGTGGCTCTGATACCATGTTGAGAGAGAGAGAGAGAAACAGAGAATGATATTTGATAAAGCCGTACACAATACTATGTAAGGCACATCTATTATATACATGTGTTCAGGGTTCACATAACATGCAAAATTACTACAATACCCTTTCAATAAAATATTGATTCCTAACAGAAACCTTCAGAAATTTGGCATCCATTTAAAAAGTGAAATATAAATGTGATGCTTCTTGTATGACATACAGAAACTTTTTCAACCTGGGGGTATTATTGCCTATCATCACCTCAATTTGGCTTCACAACTGAGTTCAGGTCTTTGTTACACCAACAAAAAATATTTCTTCTCTTTGTGTAGCAGCCAAGGAGCTTTAGTATTAATCACTAAACCATTCAGTGATGTGTAGCTTTGTCTTGAAATGATGCAAGAGTTAATGGAAAATATTGTGTTGTGCCTAGTCTTTATCTCTTGGTGATTTGGTTGGAAAGAGATTCTAGAACATTAACTAAAAGTTTATGATATGTGGTCTTCTTCCTCCTTAAGAACATTCATGGGAAGATTTAATTACCAAGGATATTAGGCAATGCAGTGACTTCTAAGTTTGCAAATGCCGCGCAATAATCAATTAATGCCACCTTTGCTGCGTAGTCCTCTTACACTACGAGGCTACTTGTATATTGGGAATCAAACTAACAGTCTCTATTTTCTTTTTCAAGGTAAAAGCCTGGACCGGAGACAGACAACTTTTAGAACGAGAATGAACTACTTAAATTGAGCGCATTGAATGCTTTTAATGTAAGGGGATGCTGCACTATAGACTAAATTTTTCCATCATTTATGTCGTAGTTATCTGCAAATGATGAAGCTCTCTGCAGTTCTTAGATCCTTGCGAGGCCATCTCACTCTTTGTGAGATTACAGGCCCTCTGCAACCTCCTTCATTTCAGTCTGATTTATTCCAAGAGATCTTAAATTAAACCCCCTAAAATATAAGTATCCTTCTTTCTATGATCCATATGGCCCCAGACCCCTACCTTCTGATAAGATCGTTCAGCTTGCTGAGCGCATTGTAGCCTTACCTCCTGAAGAGCGTATGCTGATCCATCTCACCCTCAGAGACAACCTAATTCATCCCAAGATGCTACCAATATCAGTAGAGGACATGGACTTGGGTCCCCAGGGAGGGGCTGCTGTGGGATCTTCAAAGCCCGAGGAGAAAAAGGTAGAGAACAGCATTTGATGTTAAATTAGAGAAGTTTGGTGCTGCTGCAAAAAACAAGGTGATCAAAGAGGTTTGTGCATTCACCAATTTGCGATTGAAGGAAGCCAAAGTTGAAAAAGCACGTGTTTTACTTAAGCAAGGTGTCACCAAAGAAGAGGCCAATGACATCATGGAGAAGATCAAGGCTTCAGGAGGAGTTGCTGTGGTGGAGTTGAATCACCAAGCTTTGTATGTTTGCTTCCCCTTTTTGAGATTTCTCTTGCCAATTGTGAATCTGGTTGACAGAGGAATATTAACCATCTGAAAAATGAATCGTATTTTTGTACTGAGGTTGAGGAGTTGTGTTTTCAATGCATAAATTTCGTTCTGATAATTGAATCTTCTCTGCTGACTATGACTGGGCTTTCAATTATTAGTTATCCCCAATGGGAAGTCTGTTGAACCAAACATATAGTCTTATTTTTATTGAACTATTTGTGCGTCGTTTATATTCAAATATGTTTCATTTTAGGTACCAAAATTATATACTTCCTGGACTGAAGGGAGATACATTCTTGCCAGGTGGGAGGCATACGAATATTTTAATTGTTTATTAATCTGAGAAGTGCCCTTAAAGATAAATTTGAGAAATCCTTTTCTTAAGAAGTCTGTCATTCCCAGTGCTGCTCAAAAATGGATTCTCTTTGTTAAACCCATCTCCAATTCTTCGTGGGGTTGAGGAGTAGTTTATGGGGATGAAAAGTGGGAATGGAAACTTTGGTTTTAAGATGTTAGCCGTCCTTCCCATGATAAATCTTCATCTAGGTCTTTTCTTCAGTTCCCTGTCTCCTGTCTTTCCTTATTTGACTACTTCCTGCAGCTGCTGTGGAGAGTGGAGAGTGGCCTTGATCAAAGTAGTATTTCCTAGGGAACTAGTTCACAAGATTGCTTCCATCTATCTTCCCCTGTGAACTGAAAGTTCACCATTCTGGAATCAAAATGATGAAATTTACAGAGTGAAGTCAGGATTTAAGTTTGGGCATACGTTGGCAGTCTATGATCTTTCTTCATCCTTAAAAGTCCCTGGAAACTAACCCGGAATTCGCAAATCTATAAGATGCTCTGGGGCCTTAAATATTCCGGCCAAATTTCACTTGCTAGGTGTGAGTTCTTAGTATTGCATGTCCAACATCCCGAGCTCACAAGAAATAATGTGGACCGTTTCCATTATGTATTATTAGCAATGCCAAGCTCAGAAATAAGTTTGTCGTTCTTTTCTTGATCCTCATCATCATTCCAGAAAAGCTTGGAGAGGATCATCAAATGATTTGACTCTGAAGAAACGAATGTGAGAGACTTTTGAAAGTCGAAGTAATTATCAAATGAAACAGAAAAATTTGAGCTCGAATTTACGGGTTTTGCCGTCACTGTGCAGTTCCGTCAAAGAAATGACACAGTAGCTGCCACCCAACAAAGGTGATTCCATTGTAACCGCTCTTGGTTGAGGTTCCGGGCCACCTGATGGAGTTTGGCGGAGGGGAGACGGATGGTTTGGGTGGGAAAAAAGCTAACACAAAAGGCTAACAATTAACAGGCTTTAGAACGGAGAGGCTGCTGTCTGAAATTCTCTTTACCCAATTAGTCTACATCACATCTTATACGATACAACATTAGACAGAAATGATGCCCACTGAAGAACATCTAAACTAAAGCCATGGAGTTTAGGACATCAAAAATTTATGCACAATCCGTAACTTCAACTAATCCGTACAGTAATAATGAGGTGGGAAACAAGTAATTGTAATAACAACTAAGGTTTGTGGAAAATGAACAGCAATTTATTCAATTGAAGAAAGTTACAATCAGTGAAGAACATTAGAGCTAGTCCTTCACAGGCCGCCAAATCCTAAAACCCCATCATTTACCTTTTCCGTGGATGGTCCTCATTAACCATGAAATCCAGAGGAATAGACATTTCCTTCAAGATCCTGTATCTGATATACTGTCAAAAGCTTCAACCCAGTAGCCATAGTGTGCAGCTACTAAAAAGCACCTTAAATTAATCTTCCTTATTCAAAGCCCGATGTACATCCCTGATATCTGGCTGAGAAGTTGAGCTGCTAACGTGATCTGCCTCCTCCCTTGTACCAACCCTCAGAGGTTCCTCTTTCGTCACTATTAGGATTAGAATAAATATCGCAACAATAAAAATAAGGATATAAGCCGTTCTGATTCCAAAGAGTGAGTTTATGAAACCCATCAAAGAAGGACCACTAATATGTTTCTGGATTACACTCCCTTCTCGATATCCTTCAAGAAATCGTGTTATTTGTGATCCTTGGTCATCTTCATTGATGCTGTCAGATCCAACAACCTGGATAACAATATATAAAAGATCAGAATGTGAGTCAACTTTAATATATCCAAACAACATGCAAAATATACATATCAGTGAAGATTTGAAATTAAAAATAACTAGATCAACAAATGAAAGTTTACAGGAAAGATTACTGCAACACACAAAGTATTGTGTTTCAATTAGAAATCAAAGGCACCACATTTAAGTAACAAATGTATTAATTTAACAATCACATTGTTCCAATTGAAAAAGGAACAAGGATCAAAGCAAAATGCAAGGAAATAAGCATTTATTTATCCCAAAAAAGGAAAAAAAAAGTATAATGTACAGTTTTGATGTCACAAAACCTGACACCGACACCACGAAGTACCAATAGTGTAATACCATGAAGAAACACCCAGAGTTGTATTGGCTTCAAATTTGAAGCAATAACTGAAAAGCCTCTCAAATTCAAACAATCCTAAAGTGGAAATTTCAATTTCTTTCTTTCTTCAGCCTACTGAATTTTATTTTCATTGACTACGCACTAAACTTGTATGTATCTTTTAAAAAATGTTGGAGATACACATCATGTGCAGCAGAAATATAATTGTTAGAGAGAGTGAAATGACACATCTTTGATCGCATTTAAGGATTACAAGTTTTCCTTCAATTCAAAACTATGGAAGACGGTTTCATAGACCTCACAACAATTAAGTTAATTGAAAGAAAGACAGCGTATAAATTAAAAAAAGACGAAAGAGTCCAGAACTTACTGAAAAGCATTACTCATTTCCATTCCAAATAACCATTTTTGACAAAAAATAAATATAAATTAAGAAAGACAAAATATAAATTAAAAAAGACAAAATAGTCCAAAACTTACCGAAAAGTATTCCTCATTTCCATTCCAAATAACCATTTTGGGCAACGGAGTTTTCTTATAGACTTCAAATGATTCAACAAACTCCCCAAATTGCTTGAACCCAACATAACCAAATACCAGATCGCGGTTTGCAGAAGCTGCAGCCTTCAACATCTTGACTAATTCCTTGGTTTTTTCATCTGACTCATCCTCCACAATCGTTAGCACAATCTTCCTCTCATCATCTTTTAACAATTTCAGTGTCTCTTGATTTATTGGCAAAGCTAGAGGCAACAAACCTTGCTTGATGTAGTCCTCCAGGAAATTCTCTGCAGATCAAATTGGCAAGGATTAAACTTCATTAGAAATTTGTTTCCTGTGTATTTGAATATTCAAGATCTAACCATATGTACCCGAACTTCTGAGTCCAAAAGTTGTTGTCAACTTGTCAGATGATAATTAAAATTAAGCGGAGAATAGCCAAAGGAAAGAAACTGAAGTTCAAAACTGGCAAATAAGTAATATAAGCAACTCTGAACATAAAAATAAAACAACATAAAGAGACACAGACTTGTCAGCCAGTACTAGTGCACCCATGTCAACGTGATCATGACATTCCACAAGAAGGGTGCTGGTACAGAACACAAATGACAAGAAATAATAAAGACACACAGACTTGTCAGACAGTACTAGCGCATGCATGTCAACGTGATCACAACATTACATAACAAGGATCCTGGTACAGAACACATCGTCAGTTTCAATTGAGTGCATTGATTTACCACAAGTTAAATTGCTGCATCAACAACTATTATTGCCCCCATGCCGATGTTGATGGTGGAGGAGGAGAAGAAAATAGCATCACGGCTGTCTTCTCCTTGGAAGACTGGAGGCATGGTGACGGCAGGTTGGTTGGAGTGAGACGAGATTAAGCAGAAAAAGAAAGAATGATGAAAAATTCAGTACTGCATATAGAACTACATTCTTTGATAGAGCAAGCCAGGATAAATACAGGCTTATATATTGTGCCCTGTAGGTAACCTTCAAGCCGCACACATTGATTAACTTAATTGGATATTAGAGGTTTAATATCTATTCTACTGCTACTTTTATGGTAACAAAAGCCAACCAGTTAGTTACTTATGGTTTACTTAGCACTTCCCAATGTTAAATCATTTTCTTCTCAAAATATATCTTCTTTATGATTGATTCCCAAGACCAAAATGATCATGTGATCATATGCTCTTCTCCAATACTAGATCTCCCAGGAGCAATTATAACTCAGTCAAACTGTAAATGATAGTTTCATACATGTCCATTAAAAAAGTATCTATTTTAGACATACAATGTGCCGTATCATAATTTTATTAAATAGTTTCATATTTCTCTATACTTTTGTACAACCATGTATCTGTTTTGCAGTCTATAAAGTTTCTCCACATCCTAGTTTAAAGATGGTTCACAAATCAGACAGCTAGACATATAGCACTTATTCAAGACCATATAACATATAGAATATAGCAGATTACTAGTGTGGAATAGATTGTCAGAAATCTAATGAGTATTTAGAAAATTTACAAACAGATACAATATACTGCTTCAACAAAAAAAAAAAAATCGATGGTCACTTTGATGTGCTTGAAGCTGTTATTCATTTAATTTTCTATCTTTCTGTGTCAACAACAATGGGGATCCATATTACAATCCTCATGCTCAAAACTGTTAGCAACTGATGAATAATACAAAAAAAGATTTGTTTAAAGCATGCAACCTGAAAATTATGTTCATTAACCAAATATTTTGTAAATTAATTAGTTTGCTCCCAACTAAAGCAGGAAAAATTTGATGTATCAGGAAACAATTGCATAGGGTTCTAATGCTGAAAGGCAAACAAAAGATCCAGTCAAAAGAATTTCTGCATGGGGTTGAATGGGCATGTCCAAAAACAGAAGAATCAAAGACGCAAATAAAGAAGAGCTTTTTGCATCTTTGGATGCCAAAGAACGGTGGTTGCATTGGAATTTAACCATTTCTGAAGTTTTCAAGACGCCCCAATATTGAGTTATGCAGGCAGTGGTACCAGGCAAAACAAGCAACAAAACAAACCTACCTATCTGCCTCTCTCTCTCTCTCACACACACAGACACACACACAGAGTGTGTGGATGCTTATATGAGCTAATTCTAGCTGATTGGACGTGTTATCATTTGCTCTAATCTCTACTGTAAATTTACTTTAAGCAGTAAAAAGTTGTTCATATAAAACACAAATAGAAGTGCTCTTTCAACAAATATTTATTTTCACATTTCAAAATACGTAGGACAAAATACCCTTCCAGTTTTTGAAATGTATTTTTAAGGATCACTTGTAGGCTCCTTGTAAAAGTTAAAGTAAATAAGAGTAGGTTCTGTTTATGTTTGCTTTTCAAATGTAATTTTCAATTTTATCGCCAACTGTATCAAATATAAAACAACACTTCACAGAATAAACAAAATTCAAATGCTTTGTTGTAGAAAACCGACATTTTTACAAGGTTTAAAAGAAAAGAAGAAGGATAGAACAATGTAAGAAGACCTCAAGTGTAATCCAATACAAAAGAATCACGACTTGGTTTCAATAATCTAAATGTGACATACAAGAGTTATATTAATCATTAAAAGCCCTAAAACAATTTAATAAAATTATTTTAACGGCCAATGGTCAACAATACCTCTGAATTAGGTAATCCTTAAATCAACTTTTATACCTCATTGGCATCAAAATTTAACCGTTGAAGTGGATAACTGCCCAAATTTTGTCTCAGGTTCAACATAACTTCACCAAAGACACAATCAAAATGTGGAAAGTAGAAGTGTCCTAGCATAAGAATTAGCTGCATACCTTTGATTTAAATGATCAATATGAAACTCATTAACCCTCAGTTCTTCAAAACTTGAGCTAAAAGAACAACAACAACAACAAAAGAAATAACTATAAAGGAACCTCATTTTCTGGCATTTAATGAAAAGAGGAAAGGAGCACAGAAAATGAAGTCATGTCCATTAGATAGCATCAATATCCCTCTTGATAAGGACGCAAGATGTTAGCTGATAAGACACAAACCAATTATCCAACCTTCCTTTGGGCATTTAATTGTCAGTTAAAACACCACTTGACAAGAATAAGAGTGAAACCCCTATAAAGCAGGAAGGAGTCAGTTCCCTATTTGTGTGGTATGTGATGAAAACATAGGACCAATTGTGCAAAGTTGCATAGTAGCACTCATCAGGATGCAGACATATTGAGGTCCTTTTTTCTCCATTCCATTTTGCTTGGGTCTGTTAAATTCCCTGGTCTTATGTTTCTATCCATATTACAAGCCTTTGCGATGTACGGTGCCTACATGACAAATCCAAGTTCAAAATCAAGGTCTTCTACTTTACATTAAAAACACCACCAGGATATAATAATTATTACCTATGTCATGTAAATAAAAGGAAATGGTCATGTTAAAAAATTAGTTGGCAATGTCCGAATTGAAGTCTAACGATGGTGGCTGCCAATCACAGTTCATCTGCATTTTTGCACTTTCCGTGTGTCTGTGTTTGAGTCTGTGCACATGACTACAAAAGTTTCTATCAAGCTTCCCACAATTTCCTTCGCTTATATGAACATAGAAATTTCTAATGGAAATTCAACCGATGAAGTCCACCATACTCTTTTTCCCTCTTATTTCCCACAGCAAAAAATTAACAATATCCTCCACAACTTATGCATGGGTTGGAGTTCAAATTTCAGAACAATATCAGACACGGAATTAATGGAACTTGAATTTGTGAATCCTTCTAATAAAACAATTCAACATAAATTTTCTAAAATTCTACAGCAGGATATACAGAACTCATTATTTAAAGTCATAACAAAGAGTCAATCAGTCAGGCAGCTAACTTTTCAATTCTAATACAATTGATGAACTCTACAAAAAACAAGTTCCTCAAAGGTAATAAAACATGATACTTCTCTAAAGAGCAGAAAGTTCGAATTGCTGATAAGCTTTTAACAAAAAGCTAAGTTAGAACAGCTGACTGCTTAGTTCACAGGCATTAAACATTAGATATGGTTTACCTTCAAATGGACCATAGAAAATACTCTGATCGTTGTACCCAGGATGAAGCGAGACTATAGCCGGCACCTTATCGAAATCATAGAGGGCCATGGTTTCATCTGAAAAATCTTTTGCCACGGAAAACCAAGCTTTCTTCTTGTACTTGACAGCCAAACTTGATATGATGGTTTCATTCAAGCCAAATCCTATGAATATAGGAAAATGAGTGTCAGCTGCTTCAACAAATTCCCTAACTGCAGAGTCAGAACTGAGAATGGCAACATCTGGAGCAACAAATTTCTTCAAAAATCGAACGAGTAAATCAGCTTTCCTTGGTCCATAATACTCTGTAGGAACCCCATGCATAAATATCTTTAAAGTTGGATATCCACTGCATAACAACCAAACAAAGATTCAGCAGCTACTCTTTAATTTCATTGGTTCCATTGCTATGTGGTCTAAATAGCTAAACCTAACCTAGAAGCAGCAATCCAATTTCACTGCTACAGGATAAACTTTGGTTCCAATTCAACAACTATTTTTAGTTTCCATCAAGCATAAAATCAACAAAAGCCTCAAGCCAGTAGGCATAATATTATGCACAAGAAGATTAGTATAACGTACTCAATGTCATGTTTATCAGCAAGTTTTCTATATTTGTCAGCATTTACTTTTGCAACAACAATGGGCTGAGTCAACCTGGCAAGAACAGGGGCCGCTTTGTCCAACTGCAATTCAACACTTAAACTTAGGCAGTCCATTTTAAGATAAAACAAATAAAACAGCAACAATGTAGGAAACTTGCATTCCAATTAATCTCTCAACTCAAAGTCAAAGACAGGTAAGAGGATCTCTAAAACCAAAAATATCCTTTTTGTCCCACATTGATCAACAGAATTTATTCTGTAAAATATTATTACATACGTAAATATATATGTCTTATACCATATTAATCCAGAACCTTGAGATCATCTACATACATTTCAAAAATATTCATTCATAGCTACAGGTAATCGAATCTCTCTCTGTTCTTAATATATACAAAGCACGAGCACTGCTCCTCTTCTGCAATGTCACATTGTTCATTCTAAAAGTACCCCTCCAGCAGGGGCAAGCCAAGGGGGGCACAGCCCCTCCCCTCTCCAACTTGTAAAAGTTTTTTTAAATAAAAATGTTTCTATTATTATATTTTGCCCCCCCCCCCCCCCCCCCCCCCCCCAAAACAAAAAAAAAAAAAAACCATTTTCTTCATAAGTTACTTATATTTAGGCTGAACATTTAACAGCTTGTTACTCTAAACTCGCCCCCGTAAGAAAATTTTCTGGCTCCGCCACTGCCCTCCAGCCATTGAATTTCCACCATGTTTAATACTTTCTCATTAATTTTTTTGATACGTAAACTTCAACAATAAAAGCATGCTTTCGTTGAATTTCACCAGATTTAGACTTTGCATAATTTAATTTACATCTGTACAAGTGTCCATATGGTTTTACATACTGTATATGCATACCATACAAAGTTATATATCTTCAATTTCATCAGATTTCAAAAAGTTCGATTTTTTTATCCCATCTCTACAGCTAATAGGAGCTTTAAGCATATTCAAATACCACAAAGGCATAATTTATACCAAAAAATTACCCATAAAAAATGAGAATTAACGAAGGAATTCTCTCACCTCGGGAGCAAGACGCTTGCAATGGCCACACCAAGGGGCATAAAAGTCGACGAAGATGTAATCGAAGGTTGAAATAGCCGAGTCGAAATTCGATTCATCGAGTTCCAATACTTTCCCATTCTCGATCGCTCCGGCGAACTGATTTTGTTGCTCTTGCTGCTGTGTCGTCGCGGCTCCGGCGGCCGCTCTCAAGAGGAGAGAGAAGAAGATAAAAGCTGTTGTAGTCATTTTGCTGAAGTTCGGAGATTTGGACCGCCGGAGCTTCTCCGATTAGTATTCCGGTCAAGAAGGGTTAAAAGAGATATTTTACTAATAATAGATAGAATTTGAAGTAGAAGTCTTTGAATCGGGGAAGGAGTGTTCTGCCAATAATTAGAAAATCATTTGGTCAAATTTCAGTTTCAGTCCCTTAATTTTAGTACTAATTATCATTTTTAAATTACAAAGGACAAATTCCACACCTGAGATCTTTTACACGATCCTTATCATTTTTTATCATTTTTTTTTATTTTTTAGTTTCATATCCCGGTTGTTTACATTTCTTTGTTGGTTCTATTCTATTTGAAAACAACTAGCAATATTTATAAATGTATTCAGGACTGATCTCAATAGTTTTTTTTACTTGATTTTAATTTTTAATTTTTAAAAAAATTATTTTGTGATATTCTTAACTATCTTTTTTATTATATTTTTTGAAATTTTTTAAAATTAAAATTAAGAATAACTAATTTTTAACTTTTTTTAAATCAATTGTTATAAAAATAAAAAACTATTGAGAACAAACCTAACAATTCTTGAAGGGTTGTTTTATATTTGAAGTCGTAGTGAATCATAGGAACGTCTGGTTCATTCCTTTATCGAACATTCATTGCTTAAAAAGATTCAAACCAAATAAACACTCATGCTGATCAGCTGAAGCGGAGACCAGAAAATCTTTTGGCTGAAGATGATGAGGTTGATATCTTTTCTAGGTAATTGGTGAAGAAAACTTTTACAAGAAATCCAAGTATAATTGTCCTCTGAAAATAGAGTTTTGGACATTCTAAGACACGAAGTTTTTCTGATGATTCATACTTTATAGCAGATAAGAAGAAAGTTATCTCATAAAATTGGGCATACTTCTATGAGATTATTTATGAAAAAAAAAAAGACCGAAAAAAGAATAGAACACTTCAATGACTCAAAAGCTACCTCATGCAATGTTCGTAGAAGATCCTTTAAACCCAGGGGGGAGCCAAGCCACTGGACTAACGGCCTAGTTGTTAGGGGAGACCCTTAAGGTATCTCCTTTGCTGCAAGTCTGAGGATCAAATCTCACCTGCATTAGTTAGGATTTGAATTTATGAGGAGGTTGCAATAGTTAAGATTTGGGTTTATGGGGAGGGTAGATAGGTTGATTTCGGATAATCATATCTCCAAATTGTATATAACAAATAGTTTGGACTTCACCCAGCACACAATTTGGAGTTTTACCCCACTTGTATTGTTATTGTATATGACAAATAATCTAATACTTCACTCCACTTCTATGAGGTAAAAAAAAAGGTGCACAGTTAGGGGGCCTGGGGGCAGCCCCTTCCGACTTGTAAAAAAGAATCTTTTATAAGTAAAAATGTTTGTATTGTTGTTTTTTTTTTCCCGCAAAAATTAAAAAAAAAAAAATCAACTATGCCCTCCAAATTATTTTCTTCATGGTTATTTAGATTTAGACTTAACATTTAATTGTTTGTTACTCTAGACTCGCCTCCTTAAAAAAATTCCTGGCTCCACCCCTGTTTAAACCATCTGTTATTTGTCTCCTGCCAAAGAAAATGAAGTTGCAGACAATGTGGATCTTCTGCAACCATCTGAAATTAGAAAAATACTGGCCCCAATTGATTCAAACTATACAGCTCTAAGATTCCAGGTTCACTATTCAAGTTCTGTCATTAAATGTTATATGAGATAATTTCTATCTTAGGCTGGGAATATATTAACCCGGAAGCCCTGAATCCAATAGTGTGGAAGTTTTTTAGAGATCGGGAGAGATGAGGAGGACTATCCTAGACCAGTGTAGAAGTTTTTTAGGGATGGGGAAAGATGAGTGGTGGACTACCCTAGACTGGTCTTTTGGGTATAATGCTAAATGGCAATTTTCTCTTAAGAAAATAGTATTGTCAAATACTGTAACTATATTTTTAGTTACAGACACATCTTGACTGTATAAGAGTCATCGTCAATTACAAACTCTTATCCTTGTCTAATTTGTAATCTATATTACTGGTTTATTATTACGTAAGTATAATTTAGTTTTTTTTTTTTTTGTTGCATCTTAGGGAAAAAAAATTTTGCTGACATTTTTATTACTAGATTTTATATTTACTTTTGAATTAGGATTCAGGAGTTAGGATTTAGGGTTTAGGATTCAGGGTGCAAGGTTTATGATTTTAGAATTTAGGATTTTAATTAAATTAAGAAAATAATAGTAACTATGGTTTTTATTTGTTAAAGAAAATTACAATTAACTTTTTATATCTTAATAACTATTTTAGTTTTTTATTTTTAGTAAGTTAGGATAATATGAGACTCTTTAAAAATTAAGTTAGATTAGTATTAATTTAAAAGAATATTTTTTTAGTAAGTTGAGATAATATAGAACTATTTTGAAATTAGGTTAAGTTAATACTAACCAATGATAACAGGTTACATTAAATGTCTGTAACATCAAATATCACAGCGTCTTTGACGTGACTATTATTCTTTTCTCTTATTATTGCTTTTTTAAGAAAAGTCCGCAATTTGGGGTTCTTTTTTTGGCTTTCTGCATCTGGATGTGCGGCAACTACAATTTTTTTTTTTTTAAATCGTATGTCAGGTGTGTGCAGATGTGTGTCAGACAAGCCAATGGGAGGTTGTGTGCAATTTGAAAAAAAATTGTAAGAGTCACCACATAGCCCTTGTGCGGTGACTCACAACAATTGTATTGTAGCTCTTAAAAGTAAATTTTTTTTTTAACTTTTGGGGGGTTGTGTAGAATTTAAAAAAAATTGTAAGAGTCACCGCATACCTCTTGTGCAGTGACTCTCACAATTTTAGACAATTGCATTGTAGCCCTCTAAAAGTGTTTTTTTTTTTTAACTTTTGAGGGCTAAATTAAAATTAATAAAAAATTATAAGAGCCACCGCACAAGGTATATGTGGTAACTCTCTCAAAATTGCGCACAATTGGCATAATGTGCCTATAGCTCTTGAGTTTCTGGTCCTATCATCAATAGACTAATTGCGCACAATTGGCATAATTTGCCGATAGCTCTTGAGTTTCTGGTTACTATCCTATCATCAATAGACTAGGTTTTCCGCCACCCTTTGCAAGCCAAATTGATTATATGGTTTCAGAACTCTTGGTCTTGGTCATCATAAAAAAATTGTAAACTTATAGACTCAAGGCATTATTGAAGTCTTTGTCATCACAGTTAAACTACTAAATGTTTTTTTCTTCAGTTTGAATATTGAACACTTAACTTTCTAGTTTCCTATGTTTCTGGATGACTGTTCAGTACACCAAGAGGGTAAAATATAATTTTATGTAAAACTAATAATAAGTGAAGCTAAGTTTGAATTGGTTTGCACCCTTTTGACCTAATTAGACATAGGATACTTTTACATGCCTATGAAGCAATGTGTTAAAGAACCCATGTAAAACATATGTAGGAAAAAAATAAAGCCCACAGAACAAGACAGTTTTTATTCAAAGTCAATAATTGAGATGTTAATTACAACGATAGACTAATCATGGCCTTCACATGGTATTTTGCTTTATGAATTTGTCGATGAGTTTTGAAATGGATATCCTAAATATGCAATACAAATTCTAAAGACTTGTTAAAAGACATGGCAAATTATTAAAGAAAAGTGAGAAACATTAAAAATATTCTACTTTGGTTGTCTTTAATTCAAGTAAAAAACGACAAAAAAATGTCCGGTTATTTTCTTTTCTATTAAAATGTTTGGAAAAAATGGTTGATATTTATATTTTTTTCATTTAAAAAAAATAAAAGTTGCATATCAAATTTGAAAGTATAATTTAGCCAAACAACCTTTTGCTTTTATATAATATTATGCAGAGCAAAAGCAGCAGCCATACCATGACATCAAAATGTTGGGCGTTGTTTAAAATAGGCGGGGACCAAGCTAAGTAGATAAATTATGGCTGTCTTAACACAAGATTAGATATTTTAATTTTTAATTAGCTATATTAATTTTTAACTGTATCATTTTCCCATCACCTAGTGCACTTATCTCTTGTAACCACAATTATGAAAGCAAAGATGATATCATGGGACGGCAAAGTGGGTCCACTTAATTCGCTTCATATTTGGTCAATAACCCCATCTTAGAGGATTTAAGAAATTAATTAAGAATTGATTAAGAAAAGCCTGCTTATTAAGTACTATATGTCATTTGTGCATGGCCACCTTATTGTTATTCCAAGTTTAAATAAATTTGTAAATATGACAAGTTATGCTCAAAGTGATATACATTACAAAAAGAAGTAGCGTATTCTTTAACAAGATAAAAAGAGCATTTGCCATTATATTCTTATGCTTTTTGCCATTGTGGTGTCAAATGAAGTGGAACTAACAGACCTTTATTTTTGGGAGTTGCCCGGTGACTCTCAAAATTTTAACAAATTGCACACAACCCTTAAAAGTAAAAAAAAAAAAAAAAACCTTTTGGAAGCTACAACGCAATCGTCTAAAGTTGTGAGAGTCACCGCATAGTTGCGGTGACTTTCACAATTTTTTTCAAATTGCACACAATTCCTCATTGGCTTGTCTGACACACATCTGCACACTTGACACATGATTTAAAGAAAAAAAAAATTCACAATTGCCGCCCAACTCTAGATGCAGAAAGCAAAAAAAAAAAGGGCCCCAAATTCAGAAATTTTCTTTAAAAAAATAATAATCAGAGAAAATTGCCAATACTAAATAGGTTTGTGGGAGATATAAGTAGAGTCAAAATATTACCCTCTAAACTACACCAGTCACCACTGTCAATTTTACACATGCAAAATTCGGGGGGAGGAGGTTGACAAGTGTTTCTCATGGTATGGAAAGATACGAAGGCTATCCATCTAAGATTTAAATCCAAAATAAAGTGTTGTCTATATACAAATCCAATAGGTTGGTAGTATCGTAAAAGTGTTTTTTATGTGTTATATAAAGCAATTCATGTGTTGTACTATAATATAATATGCTCACTATATCTTCAAATGTATACAGAATCGTTGCTTAGTACATGAAGTTTCCACATAATAACATCCTGAGCTAATGATATTCTTAGAGTATAAGAGGCTAAGGTATTGATATTGATTAACAGATATGTGCCAAAAGTTAAAATGTCCTTAATGAGATGTAGACTTGAAGGGCTGTTTTAAATATGCCATGTTAGTGAAGTCATAGGAAAGTATACATTCATTCTTTTCAAATGCTCAAATTCCTAAAACAGATTTGAACCAAAACAATCAGGAAGAAATCTCCTGGTGAACAAATTCATGACACAAAATGGGGCATATTTTACTGAGATTACACAAATACCACAAACTACTAAACAACTACTTCGATTAGTTGTTAGAACTTATGTCAGCCAAAGAATCCTCTCATTTCCATCCTGCCTAAGAAAATGACGAGCTGGACATAATATGATCTTATGCTACCATTTCTGACATTTGGGCCATCTAGAATCAGAGATATATTGCCCTCAATTTGTATAAACTATACGTCTCAGATATTCCAGGTACACTGTTTAAGTTCTGTCTTGAAATGTCAAAAGGGATCTCTCTTCTTAGCTGTGTTAAAGTGTTGTTGAGGTTGGGAGAGATCAGTGGAAGACTATCCTAGACTGGGTTTTTAGGTACAATGACCAATAGGCTTCTGGCCTTGAGGAAACGTACTGCAATGTTCTCTCTGATGTCTACAAGCAATCAGTCTGTTTTATACTTATGATAATAGTGAAACATTGGCAAAATCTCTTTCTTTGGGGGGTTCAACAAGTTACAAAACTTTCTGACTCCAGCTAAAACAGATTCTGTTTATATTCAACCGAAACAACTCATTCAAATAGTTCCAAGGAAGCAGACTCATTGATGATATGGGTAATAAGAATCTATTATTCGGTTGTATTAGTTCCACCCCTTTTCAAAAGGAGTCTCAAAAATTTTTTTTAAATAAATGGGTATTGCTCTGTCGAGACTCCTTTTGAAACTTTTGAAGTGTCAAGACTTTTGTGTTAGAAAAATATTTAGGTGGATCTAAAAGTTCATGATCCCGTAGATCTAACAATGGAGATCGAGACAGAAACTCTTAAATCTGGTAGCTTAATCTCTACTATTACCCGTGATCCTGATCCACCTACATATTTTCTCTCGTCTTGCTTTCTTTGTATTTCTCTCTTTATATGATTGCTAGTTTCTTTCCTCTTGCTTTTTTGATTTATCTGACTCTTAATTTCTACTTTTGTTCTCTAACTCTAGATCTCTTCGTTTTCTGCCTTATTATTATTTTTTTAACTTTTCATCTCTTGTTTTCTTTTTTCTTTTTTCTTTTTTCTTTGTTCTTTTTTTTTTTTTTTACTCTCCCTGTCCCTCTTTTGTTCTCCGAATACCTTTCCTCTTGCTTAACTCCTTATCACTAAAAAAAAAAACTCTTTATAACTTGGTCCATATCAACCCGGTTTGTTAGACGAATGATAAGAGAGAGCAATTAATATATTTTCTGATGGCTATCCCTCTGTTGTGATATCTCCATGAGAGTACTGAATTTATCACGCCAGCCTCCTTTGACTGGTCTTATCTTCTGAAATGGTCTTCGCCATTTAGGCTTTCTGACGTCAGGTTTTTGTCCCTTGGGTCTATTCTTTTTTTATTTTATTTTTTAAATGGGTCTATTCTTATTCTAAAGAATAATTCATCTTATATTTTGAAGCCCCTTATTTTAGACCCAAAACCTTGTGTGCTGGACTTTTTTTTTTTGAAAAGGATTGTGTGCTGGACCTTGGTATCATCTTCTTAACTTTCTTCAATCTCTAAGCTTTCAACCTTTGTAATTGAGATTATGAAATTATTTACACTTCCAAACTTTATATGAGTTTTTTTCCTCCAAAAAAAAAAAAAAAACTATATATGAGTTTTTAAATTTTTACCATCCGTAACTTCATGGTCTTTTAGATTTTTTATATGAGTTTTGTACTTGAAATTCGAGACTTTTAAACCCAACATGCACTTAGGTTTTTTTTATATTGTTTGAGTTTTCGAATTTTGTTCTTCATAAACACATAAATAGGTCACAAGAACCTCCAAATCCATCGAAATTTAGTGCCAACAACTTTAGTTTCAAGGTTGTGTACCTTCTTACATTAGCTTACATAATGAGTAATAAGAATCCATCATTTGGTTGTATATCTAGTTCCAACCCTTTTTATTTTGCGTTACTTTATTTGCATAAAGTTGTGCCACTGGACCCTGTAATAAAGACCATTACTTTTACAAAGAAATGACTATTACTTTTGCTTTAAACAAAAGGATTTATTTAATTTTTTTTATGGGGCCTCAGATGATTGTCGGTGCACGTGTAAATCGATTGTGTCAACCCCTCTTCCAAATCAGTGAGGCGCTTTGATTGTTATATAAACAAAAAGTAAATTTCAGTTAATGTGACGCAATGTGTGTATAAGTTTATATAATCCATCTCGTGTGATTGTTTTCTGTGGATAAGCCAATCCCTTGTTTTCTTTTCTTTTTTTTTTAATTATCAACTTTGTAGCTATCTTTTTAGAGTTTGGTTGGTTGGATTGAAAATATTAAAAAAAAATTTTTGGTATCAAATAATGCAAAATATATCTTTAGTGTAAATATTTTTCAATTTCCTTCCCTCTAGCCAAAAACAACTTACGAACTTAGTAAATGTAAGTTATTTTTCATAAGGTTCAAGAGTCCCATTAAACTTCAAACACCTACTTTTCTACTTTTATTTACCAAGTTAATTTTTATTTTAATTCTTATTCATTCATTTTAGGTCTCACAATAATATATTTATAATTATACATACTTTATCATTATATAATATTAATTTTAAAGAAAACAATCTCTACTCAACTCTAATTACTTATCAAGTATGAATTGGATTGTTCTTAATCTTTTTAACTCATATTAATAATATTTAAAATAATAAAAATTCTATTTAAAAAGATTTTTACATTGTCATCCAAATATCAAAAAATTATAAATAAAATAACTTTTTTCATGTAAAATGTTTTCATGGAAAGATAATTTCTTAAGGAAAACATTTTACATCCAAACTAATGCTTAAATTTTAATCCTTGTGTACTTTCTTATATTTCTCTCTTTACAGTCAGATTCCAATTAGGCCATCTTTGTAATCCCTATCCATAGACAAATTTTAAACAAAATCCTTTCTCGCCAAAAACAAATAAAAAAGAATAAGAATATCCTCTGTACCATCAACAGATTCCAAACACAGGCGAAAACAAAAAAAAACAAAAAAAAAAACAAAAATCCGCATAAGGATGATGACTTTGCCACGCCCTCAAAACCACTTGTCAACCCACCAAATCTATTCTGCCTCGTCTGCTGTGTACGAGTTGTCCCATTGGATTGGTCTCTTCAAACTTTTTCCAAGTCAACAATGCCGCCTTTCGCATTAAAAAACGTGGTGCCCCTCTGGTTTTCACCGCGTTTCCCTTCTCTCTTGTCTTCTTCCTCAACCGCCAATTTTGCTATTAATATCTTTCATAAACCCTTCTCCAAAAATCTCTATTAATACTACTCTGGTAAGTTTCGGCATTTTCCAAAATTTCCACACAGCCCGTATTTCCAAAACCAGAAAAATGAGTTCCATTTATGCAGAAGAAAATGTAAGTTCCACCTTTGAGGGAGAAGATTTTTTTGATAGATTACCAGACCCTATTGTGCATTTGATCTTTAACAAAGTGCAAGATGCAAAATCTTTGTGTTTATCCATGTCTGTTTGTAAGCGTTTCCACTCAATCATCCCAGAAGTTGACACAATTATCCTCTCAATGCGAAAGCAGAATCAGCAAAATCCCCTTTCCAAGAAATCCAATGAGCCCAAGAAATCATTCAAGAATGTTGTTGGCAGAGTTCTTGTGAAGCCCTTTAAGTTTTTGGGTCGGTTGCTGAAATCCAGGTCACGGTATTGTGATCATGATGATGAGGATTCTTACCATATGCCTCACGAAGTCTTGAAGCCTTTTACGGATATTCGAAATCTAGAGCTTTTGCTGCCAAGCTCTAGTGGTCAAATCAGTTCGAATTTATTGAGATGGAAAGCAGAGTTCGGGAGCCAACTTCAGAGTTGTTTGTTGCTAGGTGCCACGGAGATTTCGAAAATTGATGAAAGCCATGAAATTTCCAGCGGTCATGATGATAATGTTGATAGTGAGTGTTCAAGAGCGCGGATTGATGATGATGAGCTGAAGCTGAGGATTTTATGGACGATTACTTGCTTGATTGCTGCATCTGCTAGGCATTACTTGTTCCAAAGGATGCTAATAGATCATCAGACTCTGAATAATTTGATGATCAGGGACGAAGGTAATCAAGGAACTCTTAGTATGAATCACCAACAGATTGAAGAATTAAGGAAAAGCCTGGATTCAGAGGTCGTTGATAAGGAGACATTATTGGAGAGGACTAAACTTCCTGCTCTGAGGATGAAGATGTGGTATGTGCCCGAGTTGAAGCTGCCCGAGTCCGGGTGTGTAATGAAGGGGGCGACTTTGGCGTTGATAAAGCCGGTTGAGGAAGGGAAGGAGGTGGAGAAAAGTCAGAATTGGGTGGTGAAGGCTTTTGATGGTGAGGGGGAAGAAGAAAAGATGTTTGATGAAGCTGTAAGGGTGCTGTTGAAGAAGAAAAGAAGTTACATACTGGAAATGAATTCATTTTGATTCCTTTTGTGAAATTTTCTAGAATTGAACCAATGAGGAAGTCGGGGAAGGGGCAAAAGGGCAGGTAATCGCCTGATAATCGACATCATCAGGCTACGTTAGTTTTCTATTGTTTTTGTCTGTAATCTACTAGATGTTTGGTTCTTGTAAAGAAATTTGTCATGGACATATCTTAGTCAATTTTGAGTTTCTTATTTCATGATTATTTTTTTATGCCCAAATTATGTATAGTTCTTTTTTGTTTTTTCTTTTTGCTTCGTTGGTGTTATTGTAATTCCATTTAAATGCCTCATCTTCTTAATATCCACATCAATTTGTGCAGTGAGTTGTTTTTTCCCCTTTTTCGTTAATTCTTGGTCTCTGACGACTGTGCTGAATGTTTCAAACTCGAAAACAGGAGATATGTAGTTCTGATGGTTGCTTTGGTCAAATGTTAGACTTCATATCCGATAGGCCATTTTAGACAGAGTCACAGGAGTGCTTGGATCTGAAAACTTTGAAGTTTAGGCCATATGGCATCATTGAATATTCCCTCCTCCAAGTCAAACCAAATACCTATGAAATCCATATGACTATTAAATCCCGACTTGGATTTTTAAAGTTCCGACAGATCTGATAGAAATTTTCTATTCAAGGATGGAAAGCGTGTATTTGGTTATAATCAGAAGTGTTCTGTTAAGTCAATGGTTAGAAGTCTATCCATCCTGAATTTGGGGCTACGCAAGTCGTTGTGACCATTGTTGTTCTAGGACAATTCAAACAAGAAACAATCCACACGTGAAGTCGAGGAATCAAATTATATGCATCGCAAAGGTACATTGCACCATTGCTTACGTACACTTCAACTTTTCATGTACGAGTCTACAAGAAGGCATCCACCACCATCATTGACTTGTTCGTATTGCCTAAGCTAAGATGCTATGTTGGAGGTTTAGTTTTTTGATGTGTCCTGATATGTCCTAAACGAGAACGTGAAGGGCTGTTATGCGTCTGCAATTGAAGTGAAAACATAGTAAAATTCTGTTCGTTCTTTGTTAGACGCTCAAGTTTAACCTTCTGAACTAGATAAGGATGGCCTTTTAGCTGAAGGTGAATAGATAATGCTGCAAAAGTTTTCCAGATGATTATTGATGAAGAAGGCTTCTATAAGAAATGCAAGTTCAATGTTTCCGAGTGATGGTAGCCTTGCAGAGAACATGACCATTTACAATCATCTTTTGAATCAGTAACGGAACTTCCTGAAAACTGCTTAAACAGATTTGGTAGACATTCAATCGAAGCTACATTGGATTTCAAACAGCTTTAAGAGTACTTTCAAGTTCAGAAACAATATTCCAGCAGCAGTAAACTTGTCCCTAGTTGTTGATATAACATACAAAAACGAGTAACTTGGCACATTCAGAAATTAGACCATTTTAAAATCAGATGGTTGATAGGTGTAAAAACCGTTTTTTCCAATTTTATGGGCGGCTACACTGTTTACCTGCACACATAAGAGAACAAAGTCGAGGTGGGGTTCTTGCCTTGTTGTACCTCCGACGCTCAAGTCAGTAAAGTATTAAAATGAAGAAGTAATGAAGAAGAACTCTGCTTAATTGGGAGCTTACTTACGAGTTTGGATTTATGAGACTCCATGAGGGGTATTTATAGTTGAGGGAGGAGAGATGAGTACTGAGGGCTAAGGCCCTAGTTTGATAAGTTTAGTTGAGGTAGGTCGACGGTGTCAAATAGAGACTTGTGCTAGAAGAAAATGTCACATCAACATATCTAGTCAATTTTGACTTCTCGATCAATATTACCTGATTTAATGGGTAAATTCTGTCTCTACATAAGCCTCCCAACTCAGACGAGATGACAATAAATTTGTCATCGTGTCCCGAACTTATATAACTTTGTCGAGAATCCACTATGAGACTATGAAAAGTGAAACCCAAAATGATAATCTAAGAGAAGATCGAAGTCCATAATGAGGCTTTAAAGGTCTGATATAATAATGAGGCCGCTAGGGGCCGAATACTGAGAGGCCCCGAAAACTTAATACTGATGAGTTCTCTTTGGCCGAACTCTTCTTTGCTGAACTTTTTTTGGCCGAGCTCTTTTGGCCAAGTTCTTCTTTGTTGAATTCTTCTTGGTCGAGCTCTTTTGGCCAAGTTCGAGAGGAAGTGAGACTGAATACGTTTTTTGCTTCATCCCGAAGTTTCAAGCTATCTTGTCTCTCCGGCGTTTTGAAGTTTAAATGAGGAACTCAAAGGGGATCCAATGAGGTTGAGTTCATATTTTAAACTTTTTTTGACTGAGGACATAATATGGCCGAAGTGATATGACCGAGGTGAGACCATCATTTAGTCAAGGTACATGGCCGAAGTGAGGTAACATGGCCGAAGTACTTGGTTGAGCGAAGGATACAATATGGCCGAGCTCTTCTTGACCGAGCTCTTCTTTGTTGAGCTCTTTGGGCCGAGCTCTTTTTGGCCGAAGTGCCGAAAATGCAATATGGCCAAACATAGGATGTAATATGACCAAAGTGATATGACCGAGCTGAGGATGTAATATGGCCAAAGTAATATGACCGAAGTGCCGAGGACGCAATATGGCCGAAATGCCAAGGACGCAATATGGCCGAGCTTAGGATGTAATGTGGCCGAAATGCTGAGGACGAAATGGCCGAGTCTAGGACGTAATACGGCCGAAATGCCGAGATTAAAATATGGTTGAGCTTAGGACGTAATGTGGCCGAGCCTTGGCATGAATATCCTTTATTACCATACTTACTGTTGGAATATATTTTAGTGGTCTTTTGCAGGTAAACAGTGTGCCCGTCCATAAAGCTTGAAAAAACGATTTTTAAAGTGGCGTCGTCTGTAGGAACAAGTGATTATCCCACTAGAGTTTGGTCATTTTCTCTTCTAGCTCCCAAAGGGTTGAAGAGAACAAGGTCGTGGTGGGGCTCTTGTTTCGTTGTACCTCCGACGTTCAAGTCAATAAAGTATTAAAATGGAGAAGTACTAAAGAAGAGCTCGACTTAATTGAGAGCTTACTTGTGAGCTTAGATTTATGAGATCTCATGAGAGGTATTTATGGTTGAGGGAGGAGAGAGGAGAACTGAGGGCTAAGGTCCTAGTTTGATAAGCCTAGTTAAGGTAGGTCGACGGTGTCAAATAGAGACTTGTGCCAAAAGAAAATATCACTTCAATCATATCTAGTCAATTTTAACTTCTCAATCAATATTACCCGATTTAATAGATAAATTCTGTCTCTACAATAGGTATTATTTAGTGTAAAATGAGATCAATATAAGAACTCAAGCAATACTTTGAAAGAGATTATTTTTGGCAAGAAGGACGGATTTTTTTTTTTGGAAGGACGGATTTTAAGAGTGAAGAACTTGAAAGAAAAACATGCTCGATATTCCAGAGTTCCTCAGTGTTGAAGAAGTAAAGAAACATACATTAACAGAATGTTGGAGGGCTCTGTCCTGATGATGCCAGAGTTACGGCTTTGTTTGTTTGACAGTGTTTTTTAAAAAAAATAATTTAAAAAAATTATATATATATTTTTAATTATTTTTTAATTTATATACATATTTATCAATTGTAAACTGTAGTAACATTCAAAAAAATTCATCCTTTAAAAACGAATTTTACTCGTCTAAGCAGGTATACAAGCAATACTGATGAAAAGCTAGGATTCTCTAAGATGTGTTCAAATCAGTATTTCGTCCGTGCATGTAGCAGAAACCCCACTCCTACAAAGCGGTTTGAGGCTCGGGTTCTACTTTTCCGAGAGAGAGAGAGAGAGGAAGAGGAGGAGGTGGGGGAGGATGTTGTCCTCTCCTGTGTCTTTACTTTTACTTTGAAATTGAAATTGTGATGCTGATATAATATTTATTGTCCCAGTAAACTTTCTAAAAATTGTAATTCTGGCTGAAATTCTGCTCAGATTTGAAGTTTTTTATGCAAAAGTTCACATTATTGATCTTAGAGCAGTGGTGAAATTGTTTTGGGTTAGTGAGACTCTTCAACTAAATTTCTTGAAAATAAAAGATTTAGTTTTAACTTGATTAACTCTTCCAAATATCTAGATGTAGATTTTGTAAATAATTATTTGGAATGCATTCGAAGTCATTAATTGGATGGTATATTGTGAATGAAGATTTTTGTCATTCCATTAGCAAGCATTTTGATGTTTAAACTGCAATGGAGATCTTTTGCGCAATAGTATATCACAATGGGAAAAGTAAGCTTTTAAGTTCAAAGGAAACTTGTTCTCCAATTATCAACTTTAATCTCTAAGACTGTATGCAGAAATATGACATTTCTTGTTGATTATCCAGTTATTACTTCATTGTTGCATGTATTCTAGGATATAATATAGCTTAGTTCGAGAGTAAAGATGTATGTAGTTATTGATATGACTAAAATGTAGTAGAATTTTAGCTCGTAATTGTTACCCTGCGAAGACTTCAATCAATCAAGAATTCAGGAACAAACGATTACAGGACCTCAATTAAGTTTTTCCTTCACACACGACAAAAACTAGAAAAAATGGACCACTAATTACACTAAGGAACATTGAGTTCAATGGCATATGTAAGAGCATCAGTCTTGTGGTTTTCATAAATTTCCTTCACTGCTTCCCTGGAAACATCTTCTTCTTCAAAAATCCTGTCCATTACACGATCCTCATTGCCAGACTGCTGATCAAGAAGCCCTACCATAATCATTGTTGCCCCTTCCATCACATGACCATAAGTTAACAACTGTAAAATAGGAGCATGCCATATCTTCGCATAACCAGATCTTGGCAGAGTTAGTGCTGAATCATGTAATTCAGCAATTTGTTTCTCTCCCAAACAAAGTGTTCCTTCTTTCTTTAAGTCAGAGAATGTCATCTTCTTCAGATCCTTGTGATCCTCAATAACATGTCTTAAAATGTGGTTCCTCCATACAGCATCCATTAAACATTGCTTTGCAATATTAGCTCTTGATCTCAGCAGTTCATTTGTCAATGAAACTGGCTGAAAATCATTCTCACAGTCTTCCACTCGCATTCTTTCGAATGCTGTTGCAAATAGAACAACACAAAAGCTCAATTCTCTTCCAAACTCGGCTTCCCATTTCAGCAATGACTGATTTTTGTATAAAGATGGTAACTCGATATGTAGCGATCTAATATGTTTGAAATTTTTTAGAAATTGTGCAAAAGATCTGAAGCCTATGGGATCAAATGACACAGAAAGTAGAGGTGGCTTAGGGAGAAAAATGGACCTCAAGTAATGTACAGGTTTGGTGTAGATGTTGTTGACAAAACAGTGTAATACATTCTTTGCAAAACTTTCCTCAGGCTGTGAATCATTTTGCTGATTCGAAATGTTGCTTATTTTACGTCTTGGAATAACAAATGAAACATCATATTTCTGAGGTACAATGGCAGCAATATGTTTGGACACTATACAGCATCTACAAAGGTATTTAGCATCCACCAATTTGCTGAATAGAAAAACAAGGAGTTCGTCTGGAAGACAATATATATGAGTTTCTTGATCTTCTTCAATTGAATCCTTCATTCTATGAGTCTATCTTCAAAGAAATAATGTTCCTACGAACCAGGAAGGCTAGAGATAAAGAGAGAAACTAATTTTAAAGATAAAGAGGGAGACTAATTTTAATATCCTAAATCCGAAGGCTGATAATAGTGTCTTGTCCATATTTCTTGTACATAATTTGAACACGTTATGGACTTGGACACTTTTCTAATTGTGCGAGTAACAGAAACAGGTTGATCAGAGGTAAGGAACAGCGTAATTGGCAGAGAAGTGTCTCTGTCACGTGTCTTTAACAGACAAACCATAATCAGTGGTCTCAAAGACGTCTCAGAGCCCTCGTCGTTCGTCCTGAAACAGGTCTGTCCCGTTTGTATTCATGTTTTTGTGTGTTGTGGGTGCGTTTTTGTATGGCCTGTGCTGGATGTTGCTGATTACCCTTTTGGATACCGTCTGTTGCTAAGAGTCTCGGAGAATGCGTATGCAATTCCAGCTTCCTTTTTCTTTAAAGTTCTTGATAGGAAACGATCACGCACTTACTGGTATTTGATACGTGCTTTTACATCCAACCCTTTTTTTTTTTTTTTGGAAAAAGAATAGTTTCATTGAGACTAGTCTGAAGTTACTAACATTCAACTTTTTAGTTCAACGTATTCAATCCAATCAGATAAATTCACAGAAAGCCTATTATTTATTCAGTACATATTCATCTCATTGTCAATAAAGAATGAAATTGCAATCATATGCTATAATCCTTTTCCACAACCAATGATATACATTAAAAATGCTACACATGCATACCTTTTCATCCCAAAAAAAAAAAAAAAATGCTACACATGCACAATTCTCATATATCATCCTTCCTCGGGGTAAAAAAAAATTAAACAAAAAGAAAAGAGAGAGTTACAGTGACGTTCCCTGCAATCTTCAATTGTGGCAAGCTGCCTTGAAAATGTGTTTCTGACACGAATGCTCCCGACTGGGTAATTTGCCTCAAGAAGTGAGCTCCTTTTGCAGACGTCTCCAATCTAGCCCTAGAATCAATACTCTTGTTGAGATATATGAAGTGGTCACTTTGCAAGGCATTGATCCCGAAGAAACTGTACATTTTCACACCCTGAAGCAATCAACATCAACCTTTTTCCATCCACTTAATCATTGAGAGTCAAAATATTAACCTGATTATCTCCAATAGTCGCAAAAATAAACTCATGCTAACAGCTTCATAAAATTTGTCATCACATCAACGAGTGAACTTTAAGCAACCAATATGCACATACTTCATTTGCATTCTTTCATTGCAGGTTTTTGAAAAATATGTAATTCAAGTATAAAGTTCTTGTCTTCTTGAACCAACTTCCTCGGAGGATGGGCCTTCTTCCACGTCATTCTTCAATGCCTCACCATTTTCACTACATAGTCGAGTAGACAATGTAGGCGACAAAGGTGTGTAGTTGGCTGCATTAGTTTGA
Source organism: Mitragyna speciosa (assembly GCA_024721245.1). Taxonomy (NCBI): domain Eukaryota; kingdom Viridiplantae; phylum Streptophyta; class Magnoliopsida; order Gentianales; family Rubiaceae; genus Mitragyna; species Mitragyna speciosa. The sequence goes on along the minus strand of CM045565.1, from coordinate 13,417,624 downwards.
GACCAACCAAGTTATGTTAGTCAAATGAATGCCACATTGTGATCTTTTACATAATAGTTTTTGATTGGAGGCAAGGCCAATAAATGAAGTCCTTTTCACCTCTAAAAGACGAGCTTCTCTCAAAGTCCTTGGTGACGTGCAATAAGATGGTGCCCGAGAGAACAACGATAAAGCCACAAATTTCTGATATGATGCTACCAACACTTTGACCATCCCAATCCTACATGCGTGCACATTACAGATAATCAGGTAAGAATTCTTAAAGGGTCTGTTTGGATAGATAGATTTGGATTTCAAATCCTCCACTCAAATACCATTGGTTGTTTAGATTACAGATGAGAGATTTGGATTTTAGAGATTTGGATTTTAAATCCACCAACTAGTCGGAAGAATTTGACTGGTTAAAATTGGTGAATGTCAAATTTACTAAAATTAAATATCATTTCAAGTCATTTCTTTTTTAATCTGATTCATTTAAAATCCTTCCTTGAATCAAAATCCATGAATCCAAACAGACTGATATAGAATTGAGGCTACTGCCAAATTGCAATGCATTTTTGGTAACTCTCTGATGAACTGCTATGACCATAACCTTTTCAGTGCTGGTGAGTTTAGTGCAACCAAATCTCAGGTATATAATTTGTTTACTTGTGTGTCTAAACCTTGGATATATCAATAAGTAGGGGCGAAACTAATATTCCTAGAATCTTATGACTTTTAAAGCTTGTCATGTCATTTCCAAATAAGTAAGAGATTGACAATGAGATATCTCCACACTCATATTGATTAAATCTCAAAATCAAGTGCAAATAGAAAGAAATTTGAACGAAAATTTCAATCCAAGATAATTGTGTCAGAGAACTTTACCTTGAACATAATGATGCTGGCCACAATTGTAAGTGTTGTGAACAGGACATAATATATAGGGGAGACAATTGCAGTGTTGAAGGTGTCAAGGGCCTGGAAGTCCAAAATACATGTCAATATAGCAGAAGTATGGATTACAATATCAAACTACTTACAGGGTAAAAAGTATTGGATGAAGATTATACACAATACTTAATCAGCAGAAAGATATCAACCACGATAAAAAAATTTCAAAAACCCGACTACGGAGCTACACAGATGAACCGTGTCTATATACATACAAATGTATATATGTATGTATCCATATATGTGCATGTGCATGCATGTGCATTATATACTCACACGCATACACATGCATACATATATATAGCTATCCAATGGGATGTACCCGTTCCAATTGACTTTTCACGTACACGGAGCAAGATTCTGCAGCTAGAGTTCAATCTCAACAGCTGATATGAAAACTGGTCCACAATGGGGGCCAATACTTTGCTCTGGCTAGATAATTGGCATTCTCTGGGACCCTTATTGAAATGTTTATCAGAATATATCAAAACAGCACTTGGAAGTACTGGGAATGCAAAGGAGGATTCTATCATCCAAATGGTAATTGGAAATGGACTAGTGGAAGAAAGGTCAGTGCTGAAGTTAAAAAATTTATGGTTGCCACACCAGTAACTTGCATCCCAAAACTACATCAAAATGAATTGGTTAGATGGTTACCTACCTCATTTGGTGCATTTACAGTATCTGCAGCTGATAAAGCATTATGGAATCCTTCCACTAATGTTGATTAGAATAAACTGCTCTCTCTCAAGAATACACTCTAGTCCTAGATTTGACACTGTTATGTGGCTTTTAGCCCCAGAAAACTATAACCAGAATGGCTACCTGGGGTTTACTACTCTGATACTTCACATCTGCTTTTTGGACAAGTGAATTAAACTGAAGATCATCTATTCTTTCTATGTCCTGTGAACAGGGAAGTGTGGAAGCAGTGCCAAGCTTGGTGCCTTATATACAAAGGAGACTACCATTGGCAATAAGAGCTGGATTGGTTAGTGCTGCACTATGGGGGAATGATTTTCAAAGACAGGTGAGGAGATTGTTGCTTGCAACGGCTGTGTATTATTTGTGGAGAGCAATGAATGCTGTGCTACATCAGAGGAAACAAGGATTGGTACAGAATATCATCAAATCTATTGTGAAAGTTATGAGGAAAATAGTGGTATTTTGGCTAGGAGTAAGAAGGACTATTAGCGATTGGAACTTAGCTGGGATTCAATCCAATAATTTTGAATTGGGTACACTGTGTCCATGGCACAATTGACATGACTAAGATAATCCAATACTACTTGTTAGCAGTTCAATTTGAACCTTAAGGCATGCAGACACTCTCTCAATGAAACCAAAATATCATCTATGCGTGACTACTATAGCACCATACATTTACATCCCTTTATGCTCTGCACAAATTTGGTACGGCATTGCAATACTCATCTGTATTCTCCATCAGGTAAATTGATGCTAACAGTAGTGTTATATTCATATTGCAGGTAATGAGTACAAAGTCTGGTTGATTACTGAAAGTCATCAATGAGATCTACATGGTTAACCAGACATGAGTTTTAGAACAGCAACTACAGGATATTGAAGTCATGTGAGTATTAAGATATTGGAATAATTAGCTAGTGGATTATTTTCTCATCAAAATAATTGACGCAGAAGTAGAATGTATCTGATTACCAGAAAAATCTACTAAATTACCATAGATAAGGAGATGAAGGCCTATGCTCAATGCAACGGATTTTAATACAGAAGCATGCAAGATAATAACCAAACCTCCTCCTCCATGAATTTTAAGTACATAGACTTTCTAGTGACATAGTTTTTAATCCAGATTAGATGCACAAGCAACAGAAGTACAGAATAACTATTTGACAGATAAGACTGTTAGAAGCTTACTTTTTTCAATATGGAATAAGTAATAAAGGAGGGAAAACATTAAAGGAAGACGAAAGGAAATGGAGTAAACATTAAACAATAAGATACAAAGTAATAACTCTGTAGAATCAGAAGATTTAAGAATTAATAGGGGCAATGCTCTAAGGTTCTGTTTCTCTTTTCCTGCACATGGGGTGACTGCAGGGACTGTTTTGTACTTCCCTTAAAATCACAATGCCTGAGATGCTAATCTATCTTAATACAGTATCAACTGAACATATAATTAAACAGTGAACAATTAATCTCCTCCAATCAACACAAAAATTATATGGACCCCTTGGTTTTTGGCGATTATTCCTCTTCAATGAGGACTTGATTGGGGCTTGCACCCCCCAGATTTACAAAGAAGCACTCTGTTCTAGTATAAGGATCTTACGACTTCATTGGCTTAATTATCGTACAGCTAGTTATGTGATTGACAGAAGTCTAACAACTGGTAACATGTAACTATTTTCACGTATGTTGTGGGATTTGCTTAACAGGATTCAGGATTTTCACAATGTGCATTTATTTGTACAATCGGTATGTTGTTTTGTACAATTTATACAATATAGCCACAACTACTCCAAACCATTGAAATTGACAATTATTCATGCCCTTTATCATCTGGGACAGATCGAAATTGACTGTTGACTAAAACTAGGAGTCTGCATGCATCAAAGAGGAAAAAGTTCAAAGAAGAAAAGTTTGGAATTGGACCTTGTTAAGATAATTCATCTGAGTGATGACACAAGTAGCCACAACAAACATAAAAAACCAGGTCTCTGGGAAGATTAACTGGTTATTTCCCTCAAACGTCAATTTCAGTGCAGTCCCAAGAGCTTTTACACTCATAACCTGTAGAATCAACTTGGTATCAAAACCACACTTCCAATGCACAATGGAATTGGCATAATCAACTGACAACCTAAAAGGTAAGATGAAAACTTAACCAAGTTTCAATGAAATCGGAAAAAGAATAGGTAAGACTCCAGAAGAAACTAACTAAAAGTTCCACCGAGCCTTTAGTAATTATTGAGATTATAGTGTAATCTTTTTTTCCATTTTCTTTTCTTTTCCCTTGTTTGCTTTGCTTAAATAAGTGAGTAAGATAAAACAAAGAAAGAAAATCTTATTACCAAATGTTCAGGCTTCTGAGGTGTCTTACAATCAAATGTTTATCAATATGTCACCTTATACCTAATTTGTATTAGAGATTTAATTCTATTAAATGCATTATATTGTGATTAAATAAAGAAGAAAAGCAAAAATGAAAATTTTGAGAAAAATAAAAAAGTAGATGAAGCAATGCACAAATCAAATGTTACCGAGAGAGAGCCCACGAGTGAACAGATGCCAGTGTAGACAAGCAAATTTGTATGGCCATATTGAGGTGCAAAATAGAAGATAAGAATAAACACCAAAGCAATCACTGATCCCACATAGAGCAAAAAGGCTGAAATTGGGAAGGGCAAGTGGTGTTAGGAATCTTATGTCCTTGTTTATATAAATGTAAGTGAAAATCAGTGCAACTGGTTACCAGGCTGAGTTGCCATGTCACATATTTCTTGAACAGAAGATATGGACCGTTCCTGTGGCGCATGAATGACGATTATGACAGAGCCAGCAATGCACATGATACAACCCAAAATCCCCAGCTGGTGTAACTTCTCCCTCAAGAAAAAGTGAGCCAATACAGCACTGCAGTATACCACTTGGACTGTTATGACAAAGGCACTAAGCAATCCACCCATTAAGGAAAAAATATTTGCAATTACTGGCAAAAGAAGTTGAATTTATAGACGACTGAAGCACCTGACTATTATACTTAATGCACCAAGAGGTGTAACTAGCACAGCAGGCGCAAATGCATAAGCCACAAAATTCGCAACCTCCCCAACAATCACTGTATTATAAACGATACAACAGGAAACATTCTGCTGGCAATCAGTAAATTGTCAAGTCAACAGAAAGAAAAATAATTTAAATGTGTACAACACTAGTCCCGATAATCAACTAAGCAACACAAACTAAACAGACGAGCAATTCTTAGGAAATTCATCATGCCATTTTTTGTACAGACCAAATAAGCAAACAACAAGCTTCCAAACCACGCAAAAATTTTTATGAAACTTAATCTTGTATTGAAAACTCCCAATTCCAGTGTAATGGCATTCAAATAAATACATTTTAGATTAAATAAAATTTTGAACAAATTAAATATTCTTCTAATCCTAAAATAAAGATGATATATTCCCTAAGACTGATGAACCTGATAACTCGAAAATTGAAGACTTACTTGTAATCATGCCAAACCACCACAGAGGCTCCAAGAGATAAGCATACCCACCAACGCCTATAAAATCCAGAACAACATTAATGCAAGAAAGGACGAAAATCCCCAAACCCAGATAGAGAAAAGATTAAAACTTTAACTTTTATTAAAAAGAAAACCAAATTCAATCCATGAATAACCCAATTGTTGCATAAAGCAAGACCAACCCAGATGTCAAAAATATGAAAACTTTGAAACCATCAACACTAAAATCTTGAAAAGGAAAGGGGGAGAAAAGAACACACCAGCTCTGACACCAGATGCTGCAGCAGCTCTTCTAAGGCCTTTTTTCTTGATGATGAAACTGGCACCTATGAATCCACTTGACAGCAGAGCCAAAATAAATCCCCTCAGATTATCTTTAGAGAAACCCATGATTGAATTTTGATCTTTTTCTCCTTCTTCTCCTCATGGAAATGGAAGAAATCTCGCCGTCATCAGATTTTGTTCGGTTGACAATTCATCAAATCTAACACCTCACGGTCAATCCAGGACGAATGTGAATATTACATTATTTTGTTTGTCTTTTATACACTCCAGATCCAGCGCAGGAACACGTGGAAGAAAGAGATGGGGTCCATCTTTTTGGCAAGAGTATTTGATTGAGAGCCAGCCATTTGTGGCGTCTGATTGGTATATTCGGTTGACGGTTAAGGTTGTGGACAACAAATTGGTTTTATTAACTATGTGTACGTTGTGAAAGAAAGTTTAGAGTTTGTAACAATTATGATTCCAGAACTTGCACTTAACACAATCTTAACAAATATCAATATCAAGTGTAAGAAACTAGCTAAGGTTAATTACTCTAGTAGCTTCTTAGCCAAAAAAAAAAAAAAAACTAGTAGTAGCTCTCAAACTTTTTCATGAGTAAGCATGTTTATTGAGTTGTTCAACTTTTACATTACTTTTTAATTGATCTGCAATACTAGCTCATGACGGATTTGGCCTTCCATTTGTGTAATTTTTTTAATTTTATTTTATTTTCTCTCTTGTTATCCTCTTTTTACATTTATTTTTTTATTTTGTTTGCTTTCCTCTCCATCCCCCAGAATTCTAAACCCTCTCCCTTCACTGCCAACTAGGGTGTACAAAAAAGTTAAAATTAAAAAAAAAATGAGAAAATTGGATTCATCTTAATCCAAAAGGGTAACCAAATAGAAATTTGAAAATAGTTCAAGTATCCTAACTTATCTGGAAATATATAGTTAGGATATAGATTTTAAGTTTATAAAATGTGAGTATTCAAACCGTTTCATATATAAGATTAATCAATTTTTTAAATTGAATTATTCAATTGGTATAAAGTGTTAAAATTAGCCAAATTACAAATGAACCAATCAAATAGTCTATACAACCCCCTATTTAGAGTTGTAAATGAGCTGAACCTAAAGGTGAAAATCGGTCAGTAAATCGGTCACTTGAAATTAGTAAAATCGGTATTTTTACTTGGAAATATTTCGACCGATTTCGATTTTGATTTCAACCTTACCGATGTGATATCGATTACCGAACTCAATTCGGTAAATCGGTATCTAAATTTGGTAACCCAAAAAAAAGGCCATTGTTTGGATTGGATTTCAACCGATACCGAATTTAGTTCACTGCTACTGAACATCTGCTAATATGTTTGACAATTGGAGCATGGATCAAAGCTAATTTTAAGAAGTGGGCTCAGATACTAATCAGCTGAAAGAGGAGCTCAATTTAAAAATGCAAATATGAATCCATTAATCCAAACAACTTATACAACACAATAATATCACAACAAAAGACAAGAAAGGCTTGGGCCGTTCCACATTCAATTCAACTTTCACAAAAATTTCACCAAAAAGCTTAAAAGAATAATTAAAAAAAACTCAAATGCAATTTAACTGCACAAATATCAGTCCCTATCAATAACAGTCCGCCAGTCCCTTATTTCAATCCAAAAAATGAAAAAAAGATCCATAATCAGAAGAAATGGCTTTCAAATTTCAATATCCCCAACATTTTTCAACAAAAAATAAAAAAAAAAGTCCATAATCAAAAGGCATAGCACATTCAATAATCACATCCAAAATGCATAGCCATCAAATAAGCTACTGCTTTCAAATTTCAATATTCCCAAATCAAAAGGCATGGCATATTGAATAATCATATCCAAAAAATGAAAAAAAAAGGTCCATAATCAGAAGGCATAGCTTTCAAATTACTCCTGCTTTCAAAATTCAATAAAAATTGAAAAAAAAAATCCATAATCAAAAGGTATAGTACATTCAATAATCACATCCAAAATGCATAGCCATCAAATAAATAGAAGGCATAGCATATGCGTATAGCCATTGTATGTCTACTCCAGTACAATAATTAGTTAAACATCCCATAGCCATTAGTATGCATAGCACAAGTTCTCCCATCACATAGCAATAACAGTCCCTTCCTCCACCTCAATATTTTGATCAAACAGTCTAATAAGTTACACTCCTACACAACACAAAATAGCAATGGCAATGGAATACTCAATATATTAAAATTTAAATATCAACTACAGTTGTCTCAGTTCCACTCTTGATCAAACCTGCAATAAGAGAGAGAAAAAAAATATTTTAGACCATATTGTAGTAATAATAATAACGACACTTCACACAAACAAGAATATATACACAAGGATGGTAATATTTAAATTAAATTAGAAAGGCAAAAAGCTTTTCGAAGTTAACAATTTGCATTTGGCATTACATGGTACAAGTTGATGAGTAGAATAGGAAAACATTATTGAAGTAAACGATCTACATTTGGAATTCCATGACAAGTTGGACAGATTACCAAAGATTAGTAATTCATTACCTAAAACCAAAAGGTAAATTTTTAAGCAACAGAACCAAAATATAAAAATACTAAAGCACAATTTGGTAGAAAACGTATTCATGCAACTAAATCTTTTCACATGGGATAAGAGGGAAATCAATTGAGTTGTCCTTAACAGAGCACTGCAAGACTTAATAATATCTGTTTGACCAAAGGCAAAAATAATGTTTGTTTGACCAAAGACAATTAGATAGCTGACCGTAAACCACTGGCAAGAAAATCACAAGCTACAATAATAACATTCCATACAAATTAGACCTTAAGAAAGCAAGCAATAGTAGTGAAATTCATAGATCAGTTCCAGATTAGATTCCATGTCTCGAATCCATGTGTTTATCATAAGTTGGGATGACATTTTATTCTTCATCTTTGTTACATTTATTCATCATACAAACATTGTACCCAGTATGCTAGGCACATTTCAAGCGCATTACAATTCCAATATACATCCTTGATATGACTAATTCTTTTGCCCTTATTTATATGGCTAAAAGGTATTCAATAATTGTAAGTGCCAAAGGTATTTTACTGCAAGAAATTATTTCCAGCAAGCACTAAATTGAATTTTTTACACTTTCAACAACAAAAACACATAGTAATCACTCGAAATGTGCATATGCCCGTGAAGGTAAAGATTCAAAAGTTAGCACAACCAACCTATACCATAGTTTATAAGGAAAAACTTAAGAGGCAGCACTTCTACTCGGAATGAAAATGCTGGAATAATCTGGCGCACATGATAGACAAAGGGATGGATCGTAAGCCGAGATATACCACAAGTTGATTTCTTGTTAATGTGGTGGTTAGCAACAATTGACATGCAAAAGGAAAGGGATCTAATTTTCAGGATGTGCAGAATCTACCTAGGTTAAATACAAGTCGAATCGAAAACCAAAATCAAACAAATCTAAAATTACAGTATGGCGTATAGTTCATATTAGATCTACATGTACAACTATACAAAAAAATAAAAAAAAGCAACTAAAAAATGCAAACCTGGCTGTTGATTTATGGAGGAAGAGATGTGTGGGGGCTGTGGAAAAATCGAATGACGGTGGACAGTGAGGCTGTGGGCGGCGGAGTTGTAGAAAGGAAAGGAGAAATCAATCAGAGTTTGTTTTAGGTGTATAAGGGATTTGGGTTTGGGATCCGATAGCAATGAAAAAGAGATTTAACATCATATCCCTGAAACGATGTCGTCTTAGTCTTTTATAGATGTATGCTATGTCATTTTATAGATGGTATGATTATATATATTGAATTCGGTAAATCGAAATCGGTAACGGAATACTGAATTGAATTCGGTATATTCGGTATTACCAAATTTAAATTTTATTTCTAAATACTGACCGAATTCAATTTTAATTTTTTAGAAATTTTTGAATTATCGACCGAATTACCGATTTCGATTTATTGAATTCAATTCAAATTCGGCATTAACCTAATTTGCTCACCCCAAGCCGAACCAAGCCGAATATTCTCAATTTGAACTCGTGCTTGTTTAACAAATGAGTGAGCACGCGAGCAAGCTTGTTTATTAAACGAGCCAAAATTTATGTTCCAGCTTGGCTTGTTTAGTTATACGAACGAGTCAAACTTAAGCTTTGTTCCCGAATAGCTCGATTAAAAGGAGTGTAAAAGTGTTATTCAAGCCGAGCCGAGTCGAGTATCTCATGCTCAAATTTTTGCTCGTTTATTAAGCTTGCTCATTTAATAAATAAGCCAAAATTTGTATTCGACCTCAGCTCGTTTAACTATATAAATGAACCAAATTCAAAGCTTTCACCAGCCAAGATGAGATGTGTTTGCAAACAGCTCAATTCATTTATAGCCCTACCCCTATTGCAAGCCCAACATAGAAAAGAAAATAAGGTGGCATTTGATAAAACTAAAATCTAATTTGATTGCTAAAATTTGAATTCTAAATCACTTAATTTACTAAATTTTAAGTACTAAAACTTTTATAAGTTCATGTCTGAACTTGAACATTGAACTTACTATGCTAGTTTGATAACTCTATTCAACTTAATGCTAAATTTTATGAATTTTACAATTTATCCTTCTAAATTTTGTATGTCAATTTGATAACAATATATGGCTGAGTATTAAGTTTCATGAATTTTACAATTTATCCTAGTCTCAATTTATTTATTAATTATATTTTTTTTTACTTCGTTATGTTTGACTTTTAATAAATATAATTGAAATTTGTAAATAATGAGAAAATAATTATAAAAAAATATTGAAAGGAAAAGGACCATCGAAAGTGATTAAATATCTCATGAAAATGATTAAGAAAAAATAGAACTAATTTCTAATAATATAAATTTTTCCGAAAGTTAAAATGTTGATTTTTAATTTGCTCACATAAGTTAAGCATAAAGGTATGTATGCACTGTATTAGTTGAATATTGAAATCTCCTTTTAAATGCATGATTCATATGATGTTGATCTAAGCTCATAAAAAACATTACTATTTTTTCTTCAACAAAAATATAATGACCATTTTTTAACCAACCTCTATTCCATAAGTGAGTACATAAATTCAAAAATACTCCCTTTTCTATACATAACATATGTTGGATTTTTGCCAATAATTCATTGACATACTCAAAACCACTTAGGATCGAATTAGTATATGGCCTTCTTCCAATATGTTTTTTCTTCAATCTCTTTATAACATGTATTGTTAACACGATATTCAATATTTTGTTAGATTCTTGGTCAACATTTGTCAATAACATAATAAAACTTATTGTAAAAATATAAATGTAATAAAATCTAAATGTGTAACAAAAAATAAAATAAAACAACATTGTAAAATAAAAAATTCAAAGTTAGCACAAATTGGAATGACAAAAGATGTAACAACAACTAAATTATAAGATACAAATTATTATTCAAAATAAAAGTACTCCAAAATTCTAGAATTTATTAAAAGGCCAATATTCAATAATTTCTAATCTAAAGTAGGTCTATTTTTTTTCATTCATTGCTAATTAATTTTTTCTAACTTCTTCAGGTTTGTCACTCATTCAAACAATTGTTTTCTGTAAATTTCTTTTCAATGAAAATACATGTATCTATAATATGTAGTAGATCACTTATATCTAGTGTTTCTATAACATCTAAATGTTTGTTACATTTTTCAAACTTGGTCCGTTTGGTATCCATATGATTAGGGGTGGCAACGGGTCGGGTTGGCGGGTCGGGTTGAGACCCAAATATAACAGCCAACCTGCCAACCCGAACCTGACCCGCCAACCCAAAAATAGCCAACCCGAACACGACCCGAATCGGGTTGGCGGGTCGACCCGCCGACCCGAAAAAAAAAAAAAAGAGGAAGAAGAATAAGAAGAAAAGAGCAAAGAAAAGAGATTAAAACACATACAAAAAAAATGATCAAGCACATTTTTTGCACACATTAATATTAAAGATACTTATTAACATGCACTTAACTCCTCTTACAATTTACTTTTCATAAATCTAGGTAAAATTCTTACTTTTTCTTACAATTTACTTGATTAATTATCCAATGAGTGAAATTTGTTATGTTTGAATGTGAATGGATGAAACAAAGCTACAAAATGTTAGAGTTTTTTTTTTTTTTTTCAGGTTCGCGAGTCGACCTGAACCCGACCTGTTTTTTTATCAGGTCAATTGGGTCCGACCCGCCAACCCGCCAACCCCCAACCCAAACCTGCTATTTTCGTGTTAGGTTTGTGTCGGATTTTCAGGTCGTAGTCAGAAATTGCCACCCCTACATATGATGGTTTCAATGCCTTAAGTCCTATCATTAATTAGTTATCAAGGTCATCCAATTTCTCACAACTATTTTTTTATGCTTATTTTTATTCTTCCTAGGGCAAACTTTAATGCAGTTGATGAAGTAGGTATTGCCACGTGTTCTTTCTCAAGGTTGACATATGTTTGTATATAAATTTCAATATCATCCTTGGGTAATTCTTACTTAGATGATCCCCATGTATCTTAGATAATTATTGCTCAGATGGTCTCCATGCATTTTTTTTAGTTGCTTCCATGCCGTCAAATAATACTTTCATATCATCTGGATATTCTAATGACAAAAATCGAAATTCTTTTGCTTTTGGATACTTCTTAAATAAGAAATACCATATTGAAATATATTTATCTCTATTTATATGCTAAATCAATCTAAAAAATATTAAATTTTTATTTTTATGTGATCATCCCCATATGGACTCCAATTCAATGCGTTAGACTACATATTATAGTGACTTTTTCTTATTACTCCAATTAATTTTGTCCAAAATTGATATTTCTTTTTTAAGTAGTCTCATTCACTGTGAAATCACAATATTTTTTTCTTTTTCAAACTACTCTACTTCTATCCCATGATTTTTTTTTTCAATTCAAACTACCCTTAGTAAAACTACCCTTTTTTTTTGTAGTGTTCCAAATGCAAGCCAACCTAACGTCTGAATAGAAGCAGATCTTTTCAATTAGCTCTACTACTATTTTCAGGTTTCATCATTACAACTATCATACATAATATTAAATTAAAGCTTAATTATATTTAGTTTCAATTTATATCCATATCATATAATAATGCTCAATTTAATACCTATATATTAGCATACAAGTAAAATTCAGAAAGCAAATGGAGCATAAATTCATGCAAAATAGAATAAACATAGAACAATATTAAATAAAAAGTTTGTCTACAAATGGTATAGCTTATATGTCAACAACATCATCCCAGCATTAGGAAAAACTGATGTTAAAATGGCTATGTATCAGGAAACACAGAAATTTATTATAATTTAGAGTTTATACAGAACAAACCCCAAAAAGGCCATCTCAAAAAATTCTTGATATTTCTTTTGATTAACTTTCACTAGCTTCAGAAAATTCTTATGTACGTTTCGGTAGCAAACAATCATAAGATATATGATGAAATAACACTGTTATTATATGTATAATAGCTCAATACAAATTCTTTTCATCATTTAGAAGTTTTTATACTTTCATGACTAATGAAGTTTTTTTTTGCTTTTGATTTTCTTAAAAGTACTTTGTATTGATGCTTATATCATTCAGACAAACAAGAGGCATGATACCTATATCTTATTCAATTTAGTGAATAAAATATCATATAGGTATCAATAAAAACATAATTCGGTACTCCTGTCACGAGACCATTAGAGAAAAAAAAATATTTACCATAGTTTATTTGGTCTGTCTCTGAAATTACCTTTACATATTTCAACACGATAGTTTAGTATTTGAACTTTTGAAACACATATCATTTCCACTTTATCGTCATTCTCAGATGCTAAACTACAAAATGTGCAAAAACCCCTATCAATGGACATTGGGTTCCTCGGTGCGAACTTAAACCCAAATTTATATGGATCCAACTACATAAGATTATAGAAATTTGTCAATGCTCAATTAAACCAAACTCAACGCCTAATCACAAGAATTATTTTTGCAATGGGATTCATAACAAATTAACCCATTTTCCAACCTTAAAAGTTTACCTCCCCAATACGTTGAATAAAACCCTAATAAAAAAATGTATATGTAAATTAGATAAAAATGTGATAATTGACTTATGAGCAACCAATCCCAATTATTTTAATTTTTTTTTATCTTTTTATCCTAATCTAATCTCAATTACTTGTGAATAACCACCATTAGTTCATATAGGATGTTGCACTTTCTATTTGCAGTATCCGTCTAATCATATTCTTTTGATTGGTAGAATATTTGTCGTATTTTGAATTGTAACAATTTTGTTTGTTTAATTTTTTGTTATTGCATTTTAAAACATGGCATATTAGTAAATCTTTTTTCTGTGACAAACTTGAATACTTTAGAGAATTCATACTTCGAATTAGGGATAAATTCATAAACCTTACCTGAAATTTTCGATAACTTTACTTAGCACCTATCTAATATGAAAATATTATTAAATTAACCTTTATTTGTTACTTAAAATGACTCTATTAACTTTACTAAAATCTTTTTGATTTTAATTTTTGCAAAGACCTTACATATTCTTGAATGAGATCTTCAAACAAACAAACAAAAAACAAAAGGAAAAAGAAGAAGCATATTATACTTTCTTCCTTATCCACTCTATTCTCAATCAGAAGCAACTACCATCTCTTTTTTTTTTCCTCCTTTTAGTCGACCATGCACTCTCTTCAGCTGAGCCCCTTCTGCTTTCCTTTCCTTTCTTTTCTTTTCCTGTTGCTAGCCCCTTTCTTCTTCCTCTCCCATTCTTCTCCATCCTTTTTGGCTATTGAACCCCTACCCCTCCCCTTCCCCCTCCTTACCAATTCTTCCTGCTATTGGTCCCTCCACCCCACAGCCGAACATCTTCTTCTCTTCTCACTGACCCCCTTTCCTACTCTTACCCCTTCAATGACTGCTCTTACCCCTCAGTTCTACCCCTTCTGCCATTTTCCCATTTCCACCTTCTTCTCGTTGTTAAACCCTTTCCTTTCTCTACCTCCTATTGACCCCCTCCTCCTCCTCTCCCTTAGCCAATCTCCCATCGTCTTTCTATTCCTCATTCTCCCCACTGCTAGACCCCATAGCCCAAGAGCACCATTACCAACCACATTATCACCAATACAAATAGCAACATCAATACTAACCAAATTTTATACCAACACTAAAACAAACACAATCGCAATTGTTTTGGAAAATTAAATTTGCTAATAACTCCACAAGATAATGATATTAGGAAAGGAAAAAAGTCTTAAAATATACAGCAAAAAAGGGAGAGAATGAGGTAAAATAAATTGTGCATTAGGAAGGAATAATGGTATACTTCGAGGTTGTGGTAGGTATCAGGTGGTCTAAGAGAGATGGAGTTGCAAGAGGATTTAGAGAAATGCAAGATAAGGGCGGACGTGAGAGAGAGAGAGAGAGCAAGGAAGAGAGAAGGGCATTCGTTGGAACAGAGGGGATAGATTTCTTTTGAGCAAGTATATTTTTATATATGGCACATGGTGTATTAAAAATAATTACACATTTTCAAATAATACAATGTGTAGCTCATTATTGCCATATGACGGTAAATTATTAGTTATAATACATCACGTGGTAATACATGTTGTGCATTTAATACTTTTTCGTTTGGGATTTTCATTTGTACTATTTTTAAGGTTTTGTTAGACAAGCATTAAAAATACAAAATTAGTTTAATATTTTAAAGCCTTAATCCCAAAATGCCCCTTGTAATATTGAACCAATAGCAAATTACTTCCCATGTTTGATAAACACACAAATTACCCCTTACTTTAGTAACAAATTATCCCCTTACGTACACTTTATTTTAAATTGACGTCTTTGCCCTTGAAGTTTAGTTGCTAAAATTTGGAGGACAAATTTACCCTCATAATTTTTAATTATTGCAAAAAAATTTAATACCTAATCAAAACTATTCCTATTTTAGTGTTTTGTCACCTCCCTCTTCTTCCAATTCTCTTTCTATTTTCAATTTTCATAATTTTGGTATTCTGAAAGAAGAAATAAAGATAAAAGATACAATCATGTATCCAACTATATATAGGGTCTTGTGATTTTTTTGCTCTAATTTCTTGAAATAAATTGCTAGTCCAAGAGTCAATAATCTCAAGTACTTCAAACAAAAATAATGCACTATATTATGATTTTAACGGTGAATCTGTAGACAAAAATAGTAGAGTTTGTCAGTGACATAGTGATACACAGGAATTGTCAATTTATAATAATGGCATTGTAGTCATTTGATAATTTTAATCAACCACCTCTCATCTCCTCTAAAATATTTCACTATCCCCTCATTTATTGTAATTGAAATTAATCTCACTCTCTTTATTAATTACCTTTGGCTGACTAAAGCACCAAAAGGACTCCAAAGTTGGTCATTGAACAAGAAATAACTAAGGTGACACCAACTCAGCCAATTAATCCCTCCACCACAATGATACAAAGTTATTAAGCTATGCAAGAAGATAATATCAAAACTATGAATATAAACTACACATAGTAGAACAAAATAAAGAATTTCGATTTATCAGACAAACATATTAGAACAATTTCAATCTTTTATGGTCATATGATATACAGTCCGACTAAAGACACTAGTGAATTATAAATATGATACATCGATAAACTCTAAATTCTTATCTAAATTTGCGAAGTGCGAAGGAATAAATTTTAGTATAGGCAACTAATAGAAAAGGTAACTAGATTTGTGTAAAAGGGAATCAGTCTTAATCAGGTCTCAGGCCACAAATAGTTAACAAGTGATTTAAGGTGTCTTCGAATTACATAGAAAATTATCTATATTCGCCAAATAAAATTAAAAAAATATCAATATACTTAAGTTTTAGATTTTTTTAGATGTCCAAATATTCATTTCTTGTGGTTACAAAACTAGTGCAGTTTAGCAAAAAAAAAAAAAAAAAAAAAACTAGTGCAGTTTAAACTTTGAACAACTAGGCCGCAAGGTGTCCGGTCATTTGCCATTTGCCATTTGCCTTTTTGAACGCTAGTTGAAACCGGAAATTGAACTCTACTATTAGATCTATCTCATAAATTGTATGTGCATGTATGCACCGAATGAATGGAAGTCTTGCTAGCGATCGAGGATTTCATGATGGCTTTTATCCTAATAGATGTACTCGCATGAGGTTCATCAATCAAAATTTTGCATTATAAGAATACTTATTTCTTAGTCATACAATGAAAATTTATATATAGGGCTTGTCACCAACTGTGATGCCCGGATCAGGTCCCTCTCCAGAACCCTAATCAGGAAGCTCGCCTGACTCGTGCAGTATACACAGTCATATGTTGAACATGCAATTTAAGACTAAATGTTACATATATTCTCAAAAATAATTACAACATTTGTGACACTTAAACTCTAACTTACACCTATTTAGTGGCTAAATTTAAAAAAAAATAGAACTCTCTCCTCTCTTCTTGCCTTTTCCTCGAGGGTTAAGTACCTGTAAGGAAAACAAATTTGACAAAGGGTGAACTTATAGTCCAGTGAGGTCCATTTTAAAACCATATTGAAAACATCTTTTCAAATTGTTTGGTTGAATAGAAATTCATTTATATTGATAGCATACAAGAATATAACTGAATTAAACAACATGTAGTCAAGAACCATAAAAGGATACAGGATTGTCATGTCAAGTACTACCCATGGGCGAATCAAGTACGTTGGCCTCCAGCCATACACCAATTTTATTGCCTCCAGCACTACATCATTCGGTAGCTCGAGTTCTACCCATGTACCTTTTTCGTACACCCCCTTAACTTACAAAACCTCCTTGCAGGCCGGAAGGTGTTGAGAAACCAAGGTAGTCAGAACTTGGTGACCAGACCCGCTGTCGGCTCAACCAAGACCAATTACCAAGGTTGGGCCCCCAAATCATGCACAAGTATAACATGCACAAGCACACTTTGAATTTAACAAGTACAAGTACTGTCAGTGAGATGAAGTACGCCACCGGAATTATATCAAGTACTACAAGCATTTAAAGACCAAGTACAAGTAGCAAATATAATATCAATCCATAACGTTAACTAATCAACACATGTGTAAAAGACTCACCGGCGATCATACATTTCACGTAAATGCATGCTAATCATATATCACATAAACAAACTCGCCAGGAGATCAAATTATTTATTTTAGAAAAGGTCTATTAAAATTTTACAAAAATTCACGTAGTTTTTATAAAACTAAAACTAGTAAATAAAATAATTTAATGGACAGTCACAGGTAATCTTTAAGTTTCCTCAAGTTCTTCTCACATCTGTTCTTTGAGGTTCTGAAGCACCTATAAATAAGAAGTGTATTGATTAAAGCTAAGTCCAAGCGAATGAATAACCATTGGTACTTAAAAGTTTTGTCTTGTTTTAATTTATTTATTTTTATTATTTATATCACCAATGTATATTTTCCTTCAAATGGGAAGACATGAACCTAACCGCAACCTCAATATCACCTAGCTTGAGCTTGTTCAAACAGGCCTTACTCAATCCCTACACAACAAATTCCCACAATTTTTTGTACCCTTGAAAACTAGACTTATTTTATTACATTTTTCTTGAGACACCAAATTCAGATTCTAATCATAACCCAATCAAATTTCCATCAAAAATCTATTCCTTCTCCTATAAAACATTTTCAGTTTCATCGAGTACCCATATTCAATAGGTCATAACTCTCAAATTGTACAAGGGAAAAGATTACATGGATAGAAACTACATTCTAATGAATAAAATTTCATTAAGGGCACTAGGTCAAATTATAACAAGAACAATTCCAAAATCGACTCCAAATCTGGTTCATCACCAACTATGTTCAAGCAGGGTTGGTTTTTCAGTCTAGTTCGCACTAATTATGGGGTAATCTATCAATAATCAATACCTTGTGGCTTATGTGGTTGAAAACTACATTTTAAGGACTATAACTTCTATGAATATCACCAACCCAAATTCCCACTATAACAAGTTCAAAATCATGGCTAAATTTGGCCAGTTTACTGATCCTGTTTATGCAGAATTGTATGTCCAGCCAGATTTACTCAATTCCTACAATTAATCTACAAATAAGTAGAGTGCAAACTTTATACCGTATTAAACCTCTATGAATCTAGTTTCCAAATCAATAAGAATCATTCTGTTTCAACCCTCCTAGACCAAGTTACGAATATTTTTCCAAAACTGCTCCTGTGAGACTGTTTCCATTCAATCCTTGAGGTTTTCTTGTACTTAGTTTAATTTTTGCTTAATTCAAGTTTAAAATTCGGGTCTCACTTAATAACACAAGTTTGAGAGATTTAATATTACATAAGAGAGCTTAAAGAAGAACTTACCTTAAACTTAGAAGCTTAACTTTCCCCTCTACTCTTCAATTCCTCTCAATTACTTAGCCTTGTATAACCAAGTTTATTTCCGTTATTTTCTCTCTGATTCCAGACGTCCCTTCTCTCTTTTTTTTTTGTTTTTTTTTTCAGTTCTTTCTCAGCTGATTTCTAGTATTTTAAATGGCCTTTATCAATCAAAAGTTGGGGAGGATGACCAAGCTCTTAGCTTGCCCACTTTGCTCTAAGTTCTTGCCACCTCCAGCTTGATTTTCAGGCTAATCATCACCAGCCAGATTTGTTTTCTTTCTTGATCTTGCTCTCTCTCTCTTTTTTTTTTTTTTTTTGTTTCCTCTCTCACGCCAACACTTCTCTTCCCTTCTTACCTCATTTCTTCACCAATTCAACCGTAAAGACTAATTGCAATAGAGCTGCCAGCTTCACCTTTTATTTTATTATAAATCCTCTCAAGACTTGATACCTCCTACCAAATTAGTTTGTCTTGGTCAGCCGACTATTTACAGCCAATTATTTTCTTTTTTTTTTTTGTTTGTTGGTTTGTTTATTTTATGAGTCTTGGCTACATATTTTGCTACATCCTCAATTATGCCACTTAAATAATTATGTGTATGTAACACATGATTTGTCCATAACTGATGCAAATTGTATTATCCCACTTAGTCTTAGAGCTTTCTAACATATTAATTTAATAGCTAAATTTAACTAATCTATATATTGAAATTATTCACTTAACCCAATTCCAATAATTATATTAGCACACAACTAAATAATTAGTCAGATAAATAAAATTGTATTAGCATTAGGTGTTAATGTGAACAACTAAAATTTTGGTAACTTAGTTGTGCTATTACTATTTAAGCTCAATGTTTTCAAGTGTGACCAATTTAACGACTAAATTTATCTATTCTAGCCACTACATTAACCACTTAACTTAACCTCAACAATCATATCAAGCATAATCCAAAGCTAATTAGTGCACAATCGTGCTAGTTTATTTATCATAGTATATTATTTGCATATAGTCCACAAGCACTCTAAATACAAGCACCAATACTGCAATTAGGGGTTAAATGGATTATAACCACCTGATAATTTAATCCTAAAAATTATATAATTAAATAAATAACACTTCAAATTAATAGTTTTTTTGCAAGGCCTTACATAACACTTCAACTTTAACAGGTTTTTAGCAAGCCCTTACACCAACATCTTAAAATAAGTTATTGCTAACTTATTCAAAATTTAACAAAAAAATTAATTTTACAAATTTTGTTAAAAAATTGAAGACAAATTTTTTTTTTTAGGTTATGGTTTGAAAAGTTAAAAGCAGATTTTAATATACAACTAAAGGACTGCATTTAAAGATCAATATCTTTTTTTTACATTTTAAATGCTTGTTGCTTATTATAAGTCTAGGTTCATATTACAATATGAACCAACATATAGTTTGCAACTCACACATTAATTTGGAGATTTAATTCCGACAAATAACCGAATATATTATAAATTTGCCAAATAAGTTTGGTCAAAATCACAAATTATGTAGTTCCTTTTTCCCAAGTTTAAGTTTAACATGCTTATATTGCAACCTAAATTTTAACGTTTAAAATATCTAAGCAGAAAGCTATGACCTTGTTTGGATATTATTTTTTGTCATTATTTGCAAAAATTATTTGAAGTTGTGTTTGGATAAAACCAAAAATTATTCCAAAAAATTGTGACTAGTTTTTGTAGTTTTGGCCAAAAAATTGTCAACAATTTTTCATCCAAATTTTCCCGCTAGTTGTTTTCTTTTTAAATTTCAAAATCCTTCTTTTCCCTCTCTCGAACCTGAAACTACTAACACCCTAAATTCAATGTGCTAGATGTTCGTGGTTTAACAAGCGTCAATCACCCGGTGCTCGTTTCACAAAAGCTATTGTCAATAGAGAGCATTTTGTTCGTCGTGATTTTTTTCAATTTTCTGAACAAATTTTGAACAAAAAAATGTTGAATTTTTTAAATAATTATAAAAAAGTCAAACAATTTCTTACAAATTTTATTAACTATGAAGGCTCGTAATTAAATTTACTAACTATTGATGGCTTAATTACTTAGTTATTAGTTTGTTAAACAATTAAAGTTAGGGAATATAGTGAGGTTAGTAGTTTATTGGACAAGACTAGTTGTTAAATTTGGCACTTAGATCTTAATAGTCCTATCATTTGTTTATTTATTTATTCATTCATGCATTAATATTATTATTAAGGTATTTAGGGATAGGTGATATTAGTAATTGAGTCAATAAAATTAATTTACTAGATTACAGCACTTGAAACCCTAAAATTAAGAATCATTTGTGTGAGTTATGTTCGGACATAATTACGTGTGAAGTGTTAAAATAATTGGAATAACAAAATGAGATATTTATCATTTTAGATAAAGTTTATCATAAAAAAGAAAGAAAGAAAGAAAGAAAGATAGATAGATAAGAAGTCGGCTAAGGAGTTCAGGCAAGCATGCATGAGGTGGTGGAATGTGAGGGGCAGGTTTTTGGTGGTTTTTTTTAGTTTGGGGGGGGGGGGGGGGGAGGGGGGGGGGCGCAAAAGGGTGACTAATCCCCCAAAATTTGACCATTTGATGACCGGATAAGTTAATAAGATAGTGATAATAAAAGTGGGGAAAAAGGGACTGGTTCGGGGAGGCAAAACCAAGAACTTTGTAAGCCATCAGCAAGGGAAGTGAGAACAGGGAGTTTAACTAAGAGAAGTTCTTGGCATTAAATAAGTAACTTCTTGAGATTCTTGAGCTTAATTATAACCAACATGTTTTTAACTTTACATGCTTGATGTTAGATATGAAAGACTTACTGGAATTTGGGTAAAGAAAAGGAAAATCAAAATAAAATTGAGCCGCATCTAACGGAGTATACATAGGATAGTAACTTGAGAATCACCTAAAGTTAGAGTTTGAGAATAGTGTCTTTTAAGAAATTGTTAGAATGTGAGAGTTTGCAATTTCATTAATCTAACAATCATAAGTGATGTAGCCACTTCCTTGTTCATGTTTCTTCAGTTAGTAAAACCGTAAAACCTAATAATTATGACACAAGTAACTTACGAAAATCTTTGGTGTTCACAGAGATAATTTTCATTGTCCAGTCATTTATTTATTTGTGTATTAATACTATTGTTAGAGGTTAATTTGGATAGGTGATATTTGTAATCGAATTAGTAAAATTAACTCACTAGGTCACAAGATTTAAAACCCTATGATAAGTAGAATTAACTTCACGTAACCTAGTTGTAGATTATGTATCCAATTCACTAAGACATTAGCCTAAACAGTGCGGATAAATTATGACCAGTTTTATTTTATTCAATACGGGATAAGTGCTGGAAAAAAAATTATAATAAACAAATGAATAAAAAAGAAGAGTGTAAGGAAATCTAGTCGGCTGGATTCTTGTACTAAAACCAAGTAACAGCAGTCAAGCCACCAATAAAAATGGTAAAGCAGGGTGCTTAGTCACCTCTCAAGGTTTAACTAATCTTAGCCCATTTAATACACTAGGCGATCAACCAAAGAAAAGCAAGAAAACAGAGAGGGGACGGTTGAGAAGGAGGAGGAAAAATCAAAGAAGGAAACTCACCAAACAACCGCAAAAGCTTAAAGAGAAAGTGAAATTTGAGAGAACAGTTGAGCTTCCAAGTGCTAAAAGTGAGCTTCCTTGAATTTTTCAATGCATTAATAGGCCTCTAAACTCTATGTTAATGAATTAGGTACGTGTGTAAGGCTGGAATTGAGCACAAGTTGGGTTAAAAACAAGAACAACCCAAGATTTGCATGAAAACAGGATAACTGAAGCACTCTCGGTATATTGACCATAACTCGAACTGAGATGATTTTTGCTGTTTTAAAAACCAGACTTATAGAGATTTGTAATATTATTTATAGATTATTACCAGAATTCTTAAGAATATGGCTAAAATGCAAGACTGCGTAAACAGCAACGGCGAAGAGCCAAGTTGTAGCATGATTTTGATCCTTTTTTTGTTAAAATTTGAATTGATGTTCCCTATGAAAGTTGTAATTTTTAAAAATGTAGTACCCATACCCTAGTTTTTAGTCGATGAGTTGCAGCGTTCACACGAATTGGCTGGAAAACCAACCCTGTGCAAACAAGGTTGGTGATGAACCAACTTTGTGGTTGATATTCAACTTGCTCCTGAATTTAAACTAGTGTTCTTCATGAAGATTATAACCCTTGAAATTTAGTTTCTAAACATATAATAATCACCCTCAACTGATTTGTTTACTGAAAGTTATATTGATCTAAATTCTTGTAGTTGGTTGAACTGAGAATATGGTAAGTGTTAGTCACTAAGTTGGTTTTGAGTTGGAATTTGAGGAAGATATGGTGATTGTTAAGACTTTTTGTCCTCAAAAAAAATATTCCCAATTAAGTCTACTTTCTAAAAGTATCACAAATGGAAAACTTAGTTCAATAGAATTTTAGTTATGCCCATTGGAATAAGAACTGGTCTCCAAAAGTTGCCTTCGAAATCTTGAAGTTTTAAAGAATTGGTCCCTTTAATTTTAGTCTAGTTGTTAATTATTTCACTTTTAATTAATAGGGAATATGGATAGAGTAACTCAAGACCATTTAAGGATTTCTACAAGCAAATAAACCTAGCGGTAAGTGTCAATTAATTTATTATATTTTTTAGAACCAAAAAATTCATTGTTTTATTATATTTCGCTTGATGAACATGTTTATGTGACTTCAGATTATCTATAAATATGAGATCTAAAATTTGATTGTTTTCAAACATGCTTAACACGTCATTATTGTGTGATTGATGTGAATTTGATCAATATGCTCATGTATGTGTTATGAACCTGAGGTGTACTTTATCGCACCAGGAATATTTGCTATACGTTGGCATATACTTGTGTGTGTTGTGAACTCGATTCTCATATTGGGGAGGCTTGAGCCCTGCCTTGAGCATGTCCAACTTTAGGTTGAGCCGACAAAGGGCCTAGTCGTCCAAATTCTGTCCGCCTTAGCTTCTCGGCATTTCCTAACCTATGAGGAGGTTTCGTAGGCTTTGGGGTGGTCAAGATGAATATGTGAATAATACTCAAGTTTATCAACAGGTAAGATGTGGCCACAGGAATAATGCATTATTGGTGCAAAGTAGGTTCTACATGGATGGTATATGCAAAGTCATGTCTTTTGATATGATGTGATAAGCTTATGAATGAGGTGACACGATCTTGAACAATATTTGACCGGACATTGAACGGTATATTTTATACTCGATCTTGAATAGTATTGGATATGATCTTGAGCTTGACTCGATCTTGACTAATGTTTGACATAATCTTGGGCGGTACATGACTTGGTTCTGAACAATATTTGACATGATTATTATGTATCCTTTCTAATTACATATTTACTTGATTTAATATATGTTCCTATGTGCCATTTATTTGAGTAAATTTACTTTTTAAGCAAATATGCTTCAAAGAATTTTTTTTACTAGATTTTCAAAAAAGGATCTCACTGGGCTTAACGCTTACCCTTGTTCAAATTTATTTTCCTTATAGGTATCTAACCATGGGAATGGGGAGTGTGTGTTGGAAAAAAAGTTTCTTAGAATAGTACTATTAAATAAGTGGATGTATTTTGAGGCCAAAGTGGCTCAAACGATATAATAATTTTTGAAGATATATATTAATTTTAGCATTTAATTATGTTTCTGGCATATGACCACTTGTGATTAAGACCTGACTGGTGCCTCGATCAAGGTTCGAGGTAGGCCCTGGAGGGTTTCATCTCCTTTCTAAGTTGCATTTTTTTTTAACAATCATAATTGTATTATAAATATATCTTGACTCGCACAAATAGGTGAGATTTTTAATAGTATTCTGTGTGAAGTCTCAAAATATTACCATACACAATGTGTGATATAATTCCCCAAATATTACCTACCTACCTCTTTCCTTCTAAATCCAAATTCTTAACCATCGCACGAGAGATTTGATCTCTTGACATGCCACAATAGGAGACCTCAAGGGTCTTGATCCAACCAACATGTTCGAAGAAGTCGCTTCTTTCCAGGGCTTGAGTAGACCTATGTTTTCAGACTCGGACCGGGTATCGACCCGGCCGAGCTCAGGGGTCAAGGGTCAATGGGTTCGACCGGGGGTCAATTCGGGGTCGAACCGGATGACGTCATAAATATTTTATATATATATATATAACACATATATACACTTACTAATTTTTTTCTTAATTTTAGTTGTTAGTCTAAAAAATTATAGCCAAAATACCCTCAATAACCATTTTAATATCTTGCTATTAATAGTTCAAAAAGCATTGAATTGAAAAAATTAGCAATAAATATAATGGACTTAAATTATTTACTTTTTAATATAATTAGTATAAAGAAATAGAAGTGAGGCACCACTAATATTTTGTAATTGGTCAAAAAAGTTGGTTGCCTTTTGACAGATAACTGGGCCAAGCAAATAAAAATCATGTATTGATTTAGCATTGATGTTCATTTGTTAGATGTATGTCAATGGGCTCATGTCATTGTCAAAACTCAAAAACAAATAATTGTTGGAATCTATTTTCTTCAGACAATGAATATGGAAGACTACAAATATGTATAATAGCCCATATCTAATGAAGTGTGGAGCATTAATGTGGTTGGATTTGTAAAAAAAAAAAAAAAAACTCTAGGCGGTTTCCGGTTTCCGGTTTTGCCCGGTCAAACTCGGTTTTTGACCGAGTTTGACCGAGTTTTTTAAAATCGATTTTTTATGCTAACTCGGACCGGACACTTGGCCGGTTCCCGGTTCGACCGACCGATCCGATCCGAGTTTAAAAACACAGGAGTAGACTTGGAGAGGAGAACTTTATATCACGTTCAAGAATTTAAAGCAGCATTAATTGATGGATGATTATTGGCACAACGAGACAAATTTAGGAGAGTTTAGAGAAAAGTCAAATTTGCGGGTCTTTCAAGTCATCGACATGTCAGTATCTTCCTGGAAATTTGTTTAGAGCACCATAAATGAAGGATAGGCTTTTTTCTTAGAATTGAAGATAATGATTCAAGCCTTATATGTGAAATTTTTCTCCGGTGGAACGGTGGATCAGGGACTAAGTAGGCATGTCGGTATCTTCATGGAAATTTGTTTAGAGCACCATAAACGAAGGATAGACTTTTTTCCCAGAATTGAAGATAATGATTTAAGCCTTGTATGTGAAGTTTTTCTTGGGTGGACTGGATCTATGAGTGTGTGCAAAAATAAATATTTTTTAAAAATTTTTTGTCCGAATTCAAAATGAATTTGAAAAATCGAATTCGAAAAAATAAAAACTGGATTGAATTCGGAAATATCCGAATTCATATACAACGAACTAGGAATGAAATCGAATATAAGGATTTTGATTTCAAAATTTCTGAATTCGAATTAAAAACGAAAATGAATTTAGAGATTACGAATTCGATTTCGAATTTTTAATATTATATATATAATAATTAGTTTTATTATACATATTATAAGTATAATGATTAACAACAATAATTTAGTATATTATACTACTACAATTGAGTCATAACTAAACTAATAGACTAATAGTTAGTTATCAAACTCAAACCACATAAAATAACAAATAGTCAAATAAACTAAAACTAATAGTCAAATGAACTAAACTCAAACCACATAAAATAACAAATGAACAAATAAACAAATAGTTTTATTATACATAATACAGATATAATAATTAACATTAATAATTTAATATATTATATTAACACAATTAAGTCATAACTAATAGACTAATAATTAGTTATTAAACTCAAACCACATAAAACAACAAATAGTCAAACAAACTTATTCATGTTTTTAGTTAAGTTTGGATCTTTAAATAAGTATGGTATTAGGCTTTGTTTGATTATAAAATCGTTAAATGGGCTCTCTTTGTGCATTGAGCTTTGTTTGTTTATTGGGCTTTGCTGTGTAGTTTTTTTTTTTTTTTTTTTTTTTTTGCTGACATTGAATTTAGAATTTTCGAATTTGATTTTGATTAAAATCGAATTTGGAACGGACAAAGGTGATTTCAAATTTAAAATCGGTCGAATATTCTAATTTTCTAGATTATCCAATTTTAGGCTTGCAAATTTCCGAATTCAAATTCGTTGCACAACCCTAGACCCAACGGTGGATTAGGGGCTAATTAGGCGCTTACTTAGTCCCCTAATCCACTATTGAGTCTACGGGTAAAGTCCATGGACACAACCTAGTTGGTCGCATAATTCACCGTTGAGTCTACGGATAGAGTTCGTTGACTCGGTCCACCTAAGAATAGTTCATTTGTGGGTTTAGTCAAATGAGAAAATGCTACAGGGGATTAACTGTTAGTCAAATGAGAAAAAGCTAGTTAAATAGGAAAGTACTAAATACAAAGAGTATAATAGATATGAAAATGTGCAATGATAGAGTACTTAACGCGTTCTTGAAAAATGTCCATTTGACACTGATACAAAAATCCATGACGAGAAATCCAAAAATCAAACTACAATTATCTATAACCGCGTGGCTGTGCAGTCCTGAGTCCTGTCTATAAACACAATATGTCCATCTTTACTTCTCAAGTATCCACTCATGGCCGCTGGTCAAATCCTCCAAGCTCATTATTGGATGCACGCATTATTGAGTTTACAGAAAGTGCTTTAACCCATTATATACACTTTTTCCAACTCAAGGAATTATCACTTACGGGCAATGACAGAGTACAGAAGCCCAAGAAGCAAAAGATGAAAAAAATTTCACGTTTGTACTTTGTCTTTTTTTTTTTTTTTTGGAATTTCTGTTATTAAGCTAAGTTGGCTTGTATTTTAATTGGGGTTTGCAAAAAATGGGGCTAAAAATAAAATATAGCAGGTTTTGACATGCTTGCTTACCAAAAAAAAAAAAAAAAAGAAAAAGAATGCTTAATATTTGTTGTGGTTTATTTGGGTTACTTTACTCTATGACTTTTTTTTTTCCTTTACTAATTAATCTCACATTCAAGTGTACCTAAATCAGATGTATATATATTACATAAGACATGGATCCAGAATTTGCAAATATGATTGTGTCTCTTTTTGTTTTTATTTTTTCCAAACTTGTACCCAAAGACGGCAGTGCGTGAATAGGAAAATCCACTATAGTGAATTTTATAAATGGGGCCAAAAATTTCAGTTATTACAAGGGACAGGTGTTAGCGTGTGATTAACTAAATTATAAGAGATAAGATACTGTCATAAGAGATAAGATTGATTGATATGCTTTAGTTTGTCTCTATAGGATTCTGTAACAAACTTTTTGTATCAGTCTATTAAGACTTCTTACTTGAGAGAATAAAAAACGTAGAAATAATTTCAGACTTCAACAACAGGTTCATCTTAGGTCCTCCACCACAAACAATAGATATATTCAGTTATTTTTTCTTTTTCATTTCTAGGTTTGAACGAAATCTTGGGTAATCTTGACTAGACCTCAAGAGTCAAGATGAAACTACATCCGCTTGGTTGAACTGAACAAGCAAGCCGTATAAATTGGAATATATAGTTGCATGCACTTCATATCAAGAAAAAATGGAGTTTCAAATTTGCCTTTCTACTTTATTTTTCTTCCTCTTGCAATTCGTACCTGCCTTCTCTTCCTTGACACATCATTTGTGCCATCGTGATGAAAGTATTGCATTGCTTCAGTTTAAGGAAATGTTCTACATAAACCGATTTAATGATGTTTCTTCCTTTTGCAATTATTCTTATCCAAAGACTTCATTTTGGAATAAGAGTACAGATTGCTGCACTTGGGATGGGGTCACCTGCCATAAAATGACCGGTCATGTGATCGGTCTAGACCTCAGCTGCAGCCAACTTGAAGGATTCATCATTCCTAATAGTAGGCTCTTCGAAATTTCTCAGCTTGAGAATCTAAACCTTGCGTACAATGATTTCACAGGCTCACAAATTTCAAATGGCTTTGGCAAATTCGAAAGATTAATGCATCTCAACCTCTCAAATTCCAATTTCAATGGTCAAATTGCGTCAGAAATATCTCACCTATCCAAGTTAGTTTCGCTTGATCTCTCCCAGACTCAGGTATTTCCATTTGAACGCTCTCTAGCTCAGCGGAGTATCAGATTTGGACAACATGATTTTCAGTTGCTTCTGCAAAACTTAACCCACATAAGCATTCTCTGTCTATGTGATGTGGACATATCATCTGAGATACCTTCAAATTTTTCTTCATCTTTATCGTATTTGGATCTTTCTAATACTGGGGTCCATGGTAATCTGCCAGATGATTTTTTTCAACTACCAAAATTGCAAACACTTAGATTGTTTGAAAATCAAAATCTCAATGGTAGGTTTTCAAAGTTTAACTGCAGCATGTCTCCTCTACAAGTTTTAAATCTTTCCAAGACAAGTTTCTTTGGTGAAATTCCTAGTTCAATTGGTTGCTTAAAATCCTTAAAAGTTTTGAGTTTAGAATATTGCCAATTCTCTGGTCCTCTTCCTGAATCTATTGGCAACTTTTCAGAACTCATTTACTTGGGTTTAAGTGACAACAATTTCATTGGAAAAATCCCAACGGCCATTTCGAGTCTAGTGCAACTCCAAAATTTTGATCTTTCAAGTAACCAACTTGAAGGCCGAATTCCAGATTCTTTCACTAATTTATCAAAATTAGGTGTTTTATCTTTGGGGGGTAACAATTTAATTGGACGCTTCCCTCAGTCAATTGCGAATCTTACCGAGCTCGAATATTTGGATATAAGAGACAACTCAATAGCTGGCCTACTTCCATCTAATGTGAGCGGCCTCCAGAAACTCACTCATTTCACTTTGTACAGTAACTTACTCAGTGGCACACTTCCGTCCTGGTTATTTCGTCTTCCAAAATTAAAGTATTTAGATTTATTTCAGAATCAGTTCACAAGACTAATAGATGATTTCAAAGCAAATTCACCATTGGAGGAGATCTCTTTGGAAAATAATCAACTAAACGGTCCAGTTCCTAAGTCAATCTCAATGCTGCTAAACCTAATTCTGCTTGACCTGTCAGCAAACAGTTTGAGTGGCATTATTGAGCCCAATATGTTCTTAAATCTGCAAAACCTTCAATATCTTAGACCTATCAGCAAACAATTTGAGCGGCATCATTGAGCCCAATATGTTTTCAAATCTGCAAAATCTTGTATATCTTGAACTTTCTCATAATAGGTTACAGTGGAAGACTCAGAATAATGCCAATATTTCTTTTCCCTACCTTGAATATGTAGGTTTATCCGCTTGTGAGATAAAGGAATTTCCTAATTTCCTTAAAAGCTCAAAGAAATTGTGGAGTCTAATGCTTTCTCACAACAATATTCCTCGATTGCCTAGTTGGGACTCATTATTTCATTTGAATCTGTCTCATAACTCTCTTTCTTCTCTAGTCCCACTTCCTTGGAAGACTCTACAGATTTTGGATTTTCGATTCAATCAGATCCAAGGTCCATTGCCCCTTTCTGTTTGCAACTTAGGAGTACTCCGAATTCTTGACTTGTCAAATAACCAATTTGCAGGTGCAATTCCACAATGTTTTGGGAACTTTAGCAGAGAACTTTTGGTGTTGAACTTGAAAAATAATATGCTTCAAGGGAATATTGCATTGACATTTGCAACAAATAATGCATTGAGAAGTCTAGGCTTTGATGGAAACTTTTTGGAAGGGTCATTGCCACGATCATTGGCCAATTGTGAACAACTGGAGATTCTTGATGTAGGGAACAAAAATATTTTTGACACATTTCCCACGTGGCTAGAAGATCTTAAGGAGCTCCAAGTTCTTATCTTGAAATCTAATAGATTCTTTGGACCCATAGGCACTTTGAAGTCTAAAAATCCCTTCAGCAATTTGCGAGTTATTGATATCTCCAACAATGAGTTCGATGGTGTTCTGCCTGCAGAACTTTTGAGTAGCTTTAGGGCTATGATGAGTATAGAAAGAAATCAATCAAAAGCAAGGTATATGGAGGTTGACACAGCTCAATATCAAGAATCTATACAAATGGTAACGAAGGGGTTGGAGATTGAGTTCACAAAGATTCTGACAACTCTGATGAGTATCGATGTGTCAAGCAATAGATTTAGTGGGGAGATTCCAAAAGTCATTGGTAACCTTGTATCCATCAGATATCTGAACTTGTCCCACAATAGATTATCTGGCCATATTCCATCAACACTGGGGAATTTAAGTTCCCTTGAATCATTAGACATCTCTGGCAATCAAATTGACGGAGAAATTCCATGGCAGCTTACTTTGGTTACATCACTTGCGCTCTTAAATCTATCATATAATCATCTCGTGGGGCGAATCCCTCAAGGTCTGCAATTCAACACATTTTCTAATGATTCATACAAAGGAAATTTGGGATTATGTGGAAGTCCACTGACAATAAATTGTAAGAAAAATGAGGTGCCTTTTTTACTCCCGCAATCGATCCCTCAACAAAAGGAGGATTCAGATTTCTTCAGCGGATTTACATGGCAATCAGTGATAATAGGATATTGTGTTGGAATTTTTCTTGGGGTGGCTGTTGGTACTTTGATGTTCTGGACAAGAAAACCAGAAAAATTTGTGAGGTTCATTGAAGAAGAGATATACCAGTGTGGCCTATTTCTGTCTAGGAAAATCCATGTGCTCGAAAGTTTCAGAAGACCAAAGAGAAGAGGTCACAACGATCGGAGGGTAGTTCAATGGCTATGGAAGACAACATTTCCGTGATCTTGTTGTATCATGTATTGCATAATGGCTTTGAAGCTGCATTATATTCTCGCTTCTTGCACCTGTAGTCTTCTATATTGGATACATTTGGGTTTCTTAAACTTCGTAATTGTGAGTAGCTTCTTTATTTGTAATTTATATAATCAAATCTATAATTGTTTCTATTTTTCTTTTCTTAGGATGTGTTAATTTTATAATGAATGTGAAATTAGGTGCAATAAATTGTAAGCATACATCACTTCAATAATCGACTATGAAAGAGAAATATAATTGCTTTTCTTTATCATTTCTCCAAAAAAGCTCAGAGACTGTCTGTATTGCCCATGTGAATATGAAGTAATAATGCTTATGCGCAATACATACACTTTCTTGTTACTATTTGCGTGTGTTTTCACACGTTCTACAACCGTAAAAGGAATAGAAAAAGGAGGAAAAGTCTACTTCTCAACTAGGGATTCTTGAATCCGCATCCATGTTGCAGTATAAGAGCTCCTATGTTACTTCTGTGATTCTATATTCGATAGACTACTCAAATTAAAGTTTGAATATTTGCCTGATGTGTTCCCATGAAGAGATATTGCTGGCCAAACAATTTCCCTTGGGTTCAAACCTCAAATCTATGTGCTAGTTATCAAACTAGACTCATTTTGACTTTACATTTTTTTCTAATAGTGAAAAGGATTATATTTGTTGTTTTCTTAGCATTACTTCGCATCATACATCGGTCTTCTTCAGTTAGGCTTGAACACTGTAGTTCTACAAGTTAAAAGCCACGAGCAGCAATTATACTGAGAAAGGCAGCATATGCCATCCACTTCTGAAGAATGATTATAATATAGGAAAATGATCTAAAATTCTTTGTTCTATAGAGACACATAATTTTGTCAAGCGTTTGTCTGTTTTATATACCTAAATACGGAAAGAAGGAATGCTACATTGGTATATGTTCTGTGTATATATGTGTAACGTCTGTTAAACATCTCTCTATTCATTAGATCAACTATAAAATGTGATTAGTTCTATTGTGAGCTGAAGAAAGGAAACATGTTGTGGCTAGCAGAGTCTAAAACATGTCCTTGAGAACAAAGAATAGTTGGCATCTTCTTGACTGCGGCCAGGCATTTGCCTCCAGGAAAGAAGCATTCTTCTTAAATTTGGTCAGCTTTAGCAGTTTAATAAATGATACTTTTCAAAAATAGTAGCTATAAAGATAACGTCCACATCGGTTGTCAATGCATCACTTGCAGTGCTGAAACTCCTTCAAGTCAAAACAGTCCCTTGCCATTTATATTGACATTGGCTCCTCCTTTGGTCTCATCTATCTTTGATCCTGAGATATTTTTCAAGCATTGGATTTTATTAGAATGTTGGATTTTATTAGAACAAATGGTATGATATTAGCATACCTCCATATGCTACCGAACATCTAACTTTTGTGCTATTTCATAATTTGCTATTTCAAGCAAACTTTTGGTCGAGACAGGTTTTGAGCAAAGTTACATGTTTTAACAAAGTTACTAAATACCTAACTTTTGTGCTAATTATATTTTCTATTAGATATATCTATAGATATATTATGTTATATTGGTTTACTTGAACTCAATTCTCTCTAGTTGACTTCAAAAACAGTTAGTTCTAACTGGTATATGTTATCTTTGTAATGGTTTCGTAGAGCTGGATTTTGTTTAAAATTCTCACTGCTGCAATGTTATGGTCATGATACAGATATTCTCTATCATCAATGTCTGTAGAACTTCCCTGCTGGTCCTGAAGGTTTGATCACCTTTTTACTTGTAATTGGAGGTGTAGGGATTGTCATTCTTTCGTTAGTAAAAAAGTACTTTGGGCATCTGTTGTGAGAATCAAGGTTAAGTTTTTGCCCTTTTGTGTGATAGAGTTGATTACTTGCGTTAAAGTTCTATAATAATTTCTTCTCTATATCCTGCTCGACTAAATCTCCTAACATTTGGGGTTCATTTGGTTGGATGTGACATATTTTTCTTGAGAAATTTGGATGAGTGTTTTTTGCGGTGTTTTTTAAAAAATATTACTATAGTTGTTTTAAAAATTCTTCTTGGTAAATGTGTATGTAAGATAAAAAGGTGATTGAAAAACGTGTATAACGTTTTTAAAAAACATGTTTCTAAACAACAATAACAAACAAACATAGCCTATTTTTCTAGGTAGAAAAAGCCATTTTCCTTATAATTTTTCAATATTTGGATTACAGTGTGAAAATCTTTTGAAATAGATCTTTTTATTATTTTTAATATTGTAATATGATTTAAAAGGACTAATAATAATTCAATTTATGCTTGAAAACTAATTAGAGTCAAGTATTGTTTAAAATAAATCTATAAGATAATGTAATGGACAAGTATGTATCACTATGGATATATTATTGTGGGACTCAAAATGAAGAGAAAATAAGTGGATAAAAATTTAAAAAAAATTAGTTAGGTAAATGAAAGTAAAAAAAATTAAAAAGGTTTAATCTTGTAAGTTATTTTCAGCCAGAGAGAGAAAAATAGAAAAATATTTATGCAAAAAATATTTTTCGATATTTGACACTAAAAAGAATTTTAAAATATTTTCTAAAAAAGTATTTTCAATCCAAGGAAACATATCCCCAATGTCAGCAATTTTCTAACAGTTGTCTCATGTGTTGCTCTGATGGCAGCTCATGCTCGTACTTGTGGGGGAAGGTGTTCAACGTCAGGACAAGACAAGCCAAATAAAGGTCCACGGGCCTATAGATAATGTAAATTCCATTTGCTCGTGGCAATCTTTTATGATTAGTTTGGGAGATGAAATGGAAAAGAAAAAAAGAGAAAAGAAAAGAAGGAAAGTGAACTTTCTTCTCCTTTTCTTTCATTTCCTCCCAATTTTGGGAAGAAAATTTTTGGAAGAAGAAAGAAGGAGATTTTCCTTCCATTTCTCTTCTTTTCTTTCCCCATTTTAGCTCTCAAACAAAGAAAAGTAGTTAAATTACTTTCTTTTCTTTTCCCTCCATTCTCCTAAACAAAAGACTTATTTAAAATTCCTTTCTTTTCCCTCCCTTTCTTTCCTCCCAAACTAGGCATTAGTGCCAACACTTTCCAAAACATCTTGTCTTATAGTTTTTTTTTTTTTTTAGAAATTTCTATTCTATTACAAGTAGGGTTTTACGGGAAGGGAATAACTAAATTACGGAGTCTTTTGTTGCTCCTATGTTGTACCTGCAAACTATCCTGTTAAGATACGATAATATTTGTAAATTTGAAAGTGATAGGAATCGAATCACTAACTATTGGAGAGGAGTCGTAAAGCTCTAACTGCTCGACCTGACAGTGGTAGGAATCGAATCACTGACTATTGGAGAGGAGTCGTAAAACTCTAACTGCTCGATTCACTATTCATTGATGTCTTGGAGTTAGTTTGAAGACGATGACATGATGCTAATGGTCACTGTCATATCAATTTTTGTTTTTTAGGGATAAAATGCAGTGATTATAGAAATTGGACTCATGTTTTATAAAAGATGATATAAAGTTATGTGCAAATAATGCCACATGTAGATCCATAATTTATCAATGCTACTTTTATGGAATTCTAGCATAATACGAGACGGTGTGATTCTTTTTTTTTTTGGTGTTTGTATCAATAATGCGAAGGTTTAATTACACTTTCCCCCAATTAGACCTGTTAGGTTTTTTTTTTTTTTTTAAATGACCCAAAAGGTTAAAAGAGTAAGGGAATGTTTAATAACACAACTTAATGTTGAAAATTAATGTATTAAGAACTTTTTGAATTTAGTGCGTTCGATAATGAAATTTCTTTTATCACTTAATACATTAAGCACTTATTTAATTTGTGTACAAAATTTTAAGTGAAAATTTTTCACTTAATTTGTTGAATTTTGATACTCTTTCCCTCCTTCTGTTACACATATTCATTTTCACAGGCTCACCCATGCACACAAATATACATACTCTCTCTCTCTCGCACACACACTCTCTATCTCTCACACACACTCTCTCACACTTACACGTTCACACAAATACATGTTCTCTCTCTCTCCACACAGTTTCTCTTGCACACATATACATACTTTC
Source organism: Mitragyna speciosa (assembly GCA_024721245.1). Lineage (NCBI taxonomy): Eukaryota > Viridiplantae > Streptophyta > Magnoliopsida > Gentianales > Rubiaceae > Mitragyna > Mitragyna speciosa. The sequence continues at coordinate 13,381,787 of CM045565.1, read as the reverse complement.
TTGCACATACACTTTTACACATACACACACGCATACGTATATTTTTACATATATATACATACTTTTTATCTCATACATAAATACATTTATCTTCTATTTCTCATGAACGAACAATATCTTTCTTTCTCATGTACAGTATTAATAAATTATTTTAAAATTTTAATATAAAATAATTATATTTATGAGGAAAAATATTTAAATTCAGTGCATATATTCAGTTAATTATCAAACAAGTAAAACTTTATCAATTAAGCAACTTAATATTTTCTGTACTTAAATTTTAGATTTCAGATTTCAGTTTTACCAAACGGCACCTAAATGATTAAATATTCTTTTCATATATAAAAATAGAATAAATGATTATAGTTTTACAATAATGATATGAACTTAATTTTTATGAATTAATCCCTATCTGGCTTTTCAAAAAAAAATAAAATTAATCCCTATCTCCAAAAAAAAAAAAAAAATACACAAGACTTTAGCAGTCGTACGAAATTTTCCCCTGAATCAATCGTGGCCCTTGACCAAAATGCAACTTCTTAAGGATTAAGTCTCTTAGAGCCTTTGACTTCACATGTAAACAAAACCCCCCGCACAAAAGATCCCCCGAGTCGCTGTTCAGCTTCCGTTATATTAAAGCAATTTCGCATCCAATCTCGTTTGAGATTATATATACACATATAATTTTAAGCTCTTTCATTAAACTCTTTCTTTAATTATAGTAAAGGTGGAAAAAATAAAAAAAAAATTAAAAGGAAATGGAAGCAAAGGTCGGGAAATTTTTTGAATCAGTCGGCAATTTCTTCACCGGCGGCGATCAGATTCCATGGTGCGATCCCGACATCGTCGCCGTAAGTTCTTCTTTTTATATATTCATATATCTCTACATATTGCTAAACATGAAATTGTTGTATGCGTATAGATCGTATAACCGAATTAGGGTTTTGAAAGTGTAGAAATTTCGTCCGACCAAATAGATGAGGTCAAGAAAATACTATAAGAATCCAATTGAAGGGTTTGAAACTTAAACCCCAAGCATTAGTTGCCGGAATTTCAGTATAATTTTAAAGTTTTGAATACCCCTCCTCTCCTTGAAGAAAAAAATTAATAAAATATGAATTGAATCTTTTTTTTTTTTTTTTTGGCGTGAACATAAATTCCCTTGATGGGGTTTTTTGTCTTTCAATTTTGCTTTTGTGCTTGATATGGTTCGAGTTTGTTTATTGAGCTTTAGGTCACTAGTGGACGAATCAATCCAATTGGCCATAGTTTTTTAATGGAAAAATTTTGTAAATGCTATGATTAGAGTGATTGTGGAGTTTAATGTTTCATTGCTTGATGCCAAATGTATTACGATTGTAGAAGCATTTTAGAATTAATGTTCGTTCCCTTTAAAATCAAATTGTGAAGCCCACGGGCATGACCAATAGACAAAAAGATTCGGGTACATTTCTTGATCGATAGGTATACATATTTTCTGTTGACATCTGTAAACCTCCTTGTATAATTATGTTGAGTAGGATCAAAGGGATATGCTATCTTTGTATATAAATTTCTTGAATATGGAGCAGTAGTTCATCAATCTTTGTTCTCAGGGTTTCAGAAATACAGAAATTACGTAGAGACTAAGAGTTGGTAATGGCTGAAGATTCCCATTTTTGCAAAATATAATCATAGGTGTAATGGAAGTATTGTTGAGCTGCATTGCTTATTCTCTTCGTTTTTTCCTCTTTTTTTTTTTTTTTTTTTGGGGGGGGGGGGGGGGGGTTTGGTGTTGAACTGGAGCCTTTTAGAAACATGAAAAGTGTAGGATGGGAACAACAACTATAATTAATTAGATAAGATATGCCCAATTTTTCAAATTGTGGATTCATTTGGTATCTTCCAGCTCCTTGGTTGTTGACATTCCCTCATCAAAGGATTTTATATAATTTGGTTATATGAATTCCATGATATTTAGGGAATTATATTAGCCCAAACATGTATTTACTGATATCTATAGACAGGTACAGAAAATTGATGCAAATTTAGGATTTGATTATTTTGGTCATTTTGGTCATTTACTATCTTCTTTTTTTTTTATGACTACTCATTTTATTATGCGAATTTCATGCTTATTGCTAAGTTACTTTTTAGGTGGGTTTAGTACGATTGCATTTCATCACTGCCATGTTATGGGACATACGTGTTTAATTGCAATTTATTTCAACTAGTTCGTGATACTATCCTCTTCTTGCTTTTTAATTTCCTCAATTTGCATTTCCTGTTCTTAAAAACAATGAATTTACAGGGTTGTGAACGTGAGGTTGCTGAGGCTGAGAAAGGTTCCTCTGATGAACTTAAAAGTGAATGCATCATGCGGTTGTCCTGGGCTCTCGTTCACTCCAAACGGTCAGAGGATGTACAAAGAGGGATAGCAATGCTTGAAGGTGAGTATTGATTGACAAGCCAGTCTCTCTCTCTCTCTCTCTCTCTCTCTCTATATATATATATATATATATATATCTGTCACAAACACACGTGTTCTTCTTGTGCATGTCTCGTTGGGTTGGTGTAGATGTACCTTTGCCATGTTCCTGATGGTACTCTTTAGGATTATATAAGATTAGTAGACCAGTAGGATTTGTTTCGTCTTTTTCTCTTGATCTTTCTTTTGCTTGGTGGTTTTTTGGATTAGTGTTTTTCTCTTAATTTTTTGTTCTTAGTCTTTCTCAGTGAGGGGATGTAACTTTCCACTTTCTCTTTGTTTTTCTTTCTTTTTAATAAAATGCTAAATGGACCTTCACATTCTTAGCTTTCCACACAGGTAAAACAGCATAGTGTAGTGTGCTATAGCAAAGGTGTCTAGCTCTAAAATAGCTCACTTCTGTGAATCTTCAATTTTTGAAATGTTTGCTGTTGAAATTTTTTTTTTTTAAAACAAATGCTATGAGATAATCATTCACCCTTTGTTATCTTTAATTAGTGTGGCTTAACTTTTTTGGGGATTGGTAAGTATGCATAGAGCCATATCGCGTTTTCATCATAAGGGGAAAAACTGGGTGCAGCTCCTCTCCTTCCCAACATTACATGGCCTATTTTTCTCTCTTCTTGCCTATTTTTCTCTCTTCTTCTGCCTTCTCCCTATCATTAACTTTTTTCTAGACATTCTGATCTTTTTCTTCTCCTTCATATTCATCTATTCCTCTTTTCAATTTTGCTTCTGAGAAATCTTGATTATTTTGGCTGTCTTCCTGGGGGCCTTCCCTCTTTTTCCCATTTTTTTTTTCCGGTCACTCATGTAATGGGATTGTGACAATGCCATCTTTTGTATGTTTGAATAATCTCAGGAGGTTGGAAGTTGCACAAATAAATAAATTTCTAACTTTTTAATGTGTAACATGCACTTAGCTATAAATAACTGTGAACTATGTGCTGTAGCCCCAGGCAAGCCTTTGTTCCAGGACGCAATTTACCTCACTGACAACTATGCTTCTTATTACTCCCTCCCTCCTTCCTCTCTTTATTATTTTATATCCCATCGTTTCTCTTTCTTTCCTCTATATTTGTCAGTGTTTTGCTCAAGTTGTTACTTTATCTTATTTTTTTGTCATGTCTCTTCTCCTCTACTTCTGCACTTCTTCTTATAAGGATTCTTATTTTTAGCTGGGCAAAAGTTTTGTTTCTCTTGATTTTCACTCTTATATGTGGTCTCAACTCTCAAATAAATTGCTATTTAATTGTAAAAGTTGCTGTGTGCAGCTTCTTTGACTGGCAGTGCTAGCAGTGCTAGCCCCTTGCAGACAAGGGAAAGACTTTATCTTCTGGCTGTTGGGTACTTCAGAAGTGGTGATTACTCAAGAAGCAGGCAATTGGTTGAGCGCTGTTTGGAGGTTTGATTTTTGCATTTAGTTTATTAGTTACAGCGGGAAAATTAGAGTTTTTTCTTTTTAACCTCATCAATCTGGAGATTAGAGACCCCTGAAGTTGGGAATGCGTTTATGGTATTTTTTTTTTGCCTTGATTCCTTAGTTTGTAGGATAACTTGAGTTGTATATATGCAGATTGCACCTGAATGGAGGCAAGCCTTGACCCTGAAGAAAGCAATTGAAGAAAAAATTACTAAAGGTAGCGACTTTATTTTTATTTTCATACATTTATGATTATTATTTTTCATTTCAATGTGTTTAGCTTTAATGACACATACAAGACTCGTGAAGGAAAGCATTGGTCCATTTTAGTTAATTGAAGAAGCCAGTGGCTAATACTTTCTTGATTTTCTTTTGCTTGATGCAGATGGAGTCATTGGTATAGGTATTGCTGCCACTGCTGTTGGACTTTTGGCTGGTGGGATTGCTGCTGCGCTTTCCCGCAAGAAATGAGCTCAACTTGATTGTTTACCTCATCATCGTGCAGATGAAATCTATGAGTCCTCTTGAATATGCAGTTTTGTCTCCTGCCATATTTGTCTTCTCACAGTGCGTGTAAAAATCTAAATAAACACTCACATTTTACTTTCTAGTATGGTGGTTTACCTGATGCTCTGTAGACATTCACAATGGTCTGTGATTTTTGCTTTTTGGGTTATTATTTCGTACTTTGTAACTTGAATTCTTTTCATCATGCCCTTTAAGTATGTTGTCGTAGGTTGGCGACCTTTCTGGTTCAACTTTTGGAGCTCTTTTGGCAAACCTTGCTACAGATATCATAGGTGGGATTAAAGGCACAGCTAATTCCTTTGTCATTACACTCTGCAAAGTTGGAGTTTATAAAAGAACTGAAATTTAGTGTATCCGGCGATTAAGTGGGTATAAATAATAAAAAGATGATGTGTTGGAATTTTTGTGCAACATGGTTTCTTTTCAGCCGTGAATGAAACAAGTTTCCTGTGCAACCAACGAATTAGTTGGAGAAAATAATTCATTCTTTTGTGGTTTTTATTTTTTGGGTGCTTCAAAAAAAAAAAAAAAATTCGGTGTCGGCATAAGAAAAAGCCTAAAATTTAATTGTTTGTAGTACGCATACGACTCCATGGCCCAATGGATAAGGCGCTGGTCTACGGAACCAGAGATTCTGGGTTCGATCCCCAGTGGAGTCGCGGTTTGCACGCCACTAGGTTCTTGGTTTGTCGCGTTTTGTACGCCACTTTAGATTTTGTACCGGAAAAAGCACAATTAGAGTCAAACTCACGATTTTATGAAATACAATTTGGAAAATATTGTTGTCGAAGGGGCAAAATGACTAAAATAACCTCAAATATTTATTGGGTAAAACTATTTTATCCTATTTTAGTGCCATAAGAACGTTCACGTTCTATTATTTTACCTTTATAAATTTGCATTCATATTTTATTTTTAACATTCTGTTAGAGAAAAAAAAAAAATACGTATCTATGTAATTGAAAAAAAAAGATTTAATTTATTGGACAAAAAAAGAAAAAAGTCAAATAGAAGAAAAATCTCTAAATCTGAAATACAAAATATAATTTTAAACTGTTGGTTATAACATCGTTGCTGATTTAGTGTGAAAAGAGTGGAGATAAAAATACTCATGTATACATGTGTCTTTATTTACAGTTTTTTAAGCCTAAACCGGAACGATTTGTTTAATGGGTTGAAGTGAGTATCCATTATCAGTCTAGTTTAGGATCAATCTATTCTATTTTTTATTGGATTCATATTTTATCATATTAAATATTTTATTCTATTTTTAATCTTGTATTATAATTTAAAATACAAAATTATTTATTGAAATTTAATTCGTTTTAAAAAATAAAAAACCAACCTAACCCAACTGAATTGGTTTATCAACTAAATATTTAATATCATTTAATTCATTTGGTGCCATTGAGCCAGTGGGCTAACGGACTAGTGGTAAGGGGAAACCCTTACCGCAGGTCCTGGGATCAACTCCCACTTATAGCACTTAGGAATTCAGGTTTATAGGGAGGGGTAGGTAGATTTCGGGAAGCTATATTCTTAATTTTGTATGGCAAATAATTTAGGTTTCACCAACATACCACTAGGAACTTTACCTCACTTGTGTGAGGTAACATACGTTGTAATATAACACCCAATATACCAATGGGAGTTTTATCCCATTTGTGTGAAGCAACATACATTACAATAGTGATTATTCAAAAAAAAAAAAAAATGGTGGCATTGATAAAATGCTAGAATGACGTTGACTAACGGTCAAATTAGCTATTCCTTTTAATAGTTTGCCAAAGGAAGTAAAGTGACGATAACCTAACCATTCCTTTTAACGTCTGTTAAAAATAGGCCTGTCAACGGGTCGGGTTCGGGTCGGAATTCAATATTCCGGACCCGGACCCGTTTGAGAGAAATGACACCAGACCCGGACCCTAGACCCGGCGGGTCTTCTATTTGCTTTCCCGGAACCGGGTCCAATCGGGTCCGGGCCGATCGGGTCCGAGGTCCGGGTCCAATCAACATGCAGCCAAAAAGTGTTCATTGAATTATCGAATCCGGGTCGGTTACCCGTTGCAAGCTGCAATTGCCAAATCTTCACTCAAATCACAATTTCAATTCAAATAAAGCAACTTCAAAAAACTACATAATTTAAAGCCATTCCAATACATTTTCCAAAGCCAATTTAAAAACACTGCAAACAAGTCTTAAAAAGACCAAACTTCAAGTCTACCATACACCTTAAAAAACAAAGAACAAACCCCACACACAAGGTAGTGTCAATTGAATTACACTCAACAACAAATGATTCAACAGCAGCATCAATCAAAATACTTGAGAAGAGGTCTTATCCAACAGATTCTGCAGACCAAACTTTGGACAACCTGGAAGAGATAGGGAAGCCAAAAATGGTCATAACCTGCAAGAAAATGGAAAACTGCAAAAGATGAACAAATCTCACCACACCAAATTGCAGCTTCTTAATACTAACTTTATTATAAAATTATTCAAGTTGTTCTTTAACAGAGGAACATTACCTACCATACATGACATACAATATATTAGCAGAACTACAAGTTAGACCATAAAACCACAAGCCATTCCCACCCCCACCAAACTCCCCTTCCCTTTCCGCAACCCCCCCCCCCCAAAAAAATTACTGACATCAATGGCTGAATCATGAATATCCACGAACTTATCGTCCAAGCAAACATTTCTTGATTAAGATCATTAACCCATGAACCTTACATGGATTAATCACAAACGACCTCTATTTTTTAGTTATAATGCAGACCATCTGTTAAACCAACAAAAATACAATAGAAGCCATAAAGCAATACCAAATGCTCACACAAAAAACTAACCATTCACAAAGAATCAATTATCCAAATAGCTATTTCATCATAATAACATGCTACATGAATCGAATTTTTCCTCTTCCATAAAAACACAATCACATAACTGCTCATAGAGACAAGTGCCTATAATTTCCAGCTAATTATTCAATGATAATGCCTCTAATCATCAAGTAAAGTTAACATAACCATTCAGACTCAAGAAACCCAACTGGAAAACTTCTTGGTCCAAATTAATTCCTCATTCAAACCGTATGCCTAGGCCTATTTCTCACCCAAATTATTAATTAAAAAAAAACTTGCTTCAACTACACATGAACTAAAAATTTCTTCTTGCATAAAATAAAAAAGGCCTTTATAATTACGCTAACCTACCACTTGCAGATAGTCATCCACACAAAATTGCAAGCTTTTTCGTCCAAGATGCAATTAGTCATTCCTCACATCTTGAAATACGCATTTCATTTGAGGTAAACAAAACCAGAAACAAACTCTTGCTGCAATAAACTATAAAATTCATAAACTATATTAATATTTTATTGTACTAGGTGAATAAAGAAATCATTCGACCAAATTAATTACTTGCTCGTAATTACAACCTAGGTCCCATAATTTTGAAAACATGCAGAGTCAGACAATAGTAATACTTTCCAACGACTAAGAATAGAAAAGAAAAAAGTTAAATTTCAGTGATCGGCAAAAACTTGTAAAGTTTTCAAATTAGGGCAGGCAAGAGAAAAGAATAAGGGGGAAAATCTCAATATACCCAAAATAAACATAAATCCGAAATGAACGGTGAGGTTGATTCTAACGAAGATTAAAATAATGAACTGCAGAACCAACGGATAAATAAAACAACGAGGAATCAGCAGCTAAACCAACGGCTAAATCGAAATTAATTAAAAGAACGAAAATTAAAGATTAACCAATTTATACCTGCAAGACCACGAGCAGCAGACGCAAATTAGCAAAAGAAATAGAAGCAAAAGTAGTCTCAATCAGCAAGAGAGAAATTGGTGAGTGAAATCGTGGAAAAAATTGGGGAGTGAGAAAAGGGGGAGTGAGAGATGTCGGCGAGAGAAAACAGCATAGAAGAGTAGGGTTTTTAGGACATTATTATTAGGTAAAATACATATATATATTTTTAATTATTATTTATTTTTAAACGGGTTCGGGTCCGGGTCGGGTCGGAATAGAATATTCCATACCCGACCCATTTTTTCTCAGAAAAATCCGGGTCCGGGTCCGGGTCGGGTAAACGGAATTATTTTCCCTATCCAGACCCGTAAAATTATAACGGGTCCGGGTCGGGTCCGGGTCTGGACCCGACCCATTAACAGGCCTAGTTAAAAAGTGGCCAAGCCATGATTAACATTTTTATAGGGTAAAATAAGACAAAATCTATATTACAGCTAAACGAAGTTAAACCTACATTTTTATAGGATAAAATAAGAAAAAAATCTATATTACAGCTGAATGAAGTTAAACATTTACCTAATTGCATACAGGTCTTCACCAACCACAAACAATAAAATAAAAGGAAAAAAAGACACTTCAGTATAGAAATTATGAAGATAATAAATTTTGACTCGAGAACATAGTAAAAATTTCAAGAATTGGCAAATTTTAAAGTGCATAAATTATGAAGGCATAGTGAAGATAATAAATTTTGACTTGAGAACACAATAAAAATTCCAAGAATTGGCCAATGATATGCAAAAGCAGCTCGAATTGATGAAAAGTTTACATGATAAGATATCTTTACAAAAGCTAACCTTCCTGGTGAAATTGTAGACCGCAATCACTTCCAAAGTTTAAGATAAATAGTAGCCTTAATAAAAAAAGGACTGAATTAAAGGTAAAAAATAGTCCTATTGTCAATGCTGTATTTCCTCCAGCAAGAAGAGGTTCAATTCTCACCACCCAATGCCCCATCTTGCTTCCTATCATGCCCCTTGCCTTATTAAAAAAAAAAAAAAAATCTTAAAACAGATGTATCATCTCCAATGTGCAACTAGTTTTCTTCTTTAACAACTTTCTCACTGCTTCAACATGAGCATTCGGTTCTTCACCCCTCTCCATCAAAAGACTTCACCATAAAATCCCCAATTTCCTCCGCCTCATTCTGCTCCTTAACCGGCTATATGACCACCAAAGTTGTCCCCTTCATTACACAGCCTGAAAGCTTCGAATCCGGCACACAGCACATCTTCATCCTCAAAGTTGCTGGTATCTGTACTTTTCTTGAACTCTTCAACCTGTTAGCAATTCATGCTAAAAGTTCATGGCTTTCTTTCATCTGTGATCATCGAATTCGTGGAGTCTGATGATCCTTCAGGGTCTCTTGAAACAATTTGTTCCTAGTACATGCAACAATCGAGCAAGTCACCAACCATATAATCCTTATAATATCTCATAGTCACTAATTTGCGCTGATGACTCTAGTAAACACTTACTCTCGACCTTATCATCATTACTAAAAATTTCGTGGCTTTCATCAATTTTCGAAATCTTTGAAGCGCATAAGACCAAAGAGTCATGAAGTTTTCTCCCAAACTCAGCTTTCCATATCAACAAACTCGAACCAAATGCACTATTAGGATGCAGGAGATTAAGCACTAATTTTTGAATACCTCTAAAAGCCTTCAAAGTTTCACGGGGCTTATAAAAAGAATATCCAACATCATGATCAAAATAGGTACATAAAACCTCTAAACACATTCTCTGGTTCAATAAGAAGCCGAAGAGTAATATACACAGAATAAGTACATGAATTATGTTGATAGTGGAATTTACATACTAATTTTCCTACGCTAGAATGGTCTATTTTCGGTTTATTCCATTTGATGTATAAATTATTGCCTTCTCTTCAGTTTAACTGGTAAGCCACCTCTCATCTTGAGCAGTAAGGACAATGTGTACGGTGGATCAAAAATCCTTTCTGGAAGCCCACCACCATCAATAGCCATCACTTCAAATTTATATATCACAGATGCAGCAATAGATTTCATTTGCATGTAAGCCATGTCTTTGCCCAAGCACATCCTAGGGCCACAATGAAAAACTGGAAATTTGAATTGATCACACGGCTGGAAAACACCATCACTATCCAACCATCTCTCAGGCCTAAACTCCCTGCAATCAGGACCCCACAGCTTTTCCATCCTCCCCATTGCATAAGCTGAGTAATCAGCAAACCACCCTTTACCTACGAAATTTCCAGTACTCAAGGTATCATTAAATACAGTTAATCTTGAATTGATTGGCACTGGTGGGAAAAGCCGTAATGATTCTGAAAGGGCTGCATGTAGGAAATGGAGGTTCTTCAGTTCATCGTAGCTTAAACTTTCTGGTGAATTATCTGGAGATGCTGCCACTGTTGCCAGCAGTTCATCATAGATCAACTTCTCACAGCAAGGATGACCAGCAAGTAACCAGAAAAACCAAGTCAATGCTGTTGAGGTTGAGTCTTTACCTGCCAATATAAATTAAAGCAAGGTTCTCATATTACTGAAAAGCCTACAAACTGTAGGATAAATACTCTGCTCCCAAATTTATGTGTGTGACAAATCTCTGTGGTGACTAGTATCAAACAAATAAAGCATATACATAATCCGTACCTGCAAGTATGAAGCTAATGACTATATCTCTCAAGAACTTCCTCTTTTCATCTTGATTATGAAATCCAAGATTTGACACCGAATCAATAAATCTTGATAACAGATCTTGACTCTTTTCCGGCTCACTTCCCTCTCTGTTCAGGTAGGTTCTTTCTTTGGATCTAATAATATCCATAGCATAGTCATTTATCAATTTAATGTCGGCTTTGTATTGTTTCTCACTACCAATATTCAGAAGCCTCTTCATCTTCCAAAATGCAGCTAAAGGTGACATGAACCTCTCTGAACTGACCTCCACAGCATGATCAAAGGCTTGAACAAATGATATATTTTGTGAGTTGTCATCAACTTTGTTCAAGTCCAACCATGCAGGGTCTACACCAAATGCGACATTACATATGTTATCGAATGCAAACCTCCGAAAAACCTCTTGTAAATCAATGACTTCTTCATTATCACATGCAGAAGCTAGGTATGGAATCAAGCGACTTGAAATTTGACATTGGACAGTGCTTGAGATGAAGTGTTTGAGAGATTTGGTGTTGAACTCATGGCTTGCAATCTTGCGTTGTGAAGTCCAGAGTACACCGTCAACCTTGAAGATGCCATCACCCAGAAGATCTTGGAGGACATTATGATAACGAGAGCCTTTGATATAGTTAGAAAAGTTGGTGCGAAGAATATGGTCCAAGTTGGCAGGATTGGCAGTGCAAATGCCATGAGAAAGGCCAAGGAAGCCATTGACCTGAAGGGTGAGATTGGGGGTGGAGGAAAGCATGTCAGCAACCCAGTCATGGAAACGGTGGCGGTTGCAGAGGAATCCAATGATATTTCCAATCACAGGATAAGACTGAGGACACGGAGCTCTATTGGAAGGAGAAGAGTATTGGTGAAAGATAAAGTATATTAGGGAGAGGAAGCCAAGAGCAATTGTGAGACAGGAAAGAAAAGTTGCTTGGAGATCCAACATTCTAACAACTTTCTGAGCAACAGCTGAAAAATATCTGAACCTGTAAGATGGAGGAAATTCTAATAAGAATATACTCCTAATAAGAATATATTCCTTGTGTCTCTTGCTATAACAGTCATGTGAATGTGGTGTAATAGCTCCAGAATTGGTTAGTGTATGCTAGGCTATGTGGTATCTGTCCACTGGAGGGTCAGTGCCTTGCACACATTAAAAACTGATATAGGATACAGAAAGTCAAGCCATTCTTTTTAAAATACACAATGCCTTTAAATTCAGAAATACATCCCAAATGCATAGACTTGTTTGTATGACTATTGCCAAGTGAATCTCATGATGGTATCTACACATTTTGCAGGTGACTATTGCCCAGGGACTCTCATTGTTGACTTTTCATTGTTCAATACAATCAATGAAGCAGATAAGTAATTGAGTACTCTATCTCCATCTTAGGTTTATCTGCTTCTTGTATTCACATTCAAAATCGAATGCCGCTATTAATAGGATGCAAAAATAAAGATAAAGTCACCATTACATTTGTTAAAAGAGCATAAGACTAATGCAAATAATGAAGTTTGATTACCGATCATCAATTGCCAAGAGAGGAAAAAAAGCAAACTGTAAATACCATCCAGTCAATCTAGTTGCCACACAGACCATCAAATGGCTTCAATGCGTCATTACTTAAATTATATAGGCAAACAAGTATCGTCATTGACAATGAAATTACATGGGAGATGTTTAGTATCATAGAAATGGTCGATAGCATGTCTGCACTCTAGACACGTACACAAAATAGCTAAATTCTATGAAACCAAGAGGAATCTAGTACCAATACCAGTACGAGTCCTTTTATCAGTGACCTACATTCATGCACGAGAATCTTAACCTGTTTAGTAACTGTGGCTTTAGTTCTTGGATTCTATTTCCTTTTTCCCAAGCATCTTTATTTTGACAGACACATAGACATACAAGAACAAACAAAACATGTACATATGCATTGATATTATCTCAATTGATAAAGAGTGAAAAATTACATCGAAAGCTATTTTATTTTTTTCCTCTTCTTCAGAAGTAACAAATTCTGTGCACACCTGTAGGTCACTAAAAGAAATTGTAACAGCAAGTCCAACCTGCTACAGCACCTAATTTTTATTGTGGATTTTTGGCACATTTTTTAACTTTGAGAGAGAAATTCTTTACAAAATAGAAATGGGAAAAAGGAATTCTGTAAGTCTTACTCTTTCTAGTCTTATTTTTCTTAGTAACTCTTTTTCTTGTATGGTTATTCAAAACATCCATTAGAATGACAAACACAAAAATGCAACCTTTATCAATTATCGGCCATGAAGAGCATTACCAGTAAAGGGGAAACTACAAATGACATGAGAATGTACAAATGACTGCCACAAGCCAAGTGAGGGAGTATAAGCAGTACTAAGAAAAAACTGAGACTAATCATTTTAAGTAACAAGATTCAAAGGGAAAAACAGAAATGAGCAAAAGCATAACAGAGTCATTTATTTGTTTTTGCCAACAAATGTGCATCCATCTTACAGCAACATAATCAACAAGTGCCTAATTCGTTTGAGATCCAAATTACTAGTCTCAAGAAAAATATGATCATCATACATTACATACGATCTCAAATTTGATTTTGTTTCTTTCTCCTTTTTGGTTCCAAGCTTCTCAAATTTTGCCATTCGACTTTATCCATGTCACGATGTTAAGTGTCCACATTATTGGTGCCAAGTATCTCTCAATGCAGAGAGCAAGCCACTAAAGTGATGCATTTCTTGCATTTCTTTGCAGAGACTTTCCTAGAAACTGATACAGCATGTTTTCAGTGCAGATACTTGCCCTAAATCTTAAGTGACTGAATAATTTTTCCAGTTTTGCAGTAAGTGCCAAGCTCGTTCATGCAACTTGAACTTTTCTCCACACAAAAATTAAGCAAAATTGTTCAAATATATGGCTATCTACACTACAGGAAGATGATTTGACAGTACCTAACATCTACCAAGTTAAGCAGTCATTATCAAATAGATGCCCGATGTGACATCACAACCATTTGAATGGAAATGTAGAGCTTCACTCAGGTGCTTGAATTTCTACAATCTCAGAATTGGCAATTACGATGGATAATGCTATGTTATAACAACATACTATGGTTGGTTGGTTAATATACAAGTTTTGCTTTACCCCAACTGTAACTGAGTGGAATAAATATGAGAGAAACAACCAGAATGAAGGGGAAGGGGGGGGGGGGGGGGGGGGGAGAAGAATGCAGTCTCAATCAGGAAACCAGGAAAGCCACCAAACAATAGATGGTTGGGCAGGAATAAAAATCTCGACTGGGGTTGAAGTAAACAAAACTCAGAGAATAATTGGTTATAGCATTCTGGCTTGAGACCAAAGGGATAAGCTGATTATGGTGCGGGCTGCTGCGGAACAAAGAGAGGCTGATTGGCTAATGGAAGAGGCTAGTGTCACCAAACTAGCCTTGATGTTAGCAAAAGAAAGAGGATGGAGGAAGTCCTGATTCAAGGAAGTAGTGAGAAACTGAGGAAGATGCTGAATAGCAAAAATGCTAATGACGTTAAAGCTGCAACAACAATTGAAAATGTTCTGTGTCTAAGTCTTTTGTTTAAGGATTGTAAATTTATAAATATTAGTAGCAGTTGTAATGCAACTGCTATGAGAATAGCAAAGTTTGCTTCTAAACTTAGAAAAGCTGTCGTGTGGAGAAGGAGTCTTTCCACAGTGGATTAATGAAATTCCACAAAATGAATCGGGGTATTCACCCTATTTGTAACTATTTTACAGCAATGAAAGGAAACTACTGTTGACCAAAAAACAACTGTAACTGAACTGATTTGTGGTGAAATGGACATATGCATAAATCCCTAACACTGCATAGTACATATTATAGTACAAACATCATGGAATGACAAACTTTTTTCTTTTAGGTAGACTGGCAGTCTTTTATCCACTTCCAGTCTCCATTCCCAACCTGACAAGATCATCTTTTTAATAGTATAGCTGTTGATCTTTTCTTTTATTGGTTACTCATGCCTGAATACAGATGCATCCTCAAAAAAGCTAGGAAAAGAGAAATTGTACCCAGACAATTGCCCCTGCCAATCTTCAATTGCAGACATCCATACTTCCTACAACCTTTAAACACTATAATCTATTTTGATCCCTTCAAAGATACTACTTAACATCTTACGTCTAAAAACTTCAATTCCTCCAACTTGAATCTAGTGAGCAAGAAAATAACTTGTTTATTACCAATTTACACCACAAATTGGTAACTATTCCTTTACAGTTTGTTAGCTTGTGTTCTTTCTCCCTACTTCTCCTCCTACTATTTATTTTTTCCCCCTTTAATGGGATGTTACGCTACAAATTCAAGAACCCCAAAAAAACGCAAATAAACATCTTTTTGTTTAGCTTTAACAACTAATTTAGAGCTAATTCAATCCCAAATTCTACGTTGAACTTTATGGATTACAAGAACAAGAAAGCTTACCAATTAATCAGTCAGCTTGAAGAGCGCAGCTGCTCGACAATCTACAGCCGAGAAATGCACAAACCATTTGGGATACTACGCTCCGTTCAATATTTTCATACTCATCCACAATCAAATAATGAAAGGCTTTAAGTTTTAACCACAGTTCTTGTTCTCCTCAAGTTTTCATTCTAACACTGCAACTGCCTCTTGCTACGTTGGACCTTTCATTATCACCAGTACAAATAATAAAAATTAAAATTATTTATACAAATTAGTTTTTACAGAAATCTATTTTACATTTTATAAATAAACATATAGAATTTTATGAAATAAAAATATGTTAATAAGTAGTTATTGTTAGTTCTTTATGGTCATGGATGTATTTGAAAATAAATATAAAAAGCGGAGACATCTTCTCCCTTTTTATATATACTTTCCGAGCATTATTGTTATATGTTTTTATATCCTCAACAATTTTATGTTTTCACAAAATCATTCTCAAATACAATTTTATGTTGTTACGGGTGTGAATGATGTAATTAATCTCTCTTTGGTCTTGTAGAGCAATGGTAACAAGTAGGGTGCAAACGAACCGAGCAGCGCCAATTTCGAGCTTTTATGTCTCTTGTTCGAGTGCTGGTCGAGCTATACAGATACATGTGTAATATTATTTTTATTTTATATATGTAAAATTACTTTAAAAAGTTCTAAATATTTTAGGCAAATTACATCTTTTATACTATCATCTACGTTTGAATAATAGAAGATAATTTGGTAAATTAATTTTATGTAGAATTAAAATTACAAAAATAGAAAAAAAATAAAAATCACTCTCACTCGTTTCTCTCCCCACTCGCCTTTCCCCTCCTCTCCCTCTCCTGCTCTCTTTGTTGGTTCTTAACTTCCACGATTGCAGGCCATCAACGGCCAAATCCATATACAAAATCACACACACATAAAGAGATGCACACCCATCTACGATTTTTGTTATTTTTATTATATGCTGGTGGTGATTGTTGGTATACTTGTCGAAAAGAATGATGGGTTTTGAAGTTTTTATTTGTGCCTTTTTGGCTTTGTTTATAATTGATTGTTTATGTAATATTGCTCTACAGATCATTCTAGTCATTTTGGTGTAAAGATTGTACGAATCGGAGGTGATTTGGCTAGAATGAATATCTACATATTCATGATTTTCTCTTTAGATCTGCGGAATTTGGGCTATTTTTGTCCAAATTCAAAACTTGGATCTGTAATATATGTGAAAAAATGAGTCCGATGATGTTATTTGGGAGCGAAAAAGTCGTTGCAGCAACTGTAGGCAGCAGTCAACAATGGTCTACCACCCACTCCAACTGAGGGCCTTCTTGTGAAAATTAAAAATACTTTAGGGACTTGTATGCAAATATATAAAACATATAATACAAATATATAAAGTATGTAAGTTTTTATTCTTTGCATTTTCCTCTCTTATAAATTTTTTTTTATAATTTACAGATTGACCCCAAATTTAATAAAATACTAATAAATTCGAACTCGAGCTCGAGCTCGAGCTCGAGCTCGAACATGGCTCGAATATGGCTCGAGCTCGAGATTTGAAGGCTCGATGAGCTCGACCAAGGTGATTTAGTAATCGAGCTGAGCTCGATCGTGAGATGCTTGATATCAATTCGGCTCGGTTAACACCCTACTAAGAAGTAACTATGCGAAATAATTCTAAATTAATATGAATCTTGTGGTCAGCATTTACATTTTTACAAATATATACTTTTGGCCAAATTTGGCCTGTGATAGTCCCAAATCATCGTTGAAGCTACAACTGTAAAACCCTAGAAGTTTAAAACCACTTAATTTCTATGTTATGAATGTTAATTGTAAAAATTTTCTTATTAGTTGTTATTGTATGATTTTCTTTTTCAATTTGATTTCTTGAATTATTATTATTACATGTTTAATGATAATCATAGGAAAATTATACCAATTAAAATTTACCAACCAAGCTTAGATATTTAGCAAAGTAAGGCCACCTATGACTTAGATATTTGGAAGATTATGCCAACTAGTACCATGAATGGCTACCTATTATTGGCTTTCACTTTTACCAATTCTTTTCAACTTTTTTGGCACAAATTTCCTTGCATTTTGCTCCTCTTGGCCGGCCACCATATTGCACAAAACACTCTTCAATTTCAACCATTTTAAACACTTAAAAGACTAACTTAATCTCTCCCAAAAAGCTAACCCTAACTAGAAAAGAAAACCCTCCAAACTTCAACAAATTCTCTCCAAGTTTCAAGCTCAAATTCTTGCTCAAAAGTTGAAGGTTCTTAAAGGACTAATCATCCACTCTTCTTCAACTAAAACCTTACCTATTTTGAGGTAAATTCATCAAGAAACTTCAAGTTCTTTCAAGTTTTGTTAGAAGATTTCTTATGTTTTCTTATGATTTCATTAAGTACTTAAGATTATAGTTATATTTTGTTCTCTTGATTATATATATGAATATTTATGCTCATGATTATGAGGTTTTCCCTTGTTTTGATCCTTTATTTGATAGTAGAATAACTATAATATGACCTACTTGCTTGGTATGAACTTGTATAGGAATTTAATGCTTTATTTGAGTGGAAAACCTTGGAATCTATAGCTGAAATTTTGACTAGAGTTAGAAGGCATGTTGGATAGTCTTGTTAGAGGAAAAATTCTGAAAGAATTTCAGTATTTAAGGCCTATTTAGTGGGCCGAAGTTGCTGGAATTTCAGCTTGAAAACCGGCACCTCCTTGTTCTAAAACCTTGAACAAATTTCAGCTTTACTAGTTTACAAAAATTCAGCTTTGATAACCTAATATTTCCAGCTATATTAACCTTGTTTTGGCCAAGTTTTGGTGATAACAACTACTGGAAATTACAGCTTGTGAATTGGTTAAAGTGACACCAAAAAATGAGCACCTTAAGCTTAACTTACTAAATCGGTTTTTAGGAAAATGTTATGCAATGAATTTGGAACCTTGTTAATCAATTTTAGGAAGAAACTCTTATAAATTTTGAAGATTTAAACTAGTTAGAAACTTGACTTTTGAATGTGTAAGCAAAATTTGACTTAGTTTCACTTTATACTTGATTTAGTATGTTTTCACCAAATAACCCTAATTTGTTATTTAACCAGTCTTAATTTTATTAAATATCATTAGTTTGATATTAATTAGTTTAAAACCATTAATTTACTTAAGTATAGGAATATTTTGCAAGTTTTCTCATTTTAACCTATATCAATTTTGCTAAGTTATTAAAGTATACTTGACTAGTTACTAATAAATCTTTCTTGAACTTAAAAAAAAAACTAGTTTACTTATAAACTAATTATTTTGGACAAAATTTATTTTACACCAAAACCTTGAACTCTAATCAATATTTAATTAAACTACTTCTTTAGTTCATAGCATTTAGTAATATTTTCTTTTGGTCCAAAATGTATAACGAATTATTAGAGTTTTGCAACTAGTATAGTAAATAAAGTGGAAATTAATAACGAATTTCTAGTATTAATTATTCCTTTTAAATTTAACCTTAATTTTGACACTTAATGAATTATTTGCCCTTAGAACTAAATTACTTTCAAAAAGGGAATTTCTTAAATTTCTTTATCAGTTGATTTAGGGTTTTATCCGGAATGCCTTTATTATAACTTCTTAGATTTTTTCCTATAACCAATTTACATTTATTTTAAAACCCTAGTTAAACTTGGGTACATTTTATAAAAATTCTTTTGAAAGAAAATCCAGTAAGGTTAATTAGACTACTTATGAATTTCAGGATCCGAGTCTGAATCTCGCACGTTTTACGAGGAACTTTCTTGAAATTTTCAGGTGAGTGTTTCCTTGTGTGCGCTTGATGCATGTTTAAGTGTAATCCCATTTTATGCTTGATACTTGTTAGCTACTACAATGTGCTATATGAGGGTAAGATATGTACTTTATCACATCTATCCCGCAATTTACATGCACAACTTCTATCAAATGTGAATATACTTGTTTGTGTACTTTCAACTGAACTGAGCCTTCGGGCTAGACTTCCGTGGTCATACTTCACCAGTTACACCACAGGTTAGTCATACTGGTATTGAGGAGGATATAAGGTGTTGGGCGTTAGGGTTTGTGTTCTTTCCTTTGAGTTGAGATTCCTCAAAGAGGCCAACTCTGACTGAACTGTTTTACCCTCCAAGGTTGAGATCTCAACTTAGAGTGGAGGTATTGAGGTAAAGGTGCATGGGTGGTTACGGGTACTGTTATCTGATATTTACCTGATCGTTGGCAAGGAACCTGGTCTTCTATATTGGTCCGAATACTATTGCCACATGATTATATACTTGATATTCCCGCGGTTGAGCTTGTTTCCGTGGTTGAGATGTATCCTTTCTTGTGTGATCAATTGTTTACTTAACTTGTTCTTATACTGTTTTATGGCACTTGTTATTTATTTATTTTCTAATTGTTTGCCTGTGTGATTGCATGTGTGGGAACCTCACTAGGCTATTATAGCTCACCCCTTTCTATTTGTTCTCCTTAAACAGGCTCCTATTATTAAAGTTGGCGGTCAGGATTCAAGAGTAGTCCTTGGTAGAATTTTGTTAGAAAAAGGGTGTTTGAGATTTCACTATATTAACTAAGTGTTTATGATGTAAAATATTTAACTAGTACCCTTACTCTTAAGTTTGAATCATATGAATGTATTTACGAGTTTTCTATAAAAATATTGATTAGTTCATAGATTCTAGTGCGTGCTTGACCCGAGTTCTGGCGAGAGCTAGGAAGGTAATCCGCTAAACCCTTTGGTACGCCTTAGGGTAAGGTGGGGCTATCACAACAACTGTTTGGGTTCTTAGTCCATCCTTTTCTTGAAAATAGATAATTTTTATTATCTCAACAACCTCCTTGAAGGCTTGTATAGTTTTTCTGTTTAAGGAAAACTCTACGTTGTACATTTATTAAATCGAATTAAGAATTGAATCGGATTGGGGCCCCAACATTTATTAAAGGAATTATCTAGTATAATTTACAGCTCGTATTACTGATTGAAAAACAATGAATGGTCACTTGAAATTTAAAACACTTGGCAAATCCAACTTGAATCTTATCTATTTTTGTTATTTACTTATATTTGTTACTTGTTAAGTTGGTGGTTTACGCATTGATTTATTATCCACATTTGTAAGTTTAGTGATTACAAACACGGTTAATTGTCCTCAACAATTGCCACTAACAATTATTCATGCCCAAAATTCGGGTTGAATTAAGGATTTCAAGGTTGCCTAAATAATATTGTTTCCAAGCTCATGTCCTTAGTAGTTGAGCTGGGTCTTCTGTACTAGACTTTGTAGTTACGGGATAAATTAAGGGGAAAACAAAAACTATTTCCCCCTGCATCGGGTCATAAGATCAAATTCTACCTGCGGCAGTTACGAATATGATTTTATGAGGTGAGGGGTTAGGTAGATTTTGAAAAATCATATCTCTGATTGTGTTTAGCAAATAGTTTAAAATTTTATGCAGCATATCATTGGGAGTCTTACTCCATTTGTGTGAGGCAACGCACATATGTAATGCAACAATGATTGCTAAAAGAAAAGAAAACTATTTGACTTGACCTTCACATTTTTTGCCTTTGACTCTTTCTTTCACTCTAACCCAGGCCTAGACCAAGCCCAATATTTACGCTGGAAATTGTTTCCCAGTCCATGCACATCATGGGCTAAACCAACTGGATGGAAATCCACTCAACGACAGCTCAAAATCAACCATCAAAGGTCCAAAACCAACATTTTCAAATCCCCACAAACCGCCTTCCTATCGTTCCATTTCCACGTCTTGCCCTCTCTCCTCTACAGTCTCTCCCTATCCTTCCGCAGGTAATCCCTTTTTTCTGCCGTTTTATTTTTTAGAAAAATCTTCTCTCTCTCTCTCTCTCTCTCTCTCTCTCTCTCTCTCTCGGAATAATTTTGCATGGAAAGAACCAATTTTAGTTACTGAAACTATCGAAATCTAGAGCACGCATGGTTAATATTTCTTCTTTTCTAACCGAAAATGTGAAAAAATTCAAAGGGTTTGTACGATTTTATATATTTATTGGCTAATGCAAGTAATCAATTTGGTTTGATGGTAGATTTCTTGCTGAAGTATCATATATGGCATCATTCCGATTGAATGAGTAATTTCTTCCACAACCCTTTAAAGAATCAATACTCTATCTGGTCCTTCTTTAACTGTCTTAGATTGAAGGGGAATTAGTTATCTGTTTACACTAGGATTCCTTTTTTCTTTTTTTTTTTTGGCTTTCAATTAACATTTTTGATTGTGAATAGAGGCTTTCTTTGGGAGTCTATGAATTATTGATTACTAATTTGGTATTAGCCTTTGGTTAGAATTTGCTAGTTTGAAGGTTATGAAGTAAAGGTATTTTCAATTCAAGAAGATATTTAGATTGTAGTTGGGATAGGTGAGCTGTATAAACTCAGCCGGTGAATTGAGTAATTTGGATTGATTTTCAGTCCTGTAACTGCAATTTTTTCTTGTTTTAGAAATTTTCACTACAGGTCATCTTTCACGATGTTCGCGTACTGTTTAGTGGAAGTTATAGGTTTTAGTCTTGTGATATTGAAGATGCAAAGTTAAGAGCAAATAGAAGATGAATGAGAAGGCTTTGAGAGGTGGATGTGGAAGGGAGAAATCTCAGTGCATAGTCTATACAGGTGGATGGTCTGTTGTCTGCGGAAAATGTAATAGAAAAGGTTCAGTTTTTTTTTTTTTTTTTGGGGGGGGGGGGGGGGGCGGGGGGAGAATAAGATCTGATTCTCTTCCTAAAGTTATAACATGAGTGTGTAGCAAAAGATTTTGACGTTCTGAACTTTGGATACAATGTTTTTTTTTTAATTTTTTGAGTAACTCAGACTTTTAGGAGGAAGAATTTACAATTTAAGTCTTGATATGCGTTCAAGTTGATCATTTTCTGATATTACTACTCTTTGAACTTACATACTGTGGTTTTGGTGTGGGGCATTTCTATGGTTAATGCTTTCTTCATAGATATTTTGCTGTAAAACTATTTTTCTTCTTTCAGGTTTTTCATTGTTTTGATTTCTCGTCAAGATTTATTTGAACAATTTCTCTTATAATTGTTTTTTGAAACCAACATGGCAGTAGGAGCTGATGTTTTAGTTGCCTAATTTTTACTTGAAATTTAGCTGATGGCTTCTACACCTTGTTTTGGCTCATGCATATAGCGTTCTAGCTCTTGTAAGTCATAACATTACAAATTGAGGCATGAGCAAAACTATGTAATCTAATTTCATTATTCCAACTGGCTCCTCCTTTGAGTATTAGGCAAAAATATCCACAAGGTCATAGTGTGTATGTGTTGCCTTCTATAGTATTATAGAGCTATTATTCCCTTTTTCATTATGTTTTAACTTTGCTGCTATTTATGAAACTTTTCTGCTGCAGAGATCAGCAATTTTAGCTTAGCTCTTAACCACAGTAAAGAAGCATGGCAAGACACCTCATTCAGAAGCCGTTGATCCCGCAAGATGAGAATTTGGATATCCACAGGAAAAGTAAATTCTATTTTCATTTGCATTAATACCCTCTGTCAGTTAAGCTTCTGCTAAAAGCAATCTTGTAGACTGTAAAATAAGAAAAGATGCTGCTCAATAAGGGATTTTAGAGTCTTTTCTTGAAAAGCATCACATATGAACTTTGTTACATGGACACTTTTTTTTAATTCCAAAGCAGCAATCCTTGTATGATACTACATGGTAAAAGATATGTGTTGAATCTGGTCAAATGTTTGCTCGGTGCACTAATATGCTTTGACTTGATATGGGGTTCTTTGGCCTTACTATCCCTGCTAAGGACAGCTTCTAAGCTTAACAATGAGTTTTCTTCTTGGACATGTCACTATATAAGCACCAATGAAGGACACATTTGTGTGCTAACTCCCACACATTCATCATTTTGGTTCATGAAATATGCACCAAGTTTCAAATCGAAATAGATATGACATGTAAAGTTTCTTGTGCTATGTATTTATATATACTAACAAAATATGTTCTGAACCATATCCAATTACCCCGTGTCTAAACTCCCAGCAGCGTACCATATCCTATGTTTTATGACATTGGCAAGTTGCCACCTGGATGCATGCCCTTACCCAAGACTAACACTGGACTCCATCTAAGATAGAATTTGAGAAATGAGTTCTCAATCATTGAACTTTATGATCTTTGGATATTAAATCATCCGAATATGGCAAATACAGATGGTCCTTATAAGTATTTCAGTACTCAAATTGGTTAAATTTCTTTGTAGGGTCTTTTGCTAAAGGTAAGCCAACTGGTTCCAAACCGGAAACAAAGAAACTTGGTGCAGGGTTTGGACGTCGTAAAGTTCTTGGTGACATTACGAACAAGTCATCTCTTCCTAATGAAACATCATTGAAGCGGAAGAGTACACCAAAGGAGGAGGAGCCTAATATTTCAGAGGAGATGTTTCTGCACGATCATAAGAAGTGTATTGAATCACAAAAGGCAGACATGATACAATCTTTCTGGGATACAGTGCTGCCAGGATGCGGTAACTTGTTTATTGAATTTATATGACCCAATTTATTGTGATATGTTTTGTCTTTTTCACCTTTTATTATATGAATAGACTCCTACTTAATCTAAATCAGTTAGCATTTGATGTTAGATTAACAATTTGGTTGGTAAAAGTTAATGGATTAAGATTGATCTGTTCCAATAATTGGATTTGCAAATTGGTTAAGGGCATATGTCTATGGTGCTTGCAGTCTGCAAATGTTTCATTGACATCTTTTGTGATATACAAGTCAAGCAGGATAAATTAGAATAGGAACATCCTATTGTGGAAAACTATTGTACTGATGTTGATTGCATGAGCTGTGATTCAATTAGGGAAATATTTGAATTCAGGTAAAATATTACCTTTTGGATGATAAAAGTTAAGATTTTGTAACAACAATGGATTTTACTGTTGTAATCATTCAGGTAATGAAAACTTCCATCTTACGTTTCTGTTTTTGCATGCCCTACACTGAGCCTAAGGTTTAGAGGTTTCCAATATGAAATATGATCATTTGAACTTGAAATATAAGCTACTTTTAGACATTCATGCTTCCCCTGCCCACTAGAAAGAGATGCCTTGGGCTGAACAAGGAGTAGAGATAAGCTGTTTTCTTTCTATAATTGTCTTTGTTAAATTGTTAACGTGTCTAAACACAAGTCCAATCCAACCTTCTTGGAGTTGGAAGTCTTATCAAAGTTTAGCTGATAATGTGCTTTCTTCTGTGCTTTTGGTATGTCAGAACAAATCAAAACATTTTGTAGAATGATCAAATTAGCAAACTTCTCCAATTGTCATAATGCTGATGTGATTATTTGCAGAAGGAACACAAATTTTATTCATTACCTTGATATGTTTGATTAAAGTCACATTTTTCCTCATTGTTTTACTTGAGGGTCGTTTCTGATGCAGCGTCTATGTCTCCTTTGGAAACTCAGGAGATGAGATCCACAAAGGTAATGGTCCTCCATCTTTTGTCATGTATTCGTGCATATTATAGAACTGAATTACAATGCTAAATATTTGACATCATTCAGTTGATAGGATTGTATTTATGTGTTTTGAGTTCCAGAATGATCTTGATATAGATAGCCAATGCCTCTGCCCAGAACCAGTGGAGATCCCCATGTCTGAGTTTTCTGATATTTTCAAGAGTTCACCATTGCCATCCCCACGTTCTCCAGTACAATTGGCTTCTCCACCCATGTCTCCATTAGCAATGGAATTTGGGCCAGTGGAATTCATGCTGAGGGAAGACGATGATCCTTAAATGGTAAAGCATGCTCATGATACTGTTCCCAATTTCTCAAGGTAGAAGTATTCTCAGCAAGAGCTCGTATTCCTCTTTTTGCCTCTTGGAAGGAGGTTTATGTATATTAACTCTTAACTAAGAATGTAGAGTTGACCGTGATGTTGTACTTGCATTTTGATTAGTATGAAGAGCCAGAGAAGCATATCGTTTTTTTTCATTTATGTTTCATCTGGGATGTTCACTACTTTATGGTGTTACTTGTTTAGACACCCATTTGATTAGATCGAGAAAATGTTACATCATTAAAATTTTGATGATTTCACCTTTCGCAACTGTAGAATTTTGTGGATTTTGGGTAGCAAATTGTCCAATCACTTCGTCATCCTGTAATGTCCGTCCATCTGATAATATCATAACGGAGAATCCCAGTTGTCAAATGTGGATCAATAGACCTGAAAGTATTAAAACAAAGACATCTTGGCAATCACAAGAACATACAACTCCAGTTGGAATGATGGCACCTTGCATTTGCCTATACTGCTAACTGGTTGTTCAGAGAATAACTCAAAAATTTCATTCTTTATCTCCCCTTTGAACTTTTTTTAAGTATAAGCCTTCGAATAGTTGAATCTTGTTGCCAAATAATTTCATTTATTTCATCAAAAGAGAGAATGGTATATTTTTAACTTATTTAGATTTAAAGTTTGAATCAAAACAAGTTTATTGTTGAAGTTTTAGCAAATAAATACTCGTAAATAAACTTACCGGTAAGTTTCTATTAACTTATTATGTTTTTAGAACCAAAGAATTCACTGTTTTGCCATATTTCATTTGATGAACATGTTTATGTGACTTTAGATTATTTATAAATCTGAGATATGAAATTTGATTGTTTTCAAACATGCTTAACATGTCATTATTGTATAATTGATGTGGATTTAATCAATATACTGGTGTATGTGTTATGAACTTGGAATGTACTTTATTGCATCGAGAAAATTTGCTATACATTGGCATATACTTGTGCATACTGTGAACCCGATTGTCATATTGGGGAGGTTTGGGCCCTGCTTTGAGCATGTCCAACTTTGGGTTGAATTGAAAAAGGGCCTGGTCGTCCAAATTCTGCCTCCCTTGGCTTCTCGGCATTTCCTGACCTGTGAGGAGGTTTCGTGGGCTTTTGGGTGTTCGAGATAAATGTGTGTAATACTCAAGTTTATCAACAGGTAAGATGTGGCCACAAGAATAATGCATTATTGGTGCAAAGCTGGTTCTACATGGATGGTAGGGTGGCAATCGAGTCGGGTTGAGACCCAAGTATAACAGTCAACTCGAACTCGACCCGCCCACCAGCCAATCCGAACACGACCAAAACTGGTTGGCGGGTCGACCTGCGAACTCAAAAAAAAAAATTTCACACATGCCATTATTAAAGAAGTTTTCGAGTCTAAGGGTCCCGCTTGACCGGAAAACTTCCTTAATGTGAACTTTTTTTCGGATCAAACAAGTCGACCTGAACTCGAATCCAAACCCAAACTCGAGCCCGACCTGTTTATCTGGCAACTCAATCGAGTCGACTCGATTCTAACCCGAACCTGCCAAGTTTTGATCCAAACTCATTATTTTCGCGTTAAGTTCGTATCGTATTTTCGAGTCGTGTAAAAAATTACCACTCCTACTCGTAATTCAATAAAAAACTTGCATAAATATTCCCAAAATTGAATTATAATCATTTTTCGGTAAAACAGTTCAATTTAAATGTTTAATGCAAATGGTTAACAATGATGAGATGTAGTGCAAAAATGTATATGCTGCCAAAATATAATATTTAGAACTTTCATTACTATTTTGTAATGACTTGTTCATATTCTGTCATCATCATTATGGGGTGTTTTCTGAATTTTGGACAACGATAAAATCGTCATGACAGTTGTTCCAAACAATTAAATACTTGAAAGTTAACAATTTAATCACATTCTTAATCCCCTCTCAATAATTTCAACTTCTTTTTACATACATACATATGTCCATGCGTGTAAGCCTCAACATCTGAAATATCTTTTTCTATTTAACTTCATCCAACCAAATGCAGAAAATTGTCGAGTAACTGTACATGATTTTTAATATGTTCTTCCAAACCACCGTTCCTGACGTATTTTGTCCATTCTTTAAACTCATCCACTAGCCGCTGCGGATGTACCTACTCGGATTCTCATCTTAAATTGCATGCAACGGCCGTGAGGCAAGAACCTTGAATGCCACTGGTACATACACATCCAATTCAGCATCGCCACAAGAACAACGTCATTTACTTTGGAGGGTATAGTAGTAATAGTACTGGTTGAAACGTATCGCAGCTGCAGTGGGCTAGATGTTGTTGTTGTCGGGGCGACATGACATCCCGGAGACGGTGACAAAACTGCATATATAATTGAGATATTCACCTGACGGTTGTTTCTGGATCCGAGGACTACCAAGTTGGATCCGTTTTCATTTCCCACAATGTGCCTGACTGGATCCGAGGACTACCAAGTTGGATCCGTTTTCATTTCCCACAATGTGCCTGACGTGTTAATTAAAAGATGTGATCACGTTGAAATGACATGTAATTATGTTAAAACGTAATTTAATTATTTATCACTTTAAAATGACGTCGTTCTTTTATTTTAAATTTGGCTTTCTAGTTTAATTTTGTCCTTCTATTTTTTATCGTTAAATCTAGACCGTTCTTTTATTTTAAATTTGGCTTTCTAGTTTAATTTTGTCCTTCTATTTTTTATCGTTAAGTCTAGACCATTAAGTTGTGAGAAATGAAACTTGTGAGATTTCATTTCGCTGTTTTTGGGAAATTTTTTTTTTTAAATATTACAGTAGCAACAGATTTCTTTTGATTAATGTCTACATGAAATTAAAAAGTAATTAAAAAAATGCATTTGAAATTTTTTAAAAGTATATTCTTAAAAAATAAATGCAAACAATAGCCGCTTTTGTTAAGGAGGTATAGCTTAAACTTGACATTTTTAAGGTTGAAACCTCCACGGTGAGATGCTCGAGAGAAGATTGGCTGTGCTTTTCTGCCATACCGCTCTTTTATTATTAAATGAAGTTATGAGTTGGCGATTATTAAATTACAAGATTGATCATGCATCTTACATTATTGGATCTATAATTGCCTCAAAATGTCCACTGCATTATTGGACCTTTTGAATATCGCTCAAGAAAATGTGATTTTGTAATTACAAGATTAATGATGCATCTTACTACCTCATGTCAAATTAGACATTTTAATTTGCTGCTTTATTAGACATGATTATTGGAAAAGAATTGAAATTATATAATGAGTAAGCGAGAAATTAAGAGACATGTAATGCTGAGTAACGAGATGTTAGAGAAGATATGAAGCAAACACAATTTTTTATAAAGTGTATGGTAAGAAAAATTATTTTGTTGTTTAGAATCTTAATGTGGTGAAATTGGACATTGTTCTGAGATGGATAAAAAAAAAAATAGAATTAAATGATTTGATTGTCGGTGGGTCAAAGGGAGATTTTTTTTTTTAAAGAAGTTGATCTCAGTAATATTTTTTTTTTAAGGATCTTGATATGGTAAAATTTGACATTATTGTGAGATGGATCATAAAAAAAAAGGTAAATTTTGAAATACTCCCTGTAGTATTGTATTCAACCACATAATCATCTTATCTTTTTCAACATGACTACATAACCACCATATGGTTTTATGAAATGTGAAAAATGGACGGAATTAATGTTGTATCACAGAACATTTTACATATGTTTTTATAATCTGCTACTGATGCAGAATATTCTGCAATTTCAAGGGGTTACATGTGTATAGTATGGAATATTTTGTCTATTTTTCACATTTCATAAATACCGTGGGTATTTCATAATTTACCAAAAAAAAATGAGATTAATAGATTTGATCTCGGTCAAAGAGAGGTTTGTTTTTTTTTTTTTGGGGGGTGAAGCAAACCATATTTCCTAACTCATAATGATATTTAGAGTTGGTTCAAAGGTCAGTTTAATCGAACTGAGTAAAGTAAAATGTTGTAAAAGAAGTATAACATAAGCGAACTTGAAAAGATAAACCAACTCTAGAGATTTACTGAGGTTAAAAGCAATAAACTGTGCGGTTTAACTGCTTCGCAAACCATTAATGTCTTGATCAATAACGATCAGAAGTTTTGCATAAAAATATTAGAAAAAAAGCAGTATATTATAATATCACAATAGTATGAATCCCGTTGTGAACTTTTCCTCTCGCAATTATTGTGCAATTTGATCATTTCTTGTAGCATACAATATCCGTAATTGAATAATTTAGGATATAAAATCTTTATTTATTTTTTTTAAAAACTAGGATTTCGAATCTTTGATGCAACAGTATTGTCTTCAGTCTAACTGGAGTACTTGCAAAGCACAGTAGAGTATCTGAAAAAGACCAGACACTCCTGGAATATATTAGTTAGATATCATGTGAATTACTTTTTTCTTTCAAAATTTTCTAGGAAAAGGAAAGGAGGATGGAGATAGCGACTTTCTAGTGTCCATATTTTCGGAAGGGGGAGGGAGGAAGTACATCTATTGTGGATGATTTTTATATTTTTGTTACTGTAATAAGGGAAAGGGAGGATAGAGGCCATACGACAAATTTTTTTTTTTTGAAATTTAATTCTAGATTGAGAAATTAAAATTCTTGATTAGCGAAGTATATTGTAGTTATCAAAGAGACAACTCAAAATAACAATGGAGACTCTATAGTTCTGGTAAAGTATGTTACTGTTAAAAATATTTTAACAAATGGTGCTAGAACGGTTAATAAATAGAGAGCTAGAGTGATATTTAGAGTCACATACTTCACAATTTTAGTATAAAAATAGTCGTACGTAAAAAAAATTAATAAAAATGATCGTACATAAAAATAAAAAAAATCCAATTTTTCTGTATGGGACAAAAGATTGCCTTGTAAACATGCAAATCAAGTTATGAGAATCACATGTTTTCACATGTTTTCAGAAGATTAAAATAATCAGGATCTGGTTTCCGTGGGTGTGGTTTACCTTATTTTTTATAGGCAAAAATGCACTGTTAAGATCTATGTTTCGCATATTATATAGGTATGGGAAGAAGAGTACTCATCCATTGCTAATCAATGGAGCTCCAAAATTTCCCCTCAAATTTCATTAGTTTCTTCCTCTTTGCAGCCATTCTCTTGACTATAATCAAAGAATGGAGAACATCCAAGAAACTCAAAACCATCCAGAAATTGCCTCCAGGTCCATGGAAGCTCCCATTTATTGGATGCATGCATCATTTGATAGGCTCACTTCCCCATCACTCTCTCAAAAAATTAGCCCAAAAACATGGACCCTTAATGCATATGAAGCTTGGTGAAGTTTCAGCTATTGTTGTATCATCACCAAATATAGCGAAAGAGATCATGAAGACACACGATCTTTCTTTCGCTAGTAGACCGGAGCTTCTAGCATTCAAGATTATATGCTACGGCAGTATCGACATTGCATTCTCACCCTATGGTGATTATTGGAGACAAATGCGAAAAATTTGCATCCTAGAGCTTCTTAGTGCTAAAAATGTTCGGTCTTTCGGCAATATCAGGCAGGATGTGGCTTTGCACCTTGTTGAAGCTGTAAGGAATTTGGCTGGTAAGAAAGTCAATTTAACTGAACAAGTTTTCTCTTATGCAAGTTCCATGGTTTGTAGAGCAGCATTTGGTCAAGTTTCGAAGGAAGACCAACATGAATTTGTACAGCTAATGAAGCAAGTAGCAGCTTTAGGAGGAGGATTTGATATTGCTGATCTATATCCATCCTACAAATTTCTTCATGTCCTCACTGGGATGAAGCCTAAGTTGTTGAAGGTCCACCAAAAAATGGATGCCATATTTGAAAAATTAATCAAGAAGCACGTTGAGAACCAGAATAGAAGAAAGAAAGGTGTTGCTGAGTCTGGTCAGGAGGATCTAATTGATGTTCTACTGAGAATTAAAGATGGTGGGGACCTTCAAATTCCAATCACCAACAACAATATCAAGGCTATCATTTTTGTAAGTATTAGTGCTATGAATTCTTTCCCTTCTTTCTGCATCCTAAGACATAGTGGGATCTAATGGGATTCATCGTAGTTCTATAAGCATTGGATCATGAAATTCTATTGAGAACATAATGGTCATTATTCATTCGTTTAAAATATACCTTTAGTACAATTAATTGCTATTTGGTCGAATTACGTGGGATTATGTTACAAATTAGCTACACCCTTATCATGGACTATATTAGGATTTAGTCACAGCGATCGGATTCTTGGGCTATTAATTAAGATGGTCAACATCCCTACTATCATGTTCTCTAAAATCTTGAACCCATGGGATAGAGACGGATAATTCTTAAATGGATCTAGTTTACGACCTCACTTGTAAATCTTGTGATTTAAAATAAAATCACATAAATATCATTACATCATTTTCTTATGTTAGCATACATCATTATGTTTATGTGGTACTCTTCAAAACCACAAAGTCTATAGATGGGACAGTAGACTCAGTCTACCTAAGAATCTCCCGACAGATACTGGCTTGACAATTATTGCTTCCTACATTTGGGTAGTCGCCAAGCTTGAATTTCATTTTCTTCTGAATAATCAAGTTTTGTTGTATCAACATAACGTTGATTATTTATACCTTTACAATTGAGAGTATAACTACTTTCCTACTGTATATATATATTGTGTAACTGTGTACATTGTCTCGAATAATTTACGAACTTGGTTCCTAGTCCACTTAGCTATAAAAAGGGTGGAAGATCTATTCACGGCTATAATTTTGTTGAAAAGGTCGATATTTTCACCTAACTATTGAAGTATACTTTACCATATTTGTTCACATCACCTCAATTATTGCATATGTGTCGTATCCATACCTGGAAACTCACTTGGACATATCTTTTCATAATTCATAGGTAATATATCTATATTCAAGGATAGCTTGAGACTCACTTGGATATATTGTTGCTTGGTTCATATATAAGATATCTTTAATCAAGAATATGTACTAATGCAGGATATGTTTGCTGCTGGAACCGAAACTTCATCCTCAACCGTTGAATGGGTTCTGTCAGAGATGATCAGAAATCCAAATGTGATGGCCAAGGCACAGAATGAAATCAGGCAAGCCTTTAACGGAAAGCAGAAAATAGATGAGGCTGATATGCAAGGATTGAAATACCTAAAGTTAGTGATAAAAGAAACTCTAAGGTTGCACCCTCCTTTCCCTTTGCTCCTCCCAAGAGAATGCAGGGAACAATGTGAACTGAATGGGTACACTATACCCGTCAAAACAAAAGTCATGGTTAATGCCTGGGCGATTGGAAGAGATCCTGAATATTGGCGTGATCCAGAGAGATTTGAACCAGAGAGACTTGAACACAATCTCGTCGATTTCACCGGAAATCATTTTGAATTTTTGCCATTTGGTGCAGGAAGGAGGATCTGTCCAGGAATGACATTTGCCTTAGCCAATGTTGAGCTTCCACTAGCTCTACTGCTTTATCACTTCAACTGGAGACTCCCAGATGGTATGGGCTCCAATGACTTGGACATGTTAGAGAATAATGGAATAACAGCCACTAGAAAAAACAAACTGCATTTAGTCCCTTCCCTGTATGATCCTGCCATTGAAGAACAATGCATTGAAGCATAATAAATGCTTATGTCGAATAATTTGCTTATTCACCAGTTGAACACTTTCTGTAGGGCCAGTTTGGGATATGTATGCAAACGAAATTGTTGAAACCTTTGGTTGGTGAATTCCATTTAGCTAAACTTCGAGGAATATTTTGTTGTTAAATATGGACCTAATTTTGTGCATGCTGAAATGTTATTCCTCATCATGAAGCTCTTGGGTTCGTCCTCTGCATAGTCCCTAAAGTCATATTATACGATTAGTGTTTGCAGCAGTCTACATAGACACTGTTGCTACCTGTGCGAAATCCGGCCTCCGCGGATGGGTACATCTTTTTCTTTTCTAGGAGGGGAGTGGTTGAAAGTGAAAATAGGAGGGAATGAAAATAAGAAGTGAAACATTGTTTTCAAACGAGAAACAAATGAGAAAATATTACGAAGAGTTACAAAATAACAGATATTTCGTTGAATAGTGGTAAATTTTTATATAAACTTATCATTTTCTAATGAAAACTTACTATTTTCCTTGATAATTATAGTAACGATAATCCACCACGGCATTTTTTTTCACAACTGGACTACGTGTCATCCTCAAACATGTGTTTTCAAATTCAGACCAAACTGACCAGTTGAACCAGTTAGATTGACAATCGGTTAGACATCCAGTTCGAGTCAAGTTAAAAAGTTAAAAGTTAAAAAAATGGGTAAAGTTGAATTGATCGGCCAAAATCAAGGTTGGACTGGCTGTTTTTTAATATTTTGAGGTGGCTATGATTTTTGAGACACGTGCATGAATTTATACATGTATTTACTAAAATAATCTTCAAAATATATGAATTTTTAAAAACGTCATGAATTAACATTGTACAAGTTGAGGACAAAGGGAATATGGAGGATTTTGGGGAATTAACATATGTGTGTGTGTGCGTGTATATATACAAATATGTAGATATATTTGTGTTGTATACATACATACATATATATATATATATCAATATGTATGTATGTATGCATGCATGTACATACATACATGCATACATACATACATATGTGTGTGTGTGTGTATGTATGTATATGTATATGTATATGTACGTACGTATGTACGTATGTATGTATCAGAATCAACCCTATAGTTGGTGTTTGGTAATTGAAAATTAGAATCAAACCCTCAATTAGTGGGTTTTGTGAAACCCCACCAAATTACTTGGTTTTGGTCAAAACCCACCAATGATTCCCTCATCCGGACGTCTGCATGGATTATTAGGACATTCGGATGGTTTATCCAAACGTCCAAAACTTCATTCGAATATCGTCCGAATGTTCCAGGCATACGGACGTCCGGATAACTTGTGGATATAATTCTGATTTTTAGCAAACCAAACAATAATTATATTAATTATACACATTCCAAGTACTGAACCAAACACATGTATGAAAATTAGCAGATTCATTCCAAACCTAAGAGGAATGATTCCAATTTCGATTCTGATTCTCGAGTGCGAACCAAATGCCTCTCATATTGTTGATGCCTATATCACTAAGCCGACAATTGAAATTTCTACAGTTATAGCAACCAAAACCAAAAACTAAACGGAAAAGATTTGGATTTCTTTTATTTAATCTAATCTTGTGATTGAGAATTGTAGAAGAAGAAAGGAAAAATTAAATTAGAGGTGGAGGTTTTGAGAGGGTGTTGAGAGGAGCGCAGGATGATGGTTAGAGTGAAGGAAAGGAAGAATAAAT
Source organism: Mitragyna speciosa (assembly GCA_024721245.1). Lineage (NCBI taxonomy): Eukaryota > Viridiplantae > Streptophyta > Magnoliopsida > Gentianales > Rubiaceae > Mitragyna > Mitragyna speciosa. The sequence continues at coordinate 13,347,072 of CM045565.1, read as the reverse complement.
TAGTGGTTTTGAGAATAATTACTTTGATATATTGTGGATTTTGGAGATTATGTTGGCCATGTGGTTTGAGAAGAGAGGCTAGGAAGGAGGCCAAGTGGATTTGAAGATGACGTGGTTTGTTGTGCGTTCTTGCTGTTTATTTTTATTTTATTTTTGTTTTTATTTTTTAATATGGCTTCAATAATTGTTTGAGGATTATAATGGTCATTTGATATAATGAAGGGAGGTGTTTGTTGGGGGTGAGCACGGGTTGGGTACCCACCCTTAAAAGAATTTAGTTGACTCGATTCGAACTTGTTGGGTCAACAATTTTCTGACCCTAACCCTACCCTAATGGTTTCGGGTACCCAGTTCTCGGGTACCTGAAAAATAAGGGCGGTCACAGGGTACCCGACCTGTCCCTATTTTTTTTTTTTTAACTAAAAGTTGTAATGGCTAGAATACAAAATCATACACCAAGGCCTTCCGAAATTTTCCTGACTTCTCTAATTCCTCAAACAATTGTAAATGTCCACTAATTCATATTACTTATTGAAAGCTTATAGGCAAATTGAAAACTCTATAGTTTTAATTCATCTTGATTTTGATGATTAACAAACTAATGACAATGCATACTAATGTTCTACCAAGGTGTATTTGTAGTAAAGTTAGTTAGGAATAAAAAAGAAGTCAAAATGGAAAGTAAAAGGTGAACCAAATGCACCAAAGAATGAAGCGGATGACCAGTTAATTCTAGAGATATGTGAACAAGGTAGTGGATGAGATAGCGAACTCCAGTCCACTGTAGAATAAGTATGCGAACGACCGGTCAATTGCAGAACAAAATTCTTATAATACTTTTAATAAAATTATGATAATGTCCCTATATTTTTAATATTTACATAATATACCTCGGGTCGGGTACCCTCAGGTTTGTATTTTCCTTACCCATATTCGACCCGATTTTTGTAGGTACCGAACCTTAATCTGGCCCGCTGAGCAAAAAGAGGGTCAGGTATCCTATTCTTCGGGTCGGTTAGGATCGGATCATATGGGTTTTTGGATCGGCAGGTGTTTTTACCCACCCCTAGTGTCTGTAGTCTTTAATACCTCAAAGTTGCGAGGTAAAATCGTTATAATTGTCACTTATTAGAAAAGAGTTGAATTTATATAATAAGTTAGAGAGAAATAATGATACGTGATGCTGATTAACGAGACATTAGGGAATATGTGAAATCAATAAAATTGTTGATGTGTAAAGTTTATAGGAGGAAAATCTTAATATGGTAAAATTTGACACTATTGTGCGATGGAAAAAAAGAAGTAAAAGATTTGTTCTCGGTCAAAGGGAGATTTTTTAAGAGATTGGATCTCGGTCAAAGGGTGATTTTTTTAATCTTAATATGGTAAAATTAGACATTATTGTGCGATGGATTTAAAAAAAAAAAAAAAAGTAAGAGATTTGGTCTAAGTCAAAGGTAGAATTTTTTTTTGGGGAGCCAAAACAAAGTATGAGTAGATTATAATAATATTCAGAGTTGGTTCAATTGTCAGTTTAATTGTGCGGAGTAATGCAAAATATTGTAATGGGAATATAACATAACATAAGCTCTTTTAGGAAGATAAACTAACTCTAGATATTTATTGAGAGTAAAAGCGACATCGTGCACTTCTTCGCAACTATTTTCTAGTCTTGATCAATAAAAATCACAAATTTTACATACAAAATCAGAAAAAGAGAGACAATTTGTGGAAATCTATTGCAAATAATATTGACAGGTAGGCCAAGAAAAAGTATTAGATGAACGGAGGATGGTCCATTTGTATTGTTGTATTTCTTTTAACAATAAGGAAATTGACTTAATATTAATTAATACATCATCATTTATTTATTTATTTTCTAATATTTTGCATATATACAATAGTTTTGGTAATATGTGACTAATTTTATTGGTGAGCTTTTTTCTACTTATTTTACTATTTTAATTAAAAATTAGTCCATGTTAATCATAACCCTAACTAATTCATTTCAATTGATATATACGTACGTACGTACGTATGTACGTGCATGTTTGTGTGTGAGTATATATTATTTTATATTATTTAAAACAATTAACAAAATCATCGATGGCCTAGCGGTATATTCTAATAGCACAATAATGTAAATCACGTTGTGAACTTTTCCTTACGCAATTATTGTGCAATTGGATTATTATTTTTTTTTGCAGCATACAATAATCCGTAATTCAATAAATTAGGGTATCAAAATTTACATGCAAACTTTTTTTTTTCCCTTTAGTCAATATTGGAGTATTGGTAAGAAGTTTTACCAAAGCATGCGAAAGTATCTGAAGAAGACCAGACATCTATGTGAATAACTTTTTTGATTCAGATTTTCCTAAGAAAAGAAAAGCAGAATGGAGATGGCGATTTTTTATTATCCATCTTTTAAAGAAGAGGGAGAGAGGAAGTACATCTATTGTGGACGACTTTTATATTTTCGTTATTATAATAAAGGAAAGAGAGAATAGAGGCCATGAGAAAAAAATTTTAAAATTTTTTTGAATTTAGTTCTTAAAATAATAATGGAGACTTCTATAGTTATGGTAATGTATGATATTGTAAAACAAATGTATTAACAAATAATGCTAGAGCGATTAATAAATAGGGAGGTAGATTTATACTTAATCGAAGGTGGTTTTAAGTTACATAGCACATCATGAGGCTGTAAAATTTTTACTATAAAAAAATGTATTACATTTGGGAAAAAAAATCCAATTTTTTTGAATGGGACAAAAGATTACAATATAAACGCGCAAATCAAGGGATGAGATTCGCATGTGTTCACATGTTTTCAGAAGATTAAAATAATCAGGTTTTGGTTTCTGTGAGTATGGTCAACCTTGATTTTTTTTTTTTTTTTCCGATGTGGGATAGGGAATTGGAGGAGGAATGGTCAACCTTGATTTTTTATAGGCAAAGATGCTGTGTATGTTCTAAGTTTGGCATATTATATAGGTATAGAAAGAAGAGTACTCATCCGTAGCTAATCAATGGAGCTCCAAAATTTCCCCTCAAATTTCATTAGTTTCTTCCTTTTTGCAGCCATTCTCTTGACCATAATCAAAGAATGGAGAACATCCAAGAAACTCAAAACCATCCAGAAATTGCCTCCAGGTCCATGTAAGCTACCATTTATTGGATGTATGCATCATTTGATAGGTGGACTTCCACATCACTCTCTTAAAAACATGGACCCCTAATGCATTTGCAGCTTGGTGAAGTTTCAGCTCTTGCTGTATCATCACCAAATGCAGCTAAAGAGATCATGAAAACACATGATCTTTCTTTCGCTAGTAGGCCTGAACTTCTAGCACTCAAGATTATATTCTATGGCAGCATCGACATTGCATTCTCACCCTATGGTGATTATTGGAGACAAATGCGAAAAATTTGCATCCTAGAACTCCTAAGTGCTAAAAATGTTCGGTCTTTCGGCAATATCAGGCAGGATGAGGTTTTGCACCTTGTTGAAGCTGTAAGGAATTTGGCTGGTAAGAAAGTCAATTTAACTGAACAAGTTTTCTTGTATGCAAGTTCCATGGTTTGTAGAGCAGCATTTGGTCAAGTTTCGAAGGACGACAAATATGAATTTGTACGGTTAATGAAGCAAGTTGCAGCTTTAACAGGAGGGTTTGATATTGCTGATCTGTTTCCATCCTACAAAATACTTCATGTCCTGACCGGGATGAAGCCTAAATTGTTGAAGGTCCACTAGAAAATTGATGTCATATTTGAAAACTTAATCAAGGAGCATGATGAGAACCGGAATAGAAGAAACAAAGGTGGTGCTGAGTTTGGTCAGGAGGATCTAATTGATGTTCTACTGAGAATTAAAGATAGTGGGGACCTTCAAATTCCAATCACCAACAATCAAAGCCATCATCTTTGTAAGTATTAGTGCTAACCACTTTCTTTCTGCATCCTCATATATAGTGGGATCTAGTGGGATATATCGTTGTTCTATGAGCATTGGATTATGAAATTCTATTGAGAGCATAATGATCATTATTCATTCATTTAAAGTATACCTGTAGCACAATAATTTGCTAAATGGTCAAATTACGTGGGATTATGTTACAAATTAGCTACACCCTCATCATGAACTATATTAGGATTTAGTGACAGCGATTTGATAACAGTCCCTGATTCGATTGGATTCTTGGGCTATTAACTAAGATGGTCAATATCCCTACCATCATATTCTCTAAAATCTTGAACCCATAGGACAGAGACTGGACTTTGACAGTTATGGCCTCCTACAATTGGGGTAGGCGTCGAGCTTGAATTTCATTTTCTTCTGAATAATTAAGTTCTGTTGATACACCGTAACGTTTATTATTTATACCTTTACAATTGAATGTATAATTACTTCAGTGTGCATATATTTTGTGTAACTGTATTGTCTCGAATAATTTACGAACATGACTCCTAGTCTACTCAGCTATAAAAAGAGTAGAAGATCTATTCACGGCTATAATTTTGTTGAAAAGGTCGATATTTAAACCTACAACTATATAATTTATCAGATCAGTTTATATCACCTCAATTATTGCATATATGTCGTATTCATACCTTGAAACTCACTTGCACATATTGTTTCATAATTCATACACAATATATCTTTATTCATGACTAGCTTGACACTCACTTGGATATATTGTTGCACAGTTCATACACAAGATATCTTTAATCAAGAATATGTACTAATGCAGGATATGTTTGCTGCTGGAACCGAAACTTCATCCTCAACCGTGGAATGGGCTATGTCAGAGATGATCAGAAATCCAAATGTAATGGCCAAGGCACAGAATGAAATCAGGCAAGCCTTTAACGGAAAGCAGAAAATAGATGAGGCTGACATTCAAGGATTGAGATACCTAAAATTAGTGATAAAAGAAACTCTAAGGTTACATCCTCCTTTCCCTTTGCTCCTCCCAAGAGAATGCAGGGAACAATGTGAACTGAATGGGTACACGATACCTGTCAAAACAAAAGTCGTGGTTAATGCCTGGGCAATTGGAAGAGATCCTGAATATTGGCGTGATCCAGAGAGATTTGAACCAGAGAGACTTGAACACAATCTCGTCGATTTCACTGGAAATCATTTTGAATTTTTACCATTTGGTGCAGGAAGGAGGATCTGTCCAGGAATGACATTTGCCTTAGCCAATGTTGAGCTTCCACTGGCTCTACTGCTTTATCACTTCAACTGGAGACTCCCCGATGGTATGGACTCCAGTGAACTGGACATGTTAGAGAATAATGGAATAAAAGCCACAAGAAAAAACAACCTGCATTTGGTCCCTTCCCTGTATGATCCTGCCATTGAAGCATAATAAATGTTATGTCAAATAATTTGCTTACCCACCAGTTGAACACTGTCTGTACAACCAGTTTGGGATATGTATGCCAACGAAATTGTTGAAACCTTTGGTTGGTGAATTCCTTTTAGCTAAAGTTGGAAACAAATTTTATTGTTAAACATGGACCTAATTTTGTGCATGCCTGAAATTTTATTCCTCATCTAGGTTTTCAAGTGGAGAGGTACAGAGCGAGGAATTTGTCTTGGGACGAGTCTAGAGTAACAAGTAATTAGAAAATATTATGTCCAAATCTAACTTAAGAAGAAAATGGCTTGGGGGCAGAGTTAATTTTTTTGTTAATTTTTTGAGGGGCAAAATATAATAATATAAAAATTTTTACTTACAAAAAATCTTTTTTACAATTGGAGGGCCACCCTGGGGGAGCTGCCACCCTGGCCCCTCCGTCCTCCCCTGGTACGCGGGTTATATAGCTGTTGAGGTTGCCCTCGACATTCTATATACAGTCCCTTTAAGTCATATTATATGATTAGTGTTTGGCAACCCCAAATTCTCCCCATGCGAAATCTACCGGGTACATCTTTTCTGTTCTAGAAGGGGAGTGGTTGAAAGCAAAAATAGGAGGGAATGGAAACAAGATCAAAAAGCTTGTTTTCAAACGAGAAATGAATGAGAAAAATGTTATGGTGACGAAGATTTATTAAAAAACTTAATTTTTTTAATAAAAATTTACTATTTTTCTTGATATTTATGGCAACGAAAAGTCATCACAGCATTTTCATAACAACTGGACTAACATATAATCCTCAAATGTACAATCTTCTTAAACAGTAGATATGCTACCCCAACCTTCTTGCAGCACGTAGCTGAAATTCAATCGCTAGTTGCAAGTGTATTTTGTCAGCCTAAAAAGGCTACTACTTCAACTTTTAAACTTAACCAGTGGAATAATATCCTTAATTAAAGGGCAAGAGAATAATATCCAAAATACTAATAGCAAGTATTACAGCTATACGATTTCAAAATGGAAAAATTACCAGTACAGCGTCGTGGTTTTAGCACAGTATTAATTGTTCTCATCAATTAAATTGCTTTACAAATGCTCAAACTTTTAATAAAGGCTTTTACTCCCTCAATCCTTACTTTCCAATCCTCAATATTTTTTCAATTTCAATTTAAACTTTAAAGTTTCCTGAAAAATCATATAGGTCCTTTTCCACATAAATGTAACAATTAGTTGAAGGGAGTACCATAAAATGCTAGATTTAGACTATAAACTTTGATAGAATAGACAATGTCTCTGATAACCTCCCCCCCCCCCCCCCCCCCCGGGGAAAAAAAAAAAAAACCCTTCACACCATCGACTAAAATAATCAATAATTAATTGATAATTTATAAAGTGTGAAAATTTTATCGATGCGGTGGTTCTGTTACTTCAGAGCTATATATTAATAGAGTCTGTATGAATATTCAACAAAATTACATCCTCTTGATGTCATCTCAACTTAAAAGGGACACAGACACACATATGTATATGTGTGTGTGTGGATATATGCATGCATGCATATATGTATGTATAATTATTAATGTCATCTCATCATAAAAGGCTGTGTGTACATATATGTGCGTATTTTTGTGTGCGTATGTTGGGGTTGGAGTTTCAATTTTCTGCAGAAGTGGTCTCTTTGCTTAGAATTATTTTAAAGAATTCTGTCAGACATTTATAAAAATAGGCAAAAGATTTGGGGCTAAAATCCAACCACCCATATTTTAAAAGGAAAGGAGTTACAAATAAAATTGATTGATATTTCGAAAGTTTGGGAGCTTAATATGAATTTTATTTATCAGAGGACTAAATAGAACTTTATGAAATAGTTTAGAGAATTTAGCCGGTAGTTATATGATTTTCAAACTCAGTTTTTGCTTTCGTGTATTTATGTCAAAGGATAAGCAAATAACAAATCCTAACCATGTTTACCGTGGACGCTACAAAACCAAATGTGATGAATGAATCAAATCAAATTTCTTTCAGAAAGATACATTAAGAAAACGTGAATAGCCTATTTTTACTGCAAATGCGTAAAATAAGTGCTTCTTAATACCGGATTAGATCCTCTGTCTAATTTTTTTGATGTCCAATTGTATTTAATACAAAATTATGTTGTATCACTATGAAACTCCGTCATATTAGTAAATGGAACAATGTAGTTCGATATAGTTTCATATTGATATGTCGTAGTTTTATTTTGAACACCACTGGACACAAAAAAAATTAGACAGAAGATCTGGATTACCTCAATACTAGCACCATTTGCTGCCACTATTTTTGCAGTTCATTCTCAACGATCTCACGGTGCTATGCACTACTTGCTTCTGTCTCGTGGTATGACATAAATTAAGGAATCAACACACACTATAAAAGGAAGTTTTAACTATTATCAAAATACTATTATTATTTTTTGTTGTGTAGTCTTCTACATCTTAGTCTTAAATTCCCAATAAAAACGCTCGGCCTGCATTTAAATTATCATACGATACAAACGTACGAGCTACGCTAGTGAAATGATAAAGTATCAACGGTTACATAGTAAATCATTTTGAATCTAGATGCTTTTTTTGATCGATGATTTTGTTAAAATTTCAGGAAATTTAATTTTCAATTTACATTTTAATTAAATATAATCTCAAAAATTTTAAAAAATGTCATTACCCTATTTATTGTAGAATTTATGCCGATAGGGACAGAATTTACGCTAATATATGTGATTTAATAATCGTTTAAACTCCTAGACTCAAGATCTTAATTGTGTAGAGGAACATTCTAGAGCAGACTTGATCTACAGCTTGGATCTTATGATCGCTCAAGTATTCACGTTATCATTGTAATGTTAGATACCAATAATTTTGCGCAGTTTGATAAGATTTTCTCAAGTTATTTTGATAATGTAGGCACTTAAATAACCACAAAATCCACTGCGTCACCTAAATATTTTCCATCATCCCATTTCACCATAATATGTAGTTATAGATTAGTTATTGATGGATATAAATTAATATTGCAACAGACATTAGTGTGTGGATAACTAATACTTAGAATCAAATTGTAAACAAATATAGCATAGAAAGTTCATACCATTTTATACAAGGTAAAATCCATAAAACTTCTTGGCCATTTTGATGAAAGTAGGTGACTTCCTTATCAAATATTCACAGAATCTCATTTTTCCTATGTGATTTTAGCGCCAAACTCCATTTTTTGCACTGATCACATATGGCCGTCTTTTTCTTCGTTTCAATCCCTATTACCAGGAAAAATCAGAAGCAACAGCCGGCCGCCAGTTGATGGCTTTCTTCAACGCAATTTATGTATTTCGACTTCTCTTCTTGAATCCAAATCTGGTGTCCATTTTCTTCAACTCTCATTAAAAATAACAAAGTGAGGTCAAACAGTGGCGACAAAGCCGTCCTTCTAACTGCCACTTCTCTATATTTCCTGGCCATATTCTTACATTCCAATTCTTGATAATACAATCAATGGCAATCAATTCCTCCAATAGTGGATTGAGTGGCAAGAAATTGATTTGGTCACTTATGAAGGAATTACAACATGGATAAACATGATTCAAATAAAACTAGAAGCAACAAACTACCGCGGGACATACAAATGACAATGGAGATGGTGTAGAAAATTGGACGGACTTAGACTAGAATTTACATTTTATTTTCTTTAGCGACTAGGAACATGCCGTCACGATTCGAGGGTGCACATCGGGTAACCCTGTGTAATAGCCAACAAACCACATGGAAGGATAAGATGCACTAGGCAATCCTATGCAACAGGCAAATTTGCATTTTGTTGTTATACTAATTAGTTTGGTAAAATAAGGGTATCTTAGTAAGAAAATTTTGAGTTTCTTGAGAAAATTTACTTTTTGTCATCTATATTTGTGTTTCATGTGTATGGAGCTCAAATTACATCAATATAGATAGTATTCATCCAATTTTCACATCAATCCAAATTAGGAGGGAGTTCTCTGTATATTTGTAAACGATAGGAGATTCATCTGACCTTTATAAAAGCCACAAGGGATTTTGTCAGATTTCACCGTTTTGTCAAAAAACTAATTGCTGAAAACAATAAGTATCCATTATATTACTTGAAGTAATGAAGATCTTTTTAGTAATAAAGAAAAATTAAATTAGGTAATGGCTTGTTTTACGTGACAAACCTCCCTCTGGTTATCCTCAAGGAAGCCATGAATTTTGGGAAGGGGAAATAAAGCATGAAACAGACGGCACAAATTGGCTTTGAAAGGCTTGATTAACTGAAAGTGAATGATTGCTAGAAATTAGAGCAGATCTCATCTTTGCTTGCTGGTCAGCACACTGATTTGTTTCACAGCAGACATTGGAGGTTATTGCCTCTGGTTTGGTTAAGTGTTGGAGTCATTGATTAAAGAACTAACTATTTCGGCAATGATATTGATACTCTTTCCGCCCCATTTCAAGTCTTATGTTAAAATTTGCACATAGTTTAAAAAAATTAAATTTTAACCATAACATCTCTGGACAAAAAATGATTTTTACCATCTGCCCTCCAATTCAAAGCTCAATGGGTATTTATTACTCTCTTATTCTTTTCTTGAAATTTGTAAACGAGGGAAAAAATGGGAACGTAATTGCTTATTTATTTGACTTGTTAAATCATGACAACCATTTTGGAATGCACAAAAATAGGAAATAAAACCGATAAAATAGTACTCAGGGAATAATTAATTTTTTCAACTGCTAAATTGAATCCATCTTCAACAGCCAAAAGCTTAGCAATAAGATTTGTTGTACGTTCCAAATGGTGGTAAAATCCCACATCCAATCTCCTTTGTGACTGCGATTAGTCACTATGCTTCTGCAATGCCGGGATTGTTTTAAAACAATGAACTACATTCAATAAACCACCCAAATATTCTACAATAACTAAATTATCCATACAACTAAACTATCCAAATATTCCACAATGACTAAATCATCCATACAATGAAACTACAACTATGCTTAAAAAGGTCAATGCCAAAAAGGAAACCCAATTTCCAAAAAGAGCCAATTGTGTTTAGGTAACATATGTCATAATTATTTAAATCACTATTAATCTAGGTCCAATCTGTTTTCTTTATTTTTTTTTACACTAAAGAATATCCATTTAGATTAATTAATTTTATCATGTATCACACAAAATACACCCTGTAAAAACTAAAAAAAAAAAAGAGTGTACTTGTAATTCTTTAGTTCATTATGTACTTGTATATACTAGTAATGTTCTAAATAGAAGCGTATATCTTTAAAAAACAATTTCCTTCGTCAATTACAAAAAAATAACAAAAATTATGGTTTTTTTAAAATATAAATAGGAAAATGAATCCAAAAAGAGGTAGAATTCTCTTGCCGCGCAATCTACTCAACCGTGGATAACGGTTACTCTAATTTATGACTCCTGCACACTCAAATTTCAAAGATTGAAATCATTTGTTGGAAATCTGTTGGTTTTGTACTAAACCCAGGTGATTAGGAACCTAAAGGGTCACACACAATAGAAGTAATTCTTGAGTTAAATTGATTTAAATAATTATGTGATAATTATGGGATTAATTTGTGAGATAATTAATCCTAAGTACTTATCGATAAATAGAGTAGTTATAATAGTGAAAGAATTTACTTTTTGAAGGAAATTAAAACCTACTAAATATATTATTTGATAAGATATTTTAATAGGTAAGGGTTACCTATTACTTAATTCTTGTTAGACAACATGTATTAATTATTACTCTATAAATAAGTCCTAAATCCCAAGATTTTACACGATATATACAATATAACGGTAGAAAATTAGAGAGAGAAAAATAGTTTTTTTATATAATTTTTTTTCGTTTTGGTGGCGTGTCAAATGGATCTAGTATATTTACTTGGTGTTGATCAATCTTGATGAGGGTCCCAAGAAGGTATTTGTGTGGATACCTTAGAGGCTGGACACGTGTGCAGCTGTGGTTGACATCGCATATCTTTGATCAAGTTAAAACATTTAATTATGTCATCAAAAGGTACGTTCTCATTTTTGTATAAATAATCAACAATCTTGGTTGGAAATCAATCTTAAATTCCACTGAGTCAATTGTTTTTTACATGTTGATTTCCTAACAAAATCAAATATTAAATCTTACCGAAAAGAAACAACAAACAATGTCATGATACATGTAACCTCAAGGCAACCGTGACAATTTAATGCAAATAACTTACCCCTCATCTATAGTATTAATAATTGCTAAATCATTGCCTCTCAATTCTCATCTATTAATTAGGTCAAAATACCATGTATATACGGGGCTTCTTGATTTTCGAATTTGGCACATGTGCTAATACTATTCATTCTGATTGCGCATTCAAAAAATTGGTGCGCAATGGTGGCGGTAGTGCTAAATCTTGATAATGAAGTTTTGGGGAAACCCCAAGTTTGGTGATTCACTGGTGGACAATGGGAATAACATCTTCATTTCTTTCTCTCAATTTAACTTTTTTCTTTTATCCGAAAGTTTTCTTATAAATATTTATGTCGAAACGAGTAGGTGGTAGAGTTATATGTGGAATGTTTAAATTAGTACCATTGTCCTTTTCAAATATCCATGTTGATTTAATCCACAAATATTTTATTTGGTTTTATAAGTATCTGTTTCTAAGTAGCATGTTCATCAATATCCTGCAACATCCCTATTTTTACAAAGTTTTCTTTCTTCTTTCATGCAATTACATGAAAAGTCAAACACTAATACGGTGTGACGCCCCCAACCAGGGCCTACCCCAAAACCTGATCAAGACGCCTACCTAGCTCGCGTCAGGTCTCATCACAAAAACTCACGTGCCAGAATATAGTTAAACATTAGAATTTACGTACAACCTCAAAATAGCTACATTGCTTGAGCCATTTAGGTCCCAAATATACCTGCATATTTAATAATACCATTCTAGGAAACTCTTCTCCTACACACTCTCATTCCCTTCCCGTGGTTAGATACATGTAAGGAAAACAAATTTAAACAAGGACGAGCTTAACGCCTAGTGAGGTCCCTTTTTTTTGTAAATCCAGTTGAAAATTCTTTAAAGCATATTTGTTTGAAAAGTGGATTTGCACATATGGAACTAATATTAAATCAAGTAAACATGTGATCAAAAGAATACGTACGATCAAGTCAAGTACTATTCAGGACCGAGTCATGTAGCGCTCAAAATCATGTCAAGTACTGGTCATGATCGAGTCAAGCTCAAGATCAGATCCAATACACTTCAAGATTGAGTCCAAAATATACCGCTCAAGGTCTTGTTTGGTACCATTTGAGATTACATGATTATCACGACAAGTACTGCCCATGGGCGAATCAAGTACGTTGGCCTTCAGCCCTTCACCAATTTATTGCCTCCGGCACTCATCGATTTGGTAGCCTGAGTTCTACTCAAGTACTTTTCCCATACACCCCCTTGTCATAATAAATCTCCTTGCAGGTAAGAAGGTGTTGAGAGACCAAGGTAGCCAAAACTTGGTGACTAGGCCCGCTGCTGGCTCAACCAAGACCAACTTCTCAAGGCCAGGCCCCAAATCATGCACAAGTATAACATGCACAAGCACACGTTGAATTTAAGAAGTACCAGTACTGTCGGTTGAATTTAAGAAGTACCAGTACTGTTGGTGTGATAAAGTACACAATCGAACTTATATCAAGTATCATTAGCATTCAACAATCATGAACATGCACAAGTATACTTCACAAGAACAAGTATTTCCCAGTGCGATAAAGTACACAACTGGGTGCATAGCAAGTACAACTAAACTTAACAATTACAAGTACTTCCTAGCGTGATAAAATACATAAGTGGTTCATAGAAAATTCAGGCACAACTAACCAGTATAATATCAAGTCAAGTAATAACAAGTCACACTGTTAAGTTTTTCAACAAGTCACGCGATTTTCATTAAAATCGATGACAATAGACAGAAATGATTTTAGGATACTCACCGATAAGTTTATTTGCTTGTGAAAATCCTTAAATAATCTTGAGTTCCTCTATCCAAAGACCCTATTAATTAAAGATAAAATAATTGATATTTAGATTAAAATTAAAGAGGCAAATTCGCTAAAATTTTAGAATTTCTAAGGCAACTCTTAGAGACCAAATGGGCATAACTAAAATTTTACTCATCAAAATTTTCCACTTGTAGCACTCCTAGAAACTAGACTCAATTTGGAACACTTTTCATGAAGATAACAAGTTTTAATTCCAACCATAACCCAATCAAATTCCCATCTCAAAGCAGTCACTCTATTGTCAAGGTCTTATTTTTAAAGCATTCCACGCAGCAGTACACAATTGAGCATAAATTTCAGTACACAACTTGGATTGATTTGAACTTTATATGTATAGAAACTAGATTTTATGGACTACAACTTTTGTGAAGAAACTAAATTCAAATTCCAGCAAGAACAGGTTGAAATTTGAGTCTAAACTTGACATATTACCAGGCTGGATTTTCAGCCTAGTTTTGTTAATTCTGTCCTTCATTCACCAAGAATCAGGACTTGAGACTTATATGGTTGAAAAATACATTTCAAGGACTACAAATTTTGTGAAGATCACCAACTCAAATTCCAGATAGAACAAGTTTAAAATTAGCACCCAATTTCGCTCATCACCAATCCTGTTTGTACAGCAACGAGTTTTCAGTCATATTTATGTCATTTCTGGTATCAATCCACAAGGAAGTAGGGCACGAGCCTTATACCATTAGAAATACCTGTGAGTATAGTTTCCAAATCAGTAAGAATTATTCAAATCAAAGCTTCCTATAGAAAGTTATAGTTATTTTTCCAAAACTGTGCAATAACGACTGTTGGTTCAAGTTTTTCAATCACGATTTAATCAAAGCAACTTATCTCGAGACATGCTTATTCATTTGCCATTATTTTTACACTTTTATTCACTAAAATCGAGTAGTAACAATTCTCCAGTTGAAAACAAGCCATAATTTCAACATTATCCCAATTAAAATATAACCATAAGTGGATTCACTAACATACGTCACCCCATATGAGGCTGTTTTTCAGCCAATATCTCAAGGATGCTGGCATTGATTCATAAGGTTTCAAGGCATGAACTGTATACTGGTAGAAAGATCATTGAATCTAGTTTCTAAATCAACAAGAATCATCTCGTTTCAATCTTTCTAGACCAAGTTATGATTTTTTTACTAAAAGTCCTCCTGTCAATCCGTTTATCATCTCGTTTCAATCTTTCTAGACCAAGTTATGATTTTTTTACTAAAAGTCCTCCTGTCAATCCGTTTCATATAATCCTTGACATGTTCTTGTTATCAACCTAACTTTTGCCTAATTTCAACCCCATACATATATTTAATCCAATAAACATCAATTTTAGAAGTCTAATAATGCACGGAATAGCTCAAGAAAGCTTACCTTTAAGCCTTGGAAGTCACTTTTCCTTCTTAAATTCCAGTTTTCTTCAACCCTTAGTTTGGTTTAGGTAGAAATATTGTCCGGTATTTTCTTTTTGCTGCTTTCCAGACGACTTCATCCTCGGTTTTCTGATCTTTTTTTTGTTAAGTCTTTTAGTATATTAAATGATATAAGGACTGATCCAAATCTTGAAGATGACTAATCACCCAATTCTCTCATTTCTTCTACGTTTGGCCACCTCCTACTTGCTTCAAAAAAATCAAAGCTTTCTTCACGATTTTTCTTTTCTTCTTTCTGTTTCCTTTCCGTTTCTTTCCTTTTTTTTTTTTTAACTAAGTTTTATATAAAATGTGATAGTTACTCCATTTATTAATTCAAATTATTTTGCCTATTACACACATAACCATACACGATCACAATTTACACTAATGTTTCTTAGTATTAGGATTTCGAGTGCTATAATCTAATGAACTAATTTTACAAACTTAATTACTAATATTGCCTATCCAAATTAATCTTTACAATAATGTTAACACGCATATAATTGATTAGACGATTAAAATTAGGTATCAGTGTGAACCACCTAAACTGTGGTAAATTACTTGCATTATCACTATTAGGTTCTAGAGTTTTCAAGTGTGACAAATTAGACATTAGATTTGTCCAATTTGACCATTAACATCAGTGCATTCCTTAACTTCAATATTTGTACCAACAATTAACTATATAATTAAATAATGAAGCCATTAGTATATGGTAAATTAATTACAAGCCATCACATATAGGGTTAAAAAAATCTCAATATGACTTTTCAGTCTATTCTTGAACTAAAATATCCCATAAGCTTTTTTTTTTTTTTGCTTCATTTACTGTTTCTTGGTCAACAAAAGTTATTTGATTTTTTAAAAAATCAATAGCATGATTATTTTCCATAAATGTCGGATTTATAAATTTCAAATGCTTTTGAACGTTACAAATTACTGTTTCCAAGTATTTTAAGGAACAAAATCTACAACTATTCCCCTGACTAAATTTGACATGGAATATAATATTAACAACAACCCTTGGTTGATGATGTGACATGATTATCATGAAAAGTCTCCAAACTCTAATCTAAACAATAATTTGGTTTAGCAACAACTTAACCTAATATTGGAAGTAAAGAAGTGCTTCACTGTGTCGTATGAATTTTCTGAAAACATCAATAGATATTTGTCCTTAGCCATTTCCAAGATTATAAATAATCACATGAACTGTGTCGAAATATGACAATCTCTTCAATCAACTTTTTTTTTTTTTTCTTTTTTAGCATTTGTTCTATCCTATGAGGTTCTAAACTTCCATCACCAATACAAAACGACATTATTCTTGCTAAAGGGTACGATATAGTTGTTAAATATTTATTTTATATCAATAGTATGTAAAAAATCCTTTTTTCTATTTATTGTCAGCGGAGCTTCTCGGGTTCGACAATCCTATTTCACCTTGTGCAGAAGCTAGCGGCCAAGACATACTAAGAAGTGTTAATTATGCATCTGCAGCTACTGGAATGAGAGATGAAACTGGTCGGGATTTGGTACTCGAAACATATTTTTATTTAACGAAATTTTTTTATCCTCATCTCGTATACGTAAAAATGGCAACATATATACTAATTAATTGGTCAGTGAAAAATTTTTTATGGAGCAAGATTCAGTTTTAATCTACAAATGGACAATCACAAGAACGTAGTCTCACGAATTGTGAGGATACTTGGGAATAATAGATCTGCTGCAGATTATCTAGGCAAGTGTATATATTCAGTTGGAGTTGACAGCAGCGACTACCTAAACAATTATTTCATTCCTCTTTTGTACTCAACTAGCAGGCACTAGATACACCTGAGCAGTATATTGAGGTTCTTATTCAACAATATGATGAACAAATAAGAGTAAGTGAATCTCAATTAATTTTTTGAGTTCCACTAGTTTTTAGGGCTATAATTTAGCTATGGGATCACAAATTTCCTCAAGTAGTAGGCAATTTACGCCTGAACAGTATGCGTATGTTCAGATTCTTATAGAACTAGACTCTCAAGGTGAGTAATCTCATTTTTCCTCTTCTTTGCTTAATCAAATTTCGTGCAGTATTAAATTTAAAATAAAAGTAAAGAAACAAAAGATTATAGATCAATTATCCGTTTCAGCATAATTGCAACGTTTTTTTCGGCCTCTTATAAAGAAAAAAGGGAGAAAAAAAAGGGTCTTGAGAGTCAAATCAAGAATTTCACCGTTATCTAACTAACATTTATAGAGTTGGATTCTGGGACAACATAAATCAATTGACATAACCAACCGATAATTTTGGCCTGAGTTTGGAATTCTAATAGCTATTTATTAGTACAGACACTCCACATTTTTGGAGCAAGAAGTTTGCTTTCATTGGAGTTGGCCAGGTCGGATGCACTCCAAATTCATTAGCCCAAGATAGCCCAGACGGCAAGACTTTTGTCCAGAAGATTAATTCTATAATTCAGATTTTCAATAAAAAAAAAAAACTCATGGGATTGGTAGGACGAATTCAAATGCAAAGTTCACCTATATCAACGCTTGCGGAATTTTCCGGGATCTAATCAGCAACACGTCAGTTTTGGGTAATTACTCTAACCATCATTACCTTCGTTTTTTCATTTTTATTTCCTTAACATATTCTCCAGTTATGACGCGTGTGTGTCTCCTTTTGTGGGAATGGGGTGGCGACGCAACTTAGTACTGTTTGGTAGCAACTTTAATCACTTGTAAGAGTCTCATTGCACCTTGTAGTTTAAGCGTGCATGTGTTAGTACTTAAATCCCATGGTTCATCTCTTAAATCAGTAATTGTCTTTTATGATAGATTGTGGAATTGGTTTAGGTTCCCCTTCCCCGTTTCCTATAGGCCTTGTGCCAAATTAAAAAAAAAAAAAGTTTACTAAAGTTGAATGACTTTTTCTCAGAAAAAAAAAAAAAGAAATGACTTTATTGGAAGATAAATCCTAGGGTGGAGAAGGGCTCTTAAAAGTAGAGCAGACAAGATATACAATTATGATAAATTGATACATTCAAGCGATGGTGATATAGTGTTTTTTTTTTCTTTTTAAATCAATTCTCAATTTTTATTACAACGTCAGAGGATATTTATATATAATTACAACACGCAATTGGAGTGTAGTCCCGATATAATCTTTAAGCTAAATGCCTCTTGCTCTATTTCTAATTGCTAAGGTCGAGATTTGATCCGAGCCTTTGACAGGGAAGCACCTTAACTGAGCTTTGCTGGGTTGTTTACCGATACAGTGGTTAGATGGGCCAAAGGTTTTTGGAGAGGCTGATTAAATGTTTTCGGAAGTCCATTGCATGAATTTGATTTTTGTTAAATCAAGAAGATAATTTACTATATGATTTTTTTTAACAGGTTTTAGGGTGACAAATGCCGGGTGCTGTGGAGTTGGAAGAAATAATGGCCAAATAACATGTCTTTTTTTCCAAATCCCATGTGGAAATTGAAACGAGTACATGTTTTGGGATGCTTTTCATTCAGCTGAAGCTGCAAATATTGTAGTTGCAAGAAGATCATACAGATGCACACTCGGTTGATATCCGTTGCTTACCTCAACTGTGAAAACGTTTGATCACATTGGATTTGATTATGTTTTGCGCATATGAGATTTGGATATATTCTTGCAAAATGTGATTGTGAAACTTTGGGCAGTTATCATTTAATAGGAAACAAATTCAGATATGACTAGCGAATTGTGCTTTATTATAGTATGTTGTTTCCATTTACATGTAAATTCAGTGGGAAAGACAAGACTTGCCATGTAGTTTGATGGCAACATGTTTTCCAGGTAAAGCAGTTGTGTTTATTTAACTAATACATTTCAGAGGATGACAATCGTATCTGGCATCAGTCCTTCTTAAACGAAGAAACAAAACCAGAAAAGAAAAAAAATAAGAAAATGTAACTAGGACCCATATATGGCAATAGAAGAGGGATCATTCACACACAGATTATCAAATAGGTGTAACTTTATCAATTCAGCAACTTAATATTTTCAGTACTTAAATTTTAGATTTCATATTTCAAACTTGAAATTTCAGTTTTACCAAATTCAGTAACTTAATATTTTCAGTACTTAAATTTTAGATTTCATATTTCAGACTTGAGATTTCAGTTTTACCAAATAGTACCATAATGCTCCTAAATTCATTTAGTTCCTTTACTCTTGGACCTTGGTATAATAAGAGAATTTCATAATACTCCTAAATTCAGTGAATTATCATTATTTGAGGCAACCTTTTATTAATTTTTTCTACTTTAATAGTAAAATAAAATAAGTGACTGCCTAAATAATCCAAAAATAAAAAATAAAATCATGCTACTTAATTACTTTAGAGATGAATGACACAAAGAACATATTTGATCAACTTGACAACTCCTAGTCTTACTTATATTGGATAAAGCCGCAATCTTTTTTCGTTTTAATTTGACTGTAACAACATTAAAAAGAAAAAGGTACAAGGAACTTATTTTAAAAAACTATTATTTAATTAAATTCATAACCTTCCTCTGATATTAGATGACGTCACATTTTTTTCCTACTTAGTTAGATTATATGAGCAATAAAATGGGGGGAGGAAAGGGGGAGGAACAAAGTCCAAAAACCATACATAGAACTTATTTTGAAACAAAAAATATTTGATTAGGTTCATAATTCTACTTCATCATAGATACATTGGATGAGGTTGCATTCTTTTTTATTTAATTTAATTACATAACTAGTAATAAGAAACAAGAAAATATATGAAGAACTTAATTTAGGGGATAATATGTAATGAAAAAAATTTTCCTTTACAATGGGTTCACATTCTTTTTTCTATTGATCTAAATTATATGAATAGTTAAAAAATTAAATTCCTAAAATCATTTCTTTCAAATTTAATTTATAGCTCTTCCTCTTATATTTGATGGTGAGTCACATTCTTTTTTCTACTTAGTTGAATTGCACGAATAATCAAAAAGGATAAACTCCAAAAGTCATACAAAGAATTTACTGCAAGATAAATTTGTTTATTTAAATTCATAGCTCTTCATCATCATAGATGCATTGGATAGTCGCATTCTTTTTTTTTTTTTATTGTAAGTAACTACATTAATATTCTTTTTTTTTTATTGTAAGTAACTACATTAATAGTAAAAAAAAAAAAAGAGAGAGAAAAGAATGGTACAAAGAACTTAGTTTTAGGAAAAAATATTTTAGTTAATATATCTTTGCTTTACATAGCAAGGAATCAGATTTTTTATTTCTTATGTATAAGAATTACATTAATAGCAAAAAAGGAACAACTCCAAAAAGCTTCCGTGTTGGACTTTTACGCAAATCATTAGGTCTTGTACAAAAATTTAGATGATGGGTTGGTAAAGACAATTAAACATAATCTAAATTGTAGATTTCTAAAAAGAATAATTAGAAAAACTAATAGAAGATAATTGTTTTTTCTTGAGTGTGTTTGCAACTGTACAATATGAGGCCTATTTATGGGCTAGAGTATATGACTATAAAACATAAAATATGAATGAAATCTGTACAATCAATTATTGATTGATTGGTATCAATTAGTAGTATATATTAGTCAAATCCTTACAATTAATAATATTGATATTGTTGGATATCAATGAGTGGTCTACATCACTAACTAAATTCCTACAACTAATGATAATATTAATGATCTACAAAAACTTCCCTATGTTAAACTTTTACCTAATCATTAGGCCTTATACCAAAATTTAGAAGATGGGTTGGTAAAGACAAATAAAAATAACCTAAATTGTGAATCATCTACAACATGTATATATTACAAAATTCATATCTTTATTTTTGGGTAAAAAGTTGACAACAAATACTGAAATTTCATTACGAATAGTGCCCAATTGCAGCTTGTGTTCCAAGAACGTGGGAAGAAACTGGATACATGGGTCATCAAATTACAAGGCTCCTTGTTTCTATCTTCTTTGTTGGTTTGATGCATGCTTCCGGTTAGAATTTCCATTTCCTTTCGACCTTGTCTTTTCACTTTATGTTTATACCATGTCAATTATAGTTTATTTTCATTCCATAATTCAATTTCAGTCGAAAAAGAAAAAGAAAGAAAAAAGCATAACAAGGCATTGTTTCAATGGCATTATCACCTTCAGGCGACCCAAACTTCCTTTTTTCTGACTTTTTTTTTTTTTTTCCAATTGAAAACTAGACAAGTATGTAGGTGAAATATACCATCTCTTAGGAAATCATATGTTCAAATCATGCGACTTCATCTCTAGACATCACGCGTCTGTCCCAACCTAATTTTTAAGGTTTCTCCAAGTAGAATTAGGGGCACTGATGAGGATATAACGTTGCTTCCAACGGGTTTGAGCCTCGGCCTCATCCGCATATTACAGTGTCCTCATTCGATCCCATTAACATTGTTAGATTTGACTCTTAGGGCATTTTCAATAGCTTTTTTCTGTCTGATTTTAACTTTTGATTTTTGAAAAATTTATTTTGTGATATTCTCAACTGGTTTTTTTACTATTTTTTAAAAATTTTTTAAGTTAAAATCAAAAGCAACTGATCTTCAACTTTTCTAAAATCAATTTTCTTGAAAATCAGAAGTTATTGAAAACAAACCCTTATTTTTGGGTCTTGATGGATTATCACAGCTTTATTTGTTAATTTTTCTTAAAGATCTTGAGAATTTTTAGCTTTGATATAAAAATTTCTAGTGAAATTTTAGTTTTGATCAAGTGTGCTCTCTAAAAAATTATAGAAATTAATTATTCATTAAAAATTTACTTTTTTATCATAATAACTCAACTACGAATGGATGATTATATTAGCGAGACAAAATAATCATTTATGCGTTGCTTTTATTACCTCAAAGGATGAGATGTGGTCGTCAATTAATCCTATCCACTTGGAAACAATTACAATAGTATTGAAAAATCGTATTATTTAATGTCTTTTTGATAACACTAATAGAAGGGCCCACAAGGATTTTTTTTTTTTTTGGTATAAATTAATTTTCCACCATCGTTGTCTCTCTGTCTCGCTCATCTTTAGCGGTAAATTTTATAATTTTGCAACTAAAGTGCATGCAAGTCATAGTATTCAAATTTATCCAACTAGTCAGTTTAGTATTCAAATTCAATGTATCATTTTATGTTCTTCACTAGCAACAATAAATAAAAGATCAGCGCAATATGTTGTCTTTTATCACTAAACCACATCAACAAAAAAAAGCACAATATGTTTTCTTTTAACACTAAACAAAAAATGTGTTTTGTTTAGGGGCTTCACGATGCAAGCCACAGGATATCTCAATCAGTCAAGGTCAAACTGACACAACTGGTATACCAGTTTATTCAGTCATCATAGCTAATGTCTGTTCCAATGGCTGTAGCATCTCAAACATTCACCTGAATTGTGGAATGTTTGCATCTGCACGGCAAATCAATCCAGAGATCTTCAGGCGAATTGCAATCAATGACTGCCTGGTCAATGATGGGCAGCCCCTTGCTGCTGGCTTCACAGTCTCTTTTACATATGCCAACACCTTCAATTATACGTTGTCAATTAAATCTGCTGACTGTGAGTGACATTCACGTTAATATTATTGCCTTGGTGATGAAGGCTGATCGTCATACCACAGTCATTCATATATGAGATTTTCATTTTTATGTTCGGTTGAAAAACCATATTTGCCACATTATTTGTGATAGGAGTGTAATATAGGATGATTCTCCTGAGGACCTTTTTAGGCAATGTTGACTTGAAGTAAAAAAATATTTTGTCCTTTAAATTTATCGTTGTCATTCATTGTTTGTGGCTTTTTTTAATTGTTAAGAAAGTATAGTACAGCTATTAAAGTTTATGAACAGATGAAACTTTTTAGTTTTTATTCTTTGACTTTCACCATGGTTTTTCTGGCTAATAAATTGAGAATATCGACAACAATATAAAAAATATAACTTGTCTGTAACTGTTCATAACTTGGAGGTTGAAGATCATTTGTGAAATTTATATTTAGAAACATCCATCAAACTTTTAGTTAAAAAATTAAAAACACATATTAGATTTCGGGAAGCAATAAATTCACTCCCATTTTAACCTCATTCACTCCATCTCCTACTCTTTAATACAAAATAATAGTTTTGGCACATCTTTACATATGTTTTCAGCAAAAATATGAAAAAAAATAAAAAAGAAAAGAGGCGAGTAGTTATAAAATTAGCTTAAAATGTTATTAATTGTGAGGTTATCCTGCTACTGGTAATATTTCTATAAAAATTTATGCGATTTTGTCCTTTGTTGTAAGGGTATTATTGACATTTTAAAAATGACACAATTGTTGCCAAAAGTTAGCTCTTGCTTTATATATGGTATATGACAAATATTCCCTGAGAATTTTGGCCAAGATTTTGTATGACTAGAGTCCCCTTTTTCTTCACCCTTCCGAACGGGAAGTAGCCGTAGTTCACAATTTCACCATTTTACTCTCTCTTCACCTTAATAAAGTGTAAATTTTTTTTTATACCATTAATGGAGCAAAATCATGGCCAAAGTGATCTTACAAGCAAGCATCAACAAGTCTGGTGAACTTATTAGCGTAGAGCAAATATCAAATCAGACCAAGGAACCTTCCGCGGTTGAAATCTATAATACTTTTGCGTTTGTCTGTTATCTGGATACTTTGAAATCGATTTGTCGGAAATTCACATCCATTGAATTTAATCATTTTTATTTAGAATTGATTATATATATTCCATCATAATCATGTTATATCATTTCTGTTAGAGATGATTAAAATCATGTGATTAAATTAATGGTATTAGGTGGCACTAGATTTGATATTCATTTTATGTCAAAATATAAGATTGCTCAGTTTCATTTTTTTGCTAATTTCTAAAATGTTTCCTTTTTTATCAGTATCAAATCGGATTTTAGATGTCATTTGTCATGATTTTCTGATTAAATTAACGCATCACTATTAAATACACATGTTACAACTTACATATGAAAAGTATAAAGGACTAAATAGAGATATTTTAAAAAGTTGGGTGACCAAAATGAATTTTCTTAAACAATAAAAGATTTCCAACATCATTAGCCCAAATTTAATAGATGTGGTTGTTTATCGTATGTTATTTTAATCGATTTTGATATTTTTAATAGCTAGACAGACGAATTTAAAGCTCATAAATGATTATTTCTATGATGTATTATCAGCTGCGACAGTTGTTATATCGTGATGAATTTAATTTTCCCTCAAAAAAGAAATTATATAGACCAAATTAACTTTTTTGAGACGTTTCTCTGCCGGGCTGTTTTAAGAAAATAAACCTATTAATATGTATGAGAGATTATTATGAACGTATACTAAATTTTTACTCTATTTAAAAAAATTTTCAAGTTTCATTTGGAGACTTTCTTTAGAAAAAGAAAAATTGGACTTTTTATTTCAAAATTTCTTATAAATTTTTGGAATCGGGTGAAATCCAAAGATTCAATCTAATGAAATTCCACTGTCAAATGGAAAAAAAATTAAAAAGAAAAGTGATAAAATAAAAAAGAAAGACAAGTATATGAGTTTTAATAACTAAATCTTATGTGAAGCTTTTTCAAGCTCTTAACTTTCTGAAAGAAGTAATTGTTTTAATCTTATTTTCACATTAGGGCTGATATGTATTTTTCCAATCGACACGAAGTAGATTTGTGTGAATATGAATATACATCTATTTGTTTATTTGTTTGTTTGTTTGTGTACTTGTCAACGTTGAAACCCAACTTCTATTCATCCTAAATTGGATTAAGACTTGAAAACAATTTACGAAGGACACTCGTTATGGGCAAAATCAACGAAAAGAAACTAATTAGGAACTCGTAATTTTTTTTTTTTTTTTGAAAATGGATTCTATTACAAGGAGATCCTTGAAGAACGAGAATTGATAGAAATCAAACACCGGACCTCTGCTGAGGAGCCAAGGAGCTCTAACCATTTGGTTTACTGTTCATTCCTGTAATTATGTCAAATATTTCCGCTGTCATTGTTTCCTTGGAGGCATTTATGAACAATTTTATCTAAAAATCAACGCCTATTTTAAGTTGTTGCTGCTTTGTTTATAGATGCTAGTGATGAGAGATTTTTTCCTCAAATATACAATCCATGCAAAGAAATTTTAGGCCAAAAAATGAAAATTTCAAACTATGAAAGCAAAAATTCTTGTGGCCGATTTTTTTTTTACTGGTAATTTTTTTATTCCTGATAATTAGTTTAGTAGTTGAAATTTTGGGTTGCAAAATTTTAGACTGCATAATCTTTTTCTCTTTTGCAGACCAAACTTTTATTTTTTTATATTTTATTTTTAATATTTCTCATGTAATTTTAAATTAGTTCTTAGTCATAAAAACATAAAAATTACTATTAGGATTTTTTTGGTCTCACAATTCTTATTTTTCGATTGGCAGATTTAAATTTGTTTTCTGGATAATAGTCTAAGATTTGTACCTAGATAATGTCCTTTTTTAAGAAAAGTTGCAACATGGGCAAAAAAAGAACCAATAGTTTCAAAAAATGTGGTTGTCTTAGTTTCAAAAAATATGGCTGTCTTTTTGTTTCAGATATTCTTTTGATTACAAGTAAGTTTCTGTTTTTCTTTATTTTTTGCTATTGATAATTAGATTTGTGATGAAATGTTGTGGTTATAAATAATTTTAACTTAAACTATATTTGTATCAACATCATATTTTGGGGCTGAAGATTACCCATTACTTGAATTTATATGCAAATTAGCAACATCTTAAAATCATGTGGTTGTTTGTTGGAAATTGGGATTGGGTGTCAATAGTAATGAAAACCATTGTTGATATTGGAAAAATAACTATTATTATTGTTAGATCGAAATAAAAGTGATTAGTTAAATTCTCTATAATCTTCTCCAAAAATTTATAATTTCATCATATTTGTTAACCCTTTTGGGAAGAATTATACTTGTTCCATTACTAACTATACATGTTGGGAGAAATCGTTAAAAGTCATACTTATAATAAGGTTAATGTTATTTATTGTGATAGCGATTTAGAAATTTGAATCAAACAGCTCTTAAGTCCTAATCCTTGATTACATCTTTTTAGATATTTATTCAATTCTCAGTTTCTAATTTTAATACCACCTACTCCAACCCTTAGTAGAGCATTAAAGGGGGTAATAATTTATAATTTCTCACCGTGATAGTTATTTATTTGTCCATTTCTGGAAAAGTTGATATGATTAACTACGTTAACATTTAATAAATGTATCACTTTCTCAATCTTTTTAGCATCTTGAAAGGAGAAAAAGTAAAGCTTTCTTTCTTTTGATGGGTTAAATGGTTTACGTCACTGAATTTCATATTCAGAAATAAAATGAATTTCATATTCAGAAATAAAATGGCCGTTTATTAACATAATAATGTTTTCGATTATTACTGATATTCATTTTGATGGCATAAATCACCAAAAAATATTTTTGTAGATTGTCTGCGAGAGTCTATTGATATTGTCCTTTTATCCCAGACCTTCTCATTTGGAAAGACGATATTGATCTTAAGAGATAGAAAAAAAGATTATATTACGGTGGTAGCATTTGATCAGAATTATAATAATTTCGTAAATTGAACCTTCCAATTTATGGATTTTAGTTTAAATTTTGCGGGAAAAAGAAATAGAAATGAGCGTTACTTTACGAATGGAGGCAACGAACATACACACACGATGTTGCGATTCTACTCTTCGTGAGAAGTTTTAAAGAAATTAATATATGGAATGTCTAATACATAGGCAATCGGCATAAAAAAAAAACAAAAATAAACATATAATCTACTTAATTAATAGCGAAAATTCAAATCAACTACTTCAATCTTCTATTTAACTATTACCTATTTAAAATCCTCAAATTATGCGGATATATATCTCTTGTAATTATTTTTTTTCCAAAAAGCTAAAAGTGTACTAGATCATCACATATCATCATATAAATACCAATTACAAGCAAATTTTGTATTATTTTTATTGTGAATGCATGACAAAAATAAAGCTGCCATTTGTAATAAGTTAGGGAAAAAAAATGTTTGTGTGTGTGTTAATGAGAAGAACTTTATATTTATATTTATATAATATGTAAAAGGTTATTCCTAATAGTTTTCGTAATACACACACATATGTACATATATGTACATATATATATATATATAGATGTATGTATATATATATGTATATATATGTAGGTATATATATGTATATGCATGTATTTATTTATGCATGCATGCATGTATGTATGTAACCCAGCTTTCATGGAAAGAAAATCAGCGCAAATAAAAATCTATGGTGGAAGATTGACGAAATATATATAACACTTGGTTAAACTTTTCTTTAGGACCTTCTCGCCAAAGCTTGCACTTTTCATTACAATTTCATCCCTCAGGTCTTCTCTTATTTTTATTTTTGACCCACCCTTAGGAAAGGAGATATTGTTAAATCTCAAAAGAAGGGACAAATGCGACCTTTGCCCATCGTCCTGTTATGTTTAACAAAAAGATTTAACAGTTCCACTTTATATGAAAACACAAGGAGGTGAACTGAACATTTTTAAGCCATAGGAGATTACATGGTAAATGCGGAGTTAAAGGCGGTAAAAGATAACTACCTAATTTTTAGGGTTAATTATATCTACCTCCCTTGAGGTTTAACTAAATTACAGATTGAACCTTGACGTTTTGTGAAACTGCAAGACGAACCTTCATATTTACAAAATTATAACAAATACACCCTCACCGTTAATAAACGTTTGATCTTTTATTTTGATGATGTCAATAAAAAAAAATACAATGAATATCTCAAAATACCCATTATCATGGCCTTTCTCTCTTTTTCCCCGTTCAAAGCCATTGTCACTATCACCGACAACTGCATAATTCCAAAACCACCATTCCAACTACTAATCACCTCCATTTTCAGTCATTCCTTCCCCAGTCAATATCTTTGTTCCTCAGTACTTATTCCCCTCCAGCTATTTTCTTCGCCACAACCATTGCTTTCTTCTTCCAACCTACATACCATTACTTTCTTCTTCCCATGAATATGTTCTCAATTTCAAAATTTAGATAAGGAATAAGGAGTACTCACTATCTACTCTTGCTGTCATTCTATTAAACAAGTTCCCAATCAAGATAATAAAATACTTTGTCAAGTCCCAAACTTAGATTTAGAAAAAAGAAAAAGAAAAAAAAATTTAATCACGAAAGCTTGCACATAAACTAGGTTGGCTCTAGCAATTTATACTTCGTGTTTCAGAAATAGGTTTCCGTCCGTATATATTTATAAAATAAGTAACACCAAAGCATTCAACATGTAGGTTCCAGCCTATTCTGACCCGTTTCTCCGTTATTATATCTTTTTAGTTTTTCACAATTCCCACTTTCTAAGTTTTACTGTCAATTTTCAATTTGAAATTGTTTATTTTCAATTTGAAATTGTTTATATTCAATTTATTGTAATTCCAACTTCGTGGGCAAGAAATGCAGTGAATTGCTATACTATTTTTAGCAAGGCAATATAAAACTTGCATTAGACATACATTAAACTGTACTTCGAAGGAATATTCTAAAGTATATACGTTTCTAAGCTGAGAACATATAAAACCATAGGATTCTCAATTCAACCGAGCAGGTTCTAAGCATCCACATTCAAACAAGACATCAACAACTCAGGATGCATTTCCTCCTTTATTTCCTGTTTCTTTGTTTTTATTCAATTCCCATTTTCTAAGTTTCAATCCCAACTTATAATTCATAGTTGTTAGCAATTCAAGTTGATAGTATATTTGCTGGTTTCACAGTGATCACGGTTATATTTGTCACAGTGATGGGGTAATCACTAGAAAACATTTTCTTAGATGGTATACAAGGAGTTTGCTGATAATGCCTTGTCAACCCATTAATCTTTTTATTTTGGAGAAAAGGGGTTGATCAGTATTGCTATAGTGAGGCTGAGAATAAAACCACTGCAAACTTTAAGCATTATAATGTTTGTTATCTACACTTGTTTTGATATCTACATTTGATTTTTTTTTTTTTTTTTGAGGTATGTACATCATCTTAAATAATTCGAAGATTCAATTGTCCTAATTCCCACTTCTCACAAGGAAACAAGACTCAACCCTCCTTGATTATGCATCTTTTTAGATATTTGTTCAATTCCCATTTTCTAAATTTTAAGACCAGATACTCCAATCCTTAGTTACAGCAATCGAGTGGATAATATTTTATTGTATTTCATAGTGATAATGACCTATTTGTTCTCTTCCTGAAAAATTGTATGATTACTACATTACTATTTAATAAATATATCATTTTTCTTGATGTTGAACGTCTTAAAAAAAAAAAAACCCGCAACTAATGTTATGGTGTGGTACAGAAAAAAATTAATTAGCAAATTGTATTTTACTTTGCTGACAGATGAGTAATAATTTCTTATGCTTATTCCAGTCTCGTTTCTTAAATGATAGATGATTTTATGGAATTCATAGACTTTCCAGTTGAGTTCACGTTACTATAAAAATTAGTCATATTTGATTAATATTTGATTAATTTAGTTACCTGGAGCTTCTCATTTCTGTATATTAGTTTAAAATTATTAAAAAAGAGAAACAAAAATGTACTCTACTTTGCAGATAGAGGCAAAAAACATATATAATAGATGCTATTGAAAATGTACTAACAGTGAGAAGTTCCAAAACAATTGATATGTAGAGTGTTAAAGAGAAAATATAAATAAAAAAACAGAAGTAAAATAAAATGTGCCTTGGAAAGTATTTCAGATTCTCATCAGTTATCTAGTACAAAAAAATTATAGAATCAAATTTCAGTCAATAATACTAAAGGAGCCAAAGCCTGCATTCTTCATTCGAAATTAATAAAAATCAAAGCTTTACGCCTAACTAATTACCTGACACGCTAAAATGATTATGCTTAGTAAGAAAAATGCTAAAAATTTAAACATAAATTAATTTAAAATAATTAGTACATTACTTAATGACTGTATCTTTTGTTATATCTTTGTACAACAGTAGAAATGATGAATAATTAAAGAACTTCATGGAATCTAGAGAAACTTGAGAAGTGAGACAAAAGTAAATACAAACAACTGCCAAAAACTCGAAGAAATTCAATGGCTGTTTGAACAACTGCATATGCAGAAAATACACCAGATTACAAAATCTGGCCTTTATTGCTTAAAAAACAAAAAAAAAAAAAAAAAAAAAATTGGTCTGGAGCAAAGGTTGAATTTTTCAAGAAGTTACATTCTTCAGAGAGATGTTAAGGACTGAACACATGTCCATATATCGTTTCCCCAACTGTATTGTTCTTCCTTTATCTTCAGAAATAAACTTGCAACAGATTCGTGACAACAGCGCAACCTAATCATTTGAAGAGTTGTAATCTCTCCTAAACAAGAAGGAACCTCTTCCAAATTGCTCCAGAACCGCAGCACTAATTTCTCAAGACAGGGAAAATGATCGACGGTTTCGGTTAGGGCTGTAAATGAATCTAACCCTTAACGAATGGTTCGGGCTCGATTCGTTAAGGGCTCGATTCGAATTCGAGTTTTACAGAGTTCGAATCGAGCTCGAACAAAACATAAGGTTCGATTGTGTTATCGAATCGAATTCGAACTTATACATATTCGGCTCGAGTTCAGCTCGAAAATTTTTTTAATAATTTTTTATTTAATATATAATAATATTTTATATAAAATAGTATATATTTTATATAAAATATATATTTATTAATAAATTAATACAAAAATTAAAAAATTATTTAATATATAATAATATTTTATACATAACTATATATTTTATATAAAATATATATTTTATTAATAAATTAATGCAAAAAAATTTAAAAAATAAAAAAAAATTCGAGCTTTCGAATCGAACTCGAACCTATCGAATACAAAATCAAATCGAACTCGAGCTTAACATTTAAGCTCGTATCGAACTCGAACTCGAATCCAAATCCGAGCTCGAATTTTCGAATCGAGTTCTACAGCTTTAAAGTTCGGTTCGATTCGGTTCGTTTACATCCCTAGTTCCGGTCCATCTTTTAATTCCAAGATCACCCAATTGCAAGAATTTGAGTTTAGGGAATTCCCGTTCCTCATTCATGTCCCAAGAACCCTCCTCAAAATAAATACCTGCTAACTTGAGTACCACAAGATTGGGTAGTTCTCCACTTTCTGGAATTATACTTGAATGGAACCCTGATAACGTCAATTTCTTTTGATGCAAGGGAAACCGAAACCCAATATGGTACATGTTCCTTTTAGGTAGTGCAAGATGGAGTAATTCTAGTCGACTCAAGAAGTCCATTAGTATAATCCCATTGCAATCTGCATTAGATTCCCCTAATTCATGGAGTTCACATTTTAGCCTGCGAATGTTTGGCAACTTCCTCATTATTGTTTCGAGGCTTTGTCCAAAAGAAAGAATTAATGTGGAAAAGATGCCTAAGTTGTGTAAATAAGAGGAGCTCTCAGGGTTGCCTAGGTCCAAATCAGAATGGAGACAAATTCTATATGACTTAAGCACTCTTAATTTCGGCATATTCCATATAGTGTCTGGCAATAAAATGTTATATCTACGGAGAATAAGAATTTCTAAATTTGAGAGATTGGCTATTTCTGACGGGATGCAGGTGAACGTACCACTAATTTCCAAGTACCTCAACTCAACAAGCAATGCTATTTCACTTGGGAAAATGCAACCAAGATTGATAAATGTCAAATCCAACACTTTCAGAATATCAGAATGCCTATTTTCATCATACTCATCGAGTAGAAAATGATTTACAAAGGAACTAAGCGAATTTTTATCATGTAGAAGGGAAGGATGCCAAATTTTACCATCCTTAGCAAAGAGTCGAAGGGAATGTGCACCTGAACAAGATAGTTTGGACTTCTCAAATTCTTCTTTGGTAGAATACACGCACAACCACTATAGATTATGTTGTCCATGAAAGGTGAAAAGCTCATCATGCCCTTTGATTAAAGACATAAATTTCTTCTTTTAAGCTTTTATCAAGCAAAACTCAGGTAACAAATCATGAATGCAGCAATTTCTAACACCTCCAATTGATCTTTCTTGGGATACCATAACCAAGCTTCTGCTATGCTAATCAGATTATTCATGTAGTCCATGGCCACATCCTCTAGGCTCTTCCGCTCACTATTTTCAATAAATCCTTCAGCTATCCAAAGCCAAATCAAGTTCTTCACACGAATCTCTTTGTCTTCTGGAAATGATCCAAAATAAAGAAGGCATGACTTCAGCTTTTCAGGTAATTTTTTGAAACTCAACTCTAATATATCCATGGACTGATCTGTCTTAGAAAGAGCACTTAAACTTAGCCTTCTTGCAATCTCTTCCCAACCAACCCGATCTGAATTTGCAAGAATTGCTGCTACAATGAAAACTATGAGAGGTAGCCCTCGACAATTTTTTGCTATTTTTATTCCCAGATCAGAAGGATAGCTTTCTGGACAAGATAACTTATTCCGCAATAGATCCCAGCATTCATCGTCGGTGAGTTGACGAAGAAAGTGAGGTTCACGATTAGGATTAATTTTCTTCGCCACCTCAGAATCTCGACTTGTTAAAAGGATTCTGCTTGAATAGGCATCATCAGGAAACGATCTTTCCAAGTAATTCCATGCCTCGATGTCCCAAATATCATCCAATACGATGAGATACCTCTTTCTCAGTAAAAATTTTCTTAACTTTTCTTCCTGTCCTTGTTCGTCGTCCTTCGAATTTTTATCACCATCAAAGTTAGGATTGACGGAACCCAAAATCTGAAGCAATAAATCTTTCTTTTTGTATGCTTGAGAAACAACACACCATGCACTAGTGTGAATGAGGCCTTGAACTGAAGGATTATCATAAACACTTCTAGCTAAAGTTGTCTTTCCTAGTCCTGGCATGCCCACAATGGAAATCATGTCCAATTTTTTTTATCCTCCTTTAAGATGTTCAATTATTTTCTTTTTCTCATCATCCAAAGTTACCACAAATTTGTTGATTGCTGGCGTACAACCCTGTGATGGCAAAGGATTGGAAGGGTTGGTAGCCTTTTGGGCCTCAGAATCGGAGTTACAATGATTATCAACAATCTTCAAGCTTTCCAACTTAATAAGATTAATTTCTTCTATGATTGTTCTGAATTCCAATGGAGAACAATTAGGAATATCCCCGACAACCAAGGCTAGAAGGATAGAATGTATCCCGTATGCCACCTCTACAACACGATTCCAAAGATTTTGAAGCTTTCCGCTGTGCTTGCAATCGTCTAGAATACTCTCCAAGAAAGATCTTAGGGACACGAGCTCTTCTTGGACTCTCTGAATTTGATCCTTTGCAAAAGCAATTGAATCAACATTGCAAGATGGAAATTCCTTTAGCTTTTCTAGGAGAAAATCCATAAAGTCATGCTCATTGTTCCTGGGAAAAATGAATGCAGATGTTATTACCTTAATAAGCTGAATCCTTTCTAGAAAATTAAGAACTACAAGATCTTTCCCCTTAACCAAGCCTTCTCCAAATTCGTGTGCAGGATGTGAGCAAATTACGATCGTTGCCTCATTGATCGCAGCTCCAATGAGATGCTTTGCCTTTTTATGCACTTATCAATCTTCTCCAGGTGCTTCGTGAGAATAGTTCTCAAGAATCTTAGTCCCTCATACAGTGTTGACACTTGATCCTTTAAAGCCTTTAAAGAAACCATGTAACTGTCACCGTACTCAAGTGCATTCAAAATATTGGATAACAGAGCATCCACAAAGTCCCTTAGTACATGCTTGTCCGTCTCCAGAGTCAGGGCGTCGGATGATCGAGAAATATTTGTATCCGTCAAGATGTGGACGTAAATCTTACGGATTTGGGGATCAAGAAGCTTGATATTTGGAAGCAGTTCAGAAACTTTCAACTTAATTCTTTATAAAACATTTCTTCATCTTCACCTAGGACAGACGGCCACTGAAGACAGAGTCTTGCTGCATTGACAGCCATAACATGTAAACGAGTGACAAGAACTTGCAATTGGCAAGGCTCAAGGCCTCTGAATTCTGCTAAGCGAATAAAATTGATGAAGAATTCCAGCTTGTCTTTCAAGGCTTCAAGCAGATTCGGTTCTTGACATCTATAGAGAAACGGACACATCGAGATATCCGCCATATTCACTAGCAGGGAGTCGAAGAATTCCTTCGAATAGTACCAGAAATGCAATGAGCAGAAGTCCAACAAAATGATGTAAGATTCCATGATTTATTGGTAAAAAGATTTGATGGAAGAATTGAATTGCATGACCACTGCATCCAGATCCATATTCATATCGTCGTCGCCAGTCTCTTTTTGTCGAAGACAATTATGTAACTGGATAAGTGAATCTTCAAGCCTATTCAACAAAGATCCCATCGCACTACCACCACAACCTCTTGCACACAAATAAAATGTTGTCAGATTTTTTAAAATACGCCCGCAGAAGCCTCAATTGCTGCTCTCTGTCATAAAGAGGATCTTCCAGCAACTCTGTATCTTGTAAGGCTCCATCAACGAAAGCGGATGCCATTGCCATCTCTCTCTCTCTCTCTCTCTCAGATATAGATTCTTCACCACTGAGAAACAGAAGCTGACTCTTGAACAAGAACAGCTTTGCAAGTGGGATGCAGTTCTTCTCCTCTTAGTCTCTTACTTTCAAACTATTTTTGTTTTCTTTTTTGGGTACTGATTTGAGAAGAAGTTAAATTTTTTTTTTCTTTTTTCTGGGTAGATTTTCGGGGCGTTACAAGCTAAAAACTGAAGCAACCGATACTCCGTTGCAGCCAAAGTGATCCTCTGCTCTCTGTCGGTCAACTCAAGAAGTTTCTCAACAATTGCGCCAATTAATATTATATTGCTGGTAATTGCTTCAGAGCGCGCAACTAAAAAAATATTGACAACAATTTTGTAGCTTTTACAGAATAATATTATTGATATTTATATGTCTAACTTTGATTGAATAGGTGATTTAGCAAAACTTTAATTGAATATAGAATTTCAGTTGATTTGATGTTACAGCAAATGCACAAAATTAGTATTATATTTTGTTTCTATATTTATTAATTTTATGTTTTTAATTGAAAAAGTGGTTATCTAGACATATAAAATTTCATTTGATTTGATGTTACAACAAATGCAATAAATTTAGTATCAACCCCTTGCTTTTGCCAAATGAAAATAACAGGTATATAAAAAAGAATTGTATATTCACCGCCAAAATGGACCCAAATTCCCACCCATTAATATTACCGGCCATCGTTTTCCACGGGGAAGTTAACTGCTTGATTATACATATTTTTAGATATTTGTCCAATACACATTTTCTAAATTTTAAGACCAACTACTCCAATTCTTAGTCACAGGAAACAAGTGGAAAATATTCTTCATAGTGATAATCAATTATTTGCTCCCTTCCCCAAAAATTGTATTATTACCACGTTATTATTGAATAAATATATCAGTTTTCTCGATCTTTTAACATCTTGAAAAGAGAAAAAAAAAAGCCTGCAACTAATATTATGGTGTGGTAGAAAAGAAAATTGATTAGCGAAAAGTAAGACATAACTAAATACAGACAACTGCCAACAAGTCCAAAAATATTCAATCACTGTTTGAACAACTGCAGATGCAGAAAATACACCAAATGACAAAATCAGGACTTTATTACTCAAAAAAATTGGTCTGGTGGAAGCGTCCAATTTACCAATTTTAGAAACAGGCAAATTCTTCAGAAAGACGTTCGGGATCTATCCATCTGTCGTCTTTCCAACTGCCTTCGCGCAACACCTGAAGATCCTCGTTTCCCCAATCGGCTTGTTCTTTCTTTATCTGCTGAAATAAACTAGCAACAGATTCGTGACATCGACGCAACTTAATCATTTGAAGGGTTGTAATATCTCCTAAACAAGAAGGGACCTCTTTCATATTCCCCCAATCCTCCAACACTAATTTCTCAAGACAGGGAAAATGATTGACACCTTCGGTTCCGGTCCATCTTTCAATTTGAAAATAACACAACTGCAAGAATTTGAGTTTAGCGAATTTCCATTCCTCACTCATGTCCCAAGAACCCTTCTCAAAATGAATTTGTGATAACTTGAGTGCCACAACATTGGACAGTTCTCCAATTTTCGGAATTATACTGGAATGGAACCCTGATAAAGTCAATTTCTTTAGACACAAGGGAAATCGAAACCCAATACGATACTTACCCATGCTAGGTAGTATCAGATGGAGAGATTCTAGTCGACTCAAGAAGTCCATTACCACAATCCCATCGCAATCCACATTGGATTCCCCAGATCCACGGAGTGCACATTTTAGCTTGCGAATGTTTGGCAACTTTCTCATTATCGTTTCGAGGCTTTGCCTATGAGAAAGATCTAATTTGGAAAAGGTGTCTAAGTTGTGTAGATTAGAGAAGCTTTCAGGGTTGCCTATGCCCCGATTAGAACGAAGCCAAATTGTTGATGACCTAAGCACCCTTAATTTCGACATATTCCATATGGTGTTTGGCAATGAAATGTGATATGCAAAGACAATTAGAATTTCTAAATTTGAGAGATTAGCTATTTCTGATGGGATGGAGTCGAACAAACCCCTAATTGCCAAGTACCTCAACTCAACAAGTAATGCTATTTCACTTGGGAAAGTACGACCTAGTCTGATTTTTGCCAAATTCAGCACTTTAAGATGTTTGAAAAAATGAAAAAGCACTGAAATATCATGATCCAAAAAATCATCCTTAGCAAAGAATAGAAGGGAATGTGCACCTGGACAAGATAGTTTGGAATTCTCAAATTCTTTTTGGGTAGAATACACGCACAACCGTTGTAGATTATGTTGTCCATGAAAGGTGAAAAGCTCATCATGCCCTCTTATTAAAGACATAAACTTTTTCTTCTTAGCTTTTATCAAGCAAAACTCATGTAACAAATCATGAATGCGGCAAGTTCTAACACCTCCTATAGATCTTTCTTTGGATACCATAACCATGCTTCTACTGATCAGATCATTCATGTACTCCATGGCTACATCCTCTGAGCTCCTCCAGTCACTTTTTTCAATAAATCCTTCAGCTATCCAAAGCCACATCAACTTCTTCACAAGAATCTCTTCGTCTGCTGGGAATGATCCAAAATAAAGAAAGCATGATTTCAACTTTTCAGGTAATTTTTTGAAACTCAACTCTAATACATTCATGCACTGATCTGTACTTGAAAGAGCACTTAAACTTAGCCTTCCTGCAATCTCTTCCCAACCAACCTGATCTGAATTTGCAAGAATTCCTGCTACAATGACAACTGTGAGAGGTAGCCCTCGACAATTTTTTGCTATTTTTATTCCCAGATCAGAAGGATAGCTTTCTGGACAAGATAACTTATTCCGCAATAGATCCCAGCATTCATCGTCGGTGAGTTGACGAAGAAAGTGAGGTTCACGATTAGGATTAATTTTCTTCGCCACCTCAGAATCTCGACTTGTTAAAAGGATTCTGCTTAAATAGGCATCATCAGGAAACGATCTTTCCAAGCAATTCCATGCCTCGATGTCCCAAACATCATCCAATACGATGAGATACCTCTCTCTCAACAAACATTGTCTTAACTTTTCTTCCAATCCTTGTTCATCCTTTGAATATGCATTAGCACAAAAGTTAGGAGCAACAGAACCCAAAATCTGAAGCAACAAATCTTTCTTTTTGTATGCTTGAGAAACAACACACCATGCCCTAATATGAAAGAGATGTTTGACTGAAGGATTATCATAAACACTTCTGGCTAAAGTTGTCTTTCCTAGTCCCGGCATGCCCACAATAGAAATGATGTCCAATGTTTTTAATCCTGCTGTAAGACGTTCAATTATTGTATTTGCCTCATCATCCAAAGTCACCACATATTTGTTGATTGCTGGCGTACTACCTTGTGATGCCAAAGGATTGGAAGTGTTGGTAGTTTTTTGGGCTTCAGAATCAGAGTTACAATGATTTTCAACAATCTTCAAGCTCTCCAACTTAATAAGATTAATTTCTTCTATGATGGTTTCAAATTCCAAATGAGAACAATTGGGAATATCTCCGACAACCAAGGACTGAAGGATAGAATGTGTCTTATACGCCACCTCTATGACACGATTCCAAAGAATTTGAAGATTTCCGCTGTGCTTGGAATCATCTTGAATACTCTCCAAGAAAGACCTTCGGGACGCAAGATCTTCTTGTACTGTCTGCATTTGATCCTTTGCAAAAGCAATTGAATCAACCTTGCAGGATGGCAATTCCTTTAGATTTTCTAGGAGAAAATCCATAAAGTCATGCTCATTGTTCTTTGGAAAAATGAATGCTGATGCTATTACCTTAATAAGCTTAATCCTTTCTAGAAAATTAAGAACTACAAAATCTTTCCCCTTAACCAAGCCTTCTCCAAATTCGTGCACAGGAAATGGGCAAACCACGATGATTGCTTCATTGATCGCAGCTCCAATGAGATCCTCTGCCTTTTTATGCAGCTCATCAATCTTCTCCAGGTGCTTCGTGAGAATAGTTCTCAAGAATCTTAGTCCCTCATAGAATATTGGCACTTGATCCTTCAAAGAAACTATGTACCTGTCACCGTACTCAAGTGCTTTCAAAATATTGGATAAGAGAGTATCAACAAAATCCCCCAGTACATGCTTGTCCGTCTCCAGAGTCGTGGAGTCAGATAATCGAGAAATATTTGTAGCCGCCAAGACGTGGACGTAGATCTCACGAATCTCGGGATCAACAGACTTGATCTTTAGAAGCAGTTTAGAAACTTCCAACTTAAATTCATACAAAGAGATAGCTCCATCTTCATCCAAAGAGATAGCTCCATCTTCATATTCATCCAAAGAGATAGCTCCATCTTCATATTTCAACTTCAATTCTTCCCAAGAGATAGCTCCATCTTCATCCGAAGAGATAGCTCCATCTTCATCCATAGAGATAGCTCCATCATCATCCGAGAAGACAGCTCCATCATCATATTCCAACTTAAATTTATCCAAAGAGATAGCTCCATCTTCATTTTCGACAAACTCCCACTGCCAACAGAGCCTTGCTGCATTGACAGCCACAACGTGTAAATGAGTGACGAGAACTTGCAATCGGCAAGGCTCAAGGCCTCTGAATTCTGCTAAGCGAACAAAATTTATGAAGAATTCCAGCTTGTGCTTCAGGGCATCAAGCAGATTCAGTGCTAAAATCTGCTTGTAGGGTAACCGATCCATCAGCATATGCGCCATATGCGTATGCGCCATATTCACTAGCAGGGAGTAGAAGAATTCCTTCGAATGGTACCAGAATTGCAATGAGCAGAGGTCCAACAAAATGATGTAAGATTCCATGATTTCTTGGTAAAAAGATTCGATGGAAAAATTGATTTGCTTGGCCACTCTATACAGATTGCTGGTCCCATTTTGTAAAAGACAACAATCATGCAAGTCCTTGCCATTCGGGATAAGTGAATCTTCAAGCCTATTCAACAAAGATCCCATCGCACTACCACCACAACCTCTTGCACACAAAAGAAATGTTCTCAGATTTTTTAAATACCGCTGCAGAATTTTCAACGGGTCGTAGTAAGAAGGAATAAGTGGCAGCAACTCTAGATCTTGTAAGGCTCCATCAACAAAAGCGGATGCCATTGCCATCTCTTTCTCTCTCTCAGATATAGATTCTTCACCACTGTAGCAACCGGAGAAACAGAAGCTGAAACTTGAACAAGAACAGCTTTGCAAGTGGGATGCAGTTGTAGTCTCGTACTTTCAAACTAATTTTGTTTTCCTTTTTGGGTACTGATTTGAGAAGAAAGGGAAAAAAATTTTTTATTTTTTTTTTTGGTAGTATTTTGGGGTGTTGCCAGTTAAAGACTGGAAGCACCTGAAAAAAATATTAATTTTAATTGCTTCAGAGCGCGCAACTAATAAAATATTTACAATAATTTTATAGCTTTTACAAAAATAATATTATTGATATTTATATGTCTAACTTTAATTGAATAGGTGATTTAGCCAAGCTTTGATTGAATAAGCAAAACATATAGAATTTCATTTGATTTGATGTTACAGCAAATGCACTAAATTAGTATTATACTTTGTTTCTATAATTTTTAATTTCATGTCTTTAATTGAATAAGTGGTTATCAAAACATATAAAATTTCATTTTAATGTATCGACCCCATTTTTGCTTTTGGCAAATGAAGATAACAGGCATGTAACAAAGAATTGTATATTCACCGCCAGAATGGACCCAAAGTCCCACCCATTAATGTTACCAGCCATCGTTTCCCACGTGGAAGTTAATTGCGTATTCCTTATAAAAAGTTAGATGTTGAAATTTTAGAGTTGCTTGAAATTTAAACTTGTGTTAGGACCTACACTGTTAAATTAGTTATAAAAAATGGTTGGGTTGGCTTCACTATTTGATTATTTATCTACGTTGTAAAATTAATGATTTTATGCTATTTACCATAAAATTAGTGTATTGTTATCTAAAAAAAAACAAAGGTTAAAAAAATATCATTACGTCACATAATATAATATTTACAATTGGATACATTATTTGACAGCTGTTAAATCCGGCACCTAAACCCCCCCCCCACTTCGACCGACAGCATTATTTTATGACTAGTGGTGGTGGTGGTGGGGCACCAAAGCATGTGCGAGGTCAGCGGTCCTCGGGAAAAGTATATAATACAGCACGTGCATTGTCACGTGGTGTACTAAAATTAATAATTTATTATCATGTGGCAATGTTGAATTATAACTTGTATTATTTGACGACGTGTGATTGGTTTTAATGCATCACGTGACACACCACGTGAAGCGCGTTGTGCACGCAATACTCACTCGCGGTCCTCGGCCTTTGGGAGTATCTCTCTCTTACTTTTCCTATTACTCTCGACAGCTTTTGGAATATAACTGCCCCCGCCGCCGCCACCCCCCCCCCCCCCCCCGCCTCCCCAAACACTTAACTTTGTGAAATATGACTTTGTACGCATCACCGTTTTGACACCCAACAATTATTAATTCTCTTACTAAAAGAAAAAGAAAGCATTCTACCTAAAAGTGGAACTATAATTCAAAAAGTAAAACAAAGGTGGCAGCAAATATCTTCGTGGTTTGTTACCTAA
This sequence comes from Mitragyna speciosa, assembly GCA_024721245.1. Classification (NCBI taxonomy): domain Eukaryota; kingdom Viridiplantae; phylum Streptophyta; class Magnoliopsida; order Gentianales; family Rubiaceae; genus Mitragyna; species Mitragyna speciosa. The sequence goes on along the minus strand of CM045565.1, from coordinate 13,305,859 downwards.
CTTCTTCTTTTATGAATTGTGACTATAAAAAGCGTCGAACATGGATTTTGTGTTACAAGAAATGCACTAAATTGGTATTATACATGTTTCTGTACTTGTTGATTTCATATTTTTAATTGAATAAGTGGTTGTCAAAACATATAAAATCTCATTTGATTTGATGTTACAACAAATGTAATAAATTACTATTACACTTGGTTTTATATTTTTTTTGAAATTGAATAAGTGGTTATAAAAAAAATACAAAATTTCAATTGATTTAATGTTACAACAAATGCAATAAATCTAGTATCAACCCTTTCTTGCTTTTTCCAAATGCAAATAACACGTATATAACAAAGAATTGTACATTCGCCGCCAAAATGCACCCAAGCCATCCATTCCCGGCGGGAAGTTTCCCAACAATTGCGTGTTAACTGCTTGTGCAATTCCTTATAAAAAGTCAGTTGTCCCACGTCGGGAGATCTGGTTGTTAGGTTTCTAGGTATAAGTTCCTTCGGCCCCTCTAAAAGTTTCATGGCTTTTGGAGTGGGTTTGTGGGGTATAGTTTACACTTAGTTACCATTCCTCCTTTCAGTTGGAGTTGAGTGGGTTAGTTTCCCCTTTCCTTTCCTCCAATTCTCAAAAAAGAAAAAATCTCACGTCGGGAGATCTGATTGTTAGGTTCTTAGGTATAAGTTCCTTCGACCCCTCTAAAAGTTCCATGGCTTTTGGAGTGAGTTTGTGGGGTATAGTTTACACTTAATTATCATTCTTCCTTTCAGTTGGAGTTGAGTGGATTAGTTTCTCCTTTCACTTCCCCCAATTGTCAAAAAAAAAAAAAAAAAAAAAAGTCAGTTGTCGAAATTTGACCTGCTTGAAATTTAATCTTGTGTTAGGAAAGAGTACCTATTTGGACCACTTGCCGACACTTCTAATTAATTAGTATCTACATCCACTGAAAGAGTACAACACAGACGCGGTTTTCCAGGCTGGCTCCATTCAATTTATTTTGTCGTATCACCTCCGTCAATCAAATCCAGGATCCCACTTTAGTTATCTAAAATTGCATACACCTCATATACATTTCAATCTAAAGAGTCAATGCGCCACCCCGGCGGTTCGGATGGTTTTGGTGAACTAGTTACGAAGTCAAGATCGAAAATTCGAATATTTGGGGTGATTTTTTTGACAACGATGGAATTCGCTGTCAGGAGTTGGGAGATTAGTGATTTTTTTGGCAACGATGGAATTCGCTGTCAGGGGTTGGGAGATTAGTGATTTTTTTGGCAACGATGGAATTCGCTGTCAGGGGTTAGGAGATTAGTGAGACATACTCCAATACTCCCAACTAAAAAAATATATATATATATTTGAAGAGTCAATGGTAGCTGGGGTGGGTCCGATCCCTCCGATGTCGAGAAATTGAGAGAAGACTTCGAAAAGAAAGACATCTCATTCAAGTCATCATTTACTTTTCCCGTTGGGGGTTGGCCATTTGCTTTTGTTCCCTGACAAAATTTTTTTCTAGAAAATTAAGAAAATGAGTATTTCTAATTTTTATAAGCTCCCAAAAACAGAGGCGGGGCCCATATGCTTAAAAATTATTACCAAATTAATATTTTGTGAAAATTTTGTCACTTTGATAGTAAAAATTATATGAGTTATCATCTTAATTCATTGCCCAATGGGAATAGAGTAATATCTGATTTTTTTAATATTTTTTTGTTGGCTATATTTTTTAAAATTTGTTGATTTTTTTTGACTAACAATTAAAATTTAAAAAAAAATTAATAGAAAATAAAAAAAGAAATAAAGAAAGAAGAGAAGTAGGAACAAAAAATAGAGATCTTAGACTCTAATCCAGTCCCGTGGGTAGAGAAAGCTCGTGAAAAAGTCGAGTTAATTGGGTAGAGGTTCCAAATCGCAGAGATAGAAAAGTTAAGCGGATCCTCGAAGAAAGGATTTGGGATTTACAATAAAGGGTTCAGATGTTTTTCAAAATATATATTTGCAAAGGAATTATTTGGCACAGAAGAGGAAAATTGGGCCCAAGATATATGGAACTCCTTGAGAAAACACAAGAAGTCCGGAAAATTACATATCAATTATTATTGCCTTCCCAAAATACACGATGTATTTCACGTGTCACTATTAAGAAAATATCAACTGAATCCTAAGCACATTATACGACAAGAGGAATTGGAATTACAAGAAGATCTCTCGTAAAGGCCAATGAGAAACTAAGGTTTTAAGAAATAAAGAAATATCTTTGGTGAAAATATTATGGCGACGTCATGGAATAGAAAGAGCTAACTGGGAACTTGAAAAAGATAAATGAGTAAAGATAAATGAGCAAAATACTTTACGAACTTAGGTGAGAATTTCGAGGAAGAAATTCTTTTAAGGAAAAAAAGAATGTGGGGGCTTGTAATTAATTTATCAAATTTCAATTAATTGATAAATTATTTATTCATTTATACAAATATTAGAGTTGGGATATGTAGTGATATTAATAGTTATATTAGTACTTTGTCATTAAAATTATTACACTTGAAAATGCTAAAACCAAGTAGTGACAATATGTTCTACCGTAAACATGAGCTAGGTGTAACATCACATATATAGTAACCTAATTAACATAGTTAAACCTTTAATTAGCTTTTAATTAAGTAACAAATTCATTACTAAACGAAGAAACGGCCAAAGAAGGCTTGCTGGAAAAGTTTAAGAAACAAGCCAAGTGGAGGTGTCATGCAAGTACGACCTTTATTGGTGAAGCATAGAGGTGAAGCCCACACCTCAACGGGGACCACCCCAAACCCGATCAAATGAAAGGAAAACAAAGAGGAAATTGGGGAGAGTTTGGCAGGACAAGTCATGAAAATGAGAGAGAAAGAGTTCAAAAGCAAAATCGAAATAGATAACCAAAGACAAACTTGAAGGGAAAATCATATCTTGTAAGGAGTAATGGTAAATCTGCTTGACCCCATGATGTATTATGCAAGTTACTGAGATTACAAGCCTTAAATATGCTGATTTGGGCAAAGAAATTCAACTAGAAAATGGATATAGTGCTTGAACCTCTACGTACAGGAGCATTAAGTAGTCCAAATAGATAAGCCATAACTTATCATAGAAAACCTGGAATTGAGTGAGGTTTGTTGTATTAAAAGCTAGACTTAGGTGACTTTCTAAAGATGTAAAAATCTTGGATTAGTTCGAAGTGTATAAACCTCAAGAGTATTTCCAATTTGACTGAATAATCACCAACATAGAAGATGGGGTACGACATTGTTTATATTTGTGTTGGGATTTCGGTTGTGTTACGACCAAAATCAGCACATGACATCTTCTAAGAACTTGTTTCACATTGAATCCAGTTTACAATGGCGTAATTTTATAATTTTTGATAGAGTAAAATTTGATATATGCTGAATTGAGTGAACTTTGGTTGAACCCGTATAACAGTCTTGCTGAACCAGTTTTGAAGAATCAATCATAACTTTGTATAGGAAGCTTCAAATTGTACAATTTTTATTTTTTTGAAAACTAGATTCACAGGGCTTTAACATGGTATAAAAGATGCTCTAGTTCTGTGTGTATTAATCCCAGAAAATGAGCAAATTGGACTGAAAATTCGACACCGTGCAAATAGGTTTGCCGAAGGGCCAATTTTCGGCATAATTTTGTACCAGTTCTTGTTGGAATATGGGTAGATGACCTACATGCAAGTTGTAGACTTGAAATGTCTCTTGCAACTACATATTCTTCAGCTCCTGGTTCTCAGTACGTTGAACCTAGAAATTGACAAAACTGAGTAGGAACGCCAACCCTGCGTAACAGGGTCAACGATATGCCATGTTGTGACCCAATTTCGATCCGGTTTTGTTGGAATTTGAATTCGCTTTCTCACACGAATTGTATCCCCTGAAGTATCGTTTCTAAATATATAAATTTCAAAGCAATCTGAGTTGTCTAATGAAAGTTATGCTTAATTGAATCCATGTACTTTGCATGAGGGAAACCAGAATATGGACTATAAATGAATCATTTTGTGATTAAAATTTGGTTGGTCCACAAATATGCAGAAACTTAAATTAGTAGCTCAGTTAAAGGATAATTTTGATTACATTAAAGTTTCAGAATATTTATAGATCCTATATGTTGAGAGTAAGAATAATAAGCTAATTATGCCTTTCTCTTGTGTTAGTATTTTCTCAATACCAATAAAATCAATGTTACAAGTGAAAGGAATATCATTAAACTCTTCATGTTCTACATTTGAATTTTCAATTTCTTCACCAAGAACAAGTTCATTATTGAGATTTGTGTGTTCAAAAATAGAAGAGTCAACTATTTTCTCATGTTCCACATTTTCAATTTCTTTCTCACACACACATGCATTATCCTCATTTACTTGCTCTTGTTCAAGTACAAATGTAGAATCATCAAGTATTTCTTCATCATTTTCACATTCATTTTCATGAAATTCATACATGATTTCACAAGTGGGAGGTTCTTCATGTTGAGCATCATATTCCATTTTCACAATTTTAACATTTTCATCACATGCAAATTCATGAATTTCGTTTTCATGCTCAAAAGCATTATTATGCATAGATGTGTCATCATGAAAATGCAGTGGATTATCATAAAATTCTAAATGTGGTTGAATTAGTCCACAATCATATACCTCATGATTTCTACCACGTATTGAATAATTATAAAAAGAATCATAAACCTCATATTGATCCATGCTTTTCAATTCATTCTCACAAGCACCTCTTTGAACTTTAACTTCATTTTCATCAAAAGTAAGATTATTTATGATTTGATCATTGATTTCCTCATTCCTACTTTCAACTACTTGATCTTGAATATGCATTTCAACACATGGTGACTCTAGGTTAGTTTCATTTTAGTTTTTCAGTATTTCCTCATTCCTTGAGTTCAAGGCTTCTTTAATTCTAACAATATGGCCATCAATATTCCTACTTATTTCATCAAATACATCATCTTTTTCATATCTTTCACAATTTGAACTAGTCATATTCCTAGTTTCATTAGCAAATTTTTCAGTGGCTAAGTCCAAAGAAGATTTTTGCTCCACATAAGTAGGTTGAATTGGTTGATGCTATTGTTCATTCCAATCATAACTAGAATGATGTATCTACTCGTCATTATCATTATAAGGATAATAATCACCTTGAGATGCATAAGTGCAATTGTTTCCATATTGTACGTAATTATTATAAACACATTCATGATATGAATGATTTTCTCTATAAGTGGCACAAGAGGGAAAATTTTCACTAGAATCATAGCCAATTCTCTTCTTAAGCATGCATTTCAATGTATTTATTTGAGATATTAACACTTGCAGCTTATCATTAGAAGACATACCTTCATGCATACTAGAATTGTATTCATTATAAGGCCAATAATTGCTCCAACAAGAATTGCCTTACATGTGTTCGATAAAATGTTTGAATGACTTTTAACCTTTAAATGCTTCCTTTCACCATAGATTCAATTAGTACATATAAAAACACAACACAAGAGATATCAAACAAAGAAAAACAAAAATCTCTAGAGTAATAAAGCTTGTATTTGTTTTGATATTGCCAATTTTCTTTGTTTCCTCGGCAACGGCGCCAAAAACTTGATTGTGAGGTTTAGATACTATCAAAATTAAGCAAAATTCACACAAATAAGTAATAAAATTTATAACCTAATACCTCTTTCCGTAAGTGCATGGGTCAATTATAGTAGGGGAAGTATTAGGGTCGATCTCATGAGGAAACAAGATTTAGCAAGTACCCAAGTTACTAACTTACTCTATTATCTAGACAAATTATCAAACATGTAGCGTGCAAGGCTAAGAAAATTCATATACTTGAAGTAAAACAAATGAAGAAATTCACAAATACAAGTAAAAGGGTTTAAAATCCACTAATTGTCACTAATATGATTGAATGAACTAACACCTTGCTATGTTAATCTTGTCTTGCTTAGGATTGCAATTCCATATGAAATCAAGACTTGTTTTCATAACGAATTAACTAGAGTTCAACTATGTTCATGATGGACTCTTGTGAAATGCATGAATGTGGTATTAAATAATCTCAATCCACCTACTTGTACAACTATTTGCATGTGTACAACATAAGTTTCATCTACCATTTTCTAATGTTATAAGCAATTCTTATTGTCAAATAACATTTAAATGATTTGCAATAGTTGATCAAGCTACTACAAATGTTAAACCTTAATAAATGAATAAGTAAATACAAGTTATAGCAAGTATAATAACATTCAAATCATATAATTAGTTTCATCTTACCCTAAGACAAGTATTTAGTTAAGCATGGAATTCAAAACTTGAAAGTATAAGAATTCATTAAAGAAATTCACAAAAAGTAAGAAAATAAAGAGAAAGAGATAGAAATTCTCATTCAATCTCTCCAATCCTTCATTTCTTCCTTGAATATGATGTAGTACAAGTGAATTCTTCAAGAGTTTTCTTACAAGTATTGAAATTTCCTATAAAATTACAAAAAAACTAGTAAACTAACTATTTTGGGAGTGCTCCTCCCTTCAAGATTTCTTCTAAATGTCTTGCAAGAGCTCCCTATTTATAGACAAGTTCACCTTAATCATCTCACCAACTTGCATAGCAAATTGCATGACAAGTTGTTTTTAAATCACAAAAAGATTTTTCTTAAATTTTGCAATATATCCTTAGGTGGTGCAAGTGCAAAGAATATTCAAAAAGTCATCAAAAGGGGTTGGAAGATAAGCTGTAAGTTGAAAGTATCATTTTCTGGCCGACATGCATGATACGCGGCTGTCGATACGCATCTGGTTAGCCGTGTATTTTCAGCCACGTATTGCTTCTAGAAGCAGTCAAAATAAGCTTTTTATCAAAACACAAAAGTTGTAGCCCTTTGAATTAGCTTTCCAAAATCATAAGAATCAGGTCATTTGGAGTTTTGGATACAAAGATATGGCCAAAATACTGAGACATGGTTGGGAGAGCTTTGTTCTTCAGTAATTTAGATTTTTGGCCATGAAGATGTAAGAACTAGATTTTGGTGTCTTCATAAGAATTGTAGAGTATCCTCTTAGCTTTAAAATGCCACAAGAATTATCTCAATTTAATATTTTTAGGTCAAGTTATTTCCAAAATACAAAAATGTGTCGTTGTTACGGACGCCTAATTTTTCTCCAATTCTTCACTTCTATTGCTTCTTTGTACTTCTCTTTTGCTTGTTATGCCTCTTATGCCCTTGAGATCTTTTTGTGATATTGATCCTTTAATTTCATGGTGAATATGTTGATAAGAATTTTTCAAAAGTTGAGCAAAACACTCGTCCAAGTTTGAATATAAAAGTTGTTCTATTGAAATTCCAAATCCAATCATCCTTGAATCCACTATGAATGAGATAATCTTTACTCCAATTGATCTAAATTATGATTGAATGTATAAAACCTGAGAGATTGTATAAAGATTGTGCATTAATTTACTCAAAATATAAATTTTGCTTTAAAACTATAAAAATCGGGTAAAAATCCTATTTTTTGAGAAATTCTTCAAATGGAAGAAACTTAATCAAATTGAGCCAAATTTTGGCTAAAAATACTAAAAATACATTAAAAACACATAATAATACATACATGAAAATAGGTAAAATTATCTCTTGTCAAAAATCTTCTAACTTCCCTTTATTTCCTTTCTTTTTATATATACCTACAATTAACACCAATTTACCAAATATGAGTAGAATCCATCAATTAGCATAATATTTAGTAATAATAAAAAGGAAATAAATATAAATCAATCTACTAATTTGCACCCTATCAATCTTCCATACACCTAAACTATACTTGTCCTCAAGCATACTCTAACTCAGAAGCACAATCAAGATCAAGCAGTTCATCGCAAGCTATACGAGCAAAATTACTTACTCTTGCAGCAATTTCATTGAATTCAAAATGTATCAGATTCAACAATCCTCACGAAGGTGTTTAATCAATGCACTCATCACTCCCAAAAGTGTTTAGGATATAAATGTAACTCTCAATTCAACACTATAGAGTGGCATTACCATATGCTTGCTTTTATATCACATCTCCACCATTAATTAGTAGAGTTAAACACAAAAATCAAAAGGACTTTCAAATAGGTTGTAATGGGGCTCGGGTAAAAGTAGATTAAAAAGGTAAAATTTAGGTGTAGCTATGTCAAAGAATGCCAAAAATTTACTGCATGAAAAATTTTTCAAATTCAACATTCCAAGGCATATTGACAACTCATACCAAATTCAATCAAATGTATCACTTTCCTTTAACATTTGATTTTCCAATCTTCAACATCACAATTATTCATGAAAGTACTTCACAACAACCCTTTTGTTTTTCTTTTCCCGCCTTTTTAGCTTCTTTTTTTTCATTTCATCATTTTTCATTCATTTTTTTCAACCATTTTCACACCAAACTCTATTTCGTCAACACTTGACAATTTCAATTCATGCCTTGTAATAACACACCAATTTTTGATACAATGAATCTATGACAATTCCTAGATACAAGGTTCAAAAAAAAGTCTAAATATAGATTTTGGGTAACAATTATGGCTATTAAGCAAAGAAAAGGGTTAAAGGCTCAAATTTGGCTAACTAATGATAATAAAAATAACAACAAGTTTTTAAGAGAGTAAAAAATGGATAAATCTTAGGTGCCCTCATTACTTTGATGCATCCATCTCATACACATGGTCTCGACATGTATAACTAAGCAAGTTCTAGAATGACCAAATCAAGTGCAATAACCGCTCAACAACGAAAATAGAGCAACTTTGAATGAAATGTTCATTAATCGGCTCAAAACCTCACAAAGTGGTTAAAATTTTTGTCAAATCCAACACATTCATCATCCAAATCCATCGTTATGAAAAATATGATACTCAACTAGCACAATCACCACAAATGCTTAAATTTTGATTGCAATCATCATGACTAAATAAAGACACTAACAAAGAAAACATAAACACACAAAACATAGAACAAGACATAACTACTAATAAACTCCTTCCCCACACCTAAACATTACATTGTTCTCAACGTAAAAATTAAAAACAAGAGAGTAAAAAGCAAAATGGAAAACGATACTTCCCTGAACATGGGTGCGGGGAAGAACATAAACATGCTACAAATGTGGAGAAAGAGCTGGCCTTGGAAGTGAGAGTCTTTTAGGCGTGCCTGAAGTGGAGGATCCTTTCTTCTCGCTTATGGTCAATAGCAGGAGAACCCAGAGGAGAGGTGCAGATCTACAAATTTTGGTGGTGGAGGGCCGTGGTCAACAAGGGAGGAGAGAAAGAAAAGAAAATAGAAAAGAGGGAAGAGAAAGGAGGAGGGAGAAGAAATTAGAAGAGAGAGAAAGAACGAAAGAAGGCTGGTGATGGGTAGTAGGTGAGGAAAAGAAAGAAGAAAGAAAGAAGACTAAAAAAAAGAAAGAAATAAAGAAAGAAAGAATCACAGGGAAAAGGAAAAAGAAGGAAACAAAGAAAGAAAAGAAAGAAAGAGAAAAATCGTGCAGGTTGACTTGAACGTGAATTTGACGTTCTTCTTTTTTTTTTTTTTTTTTTTGGTTTTTTGAAACCAACCACCATGTTAGATGTGGGCACGTCTAACTCACATAACACCTCTTACCCTTCAGTTCCAAATTCATTCTTTGGGCACGACCACTAGGCATGGCCACGCCTAACTCTTTAGAAGTCTTCTGAGTGTTCACAGCAACAATTTTCTTTAAGGCGTGACCACTAGGCATGAGCACGCTTAACTTATATAAGACCTTTGGCCCTTCAAACTCCAGAATTTCTCTTAGATGTGATCACTATGTGTGGGCACATCTAATTGCCAATACATCTTCTGTCCACCAGTTCCAATTTCTCAACATTAACTTGCCTCATAGGCACGAGCACGTCTAACCAAATACTTCCTATCATGAAAAGATAAAATCACAAGTTACACCCAACACTTAAACAAAAACACAAAAATAACAAAAATATAAAATAATTAATATCCTAAAATTCTTAGGTTGCCTCCCAAGCAGCGCCTTTCTTTAATGTCTTTGGCCAGACGCAGTCAAGTCCCTTCAAGCCTCGTAAATTAGATCCTCAAGTGGAATTGTCTCCACTTTTTCAGTTTCAAATCCCTCATAATAAATTTTGAGATAACGTCTATTCATCAAAAATTTCTTGTCCATTCTCAAGCTTTTGATCTCTATTACGCCATCATGAAAAATTTTAGTAATAACAAATGGACTATTTAGGCGAGAATGTAACTTAGCCCTCTCCTTATAATTCATAGCATCTTCATAGGTTTTATTCTTTAACCCTTCACTCATTTTTACATCACAAATTGTTTCCAATTCGAGATGTTTGGTTAGTGCTACTTTTATTTCATCTCTACCATCAAGTTTCAAAATTTCTTGCACCATTGGGGTATTTGTACTAACAGCAAATATTGAATAAAAGTTAGTAAGAGATTTCATTGTATAAAAAATATTAAAATGGACAATCTCTCCATCAAACTCCATTGATAGAGTGCACTAAAAAACATCAATCTTTGTTTGTACAATACTCAAAAATGGTCTACCTAATATAACAGGGGATGGATTAAGAGCATTGCGATCATCCATATCTAAAACATGAAAATCTACAGGAAATATCAACTCATTAATTTGAATTAAGACATCTTCAATTAATCCATCAGGATAAGCATTAGTGCGATCTGCTAATTGAATAATGATTCCTGTGCCCATTAATGGTCCTAGATTTAAGGAATCATAAATGGTCTTAGGCATCACATTAATAGATGCCCCTAGGTCTAACATAGCATTTCTTATTCTAGTATTGCCTATCTCAGAGGGGATAGTAAACATTCCTGGATTCCCGCATTTGGGTGGCAGCTTCCTTTACAGTACCGTAGACATATTCTCTCCTATTACCACTCTTTCATCTCCTCTCAATCTCCTTTTGTTAACACACAAGTCTTTCAGGAATTTCGCATACTTTGGCACTTGCTTTATCGTGTCCAGTAGAGAAATATTGATTTTCACCTTTCGGAATATTTCAAAAATCTCCTTTTCCTTATCTTGCTTCTTCAATTTTTCTAACTTGCAAGGAAAAGGTGGTGGATTAGATTTAGATTGAACCAAAGGATTAGAATTTATTTTGGAGTTCATATGATTTTGCTTTTCTTTCTCAATCTCTTTTTCAATTTGATCTTTACTTCTTTCTTCTTTCCTTTGCATTGATCAACTTGGGCCCATTTATCTCTTTTTTACTCCTAAGAGTCATAGCACTCACATTTTTTAGATTCACTTTAGGTTGCGATGGTAATTTTCCATCTACTTTGGCCTCCAATCGACTTACCATGGTTGCCATTTGACTGATTTGAGTATTTAAATTGTGAATGCTTGCATCCGTTTTCTGTTAAAATTGTAAAGTACTAGAAGCCAATGATTTAACAATATCTTCTAAAGAACTCTCTGAAGTGGAGGACGTAACTTGAGTCTTTGGTTGGTATTGGGATTAGAACTCTTGCTATCTATTCTGAAAAAAATTTTGTTACCTGTTCCCTCCGTAGCTAAGGTTCAGATGGTCCCTCCAACCTGGGTTGTAAGTGTTAGAGTATGGATCATATGGCCACCTTGGCGCGGGCATGTTCCTAGTTAAGTTCATTTGTTTAACACTTTTCTCTTGAAGCATAGGACACATATCCGTGGAGTGACCCATATTTGTGCAGATCCTACACATTTGCTTGCTGCGAATTTTTCACAGCCAATTGTCGCACAAAAGAAGTTAACTCATATAGTTGTTGCTAAATAGATGGGGTATCCACCTCATTTACTCTACAAACAAAGGTACTATCGCGAAAACCAAATTCTTGAGAATTTTCTGCCATTCTTTCAATTAACTCCCATTCTATGGGGGTTTTGTTCACCAGAACTCCTCTGCTCGTGGCATCAATGATGTTCCAATCATTAAGATGAAGTCCTTCATAAAAATATTGGATCAGCAACTATTCACTTATTTGATATTGTGGGCACTTGATACACAACTTGTTGAATCGCTCCCAATATTCATATAAGGACTCTCCATGTTGTTGTTTGATGCCACATATCTCCTTCCTCAAACTTGCAGCCTGAGAAGTAGAGAAATATTTCTCTAAAAACTTCTTCTTCAACTCAGTTCATGTCGTTATACTCCCTGTAGGCAAATAGTCCTGTAGGCAAATAGTACAACTAGTCTTTCGCAGCATTCTTAAGAGAAAAGGGAAATGCCCTCATCTTAATTTGGTCTTCAGTAACTCCAGGAGGCTTCATATTTGAACACACTACGTCAAACTCTTGCAAGTGTTTATGGGGCTCCTCACTTAAAAGACTATGGAAAGAAGGTAAGAAATGAATTAAACCATATTTAAGCTCAAAAGGAGTATTTTCATCCAAATTAGGAAAGGTAATACATAATGGCTGTTGAGTTAAATTGGAAGCTGCCAACTCCCCCAATGTCCTATTATCGGCCATGATGACTTCCTCTTTTTCTGAATCACTTGAACTTTCACTTGAAGAATTCACCAATTCCATTGCAAATTTTAGCCCTGGGGATGTAGCAGCTAACTGCACCTCCGTTCACTTCTTGGTCTCCTTTTTAAGCCTACGCGCAGTCTTCTCTATTTCAGGAATAAACACCAATTCACCTGCACGAGAAGAACGCGGCATAAATTAGCAAAAAACACCAAAAATGAATCAAGGAAAATAAAATAAAATGAAATAAAAGAAAAAAATTAATCAAACACCAATCCCCGGCAACGGTGCCAAAAATTGACAGGTGTCGAGTCTGTGCAATAATAAATCCTACTTTAAAAAATGTAAACTTGTGTCTAGCCGTGAGTAGAATCGTCTCCACAGGAATTGGGAAAAATTTGTTCCTTTTAAAATAAAAATGATGGGGGAATTTGTTTTGCAAAATTAAAAATGAAATAATCAACTAATTATAGCAAAAGCAATTAAAAGAAATAAAGGAGAATTAAATCAATAATAACGAAACTCTAGTCAAAGGTACACTTTTCGAACATGGTTCACACAACTGATCATTGAAACAAAAGTAATTCAATTATTCATTAATAGATTGGATATAGCTGATAGCCCCAACTCTTCCTTTCTTAATCGATAGCCAAGGTAGAACTATTGTCTATTTCCCTAACCAAGAAATAATCTTAGGTACGACCATAGGATTTAATTTCTCAATTGCATTAAAAACTAAAAAAGCCCAAATCCTAATCAATGAACACGCTATGAGGGTTTACTTAAATGAGATCGTATGCTCCCCAAACATAAAATTAATCACACTAGTTACCACTTGAATTAATTAATCAAACAATTACAGATTCAATTGATTAATATGGTTGTAAATTATTGAGTTAATTCGAATATCGAACCCTTGACATTCAAAGAACAAAATAATCATAAAGAGAATAAACCAAAGAACATATAAATATCACTGAATAAAAGAAACAATTAAAAATTAATTAGATCTCACAGATGTTTGGAATCAAGTCTTCAAATCGACCCTTTGACTAGAAAGAGTAGTTTAGCTACTCTCCATGGGAGAGAAAATTACACAAGAGATGAAGGGAGAAAATTCTAGAGAGAAGAAAAATAATGACTACCAGAGTTTTTTCTTATAGAAGAGGCGTTCTCTTTTTTGACCCAAAATCACGTTACTTCCAAAGTAACGTTCTCCACAAATTCCCTTCCATAATTGTCTCCTAACTTTTAGCAGTCAAATTCTTTCCAAATTCTCCTTGTGGATAAAATATCCAAAAAATAAGGAAACAATGATAAAATAACCTCCTAAAACAAATAGACTACTAGAGAGAAAGTCTATCCTAGCTACGACTCCAAAATGGAAGTTTCTGCTGTATTTTCTGGGCTTTTTGTCTTGGACGTGAAGGCTAGGCGCGCCCATGCCAACTTCACAGAGGATTTTTCTGGAAAATCTTCTAGCTTCCCTTTATTTCCTGTCTTTTTATATATACCTGCAATTAACACCAATTTACCAAATATGAGTGGAATCCATCAATTAGCATAATATTTGGTAATAATAAAAAGGAAATAAACATAAATCAATCTACTAATTTGCACCCTATCAAATATATATGTACATGCCATTTAACTAGTCGTACAAAAATTCTTGTCATAAGATACTTCATGGATAATATTTTAATTTATAAAAAATTTTTAAATTTTCATGATGATAATAATATATCTTTCACATTATATATAAAAAATAAAGATTTGTATCCAAATTTTTATTTGTGTATATATATAAAACCAATATGATGATAGAACTTTAATTAATGTAATATGTCCAATACATTATGCTACATTAACATTAATTTTAACTCTTTTCTTTGTGTATGAGATATCACATTAATTAAAACTTTATTGTGTTATTAGTTTTACATATATACATGTATAAAAATTTGGATATAAATCTCTAATGTTTTGCATATAACGTGAAATACATGTCATTACTATTATGGAAATTTTAAAATTTTGTACAAATTGAAATATTATTCATGAAGTATAATATGAAACAATTTTTTATGTATTTTATATTGCTAGTTAAAGTGTATGTAAAAATATTTATAAAAGTATTATATGTATTTGCATATTAAATGAACATGATAGACATGCATGGGATAAAATAGAAAAACAAATAAATTTTAGTGCCTATGCCATATCTGTCAATAGAAATGTATTTATAAGGGCAATTTAGTCTTTTAACAATTTATACAAAATGAAGGTAATAAAAAAATTCAAAGCCAAAATTTTAGGTAGAAAATATATGTTTTTTGCATTCAAGGAAGCAAAACGTTGGTTACTCCTTCAGGGAGGAAAAGTGTAATTAACCCATTTTAAAAAATAGTTATTCTACAATTAAGAGAATTTTTAAAATTATTACTGATTTTGATATTACTCAAACTAAGGTAAATTAGCTAATATTTGGTTTTATGTGTAACACTGGTTTATTTATGAATATGCTTTTTATCCTTATTTATACATGTTTAGTCTAAAATTTGATACTGAAAGTTGTCAAAAAAAAAAATGATACTGAAGTCATATAAAGATTATGATGTAAACTATGATGTTGTGATGCATCACTATAATTGAATTTTTCTCACAAGGGAAAAAAAATTGATACAGTATAAACTAAAGTTGGAGTACATAAATTGAAAGCCAAAATACGGCTTGACCGTATAATTAGGGCTTCATAGCAACTTCATGCTTGAGTATATTTTTTTCTATACTTCTACCTTGTAATTAGGGATCGATTGCAATTCATTCCTGTATTCATTTTATCTATATAACTTACCTCTTGATGTTACACAAAACCTCCATGTAGTATGGCTAATTTACATCTTACCTACATGTGGTTTTGAAACCTACCTTCAACCCCCTTGTGCTTTGGATTTAAGTGTAACGTTACATTTCCCCTTGTGTTTTGGATTTAAGTGTGACGTTAAATTTCAATTATAGCTAACTGTCAAAGTTTAAAAAATTTAGAGATAAGGAGTACATCAGTCATTTTAGTCATTTCAGTGCTACAACAATTGAAGATTTGGAGAAAACAGAAGGAAATCATAATTTAAAGAAATACAAAGAAAAATAATCTTATGCTTTCAATCCTCTACAGGTCTAAAACCACCGCACTGCCACCCCGCATCCCACAACAGCTTCTCTTTTCGTGCGTCCTCACCCTAACCCCCCATCCCCCAAGTGGCGGAGCCAGGTTTTTTTTTTTTTCTAGAAGGCGAGTCTAGAATAACAAGTAGTTATGAAATGTTAATCTCAAATCTAAGTAACTTATGAAGACAATGGAGAGGCATAATTGATTTTTTGGTTTTTTTTTTGGGGGGCGAGGGGTAGGGGGGACAAAATATAGTAATGCAAAAATTTTTACTTACAATTTTTTTTTTTTTTGCCAAGTTGGAAGAGGACGGCTACCGTTGGCCCTCCTCCTTTTTTTTTTTATCATCAATTCTCGTTACAATTTATGTTCTCTCCCCTCCCCCTCCGCGCTTTTGTGCTGTCTCCTTTTGTGTCTTATGTTAGGATTCTCATTTATTTGGTTAGAATGTTGAGAACTCACAAAAAATTTTGATAAAATTCTAGAAGAAACTAAAGAAAATAGAAAGAAGGAATAAGAACTGAGAGAGGAAGTGAGAGTGATTTACTGGTAGAGAGAGATTGTTACAAGATTTTTGTGGAATAATTGGACTGGGGTATTCAGTTACACATTTTGGTGTTACACTCACGTTATACTACCTAAGTGATTGACAAGTGTACCTGTCTTTGGAGACATGGTTAGTGAGTGTACATTTGTCAATCACTTAGATAGTGTAATGTGAGTGTAATACCAAAATGTGTAACAGAAGATCCTAAGCCGAAAAATTGCCTCCTTCCCCTCCTTCCTTTTCCCTTTTTTATTTCCTACTGATTACTAGCTAACTTCATTTAACTAATTAACTTTCTTTAACTACTAGCTAAGTCTGTCTTATTTTAACTGAAATAGTTATAACAGAATTCCTGCTCAGATAAAATGACATTGTTTCTAATCAAGTTTATGACAATTCCTTACCCTTCTAGCCAAGCAGATATAATACTAACAAATAACATAAACAAGTAGGGATAGACCTCATAATATTTACATCCAATTCTAGCCAGACACAGAATTTAAGACAAGTAAATAGCTCTAAAGAAAAAACTAAATATGATTTAGAACGCAAAAAGTTAGGGCATATAATAAAGCTGTCAAACTCCCAAAACCCTTTAAAATACGAATTCCAAAAAAAAATTTAAATTCGATGGAAATAACTTATCCAAGCCAAATGAATCTTAAATTCTCAATCAAGCATCATTCAAGAACTTGACCGCAACAAACTTTAGACCAAATCCCTAGTCCAAAATGTTAACACTATTTACAATAATCTTATCAAAAATAATTTTACATTATCACAATAAAATTATAATTTTTTATACTCTTATTTTCAGTTTCAACATGTTTATCAAAGTACTTGAAAGCCAATTTATTTTGTGTATATGTGCAAGAAATGCAGTGAATTGCTATACTGTTTTTAGCAAGGCAATATAAAACTTGTTCTTGTATGTGTAACCATTTGCATTATATATACATTAAATTATGTTTCTAAGGGATATTCTAAAATATAGAAATATGTTTTTGTCGATAAGTTTCTAATTAAGAACATATAAAACCAGAGGATTCTCAAGTCAACCACGTAGGTTCTAATCCTCCGCATTCGAACAAGACATCAACAACTCATGATGCATTTCCTCCTTTATTTTTTTCTTTCTAGTTTTTTATTCAATTCCTATTTTCTAAGTTTTATTCACAACTACTATAATTCATATATAGTTGTTAGCAATTCAAGTTGATAGTATATTTTCTGGTTTCATAGTGACCATGGTTATATTTGTCTCCTTAGGACATGATCGTTTCATGACTATTTAATTAATGCACCATTTTCTTAATCTTTCAATATACTGCAAAGGAAAAGGAAAAAAATAATGGAGAGAAGCTTGTATCGTGTCTTTTCTCTGATTCGTAAATGTTTATTCTAAGAAAAATTAATAAATTGAGTACTATCAGTGTTTGTGGGTCCATTTTGATGGGTGTAAATCACTAGAAAACATTTTCTTAGATGGGTGTATATCACAAAGAGTTTGCTGGTATTGGCTAGTCAACCTACTAATCTTTTCATTTGGAGAAAAGGGGTTGATCACTATTGGCTATTGTGAGGCAGAGAATAAATCCACTGCAAACTTTAAGCATTGCAATGTTTGGTATCTATACTTGTTTTGATATCTATATTTGAATTTTTTTTAGTGTGTGCATATATATATATATATATATATATATATATATATATGTGCGCACACACTAAAAAGTCCCCACTGTTAGATCCTCTTAAAAAAAAAATCAAAAAGTCAATTGTCCTAATTCCCACTCCTCACATGGAAACAAGACATCAACAACCCTCTTGATTATACATCTTTTTAGATATTTGCTCAATTCCCATTTTCTAAATTTTTAGACCAGCTACTCCAACATAATCCTTAGTTACAGCAAACAAGTGGAAAATATTTTATGGTATTTCATAGTAATAATGATTTATTTGTTCCCTTCTCGAAAAATTGTATGATCACTATGTTACTGTTTAATAAGTATATCACTTTTCTCGATCTTTTAACATCTTGAAAAGAAAGAGAGAAAAAAAAAAAAGCCTGCAACTAATATTGTGATGTGGTACAGACGAGTAGTAATTTCTTATGCTTATTCTAGTTTAGTTCTTGAATGACAGATGATTTTATGGAATTCATAGTCTTAGTGGTTAAGTTCACGTTACTATAAAATTAGTCACTTGGGCAGCATTTGATTAATATTTTGAGAAATAAAAAATTACAAATGCACTCTACTTTGCAGATATAGGCAACAAACATATAGAATTATCAAAAAAAAAAAAAAGAAACAAAAATGCAAGCAGATAGAGGCAAAGCCAAAAGTAAAAGTGTAATGTGCCTTGAAAAGTATTTCAGATATTCATCTTTTTTTTCCAGTACAAAAAATTAGAGAATCTAATTTCAGTCAATAAATCTAAAAGACCATTTTTCTGGAGCAAAGGAGGAAAGATCTTCTCCATCAGAATCTAATTTTGTCAACGCCTGCATTCTTCATTCCAAGTTAATTTATATCAATATTTTATGCCTAACTAATTACACTGACACACTAAAATTAAATGATTATGCATGGTACAAAAACTAAAAATTTGCACGTAAATTAATTCTAGATAATTAATATATGATTTAATGACTATATCTTTTGTTATATCATTATATAAAACAGTGGAATGATCAATAATTAAAGTCCCTTATAGAATCTAGAGAAACTTGAGAAGTGAGATGTAATTAAATACAGACAACTGCCAACAAGTCGTAGAAATTTGGCTGTTTGAATTGAACAACAGCAGGTGCAGAAAACACAGAAAATACACTAAATTACAAATTCAGAACTTCATTAAACCACTTGACCTGGTGCAGACGTTCAATTTTTCAAGAAGTTACAAGATTTTAATGCTTTTACATTCTTCAGAAAGACGTTCGGCATCTCTGCATTCATCCAGACTGCAACTTTCTTGACGAACGAACTCATTATTCATCTATGGTCTTGCGAACGACTTTCCAGAAACACCCGAAGATCCGTGTTTCCCCATTCGTTCTTCTGATGTTCCTTTACCTTCAGAAATAAACTTGCAACAGATTCATCACAGTCACGCACTCTAATCATTTGAAGAGTTGTAATCTCTCCTAAATAAGAAGGGACCTCTTTCAAATCCCGGCATCTCTGCATTACTAATGTCTCAAGACAGGGAAAATGATCAACACCTTCGGTTTCAGTCCATCTTTCAATTGTTAAATAACCCAATTGCAAGAATTTGAGGTTAGGGAATTCCCATTCCTCATTCATTTCACAATTATCTCCCTCAAAATCAATGTGGTCTAATTTGAGTACCACAAGATTGGGTAGTTCTCCACTTTTTGGAATTCTACTCGAGTGGAACCTAGATAAAGCCAATTTCTCTAGACTCAAAGGAAACCGAAACCGAATATGGTTCTCATCCATTTTAGGCAGTCCTAGTTCTAGATGGAGTGATTCTAGTCGACTCAAGAAGTCAATTACCACAATCCCATCGCAATCCGCGTTAGAATCCCCTGATTTATGGAATTCACATTTTAGTCTACGGATGTTTGGAAACTTTCTCATTATCTTTTCGAGGCTTTGCCCATGAGAAAGCTTTAATGTGGAAAAAGTGTCTAAGCTGTGTAAATGAGCGGACTTTTCAAGGTTGCCTATGGCCAAATCTAAACTGAAAGATCCTGATGACCATAACACCCTTAATTTTGGCATATTCCAGATGGTGTCCGGTAAAAAGCCCTCGTCATAAACAAGAAGAAATTCTAAATTGGAAAGGCCAGCTACTGCTAAGGGCCAGTAATTGAATGGAATATTAATTGCCAAGTACCTCAGCTCATCAAGCAATGCTATTTCACTTGGGAAAGGACCAACTAGACTAATATTTGCCAAATTCAACACTTTAAGGCGTTTGAAAAAATGAAAAAGGACCGAAATATCATGATACAAAAAATCATATTTAGCTAAGAATAGAAGGGAATGTGCACCTGGACAAGATAGTTTGGAATTCTCAAATTCTTTTTGGGTAGAATACACACACAACCGCTGTAAATCATGTTGTCCATGAAAGATGAAAAGCTCATCATGCCCTCTTATTAAAGAAATGAACTTTTTCTTTTTAGCTTTTATCAAGCAAAACTCATGTAACAAATCATGAATGCGGCAAGTTCTAACACCTCCAATAGATCTTTCTTTGGATGCCATAACCAAGCTTCTGCTAATCAGATCATTCATGTAGTCCATGGCTACATCCTCTGCGCTCCTCCAGTCCCTTTTTTCAATAAATCCTTCAGCTATCCAAAGCCAAATCAAGTACTTCACAGAAATCTCTTCGTCTTCTGGAAAGGATCCAAAATAAAGAAAGCATGGCTTTAGCTTTTCAGGTAACTTCTTGAAACTCAACTCTATTATATTCAAGCACTTGCTCTGTATTAGAAAGAGCGCTTGAACTTAGCCTTCCTTGCAATCTCTTCCCAACCATCCTGATTCGAATTTGCAAGAATTCCTGCTATAATTACAACTGTGAGAGGTAGCCCTCGACAGTTTTTTGCTATTTTTCTTCCCAGATCAAAAGGATAACTTTTTAGACAAGATAACTTCTTCTGCAATAGAATCCAGCATTCATTATTGGTGAGTTGACGAAGAGGGTGAAGTTTAGGGATAGGATTAATTTTCTTCACCACCTCATAATCTCGACTTGTTAAAAGGATTCTGCTTGAATTGTCATTATCAGGAAACGATCTTTCCAAGCAATTCCATGCCTCGATGTCCCAAATATCATCCAATACGATGATGATACCTCTTCGCAGCAAACATTGTCTTAATTTTTCTTCAAGTCCTTGCTCATCCTCCTTCGAGTATTTATCACCATAGAAGTTAGGAACAACGAAACCCAAAATCTGAAGCAACAAATCTTTCTTTTTGTACGCTTGAGAAACAACACACCATGCACTAGTATGAAAGAGGCCTTTCACTGAAGGATTATCATAAACACTTCTGGCAAAAGTTGTCTTCCCTAGTCCTGGCATGCCCACAATAGATATAATGTCCAGTTTTTTTGATCCTCCTGTAAGATATTCAATTATTGTCTTTGCCTCATCATCCAAAGTCACCGCAAATTTGTTGATTGCTGGCATACTACCTTGTGATGGCAAAGGATTGGAAGTGTTGGTAGCTTTTTGGGCTCCAGAATCAAAGTTACAAAGACTGTCAATAATCTTCAAGCTCTCTAGCTTAATAAGATTAATTTCTTCTATGATGGTTCTAAATTGCAATGGAGAACAATTAGGAATATCTCCGACCACCAGGGATCGAAGGATAAAATGTGTCTTATATGCCACTCCTACAATACGATTCCAAAGACTTTGAAGCTCTCTATCGTGTTTGCGATCGTCTAAAATACTCTCCAAGAAAGATGTTAGGAATGCAAGATCTTCTTGGACAGTCTGAATTTGATCCTTTGCTAAAGCAATCGAATCTACCGTGCAAGATAGAAGTTCCTTCAGATTTTCTAGGAAAAAATCTATAAAGCCATGCTCATTTGTCTCGGAAAAAATGAATGATGATGTTATTACCTTAATAAGCTTAATCTTTCCCAAGAAATTGAGGAGTGCAAAATCCATCTCTTTAACCAAGCCTTCTTCCAATTCATGCACAGGTAGTGAGCAAATCACGATCGCTGCCTCATCGACAGCAGCTGCAATGAGATCCTTTGCCTTTTTATGTAGCTCATCAATCTTTTCCATGTGCTTTGTGAGAATAATTCTTAAGAATCTTATTCCTTCGTGGAGTACTGGCATTTGATCTTTCAAGGAAACCATGTAACTGTCGCCGTACGTGAGTGCTTTCAAAATATTGGATAAGAGAGTATCAACAAAGTCCCCCAGTACATGCTTGTCCGTCTCCAGAGTCAGGGTGTCTGATGAACGAGAAATATTTGTGGCCGTCAAGACGTGGGCGTAAATCTCACGGATTTGGGGATCTACAGGCTTGATCTTAGAAAGCAATTCAACAAATTTCAACTTGAATTGATCAGAATTCATATATTGATTTCCATATTTGACAAAATGCACTGAAAACAGAGTCTTGCTGCATTGACAGCCACAGCATGTATACGAGTGACGAGAACTTGCAATTGGCAAGGCTCAAGGCCTCTCAATTCTGCTAAGCGAACAAATTTATGAAGAATTCCAGCTTGTCTTTCAAGGCTTCAAGCGGATTCGGTTCTTGACTTCCACAGAGATTTCGCTCCATCAGGATATCCGCCATATTCACTAGCAGGGAGTCGAAAAATTCCTTCAATTTGTACCAGAATTGCAATGAGCAGTAGTCCAACAAAATGATGTAGGATTCCATGATTTCTTGGTGAAAAGATTGGATGGAATCATGCAATTGCAGGGCCACTTGGTCCAAATAATAGCTATTCATACGGTTGTCGCCAGGCTCTTTTTGTCGAAGAGAACAATTATGAAAGTCCTTGCCATTCTGGATGAGTGAATCTTCAAGCCTATTCAACAAAGATCCCATCGAACTGCCACCACAACCTCTTGCCCACAAAAGAAACGTTCTCAGAGTTCTTAATTGCACCCGTAGACTCTCCATTAGCACCTTGTTCGCAAAATCTTCCAGGAGCTCTGTATCTCGTAAGGCTCCATCAACGATAGCGAGTGCCATAGCTCTCTCTCTCTCTCTCTCTCTCTCTCTCTCTCTCTCTCTCTCTCTCTCTCTCTCTGTGATATAGGTGTCTCACCACTGCTGCAACTGGAGAAACCGACGCTGAAACTTGAACAAGAACAGCTTTTCAAGTGGGATGAAGTTATTCTTCTCTTAGTCTCTTACTTTCAAACAATTTTTGTTTTCTTTTTTGGGTACTGATTTGAGAAGGAACAAAAATATTAAGAGTAATGGGAAATTTAGATAAAACTGTAGTTTTTTGGGGTCTTGCAAGCTAAGCACTGGAAGCAACCGACACTCCGTTTCTGCCAAAGTTATTGTTCTGCTCTTTCCGTCAACCCCTTTCTTCCTTCTCTAAATGATCTCAAATTCCGAGCCGTCATTTCCCAGACGGAAGTTTCTATTAACATTATATTAATGGTAGTTGCCTCCCGCAGAACGTGCAACTCAAAAAATATTTACAATAATTTTATAACTTATCAAAATGATATTTACAAATTTATATGTCTAACTTTAAATTGAATAAGTGGTTATCAAAACATATAGAATTTCATTTTGATTTGATGTTAAAACAAATGCACTAAATCAGTATTACTTGTTTCTGTATTTATTGATTTCATATATTTAATTGAATAAGCGGTTATCAAAACATATAAAATTTCGTTTGATTTGATGTTACAACAAATGCACTAAATCAGTATTATACTTTGTTTCTATATTTATTGATTGCATATATTTAATTGAATAAGGGGTTATCAAAACATATAAAATTTCATTTGATTTGATGTTACAACAAATGCACTAAATCAGTATTATACTTTGTTTTTATATTTATTGATTGCATATGTTTAATTGAATAAGGGTTATCAAAACATATAAAATTTCATTTGATTTGATATCACATCAAATGCACTAAATCAGAATTATACTTTGTTTCTATACTTATTGATTTCATATTTTTAATTGAATAAGTGGTTATCAAAAAAATATAAAATTTCATTTGATTTGTTACAACAAATGCACTAAATCTAGTATCAACTCCTTTTTTGCTTTTTCCAAATAATCTATCAAACAAAGATTTGTGTATTCACCGGCAAAATGGACCCAAATTCCCACCCATTAACATTATATTACCAGCCATCCTTTCCCATGGGGAAGTTCACCAACAATTGCCCTTTTAGCCGCCTGTGTAATTCCTTACAAAAGTTAGATGTTGAAATTTAAACTTGTGTTAGGAGAGGGTATCTATTTTGACCACCCCCTACACTGTTAAATTAGCTATAAAAAATGGTTGGGTTCGTTTCATTATTTGATTATTTATCTACGTTGTAAAATTAACCATTTTATGCTATTTACCATAAAATTAGTGTATTGATATCTCAAAAAAAGAAAGGTTAAAAAAATATTAGTACGTCACTTAATATAATATTTATAATTGGATAGATTATTTGACAACTGTTAAGTCTTATATCCACAATTTACGGTTAGATTATTATTTTCAGGCGCGAAATTCAACGCTAAACAAGATTCGGAAAGTCCGGCACGAACACCGCCTCACTTCGACCGAGGACAACATTATTTAATGAATAGTGGTGTTTCCACAAAAGGATAGTTTTTGTTTGTTTGACTTGAAGGTTTTTGAAGAAAAATAGGCAATTGTTGTTGGTAGCTATGGCTAAGCAATATCTCCACGCTAGGTCAGGGATCGTGATTTATGAGGCGACAAGATAGCACGACTTGAATATAACACCAAATTAATCTATATTGATACGATTTGCAACTAAGTGAATTGGATCAATCAGTTAATGACACAATTAAAAATGGTTCGGATTGGATCAATTCACAGTTGACACATTAACCTAACAATCAATGTACACATTCACATATATACATACCCACATTAAAACGGGTTTGGTTGGTCTGGTTAAGTCAACTAATAGGTTAATAACATACCAACAATATATATATATATATATATATATATATATGTGGGTGTGCACACTATAAATCAATTTTTATAAAAATTAAAACATTTGTTAGATACTACACAATTGAATTTGGATGATCTTACTGAAAATATCATGACGTTGGACATAATTTTACAAAATTCTAAATCAATTCTTGATTATAACACAACCAGCATTACATGAGATAACTAGATTTTAATGTTTTTATTTTTATGTATTTATGCATTTGTAATTTGTATCTAAAGATCAAAATATTTTTCTATTGTTCTAGTTAGGTGGATTTAAATAAAGTCTATTATATCATCATTATATACCACACGATTGAAAATTTTTTTAATGTATTGTCCATTTGTAATTTGTATCTAAAATTTAGATTATCTTTTCCATTATGTTATTTAGGTTGATTGAAACACAATTTATTATATTGCAGTTGGATACAACATAATTTTTGTAAATTGCGGAGTCTATGACATTGTCGTTAAATATTATACAACTGAATTTAGATGATGTCACTAAAAACATCATGATATTGGACATCAATTCACAAAACTTCTGAGTTAATTTAGAGTTATTAATACAAACGATATTACATGCGGTGACTAGATTTTCAACATTTTCATCTTTTATATATTTGTGCATTTGTAATTTGTATTAAAAAATTAAAATTTTTCATTGTGCTACTTATTTGGATCAAAATAGTAATTAAAAAAATTGAATCCTATTAGTTGGATGGTTGTAAATACTTACAAGTTTGGCTCGAAATTTGCAACATGAAGATTTCAAAACTCATGTTTAATTTTGCATAATTATAAGACTTTCGTTGAAAATTATAATTCAAATTAGCTTTTTACTTTGAAAACTTCTCTATGTATTGTCTTTAGAAAAAATTGAAAAATTCTGATTTGAAGTTAATGGTTTATTCTATAAATAAGTTTGTTATACAATAAATGATTATTAATGTAAATTATTTAACGAAATTCGAGTCGGTTGAATTAAGATTGAGATTTTTTGACACGAACACGATTAAGACATTACATGATGATAATGGCGCACAATCCATTGCCACCCCTATGCAGGACATATAATCAACATCAGTGTAAATCTATGTTTATGTCTATATTACATATAAATGTATCACTTTATTTAATATTTGACATTTTTAACACCCAAGACATCCTTATTTTAATATTTCAAAATCATATTAAAAAATCACGTTAAAGTTAGAATTTAACTTAGCTTAATATTTTGTAATTTTTTATTTTTTATTTGAAAATTTTTTCTTCTAATTACATCCATATCTTTATACTTCACAATCATGTAAAAAAGCATTTAATGAAAATTTAAAAAAATGGAATTATATTTAATTTATCCATAGAAAAACTAATTATAGAAGTTAAATTCTATTCAAACTCATCCCATCTTAATACTACCCTACACATCTTAAAAAATCTTATGTCTACAAATCTCAAAAACTAGTTTAAAAAAATCCAAATTCGAATAGAGAACACCTCAACTTCAATCTACGTGAAAGTTAACGTATCCTCTAATCAAATTTTTTTTTAAATTTACCTTTTAGAGAAAAATATTCAAATGAGTTTGCTACATATAAACTTTAATAGATAAGCTTCTAAAAGTCATGTCGCTCCAAACTTAATTTAAAAATAAAGGATAAAAAAGCTTTGGTATCAACATATAAAAAAAAAACCCATTTTAGATTCAAATTTAAACCAGAAATAAAAAAAAGAAAACTACTAAACACTCTACATAAACCCATCTAACACAAAAAGGATTATTATGTACAATCGGGGTGTATTCCCGACTGAAAAACAAAATCAAAGCTTTCTTCTCTATAATTTGTCAATTTAATTGTTAACTTTCTTCTCTGTAAAATATTCTTCACGGATTTCTCTATAACCTTTTACAATTGCAATCCACACACAAGAACAATATAGATAATTTCTATGTTTTTTTTATAGTAAGTTGCTCATACGCGTATTGATTTCTTATATGCTATTAATTATAAGCTACCATGTGTTTGGAATTTAAGTAATACAGTTTGTACACTTTGAATTCAACATGTTTGTATTCCAAAACGTATTAAATGCATCCTATTCAATGTCATATTATATTCTTGTATACACAAGTTCCTCTCCACTACTCTTTGCATTTTTTTTTTTTTTTTGAAGAATAACTTGTATATGTATGTAATGCATTTTCTCCCAACCATTCTTGCCCTTTTTTTCCCCTGAAACCACTTGTACATGGATATATTACACTCTGGAATAGGATGAAGGTTGAGTCCCCAAGAATTACATATTCTGAATTTAAGTTACATTTTATAAGAATTATTTTAACTACATATAAGCGTTTATCATTCATTTATGGGTTCAATTATGATATTGTTTGTCTTATTATTTATTGGGTTGTTTATAATATTTTTTAATTGAAATATGTACTTCTTGATCCCATCGTCATAGATTAATTTTAATCATGAAAAAAAATATTTTGACATTGTTCTCTTCAAATTATGACAATTACAAAATAGTACACCTTAGGTTGAAAAATTGCATTTATTTAATAACTTTCATTTGATTTGATGTTACAACAAATGCACTAAATTAATATTATACTTTGTTTATGTATTTATTGTTTTCGTATTTTCAATTGAATAACTGGTTACCGAAACATATAAAATTTCATTTAATTTGATGTTACAACAAATGAAAAAAATCTAGTTTCAACACCTTTCTTGCTTTTTCCAAATGTAAATAACAAAAAATAAATATAGAGTCGAGCGATTAGAGTTTTAAAACTCCACCCCAAATGTCGGAGTTTGAATCCCACCAATTATTCCCCTGTAGGCTGATGAAAAAAATGAAAATAAGAGGTATCAAACAAAGAATTGTACATTTCACCGGCAAAATGGAGCCAAATTCCCATCCATTAATATATATTACCAGCCATCGTTTCCCAACAATTGCGTGGTAACCGGCTGCGTAGTTCCTTATAAAAAGTTAGATGTTGAAATTTTAGACTTGCTTGAAATTTAAACTTGTGTTAGGAAAGGGTACCTATTTTGACCAAAAAATGGTTCGGTTCTTTTCACTATTTGATTATTTGTCTACGTTGTAAAATTAATGATTTTATGCTATTTACCATAAAGTTAGTGTATTGTTATCTCAAAAAAAAAAAAAACGTTAAAAAAATATCATTACGTCACTTAATATAATATTTACAATTGGATAGATTATTTGGCAACTGTTAATTCCTAGATCCACAATTTACGGTTGGATTATTCTTTTCAGGCGCAAAATATGAAGCCAAACAAGATCCGGAAAGTCCGGCACAATAAACAGCCTCACTTCGACCGAGAACATTATTTTATGAATAGTGGTGTTTCCACAAAGGATAGTTTATGTTTGTTTGCCTTGAAGGTTTTTGAAGAAAAATAGGCAATTGTGGTTGGTAGCTATGCTGAGCAATATCCCCACGCAAGATCAGGGATCATGATTTATTAGGGGACAAAATAGCACGACTAATATGATCCGCAATTAAGTGAATTGGATCTATCCGTTAACGATACAATTAAAAACAGTTCGGATTGGGTCAACTCACAGTCGACACGTTAATCTAACAATTATTATACACATTCACACATATACATGCACATAGTAAAATGGGTCAGGTTGGTTGGGTTAAGTCAACTAATAGGTTTACAATGTACTGACAACATATACATATGTGTGCGTGTTATAAATTAATTTTTGTAATTTCTAAAAATTAAATCTTTGTTGGATACTACACAGTTGAATTTGAATGATCTTATTAAAAATATCATGACATCGGACATCAATTTACAAAATTCTGAATCAATTCATGATTCTAGCATAGCCAGCATTACATGAGATAACTAGATTTTTAATATTTTCATTTTTATGTATTTATGTATTTGTAATTTGTATCTAAAGTTTAAAATATTTTTTTCCATTGTTACAGTTAGGTGGATTTAAACAGAGTCTATTATATCATTAGATACTACACGATTGAATTTTTTTTATGTATTTGTCCATTTATAATTTGTATCTAAAATTTAGATTATTTTTTCCATTATGTTATTTAGGTTGATTGAAATAGAGTTTATTATATTGCCATTAGATACTACAAAATTTTTGTAAATTACATAATCATGATATCTCTGTTAGATATTACACAATTGAATATATATAATCTTACTGAAAACATCTTGATGTTAGACATTAATTCACAAACTTTTGAGTCAATTTGGAGTTCTAATACAAACGATATTACATAAGTAACTAGATTCTCAACATTTTCATCTTTTATGTATTTTTGCATTTATAATTCGTGTATAAAAATTAAAAGGATTTTTTCATTGTGCTACTTATATAGATTAATACAGTTTTATAAAAATTGATTGCCTATTAGTTGGATGGTTGTAAATACTTACAAGTTTGGCTCGAAAATTGCAACCTGAAAATTTGAAAACTCATGTTTAATTTTGTACAGTTATAAGACTTTGTTATCACCGAAAATTACTATTTAACTTAGCTTTTTACTTTTAATTTTCAAAAAATTGAAAATTTTAATTTGAAGTTATTGGTTTAATCCTTTAAATAAATTTTTTCATGTAACAAATGATTATTATGATATAAATTATTTAACGAGTTAAGTGGATTGAGATTTTTATTAAAACTATTTAATATTTCAAAATCACATTAAAATGTCACGTTAAAGTTAAAATTTAATTTAGCTTAATATTTTGTAATATTTTTATTTGAAACTTTTCTCTTTTAATTACATCCATATCTTTATACTTCGCAATCATCTAATAAAAGCATTTAATATTCAATTTATCCAAGGAAAAATTAATTATCAGAAATTAAATTCTATTTAAACACATCCCATCTTAATACTACCCTACACATCTTAAAAAATCTTATGTCTACAAATATCAAAAACTAGTTGACAAAAAAAAAATCCAAAATTCGAATAGAGAAGACCTCAGCTTCAATCTACGTCAAAGTACATATATCCTCTAATCAATTCTTTTTTTTTCAAAAAAAAATTTACCTTTCAGAGAAACTATGCAAATGTGTTAGCTACATATAAACTTTAACAGACAAGCTTCCAAAAGTCATGTTGCTCCAAAATATAATATAAAGGATAGAAAAACTTTGGCATCAACATTAAAAAAAAAAAAAACCATTTTAGATTCAAATTTATGAACTAGAAATGAAAAAACGAAAACTGCTAAAATACTATACATAAACCCATCTAACACAAAAGGGATTATTACATATAATCGGGGTGTATTTCCGATAAAGAAAACAAAATCAAAATCAAGCAACATTTTTGTCAATTTAATTTGCTAACTTTCTTCTCCATAATCTATTCTTCACATGATTTCTCTATAACATTTTACAATTGCAATCCACATACAATAACAATACAGATAATTTCTATATACAATTGTATAGTAAATTGCATATACGAGTATTGATTTCTTATATGCTACTAATTATAAACTACCATGTGTTTGGAATTTATGTTATACAGTATGTACACTTCGAATTCAATATGTTTGTAATGCATTTAAAATACATTTTGAATTCTAAAACGTATCAAATGCATCCTATTCAATAACCCATACATATTATATTCTTGTATACACAGGTTCCTCTCTACTATTCTTTGCTCTTTTTTTTTCAGAATAACCTATATATGTACGTAATTTCCAACGTGGATGTAATACATTTTGGAATAGGATGAAGGTTGAATATCCAAGAATTACATATCATGAATTCAGGTTACGTCCATGGCAGAGCCAGAAAACATTTTTAGTGGGGGCAAAAGTAACATTAAAATTTCTTACTTAATATTAAAATTTTTTACTTACTTTTTTACCTTTTTTTTTTAAACAAAAGAACATCAATACTCACATAACAAGAAGAAATAATGCATATATTTCATAAAAAACATAAGTAAATTTATACTCAAAATTACTAATGTAACAATAATAGTATTTCAAAAAGTAAATCAAACCATTTATAATTGATAACGGTCAACAACTTTAATTTCACAAAGCATATTTTTTCAATGTAAATAACTAAATAATTACTCATTTAATTGTCTTCCATTCTAATCCAAAAGAGAAAGAAAATGAGCCCGTAAAGAAAAGTAGTGGGGACACATTTAAAAATTTGTGTAAAATTCATGGGCATCAAAGGAAGAAAAGAGGAGCCAATGGGGGCCCGTGCCCCCAGGGCCCCCACTTTGGATCCGCCCCTGGGTTACGTTATATAATAATTGCTTTAGCTACATATAGGTGTTTGTCAATCATCCATGGGTTCAATTACAATATTAATGTTTGTCTCATTATTTATTGGGTATGTTCATAATATTTTTGAATCGAAATGTATGCTTCTTGATCCCATCGTTTTTAGATTAGTTTTAAGGCTAAATCACAAAATACCCACTATAATGTTACATCATTAACAAATTGCCCCCTATATTTCAGAAACACACAAATTACCCCTTTAAATTGATAAGAGACATTTTTGCCCTTCTATGCATAATACTTTGACAATTTTCTATTTTTTGTGCTAAAATCTAAAATTTTTATACCACCCATAAGCAAGTTGAACAAAATAAAAATGGAGAGAAAAATCTGAGACACATGAACTATATGTGCAAGTTTGTAGTTTTGCTACTTTTGTTACTAAATGAAATTGGTCCTGTGTTGTTTTGGTTAGAAACACAAGCTTTTAATTGCTATATTTTTTAGCATTTCTTAATATTCTATTTTGAATATATTTGATAAAAATTACAAATTTATCTTCACCTTACAAGCTGCTCGTTATGCATTATGAAAAAATATTCATGTCTTTATTAATATTTTTCTGTAGATATGAGAATCGAAAAGTAAATCAGTACTTTGTATTTGATCAATTCGGTATTTTTTTTCAAATTTACTGACCAAATTCAATTTCAATTTCACTTAATACCGAATTGAATTCGATTTCAAATTCAACTCAGTAAATCGATATATTAATTCAGTAAATGAATTCAAAAATATAAAAAATTAAAAATATTTGATATATTAATTTGGTAAACGAGTTACTAGACCAATTAATGCTAAGTTTGGCAATTGGAATTCGGTTACGAAATCAGAATTTTATTTTCAGGTATTGACCAGAGTCAATTTCATATTTTTGAGTTTTATAAATTACCAAATTCAATTTGAATCCAGTCGGTAATTTGGTATTTACCGAATTTGTTCACCTCTACTTTTCTCCTCTTGAATACAAATTATAGGAATAGTTTGTGGCAAAAATCTTTACAATTTTGGAGTCATGATTTTGATTTTTTGTATAGGAGTGTAACAATAATATTAGCCTAAAATAATAACCTTATTTTATTTTTATATAAAAAATTAACAAGAATAGCAGTATAAAAATATTATGAGGGCAAATTTGTCCTCATAAAGATGTAGTATACATGAAGGGACAATTTGTTACTAAAGTAGGGGACAATTTGTATATTTTTTAAACATAGGGATAATTTGTTACTTACTTAACATTACAAGGGGGTATTTTGAATTTAAGCCTAGTTTTAATCATGAAAAAAAGAATATTTTCACATAGTTCCCTTAAACTGAAAATTATGACAATTAAGAATAGTACACCTTAGGTTGAAAAATTACACTTATTTCTTTTCATGGTGTAAAATGATAAGAATAACTTTCAAGAAGTAAGGAATTTAATTTTTTTCCAATAGAAGTTCAAAAATGGTCCAAAAAATAATAATAATAATAACCAGACAACTCTTTCTTGTCCTTGATCATAAATTCCCTTTACTCTTATCATATCATCCATTCCACCAACCAATTAACTCTGCAACAACCTTTCTCACCACTCGCTCTTTCATTTTGTTACTGCTTGATCAACAGTCCTAATCCTTTGTCTTTCAATCTCCACCATTGTCAAAAAAGGGGAAAAAAAACCTATTAAAAAAAAAAAGGGAAAAAAATAAATATTGGAACTCATCTGCAGCATACGCTACAAATAAAAAAAAAAAAAAACTCCTTTTGTTTCCCCAGCCATGTACCACCCACCCCTTAGTTTCCCTCCACCTTCCCTTCATCCTAGCACAACATAGCAAAGCTCTTCCCCTTTCTTCGATCATGCCGCCATCTCCCACAAGACCATTTTTCACCGACTTCTCAATTGCATCTATTTATCTAGATTAATTTTCCTTTTCTTTCGTATTCTTCTTTTTGTGTTTGATTAATTTCATCAAGCACACAAACAATTAGTCGTGTAAAATGCTCTATTTGAGGTTGCAGCCATACTGTTAACAGTCTGTGGAACTTAGAAGCGAAAGCTCTCCACAAAGTATTATGGGCTTATTCAGATAATTGCCAGAGTTGAAGAAGCTGCAATTAAGCTTAAATTACCAACATGCTCAAAACATCCCGTTTTCCATGTTTCTATGCTTAAACAAAAGATTGGTAATACACAATTGGTTATGCCAACGCTGCCAGTGGTTGGTCGTAATGAACAGATACACAATGCTCTTGAGGCTTTCTTCAAACACAGGGCAATCACGAGGAACATCCAGCCGGTGTCCCAGATGCTAATAGACTGGGTGAATCTTGGGCCTGAAGAAGCTACTCGGGAGCATTTGGACTTTATCGGAAAGCAATTTCCAGAATTTCATCCTTGAGGACAAGGATGTCGTAAAAGCAGAAGGAATTATCATGAACTTGATTAGAAACGATGTCATTGAAACTAAGTAGGAATTCTGTCATAACTGTTTCAGTTAGGATAAGAAAAGTTGCCTAGCTAGTTGGTTAAAATAAATTTAGTTAATTAGTTAAATGAAGTTGGCTAGTAATCAACAGCGAAAGGGGAGGAGGCAATTTTTCTGCAACAATCTTGTAAATCTCTCTCTCTCAGTAATCACTCTTCCTCTCTCAGTTCTTCTTCTTCCTTCGTTCTGTTTTCTTTTGTTTCTTCTAGAATTCCATCAAAATTCTTTGAGTTATCAACATTCTCGCCAAATAAGTGAGAATCCTAACAAAAGGTACGAGGAGAGAGTCTGTTGTTGGGTATGGGGTAGCAGTGCAGTGGTTTTAGATCTGAAGAGGATTGAGAGGATAAGATTATTTTCCTTCGTATTTCTTCAAATTACCATTTGCTTTTGTTTTCCCAAAATCTTGAGTTGTTGCAATACTAAAATGACTATTTTACTCCTTAAATAAAAACTTTTTAAAACTTTGACAGTTAGCTCTAACTTAACATTACACTCAAATCCAAAACACAAGGGGAAATTTAACATTACACTTAAATCCAAAGCACAAGGAGTTTGAAGGTAGGTTTCAAAATCACAAATAAGAAAGATGTCAATTAGCCATACTAGAAGGAGGTTTTGTGTAATTTACCCAAAATTTAGACATCAAGCCATCAAGCAGTAAGTTACATAGATAAAATGGATACAGGGATGAATTGCTATCGATCTCCAATATCATGGGTAAAGCATAGATAAAATATACACAGGTATGCATTGTTATGAACCCCCTAATTATACGGTTAAACTGTATTTATGCTTTCCATTTATGTACTCCAACTTAAACCGTATCGATTGTTTTTTTTTTTTTTTCCTTTTTGGGGAAAATTCCATTATAGTAGTGCATCACAACATCATAGTTTACACCAGAATCTTTATACGACTCTTGCGTATCATTTTTTTTTTTTTTTGACAACTTTCAGTGTCAAATTGTAGACTAAACGCATATAAATAAAGATAAAAAGCAGATTCATAAATAAACTAGTGTTACACATAAAACCAAATAGTTGCTAATCTTACTTTGAGTAAAATCAAAATCAATAAAAATTAAAAAAAATCTCTTTAATTATAGAATAACTATTTTTTACAGTTTATCTCACCTTATGACTGGTTATTTAAGATAACAAAAAAGGTATCTTTTGAAAAAACAAAAGGAAAAAGAATACAATGTTAGACAAAATGTTTTATCCTTTTTACATGAAAAGATCCAGATAACTTGGTAAATGAATGAATAATAAAAGTTCAAACAGTTGAAACGAGCATTTTAGCAACACTTGCTCGATAGATCAAAGATATGTCGGTAAGTTTCGCATAGCACAGGATCAAATCAATTAAGAATGAAAATATTTGGAAATTAAACCTAGTCTAAAGTAGAGGGGAAAGATTGTGATAATATCTTGTTTTGCCATAATATGTATAGCTACACAGATTACAAGCAAAATGCCGTGTTAAAGATTACCCAGACTTGAATTGTTTTCCGAACACATTTAAAAATTCAAAATCTACATGCTAGATACAGCATTTGGACACTTCTCATAAGATCCCTTAAAACTATAATCACCCTCAAATAGTAGAACAACAGATACGAAAATGGCTTTTATAAATGCTAACAATACTAATGCAACTATAACCATTTTCTTCACATGCACATCACAATCAATATTTACAAGAGATAGCAAGACAAAGTATAACTTGAATCCTTCCAAGTTCCAACCCAAAATAGTAAGTTAAGCACAATCAAAATGGAGAGAAAAAGTCCAGAAACAGCCATACTGAAAGAAAAACCTCAACTCCATGGAGCTGTTTTTGTAGACAAGGTAAAGAACAAGGGAAAGAAAAGTTGGCAGGTGAAACTCTTGGATAATAAAGAAACTATACTGTGCATATCATAATCAAGAGTCGCGTTAACATCTACTAATTATTTGAACATAGAGAAAACTTAATACGACTTCCCGCAATGAATCAAGCTTCCGGCACCCAAGAAAAGACCAAAAATTGCAGCACTTCCCAAGGTAGTTTGTCCAATGTATCTGATTTTCAAAATCCCAGGAACCTACAACAGAGACATCAATATATGTCGGCAGAGGTATCAACTTCAAAGCAAAAATTTCACAGGTGGATAATTTTGGAACTAAGGGGCCATTTGGTTGGGTGTAAACTATTTTTCTTAGACAAATATTTTCTTAAGAAAACATTTTACATGGAAAATTTTATTTTCCCTACAATTTTCTTTGGATGACAATGTGAAAATTTTTTGAAATAAATTTTTCTTGATATTTTTTATTTTTAATAGTGTTAATAAAAGTTAAAAAGACGAATAACAATTGTAACAAATTGACAAGTAATAGGAATTAACTAGAAATTGTTTTGTTTATACTAAATCTATAAAATAATTTAACAGTAACGTATGAATAACTATAATTATCTTGTTGTGGGTCTCACGATGGCAAAAAAATTGAATTGATAAGAATTAAAAATAAAAATTAGTTTGATAATTGAAATTAGATAAGTAGGTACTTTAGACTTAATGTCACTCTTGAACTCTTCGGCAAACAACTTACACTCAATTAAGTACGTAAGCTGTTTTCAGCCAGAGGGAGGAAATTGAAAAATATTTTCTAGTATTTGGCACTAAGTAAAATTTTAAAAATATTTTCTAGAAAAATATTTTTAGTCCAAACAAACAGACCCTAAATGAAGAATTTTTTGCACTACAAAGCAGAACAATATATCACAGAAAGCACCCCTTGTCCCCCCAACCCAAACCCAAAAAAGAAGAAAAGAGAAAAAATCCCATCTTTTTCTTTCTCTTTTTCTTTTTTTTTTTTTTGGGGGGGGGAGGGGGGATTGGGGGGGAGGGATATTCTCTTCAGTTCATAATTTCACCTAAAGCCATATGACCCAAACTTCAAAGAAACCTTCACTACAGTGCAAAACCCCTCTTTTTAAACGACTAGGAGCACAATTTCATCAGGCTTGAATTAGAGAATTTGCAAATTTATTGTCCCACACAGAAGCATGTAATGCTATACCAAATATTATGGCATTTTGCAGGCAAATAATCCAAATAACAGTCAGCTTATAATTCTTACTTTCAACGTACAGGATCTAAAAATATTCTGTAACTTCAATGTAATCAAAACTATCCTTTAACTGAGCTACTAATTTAAGTTTCTGCGTATTTGTCGACCAAAATCATGCTTTGTTGGCTTACCAAGTCACATGCAGCAGATAATTATCTACACTACGCAACTAGCGGATTACAAGATACTGTTGAAATATTCAACTTAGAACATCTTATCACACACCCGTAAGAGAAATATAAAGAGAAAGACAAGCATAATAAGCAGTTGATATATCAATGGATCACACTAAAGAAGTTACAATTTCACTAATTTGATATGGCTGGAAAACAACTAGCCTAGCAATTGAAGCTATTATTTTCAGCTCCAACTATGCACATTTGAAAACACCCAAAAGATCCTAAGCAAACCTAATGGGTTGTCAGTTACATGAACTCCTAATGATGCATGCATCAATCACTCATTCTCACAAGAAAGAAGAGTTTTGTGTAATTTCTGTTCTATGGCAAACTCCCAGCAGAACCCAATGAACTCCAATCAGAAACCAAGAAAACTTCATTAACATAACAAAACAGTTATGAAACTTCATTAACATAACAAAACAGTTACGAATTGGGAAACAAATAGAGTTTGTTTCCCATTAGAGTTTGTTTCAAATTAGTAAACTTCCGATCATTGAGATAAAAAGTGCAGCCACAAACTTCCGATCATTGAGATAAAAAGTGCAGCCAGAACTCACATAGGGCGCCTGCAATCTACATAAACAAGATTTTTGGACTCTATAAAGAATTAAAAATTGTCACTAACAAACTTCAAACTCATTAGCAAAATGAGCAGAGCACATCAATTGACATGAAAAGTAAATATAATTTTAAGTGCAGAACCTCCTACAATTGGGAACTGACTAAAGTGTTATATACCAAACTGGAAAAGAGAAAAACAAAATTGAATCTCAGAGCAAGTTATACCCTTTTTCTTTTTCCTTCTCATTGGAAAAGAGGAACAGATACACACAACTCAAGCTTCATAATCTTGGACTATGTGACAAGTCAGTAAACGAAAACCATTCAATTTAAGGTTCTAACATGTTATACTGACTATGTCACAGTTCCCATATACCATATAATCTGATTAATCGACCTTCTTTTTCAAACTTTTTTTTATTTATTAGTTATTTGTTTAAATTTTACATTTTTTGAAATAATAAGGTTTCAAGAGAAAAAGATAACACAACATAACAACTAGAAAAGCCAACATTGTAGCACAAAATGGACCCAAAAAAAAATCAATATAATTATGCGTAAAGATTAAATTTCCCAACAGAATTGGCTAATGTAGAAATTCACTGGCTCCCTACTTTTAATCCACCAGTTATTATTTTAGTCAAGCTGGAACACTTGGTCTGCCCATCTGTGCTGGTGCATACCTATAAATCTAAAAGGGGCTAAAACTAAAGCAGCAGGCCAGCAGACCATATCCCCAAGAATATCACCAACATGCACTTTCTTACCTTTGATCCAGAAAATATAAGTGCAAGAAATGCGTCATAATCACCTTAAAACCTCAATACAATTAAAATAAGTATAGATCATCCTGTCAGTTATTTGTTTATTACTGAGTATATAGGGATTCACAATTACATTAAAGCACTAGCAAGTGGATCTTGGTGACAATCAGAGGACAAAACTCAAATATAAAATAGCAGCAAACTCTAGGCTCGCTTGCGTTACTTAATATCTGGACATCAATCTGGTAGTGTTACCCAAAATCAACAAATTGCAAAGCAAAAAGTTCATTTGCAAGTAGAATAGACTATTCATGGAATCAATGTCTAATTTGAAACATATTATTCATAAATTTAAATACAATCTCAAACAATAGCAACCATTTGAAAGGAGAAACATTTCCATCTTTGGATAACTTTCGCCAAATGAATGTCTCTTCTAGATACTATCGTTAGGAGTGATAAAGATGCAACCTACCATGGATTCTTAGTCATTCCAAAAGCATAATCCATAGATGCCTTGAGAATGCGGAAAATACAACATGAATTTTGTGCAACATTGTCATCAGAGCACTTATTTAAACAGAAAACCATATTCCATATCATCCAGACTTTGTTGCAAGAGAACTATAACTAGGGCTGTAAATGAATCCACGCCCGACAACTTCAAAGTTCAGTTTGATTCGGTTCATTTACAGCCTAACTATAACTTCTTATAGATTCTGATTATGAACATCAGAGATGCATATGAATTTCAGCGACAGATGCTTCAAAATGCATGAAGGAGAACTATACTTATTTCAGATTCTGATTAAGAATATCAAAGATACAGATGAATTACAGATGAAAGATGTCTCAAAATGTATTAAAAAGAAAACTTTCAATTAAAACAAAATAAAAATTTCACAAGCCATGGGGCTAGACAGGAGTCAAAAGTGGAGGGATTGGATGGTAAGTCACAATCTGCCATCTAGCTCACATCATATCCTTTTACCTGAATATCCACCCCCCTGTCCGGATTTTTTACACCAATAGACCATGTTAACAAAACATATACTAAGTTAACCACTTACCTACAAACTACAGTAAACTTAAAGCGTGAACTGCTAATAGCTGTCATATTAACATCCCCAAACACTGACACAACACGCCAACATTGACATATATGCCATAACAATGTTCAAGAAAAATTCACCCGGGGGTGGTGTGTTTCCTCATAAATTAGGATACAAATGCTCAAAGTATCAATGAACTTCATCACAATCACCAAAATCATCAAAAAAATTAAATAAATTGAAATGGGGAATGATACAGGACACTAAGCGCTGTAAAGCTGTTTTTATTCAACATGTAGAGTAATAGCAGCATATAAGGTATATATTAAGGACAATTCCACAAATACATTAACTAAAAGAAAACGGCTTACCTTGTATCTAATAGCCTCATAAGTTCCATAAACAGCACCTGCGCACATAAAAATTTAACACAAGACAAAATTTACACCCAAAATGCACAATCGAAAAGCAAGTGAAAGAAAGAAAAAATTATTCAACAGCAACTAGGGCATTTCAACTGAACTTCGGAAGATAAACAAGTTGAATTAAGAACAGACATTTTCCTAATCTTTAAAAACAAAAAAAAAAAAGAGAAAAATTTGATTCAAAAGTTCTAGGGTTTTAAAGGGGAAAAATAAGTAAAATTAGGGTTTAAGGGAGAGGGAAGAAAGGATGAAAATTATACCAACAGCACCGCCAACGGCGCCGCCGACGGCACAGCCAGCAGCTACTCTAGCCAAACAGCTATCTCTTGCCATAATATCTTGGAATTTTATTTTTTTGGGAGAATTTTGGTTTGATGTTCTCTATCTCTGTTTGCCCTGAGGGCGATGCTTTTATATGGGGAGAGAGAGTGACCTGACTCGGGGAATAAGAAAACCTCTGTTTTGCTCTCCAAGTTATTTATTTATTTATTTATTTACTTATCGGTTTA
Source organism: Mitragyna speciosa (assembly GCA_024721245.1). NCBI lineage: Eukaryota > Viridiplantae > Streptophyta > Magnoliopsida > Gentianales > Rubiaceae > Mitragyna > Mitragyna speciosa. The sequence goes on along the minus strand of CM045565.1, from coordinate 13,265,452 downwards.
TTCTTTATTTTTTTCAAACGGGGAGGAAAATTGGAGGTTTAAATTTTCTTGGGAAATTGTGCTGACTAGTTAATTTAGTTAAACTGAACTTTCCCAAAACAAAATAATAAAATAGATATTGAACCAATTTCGAAAAGAGAAAGATGGAACTTTAGTCCTTATGCTTTGTATAATCTAAGTTTGGACCCTTGCGATTTACTTTGAACACTTCATGTTGTTTAGATTTTGAATTTCTTCAATTCAATACCCCATGTTGTAAGTCTAACTATTGGTCCATCATTTTCTAAAATTACAACTTATGTTTTCAGACTCAAATCGGGTATCAACTCAGATGAACTTAGAGGCTAGGAGTTAATAATTTGACTGAGAGTCGAACTAGTTGACCTTATTGTTTGTGTGTGTGTATTAATTTTTCTTGCAAATCAAACTTTTAAAATTTACCCAAGAAGCATTTACAATTCATTAATAGATATTCAAAGTACTATCCAATTCACTAAATAATTCATCAAACTCATCCAAACTCATAAAATTCACAATATAAAAATTTCATACGTGTTCAACCCTTGGCAAATATAAATCCAAATAAAACAATAAGTTCATTTATAATATTTTGAAATAAAAAATAAAAAATTGCAACTAATGGATAAACAAAATTCAATTATAAATATTAACGCCTTAGATGCAAAATTTTATAAAATTGCTAGATTACAAAATTTGGGCGTCGAACTTGCGAGCATCACTTCATGTCTATCAAGGCATCCAATACAGCTACTTGGGGTTGGAGAAGTATTCTTTGGGGCAAAGATCTCTTAAGGCATGGTATAAAATGGAGATTCGAAAATAGGAAGAGCATTCATGTAGTTGAAAATTGGATACCAAGTATAATAAATCCAAGTCATTGCAATGCCAATGCATCTAATAATTTATCCCTTAAAGTTTTGGACCTTTATGACAATGGAAGAAAATAGAGACTACCTTTTATTATTAATCATTTTTCCACCACACATAGTGAAAGTCATCGCTGCAATGTATATCCCAACAAATCCTCAGAAGGATAAATTGGTATGGAATTTTGAAAAGAATGGCGTTTATTCAATTAAATCAGCTTATCATCTCACTATTAATTTGAAAGGACTAGGAAATCCTTCACACAGCAAACAACCACAAGACAATTAGACAATTCTTGTGTTCAAAGTGTTATGGTCTCTGAATATGCCTTCTCAGATTCAATTCTTTTTTTGGAGACTCTTACACAACATTTGTCTTACAATGTTGTCATTATTTAAGAAATGAATGGTTCCTCTACTTGTTTGTCTCGACTGTGGTGGAAAAGAAGAGTCATTTAAACATCTATTTTTTGAATGTCATCTCTCGATATAACTGGTAGAATATCGCCATTGGGACTTGATTTTGATTCTGGTAAGAAGGAATCCTTACTGGGTAATAAAATGGTTTTAACAAATAAATGACAACAATATAACTATTTAGCTAATAGTTATATTATGGAGTAGATGGAAGGCAAGGAATAATTTTATCTAGAATCAAGTTGACTTCAATTTGTTGCTAGTTGTTAGACAGGTTCAAATAATCTATAATGAAATTCTAAATTCAGCAACACATGATCCATCACAAGAAATCGGGAATCATGTATGAAAATCGGTCAAATGAATCTCAGGTAAATCAAATTGATATGATTCACAAATATTAGCTGTTCCCAACTTTTCAAAATGATCCTACAACTATCACAATGATTTTTGATGGGTTATATAATAGCAGAACGGGGAAATCAGCAATTGGAATAGTATGTGTGACAGCCCCACCTTATCCAGAGGCACACCAAAGGACTTAGCGGACTGCCTGTCTAGCTCTCGCCAGGACTCAAGTCAAGCACTCACTCAGAACATCCACGCACAGTTAACCCAAAGCAAAATACATTCACATAATTCAACTTAAAGGTACAAGTATCACTAAGAAGTTTACATGCCAAAATATACATAAAATTTACAATAGTAGCCCAAACAGTTTGGCTATTACAATATATAAAACATCTACTATATCCAAAACCAGTCGTTCCAGCTTTAATATTACGGGAAACTTGGGTAAAGGAAAAACAAATAAAAAGAATGAGTTATAATAGCCCAGTGAGTGCCCAAGTCATGCAACCATACCAGGAATTCATTATTTTATTGAATAAAATAATTGACAAGTTAAATAAGTAGGGTATGAACAATTTAATTAACAAGTAGTCAATGACAGATACAAGGCTCAACTACGGGAGCAAGCTCAACCGCAAGAGGAGCAAGTACCGATCATGTAACCATGACGTTAGGACCAAGATAATAACTTAAGTCCTCACCAAGGGTCATACCAGTATTAACAAGCAAGTACCCTAACCACCATTCACCTTATAACCTCCGTACAGGCTACCACATCCAGGAAGTAATCTCAACCTTGAAGAGCCAACAAGCAAGCAAGAAAGTTCAATCCGGAGTTGGCCTCTCTGAGGATTCACAACTCAAGGAAAAGAACAACACGCCCTAAAACATCCAGCACCTTATATCCTCCCACGCACGATCGGGTTGACTAACCGTGAAGTAACGATGAAGTTAGTCACGGAAGTCTCAAGCACAAATAACACGTTGGATCACGAAAGCACGTAACACGTTGCGGAATAGATGTGATAAACTACACATCTTTCCTCAAGTAACACATGTCATAAAAAAATAATTACAAGCATAACATAATATTTCATGCATCATGCACACATAGAGACACTCACCTTAAATGTCTAGGAAAATATTTCATAAAATGGTCGAGACTCACTTTCAGGTCCTGGAATTCAAAAGAAACAATCTAATGAAAACCCGATCAAAACCCTAAGTAAATTAGTAAGAAAATTCAAGAGATAACCAATTATTTCTAGGGTTTCATTTCTAGGGTTTTTAGAATTTAGGGTTTTACCCTAGGGTTTAGGTTTTTAGATTTAGGATTTTGATTTTTTAGGGTTTTCTTGTTCTAGGAAAATTTAATTCGTTTCTAGATTATTTTCTAAAAATTTCTGCACACCAAACTCCTAAATTTAACATATTCTAGGTTAGAAATTTCATCTATCATTTTTCCTTTTTTATTTCTACCGAAATTTCGGCAGCGTCTCCCCTTAAAATCGGATTAACCCAAAATTTTTCCTGCAAGAAATCAACCAACTAATCCAATTTCCAACAAGTTCTATAGCTTCCATGTTTAAATCAAACTCAATTTCACTTAAAATTCCACTCAAATTCAAGAGTTCAAGTCCAAGTTTCTTCAACCATTCAACACATAATACATATTATTTCAAGGTTTAAATGCTATCTACTAGTCTATCTAACCAAGAGAACACTTTAATTGACAAGTAAAATTTCATTTCAAACTTAAATCTTCAAGTTCTAATAACAAGTATCTAGTAATAAACTTGTACAAAAGGCTAATTAAAACTTGAAATTAATAGCAAAAGTTCATAGTAGGTACCTCAAACAAGCTTAGATCTTTGCTTAGGAAGAAGAAAAGCTCAATTTCTATGATAGAGTTGTCCAAAATTTGGAGAGAAAGCTTCAAGAAAATGAGAGCAAAAGAGAAAAAAAGAGAGAATAGGGAGGGCCGGCCAAGAGAAGAAAGAAAAGTGAAAGAAATAGGCCAAGAAAAGAGAAAAGAAATAAAGGGAAAAGTGAGAAAAAGAGTGACCAATTATAGCAAGACATGAGTCATCCTAGGGTTTATGCTTTTAATGTAATAATTACTAACTTGGTTAAATTTGATTAGTGAAGATTTTAATCACTTATCTCCTAGTAATTAGCAAACTTTATGGCACAAATTTTAAAGCAAAAGAGAGAAGAATAGGGAGAGAGAGGGCCGGCCATGAGGAGAGGGAAAAGACAAGAGAATAAGTGAAATTTTGAGTCACTTTTTGAACTAAATCTCAATTAGTCAAAAGGCAAGAAAATGGAAGAATTAGTTAATCAAAATTAAACACTATTATAAACTAATGGTCCAATGAAATTAATCCAAATTTGGTACTTAGATGTCCCATTTAATAATGAAAGAATCTTATTTAATTAACCTAATTAAATCAAGAAATCTTCCAACTAATAAATCAAAGATTAACACTAAACTCCAAGTAAAGAAATTTGCCTTTTTAAAGTGCAAATTTTTGGTTTTTTCCTCTTCTTTTCTTCTTTTTTTTTTCTACCAATGAGTATAACATGAATTAAATAGTTTTTGGTATGAATTCCGAGAGTGTTATATCCTCCCTCCTTTAAAAGAATTTCATCCTCGAAATTCTACTTGGGTTTTCGAAGAGTTTGGAAAAATTTCTCCGCATTTCTTCTGCTGTCTCCCAAGTAGCTTTTTCTAAATCATGGTGCTTCCAGAGGACTTTAACAAGAGGGACTTGTTTATTTCTCAGTTCTTTTACTTTGTGATCCAAGATTTGAACTGGTTGTTCTTCATAAGCTAAAGTTTCATCAAATTCAATCTCATCGAGTTGAAGTATATGTTGTGAATCCGAGTGGTACTTTTTTAAGACCGACACATGGAAGACATTGTACATTTTAGATAACTTTGAAGGCAATTCCAATTGGTATACAACATTGCCCATACGTTTAACGATTTTGAATGGTCCTATGTATCTTGGTTGATGTTTCTTTTTTTCCCCAAACTGGATGCCTCCTTTAAATAGAGAAATCTTGAGAAACACATTATCTCCAACTTCAAACTCTATCTCTTTCCTTCGAGTGTCGGCATAACTTTTCTGTCGACTCTGAGCAGTTTGGAGTCATTGTCATATTAGCTTAACTTTCTCATAGGCTTCTTCTATCCATAGTACCTTCTCCGGTCTTAATATTTTTCGTTCACCCACTTCATCCTAGTAGCCAGGCATTCTGTATCTTCTTCCATACAATGCCTCGAATTGAGCCATTTGGATAGCGGATTGGTAGCTATTGTTGTAAACAAACTCAATCAAGGTCACATGTTGATCCCAATTGCTACCAAAATCCATCATACTCGCCCATAACGTATCCTCCAAAATCTGAATCACTCTTTCGAACTGTCCATCAGTTTGGGGATGGTAAGCCGTGCTAAAATTCAACTTTGTTCCCAAGGCTTCGTGCATTTGCCTCCAAAGTTGGGAAGTAAACCGAGGATCTCGATCCGAGACGATGCTTACTGGAATTCCATGAAGTCTTACCACTTCATCAATGAACATTTGGACAAGTTTTTTCAGAGGATAAGTCATATTTATGGGCAGAAAATGAGCAAATTTGGTTAGTCTATCAACAATCACCCAAATAACATTATGTCCTCTTTGGGTTCTCGATAATCCAGAAACGAAATCCATGGCAATGTGTTCCCATTTCCACTCTGGGATTTCCAAAGGTTGTAACAGTCCTAACGGTCTCTGACGTTCGGCTTTTACCTGCTGACACGTAAGACAAGTTTGAATATGCTGTGCTATTTCCCTCTTCATATTATCCCAACAATAAAGTTTTTTCAGATCTTGATACATCTTTGTACTCCCCAGGTGCACAGTATACCTGGAACGATGAGCCTTATCCATGATTATTCTCTTCAACTCTTCGTCTCTTGGGATGAAGATAGGGTTTTGGAACCTCAACAATCCTTCCGGTCCAACACTATATTCAGGTAAGATCTCCGCTTTGGCTTTCTCTATTAGCTTTTGTAACGTAGGATCCTTGCCTTAAACTTCTTTAATTTGTCCCAACAATTCAGATTGTACATTTATGTTTTCACAAATTACTTTAGAGTCAACTATTCTTGGATTGCTTTCACTAAATTGCTCTAACAAGCCTCACTCACGGATAGCCAGGCTAGCCATTTGAACTTTTCTACTTAGAGCATCTGCGACAACATTAGTTTTATCCATATGATAATTAATAGTACAATCATAATCCTTCAATAACTCCACCCATCTACGTTACCGCAAATTTAGCTCTTTCTGAGAAAATAGATATTTCAGGCTCTTATGATCTATATATACCTCAAAAGTGATTCCATATAAATAATGTTTCCATTTCTTGAGTGCAAATACCATAGCTGTTAATTCCAGATCATGTGTGGGATAATTCCTTTCGTGAGGTTTTAACTTACGAGAAGTGTAGGCAACTACTTGTTTCCCTTGCATTAGCACACATTCCAAACCTTCCCGTGAAGCATCTGTGTACACACTGAAAGTTTCCTTCCCATTGGGTAATGCTAGCACTGGAGCTGATGTCAATCGTTTCTTGAGTTCATTGAAACTCCGCTCGCACCGTTCATCCCAATTAAATTTAACATTCTTTTGGATCAAAGCAGTGAGTGGTGTGGCTATCTTTGAAAAATTCTTAATAAACCGTCGATAATAGCCAGCTAATCCCAAGAAACTACGAACTTCAGTTAGATTCTCAGGTCGTTTCCAATTAATCACGACTTTCACTTTAGAAGGATCTACTGCAATTCCTTTTTCAGATATGACATGACCTAAGAATGACACTTGGTCCTTCCAAAATTCACACTTACTAAACTTAGCATATAACTTGCTGTCTCTCAAAATTCGTAGCACAATCTTCAAATGTTGTTCATGCTCCTCACGCGATTTGAAAAATATCAAAATATCATCAATAAAAATTACCACAAACTGATCCAAGTATGGTCTGAAAACCCTATGCATTAAATCCATAAAAGTCGCTGAAGTATTGGTTAATCCAAATGGCATTATCACAAATTCATAATGCCCATATCGAGAGTTAAAAGCAGTTTTTGGTACGTCTTCCTCCTTAATTTTCAATTGATAGTATCCTTGTCTGAAATCCACCTTGGAAAATACTACAATCCCTTCCAATTGATCAAACAATTCATCAATATGAGGTAAAGGATACTTATTCTTTATAGTGACATTATTTAACCCTCGATAGTCAATACAAAACCTAAGAGTACCATCTTTCTTCTTTACAAATAACATTGGAGCTCCCCATGGTGATACACTCGGCCTGACAAATCTTTTTTCTAACAAATCCTGGAGTTGGACCTTAAGCTCTCTAAGTTCGGCAGGAGACATGCGATATGGTGTCTTAGATATTGGCGCAACTCCTGGCACCAATTCTATCCCGAATTCACTTCTCTCTCAGGAGGTAAGGAGCTTAATTCTTCCGGAAAGACATCCGGAAACTCTCTTACCACTGGCACATCCTCAAATCTTACTTTATCTTCGGGGTATTTATTAAATAAGCAAGATATCTCACAGCCCCTCTGGACATCAATTTCCTAACTTGCATGGCAGAAAGAAGGTTTGAAGAAGTTAGGGTTTTCTTTACATCCAACCTTGAAATAAGTTCTCCCGGTATGCTAAAATCCACCACTTTCGTTCCACAATTTAATTGAGCACTGTACCGGATTAAACAAGTCATGCCTAATATTACATTATAACCTCGAATAGGTAAAGTTATGAGATCCGTTAGAAATTTTCTTTCTCCTACCCAAAGTTCACAATTTTTGCAAACAAGGTTGGTTGTCAAGCAATGGTCCCCAGTAGGAGTTCTCACTTCCAATTCATAAGATAATTTAACAGGTTGTGTTTCTAGAGTAGTCATAAATTGAGGATTCACAAATGAATGGGTGAAACTAGGATCTACTAGCAGTTTAGCCAGATGGTGAAAAATAAGAATCGTACCTTCAATAACTGCTGACGATTCCTGGACATCACGCTTGTCTAGAGCATAAACGCGAGCTAGCATTTTCTACTTATTCCCGCTCTCCTTAGCTTGATTGGATTCCTTGTGCCCAAGTTGAGCTACGCTCGGTCTGCCGGTTGTCTATCTTGGACATTGATTTATTCGATGATCACCACTACCGCAAAGCAAACATTTGCGGTTCTTCCTCCAACAAACATCTTCATTATGCCCACTTTTACCGCAATACCCACAAACAGCAGGAGCAGCTGGTGATCGCGTTTCCTTTTGGGTATTCTCTTTTTGTTCATTTCTTGGCAGAGCTTCTCTCACCGGGGTGTCTCTTGTCCTTCCGGACTGGGCACCTTGCCCAATTCTTACTCCTCCAGTTTCTCTCCTTGTCTTAAGGGCTGGAGCATTTCCGGTTAAGGGTCGGGAACTGTTAGTACTTCTCCATTTCCTTGCCTTCACCGTCCGGACTAAAGACTTTGTTTCATCCACTTGCTGCGCTTTTTCCACTGCGGTTTCATAAGTTTCAATGGTGGCGGCGGCGAGGGCATCTTGAATTTCCAAATTTAAGTCTTGAATAAATCTTCTCTTTTTCCGTCGTTCAGTGACCACAAGTTCCGGGGCATAGTGAGATAGTTTAGTAAACTGAGTTTCATATTCAGCTACACTCAATACGTCATGTCTCAATTTCAAAAATTTATTTTCCCGTTTCTCTTGGACTCGCACGGGAATATATTTCTCGTTAAACTCCCTAGTGAAGTTAGCTCACGTCCTCGGGGTTTGATACCTTTCCCACTTGGCATTTATTAAATTCCACCAAAGGGTGGCAGCACCTTTCAACTGGAATATGGCAAATGTCACTTGCCGTTCGTCAGTATATTTCAAGGCAGCAAAAATTTTCTCAATATCTTCTAACCATTTTTCAACGATTTCGGGATTTGGGCCGCCATTGAACTTGGGAGGGTTAAATTTCTGAAACCGTTCTAAGACCACATCCTCTCCTATTGCCAGGTTTCTATGAGGACCACCGGTTTCCATAGCTGGATTTTGCCGGTTCCCAAGTTGAGTTAAAACATCAGTCATTCGGTTCAAAATCGCAATCATTGAGTCAGCCCCAGAAGTGAGATTTATGCTAGAGGTGGTGCCTTCGTCCCGGTCTTGGCGACGGGGACGTTCTTTACCGCGACCTCGTCCACTCATGACTAATATTCTATAATAACATTAATAAATTATTTCAAATTTCACGTGATAAGTGACGAGATATAAATTTCAAAATGCACAAATGCAAGAATAAACAAGGAAATCAAGTTTTATGCCAAGCAAGGTCACACACATATATATATACAAGCAGTTCAAGTTACACATTTTCAAAGTTTACATACAAAACATGTCACCCATACAAGCATAACAAAACTAGCATAGGTCTTTGTACATATTTCTATCTAGAGATCTAGTCCAACTGGACTGATCCTACCGAGCTCACGTCCCTCTCTAGCTCACCCTCAGGAGCCTTCTCGACCCTATGAGGTGGATGCACGGCCTGCCCTGGCCCTACATGCTGAGCCATGTCTCGTACTTCACCTAGTACGTGCTCTACTATCAAGCCACTCTCGTCTACCAGACGTCCCGTGTGATCCCGGACATGCTGCACCACACGCGTGAGCCGGCCGTGTACGTCCTGGTACTGTCCTCGAAATGCATCAGTCCTCTGCTGTTCCTCCTGAATAGTAGTCTCTAACTCTCTGATCCTCTGGGCCTGGACCTTGACAATCTCCCTCAACTCGTGAATGCGGGCCTGGGAGGTGTTATCCTCACGTTCAACTCGTCTACTATTCTCAATCAATGAAAGTACAACATGGTCGGGGTAGGAGTACGTCCTCCAACAACCACATGCAGGGCGTACTCGACGGGCAGGCGAAAATGTACGGTAGGGATGTCTCGATCCTTCACGGTAACGAACTATTGGTCTTCTACGATGCTCATGCCGCATCGGAACCCCAACTGATGACTGTGATGCCTTACTTCGACCACTTTCTGACATATCTACATGTTTTAAAGAAAATAAATCACTCAGATCTAAACTCAGAAAAATTAATAATAAACAATACTTAAATATCACACCTCAAAATCAAGCTTAGAAAATAAACTAGACCATTCTCAAATATATTCACGTAAGTTTTCAGGCACGGGAATTGGGATTTTATCACTCACAACTTAGGGTGATCAGGTTTAAGAGTAACTGACTCAAACCCAATTCCTACCTGACACACTAGCACGTTTCAAACTAAAGGCAGGATTCAAACCTAGGCTCTGATACCAACTGTGACAGCCCCACCTTACCCAGAGGTGCACCAAATGGCTTAGCAGATTGCCTGCCTAGCTCTCGCCAGGACTCAAGTCAAGCACTCACTCAGAACATCCACGCACAGTTAACCCAAAGCAAAATGCATTCACATAATTCAACTTAAAGGTACAAATATCACTAAAAAGTTTACATGCCAAAATATACATAAAATTTACAATAGTAGCCTAAACAGTTTGGCTATTACAGTATATAAAACATCTACTATATCCAAAATTAGTCATTCCAGCTTTAATATTACGGAAAACCTGGGTAAAGGAAAAACAAATAAAAGGAATGAGCTATAATAGCCCAGTGAGTGCCCAAGTCATGCAACCATACCAGGAATTCATTATTTTATTGAACAAAATAATTGACAAGTTAAATAAGTAGGGTATGAACAATTTAATTAACAAGTAGTCAATGGCAGATACATGGCTCAACTACGGGAGCAAGCTCAACCGCAGGAGGAGCAAGTACCGATAATGTTATTATGACGTTAGGACCAAGATAATAGCTCAGATCCTCGCCAAGGATCATACCAGTATTAACAAGCAAGTACCCTAACCACCATTCACCTTATAACCTCCGTACAGGTTACCACATTCAGGGAGTAATCTCAACCTTGAAGAGCCAACAAGCAAGCAAGAAAGTTCAATCCGGAGTTGGCCTCTCTGAGGATTCACAACTCAAGGAAAAGAACAACACGCCCTAAAACACCCAGCACCTTATATCCTCCCACGCACGATCAGGTTGACTAACCGTGAAGTAACGAGGCCCTAAAACACTTAGCACCTTATATCCTCCCACGCACGATCGGGTTGACTAACCGTGAAGTAACGATGAAGTTAGTCACGGAAGTCTCAAGCACAAATAACACGTTGGATCACGAAAGCACGTAACACGTTGCGGAATAAATGTGATAAAGTACACATCTTTCCTCAAGTAACACATGTCATAAAATAACAATTACAAGCATAACATAATATTTCATGATTATGCACACATAGAGACACTCACCTGAAATGTCTAGGAAAATATTTCGTAAAATGGTCGAGACTCAGTTTCAGGTCCTGGAATTCAAAAGAAATAATCTAATGAAAACCTGATTAAAGCCCTAAGTAAATTAGTAAGAAAATTCAAGAGACAATCCAATTATTTCTAGGGTTTCATTTCTAGGGTTTTTAGAGTTTAGGGTTTTACCCTAAGGTTTAGGGTTTTAGATTTAGGGTTTTGATTTTTTAGGGTTTTCTTGTTCTAGGAAAATTTAATTCGTTTTTAGATCATTTTCTAAAAATTTCTGCACACCAAACTCCTAAATTTAACATATTCCAGGTTAGAAATTTCATCTATCATTTTTCCTTTTTTATTTCTACCGAAATTTCGGCAGCGTCTTCCCTTAAAATCGGACTAACCCAAAATTTTTCCTGCAAAAAATCAACCAACTAATCCAATTTCCAACAAGTTCTATAGCTTCCATGTTTAAATCAAACTCAATTTCACTTAAAATTCCACTCAAATTCAAGAGTTCAAGTCCAAGTTTCTTCAACCATTCAACACATAATACATATTATTTCAAGGTTTAAATGCTATCTACTAGTCTATCTAACCAAGAGAACACTTTAATTGACAAGTAAAATTTCATTTCAAACTTAAATCTTCAAGTTCTAATAACAAGTATCTAGAAATAAACTTGTACAAAAGGCTAATTAAAACTTGAAATTAATAGCAAAAGTTCATAGTAGGTACCTCAAACAAGCTTAGATCTTTGCTTAGGAAGAAGAAAAGCTCACTTTCTATGATAGAGTTGTCCAAAATTTGGAGAGAAAGCTTCAAGAAAATGAGAGCAAAAGAGAGGAAAAGAGAGAATAGGGAGGGCCGGCCAAGAGAAGAAAGAAAAGAGAAAGAAATAAAGGGAAAAGTGGGAGAAAGAGTGACCAATTATAGCAAGACATGAGTCATCCTAGGGTTTATGCTTTTAATGTAATAGTTACTAACTTGGTTAAATTTGATTAGTGAAGATTTTAATCACTTATCTCCTAGTAATTAGCAAACTTTATGGCACAAATTTTAAAGCAAAAGAGAGAAGAATAGGGAGAGAGAGGGTTGGCCATGAGGAGGGGGAAAAGACAACAGAATAAGTGAAATTTTGAGTCACTTTTTGAACTAAAGCTCAATTAGTCAAAAGGCTTGAAAATGGTAGAATTAGTTAGTCAAAATTAAACACTATTATAAACTAATGGTCCAATGAAATTAATCCAAATTTGGTACTTAGGTGTCCCACTTAATAATGAAAGAATCTTATTTAATTGACCTAATTAACTCAATAAATCTTCCAACTAATAAATCAAAGATTAACACTAAACTCCAAGTAAAGAAGTTTGCCTTTTTAAAGTGCAAATTTTCGGTTTTTCCCTCTTCTTTTCTTCTTTTTTTTTTTTCTACCAATGAGTATAACATGAATTAAATGGTTTTTGGTATGAATTTCTAGGGTGTTACAGTATGCAAGAATTATGATGGAATACAACTACTTACCGCTTCTCTAAGTTTGGAAGCCATCTCAACTTTGCAATGCGAATTAATGGCTTGTCTGCATGCTATATTGATGGCAATTGGAAAGGGATTTCAACATCTAGTATTCAAATAGATTGTTTACTGCTCATCCAAGGTCTACGCAATTTAACTACTATTCCATTTTCGCTTGAAACAATAGTTAATGACATTTTAGTACTAGTATCCTATTTTTCTTCCTGTTGTATTGTAAAAGTCAATAGCTCACATGTCAGGCAAGCTCATGATCTTCTTTTATCCTTATGTCTATGTAACATTTATAATATAATGAAGTGTCTGTTAAATAAAAAAAAGTTACTTTGACTGCCTTTGGATGGCAAAGCGGAACGATTTGGCATCAATTGTGAGCATGTGAAATTTATATTTTGTGACTTATTGGTCCTAATGGCCAATTAGAAGAAGAGGCAATTTGATTCTTTGAAGCATTAGATGTTTCATAATTTATTTTTTGACGCTTGTTTGTTTCCCTAGACAATTTGTAAGCCCTACATCACTACCTTTGCATTAATTTACTCACCCATGTGTAGGGGGTGTGCACAGGTCGAATATTCGATCCGTATAGGGAATTTTCTGACCCAACCCGCTATATGCGGGTCAGGTAAAATTGTAACCCGTATTCGTATCCGCATATGGAGATATCCGGCGAGTCAGATATTCTATATCAGGACTGAAGAGGTCAAAGTAAATTCGAGATCAAGTTTTGAAATCCTTGAGTCAGTACTTAAAAAAAAAAAAAGAATTAAGGACGCTCAATTATATTAAAGAATTTTTGGATAATGACACACACCCACACACACATAAATTACAATTATCCCAAAAATTGAAAACTAAACATCATATGCTTATTGACACCCAAACTATATCAAGCAGAGGACAATACACTACCCAACTTTAACAGAACATTCTCTTGTGGAGTAGAAACTAAATGCAATTCTTAGTAAAACATCACACATATCGTACTCTTTATTCGTACTAAGTACATTATTATTGTTGTCAAACCGACAAGTTAAACCAATTGGCAAGTGATATCGATTCTCTCATTTCTAAATCGACTTAGACGCCACAGTAAGTCTTGAGAGGTGATTCAGCTCTCTGGCCAGGTTCTGTGTGGTAGAACGAGAGGAATTCAACATGATCAAATGGCTTAAATAGCAAGGGGTGCTCTTCGTCCACCAGCTCCTCTGGGGCTTTTATTATGTAACCTGCTTTTGGAATTGAAAATAATCCAACTGAATATCTTGCATCATTTCCACTCATCATTACCCTGTGATAAGGAGAGTGCAATCGCCCATTTGTCCATGCCTGCAAAAATTAGGAATTATAATTCGTGCAGTATATTTTATGTTGACTATTGAAATAAAAATTAAGCATTTATTCCTTTAATAGTTCCTGAAGAACTGTTCGTGGAAAATGTAAAAAGAAAAATAAATTTGGTATTAGGCTTTGTAACATACTAGCTTAAGATTTGTTGAGCAACTTTTCGATATTCATTAAAATCAGCTGAGTTTTTCACAAGCTAATAGTTATTTTATTGTGTTGTCAATTAGTATTAATACATATTTTTCCTTTTTCTTTAAATGCCGAAAAAAAAAACTCTCGAAAGAAATTGATGTTGTTTTGAAAATAACCTTTAAGTTTTTCGAAATCTTTAGAAAAAGAAAAACACTTCCAAACTAACTTGTTCAAAACTTGGCGTAAAAAAAATTTTCGAACTTAATTTCTAAACAAATGAGTAAAGCCCACTTTCGGGAGCTTTTCTATGACAAAATTTTTTATATGTTTTAAATCTTATTCATGTAATTTTTTTTTATTTAATCTTTTTGTGGGTAAAGATTTCTTTGCCTTTTCTTTTTCTTTTTCTTTTTACTGCACACTTGTTGGAGACCAATAAAATATATAAGCGCATGCGATAATGATTTTGACCAAGATGCATCAAATTTATCAGCACAATTTCAGAAGGGCCAGAATAAATCTCCTTAAATTTTCCAGTACTTAAAATGACCAATCCCCCCACCACCTGGATGCCGAATTTAGTATTTTGTGAGAAAAGAAATTGTTGGGTAAAAAACCCAATACTGTATAAGTTTTTGAGGTTTTTGAGGTTTCAATACTGTATAAGTTGGAAACCAATATTGATACAAATGTTAAAGTAGTTGGGTTTGAACCTTACTATACATTAAATACCTTTTCTTTCTTTCTTTCATATTAATATGGGACAACACTAATCTATCCATGAAGCTAACATAACTCTAGAGGTGTAAAAAAATTGCATTATAGATAATAATATAGAACTTATAGTTGAAATTCAATTCAATTATTATTAAACTATCTTAATTTTTTTAGTTACAATTTAATTTTAAGCTCTACTTGTAAGAGATAAAACACGTTAAAAATGATTTTCCTCACATATTCTTTCTTTTTTCTTTCTTTTCCTCCAAAATCTTTGGATTTATTAAAAAAAAAGATATAAAATTTGTGGAATACTTACAAGGAGAGAATCTCCAATCATGACAATAAAGGAGTCTGAAGAAGGTTTGACATCAATCCACCGCCCATCTTTTGTGAGAATTTCCAGCCCTTGTACTTGATTTTGATACAAAATGGTTACTATATTCTTATCAGTGTGGGCATTCAGTCCAATCTTTGTCTCAGTTGTTTGAGGCCCTTTGTACTTCATGAACCTAAGAAGGTAATTTGTTGATTCCATATGCTCATCCATATATTTTTCAACACCTAGGCTCTCCAATATCATCCTCCTCAATATTTTATCCAATTCTGACATTTGCTCCGAGTAGGACTGCACTGTCTTGCTGTATATTTGACAAAGAGTTGGTAAAGAGAAAGTTTTAGAAATTTCTAACACGTCATAAAAAATAAGGAAATATTTGTAGTTTTTGATATCCTCAATCTAAACTAATCTTAATTTAGTCCCCAGTGAAGTTGTCAAATTAAGCAGAAAGTCAGAAAAATTTGAAACATGCCAAAGTATAGAAAGCAAATATGCGTATTCAAATTGACGAACTAGAAACTTGAACTAGCAGCATCGAAAACAAACTGAATTTGCCCCGAAAAGAAATGGTCAAGTAACGGATACTAAAATACACTCACCAAAAATTCGGGTTCCCCAAAGGCCATAAGAGGTCAGTGAAGCTTTCAACTTTTTCAGGGATAGTTGCTTCATCAATTCCCATGCTTTCATAGAGTGGCACCAGGGGATGTTGCCCAACGTATCCATGAAATGGCTTCTTAGATGTGTTCTTTAATTTGACCTGCAAAGGGAGGTCGAAAAGCTCTTCCAAGGCACCAAAAATTGCTTTCCGAAGTTCAAAAGGAATTTTGTCGAACTTTGCCTCAAAGCAACCAAACTCTTCAAGTGCTATCCGGACTTGATTTTTTACTGAATCCCACTGTGGAGTGCCCGGCTTCAACCCAGGCTGGGAGAAATCTACAATGGGAAGCTTAATGGTTTCAGAACCCATTTTCTGGAGTCTTCCTTACCTTTTACTCTCTTGGTTGTTATTAAACAGTAGTTGAACAAGTGAAGTCTATGGCTTCTTTGTTTTGTTTCCTCAGCCTGGCTGAACTATGCTATATATAGTGTCATCTTCATGTGGCTAGCGGGCATAATTAAGCAAGCTGTCACACCCGGTCACCAGTTGATTTATAGTTTTCTTATACACTAGCAACATATATAGTTCAAAATATGTGATTGTTGGTGGCTCGAATATTGTACTATCAAGCAGGTATGAGGTCAAATTTCTCTAAACACCTTACTAGTTGGACATTTTTTTTCCCTTTCTTTTTCGTATGAAAGCCTATTTAGGGTTTCACAGAGCGTTCTGTGAGCATCGTAGAGATATTGTTTTATAGAAATGATGGTACAATTTTTTAATAACTTGCCACTTTTTCTAGAAAAACTTAATATTTTCCAGCTGCATTACCTAACTCCATGTCACCACACATTCCTTGTCAATAAGTTGGTTATTATCTTTTTTGACTAACACGCAAGTGCTCATGCTTGTTTAATAAATTCTTGATTCTCTTCTTTCTTCTAACACGCAAGTGCTAATGCTTGTTTAAAAGTAGTCAGTCACCCTCAACTTTCGCAATAATCCATTCCAACAAGAACTTAGCTACTCATGGAAATTTTCAAATATAAATTGGTCAAAGCTCTCACATATACGCCAATTTATATGATCATGTTATCAGCATGTGGGACAAGTCGGGTTCTGCACATAGTTTATTCTGTTTTGCTCATATTCTAGTCTCTTGAGAATCATGATAAGGAATCAATATATTTTGCTGAAATGATTAACTTGAATTAGGAGATAATATATTCCGCGCGTAATGTAATCTGCAATCCTGGAAAAATCATCCTGATGCGAACAATAGAAACAACGTATCACCACCAATAATGGGGGTCTAGTGATAAAGGATCCACGTCATTTTAATATAAACCTTCAAATAAAAATTCAAGGAGCAATTTTACAAAGCTCATACTATCTTTTATCCTGCTTCAAGTCCTTTGTCCCCTAATTAGTCTCTGTCCCCCATGTCCCATGTTTTTATTGCTGCCACGTGTATCTTTGGATAAACCAAATGGGTAACACTTATCATTTTGGTTTATCCAAAAATAAAAAATAAAAAAAATTCTGCTATAAACAACGTCAACGGAAATTCTTGTTCTTAAATATTTTTTCTTTCATTTGTTGTTAAAAATATTTTTATTCAGATATGTCTTGTTTTATAATTACCTTTATTAACTGGAATTTGTATGCAATAGTCTTATTCACGTTGTTTACAGCAGAATTTTTTTATTTTTTATTTTTGGATAAACCAAAAGGATAAGTGTTACCCTTCTAGTTTATTCAAAGATACACGTGGCAGTAGTAAAAAGATTGGACAGGGGGACAAAGACTAATTAGGTGACAGAGGATTTGAAGCTTTTTTATCCAAAACTTAGCTGTGAAATGTTACCCAAAGTCACAATTCCTATTGTCCTCTAACACTACAACAAAAACTATTATCAACGAGAAAAATGTTGGCAAGAAAAAATTTTTGGTTGCCATTGATAACTTTCGGCAAGAATGTGGCGTCAAAAATTGGTTCTCTCGCTATAGCTTGGTTTTTATATCCATCTAGCAAGGAAAAGTACCATTGTAGCTAATGTTTAGTTGCCAAAAGAAGTGGTGGGGTAAAGATTTTAAATCTTATTCATGTAATTTTTATCACAAAATATTTTATATATTTTAAATCTTATTCATGTAATTTTTTTTATTTAATCTTTGTGTGGGTAAAGATTTCTTTGCCTTTTCTTTTTCTTTTTCTTTTTATTGCACACTTCTTGCAGACCTACCCATGGTCTCGAACTCTTCAGGTTAACTTCCTTGTAGTCAAGGTGAACACCCCTTACAATATGCTACTCAGATGTCCAACTCTTAATGCTTTCCGGGTTATCTTTTTCACTTATCACTTGAGCATGAAATTGCAACTCCTGGAGGGATAATCGAAATCTTTAGTGATGTTTGAATAGCAACGAAATGCTATACTACTGCCCTACAAGTAGCCTCCTCAGTAGGTTCTTCTAAAAACACTAAGAAGACAAGATCAGATGATGGCAAACCTACCGGAGGCTCGATTTTAGTTCTTGATGTTTTGGAGACTCCTCCATTCAAAAACTCACATCGGCTTGAGACTAGTGATGAGATGAAAAATATTGTGATGGACAAAGAAGATCCAAAGTGTGCTATCAAAATAGGTCGAGGTCTTTCTTCTAAGACTTAAGACACCTTAACGGCTTTGTTAAAAGAATTTAAGAAAATGTCTGCCTGGACGGCCAATGATGTCGTTGGGATTACACCTGAGTTGATGATTCATAGGTTGAATGTAGAACTGTGAGTCAAACTGAGCCAGCAGAAGAAAAGACACTTTGGCCTAGAGCGTGGTCAAGCTATTTCGACAGAAGTTGACAAATTGCTGGCCACCAACAAGATACGGGTAGTGCAATATCCAACCTAGTTAGCTAACCCAGTGATGGTTAAGAAAACTAGTGGAGGTTGACAAATGTGTGTTGATTACACTGATTTAAATAAAGCCTGCCCAAAAGACTATTATCCTCTGCTTCGAATTGATTCTTTGGTTAATTCGACCACTAGCAATGAGATATTTTGTTTCTTAGATAAGTTCAAAGGATATCATCAGATCGGGATGACCGAGAAGGATCAAGAAAAAACTGCTTTCATCACTGACCGTGGGGTTTATTACTATACCACCATGCCATTTGGGCTTAAGAATGCTGGAGCCACTTATCAATGCTTGGTTGATATGATTTTCCATCAATAGATCAGTAAAATAATGGAAGTTTAAGTTGATGATTTACTTGTAAAAAATTCAAACTGCCAATGTGTTTATAGACAATCTGAGAGAGGTGTTTCAAGTTTTAAAAGATGTTCAAATGATGCTTAATCCTGAAAAATGTATTTTTGTTGTGAAGTTAGGAGAATTTCTTGGTTATATGATCTCTTCTCGGGTATAGATCCAAATCCTAAAAAGTTAAAGCAATTCAGAATATGACCCCGTTGACCTCAATAAAAGATGTTCAGCAACTCATAGGTTGGCTGGCTGCATTGAATATGTTCTTTTCCAAATTCGCTCAGCATAGTTTGTCTTTCTTTAAAGTTTTGAAAAAGATTGATCAATTTGAATAGACTTCGGAATTCCAACATGCTTTTGACCAGTTAAAAGAACATTTACAGTCTTTGCCAACCCTGGTCTCCCCAACTGCTAGAGAAACTTTGTTTCTATATCTTGCTATGGCTCCTGAGGCCATTAGTGCTGTGTTGGTAAGAGAGGATTCTCGAATCCAACATCCTGTTTATTATGTGAGCCAAACTCTAAACACGCTCGAGACAAGATATACTTTGTCTAAAAAGTTAATCATTTGTTTGGTTCACACAGCTCGGCAATTGAAGCCCTTTTTTTTTGGCTCACCCCATTTGTGTTCGAACAGTCAGCCACTTCGGCAAATCTTAACTAAGTCGGAGGCCTTGGGTAGGTTGATTTAATGGCCTGTCAAACTCCGGGAATATGGTATTTCCTATGAACCCTAGAAATCACTTAAAGCTCAAAATTTGACAGATTTTATTACTAAATTCACTCCCGGATTGGTATTTAAAGAATCCGACACTTTGGCTGAGCAACCATTCTGAACATTGTACGATGATGGATCGTCGGGAAAAGATGACAATGGTACTGGACTATTGTTGGAAAGCCCAGAAGGCCAAGAATATTGTTATTCCATTCATTTTGATTTTTTTGGCTTCTAACAATGAAGCCGAGTATGAAGCCCTTATTGCAGAACTCAACATAGCTCTTCGGTTAAAAGTTCGCTAGATTCAAATTTATAGTGATTCTCAATTAGTAGTAAACTAAGTTTTGGAAAAGTATGTAGCCAAAGAACAAAATATGCTTAAGTATTTAGCAAAGGTAAAGCAATTGGCTGCACAGTTTGAAGCATTTACCATCTCCAGAATCCCCCGTTCGTGTAACCAATAAGTTGACGTTCTATCTAAGTTGACTTTCACTCTTTTTGCTGAACTCAATAAGTTTGTCATGGTCGAGGTTATTAGCCAACCTAGCTACTTGGAACAGGCTATTTGTGCTGTTGATATCTCCAATACTTGGATGAGTCTAATAGTGAATTTTCTTGATCGAGGTCTTCGACTGTTTGATGGAGAACAGGCTCGCAGAGTGTAGAGAATAGCACCTCAGTACTCTTTGATAGATGGTGTACTTTATAAAAATCCTACTCAGGGCCTTGATTGAAATGTGTTACTCTCGAAGAGAGTATCGGAATCCTCTCTGACATACATGAAGGTCTTTGTGGGACATATCTTGGACATAGAGCATTGGCTCGAAAAGCCCTCATTCTTGGTTATTTCTAGCCCACTATGCATAAGGATTCTATGAATATGGTGAGAGATTGTCCTTCTTGCCAGTTTAATGCTTTTGAAACTCGCAGGCCAACTCACTAGATGGTGCCGATCAGCTTACCTCGGCCTTTTAAACAATGAAAAATACATATTTTGGGACCTTTTTCTTGTGCTCCTGGGAATTATCAATTTGTCATTGTGACTGTTGATCACCTTACAAAATGGGTTGAAGCTGAACCACTAACTACTATTTCTAGAAATGCAATTTAAAAATTCTTATGGAAAAATATAGTCTGTCAGTTCAAGCTACCGCAAATTATCATTCTAACAATGGCCGACAATTTACTAAAAATTCCTTCAAAACTTGGTGCAAAGATTTGAATATTTTACTGCATTTTACTTCGGCCTGCCATCTTCAGGCTAATGACCAAGTAGAAAATTTCAATTGTACAGCTTTCCACTTTTGTTTCTCTCACTTTCTTTGCTTCTTGAAACCTAGTCAGCAGTTCAACAATTGATGCATGAGCCTAAAAGGTTTTCACTTCGTTAGTATATTAGAAAATTTGAGGCAAATTGAAAAATATAGCTGATGTACTCACCTCGATTAGTGAGATGGCCATTCTATTGGAAAGCTGCTTAAAGTCCATTGATTGGACCCTTTCCACGTCTCTGGGCAAGTCAGCCTTTTGAAGCTACCCTGCCCTCCTCGGCACAATCCGTAGTGGTCAAATTCCATTGAGGCATGAAAGCCTCACATTTGCCGATGATGGACTCTTTTTGAGATTCCAGCACCTCTAGTTGCTTACCTCATCCATGACGGCCAAAACCACCTTGGCCTTTCGAAACTCTTCCAGCTCCTTGGCTAACCTCGCGACCAAACCTTGGCCCGAAATTCTCCCCTATGGGTGTGAGTGCAAGGATGATTTGCACTTCTGGCTCACTTGTTAGGGGTAATGCTGCCGAGCTAGGAACTGAGCTCAATCCTAAACTCGATGAAACCTTCTACCTCTTTGATGGGCTGGCTTCGCCTTCATTTCCCTGCTCTTTCTTTTTTAAAGCACCTTTGCATAACAGCAGATTGAAAAAACTTGACACTACAAAATAAGATAAAATATTAGTTAGTAATCGTTATGAAGGGTTAAAGATGAAATTTTACCTTCTTTTGTGAGTCGAGATGAGTAAACAGAGTTGTCTCGATCGACCCTAGTTTGGCCCAGGTCTTCTTGTACCAGTTGCAGCTTAGCAAAATCCCAATAGTTGATGCAAAAATCGCCTCGGAGGATTTGTTGAAACTCCCCCTCACGGAAAGTTCTCGAATTGGATTCCAGAGCTTCGTTTAATCCTCTTCACCAAAAACTCTTTGGAAAGTAAGCATCTAAGACGAAGAAGCGTCTTATTTTTAAGCCTTTGATTAAGGGAGGGTAATCCGTAGCTATTTTGGGAGCCCAAGTTCGGCGACTAAAATAAAACCATCCTTTAGTAGTAGCATGCTTCTTGATGGAGAAGAAATGTTTGAAAAGGTCAACTGTAGCTGGAAACCCAAGATGATTACATAATAATTCGAAGCTGACCACTGTCCTAATTGTATTGGGGATAAGTTGAATGATTCTTGTCCTCCAACATCTTTGAAGAACCTTGTGGTAGGTATCCTTAACCCCACTTCAAATTGGTCTACATAAATTGCCACCGAATCTTTAGGTGGTTCATAAGCTCAGTCTGTTTTCTTCGGGAAATATGTTCGGTAGTGATGCCGAAAAACATACTTTGTCTTCACTTGTCGAGCTACTTCCATTGGTAGAGTTAAGGCGTACTTCTGAACATCCCCGAAATAATCTATGGGTAGATTATTAGGACGATTCGACTTGGCTACCCTCTCATCTATGGAACAGGGGAATCAGGACTATCTGAAGGGGACTTTAGAGTCTGCACAGGAGATGCACTCTCTTCAGTATCAATACTATTGTCCTCTTTGGAATTTCCTTGATCCTCCTCTATCGCTTCGGTGTCTGCAGCTTCGGTGGTCTCTTCCCTCAAAGGATCGGCACTGGTAGTTACTTCTGAGCTCTAAGCCGAGGCTCGAGGTCTTTTTGCTTCGACTCTGCTTGTCCTGACCACTTCGGCGTGACTACCTGCAATGACTGTCATACTTACTGTTGATATTCGATTTGATAGTAGCTCTTGGGACTTTTAGTTTGGCTCTGTGGGATTGCAAAATTACTTCGGCACTTCGAGAGCAAAAGAAGGAAAAAGTAGAAAATGAAACAGAGTTACCCCTATTTATATAGAAGGGCACACAAACTGTCATGAACCATTCTTTTAGAATTCGAGGCTATTACATCGTTTCGCTTCTCTCTCTCATTAACTGCTTTTCATTACACCTTTTGGTGGGTTGGAGTTAAGAGTG
This sequence comes from Mitragyna speciosa, assembly GCA_024721245.1. Taxonomy (NCBI): domain Eukaryota; kingdom Viridiplantae; phylum Streptophyta; class Magnoliopsida; order Gentianales; family Rubiaceae; genus Mitragyna; species Mitragyna speciosa. The sequence continues at coordinate 13,242,496 of CM045565.1, read as the reverse complement.
TGGCGCGTGCAAAAGGCCAAATCCAAATCTCAATCTTTTGAGAAGTACATCGTTGATGGTTATGATTATGCAAACTTTACTTCAAGGAAGATAGAGAGGCAAATGCATTCACGAAGTTTCTAATCTAGTTCACACAGGGAGGAAAGACAAAGCTGCTACAATGCCCAAGGAAAATAATACTCATGAAGATTTGTTTGCTACAATTAATGACCTTATTTCTTGGATTTTGAGCAAAGAAGACGTCCAACTTGAAGATTTTGTTGTTGTTCAAGAAAAGAGAGTTCGTGAATTTGAGCTGCCATAGTTGGAAATGTCCAGTAAAGATGTGCCACCAGTGGAGAAATGTAGAGGAGATGAAAATGTACCACCGTTGGTAGAGTCATGTGAAACTAAAACACCACCAATGGAGGAGTATGTTTCCGTTGACATAGAAGAACCATTGAGAGGTGTGTTGATGCTGATATTGAAGAATCCATCCATAAAGAGATGAGTAATACTCTGGAGGAAGTTAGTAATGTGACTTTGAAGAGGTACAACCTGAGTACATAATAGAAGACTCATTCTCTAAAGATATCATGTGAATTATTTACCTTGAACGATGATTCAAGGACGAATCATTTCAAAGAGCAAGAGTCTGATATGAACCTGATAGCTCACATCACCAAAATTGATCATATATTTAAATGTTTTGGAGGATTTAAAGGTCTCAAAACACAGCGAGAAGGCATGGAAGACCACTTATCAAGGATTCATTCATGGATCCATAGTTGGTGGTAGCATATATGGTCAAGAATTCGTGGCAGACTCTTTATTGGAAAGACCAGTGCAAATATGTGAATCCAGTCTGTAGATCATATCTGTGGCACAATCCATGACCTTAAGGTCTTGGATTGCATTGCAAATTCCAAGCAGAGAATTTTTGTAATTCACAGCCTTTTACAACATTGAATCCATCCATGGATTACGAAGCAGATTGTTATCTTATTTCACGTATTTTAATTATTTTCTAAGCTTTGTACTAGTCTTAAATTACATTTAGTCAATTCTTTTTTGTAGGATTTCTTAGTAACTTAATGCCTATATGAGGCAATCTTTTGTACTATTTTTCAAATAACTTTGGTGATAGTGTCTCTTTGATAGATTTTTTCTTAGTTCTTTTGAAGAACTAAAGCAAGACCTTATCTCGACAACTTGCAGCAATATTTTATAGTTGGATTTTCCTATCAATTGATTTGAGTTGAGTTTACCTACTCAAACTTTTAAGTTACTATCAATAGGTTTGATTGGGTCTTGTTTTTGTGAAGCTAAGATCTTTTCAATGAGATTGATTTGGCTTTGACTATGCAACTTCAAAGTTTGGGTACTATTAGTGAGTTCGACTGGGATCAAGCTATTCAGCAAGTTTCGCCATAAATTGGTAATTTGGTTCTAATCAACATGTTTGGCTAGGGTTACAATATCACTCGATTACTCAAGATGATTCTATGGTTACTCGATTACTCAAGACAATTCTAAGGACAATATCCTATGCAACAAACACCAGATTCTAGATGGATCACGTCCTAGGGTCCTCGTATTTCCATCAGTTGGTATGGAAGCTCAACTTGGAATCTTGTATTTCCATCACCATGTATAGAGTTATTTACGTAATTTTGCTTATTAGGGCTAACAACTTAACTTCCTTCTCTTACTTTTCTCACTTTCCTCGACCACCCACCATCCAACCTATGTCTAATTTACTCTATCTCTCATCCTTTTTCCTCTTCCTCTTCTCCATGTCGTCCATCTCTCATCCTTCTCTTCCTCCTCGTCATTCTCTTCCTCTCCAGATCATCCATATCTCCTCCTTCTCCTCCTCCTCCTCCTATTTGAATTCTCTCCTCCTTTTCTTGGATCCTCCATCTTTCCAATATGTGCAAAGATACTTATGTACTTTCGCTTATTTGGGCTAACAACTTAACTTCCTCTCTTATTATTCTTACTTTTATCCACTAACCACCCTTCAACCTACTCCTAATTTTCTCTATCTCTCTTCCTTCTCTCCATGTCATCCATTTCTCCTCCTCCTCTCTAGATCCTTCATCTCTCTTCTCCATCTCCTATCTAGATCATCCATCTCTCCTCATCCTCTTCCTTTCCACCATCTTCGCTACTTTTCCATTGCCATCACTTACCAATCTATGCTCCTCCAATACCATACTACCACCAACAACAACATCACTTTCCTCCAGATTATTATACATATTTATAGCCAAGGATCATCACCCCTCTACCATTTTGCTTCTATTTTTCTAATGTACATCTCTAGTTTATTTTTATAAATTTTTATAATATTATTTGTAAATTTATGTCTCTAAAATGTAAGTTTTTATTTATTTTTATATTTTTGGTTTGGTTTCCTATTAAGTGTTTAGTTATTTTTTAATTAATAAATTTAAATTTTTTTTAATGAATTAATAACTAGGATCAAGTACTCAAACTATTTGAACTGGATATTGGGGGTAATTAGATGCCCAAGTACTCTATAAATGCGTACTAGTCATGGTTCAATTTTTTAGTGGACCGGTGAAATCGAATCGAATAGTAAAATTATTTTGTGGATCAGATTTCCAATTCATAAACATCGTAATATGTATCTATGTATGTCTATCTACATGTGTGCCCGCGCACGCACGCGTATTTTTCTGAAATGTCATCCTTAATTACAGCCTGTTAATTAGTATGTTTTCCTCAAATGCCCTTGTTTTGTCCGAATTGAAGAGTTATGGAACAAAATTGTTGTGCAAAATTAAGGAGAACATGTTTAGAGACCAAAACGATAATTATCCAAAAAATTAAAAACTAAAAATCATATCTTTCGGTTGATCCCCATACAATAGTAAACTAAAGAAATTATACCAGCCGACTTTAACAAAGCATTCACATACGAAGTGGTAATTAAGTGCAATTTTTTAATAAAACATCTCATGTGTCGTATTCTTTATTCGTAGGGAGTACATATTTTCGTTATCAAACCAAACTGGCAACTGATTCTCTGATTTCTGAATCGACTTAGGCACCACAGTAAGTCTTAAGAGCTGATTGAGCTCTCTGGCCTGCCTCTGTGTAGTAGAATGAGAGGAATTCAACATGATCAAATGGCTTGAATAGCAAGGGGTGCTCTTCATCCACCAGCTCCTCTGGGGCTTTTATTATGTAACCTGCTTTTGGGATTGAAAATAATCCAACGGAGTACCTTGCATCATTCCCAGTCATCATTACTCGGTGATAAGGAGAGTGCAATCGGCCATTTGTCCATGCCTGCAAAAATTATGGATCACAGTTCGTATAGTATAAATAAAAGATTAAGCATTTATTGATTAATGGTTCTTGAAGAACTGCTCATGGAAAATGTTAAAAAAAAAAAAAAAAAAAAGAATGCGGTACTTGATTTTGGTAACTCACTCGATTAAGGTTCGTTTTGTAAATTAAAAAAAGGCAAATTTTCTGTACCTAAAAGCTATTTTGATGTGCTGTCATGTACTAATAATGTCTGATTTTACCAATTCTTTTGCCCAGAAAAAGATAATTCTCAAAAGCAACTAATGTTCTTTTGAAAATAACCTTTAGTTTTTCAAAACTTTAAAAAAAACAAACATATTTTCAAAATTTTTCAACACTTAATTCTTGATAAATGAGTAAAGCCGACTTTAGGCCGGTTGAACTCTACAAATACTTACAAGGAGAGAATCTCCAATCATGACAATGAAGGAGTCTGGAGAGAGTTTGACATCAATCCACTGTCCATCTTTTGTGAGAACTTCTAATCCTTGTATTTGATTTTGATGCAATATGGTAACTATATTCTTATCAGTGTGAGCATTTAGTCCAATCTTTGCCTCAGTTGTTTGAGGCCCTTTGTATTTCATAACCCTGAGAAGGTAATTTGTTGATTCCATGTGCTCATCCATATATTTTTCAACACCCAAGCTCTCCAGTATCATCCTCCTCACTGTCTTGTCCAACTCTGATAGTTGCTCCGAATAGGATTGCACTGTCTTGCTGCATATTTGAGAAAGAGTTGATAAAGAAAAAGTGCTAAAAAATTATAACACATGATAAAAGTAAGGAAAGATTTGTAGTTTTTTGGTATCCTCCAATCTAAACTAATCATAATTTAGTCCCCAATGAAGGTGTCAAATTAAGCAGAAAAGACTGATAAGTTTAAACATGCTGAAAGTAGCGAAAACAAATATACATATTCAAACTGAAACACCAGAAACATGAAATAGCAGCACCCGAAACAAACTGAACTTGCCCTCAAAAGAAATGATCAAGTAACGGATACTGAAACATAGTTACCAAAAATTCGCGTTCCCTTCAGGCCATAAGAGGTCAGTGAAGCTTTCAACTTTTTCAGGGATGGTTGCATCATCAATTCCCATGCTTTCATAGAGGGGCACCATGGGATATTGTCCAACATATCCATGGAATGGCTTCTTGGACCTGTTTTTTAATTTGACCTGCAAAGGGAGGTCAAAAAGCTCTTCTAACGCATCAAAAATTGCTTTTCGAAGGTCGAGAGGAATTTTGTCAAACTTTGCTTCAAAGCAACCAAATTCTTCAAGTGCTAGTCGGACTTGATTCTTCACTGAATCCCACGCTGGAGTGCCTGGATTCAACTCAGGTTGAGAGAAATCTACAATGGGAAGCTTAATGGTTTCCGAACCCATTTATTTCAGTTTTCCTGTTCCCCCTCTCTTCCTTTTGTTATTCAATATCTGAACAAGTGAAGTCTATGGTTTCTTTGCTTTATTTCCCAAGCTTTGCTGAACTATGTTATATATAGTGTCATGTCTCAGTGGCCGGCTGGCGTAAGTTAGCTATAAGACTCTGTCACAATTTCACGTACTCTTACACTTCTCGTGTTATACTTTATGTTATACATTTCTAAAAATTGACACATATCTTTTGTGGTGAGAAGTTAGTTAGACTCTAATTGATTTTGTGTCGCTCTATCAAGGGATATAATATATAGTTTAGCAGATAAAGTATAACAAAAGATCTTTTGCCCTCAGTCACCGGTTAATTTAGTTTGGTTGTAATTTAGTCAGCAATATATTGTAAGCTGTCACACTTGGTTAATCTAGTTTACTCATAATTTAGTGTGTGTGTGTGTGAGAGAGAGAGAGAGAGAGAGTTTTTTTGACAAAAAATATGGTGTAAATTAATATTCACCCCCATGTGGTATTGCCTTTGACCACATAACTCCTCTATGGTTTCAATATGACCACATAACTTCCCTGTGATTTTATGAAAAGTGAAAAATGGACGAAATATGCACACTAGGCATGTTTAGTCCACTTACCATTACGAAATATTCTGCACCGACAGAAGAAAATTGAGAATATTTCGTGACGGTGCAAGGATTCGGTCCATTTTTCATTTTTCATAAAATCACAGGAAGGTTATGTGATCATATTGAAACTATAGGGGAGTCATGTCTTCGAAGGCAATACCACAAGGGGTTAATAGCAATTTGCCCAAAAATATATACAGTTATATGTGAATAATAAGTTTGTCATCCACATCTTTTTCTAAAATGCAAGTGCTAATGTATGCTTAATAAAATGTTAGCCAACCTTAACTTTTATATAATCCATGATTAACGACAATTTACCCATTCTTGGAAATTTTCAAACATAAATTTACAGAAAACTACGTATAATTTTCGTAAAATAAGAGTATTTGAGTAAACGGCCTAAAACTGTCACATATATTCCAGTTTATAAGATCATGTTATCAAGATGGGGCCTAAGTTTGAGATTAAGCACATAGTTTATATTTTTTCCCTTCATCTTCTAGTCACTCGTAAATTATGACAAGGAATCAATACAGTCTGTTGCGATGGTTGGCTAAATATTCTTTGCCACTGGTGAAGTCTTACAAACACAAAAAACGCCAGCTGCAATGACGTTTATGAAACTCTGTATGTTAATCGTGTCCGTAATGAGCGCATAGGTTGATACTTACATTAGCTAAAGTCACATACGTCTCGGTCACTCCAGCAAGTCATGTATTTTAAAATCAGATAATGCTAAAATTGGTGAAAGCTGATTCAATCAAAGATTCCTTGAGAAAACAATGTCATTGCTTTATTACGCTATCTTTGTCTGGCTTCTTGATCTTTCACATGGACCTGCATAATTAGTCATCATTTTAAGCATTTCTTTCTGTATCTTTTGTGCTATACCTAAATTGTGCTTTGCATATACCAACAATTTAGTGGGGTTTTGAGAACATAAGTTTGCCATTTGCCAAAGATCAATAGAGTGTGAGTTGAACCGACAGTCAAGTAATCCTTACTAGCTGAAACAAAGAAAATAATATGATAGCCAAAAATGGACAGCAAATGGTAACACTAAATTACCATAATATGATAGCCAAAGGTAACGACAGCAATCGGAGGGATATCAAGGCCTTGGTCCCCTCCAATGATTTTAAGTTGTAGCAAATGCAATGAAGCTATCTTTCTCAATTTCTTTTAGAAGTTTATTTTCAAATTTGATAATGAAGAACTAGAAAACAAATTTGTGCAGTCAAAATCCAAGTGCACAATTTTTTATCCCCACCTACTTTGATCCTTGTAAAAGACAAAAGAAAGGAAAAGAAATTTATTCACAAATTAAATGTAATATTTGCAACATGGGTTCAACGTCGTATCAATCCTCAGGTGACCTGAAAGAGAAATAAGTCGTAGTTGAGAAACCAAAGCCTATGGTCCCCTTCAATAATTAGGAGTAAAACAAGGACTACATATAAACAATAATATCTAAGAAAATACACAAAAATTATAAAAAAAAAAAATGAGGAAAAGGGTACGAATAGCTTTTTTATGACTAATTGGAATCGATACAATTCATTTTCTTAGGCGGATGATAATTTTTTCATCGCTAGCTCGAATTAGAGGAATACACCTCAGTAACAAAAAAGTAATAAAACCCCGTCACATCAAGTATCCTAGCAACTTGAACAATTATTGGTTTAAGAAAAATTCTTATCTTATAATCTCAAAAATCTCAATTTTAGCTTTGCATTCATAACAGTGCAAATTTCAATTGGTAAGAAATTAGTAGAGCACCTCTTCAATAGTACAAGAAGTATAATCTTTTAGGATATCATTGTCACAATTCTTATTAGCTATTTTTGATATTTAATTCATCTAAAATTCAATAGTTTATTTTATTTGAAAGTTTTTTAGAAATATTTTTAAAAAATATTGTAACGACTAAATTTTTTTCTGAAATTTTCATCTCTACCAAGTCAAGGGTATTTGTGTCATTTGATTATTTCTTTAACTACATTTTCTTTCACCTAACATATTAAGAGGGCAAACTATATACATATTTAAAGGTTGAAGGGGCAAACCATGACTTCCCTAATATATATATATATATATATATATATATATATATATATGTTTTATGGTTGATTGTACTTTTCTTTTGTGGTCCAACATTCGACATAATTATCACTATACTTACAGAAAATTCGTAACATAATGGACCTCGAATTTTTGTCTTTTCCGAGAAAGAACTCTTTCTGAGGGAGCACTTAACCATTTCAAAGTTGCTTTGTACCACCAAAAACAAACCGAAATGATAATCTTTTTGTCTTTGTACATGTTAGTTACATATAGCTTGTTCATCTATTCACTTATTTACTTAACAATATTTATTTTGTGAGAATAACTATTAATTTTTCCTTCAACTCTTATGCTTAAAAATTTTGTTAATATTAACATTATTGGATAGTGTTGAACTAATGAGTTGATCCAAGAAAAGAATGAAAGAAAGACACAGAGAGAGAGAGAGAGAGAGAGAGAGAGAGAGAGAGAGAGAGGGGGGGGGGGGGGGGAGAGAGAGAAATAACTAGTAAGTTGATTTGTGTCACAATGGATTCTTTACAGTTTCTATCTCCTCCTGTTTCTTCTTTTCCTGTACCCATTTAATTCATCTAGTCCGGAATTTGGAGATCTAATCTAACACCGAGTTCTAGTGGACTATCTTTCAATATCGAAAGCTTCAAATTTTAGCTTTAGGCATTGCTGTAATATTCTGTACATCATCAAAATGTATTATTTTATTTTTGAAATACAAATGACTTGTAATTTTTTTGTTCCTCAAAGTTTCATTGTACATCCATGTTCATCCTAGAGCTTCCTTTCTCTACCAAAGAAGTAATAATAGGAAGAAAATGTTCACTAAAATAATCTCCTCCTTGTGAACTCCTAGATCACAAACATCATTGTGGGAGGTAATTGGGCGGTTTAGGCAGTTTTTGGGTGAGTTGGTATTGAGTTTTCATTTAAATGGGTTATACCCAACCTGCCCAACTATATATTAGATTAATATTGGGTTGAGTCATATTAAATTAACTCAAACCCATGATCCAAATATGACCCAACATATTATTTGATAAATTTTGGTATATAATATTTTTTCATATACATTTACACACACAAAATGATTACAAAATGATTTTTTTCATACATATAGACACATCTCTTTCCATATATAAACATATGTTCACACACTAGAGCTATTGTCTCGTTCCTTCATTTAAATTTTCAAAATAATTTACACACAACTAAAGCTAGTAGTCCACATTCTGGCAAGCAATATTTTTATCTGTTTATAATTTCTTGAGATTCTTATAAATAGGATCACTGTGTACTTTTATTGTCACATTTAAATAATCTGAACCAAATCTCAAACATTTTAGTAATTGACTATATTGTAAATAAGACAGTTGCAAATTTTAGCACATCAATAATGTCTAATTTTACAGAATCTCATCTATTTTGCTGCCACGATGATCAAATAAATGACTATGAAATCGAGAAGTTGCTACCAAATAAAAAATGAAATATAAAAAGAAAAGCTAGGCCAAAAAAGGCACCCCTTTTCTTATCGCAGCCTCAAATTTTACAATGTAAATAACTTCACTTCGTACATTACCGGAGATAGAGTAGTAACTTTGTATTCTGGAAACTGTAAGGTATTGCCAGAAGGAAAAGAATGCCTGCTCCAGTTTTGTGGTCCTCCATTTTTTCTAAAATGTAAGTTGGATAATGAGTATTCAAATAAAAAACTCAACCCATCCAATAAATAAGTTAGATTTTCTTAACCCAACCCACAGCAGTTTGGGTGAGTTGTGGGGTTTTGGGTTTAATTGCCAGCTCTAAATATCATGTTCACATCCTACGACTTGTAGTAATTGTGTTTGCACATTTTGCTGTGACCATATCGATGCACAGTGTGCGCCTCTATTCCTATTTTTTTGTAATTTGCTTTTGTTTGCACTAGTTGTGTTGCCTCACAAAAAACTTGACACAAAATCATGAAGCAAATCCAAGAAACCACAATAGCCTATTAAAGAACTCCTTGTGTTCAAGCAAGAAGCCAATCAGCATCCAAATATCCCTCCGATATTAAGTCATTGTTGGCTGGGAAAAACAAACCTTATCATGATGAACCTTTGATGTACCTTAACAAATGTAAAATTGTCATCTAATGTAGCTTCATAGTTGATTGAACAAATCAGTTTAGTTGTTGTACTCCATAGGTTATATCTGGCCTTATAAAATTCAGATAAAACAGTCTTCCAATTAACTTTATATATTGTTCAAGATCGTCTAACTTCTCACCTTCATTAGCTGTTGATTTCCTTCCTTTAACCATAGGTATTTTAAATGGTTTAGCTCCAAGTAGTCCAACATCATTTACCACATCCAATGCATACTTTCTTTGATTGATATAAGTTCTATGTTTTGTTCTTGCAATTTCAAGTCCCAAGAAGTAGCATTTCCCAAGTCTTTAACGACAAATAATCTGTGCAAATAAGCCTTTAGTGCTTCTATATCTTCCATACTATCTCGTGCAACTAATACATCATCTACATACATCAATAATCTATCTATTCTCTCTTTAAAAGTATGGTTAGTCTTAGTAGGTTTAGAGTCTTTGCACTTTGTGTGTTAGTTTTTAAATATGCCTAAATTGTCCTTCTAAAATGTCTTTTTGTGCCTTAATGAAATGGATTGTGTTGTAATTGAGTGCTAAATGAAATTTTTGTGCTATAATGAAATTGATTATATTGTAATTGAGAATTGTAATGAAATTGATTGTATTTTAATTGAGGTGGAGTTACAAATCCACTAATTTACATTACTCTGATATAAGAGGGAGAAGGGAGTATTGGAAGTAAAAGAGTTGTGGTAGGGGGATTTGTTTGATTGAAATTACATTGGTATTTTTCATATTCATAGCTATATAACTAAATAAATAGCTATTTTAGAATCCACGACTGAATATATATTAAATATTCTAATAGAGGGAGATGTTGTAACTTTGGATTTGCGAAGAAAATGATGGATGACTTCAAGAATTAGAAGAGCTTGCAAAAACGATATGATTGAGTGCTATTGATTATGTTATAATTGAGGAGGAGTTATAAAATCCTTTAATTTACATTATGTTTGTAATTAATTTACAAAATCCTTCAATTCCTCATATAATGCCATTTAAGTACCCTTTCACTTCACCATATAATATATCAATCTCTTACTAACACCAAGTACAAAAATTGCCTATGCTTTATTTCAATTGCCATGAATAAGTTTGAAAGGTATTTACAATGGTGGAGAAAAAGAAGAAGACAAAAAGATTAGTACACCCCCTCAATTCACATGCGTTTTGCCAAAACGTGTCTATTTTCTCTTGCTTTATTAATTTTTTTTTTTCAGTTTATCTATGAGTTACTCCTAATTTCTTATTTGAGAGAATTTTCCGAATGTGGATGTATATGTGTTTTTTAATTGGCTTCAAATTATGATGCTACACTCAACAATAGACATAGGACAAAAATACAGGCACCCATAATCAAAGCTTGACAAAAAATCCAAGTTATATTTCGGATATTGATATGATTGTACACCTTGATATATAAAGAAAGATGTATAAAAAATCGCATGTTATTCTACTTACGTGTATGTAATTTTAATTACCTTGGGTTTGAAGTTGTCCATTTTCTAAAATTATGATTTGAATAGGAAAAGAGATGGGCGATTTTATAATTGGTGTTGTATTTTTGTATTTTTATTTATTAATGATATTTTTGTATTTTTATTTATTAGTGCTATGTATATTTTAAATTTTTACTTGAATTTTAGTATTTAAAAAGATTTTAGTATCAATGTTTGTGTCATTGTGCTAGCTATGCATTTTCTACAGATCTTTAAAGAAATAGGTCAAATATTTTGATATAATGACCTGAAATTATATTTTTCAACAAGAAGTATTACCAGAAAAAGAATCACTTTACTATTGTAGTTATAGTAAAAAATTTTCAAAAAATTCAATATATAAAAGATGTTACATATAGTTCAAACATTTTGATATTATGACCTGAAATTATGTTTTTCAACAACAATTATTACAAGAAAAAGAGAGCATATAATCACTTCGCTATTGTATGTATAATAAAAATATTTCAAAAAATTTAATATGTAAAAGATGTTACATTTTGCAAAAACATCACGTGCAAAGCACGTGAGTTATTACTAGTGTAGTGAAAGTTGTTGTTCCTTGTTTAGTGAACAAACAACTATCATGCTGATATTGTTGAAAACCTAACTCCCTTAGCTTACTGCTGAATTCTCCATTCATTGTTTAGATGCCTATTTCAAACCATATATGCTCTTCTTTAATTTACAAAGTTGACCAAGAACAACCTTAGTATATCCTTCTGGTGGTGCCATATATATTTCTTCCTCTAATGTACCATGCAAGAAAGCATTGTTTATGTCAAGTTGATGCTAGAACCAATCTTTGGCAACTGTTATTGTAAGAAATAACCTGACAATAACCAATTTAGCTACAGGAGAGAAACTATCTTTGTAATGTTTTCTTACAACTTGGTGATACCTTTTTGCCACTAATCTGGCTTTCAGTCTATCCACCATCTGGCTTCAACTTTACCTTGCATACCCATTTTGATCCTATTACACTTTTTCCATTTGGTAACCTTGTTAATTCCTAGGTATCATTCTCTTCCAGAGCATTCAGTGCCCTTTGCATGGTTTCAACCCAACCTTCGTCTTTATATGCTTAATCATCTGACAATAGTTCCTGCATATTAGATAAATTTGTTAAGAAAGACATGTGTTATATCCATATTAGGTGAGACTTGAAAAGGGAATGTAGTTGGTGCATACTTAGAAGTGTGTTTGTTGCAGGCTTGAGAATCAGTAGTAGCAACTTCTATTCTTTTGTCAAAGTTTATACCAGCTACATAGTTTTGCATCCAAATAGGTCTGGACCTAATCCTTTTACTCCTTCTTTGAACTTCTGTTGGTATTTCTCTTGTATCACTGCTATGAGTTGATGATTCAATTTCTAGTACTATATCAATGGTAGTGTTTGTAGGAGTTTATTTGAATTGAGGTTCTGGTTGTAGATCAAAAGGTACCAAAGGTAGTGGTGTTTGTGCAGGAACATCATTATATTGAGGTTCTTGTGGTACTCGGTCCTTTGAAAAGTGACAAAGAAAGATGTTTTGATGAAATATGAGATCTCTACTAATAAAAACTTGCTTGTCTCAAGATCAATATTATGTAACCCTTTTGACCATGATTGTATCCAATAACGATACATTTGTGTGCTCCCGTATCAAACTTGTCTTTGTGTGGTGAAATTTTTGTTGCATAACAAAGAAGCCAAAACTTTTAAGGGATGTGTAGTCTGGTTTGTGATTGAATAAAAGCTCAAAAGGAGTAATCCAATTTAGGATGGGTGTAGGTGTTTTATCCATAATGTGTGTGGCCATGAGAAGAGAAAATGGCCAGAATTTGGCTGGTTGGTTGACCTGAAACATCAATGATCTGGCATTTTGAACTAGGTGTTTGTGCTTTCTTTCAATAACTCCATTTTGCTGTGGAGTATACACAGGTTCTTTGATGAACAATTCCAAGTTCTTTAAATTTGGCACGCTTGAGTTTGTGAATTCTGTGCCAGTATCAGCCCTCATAATTTTAACTCCTTTTTCAAATTGAGTTCTTACCATAACAAATAAATCTTTCAAAGTTGGTATTACTTATGACTCATGGACAAGAAGGAAGGTTCGCGTACTTCTGCTGAAGTCATTCACTAAGTTTAGCATGTAAGGAGCTCCTGTGAGAAAATGCTATCTATATTGATCCCAAAGATCTACATGAAGCAACTGGAATGGTTAAGATGTATGAATTTTACTTACAGGAAAGCTCAATCTTTGTTGTTTAGCATTGTGGCATATCTCACATTCCAGCAAGGTAGTAAAATATGTTTTGTCTAAATGATATCTTAGAAAATGTAAGTGTTGTAATACTATGGGAGATGGGTGACCAACTCTTTTGTGTCAATCAACAAAAATACTATTATAGATTTCATTCATAAAACTAAAATCAGTAAATGAAGTTTTGTAATTTGATTGCATTTTTTATGCTTGCAACTGATTACACATTTCAACCCTCTTATTTGAAAAACTATAACTGTCTAAGAGGTATAGCTTCCCTACTAGCTTAGCAACTGCTACTGCCTCCACACTCTTTAGGTCCTGCAATAAGTAAAAGGGTAAAATATCATTCTAATTTGTGTTGAATAAGTCAATTTAGATACTGATATAAGATTGTATTGAAAGCTTTGGACATGTAAAACATCCAACAATTGCAAAGTCTGATGTAAATTTACATTTCCTATGTTCAACTTGCTTTATCGATCCATCAGGTAAATACACAAGTGTGTGATGAAATGTTGACTATGCATTTTGCAATATTTTCAAGTCTGAGCACATATGGCTGCTAGCTTCTGTATCTAATATCCAAGTACCAGGTTTCATATGATCAATTATTGTAAAAGCAAGGTGAAAATATTTTAGTCTTTAATGTGAAACACATTCATTTGATTCATGTTGTCCAGTGGCATCTTTCCCTTCAGTAACTTCATCAATTCCTGATGTACAATTGAAGCAATGTTTGTCATTTGTGTTCCATCATCAACTCCTCTATAGTCATCATTCATATCCAGTGGTGTCTCAACAATATTTGCTACCTGCTTGTGCTCTTTCCCTTTCGCTCCCTCAAATTTTTATACCAGTCTGTATAACCGTATATCTTAAAATAATTATCCTTGGTATGCCCATCCATGTTGCAATAATCCCAATGCATATATTCCTTTTCATTACTTCCTAACCTCCTATCATTCCCTCTTCCAGCAGAGCCTAATTTACCTCTTCCAAAACCTCTTCTTGTAGTCTCCTTGCTTATGTCTTGACCCTTTGCAAGCATAGCTGTATTCTTATTCCTCTTAGGGAGTATAGCATAAACATCACTTTGCTTCTCAACCCTCAAGACCGTTGAGTATGCTCTATTTACTGAGGGCAAAAGATCATGACTAAGTTCTGATTCCTAACACAAACAAAAGTGTCATTTAACCCCATCAGAAACTGCATCAATCTATTAAAGAATTTAAGTTTGAAACCTCATTTCCTGCTCCACATGTATATATAGGAACTGGCATTAAACATGTGAGCTCATCCCACAATTTCTTCATCCTTGTATAATACTTTTCTACCTTCTGAGTACCTTGTGTTATGCTACTAATTTCTCTCTATAACTGATATAGCAGAGATCCATTACATTTTCTATATCTTTCTGCAGTTCATCCCATAACTCCTTAGCCATAGTAATATAGATAAGGGCCTCTATAATTTCCTTGGAAATGGGGTTCAAGATCCAAGATCTCCATACAGTCCACTCTTTCCCATTGTTCTGTTTTTGATCAAGGTCCTGATGGTCATTCAAGGCCAGTGTAATGAGACCCAACTTGAATTTTGCTCCCAGTGCTATTTTAATTGATCTACTCCAACTAATATAGTTTCCTTCTGTCAATGGTGATGTTACTAGGAGCATACTTAGATGATCCGAGCTTTGAAGGTACAATGGATCTTCATTGTACTATGTCGTTGTATTTATTCCAACTTCTGTGTTGACCTCAACATCTTCTTCTGCTATTTTAATGGAGCATGAAGATCAATGGATCAGAACAAGCTCTGATACCGTGAACAAAACCATATGCAATTAGAAATTTTGGAGAACCATTTTTTGATTTCTGTTTCTCTCACACGAAAATTGTTACATGGCCTTGTTTATATACACAAGCATAAAGAATCAAAGAATGCCAAGTGGCAAATTTTAGAAAAAAAATTTCTTGACTAAGATGCTCTTATCTACAATTCCTCAAGAATGTAATATTCTGTCATAGCATGTGCATGTGAAAATTATTCCCACGAGTCTACCTTGCTCTACAAGGTCAGGTTGTGAGCCTTTCCTTACAATTCCGCCATAACTGCTATATTCCTTCATTCTATATGCTCAAGGAAAGACATATTTCCGGAAATTATTATATTTTGATGTTTCATATTGATTTTGTGGATTGAAATCATCTCAACGACACTGGTGTATTGTTATGAATAATAAAGAGTGTTGAGCAGATTAAAAATAAAAATTTACGTAGAAAGTATAAAGTGGAAGAAGCATATTTGAGAAAAAAGAATAAATTGTATTTGGTGTGAAGACTGGTTTGAAGAAGAGGCCTCATGGGGCAGGAAACAAAAATCTGCAGACCAAAAGAAAAGATAACGGGGTTTGAGAGTATATTTGAGGTTGGTTTTGTCAATTCTCAATCATGGTCATATTTAGGAATTTGATTTCTCTCGAGATCAAGTTAAGCAACATTTAAGAATTACTTGAAAATTATCAAATTGTGTTCTTGGTGTGTCTAGTCTAATTAACTTTAATATATTTAGATGCAATGCAAGTGTTTAACGGCTAATGTTAGCTTTTGTTAAAAATCATGGTTTACTAAGAGAAGAGAATTCCTTTTTTTTTTTTTTGGTAATTTGTCCTTTTTCCATGGTGCTATGCATGATATGTTTGAAACAAGTGAAAAACCAGTTACATAGATCAAGTTACTTCTTATTTCTTCTTCTTGTTTATTTGGTAGTTCCTCCCAGTTGCTTTTTAAAATTCTGTTAAAAGTATTTAAGATACTTCAGCGATGGGCCTAAACAGTAATGTTGGGATTGGTTCCTGAAAGAAGAGCTAGCTGGTCCAATTTATTTAGTTTTCACAACTTTTATTTCCCTCACATTACAAAATTGGTATTAATCACAATAGCTTTTTTTTATCTGCTCATCCATTCTAAATGTAAACGACGGAAAACACTTTTTTCCTTTTTTACACAAACTTGCCATTCTATAACTTGTAAGAAAAAAATCAACTATGAGATTTTGAATAATAGTATGAGATGTAAATATTTATATAAAAACTTAAACTAAGAAAAATAAGTTATCAACAGTTAATTATCAAATATATATATAACTTTATCAATTCCACAACTTAGTACTTTTAGCATTTAAATTTTAGATTTCAATATTCAGATTTCAGATTTGAGTTTATCAAACTGCCACAGAGTATTTTTCATTTGGTAGGAATATCTATTAATTGCTTGTTTATTCTTATGACTAAGGATTGCAGTTATATTAACACCGATGGACTATGTAGAACTAATAAGTTGATTAAGAATGAAAAGGAAAAAAAAACAGAGGAAAGAAAGAATCCAGGAGTTGATTCTATGTGAAATTCAATTTTTCTTGCATTTCTGGGTCCTCCTTTTCGTCTACCAGTTGTAGTCCAGCATTAATTAATCAAGTCCGAAGTTAGACAGAAGAACTGCTCTAACTTGGAGTCCTAGTAAACAATTTGTCAAATATCGAAAGCTTCAAATTACTGCAATATTCTCTTCAGTGCCGAAAGGTATTATTTTACTTTTGGAAACAAAAGAGATGCATTTTGTACGTCAGAAGTTCCACTCTGCTTCCATGTTCGTGCTAGAGTTCCTTTTCCACGCAAAGAACAATAACAACAAAAAATTTCACCGAAAGCATTTCTTCATAGTAAATTGCTAGGTCACAGAATCTTTTTTATATCCTACGACTTGTAGTCATTGGTTTTCTACCCTTTCCCATGATTTTACAGATGATACCACATCATGTTTATTTTCACTTGGCTGTAATATAATTTTATTTGCGCTTGAAGGCTTGGCTTACAAAAACTTGATGCAAAATTACAAAGCTAGATAATGTCCTTACTTGGATTCTGATGATGTGTAAGAGACCCAAAGCAGGACAACAATGATGTTCACCAATGTGGAGCATTCAAATAAGACACCTTGCAATGCATCTTGAATGGAAGAATCTCAAAGCACGCCCATTTTTAGGGGTATACATAGCTCAATCTCTTACAATCGGTGGCACGTGTCAAGCCTCATTCTGTTAATTTTTGGATAGATCACAGCACACTATAAAAGAACCTGTTCTTCAGCAACATGTGTATTTATTTTTCTACAAAATAATAATCACTCATTACATTAGCAATTTCTGCAAATCAAGTCGGCCATAAATGGGAAGAAAGAACATTTCATAAGGACATAAATGGGCCCCTGACATGAGTTAGACACAGATATGCTCATAATCTATTGAAATTGGACATGTGTATATGAGAGGGAAGATATGCATACTCTTGGGGAGAATGGCTATTTTCTAAATATAAAAAAAAAAAAAAAAATCATCGTTTTATTGAAACAGTTTTGATGAATATAAATTGTGTTAAAACCGTATAGAAAGGAGGTAGATAGGCAGCAAACACCATGTTATCATGGTGTTTTATAATTTCGGAAAGTATCCAGATTGCTTTTTATAATTTTCTATTCTCATCTTGAAGTTTCAGATAGGAATATTATCCTTTTATCCAGTGTGTTTTAAGATTTCCAGCTTTGAGAGATGAAGAGAATATATCATGTAAGGTCAAATTCATCTTACAACAGCCTAAGCATGTCTCTTTTCTCTGCTAATGTGTGCTCTCCACTGTTGCTTCAAAGTCAGAGACTGCACTCAAATTTAAGTTTCTAAAGATTCTTTTATTTTTCACTTAATGTGTCATATATGCACACATATTATTATTACTCCATATGTGTGGTGAATTTTTTTCACATATACCATTTATCTGTGTTCACTGCATGCCTTGTCCTTGTCCTTCGATCTCCCTGCTCCTTATAAAAGCAATTGTCTGATCACCTGTGAACAGTATTGAACAATGTGATATCCATAAATACAGAAATGCTTAAGTTGAACTCAAGAAGAATAAATACTAATAAGCATCATAATAGAACAGAAGAACAACATTTCAGTCTTCAACAGGCATCTGAAATGGAAGACATACCGTAGTCCTGTTAATATCCACATGATGAACAGGAACATAAAATACGTTATGTTGTTTTAAGCAGCCCCCGCTCCCGGGTTCTAATCAGAACAATGTAGATCATATTAGGCAACTAGCTGCTTCGACTGTAAAGACTCCATATCAGTTCCAATATAAAACGTTTCATCCTTCTCCATGTGACTGCTTATTATAGACAGGCAACCAAATACCATTTCTGCTAATGGGAAACATTTATCATCCACAAAAAAGGCCTGTATTGTCTTTTCAACTTCGATCCAGCTACATCCAGGGCTTTTTTTTATTCCAAGCTCTTTCATCTTCATCCTAAACGTCCGTGCAATATCCCATTTTCTGTTGGAAGCATACATGTTTGCCAAAATAGTGTAGGTGGATGGGTCATCCAGATCCTTTTGCATAAGCAATCCTGCAATTTCCTCCCCTAATTCTTGTTCCCCATGCATATGGCAAGCCCAGAATAGAGTGCTTAACAGGCCAACATCCTCACTGACACATGAAGTCCTCTGCCGAATCCCATAAGCTTCATGTAATCTACCAGCACGTCCAAGAAGATCTATCAAACATGAGTAATCTTCACTTGTTGGTAGGATTTTGTAATCATTGATCATTAAATTGAAATAATGATAGCCATCATCAACTAATCCTGCATGGCTACATGCAGAAATTACCGCAAGAAAGGCAACTCTGTCTGGTATTACATTGCTGTGCAGCATTTTCTCAAAAAGTTTTAGAGCTTCATAAGCTTGGCCATGAGACCCATAAGCCACGATCATTGATGTCCATGACACAAGATCTCTTTCAGGAAGCTGATTAAAAACACAACGAGCTTCATTTACCTCTCCACATTTAGCATACATATCAAGGAGGGCCCCCATGACTATCTCATTTGATTCCAACTTGCTCTCTTTGACAAACTTGTGAATTTCCTTGCCCTGTTCTAAGGCAGCTAATCGTGTACAAGATGCCAAGGCACTGGTAAAGGTAACTGCATCAGGTTTTATGCCTACTTCCCTCATCTCATTGAAAATGCCAAGGGCCTCAAAGTAATGGCCCACTGATACATATCCAGAAATCATTACATTCCAAGAAGTTACACTATTCTTCGGCATCGTATGAAAGATTCTTTCAGCTGGCGCAACAGTACCACATTTGAAGTAAAAGTCAACAAGTGAGCTGCTAACTATTATATCAGTTTTTACATTCTTTCTAATAATATACCCATGAACAAACTTTCCATGCTGTAGGTGAGCTGATTTCGAACAAGCCATCAATAAGCCAGTCAGAGTTGTTGAATTAGGCCTAGTTTTTTCCTCGTTCATCCTCAGCAAAAGCTCAATACATGATTTACTGTCCCCTCTCAAACCGTACCCTGCAATCATTACATTCCAAGCTACCAAGTTCTTCTTCTTTATTTTATCAAACAATTCTTTAGCTTTTTCTAAACAGCCACATTTCCCATACATATCCACAAGAGCAGTACTAACAAAATCATCCAAAACAAATCCACCTCTTATGAAATCCTGGTGAATGCTAGTCCCTCTTTCCAAATCCAAAAGTCTTGCAGACGAAGAAATGGCAGAGGTAAACGTAACTGAATTAGGACTAAACCCCAATATCTTCATTCTTTCAAATGATTCGAGCGCTTTCTCATACTGTCCACTTTGATAGTAGCAAGATATCACCGTATTCCAACTAGCAACATCTCTGTCAGGCATTTCATCAAACAGTTGTATAGCCGAGTCAAAGAAATCACACTTTGCATACACACCAACCATTGAGCTGGTAACCACAACGTCCGATAAAAACCCGGTTTTTATCAAGCGGGCATGGATCATTCTACCATTTTCTACTCTCTTTAACCCACTACAAGCTTTAATCACACTTGGATACGTGTAACTATTTGGCCTAAGATGAGGAAACTTTGATAAACTTTCAAAAAGTTCAAGAGCTTCATTGAACATGAAATTCTTGGTGTAGGCAGCTATAAGGCCATTCCATAAAGTGATGTCTAAAGGGCTCTCTATGGTTTGGAAAACTATCTTGGCTGAGTGAAATTCGTGACAAGATATGTAGAGGTTGATGAGGTTTTTGCATAGTCCAATATTGCTCTGTAAACCTAAAATGATTACTTTTTGGTGCAAGAGTTTGCCTACTGTTAATGACTTTGAATTCGTGCATGATTTCAATAGAGAAAACAGATTTGTGGTTAAAATGCCCATGCAAAGCAATGAATTGGTGGGAATAAAAATGCTGCTAAAAAATAAAAGCAAAGCAAGGAAGATTGATGTCAGAGTTTCAAGAATGGTTTCTTTCTTGCTTGATTTTGCTATGTTTGGACATTTAAAGACTGTACAACAGAATGCGCAGCAGCCAAGTAGCTAATTGAGGTTATTAAGGTAGGGAAAAAATTATTCATTTCATTTTCTCGATAATAACTTCATCCAGATATAGAATACGATTGTTTTTGGTTCCGCAAGACGAGCGTATGAAAAATCCAAGTCTGTAATTTAGGGCATTCTTCATCCACCTCAATTTCTGTGTAATTTGTGGAGTAATTTTTAGTGCTCTACACATCCACATCTACTTTAAGTCTCTTCGGTTTGCTGCATCGATAATTCATATGATCAGTGTATACATTTAACAAACGATTCGGTTTTGTGGGCGAAATCCTACAGCGGAATATGTTAATACATTGCGGAACATTTTAGGTTGGGACTTATATAATTAGCTTTTAGATTTGCAAAAGTCCTGTCAGACAATCAATTTAAAGTTTCAGTCTCATTTATTCTCCACTATCTTTGCACGGTTCGGCTTCACACACCTGTTTTCATACCACAATTTTCTGAACTGAACTTCATGCGTGGTGGTACCATCAAAATGTTAAAAGTACTTGCATTTTCTTGTGTTACTCTCAAAATGACAAATTCTGTGCAATATACGAATTTTTCGCTAACCAAGTATCAATATCATGGAGTTTTGTATCTTATAAAAAAGAGAGAAGGCAATGGCAAGACAACAGAACAGTAACATTCTCACAACAGGTAAGCCTAAATAGAATGAAGAGGAGCAAGATGAGAAGAAAATTGATGATATATTTGCTTATGGAATTTACAAGGAAACTGCTCCCAACAAGAGCCAGCAACCTACTAAAAATTTACATTTCTCACCCTCATCCCCCACACAATGTGTCGTTAGGGAAAAAAAATGAAACAGCACAGTCAAACCATAAAAATAATAAAAGGGGAAAAGAGGCAAAAAGAAAACTGGAAAAAAGCGACCACAAGCACCCCTACTTCTCTATCCTGTTACAGCAACCTAGCTTCTCCAACGCTTAGTAAAAGAAAGCCAATCCTACCAATCAATATGATCTTCCCTTTGTGGCTGGTAGTAACGTAGAAAAGACAAACAAAAAGAAATGGCATATACATATGATGTATCGACATATCAATGTGCTAAGTCCTCACTTCCAACGCCAACACTCGACTTGTCAACCATGCGTACGTTGTACTGTTCATAAACTCTTGCCCGATTTTCTGCCCACCAGACTTCTGCTTGCTTCTCGCTAAACCGCTTCCGGCTGCAACAAACCATTCGTTGATATAATCAAATTCGTAGAAAAGCAAGATTATTTGTAAGAGTTCCAATAGGTTATGTCATTTCTTTTCCATCAGAAAAATTAACAAAAACAGAAAAAAGAATCAATTGAAACAGCGTTTAGTTAATGAATAGAAGCATAGCTATGAACATAATGCAGGCTAAATTTTTCTGTTGGCTCTAGGGATGAACGTCCATTATGAAAATAAT
This sequence comes from Mitragyna speciosa, assembly GCA_024721245.1. Taxonomy (NCBI): domain Eukaryota; kingdom Viridiplantae; phylum Streptophyta; class Magnoliopsida; order Gentianales; family Rubiaceae; genus Mitragyna; species Mitragyna speciosa. The sequence continues at coordinate 13,220,319 of CM045565.1, read as the reverse complement.
TTGTCACTTCTTTTCCGTTAGAAGGATTAATTAAAAGTGTACTAAACACATACAGAATAGACCAATGAACATAATGTTTGCCAACCAGATTTAAGATATCTATATTCTAGAAATTTCTTCCTTGGTCATACTAACTGCTATAATCCCACAGGGTTTTCAAGTACAAGCTAAATTGCATTTTCTTCTTTTGCCTGTCACAAAAAAAAAAAAAAATCTACATTTTCCACATCAATTAGTTGTAAAGAAACTAACTATACACAATTCAATAATCGAGGAGATTATTCCATGTCTTTTTTTTTTTCTGAAAAATCATAAGGGTAGTTATTGAGATCAAATTTTAGGTTAACTTTTTATTTTTGCAGTAGTTATAAACAGGCGGTTTAATTTTACTTTCACTTTTTATACGAGTCAAAATGGAGACACCAAGAAAGCAAAAAGCTGCTCAACTACAAGCCCTAACACATTCCAAGCACCAATTCTAGAAAAGGAAAATAAATCCAGGTAGTATCACTACTATTCATTTTATAGTGTGAATAATTTAAGATGTTTATCATGCCACATAAGAATTTTCGCCCCTATTACATGTCCTGTAGCCTGGACATCAACAAATGGTAACTAAAGAATGAAATTGTTGGTTTTTCCTGCCAAATCTTTATGTTGTGCTGTCATGTGCCCTCTACCTTTGGTCTGCATCCTTATCATTCTTCTCCTTCAGTCTTCATTTGTCATCCTCTTTATCTAGAGCTCACATGCACTTATTTTATAACTTTTGCATGTAATATTTATTACGCAATAAGGATATCTGTTCAGCATCATTTATACTGTAGGTAAAAGTAGAAAACAAATTGAAGTTGAATTCTATATTTTCCAGAGTTCAGCAGCTGGTGAACATTTTGTATTTTCATTATTTATTTAATATTTTTTATTAACATACATAAAACTTACAACATATTGCAATAAATATCTTATAGCAACCCCCGGGAACAGTAAGTAACATGTGAAATTAAGGTCGCATATGTAATTGCAGTTAGACATTATGGATCATAATTACAAAGCTGCTTCAGCTTCCGATACCTTGCCAGGCCCTATTGTACTCCCAGGAGCCACATAATGAGTAATGATGTCATATGCAGTATAACAAGAATGCTAAAATAACACCAGATGTTACATCAAAGACAAGCTACAGATTGCAAAACATACCTGAAGCGCACTCGCTTAAGATCTTTGGCTCCTCCAGGTAAGGAGGTAAGTGTGATATAAACACCAGGTTCGTCTTGCTCCACCCATTCATTTTCATTACGAGAATCACCTTCTCTAGTTCTGGCCCCATTTCTTGCAGCTGCTTCTGGATGCCCTTGTTTATTGTGACCTGAACTACGATTACTGGTGGTACTTGATCCATTTGAAAGTAATTGATTATTTGAACTATTTGACTCCATTTCTGGGCCAGATGCTGCACCATTCAATCTATCAATAGAAGCACTTGAAACATCACCAGACATTGGATTGGAACCCAATGAAGTGAAGGGAGGAGATTTGATGTTTCGTGCAGCACCAACAGGAAGCCTTTCTGCCATTTCCTTCAGCTATCGTATGCAAGGAAGAAAGAAAGAAAAAGAAAAAGCAACATCAGCAAGAGAAGACTAAATTCATTGCTCATCAATCTAATATTTAGCTTTACATCTCATTCTACCTTCAAAAAAAAAAGGGAAGCTCTAAGGTTGTGTATGGTTCCTCGTTACAATTGGCATAAAGCCTAGAATTGTATTGTATGAAAAATGTAACTCAAACCCAATGCAATACAATTTCGATTTCAGTTTCAATCGGAAACCAAAGAAAACCTAAATAAAATCAACAACAAACCTAATACTATATGTAACATTTCCTAAGGACGAACAACATGAAAATTTTAGAACTGAAATAACAATGTTTAACTGTAAATGGAGTGAAATTGAATAGACTGAAGCTTTTGTCATTGGAGATTGACGTGTACTCTTGCTAGGACAAAAGAGTAAGAAGACAAGTACCTCAAATCTCAATCGAGATTACCTAATGGAATGTATATTGCACCCAATGAACCACAGAATTCCAACAAAATTTTTGAGAATTATTCCAACATCACTAACTTTAATTGCAAAACTTCAAAACACAAACATTAAATAAATTGCATAAAACCAAGTTCAAGACTGAAGACAGACAATGATTACAAAACAATATTTGATACATCATTCTATTGAAGAGAGAAAATGATTACAAAACAATATTTGATACCTCATTCTGTTACCATTGCTGTAACGAAGCAGAATTGACAGATCGCTAGACATTGTAAAGCAAGATAATATTCCAATGGTTAAAAATTTTAAATTTAGCAACCTATCATGCACATACAGAGCTTAGATTGGAAATACAAACCCCACCTTCATGCAGCCGTGAGCATTTTTGTTTCATTAGCCAGTAGTAGATAGTTTATCACTAAATTGCTAGTGAAGGAAAATTTTGGAACAGTTTTGAAGGCAACATGCCCCTCAAAACCTTTATCAACTTAATCAATGCAAGTAACAACCAGAACAAATAATGAAGAAGCTTAGCACTATGTGAATGATCATCTTATATGAGAACTGCCTTATATGAGAACTGCCTTGAAGGAAATCCCACTATACACGTTAACTTTTGGACAGAAAAGAGAATTTACATCCACCTTTTCAACAATTAAAAATGAAAAGGAAGGCTAAGACTACAATGGTTTCTCCATAATGATAATGTTTCGTGTTTGGGTTGTCTAGTAGTAAAAATTAAAGTTCAGCATTTTGGATCATTGGTTTGAGATCTAAAAGTCGTTGCACTAGTGCACAACTCAAGTTGTTACAAGAAGCCCTACGTGATCACAACAATCAGTGAGGACTGGGCCTATGTTGGGTTGTGACAAGATCGTTGCTTCTCCAATAAGAGGTGATAGTTAGATCTCAAAAGTTCACCAGAATGTCGGATAGGGGAAATGGTTTGAATGGTTTTTGAGTAGATGGATGGTCTACTAATAACAACTAGACTTTAGCATTTAGTCAGCAAAACTCATTGAGTTGGTGCACAACCCATGTCGTTGCAAGAGTAGACTGAAACCAAAGAATTAAGGCAACTGACATAGTAGAATCTCTTCTTGGTCTCTGAGTTGAGAAGTCATTCTTCTTATGGGTCACCGAAGTCAAATCATTACTTCATTGATGCAGTTGATCAACACAAATTCTAGGTAGTTTCAGGAATTTCCTCACGAATGTACAACATTTTGCAAGAATAACTTCCATCAAATCACATGTTCCGATTTGACTTGGCACAAAGATTTTAAGTGAGAGTTGAAAACACATAATACGGATCCATTTTTTAACAAATAACATTCGAATACAAGATAGGGAAAACGTGGAATGAGGTTGCAACAAATTTTTCTAACTTTCGAGCATTAAAATGTAGGTATATATGTAACTATCGACTTCACGTTCTATTTGGGTACAAGTATGGATAGAATGGAATCCTAAACCATTAATCAGAAATTGCAAATCTAAATATGCAAGACCACTTTTCAAGAGACAAGCACATAATTGTTTTTCCCAGCACGAAACTCCAATACTTTAGGAAAACAGACATTCATACAAATGTGGGTAGAATGGAATCCTGCAAAATCAATCAGAAATTGCAAAACTTTACATGATCGACCACTTTCAACAAACAAGCAGATAATTGCTTTTTCCAGCACGAACTCCAATACTTACAACGACTAGAATGTTGATTTAACATGTATAATATGATCATGCAGAGGTTAAGTAACTTCCAAAAGGCAACAAAATGTACAAGAATTTATGTTGCAGAGCCTGGAAGAGAAAAACACTCCAAGATCTACCCCAGATACAGTCATACAAGAGTCAACAAAGTTCGAAGAAATTAAAACTGAATATTAAACCCTGTGCAAAAAATAAACTTCAGCAAATATCTTGGATAGACTCATCTCAAGTGCTATAAAAAACCCAATGTAATCTCTCACTTTAAATAAAGGAGAGGTTTAATTCCAGAGAATGTGCAGACAAACAATGAAGCTAAATCTTCATCTTACCTGAGCAGTTAGTGACTTTATTACTTCTTTAGCTGCTTTGCATTTGGCAGTCTCCTCCCCAGCAATTGCTATTGCCTCCTTCAGCTGTTTATTAGCTCGTTCCAGCTCCATCTCTTGCATTTGAGCCTTACGAGTAAGATTTTCCACCTAAGAGAAATAACTTAGTCAGACTTGGACATTATTCACAATCACCAAATCTGACAACTGCATCAAACTACAGATAAAATTCACCAGGTACATTTCATATCCAAAAGAATCCGCTTGCCAAACAAAATCCTTAAAAATGAGAAAACCAGAAAGGATTAGTGAAGAGATGTTTTTAGATGCAAAGTGCTGTGGTTGATCCACAAGGACGTACCACCAAATATTTGCTTTAAAAACTTAAAGATCTTGACGTTTTTTATATGTTTAGACGATATAACAGAAAAACTAAGGCAATCACATTCTCAATTTGACCCAGCAACTGAGTAGGATAGACAATCATTAAGGCATAAAATTGCTTAAGGTATTTATTTTTATCAGTTGTCTAATAATCAATAATGCAACTATGCTGAAACAGTCAATTCAAACCATAGAGGTCCTAAAGGTATTACTAAAACTTTCTTCTCCAGTAAGATACCACATAAACCAGCGACCTTAGTACACAACTAATCTGTGTTTGACTCTAAGATGCATTAATAACTAAATGCAACAGTTCTTAAATGCTTTTTCAGACCATTAACACAGTTTCTAATTAACCACAGATGACGCTTACAATTTGGGGTGTCTTTTTGTGGGTGGATTGTTTTTGGTGTTTTGTGGGGGGGAAGAGAAAAAGGGAGGGGGGGGGGGGCCAATGGTCTCTAGTAATTAAAGCTTCAAGCATGCTTAGAAGTAAAAAATAAATGTGATTCAGAAAAAATGCATGTGTGACCTTTTATTATCTTTTAATTTTATATTCCATTTGATTTTCATTGGTTTTATTTTGATTTATTTGCTTTTTTGTTGATTCTACAATAGCGAAGCAGAAGTAGTGGAATGAGAACATAACACAAAAGAGCTATGAGAATTGCCGTCTCTAATCCTCTCTTCAAATTCTTTACTCTTACTTCCATTCTCCCACTCTCCATTGCAAAACTTGAAAAAGTTAATTCTACTTGTCAGACATTATAGAAAATGAAATGCTGAATGTTTTAATCTTTGAATTACAATATTATGCAACTATGCATTGCTTCTTCACCAAGAATTTTCAATTATGTATGTAGCTTTGCATATCCGCATACTATATGGGATAATTTATTATCATAGTAATAATGAAAACTACAACTTATGGCATAATATTAGAGTTAACTGCACTTTACCCCATAAACTACCACTCCATTGCAGATACCGCCTTAAAACTTACTATTTTGGTGCTTAACAATCCTATACAATAAGCTTGTTGCCCATTGCAGAAATCAACACAACTCCAGCAATTGAATATTTAATTTCACCAAAGTTGCTTTAGTGGTAATACAACAGTAATAAATTTGCTGGGTATGTGTATTTTTCACTTAAAAGAACGGTGAAATTTAAAATTCAGCTGCTGGAGATCTTTGGATTTCCACAATGTATCAAATTTATAGAACAGGGTTGTTACATACCAAAATTGAAAGCTTTGGGAGGGATCTACAATGAAGTGATAGTTTAGAGGGGCTAAGTGCAATTAACACATGCTATTATTCTTTAGATGATTGCATGTGTTATTGCTACATAATTCCATGAAAACATATTTACAAACATTATCCACACTTATGCCTTTCTTTGTGCTTCATTGCTCATGCTCAAGAACCATTAGGCATTTGCCTTTTAGGTGTGCATTGATTTTCGGACAAGTGTTTCACCTTTACTACCTAGGAGCATTTTATTTTTCTAATCAGGCACGGATTGTTAAATTTCAAATGAGATAAACACGATTCAGGAAAGATACACTCATCGAGCATAAAGAAATAGGACCAACCTGAGCTCTCAATTTAATAACTTCTTGACTAAGGCTATCATTTGTCATTTTTGCATCATCCAGAACTACTTTTGGTGATGTAAGTCCCCCTAAAGTTGGAGTTGGAGTTGTAGAACGAGGTGGACTGGGCCGTCTAGATATTGGTGATGTTGCTCGTGAAACAATTCTTGATCCAGGAACTGAAGCTGAAAAAAACTTCTTAGATGATCCAGTAAAAGATTTAGAGATATTAAGCGCTCCCCATTGGGAACTTCCATTTGGAATAGGAGATACACGGCTACTATTGAACTCTAATTTTTTATTTCGCTTGGAAGAGCGACTTTCCACCTGTTTTATAGATTCCATCGAAGAAAACCTAGCAAGATGAGGACGAGATTTGACATCTATCTTTTCATCTTTGTCAATAAAATCGTTAAAACCCTGATTCGTGCTTCCTCTTCTGCTCACAGAAGACTGAGATGAAGCATCAGTTTCAATAGCTTTCTTCAATTTGCCAAAGCAATTATCGCACACACGATGAGGTTTATGGGGATTTGGTGCCATAGAAGCCCTCAGTGACTTCTTGCTGCTGCATGAATGACAAAATACAAGTCCACAATTGTAACAATTATGGCGCTTTCTTTTGAAATTAAACGGTAGACGGCAGCCAGAGCACATGGACTGATCAACACCTGAGAACCACTTGTGAAGGCAAATAGCAACAGTAAAATTAGTACCACAAGCAACACTTTTGACTTGCTTGTCTTTTAAGGCTTCTACTAAAGTTGGAGAATTCCTGTCATCTGTATCCCCATGTCCCAACCTACCATTTGCTCCTTTTCCCCATGTATAAACTTCAGTTCTTGAAGTCAATACAGCCACATGATAGGCACCACAAGCTATCTCCTCCACAAAATTCTTTGCAAGTTTTCCTTCAACACGGCATGGGAGCTTTCCATCGGCCTGAGGATTTCCTAGCTGGCCATAGACAGGACTTCCCATTGTGTATACATGACCAGAGGTTGTAAGAGCAACCGTCAGGCTATGTCCACAAGCAACCTGACAAAAATTAGGCTCCACAAGGGCAGCAACACAGGTAGGCACAAGTTTTGGTTCCTTGTCACCGTGCCCAAGTCTTCCTTTATCCCCATCACCCCAAGTGAATAGTTTACCAGAAGAACAATTGCTGGAACTTGAATTTCCAACCATAACTTCTACAACAGCAGCAGTATGCCAAACACCACAAGCAGCTCGTACAGTGCGGAGCCCCTTGAGTGATTCCACTTCCCTAGGTTTTGAAATACTTCTGCGATCCCCATGACCAAGAACGCCAAAAGTTCCATCACCAAAAGTAAACAACTGCCCAGCAGAGGTCACAACAGCAGTATGCCAGGGCCCACAGGAAATAGAAGAAACATGTATACCTTCTAGTGGCCCATTTATTCTTTTTGGGACCCAGTGACTCACTTCATTACCGTGCCCAAGAAGACCAAAATGACCATCACCCCATGTGTACAGGTCACCAGAAAGTGTTACAGCACAGGTGTGATTTTCACCACATGCAACAAGCTCAATATTCATGTTGCTGAGGCCATCAATAAGCTTTGGATGCAAAACATCTGAATCTACACCATGCCCAAGCCTACCTCCTGACTCCTCACCCCAAGAGAATATTTCCCCTTGCTTGGTTACAAGGGCAGCATGACGTCCTCCACATGCTATATTCTGAACATCTAGCACCACTGCAGATTCTAACGCTTTTGGCAGTAAAGAATCCAATTTCATACCAAAACAACCACCAACTCTGTGAGGTCCACCACCCAGGACACCATCACCGGTGCCTTCTCCCCAAATGAAAACATCACCCAAGGCATCACCATCATCATGACCAGATCCTTGACTGGATGAGCTAACAGCACTAGAAAGGCTTACCCTGAAGGCATCCATTCCCATTGCCTTCATCTGACCATGTAAGCCATCTGAACCTGAAGACAGGGAGTGGACAGAACCACTAGCAGAATCTGAGGGAAAGAAACCCCTGGGAGGCACAGCATACAGTATTACATCTGAAAATGCTTTATCCATGCCATTTTTAGGGGGACTATCGTATGGGCTATGAAGACGAAGTTGATCATTACCATCCTGAACAAGGTACGTCAAAACCCATTCAACTTTTAGAATATCATATGGTCAATTATTTGTATGTGCAAAACATGCAAGTAAATGTCAAGGAGTTGTTAGTTTGTCTCTGCATGTGAATTCAGGAAGAGAATAAATACCTTCTGTAGGCTGTCACCACTACCAAATGGCGAATGCAATGGTGAACTTCTCCTTGTGTATGTTCGCGGACTATTAGCTTCTGATGAAACTCCATCACTCCTTGATTCTGTTCTCCACTTTCTCTGATGGCTACGTGAAATTAATGCCTTCAGACCACTAAACCATACTTCTGCTTCATCTTTGTCCTTGCATATCTGTAAACATTCAGATAACCAAAAAAAGATGAAAATGAGAACAAACAATTTAAAATAAAAGGAAAAAAAGATCATAGAGGAAAGGAGTAGTTTATGTCAACCCTTAAAAGTGACCATTGCCATAAAAAACAACATGCTTACTAAATCAAGCGATCTGTCATTATATATGAGGGAGAAAGACTGATATTCCTTCTCTGGACGCGGGTACCTTTGGAAAATCGGCTGCACAAACAAACAACCCCAAGGCATATTTAATGACAATTGCAGACATGAAACCCTAACAGGACTAAAACTTATTTATATTTCTGGTAAGGTCTGATATGAATAAGTAGTAACAAGCAAAGGTTACTACAAAAGATAGATGAAGAACCAAAGGTGAATGCTGCACTATGAGTCCAAATATATACACGTAACTTTACCAGGCCTGAAAATAGAGTGGCTGAGAGGTTTCAACTTTGTAGATAGAAGAGGGTTCACTTTCCAACAACCGCTATTTCTTTCTTCCAGAAAGCTTGTAATTATACTGAAAATAACTTAACTAGCATACAATTGACAAAGATGACAACATCTAGCCAAACCATTCCACAGTTCATGCAAGTACAGAAAACAACACCCTGCAACTCAGTAGCAGCAAGAAAACATGTATTTTTAACTTCTGTTGTCCTTTTCTTATATTTGGACCATCACTAATTCCAGCTCAAAAGCATTAGTAAGAACAGCTTCAGACTGTAGCATGATGCGGGATGGCTTTTGTAATTTATTTGTTTCTGGTTAATGTCTAGCAAACCTATAATCATCATGTTTCAATTCCTTGTAAAGCTATTTATTCAACTAAAACTGCCTTCAAAATAACTCTTCACTGCAAGAAGGATCTAAGTGCTGAATCATTCACTCAAGTCATTCATGCTACATGGTTAAGACTCTAAAGCTCCAGTCAAGAAGTTGTGTTCAACATCTACACCATACAAATTTGTTCACAGCTATTGTCCCAACATCCTTTCAGTAAATCAAATCAAGCTTCCATAAATCAAAATCAGCAATTTTCATCCTTCTCCATAATAGCCATAAGAAAAGAAACCATGGACCAGACTAATCTATCTGCATCCAGTGAGCATGTATGCCAACAAATGCCTAAACTTCTAAATTTAGATCTAAAACTAATTAACCAATTGTTAACATCATCTGAAGGGACAAACTTATATACTGGCACCAACTACCATACTACTAAAATTTTAGTTAAATAATTATAAATGGTTTAAAAGTTCAGTTTTAAATATTCTCCTGAACTTAGCTAGTGAACAGGACAGAAGAAATCAATTATCAACCAAAAATTGCAGCTCCTGATTGGATGATGAATATAATCAGGAAATTCAAATCGCATTGGAGTGCTTCTATGGAAGCAAGACCTTTATCGAGCTATTAAAATTGTTATCTACTCAAACAGACAAGATGTGGCTTAATTGGGTCACAATTAAATTCCTATAACAATCATATAGATGCACTAAAGATACAAATATAGCTTGTGCTAAATTGATTTTGGATGAGTTAGTTTAGGTATCTATCTGTCAAATATTGTATTCTTTCTATTAATTTTATCAATGCATTCAAATTCTTGTTTTCACATTTTTTCATAAAAAAAGGCAACGAGCATGCATAAAAATATTAGTGCACATTAAGGATGCTATAGCCCTAGTGGAAGGCATCATTGTATGCCCCGCACCCCACAACACAATGTCTAGTGGAAGTTTAACTGATTAGAAACACCTAACAGGCTACTAATAACTTGGCTTTAACATTTTTTAGGTGGTTTCTGTCAAAAAAGTTATTCAGTTAGTTCTCCATTACGGGTGTTACATATACAATTTTATATCATTGGTTAAAGGACAGGAATGTGAATTAAGGACTCTCAGCATCCAGCTACATTCAAACTTCAAATTAGCTAACTGAACTTGGGCCCCCCTGTTTGGTTCTACTACTACTTCCCAGATGATTAAGAAAATCTATTATAAAATTTCTGTTGAACAATTTGTGCTTGAACCATACCTTCAAAACTCAAAGGTGTGATAAAATGGTATTTGTGTAAAAAAATTCAGAAACATCAAGTTGAAAAATAGACACTTAAGATAACATAAGTTGTCAGACATGATAGAATTTCATCAACAATTGTTAAATTATGGCAATAAACTTACAAATATATCTTCCCAGTAAATAAAATAAACAGGCCCTTTACACGTGACTTTTGCCTTAATTTCTAGAATTAATGGACCAAATTAGTTTGTGTTTTACAGAAATAATTCTCTCATAGCAGAATTAAAGATCATGAGAATCACAAAACAAAATCTAAGTGAAACTGAGTTTTTGCATTTATAATTGGATAGTGAAAAAAATATCTTTGAAATACAATATGAATTTGATCCAAGAACACCTTAGTCTAGAATTTATGACCTGTTAACGTGAAGAGAGAGAGATAGAGATTATAAAGAGATACTTTGAGAAAAAATACTTACTGTACGCTGCCCGGAAATAATCCTGGACACATGACTTAGTTTAAGGTGCTTCTCCTCTTTACCAGAAAACCATATCAGAACAGACTCATCCTGCAACACATTAGCTAACTTTCACTCATTGAAACTGTTTCTCAAGTACAGTTCAGTTGATAAGAGCAAAGAAACCAAAAGCTTTCACTTACAGAAAAAAAAAACAAAAAAAAAAAAGCAAGTGGACGACAAAGAAAAAGAAAAATGAAATAAAGACTGTATGCCAGAAATACATTAAATATGCATAGGACATGACCATCAGACCCTTTCATGATAATGCATAGACTAACAGTAGCAATGCCCACAGTGATACTGCCTTGTACAATTGGGCCCAAAGCAACAAAATTTTCCTCCATAGAAAAGCACTTAAGTAATGCTACCCTTCTGCACAAGTTGGATTGAAGAAAAACGGGTGCTCAAACTAGAATGTAAAAATTACTATTGAGGTTCAAAAACTCTACAATGTGTCATTTGGCCAGAGAGAAATTTTGGTATAAAGAACAGGCCACAAGTACAGGAATTCCTTAAAGTAGATTAGCCAGCAGCTAACATGACATTTTTTATATTAATTATTTAACATCCTTGCTGATATCAACTATTAAAGAATTAGGACTATATAAAATGGTAGACGACTCTGTCTTTTTCTCTTCTGTGACTAACCGATTTTTCAAACATGACTATTGTGATACATGCATACATGCATACATACAGACACGCACAAACTTACTTATGCAGACACATACACAAGGACTCGTTCTTATGTACAATAGTGCATTTTTGGTTGTTTCCAGACATACACAGAAAAGCTGGCAGGCACAACACGAGTAGCCCTTGAGAATTGGCACATTCTTCTATTTAAAAATTATTCAACAAAAGAAATATATCAGTTAGTGGGACACGTGCTTAAGGTGATTGTTAGCTGATATCAATTAAATGATTGTTAAACATCATCTATTTTCCAGAAATTCCCTCACCAAACACATGTATACAAAAAAGTGGATCAATCAAGAAATCTAACATATCTCCAACTTCACATGTAAATCCACCACATTCAATAAATTACATTTTCTGAAAGAAGCCTCAAAGAAAATGCAATTGAAGCATCAAGCTCCCGGATTACTAAGATTTACCATTATTAAAAGACATGTTAGATCACCCACATCATTTATTGACGAATAAGCATCCAATCAATGAAAAAATTGTGACTCGAACAAGCAATCCATGTAACTTGTCAAACTCCACAAGCTTTTGAATATAAATATCTATAACCATTTACTACTGGAAAAAATAATCTAAATGCATAATGTGCTCTATGCAAGAGAAATAATGACAAGAGTACAAAAAGCTTATTTATTGGCACAATATTTGATAAGCCACTAAAGGATAGATTTAAAGAAAATACAGAAGCAAAACACAAGGGCTATATATCACAACATCAAGGAAGGTATAAAAATGATGCTTACATTTGATAGCCGGAAAGGACAAAACTTAGGTTTTCCTCTTCGTCCATACTTCAGAAGATATGCACCCTTCTTAAGAGCAGTAATAGCCTGTTGTAGATATCAATTAATAACTTTATTAGGACAATCCATCATATTGATCACAAGAAATAAGCGAACAAGCATCCTGTTTAAGGGATGATGCAAGAAATAAAGAGTTGATCAGCTTTCGACTACACATTTTATTCCAGTAGAGCCAAAAGCATTGCACTGTAGTGCAATGTAAGGCAATGAGAACGCAAACATCACAATTGAACCACCAAGCATTACAAATCTGCGGCATCATTTTTAGTTGCAGTACTCTTTTACACATCCTAAAGCTTCCTACAAGTATGACGCATAAATAATCATGATCAGTAGAGATTCATTTCTACATGCTATGAGTTCTGAGAATTGCCAAAGAATAGTTATCCCTTTCATGATGTCGATAATGACACAACGGTAAGAATGCTCTTTCATGACGCACCTGAGTTTAACACATTCAGACAACCACCCACTAGAAGAGAGAGGTTTACATAATGCATATAGGCAAAACTTGATCCCCACAATCAGCAGAGGATCATGCACTGCAACTGTCCCTCTTTTCTGATGTCAGTTTGGGGTACAGTGTATCTAAAATTTTCATGTTTGACATCTTTTCTGCACATACCATTATCTGACAATTTCCAATTGCTTTCAGTTTAAAAAGCAAAATCGATGATCATGATAACAGCAAACTACAGAAGCAACCACTAGGATTCTCCTGAAACTTGTTAACATTAAATTTCTTCTTAGCATTAAATTAACTCTTACTCATATGTATCTAAATTCCATGTGGACCCTACCCAACTTCTTTTTTGATATCATATCATCCACTTTCAAGAGTACAATATATACATAAACCAATCAGCCTTAGAAATGTGAACTAACACAGAGCTTAAGATGCAGAAAAAAGACAGGAAGCAAATATCTTGGGCAGTTTCATTTCAGGGTAATACATGTCATGCAGGTAAAAAATTATATCTTCAACATGACGGTCTATTAATATAAACTGAGAACATAAAAAGTGGTATTGCTACGTATAAAGCATCACTAACCATGAAGCTTATAAAGGGATGCAGCATGACTAAAAGCTAAAATAAGTAGCATGAACAAAAGGAGATAGCAAGCTTGCATCGTACCACAATTTCTTCAGAACATTCAAGCCAAAATTCAAGCAATCCTAGCTAATAAACCCCTAATCCAACTAGTAAAACAAATGCCCAATTTTACATAACCTTCCTCCTTCCTCTCATAGAAAAATAGATATCCAGTTAAATTGCAAAGTATGGTCCTTGTCACATGTTTATGCACCCAAAATGTGTGTTCTCACTAAATACAATCATAACATACATCCTTCAAATTCTTGAGATAGCCCTTTAAAATCTTTAGTTTATTTCTTCAGGCATATACTGCTGTTTAAATTTCAAAGATATGGAAAGCAGCATTTTTACTAAGCATAAAACTGTTTACTTATCAAGTATCTTATTTTCCTGCATATAATTTGCTAGTATATGAATTAGAAATTTTTGGTGATGCACATCCATCACAATGTAATCTGCCTTACTATCGCTATGTCAATTATTGCACCCTGTATAAAAACTTATTTAACACAAATAATTGTTTTCACTTATAAGTAACTCCCTAATCCATTATATCTTCACATATTATGCTTTTTCAACAGTTACACATACCCCAACACAAAAATGCACAAAACTACTTCCAAACTATCAGCAAAACATGGGAATCGATCTACATTTTAATCTAAATCAGAAAAGAAATCAAAATGTAAAAAAAAAAATTAATTAATTAATCCACTAAAAAATTCAGTAATCAAAAAAAATACCAAAAAAAAAAATAACCTGCTCCACGTCCCTTTCCACCGGTCCACCAGTTCTGTTAGCGTCTGAATTCATCCTATCCACACGTCGCATTCAAAAAAGCTGCTCCAGACAAAGCCCTAAATCTCCTCCTGAACCCCAATCTCTCTCACTCAATCCCCCATTCTTCTTCTCAACTCCAACAAAACCTCCCATTCGAACACCATATCCTTATCAAATTCACTCCAATCTGACTTCACAGCAAAAATACCAAACAAATTAACCCAAAAAATTAGAAAAAAAATGACTTAATTGAAGTAACGATCTTCAAGCACAGTAATACTACATCAACTGCAGAAGTTCTTTCCAGCTGTAAAAATGCAGCAACTGTTCACACACTTTTACCCACACAGTTCTTTCCCAATCTTCACAAAGCACTAATTAATTCAGTTCAAGTAAAGCCTGAAAAAAAGCAAAAATACAAAAAAAATCGTAAAAAAATAAACAAACAAAAAAGTAAATTTCACAGGAAAAAGGAAAAAAGAAAATGAGAGGCGAAAACTTTACTGAATTTGAGGATTGGCGGCGGCAAAACTGAGCTCCGCTCTTTCTCTCTCTACAGGTGTCTGAGCGAGAGACAGACGCAATCACACCGTCAGTGCGTGTTTTGGTGAGCTGAAGAGATCAGGAAAAAAAAATAATAATGGAAAGAGTAAAGCGGTCTAAGAAATTATTAAAAATAAAGTATTTATATGAGAGGAAAAAAGGAATAATGCTTTTGATCTGTGAGAGAAATGAGTTGTTATTATTAGTATCCAAAAAATTGCAGAAAGGGGAGGGTCCGGGTTAAGTGGGTGATCTACTGAGGAGGAGAGAGGGGAAGACAAGGGTGGACTCAAAAAAATTACTACAAAATTTGCTGGTTTTGTTAGTATGCTACTGTCATTGGTCTTATGCTTTAAAAAAAGTGGAAATGAAGTAGAGTTTATTAAAAGTAAAGTGAGTATGGACTCGGATTTATCATCGTATAAATATAAATTGATTAAATTTAACGGCGTATATTGATAAAATAATTAATAAATAAAATAAGTGTAATGATGTGTGTTAACGAAAAAATAAAGTAACAAAATTTATTTAAATTTTATTTAGATAATTTGATTAATAGATAAAATTATAGATCGAATTTATACGAGAATTTTTTCACGGGTATGAGATGAAGTTGTAGTCATTTTGTATATAGGTAGCTTTTTCAAGAGAACTAAGGTATGATAGGAGGTAAAGTTGTGGCCATTTTTGTACATATGTAGAAGTGGAAAGAAATCTAGTGACTAATAGTTTAGATTTTGCTTTGTGGGGAGGTGTAAAATTTTGAGGTAGTACAACCTTAAAGCATTATGTACGATAGATTTTATTCTTGCTTTATTACCAAATACGAGAGGCTGTGCTGCGGAGAATTTTTTGGCATTGTTTTTATTGTCGCTACTTTTTCTTCTTATTTACGTTGAAGAGGACCTTTGCAACAGAAGGACTTTTTTTCTTTTTGTTTTTGAGTAAAATGTCAAGAAGACCTAAAGTCGGATTATGAACATAATTTATATTAACAAATAAGTTTGTACTTTTAATACAATGCTATGGATGATATGTGAGAATAAATATTAGGTCTTCACATTAAATAGATTCTCAAAATGTACACAGTTTATGTAGATACGACGTAAGGTAATTTGGGGTGTCATATAGAAAACGAGCAAATATGATGTTACTTAACGAAAATATATGGAATTTATGTAAAATGAACAAGATTTTGTTGTTCCATTTTGGTCCAATTTGAAATTATGAAAACTGAAATTTTCTAGAACAACAAATGTGACAATAACGCTTTACGTCCCCTAAAAAAAATATACTTTGCGTTTTTTGGGTATGAGGATAATAGTGCAAAGTTTGAGTTTTGCATTGATTCAAATTTTGGAGTGAAATAACGGAATCTGCAAATGCATTAGCCTCGGGATTTCGCTGATCAAGTAGGAAACCGCACAGCGTAGACATCAAAGTTATCAAGTCAAATTACAACGTTTAAAAGATAGATAGCCAAGCATCCAAAGTTATTAAGTGAAGTTTTAAGGGTAGAATATAACCTTTTTGGGGTGTATTTTTTGGATTTGATGTATTGAGAAAGAATTTACGGAAAATTTTGGGTTACTTTTTTTCATTATAGGAAATACCAGCATTTTTATTCAGTCAAAAATCTGAATAAGTTTCCTAAAGAAGCGGTATGAATGACAATTACATTCTTCGGTAGGGATTCCAATAGATTCACTACTATTTTCTTACTCAACTAGGAAATCCTAAAAGTTGTTCTTTTGTAAAACATCGATACTCAATACACTCTTTTGCACCTTCTCACACTTAATGTAAATAGCTCTTGATCTCGTCACCTATTATGTGGAGACATATAAACTTATTGAATTGATTTGCCAAAAAATACTATATGGATAACTATTTAAATGCCAATAATTCTATCTCTATATAATGGTAGTAAGTGATTTTTGGATTTAAATTTACCATAGTATTTTGAGTATAGATCACTAAATTTTGACTCTATTAGTTGTTATTTTTACTAGGTGATGCCCTCAACTATGGCCCCTTATGAAATCCTAATCGGTCACCTGCATAACTCTTACTAGTTCTCACTTATAGTTTCGTCATTTATAATAAATATAGTCAAACATAGGACTTACATAGATCATCAAAATATTGATATTGTTCAAGCTATCTAGGCCTCATTGTACATCCATATAATAACTAATACTAAAAAAAAAACTCTTTCATTCATTTCTTCTCCTTCTCCTTGGTCAATCACCTATAAAAGAAAAACAATTTGAATAAAGAGTGAGCTTTATACCTAGTAAGCTCTATTTTAAAAACCGGATTCAAATTTTTCTCAAGGAATGTTTGTTTAAGAGAAGTGGGATATTCAAGCACTTTGCACATAAAAGAATGAGTCGTAACATCAATCAAATACACAGTCAATGAAGGATATAAAAGGACTCTGTAGAAGCCCTCTTTCAGCTTCACTGATGCGACATTTCAATCAATAATAGTTCTATAACACTTCAGTATCATTTTAGTAACACTTCAGTACCATTTCAATAACACTTAATATCACTTCAGTATCATTTTAGTAACACTTAAATTATACTAAAGTATCACTTTAATAACATCTCTGACATAACAATATCCACGTGGCCACATTACGCAGTTGGTGATACTCGAGCATACTAGATAAACACTTCACACAACCCAACCTATGCACATCTTGTCAGACAATGGTCTACAATGCCAAGGTAGCTAGACTTTGCTTGCCAAGCTCGATGCTCGTTCGGCAAAACTAGCTCACATGTAGAAGGGTCTGAAATCTCCATGATGTGATAATATACACAACTAGATTCACAGCATGCATAGATAATGGCCATTGATTGGCAGTGAGCAATAGCACTATCAGTAAAACGATAAATTTTATAGTCATTGTAACAACTATTTACATTTACTCGTAGAGCAACATTCAATTTCAAATATCAATCAATGTGTGACTTTATCAATTAAACGAAATTTCTACAGCCATTTGTATCAAATGGTTCACATTTTTCCCATAGGGCATTAATCAATTACGACTATCAAGAAAAAGCTGCATACTTTTATAAAAACAACATGTGTAAATAAAACAAGTGTATGAACACTGATTGTTTCGTTCGAATTCAAAAAGTTCCCTTTTCGCTTTACTTGAGTTCTCCTATCAAGGTATCTATTTATTGTGTACAATAAGGTTCAATATGTGAATCAAAATTAGTTGAATTACGTACTATAATTAGAGTTTTTCAAAGAGAACCTGTGAGCAGGAACTATGACCACAAGGTTGCGGATTCAATTTGCAGGGCAATATGCAAGTTCAAGGTCACAAATTTAAGTCGTAGATTCAAGTCTGAATAGTCCAAAGGAATTTGCTGGACAATTTGTGAGTTTAAGATCACAAACAAAAGTTGTAGATTTAGGTCATTAGCTCCCAAAAGGTGATCCATTAAGTCAATCAACGGGCTCAAGTCCGCAAATTTAGGTTGCAGATTCATGACCAGTGTCTATTTAAACAAGCATAACTTGTGTCATACTCATTGAAAATTACAAATTTAGTACCATTAAAAATTAGATTCAATTTGCAATAACTTTTTAAAGATTATTGAAGAGATTTCTCTTATTTCACATTAACATCAAGTCATAATTTGGGCCATAAGCTAGTCAAAATTCAGCTACAAATTGAATCAACATCAAACCCCACCTTGCACAGAATTGATTTTTTAGTTAGTTTACTTGTGTTACTAGGGATTTCAAAATAGGCCAAACAAATTATATCCTTAGAAGTGCCTTTGAACCTAATTTCTAATTCAAGAAGAAGCATTCAATTCTAAGTTGTCTACACCAACTTATAGCCAATTTACCAAGACTGCTCATGCATGATTGGTTATATGGGTTTCTTGAAGTTTCCTTGCTTCTAGCTTTAGTTTTCTCATTTCCAACTAGATTTTCAATCTTAAATTAACCTATAGAAACCTATTAACTTAATAGTACATAATATAAGTCAAGAGAGCAAATAAATTTACCTTTAACCTCTTCAAATCCAAGGATTCTCATTAATTCTTAGCTTTAGGTCTTAGGATTTCCAAGTTTCTTCTCAAATTACTTCAAATCTTTCCTTTCACTTACTCTCTCTCTCTCTCTCTCTCTCTCTCTCTCTCTCTCTCTCTCTCTCTCTCTCTCTCTGTTTCTTTACTTAAAAGACTCGAGACTTCATCCTAAGTGGATGTGTGTTACGTCTACTTACCACTTTCATGCTTGTTGACTGGTCTCCTTCTTTTCTTTCTCTTAGTTTTCCATACTTATCCAATCAAGCTTAATTAAGAGTTTATTAGGTGTCTAATCGTATTGTTTTACTAATATATAGGTATGTACAAAAAGTTCACAATTGGCTTAGTTTATTGCACCACCATTAATCTTAGGGCTTTCAAGTTCAGCAATTTTTAATAACTAGGCTTTATCAACTTAATCACTATCACTACTATATAAGCTAACCCTAGAAATTGCATAATCAAATAAATAATTAGCACTTAAAATTTGGTAAGTTAATTGCAAGCCCTCACATACTCAGTCAATTATATGGTAGAGATTTGTATACCGTATGAACCATAGAATGACAACAAGTAATTAATATAAGATTCACCACATCTAATAGTGGAAGAATATATCTCTAGTTTGCAACTTGTTTGAAACATTGATTCAAAATATATGCGCATAGTTGAAATGAATTTGAAATCGTCCCCAAATTCTACTTCACTTGAATTATGCATTTGAAATACAAGAACTTAAAAATTAGAGTAATAAAAGTTGACACTTATTCTATGCTCTTTATCTAATTGGACTTTGCCAAAGCTCTGATCCCCAAAGAAGATATAATAGAGTGAAATAATGATAATTACATGGAACACAGTCATAGAAAGGTGAAATTAAGCTAGCTGAATTTTCTCAATAATTAGATGATCATGACGCATCGTTAGATGCCAATCTTAACTTATAAATATAAATTAATTAATTAATTAAATTAATAATCCATTAAAATTATTTAATTTATAGTTTAATTTTGATGTGTGGTCATAATTTATAATTATTGCCAATATATTCTGAAATCTAATGGGCCAAATGCATTAAGAACAAACAAATCAGGTTAAATTGAATTAATAGATAGGTATTATATACCTATGGGGATCAATTTACGAGATAATTTTAATTGTAAGGGCAAAGGAGTAGTTAATTATGTCCTGTATGATATGGAGCCTAATTTGCCATATAATGGATTTTCTAGAATATTCTTGAGATCAAACTAGTAGCCTATAAATATCTCTTAAAGCTTAAACTCTTGGCATAAATCATATTAGAATATCGTGAAAAGAGAGAGAGAGAGAGAGAGAGAGAGAGAGAGAGAGACATAGAGATCCGAGTGAGAAAGAGAGAGAGAGAGAGAGAGAGAGAGAGAGAGAGAGAAATAAATCGTTCTTTTTCTTTCTCTTAGAAAATTTGAACCTATACTTGTAAAACCCTAATTGGTCTCCTTCTTCTTTTCCTCTATCAACTATTATATGCTTTAATCCAAGTGAACTTGCGCTCATAAGACATATGATTATTCAGTCCTAAGAAGAATTCCAAGAAGATTATTCACGTCAACTCTATTAGAGCCATGACAATTGTGTTAATCTGAAGCTTCGCCAACTAGACTTTCTTGGATTGTGGAATTTACTTGCATTTCAAGGCATATTTAACAATTATTCCTTGTAATTCTTAAGTTCAATTGATATAAATCCATAGGTAAGATAATAAGATTTTAAAATTTTACTACATATGCAAGTTTATTATTTGCAATATTAATAGAGTCAACTTTGATTATTTGAGTAATTTAGTTACTTAATTATCATATATTTGTATTAAATTGTGAGTTACATAATTCATTTCATATGGCTTAAATTTCCAAGAAGCATAGGTCACCATTTTCCTATTCTGTATCAATACACATTCCAAACCTTCTCGAAAGGCATCCTGTACACTAAAAAAATTCTCTTTGCCATTTGATAATGTCAAAATTGGAGAGGTTGTTAAACACCTCTTTAACTCCTAAAAACTTATTTTACTCTTTTCATCCCAATCAAATTTAACCTGCTTCTGAATTAGTCTAGTTAAAGGTCCATCTATTTTTGAGAAGTCTTTCACGACCTTTCAAATAGCATTAAGCTAATCCCAGAAAACTTTGTACTTTGGATACATTTTCCAGTAGCTTCACATTGCTATCACCTCCATTTTCAACAGATCTACTACAATACTATATCTCGGAATTATGTGTCCTTGAAAGGATACCTTGTTCTGCTACAATCACACTCACAAAATTTGGCGTACAGCTTATGCTTTCTCAGGGTTCATAGGATTATTTTTAAATGCTTCTTATGTTCCTTCTGAGA
The DNA here is from genome assembly GCA_024721245.1 of Mitragyna speciosa. Taxonomy (NCBI): domain Eukaryota; kingdom Viridiplantae; phylum Streptophyta; class Magnoliopsida; order Gentianales; family Rubiaceae; genus Mitragyna; species Mitragyna speciosa. Next base: position 13,198,866 of record CM045565.1, on the reverse strand, counting down.
CTTAGAGTAAACTAAACGATCATCTATAAAGATCTCTAAAAATTGATTAAATAGGGGAAAATCCTATGCATTAGATTCATAAATGCTACAGGAGCATTAGTTAAGCCAAAATGGCATGATCACAAATTTGTAATAATTATATTGGATACTAAAAGCAGTTTTGACATGTCCCCCTCCTTATATGCAACTGGCAATACCCTTATCTTAAATCAAACTTAAAAGGAAAAAATCACTATTTCCTACAACTGGTCAAATAGTTCATCTCGATGAGGGATAATGAGTACTTATTCTTTAAAGTAATATTATTTAGCCCTCGATAATCTATAGACAACCTTTGTGTATTGTCTTTCTTCTTTACGAATAACATTGGAGCTCTCCAAGGTAATACACTAGGTTGAATAAACTTCTTTTCCAGCAATTCTTGCAATTGAATCTTTAATTCTTATGACTTAGTCGTAGCCATTCGATATATTACCTTTGAAATTGGGGTGGTTGTGGGTTATAATTCAATCACAAATTCTATTTCCCTTTTGAGAGGCAGCGAAGTTAGTTGCTCTAGAAAGACATCAGTGCAAACCTTTACCATCAGTACCTTATCGATTTTGGCTTTATCAATTAGTTGGTTAATTAAATAAGTTAGGTACCCTTTAGTACCTTTCCATAATGACTTTATAGTTTTTTGAAATAGGTATTATTCTACTATTTGCACAAAATTCCAAAATAAAATCTCCAGGCACATGGAACCTAACTAATTTTGTCCTAAAATCTAGTTGTGCATGATATTTAGAAAATCAATTCATTCCTAGTATCACATCGTACCCACAAATTGACAATGCTATAAGGTCTACTAGGAACTTTCTTTCCCTCACAATTTCCATAACAGAGTCTGCATAATTAGACATTCACTCATGGGTGTACTAACTTCCAATTTACAAGATAACTTATGAACCTCCACACCTAAATTGCTCGTAACGTCAAGAGTTACAAAATAATACGTGGATACACTATTTGTCAAAACTTGTGCTATAGAGTAGAAAATAAGGATCGTACCTTCTATTACCCTGGAATCATCTGAGATGTCCCTCTTGTCAATTGCATAAATTTGCCCAGAGAACTTGATTTGTTTCAGGGTTCCCTTCGTTTTCTTTAAGTAGATCCACCTTGAAGCTGGAGAGATCCTATCTCCTCCTGTAGCTCTAGACAATTACTAACTTATTATTCAGCACTCCCACATGGCAAGCATTTGGTGCCTTTCTCTACATTTGCTTTACCACAATATCCATATACAAGCATAATAGGTGTTAATGGTCCCATCTTTGGGATACTGAAAGGTTTTCTTAAATTTCGAGAAAAAATTTGTTGTGATTTTTGACTAAAACCCGATCTTTTAAAAAGTACATTCCCTTTTGGTTTCATCCATTCACCAGGTCTTGTTCTTTTGCGAGCCTGATAGCCCTAAGTTGGGCCTTGGCATCCTCTCCTCATTGTGCCTTCTCAAATGTCAAATCAAAAGCACCAATATTTGTAACTGATAATGTTTATTGGATTTCCAAGTTCAAAACCTGGACAAAGCATCTCTTTTGCTTTTGATCATTGGCCACTAGTTTGGGTGTAAGCATCGATAACTGGGTAAATTCTGATTCATATTTTGATACCATTTTTGTCTCTTGCAGTTGCCTCATTAATTCATCGTCTCACTTTTCTTGCACCATGGTACTATATACTTATTGTCGAATTCTTTTATGAAATTTGCCTAGGTGTAGGGAATGCCCTTTCAATCCTACTTATTCCTAATTGAATCCCGCCAAGCCTGACTTCTCTCTCAAACTAAAGCACTACAAAAGCTACTTGTCTTTCCTGTAAGTATCTTAGGACAACAAAAATATTCACTATATTCTCTAGCAAATTTTTGGCTTGTTCTGGGTCAGGTCCCCTAATAAATTTAGGCAATCCAAACTTTTGAAACCGCTCTATTAAGTCGATCAAAGGCACTTATGCTGTCACCAGCAGATCCAACCAAAATGTTAGTGGCTGACTGTAAGTCAGAGAATTGGTAGATGAAATAATTGATAAGTTCAATCAAGTATCTAATGCTACCTAACCCCTCAAGGATGTCCTGACAAGACTGGAAAGGCATGACACAGGACCAAGTCGATAACTTGTTAAGGGCAGAAGGTCAAGACAAACGGTCAAATATTGTTCCTCAAATTTGCTCGACCATTGTAGTAGGGGATGCTAGGCAACTCAAAGCCTAATGGAAAGGGATCATTATTGATTTGCGCCATGAAAAATAGAGCACAAAAGAAAATTCTGAATATAGCTTAGTTGATACCTGAGTAGCAAGTTGGAATCATTTTCCGAGTAGATTCCTTGGAAAGAAACTCTCAAGTAACTCCCATATCAATTGACTAACTTCCTACCAACCTTAGGAACTCGAATTTTCCATAGTACCACATATCTGACACCCCATAATTGAGGTGATGGGTCCTCAGTTCGTTGCATAGATGATTTGGCTTTTTATTTTTCCTTTTGTTTGAAATATCTTCCTAGCGACTCAAAAAGACCTAGATTGGCTATCATAAATTTAACCATTTTTGAGAAAGTCTCCTCAATTATCGGTTACTCATCCACACATTCAGGCTATTCTTATGACTTTGAGGATGATCCTCCAGAGAGTTCCAAATGGTAATGATTGTGCGCTTACATAGAGCCATGTAGATATGCTTAAGTGGGACACCTTCACCAAAGGTATCCCACAGACGGCGCCAATTGTGGTGACCGAATTTGGGCAAGATCAATTCAACAGCCTAAATTTTGTTGATAAGGTCACTACAAGACAAAAAATATGAGAAACACATAGGGGTTAATCCCCTAAAGCACCTTCGATGCTTAAGTTAGCAGTTATCCAAGGCGGATAATCAAATAGAAAATATCAGAAAGCTTTTTGTGCTTGGAAAGGAACATACCTATTTGAGAACAAGTAATGCGTATTTATATTAGTAGAGAGAGAAAAAGGAAATTTTGGGGCTGATACCCTTAGTTTGATATGTTGGGGTTATACCTTTAGCCTAACACCATAGGACGGTTGTTGTAAGTGTAGACCAGCGTATGCGAGAATAGACTCGATACTTATAGGTGCTGAGGTGATGCTTGTCACGTCATGCCATATCAAATCATGTCAAATCATGTCAGATTGATCACGAATTGGATCTCGACAGATCTTAGCTCAACAATCTCATGCACAACTTTATCCACCTAAAATCTTTTAAGGGGATAGGAGAGAGTTACCTTTTGAGTTATTGAATCTTTGCTCTAGGAGATTAAAATAATATTTTTTAGTTGGAGTCGAGATAGCCATAAGCAGATATGAAGACTAATTAAAAGTAAGACTTTGATGTCTTGAGCTCAAGACGATACAAAGCCTAAATTATTATGTGCCTGATATAATATGGTTCGAAAACAACATGAGATTGGGCTTGAAAGATCAAAAGCCCAATTGAAATAATCCTAACATTGCACAAGGTTGGATGCTTTTGGATTTATTCTCCACACATGCCATTACCATGAACAATTGATAATATTAAACAACTTTCAAAAATCACTAAGTTTTCATAAAAATCTATTAATAACTAAAATAATTATAAAAAATTTCATTAAAATTTTGAAAAAAAATGGCTACTCTAGAAAGCATGCTACTAATAAATTGCCTACAAATTTTAAATAAAACTATATGACTTCTTCCCAAAAATCACCAAAATTTAAGTATATACATGCTTAAGATATGAAAAATAGATGCAAAAATTAAAAATACTTGAAAAGACATTTAAAGAACAAAATTACCATTTTGCCCTACTTTGAGATTTTGAATTTTTTGACAAGACAAATTCACAAAATTTAAATGAATACCAAATGGCCTCCAAAAATTACCAACAATTAAGTGAGGATATGAAAACATGAAAAATGGATTTAGATATTAAAAATATAAGAAGTAATTTGAGGAAAAAATTACTACTTTGCCACTGTGTTTGCAATTTAAAATTTTATACACGAATTTTCATGAATGACCCAGCAAAAAAGTCAATTTCTGATACCTATAATGAACGTTATTTTAAGTATATATTAGAACTTCATTAAAAATCAATGAAGTGCCAATTTATTCCGACCTTGCACTTTGTGTTTAAGAACCAAAGGAATCTATTATTGGATACTATAAATGAACAATAACTTGCTATTACAAATGCTGCCAGAAATAGGGTTGTTATCTAACCGAGTTGCTTGCGAATAGCTCACAGAGGGCTTGATCAATGATGTGGCTCAAATTCGAGTTGACCAAATTCGAGCTGGGTTTGAGTAGTGCCGATGGTTTCAACGAGTCAAGTTCGAGTATTTGTTTTCTAAACTCTAAGGCTTGTCGAGTCTTCCAAATTAGGTATGGAAGTTGTATAATTACCAAAATTGTCCTCAAATACTCAAGCTGGAGTAAGTTCGCAAGTATAAAAAAAAAAGTGTTTTTCAAATCGAGTTCGAGTAGTCATTCACTGCTTCAAGTCCAAGCTCGAGCTACCAAATTTTCTACTCGATCAAGCTTGAGTAGAGTTCGAGCAGCACCTACAACTGTCGAGTTTGAGCTTGAACATGGTGTTACTCAAGCTTGACTTGGCTCGATTGCGTCCTTAGCTAGAAATGGATTTGCTGATTCTAGGTGTGATATCCCACATCAGTGGGAATAGAAGAAAAATGATGATTTATAATATCCTGCGTTTGGGCTACTAAATAACTTGACTTAAGCATTTTGAGCTCATGGTTTAAAGCTCAAAAGTTATTGGGCTAGTCTAGACGCGGGATGTTACAAATGGTATCAGAGCGAACCTCGTGTGGTCTCTGTACTGGGTGAGACTTGGCCTGTGGTATTTGGGCCGCGACTACACAAGGAAGTGAAGGAACTAAGTACTGTGCGGGGCTAAGTGCTACGTCGACTTAAGGGCGGAAGCTACCTCTAGAGTTCGTACGAGCCACCTCTAGAATCCGACACAACCGAGTGGATAGTTTGCATATGAATTGGGCTTTGCGAGGACGCAAAGGCCTAAAAGAGGGGTGAATGTGATATCCCATATCCGTGGGAATAGAAGAAAAATGATAATTTATAATATTCTGCGTTTGGGCTACTAAATAACTTGGTTTAAGCATTTTGAGCCCGTAGTTTAAAACTCAAAAGTTATTGGGCCAGCCCAGACGTAGATGTTACGCTAGGAATGCGCACCAAGCAAATGGATTCAAGTGCTAAAATACCTTTGCAGCATTCAATTTCACAAGTAAACGTTGCTTGGACAATTTCAATGACTATGCTTTGCAATTTTCAAGGTACTAAGAATAATATTTTTTAGCAGCCTGCTCAAATTCCATCTACAGCACCAGATTTTGTAACCAGAAGAACTACTTCAACACCAAAACATACACCAGCTCTATTTTTTGTGTTTATTTTTATTGTTGCACTTTTGTGACCTGCTCTTAGTGCTAATATGCATAAACGAGTTGCATGTAATAAAGGATGGGAAGTTTGGCGGTAATGAATTATGGGCAGCCGTATGTTTGGTTGGCTGTAATTTTGGAGGTAAATGGCCATCAATATTTGCCTCTAATGTTTGTGGCTGCTTTTGGTGCTATTAGGTTGTTTGTAATGAATTGTGCGCATTAGCTATACTAACAAGTTCTCTAATGAATTAGCAGGTTGTATTTAATGAATTGTGAACAATCATGTTGCCAAACTTGTAATTGTTTATATATTGGGATGTCTAAATTTAGTTGTGCAATATATAGCAGTACATTTTGACCAAACAAAAACAACCGCAATAAAAGTTATCATGGCTTTTAGAATGGTTTGTGGGGTTAAGTTTAGGTTTACTTTTCATTCCTCCTTTCAATTGAGGTTAAGTGAGTGGTTTTTCCCTTTTCCTTTCTCCAATTGTCAAAAAAAAATTAAAAAAACAACTGCAATATGAAAGTTTATGTCCAATTTGACTAAAAAAGGACATATTTCATTGTCACTCAACCAGAACAATATCCTCATTGCGTTTACGACCAAATACAATCTACTGTTAGCCAAATTGTTATGCAAATATTTTCGCAAGGACAAGTCATGAGATCATGGTATCCACAAGAGAAACAACTACAAACAATTTCATAGGCCTCATATTTTCTTCCAAGGATTGCACCTTCAACGAAAATGACCATCCTCCATTGTTTAAACACCCATAATTGGATTCTCACATGTGCTACTATCTCTCTCTCTTTTTTTTTTTTTTTTTGAAAATAGTGCTATCTCTAATATATACCTGCCTACTTGTCATTCTTGCTTTACTGTTTTGCTGCAACTTTTCTCTTCTTTATTGGGAAGGAAAATATAAGGGTTTAAACATCGCAAAAGAGTACAGATAAAAAATCGCATTAAGAAAGGCTGAAGATGACAATTTTGCAGCTCCTTTATTGATAGAATTTTCTTACTTTATTAGGCATTTATTCTAAATTGGCAAGGATGAAAATTAAATACTATCAAGGGAGGGAGTGGTTTTTTGGAAAGAAAATTAGGAATCACATTTACAGCATCGCATTCTAGAGTGCCAAGACACGATGCTGGTGAGCTTTAATATAATAATTCCATTATTGTCGGTGATATACTGTCCTTTTTTCACTTTGCAAGAAACTTCAGGAGGTGAAGTAGTTATACTTATATCGTAAGAGGATTATATGGTCAAATGCTAAATCACTGGAGGTTAAAAGATAACAAACTCTTAATTACAACAATTCAACTTTTCACACAAAAATAATAAGTTCAAATAATAAAGTCTTTTTTATCTTAAAATAAAAAGTAGAGTATGAAATCACTCTATTGTTTATTACAATTTTATATTAAGAGGAGTACAACATTTATTACATGCATCAACAATCATCTGCTAAACTTTAGAACTTGGGGCACTTTCGTATGTCTAGTCTACAACTCTGCATGCATTTGGATCTTCTCATGGAATATCCAGTATGAATAACAATGAAGCAAGGGTGAGGTTGTTTATTTTCCACATCATCTATTTCACGAACTGATTCTCCATTCATACCATCTTTGATCACTCAAAACTTTTATTTTGAGGGGAAAATATTATAACACTTCTAAACTTGGAGTAAACTACGAAATTTCTTTTAATTTTTATTGGTGAAAAAATTTTAATTTCTGAGGACTTCTTTGAAATTTTATCATTTTTTTAAATAAAAGAAACATAATTCTCTTATCCTAGTTCCGTCCTTGCCCTAAGGGCGCCTAAATTCCTCATTTCCTTTTAAGAACATACTTAACTTAGAACTTAATTACATATTTTACCTCGAGAAACCGAAAATATATCACTCAAACACTCCATAGTGACACAAACATTAGTACAAAAAAATTTCAAATTTCAGTTTAAAAATTCATTTTCAAAGTAACAGTTGCCTAATTTCAGCATAACATCTGTACAATTTAACATAAATTTGTTTTAATCATTAATTCTTATTAAAATGTATTTTACCTCACACAATTGAGGCGAGACTCTCAAATTTGTGATGGAGTGTAATTCTCAAATATTTTACCACACACAATTTGTGATGTGACTTTCACCGTACCTATCCAATCTTCCCTCCCTTTTGTTTCCTGCTATTTTCCTGACTACCAAGGAAACGTCTCATGGGCATTCCCCTAACATAAAGTAATACACGCGTGGAAACCACTCAAACCAGATGATTTTGACATACTCATATATGCACAAGACTCCATTGCTGGTACCTTTACCGAACAAAGCAAGGAAGTTTTGCATTGTAAACAGCCAATATTCTTCCAATGTTGGACATGAAATAATAAGCATCTTGAATGTAACAAGCAAGCTATCCACCGTCTAGGCACTGAAAAGATTCCGGTATATGTCGTTGTTTGTCACGTTTGATTTTGAGGTAGCATGACAAGCTTACTGGGACACCACAAGACCACAATAATCAGCACACACACACACACAAAAAAAAAAAGGAGAAGTATTGATATGGATATGATTCTTGTTTCAATGGCTGAGTTTACATTATTGGCCCATGAATGTAAAGCATCAAATAGAACCACGGTCAATTTAATGTTACATTGCACTGTTAAAAAAAAAAAAAGTTATTCACTAATTCCTTTTTGCAAGCTTCCATAGCAAGAGTAAAGTTTTCGTTTCTAAAACTTCTTTTGGAATCAGATCAAATGGCTTAAAGAAAATTTTGAGGTTTTAGCTTAATTATTTATAAAAAATCCTCTAACTTCCTTAATTATAAAAAGATTAAAGAATTAATAATTTTCTTAAGGCTAAATCACAAAATACCTCTTGTGATGTTGCATTAGTAACAAATTGCTCCCTGTACTCAGGAAACACACAAAGTACCCTCTTGAATTAATAAAAGACATTTGGACCCTTATGTATACAATGCTTTGACAATTTTCTCTTTTTCATGCCAAAGCCTAAAATTTTTATAGTAAATTTATCATGAGTGAGTAGAACAAAATAATAAAGGATAGAGAACTCTCAAACACAATAACTATCCAAAAAAAAAAAAAAGGTTTTTCTACTTTTGTTACTAGATGAAACAAGTTCTACATTGTTTTGGTTAGAAACATAGACTTATAACAGAAACATAGACTTATAATTGAAATCTTATTTATTGTTGTACTAGTAGAAATGACATTATCAGCGGTACTTGATACTCTATTTTGAATATACATTTGATAGAAATTATAATTTTATTTTCACTTTGCAAGCTGCTCGTTATATATCATGAAAAAAAATAATTATTCATTTTTTTCCATACTTTTCTCCATCTTGGATACAAACAATAAGAATAATTTGTGGCAAAAATTTTTAGAATTTTAGAGTTGTGATTTTGGTTTTTTAAATAAAAGTGCAACAACAATATGACCTTTTTTGTTTCTATATGGCACAAAAAATAGCAATATTAGGAGGCAAATTTATCCTCATAAAGATGAAAAGTACATGAGGGGGGTAATTTATATGGTATCTAAACATAGGGGATAATTTGTTACTGTTTCAACATTAAAGGGAGATTTTGAGATTAAGCCTTTTCTTAAACTTTTGAAATATATGACAAGAACTTCGAAACGAATGATACCACGTAAAAAAAGTGATAACTTGAGTTAAGTAATATTGTCATGAAAAATTACTGATGCGACAAAAAATGATATATATATCTATATATATATATATGGGCTTTCTTAAATTTTTAGAGAAGTTGCAACATTTCACCTGAATTATGGGGAGATTTTTATAAGTAGCCAGAGGGAAATAAGAAATTTTAATAGTATTGAACGACTTATTCCTTCAGTATATGTTCACAAATTTAGCAATTTGAATGTTAGTTGTTGAGTATTGCTTTGGCAGAGGTAAAGTGTTAGAGCAAATTCAATTAGCTCGTTTGCAATTGCTCAAAGACAATGACAATAATTTGCTTCGTGAAGATATTCAAGTGAAGAAGACGAAGACCAGCAAACTCTTTCTGTGTCAAGCTAGGAACAGGTTTAATTTTTGAAGTTGTCGAGTGAAGTCCTGTACAAGCATTGGATCTATATTTACAATATTGAGAGGGTTAATTATTCATTAAATTTCCCGTTCAATTTAGTTACTTGTCATTGTTACTCCATTGGTTGTTAGGGGGGAAGAAATTGCAGAACAACAACTACAAGACTTAAAATGGCTTTGAGGTAAAGGATACATTCTGCTACATTCTGCCTGTTTTTTTGGCAATTCCCTTCAGAAATAACAAAGCCAAAAAAAGAATTTTGCTGCCTGTTTTTTCTTCAATTCCCTTCAGAAATAACAAAGCCAAAAACAGAATTTTCTTATTGGAACTGAAGAAATTCCCCGAAGCATGTTTAAAGAACTTATTGGTTTGATTTAGTGCAAAAATGGAGAGATAATAGTCAGAAAAACCAAAATAAGTACATCTGATACACGTTTGAAACCTCATATGTATAATGTTCAGGCACCTCAAATAATGAGTCGTATCTTTTAGAAAGACAACTTTCAAAGAATAGGCGCCCTTTGGTGCACGGATTCTTTCCCAGGTCTCCGACCTGTACTCGTATTTTCAATCTGTGGACAGAGCTCTGACCATGTTTAATTCTTTAGATGCCAACAATCCGAGATAAATGCTTATGAAAACTTGCATTTTCACTTCTTAACTTAACATCAACTAATTTTATTTTAATTGGTGTGCAAAGTTTTTATTTAAATCCTCTATTTTAATTATTCATCATTAATTTTATCCAACAATAGTTTCGCATTCAGTCACATAATTGTACGATTTTGTGGGACGATGATGAAGAAGACCGGTAATGATTCAGTGAAGAAAAAGAAAGATATGAACATAGAATATGTAAGCAATTTTTCAAAATTGCAATTTAGTCCCAAGTCTTCTTATTTCTGTTTTGACCTCTTAGAAGTATTGTTTAAATTTTAAAAGGAAACGTCAACTACCATATTTACTCATCTCCACTTAAATTTAACTGAAAACTTAACAATAACACTTTATTTTAAACTATAAGGAGATTATGTAACCAAACCCAAAGTTACATTGAGTAAAATGTAATTAACCTTATTGAAAAACATGTGTATAAATGTGTTATAATAAAATTCTAGCAACTTCCATAAAACACCTATATTTCATTTTTGTGTAACATGTATCCCTAACATACACTTGTTGATATATTATGAACACAAATTTGAGGTTTTGATGTTTGTACATAGAACTCAATGAACAAGTTTAAAAATTTAACTTGCCTTGCCTCTGCTTGATTGGTGTCACAAAATCTACCGTCGCGCTTACATCTATTTATAATAATTATCATATAATCTTTATTTTAAAAAAAGTAATATATACCGTATGCTTTCTTTTCTTTCTTTTTCTCCCCTGAAGATCTAAATGTGTGCATATATCCATGTGATTATATATATGTGTAAAGAATAATATTTGCTTATTCAATGAATGAAGTTCATATCTTCAAATGGTCCTCAATGCACTTTCCAACTATTGAAAGCGACCAACACCAATGGTTTGTGCACTTTTTGAAAAGGAAAAAGAATAACAAAAACCACAGGTCAGAATTATGACCCAAACTCTTCTTTTAATCAAATGGTCCTACCCTTTCACATCTGCTTTTGTGGGGGTTGCTGTGGTTATCAACAACCCATCAATCAACAATGACCACATAAATTAAAAGTGAGACCAAATGCCAAAACTATAGATAATTAACACGCATGCTTTAGATGAACTCAGCTCGTTTACTCAAAACAATCTTTTTCGTTTACATTTTTACTTCAGCTAGTAAAACCAAAGTCATAATATTACGCTCAAACATAGATGGGACATTGGACAGCTTTGTTTGGAGAGAGAGAGAGAGACTTAAGAAAATTTATTCACATAAAAAAAAGTTGACAACTATTCTATGTAGCGTAGCATTAAAATTCAGCTTCGGTGACACTTGGGCATCAACATTGCTTTGTAGAAATGCAAGTCATGTTGCAACTGAGATCAAAAGGGTCACTCTTATTTCACTAACAAGCCTTTTGTTTTGACTTATACTTCCATCAATCTTCAATCGTCAGAGTAAAAAGGAAGCTTCTTTTTTTCTTTTAACAACGTAATTAATACTTAATGAAATTTGAGATTAAGTGATACAATGTCTTAATATTATAGTAGCTATTTTTATCCAAAAGACATTATAGTATGTTTAGTTCTTGCAACAGAAATAAAAGACCTTTTTAATTCAAAGAAAATTATTGTCATGGATGTTAGAATTTTCATAATTGAAAAGAAGCAAGCACAAGAACGTTTGTTAATTGATTTCAAGGGCAAAGGAATTGAAGTATCAGGATAAATGGAACACCAACTATCAATATGCCAAGGGACTTACAATTCTCATTTCTCAAAATTTTACGGATTAGATTTTAAGGTAAAAAAATGAAAGGACAAGATTGAACTAGCAAGACTAAATTTTGAAATAAAAATACGTATTTTCGAGTGAAAAGTAGTAACACCATACTTCAACAGAGTTATAACATTATTCAGCATAATTACAACATGATTCTACAAAATCACGTAAGGTTCGAATTGTGGAAAATGAAAAGGACCAAGCAGTAAGTCCTAGATCCCACAATAGCCGTGCAACATGGCACATGATTAGGTTGCTAAATAATTAAGGCAATCATGTCCTTCAAGTGGGCAAGAGCTCCTTTAGCACAATTAAGGTTGTGGGTTGATCTCCAACTCTCGTAACAATGTGGGCGATATTCTCTAAAATCAGTTTTTCTTCCGTGTGTGCGTCTGTAGGTTTTATAATTGTTGATCGAGAAAGAAAATGAATAAAATTTTATCTATTGTCAACTTCACTAAAACGTGAACACATAATTTATCTTGAATATTTCCTTATTTCTTTCTTTCAATCTATTTGGAATATGTACTCCAACACAGATTTATGAAACTTAAGAAATCTTATAATGATTGATAATGTATTTTTCAACACATTTGTGAAAAATGTCGGCTTTTAGCACTTGGTTAGATATGTATATAATGCTAAATAAAAAACATAGAACACAACTATTGTCAGAGATGGGATTTGATAGAATAAAAATAAAAAATTTTGACTCTAGAAGAGAGAACAATTAGGATTTTGTTGGTCAGTGAAGAACATCAGATAATTTAAGTTTGTCACAAAAAACAGGAAAAATGATGGATGGTGTGTGAGATGAACACTTCGAAATTTTTTGTAGTCACTTTTTCTCAAAATTAAGAAAACAATAGTTCTTAAGCAAAAAAGAACTTGCTATTTCATATCATTTTTTAAAAGTAAATGTAACTGCCAACTCCTATATATGTTTGCCTTACTAGTTCTTATATATTGACACACACACACCAACCCCCCTCCCCCCCCCCCCCCCCCCCCAAAAAAAAAATCCCACATGTACGAAATCAAGATCAAGATGTGGTGTGGCCCATCAATGAATTTTGTCTGTAATGGGATGTGTAACAAGCCAAACATGGTCAGTTGGCGTGATCAAGGGATCATACATTATGCCTAGTAAAGGAATTACACAAGCCTTTTAGAGCCCTTATCTTTTTTTCTGTGCGCTGAAAGTTCGTTTTGTTTATTAGACAATAACATGGTTAAATAACAGGATTAATTTGGATTAGTAGGAAAGGATGCATAGGGTTCACATTTCTTTGCTGTAAAATTATATCTCGTCATTTTTTACTAATCATGGTAGAGTATCTGAACAATTGATCAATTGTGAACAATTCTTGAGTATCTCTAGCTGAGTGGCTGCACACGAAAAAAGCATAATCAATCATGGTTTAGGGGATATGCAAGAAACGGATGGCAATATATATTGAGTGCTCCCTGGGGTTTTAGGTTTGTCAAAAGGCAATTTCTTTAAGAATCATTCTTGCGTGGATCATATCTGTGAGCCTTACCATGAATCTAACGATAGATAGAGTAACCATCAATACTCAATCTTAGTGGCCATTGAGTATTAGTGGCCCTCCTATTCACCGTTGGGTCCACTGGGTGAGGCCCGAGGATTCAGTCCATCTCAAAAAAATTCTTTCGTTAAAATGGTAAGAGTAAGTTCAAAGTAGATTATCTGGTCCGAAGGAGAAATGTTTACAATATGGTTGGACAAGCGAGGCTTGCAAAATCGGACTGATGGATGTTTTTAAATTCGGGTGCAAAAACAAAAGTGGTAAAAATTGAAGTGCTATGGATTGGCTCGAATAAAATGTCGGAGAGTAAAGAAATGGGGAAATTCGGACCCAGGGATCTTAAAGCTTTTAACGTACCTTGTTCTCTAAGTTAGGTTGGAGGAGGATTTGACAAATCCAAATTTGCTAACAAAAAAGTACCTGGGGCCAAGCGTGGCGTTTTTTTAGTTGTAAAGTCTGATCCGTGCAAAGGATTTGCTCTAAGCAGGCTAGCAAACATATGCTCTGGCATACATAGAATCCAGGAAAGAAAGAAGTTTCAATGAACAACAGTGCACTGAATGTGATATTGTCTAGAGAACTGAAAAGGAATGGCCAGATCTCACTGACGCACAAGTTGGCACGAATCAACATGAAGGCAGCAGACAAAGGAAAGAAACACACGCTGCACCGGGTTAGAGAAGGAACACCTGGTGACAGCGCCCACCAGAGAACAAACAAGAAAGGGCTCAAGAAGTTTGGCTAGATTCTGTGTCAATGGACGTGTTTGAACATGACAGTTTAATTTCTATTTGTGGCTTCAATATGAAGCCCATGTCTATGCTGAATTGTTTGGTCGTTTTATGAATGTTGCAATACTCTTGATCGATACTATGTTTTCTGGAATAACAAAGTAGTTAAAGTTGAGAAATATGTTTAAAAGCATAATACCAACCAATGAATTTTACCAGTTGACGCTAAACCTTTTTCCTCTTGACCAATTAAATTTCACATACAATAGTTGATTGCTCTATCCTTCAAAACCTTGAAGGACTGGACCTGAAACTGAATATGCAGACTTTTTTAACGAATTATAATCCTTGGTCAGCAAGGGAAGATAGAGAACAAGAAGCTATTAAATGCTAGAGGCTTTCTGAAAATTCCCATAAAATTTCCTAGAAAGAGGCTAATAAAATTAAATGCTAATTCACAAAATCTGGTACAACAATCTGCTGGTTGCATTAGTGAATAATCCAGCTTTAAAGCATGATTAGTCCTTAATGTTTCCTGTAAAGGTTTCTTTGCAATGTTGTCACCTACTCTACTTTCTTACTCGATTTGTCATCACCATCTTCCGAGCTGGTAGCTTTAGACTCATCAAACTCCAACAACTGTAGAAAATATATGATGTTAACAAAACTTGAAAGTAGAATTTAACCATGCAACACCGAAGTAAAATAAGATATCTGCCCTAATAAGTAATATAGTCGATATAACCATACCAGAAACATTTTTAAGAACCTAAACCATCTCCCTTAACGAGAGTTCACAACTGATGATGATTGATCATTTCAAGAATTACCAACAGCAAAGCACGCTACTCATCAAATATCATCAAATTCAAAACTATTGCCACAACTACATAAATAGTAAAATATAAAAAACACCATTTGAGTGGGCAAACAAGGGCTGTACTCAGGCTGCACAATTTTCTTAAGAAGGATGTGGTATGTAAATGTTTAACTGCAATTAACTAGCTTGGCCAAACCTCAACACGCCAGATTTCAAGAATCATAAACCAAACAGAAGATATCTATGCATAGGCTAAAGGTTATAATCCAGATGGCATACATTGCATTCTGAAAGAAACGAATTAAGAAACCAGAACTATTGTAAAACCAATCTGTGCACTTGATGTCGTAGAAATAGATTTACATATTTTTATTAGAAAAAACAAAGAAATATCCTTCAATCAAGTGATCTTGAAATAAAGGGAAAAAATTGCTAAGCCCTTTTTTCTTTTTTGTGGTACTACAAATATCATTCTCATAGTCCAAACGAATTACAAATAAATTCTTGAATTTTGCAATGCCTACCACAATTCCCCCTCCCACCAATTCTAGGTTGCATTTCTACCAACAACGCTATGCTCCCCAAGGCAAGATGAGTTTGAAAACCTTTGGAAAACAATTTTTTCATGGGACTAATTAGCATCATTTTGAACTATGGCAACTTCATTAAGGACTATTAACTTTAAGGACTATTAACTTTAAGGACTATTAACTTTACGGACTATTAACTTTGAAAGACTCCCTGCATCCCATTGTTAATGCAATATCTTCCCATTAGCTTGTCCCAAAATTAGTCATCGCCAAAATTGGCAAACAATTCCTTCACAATCTTCCAATGCATATCCCCTCTGTTTGCTAGTCCTTTAGGTGGTCCAACACATTGGGATGAGAACTTCATAATATATATCACGTGTGCGCTATGCAAACATATCCAATTTGTAAAGAGTCTGGCAAACGCATGCAGTATAAGGAGACCGGTGGGTCCCACAAACTAGTACATTATTGAAAGATGAGAAATATCAGACAATTCAAATTGCCACACATTTGGCAGAGGATAAAAGAGGAAATATATCACTGACATCCAACGATATTTGCAGTGTAACTAAAATTTTGAATTATAAAAAGCAACCCAAATATTGGGACAAAGTGAGTAGCATTTAAAGCTAAAAGGAACTGCTGCAACTTACTATATTCAGGCATTAAAATCTTGTCCAATCTCAGTCTGTTCGTTTTCAATTCAAATTTCATGTATGCTCTTAAGAAAATTAAATCAGTACTGAGTGCTCCATATAAGATGTGATGCATATGCTAGCATCAAGGCATTAGATTTAGCATCTAAATTTTGGCCAAAAATCACAGAACCTAAATTTTCTGAAATAAATATGGGTTTAATTTGCATTAGCATAAATTAAGGGTTCTATCTGTAATTCCTCCCATGAAGAAAGTTTGTATCCTCGTATGTATAAAGTACACCAGCATACTCACAAATTCACAGAACCCAAAAAAAAAAAAAAAGGATCGTGTATCAGAATTAAGAAATGCACAAGCTTCCTTCCTTTTATTTCTTTGTTTCAGTAAACAATTGATGCTGAATCAAATGGCCATGGGCCAGGCAAAACCTGGCTTTTAAAAGTATACAGAGACATCATAATTAAGATTAATTCAAGAAGTCGAGTATAACAAAATCCCCCCCCCCCCCCCCAAAAAAAAAAAAAAACCACAAAAACTGAAAAAAAAAAAAGCCACAAAAGAGAGAAAAGTAAAAGAATAACAAAAGCTTCATGTTGCCATAATCCAAAAATAAAGACAAATGAAGTCTATGATAACAAAAGACTTACTGGTTTCACTTCCCCATTCCATATGACATGCACAGCCAAAAATCCAATGACAGCTGGTACGATATATAAGAGTGCAGGCTGTATAAAAACAAAAATAACATGTAACTTACAAATAGTTAAATATATCTGATAAAATTATGGAATCTATTTATTTATAGACATCTGAAAATGCATCTATCTACTTCTGCATTTAAAAACATGCATAAATCACCCACCTGAGCAGCTTGAAACCAGTTCATGACAATGATTGTCAGAATCAAACCAACAGAATATCCTAGAAAAGCACTCTTGAAGTATTGGCTCTGCTTCCCTCTGGAAACATCAAACCGCAATGCCAATGCCACAAAAATGCCTGAATATGAAAAGATTGAGATTATACTCAATTCACAAAAATTTCTACAACTTGTAAAGAAAGACAAAACCATGCACACATCACAACTGGTCAAGGATAAAACAAATAAGAAGCTTCCCACCCCTGGGAACCCAGGGGGCTGGTTAGTTGAGCCTCGAGGTCAATAGTCAAATTTGCATTGCCATACAAGGCTTAGATGTTTTAAAAAAAAAAAAAAAGGAAAATTCAAATCACACATTCGTATGCAATTTTTATGAAAGGACTTGGATGAAAGAAGCATCAGACTTCAAATTCACATAATCAAACATGCACTCCCAACAAAACTTCCAAAATCAGGTGCATAAATTGGATGCAACTACTACAAAATTAAGGTAGAACAAGAAACCATACCAGGAATTACTATATCCCCAAGACCGAGCATTGAAAATGGACGAGCAGAGTCAGCAGTTGGGAACAAAAGCTGTATAAAAAACCATTATTCTTACACTTCATGCAAAAATTTATGAAGTAAAGAGTCCATGTAAGAAAATTTCAGAACGTACATAATGCAGATGACACACTAACCTTGATAGGGGCATCAAAAGATTTAGCAACACTAACCATTACTGGGGTAAAAAATACCCAGAAAATGTCGTAAACAAAAAGTCCAGCCTGCCAGTTAAGAACATGTAAACTGGATCACTCCAAAGACCGGTTTGCACATACTGGAAGGGGCATTGAGAGAGAACACGGGTACATGTATATGTATATGCGTGTGTGAGCAAGTGCATATGGATATAGGAAAGTGAAAAACTGTTAGTAAAACATTTGTCACTATCACAATTATGTCTCTCTTTATCTCGCAGAAGAATATTCATCAACATGAAAATGCACCAAATGTAATTATGTTCGTGTTCACATGTCCATGTGTCAGATCATGAAACTGCCTTTGCTTACCAAAAGAATGGCACCAGTCTTGAATGAGCCAAGTGAAAGCATTTCGATACCCTAGAAATTTAAGAAGGAAACCCGATTGAAATCATTGTAAGTGGTTATACAAATGTATATATCGCATATTCAAACTAAAAAGAAAATTATACAATATTTTCAGAGGAGAATTAAAAAAAATAAAAAGATAACCACAACATCATAACATTTAAATAAGATTCTGCTAGTATTAACAAGCTCTCAAGAAAAATATTTTAAAGAATGACAAGAAAGCTTTCAACTTGATCAATCCACACAAAAATCTAAGCAGCTAACAAGAAACCACAACATCATAACATTTTAATGATATGCTGCTAATACAGCTAACAAGTTTTCAAGAAAAATATTTCAAAGAATGACTAGAAAGCTTTCAATTTCATCAATCTGCATGAGAACTCTAAGCAACTTAGTCACTTCTAAATAGATGAAGTGCTACTTCAAAGACATAGCAAACACTCTGACATGTATGCAATGAAAATCAAGAATTGACAAAGAAGGCAAGGAAAGGAATATGAATTACATAAAACTTAGTTTGTGACAACAGTTTCTGCTTCGAGATTCATTGTACATTACTTTCTAAAGGCAGACACTAGCAATAATCTAAAATATGGCAGATGATGAGCAAGAGAGACTTATAATAACATAGTAAGACACATCTTATGTCTTGTACTCTTCATCTCACACATACAAAGATAACAAAGACCAAAAGCAACGTAATAAGACACCCGTAAAACCCTGGTCCTTAGTTCCGTAAGCAAATATCTCTAATTTTCTCCACTTAAAGCCCAAGTGCGTATGCAGCTAAACAGAAGAACAAAATGAATGCAACAACAAGAATAACAATAGCATGTTAAATCACTGGTGTACAAGCAGCTTAAATGGTGAAACAAAGCTTTGAACAGTGAAAATTCAAATATAGACCTTTCAAAGAGAAACAGGAAGGCAGTGATAATGACTGAGCATACGAAAAGAATGATTCAAAATGACACTATTCCCAAGCAAAGGCTAATGGAAGAGTTAAGCAGGAAAACTAAAATCAGCCAATGGGACCAAGTAAAAAATCCCTGGTTTTACAAGAATGGTCCAATTTTACCCCCAAAAAAAAAAAAGGAACACCTCGTTAAAACAGAAGAGAAGAAACAGTGGACGAAAACACCAGATAAGGAGCATTATAGGAACTTTGCGAAAGATTTCAGTCCTAAAAATAGTATAGAACAATATATTTAAAGAAGACAAGGTCAACCTGGATGCAGAATGCAAGCCCCAGTATGTTATTGGCCAGCCAATGCTTCTTTGAAGCATACCATGCGCAGAAGAAAGTTCCAGGAATTGCAGCAATAATCTGAGACCTTGTGAACTCGACCTCCAAAGCTGGTGAATAAAATTGCAAATAGAAAATTCTGTATTACAAAAACTACAGTAAGAAGAATATGTAAAAGAGAACAAAAAAGAAAGAAAACTTAGTCGTTTTCCATTAGGTCATTTGACTATACTTAATAAATAGACCACACTCTAAACCAGTTTTGATATGGGGAACTCATAAAATTTAAAGCATAAAGAAGTACATCGTTTTCAGTCTACAAGTCACTGAAAAAATGACTGACAATAGTTAGTATCTTGTTTGAGTATAATCAAATTTGACATTAGAAAATGCAAAAGGTACGTCGCATAAAAAAGGACAGACATGGCTAACTAACCAAAATGAATATAATTGAAGAAACGAGCAAACTGATGTAACACAAGGCTCAAAAGACCAATGACTTGGATACTAAAAGTTAATCAGTGGCACTCCTTTCAAGGGTGCGGGGGAGAAATAAGCAACATGTATCTTTAAGAAAATGGATAACTAAAATCATTTTACTGCTGTCCAAATCTAACAACTAAACAACAATGGCAATCAAGGAGAGCTTCAACTTGTTGGAGAAACATAAAAAAGAAGCAGAAATAATGTACAATATAATGATCAGATCCTATAGAATAAGGTCAAACTCAGGAAAATCATGTACTATGCTGGTATCTATTTTGAACTGTCCTTGGTCACAAGTTCAAAATCTATGTCAACACAAGTTCATATCCAGACATCTAATGCATAAAGCTTACATCAACAAATAGTTCTCCAACAGTTTGATATGAGTAATGCAACAATGGCAAGTAGATGGTTATTGAACCAATACTTTTATAAAAAAAACTAATGTAAGTCAATAAGCACGTTTTGTTAAACTTCCACTAAAAGAAATATAGATCAGTGCAGTTCGAAACAAGATAGAATATCAAATATAAAACTAACACATAATTGAAAACAAATAAAAACATGTACATACCACGGATGTAGGGAAAACGCCAGATAATTACATCCTCGTTCCAACGGTTAGGTAAAAACCTCTTGATTGCAGGTAACAAGGTTGCACTACAAACAGTAAATGAAGGAATTTTCGATTGAAAATGTAAATAGACAACCCAAAGACGCTTTATACTAAAACATAAAGCAAAGCAGAGAGATAAGAAAAGAACATACGAAAGAGCAACGATCCCAAGTACAAAAAAGTAGCTTGTCAATACAGCATTAACCAAGTCTTTTGACAGAAACTTGAAAAGCAAGAACAACGACAACAGCATTGCACTTCCAACGAAGGGGAATCGCATGGCATGTTCATTAGACATTGTCTCCTGCGAAATTGTGATATCACAAATTTAGTCAAGCAAGGTCATCATGGTTTTCAAAAGCACAGAACAAAGAAAATGCACACTCGGATGCCTTCTTCACTTACTGATGGAGGTGTAGGCTTGACAGAACGATAGCAACCAACAAAAACTGTGAGGCAAGCTGTCAAAATGACATTTAAATTTGGTTCTACCTTCACTACAAGTGGTGCCAAAGTCAGGCCTGCAGCCAATGATAAAGTAAACAAAGGTTTAAGGCCATTGTCAAAAAAGTGGAAAAAAATGTGCTAATCCATCAAAAATCCAACAAATTAACTTATGAGAAAGCATTATGCACATTAAGATGGAAGAAGTGAACCAAAGAATATATTTACAGCCTTCCAACAATCATCAGACATATCTCCTTTTGGGACCAAAAATACACATTCACAGCCACACCAAACGTATTGTGTAATCCACAATCCAATCTTCATAACCTCTGGTTCCAAACACCCCTCATCCCCAAATGGTTGTCAAAGTCAAATAGACTGTCCACGTTGAACACACACTACCTCTGTCTATTTATAATTCATATGTCACATAGTTCTATTTTTCTTGACAAAATTACTATGCAGCCGATAAAATTATAACTTGATTTGTGCTAAAAAAACCATTTTTTCTCCTCCTAAACAATTACCCAACACCCCAACAGAACAGAGTAATGCTTAAATCCTTTCAGTCTAACCGATTCAAAAATAAATAAAAAAATGCACATCAGAAACCAATTCGACTAAACTCACCAAAAAACCAGCCTTGCACATAAAATCAAAAGCAGAACAGAATAAAGACAAAATGGGCCATTAATAAAAATTGAATCTTGAAAATAGCAGGGCAAAAAAAACATACCTGCTAAAGCGACATTAGCCAGACGCTCACTATTCTTCATTGCCTCTCTGTATCAAAATCCAACCTAAAATTGAAACAAAAAAATTGAAAATCTAACGGCTCCTGCACCCCCTTTTTCCTGTCTTCTAGGCATAAAGAAAGCACCATCAAATTCAAGAACCAAAAATTAACCCAAAAAAAAATTAATAGCCTTCCTTCAAGATTATACTTAAAAAATCACAGATTCATTGACAAAAAGTAAAAGTTTTTCTGGGTTTTTCTCAATCAAAATCACAAGATCGAACCCATCAATCATCCAATTCAATTTACCTAAATCGTAACATTTTCCATCACAAGTCAATTACATGAAATAAATATAAAACAGAAAAGAAGAAGGGTACCTTCTTCTCGTCTTCTTCTTCACAGTGGTGATTGTAGAAAATTGCAGATCGGAAGATTGAAAGATTTATAGATTTGACTGAAATTTTATTGTATTTAAATTGGTCAGAGGAGAAGAGGGTTTTAGATTGAGTAGTGAGAAGAAAGGGGAAATTAATTACTGATAATAAATTTGGGGAGAATGAGATATTCTTAGTGGAGCCACGTCCCGAGGGGCTGTGATGACCAATCGGAGAAAAACACGTCGGATTCATAAAATATCTTTTTCTTTTTAGATTCATAACAGGATTTGCAAGTTATCTCGGGTTGCTCCATTTAAGGAACCTGAATTAATGGTACCTCAAGTTCTTCCCAAATTATTAAAAGAAAAGGGTAAGGCAATTTTCCGGTTTCTGGATTTTTCTTTTTTGATTTTTTTTAGGCTTAATCTTAAAATGCCCCTTGTAATATTGAGTAAGCAGTAAATTACTCACTGTGTTTAAAAAATACATAAATTACCTCTTAATTTAGTAACAAATTACCCCCTCATATAACTTCACCTTTATAAGGACAAATTTGCTGTCGTAATTTTTTAATATTGCTATTTTTGCTAATTTGTTACATAGAAACAGGAAAGGTTATTATTTCAGGTTAATATTGTTGTTGCACTCTTATATAAAAAACTAAAATCATGATTCTAAAATTGTAAAAAATTTCGTTATAAACTATTCCTATTATTTGTATTCAAGATGAAAAAAAGTATGAAAAAAATGAGTAATTTAATTTAGCCATGATGTATAACAAATAGCTTACAAAGTGACTATAAATTTGTAATTTTTGTTAAATATATTTAAAATAGAGTATGGAGAAATGCTAGTAATATCATTTCTGTTAGTGACAATAATAAAAAATATAGTAATTACAAATCTATATTTCTAACCAAAGCAACATAAGACCAACTTCATCTAAATAGCAAAACTACAATATATATATATATATAGAGAGAGAGAGAGAGAGAGAGAGAGAGAGAGAGAGAGTAGTTAATGTGTTTAAGATTTCTTTCTCCTTTATTATTTTGTTTTACCCGCTCATGGATGGCATAAATATTTTAGGATTTAGTACAGAAAAGTGAAAATTGTCAAAGCATTGTGTATAGAAGGGTACAAATATCTTTTAATCAATCCAAGGGGGTAATTTGTGTATTTTCTAAATATAGGGAGTAATTTGTTACTTATGCAACAATACAGGGAGACATTTTGTGATTTGGCTTTTTTTATATATATAAAAGTTTTGGTGTTGTGGAGCAAAGGTGTTCTTGCAAAAAATTTTCCATCACAAGTCAATTTTGCACTCAAAGAAAACATGGTACGTTATCAAATTATATGAATAAAGAACAATCAAAAGGAGTAAACTTTTTTTTGAAATATTTAACATTATTAATTTTAACCCGCAAATTGTAGGGTATTATTTTGCTCACAAAATGAATAAATTTATGTCAAATGATTACAATCAATCGAGAGAGAAATTAAGACTTCTGATGTATTAACAATGAGAATAATTTTAGTTCAATATTTGAATTTGATTACTAATAAAAAGTATAAAAAAAATTAGGGATGGAGTAATTTTTGGAAAGATGTCATAGATTTTTTTGGGATATTACTTTTCAAAATTAACATCATAATTTTGACTAAAAAATAGTAAACTATTTGATGAAGGCTAAAATACTAAAATTTTTATAATGCCATATTGGAACTGAAAATTCTATTATCAAGCCCCCCTTTACATGGAAAGCAATGGGTGGAATAATTGATGTATTCTTCACATATTACAGCAGATGCGGAGCATTGTGGTATTCTAAACAATTGAACCATAAGATAAATGATTAAGTTTTAAGGTCATTACATTTGTCCTTTAGGGGTGTGCAAGTTGATCCGAAAATCTAAAAACCCAGTCGATTCAATTCGGATCTGATTAGAAAAATGTGATAGAAAAACAGAGACCCTAGAATGATGACTTTCTTAAAACCCACGATTCTTCATATAGGCTAATCACCCCGCAGAATCGTCTTGAATATCATTGTGTAATTTAACTCCAATCAGACCTTGTTGATTGAAACTAAATTAACAATAAGAAACCCATACCCAAATCAAACAAATGTTGATTAGAATCTAAGCTATAGATTAGACTGTCACAAGATTTACTCTAGATAAAGTCATAGTTCTCGTTCCCAGGAACTAAAAAAATATCTCTCACACGAGAAAATTAAAATTTTTATTAATCTCAAACATTGTGACAACTATAAAATACGATATAATAGTTGGCCTTTCATAGGCATAGAGTTGCTAGAAAACATATATGGAAAGTTTAAAGTAACTATAAGTGAAAAACTACTAAAAAAATAAATCCTAAATAATGCTCAAATTAGTAACTACGTCGATTCCGATCATAGGTGTGGTGGGTTCATGCCGTGGGTTCACTCTATGTCTCCAAATTAGCTGTTGAACTTCTTACCGTAGCCGTGGCATGAAGCCGTGGTGCAGGTACAGGCTATGGGTATAGTTTGCAACATCTTTCTAAGTTCTTTGAGGGTTTGAAATCATCCACCAAGCTTGGCAACCCTCTTAACCATATTTATACTTCAAGCTTATTTTCAAATATCCTCAAACTAGCCTTTATTCATGAATATTCTCCCTCAAATCGTTGACTTAAATATTGAGTATCATCTCTTGATTGCTTGCATGAAGATTGTTGGCGACATTTTGACAAGATTGGAGCTCTTGAAGTCCTCCAATTTGCATTAGCTGGTTGATATTGTTGAAGATGCTTGAATGATAGGAATCACAGCCAGGATTCATATCAAAATCCCCCTCTTTAACACGATTCGTCCTTGAATCCTAGCTCAGGGTAGGTAAGCCATGTGGTACGACCTCACGAGGTAAGTCTTCAACAACACAATGAGAGGACTCTACAATGTCAACATGCTCCTCCAACGACTCCTTAATATGAACGGTAGGATGCTCCTCCCAAGGTGGTGCCTCAATTTCAATTGTCTCCGTAGGAGGTAATTTTGTCTCATAGATTTCTCAAGTATGCTTTTCTTTTGAGCAACAATATAGGCTTCAAGTTTGTCCACAAATTTCTTCACACCTTCCTCTATAATAGTTTCTCATCGATCCTTTACGTTTTCCCATTTAGAATCAAAATATTGTTTTCTAGAAGACTTGGAATTCGATGATCTCCCTTTCCTCCTTGAAGCAATGTTTTCATAGCCATATTCTTCAATTATTATTTTCTTAGAAGAATGAGATTGAGAACTCCTCCTCCCCTCAAATAGTGGTTTTGTGAAAATCTCATCTTTTACCTTTTATTAGCTCATTTTTTTAATAACTTGTGTCCCTCATTTTTTTCCATAATTCAAAACATCATTTTTTTTTCATAAATCAAAACAAATCACACTCACAAACATGAAGACACTCACTAAACAACAATCTTTTTTTTTTTTTTTTATCAACACAAAGATCTAACACAGAAACAAAATTTTGATTCAAGAAAGATCAATTCTTAAATAAAGAAACAACAAGAACAACTCAAGAACGACAAGACACAAGACCTGCAAGGAATAATGCAGAAAAACTGCAAAAAATTAGACAAAACAACAAGAAGTTTGAATTTTTGACAAAAGAAAAACAAGAACAAACCAAACGATCAAAACTTCTACGCTTCTTGATAAGGAACAATTCAAGAAACAAAAAAAACACAACAAAATTAAAGACTCAAAGAGAAAAGATACATCCAAACGGACTGTAAAACAAAAAGACATACCCATGAAGACCTTATGGTCCTAAATAATCTTGGTTTTGATGATTAACAAACTAATGATAATGTTTACTAATGTTTTATCAAGTTATCTTTGCAGTAAAATCAATCAATTAGGATTCAAAAGAAGATGAAAATTGTTAAAAAGTACTCATCCGGACGACCATGCAGACGTCCGGATAAATAGTAACCGCGTGAAGATGAACAGTATCAGATGAACAATGCTCGCGTTCGGATGAACAGTACCCGCGTTCGGACCCTCGTCTGGATGAACAGTAACTTTTGGACAGAATGTATACGGATGGCCATCCGGACGTCCAGACCTCAAATTTACTGTCTAACGGCTAGTTTTTGCAGATTTATCAATTTGACCATTAGAGCCATTTTCAACCCTTTTTCTCACCCCCATAAATACCATTATGTATAGAATTAAAGGCAAACTTTTGCCTACTAAGTTTACAAGTGATTTAGAATGATTTCGAGTGAAAATACTCTTCTTAAAGTGTACTTGTAGTTCTTGATGAGGTTGAAAAGTTTGGTTTTGAGTGATTTTCAATTGTGGTGTGAGAGCAATTCAATTGTAACTTTGTGAGGGTTTAGTGGATAATTGTAAAACTCTTTGGCACAACTTGTGAAGGCTTAGTGTGAGCTAAGAGGGTGTCTTTGGCTTAACTATAGCTAGGAAAGTTGGTGCATGGGGTGATCCTTCAATTGTACTTCTGGTTTTGCTTCACCAAATTGAAGAAGTATTTAGTAGATTCAAACTTCAAGTGGAAGAGCTTGGGAGTGGATGTAGGTACCAAGTTTGGTGCTGAACCACTATAAAAATTCCGGTGTGATCTTTTCTTTACTTTAGTTTTATTCTTGTTATTGTTTTGAGCTTTACATTTGATTATCTTTAATATTGTTTATTGTTCATTGGTTGCATTATTTTTGGGGCCAACAACCCAAATGAGCTAGACATGAGCTTGATTTCTCAAGATCCCAAAGCTCTGATACCACTTGATGGGGAAACGGGAGCCTAGGACAACAATGCTCTTAAAACTCACAATTCTTCACACAAGATAATCACCTCGCAGGATCGTCTTGAATATCATGGTGTAATTTAACCCCAATCAAACTTAGTTGATTGAAACTAAATTAACAATTAGATATCCAAACCTAAATCAAACAAATGTTTTTAGAACCTAGGCTATAGATTAGACCCCCACAAGATTCACTTTTGATAAATGCCATAGTTCTCACCCCCAAGAACTAAAGAAGATCTGTCACTGGAGAAAATTGAAACTTTATTAATCTCAAAACATCATGACAACTTGTAAAAAAACGATACAATAGTTGGTCTTTTTTAGGTATATATTTGCTAGAAAACATTTATGGGAAGTTTAAAGTAACTATAAGTGAAAACCTACTGAAAAATAAACCTAAATAATGCTCAAATTAGTAACTGGGGCAATTCTGATCATAGGCATGGGTTCATGCTACAGGTTCACTTTGCACCTCTGAATTGGTTGTTGAACTTCTGACTACAGCTGTAGTGCGGGTACAAGCCGTGGGTGCACTTCCCAACGTCTTCGCTTCTTTGATGCTTCAAAATCACTCCTCAAGCTTGGCAATCCTCCCAACTATGTTTATACTTTAAGCTTAGCTTCAAAATATCCTCAAACCAACCTTTATTCATGAGTATTCTCCCTCTAATCTTTGACTCAAATCTTGAATACTATCTCTTGATTACTTGCATGAAAATTGTCGACAACTCTTTGACAAGATTGAAGCCCTTGAAATCCTACAATTTGCATTGGCTGGTAGATATCGTTGAAGATGCTTGAATTATAGGAATCATGGCGATAGGATTTATATCAAAATGTGAATATACGATCTGATTTATTTGAATACGGGTCATATACAAGTTCCTCTATTAAGCGGGTTAGGATTCTAAAAAAACCCATGGGTATTCGACCCGACCCACATATAAAGGTAACTAAATAATATTTTAAGCTTTAGTGTAATTATGTTAGTGAAGATATGCTTTGATTTCATTCATTTTTGCATATTTCCATGTTCAATTTAAAGAATCTTATGTATTTTGGTGTGCAAAATGTTAAATTTACTTTTATGCTATCCTCTCTTTTTTCTCAACAAAATATTCGATTTTGATTCATGAATTTCTATCTTTTGATTTTGGGATTTAAATCTTCATTTAGTCTTGGCAGATTGTAGTATTAATTGAAACCCACTTTGGAGTTTTCTTGAGTTGGATTTGGGATTTTTTTTTTCTTGATAAGTTGATGTTTGAGTATTATAGCGTTCAAATATTTGTAAGTTTAATTTTATTAAAATAGTCTCTGAAATTTCTTTTTGGTTTTTATATGAAAATAATATTATGAAAGGATGTAACCTGAATAAGAATAGATGGTATTGCTTGATTTATGAATGATAAATCTCAATCACCAGTTAAAACTTAAAAAGATGCATTAGTTAAGATGGATACGAGTCGAATAATGCAGATATCCGACACGAGTAATGCAAATATCATGCGGTTATGAATGCAAATTACATTTTTTTTATTCGTATTTAGTGGGTCAAGTAAAAAAAATACCCCTTGTAGGTCAAGTATCTAGCCTGTATGCACCCTTACTTTTGTAATGTGAATTTTGTCTTAACTTTCCTTTTAGAAAAATGTTATCATCACTTTATATTTTGGACTAATAACAAAAAAGAATGGTTAGTTTCACTAATAGTCAACGATAGCAAATAAATAAATGATTTAAATATTTGATTGATAGGCTATTTTACACTTTTGGGACAATTAAAAAAAACATTCATGTTCCGCATTAAGTAAAATTCATATATCATGACATGCAATTTAAATGAATATCAAGAAACTAAACACTTTTGTATCAAAAATAAATATATAGAATTTATACATGTTATTTTATGAAATTGCACATAAGGGGTGGCAATCGGGTCAGGTTTTGAGTTTGCGGGTTGGGTTAAAACCTAAATATACCCGTAAAGAGCAAACTTGAACACGACTAGCCATGAATTGCCTGGTTGACTTGCGAATCCGAAAAAAAACTTCACATGCCATTATTAAGGAGGTTTTTTAAGTCAAAAGAGTCGACCCACCAACCCACCAACTCATTTGACCTGAAAAACTTCTGTAATGCGACTTTGATTTGTATCAAACAAATTGACTAGAATCTGAATCCGAATTCGACCTTTTTATTTTTATTTTTATTTTTTTGGGTTAGATGAGTCAACCTAATTTTAACCCAAACGCGACCTGTTTGTTTGGTGGGTAAGTCGGATGCGACCTGAACCTGCCAAGTTTGGACCAAAATCTATTATTTTCATGTTAGGTTTGTGTCGTATTTTCGAATTGTGCCAAAAATTGCCACCCTACACATACATCAAGTGTGCCACATTTACTAGTGTTACATAATACTCTAAATAACAAACCATTTTCTTAATATTTGACGTACATAAAAGAAACCATAATCTTAGCAACAATATTTTTTTAAAATTTCTTTTGTGCAAAATTAAAAGAAAAGGATATTTTTTCTCCATTGCAACACATAGTCACTAATTTGTCAATAAATTTTCCACTACTTTAACAATTTGCTTAATCCTCAAATAGACGGTAAAGAAAATTACAATTTTAGTACTAAATGTTTGGGGCATTAACAGTTTTAACCCCTAAGGTTTAGATAAAAGTAAATATAGTGCCAAATGTTTTAATTTTTTAACACATTTAGTTCTATAGACCGGAATCCAGTCACGTGATACTCGATGACCAAATATTAAAAAAATTAATTAGCATAATTTGTAATTAAAAGCGCTAATTTGAAATTACACATGATAAATAAGTAGATAAAATTGAAAAAATTTGCTTGGATAGTCATATGTGCCGCTACTTACATATTATAACAATTAAAATTTTTTTCTTTTGGCTAATTTTTTTTTTAAAATTTGGTTAGAAAAATATCACTTGACAATATTTGAGTAAAATTTTAACAAACTGATGAATAATATAATATAAATATATTTAAATATTTGATATTAAATTTGCTTCCATTTAAATTTTTAATAAAATTTTAAAAGCTAAAACTGTTGCCCAAACTTCTACTACCGACTGCAATTTTCTCTAGAAGATATAAAAAAAAAAAGAAAACAATTTGCCAAAAATGTAGAGAAAACAAAAAAGCTTGCCCCATTTGTTCGGTAGTCGAACTTGCATTTCTTCTTGCTAGTATTTGTCAAAAATCTTCTCCTGGGAACTTTTTCTGATGGCAACCCAACGATTACTTGTCAGGACAGCTGCTTTTGCTTCAACTTCACAGCCCACATCAGATACTTTCTTATGTGAAAAGATTCTACGGAGTTTAAAGCACCAAGGTAAGTCCAGCAACGACCACAACAACCCTTCTTTATTTCTTGCATTAAACCCACTAATATTTGTTGAAGTTCTTCATAAATGCCGCAAGAATTTGCAATTGGGTCAAAGATTTATTGATATGGTGTCCTTAAATTACCCGAATTTCAAGCATTCTTCCAGTTCTTTGAGTGCTGCTATTCATATTCTGGTTAATAGTAGAAGAGTACCGGATGCGCAGGCATTGATTCTTAGGATGATTAGAAAAAGTGGGGTTTCCCGTGTAGAGATTGTGGATTCTCTGGTTGAAAGTTATGCGGATTTTGGGTCGGATTTACGTGTTTTCGATTTGTTAATTAGGACTTATGTTCAAGCTAGGAAGTTGAGGGAAGCTGTTGAGGCGTTTCAGGTTTTGAAAAGTAGGGGATTTTGTGTGAGTATAAATGCTTGTAATGGTCTCCTTGGAGGGCTTGTGAAGATTGAGTGGTTTCCCTTGGCATGGGAGATTTATGGCGAGATGATTAGGAGTGGGGTTGAGTTGAATGTTTATACATTGAACATAATGGTGAATGCTATGTGTAAAGAACGAAAAATTGATAATGTGGAATCATTTCTATCTGAAATGGAAAGAAAGGGGACTTTTGCGGATATTGTGACTTATAATACTCTGATCAATGCCTACTCTCGTGAAGGGCGAATGGAAGATGTGTTTGAGTTGATGAATTTGATGACAGTCAAGGGATTTAAGCCATGTCTTTTGACATATAATTCTATTGTTAATGGTTTGTGTAAGAATGGACAATTCAGGAAAGCAATGGAAGTTTTGAATGAGATGCTGAGGATTGGGTTGAATCCTGATACCGTTACTTATAATGCCTTGCTTGCTGAGTGTTGTAGAAGTGGTAATTTGACTGAAGCTCAATCAGTTTTTGGTGAAATGCGGTGCCGGGGTGTTGTTCCAGATTTGGTTAGCTATAGTTCATTGATTGCTTTGTTTTCAAGGGTTGGGCAACTTGATCGAGCACTAGGGTACTTTGAGGATATGAAGTCTAATGCCCTCATTCCAGACAAGGTAATTTATACCATTCTTATTGGTGGGTTTTGTAAAAGTGGCTCAATAGCAGAAGCCATGAGGATCCGAGATGAAATGCTTGAGAAGGGTTGTCTTATGGATGTGGTAACTTATAATACTGTTTTGAATGGACTGTGCAATACGAAGATGCTCTCTGAGGCTGATGACCTTCTAAATGAGATGTTTGAAAGGGGTGTATTTCCTGATTATTACACTTTCACCACACTCATTAATGGACACTGCAAAGATGGGAATATGAACAAATCATTAAACTTGTTCAGAGCCATGCTTCAGAGAAACATCAAGCCAGATGTTGTAACATACAACACCTTGATTGATGGATTTTGTAAGGCTGGTGAAATGGAAGAAGCTATTTTATTAAGAGATGAAATGATTGCAAGGAACATTAGTCCTAATTTAATAACCTACAGTATTGTTATAAATGGGTTTTGCAGTAAAGGCTTTATATCTGATGCTCTTAGATTATGGAATGAGATGATTGATAAAGGTATAAAGCCTTCCCTTGTGACTTGCAACTCTCTTATAAAAGGCTATTGTAGGCATGGTGATGTTGGAAAGGCATGTGAGTTCCTTATTAAGATGAGATCTGAAGGAGTGTTTCCTGATTGCATTACCTATAACACTCTTGTAAATGGAGTTATTAAAGAGGAGAAGATAGAGAAAGCTTTTGGCTTGCTTAATGAGATGGAAATTCAAGGGATATCACCTAATGTTATCACATACAATGTCATTCTCGATGGATTTTGTAGACTGGGTAGAATGCAAGAAGCTAACATGATATACAAAAAAATGATTGAAAGAGGCATAAATCCTGACAGAGCCACGTATACCTCGTTAATTAATGGGCATGTATCCCTGGAAAACTTGAAGGAGGCTTCTTTGTTCCATGATGAAATGTTGCAACAGGGGTTTGTGCCTGATGATAAGTTCTGATTTTCTTTGTTCAAGCCATTGCAATTATGACATATACTGAGTCTTTTGACTTGGGTTTTAATTAAGGTGTTGACGCACCTGTTTTTTTGGGGACATGGGTGATATAAAGGGGATAGATCTGGTGCACAAATGGAGGCGGAGTCAAGTAGTGGATAGAAACAGACAATGGTTCAGTGTACTCTGCACATCAATTTGCAGGTAAACAATCTGCATTTCCATTTTCTCTCTTTTACATTTTTGGTTTTTAAGTTTATTATTGGTTATGCAGTCATTGTAGCAGAGGATCACTTTATCTTTGTCTTTTTGGTCATTAGAGAAAATGAGGTTTTAACTTTGTCTTTCTCGCATATATGTCACGTGCAATGTTGAGCTTTTTATTTGTGTCAGGGGCCTATAATTTAATTGAACTGGTCCTTGTGAGGAGTCCTGCGTTCTTTTGGTTGTTTCCTTTTGCAAGGTTTCTTGAAGGAATTGGAGATCTATTGGCAAATAAGGCCTAAATTTTTGATAAAAGATGATGATTTTGTTGGTTATTTTTGTCTTATGCTTATGTGATCAATCACAACCTAATTTGTTGCCACTTTTCTATGGTAATTATTTTTGTCTTGAAATATGGTTATGCAACTAAGTTTCATTCAGTGCCCTTTTATTTTATTTTATTTTATTTTTTTATTTTTAGTTTTTTTTTTGGGTGGGGGGGGGGGGGGGGGGGTTGGTGATCAAGTCTTTCATGTGGTGAATCATGTTGTCACCATTTCTGGTGGCTAATGGGATTACACGATATGAAACAGAAGGTTAAAAGGTTCATTTTCATGTCGGAGTCCATTATTTCTGCATTTATATCAAGATAAGTACTAAAACCACCCTAATGCATACGCTCACAGAAAAGAGTGAAAACTTGATCAAACTGCTATCCTTTTGTGCAGAATATATAATTCACTAGTATTGCAAACATTACTTGTTTTGCTGAGTTAGATTTAGTGCTAATTAATTTTTTGAATATTATTTAATATTTACATTTCTTTACGTTAGTACTTCTGAAAAGAAACATTTATTAAGCATTCTTTAGCATTTGAATGAATAGAGATTAATGTTTAAGTAGATTAGAACTATTTGACAAGTGAATTAGAAAATAATTTATCTTAGAAAGGTGACAAATATATATTTGCTTGTTTGCTTTACATAAGTGAGGCAGTAAATATATTGGATTTCAAGGAAAGGGAGAAAATGAGAAAAGAACTTTTCAGAACTTGTTATCTCATATGAAACATCCTTTTATCCCTGACATTTTCATGATAAAATGTTGGTCTTTTATATTTGATGTGCAAAAACACATAGTTTAAGTAATTGTATGGAAAAATACAGTACAAAATAACACTTTGTGACATTTTGAATAATATGTAGTGATATAAATTTTTCCTGTTGACTATTCGAATTGAGGTCCTACAATTTGAAGATGAATACCTTGAAATATGTATTTTTTTGGCGGCAATTGGAACTTGATTGAGAGAGAAAGTGGGTCAGATACTTGTTAAGAAATTCAACATGTCCACATTGGTATTTGTTCAGTAGTGCATTCTGAAAGTTCAAGAAATTGACTTGTTTGATAAACAAGTATCAAGATTATAGAATGAATACTGAAAGTAAAACAAAAAAGAAGCACCCAACAATTAAAAGTTCAAAGCATCTTTAATACTCCTCTCAAACTTGTATCACAGTCTTTAAGGTGTCTTTGGTAACAGAAATCCAATGGAGCTGGAATTATTGTTGTTTGCATGGAAACTGATATAGATCTTGGCGTAGAGTGTATTGGATTTTTTATTTCTTAAGGAGTTTTATTCTCTTCCTCAACAGCAGTAATGTTCTTGGAAGAGTGTAAATGGTGTGATGTTAGAGATTTTTGCAACATCTTTTTATGCTTCTTGTTCGGATTTTCCAAAATGCCTTTTGCATTGGGATTTTGATGAATCTGTTGAAGAGATGGGTGAGAAGGGCTTCTATTTCATGAGAATTGATTGCAATGAAAAGCGTGGCTTCTACTTCATGAAAATTGACTGCACTGAAAAGAGTGCTTCTTCAAAGGAAGACCAGCAATAATACCCAAGCCTCTTCTCCAGCTGATGAAACTCCACTATAATCTCAATATAAATTTAAATGATGATTGTGATGCAAACTGTCATTTTTTCTTAGCCTAAGGTGTATCTACGGTAGCCCTTTTTTTTTTTTTTGGGGGTGGGGGTGGCGGGCTTGACCAATCTGTCTTTTAGGTTTGCAGCATTGTCCCTACAAGGAAAGTCTTTGATTGCTTGCACCCACACCACAACATAATACTCTAGGAATTTTTTTCTCACTTTAGCATTTCACAGGGCTGGGTTTTGAACCTTAAACTGCCTCCAGGCTCCAGTGTGCAATTAACTGTCCCTGAAATTTCTTCCAGTCTCTCTGAGATTTTGCATTCTTGCTCTTTCTCTTGGTGTAAAATAGCACATTCTTCAGTTTCAAAGGAATATGAATGCCATCACAAGTGAGTTCAATTTTCTCTCGTTTTTCCATGCTGTGGTTTTTGAGGCCAATGCTTCACATTGCTGGAAGTTTTTTAACTAAGTCATGAACTTTCTCAGCTTGCTCCAGCATAAGATGAGCACCGTTTCCAGCACTGTAGCTATATTATCCCTGTTATGTTCCTTAAGCCAGCACTCTTTGTTGTTTGCAGCCATCCATTCCTCTTTTACTTTAGATATCAGAAGCTTAAGTTATTCTAGGATCCTAGCAGAATTGACAGCACCAGATTCAATAGCTTCAACATCAATGTCTGGTGCACTACCTGATATGGATTCGCATGCTTTTTTCTACAGCTCTCAGCAATTGCCTACCTTAGCTTAGGCCTACAATTGTTTATCTGATCCACTTAGCTACTGTACACCTCTAGACATTCTCATTCAGGCATAAGCAGAATTTTGTCAGTTTCTATACCAGACTCTCTAATATCATTTTTATGAAGTTCACGACAGTAGAGTTAGGCAAGTTGTTTTTGGTTGCATTTTGTTATTGGCATTTCCGATCAATTGTAGCTTAACAACTCTAATGTGGCTAGAACAAAGAGAAAGTTCTAGTTGATTGAGATAGATGAGCCTCGATTTAAAGTGAGATGAGAACAGTGAAAATCAGAGGGCGAGGTAGATGGATCAATTTGTACTAAAGGGTTTTCTAGGTTATTGTACTGGCCCAAACAGAGGGAAAATTCTTATTTATTGAGATAGATGAGTAATCTGGATTTGAAATTAGGAGTGTAAACGAACTAAGTTGAACTCTAATGTCGTTGTGTTCGAGCTCGTGTCAACTCCTAAACAATTATACTGAAATTTGAGCTCGAGTTCATCAAGCTAGCAATTTTAGAGTTTGAGCTTTGATTCAAGTCATGCTCGAGCTCGAGCTCGAACTCAAACTTAAGCTTGAGCTGGAGTTCGAGTTTGAGTTAAACACCTAGACTTTGCAAAGTTTTGATTTGATTATTACAAATTAATAAAATAATGAAATTACCCTTTACTGTATAATTATTTTAGTAATTATACATATATAATAACAAATAAAAATATGTAAATACGCAAATAATACAAACTCGACTCGACAATTGGGCTGAGCTGCTTGAGCTCAGTTGACTCCAAACTCAAGTCGAGCTTTTGAATAAATTATTTGTGAGTGGCTCGGTTCACTGACAGCCCCATTTAAAATGAGATGAGAAGCATGAAGTCGGAGGGAGTGAGATAGGATAACCATTGACAAATTATGACCTCGAAATATTTGGGATAATAAAATTGGGGTAAAATATTATTACATTCCACTTTTTTAATTGTACGCTCCACTTAGATTAATATGCCCATGAGTTAATTAATATTTTAAAATTTTAAAGAAAAAATAGTTAGCCTAAATAATAAGGCCTTTTGGGTCTAAAAGACAAAAAGTGGAGTGTATAGATCAAAAAGCTCTTATTATTTAGTATTACCATTTTTTATGTAAAATTTGAGATGTTATAACTCATGGGTGTATTGTTTTAAGTGGAGTCTATAAATCAAAAAGTTGAGTGTATAAATCGTTTTCTAAAATGATCGTGCAGGGTGCCCATACATTTGAAGTCTTTGTAATAACTATGCTTGTACCTGGAGTGCTAGAAATTCAACCAAGAGTTCTGTCTTTTGCATAAACCTTGCCAACTTAATACAATCTCCTGTTCTAATATTTTTTTGGTTTATATTGATGAGCACATATGTGAGCAAAATGGTGGTTGTGGCATGTATTGTTGAATTCATGTTGTAAGCCCAAGCTGATAGGATGCATTTTGCAAAGCAGAAAATTTTGAAATAATATAGAGTTGACCGAGTACATTCAAACAATGAAATACAAGATAATACTCGATTCATGTAATTAAATTCCTGTTGCAAATTACTTTTTTGTGATGTTTTGTTGCTTTTGTATGGGTGTTATAGTTAATTGCTATGTATAGTTTGGAAATGAAAAAGTGTTCTGGTTTGCCTTTCAGAAACGAGATTTGTTTTTTGAGCAGCATTCATTTCTCAATGGTTTTGAATAGATAATAACTAGATAACATACGTCTGGCTGGGTAGAATCCCTTTCTCAATGGTCTTGAATAGATAATAACTAGATAACGTACATCTGGCTGGGTAGTATCCCTTTCTCAATGGTCTTGAATAGATAATAACTAAATAACGTACGTTCGGGCGTCTACTTTGTCAATGAGTTCGAATGTGCCCTTTTTGTGTATATTATAATTGATAGTTTTGCTTTGATTTCTTCATGTAATAAGTTTGCTAATAAAAATTACCCGCTCTTACAGATTTCTTTTAAGGAACCAGCATCACACTCGGAAGCAATCCCTCCCCGGCTAACTTTCAGGAAAATAAATTTGAGAACCGAGGATGTTCAAGGTGGACATCTTCTGTGAGGATCATGGTGCTATGTTGAAAAGAGTAGCATTTATATTTGCAATTTCTTATTTTATGCATTCTGTAATTCTAATTTTCTGTATTTCTTGTCTGATAAATATTGCCTTTTATGGAATTTAATATTGACAGGTTAAGTTCCATTATATCAGAAATGGCAGTTCTTGATTGACACTCGAGTCAGGCATTAGAAAAACTGATAACTATAGTTTGATGCTGTTTGCAATTAGCTTTACCAAAGAAGTGCTTGAACGAATAATGGAGGAACTATTGTGCACGATTAAGGCTGATAGACCAGGTAAACTTACAAACAACAGAGTTACCCATATTGATCTACAGATATGTTGCCAATTTTCAACACTGTTTGTTGTGATGAAAATATATGTAGGATTGAATTACTCTGGTTTAGTGGATGACTAAGGGCAAAGGAGCAATTGTGTATAATAATGTTAACTTCCTTGCAACTTTTGAATTGCTGAGTGCAATCGTTGCATATGGGATTGAAAGCAGGGTTCAGTTTTTCCATGTCACACATTGTCTGCATCAGCAGTTTCTGCTTTGGTTTGGTTGCAATTAATTAGTTTCAAATTGGCCTTAGCCACGATTGTTATTTGCTAACTTCTTGATTTGTTTGGTAGTTAATAGTTTTGGAAATAAACTAGCACTTAAAAAGTCAGATTGGTGAGTAATTTTTCAGTCGTTGAAACACACCAAGAAGAAATTGCTAAAATTCTTCTGAAATATCTACAGAATCTAAAAGTAGTCCGAAAAGTTCAACTTTAGTCTGGATGCCAATTATATTCAAAACTAAAGGGCTAAAGTGGGAAATCAATTTATTAGATGATATACAAAAGAGTGGGGAAATGAAAAAAAAAAAAAAGAAAAAGAAAGAAAGAGACAAGGATCTGTGTCATATATTCTTTTCTCCTACATCCTTGTCTGGCTGTTTCCGCTCGAGCTCCTCTTCATAAGCCTGGTAAACACTTGTATCGACAGGGTCTATGGGTAGATCAATATACAGTGTGATTTTCACACTTCTCAGATTTCATGTCTCTTGGTCCACCATGACTATGGTTCATCTAAGAATTTTCTTGATGACCTCTTCTAGCCCAAGCATAAAATGTCATATCCCTTTTCCCCTCTTTAAGTTACCTACCTTGCAATTTTCTAAGGCCGCCCTTGTTTGTTAGCTATGGCATTGCTTTGTAAGTTATGGTAAATGGCAAAGCATAATTCTCATTGTGATTCTTTGTAGTTCTAAGAAATCTAAGTACTCTTGATGTATTACATAAAAGA
The DNA here is from genome assembly GCA_024721245.1 of Mitragyna speciosa. Taxonomy (NCBI): domain Eukaryota; kingdom Viridiplantae; phylum Streptophyta; class Magnoliopsida; order Gentianales; family Rubiaceae; genus Mitragyna; species Mitragyna speciosa. The sequence continues at coordinate 13,160,244 of CM045565.1, read as the reverse complement.
GAGCTGTTGAGACTATCAAAATTTTTTTTTTGCCGTGAGGTTCTCATTAACATGTATACTAAGTGGCTACCGGGAGAGGCAACATGCTTGATAGTCTTCTTATCTTGGTTTTTCTTTTTATTTTTCTGTGATTTTCTTTCTTTAGATTCTCATCTTTCTCTGCTGTGTTTTTTGCTTTATCCTCCCTTGATGTCTTTTTCTTCTGCAAACCTAAAGTGAAGGACTCGAGATGACTTTCTGCCCTCTCTATCCCCTAATCAAATTCATCAATTCTCCCTCTCCTCATTATTCTGTCTGGAAAACCTTCTACCCTCTCTTCCCAGTCCTTCCTCCTCTTCTCTTCTTGGTTTTTTTTTTTTTTTTTTTGGGGGGGGGGGGGGGGGGTGGGTTTTCCCCCTTTCTTGGAAAGATCTTGGTGGCTGAGAATAGCAAATCCTAACAACAAATGGTGGTCATCTTTTTTTTTTTATTTTTTTTATTTTTATAATTAATCCCACCATGGTCCTCTCTAATTCTATCATATTTTTTATGCACGTGATATTTTCTCTTTCAATTTTAGGTTGCTTTTTCTGATTTATTGCCTTTCTTATTAGCAGGTGGAAAGATTGACAAATATGTTCAATCATTTTCAGATCAACTATTTTATGGTAAGCTTTGGTTATTTTTAAGAATTATCTGCTATTTGTGTTTCTCTGCTTCACTTTTCCAGTTTCTGCATTGATGAGTTTTAATTATACAAAGGAAGCCGAAACTGCATCTTTCACCAATGGTGATGTTTCTTCACACTCATCATTGGCTGTTTCTCAGTAGAATCAAACGGAGTTTCTCCACCCAAAGATAAAGGAAATCATTCTCTTCAGTACTTGTTTTCTAACTATGTTTTCCTCATTTATATTAAACATTTTGTATTAATTACTCGTTTTATTGGTGATGGATGGTTTTGTGAATGCCTTATTGTCATAATAACGTGCATCATGAGCTGTATGAGGCAGATAAAACTATTTTTTGTTGTTAATCTTATGAATTGTCATAGTAATGTTTCTTTTAATCAGTGTTCTTAACATTTGTGTCTGATAGCAAGTTGACAATCAATTGCAAAATGATTGGTTATCTCACGCCGGTCACTTAGGCATTCCATCCTATACGCCCATCTTCGTTATGCTGCAATCAATCTTCAAAATCATAGTTACCTCCAGCTCATGATCGTGTCTGTATTTTTTGCAATGGTGGAAGAATGATTCTAAGAGGTGGTGCAGAATTGCATGGAAACAAATGATTATTACACAATGATTCATGAGTTCATGATTTGATTGTTGTGCAAAATTGTAAAAAGGACCGCCCCCTTTCAGAGTTCTGGTTGAAAGGGATGCACAAGTGGAGCTTTTGTTCACGAGGATGTGGGATCCTTCCCTTCATGGTGATCTGCATCATTCACCACAGATAACAGGTGCATTCTTGTTCTGAAAGAGAACGTTGAATAAAAGATAGAATTATGACTGTATTATGATTAAAATTATTTCATACTGCTTCGTATTTGCTCAGCCTTCTAATGTTATGCCATTTATTAACTAATAATATACCTGCATTTAATCTCGACAAGGCTGGGTTAGCTTTCGTGCTCTAATAGAGCCTTGATCTGTTGTGAATTATCTAAAATCAGTAGTATCTTTTGTGGTTCATTGTCTTTTACCTCCACATGCTCTAGAGAACTATGTCCTGTGTTACAATAGGCATTTCTGTGGTAAGTTGGAAGCATGAGAGAGAGTCAGATTGAGATTTCTAACTTATTAATTCAAATTCTTTGAACTGGCTCTTATGGTTGCAAAGTTTTGTTTCCCCCTCAACTGTAAGTTTCCAAGTCCTGCATTAGATTATTAGATTTCCATATCTAATCATCCACAAAACACATCAATTCATTTTTGTTATTTTTTTTATTTCCTTTACATATTCAATTGGAGTTATCAAATCAAATCTAAAATCTCTCCTTCACACTATTATTGGAATATATTGTGTGCAAAGCTACGCAAATACGCATATAACGGCCACCTAGTGATAAACTCAAGACCGAAGACGTGTTTTTGATCTACCTTTTTCTTTGGATTTGTGTTTGTTTCGCCATGCATTCGTCACAATTTGTAGTGGTTTTTTTTTGTGATTTTAATTGACAGCAGCTAAATTTATCAAATATAGATTTTTTATCATAAACTCAAAAATAGTAAAAGACTAAGATATCACTCGTGTATTGCAGGACATTCCTTATTTTACTGTACCTTGTTTCTCATGTGAGACAATGCTGTTCACATTCAATAGAAACAAGATCAATATTCATACTAATCTTATAAATTGGCAGTGAGGTTTTATTGTAAATGGGTCTAATTCCACGATTCTTTTTTAATTTATTTATTCATACCAAATTCAAGTAATCCCAAGTATTTTCCACTAGCCATTGAAGGTCACAGCTATTTCTTGCAAATCCTTGAAAAATTCTTGAGGTTTGGAGAACATAACCATATGATCCGCTCCTTCTATCTCCTTCACCACTTCTGGTGGATTACTTTGTATGTAAAACCTTTGCACATCTGGTGGTATCACCATGTCTGACCCCCCAATGAAATATGCTCGACGTACTGATCCATACCTTTCCTCTGTGACCAAAAGTTGTCTCTTCGAAATCTCATTCCCAAATAACCGAGTCACTCTTACAGAATAGTTTGCAAGTTTATAATCCTGTTGAAATAATTATGAATTAAATTAGTGTGAAAAGAAAAAAAAAATGCAACAAAGGATATTTCAAAGAAATGATGAGAGATGAATTTATTTTCATGTTCATAGAAAAAGTGATTTCTATTAAAAGCTTTTTATGATGGTGAAATGTTATTTCTTGCTATTCAAGTTTTGAGACGTAAAAATTGTTTTGCTAACGCATACATGTGGGCTTACTTCAGAGAAATTTTCTTTTTCTACTGGAAGTTAAATGTCGAATTTAGATTGGATAAAAAAAAAAGCAAACAACATCCTTATTGCCTTTTCAATTTCCCCCATCCCTTATTTTCTTCTAAAGAATTCTAAAATAGCTTGATCTGTAACAAATTTAAAACCTATTGATTTTAGGCAAATGGGAACACACTATGGGATATATACATCCAAGTAATTTTCTTCACAAAAAGTAATTAGGTTCTTCTTACTAGTCTAACAATAACAAAAATTTTAATTGTTTCTTCCCCTTTGCATAAATAAACAATTTCAAATGTAAATTAACTAAAATCTGGTTTTGCCTCGCAAAATTTGTATCAAAGTACTGTATATGGCTTGATCAAATCGTAATTCATGCTTGTAGTGATGGAATGAAAAAAATCTATCAATTTCGAACTTCAACTTGCCCTTCGAAGCATAATCAAATGTTTAGCTGCTCTTCAAGAATGGACATGTGAAGTTGAATAACCAACGTTTGCCTTGATGTAAAAAGAAGAGAAAAAAAAGGTGATGAATGTATGTGAATAAATCATACTCAATTTTCTTAATTTGAGAGGAAACACAAGGAATTGGTGGGAAAAGGAAAATATATGAATCTTTAAAATATATCAGTTTCATTCCTATCCCAAAGTGAAAGTGTGTCGAAGAAAAGGAGTCCTACATAGTGTACCAAGTGCTATAATTATATTCTCAATTCGGTCTTTTGCTACATTTTAAATAAATTGACACTTCTCTTTTGATGAGAAATTATAAATGAATTGGATTGTCATTGATACAAGTTTAACATGGAGTGTAAAGATAAAAGTGTAATAGAAAATCCTTTACCAAAAGTTTCAAGTGCATTAATCACATGCATTAACGTTCTTTTGTATCTATTAATACAATGACAAATTATCATTATTGTTAACATTTATTTTTAGTCGTACCAATTAGTACTATTAGTTTAAAGAATTATACATTGACTTTAATGCATACATGTTAATAATCCATTAGTGCACTTTAGAAATGCCACAAGAGTCTTTTCATTTTCTTTTCCCCTTTAACATTTATCCAATAAAATGACTAGGTAACACTTTCCCTCCCTTATATTTTCCTTCTTTTCTTCAATAGAATTCGTTTCTTTTCTTCTGCCTTTGTCCAGATGGTAATAAGTTGGGGTCTATGGTTTTTTTTATTAAATAAAAGTGCTTATTTACCTCTGGCGGAGAGTTCTGATAAAGTCTAGTTTTCAAGTAAGTGGGTCCCGGGAATAAAATCCTTGGAGGATCTCCAATATATTTACTGTCTCCATAATCAGCTGCTGATTGAGAGTACTGCACAATTTCACAACAACAGTTAAAGAACAAGTGAAGAAATACAAAGAGGAAAAGCAATATCACATTATCAAGTCAATATTAAAATGTAGATAATTGTAAAATAGTTAGCCAGTGAAAGTTCTAAAACTCCTTCAAAATCCTTATAGTAAATGCTATGTTTAGATGAAGCAAATAAAAAGAAGACTTCATTTAAATTCAAAACCAAAATTGAAATCCAAAAAGTTGAAAAGATATCATGCAGCGATCTAAAAACTTTTCGAGACTATCACAATAATATTTCAATCGAATTCCTCATTGTTAATCTTAAAATTTATAGCTCGACAAGATAACATGAAATAAACATTATACAAATTTTTTCTCTTTTTAATTTATGAAGATAAGGAGGAAGGGAATTGGAAACAACGAAAATTTCATTGTTACCTATACAAAAACTTTTTGAGGCTACCATGATAATATTTCAATTGAATTAGTTATTATTGATACTACAATTTACGGCTTGACAAGGTGACATGAGACAAATATTATACAAATGTTTTCTCTTTTTTAAGATGAAGGGGAGGGGAATTGAAAACAATGCAAATTTTATTGTCACCCCTGTAAATAAAGGATTAGGAGTATTGCCAATTGACTGTTTAAATAATGATGAAACTAATGTAATATAAGAGATTATAGACACTAACACAACACAAACGTGTGTGTATGTGTGTGTAAACTTTTTACCCGTCACATTTATTTTTTTCAAAGTTTCTGTATTTCAATCTCTACCGCATAATTTTCAAATGGGAGGATCTCAACAATCAATTGTCTAGTTCAATATTCCTTGAAAAACTCGCAAGACAGTTAACAATATATCTAATTCACAATTAACATCGAGTGGAAGAAGCAATATAAGGTAAGTAGTAATTACCCTCGCGTTAAGCTGGTCAAAGGTTAAGTTAGGACCAACCATGAAAGCTGAAACAAAAACAGCACCAGCAAGTTTCTGAGGAAATCTTTCCATTGCAGAAGAGACAGCATAGCCACCATAACTATGTCCGACAATGATGACCTTTTCATTAGGGGATAATCGTTTCAAATATTTATACAAGGGTTGATGGTAGCCATCAATGGTTTGAACGAGTTTCAAGGGGATTTGGTTACGCCCAGAGTAAGCTAAATCAATGGCAGTGACATTATGGCCTGCTTGTTCTAGGAGAGTTGCCAACTTATACCAACACCATGCTCCGTGAGCAGCACCATGAACTAGCAAAAAGTGTGCTGCAGAAGTTGTGTGAACAAATATCAGGAGCACTATGGCAAGAGCCACTATGAATCTATTGTAGGCAGCCATGTTTTTTTGATTGCTTAAGAACATTTGTGCGTGGAAAGATAAATGTTGTCCTGATTTATACAGAGATACAGAGAAAAATCCAAGTGACTCAATCTCTGCTGACTCAAGAATTAAAGCCGTATGGAACAATGCATTTGAGATGAACCGTGACGCAGCTGCCAACACCAAGTCTACAATACAATCCATTCGGTCAACAGTAAATGTTACTATAACCTGCGTGGTAGAGTTGCTCTTCTCTCAGATAATATGCTCACTTCGTCCTATTTTGATATACTTGTTTTTCTTTTTTATCCGTTCTAAATGATAGTTTACTTTTTAATTTCAGAATATAATTAATTTTTAATTTCTCTAAAATATCTCTATTTAATTACTTTGTTATAAGTGAGAGATGCATAACAAACTGTGTATTCACATATCAAATGGAATTAATTTGATTTATAGTTCAATTTTTTATTTTGTATTTAATGTAACTGTTTAATGATGAATATAAGAATATTTTAGAAATATTATAAATTAATTTATTCTTTTAATAAAGTTAATTAATTTTTTTAATTAATTATTTTACATGTTTTTAGGGGTTCGAGGTTGGTGTGTTCGATTTGTATAGCTATAATTGCAATATAATGTCCAAACATGGCATGGCTGGACATTAAAGATTGCGCGGATTTCTGGGTTCCCCATCTGTCACGGCATTCATTTTGGTCCCATTGTCCAACGTATGACATTGCCAAGGACCACAACTTTTAGAGCAGAAGCAACAATCCCTACCAGATTTAATTTAAAGGCTTAAGCACGAGTTTATAATACATGGACCAGCCGATTTGACTAGTACGGCCAATAATTAATTAGCTGACTATCTGGTTTAATGTCAAGTTAAATTGTTAAAAATGACTTCAAAATTGGTTAAACTGAATCAAAACCAGAAATTTTGGACCGTTTCTTATTTTTGTAGCATTTTTTTTTTTTTAAAACTTTATGGTAGACTTTTTGCTTTTTGTTTTTTTTTTTTTTGTGGTGCATATCACATGTATTCCTTAAAAGTTTCTATCATGGCATTAGATAATTATGTGACATAACATCGGTTCTTTATGCCAATAAAAAATGTACTTTTAATCTTCTCAAAAAAAAAAAAATGTACTTTTAATAATTTGAAAAAAGTGTTTTGGTGAAAAAAGGTGCGTGTGTAAGAAAATCAAATTTTTTTGGTGAAAAGTTTTTTTTTTTTGAAAAAAATGATATTTTGAAAAAAAAAAAAACAAAATGAGACAAGGACTAAAAATGCAACATTTTTAGCCAAATAGTTTGAAAAAAAGGTGTTATTAAAATTGGAGTCTCTACTTACTATTGAGTTAGGGTATACCAAGTCACTCAAAAAATGTTTAACAAAAACAAAACAAATTTTTTTAGAAAAAAATATTTGGGAACTCTTTTATGACTCTGACGTAATGATCAAGAATTAGAATTTACCAAAGAAGGGAAAGAAGGGAAATAGGGGTTAGAATTGAGAAAGGGAGAACTGAGAGTTAGAGTGAGAAAAATTAAGAGAGAAATTGTTATTGAGAAAAATTCAGTACAATCAAGCATATCCCTACACTTGCCTAACTTCCTTTTATATCTAACTTCTTTCTCAACTGCTGTACAAAGGGGTTCCTTCCAAATTAGTCAATGTAACTAACCACTAGCTAAAGAAGTAAATAATCAAGTTAGTTATTTAATTGTTTTCTCCTACATTTTGCATTTCAGCCTGCTAGTCCACCAACTAACTGCCACGTTATATCTATTCCCTTTAATATGCCAATTTCTTCTGCTTCCTACTTCTACTGATGTGCTTGGTTCGTTACAATTGGCCCCCTTGAAACAATCCTAGTCTCTAGGATTGAACTGAGGAAATTGGGATTGTATTACGGTCAAATCCTCCCAAGTGGTGCCAAATTCTTCCACTGTACCAAGACTTGGGAAACCCACTGATGACTCCTTTTGATTTGTCTGTTGTCTATAATCCTTTTTGGTGCCACTTGTATCACCCCTTCTTCATTCACTTGTGGAGGATTAGGATTAGCTGAAGGTTGGAGAGTTTTAGCATTGAAACATGAAAGACTAGATGAATGGTAGAACCCAGAGGCAATTCCAATTTGTAAGCAATGTTGCTGACTTTCTGAATCACCTTGTGTAGTCCATAGAATTTTGAGGTCAACTTCAAATTCTTCCTGAGACTAATAGATGTCTGCATATATGGTTATAATTTTAAGAACACCATATCTCTTGGCTCAAAGCTCCTCTCTACCCTCTTCTGATCAGCCTTTTGTTTCATGCAGCTTTGAACCTTGATCAAGCTATCCTTGAGGAGTGCATTCCACTGCTTCCTTTCTGTCATCCAATCTGAAACTGTAGCCACTACAGAAGTTTCTGGTTCTAGCCCCAATTGTCTAGGAGAGTACCCATATAAGGCCTTAAATGGTGTCGTTTGCACAGCAGAATGGAAATTGGTATTATAACACTATTATGCTACAGCTAAACATCCCTTCCACTATTGATGTTAAGCAAAACACATACACTTAAGGTAGGTTTCCCCACACGTATTCACCCTTTCTGTTTGACCATCTTTTGTGGATAGTAGGCAGTGGACATTTGCAATTTAGTTCCTATCTTTTCAAACAATTCTTGCCAGAATACACTAGTAAACACTTTATCCTTATCTGAAACAATGCTGGCTGGTAGTCCATGCAATTTGAAGATGTTTTCAAAAAATAATTGGGCGATACTCCTTGCTGTGTAGTTACTTGTTATGGCTAGAAAATGCGCATACTTGGTGAATCCATCCGCCACTACATAAATAACATCACTGCCAGTTGACTTGGGCAGACTTTCAATGAAATCCATGAAGATGTGTTGCCAAGCTTGCTCTAGAATTGGTAGTGGTTGGAGTAAGTTCGGTGATTTGCAGTTCTCCGTTTTGCTCATTTTACACACTTCACACTTTTGCACATAATTCTCCACTTCTCTTTTCATTCCTGGCCGGTAAAAAAATGGTTTCATTCTCTGATACGTTCCCAAGTTCCTTGAGTGTCCCCCAATGACTGATTCATACATACAAGTTATAAGCTAATGCATCTCCAATATAAATCCTGCCTTTATATCTAATTATGTTTTGAGAGTAACTGTAATCTGCTGAAGGTGGTGTCCCCCTAGCTAGATTCATAAGTGGGTCCTTCACTTTGTTGTCTCGCAGGTAGCTTATGTCTACTTTCTCTACTCATATTGGTTTCACCACAGTTAAGGAGTGCACCCCTTGCAGTAGCTCACCTTCCCTCTTTGAGTGACTCCCTTCTTTTGCATTTTCCAGTTACTTCTGTTCTTTTGGACAATGCGTCAATAGCCACATTTTCTTTTCCTTTCCTATAATGAATTTCGTAATCCATTTCTAACAATTTTACAAGCCATTTCTGTTGTAGTGCGGTGGAAATCTTTTGGTTTAGCAAGAATTTGAGACTTTCATGGTCTGTTTTGATCACAAAATGCACTCCCATCAAATAATGTTTTCACTTGGATACTACTGTGATCACGGACAAGAGCTCTTTCTCATAAATTGAGAGAACTTGGTTCTTTGGCCCCAATGATTGGCTCATGAAGGCACTGGGCCTTTCTTGTTGCATTAACACTACACTTATTGCCTTGTGACTTGCATCTGTCTCTAAGGTAAAAGTTTTAGAGAAATCTAGTTAGACTAGTATTGGTGCACTGCTCATTGCCTGCTTAAGCTGTTCAAAAGTTGCTGTAGCTAACTCATCCTTTTTGAGTAGATCATTTAGGGGTTTAGCAATCAGTCCATAGCTCTTGACAAATTTCCCGTAGTACCCCGTTAACCCTAGAAATCCTCTGAGAGCCTTGCTGTTTACTTGTATTGGCCAATTAAGCATACACTCCATCATCTTTGGATCTACTTTTAATCCTTCTCTCATCACTATATCCCCCAAGTATTCTATTTGATCCTGAGCAAATGAAAACTTAGACTGCTTGGCTAAGAGGGAACGATCCCGTAGTTTCTATAGCACTCTCTTAAGCTGGCCTAAGTGAGTGGTCAAATCAACAGTGTACACTAAAATATCATTGAAGAAAACCAGCACAAATCTCTTTAAGTATGGTTCAAACGCTGTATTAATTAACGACTGAAAGATGGTTGGTGCATTATTGTGCCCAAATGGTATCACTAGAAATTCATGAAACCCTGTTTGTGTTTTCAATACAGTCTTGGGGATGTCATTAGGATCCATTCCGATTTGGTGGTAACTTGATCTCGAATCTATCTTGGAGAAAACCTTAGCTCCACAAAATTCATCTAACAAATCATCAATTGTAGTAATTGAAAATTTATCCTTAATAGTATAAGAATTCAATTGCCTGTAATCTATACAAAATCTTCAAGATCCATCTTTCTTTTTCACCAATAGCATATGAGAGGTATAGGGATTGTGGCAACTTTGTATAATTCTGCTCTCTAGCATTTCTTTAACTTGCTTTTCAATTTCATTCTTTTGTGCATGGGGGTGTCTGTATGGGGCAATTTTAAAAGGTTTTGCATATGATTTCAGGGGGATCTCATGGTCTAAATTCCTAATAAGGGGTAATCCCTGTAGCTCTCCAAACACATTAGCAAAGTCTGATAGTAATGCATATAAAGAATCAGGAATTGTGGTTATCTCTGAAGTGGAAACCAGACAAGCCTCCTGCAATATCGACCCCATCCTGTTTATGAGGAATTGTTGATTAAGTTGGCTCTTCTATAAGTGCATAGCATTATAGTTACCCTATAATAGCACATTCTCCTTACTTTTATCAAAGAATAGATACAATTTCTTAAAATCGAAGGTCATTGGGTTGCAAGCCTTCATCCATTCTACTCCCAATATCAGATCATAAGGCTCTAACCCCAATATATATACATTATGAGTAAAAGATATCCCCTATATCACCCATTGCATTTTGAGAATTCAGCTACTACACTCCAACACAATCCCATAAGCTATTCTCATCTTGAAGGAAGGGATTTCTTGAATGAATGCAGGAAAATTCTGGGCCGTAGAAGTTTTTAAGAAGCAGTTTGTACTATTTCCATCCAGGAATATAGAGATAGGCTGTTAATTCCAAGATCCCTGTAACCTAATGGTGCTCTATACTGAATCTCCTGCAATTGTATGCAAGGTGTATTCCACTTCTTGTGAAGCTGTAAGTCCTTTGTACTCAATTATCTCTTCCTCCTTCATTAGTTTCGTCTGCGATTATCATGTGCACTGCTTTGTTCTTGCAAGAGTGTGTTGGGCTAAATTTGTCGCCACGCAAAGATTGTGTTCCCTCCTATATTGTAACTCTGCAGGAGTGATTTTCTTGAAGGTCTGGTCCCTTTGGTTTTTGAAGTTGATGGACTGGTTGTTCTGGTTACTGGAATTTTTGGCTATGTCTGAAATCTTGCTATGCAGGGATGTTTCCACTGATAGATTCTTGAAGGGCCCTTTTTGTCTTTTAGTGTAAGTTTCAAACACATGTTCCTGCAATCCAACAATCTCAAAGGCAACCACAAACGTCTAAGGTTTGTGAATCTTGACGGCTGCTCTGAGTTCTCCCTGCAACCTACTCAAGAATATTGAAATACAATAAGATTCTGATAGAGTGGGGGCTCTGATCAAAACCTCATACATTAGCTCCTCAAACCTTTCTTGATACGCTAAGATTGAAGTGGTTTGTTGTAATTTGCTCAATTCCTTTTCTATATCAAGTTGTCCTACTTCTCCAAACCTTTTCTGCACTTTTTCCACCAACTCATCCCAAGAAATCTGGGGTCTTCCTACTTTAAGCCCTTGTAGCCAAATGTCAGCTTTTTCTTCAAAGTACGTCTCCGCCAGATCAAGTCTTTGACCTTCTGAGATGTTGTAGAGATAGAAATACTTCTGACATTTATGAATCCATTCTTTTGGATTTTCCCTTTTGAATGAAGGATAGTCCACTTTAGGAATTCAAGTTGGTGAGTTCCACTTTTCGTTCTTGTTGGCTTGACTGCTTCCTTCTACTTTTGGGATTCTGACAGGGATTGTAGGGCTCTTCTTTACAGCATTGGGTTTACTACCCAAGATTCCTTTTCTGCATTCATGGTCATCATCATGGAAAAGAACTGGCCATTCATCATGTTCAAAGGTTCCTTCATTTTTTTTTGAAACGGACTCGATTTTGTCTTCCAAAAATTTTCTACCAGCTGCTGCAAATTACATGACTCCTTGGATTTGGACTTCTTGCCTTTTGAACTACTCCTCTATTGCCTTAAATCTGGTCATCGAACCTTTACCATTATTGATTGTTCAGGAATTCCGAGGAGCGCTAAACTCTAATACCACTTGTGATGATCAAGAATCAGAATTTACCAAAGAAGGGAAATAGAGGTTAGAATCGAGAGAAGGAGAACTAAGAGTTAGAGTGAGAAAAATTGAGAGAAATTGTTATTGAGAAGAATTTAGTACAATCAAGCATATTCCTACATCCTCCTAACTCCCCTTTATATCTAATTTCTTTCTTAACTACTATACAAATGGATTCCTTCCAGATTAGTCAATGTAACTAACTACTAGCTAAACAAGTAACTAATCAAGTCAGTTATTTAACCAATTTTCGCTCCATTTTGGATTTCAGCCAGCTAGTCCACCAACTAACTGTGACATCATCTCTGTCCCCTTTAATCTACCAATTCCTTTTGCTCCCTACTTCTACTGATGTGCTTGGTTCGTTACCTCCGAGTCTTTGAAAAGCAAGAGAAAAATGTTTGGGAGTCACATTTGAAGAAATAGAAGGCAAAAGCTTTCATCTAAGGCATTATTTTTACCTAGCCGAGGCTAGTTGAGAGATTTAATTAAAATTTCCTAAAATAACTCTAAATTCTATCGCGTTTAGATGTGTCTAAATGAATGCAAAATTCTAAATCTAATGCAGTATCAGGAGGGTAAAAAATATCTCGTCAAGGCTTGATTAGGATTATCGTATCAATTGCGAAATCCGAAATGATGTCTTGAAGAAGTCATGAGTGTGAATGCAAAAGAAAAAGAAAATAGTAGTATAGATAGTAAGTGTTTGAAGAAAATGGAGATGCAACATAATGGGTGCGAGGGACTAAAACTCGTGACTGACTATTCCTACTCACAGAGGGGAGAACGGCATACTAAGGTTTAGGGGAGGCCAAGCTTACCTGTTTCCCACGTGAGAACATACAAATGACCTAAAATTTTATTTGAAATGCAATCTAATTGCCATGCTTAGGACGTATAATAGATAATAATAATAATAATAATAATAATAATAATAATAATAATAATAATCGTAGTCGTCATCATCATCATCATCATCATCATCATCATGATGTAAACATGGAAAAAAACTACAAAATAGAGAAATAGTGTGTAAAATGATATAAAATGCACACAAAAAGTGAAACTAGCACTAAAATGACCTAATCATGCATTTATTAACTGATAATTTGGCTGCATTCAACCTTGATGAGACTTGGGTACCTTTTTTGCTCAGATAGAAGTTTGATCGTTTTTGGATTAGCTAAATCAGTAGTATCTTTTATGATTGATTGTTTTTACCTGCCCATGCTCTAGAGAACCATGTCCTGTGTTGCAATGGGTATTTGTGTGTTAAGTTGGAAACATGAGAGGGTATTAGTTTGAGATTTCTAACTTATTAATTCCGATTCTTTGAAGTGGCTTTGATGGTTGCCAAAACTTTTTGTCGACTTTGGTTTCTAAGTCCTGCGTTTGGTTATTAGATTTCCATTTCTTATCATCTACAAAGCACAATCAATCCTTTTTTTTGTTTTTTGTTTTTTACTTACATTAATTCTTCAATTTGAGTTATCAAATTTAAAATTTCTCATATGACACTACTATTATTGAAACATATAATGGCAAAAGATGGGCAAATGCTCGTATAATGACTACCCAATGAAAAATCTAAGAGCAATGACGTGTTCTTACTTTTTTGTTTTGATTTGTGTGGTTATGCCACGATTTCCATACAATTTGTCGTGGTGTGGATTTTCAATTGACAGTAGCTTAATTCGTTGAATACATATTGTATATCATAAACTCAAAAACAGTAAAACATTAACATATCACTCATGTATTGAAGGAGTTAAAGTACAACATTAAGTACATTCCTTATTTACCATGTCTTATTTCTCATATAAGTAAACAGCCATTCTAATTTTATACATAGACTGTAGTTTTATTTATATAAATGCGTCTAATTCCATGATTTTTTTTCAATTTTTTCGCATATCAAATACTGGAAAAGATATCACATGATCTTAAGTGATCCCATGGCATTAATTTTCCCCCATTTCTGCAAAATTTTCCGCTAGCCATTGAAAATCACAGCTATTTCTTGCAAACCGTTGAAAAATTCTTGAGTTTTGGAGAACATAACCATATGATCTGCTCCTACTATCTCCTTCACCACTTCTGGTGGATTACTTTGTATGAAAAACCTTTGCACATCTGGTGACATAATCGAATCTGACCCTCCAATGAAATATGCTCGACGAACTGATCCATACCTTTCCTCTGTAACCATAAGTTGTCTCTTTGAAATCTCATCCGCAAATAACTGAGTCGCTCTTATAGAATAAGTCGCAAGTTTATAATCCTGTTGAAATAATCATGCATTATATTTGGGAGAAAGAAAAAATGTGACAAAGGACACCTTTTTCCTCCTAGGAAACAAAGTAAATTTTCAAAGAAATGAGGAGAAATGAATTTATTTATATTCTTAGAAGAAGTAATTTTTATTAAAAGCTTTTTATGTCGGAGAAAAATAATTTTACTCTTCAAGTTTTGAGATGTAAAATTTTTTTTGCTAATGAACGCATTTGGGCCTACATCAGAGTATTTTTTCCACTTGAAGTTAAATGTCGAATTTAGATTGATAAAAAGAAACAAAGAACATCCTTATTTCTTGTTTAATATCATTCTTCCCTTGTATTCTTCTAAAAGATTTTTAAAAAGTGTCTGAAAGTGGCTTCATCAGTAAACGGACTGATTTCAGGCAAATGGGAACATACTATGGGATATATACATCAAAGTACTTTCTTCAGTAAAAATAATTAGGTTCTTCTTACTAGTCTAACAGTAACAAAATTTTAGAAGTTGTTTCTTTCCCTTTGCATAAACAAACCATTTCAAATGTAAATTAACTAAAATCTGGTTTTGCCTTGTAGTATTTGCATTAAAGTACTGTATATGGTTTGAACAAATCATAATTCATGCTTGTAGTGATGGAATGAAAAAACTCTATCAATTTTGAACTTCAACTTGCCCTTTGAAGCATAATCAAATGTTTAGCTGCTCTTCGAAAATGGACGTATGAAGTTGAATAACCAACGTTTGCATTGATGTAAAAAGAGAAGAAGAGAAAAAGAAAGAGGGGGGGGGGGGGGGGGGTTAAATTTTATGTGAATAGGTCACACTCAATGTTCTCAATTTGATGGGGGAACCTAAGAAATTCGTGGGGAAGGGAAAGGATATACATATATCTTTAAAATATACCAGCTTCATTCTTATCCAAAAGTGAAAAAATGTCGGAGAAAAGGAGACCTATACAGTGTATCAAATGCCAAATTATATTCTCAGCTAGGTCTTTTGTTACATTTTGCATGTTATACTTTTTGTTATGTGTTTTTATAAATTTACACATATTCTTTTTGGTGACATGTTGTAAATGAGTTTTACTGTCATCAATTATGTGTCACTTCATCAAGAAATTTAACATGGAGTGTAAAAGATAAAACTGTAACATAAAATTCTTAAAATCCTTTACCCAAATTCTCAGGTGCATTAATAAAATGTTAATGCATGTGCATGAAAGTTAGTTTGTATCTAATCATATGACGAAACATCATTATAATTGTTTACATTTATTTTTAGTCGTAACAATTGGAAATAATAAAGTTTAAAGAAATATACATTGACTTTAATACATATACATTAATAATCCTTAATTCACTTTAGAACTGCTGTCCTAGTGTCTTTATGGTTTGCTTTTCTCTTTTTATATTTATCCAACAAAGTAACTTGATAACATTTTCCTTCCCTTTTATTTTTCCTTATTTTCTTCAACAGAATTTGTTTCTTTTCCTCTGCCTTTGTCCAGATGGTGCTATATTAGGATCTACTGTATTTTTTTTATCAAATAAAAAGTTTTTTTTTTTACACCTCTGGCGGAGAGTTCTGATAAAGTCTGGTTTTCAAGAAAGTAGGTCCCGGTAGTAAAATCCTTGGAGGGTCTCCAATATATTTACTGTCTCCAAAATTAGTTGCTGACATGGAGTACTGCGTAATTGGACAACAGCAGTAAAATAACAAGAGAAGAAATACAAAGAGAAAAAGTAATAAATTGATCACATCATCAAGTCAATATTAAATGTTGATAATTGTAAAGAAGTTAGCTCGTTCAGAATACTTATAGTAAATTCTATGTTTACGTGGAGCAAATAAAAAGAAGACTTCCTTTAAAATCAAAACCAAAACTGAAATCCATAAAGTTGAAAAGATATTATGAGCCCAGAACTTTTTGAGACTATCACAATAATATTTCAATTGAATTCAATATCATTAATCTTACAATTTACGTCTCGATAAGATGAAATGAGACGAAAACTATACAATTTTTTTTCTTTTTAATTTATGAAGATGAGGAGGAGAGGAATTAGAAGCAATGAAAAATTTATTGTTACCGTATAAAATTTTTTTGAGGCTACCACGATAATACTTCAATTGAATTGCATTATTATTAATTTTACAATTTACGACTTGACAAGGTAACATGAGACAAATATTATACAAATGTTTTCCCTTTTTACTTACGAAGATAAGGGGGAGGGGAATTGGAAACAATGAAAATTTTATCGTCACCCATGTAAAAGGGAATAAGAGTATTATTTTTGGGTAAGTAATTAAGAGTATTATTTGTTTTTAATTGTTTTAATAATGATAAAACTAATATAATATTGAAAAAATTTCTTACAAGGGCAGTGGAAGTTTGGTAATTAATAAAAAGGGCAAAACTTTTACATAATTCCTATGAAGGGCGATATTAGTAAAAACATACAACTTCATGTACAAAAATATAATATTATTTTTAAATGATGTAATTGGGTTATTTACCTAAATATTAGTGTTTTTAATAAGAAATAGTCATTATAATTTATCACCTCGAGTTAGTAAAATCAATTTATTCTAAATTTTTGATTCAAAGTTCAACAACAAAATTATGAAGGGGATACTTTCTTGAACGTGGACATTTTTTGACTGTCATTTCTGGCTAAAATCAAAATAAAATTAATTTTGTGAAAATTTATAAATATTAGAGTTTTTAATCAAAAAGAAAAAATGTATATTGGCATCTTTATTCATCATCTCAATGTAATAAAATTAATTTCTTAAAAATTTTGATCTAAAGTGTTCAGCAAAAACTATGAATGAGATGAATTTTTAAAGATGGATCTTTTTTAACTAGCCAATTGAAACCAAAATCAAAATGAAATCAATTTTTTAAAAATTTCTAAATATTGAAGTTTTTAATCAAAAATAAAAAATATATTGACATTTTTATTCATTTTCTCAAAGTTATAAAATCAATTTCTTTTTAATTTTAGTTGAAAAGTCTGGGCATAAAATTATGAAGGTGCTGATTTTATGAAGATGGACCTTTTTCTCTAATGATCAAATCTATCGAAATTAAAATGAAATCGATTTTCTGAAATGGGCACAAAATTATGAAGGTGCTAATTTTATGAAGATGGACCTTCTTCTCTAATGATTAAATCCAATCGAAATTAAAATGAAATTGATTTTATGAAATTAACTGAAATAGAATTTTTGAAAAATCTATTTATTTACCTTAGAAAGATGAATAAACTACCATTATATTTTGATATTAATAAAAAATTCATATACTTAGGCATGTATTAGTAATGCCCTCTATAGGAATTATTCAAAAGTTTCGCCCTCTTTATTTATTACAAAATTTTTATTTCCCTTATAAAAAAATTGCCCTGTAATATAAGGGTTTATAAACACTAACACAACACACACGTATATATATTAATATGTGCAAAGTTTGCCAGCCACAATAATAAAAATTTTCCATATTTCAATCTCTATCACATAATTTTCAAATGGAAGGATCTCAGCAATCAATTTTCTAGTGCAATTCTTTAAAGAACTTGCAAGACATTTAACTGTATATTTAATTCACGGCAAAAATTGAGCGGAAGAAGCAGTATAAGCTAAGTAGTAATTACCTTGGCGTTGAGCCGGTCAAAAGTTAAGTTAGGACCAACCATGAAAGCTGAAACAAAAACAGCACCAGCAAGCTTCTGAGGAAATCTTTCCATTGCAGAAGAAACAGCATAGCCACCAAAACTATGTCCGACAATGATGACCTTTTCATTAGGGGATAACCGGTCCAAATATTTATACAGAGGTTGATGATAGCCATCAATGTTTTGAACGAGTTTTAAGGGAATTTGGTTACGCCCAGACTGAGCTAAATCAATAGCAGTGACGTTATGGCCCGCTTGTTCCAGGAGAGTTGCTAACTTATACCAACACCATGCTCCTTGAGCAGCACCATGAACTAGCAAAAAGTGTGCTGCAGAAGCTATGTGAACATAAATCAGGAGCGCTATGGCAAGAGTCACTATGAATCTATTGTAGGCAGCCACGTTTTTTGGTTTGTAGATGTTTGCTTAAGAATATTTGTGCGTGGAAAGATACCTGTTGTCCTAATTTATACACTAGGGGATGAAGAGATTCAGAAAAATCCAAATGACTTAATCTCTAGTGACTCAAGAATTAAAGTCGTATGGAACGATGCATTCAAGATGAACTGTGAAGCATTTGCCAACGCCAAGTGTCCATTCAGACAATAGTAAAGGTTACTATAATCTGCATGGTTGAGTTGCTCTTCCCTTAGATGATATATTATCATGGCGGAGGAAAAAATTCTTATATGGACTCGATTTATGGCTTTACTTGTAGATTTTATAGTTTAAAAGTAAGTCACATGAGCATTCTTATATTATTTTCTTATATCAGTATGTATCACTATGCTTATTTAGTACCTTTTTAAACCACAATATCCATTTGTGAGCCATGGATTTGGTCCACCCTCCGCCGGAGTGTATTAACTTTTCATAGATATAATTGCAACACGATGTACTGAAAAAAGATAAACTAACATGATTAAACTTATTCTCTAAGTGAGAGTAACATGATTGAACTGGTTCTCTAAATGACATGGTGTGCAAAGATAGAAAAGGGATAAGTTATCACTGCATTCTTAAGAAATTGAAGAAAATGCAATCCACTGTTTTATAAGTTACTATCCAAATTAGTATTATTTATCATAAAGAAACAGTTCCTGAAAAAGACAAATACCTATGATCAAAGAATGGCACCTGAAAATGAGAATCACGTCTATTCTTTTTGTCAAAAACAAGCCTTTCATGGGCTGGTACAGATTTAGATATTCACAATGAGCTAAACTACATCATTTTGTAATGTAAGAGACAAAAATCTAAATTTTTAAACATTTTGGATGTTGACCTACCGATTTGCCGTTCCACTTTTCCAATGCAACAAAACTTTAGTGAACAGATTAGGCGAAACACATACCTCGGAGAATTTACAAAATTGCTTGCACATCATCAAATTGTCTGCGGCTAAACATTAAATATTGGCGAGGATTTTCGTGTTCCAAACTTGTTGCGACATTTATTTTGGTCCCGCTGTCCATGCTGTATGACCTTTTGCCAAGTACCATGGCTTCTGGTACACCAAGCAATCATCCTTATCAGATCTAGAGCACAAGTTAAAACCAGAGTGTCTAGAATCTGGACCTGCCGATTTGACTAGTACAAATTGTAAGAATCGATCAGCTGTTGTCAAGTTAAAAATGACTTCAAAATCAGTTGAACCCAATCCAAACCAGTAACTTGGACCGTTCCTTATTTTTGTGGTTCTTTTTGTTTAAACTTTATGATAGATTTTATGCATAATTTAAAGTTTATATTATGATATTACATAATTATATGAGATAGGATTGGTTCTTTTTGTTAATATTCATTATCTTTACATATTTTAGAAAATATAAATTATTTTATCCAAAAAATGGCTATTATCTATATTGAGTCAGATCTTTAGTTATAATTTCTAATTGATGGAACAAAAAACATAATACTAAAACATACTTGTTCCATGATTGCACCAATTGACAACAAATTTTTCTTGTCTCAAGTTCCTTGACCATGTTTTTTGATATTCTTGTTTTTAACTCTCTTAATATTGTGATAGCTACTGGGTATAACTCACAATGAATATGAAGTGGTGAGAGGGACGACGAGTCCTATTGATAGAGAATTTAAAGATCCCTTAGCATCATAAATTATGTTTACCGTATAAGATTAATAATAATTATTGTTACTCTTCTTCTTCTTCTTCTTCTTCTTCTTCTTCTTCTTCTTCTTCTTCTTCTCTCTCTCTCTCTCTCTATATATATATATTATATTTTTTCAATTCCATAATTATGTACGACTTATCTCATATTATAAGATATATTTTATGTACTTAATGCATTATTGGACTCATGAAAACCTACAAAATACTTAATATAATAACATATAAAAATTACCAAAATAATGAAATAGATGATACAAATTTATAACATTAAAAGTGGTCATGAAATTACCGAATAAATAGATGAACATTACATATTTGAAATATTAATATGGTCATAAGGCCATTAATTATTCTGAATATTTTAAAATTCTCTGATGTAGATTGTGACATCTCATCCCACGTTTAAAAAGTTAAGTAGCATGGACCAACGTATAAGTTGAACCTAAGCATTTAAATTCAATTTGGCATATCTATTTTCAACTAGCAAGGATGGAGCTCAAATAATTAGGTTTGGCTGCTGAAACGCTATTCGCGCATTGGACTTGTAGGCTAGGGGCGTGATAGAATGGTACCAAAATGAACCTCCCTCATGTGGTCTTTGCGTGACGAGGATGTAAGGCCTAATAAGAAGGGGTGAATTTGATACTCCATGCAAAACCTAATAAGGAGGGGTGAATATGATACCCATCCTACATCAGAAAAATTAAGTGACATGAGTTGATGTATAAATTGAGCCTAAGCATTCAAATTTAACTTAAGATATCTATTTTAGGTTAGCGAGGATAGAGTCCAAATAGTTATACTTGGCTGTTGAGATTTTGGTTGCGCGCTAGGCCTGCGGACTTGGTGCATGACATGGATAAACAACCAAATAATGGGGTAGATTCAAAGGAGTGGCCACAAAAATTAATTATGTTTATCTCATATTGTTATCAGCATGGATCATGATAGTCATATATCATATGTCGTACATACTTCTTTTCATGTATCACAACTCTAATTTGGTGTACATACTTCTCTTCATGTATTACAACTCCAATTAGTAGAACTAGTAGTGAACTCGTGTATTATGCACGAAATCACATCCACAAAAGAAATATTTACTAAACCACTTTTTTAATTAAAGATTTAATGTCTAAATCAAACATTAATTTAAAATGATCTTTTATTACTTATATACAGACAAACTATTTGTTTGTTAAGAATAAATAATCGAATAGGTTTATATCCCTTGTCCTCGTCCTTTGTCATGCCAAGCAGTAGCAAATCAACTGAGCAAGTAACCCAACCAATAGGTAGCAAGTAGCAATTGGAGTTAGCAACTGGAGTTAGAAGCTGAGTCAAAAGTTAGTTAGAAATGTCAGTTAGTTAGAAACGGTTAAGCAAAAGTGTAATAGAAAGCATTTAAAGGGTAATAAGTTGGAGGGAGAGGAAACAAGTTGATTGTAACAGATTCTAAGCTCTCTTTCTCTTTCTTCAATAAAATTCTTCTGATTCTCTCTCATTTCTCTCGTTTATGTCAATCCTTTTTCCTTTCTTCTCTAAATTCTTCATAACTGTCTAATACCTTCTTTTAGTTTTGAGCTCTTAATTACTAGTTTTCCAAACTCTAGTCTAACAATTGGTATCAGAGCTAGCAAATCCTCTACTAGTAATATGGCTAAAAGCACCAAATCCAAGTTCATGGAGGATCAAGTCAAGAAGCAGGATGCCAAGTTGCAAGAAGCTCTAGACAGTTTGCTAAAATTCCAGCAACAAATCAGAAGTGAAGTCGATGGGCAAAATAAGACTATTGAAATCTCATCAGTTGTTTTGATCACAAGTTTAACACCCTGATCAAGATCTGAACAAGGAAAAGGAAAACCAGAAAAAAGCACAATGGTCTCACGCAATCCGTCTCTACTGCCCACTCCTCATAGCTCATAATGAATGCAAAAAGAGGAAGGAGACATACAGACTTATTAGAGATAGAACAAGTAAGCACAAATTCCCTTTTAATCCGAAAATTGAACTAGCCTTGTTTTAATAGGGAAGAAGCCTCGTGAATGGTTGAGAAAATGTCATAAATACTTCCTAAATTACTAATGTTGAAGGAAGAAGAAAAATAGAGGTAGTGAAATGTATCTTGAGGGGAAGCTAGACTATATGGTTTCAAGGATAAAAATAGGCAAAAACAAGATGTCATGGGAAGAGTTCAGTGACTCATTAGTGCAAGAGATTTGGAGAAAAGTGTTTCAGGATAGTTGTAGAAGGAATTTAATAAGTTACAACAGTCAAGGTAAGTGTGGAAAATTATCAAGAAAATTTGAAGAACTTGAAAACATTAATGATCATGAAGAATCCCCTACTCAGTGAATCCTTATTTCATTTCAAGCTTCACTAAGTGGCTTGAAAGAAGAAATTAAGGCTATGGTCAAGATGTTGAAACCAGAATCCTTAGAAGCAGTATATGAGATTGCTCAGCTATAGGAACAAGCACATAGTGTACAAATGAAACAAATGAAGTCTGGAGGAAAGCAAATAATAGATCAAAGATTTGGGCCGATAAGAAATGGGAATGGAGGAGGTGGAGATCAATATAAAATACCGACTGTGTTAAGTAAAGAAAGTAAGAATATCCCACAAGATATCAGAAAAGTATCCCCATAGGAAATGCAATACAGAAGAACTCATGGTTTATGTTTTAAGTATGTAAAGAAATTTGGAGCAGGTCATCAATGTAAAACTAAACACTTAAAGATGATAGAAACAGAAGATGATGAAGAGGAAGCAAAATTTGAGGATGCACTTGGGGAATAGGATGAGCTTACGGGTAATCCTGGTCAAATAATGGAAATTTTCTAAAATACTGTATCCAACTCCTTGAAAAGAAAAACCATCATCCTTCAAAGAAATCTATATGGGAGAAAAAATTGAATCCTAGTGGATACAGGCAGCTTGGATAGCTTCATTAACCATCCGCTAGCAAAACAATTAGACTTGCCCTTTGTGATCACTGAACCAGCTACTGTGATAGTTGCTGATGGCAGTAAAATTATCAGTCACGCAGTATGTCCAAGGGTGTCTTGGATTATTCAAGGGTTCTGTTTTGAATATGACTATAAAGTAATGGAATTTCGTTCTTGGGATCTCATATTGGGGATGGATTGGATTTTTCAGTTCAGCCCTATACGTTTGACTTCCATCACCTGCACATTATACTGCACAATCAAGTGGATTTCATAGACCTACATGGACAAGTGAATGCACCCCAACTCAACCTGGTGAGAGATAGAGATCTAAGGGAATTCATACAATACAAAACTAGATGTCATGCTACGTGGAAGGTAGAAGGCAGTAACTTCACAGAAGAAGAAATACGAAAAGAGATCAATAACCTATTAACTGAGTTTGCCACAATTTTTGAGGAGCCAAAAACGTTACCTCCAGAGAGGTCCATAGATCGTGAGATTCACCTCAAAGCAAAGGCTCAACCCTTCAAACTCAGACCCTACAGGTACCCACACTCATAGAAGGATGAAATAGAAAAGCAAGTCACAGAGGTGCTTCACACAGGAATCATCAAACACAACAATAGTCCATTCTCTTCACCTGTATTGCTAGGAAAAAAGAAGGATGGACGTGAAAGTTTTGCATAGACTATAAACACCTGAATGAACCAACAGTTAAGAACATGTATCCCATTCCCAACATAGATAAGCTGGGAGGAGCTAAGATCTTCAGCAAGTTAGACCTCAGGTCTAAATATCACCAGATCAGAGTGAAGACCAAAAATGTGCACAAAACAGCATTCCAGACTCACCAGGATCACTACGAGTTCTTGGTGGTGCTTTTTGGGCTCACCAATGCACCAACTATATTCCAAGATATCATGAATCAAATATTTCAGAAATGCAGTAGGAAGTTTGTATTAGTGTTCGTTGATGATATTCTCATCTACAGTTCATCAATAGAGGATCATCTTAATCACCTACGAACAGTCTTCAACCTTCTTAAAGATCACTAATTGTTTGCAAAGAAAACAAAATGTTCTTTTGCAAAAACGGAAATATCCTATTTGGGCCACACCATTTTTGATCAAGGAGTTAGAATGGACTCAAATAAGATCAGTAGCATTTTATCATGGCCAGAACCAAAAAATATGAAAGCAATAAGGGGATTTTTAAGCCTAGTAGGTTACTACAGAAGATTTATTCAAGGATAGGGAGGGATATGCAAACCACTAACAGAACTGTTAAAGAAAGAAGCCTTCAGATGGAGTAGTGAAGTACAAAAGGCTTTTGAAAATCTTAAAAGAGCTATGACTACCACGTCAGTATTGAGCTTGCTTGATTTCAAGCTACCCTTTGTTATTGAGACTAACGCAAGTGGGGAAGGTATGAGAGCTATCCTCATGCAACAAGGACACCCTATTGCATATATAAGCAAGGAATTTTCCTTGAAGCACGAAGGATTATCCACTTATGAAAAGGAGCTGATGGCATTGGTTATGACAGTAAGTAAGTGGAGGCATTATTTGGTAAGTCATCGATTTATCATCAAGACTGATCACCAGTATTTAAAATTTTTGCTAAAACAGAGATTAACCACCAATTTACAACATAAATGGCTTACCAAATTGCTAGGCATGGAATATGAAATTCAATACAGGAAAGGAGTTGAGAACAAAGTAGTTGACACCCTATCAAGAAGAGAGGAGGTGGATAAGGAAATATAGGATAGTAAGAGTTTGATGGCTATCACAAGGGTACAGCCAAGATGGGTACAAGAAATCAAAGACAGTTATGATGGAGACGAGGAATGTCGACAACTACTGGCACAACTGATCCTTGAGGAGCAACAAAGTTCAGATTATCAACTAACTCAAGGAGTGATAAAGTATCAAAATAGATTCTATGTAGGCAAGTCTAAAGAAATGAGAAATAAGATTATCACTGCACTCTATGCAGCAGTAATTGGAGGCCATTCAGGTCAGAAAGCTTGCATCCATAAGATTCAGACTTTGTTCTATTGGCTAGGCATGAGACAAGACATTGCTCAGTTCATAAGCCAGTGTGAAGTGTGCCAAAGAAATAAGAAAGAATGAGTACCCTATGCAGGATTGTTGCAATCTATACCAATTCCCTCCCAAGCCTGGTCTCACCTCACCATGGATTTCATTGAAAAGTTACCAGATTCTGAGGGGTATGATACTATTTTAGTGATTGTAGATCGATTGACAAAGTATGGCCAATTCATCAGCTTCCAGCATCCTATTACTGCTACAGAAATAACACAGCTTTTCCTTGATAATATATATAAACTTCATGGTTTACCTGACTCTATCATTATTGATAGGGACAGAATCTTCACTACTCATTTTTGGCAAGCTCTGTTCAAGCTTATAGGAGTCCATTTAGACTGTAGCTCAGCGTACCATCTCCAAATTGATGGCCAAAGTGAAAGGCTCAATCAGTGTTTGGAAGCCTTCCTTAGATGCATGATTGGAGAACGTCCCAACCAGTGGAATAGTAGCTTCCCATGGTAGAATGGTAGTATAATTCTACCATACATAGCAGTCTGAATTGCTCTCCATTTAAGGCTCTCTATGGTTACAAGTCTACACACTTACCTCTAGGACCCTATATGGAGTGTAATATACCTGCAGCTGAGGAGATATTATAAACTAGATTTAAAGTGCTGCAATCGATCAAAGAATATCTACAGAAGGCTCAACAAAGAATGAAATAGTTCACAAATTAGAAGAGGACTAAAAGAAGTTTTGAAGTTGGGGAATGGGTCTTCCTCAAACTCCAGCCTTACAAGGAATAGCATGTCGCAATTAGAAAGCAACTAAAGCTCTCGACAAAGTACTACGGACCTTATCAGACAGTAGAGAAGTTAGGGGTAGTAGCATACAAACTGAAGTTGCCAGAAGGTTCAAAGATTCACCCAGTGTTTCACGTATCACTACTGAAGAAAAAGATAGGTCCTATAGTTCAACTATCACAATCACTACCAGAGTTCGATGACGATGAGCATTGTGTACTGGAGCCCTAAACCATTTTACAGGAAAGGACAGTTCTTAGGAACAATCAAAGCATCAAGCAACTCTTGATTAAATGGAATAATTTCACATAAGAGGAGGCCTCATGGGAGGACGAATCCTTTATCAGACAACAATTTCCACAACTAAGGACTTGAGGACAAGTCAGTTGTTAAGGAGGAGGGTATGTTATGCCAAGTAGTAGCAAATCAACTGAGCAAGTAATCCAACCAACAGGCAGTAAGTAGAAACTGGAGTTAGAAGCTAAGTCAAAAGTTAGTTAGAAATATTAGTTAATTAGAAATGGTTACGCAAAAGTGTAATAGAAAGCATTTAAAAGGTAATTAGTTGGAGGGAGGGGAAACAAGTTGATTGTAGCAGAATTCTAGCTCTCTTTCTCTATCTTCAATAACATTCTTCTGATTCTCTCACATTTCTCTCGTTTCTCTCAATTCTTTTTCCCTTTCTTCTCTAACTTTTCATAATTCCTCATATTATCTTTAGTTTTGAGCTCTAATTACTAGTTTTCAAGACTCTAGCCTGACATCCTTCCTAAGAAATTCACCCTCCGTTCTTGTCATCTGCTTAGCCTACTTAATCATCATCTCTTGCTTTACCCATGCCCACGTAATCTGCAATTATGACTATTAAAATGATAGATTTTGCATTTATCAATCAATTGGATCTGCCTCAAATTCAATTAATCACTGGATTCTTGGATTATTAAAAGCTATTGTGATACAGATACAAACATGGTTCAAAGACTCGGTTGAGTCGGCGACGAATCGGTCGAGTCGGAACAGAATTGGAGCTTGGCAGTCTGATACCGCTCCGATACCACTCAGAGACGACGAACTCGGAGAGAAATCGATCAATCTCGGTGGACTCAGACTGAGTTGGATCCAAATCAGTGCGAATTGTTTGATTCGAAACTGGATCGTCCAGGTCAACCCCCCACCATGAATTAGCCATATTTCAAAGCAATAAGATAGACATATTACCCACCTGAATCTTTCGATGGCTTGATCTAATTGATTTGCCAGCGTTGGGGTTGATTTTTCTGTGGTTTAATTGTTTGATTTGGGGGTTATTTTAGTGTTTATTATGGTTGCAATTTGTTTGGATTTTGATGGGATGGTGGTTGAGGTTGAGTAGAGTTGCGGTGGTGGTGATGTTGACTAGCTGGGGAAGGTGAATTTTCTGGAGGCTGGCGGTGGCGGCAGCGGCGGTCTTTGATTTAGGGTTGGGAGGAAGGTTCAATGGAGAAGAGAAATATGGTTTTTTTTTTTGTCAGCACCACGCACAATGCGCGAGGTACCTTTATTTTTAATAATAAAAGCACCACGCGCATTGCGTGTAGCCATGCGCACAAATTATATTTTTTTACAAACTTGTGCAAATGAAAGGCCATTTTTTATGTGATTTTCCATCAGATTTCATTCTATTTAAAGGCCAACAATCCCGTACGCTAAAGACGTCAAGTTTCTTATCTTGGTAAGCCACAAAATTTCAAAGCTTCTCGCAGGCAGCTCTTTTGAAATCAATTTTGCCTCCCTCAAGCAAAATTTCAAATTAGTTTTCCTTTTACTTTGATATGGTTTTTTGTTTTTATAATGTTTTATTTTTTATATATTTTTCATATGTATATATATTATTGTCATGATATATATATTATATTCTAGATTAGTATATGTATTATTATTGTGATACACACACACTGTAAAATACATACTCACACACATACATAAATATATATATGTGTGTATATTATTTTTTTGTTTTTGTAATGTTTTATTTTTTATATATTTTTCATATGTATATATATTATTGTTATTATATATATTATATTCTAGATTTGTATATGTATTATTATTGTAATACACACACACGCACATATACATACATATATTATTCTTGATATGTATATATTCCTTCTATTTAAAGGCCAACAATCTCGTAGGCCAATGACGTCAAGTTTCTTATCTTGGTTAGTTTTCCTTTTACTTTGATATGGTTTTTTGTTTTTATAATGTTTTATTTTTTATATACTTTTCATATGTATATATATATTATTTTTATGATATATATATTATATTCTAGATTTGTTTATGTATTATTATTGTAATACACTCACTTACACACACACGCGTATATATAAAATATTATTGTTTAAATCTTAGTAAAAATATATTTTGAAAAATTGGACTAATGATCATAAAAACAAGTTAATATGTAACTAAGATTTGCAAGTTACTAACATAATCTAAATAATTACTTTTCTTTTGTCAAATGCCAACTCATTACTGGTAGTACTTTTTGATAGATTACTGATACTAACCATTTATGATGACGTATGTAACAGGTGAAATGGCAAGTAAGGATATTGGTTGGGAACACGGTACACCTG
This sequence comes from Mitragyna speciosa, assembly GCA_024721245.1. Taxonomy (NCBI): domain Eukaryota; kingdom Viridiplantae; phylum Streptophyta; class Magnoliopsida; order Gentianales; family Rubiaceae; genus Mitragyna; species Mitragyna speciosa. The sequence continues at coordinate 13,131,695 of CM045565.1, read as the reverse complement.
TAGGTGGAAATAGAAAAGTTGTGAGATGTAATTATTGTGGAAAAGTAATGCATGGTGGTATTACAAGATTGAAAAGAGCATGTCGGTCATATTACAGGACAAGTTGAAGCTTGTCCAAAAGCTCTAGAGAAGTTATAAATGTAATAAAAATGCATTTAAGAGCTGGTAAGGCTCAAAGAGCTACCTTAAAGAAGAAAAAAGAAGAAATATTGAGCTCTCTGCAAGAGGAGAATATGTATGGCGACGAGGAGGCGCATATGAGATTGATGAATTGGAAGATAAGCAGATGAGGCGAGCAATGAGAGAGAGCTGATACTTACAATTTGTTGAAGAACAGCGAAGGCATTCAGTGTCTGGAAGTCGACCATCCATGTCTATACCATGTATTATTTGTAAATTAAAATGTTATAGAAGTTGTTATATCAATTTATTAAAATACATTGAAACTATTATTTATTTATTTATTTATTTTTTAAACATCTTTTACTCCAGAATATATGGGTGCTTGTACTTCAGAGCAAGCAACTGCTAGAAGTAAAAGGGGCTTGTCTCGTAATTTTAGTATCAGACAAGCAGATGAAATCATAAGTAGAGGAAGTTGACTTGCATATGTTTTCTTCAAAACAGAAATCAATCAAATCAATGTTCACAGGGGAAAACCTAAAGATCGTCGATAAGGCAATATTCAAAATTTTTTCATTTCAATGTTGTACCTATTCCATGTAACTGATAATCCATACTATCAACCATACTATCAATTAATGATTGATAAAATTACCAAAGCTAGGTCCTGGAATTAAAGGCCCTTCAGCTTATCAAATTAGAAATGAATATTTAGATGAAGAATTTGAAGAGATTCATAAATATTTAGAAGATGTCTCTGGTAAATTTTCAACTTTTGGCTATACACTTATGTGTGATGGTTGGAGTACTCGCACTAAGCACCCAATAATAAACTTTATGGTATACTGTGATAGGCATATGTTATTTAACAAATCAATTGATTGCACAAATGTAAGGAAAAATGCAGAATATATTTTTAAATTAACGGATGAGGTAGTAGAGTCTATAGGAGAAGAAAAAATTGTACAGATTGTGACAGATAATGAATCTAGTATGAAAGCAGCTGGACAATTACTAATGAAAAAAAGAAAACATCTATATTGGTCACCTTGTGCTACTCATTGTATTGACTTAACGTTGGAAGATATTAGCAAAATGGATAATGTGAAAAAAACTATTGCACAAGCAAAGAGGATCACTAGTTTCATATACAACAATGATAAAGTAGTGTATTTGATGAAGACATATACAAGAAAAAGGAAATTGTTACATCCCGGCATCATAAGATTCACTACTAAATTTATTTTTTTGGAAAGTCTTATTCGGCATTGTCTATAGTTGAAAAGAATGTGCACTTCAGATGAATGGATAGATTTCAATAACACAACAAAATGAAGCGGAGAAGTTGCTGGAGTAGCTGAATTGATACTATCCGAAAGGTTTTGAAATAAAGTCAGATTTGTCTGTGCAATAATGGAGCCTTTGGTCAAAGTCTTATAAGACCATTGATCAAGACAATAAACCGACCTTACCAATTATTTATGAGGCCATGGACAGAGCAAAAATGGCCATTAAAAAGTCGGTGAAAAATTGGAGGAGTATTTGGGATGTGATTGACAACAGATGGTATGACCAATTACATTGTGATTTACATATAGCAAGGTAATTTAAAATAATACACGCAATTTAAGTATGCATTATATATGTATTCACTTGTTTATTTAATTTTATGATTTTACTTTATTTAGCATATTTTTTAAACCCGACCCTGCAATACTCTGGAACATGTGAGTATAATACTGATGAAGTTCATAAAGGTTGAAAAGAGTCATTACAAAGTTGGAGCCAGATTTGGATGCACAAGTTGATGCAATAAATGAGGTATATTTATGATTATTTTATTTATATGTATTAGTGATCACATGCATGACCAAATTCTAGAATTTTAACATATATGCAGATGTCATTTTTTGTAGATCAAAATTTTCACAGAGAAAAGAAGGAGGATTTGAAAGTTCTATTGTAGCAAGAGCATTGTCGAAATCCTTACCAGGTTCGAGCTTCAACTCAATATATACTTATATAGACATTTAAGTTATATGAACGAAGTTAATATTTTTTATAGGTATTAAGATTATTATTATCCTAATTGATTATTATTTTGTTTGTTTAGCTGAATGGTGGCTCAATTACGGTGAAAGATGCTCCATATCTGAGAAAGATTTCAGTGAAAATATTAAGTCAAACCTACACATCCTCTGGTTGCGAAAGAAATTGGAGTACTTGGTCCTTGATTCATACAAAGCTTCGCAATCAGTCTAGCAATTAAAAAATTGCACTAAATTGGTCTTTAGTGCATTATAATATGCAATTAAAGGTGAAAAATCTGATGTATCAAAGGGACACTGATGACTTCTACAGTCCAATTGATTTGAATCAGCATTTTTCATCAAGACTGATATATTAGATGAATGGATCAAGAGAAAGTGATCAGCCTGTCTTATCTGAAGATAATCTCGAGTGGTTAGATGAGGGCATTCGCCAACATGAATCAGAAAGAGGTCAAGATGGCAATAGACATGATAGTGATGATAATTTTGATGATACATTGTCTCAATTTATTACTAGGAGGAACAGGAAAAATCTTATTCAATCATCATCTCAGAGGCATAAAGATAAGGGCAAGGCTGGACAAACGAGTAGGCATGCTACTATTTTATCCTTGTTTAATAAAAGTGATAGTGACAATGATGATGGTGATGATGGTGGAGATGGAAATAGAGTAGATAATTCTTTGAGATATAGTGGAAGTCACGATCAAGAGAGCCAACAAACACGAGGTACGTCGTGGGCTCGAGATCAAAATAATTATTATGCCACTTAAGACACTGATCATGGCTATCGTCCAGGCATAGAAGCACAATGAGGATATCTCAACAAATTAACTAAGTTTCCAAGTCAAGATACTTTATCTTATCTTTTAGACTCACAAAGACATAGAGGATTGAAGAGCATATGCAAAATTTGAGTATAGATCTGAACTGTAAGTACGACTCTAGTCAAGATTGGAGCACTAGTCAATCGGAGTATGGCTACGAGCAATCATACGGAATTGATATGGGCTATTATAGCCAATATGGTCTCTTTGATGGAACTGGACAAGTTGATAGCTCTACTAGTAGTCATGGTCATAGATATTATGAACAAGCAATTGATAGACATCATGACAGCTCCTCTTTTGACTCTAATAGCTTTGGTTATGATCGTACAACATAGTGCTGACTATCGAGGGTTCAGATATTATCATTATGCTCCGAAATTCACTGGTAATCAATCACTTCCCACACATCATGATCATGGAATGCCAAGTCAATTCTCACAATCAATGAATACACAAGATGGCTCTTATATATTACCTACTCAAGATCCTGTCTCATATCCACATTTGTTTTACCATCCATCGGGGGAAAATGAAAGTGATTTTGAACCGCATCGTTATTCTACTTGGTATTGATAGGTGAACATTCAAAATAATATTAGACATTTTTTCAATTCTTTACATTTTGTTTAATGTGATTCCTTTTTAAAGTTATAGATTGTTTTTTAATATCAATAAAAATGACACATTTTAGAGATTTTATTTACTTATTTTTATGGTTATTTTTGTGTAGTATACTTTTCTTTATATTTTGAATGATTATTTATAGTTTTTAGAATAAAAATTGATTTGAAATGTGCGTCTCACCGAGACTGCGATCGAGACGTCGAGTCTGATGTGGAACGATACGCGCCGCGACCGCGACATTGAACCATGGATGCAAACCGGCTAAGTCGGTTGGCCTATCTACTAGATGTTGAGATTCTCAATCGATTTTTATCAGATTTTAAAAAATGTTTCACATTACTCAAGAATCAAGACAATAGAGCTTCCGATCAAGTTCTTCTTGCCTTCTCATTTGTGCTCTCAATCGATTTGGAATCTTTATGATTTAGTAAACTTTTATTTTCCAGTTATTTTTAAGTGTATATATTCTTATAGGCACATATTTAAGCGACATATTAAAATAATATAAAAGTAAAAAAATAGTACTCAAACTTCAATATAAAATTAAAATTATTAAAAAATATTACAAAAATGTAATAGAACAATAGCAAAATATTAAGGGAAATGATTACCTATATTTTCACAGAAAAACTATGTTAGAATTTAAATCTATAGTAAAAACATTATCCATCAAAATGTAATTGAGGCATAAATCTCAAAAAAAAAAAAAAATGAAGAAGAAATAAGAAAATAAGAAATATTGTTGATAAATAACATTTTTTATATAAGAAATAAGGTAATTTTTTGTCTTTTTTTATTTTTTTAAGAAAGTAGCATACATTTAAAAAAATATTTTCCATGATCTTTCACAAAAAAACTTCACAAAAAATTGTAAGTTTAAATAGGAATCATTGAATGATGTCACATAGAAATTGTTCGAACCAATTTTAAAACTTGAAAAATACAAAACTAAAACTTTTAACTTAAGAATTCATACTTTTAATTCAGTAAAGAAAAACTCCCACAGTAATATTATTGTGTCAGCCTCAGGGGCAACCTAAGAGAGGGTTGGGGTGAATTAGATTATACAAAATTAGTGCAGTTATGCTCAAATGTTCACCTAACTTAACTAATCAAATTTTTGCCTGGGTGACATTACATTTAGCAATAATGATAAAATAACTAATATCACAAATAGGCAATATAAATAACAATAAAGTAAAAAAGAAAAACATGCCACATGTATTGTCTAAATAGAATATTGATAGGTTGTGAATTATCTAAATCAGTAGCATATTTTATGGTTAGTTGTCTTTATCTGCACATGCTCTAGAGAACTATGTCCTGTGTTACAATAGGTATTTTATGTGGTGAGTTGGAACATGAGAAGGTAATCAGTTTGAGATTTCTAATTTATTAATTCACTTTTTTGAAATGGCTCTTACGGTTGCCAAAACTTTTTTTTTCTCGACTTGGTTTCTAAGTTCTGCATTAGATTATTAGCTTTGGCCATTTCTTGTCATCCACAAAACAAAACACAGTAAATTCATTTTTGTTTTGTTTATTACTGCCTTTTATACTTCAATTCGAGTTCACTTTCCTTCGCTTTTATTTTTCTTCTTCCCAATAGAATTCATTTCTTTTCCTCTGTCGTTGTCCAAATGGTGCTAAGTTTGGGTTTACTGCCTTTTTTTATTAAATCAAAATTAAATAAAAAGTTCTTATTTGCTTCTGGTGGAGAATTCTGATAAAATCTGGTTTTTTCAATTGAGTAGGTCCTAGAATAAAATTCTTGGAAGGTCTCCAATATATTTGCTGTCTCCAAAATTAGCTGCTGATAGAGAGTACTATATAATTGCACAACAATAGCCAAAAAACAAGAGAAGAAGTACAAAAAGAAAAAAACAATAAATTGATCACATTATGCTGCATTAAACATGGATAATTGTAAAGAAATTGGCTGGTGAAAATTTAAAAACTCCTTCGGTGTCCTTATAATAAATGGTACGTTTACATGGAGCAAATAAAAAGAATACTTCATTTAAAATCGAAACCAAATTTGGCTAATTACAGAAGCCTCCCTTGAGGTTTCTAACAATTTCACTTGGCACCTTTCAATTTTTAAAATTTATAAAAATCTCCCTTGCATTTACTGTTTTGGTAATAAGACCTTCCTGATCAACACAAAATTTTAATGAAAACCCTATAATGCCTTTCTTAATATGAAAAAGAAACAACAACAAATATTATTTTCTTTACTACTTGAACCACCATCACCTCTACTGTCGCCACCAACTTAATGAACGCCACCATTAGCAACCAAAAAACAATCCCACCAACACCCGTACACCACTACCAACTAATCAGAAAAATAAAAAAAAATAAAAATGCATCTTTTTTTCCCACTTGAACTACTACCATATCATGCCAGTTTTATTTTCATTAGTCACCACCATCAAAAGCAACCAGATTATAGAGACAAAATTCGCAGAGATATTCCTTAGCGAGACATCAAAATCTATTTGCCCAAAATTAGTTATATGTTAGTAACTTCTAAACCCTTAATTCATGAATCAATTCCTATATAATAATAAGAATAATATATTATACTAGAAAAAATTTCAAAAAAAATTAAAAGTCCTTAAGATCTCATAGATTCAAAAAAATTATAGACAATATAGATAGCATGTAATGTATGGTTGGGAAGGCAAAGGCTCATATTGTTTGGAGGAGGTTTGATGTTCGGGAGGCGTTTTATGAATTTTTGGGAGCTGGAGAAGGTGGGCAGTGAATATTAGTGGGATGGAAAAGGGAATTAATATTGGTGGAAAAGGAGAGTAGGTTGATGGAAATAAATGATGAGCCAAGGGTTATTATAGTCATTTTAGTAGACTAAGGAAGGTTAGTGCAAAACTTTTCGAGACTATCACAATAACATTTCAATCGAATTCGTTATTATTAATCTTACAATTTACAGCTCAACAAGATGACATGAGACAAACATTATACAGATTTGTTCTCTTTTTAATTTACCAAGATGAGGAGGGGAATTTGAAACAATGAAAATTTTTATTGCCACCCATATAAAAAGTTTTTGAGGCTACCTCGATAGTATTTCTGTTGAATTTTTTATTATTAATCTTACAATTTACATTTGAAAAGGTGACATGAGACAAACATTATACTAATAATTTTTGTTTTTTTATCTACGAATATCAGGTCAGGGGAATTGAAAACAATGAAAATTTTACCGTCACCCATATAAATAAGGGATTAAGAGTATTACCAATTGTCTGTTTTAATTGTTTGAAATTAATGGTGAAACTAATATAATATAAGGGATTATAGACGCTAATACAACTCACACGCATATGTATTCATATGTGCAAAGTTTACCCGCCACATTTTTAAAGACTTTCGTATTTCAATCTCCACTACATAATTTCCAAATGGAAGGATCTCAACAATCAATTGTCCGGTGCAACATTTAAAAAAGTATGCAAGAAATTTAAATATATATTTAATTCATATTAAACAATTTACCGTGATTTGGATTTTCAATTGACAACAGCCAAATTTATCGAATATATGTTTACTATCATAAACTCAAAAATACTAAAACACTATCATTCATGTATTGCAGGATTTAAAGCAACATTAAGTGCATTCCTTATTTTACCATGTCTTATTTCACATATAAGTAAACATCCATACTAATATTATAGAGTGACTATAGTTTTATTGATATAAAGGGTTAATTGCATTTTACCCTCCTATAGTTTTCAGATAAATTACATAATTCTTTATGGTTTAAAAAGCTATACATTACCCCCTTGTGATTTTGGTTAAAGTGTCAAACTAATGGAAATTCCCTTCCGTAATGATCCGTGGATAAAATGTCCAAATTAGCCTGAACAAGTACTAAAAATTACCATGGGGCGATGTATACCTTTTAGAACTATAAAGGAGTTATGTGGTTCATTTTGAAAACCACAGGGGGAAAGTGTATATTTAAAAAAAAAAAAAAAATATACACGCACGCACAGAGATGAAATAGTTAATCACTGGGGTAATTTCGACATTTTACTCACATTCTGTCATGGAACCTAATTTTCGTCACTTTGACACTTTAACCCAAACTATAAGGGGATGATGTATAACTTTTTAAACTAAGGGGGATATGTGATTTATCCAAAAATCACAAGGGGTATAAGGTATTTTACCCTTATATAAATGGTTCTGATTCCATTATTCTTTTTCAATTCTTTCCTATACCATATACACGACAAGATATCTTATGATCATATAAGTGATCGCATGGCATTAATTTTCGCTCATTTCTATATCATTTTCCACTACCCATTGAAGGCCATAGCTATTTGTTGCAAATCGTTGAAAAATTCTTGAGTTTTGGAGAACATAACCATATGATCTGCTCTTTCTATCTCCTTGACCACTTCTGGTGGGTTACTTTGTATGTAAAACCTTTGCACATCTGGCGGTATCACCAAATCTGACCCGCCAATGAAATATGCTCGACGAACTGCTCCATACCTTTCCTCTGTGACCAAAAGTTGTCTTTTTGAAATCTCATCCCCAAATAATTTAGTCACTCTTACAGAATAATTTGCAAGTTTATAATCCTGTTGAAATAATTATGCATAATATTAAGGTGAAATAAAAATCAAATATAACAATGGATACTATTAACCACTTAAAAGAACAAAAGATATTTTAAAGGAAATGAAGAAGAATGAATTTATTCATAGTCTTAGAAACGTGATTTCTATTAAAAGCTTTTTATGATACTAAAAGGATATTTCTGCTGATCAAGTTTTGAAACGTAAAATGTACTTTAGAGTAATATTTTTCAACCCTTGAAATTAAGGGGGTGTTTGGTTTAGGGGAATCAAGGAGGGGAATGGGTATCACAAGTAATGATACCCATTGTTGATGTTTGTTAAACAACTATCACTATCATTCAATGGGAATGATAGTGATTAATTGGGGTGTTAATGATTCCCCCCAAAATACTAGTCTATCAAACCCATTAACCCTTATTATTAAGGGCAAAAACACACCCATTAAAAAATATATATCTTTTGAGTTACCCACTCTCTCTCTCTCTCTCTCTCTCTCTCTCTCTCTCTCTCTCTCTCTCTCTCTCTCTCTCTTCTTTTGATTTTGAATATTTTTTATTAGTACTTTATAAATTTTTTATAAAAATTCTTTTTAATAATTTTTTTTACATTCAATAATTTTATAAAAAATTGTATTGAAAATCAAAGATATATAATACTCTCTATTAATATAATAAAAATGACTTTTTTTTAAGATTATCATTTCCATAAAACTCAAATTAGAGCATGACTATATTTAAAATTGAAGAAATCTTTTTAAATTTTTTTCAAATATACAAAATAAGAACTAAAAAATATGTATATCATAAATAAAAATTTTAAAATTTTAAAATTTACTTGAAAGTCATTTCAGTATACCAAACAAATATTCTTATAATGATACCCCTTCAATATACCAAACAAATATTCTTATAATGATACCCATTCCATTATTAAACCAAACATGTTGGGGGGAATCATCAAAACCCATACTCATAGTAGGGTTAATGATACCCATAGTGATAGTGATTGAGGAATTTGAACCAAACGCCTCCTAAATGTAGAAGTTAGAAATGAAAAAAAAAAATAAAGAACATTCTGATTCCCTTTCCAATTTCTTCTTTCCAACTTAGAAGTAAAACAATTCTAAAATGCGGCTGAAAATAGCTTCATCCATAACAAATGTGGAACCAATTGATTTTAGGCAAATGGGTACATACGTCCAAGTACTTTCCTTCAGCAAAAATAGGTTCTTTTTACTAGTCCAACAGTAACGAGAATTTTCAAAGTTATTTTCATTGCCTTTACATAAGTAAACAATTTCAAATGTCTCTTAACTAGAATCTAGTTTTGCCTCGGAAAATTTGTATGGAAGTACTGTATATGTCTTGATCAGATCATAATTCAAGCTTGTAGTGATGGAATGAATAAACTCTATGAATTTCGAACTTCTACTTGCCCTTTAAAAGACAATCAAATGTTAGTTGCTCTTCAAGAATGGGCATATGAAGTTGAAAAACCGATGGCATATGAAGTTGAAAAACCGATCTTTGCATTCATATAAAAAAGCAGATGAATTTATGTGAATAGGTCATACTTAGTTTTCTTAATTTGATGGGGAACCCAAGGAAATAATGGGAAAAGGAAAGTATATAAATCTTTAAAATATACCAGCTTCGTTCTCATCCAAAAGTGAAAAAAATGAGACCTACATTGTGTACCAAATGCCAAAATTATGTTCTCAGTTCTAGGTCTTCTGTTGCATGTTATATTTCATGTTACACATTTTAATAAATTGATACATGTTCCTTTTGAGGAGAAGTCATAAATAGGTTTGAATATTACTGATCGTGTAAAAATATATTACTGATTGTGTAAAAAATGAAGTGTGCCAGAATGCATTAATAAAACTTTGATGCTTGCGCATGCATTAAAGTTATTTTGTATCTAATGATAAGGTGACACATAGTTATTATTTGACATTTATTTTTAATTGTACCAATTGGTATTGATAAGATATAAACATATAAACAATAATAGTATTATTAGTTTAAAGAAATGTACATTTGACTCTAATGTACATACATTAATAATTCTTTAATGCACTTTAGAACTACCCGTAGTATCTTTTTAGTTTTCTTTTCCTCTTTTATATTTATCCAACAATATAACTGGATAACACTTTACTTCTCTTTCAAGTTCCGTCCTTTCTTTAATACAATTCACTTCTTTTCCTCTACCTTCGTCCAAATGGTGCTAAGTAGGGTCTACTATCTTTTTTTTCATTAAATAAAAAGTACTCATTTACCTCTGGCGGAGAGTTTGGGTAAAATTTGGTTTTTAAGAAATTGGGTCCCGGGAGTTCAATGATTGTAGGATCTCCAAAAACTATACTGTCTCCATAATCTCATAGGGTGTACTGCACAAATACACAACAACAGTTAAAAAACAAGAGAAGAAATACAAAGAGAGAAGCAATAATTTGATCACATTATCGAGTCAATATTAAAAATGAATAATTAGTAATCTTATAATCTACGACTCGGCAATATGACATGAGACAAACATCATACAAATGTTTTCTCTTTTTTCGTTTACAAAGATGGGGGGAAGGGAATTGAAAACAATTAAAATTTTATTGTTACCCACATAAAACTTTTCGAGGCTACCAAGATAGTATTTTAATATAATTCATTATTATTAATCTTACAATTTATAGCTCAACAAGGCGACATGAGACAAACATTATACATACGTTCTTTCCTTCTTTATTCACGAAGTTAAGGGGTAGAGAATTGGAGAAAATGAAAATTTTTATTGTCACCCACATAAATAAGGGATTAAGGGGGCGTTTGGTTTGCACTCGGGAATCGGAATCATTACTCATGGGTTTGGAATGAAACCTGCAGTTTCAATACATGTGTTTGGTTCAATACTTAGAATGAGTATCATTACTGTAATTACTGTTTCGTTTAGTACTTGGAATGAGTATCATTACTATATGAATATGTATATGCGTGTGTATATATATAAATGTATATATAAATATATATATACGTATATGTATATGTACGTATGCATATGAACGTGTACAGATCTACATCGGCATTTGTATATGTGCGTGTATATATATAAATATATATCAATATAAATAAATAAATAAATATATAAATATATATAAATATATAAATAAACACACACACACACAAACATATATATATGTATATGTATGCATGTATATGTACATGTACAGATATACGTAGGTATATGTATGTGTACATGTGTGTGTATATATAAGTAAATAAATAAATAAATACATAAATAATAAATATAATTTTATATAAATAAATAAAAATATATAAATAAGTAAATAAATAAATGTATGTATATGTATGTATATGCGTGTGTACATATATAAATAAATAAATAAATATATAAAAAAAAATATATATATAAATATAAATATATAAATATATATATATACACACACACACACACATATATATGTACATGTAGAGATATACGTAGGTATATGTATATGTGTTTGTGTATAAATATATAAATATATGTATGTATGTATGTATGTATATACATGCATATGCACGTGTACATATCTACATAGGTATTGTATATGTGCGTGTGTGTATATAAATAAATATAAATAGATAAATAAATATATAAATAAGTAAATAAATAAATATAAGTATATTTATAAATAAATATATATATGTGTGTAGGTATATGTATGTGTACATATATACATAGGTATAGGTATATGTATCTGTGTATATATAAATAAATAAATAAGTAAATAAATAAATATAAATATATTTATAAATAAATATATGCATGTATGTATATATGTATATGTATGTATGCATATGTACGTGTACATATCTACGTAGGTATATGTATATGTGTGTGTGTATAAACAAATATAAATAAATAAATATATAAATAAGTAAATAAATAAATATAAATATATTTATAAATAAATATATATATGTATGTATGTATATGCACGTGTACATATATACGTAGGTATATGTATATGTATGTGTGTATATATAAATAAATATATATATGTATGTATGTGTACATATATATGTAGATATATATATGTATATGTGTGTGTATATATAGAAATAAATATATATGTGTGTGTGTGTGTGTGTGTATATGTGGGCGTGTGTGTATATGTATGTATATGTATATGTATATGTATGTATAAGTATATGTATTTATGTGTGTGTGTGTATGCATGTGTGTGTGTGTGAATTTGGGAATCAAATTTGGATTTTGACAAAACCTCCCAAAATGGTTGGGTTTTGGCAAAACCCAAGATTTTGGAATTCATTTCCAAATCTCAAATCCTATCCCCTTAATCCAAACTCTCAATATAGGTTTCAATCTCATTCTCAACCCCAAACCCCTCTTACCAAATACCCCCTAAGAGTATTACCAACAGTCAAATTTAATTGTTCCAAATAATACTTATAGACACAAACACAACACACACGTGTACATATTAATATGTGCAAAATTTATTCGTCTTATCCCGTTTTTAAAAAATTTCCAAATTTCAATCTCTACCAGATAATTTTCAAATGGAAGGATCTCAACTAGACAGCTAATTACACGTTTAATTCACGATAAACATCGAGTGGAAGAAGTAGCATAAGCTAAGTAGTAATTACCCTGGCGTTAAGTTGGTCAAAAGTTAAGTTAGGACCAACCATGAAAGCTGAAACGAAAACAGCACCAGCAAGTTTCTGAGGAAATCTTTCCATTGCACAAGAAACAGCGTAGCCACCATAACTATGTCCAACAATAATGATCCTCTCATTAGGAGGTAAACACTCCAAATATGTATACAAAGGTTGATGGTAGCCATCTATGTTCTGCACGAGTTCAAAGGGAATTTGGTTACGCCCAGAGTAAGCTAAATCAATGGCAGTGACCTTATGGCCTGCTTGTTCTAGGAGAGTTGCCAATTTATACCAACACCATGCTCCGTGAGCAGCACCATGAATTAGCAAAAAGTATGCTGCAGAGGCAGAGTGAACATAAATCAGGAGCACTATGGCAAGAGCCACCATGAAACTATTGTAGGCAGCCATGTTTTTTGATTTTTGATGTTTGCTTAAGAATATTTGTGCGTGAAAAGATAAATGTTGTCCTAATTTATACACTAGGCGATCGAGAGATACAGATAAAAATTTAAATGACTTAATCTCTACGTCGCTCAAGAATTAAATCCATATTAAATAAGGATTCCAATTTTCAACCCTATTATTTGAGTCTCTATCACGTTTTGTTTGTATATTATTGTAATGTGTATCACAGTCTATCAACTCACGTGAAATATTTTAATGCATTAGGACCAACCATTCTAGTGCTTTAAGTATGAACCTGTTAACAGCACAAGGCAATAAATAAATTTAAAACGATAATTGTGAATAATTATTTCATACCTTTCCATTAAATTATCATGCAAATATTAAAGATCACGGACTTCCATCTCAAAACTAAATAGCAATGAGTGGACTGACCTATGAACCTTATTAATTTGTTTAGAATACTTTTGAATTTCAATGTGGGAATTTTTGTTTCTTAAAATGTGACTCAGGTTGAAGAGAGCTTATGAACTGAAAGGCAGATTGAAGAAAGTCCAAAAACTAAAATGGGCTAATAAGGAACTGAGTCGTATATAAAAATGAGAATAAAACCCGAAACCTAGCTCTAATACCATGTTAAAGAACATAAGCTTCCATCTTAAAACCAATTGAAAATGAGTGGAGTGGCCCACGAACTTTATTAATTTGTTTAGAATGCTTTGGAATTCCAATTGGGACTTTTTAGTTCTTAGACCGTTTCAATCATTGGGAGCTTGTCATTTGCCCGTTTCAGTTTTTTGGGCTCTCTTTAACCCGAGTCACATGTGAGGAGGAGTGTTAAGAAACAAAAATTCCCATATTGAAGTTCCAAGCATATTAAATTAGTCAATAAGGTTTTTGGACCACTCCACTTATTGTCAATTAGTTTGGAGATGGAATCTCGTGATTTTTAACATGGTACCAGAGCTAAGTTTTGGATTTTATACTCACTCTCACATGCGACTAAATTTTTTCTTAGCCCGTTTCAATTTTTGGGTTCTTGTCATCTGCCCATTTAAGTTCTTGAGCTTTCTGCAACCAGAGTCACGTGTGGGGGGAGTGTTAATAAACCAAAAAGTCTCATATTAGAATCCCAATGCATATTAAACTATTCAATAAGGTTCTTGAGCCACTCCACTCATTGCTAATTAATTTTGAGATGAAAGCCCACGTTCTTTAACAACAAAAACCTCTAAAATTTTTATTTTCATCTATGTTTCTATAATTTTTTTAAATGGGCAACTTTTATTTTTGACTCAACGGGAAGAAATTGACAATTTTTTTTTTGTTAATTCTCAGGTAATCTCAAACGTACTTACATTTTCTTTTTAAACTTCAAAAGAAACTTAAGTTAATTGTATGAGATTTTTTTTGAAGATTACCATTTTGTTTTGGATTTTTTTAAACATGTATTATGAATTATCAATGCAATGGATTTAGGGGAATAGAGTTAAGGAATTACAAGTTTATTTTTTATTTTCCAAAAATTAATAAATGCCTTGTAAATTGGATGATGGATTTGAATATCTATACAAATAGATATTCATAATTATCCTTTTAAATTGATTCATCGGCTTGGAATGTTGACAAGACAAAATAAGCCGTCATGATAGTCTCACAGAGCTCCCGTAAAACAATACATGAGTGAGGCGGAATTGAAACTCAAATAATAGGGGATGAACCTGAAGCATTTGCCAATACCAAATATCCAATCAATTTCAGTAGAGAGTAAAAAGTTACAAGAACCTGCGTGGTAAAGTTGCTCTTGTCTCGCATGATATATATGGGGGCTATAATTGCCATGCAATTAATGTTCGAAAAAGGAAAATCGATTAAAATTTAAACTAGTTCTCTAGGTGACATGGTGTGCAAAGATGAAAAGTAATAAGTTATCACTACACTCTTCAGATGCCGTAAAGAATGCAGTCCACTGTTCTATGAGTTTCTCTCAATGTTACTATCCAAATTTGTATTATCTGTCGGGATAATTTCAGAAACCTCCCCTAAGGTTTCTGACAATTTCACTTAGCTCCCTTGAAGTTTTGAATATTACACTTACCTCCCCTCCTTCTGTAAAATGACTATTGTAACCTTCAAGGCAAATACATAAAAAAAAAAAAGAGCCTGTAGGCTTTCTCTCCTGCCGTCTTTCTGCCTCCCCTCCCCCTCTCCTTCCATCACCTTCCTACCAACCCCACATTTTGCTGATGCTAAAACTTCCTCTTTTTCTCCCTTTATTTCTTCCCTTTTTCCTGCTCCCTTATTCTCTGCACCCTCTCTTCTCCTACTGCCAACCCCTCTCCTTCCCTTAGCCAACAATCTGTCCCTTAATCGATCTACACCTAACATCCCTCGCTCCAGCCCTCCCAGGTCAACCCACCCCTCTCTTCAACTGATCCCTTCATCTTCTTTGCCCTCTTCCTCTGCCTCTCCGATGTTGACCCCCTCCCCCTCCTCCCTTCTTCATAGACGAGCCGAAGGAGAGAAAGAATTGTGTGTTGTCTTTTATTTTATTTTTGCTTATTTACTAGTAATTTATTATTGTTGCTACAGATGAAAGAAAACAAAATAAGGCTGCTGGGCTTTGGTTTATTTCATCTCTATTTTTCTTGTATTACTTTGTTCCTATTATTTGATGTTGCTTCATTGGTGAGAGAGTGAAAAAAAAAAAAAGGAACTTCCGTGGAGCATTGATGATATTTTGGATGTGCTTCATAAATTCTTACTGCTATATAACTTTCTTCAATTCCGTAAGCCTTGAAATGGAATTAAGCCTTCTAATAACATTTGTGATCTACAAGTCTAATCGGGGTGGTATTGGTTCTAGTGCTCCTGAGGTTGTTCATGGGTTGTGTTTGGGGTCTCTTATACTTCATATTAAAACTGTCTTCACCGAGGGAAAGAGCGATATTGAAACTATCTAATATTTAAGAGTTACTTATGAAACTCAAAGGAGAGTAGATTTTTAAGTTGCTAGAAAATACTACTGATCCGTGGGGTGGTTCGGTGGAGAGGGGCGGTAGCACAAGAAGGTTTTCTTTTTGTTTTTTTTTGAGAAGGGCAATTTAGGATTTTGGTGTGAAATTTGTGCTAACATCAGCCATTTGTTACCCAAACACTAATTATAAGGGAGGTTTGTATAATATTTAAAACTTCAGGGGTACCAAGTGAAATTGTCAGAAACCTCAGGGGAGGTTTCAGAAATTATCCCTTATCTGTCGCATTAAAACCTCTCTTTAAAAAAAAAAAAACTCATATGATCAAAGAATAGCATGTTTTTTTGTTGAAAACGAGAATCTCATTTATGTTTTTGGCAAAAATTAGCTTTTCAATTATAAATTATGATGGTCTTGTAGGGATATAGATATTCATAACGAACTAAATTACATCATTTTGTACTTTAAGGGAAAAAAGAATTAAATTTTTAAATATTTTTGAAATTGATCCGATAGTTTATCCTTCTGCTTTCCCAATGCTATAAAACTTTAGACATTAGAGGTGACAAAAAGTCTCAAGACCCAAGGGGTTTTCATGTCTAAATTTAATTTGGATGAGATTGGCATTAAAAAAAGTGAAATTGGGTCTAATTAGGAGTATACATAACAATACTCATCCAAATATGGGTATAATTGGAATTTATTTGAGAATTCTCATGTGTTTGATAGTCCATTATTGAAATATTATCTAAATGATCCAAAATTGCAAATTTAAATTTTGATGTCCAAATATTATTTAAATGACTCAAAATCGCAAGTATATCCATTGAGTTTTTTATTTTGGTATCAAAAGAAATTACTATTAGGTATTTTGGTAGTATCAGAATGGGTCTTGCCTATTTTAATCCCTTTCATATTAATCGTATAACTAATATAAAATTGTTTGAATTTAACTCATATTATACAATGCTAATTAATCAGCAATTTGGCGATACATATACCTTAGCAAATTTCAAAAATTGCATGCACATCATCAAATTGTCTGCTGCTAAACATTAATGATTGGCGGCAGTTTATGTTCCGCACCTGTCACGACATTTATTCTAGTCCCCTTGTCCAAGTTATATGGCCTTTTGCCAATTCCTGCGACTTCTCGTGCACAATCGTTCATTCATTTGGCCCTATCGAATGTTAACCCCAAGTTGAAACTACTGTTTTCAGTGCCGGAACCAGCCGATTTGACTATTACAACCACTAACAGATTAACTGAGTGATCTACTTAACTATCAAGTTAAAAATGGCTTGAAAATCGTTAAACTCAATGAAAACTTGGACCATTCCTTAATTTTCTAGTTGCTTTTGACATTATGATAGATTTTTTATATTTTCATCATTGTGATTTTGATACGTTCATGCATGTCTAGATAAGATTGGTTTTTTTAGTTAATATTTATTATTTTTAAATATTTTTAAAATGTAAAAGTACTGGATGTCAACTATATTGAGTAGGATCTTTCGTTATATGCGTAACTTGATATAAATATTAATACGTATTTTGAACTATTGATAGCACTCTTTTCAAGTTCCTTGCTATCAAGCTTATTGATTTTCTTCTTTTTAATTCTTTTAATATTGTAATAAGTGATATGTATAACTCACAATGAATATAAAATGGAGAGTGACCAATAGTCCTGTTTATAGAGAATTTAAAGATCTTTTCCATCATGAATTGTGGATACAATGTAAGACAAATAATAAATTTTTTTTTCTTCTCATATAAATTATTACATGTTTCTTCAATTCCATAATTACGTACTATTTATCTCGAATTATAAAATAAATTATATACTTAGTGTAATAATGGGCCTATGAAAGCATCCAAAATATTAATATAATACTACCAAAATCATGAAATAGATTTTACAAATTTATAATCTTAATGTTGTCACGAAATCACTTACATATTTGGAATACTCACTGTTAGGAAATTGGCAGGTTTTCCTTTTAGTAATTTTTTTTTGGAGAATAAATAGTTTCCCATTTATTTTGATTGCTTGTAATAGTTGCCAAGTAATTTCCTAATTGTAGGATTTATAGTTTAAGGCAAGTTGTTTTCTTGATTACTTGGGTATTGGCCAAGTAATATGTCCTATAAATTGGTGGATTGTTGTTGTACAAGAGAAATACAAAAGAAAGGGTGAGAGAGTTCTTGTTAGTGAGAAAAGGAGTACAAGAGGTTGGGTTTGAGATACAAGTTCTTTTCTTGTATTTGTTTTTATTCTCACATAATAAAGAGCAGGTTTCTATTTGTGAAAATAGACTTGGTAATTAAACTGAATCATGTTAAATCTTGTGTGTGTTCACTGATATTTCGCTTTGTTTTTATTCTTATTAAATTGTTGGTTTCTTGATTTCTCAAATAGTCGTGTTTGAATTTCGCATTTGAATATGAACAAATTAGTACTAGAGCTGTGTTTTGGTTCAGGACAACTAGGGTGAAATCAAGTGATTGGTGTCATATCATGGCGTTTGGGAATGTACAATTCTCAATTCTGTTTCATGGGAATGCAAGTTTCACTCTTTGGTGAAGGAAAGTGAAGGACATCCTACTTCAACAAGGTTTGGCCAAAACGTTGAAGAATACGGGTGTTAAGCCAGTGAACATGAATGAAGATGAGTAGGAAGAGTTGGAATAAAGGTGTACAAGAACGATCTGACTCTATATTGCAGATAGTATTATTAATAA
Source organism: Mitragyna speciosa (assembly GCA_024721245.1). Taxonomy (NCBI): domain Eukaryota; kingdom Viridiplantae; phylum Streptophyta; class Magnoliopsida; order Gentianales; family Rubiaceae; genus Mitragyna; species Mitragyna speciosa. The sequence goes on along the minus strand of CM045565.1, from coordinate 13,112,631 downwards.
TGTGATGAGAAAGATTCTGTAGTAGACCTCTAGAATAAATCGGAAAAACTATATTTGGCTAAAAGTTTATCCAATAAATTATATCTAAAACGGCAACTTTAATGGCTGAAGATGGAGGAGCATAAAAATCTCATGGATCACATGAATACATTCAAAGGAATCCTGGATTGACTCCAAAAAATTGAGGTTAAAATAGCCCTTTTATTTCTTACCTTAGTTCCTAATTCCTACGAAAATTTGGTGATAAGATTGTTGTATGAGAAAGACACTTTGAAACTTGAGAATATGCAGTTATCGTTGTTGTCTCATAAAAACAAAAGAAGGAAAACCAAGATGAGGCACAAGAAACCACGTTGAATGCTCAAGGCAAAAATCAAAAAGAGAGAATACTTAACAGTGAATTTAATGCAGTTGGTTCAAAAGTCAAGGGAAAGTGTGGAGTCGAATTTCTATGGATGCCGTGAGTTTGGACATATCAAAAGAAATTGTCCTCATAAAAAAAAAGAATGGAGAAATTCATGAAAATACTATTGGATATGCATTTGATAAAGATGTCTTCACAATTTCCAAAGGTATGGATACTTCATCCCATAATAGACAGATTTTAGATTCTGATTGTGTTTCGCATGTTTGTTATAGGAAAGATTATTTTGATACACTCTAAATAAAGAAGCCAGGTTTTTCTCTTAGGGCAATGGATCTACTTGTGAAGTCAAAGGCGTTGGAGTAGTGAAAATTAAAATGCATGACAGAACGGTTTCGTGTTTGGATGGCGTGTCTTACATCCCAAAGATACGAAGGAATCTAATTTCCTTGAGCAAGTTAGACTCCAAAAGCTACGAGTATTTCGGCGGAAGTGGAGTATTGAAAATCACACATGGCAAGACAATCTTGTTAAAAGGGAAGAAGTAGGGCAAATTTTGCTATTTGGCAACCTTAATGGATTGAGATTGGAGCTCAGAAAAGAAGACCCAGGATAACTTCTAAATTTCAAATAGTGGTGAAGAGAAAATTCCTGCAAAGAGGGAGTGTGAATTGAGGCCCCTCTCACGAGTCAACTAGAAATTTGGACTCATTGTATTCATTTGCCGATTGAATCAAGTGGAGACAAGACTGTATTGATTCAGTATGTGTAGTTAGGTACCATGGTATTTGGCAGTCAAATGCCAATTGGGTTATTATTGATTGGTTTGCTGTTTGACAAAAGAAAAATTGCCAAGATGCAGATTTGTTAGGAAATTGGCAAGTTTTCTTTTGTTTTGTTTTTCTATGGAGAATAAGTAGTTTCCTATTTATTCTAATTACTTATAATAGTTGTCAAGTAATTTCCTAATTATAGGACTTATAATTTAAAGCAAGTTGTTTCATTGATTACTTGGGTATTGGCCAAGTAATGTGTCCTATAAATAGGTAGATTGATATTGTACAAGTGGTACAAAAAAGAGAGGGTGAGATAATTCTTGGTAGTGAGAGAATGAGTGCAAGTTGCTACGCTTGAGATGCAAGTTCTTTTCGTGTTTTTGTTTTTTATTCTCTCATAATAAATAGCGATTTTCTTTCCGTAGAAGTAGGTTTGGTAGTTAAGTTGAGCCAAGTTAAATCTTGTGTATGGTGACTCATATTTTATGTTGTTTTTATTCTGATTATTAGATTACTGATTCCTGAAATAGTTGTATCTAAATTCCATGTTTGAATCTATTATTCATGTGATCATAAGGCCACTAGTTATTTTGAATATTCTAATATTCTCCACTTGGACAAATGACTATATGATAGGGAGTGGTCACAAATATTTAATTATATTTAATTATGTTTATCCTACATAGTTATCATAATGGATAATGCTGGTCATATATCGTATGATGTACATATTTCTTTTCAAATATCACAATTCCAATTACTAGAACTAGTAGTAAATCCGTGCATTATGCACATGATCATCTAGGAAAGAAAATATTTACCCAAACCACATTTTTCGTTAAAAATTTAATTTTTGAATTAAACATTAATTTAAAATAGCCTTTTAAATACTTTTATTGCATATTAAACATATAAATTATTTGCTTAGAAATGGGCAACGGATGGGATAACATCCTCCCTCCTGTATCTCGTTTGAGAGATTCAACCTCTAATTCCATCACCTGCCCAGCCTGCTCAATCCCCATCTTCCGCTTTGGTCATGCCCAGATCTCTCGTAGTTTGTCGACAGATACTTGCTTTTTCTGATCGTCAAAATGATAGTTTTGCATTTACCAGTGAATTGATCCACCATGATTCGATCAGTAATGGGATTATTTATAAGGAAAAAGTTGGTCGGTCGATTAGCTTGCCAAACGGATAATGAGTTTCTAAACCGATATGATGAAAAATTGAAAAGTCTTTCTCATTATTCAGTTATTGTTAAGTATATATTTTCCTTTAGGAACATGCTCAAACGAAATATTCTATAAAAAGTAAAAAAATACCACTCAAACTTTAATATAAAATTAAAACTATTATAAAAATTACAAAAATGTAATACAGCAATGGGAAAACATTATATAAAAAGATTACATATTTTCATAGAAAAACATATTAGAATTTCAATTTATAGTCAAAAGGTTAAGTATTAGCTATTAAATTGTAATTGAGGTATAAATCAAAAGGAAACGAGAAAGATGAAAGAAGAAAATAAGAGAAGCTTGTTGATTAATAACATTTTTTTAATTAAGTCAATATATCTAAATTTGTTCTAAGGTGATTTTGATATTGTCTTTTCTTTTTTTCCCCCTAAAATGGCATACATGCAAGATTTATAAACGTAATTTTTACCATGTTCCTTCATGAAAAAAGTTTAATAAAAAAAATTGTAAGTTTAATAATAATTATTGAACAATATCACATAAAAATTGTTAAGACCAATTTCAAAACTTGAATAGTAGAAAACTAAAGCTTTTAACTTAAGAATATGTTGTTTTCTAGTTCAGTAAAGAAAAACTACCATAGCAATATTGGAAAGTCATATTTTAGTTTCTAAACGTTAGCTGTTTCCTAATTATAAAATTTAAATTTACAAGATATAAAAAGTACAGAAATGATTCATTAGAGAAGGATTTAATTGATTTACTACACAAAGACTTAAGAACAGATAAATACCTAGTGATTTTCCTAACGTAACTATCTCAATTATATTAATAAATTGTTATACCTTAATTATATTAATAAATTATTATAAAATTTAAAATAAAAACTAAAAAGAGAAAGAATAATATGAACCAGTTTACATCAGCACCTACGCCTTAGTGCGCTCAAGCGCGCGCATATGCGTTTAAATGTTACCGATTTCCTAATTAAGAAATTTACGTTCAAAAGAGTTACAAATACATATATGATTCATTAGAGAAGGATTTAATTGACTTACCATTCAAATTTATAAGAAAAAATTAGTATGGAGAGATTTTATGATGTTAATATTAGCTACTTTAATTATATTACTAGATTAGTATAAATTTAAAATAAAAATTAAAAAAGTATAGAATAATGTGAAGTCAGTGCCTATGTGTTCCTCTGTGTGTTTTGTGTGTGTGTGTGTGTGTGTAAAAAATAGATCTAGTTAAATTGAACGAGGAGGAAATGGATTAACCAAAACATCAATGTCCATTAATGGTTCACAATATTAAGTGATGTATAAAATCTTGTAATATGGAAATGAGCATAAGAAATAAGAAATAATTTTTTTTCAATTTTGTGTCAAAATAATAAACAAGCATCTATTCAAAGTCACAAGACCTACGCAACAAAAATGTACCAAAAATATCTTTGGTGGCAATGCATTTGTTAATTGGCCTATAAGCATCATGTCAATCTTTATATACTTGACAAGCACTTCTCGATCCTAAATTCTCTTTCTAACATCATGATATTTCTATTCAAAATTACTAAATTTACAAGTATACTTGTTATTCTTTGAGGAGAACTTAATGTTGGAATTGTCTTAAAATAGCATTATAGGTCTAAAGATAGAATCTACAATTTTAAGTCATTCAATAATTTTTTGACGCAAAACTTCTATTTTATTGATATACTTTCAGCTTAATCAGAGTTACATCACAATTTGTATAAGTTTGATACATCTGTTCACTTTTATCTACTGCTCAAAAAGTTTTTTTTTGAGAAAAGTCCCAATCTACACTAATTTCCCAAATTTCTCGTGTCAGGTACATCATTCCAAATAGCCACATAAGCTCTCATTTCCTCTATAATTTGCTTGATATGTTCTTCTATGTTTATTGTATTATGACAGAAAGTTCTCCTACACCTCTCCCTCTAGATATGATATACTGTTGCTCCTAAGGCCATTTTCCTGATCTGATTGCCAAATGAACTCCTCTTCAAATGTTCTTCCAACCACAATATCTCTTCTACCCATTCATAATTTCCTCTATACAATAGGGATAGTGCTTGTATTCTGGATCAGACATAGGCTGAATATGCACACTTAAAAAACAGATGATCATATTTCATATTCCATATAACGTAAGGAACACCTTCTATTAGTTGCTATCCCCCATGCTGCTAGTCTATCTTTTGTTGTAAGCCTTCTCCTGCATGGTAACCAAGAGATAAAAGAGTGTTTTGGGATGCATTTCTTGAACTATACCAAATGATACCAGGAAATCTTTGGTGTTTTAGGTCTCAACAGTTGAACAGTTGACTTAATAGTGAATTCTCCTTTCCTTTCTAGTCAACCATCTTATTGAATCTGGTTGCTTTGATAACTCAATGTAGTCTGGTGCATTTTTTATGAGGTCATCTATATCTTCATCTTTCCTTCTTGCTGTAGGCCAATTCGACTTGTCATTACTTAATATTGACACAACAGTTGCTTGCAATGAGCTACCAAATTTCTTCACTATACTTGGCCCATAATACTTTAGTAAGGGCTCTTTTTCATGTCAATTATCATACCATAAAAAAGTGTCCAATTTATCTCCAACTACCTATTTAATATGCTCTCTTGCAATCTCTCTCAACTTAAATATTTTCCTCCAACACCATGAGGAATTTTGAGGTATAGGTGCATGCCATAGGGACTGATTCTTTAGTTTTAATGTATAAACCCATGTTATCCACAGTGAACATTTTCTTAGAGCAATTTTTCATATTTGTTTCAACATTAAAGCTTTATTCCATAGTAAGAATGTTTATATTAGCTACCTTAATTATATTAATAGATATGTGTAGTTTAAAATAAAAATTCAAAAAGGGAAGAATAAAGTGAGCCTTTTTTATGTCAGTGCCTACCTCTGTGTGTGTAGAATAGATCTAGCTAAATTGAGTGAGGAGGAAATAGACTAACCAAAGCTGCAAGGTCCATCAATTGTCCACAATATTAAATCCGGTATAAAATCTCATTATATAGAAAGGTGTATAAGAAATAAGAAATATTTTGAAGACTTTATGGTTTTAAATCATTTAATTTTGATGATTAACAAATAAATAATAAAATACACTAACGGTTTACTTGGACAATATCTTGCATAATTAGTGCCAATCAATAACAATGACAAGGTCTACTTGGACAATATCTTGCATAATTAGTGCCAATCGACAACAATGACAAAGTAAAATTTATTGAACAAAATAAGGAATCAAAGATTGAAACAAACAGAAAGAAAATGAAGATGCAGACGCACAGGTAGGGGTGGCAACGGGTCGGGTTGGCGGGTTGATGGGTCGGGTTGAGACCCATGTATAACAGTCAACCCGCCAACCCGAACCTGACCTGCCAACCCGAAAGTGCTCAACCCAAACCCAACTTGAAACTGGTTGGCGGGTCAACCCGTCGACAGAAAAAAAAAAAAAAAACTACTACTACTACTACTACTACTACTAACATTTTGTAACTTTGTTTCACTTATTCACGTTCAAACACAAATTTCATTCATTGGATAATTAATCAAGTAAATTGTAAAAAAAATTAAGAATTCTACTTAGGTTTATGAAAGTAAATTGTAAGAGGAATTAAGTGTATGTTAGTGAGTGACTTCGATATTAGTGTGTGCAAAAAATGTGTTTGATCATTTTGTGTGTGTGTGATTGTGTGTATGTTTTAATGTCTTTTCTTTCCTCTTTTTCTTCAAAAAAAAAAAAAAAAAACTACTGCTAACATTTTGTAGCTGTGTTTCACTTATTCACATTCAAACACAAATTTCATTTATTGGATAATTAATCAAGTAAATTGTAAAAAAAATTAAGAATTCTACTTAGGTTTATGAAAGTAAATTGTAAGAGAAATTAAGTATATGATAATGAGCGATTTTGATATTAGTATTTGCAAAAAATGTGTTTGATCATTTTTTTTTTGTGTTTTAATCTCTTTTCTTTCCTATTTTCTTCTTCTTCTTCTCCTCCCTCTTTTTTTTTTTTTTTTTTGTGTTCGTGGGACGATCGAACCCAACCTGATTTTCTTCGCGGGTCAGTCGGGTCCGACCCGCCAACCCGCCATCCCCCAATCCAAACCTGCTATTTTCGAATTAGATTTGTGTCGAATTTTCGGGTCATGTCAGAAATTGCCACCCCTACGCACGGGCCAGGGATGCGGACCTCCGAATTTGGTCAAAAAGCATTTAGATCGATGTAGACCTAGTGTGGACACACATGCAGATAAGCAAGCGGATCCATATAACTAGAAAGTGCTAAAATATAGTTGGATAGAATGTATAAAGACAAGGTATGGACGCGAGATGCGAACACCATCCGGATGCGACATAGACAACCATATCACAGTTTTACCATCTAACGGCTAGTTTTTCCAACTTTTCAAATATGACTGGTAAAGGGGGTTTTTAAGGCAGATTTTCTCCATCATATAAGCCTCCAAATGTGAATTAGTTAAGGAAACTTTTGCCTACATAGGTTACATGTGTTTTAAGAGTTATTTTGTGTAAAAATACTCTCCCTTAATAGACTTATAGTTCTTTATTAAGTTCTAAAGGTGGGAATTGAGAGTAGTTCTTCACTGTGTGAGTGGAAATATTTAATTGTAGCATATAAAGGGTTGACTAGAGTGTTGCAAAACTTTTTGATCAACAAGAGAGCTTAGTGTGAGCAAAAAATGAACATGCTATGTAGAAGTTGGTTTGTGTCAACATGTATTTTGGAAAAAAAAAATTCCAGCCACTGCATCATGAGTGACCTACTAATATTTATTTGAGCAGTATAAAGCTTATAAACTATTTATAATAATACCCCTACTAGCCTAATATGTACAAGTTTACTCATACTCTCTTAACACTCCCCCTCAAGTTGGAGCATATATATCATAAAAGCCCAACTCATTACAAATGTATTTCACCTTTGAGCTCCCTAAACTTTTAGCGAACAAATTAGCCAATTAATCTTCAGATGGTACATGAGATGTCCTAATTACCCTCTCAAGCAATTTCTCTCGAACGAAGTGACAATCAACTACAATTTGTTTCTCTCGTGAAAAACTGGGTTAGATACAATATGAACAACTACCTGATTATCACATACCAAATTCATAGCTTGTTTATGATCAAACCCCTTGTGTGAGCCTTGGCGTGATATTCAGATTCTGAACTTGACCTGGAAACAAGTGTTTGCTTCTTATTTTTTCGTGATGCTAAATTACCACCCACAAACACACAATATCTTGTGGTTGACCGTCAATCTGAGGTAGAACCATCCCAATCTGCATCATTGTATCCTTCAATATTAGTATGTCCATGATTTTGATACAACAGCCCTCGTCCAGGAGCACTTTTAAGTTACCTTAGAATTCGTATAACAGCATTCCACTAACTGGTGCGAGGAGTCTCAAGAAATTGACTCATGACACTCACTACAAACAAAATGTCAGGCCTTGTCAGAATGAGATAATTTAGCTTGCACACAAGTCTCTGATATTGCCTAGGATCATCTAGTGATGCACCATGGTCTCCTACTCATTTCACATTAGGATTCATAGGAGTACCCACAGGACCACAACCCAACTTCACTTAGCATATCAAGAACATATTTTCTTTGACATAAATAAATCCCATCTCTGTAACGGGCTACTTCAATACCCAGAAAATCTTGTAAGTGACCCAAATCCTTTGTCTGAAAGTTCTCCTAAAGATTGGACTTAAGTTTCTGGATACTCACAGTATCATCACCAGTAATTATAATATCATCTATATAAACAATTACTAAAATCTTACTAGCATTAAAGTGCCATTAGAATACAGAGTGATCTACTCTACACCTTGTCAGACCGAACCTTATGATAACACTACTAAATCAACCAAACCACACCCTCGGAGATAACTTCAATTAGTATAATGATTTCTTTAGATGATAAACAAAACAAGAATTCTCCCCTTGAGCAACAAACCCAGGAAGTCGCTCCATGTATACCTCTTCTTCCAAATCGCCATGTAAAAATGCATTTTTCACATCCAACTAATGCAAGGGCCAATTAGAAGTTGTTGCCAAAGGGATAAGAAAACAAATAGAAGCAATCGTTGCAACAGAACAAAAAGTCTCTAAGTATTCTATCCTATACACCTGAGTATATCCTTTAGCCACCAAATGTGCCTTCAATCTATGAATAGAACTATTAGAATGCATTTTTATAGTGTCACACCCATTTACAGCCAATAACGGGCTTACTAGAAGGAAGAGAGACAGGATCCCAAGTGCCATTTTTCTCCAAAGCAAGCATCTCCTCTTGCATATCTAATCTCCAACCTGGATGATGGAGAGCATGGGCAACAGACTTAGGAATGGTTACAAAGTCAAGTGAAAATGAAAGAAGAATACAATGGAGAAAAATGAGAATAAGAAACAAAATTAGAAATAGGATGAGAAGTACATTGCCTCTTACCTTTGTGTAAAGCAATAGGAAGATCTAACTCACAAGAGGATGGCACAATCGGATCTAAAGATTGAGAGTTAATTGGTGGATCACATGACGTATCAGGTGCTTTCTCAACTACAAAAAGACGTCAATAAACGTTGAATTTAGGACGAGATAGTCGAGTTGTGTAGTTTGGTAGACTAGACGGCTCAGGTAATAAAGAGAATGCGATTGGTAAAATAGGAAAAGGAAAAGAAGAACATTATTCTAACTCGTTAGGCCTACCTTGCTTTACAAAGGAAGGAGCAGACTTGAAAAATGTAACATCATCACAAGTGAAAAACCATTTTAAATCCGAACTATAACATCTATATCCTTTTTGTGCTCATGTGTATCCTAAGAAAATACACTTAATAGCACGAGGATCTAATTTATCGACTCTAGGTGCAAGCTGATGAACAAAACACACACATCTAAAAATACGATGAGGTAAATTAAAAATGTGTTCATGAGGAAAAATGATGGAGTAAGGTAATTGGTCTCCAAAAATGTTAGACAGCATATGATTTATTAAATAACATGCAGTTAAAATTGCATCACTCTAAAACTGTTTGGGCACACTTATGTGCAACGAAAGTGTTCGAGCAACCACAACTAAGTCCCAATCTTTCTTTCATCAACTCCATTATGTTGTAGGTATGGGGACAAGAAGATGGATGAATAATCCCAGATTTAGTCATAAAAGCATCAAAAGGAGTGATAAATATTCTTTCGCATTATCACTCCAAAGGATATATATAGGTACACCAAATTGATTCTTTATTTCTGTGATAAATGCACAAGAAATAGAATATAGTTCTAAATGATCTTTCATTAAATAGAGCCATGTTACTTTGGAAAAGTCATTAACAAAGATTGCAAAATATTTAGAACCTAACTTTGAAGTGACATGACTAAGATCCCAAACATTAGAATAAATTAACAGAAAGGGTTCAAGAACCCATTTATTGACTCTAGGGGCAAAAGAGACACGATGATACTTTCCTAACTAACAAGATTCACACTCTAATAAAGACAAATGATTTAAAGTAGGAATCAACTTCTTCAAATTTTGTAGAGACGGATGACCCAAATGACAGTGAATTTCAAGAGGAGAAACAGTAGCAGGGCACACAACCGGACTATTAGAATCCAAAAAATAAAGACCATTATGCTTATGCCCTCCACCAATTGTTCTCTTTGTCTTCAAATCCTGAATGACAACAAAATCAGGAGAAAAGGTAACTAAACACTATAAATGTTTAGCAAGCTTACCAATAGACATAATTAAAAGGTAAACTGGATATGTAAAGAACAAAAGATAGCAGAAGAGATGGATTAAGCTCTACAGTCCCTATTCCTTTAACTATAGTTGTAGATCCATTAGCTAAAGTGACATGAGAAAAAGAAATAGGCTATTGAATATTAGAAAATTTTCTAGAAGTACCTGACATATGGTCAATAGCTTTAGAGTCAATAACCCATGAGTCAGAATTTGAGGATGTGAAGAGACAATCTCTAGCATTAGCTTTTTGTTTTAAAGAAGTAGAGGAAGAGATGCTTGATTTGTAGTTTGGTATTGTAGGAATTTGACATAGTCAACCTCAGATATGGTAAAAAGTTTTTAAGACCCTTGTGTTGAAAAACCTAATTTAGTCTGGTTAGTAGTGGCTGTATTAGCAAACTGAGGAGGTTTTACAACTAAACCCCAACAAGTGTCACGAGTGTAAATTTTCAAATCACAATAAGTGCATTCACAAGTACCTCAGCCTCCACGACCCCCATGACTTCCTCTACTTCTTCCTCCATGAAAGTCACGTTCAATACCATTACTTATGTCTAGGACCAAATTGCTCTACCGATTGTTGTTAGCAACTAAAGCAGATTTGTCATTAACCACAGCACCATCACCCTATGCATTATCCTTGGATGTAGAACGTAAGACACGAGCATAAGCCTCTTTAAAGGATAGTAATTTTTCACCGGTTAAAATTTGAGATTTGATTGGCTCAAATTCTGGCTTAAGGCTAGCCAAGAATTTAAGCACAAACATTTGTTCTCTTTGTCTCTGCATAACTATAATGTCATTCGAAAGAGGCAATACAACATTTAACTCTTTTGAAATTCGCTTAAGATCAGCAAAGTATTCAATTACCGTCTTGTTATCTTGTTGAAACCGAAAATATTCTAAAGAATATCATACATTCATGAAAGATTACTACAGTATAATAACTTGATATAATTCCAGACTTCTTTTGTTGTCTCACAATGAGAACACACGTAAGCAATTTGTGGCTATATAGAATTTCATAATGCTCCAAGTATTTGAGCATCCTCTTGAATCCATACCAGTTTCTTGTTGTCCTTCGTAGGATAATCATCCGTGAGATGCCGTTCCTTTCCCAAACCTATTAAATAAATTTTAACACATTTTGACCATTGTTGATAATTAGTGTCGTTCAACTTCCAATTTGTGATTTGAGACGTTATCATTGTCATAACATTAGCGAACGCCACGACGCCTTTTGATGAACTTTCAGCCACAACAAATTGCACTTTAAATCAAAAAACAAAATTAAGTACGTGGTGAACAGTAACCACGATGAACAATAATAGCGTGAACAGTAACACGATGAACAATAATCGCGTGAACAGTACGATGAACAGTAATAGCGTGAATAGGACTTTACTAGATATTTAACCCTAACTCTAGGACCTTATGCTATGATACCATGTCAATATGAATTTTGGAAAAAAAAAAAAACATCCAGCCATCGTATCATGAGTGACTTACTGATATTTATATGAGTAGTATAAAGCTAATAGACTATTTACAATAATACCCTCAAACTATTTATAATAATACCCTCACTAGCCTAATATGTACAAGAATGCTCATACTCTCTTAACAGTTTGCTTCATCAACATTTGAAAAAATTACTAGTGGATTGAACTCTACACTAGAAGAAACTTAGGAGTGAATGTAGGCGTCAAAGAGGACAACGCACCACTATAAATCATTTGTGTTTCTCTCTGACTTTATTTATATCTTTTTATTGCTTATCTGTGAGCTAAAATTGCTATATCATTATAGTGTATCATCATTTAGGCAAATTTGGATAGCTAAAACTGGGTAAAAATTGTGTTTATTTGGTTTAAATTTGATCTATCTAATTCATCCCCCTCCTCTAAGGTTACCTTTCGGATTTATGATTGGTATCAAAGTTTAGTCTCCTAGAGTTTAAGCTTAACCAACTTAGGAAATGGCAACCAATGATGTTTTGTTTTTAGAGGATCAATCTATTGTTGGACCATTCATATTTAATGGTATAAATTTTGATGATTGGAAAGAAAGAATATAATTATATTTGAAATCTCTAGTTATTGAGTTATAGTATATGGTAGATGAGAGACCGTATGAAGCAACTATCCTTGATGAGCAATTAGGAAAGATTAGACCAAGAGCTTGGAATGTATTGAGCACTTTAGATAGGAAAAATATCACATTAAATGTAAAAGATTGTATAATATTTTAGATGCCAATGAATCCACTAGAATAAAAAGATATAAATTGACTAAAGAAATATGGGATAAGTTAAGAGAAATAGATGAAGCCAATAATGATATAAAAGAACAACGAACAAATGAAATCCTTTCTAGGTACAAAGTATGAACCATTAAAGATGGAACCTGCATAAAGCAATAAATAAAATGTATTGTGGATTAATGACATTATGAAGGACCTGGAAGCACTTAGTAAAGAGTACTTTTTGTGTGAAAAGACTTTACCAAAAGAATGGGAAACTAGTGTATAACCATAGAATAAGAAAAAAATTTGAATACCATGCCTATTGAATCTCTTATAAATTCATTAACATCTTATGAATTGAAACTTAAAAGTTCGAAATGAAGAGAAAGTCAGGGTCAAGAATAGCATTGTACTTAAAGCTTCTTAGTATGAAGAATACATTTTTTCAATTGATGAAAAAGATGACGAAATGAATGAAATTATCAATCTACATCACCAAAAGCATCAGGAAGTACTTCATCAACTAAAAAGGCTAAGAAGAGATGGTGCAAGCAACAACTACAACAACCAACATTCAAACTCCTTCAAAAGCAAAAGAAAGCAAGAAATGACAAAAAATTGCTATGTGCATGGTCAACTAGGACATTATACAAATGGGCATTTAATGAAGAAGAAGGAAGTTAGAGAAGGCCAAAGACAAGCATTCAAATGGGTGTTTAATGAAGAAGAAGAAGGAAGTTAGAGAAGGTCAAAGACAAGCATTCAACAATCTCAAATTTTGTAGTAAGACTTCAACTCGATAATGAGATCGAAGAAGAATATGAAACGGCTCAAATAGCCTTTATGGCTTTGGAAATAATAAGGTATTGTCTATATTTTAGAATATAAAAATATTTTAAAATTATATTTTTAAAATTTAAAACTATTGTCTATATTTCAATTGTATGCTTTCTAATTTTGAGTAATATATTGTAAAGCTTGGCTTTATTAGTTTAAATAATAATTTTTAGATAGAAGTATCAAATTTAGGGGAGCCATATACTTAATAAAGAACACCTTACGCATCTAATTTTGATGATGCTAAAAGGGAGAAAAATGTAAAATGATGAGCTTACGATTGACTATCTTCTCATGTGCACACTAAAAGGGAGCTCATATTCATTGTCAAACAATTAGACAAATATTAAGGGAAGCTCTTAAACTTTATCTTCATTTCTCATTATTTGGTTTGTTATCATAAAACAAGGAGAGATGGAAGACCTTTTAGCTTGAAGTTATATAGTCTTGATAATTAACAAATAAATAATGAAATACACTAATAGTCTACTAGAGAAATTCTTGCAGTACAAGCTCCAATCAATAACAATGATGAAGTTAAATTGATTAAGAAAAATAAAGAACCAAGGAATGGAATAAATTACAAGAAAATAAAGATACGAACACACAGGCAAGGGATGCAGACGATGATCAGTCTCACAAGATTGATGGAAAATGATAATTTTCTAATTGCTTAACTAATTATAGGTGGTTGCTTTAAAGTTTTCTCTGGCCATATCTTGAAGCCTTTCACATGCTTATCTTGAAGCCTTTCATGTGCTTATCTTCCAGTAAAATAGTTGCGTATTCTACCATGTATTTTCAATGTAGAGAGAGAGAGAGAGAGAGAGAGAGAGAGAGAGAGAGAGTGTGTGTGTGTGTGTGTGTGTGTGTGTGTGGAACCATCAACACAGAATACAACAGCTTAACCATTTTTTGTTATGCCTTCTAAACCAAGAATTGCATGGTTGAACACGCAGACTCACTCTTTTTTCTTGGTTTTGTCTAAAAATACATAACATCATGAAAAGAAAACAAATGAGATAAATATAAAATCCTTTTCTTCTTACAAAATTATAGAAAACCATAAATTGACCATGTTAAGTTGATAAGAACTTTAATGTAATGGTGTTTTACTCTTTGTTCTTCTTTTGCAACTAACTTGTCATTAATTCCAAAATTTATTGCATTATATAGTTGACAAAATGAGAGCCCATCTCGAAAGTTCGTAGACAGGCAAAAGAGCTATACTCCCAAATCTGTTCAAGTAATCACTCCAAGTACATATCTCTTGGAAAAGCCTAGATTTGATCTCACACCTTGATTTTTATTAAATTTAAAAATACATTTGGTACTAAATTTATTTTTGTCTAAATTTTAGAGATTGAAATTGCCTGTGCCCTAAATATTGGGTACCAAAATTGTAAATTTCTCTTGAAAAATAGTATTTCTGAATATCGACGGAATTCAAGTTCATTTTTTTTTATTTACCGAATTATTGATCGAATTATCGAATTCAATTTATTGAATTCAATTCGATTTTAGTTAGTAATTCAGTATTAACCGAATTTGCTCCTCTAGGAGGCATCACCATATTAAGGGCTCAAATTGTAGGTTAAGTAGTGAATCACTTTTCATCTTTCTTTGACCAATTGAAAACCAATTGCATACCATAGAAAATTAGTCTTAAAGAGCAAGAAGTGAGAGAAAGAGAGAGAGAGAGAGAGAGAGAGAGAGAGAGAGAGAGAGAGAGAGAGAGAGAGAGAGAGAGAGTTATTCAAGTAGAAAATAAGACAAGATAAGGTAGAAGAAAGTTACAGAGAGAAAGATTGAAGAGAAGTCATAAAAATCCACTGAACAGGAACCCCGAATAGTTGAATTCAAGGCATATTCATAGAACTTTCTAGACACTTAAAACCTATTGGTGAGTAGCCATTAAATTATTTCATGTGCAAATTGTTTTCTAGTTCCCTAATATTTTACTTGACAAATGTGTTTATTTGATTTTACGGTTACCATGAATTTGAGAATAATGCCCAACTGTTTCAAACTTGTCTCGCAACATGTTTCATTATTATGTGCTATATGTTGTACCTACATGATATGCTTATGTGTGCGCTGTGAATTTAGGGCATACTGTATCACATCAAGGAATTTATTATACCTCAAAATGTGCTTATGCATGGTGTGAAATTATGTATGATGTGAATCTGGTTGCAATTCTAGGGAGGCATGGGCAATGCCTTAAGCATGTCCTCTTTTGTGTTGTGTCCACAGGCGGCCTGGTAATATAAATTCTAATTGCCACAACTTCTCAGCGCTCACCAATCTTTGAGAAGATTTTGTAAGTTACGGGGGTGTTCTGGAGATATATGTGGGTACTCAAATTTATCAACCGATGTGATGTTGATGGAGAACAAAGGGACCTTAGGATGACGATACCCCTAAAACACAAAATTTTCACATAAGATAATTGCCTCGCAAGATTGCCTTAAATATCAAGGTGCAACTTAAACTCAATCAAATGATGTTGGTTGAAACCAAGTTAACGAATGGGAATTTAGACCTAAACCAAACAATGTTGATAAAAACCTAAGCTATAGGATTAGACTACCACAAGAATCACTCTTGACAAAGTCATAGTTCTCATTCCCAAGAACTAAAGAACAACACTCATGAAAGAGAAGAACAATTTTATTGATCAATCGATGATACATGACTTACAAAAAATACTACAAAATATGTCTTTTTATAGGCATAAAATAACGCTAACATGTTTAAATAATTAGACAACTAATACAAAAAAAAAAAAGTTTAACAAACACGAAAACTAACTAAGAACTTGTAAAATCTCGAAAGCAAACAGTGGGTTGGCTAAAGCCAGCTATAGCCACAGCTGGGACACCATCACCTAAGGCTCACTCACAAAGAAGTGCTGCAGGTTGTCCACCTTGAGCCGGGGGCGTGATTCACACCTATGGCTCACTCTTAATGAGTGGCCATGGCTCATTTTTCTCCTAGCCGTGCATTCTTCAATTTTTAATAATCATCCAGCCTTGAAGGTGCTTCAATGTCAGCCTTAAATTGTCCACTAAAGTGCTTTCCACCATAAGTAGTTCTTCCTCAAAATTTGGAATGAAGTCTTCAGCACCAACTCATAATTTTTTAAATGAAGAATGTGCAAGTTTTCCAAGCCATTTTGTCGTGAGATAGACCTTTTGAACACTCCAAATTGTATGAATGAATGATCAACCCAATAAAGTTTGATTGATACGTTTGGGGGATATTACACACATGTCAAACTCTCCTTCTTTGAAATAGTTAGTGCTTGAATCGTCACCCAAGATAATTATAGCACATGCTATGTCCTACAAAGATAAATCCTTAATATCAACACACGGTTCCAATGGTAATGCCTTATCTTCTATCATCTCTTCATTGGTGATGTATAACCATAATGCTCTTCCATTTGTGGTTGCTCATCTCCAATTAATTTCTCCAATGGTGATTGCTCATCTCCAATTAATTTCTTCAATGGTGACTTCTCATCTAGGCTTGGATCCTTCATATTTGGCATATCAGCTTCAATCAGCTCCTCCCATAATGGCACCTCAATTTCAATCACCTTTATTGGTTATGGCTCATCACTTGGCTTCGTTATTGGTTGCAATTTCTTTTCTTTTCTAAGCTTGTCCTTTTTAGATTTACAAGCCCTTACTTTTTTAGCAACAAAAGGTTTCAATAAATTTATAATCTTAGTACGACAATCAACCTCAATAGCTTTATAGTTCTTTTTCCTTTCCTTCTTTCTTGAGAGGTTTTTGTTACATTGTAACGTCATGTTTATTGATTTATTTCTTGCTTGATTTGTATGTATGTAACATCATATTCATTGATGGATTTCTTGCTTGATTTGTACATAGCCCTTAGGCCAAGCCTTCGAAGAAATTGTTCATGAATATATTTTATAGATTGTTCAAATGCATGCTTCAATTTTGACTTATTGGTGTTGAAGTAGAGTATCTTTTATAGAGTTAGATTAGATAGGTTTTAGGTATATTCCATTAATTTTTGCTTTATTTATTAGTTATTTTATCTTCTTTTGAGTTGATTATTAAGTGACATGACATTAATTCAATTGTGCTATCTTTTGGCCTTTGTCAAGTTTGATGGCACTTCGTCATCAAATCGAAGTGTTATGACGAGCTTAGAAGCATATTTTGATGATGAAGTAAAGTGGAGGATGAAGCAAGGCCAATTGAAGTGCATTACGTAAAGTAACAAAGGTGGAACAAGTGATAAAAACGTGGATGCAGTGAGGCAGAGAATCCGTCTGCAGATTGTCCCACGGTTGCTTGACAGAGAGTTAGCTGCTCGAGAAGATGTCCACGGTTTTCATCGCAGGTTCTATCCAGAGAGTTAGCCACATGAGAATATGACCATAGATTGTCTCACGGCTGCTCAACAAAAACTTTGATGCAATAGAATCCACGTGCGACTGTTTTGCAAGCAAGTCCATGGATTCTTGGCTGAAGGAGAATCCGTGAGATATATGAAGAGGAACCATGGGCGGTTATCGGTGGTGAAATGGAACAAAATTTTAGTAGCTTTAAATGCCTTTTTATAGGCCTTTTAGCTTTGGTTAGGAATTTTACTCATAAAAACTCTCTTGTACATCATACTTGGAAGGACACATAAGAGAGAGGTTAGAGCACCATAGAGGGGAGGTTATTACAAACTTTGACACTTTGAGACACTTGTAGAATAGAGGAGCTAGAAGGGACTGCTTGTAATCAACTCAAAGGAGAGGATTTTACATATTTTGGAAGATTACTAATAAGACTAAGCTTTCTTAATCTCTTTCCTTTATCTTTGCGTTAATATTAGTTTTCTAAGCTTTTTTAATCTCTTTCCTTTATCTTTGTGTTAATATGAGTTTTCTATGCAAAGGTTTGATCTTTATTGTTCAATTTTCCACAGGTAACTAATTCTCGTATCTAGGGATTAAAAGAAGGTAATGAATAAAAAATTATGTGCTAATTGATTTAAGATTCATGCCTTATCATGTTTGTTTATTTACTATTTCGGTTGTCATGACTTATGATTGACTAGACATCAATTGTAAATATGAAATCATTGTTATAGCAACAAGAGTTGGTAATAATGGTGGAAAAGAGAAAGATGAAGCCTAGGTTGCATGTCACACGAGAGTAGTGATGCTTTTTAGATGGGTCAACTAGGCAATGCATAAGGCTAAAGAACTAATACTAGATACTTTATCACGAGAGTAGAAAAGAACTAGTAGGGACGTAATCATTAACTTGTCACGAGAGTAAAGGTTAAGTACAATTGGAATTGAGCCCTAAACAAGATAAGATAAAGGAGTGAATGGAATCAGTTGGTGTTATCCCGGGGTCATTAGTTGAATCTAAGTCCTAGATACCTTGCATTGATAGTTTCTCTCATCTCTGCTATTTCGTGCTCTCATTTATTTGCTTTCGTTAGGCAATTAGGTTTAGTTTTGATTAATCATATTTTAATTATTGTTTAAATAATAGAATTAGCTTGAGAGTTTTAGAATTTCAAGCTGTCCTCTGTGGGATCCATCATATCACTTTGTACTACTACACGATTTGTATACTTGCAGTACATAGGGTAGTTAGGTATAAGACTTGATTCGCTTGTGAATTAATTGACTTATCTGTTATATTCTTTATCCAATTATGCACCTATGACTGACTCTATTGTTTCCTTCATGCATTGATAATCAAATTGCTTGAATTTAGCTCCTCTATCCATGCCTCAAATTTGTAGAAATTGTTAGAAAAAGACACTTTCTCAATTTTGGCATTCTTTCACAATTTTTTGCTTTTATAAAGACCTCATCTTTTCTATTTTTTCACTCTCTGTCTTTTTTTTCCCTCCAAAAGCTCATGTCCCTTTATATTTTTCTTTAACACAATAAAGAACTCACAACACAAATACACTCACAATTTTCATCAAACAATTTTTTCTTAACATGAAATACCATGACAAAACACAAGAAAGTCTAAATCTTACACAACTTAAACCCGAGAAATTGCCAATTTGAACAACTTGAACCCAAGAAATTGTCGATCTAAAACATTCTACCAATAAGAAAAAACCTTGATTTAAGAAAGATCAAATTTGAACTAAGAAATGACTAGAACAACTCAAGAATGGCAATGCACAAGACCCATGAAGAATATTGCACAAAATTACAGAAAAATTACAAATAATTGGACAAAACAACAAGAAAGTTTGGATCTTTGACACAAAAAGAACAAGGATTAACCAAAAGATCACAACTTTTACGTTTCTTGATAAGGGACAATCAAGAAAACCAACAAATATAATGAAGAACAAGACTCAAATAGAAAAGATATATCCAAGTAGATTAAGTTAAACAAAAACAAAGGATATATCTGAATAGATTAGTCACAAAACCTATTTTTTCACGATTCCAAAGCTCTTATACCACTTGATGGAGAATACGGAGACACTAGGATGACGATGCTACTAGAACCCAGGATTCTTCACACAGGATAATCACCTCGTAGGACCATCTTGAATATCAAGGTGTAACTTAACCCTAACCAAATGATGTGGGTTGAAACCAAATTAACAAATAGGAACTTAGACCCAGCCAAACAACGTTGGTAGGAACCTAAGCTATAAGATTAGACCACCAAAAGAATCACTCTTGATAAGGTCATAGCCTTTAACCTGAAGAAAAACTCTCATAAAAGAGAAGAACAATTTTATGGATTAATCAATGACATATAACTTATGAAAAATAATACAAAAGATGTTTTTTTATGGTCATAAAATAACCTTAATACATTCTAAAGAATTAGGAAATTACCACAAATAAAAAATTTAACAAATATAAAAACTAACGAAAAACTTGTAGAATCCTGAAAATGAGCCATGGGCTTGCTGAAACTAGCCGTGGCTACGGCTAGGATACTATCACCCATGGCTCACTCACAGAGAAAAGTCGTGGGTTGTCAACCCTGAGCCGTGCCACAACTCACTCTTAGTGAGTGACTGTGGCTCATTTTCCTCCCAACCGTACATTCTCCAATATGTAACAACCATCTAACCTCAAAGATGCTTCGATTTTAGCCTTAAATTGTCCATTGAAGTGCTTCCAACTATGAGTATTCTTTCTCTAAATTTGCAATGAAGTCTCGAACACCAATTCATAGTTATTTGAATGAAGAATATGCAAGTTTACCAAGCCATTTTGTCATTAGATAGGCCTTTTGAACCCTCTAAATTGGATGGATGAATGATCCACCTTGGTAATGCATGATTGATACATTCATGTAAATGTATCAGATGCGGGCACGAAAATGATATGTTTTTGACATAAAGTTGGGTCCTATATGGACTATTCATGTAAAGTCATGACACCTGATACTATATGAGATGACATGATGAGGTGCACTTCGATGTAATATGACATGATCAAAATGTAATAAGCTCACGAAGGAGGATTTCTTTTGGGGGTTCTCTTGTGTTAACCTCTAATTATTGTTTATTCATGTTCTCATGTAATCTCACTTGCACATTTTACCACCATAGATTTCTAAAAGCTTTTCAACTAATTTTTGAGATGGACCTTACTAGGCGATGAGCTCACCCCTCATGTGAATTTTTTTTCTTACAGGTAACTAGGTTAGGGGAACGCAAAAGGATTTTTGAGGTTTTGTAATAGCACTAGTTTTTGCTAAAAGGTTGTAATAAGGCCAAGATGACTCGCTTTTGCAGTTAATAGATATATTTATTTTGTTAATTTTTGTTCTATTATGTATTGACTACTTGTATTTAAATGTTGGCTGGGCTTCTATCAAGGTTCAGGCATGGGCCTTGGTTTGGTGCATCATAGTTGGTATTAGAGCTTGGATTCAAATTTGGCAAACTTAAGTATGACATTTGTAAGTCTAGGGTTGAACTAAAAGAACAAGGACTAGGAAAGATGGATATGTCAATAGGAAATGGGAGTTAAATTAGGTGGCGCTTGGGACTAGCCAACTCAAAGTTGAGAAATAACATAATTCCTATTTTGGTGTTTGAATATCTAAGAGAAAGTTTATGGAAATAGAATTTTTTTGTTTTACCTTGCCTATAAAAATCTCCATTCTATTCAAAACCCAGTTGCTGTAACCAAATATAGTCACCCTCTTGTGTTTGTGATTGTAATTCAACATGTCAAGAGCCTCTGCAATAGGAAACCTGTTATTGATTTCTAGGAAGGGGCCAGGTAGCCTTTCAAGTGTTGTGCCCCCATCTATATAATGACCAATCACTACTCGTGTTGGCATACCTTTTTTTTTTTTTTTTTAGATCACTTGTTGGCATACCTTTTTTAATCCAGATTGTGTAGTTTAGATACAGTGGATGAAATGAGGTAATTGATATGGGAAAACTTATCCATCTATCAATGGTTGGGAGAAATAAGACAGATGATGCTGGAGATGCGACTTGCCACATGGGAATTAGAGCCTGAGCTACTACAGAAAAAAATAGGGACAGCAAGTGCCTGGGTTGAACCGTCAAACGCTGAGTCCCGCATCAGTTCAGTTGATATATTACTCGAGTTTTCAAATGTTGGGAATTAACTCCTTAGTTGCAGCTTTTGTGGAAGATCCTTTAGGAGGATACAAATTAAGGCAGATATAGCATAGGCTAATAAAAGATGAGTAACCAGTTTTGTTGTCCCTTGGTCTGGTAAAAAAGATCACGTGTAAATTATCTTTGGTAGTATCTAATGACTCGTTCTAAATAAGAACTATGTGTAGGGCTATCTTGAACATGATGTAACATAACGCAACATGCACTTATTATTTTTATTATCAAACTTATGATATGTATTTATATGAAATCTAGTGTATTTTATGACAATCATTCTATGCGTGCCATTTTTCTTTTTCATAATTTAGGAATTTTTTTCCGTTCTAGATAGAACAGAGAATATGGAGAAGGGGAAGGCTGGATAGGGTCAGTGTTGAGGCCACACGAATAAAGTCCTTGAAGGAGGTCAACCCGAATTGGCTATTGGAGCAGAGTAGGAGATAGGGACCCAGGTAGCAGCAATCTTAATAACCATATGGACAAAGATATAGCTTTGAAAAGATTCCATAATTTGGGCTGTGTAAGTTTTTTGGGTATCTAAGCAATAGTTGGCGAAAAACTGGTTAAATATTTTTAATACCTTAAAATACTCTAAAGAGATGCAAGTCAGTTTTGTTATTTTCCGGTTCGAGAGAGCGGTCTTGGCTTGTTGGAACATATTGAAGAATAAATGGGACAAAGACGGGATCCCCGGGGTCAACTTTATGAAAGAATTCACTGACAAGTTCATTCTTTCCAAAACGCAATAGGAAAAAAAAAAGAAAAAAAAGATGAGTTTATGCGCTTATGCAAAGGGATTAGCATAGTGGCGGAATATGAAGTTCAATTTACTTGACTGTCTAAATTTACCTCTAAGATGATAGCTATTGATCAGAAGTGTAAAAGGGGCTTTATCCAAGTCTAAACTTGGAAAGCTAGGAGGTAGTGTTTGCTGCTAATATCGACACTTTTGATGTGGCATTTGAAAAAGCCCAACAAGTGGAGAAAGCTAAAGCTTACTTTAAAACATACCGACCTATAAAAGGGTCAGATTAGGTGAGTGGGAAAAGCAAAAACGGGATACACCTTTTAAGAAACCAAATTTTTGTCAGAAGCCACCCCAAGGCTCTAATATCTTTTATTCCTTCTTTCAAAATGGATTTGTACAAGAGGGATTTTCCAAGGTTTTATTCAGCAAGAAGTAAAGCTACAACTACTCTATTTAATCCTAACTAGTAATATTTACAAGAGAGCGCTTCTCCCTTTATTCCATGTTTCCAAATGAGCTACAAAGTCTTCCATTTATGGAGAAATTGAGATTCTTTCAACTTGCCAATTTGAATTGTTCTTGAAATCTTAAAAATTATTATTGAAATTCACAAGATCTCTTGCGCAGTCCATATAGGCAATTTGATCCAAAAAATTTTCAAGAAAGTAGCGTGAACTGCTTGCAACTTGCAGAAATCAAGTTGCTCACTAATACAGTGGATCCGCGGGCCTAAGGGCCACGGATTGTTTGGGTGCCCCACTGATATTAACTTCACATATTCAGTTCTGGTCCCAAAATTAGATTCCCGGACAATGAATCCGTAAGCCTGCTTTTGGATCCTGAATGATTATTTCTTGTTTTTCATGATTTTGAGCATTTAGTTTCATTTTTTCATGTACAATTTGGACACATCATTCCTCTACTCTATATCAACTTTGAATCATATTTAAATTCATTGCATTGTGGTAAATTAATTCAAATTATGGTTAAATAGTCAAAACCTATAAAATACAAGGAATCTGTGCATTAATTGCTCAAAACACAAGTTCCGACTCCAAACTATAATTTGAAGATATAATAAACAAAAGAGCCAAAATTCATTCTAAAACCCTAAGAAAACATCAAAACTAAATAATAAAACATACTAAAATATAGAAATTTAACATTTATCTATTTTCTTATATCTATCTACGAATCTCAATAAAAGTATGGAATATAAATCATCTATATCTTTCATTTCAAGGTTCTTTAAAAGAAAATCTTCAGTTTCATAAAATAAGCATATATCATTAAAGCAATTGTGAACAGAAAATTTTGAACTACGTCTTATTAATTTTCTCTTAGGGAATGATAGTTGAAAATTTGAACATGTATTCTTAGATTGTATTACTGAGGGCAAAATGGTTATTATATCTTTGAATGTCGCTTTAATAAAATTTTGCTACTAAATTCATTTTTCAGGCTCTTAAGTATTTACTTAATTTTTGACAATTTTTGGGGCTGTTTGATATTGATTTAGACTATGAGTGTGTCAAAGAGACCAAAGTCCCCAAGAGAAGGGACGAAAGGTCATTTTGATTACCACATGTCTTTTTCATGCATTTTCAATTTTTAAATTTATTTTTGTGCTTTTAATTTTTTGTGTAATTTTTTATGTCTTTAGGAGTTCATTAAACATTTGCTTGGATTTTTATGATCTGCTGAGCAGTGACATGCATCACAAGTCAATTGCCATATTAGAATTCTTGAATGTATTTTTTATGTAAGTATCTATATATTAATATATTTTAAATCAAAATTTGAGGATTTTTGGTGATTGTTTGATATTATTTTAAAATTTGAATTTTTCTTAAATGTGGCCCATTTTTTTTTATTGCGACTGTATGTTTACAATTTTGATATGAAATTTTTTACATAAAAATTTGCTTATAATTCTATTTTTTTGTGAAAATTTAGTAATTTATGAAGGTCATTGTTATTTTTTAAAATTCTGTAGTTTTCAACTAACATTGCACTTCCCAAATCGATAACATCATTAGAATTTCAGTTTGAAACTATGGCTACGTTCATTTTGTTAATAGATTTTTTTTCAGATTTTCTTTTGGAGGTCATTACATATACATTTCAATTTTGTGTTGTTTTTGATACCCGGTCGATACGTTTCCCAAAAGAACATCACCATTGGACTTGCTAACAAAAAAACCAAAAATAATTGGTTGCCGTTTGTCTTGGGCCCAATTGAGATATATATATTTTTTCCTGCATCTCTTCACCAATATTTTTTAAGCCTAAATATGCATTGTCAAATGGCGTTGAGGCCAGTCATGTCTCTTGACCAATTCTTGGCTCGCCGAGATATTTGACACTTGGGCTAACCGAGGTGGATCCAATGTGGAAAAACCCAAGGCGTCAACCCCTTTGGTTCCCTCATCCTTGAGCTTCTCCTAGCTTCCTCTATGGCTCTCCTGTCACTAACACACTCCTACGGTCCCCTGTCACTCTCATTTTCTTCGTTTCTTCTAGGGGTGTGCAAATTCGGTAAATACCGAATTACCGACCGAATTCAAATTGAATTCGGTAAATCGAATTCGGTCATTCGGTAATTCGGTCGGTAATTCAGAAATATCCGAAAAAAATGAAATCGAATTCGGTCGGTATTCGAAAATAAAATTCTAATTCGGTAATACCGAATTTACCGAATTCAATTCGGTAATTCGAATTCGGTAATTCGGTATATATATACCGAATTCGAATTACCGAATTTAGCATTAATTGGGCTAGTAATTTGATAGTGGATTCGGTTATTTTATCATTGAGTTGGGCCATTATTTCTTTAAGCCCATTATTTCCTCCTTAAGCTCATTATTTTTTAATTTTTTAATTTTAAATTTCTTATTTTTTTAATTTTTAATTTTTTTAATTTTTAAAAATTTTTATTTTTATTTTTTTTATTTTTTGAATTCGGTTACCGAATTAATATACCGATTTACCGAATTGAATTCGAAATTGAATTCGGTTCGGTATTAAGTGAATTCGAAATCGAATTCGGTCAGTAAATTTGAAAAAAAAAAATACCGAATTGACCGATTTCAAATTACCGAATTATCGAATTACCGACCGATTCTCACCCTAGTTTCTTCCCCCTCCATCCTTTTTCCTGTTCATTGTACAATCCCTCATGCTTCGCGCCCTTTCCCCTTTCCGTTTCACCGGGCCATTCTTTGGCCTTCCCATTCATATCTCCTTTTCCCTTTGCTTTAGAGGGAATGATTCCCTCGGGAACCTTTCCCAAGCCCTTTGGTTCTTTGTTCCAAAGAAAAAGGAAGCTTGATTTTAGCTTAACCCTCATTTGGCGGCTCTGGACATTTTAGACCTGATTTGATATCGGAATCATGTTCTGTGCATGAAAATATGTTCAGGCGCATATTTTGGTCTCGATTGGGTGTCACTGAAGCTATGTGGAAGGCACCAGCGATGGTGCCACTGGCCGATCCGGGTGGAGCTCTACTTGAGCCAGACCATGAAACATAAAAAAGGAGTAATAAAAATAATTAAATATAGGGAAAAGAAAAAGAAAAGGGAATAAAACTAAAAGGAAAATGGAATAAAAATAAAAATTGGAAAATAGGAAAATGAAAAAAAATCGACAACGAAAAAGTAAAAAAATTAAATATGGAAAAAAAAATAAAGGCAAGGGGTATTATTAGAAATCTAAAAATTAGAAAACCAAAAAAAAAAAGGAAAAAATAAAAAAAGAAATTGGCCCAAAAAAGGTCAGAAAAGGATGGAAAAAAAGACTAAAAAAAATAAAAATTAAGCAAAGATGGGCCAGGATGATTTCATCAAAATATGTTTCAAATTTGCCAAAACAAAAATAATTTTTTAAAATCTGATCCCTGCAATAAAATTAAAATCAAATTAGGCTAAATTCCAATTCTTTTAAATTATTACAAATGAAGGACATTAGATAATTGCATCCAAACCTGCAATTTTTATTATGACAGTTAAGTTCCCCAACTTATTACCAATTTATAACTGGAACCCAAGAATTTTAAAAATTTCAAATTTGGCACCCTGATTTAGACGATTTTGTAGTAAGACCCTCAATGATTAGAACGCTCAAATGGATCCTTGGATTTCTTTTTATTTGCATCTCCAGATTTTGCATAATTACAATTCAGTCCTAGGTTTTGATTATTTGCAATTAGCCCGAAGAATTTGTCTTATTTGTTGGGGTTAATTACATTTACCATCCAAATTATGAATTGAACCCCAAGGCTTGCAAAATTAAATCAACCCCCTTGTCCATAGTACCATGCAAGCCCAATTAATGGAAACCATTGAGTACCCACTTGAAAAAAAGCAAAAACAAAAACAAAAGAGCAAAACCCTCTCAGTCGTCTTCATTTCTAATTCTCTATCACCACACTACCACCACCACTACCACTATTGCCAGTCCTTCTTCCCCAACTCCCTATCCCTAACTCCCTGGACTTTTTCTTACTAACACCACATCTATTTTCCACCGCCATCACCAATTCCCTTTCTCCAACTTTCCATCCTTTATTCCTTTGCTTTTTTTCTCGCCATCACCACCTTTGGTTCTCCAACACCACCACAATCTCTCTTTACTCCCTTACCTTTTTCTTCTTCCTTGTCTACATATATAAAATATACAAAACTGATTTAGAAATTATTTTCTTAGAGAGTGAATCAATTGGTGATTGTGGATTTGATTATGGTGGCAATGGAAAGTGGCTCTGGATTGGATTTTGGTGCCTCAATGATATCCAATAAATTGATCTTATTAGATTTGGTGAGATATAAAAATGATTTGGTGAAGGCTAGAATGGAGTTGTAACATGTACCCTTGATTTAAGTACTTTTTGTTTGTTTTATTATGATTTATAGAAATTATTTGATAGAAAAAGTAAAGTATCAACCTTTATAGATTGAATTGAATAAAAGGATTTGATGGTGGCTGATCGGCTTTTCCATTTGAGTTACTAGTTTTCTGTAGTGTTGTTGACATTTCTTTCTTTTTTGTTTTATTTTTATTTTTATTTTTTTGGGTAAAGTTGGGTTTCAATGGTGGAAGAAGAAGGGTGGTGGCTTGAATTGATAGGTATGGGCTTAGATGGATTTTTTGGGACTCTCACGGTTTATTTTTGTTAACATAGCTAAACTATAAGTGATCAATGTTTGTTGACTAATGGTAGTGGCTATATGTTATAATTTTTATAGTTTTGAGGTTCATTTTGTACTATAACCAAATCTCAAGGTTTGAATCATAATTTAGTCAAACTTCAGGGGAGGTAAATATAATTAACCCTATTTGTTATTTGACCACCGGATCTTAGGTATCTTTAATGTTTTAAAAATTGGATCGGACCAGCTAGTTCGACTAGTCAGTCCGCATATGAGCCGTTGAATTGATTTGAACCGTGAACCAATTGTTTTATAATTTTATCAACTAATTGAAAAACAAGAATACTTTTTCAAAAATCATAATGTTACTAATTACTCATTACTAATTTCAGAACGTGATGTTATTTCCGGGTAGGATTTAAAGTTATATTATTTTTTATAAGTACAATTGAGATGAATTTAGTTATTTAAAATTATAATTCAAAAATTTATTTGTGAAAGTCCAAGTTTTTTAGAAATATTT
The DNA here is from genome assembly GCA_024721245.1 of Mitragyna speciosa. NCBI lineage: Eukaryota > Viridiplantae > Streptophyta > Magnoliopsida > Gentianales > Rubiaceae > Mitragyna > Mitragyna speciosa. The sequence goes on along the minus strand of CM045565.1, from coordinate 13,084,322 downwards.
AACTTTTTATCAGGTGATGTCTTATGTTAGTCCATAGAATGTCCATATAATATGTATATTTAATTTTTTTTAAAATCATTGAACTGTAGTTGAACCAATTTGACTAGTTTAACCATAATTCAATGAACTCACTGGTTCAATTAATAATTCAGGTTTCAAAACATTGGGTAACTTTGTTGTATATACTTTTCGCCTACATTCTTTTCTGGTCATATTCCCCCGAGCTTTCTTCATGACTCTAATAAATGCTTGCATCGAAAGGGTTTAAAAATGGAATTTCTCCATAAAAAATAAAGTGTTATATCGTTCTTTTATTTCAATACTTGTTTTCTAATTATGTTTGGCTTAATCTCAAAATGCCCCTTGTAATGTTGAGTCAGTAGTAAATTATCTCCTGTGTTTAAGAAATATACAAATTACTCTTCACTTTTATAAGGACAAATTTACCCTCCTAACTTTTTAATATTATTATTCGTGTTGATTTGTTGTATAGAAACAAAATGAGGCCACTATTACAAGCCAAAATTACTATTACACTCTTATATTAAAAAGAAAAATCATGACTCCAAAAATATAAAAATTTTCCACACAAAATATTCCAATTATTTATATCCAACATGGAAAAAAGTATGAAAAAATGAATAATTTTTTTTTCATAATATATAACGAGCAACTTGCAAAATTAAGACAAAGTTATAATTTTTATCAAATATATTCAAAATAGAGTATCAAGAAATGCTAGTAATATCATCTCTGCTAGTGACAACAATAAAAAACATAATAATTACAAACTTGTATTTCTAACTAAAATAATGTAAGACAAGCTTCTTCTAGTAAAAAATGTAATAAAATTATTTTTTTATGGTTTTTGTATTTGAGAGTTTTATTTCCTTTATCATTTTTTTCTACTCAATCAACAATAAATTTGCTGTAAAAATTTTTTATTTTGGTATGAAAAAGATCAAATGTCAAAGCATTTATATAGAAGGGCACAAATGTCTTTGGTCAATTGAAGGAGGTAATTTGTGTATTTCGTAAATATAGGGGGTAATTTGCTACTAATACAACAGTATAGGGAGGCATTTTGTGATTTACCCATTATATTTTCCTCATTTATAATGAACATCTTGTATTAATTACTCGTTACTAGGTGATTGACGATTTTGTGAATGGGTTCCCAATAGCATGCATCATGAGCTCTACAAGGCATATATAAATATTTTTTCGGATAATATTATTATTACCTGTCATGGTAATGTTTCTTTTAATCAGTATCCTTAACATCATGTCTGGAAGCAAGATGGCAATCAATTGCAAAATGATTTGGTTATCTTGGGACCCTCACTAAGGCATTTTGATCCCATAACCCCCGTGTTCCTTATGCTGCAATCAATCTTTAAAATCATAGTTATCCCCAGCTCAAAATCTGTTGGAACTAGGAGGGTGACAGGAACACTAGAATTTTTCACAGAATAGTTAAACAGCACCAAGCTAAAAATAGAGTATTGACTATCAAAAATAAGGAGCACCAGATATCGGCTAATTATGAGGAATTGAAAAATGAGGCAATCAATTACTATATTGATTTATTGACTGACAATATAGAATATACAAGGAATCAGAAGCCGATATTACAGAAGGTAATTACAAAACAGATCTCCCAGGGACGCCAAATAATGCTACAAAAACCAATCTCAAATGAAAAAAAACAGAAAGCTATATTCTGTACGAAGAAGGGTACTGCACCTGGACTAGATGGATTTACTACGGATTTTTTCTTGCTGAACTGGATGAAATAGGAAGAGACTTGATCGAGGTAGTGCAATGATATTTCAATAAGCAGTATATGTATAAGCCTATGAACTCTACCATTCTTACTTTCATCCCTAAAGTACCTACCTCTAATATGGTGAAAGATTTCAGACCTATTGCATGTTGCAATATTGTGTATAAAATGCTATTCAAAAGTCTTGACAGAAAAGGTGGAAAGAAGTCTTGCCATCTCGCATTGGTAAAAATCAGAATGCTTTCCTCAAAAGTAGATCGATTGTAGCTAACATATTGCTGATGCATGAACTAGTAAGGGGATATTGAAGGAACAATAGCAAGCCTAGATGTGGCATAAAAGTAAATTTGATGAAAGGCTATGATATACTGAGATGGGGGTCCTGTGTTTACAGTGGAATTAATTGCGTTTCCTCAAAAATGTTTGAAGTGGATAGTGAACTGTGTGACTACAGCAAGTTGTTTATTAAACCTAAATGGACCATTAATTGGCTATTTTAGGAACAAAAAACGATTAAGACAAGGAGATCCTATATCTCTTTTATCTTTTTCTCATAGCCATGGAGGTGTTTATAATGTTGCTGTCAAATTACATGCAAAAAGAAGAGTTTGAGTATCATCCTAAATGCAAGAAGTTAGGACTGACTCATTTAATCTTTGCTGATGATCCTTTTTCGATGCCTGCTGGTTCACAAAAGTCAATTCAGCTATTTAAGATGGCCTTGGAGGACTTTGAATAGTTGTTGGGACTCAAATCAAATCTACAAAAATGCAGTATATCTGCAGCAGGGGTGTCAGAAGAGGAATGGGAAGGATTGTGCAGAACAATGGGGATGGTCAAAGGAAATTGCCTGTTAAGTATTTAGGAATTCCTTTGATATCTTCCAAATTGAATGCTAGTGATTGCAATTAGATTGTAGAAAATATGGTGCGCAGAATCAATAGTTGGGCAAACAAAAGTTAAGCTAGGGGGGAGATCACAATTTGTGAAACCAGTGCTACTAAGCATCCAAAATTATTGGTGCAACATATTTATATAGCCAAAAAAATTTATAAAGAAAGACGAAAGTTGTCTGACAACATTCCTATGGTCAGGTGTGGATCAGAACTCCAGAAAAGCAAAAGTTGCATAGAAAGAAATCTGCAAACCTATTGAAGAAAGAGGTTTAGGGTTAAAAGATATGTGCATTTTGAACAAGGAATTGGTAACAAAACTCATTTGGAATATGTGGGGAAAAAGAATCACAATGGATTGCACGGATACATAGTATTTTGTTAAAAGGAAAATCCTTCTGGTCTATCACTGTTCCCCAATAATGTTCTTGGTGCTAGAGGAAAATACTGCAACAAAGAGACAATATAAGACCATTTATCAAAAAAGTTTTTTAGGAACGGTGGCAACCCTTCTCTATGGTTTGATGATTGGCGTCCTTTAGGCATATTATTGAAGATATTACATGTCTCAATTGTATCAAATTATTGCAGCAGTTCAAATGCAACAGATAGTTGTGGCCAGCAGGAAGGAAAAGAACCAAGGATGTGAGGAAGATTATCAGTGCAACACCTCCAAGTTTCTTACCAGAATCATCAAAAGAGGATCAAATTATATGGATGGGGGAGAAAATAGGTAAATTCTCAGTTAAACAGTGTATCCGAATTTGAATGTAGCAACATCTAAGGTGAATTGGGCAAAAATAGTATGGTTCAAAGATAATATCCCTAGATGTGTGTTTGTAACTTGGTTAGTGCGTAGAAGGCTCACAACTAGATCAACATTGAAAGCATGGGGTGTTGTTGAAAGTGAACTGTGAATTATGTGGAAGTGGGAGTGAAAAAATAGATCATTTGTTTTTTTCCTGTACATTATCATATGAAGTATGGAGAGAAATCATGGCTATGTGTGCAGTGTATAGAGGGTCCTATCCCTGGAGCTTTGAGCTGAATTGGTGGTATGAACATGTAAAAGGGAACTCTTTTGCTGACTTTGTGAAAAAGCTAGCTTTGGCTTCTATCATTTATCAACTATGGAGAGCAAGGGACATGAGAATTTTCAGCAAAGTCATGAAGCCGAGCCATTGGATTGTCCAGGAAATAATATAAAATGTTTGTGCAGTTGTGAAGAAAAGGAAGCATGTTAGAAACTGCAGAGAAAACTAGGAACTTAGTGTGGCTTGGGGATTTGACCAATCAATGTTTGTATAACTGTGTAGTGGTAGATTGTGAGTTCAGCAAAATTAGTCTTGATTAAGACTAGTTAATTAGCCAATGTTCTCGACTGAAAGTGTAAACTGTAAAATTTCGACTTACAAAAATGATCACGCCTGCATCTTTTGCAATGGTTTAAAAATGATTTGTAAGAGTTGATGCAGAATTGCATGGAAATAAGTGATTATTACATGATGGTTCATGAGTGCATGATTCGATGTTTGTGCAAAATTGTAAGGAGGAACACCCTCCTTTAAGGAAATCAACATGACAATAAACATTGACGTAGTGGAATTTAAAATTGATTTCTAAGCAGGATCATTGATTATCTATACAAAGTCGAGAACGTACCTTTTGATAACGTAATTAAACGAATTAACCTGATCAAAGATACGCGATATCAACCACAGCTGCACACGTGTCCGGCCTCTAAGGTATCCACACGAACACCTTCTTGGGATCCTCATCAGGATTGATCAACACCAAGTGAATATGCTAGATACTATTGACACGTCCCTAACGTGAAGAAAATTGTATAAAGAAAAACTAATTTTCTCTCTCTAATTTTCTAACGTTATATTGTATGTCGTGTCAAATCTTGGTGTTTAGAACTTATTTATAGAGCAATAATTAAGTTATCTTGTTCAACAAGAATTCGGTAATAGGTAACCCTTACCTATAAATATATCTTACCAAATAAGATATTTAGTAGGTTTTAATTTCCTTCAAAAGAAAATTATTCCACTAATATAATTCCTCTATTTATTAATAAGTCCTTAGGATTAATTACTCACAAATTAATCTCATAATTATCACATAATTATTTAAATCAATTTAACCCAAGAATTAGTTCTATTGTGTGTGACCCTTTAAGTTCCTAATCACTTGGCAATAAATATAAATTATAATTTTAGAATTAATTGGCTTTAGTACAAAACCAACAAACTCCCACTTGGACTAAAGTCAATTTAGTCACAAGAATTCTAAAATTGGATAAATTGAACAACTTTAATTTATCATTAATCAAAATTAATTAATTTATATTTATAGATCAAGATTGACCTCTAGCCAGGTATCATGACCACCCAAGTGTTAGGAAAGTCAAGTGATTGACTTCACCTATCCATGAACCAGATTTCGTGTAATTAACATCCTTTCATCATACTATATCCCAAATTAGTACAAGAGTAATGTATAGGTGCCAACTCTTAATGTACTAATTATTATTCTTTCTTGTTCCCGAAATTCAACTCCATTTTTCAATAAATTTAGAACTTTTCTAAATTATTGACTAGTTTGCAAACATTCTTGAGTTGATATTTCAACAAGTGTGGCCACAATAGGGATATGCTCTCCCACTATTAGGAGTGGTGAATCCTATATTGATCATAAACTACCAATTCGTGTTTCTTATTATACACAACTTTTATCGTACACATAACCAATTACGGATTATGGACTAATAGAGTTAAAGTACAACAATTCACACACAAGATACTCTTATGATCTCAAGTCAAAAGATTACTTACACTACTGTCACATAGAGATTATACCATTGGCACTCAAACAGTTAATCTTATGGAAATCTCTAAGCGGATCAATCCAATGAATATGTTCTCTAACAATCCACCCATATATCATCATATATGCTAATCTATCCGCATTAACAATGTCCTTTATATTGTTAATATTATGATTAGAGATACTTTAAGAATAATAATAAATATTATTTTAAGGACTTTATCATTCAAAAATACATAAATACATATTTTTAAAAATGAGAAAATGCCATATCATTATTATTGCATAAACAACAATCAACATAACAATTTATGAAATTATAAGTCATCTCCCACTTTGACTAAAACCAATTATTCATTTACTCTAAATAGAATAAATACACATGACTATCATGTTTTTTTTGGAATAATATTTTAGTAAATGGATCAACCTCATTATCCTCAGTGGGAATTTCATATATCTTTACATTGTTTTTACCAATTATTTTCTTTAAACAAATGGTACAACCAAAATACTTGTTTGGATCATAGATGAGACGGCAAGTTCAATAATGAACTTCTAGATCCAACTTAGCTTCTAAGCTTCAAAGCATTTGGCTTTCGTTGTAGAATCTGTTGTACTGTCTAGTTTTGAACTCTTCTAACTAGCAACACCACTATTCAACGTGAACACAAGTATGGATTATAATCTATTATCATTTTTAAATAATTAAATGTTTACAACTATAAACCCATACACTTATAAAGTGTGAACTCTATAAATCAAGAATAATTCATTAGTTTCTCTTTAAGTACTTTAGGATATTCTTGACAAATATCTAGTGACATTCACCAGAATTAGGTTAATATTTGCTCATAACATTTTGAGCATAGGAGACAGGTGTCTTAGGACACATGTCTCTCGAAACGGTAATTTCATGTCATACAGAAACCCTTCCTTTGATTGCTCGATGCTAAACTTCTTTAGCATCTTGTCTATGTACGTAAATTGAGAGACCAAACAACCTCTTAGATCTATCTCTATAGATCTAATTTTCAAAATTAGGTTGTCTCTTTCCTAATGTTTCACGCACAAATTCTTGGACAGTCACACCTTTTACTATTTTAAAGCATAGATGTATGGTTTCTCAACAACAATATGTCATGCACATAAAGTATTAAGAAAAAATAGTGCTCCCATTCATGTTCTTGTATACACAAGGCTCGTCTTCGTTTTTGAGAAAATCAAACTCGTTGATGATTTCATCAAAACGAATGTTTTAACTCCTTAATTTGTAAGTAATCATAATACTATCCATGTCAATCTTTCTTTTAAAGATCCTCTTGCATCCTATGAGTTTTACCTCTTTGGGTGGTTCGACTAAGGTCTATACCTTGCTGTTGAACATGGAATCCATTTTGAATTTTATGGTTTTACGCCACTTCAAAGAGTTCACACATAACATGGCCTCTTTGTAGCAAGTAAAACCGTCATCAATTATGACTAGCACATCATTACTCTCATTTATGAGAAATCTGTATTTCTAAAGAGAATGATGTACTTAACTAAACTACGAAAATCTTGTGTAACTTAAGCTTCCATTTGTGCCTCATCAATATATGGCTTAAGCTCATATTCCAACTATTATTTTTGCTAGTTTGTGATTCTTGAATTTCTTTAAATTTTACTTTACTCCCACTGCCTCTTTCAAGAATAAACACTTTTTCTAAAAAGATAGCATCTTTCAAGAATAAACACTTTTTCTAAAAAGATAGCATGTCTTGAAACAAACAATTTTGTTCAAGGCAATTGTAGAAGTAGTATTCTAAACTTTCTTTAGAATACACCACAAATAAACATTTAGAAGACTCAGTCTCAAACTTGTCTAATGTGATGCTTCACATAAGCAAAACATTTTCAAATTCTCATACGACTAAGAATTAGTTTCTTACCATACCATATCTTATATGAGGTGGTATCAATCAATTATAGTTGGAACTCATTTGAGTGTATGGGAGACAATTTTAAGTCATATTTCTAAAACTAGATTGGAAGGGTAACATGGCTCATTACGGAATGTACCATATCCAATAGAGTACAATTCTCATCTTTTAGATATTTTGAAACTCGTGACTCAAGTATTCACTACCTCAATCACATTTCAGTGTTTGAATACTTTTGTCAAATTGTTTCTCTACTTCAGGCCTAAAGGCCTGGAACTTTTCAAAAGTCTCAAATTTATATCTCGTAAGATACACATAACCATATCTAAAATGGTTATTCATGAAAGTGATGAAGTATAAGAAACTACTTTTAGCATGGATCGATATTGGACTACAAAATAAGCCCAAGAAAAATCACTAGCACATTCACCTTTCATTTTCAATAAAAGGTGTCTTGGTCATTTAAACAAATAAATAAGATTCGCATATCTCATAGAATTCACAATCGAATGAGTCCAAATATACATCTTTATGTAACTTGGATATACGCTTCTTATTTATATGACCAAGTCTAAAATGCCAAAGATAAAATTGCTTCAAAATATCAAGTTTTGTCTCTTGATGTCTATATTGAGAATGGACTTATCCAAATTTAAAATATTTAAGCCATTGTTTAATAAACTAGTACTACTTAGAACGCCATCACGCAAAAAGAACAACATTTATTCTTTTGAGTAATGATAAATCTATCCACATCTAATGCAAATATGAATATTATGTTCTTTGTGAGCACTAGAATATATTAGCAATCCTTTAATTCTAGAATAAGTCCAGTTGGCAAAGAGAGTGTATTAGTTCTTACGCTTAATGTAGCAACTTTTGCTCCATTCTCCACATGTAGTTTAACTCTTTCCTTTCCCAAAAATCTACTATTCTCAAGATCTTGCATATTTGTGTAAATATGAGATCCAAATCTAGTAGTCTAATACCCAAGAATCTTGATTAGTAAATTACTTTATCTCAATCATAAACATGTTAAAAGTCAAAGTTTCACCAAACCTTATTGACTTCTAAGTCTTGAGATAAGCCATACAATTTCCTTTTTAATACTAGTTGTTTCTTTATTGGAAACACATGCCTATAGACTAATCCATTTCGATCACACCTTTATACTTTGTCAAGTCTATTTGGCTCTTCTTAAGATTAGCCTTGGATTTCCCCTTGACAAGCAATAAAGTGCCCCTCGATTCCTAGTTAAATTGCTCTTTAGATATCTCATATCTATTGGTCCTAGATTGTGTATTAGACAACTTTTGAGATGCACAATCATGGACAAAGTATCCGTCATATTATGCTACTTTTATAACTCAAGAATCAATATACGATTTTATGATACAAGCATCAGTATCATTATCATATTTATGTATCTTGTATGCATTTTTATTTCCTAGCTATCATTGTGACTTGAGACATTTGGAATCAAGGTATCAAGAACATAGCCTATATTCGTATACTTGAGAACCATTCTCAAGCTTTATACGAGTCCAAGATTTTCATGTTAAATGGAGTCAAATAAAATGGGTTTTGTGTTCACATTATTACACATTCTACAACTAGAAAATAAAGATAGAATATGACTTTATATTTATGCAATAAACAAAACCAAATAAAGTATATATGGACATAAAAAAAATTTTGGTTTTGATCTCACTATTTCATTCAAATTAATATCCCTCAAAATTGATTCGAGAATTTTCATAAAATTCTTAGTGGGCTAGGATCCCATTTTAATTATTTTTAATCTTGAGTTAGCTCAACAAATCAAAAATAATTTCAATAGGTAGGTAATAATTACCAATTACAACTTTTGTAACTCCTAGATAGTTAGGTATCAACTTTTGATACACATATCACATATGTCTCCTAACTAATTGCCTCAAAGACACATGACCTTGAGTTAGCTCAACAAGCCATGAACCTTTGTTAAATCAAACCCATTATTCAGAGATCATATCTCATAGTATAAACACATTCTAGGTAGAACAATCTTGAGTTAGCTCAACAAGTTATCCGAACAAGAATTGTTTAAACTATAACAATGGAAGGCAACTATTCATGATTTAATATTTTTAATCAAAACTATTATTTAAAGATCATATCTCATCGTAAACATATTCTAGGTAGAATAATCTTGAGTTAGCTCAACAAGTTATTCTAACAAGAATTGTTTAAATTATAATAATAGTTATGATATATATCTTTTATTTAAATCAAAACCATTATTCAGAGATCATATCTCGTAGTAACAAATCTTCTGGTAGAATAACCTTGAGTTAGCTCAACAAGTTATCCTAACAAGAATTATTTATACTATAATTATGGAAGTGATTTAAATTATTTTTTTATTGAGGGATAAATTATGGTCTCATCATATACATATATCATATATGAAATAAAATATTTGATTAGATAAAGCATATAATATGCAATAAAATAAATCACATTATTTTGTCAAATATAAAATTCACATATGATATGTCATTCACATAAAATAAATCTCATTATTTTATTAAATATAAATCACATATAATAAAATATTCAAATAATCACATTAGACGAATATTTATAAATCCAATCATGAATTTATACGCATATTAATTCTAATCACATTAGAATTGATTTAATTGAATTAATTTGAGAAGTTCCTGAGTCAAAATTAATTAAACAAAAATTATTGGGCCATCAAACGAAAAAGGAAAGAAAAGCAAGGGCCTTTTTGCAAAAGGAAAACATATCCCTGGTCAGGCGCGGTCAAACTGCGTCTTTTGACCGAGGATTTCCTTTTTTTTTTTTTTTTTTAAATCTGTGGGCGTCGAAACGACGCCGTTTAGGGAGGGCTTAGGTTTCCTGGGTCAGCGTGGTCGCACGCTCGTTGACCACAGAAAAACCCCTTTTTTTTTTGGACATTGTCAAACGACGCCGTTTTGTCTTTAGGGTTTCACACCCAAAAGTGCGCCGCTACCTTCCTGTTCGTCTTCTTCCTCCTCGGCGCCGTCTCACTGGCTGAACAACTTCTGGCCTTTTGATTTTGACTTTTATCAGGTTGGACCCTTCCACTTGCAGCGACTGGATTTGATGAACTACGGCCAGATCTCATCCGGCCAAGTCGCGATCAGAAACTTTCTTCTCTGGCGACGATGCTGTGCAGCTCTAATCTGGTCGACATCCAGCCCCAAAATCTTGGGTTGATCGGAGCCCTTGGCAACTAAAGTTCGCAAGGCTATGCGTGACCAGAACTATTCTGGTAACCATGAGGCTACGCCGGAGAAGAAGGCGTGCGGCTTGCTACGATGCTCTTGCCACGGCCAGATGCGATCTGGTCGCGCGGCCTACGTGATCTGGCCGCAGGCCGCAAGCCTTACTAGCCGTCTTCCTTGTTTACAAGACTGGAGCTTTTTTCCGGCGACTATGCTGGCGATTTGTTGATCGATTTGCCGGAACAAATTCCAGCAAGTCGAATGGCCCTTTTTTTTTTAACAGTAAATCCGAAAAACAAATTTCCAGATTTTTTTTTAATTTTGTTTGATGAATAGTAGCTCGAAAATTAAAATTTACAAAAATTCAATTTTCAAGTTTTATGAACAGTGTCCAAAAATTTTAATGACAAATAAAATTTTCATTAAAATTTCGTCCAACAAATTTTTAGTCAAAATTCATATAAAGATTTTGAAACAAATTTTCAAAATATATCACTTCTCAAATTCATCAAATAAATCATATATACATATCAATAATTATTCATGACGACAAATTATGCACAGATAATCAAAACACGACTGCTCTGATACCACTGTGAGGAAATCAACATGCCAATAAACAATTGACACAGCGGAATTTAAAATTGATTTCTAAGCAGGATCATTGATTATCTATACAAAATCTAGAACGTACCTTTTGATAACGTAATTAAACGAATTAACCTGATCAAAGATACGCGATATCAACCACAGCCTGCACACGTGTCCGGCCTCTAAGGTATCCACATGAACACCTTCTTGGGATCCTCGTCAGGATTGATCAACACTAAGTGAATATGCTAGATCCACTTGACACGTCCCTAACGTGAAGAAAATTGTATAAAGAAAAACTATTTTCTCTCTCTAATTTTCTAACTGTTATATTGTATGTCGTGTCAAATCTTGGTGTTTAGGACTTATTTATAGAGCAATAATTAAGTTATCTTGTCCAACAAGAATTCGGTAATAGGTAATCCTTACCTATTAAGATATCTTACCAAATAAGATATTTAGTAGGTTTTAATTTCCTTCAAAAGGAAATTATTCCACTACTATAATTCCTCTATTTATTAATAAGCCCTTAGGATTAATTATCTCACAAATTAATCTCATAATTATCACATAATTATTTAAATCAATTTAACCCAAGAATTAGTTCTATTGTGTGTGACCCTTATAGGTTCCTAATCACTTGGCAATAAATATAAATTATAATCTTAGAATTAATTGGCTTTAGTACAAAACCAACACCTCCCCCATCTCTTCCTCCTTCCTCTACGCGTTCAGGTTAAAATTGATGCATAAGTGGGGCTTTTATTCACGAGGATATATGGGATCCTTCGCTTCTTGGTGATCCCACTTCATTCAACATAAATAAGAGGTGCTTTCTTGTTCTAAAATAGCAAATTGAATAATAAATGGAATTATTATTTTAATAATAGTTGTTAGTTTCATATTGCTTCATATTTGCTCAGCCCACTAATCTTTTGCCATTTATTAACTGATGATGTGGCTGCATCCAACCTTGACGAGACGAGGGTACATTTCTTGCTCAGATAGAAGCTTGATCGTTTTTGAATTATCTAAATCAGTAGCATCTTTTATGGTTAATTGTGTGGCAAGTTGGGAAACACGAGAGGGTATCAGTTTGTGTGGTAAGTTGGAAACATGAGAAGGTATCTATTTGAGATTTCTAACTTATTAATTCAAAATTTTGAAGTTGCTCTTGTGGTTGCAAAAGCTTTTTCTCAACTTTGGTTTCTAAATCCTGCATTAAATTATTATATTTCCATTTCTTATCATCCACAAAACAGTCAATTCTTTTTTTCGTTTCGTACTTACTTTAATTCTACCATTTGAGTTATCAAATTTAAAATTTCTCCTATGACACTATTATTGAAACATATTATGGCAAAAAATGGGCAAATGCTCGTATAATGACCACTCAATGATAGATCTAAGAGCAAAGACGTGTTTTAGTGAACTATTTTTTTTGTTTGGATTTGCGCGGTTTTGCCACACTTTCCATACAGTTTACGGCGGTTGACAGTAGCTAAATTTATCGATTATATATTTATTATCATAAACTCAAAAATAGCAAAATATTAAGATACCACTCCTGCATGGCAGAAGTTAAGGCATGACATTAAGTACATTCCTTATTTTACTACATCTTATTTCTCATATGAGTAAACATTCAGACTAATCTTATACATTGGCTGTAGTTTTATTTATATAAATAGGACTAATTCCACGATTCTTTGTATGTGATGAAATTAGACCAATTTATTTAGTTATAGTTTCAATTTTTTCGTATATCATATTTATGAAAAGATATCTTATGATCTTATAAGTAATTGCGTGGCATTATTTTCACCCATTTCTGTAATATTTTCCACTACCCATTGAAGGTCAGAGCTATTTCTTGCAAATCGTTGAAAAATTCTTGAGTTTTGGAGAACATAACCATATGATCTGCTCCTACTATCTCCTTGACCACTTCTGGTGGATTACTTTGTATGTAAAACCTTTGCACATCTGGTGGTATCACCATATCTGACCCGCCAATGAAATATGCTCGAGGAACTGATCCATACCTTTCCTCTGTGACCAAAAGTTGTCTCTTTGAAATCTCATCCCCAAATAATTGAGTCCATCTTACAGAATAATTTGCAAGTTTATAATCCTGTTGAAATAATCATGCATTATATTAGGGTTAAATAAAAACAAATGTAACAAAGGATACTATTAACCTCTTAAAAGAACAAAAGATATTTTCAAAGAAAAGAGGAAGAATGAATTTATTCATGGTCTTAGAAAAGTGATTTCTATTAAAAGCTTTTTATGATGCTAAAAGGATATTTCTGCTGACCAAGTTTTGAAACGTAAAACGTAATTCAGAGTAATATTTTTTCACCCTTGAAATTAAATGTAGAAGTTAGAAATTAAAAAAACAACAGAAAAAGAAAAGAACATTCTGATTCCATTTCCAATTTCTTCCTTCCAATTTTAGAAGTAAAGGAATTCTCAAAAGCGTCTGAAAACAGCTTCATCTGTAACAACTGTAGAACCAATTGATTTTAGGCAAATAGGTTCTTTTACTAGTCCAACAGTAACGAGATTCTAAAAGTTGTTTCCTTCCCTCTACATAAATAAACAATTTCAAATGTCTCTTAACTAGAACCTAGTTTTGCTTCGGAAAATTTGTATGGAAGTACTGTATATGGTTTGATCAGATCATAATTCAAGCTTGTAGTGATCGAATGAATAAGCTCTATGAATTTCGAACTTCGACTTGCCCTTTAAAATACAATCAAATGTTAGTTGCACTTCAAGAATGGGCATATGAAGTTGAAAAACCGATCTTTGCATTCATGTAAAAAGGAGATGAATTTATGTGAATAGGTCATACTTAGTTTTCTTAATTTGAGGGGAACCAAGGAAATGGTGGGAAAAGGAAAGTATATAAATCTTTAAAGTACACCAGCTTCATTCTCATCCAAAAGTGAAAAAATGAGACATACATTGTTTACCAAATGCCAAAATTATGTTCTCAGTTCAAGGTACTCTTGCATGTTCACACTTTAATAAATTGATACATGTCTATTTTGATGAGAAGTTATAAATGGGTGAAATATTATTGATTGTGTAAAAAATAAAATGTACCAGAATGCATCAATGAAACATTAATGCATGTGCATGCATTAAGGTTATTTTGTATCTAATCATAAGACGGCATGTAGTTGTTATTTGACATTTATTTTTAATTACGCCAATTGGTAATAATAAGATATAAACAATGATAGTATTATTAGTTTAAAGAAATGTACATTAACTCCAATGCACACACATTATCCATTAATGCACTTTAGAACTACCAGTAGTATTTTTTCAATTTTCTTTTCCTCTTTTATATTTATCCAACAATATAACTGGTAACACTTTACTTTTCTTTCAAGTTCCTTCTTTTCTTTAATATAATTCACTTCTTTTCCTCTGCCTTCATCTAAATGGTGCTAAGTAGGGCCTACTATCTTTTTTTATTAAATAAAAAGTACTTATTTACCTCTGGCGGAGAGTTCGGGTAAAATTTGGTTTTTAAGAAAATAGGTCCCGGGAGTTCAATGATTGTAGGATCTCCATAAACAATACTGTCTACATAATCTGATAGGGTGTACTGCACAAATACACAACAACAGTTGAAAAACAAGAAAAGAAATACAAAGAGAAAAGCAATAAATTGATCACATTATCTAGTCAATATTAAAAGTGAATAATTAGTAATCTTATAATCTATGACTCGACAATATGACATGAGACAAACATTAGACAAATGTTTTCTCATTTTCGTTTACGAAGATGGGGGGAGGGGAATTGAAAACAATGAAAATTGTATTGTCACCAACATAAAAACTTTTCGAGACTACCACGATAGTATTTTAATAGAATTCATTATTATTAATCTTACAATTTACAGCTCAACAAGGTGACATGAGACAAACATCATACGTATCTTTTTTCCTTCTTTATTCACGAAGATAAGGGGGTAGAGAATCAGAGACAATGAAAATTTTTATTGTCACCCACATAATAAGGGATAAGCGATTAAGAGCATTACAAGGTGGTGTTTGATAAAATTGAAGCTTGAATTTGAAATACGAAATATGAAAATTTAAGTGTTAAAAATATTAAGTAGCTAAATTGATAAAGTTGTATTTCTTTGATAGTTAACTGAATTTATGCATTTAATTTAAATATCTTACCTTATAACTGTAATTATTTTATTTTAAATTTTGAAATAATTTATTGATAATGTATATGAGAAAGATATATTATTTGTTTGTTTGTGAAAGATAAACGACAAGTGTATTTCTATATAAGAATGCGTATGAGAGAGAGTATATGCAAGTATGTTAGAGAAGAAAAATTAAAATATGTACGCGTGTATATAAGAGAGAGAAAATATATATGTGAAATGAGAAAAAATAATATATTTATGCATGTGCATGTGTATGTGTGTGTGTATGTGAGAATGTATGTGCAAAAAAGTACATAGGTGTGTGTGAAAGAAATTGTGCACGGAGAAAGAATGTGTGGAGAGACAGAGTGTGTGTGTGTGTGTGAGAGAGAGAGACAGAGAACATACTACACGTGTTTAAATTCAATAAATTAAGTGAAAATTTTTATTTAAAATTTTATAAATAAATTAAATAAGTGTTTAATATATTAAGTGACCAAAAAATTTTGTTATCAAACATACCAAATTCAAAAAGATCTTAATCCGTTAATTTTAAACATTGAGTTATCAAAATCCTATCAATTTTAATTGTTCCAAATAATAATGAAACTAATATAATATTTATAGACAAACACAACACTCCCGTGTATATGTATTAATAGGGGCAAAATTTACTCGTCTTATCGCATTTTTGAAAAATTTCCGAATTTCAATCTCTACCACATAATTTTCAATTGGGAGGATCTCAACAATCGTCTTATGCAACCTTTCAAAGAACTCGCAAGACATTTAACTATACTTTTAATTCACAATAAACATCGAGCGAAAGAAGCAGTATAAGCTAAGTAGTAATTACCCGGGCGTTAAGTTGGTCAAAAGTTAAGTTAGGACCAACCATGAAAGCTGAAACAAAAACAGCACCGGCAAGTTTCTGAGGAAATCTTTCCATTGCAGAAGAGACAGCATAGCCACCATAACTATGTCCGACAATGATGACCTTTTCATTAGGGGATAACCGGTCCAAATATTTATACAAGGGTTGATGGTAGCCATCAATGGTTTGAACGAGTTTCAAGGGGATTTGGTTACGCCCAGAGTAAGCTAAATCAATGGCAGTGACATTATGGCCTGCTTGTTCTAGGAGAGTTGCCAACTTATACCAACACCATGCTCCGTGAGCACCACCATGAACTAGCAAAAAGTGTGCTGCAGAAGCAGAGGGGACATAAATCAGGAGCACTACGGCAAGAGCCACTATGAATCTATTGTAAGCAGCCATGTCTTTTTGCTTTTTGATGTTTGCTTTTCCTTAAGAATATTTTGGGTGGAATGATAATATGCTGTCCTAATTTATACACTGGGCAATCAAGAGATAGAGAGAAAATGTCAAATGAGACAATCTCTAGTGACTCAAGAATTTAAGCCGTATGGAACAGAGCATTCAAGACGAACCGGGAAGCATTTGCCAACGCCAAGTGTCCATTCAGTAAACATTAAAGGTTACTATGACCTGTGTGGTTGAGTTGCTCCTCTCGGATGATATTTATTTTCTCTCAATGTTACTATCCAAATAAGTATTATTTGTCGCATAGAAAACAGTTCCTGTTAAAAAAGACAAATACCCATGACCAAAGAATAGCACGTTATCTTGTTAAAAATGAGAATGGTCTTGTATATATTTAGTTATTCACAATGTCAAAATACGTTCCTTTTTGGCAAAAATTAGCCTTTAAAGCATGTGCTGGAATGGTCCGGTACAGATTCAGATATTGACAACAAACTAAACTACATCATTTCGTACTTTACGATCCAAAAATGTAAATTTTTAAATATTTTGGAGATTGAACTGACAAATTGCCCTTCCACTTTTCCAGTGCTACGCAACTTCGGTGAACAGATTGGGCGAAGCATATACCGCGGGAAATTTCCAAAATTGCTTACACATCATCAAATTCTCAGTGGCTAAACATCAAAGATTGGCGAGCTTGTCAGTGTCCCAAACCTGTTACGGCATTTATTTTGGTCCCGCCGTCCAGCTATGACTTTTGCCAAGAGGCACAACTTTTGTAGTACCCCAAGCAATCATCCTTATCATATCTAATGCTCAAGATAGTGTTTTAGAGATTCGGGACCAGCTGATTTGACTATTACAAAAACGAACCGATTAGCTGAATTTCTGACAGTGTCAAGCTAAAAATGACTTCAAAATCAGTTAAACCCAATCAAAGCCTGATACGAAAGAGGAACCGAGATTTAGTTGAACCCAAATTTAGAGGATAGAGGAACCGACAACCCAACAAAATAGCGAACCAATTTTGATGAAGAAGGCGCTACAGTTAAGATGGTTACTTGATTGATAAATCACAGTAGGAGGCGTCATAATTAATGTGATTATTTGATTAATAAGTAAAAGACACTTAGAGTAAATCTTAAAGTATTCAAAGAAATGTTACAAAAAATCAAAGGTAGAAAACCTTCAAAAGAAATCTCATTCAATTAATAACCTTTCAAAACTAATGAGTCTTATAAGAAAGTAGGGTATTATAACTAGGAGCAAGACTTAAAATATCTAAAAGGCCCTCACTTAAAGTTTTAAGCTATTACAACTTAAAATAACACAATTACAATAAAATAGTAAAAATCCCGCCAAGTTTCTTGAAGCGAATCGCGGCACAAACTGCAAGAGAGGTCGTTCGCAATTTGTGCCGTAGATGCTTTCTGAAAGAAAACCGCGGGACAAACCGGGGGAGGGGGCATCTGCAGTTTGTCTCACAGATGCTCTCTAGACATGATCTCCAGCACTAACCATGGGAGAGATCATTTGCAATTCATGCCGCAGTTTCTCCCTGCCATATTCCTTCAAGACTTGTATTTTGAGAGTCTTGTTCCCTTTGAATGAGTGTACAATCCTTATTCCCTTCATAGCCACTTCTTCAATGGTCTTTGGCCTCCTAACTTGTTCTCGAGTGGCTTGAATAAGGGCTTGAAGTGAATCTTTGAGCTTCTTAGGTAGAGCACTTGTTACTATTCCGCTTGGAACACCAACTTCATCGCCTAGATTGCATTGGTTACCCACCATGTCCGCATCATTCCTCTCCTCTAAAAAGAATTTGTCCTCAAATTGAGCTTGTAGAGTGTGCGTGCAACTTAGTTCACATTGCTTCTTTCCTCTTGCAAAAGATCTAACCTTAACAGTCTCTATAATGGTTCTATGCATTGCTTGACCATCCAACCATTTTTGCCAAATCTTCCAAAGTAAGTCGATGAAGCAAAGTTAAAAATTTTCCTTGACGGCTTACTTTTCATCAATTCATGCTTTGAAACTCCTTAGGCTTTTAAGGTAGCCCTTGGTACCCCACATCTTTTAAAGAAAATGGTTCATAAGACAAGCCATTGTAAGAGAAAACATCAATTCCTTACATGAAAGAGATAACAACACCAAGAAAACGAAGATTAAGAGAGTTGTTAGAGCACAAGACCTCCTTGTACATAGGCACAAATAGAGGTTGGTAAATAAAATGTCCTCTCTCTAATTCTTTGGCTTTTGCAATCAAATTTGGTTTTCTATATTTTTTTACATCTACGGCTGAATCATCTATTGCCTTTTTTCTCTCATTTTCCTCAGCCTTTGTGTCTCTCACCTCTTGCTTTCTTTTTTTTTTTCTCTCATTCTCTTGTTCACTCTCCTTTTGTAATATCTTTTTGTCCCCACACACTTGTTTCGGAGTAAGACATACAAGAGTGATTTTCCTATTCTTGTGAACAAAAGAATACATGTGTAGTTTGTATGGGTGCAACATATACTTCACCCTCATATCTACCAATCCTAAAAGAAACAATACTTATTTTGTCACTCAAATTGCTCCAATAGTGTTCAACCATTGCATCTTGTAAGGATATGGATGTTCCAAAGTAGGGAATTCTAACTTCTCAACAAATAGAATACTAGCCATGTTAACACAAACTTTTTTATCAACAACCATACTACATACCTTGTTTTTGATATGGCATCTAGTATAGAAGAAGTTTTTCCCATTGCACCTCATTACTAGCCTTCCTAGATGGAATGCTAAGAGCTCATCCAATGGTTTTCAACTCATTATGTGTAAGTTGCCCCATCTCAACTTCATTGCTACCTGCGACGATTGGATCTCTTCATCACTTGATGAGACTCTCTTCACTTTCTCATTGTCCATTTCAACTTCACGACTACTCTCCGATGGTGTTATTTTCCTTTCACTTGATGAGATGCTCTCTACCTTACCATTGTCCTTTAGGGCCATCCTTCGTTTGTTTGGACATTGAGAAGTAATGTGTCCAAATTCCATGCACTTAAAGCACTTGAGGTGACGAATCATTGATGATGTTGCATGTTGACCCTTCTTTGGAGACTTCAGTGTGGCCACTTTACCCTTAGCTTTTGAGGTCTTTTTATGCCCTTGATTAGTAGGCTTCTTCTTCCAATCAAAAGGTGGATTGTTCCTTCATTTGATAGGACTTGAGGAATTTGAATTTACCGGTTTCCCTCTCCAATTATGAACTCGATCATTTCTTCATTTCTTTAAATTTGAGGAACTTGAACTAGCCTTTTGATCCCTCCAGTCATTGGTTTGATTACTCTTCCACTTGATGGGAATTGAGAAACTTGAGCTATCACTATATTCCTCGCCTTGGGTTGCCTCTCTACTGAATATCCATTTTTAATCTCCTTGTAATTTCGGTTTAGTGCATAGGGTTTCCTCACGGTAGATATGAATTCATCCCAAGTGCAAATAGGCAGCTCCCCATCCATTTTCCTGCTTGCTGTCAATTAAGCCCACTAATACATGGCAAAGTCAAAAATTCCTTTGACGGCTAGTTCTGCCTTTTGCTTCTCAGAGTATGAATGGTTATAAAAAAATCTTCTCAATTTTCTTCTCCTATTCAAGGTATGCTTCGGGATCTGCCTTGCTTTGGAAGATGGGAATTCTCATCTTGAGTCCTTTGATAGCACCGTCTCCTTGCCTCTTATCATGCTTCCCATGCCTTGATCTTCTCTCAAATTCACCTTCCTGATAATGGTATTCATCCGACTCATATCTTGGAGTTCCACTTAGCCTACTCCTTGGTTGGCTTTGTAAACTATCCAAGAGACTAAATCGATCATGAATAGGCTCAACTGCGCAGTCTAATATGACTTGAAGCTTTGGCTTCATGGCTTCCATAAAGAGGCAAACATCTACTTGTTGATTCCCATGATCTCTAGACATGTTATCCATGAGAGATTAACGTGCACTATCCTGCACGAAAATGTTTGTCATGAACTCTCACTCTCGTGTATCACTCAATTCACTCTAATGCACTAGCCACTCTTCAATGGCTTTTAATTGTTTCCCTTGAAGAAATTATGAATATCCTTAAAGGTATTCATATAACTCACAAATTGAGAATCACCCAAGTGTGGCCAGAGGTTGGACCAGGATACAAAGAAGCTAGACTCTCTTGGAAGTTCAAACCAAAGAACTAGAACAAGGAAAGAAGAAAGCTAGAATTTTATTGAACACAAGAAAAATATGACTAGGCCACAAGAATTACTCAGGGAAGATTTCAAATGAAGACTCAAAACAGTACCAAAAAGGTGATACAAGGAAATTTCTACACTAAAATGAAATTGGCTTTACTTTCTTTTTCTCCAAGTATTGATAAACAAACACTTTCCCTTTCTCTTTTTACTTCAACATGCTTTTTTAAACTATTTTTCTGCACATTTTCTACTTTTCTTCCATCCTTGCTTTTATCCCAAGCAACCAACAATCAAAATTCACAAGAAGGTAAGACCTTTTAGAGTCAATTATCAAAATAATGCAAGATTAATGAAACTAACAAAAGATACTTGCTTTAGGTCCCTTTTTGTTCTAGAAACAAGATACAACTATAAAGTTAGGAACTTGACAACAAAAGCTTGAAACTTTAGGATGAATACCTAAACTAGTCAAAACCCTAGTTCATAAAGATCTATGAAGAAAAACTCTATAAAACCAAAGGAAATAGACTAAGGCTATAACTTTTTGATGTTTAAGACTCAAAAAAACAAAGTCCAACGCAAAAGAAAGGTTAAGACTCAATATTTTTGGATTTTTAGAGTTAAGAAAACAAAAGATCGCAAGAACAAAGAAGAACCCTAGTAGGATTTTTCCAAGGGCTCAAATAAACATCAAAATAAGAAGAAAATAAAGGATATAACTTGGGTAAAGGTACTAGCTCTGATACCAAATGATATGAAAGAGGAACCACGATTTAGTCAATACTCAAACTTGGAGAACGGAGGAACTCGACAACCCAACGAAATGGTGAACCAAGTTTGATAGAGAAGGCGCCATAGCCAAGGTAGTTACTTGATTGATAAGTTGAAGTAGGAGGCACCACAACAAAGGTGATTACTTAATTGATAAGCCAAGAACACTTAGAATAAACCCTAAAGTATTACCAAGATTTATTGCAAATTTATTACCAAGATTTAGCTCCTCTCTTACAAGATGACATTGGAATTGCATATTAAAACATAGTTTTCACTATCTTCAACGAACAACTGATTTGGGTTTATTTTATTCATATAATTCTCGACATGAATTGCTTCTTATGTTGTTGTTGGGTATTTATTAGACCTACATAAACCGAGATCTCAAACTGGCTATTAAGTGGTGGCATAGCTAATTCATGGTGATCTACAAAATAATCAATAGTTGCCACTTCATTGAATCATGCTGAAATAATAGTAATTCGTGAAGTCAGTCGAGAATGAACTTGGCTAAGGTCGCTGATCCACTATATTCGAAAGAATTATGGGTTATCCCCTAAAGTGGAAAATCCTCTAACAATATTATATGAAGATATTGCAATTTATATAGATTAATTAAAGGGAAGATATATTAAAGGAGATCAAATGAAACATATTTTACTAAAGTTCTTTTTTACTCATGATTTAAAAGAATGGTAAAATTGATGAGGCACTACCAACTACAACATTTGAGAAACTGGTGTAAAACATTGGAATGCATCAGCTAAAAGAACTCAAACAATGTTTGAATTAAGTGGAGAAATTAATACACAAGAACAATGTAGTCTTTTTCCTTTACAAAGTTTTTTCCCACTATTTTCTTTTTCTAGTAAGATTTTAATGAGACATATTTTTTATATAATAGACATCCAAGGGGGAGCATTATGACACAAAAAAAAAAAAAAAAATACAGATGTCCATTTTGTCTCCCAAAAAAATTGTCCCCCCTATGATTCATTTGATGCACTTAATAGTTTCATGGAACACCTTAATTCATCCTGTAACAACTAAATTCATTATCTTGAAGTTTTAAGTTTATGTATGAGCATCAAATATAATTCATGCACCATTGACCTTGTATTGTTTATAAATAGAGGTCATCATGCCTTTTCTGATACAATTCCAACAATTCTCTTGTAATACTCGTGAAAATCTTTTGGCAATTGAGAAAATAAAAATACTAATTCAATTTCCTTCTGTATCTCTCTTCTCTACTCTGTCTCTCTCTATATATATTTTGTACTTGTTTTACGTCCATAGGCGTATTTGTTATAGATTCTTTTCTCCTACATCCATGTTTGGTTGTCTCCTCTCGACCTCTACTTCATGACTCTAGTAAACACTTGCATCGACATGGTCTACAAATGGAGTTTCTCCACACAAAATTAAAGAGTTATATCATTCTCTTATTTCAGTACTATTTTCTAATATGTTTTCCTCATTCATAGTGAACATCTTGTATTAATTAGTCGTTATTAGGTGATCGACGGTGTTGTGAATGGCTTACCTTCCCAATAACATGCATCATGAGCTCTGTGAGGCAGATATGAATAATTTTTAAGGTAATATTATTATGGCCGGTCGTACTAATGTTTCTTTTAATCAATGCTCTTAACATGGTGTCTGATTGCAAGTTGGCAACCAATTGCAAAATGATTTGGTTATTTCAAGCCCCTCAGCTAGGCATTCTGGTTCCATACCCCTCATATTCTTTATGCTACAATCAATCTTCCAAATAATAGTTAATCCAGCTCATGATCATATCTGCATCTTTTGCAATAGTTTAAGAATGATTTACAAGAGTTGACGCAGAATTGCACGGAAACAAATGATTATCACATGATGATTCATGAGTTCATGATTCGATTATTGTGCAAAATTGTAAGGAGGAACTTCCCCTTTAGAGTCCTGATTAAAAGTGACGCGTAAGTGGAGCTTTTGTTCATGACGATGTGAGATCTTCACTTCTTGGTGTTACTGCTTCGTCAGCATAGATAAAAGGTGCATTCTTGTTCTTAAATAGCACGTTGAATAAAAAACATAATTATAACTCTATTCTGATAAAAATCGCTAGTTATATTGCTTCATATTGGCTCAGTCTTCTAATCTTAATGCCATTTATTAACTGACGGTATGCCTGCATTCAACCTCGATGAAACCAGGGTACCTTTCTTTCTCAAATAGAAGCTTGACAGGTTGCGAATTATCTAAATTGTCTCTCTCTGCCCATGCTCCAGAGAACTGTCCTGTGTTACAATAGATATGTATGTGTTAAGTTGGTAACAGAAGAGGCTATTAGTTTTAGATTTCTAATTTGTTCATTCAGATTTTTTGAAGGGGCTCTTATGGTTGCCAAAGCTTTTTCTCAACTTTGGCTTCTAAGTTCTGCAACTTTAGCCATTTCTAATCATCCACAAAACAAAATCAAGAAAATTTTTTTTTTTACTTTCCTTTAATTCTTCAATTTTAGTTATGAGATTTAAAATTTCTCGTATCACTATTATTGCAACATATTATGGGCAAAGTTGAGCACATGCCTAGTGAAGTACCTTTTTTGTTTGGATTTGCGTTGCCTTTGCTGCGCTTTCCGCACACGTCGTGCATTCTTTGGATTTTCAATTGACAAGCTAAATTTATCAAATACATATATTTTAATCATAAACTCAAAAAAAAAAAAAAAAGTAAAAAACTAAGATATAACTCATGTATTGCAGGACATTCCTTATTTTACCATACCTTATTTCTCATATGAGACCATGTTGTTTTGTTTCACATTAAATGGAAATAAGTAGACATTCAAACTAATCTTATACATTGGCAGTTTAGTTTTATTATAAATGGGTATAATTCCATGATTAATTTTAACTTTTTACTCATACCAAATTCAAGTCATCCCTAATATTTTCCACTAGCCATTGAAGGTCACAACTATTTCTTGCAAACCTTCGAAAAATTCTTGGGTTTTGGAGAACATAACCATATGATCTGCTCCTTCTATCTCCTTCACCACTTCAGGTGGGTTTGTTTATATCTTTGAGATTTTCCTCTTGGATTAATATTTTGTTCTATATATGTTTTGTTTAATTCATTATACTTTAAGTCAAACAAAGCTGATAAATAATACAACACTAAAAATAAATTCAATTGCCAAATTTATCTAAAATGGTAATACCAAACTCATTTATTTAAATAAATTTTTTATCATTTTAATTTATTTAAACTTTTGGACTAATATTATATTTATCAAATTAATCCAATACAAAATTGTCAATCAAACAATATTTTGGGAAAAAAAGAAAAGTTAGTCCATTATACAGTGCTAGGGCAAAAAAGAATAAATATGTCAAACAAAAAAATATAATGTTTAGTCCAAAAGAATAAATAAGAAGAAATTCATTGATTAGAATTTCATATTGGACTAATTTATAAATATAAAAATAGTAATGATATTAGTCTAAAAGTTCAAATAAATGAAAATGATAAAAAAATTAATTTAAATAAATGAGTTTGGTATTATCTTTTTATATAAATTTTGGTAATTGAATTTATTTTTAGTGTTGTGTTATTTATCAATTTTGTTTGACTTAGAGTCTAATAAGTTAAAGAAAAAATATATAGAAATAGATATTAATCCAACAGAAAAAATTTTAAGGATATAAATTCAATATTAACTTTCTTTAATTTTTTTAGTTTGATATTTTTATATAGTTAATACGATAGAGAAGATATAAATCTTTTAGAAGTGAAAGGAAATAATATTAAGTTATAGATAATTTCATGAATAAAGGGCAATAATGTCATAACACTCACTTTTTTTTTTAATTTTCTAACTTTGACTAGTTTTTGGGGGGCCAAGTGTATATATTTAAGATTGAGGGGGGTAACTGTGACTAACTCCTAAGTTCAAGGAGGCAAAGTGTTATTAACCCTTTAAAAAAAAAAAAAAAGGTAAAGAACCCTTCCAACTTATGTCATGCAAATGGGCGGGTGTTGTCAAGGGAAAGGGAATTAGACAAAGATTGAGAATATTTTAACTTAATCTATGATTTTCTCCCTTTTATCTCCCCTTGTCAAGATTCATGTTGTGCAATCAACAAGGTTGTGATTTGTGATATTCGATACTTGTTGATTTACAGCTTTAGAGCTTAGAGTGAAATATTGGCCAATTAGATGGGATCAATATGCAAACTAGTTCTGGCTCATCTGGTCCTGCAACATATGCTCAAAGTACTATTAGATAGGCAATGGTCCTGTGACCAGTTGCAGGTATGGGAAAGCTATTTTGTATGTGGCTGCGGTTACGCAGCACATAATGTTGCTCTGGTCCAGCCAAATCCCTTTCAGCTTTAGGATCAAAACTGGACTAGTTATATCTCTAGAAGCTTATTTATCCGGCGCGTTATCTTGTACGAATTCAGGAATTCATTTTATATCTCTGTTTGTCTGGATGATTAAAGTTGCCATAATTCATAAAGTTTTAAAACAAGTATATTTTCTAATCCATGAAAATGATATCAAATTTTCTTTATTACGAGAAAAAACGAAAATAAATTGTCTGCTTTACTTTCTTACGTCATTGTAAAAGAACGTCCATAGTTGCTGAAAAAACCAAGAATAATATGGAGAAGCTTTTCTGTATATTGATTCTCAAAAAAAAATGTTACAGCCTTTTTCTATATATATACAATTTGAAAAGCAATAAAAGAATGACAAGTGTCCTATCATCTACAGATAAAATTTCCTAACTGATTTTGTCTTCTTCTACCATTTCTTGGGGAAGAATAAAAATCAGCTCAATTTGCACATGCAAGCTTCACGTTGCTTAAGCTGATCATTTCAGCTGAAGTGGCATTTATGCTGACGTGTCAAATTTGCTGACTCAATCATTTGTCCAGCTGATATTTGTTCAGCTAGATATTTCATCATCCCCTCCTCAAGTTGGTATTTGGTGATAATCAACCAATCCCAACTTGGAAACTAGATTATAAAACTGTGATACGCCCAATGCTTTTGTAAATAAGTCTGCAATTTGATTCTGAGAAGTGACATGCTGTGGAACAATAAAACCTTCCTTAAACTTGTTTCTTACCAAATGACAGTCAATTTCAAGATGCTTAGTCCTTTCATGGAAGACTGGATTTTCTGTTATGTGTATGGCGGCTTTGTTGTCACACCACAGAGGAATAGGAAAATTAGTCTTCAGTTTGAAATCCTCAAGTATATAACTGATCCATTGCAGCTCACATACTGTGGCTGCTAAGCTTCTATATTCTGCTTCTGCTGAGGATTTGGATATAGTCGCTTGTTTCTTTGTTTTCCATGAAACAAGAGCATTCCCTAGATAAATGCAGTATCCTGTTAGGGACCTCTTGGTATCCAAGCAAGCTGCCCAATCTGCGTCTGAATAAGCCTGTAGAGAATGTTCATTATCTGTAGGAAAGAATAGCCCCTGTGAAGGTGCCCCCTTAACATACTTCAACAGGTGTAATGCAGCCATCCAATGTAGCTTCGTAGGAGACTGAAAAAATTGGCTCAGTTGTTGAACAGCATAAGTAAGGTCAGGCCTTGTGAAATTCAAGTAAAGCAATCTCCCAATCAGCCTTCTATATGGTTGAGGATCTTGAAGAGCATCTCCTTCTTCCAGTGTCAACTTTGTTCCCTTAGTCATAGGAGTTTTTGCAGGTTTTGCTCCCAGCAATCCAGCATCTTTTATGAGATCCAATGCATATTTCCTTTGATTTACAAACATTCCTTTTCTTGTTCTTGCAATTTCCAATCCCAAAAAATATTTAGCCTCTCCCAAGTCTTTAATGGTGAACAATTTATGCAGGTAGCCTTTTAAGGCTTTGATTTCCTCCATATCATCACCTGCAATTAGAACATCATCAACATATATCAACAATGCAGTAAATCCCCTTGATCCTTCCTTGATAAACAAACAATTGTCATGTTCAGACTGTTTAAAACCAAAGATTTTCAATTTGCTGCTAAATTCCTCATTCCACTGCCTTGAGGCCTGTTTCAAACCATAAATGCTCTTTTTTAACTTGCACACTTGTCCTGGTTTAACTCTGTCATAACCCTCTGGTGCCAGCATATAAACTTCTTCTTGCAAAGACCCATGCAAAAAGGCATTATTAATATCCAATTGCTGCAAAAACCAAGACTTTGCTGCAGTTATAGCTAGGAATAACCTGACAGTTAACAACTTAGCTACTGGAGAGAAGCTATCATGATAATCAATTCCAGCCACCTGATCATATCCTTTTGCCACAAGCCTAGCTTTTAGTCTGTCCAATGTTCCATCAGGCTTCAATTTCACCTTATAAACCCATTTTGACCCAATTGCTTTCTTTCCAGCTGGTAACTCTGTTAATTCCCATGTGTCATTTGTTTCCAAAGCTTCCAACTCTCTTTTCATGGCTCCAATCCACCTTATGTCCTCACTAGCTTGTCTATAAGATCCTGGTTCCTGTACATTAGACAAATTTGCCAAGAAAGACATATATGCAGTATTTGAACTTAATGAGCCTTTAAAAGGAAAGGTGTTTGGAGTGTGCTTTGATGTGTGATGGTTTTGGGCATCTGAGTAAGGTATAGCAGTTTGTAAACTCTTTTCAGAAGCTATACCAGCTACATAGTCCCTCATCCAGGCTGGTTGTGATCTAGTTCTAGTGCTTCTCCTTTGCATTTCCTGTTGAGGTTCAGCTATGTCATGTGTTGTATCTGTATTGTGGTGTGTTTTCATCAGTCTCAAGAGTGGAATTTTGAGGAACAAGTTCTTCAACAGGAAGATCAAAATCATCATTACAGGGGACTAGAGGCAAAGATGCTTGGGGATTATGGTCTTTTAAGTGAAAATAAGGGAATATGTCTTCATAAAACATGACATCCCTACTTACAAGAATCTTGTTTGTATCAAGATTATAGACCTTATAGGCTTTCTAGTCCAGGACTGAATCCAAGAAACACACACCTGTATGCTCTAGTTTCAAACTTATCCTTGTGTGGTGTAGTATTTGTAACATAGCAGAGGCAACCAAAAGTTTTTAAGCTTGAATAAACTGGTTTATGATTAAACAGCACCTCATAAGGAGTGAGCCATTTCAGAGTTGGTGTAGGCAGTCTGTTTATGAGATATGTGGCCATAAGAAGTGAAAAGGGCCAGAATTTTGAAGGAAGTCCAGCTTGGAACATAAGAGATCTGGCCATCTGTAATAAATGCTTATGCTTTCTCTCGACCACTCCATTTTGTTGTGGAGTATAAGCACAGGTCTTTTGGTGAATGATTCCTAGCTCTCTCAATAACTTCTGACATTCTAAGTTTGTAAATTCTGTCCCATTGTCTGTCCTTATGGTCTTGACATTTTTACCAAATTGTACTTTGACCATAGCATAGAAATCTCTGAGAGTAGCTACTACTTGAGTTTTGTGAGCAAGCAAAAAAGTCCAGGTACACCTACTGAAATCATCTACAATGGTTAACATATAAGGTGTACCTGTGAGAGAATCTTGTTTATATGGTCCCCACAAATCAATGTGAAGTAGTTGGAAAGCATGTGAAGTTTGAATTTTGCTAAGAGGAAAACTAATTCTGTGTTGCTTTGCCTTGTGACATATCTCACACTCTTGCATGACAGCCATATCCCTTTTGTTCAAATGATCATTCAAAAAATGAAGATGTTGAATAACTGGAAAGGATGGGTGACCAAGCCTTTTGTGCCAATCAAGGAAAACAAAATTCGAAATTTTATTGATGAAGCTGTAATTAGTACAAGAGGTTTTACATTTTTCTTCCACCTGATTACAAGATTCATTTCTCCTCTCAAGAAAACTTGAACTATCCAGTAGATACAGCTTCCCTATGAGCTTACCAACTGCTATAACTTCTTCATTCTGTAGGTCCTGCAATAGGCAATGAGTTGGGTGGAATGTTATTTTGATACCTTGTGTTTGAGTTAATTTAGAGACTGAAATAAGGTTATATTGAAAACTGGGAACATGTAAGACTTCAGTGAGAGTTAAGGTCCTATGTAAGTGTATCTTTCCAGTGTGTTTAACCTGTCTCATTGTGCCATCTGGTAAGTACACAGGTGTGTATGAAGTCATTGGTTGAATGGATTTCATTAAGTTCAAATCCGGACACATATGGCTACTAGCACCTGTGTCTAAGATCCAAGAACCAGATTGCATACAGTCAAGTATAGTAAAAGCATGAAAGAGAGACTTCATACCTGCAAAATCTCTAACATGTGCAAAATTCACCTGATTTTTGTTCTCAATAGGCATCTTTCCTTTTAGCAATTTCATCAATTCATGTTGCACAATGGAAGCAATGTCTGTTGTCAATGTGCCATCCTTGACTCCACTTGCTGTTGTGTACTCAGTATCTGCTTCTAGAGGAGATTCTGCAATATTTGCCACTTGCCTATTTCCACCAGTTGTCTTTGTCTTTTGCTCCTTCAAATTTTTATACCAGTCAGGGTAACCATGCAATTTGAAAACATGATTTCCCTTAAATGTCCATCCATATTGCAATGATCACAATGCTGATATTCCTTTTCAGCATTACCAAGGTCTTCTTCCCCTTCCTCTACCAGCTGTAACTAGATCCTTCCTCTTCCAGCACCTCTCCCTCCAGCTTCACCTCTAATTAATTGCCCGTTTCACAAACATTGCTGCTATTGTCATTTTTCTCTGGAAAGATGAATGTGTACATCTCTTTGCTTCTCTACACTCAGCACCATAGGAGTATGCCTTATTTACAGAAGGCTAGTGGATGCATGACTAAAATCTGGTTCCTAACGTGATTCATAACTATCATTAAGTCCCATTAAAAATTGCATTAGCTTGTTAAAGGAAGCCAAATCCAGAATTTCTTTTCCTGCTCCACAAGTACAGATTGGTGTTGGCATCAAACAGGATAATTCATCCCATAACTTTTTTAAGCCTGTATAATATTTTTCAACCTTCTGATTTCCCTGAGTAATACTGCTAATTTCTCTTTGTAGTTGATACAAAAGTGGCCCATTACATTCACCATACCTTTCTTGAAGCTCATTCCACAAGTCCTTAGCAGTAGTAGTATAAATGAATGCTTCAACTATTTCTTTAGAAATGGAGTTTAGGATCCAGGATCTTACCATACAGTCGACCCTTTCCCATTGTTCTGCTCTTGGTGAATTCGATGATGGCCTTTCACAAGCTCCAGTGATAAAGCCCAGCTTCAGTTTAGCTCCTAATGCAATCTTGATGGACCTACTCCAGCTCAAGTAATTACCACCAATCAATGGTGATGTAACCAGGGTCATCCCTGGATGATCCGAACTGTGAAGATACAGTGGATCCTCATTAAATTGAGCTGCTGTAGTTTTCTACAGCCCTTGACTGAGTATATCCTTCTTCAGCCATTTCTGTTTGATCCTTCTTTGTAGAAATTAGAAGAAATCTAATCAATGGATCAGAACTTCTGCTCTGATACCATGAAAAAACTAAGAATAATATGGAGAAGCTTTTCTGTATATTGATTCTCAAAAAAAATGTTACAGCCTTTTTCTATATATATACAATTTGAAAAGCAATAAAAGAATGACAAGTGTCCTATCATCTACAGATAAAATTTCCTAACTGATTTTGTCTTCTTCTACCATTTCTTGGGGAAGAATAAAAATCAGCTCAATCTGCACATGCAAGCTTCACGTTGCTTAAGCTGATCATTTCAGCTGAAGTGGCATTTATGCTGACGTGTCAAATTTGCTGACTCAATCATTTGTCCAGCTGATATTTGTTCAGCTAGATATTTCATCAGTTGCTGTGGGGAAAAAAAACAGCATTTTCCACCAGAAGTCGTGCTTCGTTACCGCAGCCACATACAAAATATCTTCCTTCCCCCGAAAGAATTCTAAAATGTGTCTGAACATAGCTTTCATCTATAAGAATGTTTTGCTGAGGTACGCCTATGGACATACTTCAGAATATTCTTTTACCCTTGAGTTAAAATATAGAAATTAGAATTAAATAAAAAGAAAGAAAGAAGTAAATAACATCCTGATTCCCTATCCAATTTCTTCCTTTTTTTCCCTAAAAGAATTCTAAAATGCGTCCGAAAATAGCTTCATTTGTAACAAATTTAAAAACAATTGATTTTAGGCAAATGGGAACGGACTATGGGATATATCTGGGATATACACATTCAAGTACTTTCCTTCAGTAAAAATAGTTGGCTTCATTTTATTAGTCCAACAGTAACAAGAATTTTAAAAGTTGGTTTCTTCATTATACATAAATAAACAATTTCAAATGTCTCTTAAATGAAATCTGGTTTTGGCTCGAAAAATTTGCATGAAAGTACCGCGTATGGTTTGATCAGATGATAATTCATGGTATAGTGATGGAATGAATAAACTCTATGAATTTAGAACTTCAACTTGCCCTTTAAAAAACAATCAAATATTAGTTGCTCTTCGTGATTGGGCATACGAAGTTGAATAACAGACGTTTGCATTGTATGCTAAAAAAAAAAAAATTCTTAATCTGGGGGACGAACCTAAGGAAATGGTGGCAAAAGGACAGTATATAAATCTTTAAAATATACCAGTTTCATTCTCATCCAGAAGTGAGTAAGTGTTGGAGAAAAGGAGACCTATGTATTGTACCAAATACCAAAATTATATTCTCAGTTTTAGATTTTTCTGCATATTATATTTCATGTTACACACTTTAATAAATTAATAAATTGACATGTATCCCTTTTGATGAGAAGTTATAAATGGATTGGACTGTCATTGTTTGTTTACCTTATCAGAAAGTGTAACATAGAGTTTACCAAAATTCTTAGATGCATTAATAAAACTTTAATGCATGTGCATGCATTAACTATTTTATATCTAATCATATGATAACACGTCATTGTTAATGTCTAAAATTT
This sequence comes from Mitragyna speciosa, assembly GCA_024721245.1. Taxonomy (NCBI): domain Eukaryota; kingdom Viridiplantae; phylum Streptophyta; class Magnoliopsida; order Gentianales; family Rubiaceae; genus Mitragyna; species Mitragyna speciosa. The sequence goes on along the minus strand of CM045565.1, from coordinate 13,051,612 downwards.
ATTTTTAAGTATATCAATTGATAATAATAAGGAGCAAACAATTAGTGCTACTAGTTTAAAGAACTGTACATTGACTTTAATGCACATACACTAATAATCTATTAATGCATTTTAGAACTAGCCATAGTGTTTTTTTTATTTCTTTTCCCTTTTTATATTTATCGAACAACAAAAATAGACAACACTTACCTTTCAATTTCCTTCTTTTCTTCAATAGAATTCGTTTCTGTCCTCTGACTTCATCTAGAGATGCTAAGTTAGGGTCTACGGTTTTTTTTTATTAAATAAAAAATAAGTATTTACCTCTGGCGGAGAGTTCTAAAAAAATCTTGTTTTTAAGAAAGTAGGTCCCAGGAGTACAATCCTTGGAGGGTCTCCAATATATTTACTGTCACCAAGATCAGCTACTAATAGGGAGTACTACATTAATGCACAACAATAGTTAAAAAGGGAAGAAATACGAAGAGAAAAAGCAACAAATTGGTCAGATTATTGAGTCAATACTAAATGTGAATAATTGTAAAGAAATTAGCGAGTGAAAGTTCCAAAACTCCTTCGGAATACTTAAAGCAAATGCTATTTTAGATTGAACAAAAAAAAAAAAAAAAAAAAAGAAGAAGATTTCATTTAAAATCAAAACCAAAATTGAAATCCACAAAGTTGAAAAAATATTATGCGAAGCACGAAAATCTTTTTGAGATTACCACAATAATATTTCAATTGAATTTGTTATTATTAATGATGTGAATTCAAGGGCAAGTGGTCGAATCGAAGGAGGTGTTCGTGACGTCTCCAAAAAGCAAGTTCAAGACGGGCAAGTTCCAAGCTTGGAAGGTGACCTTAAAACCTCAAAGAAGTGGGAAAAGTGCTGGAAGAAGGAGCCCTCCGTGAAAGAGAAGAGATCAACTCGGAAGAGGCCCACGAATCACCTATCTTGGCCACAATGAAGAGCTGAACATTTTGATCGTAGTCGCGGCTCCAACCCACAGTGCAGCTACGGTCTGAGGCATGATGAATTTTACTGTGTTTTTCAAGTCTCAATTTAGTTTTTGAGTTGTAATTGATTATTTACTTTACACATACGTCTTTTAGGTAGTTTTGCCTATACAAGGCTAACTTTTATATTATTTTACACATGTTTTTGATAATTTCTCTTGTGTGTTCATCAAGTAATTTGGTAAATTCTATTTATACCTTGAGTTCTAATTAACGGGTTTAGTTAGGATTTGGATTTTTACTTGGTAAATTAATTTCAATTCTGAGATAAGATTGGGGTTAATTTATTTCCTGATACCATAAGATGATCCTTAAGTAGAATAATTCTGTGGTTGCGAGTTTCATGAAGATTCCCATTAAGAGATTAATCTTACAATTTACGCCTCGACAAGATGACATGAGACAAACATTGTACAAATGTTTTCTCTTTTTCATTTACGAAGATGAGTGGAAGGGAAATTGAAAACAATGAAATTTGATTGTGACAAGTATAAATACGTTTCAAGACTACCACGATAATATTTCAATGGCATTCGTTATTATTAATCCTATAATTTAAGGATCAACAAGGTGACATGAGACAAAAATTACACAAATGAAATTTTTTGTTGTCACCTATATAAATAAGGGATTAATAGTATTACCAATTATCGATTTTAATAGCCACTGAGCATTTGGCTCGGTGGTCAAGGGGAGATCATTTGATCTTCTACTTGTCGCAAGTCTAGAGTTCAAACCCCACCTGCTGCAATTAGCATAATATTCTCAAAAAATTAAAAAAAAATTAAGAGAGCCATAGTTCTTCCTCTGGTTCGACAAGATTGATACAATTTGGAAAAAAAAAATATTGATTTTAAATTGTTAATTGTTCCAAATAGTGATGAAATTAATATAATATATATAGACACACACATATATATGTATGTATGTATGTATAGACACACTAACACAACACACACGTTTGTACAATAATATGATGCAAAGTTTACTCGTCTTACACGTCTAAAAAATTTCAAATTTCAATCTCTACCACAATTTTCAAATGGGAGGATCTCAACAATCAATTTTCTGATGCAATCCTTAAAAAAACTCGCATGACATTTAACTATACATTTAATTTACGATAAACATCGAGTGGGAGGAGCAGCATAAGCTAAGTAGTACCTACCCTGGCGTTAAGCTAGTCAAAAGTTAAGTTAGGACCAACCATGAAAGCTGAAACAAAAACAGCACCGGAAAGTTTCCGAGGAAATCTTTCCATTGCATATGAAACAGAAGCAATGATGACCTTTCGATTAGGAGATAAACTGTCTAAAAAGTATGTAAATGTTTATGGTAAGCATCAATGGTTTGAACGAGTTCCAAGGGGATTTGGATACGCCCAGAGTAAGCTAAATCAATGGCCGTGGCATTATGGCCTGCTTGCTCTAGGAGAGTTGTCAACTTATACCAACACCATGCTCCGTGAAAACCACCATGAACTAGCAAAAAGTGTGTTGTTGAGGCAGAGTGAATATAAATCAGAAGCCCTATGGCAAGGCACAAGCCATTATGAATCTATTGTAGGCATGGTTCGAAAACTTGGCAGAGTCGTCACATGAGTGGAGGACTCTGGTCCGAGACCATTCCAATCCTAGTTGAAGACGGGAGCCAAGAGCTCATCTGAACTTGGTCAACTCAGATCAAGTTGTCTCCGAGTCAAAGAGAAGCGGCTAAGTTAAAGCCAAGTCGATCGAGTCAAGCTGAGCCGAACAACGAATGTAACTTGTGATGTGCAACTTGTGAATCCATCAGCTATAGTATGCAATATAATGCCAACCCCACATCCACCTTCACCGTGGTACCATCAACAACACCAGACATAGTCCTAATACTAAAACTATTCGGTAAAGGACCCATGGAGAAATAATCAGTCTCAATTGTACCTAACGAGGATTGAGCATCAATCTCTTGGAATTTGAAATTGTGAACAAGTGGGTAAGCAGATTCAGAGCCTGAATCAGACTAGAGAAACTTCCAGTTTTGAAACTCTTCTCCTCCTGTCTCTGCATCCATGATGGTGATGATGGACTGATAATTATCAACAATTCCTTCTATTCAAATACACGAGAAAAAAATAATGAAGAAGAAAGGAGGAAAGGGAGGGGGACAAAGTGTACAAGTTTCGATGATTCCAAAGAAAGAAACGGACTATTTAATAATCTTAATGAAAATAAAAAAAAATACAGACCAAAAGAAAAAAAAGCCAAAAGAGAAGAAAGGAACTAGACTTGAAATAGCATACAATTTTTTTCCTGTTAATTTAATGCCAATGGCAGATAACTAAACAAAGTTTCAACCTCAATAGTACATTATAGAAATTTTCTTTACTAATTTGTTGGTTGTTTTTATTTAGCATATTTTTCTTTTATAATTTGAATGATTATTATGATTTTTAAAATAATTTTTTTTTTAAATATACGTCTCACTGAGACCGTAATAAATATGTCGAAACCGATGTAGAACAATACATAGTGCGACAGCAACTTTGAACCATGATTTGTAGGCAGCCATGTTTTATGATTTTTTATGTTTGCTTAAGAATAAGGTAGCAATATTGCCAGAGCAATAAATTTCTACCGGAGCAATCACGGGAAAGACTCTAATATCCTTTTAAAAGTCAAAAACAGTAATAAAATAATTCCTTCCACCAAAATTTTCTTGGGTCCCACTCCTCTTCTTTTGTCCCACTCCCGTTGTTACCCAGCTTCTTGATTTTTCTCTCCCTTGTCCAAGTTTGAATTTTCTCCACCATATCCAAGTAACCAGAATATTCATCATCATCAACTTCACTCCATCTTTGCAAAGTAAAACAACCAAGAATTGTTGACAACCCAACAAAATTTGTAATCCTCCCTGTTTCTGCTTTATAAGTGTACATCAAGGATATTCGGGCCAATGTCTTCCACAAAAATTAATCTAATTCCATCCTCCCAGTATTAAGATAGCATAACTGAAGTCTACATGAAACCCATTAAAATCAAAATTTTAAGATTTGGTTATAAGTAATCAAATTCACCAGAAAAAGGTGCAAACTAGAATTGCAAATTTTAAGATCTATTAGTAAATATTTTTAAATTTTAACAGCCTAAAATTTAAGAATAACAAAACCAACTTGAACTGATTAAAGCCAAAAATTTTATTGACAATGTAGGGACAACAACAAATCCCGTGTAATTCCTCCATCATAGACACAGAAGAAAGAAGTTGGACAGAGACTTCTTGGGCCAGAGACACAAGAGGAAGGGGTGGATAAAGGTGTTAGATTGATGGTGGCCTGGCTGGTTTAGGTAGACTAACAGTGGGAAAGTGGTTGTATGAGAACATAGGTAGGACTAATAATGTCTCCAACGGCTGTTGATGAATTGCTTGAGAGCGATTGAATGAAAGAGAGATTTGATGGAAAATTATCGCTTCACTTGTTTGTTGGTGTCTTTTAAAAACATATTTTTGAGAAACTTTAAACATATTTTTTAATTATCTTTTTATCTTACGCACACATTTATCAAGAAAAAAGTTTTAAAATTGTTACAGTAATTATTTTTAAATAATACTCTATAAGCAATCATCCAAACGCAGCTTATACTTCTGGCAATAACCGCAGCCTTAAGAATATTTGTGCATAGTAAGATAAATGTTGTCCTAATTGTACCAGGCGATGGAGCGATGCAAAGAAAAATTCAAATGACTCAATCTATAGGTGGCTCAAGAATTAATGCCGTATGGAACTGTGCGTTCAAGATGAGCCGTGAATAGACCTGTCAATGGGTCGGGTTTGGACCCGAACCTGACCCAAATCCGTTATTTTTTTCAGGTCCGGATACAAATACAATTCCGTTTACCCGACTCGGATCCGGAGCTGAATTTTTCTACCAAAAACGGGTGGGGGTCCGGAATATTTCATTCCGACCCGACCCGGACCTGTACCCGTATAAATAACTAATTATATATTATATTATATTATGTATTTTATATTTTGGCCACCTACCCACCTACCCCATTTTCTATCCTTACCTTTCACCCAGGTCCATTTTTCTCTCTTTCCCAGATGCTTTTCTTTCTTTCATTTCCCTCAAACACTTTTCTTTCTTTTTCCTTCCAGCTCCAACTCCAACTCCAACTCCAACTCCAACTCCAACTCAAACTCTTTTCTTTCTTTCATTTTCTTTCGGGACATCTGCTAAAAAAAACTCTCTCCAAATCTCTTCACTCCCAATGGATCTCTTGACCAAATACTTTCTCAATCACGGAAGAAATTTGCTTGAGAGAGGGAGGGAAGAAGGGGGGATGGAAATGGCTAGGAAATGAGGGAAAAAAAGAGAGTAAACGGATGGCTTTGAAACTAGTTTCAAATGCTTTCTGGTCGTTTTTTTTTTTTGGCATATTTCTTATTAGTTTTTACTTCCAAATTTTGAATTAGCAAATTTTGTGAAATCTGATATTCATTATTTTGTGAGATGAGTACTTATTTTTTAGTTATTTTTTGTGGATTGGAAGTGGAATTTAAGTTTTTGATATTGTGCTTGTGAAATCTGGCTTTGTATTATGTGCGGGTTTACCCGACCCAATTCCGGACCTGATCGGGTCCGGATCAGGGAACAAAAGGCTAGACCCACCGGGTACACAGGTCCGGGTTTGGAACTTTTTTTCTTGGTTGGGTCCGGGTCTGGAATATTCAATTTCTGCCCGAATCTGACCCGTTGATAGGCCTAACCGTGAAGCATTTGCTAACGCCAAGCGTCCGTTTTACGAAGGTTACTATAACCTGCATGGTGGAGTTGCGCTTCTCTCCGATGATATACATGGGTTTGGGTTTTTTTTTTTTTTTCTCTTTTGTGCTTTTTTTGGGGGGGGGGGGGGTTTATTGCGGTGTTGGACTTCATAGCTATAATTGCAATAAAATGTACAAAAATTGCAAGCACATCATCAAATTGTCTGGTGCTAAACATTAAAGGATTGGGGATGATGACACGGATTTGGGACTCTTTCCTTTCGCACGATTTAAATGTGTAATCATGTTGAAATAATTGTATAATTCTACTGAAAAATGGTGTAACTATTTACCACTCAAGATGACGTTATTTTTTTATTATAAATTTAAACTTACTAATTTAATCTCATTCATTGATTTTTAATTCTTTAAAGCTGGATTATTAGATTGTGTCAAATGTTACTGAGGGCCCAAGGTTGATGATTTCTGGGTTCCCCGTCTGTGCCGACATTTATTTTGGTCCCACTGTCCAAGGCGTTACCTTTTACCAACGACCATGACTTTTTTTTTTTTTAATAAATTACTATTGTATTACATGTTTGTTGTCTCACACAAGTAGAATGAAACTCTCAATAATGTATTAGATGATGCCATACACAATCTAGGGACAAGTTCATAGAACACGGACAAGCCAGTTTGACTAGTATAACCAATAATAGATTAGCTATTTGGTTAAATGTCAAGTTAAATTGTTAAAAATGACTTCAAAATTGGTTAAACCAAATCAAAACCAGAAACTTTGGACCCTTGTTTTATTTTTGTAGTTGTCTTTTTTAAACTTCATGATTGATTTTTTTTTTTTTTTGATGTTAATACCTTTGTGCATATCGCATGTATACATCAAAGTTTTAATCATGATATCAGATAATAATATGACATAAGATTGGTTCTTGTATACCAGTAAATATTGTAATTCTTAATAATTGAGGCTATTATCTAAAAGGATTTCACATAATTATAGTTAATATACCAATAAAAGTACGTAGTAACTATCAAAGGAAAATCAAATATGACATGAAAGACATTGTGATTTTTTAGTTTTGAACCATATCTAGTCATTTGATAATTACCCAAAATAAGGCGTACATATTTTCCAAGTCTAAAATATCATTATTATTTGTATTATTAAAAATAGTATAAGTCTATGTAAACCAAACATGAAAGATTTATGTAGGTCCAACTTAAACGGGATGTACAATTGCACATGCACTAAAACTTGCGAGGCCATGAATATACAGTAGTACCAAATTTGCTAGAGATAAATTCAACAGCATCTATTAGATTTGTACAAGTTACTTGACTTTATACACGAAATCTTTGACTCTCCTATTCTCAATAGTTTCTTTACCTAATTTTAGTTTTTGATTTTTAAAACATTTATTTCCTGGTGTTCTTAACTGCTTATTTTACTATGTTTTTAGGTTTTTAAACTAAAATTAGAAGAAACTGATCTTCAACTTTTCTAAATCAATTTTTATAAAAATCAAAAGCTATTAAAAACAAGCCCTAAGAAATGTCAAGATCTAATGAGATTCATGATTATTAGGTGTCATTTAGGTAGTCCAAGAAAGAATAGGACTCATAAGCATAGAATCATTTACCTACGATTCCACATCATTACCATAAGGTAAAGACGTATTCAAAATAATCTGTAACTAACTAACTATAATCCTCAAATTAGCTGGCCAAAATCTTGGATGCTAATGGTTCACATTGATTTGCAAGATATTTAGAATTTGAACACCATACTATTAACCAGGCCAAAAACACACTTGATAATAATAGAATATAATATTTAACAATTCTACTAATTTGATCATAACATAATATAATATAATATTTAACAATTCTATTAATTTGGCAGTGGATCTTAAAACTTACACTATGTCAATGATATCTCCATTTTTTATTTCATTAATACATAATTTAATACCAAATCCAATAGAAAGTGGAAGTTCATATGGAAATTCAATTTTTCATATATAATTTTAGAAGAGTTCTTCAGTATGACAATGACTACACATAGGAAGTCAGCCAAAATAAAACTTGCACGTTTCAATTTTTAAATTCAAAGCCATAATCCTCAAGCATTTCAAACAAGTGGTGGCAAAATTTAATTATATGTCAATTTCATAATTGAGCATATGTTAATTTTCCATTGTTATGTATGCATATTTCCCAATTGTATACTCTTGTATAATAATTCAAATTGGAGTAGGTTGGTGTCTTTGGCTTATATATAGGAATGCTATGTACAATTGTAAATTATAATTCAATATACAATTTTTCTCATTCTTCAAATTGAAGAAAAAATTTTTCTTTAGATTCATCTGCATTCATGATAGGACCTTTAACAAGGCTAGTAACATATTTCCAAAGTTTCCAATCACGAAATTTTTTTTGAAAAGCTTGAGTCCAATAGGAGTAATTAGTACTATCCAAAATAATGTTAATAAGTTGTGAAACATCAGTTGAGTCATAAAAAAGAAAATCAATTAATATAGGCATAAATGAGAGGTATAATAAGTTAGAGTAGAATTAAGAAGGCAAAATCTAACCAAACGGATGCCAAAATTGAACTTAAAAGTCCCAAAAATTTAAGAACCGGTTTGGTGTGAAGGAAAACCGAATTAGAAGCAATAAAATCAAACCAAAAATCGATAAGCAATTGAACAAGTTTTGAGTCAGATGAATTAAATCACAGAACCCACAAACCAGCTTAATGCTTAGGTCAAGGCGTGGGTCAGGTCATGGCGTGGGTCAAGGACAAACTAAGTCAAGACGTGGATTGCGAGCTGCTGCTAAAGGCTAGGCTAGCAGCAATAGGCTTTGGGCTTTGGACGCATAAGAATGGGCCGTTAGATAGCATGAATTAGGTCGAGACCAATAGAAAAACTGCACATCGAATTTTACTTTGAAGAAGGAGAGAAAAATTGTATATTGAATTGGATTTTACAACTTCCAGTCTCCTCTCTTCCATGAGAGCGCTTCTCTCGACCGTGAGAGTTTTAATTCCTCCTAGTAGAGCTTAGGTGCAGAAGAGAGTAATTATAATTAGAGAGGTGTAATAGTGAATAGGAAAGAATTTAGGTTGCTTGCACTTTATAGTGGTGGACATAATATCTAGCTTTAGAGTCTTTAGTATACTTTTCTCTTTGGGTTTGTTGGTTATTAGATTTTCTAAAATTTGGTTTGCTTTTTCCTTTGTATCTGCTCTTTAGATTAGACTCTGGTGTGCTTTTTCTACTTTGTTTTTCCTTTCTTTAATTGAGTCTGTTTGGGTTTACTTTTTAGACTAATCTTTGGTTGCCTTCCTTTACAGGTGTGACTTGACATTCTTGGTGAGAAACTGAACAATTAAGCATCCAGTTTTGAGGACTCAAAGAATGGCTGAGGAGCTGGTGGAAAAAATGGGGAAATGGGAATTAAGTAGCCAAAAAAGAGAAGAAACTATTTTGGAAGGAGAGGTCTGGGATAAAGGGGTTAAGGAAAGTCTGCGAAGCGTAATAGGGAAAGTCATTGGAGAAAAAAAGGTAAACTTTCAGGGGATAAAGAGTTATGTTTCAAATGCTTGGAACTGTACCAGGAAAGTGGAAGTAGTGGAGTTAGGCATCAACTTGTTCCAGTTTATTTTTGAAGAAGAAAGAGAGTTAGAAAGGATTCTCAAAAACAGACCTTGGATCTTTGACAATCAACTCGTGATTCTAAAAAAATGGAAAGAAGGAATAGAAGAGGATGAGTTTTCTTTTTTAGAGGCAAAGTTCTAGGTACAAGCTTCCGTTACACTGGCTGACAAAGGAAATTGGATTGAAAATTGGATCAATATTTAATAAAGTCCGAGATATGATCATTCCATCAATAGGTAGCAGAGAAGGAAGACATACGAAACTATTGGTAGGAATGAACATTGAGCAGCTAGTACTAAGAGGAACTTCAGTTAAAAGCAATGGGGTTACAAGATGGGTGTAGTTCAAATATAAGACGTTCCCAGACTTTTGTTTCAACTGTGGAATAACTAGTCATAGGGAAAAGGCATGTTTCAACAGAAGTAAAAATGTACGTTTTGATGTGGATCAACAATATGGTGAGTGGTTGATGGTGAAGAATAGAAAATCTCCATTGATGAGTGAAAAAACAAAAGTAATCCATGGGTATTTCAGTAAATTTAGGAAGGAAAAACAGGGAAGGAGCAATAGTGAAAATGATCAGAGAAAGATGGGAGAGGGAGAGAACGTGAGAGAGATGGAAAAGACAAGTGAAGTGATAGAATAGAAGAGGGTGTTAGAAAACCAATAGAGGGAAAATTTGAACGACCAAGAAGGACAAATTGGCGAAATGGACTCTTTGGTTTAGACATAATAAAAATAGAAAATAGGCCAGGCTAACATGGGAATAAGACTAGTCCAAAATCCTAGTTAGAGTTACTTAGGTATAGTAGAGGGTTTGATGGGGTGAACAAAGGAGAGAGGGAGCCGGGTAACCCAGAAAGCCCAACGAATGAAAGTTACAGCAAGGTTGTGATGGTGAGAGAAAAAAAAATGTGGAGGTGGAGAAAAATATAACTGAGAGGGGTCTAGTAGAGAAGGCAGAAAAGATAAAGAAATGAACTTTTCATAGGATAAAAATACAAGGAGAAGATAAGAGAAAACCATTCTTAGAAATTCATCAGAATGAGATCAAAAAATAGGTAATTGGGAAGAGAAAGGGGAAACTTAGAGATGAAGAAGATATGGAGATTGGGGAAGAAGGGCATTGGAACAAGAAGGGAAGTTGGACAGTTTTTCAAGCTTAGTTCATAGTAAGTAAGGTTGAGGGGACTTTTCTACAAAAGTCCCCTATATCTCAACGAGAGTATTGGTGTGGAATTGTCAAGGAGTAGGGAGTCCCTTAACAGTTCCCCAATTGAAGGAGGTGATAAGACTCCATTTCTCAAAAATTGTAATTTGCTTGAAAGAAAAAACAAAAATAAATTTGTGGAGAAGGTGAGGAAAAAATTGGATTATGATGAGACTTGTGTAGTTGAATCAGCTGGTAAAGAAGGAGGACTAGCAGCTTTTTGGAATAAGAACGAAGAAATTGAAGAGGTATTAACAATAGCCTTCACAGTTGAAGTTAAAATAAAAAACAAAGAGGTAAATTTCAATTGGTGGTATGTGAGTATATATGTTAGTACGAATCATAGAATGCGAAGAGAGAAATGGAAGGTCATAAGTAGAAGGAAGAAGATCTGGGGAAATAATTGGTTAGCAATTGGGGATTTTAATGACATTTGCTCAAATGCAACAAAATTGGGTGGAAGAATTAGGACAAAAACATCCTTTAGAGATTTCAAGATGATGATTGAAGATAATGGACTCAAGGACATAGGATACAAAAGAGAAGCCTGCACTTAGTTGAATAATTGGAAAGAGCAAGGGGAAATAAGGTAGAGATTGGATAGAGGTTTGGATACTATGGAATGGTTGTGAAAACATGGGCAAGTAGAATGTACACTTATATAAAAGGAGACATTGGACCATTGCATTCTGCTACTAGACACTAACCCAGAGTCAGAGTTGAAAAGGGAAAGATTCCAATATGACAAAAGATGGTTAAAGCAAGAGGGAATAGGTAAAGTGATCAGCGAAGCTTGAAAAAGGAAGGTTGAGAGATCTAGAATGTTCATAGTTAAAAAACATAAAATCGTGCAAGTAAACTCTGATTCAATGGAACAAAGAAACCCATGTGAATGCAAAATAGGAGATTGAGGAGTTAAAAAGAAAGATCTAGGAAGCTAAGAAATCGAGGCAACAAGAAAGCAGCTGTGTGGTCTCATTAAAAGAAAGGCTAGGCAAAGCATATAGTGATGAAGAAATTTACTGGGCTAAAAAAGCTAGAGGTACATGGCTCAAAGAAGGGGATAAGAACACGAGTTTCTTTCATGGGATCACTCAAAATAGAAGAAGAAGGAATACCATAAGAAACCTGAAGAAAAAGGATGGGGATATCTATAGGGGCAATAAAGATATAGGAAAAGAAATTGAAAGCTACTACAGGAAGCTTTTTGAGCCCTCTAATCTAGCTAATGTGTTCGAAATCCTAGATGGTATAAGTGTTTAAATAACTAGGTCAATGAAGACCTCACAAAACCTGTGGAGGCCAAGGAGATTAGAGACGTTTTCCTCTCTATGTAATCTGAGAAAGCCCCTGGGCCCGACGGTATGACTATTTTATTTTTCAAAAATTTTGGAATATTATAGGTGATAATATCATAGAAGCTGTTAAAAGCTTTTTGCATTCGAGTCATATTCTGCATTCTATTAACGAGACTTTGATCACCCTCATTCCTAAGGTCTAAAACTCCTATAACTTGTCCCAATTTAGACCGATAAGCTTTTGCAATGTTCTCTATAAGGCTATTTTAAAATTTTTAGCCAATAGGTTGAAACCTATTTTGTGCCATTGCATTAGTGATAAACAAGCATCTTTTGTCCTAAATAGACAAATTCTAGACAATATCCTTATTGTTCAGGAATATCTTTACTATTCTAAAACCTAGAGAAATAGTAATTTTAGCTTCATGACTCGAAAGTTAGACATATCAAAAGCCTACGATATAGTTGAATGGAGTTATTTTGAGAGTTTAATGAATAAAATAGGTTTTTGTAAAAAGTTGATTAACTGGGTGATGGAGTGTATTTTCTCTATTTCCTACTCTTTCAATATGATCAATTAGGCTTTGATAATGAAACAGTGAGCAAGGAGAAAACAAGAGAGGAACAAGTTGCATAAGTTGAACAAGCTATAGATGGAGGGCGTATTATCTTCAATACTAGTGCAAAAGTCAGTACCAGAAAGAAAAAAGAGGGTTACAGTATTGTTGCAAGGGATGACAGTGGACAAATAAAAATGGTTCGGGAGGCAGTGAAAAATAGAAATGGAGAGCTAATTTTGGAATAAGCAAATATGATCAAGTTGGCTATGGTACTAGCAAGGCAAAGAGGATGGAAGTAGGTCAGGTGCAGGGGAGATAACAACAAATTGATGCAAAAATTGATAAAGAAAGATTCAAATGACATGAGATGTGCAACTGTTATAAAGAATATTTTGGACTTAACTACTTTGTTTTCTTCCTGCTCATTCTCTATTGTAAATAGTAAAAGAAATATTTTAGTTGAGAAAGTAGTGAATTTTGCTTTAAATGATAGCAGATGCCCCTTTTGTAAATGGGTTATACTTGATATATAATACAGATTTGTTGACTTTTGAGAAAAAAAATTAGATTTGACCATTGTACATAGTATGCCTATATAGTGAATAAGAAACAAAAATGATTTATAATAGTTCGGTATCAAATTCTATACCTAGGTCTATTCCTAAGTATAACCACTTGGAGTTTGAATCCACTAGTAGCTTCTTTAATTGTTGATGAAGCAAACCAACTTGTAAATAAGAGAAGATCACTCTTGCTATCTTTTCCAAACTCTAGTTGATCCAAAGTTCCCACTTTGGTCACACTAAGTTCTACCAAGATAAGTCAAAAGTTTTACAACACTCTCAATCCTTATATTATGCTACAATTGAATGCTTCCATTCACCCAATTGAAAAGCATACAAGACCCCAATAGTCTGTCTACCAAAGGACTATAAGTCCACCCCAAGCAAGAATACGTTCTTCCAAAATCACTCTAAAACACTTGTAAACTTTGTAGACAAAAGTTTTCTAAAGTCTCTTATCAATTCTATATATATTGCTATTTATAAGGGGTGAAAAAACAGTCAATAGCCACGTATAAGTTGAAGAAATAGTCTCTCTTACTGGAAGTCCTTCTCTCTTTTACTAGGGGTTCTCTTCCTCTTAATTAGGGGTTTATTTACTATATTTTTCTCCTTTATTCCTCAATATCTAATTTTCAGGTCATCTAGTCTTTGGTTAGGAGTATTTAATCTTATCATTTTGTTTTCTTGTCTTCTTATGACCATAAATGCACTAAACCAATTCTAGTGTTACAACCATGTTTTCATTTACTTTCGACTTTATACTTGTTCTAAAGTTACTGTTACTTTTATTTTTAATTGAAAAATGGATTCCTTTGTTCATTTATCTGTACAGGTTGTTTAGCAGCAAAGTTCAAAGGGATTATCTTGCGAAGCACGAAAATTTTCTCTTAAAATGGTTGATAAATTGGTAAAGATAATAAAATGATTTGATCTATTAGAAAAGGAGAAAACAGAGATTGATCTTAATGTATGGCATGCAAAAGAGGGAAGAGAAATTTGCAAGAAAAGTTTCCTTGGCAAAATAATTGGCGACAAAATGATTAATACAAACGGAGAAAGGAACTTTGTCAATCATGTGTAAGGGTACCTGAAGAATATGACTATATTGGAGATTGGCACAAATGTCTACTAGTTTTACTTGGTGGGGGAACAAGTGATCAAAAGAATACTAGTTGGGAGACCTTATATAATAGATAATTAGTTACTTAAAATCAAAGAATGAGAATCTAGAGCACAACCCAAATGTACTCTTGACAGTTTCAATGTGGATCTAGGTATGGAATTTGCCTACTCATTGGCTAACAATAGCAATAGGGAATAAAATTGGAGCTACAATTGGAAGAGTTGAGAATATTATGATCCCAAATGGAGGGTGAAAAATGGTAGGCATATGAAAATCAAGACAGAAGTTAATGTTAACAACCTTTGGTCAGAGGAATAGTTGTGAGGATATAAGGAGTGACAAAATGCGTGGAATTTAAATACGAGAGGTGCCTTAATTTCTTCTACTTTTATGGCAGTATAGGGCACAATGAGAAAGCATGTTGTAATAGAGAAAATTCGGGCCAAAAAAGTCTCACACCACAATATGGTGCAATGCTAAAAGCTAGGGGCTATAAATTACTACCTAAAAAAAATTTTCATAGCAAGACTTCTTTTGGAAATAGTCAACAGGAGCAGGAATGGAGTGGTAAATTACTTGAACATAAAGTTGGGAAGAAAACTAGAGAATTGAATCAGAATGTGGTGAACAAGGAAGGACAAGCTACAGTGCAAGTTCAGAATTGCAAGAAGAGTGATGGGACAAAAGGATTTGATAGGGAAATAAGGGAAAGTGAGATAAATGCATGAAATTCAAATGATGGAGGGAAATTGGATGGAGAAAATTGAAAAATAATAGTATTGAGAGAGGAAAATGAGAAGAAGGAAGAATGAAGTGGGCTGGTGGAAGTCAGGAATAAGGAATTTGAAGTTGTAAAAACGGTCCCAAATGAAATAAGCTCATTTGAATGTACTAATATAGATATCTTTGGGGTCACAAATATAAGGCCGCTAGAATTATTAGAAAAGAAGGACCAAATAGAGGGATTAGTTGGGTCAGGTCCACAAAATCAGCCCGTTAAAAAAAAAATGCAGAGATTTATAAGGAAAAAAGAGCCCATGCAATGAGGAGAGACAAGTAATCTTTAAAGTAACACTAGGGGCAACAGAACTCTATTAAAGCAATTAGGGATTAACGATGAAGCTAATTTAGAGGTACTAAAGATAAAGTTCAGGTTGTAAGATAATGATAAATTGGAGATGCATATGAATGAGACTGTATCCAAAAAGTTTAAGACAATAGAGAAGGAGAATCAGGTTGCAGCTATTGAGAGTATGGAGTTCAACCCTAACCGGTCTCCCAATGAACAATGAAGATTCTGGTGTGAATGACCAATGTGCTAAGAGTCCCTTAGTGGTTCCCAGTCTGAAGGAGGTTAGTAGGCTTCTGTCCCTAGATTTAATTTTTCTATACGAAACTAAAAATAAAACACCAGTGATAGAAAAAAATTTTAAAAATTAGGTTTGATAACTATTTTGTGGTGGATTCGAATGGCATGTCAGGGGGTTTAGCTATATTTTGAAATAATGAGGTAAATGTAATGAAAATCTTATTCACCCCGTGTACGATTGAGATTAAAGTAGAAGATGGAGATAAAAATCAAGAGTGGTGGTGCATCTGTGTCTATGCAAGTCCCAATCAACAAAGAGAAATGTGCAATGGGAAATGATAAATTTGAGGAAAAGATTGTAGGGGCCAAGATTGGTTTCGATAGTTATTTTAATGAAATTATCTCCAATGATGAAAAATGGGGTGGGGGGATTCGTAACAGTCAGACTTTTAAGAACTTTAGATCCTTTATTGAATCTAACAAGCTTGTTGATCTAGGCTATGAAAGCCTTCCACGGACTTGGTACAACACTTAGGAACACAAAGGGATGATCAAAGAAAGATTAGATAGAGTGTTAGCAAGTGTAAATTGGATCACTGAGTATAACAATGATAAGATGACTCATTTGAAAAATAATGCCTCTGGCTACAGCATGATTCTGTTAGAAACTGGGCCACATGTGAAGAAGGTGAGGAAGAGGTTTTGCTCTGACTCTTGATGGCTGCAGTACCCTGAGGTGGAAAAAGTTGTGCAGACAACATGGATGTATCCAATTGAGAAAACGAGGGGATATAAGGTCTCAAAAAAGATCAAAAACTATAGGCTAGCCTTATCGGGATGGAACAGGAGAAGAATAAAGAATGGTAAAAAAGAAATTGCAAGGCTGAAATCTGAGATTGAGAAAGTGAAAAACTCCAACAGTCAAGGGTAGCGTGATGAGAAAAGTCCGTTAAAAAGTTAGCTGGCTAAGGTGTATAAAGACAAAGAACTATACCAGGCACAAAAATCAAGGGTAAAATGGCTAAAAGAGGGGGATCAAAACACAGCTTGTTCCATGCATGTGTTACTACCAGAAGGAGAAGGAATAGGATCTCAAGAATACAAAAGGCTAATGGAGAAGTGGTGCAACACTGATGAAGATATTGGTCAAGAAATTACTACATACTATGAGAAGTTGTTTACCAGTTCCAAGCCTCATGACTTCGAGAAAATTTTGAGAGGAATTCCCATAACAATCACGCAATAAATGAACTTGAAGCTGACGCAGACTGTACATGAGAAGGAAATCAAAGAGAACCTGTTTTTAATGCATCCTGCTAAGGTTCCCAGGCCCAATGGTATGTCCCCAAAAATTTTTCAAATGTTTTGACATATTGTTAGTAATAATATTGTGAAAGCTGTAAAAAAACATCTTTATTGCTGGTAATATGTCAAAAGCTTTTAATGAGACTTTGATGACTCTAATATGTAAGATTGAAACACTTGTAAATCTTACACACTTTAGACCTATCAGCCTGTGCAATGTGGTATACAAAATTATTTCTAAAGTCAAACCTTTGTTGAGTGTGTATAGTTCATATCAAGCTGTTTTCATACCGAGACGTCAAATTGTTGATAATATTATTGTTGCACATGAATATATTCATCGGCTTAATAGTAGAAGAAATGGTAAGGATGTATTCATGACCTTAAAGCTTAACATGTCCAAAGCATATAATAGGGTAGAGTAGATTTTTTGCTAGCTGTTATGAATAAAATAGATTTTTGTCCTCTTTGGCTGATATAGGTCTATGGTTGTCTGAGATCTATGCTTTTTTCTTAAATATCAATGGTGAGAAGTATGGTTATGTCTGTCCCTCTAGAGGAATTAGGCAAGGTGATTAGTTATCACTGTATCTATTTCTTTTTTGTGCTAAGGGTCTAATTAGTCTTCTTAAGCAAGCATTAATTGAGAGAAGGTTTTCTGGAATTAAAATTTCTAAAAATGGTCCAGCTATTTCACACCTTTTTTTTTGCAGATGATTCCTTGCTATTTTGTAAGGCTAATGCAGGAGAAACCAAGGAAGTCTTCAGCATTATGAACAAGCTTCGGGACAAGCAGTGAATTTGGAGAAATCCTCAGTCTTCATTAGTAAGAACAATTGCTTTATTGTTGCTGAAAGTGTCACAAGAGCTTTAGATAGAATTCAAGTGGTGAAGCAGAGCAAGTACCTAGGATTGCTGTTGGGAGTTGGAAGGTCTAGATGTTCAGTTTTAGTATTCATCAAAGAAAAATTTGAAAAGAAAATTCAGAACTGGAAAGTGAAACTTCTTAATCCTGCAGGGAAAGAAACTCTCCTTAAGTCAATTGCTCTAACTCTGCCTACCTATGCGATGTCTATCTTCAAGTTGCCTGTGAGTTTGTGCAATGATTTGAGCAAAATAATGGCCAGGTTTTGATGGGGGTGATATGCGCATGTGTACGGAAGACTACCAAGATCCTTGGATTTTAGGCTTACTACTCGTTGAACTCAAGACTCCTTGGATAGATCTTCCAAGAACCTTTGACGTGGAGTAGGTTGTTTGAACTATTCCCCTTGAAGATGCCCTCGATTCTAGGAAAACCAAGATGAACCGAATTGAGTGCGTTCAATCATTCAACCTAATTCTCTAAAGAACTTAAACAAAAGCGAAAGGAAACTCTAAGCAAGATTGGATGGTTGCCACAAGCAAAACTTGATAAGACCTATGGCGGTTCTCAATCACCAAAGAATCAAGAAAATTCTATAGAGAATTTACTCAAAATATCATAAAACGTTCTATTTAATGTTGTTCACAAGAAACCCTTATATTGGGCGTAACATAGACATAAACTAAGAAAGTACTTTACCCTAGTTGTAATCTAACACTCGACCAGTAACAATTACAACTCAAAAAATTGCGTAAAACAACTAAAAACGTCTTTCTGATTGTATCCGCAATGGAACTCGCAGCGTGGGTACGGACACGGGTTTGTCTCGCTTCGTCACTCTTCAATGCCAGACCTTCTAATCGTACCTGCGACACCTATCCGTGGCATGGGTACGGGTGCGATTTCGGTCAAAATGTTGAGCTCTTCAAGATCGAACTGTCTGATGGTACCCGTGACACCTATCCGGTCGCGGGTTCAAAGCATGGGTTTGGTCAGAATGTTTCATACTTTATACCAACGTTTGAATCATCATTCACTCTCTGGTTAGTCCATAAGCAATGCACAATATGCGACGAAGGATTCATGTTGGTCGCCTTGTACATTTCATCCAGCGCGTCCACAATAAAACTATGCAAAGCATCATTCATTTTCCTAGTTCTTAACCTAGTCATAGAACTATCTAAGCCTCGAAGTACATTCTCAGTCACCTTGGAAGCTTGCTGACCTTGGGACCTATTATTCCCTCCTTTCTCGAAAAGATTCGTCCTCAAATCACCTACATCAAATAAAGACAAGTCAGAAACATTAAAAGTGGCAGTAACGTTTCCATACTCACTAGGTAAATCCACTTTATAGGTATTGTCCCCAATTCTGTCAAGGATTTGGAAGGGTCTGTCCCCCCTTGGATGCAACTTAGACTTCCTTTATTGTGAAAATCTTTCCTTTCTCATGTGCACCCAAATCCAATCTCCGAACTCAAATACTACTTTCATGCGACTCTTGTTTGCTACTTTTAGAATATGCTCATTCTTTTTTGCACATTCTTACGCACCTTAGCATGAAGATCCCTAACAAATTGAGCTTTCTTCTTACCTTCAAGATCAACAACTTCATTAGTAGGCAAATGTAAAATATCTAAAGAAGTTAGGGGATTAAAACCATAAACAATCTCAAAAGGTGAGTAAGATGTAGTGGAATGAACAGTTCTATTATAAGCAAACTCAATGTGTGGCAAATATTTTTCTCAAATTTTTAAGTTCTTTTGAATGATTGCATGCAAAAGTGTAGAGAGTGTTCTATTAACTACTTTAGTTTGACCATCAATTTGTGGATGTGTAACAGTAGAAAACAATAGTTTACTACCAAGTTTACTCCACAAAGTGTGCCAAAAATGACTAAAAAATTTGACATCTCTATCACTAATAATGCTACGGAGTAAACCATGCAACCTCACAATTTCCTTAAAAAACAAATTAGATATGTAAGTGGCATCATTAGTTTTTGAACATGCAATGAAGTGTGCCATCTTACTAAATCTATCTACCACAACAAACACACTATCTTTACCACTAGTAGACCTTGGTAATCCCAAAACAAAATCTATAGAAATATTCACCCAAGGTTATGAAAGAATGGATAAAGGTGTATACAAATCATGGGGTTGAACTCGAGACTTTGCTTGCTTGCAAGTAATACATTTAGCACAAATAGATTCAACATCAACTCGCATACTAGGCCAAAAGAAATGTTTGTGCAATACATGCAAAGTTTTTTTGACACTAAAATGTCCCATAAGACCACCCCCATAAGTTTTCCTAACCAACAACTCACGCATCGAACACTTAGACATGCATAATTTATGACCTTTGAATAAAAATTTATCATGCCTAAAGTAATCAAGATGAGCACGTTTAGAACATAAAAATCAGATTTTTAAAAAATCTAAATCATACTCATATAATTCCTTAATACAATCAAAACCAAACAATTTAGTTTGAAGAGTGGTAATAAAAGTATACCTTCTTGACAATACATCAGCTACCACATTTTTTTTACCTTACTTGTACTTGATTGTATATAGAAAGAACTCGATGAACTCCAACCACTTCGCATGTCTTTTGTTGAGTTTACCTTGAGTTTTCAAAAACTTCAAACTCTCATGGTCAGAGTGAATCATGAACTCTTTAGGAATGAGATAGTGCTGCCAGGTTTGAAGAGTTCGCATAAGGGCATAGAGCTCCTTGCCATATGTGGGATAATTCAAGATTGCACCACTTAACTTCTCACTAAAGTATGCAATAGGCTTGGAATCCTGCATAAGAACGACCCCAATACCTACTCCAAAAGCATCACATTCAATCTCGGAAAGTTTGTCAAAATTAAGTAAAAATAACAAAGGTGCATTAGTTAACATGTCCTTTAATAAATCAAATGCCTCTTGGCGTTTGTTTTTCCATTTAAAAATAAAATTTTTCTTAACAAATTCATTAAGAGGTGCAGCAATAGTAGAAAAATTACGCACAAACCTCCTATAAAAACTTGCTAAATCATGGAAAGACCTAATATCATTAGCACTCTTTGGTGTAGGCCAATCATGTATGATTTGTACC
Organism: Mitragyna speciosa; assembly: GCA_024721245.1. NCBI lineage: Eukaryota > Viridiplantae > Streptophyta > Magnoliopsida > Gentianales > Rubiaceae > Mitragyna > Mitragyna speciosa. The sequence continues at coordinate 13,030,834 of CM045565.1, read as the reverse complement.
TTAGACTCATTAACATGTATACCCTTATAGCTAACAATAAATCCAAGAAACACAATGCTTTCCATACAAAATGAACACTTTGCCAAGTTAGCATAAAGATGATGCTCTCGTAATGCACACAAAACTTGGTGCAAGTGCACAACATGATCCTCAAGTGACTTACTATAGACTAGAATGTTATCAAAATAAACCACAACAAATTTACCAATGAAAGTCCTAAACACATAGTTTATAAGCCTTATGAATGTACTAGATGCATTAGTTAAACCAAAAAGCATAACTAACCACTCATACAGTCCATACTTGGTCTTAAAGGTGATTTTTCATTCATCACCTACTTTCATTCGAATTTGATAATATTTACTTTTAAGATCAATTTTTGAGAAAATAGTAGAACCATACAATTCATCAAGCATATAATCTAACCTAGAAATATGATGACGATACTTTACCGTTATCTTATTGATGATTTTACAATCAACACATATGCGCCATGTTCCATCATTCTTGGCATCAAAATGACTGGTACGGCACAAGGTGACATACTCTCACGAACAAATCCTTTCTCCACAAGCTTATCTACTTGTCTTTGAATCTCTTTCGTCTTCTCAGGATTTACTCTATAAGCGGGGCGATTGGGTATGCTAGCACCAGGTACAAAATCGATTTGGTGCTCAATCCCCCTCAATGGTGGTAATCTATGTGGTATATCTTCAGAAAATACATCTTCAAAACTCTGCAAAAGAGATACCACAATACTAAGTAAGTTAGGATTAAGAACATTAAGTTTGCTAGAAGAAAGAAGAACATCTTTATATAAAATAAGTAGAAGTTGTTGCTTAGCCTCCAAAACTAAAACAATATCACTCTTGGTGGTAAAAGCATTCACTTACTTCTTTCCCTCTTTCTTCCCACTTATAACCCTATTTTATTCACCATTTACTATGCCAACCTCATGATCAAACCGAAGCCCCTTCTCATCTTCTCCACAAGCTTGCAACTTTTGTTCCTCTCTTACCTTGAATTCTTTTACAATTTTTACTTGGTCCACGTGTGCTTCAGACGGTTTGATTGAATTCAGGATGATTTTTCGGTTGTCCCACATGAATGAATACCTATTCTTATAGCCATCATAGTTGACCCTCCTATCAAATTGTCAAGGATGTCCAAGAAGTATGTGGCATGCTGGCATGAGAATCAAATCACAGCACACCTCATTCTTGTATTTGTTGATGAAGAATGGTACCCTAACTTGCTTGGTAACCCTCATGTCCCCAATCTCAATTAGCCAATGCAATTTGTATGGCTTGAGATGACGTTTAGTCTCAAGGTTCAGCTTATTTACAAACAAAGTAGAAGCAATATTAGTACAAGATCCACTGTCAATAATCATACTGCATACCTTGTTTTGCACGATACATCTAGTGTGAAAAATATGATCTCTTTGTAGATCCAATTCATCCTCCTTAGGTGCAATGCTAAGAGTACGCCTAGTGACAAAAACCTCACCTTAATCCCCATCATACAGAATATCTTCATTTTCAGATCCTCCCTCCAATGGAGGCATCTCCTCATTATCTTCACTTGAAATTACATTAGCTAACTATCCTAAAAATTAATCATAGTACGCTTGTTTGGACAAGAAACAGCTATGTGCCCGAACCCTTGGCACTTAAAACATATAATCTCCCTTGACTTAAGTTTCACAATTTGCTTACCCTTAAGATCTTACTTTGTAGTTGGTTCGAGTTTAGGTACTTGAACACGATTTGGGAAATAGCATACTTGTTCAAGCTCCCTTACACTCCTTCGTGGCTGCTCAACCCTCCAGGTAGTATGGTTTTGAGTAGTAGAATAATTTCTTGAACGCTTACTTTTTAGTTGTCACTCAACTTTGATTGCTTTTTTCACCAAATCGTCCATCTCTAGATAATATTGCACCTCTACAATTTCAATAATTTTTGAGCTCAAACCTATTAGAAAACGTGACATAAGAGTCTCTCTATCCTCTCTAATGTTCGCTTTGATCATGAGCATCTCCATCTCTTTGTAGTACTCGTCAACGCTCATAGAACTTTGTTTCAAAAATTGTAGACGCCTATATAGGTCACGTGAGTAGTAATTTAGGACAAACCCCTTCTTCATAATGGCTTTCATCTCTCCCCAAGTTCTCATGGGTTCAGCTCTGCATCTCCTTCTATCTTTGACAAGTTGATCCTACCAAACACTTGCATAATCGGTGAATTCAACCGCACCTAGTTGCACTTTCTTTGCTTCGGAGTAGTTGTGATACTCAAATACATGTTTCACCTTTCTCTCCTATTCAAGATATGTCTCGAAGTCTAACTTACCTTGGAATGAAGGTATTTTTATTTTAATGCTTCCCAAATTTTTATCGGGCTCATGTGGTATCCTCCTTTCTCTCCTTTGAATAATTTCATCAAACTCCGACCCGTCTTTAATATCATCATCATAAGTTGGATTTCAAGTCATTCTAGTGTTGGAACCAACTTCTCTACCATCATGTCCTTAAGATCATCATGTTCCGCCATAGTACCTTAAACTTGCAAAATAAAGTATTAGAATAATATAAACAAGAATTTGTGAATCACTCCATTCATGTTTGCACTTGCTTCCCTCAAATTTGTTGACTTTTACCCTTCTTGTGCTCACTACTAAGCATTTTCCTACTCAATGAATTTTCTTGTTGGCTCTTTAGAGAAGAACCAGCTCACTCAATTTTACCAAAACTTATAGCAACACCAATCTGTGAGAGTAATTGTAGAGGTCAAGAATAAGTATGATTAGAGTGTTTTGTTCAAGAGAGTAACAAAAAATAATTAAGAATAAAAAATAGATACAATATAGACACCTTAATGTGTGGTATAATTGTGTGATGTTTCTTTTTTTTTTTTAATATTCTTTGGAAGAAAAATAACCAAACTTGTGCAGAAACAATACTCTAACAAAATACCAAGAAACAAGAAGAGTAAAATCTGGTCAATTAAACTTTCGTACGTGGCGTTGTTCTCTATCCAACGATTTGTTTGTTTCAATAGGTTTATTCGGTTGCACAAGGACAGTATTCCAGCCAAATATAATTCAATTTAATTGGTTTAGTTTGTGTGCTTGGATTTAATCACCTTGCACGCCTCTTTCGTTTTCTTTTGTGTTGTACGACTTTTCTTTGTGCAAGACTCTTTTTTTTTTAATTCAAAATCCAGATAACCCACAAAACTCAGACAAACAAGTAAAATTCACTAGATAAACAATGATTTCTAATGAACAGTATCCGTCGTGAACAGTAAACCCTAGGCGTGAACAGTAACGTTGCGTGAACAGTAACCGTCGTGAACAGTAACGTGACTTTTTTTTCTCCTCTAAGAATCTTCAATCCGGCAAGTCCAAGAAACTGATTCTTTTTTAAAGATTTTCGCATAAGAATTTCAAAAAAATAATAAAAACAGTCAAAAAATACAAAATACTACACAACTCTAGAATTCTTGATTGAAAAGCAACCAAGAACGACTTTAAACAAATCCTAAAGCACGAATTTAATAAAGAAACAACGAAAACTGAAGGCTGAAATTTTAAGAATGATAAAGACGGACAGAAACAAAACTCAACGAAGGCGAATACAATTTGAAAAGTAAAAGATAGCGCGAAACAAACAAAATATTAGGGTTAGGCACGAAATTCTTACCGTAATATCATGAAACAACGAATAAAGGGATATATCCGCAATTCCAAAGGAATAAACGGATTGATAGAACCTGAAAATCCAAGAAGTTGGCTCTGATACCAATTGATATGTGCACGTGTACGGAAGACTACCAAGATTCTTGAATTTTAGGCTTATTACTCGTTGAACTCAAGACCTCTTGGATGAATCTTCCAAGAACCCTTGACGTGGAGTAGGTTGCTTGAACTTTTTCCCTTGAAGATACCCTCGATCCTAGAAAAACCAAGATGAACCGAATTGAGCGCTTTCAATCATTCAACTTACTTTTCTAAAGAACTTGAACAAAACTGAAAGGAAATTCTAAGCGAGATTGGATGGTCGCCACAAGCAAAGTTTGATAAGACTTATGGTGGTTCTCAATCACCAAAGAACCAAGAAAATTCTAAAAAGAATTCACTTAAAATATCATAAAATGTTCTGTTTAATTTTGTTCACAAGAAACCCTTATATAGGGCGTAACATAGACATAGACTAAGAAAGTATTTTACCGTAGTTGTAACCTAACACTCGACTACTAACGATTATAACTCAAAAAACATAAAACAACTAAAAACGTCTTTCTGATCGTGCCCGCGACGGAACTTGCGACGCGGGTACGAACGCAGGTTCGCCTCGCTTTGTCACTTTTCAATGCCAGACCTTCTGATCATACCCGCGGTACCTATCCGCGATGCGGGTACAGGCGCAGGTTCGGTTAGACAATTGAGCTCTTCAAGATCGAACCGTCTAATGGTACCCGCGGCACCTATTCGGCGCGAGTTCAGTCAGAATGTTTCGCATTTTATACCCACATTTGAATCATCCTTCACTCTTTGGTCAGTCCACAAGCAATGCACAATATGTGACAAAGGATCCATGTTGGTCACCTTGTACACTTCATCCAGTTTGTCCACAACATGACCATGCAAAGCATTATTCATTTTCCTAGTTCTTGACCTAGTCATAGGACCATCCAAGTCTCGAAATACATCCTCAGTCACCTTGGAAGCTTGCTGACCTTGGGACCTATCAGGGGGAGTGATGATAAGAAAGACAAAGTACATTAGAAGAATTGGTAAATACTCTTCCTGGTGAAGGGGAAAGGAGGCCTCGGATTCTATGACATTCATTGTTTTAATATTGCTGTAATTGCAAAACAAGATTGGAGGATCATTACAAACCCAAACTTATTAGCAAGTAAAGCTTTGAAAGGAAAATATTTTTCTCATTCCTCTATTCTGGATGCACAGGTGAGGCATGGTTCATCCTGGATATGGCAAAGTTTAAAGAGCTCCTATGAGATGTTGGAGTTTGGACTAAGGAAGCAGGTGATGGGCAAACCATAGATATATGGAGAGATAGATGGTTGAAGAAGGATGGTACAAGGAAAGTAAGCTCCTAAAATCTAGTGATTATGCCATGGAAAAAGTGGCTGAATTGATCCAAGACCACAAGTGGAATGAATAAGCCATCGCTTCTATGTTCTCAATCCAAGAAAGGCAAGAGATATTGAAAATTCTTCTCAGTATTTTTAGGAAGAAAGATAGGATGGTTTGGGTAGACATGAGCATGGCCTATACACTACTAATACTGGATATGTTAGAGCAAAAGAAATAGAGGAAGAAAAGCTCAATCACATGAAAGAAGGAGTTGGTACAAGCTGGAACCCAAATAACCCTCAAATCTAGCATCAAATGTGGGTTTTGAGCATTAAACATAAAGTCAACCATTTTCTTTGGAAGTGCTTACACAATATTTTGCCTACAAATGAAAATGTTTATAGAAGAACAGGGAAGGGGACACCATGGTGCAAAAGATATGGAGATCATGCAGAGACCATTGAGCATATGTTTTCTTTTGCAAGGCAAATGAACTGATCTAAAAATCCTTTCCCATATCCTGGGATGGATTAACATTGCAACAAGGAAAATTTTGAGAGTGGTGGGAGAAATTGCAGCTAGCAAAGGAAAGACCACAGGGAGATGAACATCAATCAATCTTCTGTGGTATATCTGGAAGTCAAGAAACAAGTGGAATTTTAAGGAGCTCCAATAGAATAAAATGGGAGTGGCAAGGCTAGCTATTGCAGATTGGATGGAGTATAAAGAAGGCAATGGGCAACGGTTGAAATAAAGTGCCAAGAAAGAGGATCTAATTTGTGTAGTAGGAATTACCTAAGAGAGCTGTAGAAGCAGCATGCCATTTCCATTTACATTGATACTGTGGTGGACTCAAAAAAAGAGAGAAATGGGTTAGGAATAGTGGCCAAGGATAGGCGAGGATCTTCAGTAATTACCTGCTCCATACCAGTGAGTGATCAAGGTAAGCTACTGCAATTCGTGCTGCAATGATAAAAGCCTTGAAGGAACATTGGACATCTTTGTTGATAATCTCAGATTGTCAGTCATTGATTTGGAAGATTAGCTTTGACTATGATGGTCTATCTGATGTGGGTATGATTGTCAATGACATTAGACTTAGGAATTCTTTTTGGCATTGTATATTCTCGTATACCAAAAGGGATGGCAACATGTATAGTCACTTGGTAGAGAAATTTGCTACTAAACTCTTGTATGAAGTTAGGTGGAAAGGTGACTTCCTGGTATAGGTAATAGAATCTGCACAAAGTGATTCATTGGCAGTTGTTAAAAATGTGTAAATAACTTTTGTATTGCATTGTTTATATATAAAAATGACCTTTTGACAAAAAAAAAAAAAAAGAGTGAGAAAACAGCTAGAAATGGCCTCCAATGATCAAATTCAACTTTCTGCAGAAACTAGTTGTTAGATAGAAAATTTGTTGTCAGGATATCCGCTTCTATTCATCCAGACATCTGCATGCACGTCCGATTGCTCGTTCGCATGTGTTTTGTCCAAAGTTACTATTCATACGGATGCTCGCATACTATTCATCCGGATGCTATTGTTCTCAGTTACTCTTCATTTGGATTACTGTTCATCCGAATATTGTTCATGGTTATAGTTCATCCGGACACGGTTGCTATTCATCTGAACTTCTGCATCTCAAGTCTGCATTAGACTGTTTCTTCCACTTTTTGATTCCTTTTAAAACCCAAATACTTTTACTACAAGAATAGCTCAAATGAACTATTAAATTTTACTTTATTATTTGTTTGTTAATCATCAATACTAATTGTTTGGGGATCATAAGATCTTCAATATATACAACAAAATTTTTGAAAACCTCTGGCAGTGTTAAAATTGGAGCAATTGTCAACCACCCTTTTAATTCTTGAAAGATTGGTTCACTTCTTTCATCCTAGTTAAACTCGACTTGCTCCTAGTCAGCCTAGTAAAAGGCTGGAAAATCTTAGAGGAGTTTTTCACGAGCCCTCAGTAATACCAAACTAATCCCAAAAAATTGTGCGCATCAGTTATATTTTTGGGCCGTCGCTATGTTACTATGGCCTCAACTTTCGATGGATCAATGACGATACCATTCATTGAAATTATATGTCCTAAGAAAGATATCTTATTTAACCATAATTCACATTTATTGAATTTGGCATACAATTAGTGTTCCCTTAGAGTTTGCAAAATTATTCTTAGATGCTCCTCATGTTCTCTTCATGACTTCAAATAGACCAAAAGATTATCTATGAAGAACACTACAAACTGATCCAGTTACGGGCGAAAACCTATGCATTAATCCATAAATACAGCAGGAGCATTAGTAAAGCCAAATGGCATGACATCCAATTTATAATAACCATATCAAGTACTCAAGGCAGTTTTAGCAATACACTCCTCACATCACTTGCTTAACCTACTCAATCCCTATCTCTTGCTTTGGCCATGTTGATATCTCTTGTAATTCTCCAATGAATGCCTACTTGCCTACTTTTTTTGACCCTTAAAATAATCCATTTTGCATTTACCAAGGAATCGATCCACCAAAATTCTATTAATAATGAGATTCTTGGCTAGGAAAAAGTTTTGTGGCATGGGCATCAAACCAACTCGGTCCATCCATTAGCCTATCTAACAAATGATAAGATTCTCAACCGATTTGATGAAATTTTGGAAAGTCTTTCTCATTATTCAGTTATTCTAAAATATGCATTTACTTATAGGCACATACTTAGCAAAATATTCAAGAAATAGAAAAGTAACAAAATATCACTACAAGTCTAATATAAAATTAAAACTATTAAAAAGTATTACAAAAATGTAATGCAACAATAGGAAAACATGACGGGTTTGATCATAAATTAAACGTCTTATAATTTAGGCATATGACATATCCTCCATTTTGCATCTCTCAAGATCATTTTAAGGAGAAATTTTGGCTAAACGTATCACTTTAATAATTGGGTGAACAATTTTATATTTGAAGATAATTCTTTTAAAATCTATTTTTATGAATTTATCTTTATTCAAGAACTATTTTAAAATCTATCTTTATGAATTTTAATACCAAGTATGAAAGATGAATCATCTATAGTTTTCATTTTAAAATTCTTTGAAAGAAAATCTTTTGTTTCATGAAATAAGCTCAAATCATTTTAGTAGGTTGCAAATACCAAATTTTGACCTATGCCTTATTGATTTTCTCTTTGAGGCTTTTTGGCATTTTGATATTTGAAAATTGTGAGTATACATTCTTAGATTTTATTACCAGTAGCAAAATGGTAGTTTTAGCTTTGAATACCTTTTCATAAAATTTTGGCTTCTGAATTCATTTTTCAGGCTTTTAAATATTTGCTTAACTTTTGGTCATTTTTGGGGTGTTGTTTACTATTTATTTATTGGCGATTATGTCAAAGAGTCCAATGTCCCTAAGGGAAATGATGAAAGGTCATTTTGATTGCCACATGTCTTTCTAAAGGATTTTCAATTTCTAAATTTATTTTTTGTACTTTTAATCCTTCGTCTAGTTTTGTGGCTTAAGAAGTTCATTAAGTATTTATTTGGACTTTTGTGATCCATTGGGTAGCAACACATCTCACAAGGTGATTGCCATGTTATAATTTCTAAGTGAAATTTTTATATGAGTATCCTATATAATTAGTATATCTTTACTCAACATTTGCCAATTTTTGGAGGCTGTTTGATATTATTCTAAAATTTGTATTTTTCTTAACTGTGGCCCACTTTTCATGGTGGCTATATTTTTAGAATATTGATATGAATTTTTTTCCATAAATTTTTTGGTAATTTAAATCTTTTGTATAAATTTAGTAATATTTGAAGGCCATTTGCTATTTTTTTAATTATTCATTTTTTATGTTAATAGATCTTTTTGTCCAATTTTTGTAATTTTTGGGCCTTATTACACATATATATTTAAATTTTACGCCATTTTTTTGCACTCGGATGATACATTTCCTAAAAGAACATCACCACAGAACCTATTTACTAAAACCTCAAAAATGATTGGTTGCACATGTTTCCACCAAGTTTTTTTCAAGTCACATATGCGATGTCGGATAGTATTGATGCCTGTCATGTCTCTTGGCTCGAATCTGTGCTATTTACGGTTTCTGACCGTTGAGCTAACCGAAGCAGGTCTCGTGTGGAACAACCCAAGGAGTCAGCTCCTTAGGGTCCCGCTCTCAAACTTCTCCTATCCTTCTCTTTGCCAGTTCATTTCACTGGCCCACTTCCATTAGTCCCAAGTTACTCTCACTTCCTTCATTCCTTCCCCTTCTCTACTTTTTCCCTTTCATTAGACAACCTCTCATTCCTCCCTCATTTCTCCCCTTTCCTTTTCACAGGCCATTCTTCTGCCTTACTATTCCCCTCTCTTTCCGTTTGGCTTAGTAGGAACGGTTTCATGGGGAAACTTTCCCAAGGACTTTGGTTATTCATTTCAAAGGAGGCGATACTTCTAGTTTAATGGAGCGAAGCTGCTCTTTTCCCCAAGTAGATCTGCTGGCTCTCTCGATTGTTCTAATTTTTTTTTTTACTTAGTGGAGGGGAATCTTCCCCCTAACCAAATGGTGATGCTATAGATATCTCCACTTTTCAATCATGTGTAGTTTATCATCTTATATGCTGCTAGATTTGGCTGTTGTTGGTTTTTCTTTTGTCTCGTTTATGGCCTGAAATTTTTTTAGTGACAGCTCGATCGAAATAGAAAGAATGGACCTTTTCATCCATTCATCTCTATCTTTGTCTTGAGGCTATCTTCTAGTTGTTTTTGGATAGATTGAGTGATGCGAAAACGAGAGCTTTGCATGACACAAGCCCAGAACTAGGTTGAAGTACCGAAGATTAGTTGTGGAATAACCTTGACATTTCTAACCTCCGTGGTTGCGAACTTATTAATACTATCTCAATTCACAACCAATTAGTGAACCTTGGTTTTATATACAAGTTGCCATAATTAATTGCAATTCTTTATTGATAAGTCAAAACTCCAAATACTTGAGGCACATTCAAAAATATTCAAGAGAATACTCACAAAGAAGCAATGAGAACAATCTCTCAAGTTTCATTAATTTTTCATTGAATTTGAAAAGTAGTACAAAGATTGCCTATTTATAAGCTAAATAAACCTAGGAAACTTTAGAGCCTGTATTACTAGCTTGTAGAAGCTTATATGGTCCGAAAGATGTCTCTATTGCAATAGGATGGGCTTACAGACTTTAGAAACAATTTCATGAAATGTTGGAACATTTATTGGAAGCTAAGATTAGAAAAGAGGGGGGAACATATAGCTTTGACAGCAAACATTCTCTAGCAGATTTGGAAAACTAGAAATGCTAGAGTATTCAACAAGGACACAAGAAATGCAATGGAAGTCATGCAAATAGCAATGAATGAATGGGTGGAATTTAATTGAGCTAATAGTTGCACAACTGGAGTAAGTAATCAAGGAACAAAGGACAGAGAAGGAGGCACAATGGATGAGCATAGTTCTAAAAAATTATTGAGGATCACATTTGATGTCCAATACAACACGATCAGGAACAGAATGGGATATAGTTTCATGGTGAGAGATATCAAAGATGACATCAAGGTGGTTGTAGTAGCAGTTGAAGCATGAGATAGGTGCCCAACAACGGAGGTAATGAATGTAATGAAGTTGGCATTGCTCATAACTCAACATAAAGGATGGTCCAAGCTTAGACTTGCTGGTACCAAGAGAAAACCGATGCAAAAATTGAAGGAGAAGGATTCGAATGATGTACAAAGTGCCATAATTATTGAACATATCCTAGACTTAAGTTCTATGTTTGTTGATTGCTCATTTCAACCATTAGAATATAAACATAATAGTATAGCTACTAAAGTAGCTGAATTTGCTTTGGATCTAAAAGATGTTGCGTGGGAAAAATCTTTCCTAAGATGGGTTAAGGAGACCTGATTGGTGTTGTGAGGTAGTTATTCTCTATTGCACAGGTTGTAATTAGTTGAAAATCAATACACATACAAGTGTCGACTTTTGTCAAAAAAAAAAAAAAAAACTAAGAAACTATTAAGGAAAGTAGAAAGTAAAATCAAGCTAAAATACTACTTGAAAACCCTAAATCGCAATTAAAATCGTAACTCCACCAACACCAACCATTGATTCAACTATAGGCAGCTGAGGTTGCATTTGATTTACAATGTTTCTAGACTCATGTTTGCTCTCTAGAAGTTAGCCAAGAGGTCAACTGTGGGTTTAGTTGTGGCTACATTTGAGGTCGCAGTTGGTCTTTGCTCCTTCTTTTCTAAGTTAATTTCTCCAATTCGCAAACCCTTCAAGCTTAGCAAGTCTTCCGACCATGTTTATGATTCAAAACCATCATTATTATGACCTCAAATAAGCTTTATTGATGAGCAATCTTCCTCTAAACTTAGAACGAAACCTCGAATACTAAACTATTGACATATGATCAAAGAAATTCTATGCTCGTTGGCCTTGATTTGATACTTTTAAATACTCCAAATTGCAAGAATTAATGAACCCCTTTGAAGATGCTTGAACTATAGGAATCATGGCTACAAGATTCGTATCATTGGGACTATCCCAGAATATAAGGACAATCCTCAGTGGGGATTCAGTTATGGTCACCAAACTGAGTTTTTCCTACCCAATGTTTTCGTTTTGTTTTCGCGATGATATGTGTTTCCCCCTCTTCTTGACCTTTCTTTGCACCTTTTTTTATGGCTTTATTGATGTTGATAGGATATAGACATGGAAAAGCAACTGTGAGTAATCTCATTTGGTGGCTTTTCGACCATTTATGGACCGATTCGATCATGGAATCATGTTATGTGTGTAAAAATACACACGGGCCCAAAATTTGGGCTTGATTGAGTATCGTCGGAGCTCTATAGGCGGCACATGCAAGGGCACCATTGGCTACGCCTTGATAGAGCTCTGCCTGAGTCGTATGATGAAACCCAATAGGGGTTCTCATGGCCAATAAAAAAAAGAATAATAACAATAATAAAAAGTGGGAGAAAGAAAAAGGAAAAAAAAATGAAGAAGACTAAAAGGAAATTGAAATTAAAATAAGAACAAAAATGAAAAAAACTAGTAAAAAAATTTAAATACGGAAATAAAAAATAAAGGCAACGGCATTATTAGGAATCTAAAAATAGAAAACAAAAAGGGGAAAAATGGAAAAAAAGGAAAGTTGGCCAAAAATAAAAAATTTGGAAAAAGATGGTAAAAAAGACTCAAAATAAAAATTAAAGAAAGACGGCGATATAATGATTTTTTCAAAATGTGTTTCAAATTTTTTTAAACAAAACTAATTTTCCAAATCTATTCCCTGTGATGAAATTAAAATCCAATTAGGCTATATACTGCTTCTTCTAAATTTGTGCAAACAAAGGACATCAGATAATTGTATCACATCTTGCAATTTTTAAAAATTGCGTTCAAGTCACCCAACATATTAACAATTTACAATTGGATCCTAGGACTTCTAAAAATTACAAATTTGGTCTCCTGATTTCGACGACTTTGCAATAAGACCTTTAATTGCCTAGAACGCACAATCGGATCCTCGAACCTCATTTTATTTGCGTTTTGGCCATAGATTTTGTGTGATTACAATTTGGTCAGAAGAATATGGTGTATTTACAATTAGCCCCCAGAATTTGTCTTATTTGCTATTTGACCACTGGATTTCAGTTATTTACAATTTAGACCCTATATATCATGTTTTTGCCATTTGCACGAGTGCTTTACCTTGTTTACATTTTGCCCTCGAACTTGATGTTATGTGCTAGTAGGCCCTTGAAATTTGTTATTTTTGCCACCCTAGGATTTTGGATATTTAGCATTTAGTCCAAAAATTTCATGATGTCTACAATTAGGCCCAGATTTGTTTTTATTTGCTAAGTGACCCCTGGATTTGGAATATCTGCAATTTAGTCCCCTCATAATAAGTTTTGCACTAAGGTACCCAAATTTTGTCTTATTTGTAATTTGAGCCTTCTGACTTTTCAATGATTGCATATGGGTCCAAATTTTATGTTATTTACATTTTGTCTCAGGTTTACATTCCTCACAATTTGACCCCTAAGACATTTTTTATTTGCAATTAAGTTTTTACATTTTACTTTATTTGCAATTAGGCCCTCAATTCTTGATATTCCCGGTATTTTATTTCATTAGTATAATGGTACCACAACTAGTTTGTTCTTTTTTTAGTATTCTTTTATTATTTATTTTGTAAACCAGTCCTCATTCGAGATAATCCTAAATATGCTTTATTGATTGAGTGTTTAAATGTCCTTGCCATGCTTTACCATTTTATCATGCTAATTGTTGCCAATTTTTTCAGCATGCCTATTTTTTTTCGTAATGTATAGTTGTGTGATCTTTTCTCTAAAAGGAAGGACATAGGAAATTGAAATAGACAACTTGTCAAGTATTGAGCTACTCTTGCTTAGTGGATGACTTGCTATTTATTGGCTATGATTATTATTTGTTAACTTCTTAATTTCATTGGTACTTGAATAATAGTTTTGGGAATAAATTAGCACTTAAAAATTAGATTGGTGAGTAATTTTTGGGTTGTTGCTCAAACACACCAACGAGTTAGTAAGAAATGAGAAAATTGTTAAAATTCTCTCTGAACTATCTACAAAATTTAGAAGTAGTCCTTAAAGTGTTTGTCACAACAAATTTCGTTGTCCGTAAATAAAGACAAGGAAAACAATTGCACAAATCAAGATTTTATTAATTTAAATGAGAGTCACAATCTCTGGATTGGTTTCTTTATACAAGAAACTATTCTCTGATTCTTCTCTTCAAGGATTTAATTCAAGGGCCAAGAAAAAGGCTTATTCTTGAAATAAATATGGAGTTTTCCACGATTTAGTGTAAAAAACGGTTGATTTGATGACGTTCCTTTGAATACTTGAGGCTTTTGATCTTCAAATCTTCAAGTCTTCAACATGAATGAAGTGATTTGGGGATTTGGATTTGGATTTGAGGGGGTTCATGGGACTTGAAACAGAAATCTCTTGAAAGACTTGGAAGAGAAATCTCTTTAGAGCTTTTTAGAAAAAAAAAATCTCTTGAGAACTTTTAGAGTTTTTTTCTCTGAACTTTGGAGAATGAATTTACGTCTGACTGACTTGAAGGAGTTGATCCCCTATTTATAGCCAAAATTTTGTGAGTGGTTGACTTGAGATAAACTTTCCAGAATATTCCACTACTTGGCTTATTTGCAACTCCAAGAAAGCTCGTTTAAAATAGAGTTTGATAATTGGGTCGGCCCAATTAGTCCAATGTGAATTAATTGAACTAATTCACTTTAATTCAAATGAATTTTACAATTTAATTTGAAGCTCACGTGCACTGGTCCACTATGCAGATTAATTAAATTAACCCATTTAATTCAAATGGACTTTTGCACTCTAATTTATTTCATGGCCCAATTGCAATTCATTCGACATATAAGTCCAAACATGAATGGACCAATGATGAATTTAATTTAATTTTATCAAGATTAATTTAATTTATTTAACCTTGACTAATTAAATTAAATAAAATTGTATTATCTAAAATGCCCCCACTTCAAGATTTGGTGAGGTATTTGTTTGCACAATTATTGGAAACGAGTCTTGAAGTATAAATATCTAGCCCGCAATATTTTCTACAAGGCCCATGTCCAGCTCGATTGGTGAACTAAGATGATTTAGAGTATTGAATAATTACAGCTCCCAGTTATCATCGAAACTGCCAGAGCTATATGAATTCAAGTTACCCCAAACTTGTCTTAATAATTGGGTAAAACAAAGAAATTCTAGCCAGTTCTTTTGAATTGCCAAACCAAATATCTCATAAAACGGATTGGATCCACATGCATTAACTGCACTTAAACCTCCAAACCATATTAACTTCTGCCTCCTATCCAAGTACTACTGCCAAGAATGTATTCTTTTAACGTTGATCAAGTCATCAATGAATACAATCCCATTGGCCCCAAATTCACATTACAAAGCAAGGCCGATTTAACCAGCAAAACTAAGGCTTTGATTCTAACTCCATTGTCAATTACCTAATACACTTCTAACTCACTTTTGACAGTTTGCATTGCCACATCAACATCCGAACCAATTGGAATAGGAAACGAACTGTACTCTAAAACCTCAAGTATACAGAAACACTAACACCACCGGAGCATTCTTGTTGTAGGATTCGCTTACCTCTGTACACTATAAATAAGGACTTGAAGTCATAACTTTTCCTATTTAATTCATATCTTCCGAACTTCATCAATTTGGTTTCCACTGAAGGTCTTCATTAAGCGTAAGATTGCAGATTGTCGATCAACTCTAGACAAACTTGTAACCAGGTACTTTATTTATTTCTTTATTTATTCTTTACCGTGACTACAATCTTCAAAGTTGATTAGTGCAATTGATAGTGCACTAACTATGCATATTATTTGTTGAGATTTTGTCTTAATTATAGCCAAATAGTATGCTAAATGATGGATTTTATTATTATTTGGTTTTTTATGTTGCTAATAGGATTCAAATGAGGAAAGTGATCTTTTAAGGAAAATTTCTAGAAGATTTGCTGCGATAAAGCGCGCCCACGCCCTATCGAGTTGAAAGTGCAGATTTTATGAGATTTGGAGTATCGTTGATTGGAGTTTGATTGGCAATTGGAGACTAAATTAGTTTCCTAATTTTAGAAAACTCTTTCAGTAGTAAATTCCTCTCTATGCTTATTTGGTAATTAAATGGAATTGAAATTAGAGAAGGAAAGGGAAATCTTTCCTTTCCACCAAATGTGGCATGAGATTGAGAAAGAAACAAAGACGGGAAAGACGGGAGGAAAGATGTGACTTCCTTGGACTACAGGGGAATAAATGAAGGGAGGCATTATTCAATATTTATCTCTAGTTTTCTCTAGTCTTTAGTTTAGTCTTTAATTTTAGTTTTTCTTTTCTTTTCTTTGAAGCCTTGTAAGCACAATTGTCATGGATACCTTTGACTGCGTTTTCTTTATGGATCGTAGCTAAAATTCTTTCTGGTTGCGGAATAATCAAAGCACGGTTTCATATCAATTGTGAGATCTTTTGATATTTGTTTGAATTGCAATTCATGTGTTCATAAGTATTTAGTTATTTTCTGTTTATCAATTGATTCTGATCATTTTGATTTAATTGAATAAATATGGCCAGTTATTCAATTGTTTAAATGATTTATTGCTAAATAAAACATCTGGTCCACATGTATTTGGATGTTTTGATATCAATGGCAAATGACACAATTTCATTACCTCGCGAGTAGTCTAATCTGTGTCATGGAAATAACTAATCCAGTTTAAATGAAACCGCATGTGTGTTTGTTGACTAGAATTGGGTCTTTCTAGTTTTAAGGCTGCAATTAGATTAAATCCTATTAGCGTCTGTAGGGTAATCTATTTAGCAAGCAAAGTAGTCTAAGGGCGTCTCTTAACTACCAGGTAATTAAGGAAAGATTGGTGGTATAGCGGTTGCTGGACTACTATAACTGATTTATTCATAAATACATGAGTTATCATATATGTCGATGACCAATTGAATGAACCGTTGCTAAGATTGTTTCCGTAACCAGAGTTTATTATTCATTTGTTTTATTACTTTAATTTCATTTTAACTATTGCATATTTGTCTTTATATTTAATCACGAATTGACAAAAACTCTCCCCCCAATTTTTACGGCATTTTTCTTGAAAGCAATAATTCTATTAGTTTTCCTGAGGAGACGACTCTACTCGCTACTATACACATTCACTTTAGAGAGTAGGTAAATAATAAATTAATTTTTGGCTAGTTGACACCTGCCAGAAATCATACATTTAATGCTTTATCTTCATACCCCAAATTCTTGTTGAATCTGTATAGAATATTTGCAAACGACGATATGAATTAGCATTAAATTCATGCATTGCCCACATGATTTCTTCCACCACTGCACCAATTATTGCATGCAATTCTTGGGTTTGATCCACTGCACTGCTTATTGAGCGCATGGCTTTCTTGATTTTGAACTTACCATTCGACTTTTGTACACATGACTGCATGATGGAATATATGAAATAATATGGCTATATAAAATCCAATTAAAAAAAATTATTCCATGCCTGTTTCTAATCATACATAGCCATGCTTGCAAAACACCATCTCTTTTCCACGTTTCACGTGACAAAGTAGATGTTTCACTTGACTTGTCCACTGCCGTGAAAATAAATATTTTTCTTGAATTGTATTTTGATGAAGGCATGTTTCATAGGAAAGCCTAATGACTAAATTCTGTGAGTCACATTCAGATGCCACATGTCTTATGGGCATTTATTGACCGAATATTTTGATCAATATTGTAATGTCACGGTCAGTAGAAATAGGATACATTATTCGTGCATCAACTTCCGAGTTTCACAATTTGTTTATCTTTATGATGGCATCCCTGTTAACCCCAAGCACCCATTTTTTTTTTTCTTTTGACAAACGAGTTTGGGTCCCTCCATAGACATCTTCGGGTGCCTAGCCATGACCATCCTTGCTCCAAGTATTGTAGAACTTCTCAAATTTTGGTAAGCTATCCTTCAAACGACATACACATTTTTTTAATACATGGTCCGAATCTTTGTAGCCTAATTTGGCCTCCTTGGTTTATGCAATTTTAGTACCAAAGGTCCCACCTTAATTTTAACGTAATTTTAACTTATTGATTGGCTTCAGGCTCAAGACAACAATTATCATTCTGTGGTCACAAGACAACCATAATTTTCAAGCTCCTCTTGATTGCACCCATCTTTAACATTTATGTAAGTGGCATCGCCCTACTTACTGAGCTCCCCCCTTTTTTAATTAAATATTTTTAAAACGACTCTTGAATTTCGATGATAGCCTAACTTGGCTTGAGAAATCTCAAAGACGTATATTTCAATGATAGCCTACTTAGCTTGAGAAATCTCAAAAGGCGTAAAATTTCAACGATAGCCTACTTAACTTGAGAAATTCCAAAGGAGTACATTTCAATGATAGCTTACTTGGCTTGAAAAATCTTAAAGGCGTATATATCATAGAATTATTGAGCGAGTCTGCTATGGACTTATATGCTCATCATGCTTGGGGTGATGATCTCCATAGCACTTTTGAGCGAGTCTACTATGGACTCACATGCTCACTATGTTTGGAAATTTCTATTTCGATTTGCACTTCTATTGCATTCCAAGTCTTATCATGACTTGTACACTGATGGTACATGAATAAACCTTATCCTGGTTCATTTGTTCATGTTACATTGAGAAGCCTTATGCCGGCTTGTTCGTCAGTGATCATGGATGAGCTCTATCTTGGCTCATATGTCCATGACGCTTGAATAGACTTCACTTTGACTTAATTGATGGCACATGGTTGAACTTTATCCGGTTCATACATCCATAGTGCTTTGATGAGCCTTATGTCGGCTTGTTCATCAATGAAAGTCCCTAAGTGGGGCAGTGCCAAGAAATAGTTGCTGCAGCACTGTTGCTTGAAAATTTCTATCTTTCTTTTTTTTTTTTAATTTCAACCAAACACGCTCACCTTTTTTTTAGGTTTAAGGCCACAGCATGGTGACATTTAAAGATCTTGATGCCTCAGGCCAAAAATATTCGCTAATTGTTGACCATGCAGATGATCCTGAGGATAGTGGAAAAAAATTATTGGTCCACACCCTTATCCATGGGAACTTCATTGGAACTTGACCTCTATACAACCATCCTCATCAAAATAGTTGGTCTTTAGAGGTTTTGCAAGATGATGGCATGACAGTATATTCTTTGAAATCTCTTATCCACAATAAAAAGTTGAGAACAACCTCTTTTAGACTTTAGGCAGACATAGCATCTCTGGGGATGCTCATTGGGGCAGTACTTTGAAGGTTAATGGAGAGTTTGGCTTCATTGAAAAATATTAGGAGTGGCTTAAAGATGTTTTAGGGAGAAGCAAGCAGGTTCTTCATGATGCATCTCTATACAATGCTCTGTTTGTATTACTCTTCACCTATGACAGGAATCCCAATATTGTTCGAGTATTTTGTGAAGTGTGGTGTCCAGAGACAAACACATTGCACACATGAGCTATAGAGTTGTCAATTTCACTTTGGGATTTATATCAACTGGGAGGGATCCCCATAATTGGCGGCATGTATGAGAAGGTTATACCCTACACTGAAGAGTTGATAGGCCTTGACGGAAGGAACATCGGGTACATTCCTCACAGTTGTAAATATTTATTCGTAGTTTTTCATTATCTTCAAAAGGGTGAAACTAACAAGTTTGGAGTGCGAGTTAGTTAGTGGATTGACTTTTGGTTTGATAAAAAGGTGAGATATTTAAAGTCGAAACCTAGAAGGCTGAGGAAAGCATCTCGTCCACAATCAACTCAGAACCCAACTGAAAGGATTGGTCAACTACGCAAATTTTCAATTGGAAAGAATAGTGTATTTAGCATCCTTAGAGTCAAGGCTCATATAAGGGAGCAAACTTATCTTGTAGCATTCATACCATCTTGGCTATGCGTTTTTGCTTTACCATGGAAGAACTTTAATTTCATCAGACCTACTATATTTAACGTTGTAAGTGCACTAATCTTTGGACGCAAAACTTGCCTTGCGACACCAGCATTACTTAGCATCTATAAAGGTCTGAACAAGATTTCAAGCTCACCAACTCCTAGGCATTCAAATGCTTCTTTCCCAGTGCATTATGTTCATGCGTGGTTGGTGTACTATTTCTCCACACATTTCCTTACTCCACATGCACTACCACCACTTATGATAACCAATTATTCTGGAGAGGGCGGAGGTCAATACTTCGATGAGGAAAAGGCACGCGATCTTATCCATAAGAGTGACAAGGCGAGGTGGTCAGCACTTTCTCTTGTGACAAGTCAAAATGAAGTTTTCGTTGATAATGGAAAATTATTGGATTTAGAGCTATATTATTTCTTTAGCGCACACTCTAATTACTTGGTCTTTCATGTTGAAGACAGATTCTTGATTGACCCTTACAGCTCATATGGATTTGCCAGACAATTCAAATTCTGTTAAGATGTTCCCAAGAAACTTGGGGCTGACGTGCGTTTTATTAATTATGAATTATGTAAAACATTGTGACATACTCTTACACGTTATAAATTTCATGAGAAACTACTTTTTCTTGCCTCTCTACCAGATGCATATAAACATATTTCGTCATATTTCAGACTTGGTCGTCAAAAACTCATAGAAATATATGCTTGAAGGACGGAATACCTTAATAATCGGCCTTCAACCAACTGTAAATAACAAGAGGTCAAAGGGCAAGGATCTCACAAACTTGGTTGAGGTTTTCAAAAGAAATGATGCTCAAGAGGCAATAAAGAAAACAACAAAAAATGCACGGAATGAGCAGAATGGTTCAAAAGATAAAGAGGGTAACACTTCTATACTCAGAGATTCTACTTTTAAAGAGGCACCTCCAAAGGGCACTTTGCGTTGCCTTTCATCCACAATTGTGAAAGCAAATGATCAAGGGGTTTCAACTTCTCATGAGAAGAAGAGGGTTAATTCCTTTATTGAAGATGATGATAACTCTCACAATAGTGATCAGAACTAAAGCACAAAAAGCATAAGGTAATGACTTACACTTTGGATTCAAAAGATTTAGATCCTAAAAAGTTGTTTAAGGCCATCCTAGATATATCTATACTTGATATTAGCCTTCTACATATTGTAAAAGTGCTTATTCTCTCTTTTTCTTTTCCACTAGTCTTGAATCCATTTAAATATTTTTACAATTGGTTTTGAATTACTATGCATGCAATTGGATGATTTGCCTTTGGTTGTCATTGAGGATCAATAAGCTAGTCAAAGGACAATTGATGGGCCTATTGCTTACAAGCTTTTGGAAGACAAGTAACTATATTGACTCAACTTGAAAACACTACTGATAGTACTCAAAAAATAGTGAAGGAAGAGATTCAGTCTTTGGACTCCACTTCTCAGAAATAAAAGTCAAGTGTTCAACCAATTGTTGAAAAGAAGAAACTTAAGGTGTTTGATCCACCAACATGGCCCAGACAACCACAAGCTTCTAAATTCTATCCAAAGAATATAATTTTAAATTGTCGCCAATAATATATTCAGATGTTCTGGAACAATCTCAAGGTGTAGATATCTAGCAAGTTATTGGAACGCATGTTTTTCTTTGAGGCTAAGACTAACAGTATCACGGTAGAGATGTGCAAGAATAATGTTATAGATCTTTTACCTGTGGAAGGCCATCTGAAAACTTTCTTCGCAAATGTTGCACATTATGATTCTACCAAATCCATACTTTCTCAGAAAGTTCCTACTGAGTCATATGACAAAGAACTTACTGCTGCTGGATGTCGCCTCATTAATGCTGAGACTTTTGTGAAACAACAAGCTAAAAAAGTCTTATCTCATAAGAGGAAACTTGTAGACATTGATCGTAAAGAGGCAGACTTGAAGGCGCGACTTATGGTTTTGGATGCCTAAAGAAAGGAAACTTTTTTACTGATTGAAAGAGATGAAGAAGAGTTTTTTCGCATGCAGTCTGATATTGAGAACTTGAAGGGCAGAAGTGAACAAGATTGAGGCTTGAGGCTTCAACTCCTTTACTCGTTGAAAAGAGTGAGACTTTGGAGAAGATAAAGGAGCTTCTCGAGACAAGCCACAAGGAGCTAGTAGAGTTTAAACTCTAGATTTAGTAGCATTGCCTCTTTTTTTTTCTCTTCTATTCCTTCATTTAGTAGACTTTTGCAATCAATTTACTTTATTATAGTCTAGATTAGGATGAAACATGTAAATTGAGATAATGTATATTTGCTTTATCAATAAAGTTCTCAATTTACATATTTATATTTCCTTCCCCTTTTTATGCTTTATTCCTTTTTTTTGCTTTAATAACCCTAATTTCAAGCTATCAAATGCAAAACTTAAAGCACACAACTAAACTTTATCTAACATAAAAGAACACTTGAAACATCTTGTCCAAATGTTATGAACAATGCATTTTATTTACGCATTCTATTTAGTTAGAATAAAGTTTAAGTTTTTAAAGGGAACACATGATATGTTTTGGAGGGTGTAACTGAACTTAGGAGTTGCCCCCTAAACTGCTTACGCATCTCAAAAGGGAATCAAGTCACACGTAATTCCTTGTCGTTCACGGTTTAATCTCATGCGGGTTAGAAGTATCTATTTGTTTACCACCTTAGACTTGGTGAAGTATTTTAGCAATTTAACCACATACTACATTATTGGTGGTTGCTATTCACAGTTTTAGCTCATGTGGGTTAGGAGCAACATGCAATTTAAGCTCATGCGTCAAAGAGCATTTTGCTTCTTTATGGCAGGTATTGCTTCAAAAATTTTTTATTTATTGGGCCAACCTTCACGTCATATTGGTCAACGAACTTGTAAGCACTATTTGTATAGACTTCTCGTATCACATATGGTCCATCCCATTTAAGTACAAACTTATCTTTAGAGCAATGTGTTATGACTATTGGTCTTTGTATATCAAGAACTATGTCACCAACTTGAAAGGCACGTCGATGAACTTTCTTGTTGAAAGCCTCAGAAATATGAGTTTGATAGCACTCGAGATTTTGTTGTGCTTTTAGTTTTTTTCTATCTAGAGTTTATAATTTCTCCAAACGCAGGTGAGCATTTTCTTTCTCAATGAGCCCCTCTTGAATGGCAATCCTTAGAGATGGAATTTGTTGCTCAAGAGGTAATACAGCTTCAACACCATACACTAATGCATAAGAAGTAGCTTGCGTAGGAGTTCTATATGTAGTGCAATAGGCCCAAAGAGCTTCACCAATTCTCTCTTACCAATCTCATTTTGACTTTGTGACAACCTTCTTTAGTAGATTGCAGAAAGTTTTGTTGAATGTCTCGACAAGACCATTTGTTGGAGCATTATACATGGAAGACTTGTGTTGTTTGAATTTGAATTTCTTGCATAATTGATCCATCAAACTATTAGAGAAGTGCTTACCATTATCAGTTATGAGATACTGTGGTACACCATAACGGTAAATAATATTAATACGAATGAAATTCACCACTCCCTCCTTTCTTACTTGTTCGAGAGGCACAACTTCAGCCCATTTGGAGAAGTAACCAGTAGCGGTTAGTCTATACAAGTGTTGAGCAGATGATTTTGGTAGTGACCTTACTACATCAAGTCCCCAAGCATCAAAAGGCCAAGAAGCAACATTATGGTGTAATGACTCAAGTGGTTGATGTATATAATTTGCATGAAATTGATAGGTTTGGCACCTTTTAGCAAATTTCATGTAGTCTTTGACCATAGTAGGTCAGTAATAACTAATCCTTTTGATTCAAAAGTATAACTGATGACCAAATTGGTTTGCACCACAAATTCTAAAATGAGCTTCTTCTATGGCTTAAAAGACTTCATCTTCTCCTAAATAATGCAAGAATACACTATCGAATGAACGTCGATACAATATATCCTTGTAGAAAATGAATTGCAGGGAACGACAGTGAACATCAGTTCTTCTTTGTGCATCATCAGACAACTTTTCATATTTGAGACATTTGATGAGCAATTGTCTCCATCTTCTTTTTCAACTTCGTAGACAGAGACTGTATGAATTATGATCTCCCCATCATCTTTATCAAATAATGGTGGAACACCCACTTTTGACACATGGGGACTTTTGTCTCGTGACTTGGTAAAGCTAGAGTTGAAGCAAGTATTGCCAATGCATCAGATTGCTTACTTTCTTTTCTCCGCACATGCTCAATGGTCACACTTCCAAGTCGTATAATGAGTTGTTTGGCATAATTATGGTAGGAGATTAACTTCAGCTTCTTAACATCATAGTCTCTTTTGAGTTGGTTAATGACCAATTTTGAGTCACCATAAATTTGAAACTCTAATTGTTTCTTGTCGACTGCTATTTGAAGTCCCAATATGAGTACTTGGTACTAAGTGACATTATTTGAGCAACACTGAGTCATAAGGTGTTATGAAGACAACTCCGGTGCTAGTTCTCCCAATGATGAGCAATACCATCGAAATACATCTTCCATGGTGGACGGATCTCAACAAGAAACACATCTTCATCAAGAAGGTCATCACATAGTTCCCACTCTATAGGAATCGGATGATTAGCTAGGAAATCTGCAAGAACTTATCCTTTGACAGCCTTTAGCAGGGTATAGACAATTTCAAATTATTGTAGTTGCATATACCATTTAGTCAGGCCATCAAAGAGGACTGACCTACTCATCACATATTTGATAAGATTTACTTTAAAAATGAGACTCACAGTATAAGCTTGAAAGTAATGCTTCAGTTTTTGAATGACGAATATAAGGGTTAAGCACAACTTCTCAATAGGTGAGAAATTGAGCTCATTCAAAGTCATCATTCTGTTCAAGTAGTACAAAGTTACTTCTTTACTTTCAACATTTTCTTGAGCAAGTAATGCCCCCAAAGATCGCTCTTGTGCAGCGTTGTAGAAAATTAACGGCTTTCTATGTATTGATGTAGCCAAGATAGGTGCTTTCATGAGATATGACTTACTTTTAAATGAATTTGTACAAGCTTCATCCCACACAAATGGTACTCCTTTCTTCATAAGGTGACTAAATAGTTGACACCTTCTAGCCAAATTTGAAATAAACTTTTGAAGATAGACCAGCTTTCTTTGTAAGCTCTTCAAGTCATGAATATCTCGTGACTCAGGCATTTTTACTATAGTGTCTATTTTAACTTAATCAATTTTAATGCCATGACAACGAACTACAAAATTAAAAAAATTTTTAAAAATGACTCCAAAGGCACACTTGAGTGGACTCATTCTGAGTTGATATCTCCTCAATCGGTCAAATACTTGCCTCAAGTCACTAAAGTGATCACTACTTTTCTTTGACTTGACAATTAAGTCATCCACGTAGCACTTTACATTCTTGTGGAACATGTCATCAAATATATTTTGCATAACTCTTTGATACGTTGTTCCAATATTTTTTAGTCCAAATGGCATAACTTTATAATAGTATATGCCTCTAAAGGTATAGAACGCAGAGAGTTCTTCATCTTTAGGTGCCATGCAAATTTAGTTGTAACTAGAGGATCTATTCATAAATGACAAATCCTTGTGCCCAATTATGGTGTCAACCATAAGCTCAGTTATAGGAAGGAGAGTCATCCTTGGGACAAGCATTGTTTGAGATCTCTAAAATCAACAGAAACACGAATTTGCCCATTCTTTTTTTGCGCAGACACAATGTTTGAAATCCATGCAGGATACTTGACTTTGCGAATAAACCCCAACTTCGATGAGTTTGTTCACTTCTGTTTCAATTAATGAAATTAGATCAGGTCTAAACTGCCTTTAAGCTTGTTTGATAGGACACACCCCTCATTTGACTGCCAAGTGATGGACCGCTACTTTTGGGGTTAAGTCAGGTATCTCTTTAAAACTCCATGCAAAGATGTCGCGATATTCATGCAAGAGTTTAGTATATGCTTTTTTGTCTTAAACACTCAATAGGGTGCTAACATATATCGAACGTGGATCTTTAGGAGAGCCAAGATCAATTTTCTTTAATTAATCAATGGTAGCCTTCACTCCTTCCTCAAATTCAGGTGGAGCATCATTGACATCTTCTTCGTCAAGTTGTTCACCATCAACCATAGCTATATGGTTGCAGGAAGCTTGACTTTATTTGCCATCTTCCTTAGGTTCCACATCAATAATAGTTTTCATCTTAATATTCAACAATTTGCCATGATAAATAAAATGAATGGTAACTCGTTTCTTTGACACTTCATGTTCTTGTGTGTTTTATTTTCCTCCTTCTTTAAGCTTTGCTTATTCGCCTTAGGAAATGTTAGTCTTTTGCGAATAGAGCCCCTCACACTCTTCCTCTTTGGGCCAAGTCTATCAAAGACAGATGTACAAGATGGTACCTTCTCCAATTGATCAAAAACTAATTGCCTCAGAGTTGTTAGTGGAACCTCTTTTATGGTAACGCAATGCAAGCTTGTTATTTTAATTGCTATGTGCACAGATGAAGATGGTCTATAACCTAAACCCATCGAGAGATTATCAGCAGCTTATCCCTTTTCTCTCATCATCTTTTGAGTGACATTAAATCTATGAACCTTTTCACCAACAATTTGAGGTGGCAATATACCCAATATAGTAGAACTCCCAGGGTCATATCCAGTCTTAGCAAGAAGTTTATAGGCATTACAATCAAAACCTTCAGTTCTTTTACTTTGTAAGACAGAATGCTCAATGTGTGGTTCCTTTGACGAACGAACAAATCCTTTCAATAGATATTGTGATCTTTTGATGTCATCTAATTTCGTAATGGGCAATATTAGGCCTTTTAGGGCTTCACATTTGACTAAAAGAGGTTGCTCTTCCCTTTCCTTTGACTTCGAAACATAGCGAAGAATAATGGGTTTATCACTTAGTGATATAGTGCTAGCACCTTGAGGCTTGTGACCAATAACTTATTTTTCCTTATTAAGTGTAGAGTAGCTAGCCAAATGCACAAATTTAGAATTTTGAGTCACACTCATATTTGATTGCGAATCTTTGTCATCATTCATATCGCAAATCTTGAGATAAAACTTAGCATTGGCAAAATACATTTCAGCTTAAGTGAATGGTTTGTCATTTGCTATCACCTTTTTCACAATACCGTCTTGACAGTACTAGAAACATTGATAAAAGGTTGAAGATACGACTCCATTTTCGTGAATCTAGAATCTCTCCAAAAATATGTTATAGGTTGTCTTTACATCTATCATATGGAGCAATGCCTTTGAGCTTATGTCACCGATGATTATGCCAACCTTTATTACCCCAATAGCTCTTTGCCCCCTTGGTTGAAACTTTGAATAATCAATCGATTGTTAGAGAGCTCATCGATGGAGATACTAATATCGTTCTAAGTTCGCAGTGTAGAATATTGACGGCATAACCTCTATAAAAAAGGATCCTATTCACCTTTTGCTCTCGAACATAGCCAGTTACAAACAATGGACGATTATGTGACATAGATCTTAGCTTCAGATCTTTATCATTGAAAATGATTGTTGTTGCGCATTCCTTGGATGTTTTTGTAATAGAAACAGACTGCCCTTCAATATTAGCTTCGAGAGTAGGAAGATTATCAGTGTTGATGATGTTATAGGAACGGACATTTTCAATTCGAGAGGACGAGGTAGAAGATGATGGTTTGCTTTCAGGCAGGGCTTTATTTTTTGGATTGAAATAATAGACCAAAAAGTCATACTTTCTAGATGGTTCAGAGAGTCTTCCGACAAAAAGATCTTTAGTTTCGAGCAGTTCTTCCATTCGTTTATGATTTCATGACTTCTTTTTATTTGAGTCCCTTTTTCTTGATGCTTCATTATTCTCGTACCAAGCATCAAAAGTAACTTGTTCGCAAGCGTCGCAGTCACATAATAGATCAAAATATTTGTAATCACCATTACTGATGGAATGTACAGGATTTCTCGCTTCATTTGGGTAATCAATCGAAATGCCTTTAAGCGGCTCAAACTTTTGGACTGGTTGGACTATTTGTTGCTGATGTGGTAAATCTTTGCATTTAATTGGAGTTGCATATTCCACAAGCCCTTTGACAGTAACAAAGGCTTTTTTATTGAATTCGTCGGTCAACTCTTTATCTTGAGAATCTTTAGAGTTTATGGTATTGCATGAAACAAGATTATCACTACTAAAGAATTCCTTTGGCATAAAATCTCCTAAGGTGACTGGACTACGAGCATTTTGGTTAACTCATGGTTTATTTGCACTTTGGAGGTAACACCTCCTATTTTTATCTTTCTTTTTTTTCTTCCACGCTATTTTACTTCTCATCAATGAATTACTCGTCCTGCGAGATGAATGGGAGTTTTGCCTCCTCCTACGAGTGACAAGAATCCATCCTTCATCATCGAGATCATTCTGCTTTGAAAGTACATATTCTAAATCTTTTTGACTTGAAAGCTCTACAATGATTAGGGGAAAGGTAGTCAGCATAACTTCAGTAGGAAGGAGTGACCCAAACTTTATAGCATATGGCGCAATGGCTTTTTGAACCTCCTCAACAAGCCTTTCAACTTTCACAGGTTTTGATGAACCAGAGCCGATGCTAGTTTTATGTGCACTTGCTTTGTTCTCCTCAAGTAAGATCTTTACTTGTTTGGCCAACTCCTTGACCTTGTCTTTGAAGATGAAGCATTTTTGCATATGATGCCCTACCAAGTGATGGTATTTGCAATAGTTGGGATCGTCTGTCCTTTTTGCTTCATCAGGTCTTTTCATTTCAGGCAGTGTAATCAGATTCAATTTTAACAGGTCATCAAACATGCCTGGTGCATCGGAATTAAGAAAATGATATTCCTTTTCTTGCATGTCCCTAAGAGTTGATTGTTCTTTCTTTTATTCTTGGCGAACCTTACCTTTCTCATCTTCCTTTTTTGTCGCTTTAGAGACAATCGTCAAGGGTGCCATACTTGTGTTTAGTGACTCCTTTTTTTCATCTTTAACAGGAGGCTTACCTCATTTCCTTTTTTCTTGCTTTTTCTTGCTTTTCCTTGTTTTGCTGAGGATCAAACACTGGTGGCTCTTGCTCTCTAAGGTTGATTTTTAGATTATGAGTTTTCGTTGCCCACTTGTCAAAGGTGTCTAGTTGTATCCCTTGCGGAATATAGCAGAGTCCCCAATACATTCCTTGGATGCACATTTCAAGAGCAAATGACTCAGAAAGATGATCTTTGCTATTGAGGCTCAAAGTTCGCCAACGGTCAATGAAACCAACAATAGGTTCGTCCTTCCATTGATAAGCATTTTAAAACTCAGTCATATTGATAGTTCGCCTTATGCTATAGAATCGGTTGAGAAATTTTTGCTCCAGTTGTCCCTACTATCAATAGAGCTAGACTCAAGATCAGTATACTAGTCAAACGCGTTGTTTTTTAATGAATGAATAAACTGTTTGACCAGCAAATCTCCGTCAGGTCCAGCATTGTTACACGTCTCCATAAAGTGTGCAACCTATTATCTAGGGTTACCCTGGCCATCAAACTATTAGAATTTGGGAGGTTGATATCCAGTAGGCTTTTTCAAGGTATCAACTCTCGCAGTGTATAGTTTGGCATAGGAGTGGGATGACTTTGAAACTCCATCGAATTTGTTCTTGATTTCCTTCAATGAACTCCTTGGGATGGTCGATGTCAATGGTTTCTTCAAGAGAAACTGAGACATTCTTCGTCGCATTCGACTTTGAGGGTTCTTTTGCCTTGAGAGAGGTCTCAGCATCATCATGGTTTTCAGTCATCTTGGGCATGAATGGGCTACTTTCATCAGCATTCTCGATCTTGTCCATCAATTCAACAATTTTATCCTCTTGACTTTGCATCTGCATAACAAGTCCTTCAACAAGTTTTTCATGTGGGCAAGTTACGCCTCCAATGCAGTAGCATTCATCATCATGACAGGCATCACCACAGGAGTTGTTGCATGGCTCGCACCATCGACAAATGTAGCACGAGCGCCATGATCACCTTTCTTTGTTAGCAAGATTGCAGATGCCTCCACCACAGTAGCAGTAGTAGTATTCTCTACAATCTTTTGTGCCAAAGCCTTCGTTTTGCTCCTTATCATTGGCCCAACATATGGCATTTCTTGACTTGCAAGAGTAGGAAAGATTGAATCTTTCACAACAATAGCTTTGAATCAGACTGCAGATAAACTCTTTTTGCTTGAATCTATTGTTGAATTCTTGGAATAGAGTCTTTCAGGAAAAGAAGAGATGAGAGGCAGAGATTGTCCCACAAATTTCATGTCCGTAAATAAAGATAAGGAAAATAATTGCACAAATCATGATTTTATTAATGTGAATGAGAGTTACAATCTTTGGATTGGTTTCTTTATACAAGAAACTATCCTCTGATTCTTCTCTTCAAGAATTTAATTCAAAGGCCAAGAAAAAGACTTATTCTTGAAATAAATCTAGAGATTTCCACGATTTAGTGTGGAAAATGATTGATTTGATGACGCTTCTTTGAATTCTTGAGGCTTTTGATCTTCAAATCTTCAAGTTTTCACGAACGTGGTGATTTGGGAATTTGGATTTGGATTTGAAGGGTTTTATGGGACTTGAAAGATAAATCTCTTGAAATATATGAGAGAGAAATCTCTTTAGAACTTTTTAGAAAGAAAAATCTCTTGAGAACTTTTAGAGTTTTTTTCTCTGAACTTTAGGGAATGAACCTACATCTAACTGACTTGAGGGAGTTGATCCTCTATTTATAGCTAAAATTTTGTGAGTGGTTGACTTGAGATAAACTCCCCAGAATATTCCACCAATTGGGCTATTTGCAATTCCAAGAAAGCCTGTTTAAAATAAAGCTTGATAGTTGGGTCAGCCCAATTAGTCCAATATGAATTAATTGAACTAATTCACTTTAATTCAAATAGACTTAACAATTTAATTTGAAGTCCAGGTGCATTGGTCCACTATGCCAATTAATTAAATTAAATCATTTAATTCAAATGGACTTTTGCACTCTAATTTATTTCATGGCTCAAGTGCAATTCATCTGACATACAAGCCCAAACATGAATGGACCTATGATGAATTTAATTGAATTTAATCAAGATTAATTTAATTTATTTAACCTTGACTAATTAAATTAAATAAAATTTTATTATCTACAGTGTTATTTCAAAATTTTTAGTCCACAAACTTGTTTTTGTGTTTGATTTTAGTGCTAGACGCCAATTATTCTAAAAACTGAAGGGCCACAGGAGAAATCAATTTATTATATTTTTTTTCTTTGTTTTTCTTTTCAAGTATAATTTTTCCAAACAAAAAGGGGAAAAAAAGAGGAAGAAGAAAGAGATGGGTATCTTGTTACATATTCTTTTCTCCTACATCCTCGTGTAGTTATCTCCTCTTGAGCTCCTCTTCATAACTCTGGTAAACACTTACATCGACAGGATCAACAAATCGAATTTAGCACTTATTTTCTATATATGTTTTCCTCATTTATAATGAACACCTTTTATTAATTACTCGTTACTAGCTGATCGGTGGTTTCGTGAATAGTTTACGACCCAAAAAATATTCTTTATGCTACAATTAATGTTCAAAATTATAGTTGCCACCAGCTGATGATCATGTCTGCAAATTTTGCAATGGGTGTTTAAGAACAGTTTTAAAAGTTGACAAATGATTATTACACCATGATTCATGAGTTCAAGATTCAATTATTGCTCAAAATTGTAAGGAGAAACTCCCCCTTTTGAGTTCTGGTTGAGTTTGATGCACAAGTGGAGCTTTTATTCACAAGGATGTGGGATCCTTGACTTCATGGTGATCCCGCTTCATTCAGCATAGATGAAAAAGATGCTGTCTTGTTCTAAACTAGCAAATTGAGTAAAAACAAGAATTATGAGTATTCTAACAAAAATTGTTAGTTTCATATTGCTTCGTATTTGCTCAGCGCTCTAATCAATCTTATGCCATTTATTTACTGGTGATGTGGCCGCATCCAGCCTCGATGGGACTTGGGTACCTTTCTTGCTCAGATATAAGTTTGATCGATTTTGAATTATCTAAATCAGTAGTATCTTTTATCGTTAATTGTTTTTACCTGCACAAGCTCTGGAGAACCATGTCCTGTGTTACAATGGGTATATGTGTGGTAAGTTGGAAACACGAGAGGGTATCAGTTTGAGATTTCTAACTTATTAATTCCAGTTTTTTGGAGTGGCTTTAATGGTTGCCAAAGCTTTTTCTCAACTTTGGTTTCTAGGTCTTGCATTAGGTTATTAGAGTTCCATTTCTTATCATCTATAAAACACAATCAATTCACTTTTTTTTTATTTTTGCTTTTTTCTTATATTAATTCTTCAATTTGAGTTATCAAATTTAAAATTTCTCCCATGACACTACAATCGAAACATATTAGGGCAAAAGATGAGCAAGTGATGGTATATTGACCACCCAATGATAAATCAAAGAGCAAAGACGTGTTTTTGTGAACTATTTTTTTGTTTGGACTTATGTGATCAAAGAGGCAAGACGTATTTTTGTGAACTTTTTTTTTTTGTTTGGACGTATGTGGTTTTGCCACGCTTTACATAACAATTTACCTCGATTTGGATTTTCAATTGACAGTCGCCAAATTTATCGAATATAGATATTTATTATCATAAACTCAAAAATAGTAAAACATTAACATATCACGCATGTATTGCAGGATTTAAAGTACAACATTAAGTACATTCCTAATTTTACGATCCCTTATTTCTCATATAAGTAAAAATCCATACTAATCTTATACATTGACTGTAGTTTTATTTATATAAATTGTTCTAATTCCATGATTCATTTTCAATTTCTTCATATATCATATCCATGAAAAGATATCTTATGATCTTATAAGTGATAGCATGGCATTAATCTTCACCCATTTCTGTGACGTTTTCCACTAGCCATTGAAGTTCACAGCTATTTCTTGCAAACCCTTGAAAAATTCTTGAGTTTTACAGAGCATAACGACGTGATCTGCTCCCTCTATTTCCTTGGCCACTTCTGGTGGATTGCTTTGTGTGAAAAACCTTTGCACGTCTGGTGGTATCAACAAATCTGACCCGCCAATGAAATATGCTCGAGGGACTGATCTATACCTTTCCTCTGTAACCATAAGTTGTCTCTTTGAAATCTCATCCGTAAATGACTGAGTCGCTCTTACGGAATAGTTTGCAAGTTTATAATCCTGTTGAAATGATCATGAACTATATTAGTATGAAAGAAAAAAATGTAACAATGGATACTTTTTTCCTCATTGGGAATGAACGATATTGTCAAAGAAATGAGGAGAAATAAATTTATTTTCATTTTCAGAGAAAAGGTGATTTCTATTAAAAGCTTTTTATGATGGGGAAAGGATATTTCTGCTGTTAAAAATTGTTTTGCAGACGGAAAAATGTAGAATTTAGATTAAAACAAAAAGGCAAAGAACATCCTTATTCCCTTTTTAATTTCCTCCTTCCCTTATTTTCTTCTAGAAGAATTCCAGAAAGTGTCTGAAAATAGCTTCATCTGTAACAAATTTAAAACCTATTGAATTTAGGCAAATGGGAACACCTTATGGGATATATACATCCAAGTAATTTTCTTCAGTAAAAATAATTAGGTTCTACTTACTAGTCTAACAGTGAAATGAATTTTAATAGGTTTTTCTTTCCCTTTGCACAAATAAACAATTTGAAATGTAAATTAACTAAAATCTGGTTTTGCCTCACAAAATTTGTATGAAAGTACTGTATATGGTTTGATCGAATCGTAATTCATGCTTGTAGTGACGGAATGAAAAAACTCTCATGAATTTCGAACTTCTAATTACTCTTTAAAGCACAATCAAATGTCATTTGCTCTTCAAGAATGGGCTTATGAGGTTGAATGACCAACATTTGCATTGATGTAAAAAGGGAAAAAAAAAAAAAGAAAGGAGATGAATTTATGTGAATAAGTCATACTCACTTTTCTTAATTTGAGGGGAAACCTAAGGAATTGGTGGGAAAAGGAAAATATATAAATCTTTAAAATATATCAGCTTCATTCTTATCCAAATTTGAAAATGTGTTGGAGAAAAAGGAGTCCTATACAGTGTACCAAATGCCAAAATTATTCTCAGTTAGGTCTCTTGTTACATTTTGTATGTTGTACTTTTTCAAAAATCAATTTATTTTCTATTTATTTGGTTTTATATTTCAACTGGGAACTAGATTAAGATGGCAAATTGACAAATTTGCTTGACTTTAGATGTCAGCTAGAAGCAAATGGCAATGTGGAATTTTGAAAATTCTTTAGATGGCAATTAGATACAAAGATTACTTTAGATGGCCATGTGAGATTTGAAAATACTTTAGATGGCAGTGAAATTTGCCCTACTTTTTTGTAACATACTTTAATAAAGTGACACATGTCCCTTTCTATAAGAAGTTATAAATGAGTTTGACTGTCATTAATTATGTATTACCCTGTTAAAAAAATTTAACATGAGCTGGAAAGATAAAAGTCTAAAAAAAAAATCCTTTATCAAAATTCTCAAGTGCATTAATAAAATTTTAAAGCATGTGCATTAAAATTATTTTGTATCTAACCATATGATGACACATCATCATAATTGTTTGACATTTATTTTTAGTATAGTATAGTACAATCAATGATAGTACTATTAGTTTAAAGAATTATACATTAATTTTAATGCACATATATTTATAATCCATTAATGCACTTTATAATTGCCCAAAGAGTCTTTTTCATTTCTTTTCCCCTTTTATATTTATCTATCAAAATAACTGGATAACAACTTCCTTCCCTATTATTTTCCTTCTTTTCTTGAATAGAATTAGTTTCTTTTCCTCTGCCTTTGTCCAAATGATGCTAAGTTGGGGTCTATGGTCTTTTTTTTTTAAATAAAAAGTGCTTATTTAGCTCTGGCAGAGAGTTCTGATAAAGTCTAGTTTTCAAGAAAATAGGTCTTGGGAATATAATCCTTGGAGGATCTCCAATATATTTACTGTCTTCATAATCAGCTGCTGATAGGGAGAACTGCGTAATTGCACAACAGCAGTTAAAGAACAAGAGACGAAATACAAAGATAAAAAGCAATGCGCTGATCACATTATTGAGTCTATATTAAACATAGATAATTGTAAAAAAGTTAGCCGGTGAAAGTTCTAAAACTCCTTCGAAATCCATATAGTACATGCTGTGCTTAGTTGGAGCAAATAAAAAGAAGACTTCATTTAAATTCAAAACCAAAATTGAAATCCAAAATGTTGAAAAGATATTCCAACGATCCAAAATCTTTTTGAGACTATCACAATAATATTTCAATCAAATTCGTTATTAGTAATCTTAAAATTCACGGTTCGAAAAGATAACATCAGACAAACATTATACAAATTTTTTCTCTTTTTAATTTATGAAGACAAGGAGGAGTGGAATGGAAATAATGAAAATTTTATTGTTACCTATATAAAAAACTTTTGAGGCTACCACAATAATATTTCAATTCAATTCGTTATTATTAATCTTACAATTTATGGCATGACAAGCTGACACGAGACGAACACTACACAAACGTTTTCTCTCTTTCATTTACGTAGATCAGGAGGGGACTTGGAAAAAATAATATTTTTTTGTCACCCCTGTGAATAAGGGATTAAGAGTATTACCAATTGTATGTTTTAACTGTTCAAATAATGATTAAACTAATATAATATAGGGATTATAAAAACTAACACAACGCACATGTATATATATTAATACGTAATTTTCAAATGGGAGGATCTCAACAATCAATTGTCTGGTGCAATCCTTAAAAAACCTCGCAAGACATTTAACTATATATTTAATTCACAGCAAACATCAGCGGAAGAAGCATTATAAGCTAAGTAGTAATTACCCTGGCGTTAAGCTGATCAAAAGTTAAGTTAGGACCAACCATGAAAGCTGAAACAAAAACAGCACCGGCAAGTTTTTGGGGAAATCTTTCCATTGCAGAAGAAACAGCATAGCTACCATAACTATGTCCAACAATGATGACTTTTTCATTAGGAGATAAACAATCCAAATATTTATACAGAGGTTGACGATAGCCATCAATGTGGTGAACGAGTTTCAAGGGAATTTGGTTACGCCCAGAGTAAGCTAAATCAATGGCAGTGACATTATGGCCTGCTTGTTCTAGAAGAGTTGCCAACTTATACCAACACCATGCCCCGTGAAAAGCACCATGAACTAGCAAAAAGTGTGCTGCAAAGGCAGAGTGAAAATCAATCAGGAGCACCATGGCAAGAGCCACTGTAAATCTATTGCAGGCAGCCATGTTTGTTTTCTTATTTATTTTTATTTTTATTTTTGATGTTTGTTTAAGAATATTTATGCGTAGGAAGATAAATGTTGTACATGAGATGTCCTAATTTATGTGAACAAATTGGCGATACACATACCTTAGAAAATTTCAAAAATTGTCTGCTGGTAAAACATCAAAGAATGTACGACGACTTAGAACACAAGCAACCATCTTATCAGATTTTAAACACAAGTTTATATAACCGTGACCAGTCGATTTGACTAGTACAACCAAGAATCGATTAGCTGACTATCTGGTTTAATGCCAGTTAAAATGCTAAGAATGACTTCAAAATCGGTTAAACACAATTAGAACCACTAACTTTGGACGGTTTATTATTTTTGTAGTATTTTTTGAACTTTATGATAGTTTTTTTGCTTTTATTTTTTTGGTGATTTTTACACCTTTGTGCATATCACATTTATACCTTAAAGTTTCTATCAGGGAAATAGATAATTATATGACATAAGATTGGTTCTTTTATACCAATAAAAATTATAATTCTTAATAATTTGAGGTTATTATCTTAAAGGATTTCACATATTAATAGTTAATATACCAATAAAAGTACGTAATAACTATCAAATGAAAATCAAATATGACATGAAAGACTTTGTGATTTTTTAGTTTTGAACTATTTTTTGTTGTTTGATAATTACCCAAAATAAGACGTAGATATTTTCCAAATATAAAAATATCATTATTATTTGTATTATTAAAAATAGTATAAATCTAGCTAAACCAAGCACGAATGATTTACCAACTTAAACGGAATATACAATTGCGCATGCACTAAAACTTACATGGCCATGAACATACAGTAGGATCAAATTGGTTACGATAAATTAAACACTTTCTATTAGATTTGTACAGATTACTTGGACTTTAAGAAAAATCCAAAATCTTTAACTTTAAGAAAGATCCAAAATCTAACAAGATTCGTAAGGTAATCCAAGAAAGAATTGGACCCATAAGCATAAAACCATACCTCCAATTCCAAATCATAACCATGGTCAAAACATATTCAAAATAATCTGTAACTATAATCCTAAAGTTAGCTAGCCAAAATCTTGGATGCTATTAATTCACATTTATTTGCAGGATATGTAAAGTTTGATGGATCAAATCCTCTGTCCAATATTATAGTGTCCAACCGTGTCCAGTCTCTTAAACGATGCCGTATAATTCATTTTTCTACAATTTAGTTAGTTAGTTTCTTGTAAAACTGTAAATTCTTAAAACGACTCACTTAATATCAGCTTGGCTTAAGGCTTAAAGAAGTTTATTAACAACATAACACTAATAAATCGAAAAAAATATATACTTTTTAAGTGTTAAGGCAAGAATAGATAGGTTTTAGACTTTTGATGTATATCTTTTTAGATTTATTAGTGTTTTCTTAAATCCATAAGCCAAGCTGATATTCTAGGTGGGGCGTTTTAAGAATTTATAGTCTTGCAGAAAACTAACTAACTAAATTGTAGAAAAATAAATTATACGGTGTCATCTAAGAGACTGGACATGGTTGGATACCATAATATTGGAAAGAGGATTTGACCCGAAAATTTGAACATCACATCATTAATAAAGCTAAAAACACACTTGATAATAATAGAATATAATATTTAATAATTCTATTAATTTGAAAGTAGATCTTGAAAGTTAAAATATACGAATGATATCTCCACATTTTATTTCATTAATACGTAATTTAATACCAAATCCAATAGGCAGTAGAGGTTCATACACAATTCAATTTCTTATTTATAATTTTAGAAGAGTTCTTGAGCATGACGGTGACTAGACATAGGAACTCAACAAAAATAGAAACTTGCACGTTTCAATTTTCAAATTCAAAAACATAATCTTGAAGCATTTCAAACATCACTAATTCATTTACTAATCACAAGTTTTACAGACAGATTACGTTAGATCAGACTAGCAAACATAATATAGTCAATAGTGCCCCTTTTAATTTTATTTTGTAAATATGGATCAATACTTGAATTCTAATTATTTTGTCCAAAGCTTAATGGAAAAACAATAAAGAATAAGTTTGACTTTATTGATATCATAAACCTAAAGTTCCCCTGACCTCGCGAAAGATTCGGTTCGGGTTTTTGGCCAACGCCCCGTCTTTTAGAGTGTACCTTCCCTTCTGCTCTCAAACAATCGCTCGGCCCCACTCTTTTGGAAACTGAATATGATCTGAGTTTGGCCTTAGCGTCTTCTAAGCATTATGCCTTTTTTAAGTGCGGCATCGAAATGTTATCAACAACTAGGCTTTCTGTATTTCGGATTTAAACCTTGAATGAAACGCCTTTTACGTTTTGGTCCATGGATACCAGTTAAGGAATTTTGATAGGCAAGTGAACTGCGTCCATACTCAACTAGTGACTTCGTGCTTTGTTTCAGATTCAAAAATTCATCTTCTCTCTTTTCTTGTACGATAAGAGAGATGTACTTGTCATTAAAACTTTTAGTGAAATTAGATGATGTCTACGGAGTACCCTCCTTGCTCCACCTATTTTTTATGACATTCCACCTACTCCGTAGACGATGTCTACGAAGTACCCACCAAGATCTGGTGGCTCTCTCAAATTGAAATACAAGAAAATATTCACCATGTTTTCAAGCCAAGCTTCAACTTGATCTGGGTCAAGTTTCTCAACAAATTTTGGTAGCCCAAATTTTGGAATCGCTCTAGAGCTACATCTTTAGCTATGTGATTGCTATTTGGTTGGTTATTCAACAATTCATATCTTTCGGTCTGTCGAGCCTTTTATCGCTTGAAATATTGTGTCATCCAATCTTAAGTTTCCGCAACATGGGCCTCTATGTCTGGTCCAACCCCTATGCTTCGCTCATGTTAGGCCTCAGGGCCTTCATGTAGTTTGGCTTCAGCTTGATCCCTTTAGGGCCTACCTCCTGGTTGCCTCTCCAGTTGCTCAGCCTCTGTTTGAGCTCTACGAGGTCTACCTTATGGTTGTCTCTCAGGTTGCTTAGTCTCTGTTCGAGCTTGATGGGGTCTACCTCGTGGTCATCCACTGCGGTCCATCTATCAAAGCATTTCTAAGTAAATATTTGAGTAACACATATGTAATTCAATTTACAGGAAACACATCTAATATCCCACAAATATATACACATCACAAGTTCATACAAAAGCACAAACTGATGTATAACTGCATCATGTCCTTGCTATAGTAAGCATACCTAGTTTTTGGTCCGAAGAGAGTCGTTGACTATAACAAAAATAATTTAGATATGATCCTTTCGCTGCCCTAGGGATGTTCCAAAAATAAATACACATTCCTTAGTCACCTCTTCGCCCTAACATTACTCAAAGTATTCTTCTACAAAGGATATTTGGTTCAGGCATCATGTCTTGACGATTAAGTTGGCTGATTGATAGAGCTCTCACTAGACGGAAGTGGTTTAGCTGCCAGATCTGATTATTCCTGGTTTTCCAAGTTCTAATTTGCCAGTCAGGTTAAGACTTGACATCCATCTTTGAGCTCATTTAGAAGCATCCTAATCTCCTCGATCAATTGCCGTCCATAGGGCCCACACCTTTTGCCTCATTTCCCGAGTGTTTTGGCAAGCATGGTCTATGTCATGCTTCTCCACACCTTTTACCTCATTTCCCCGAGTTTTTTGACAGGCATGGTCTCTGTCATGCTTTTTTCTCTTACGCTCTCTCACAAGAGTGAGAACGACATGATCATAGTAGGAGCAATCGACTCTATTGCTCATTCGGGTGCACTATTTTTGCGGTTTTTTGGTCTCTCTTGGTAGGAATTTACTGGCTTGAAGATCGAACTCAAACTTCATGATTCTATTCATCCATTCCCCACAATCACAAATAAATGTAGAGGTAAGTATATATACTAACACTATCTTGGCTTAAGTCAAAGTAAAGGTTTCACAAGCAACTTATGCAGTTTCTAATCCCCTAGATATTCAAGTAATAGAACCGAAATTACGTTAATTCGTAATCTGGGATGGCTAGTCCCAAATGTAATCTAACTTAACTCCAGTTTCTTACCCGACATACCTACTAATCTTACTCCCAGTCATAGAATCATATAAACTAGGTCTGATAACATTCGTGGCACCCAATCAGGTTACTTTTCTAAATCCTGATCAAGTACCTGCCTACTCTCCCTAGGACTTATGAGTCACACATTCAAAAGAGTTAAACTTAATTTATTATTGCACAAACCCAAAACAGTTACAGGAGTGTGAGCCATCTAGGCCTCTAATGTACTCAACCATAACAAACCTATGCTATTACAGGAATATATTTTCACTATTCTACCCCATACCTAGCCGCATGTAAGGAAAACATATATGGCAGGGGTGAATTAAAAGTCTAGTGAGGTCCATTTATAAAACCAGTTCATAAGTATTATCAAAATATCCATTTTAAATCAACGAGACACATAAATGTACCACAAAGCCTACTAAGATAAGATAATGATAAATTAAACAAGTCAGTAAGAAAGGACCTACTCTTAAACCCTGATTGGAATGCTAACCTAGCTTTCGTCAGGTCTCAATCACACACAATCATATGCTAGAAGTAGAATTAGATGCCAGAATTTACATATATTTTCAATAATAATTACAACATTCGAGCCATCAAGGCTGTTGCGTCTCGGAAAGGGCAGTCAGTGATTGTCGCACCTTAAAAAAAGGGTCTGTCTGGAGACCCTCTTCGAAAATAAGTGTTTGTGATTTTTGGAAAATCGTGCATGTGTGTGAAAATATTGAGTTTTAGTGAAAAAATGTATTTTTGAAAAAAAATAGTATTTTGAAAAACAAAGCAAGACCGGGGCTATAAATGTGACAATTTTGGCCAAATATTTTGAAAAGTATTTTATTAAAAAAATAGAGTTGTCACTTGGTATTGAATTAGGATGTACCAAGTCATCCAAAAAATCATTTTAACAAAACAAAATAAAAATTTGGGAAAAATATTCGAAAACCTTTTTTCGACACTAGTTTGTGAGAAAAATAAGAGAAAAAGGTCTAAGAGTCACATTGAAAGAAAGGGAAGGCAAGGACTCACGCCTAAGGCGCCTTTTCT
Source organism: Mitragyna speciosa (assembly GCA_024721245.1). Classification (NCBI taxonomy): domain Eukaryota; kingdom Viridiplantae; phylum Streptophyta; class Magnoliopsida; order Gentianales; family Rubiaceae; genus Mitragyna; species Mitragyna speciosa. Next base: position 12,989,611 of record CM045565.1, on the reverse strand, counting down.
CTCTAGTCGAGACTAGTTGTGAGGTTTAATCAAAGTTTTCTAAAATAATCCTAAATTCTATCGCATTTGGATGTATCTAAATGAACGCATATCCTAAGCCCAATGTAGTGTCGGAAGGGTCAAAATGTTCCGTCGAGACTTGATCGAGATTATCGCATTAATTGCGAAACTCAAAATGAGGCTTCAAAGGACTCACGAGTGTGAATCCAAAAATGGAATGCAAAAAGAAAAGAAAAATATAAATAGTAAGTGATCGAAGGAAGTGGGATTGCAACATAATGGGTACAGGGGACTAAGAAACTCATGACTGACTTTTCCTATTCACAAAGGGGAAACGACATTTTAAGTCACTATTTTCCATGTAAGTAGGTGACTATTTCTAGTCAGATCACACAAATGACCTAAATTTTATGTGAAATCTAGTTATCATGCACTGAATATATGCCAAAAAAAGGTAACAATAATAAAATATATACAGAAATCATGCAAAAATAGAAAATCCTAAAAAGGGAGAGAAAGTGTGTGAAATGAGATGAAATGAACACGGAAAGTGAAACTATCACTAAAATATCCTAAGGGTCTAGCATTGGACTAGCCCATCTTCTATGAATTTTCCCTTTAGCGTTGGACTAGTGGGGAAGCAATAAAGCTACAATTAGCGTTGGATTAGTGTGGTGATGTTATAAATTAAACATGGATGAAAGCATAATAAAAGTAAACAAACATATAAGAGCATATAAATCACATAGAAGCACCTAACACATAGACATGATATCTAGATGCAAAGTCCTAAAAAAAGCGGTAAAACAAATAAACACGTAAGTACATAAAAGCACATAGAGCCTATCTATTACACCGGGAGAATTTAACTTACAATTTGAGGGGAAGATAAATTAAACTATCTATTACACTTGTCTATCTAAATGCAAATATTTGCTTGATGCTGAAAATGGAGTTTATCTAGTACATGGACTGTCTAAATACAAACATTTGCTAAAAATAGTGAAATACCTATCTATTAACATTTTTTTAGTGGTTGAAAACAATTGAAAATTCAAATAAACAAACATAACATAATATAAATAAATAAATGCTCGACAAGTAAATGAAAAGATAAGCATACAGAAACATATAAAACACATAGGAGCACAAAAAAAGAAAAATTGGAAGGACAAAAATACCTCCCTTGAAGACATGGTACTAAATGCTAACAATATGAACAAATGCATTAATTGATGCGATCCACCCTGAGATCCCTTGTTAATCACGTAACGAGAACCTTCACAACGATCGCGTTCTACAGGATAACCTTTCCAAAGGATCGTTTTTGTGTATTTAGGAATAACCTAACCCCAATTCTACCCAATAATGGAAACGAGATTGATAAAATAATCTCAAACCCTAACCCCATATGTTGGTTAGAACTTAATGATATCAAAAAAACTCACGAATCACTCGTAGAATTCACGAGTCTCACACAGAGAGCTAAAAAGGAAAAACCACAATACTTTTTTTTTCAACTTCAATGATAATGTCTAAAACAATGATAGAAATTAGCCTTATATAGGCAAAAACATCCTAAATAACCAATATAGAAAGTAACTAGCATATCACACGTCAAAAACTAAGTAAAAATGCAGAAAGCAAATAAAATCGTAGAGTTGCTGGAAAAGGTCGTAGGGTGGCCTCCAGCGCGGCCTTGATCAAAACCAAAATCCTGCTTGAACTCATTTTCTGAAAGAGACCGTGGGGAAGGCTATGGCGCAGCCTTGCCCACGGCCTTCATCAAAAACCTTCTGACGGCCTTTCTTATGCAATGTCTTTTGAACCTTCGCAGGTGTACTCCTCCCAGCCTTGTATGGCCTTTTCCTCTCACTCTTTTTGACCATTCTTGACACCTCTAAGCCTCTATTTTGAGTGGCTAAGGCCCTATGCTTTGGTGATACTCTAGCGACGACTCAAATGCCTCTATCTACTTGAGCCTTCGCCGCTTAGTTCATATCATTCCCCTTCTCTTTAAGAAGATTCGTCCTCGAATCTTGCTTTTTCATGACTCCAACATCATGTACCTGCACAGAAGAAATTTGTGGAAGAAAAGAATGAGAATTAGTTGAATTTGTCTTCACCATCTTCTTCTTCCCCTTCGCAACCTCAAGCTTCTTAATTAGCTTCACACGGTCCTTGAGAGCTTTCCCTAGTGTCAATGGCACAAGAGTAATGTCCTTCCCATGCTACACAAATGAGTATTGGTTCTTGAACCTAACATAGACCACTTGGTGATCAAATTGCTATTGTCGGCCCAAAAGCAAGTGGCACGCTCCCATTGGCACCACATCACATAGGACTATATCTTTGTAAGCTCCAATAATGAACTTGACCTCGACTTGCTTAGTCAACCTAAGGTCGCCACTATCCTTCACCCACTATAGTTTATAAGATTTAGAATGCTTCATTGTTCTTAAACCAAACTTATCTACCAACAATGAATTCACAAGGTTATTGTAATTAACAGAGTCAACGGCAATGCTACATACCTGGTCTCCAATGAGACACCGAGTGTGAAAGATCAACTCACTCTGTAAGTCAAGCCCAATTTGCTTAGGCAACTCATCTGAAACTTTCCTCACAAATAGAAGCTCGCCTTTGTTAGCTTCACAGCTAATAGGACTTTTACTATCGCTATCTCCCTCTAGTGGTGGCATCTTCTCATCATCTGAAGAAACACTCTCTATGTGACCTCCATCCAACACAATCATGGTCCTAGTGTTAGGATACTGGGATGCCACGTGACCACGTCCTTGGCACTTGAAGCACTGGATGTCGCATGTCCTCATTGGTGCTTGCATCTGTCCTTTGTCGTCACCCATGTCCTCCTTTAGTCTGACAACATCTCTTGGCCTCACGTCACCTTGATCCTCTCGTCCCATGGACGGTCTATTCTACCATCTCGATTTCCCATAGGAAGAGCCTGTACCATCTCTTCTCCTAGCCTTGAGCTACTTCTCCACTATCTCGGCCTTTTGAACTAGGTATCAATATCAACATAGGATTGCAACTCCACCTTGTCTCTGATTTCTTGATTTAGACTAACTAAGAATCTAGCCATTGTGGCCTCACAGTCTTCTACTACTACATTTGCCAAGATCATTGCTAGTTCCATATTCTTGTAGTAGTCATCCACGGTACGACCACCTTGTGACATGGACCGTAGCTTTTGGTGCAACTCTCTGTAATAATGGCCAAGCATGAACCTCTTCCGCATGATTGTCTTCATTTTCTCCTATGTGCGGACAGGTTACTCTCTACATCTTGCTTAGTCGAAGAACTCCACAACTGCTAGCTTCACTTTTTTCTTCTCGGAGTAATGGTGGTAGTAAAAAACATGTTCTACTTTGCGCTCCCATTTCAATTAGAGCTCAGGATCACTCCGCCCTTAGAATGTAGGAATCTTCATTTTAATACTCCCAATGTTGCCATTATGAGCTTGCTTTCCTCTTCTAGGCCTCCTATTAGCCAATAGTGATCTCCTTCGGTGACTTCTATGGATACTCCTTGATCTAAAATGTGAATGGCTTCGCCTCTCTATTCGCTGACACATGGCTTCCATTGTCCGCCTCATACCCTAGATGCTAGCATTAATTATCTCGGCAAAGTCCTTAAGGTCAAATGCCTTGGATTCTTCTTCGTTAGACATGATGAATTTTTGAGCAAACAAATGGATTTATAGAATAAGGGATTTAGACTCAACTAAGGTAAGAATTGTTACAAAAAAAAATACTACCCAATACTAACACTCACAACTCAAGACAAGAAATTGGATAGAAAAACTTTTGATAAACAGTAACTCGGGATGAATAGTACTCAATAAATAGTAATGCTACAGTGACGATGAATAGTGACGCATTTCTTTTTGGGAACAATGGGATCGAATTTTTGATGATTTTTGTTAACGAATAGTCCACAAATCTCCCATAATCAATAACTCAATCAACAAAGAGGTAAAAGACACGAACTTTTGAGGATTTCTAGATGCTCTGAATCAAAGACAATACTAAAGAATGTAAAGAAAATCGCAAAAAATTGTAGAAAATTGCAGGAGTATTGCAGGAAAATTGATTAATAATAATAGGAGTTAAGTAAAGCAACGATTTCCAATCACGATAGGCGACAAAACACAGAGCCCACAACAATAGAAACCCTAGGAATGAAAATTGCTCAAGGACAATAGGCAAATACAAGACTTACTGCAAAAATTTGACAAAAATAAAGAGGAAAATATATATCCAATCTCAAAGAATTGGAATTTAGGAGATGAATTAAAAACACCTGATACCAAGAACCTAAAAGCTCTGATACCAATTGATGAGATCTACCCCAAGACGCCTCATTAATCACGTTACGGAAACCTTCACAATGATCACGTTCCACAGGACAACCCTCTCAAAAGATCATTCTTGTGTATCTAGGAACAACCTAACCCCACCCAAGATTGAAATGAGATTGATAAAAAGATCTCAAACCCTAATCCCACACATTGGTTAGAACTCAAAGATATCGAAAGAACTCACGAATCACTCGTAGAATTTACAATTCGCACATAGAGAGCTCAAGAGGAAAAACCTCGATACTTTTTTTTTAACTTCAATGATAATGTCTAAAACAATGATAGAAATTAGCTTTATATAGGCAAAAATACTCTAAATAACCAATATAGAAAGTAACTAGCATATCACACGTCAAAAACTAAGGGGGCGCTTGGTTCGCAGTGAGGAATCGGAATCTAAATCATTCATTTTGGAATTGGAATGAAGTTTTTCATTTCAATATTCTTGCTTGGTTAGATGTCAGAATTGGAATCGGAATCATTCACTTATGAAGATTTTATGGTCTTAAATTATCTAATTTTGTTAATTAACAAATAAATAATGATGTCTACTAATAGTTTATCATAACAAAATAATTGAGAAATTAAAAAAAAAAGTCAAAGTTGCAAAATTTTTAGAAATGATTCCGATTCCCTTCAATTTACTCGGGAATGGAGGATTCCCAAATTTTCAGAAATGATTCCAATTCCTCAATTCCCATTCCCTCCAAACAAGCAGCCTATAAAGGATTCATTCCGATTCTCAATTCTGATACCTATGAACCAAGCAGCCCCTATGTAAAAATGCAGAAAGCAAATAAAATCGTAAAGCTATTGGAGAAGGCCATGAGGTAGGTCATGGGGCGGCCTCCGACGCGGCCTTGATCAGAACCAAAATCTTGCTTGAGCTCATTTTCTGATAGAGACCGTGGGGAAGGCCGCAACACGGCCTTGCCTGTGGCCTTCATCAGAAACCTTCTGACGGCCTTTCTTGTGCAATGTCTTTTGAACCTTCGCAGGCATACTCCTCCCAGCCATGCATGGCCTCTTTACCTTACTCCTTTTGATCATTTTTTATGCCTCTAAGCCTCCATTTTGAGTGGCTAAAGCCCTATACTTTGGTGATGCAATAGCGACTACTCCAATGCCTCCATCTACTTGAGCCTTTGCCGCTTGGTTCGTATCATTAATGGTACCACTATTTAACGCAATAAATCATAAAATATAAAATTCTAACAAATTGGCACGAAATGTAAATTCTATTAAACTAAGGGTCTAAAAAAACAAATATGTAAACCTAAGCAACTCAAGGGTAAAATGGAAAATTCAACTAATCAAGGGGGCAAAATTGAAAATTTACACAAGTTTAGGGGTAAAGATGTAAATTGAAGCAAATTGGGGAATAAAATAGTAATTCACTCAAGTTGAAGGATCAAATTGCAATTAATTCAAATTCAATTGAATGAAATTAAACATAAAGGGGGTCAATATGCAATTAATAAGGGCTTAATTGCATAAAGTAAAAAGTCTTTGAGAGCATTTAAAAAAATATAAGGACCAAATTATAAATATCAAAACATAACAAATAAACTAAAACATAAAATTACAGTAAAGCACCCAATTCCCAATTCTCTCATCTTCTCTCTCCCTCTTCTTTTCTTCCCCGTCCTCTTTCTATTCTCTGTTTCTTCATCCGATTCTCTTTTCTTTCTTTTCTCTCTTTCCTCTCTTCCATCCGTTCTCTTTTTTCTCTTTTCTCTCACCCTCTGTGTTCTGCCTTTCTCTTTGTTTGCTTCTCTCCCTCTCTATTATCTCTTTCTTTATTTTCTTTTTTCTTTTTGATTTCCATTCTCTCTCAACTTCTCTCTTTCCTTTTATCTTTCTTCTTCTGTTCTCTAGATTTCTCCCTCCGTATGTCTTTCTCTCTTTTCCTCTGTTTTTCAATAGAAATTCAACTCCTCCAACTCACTCTCTTTCTCCACCCTTCTCACTCTCTTCTCTAATTTCTCGTTCTCTCTGTCTATCTCTCTAATCTTCTCTTTCGCTCTCCCATCTCTCTCTTTTGCTATCTAACCCTTTCTTCCACAGAGAACAATAGAGCCAGTTTCTCCAAATAGGCTCATCCTTCGGACTGGAAAGGTAGAAACGTGGTCGTGGTGGGTGGAAGTTGGGAGATGATAGGGTTGATGTGGTTGCAATAGAAGAGGTGAAAGACAAGGGAGAAAAAGAGGCAGAGCTGTAGGGGGTGGATGGTGAAGATTGACTAATGATTGGCGGTGCAAGGAAGCTTTGGGGCTAAAATTGGTGTTGGAGGATGGCAACTGAGGGGTTGATATTGACGTTCTTTAGACGTTGTTCAAATAGGGCTGGTGGTCATGGTTTATTCTATGTGATTGAGGTGGTTTACTCCTTCTCTCACTTGTATCTCTTACCCTCTCTTTTGTGTGTCTCTGGTACAATGCTAGTCCACCTAGGCCAATATTCAAGTAATCAATGAAAACTTGCCTTAAACTACAAGTTATACAATTAAGAGATTAAGCAATTATAATAAATAGGAAAATATTTATTCTCCACACAAAAATGAAAATTACTAAAAGAAAACTTGCCAATTTCATAACAAGGAGTATCCAAATATATAAGTGGATTTCATGATAGCGTTAAGGTTATGAATTTGTAATATCTATTTCATGATTTTGGTGTTTTATATGAGTACTTCATTATATTAATATTTTGGATGTTTTCATAGGCCCATTATTACACTAAGTATATAATTTATCTCATAATTTGAGATAACTAGTATGTAATTATGGAATTGAAGAAATATGTTAGAATTTATATGAGAAGAACAATAAAATTCTTATTATTTGTTTTATATTGTATCCATGATTCATGATGGAAAAGATCTTTAAATTCTCTAAAAATAGGTATATTGGTCACTCTCTCCATTTTATATTCATTGTGAGTTATACGTATCACTTATCACATTATTAAAAGAGTTAAGAAGAAGAAAGTCAATGAGCTTGATAACAAGAAACTTGAAAAAGAAAGAGTAAAATATCCCATACCTCCTGTGGACCCCCTTATGGTACAAAAAGCTATATATCACCCCCTTATAGTTTGGGTTGAAGTGTCAAAGTGATAGAAATTAGCTTTCGTAATGGCACATGGGTAAAATGTCCAAATTACCCCAATGGCTAACTGTTCATCTTTGTGCTTGCATGTATTTTTTTTGAAAAAATACACTTTATCCCTTATGGTTTTCGAATGAACCACATAACCCCTTTGTAGTTTTATAAGCTATACATCACCCCATGGTAATTTTTAGTTCTTATACGGGGTAATTTGGATATTTTTCCCACGGACTATTACGGAAGGTAATTTCTGTTAGTTTGACAAAACCATAGGGGAATGATGTATAACTTTTTTAATAATAAGAGGGTCATGTGACTTATTCGAAAATCACAGGGGGTAAAACGCAATTAACCCAAAAAGAAAAGGTTTGCAGTAAATTGGTAATATCAATGGCTTAAAATGCGTATTAATTTTTATATCAATTTACAAATATAACTAAAGATTCTACTCAATATAGTTAACAACCAGTGCTTTTACATTTTTAAAAATATTTAAAAATAATAAATATTAACTAAAAAACCAATCTTATCTAAACATGCATGAAGGTATCAAAATCAAAAAAATGAAAATAAAAAAATCTATGATAAAGTTAAAGAGCAAGTACAAAATTAAGGATTGGTCCAAGTTTCCATTGAATTCAACGATTTTCAAGCCATTTTTAACTTGATAGTTAAGTAGATCGGCCAGTTAATCTGTTCTTGGTTGTAATAGTCAAATCGGCTGGTCCAGGCACTGAAACCACCAATACTTTCCACTTGGGGTTAACATTCGATGGGCCAAATGGATGAATGATTGTGTGAGGAAAGTCGTAGGAATTGGCAAAAGGTCATAACTTGGACAAGGGGACCAAAATAAATGTCGTGACGTGTGTGGAACATAAAACCGCAGCCAATCATTAATGTTTTTTTTTTCCTGAAATTCCAATCATTAATGTTTAGCAGCAAACAATTTGACGATGTGCATGCGATTTTTTAAATTTGCTAAGGTATATGTATCGCCAAATTGCTGACTAAATTTGAAGGTTGCAAATGGGCGAGATTGGATGAAATTTAATTGACATTGTAAAATATGAGGTATTTTCAAACAGTTTTATATTATATTGGTCATGGAATCAATATGAGAGGAATTAAAATGGGTAAGACCCATGTTGATACTACCAAAATACTCCCTACGTCCCCTTTTGATAGACTTGTTTTCTTTTTTCATCCGTCCTAAATTATAATTCACTTTCCAATTGAAAAATAAAATTAATTTTTAACTTCTCTAAAATGTCCCTATTTAATTACTTTTTATAAGTGAAAGATGTATAGAAAACCGTACATTTACATATTGGATAAAATTAATTTGACTTATAGTGCAATTTTTTATTCGTATTTAATATAAATATTTAATGATGAATACAAGGGTATTTTAGGAACATCATAGATTAAAATATTCTTTCAATAGAGTTAACTAATTTTTCTTAAACTGTCTAAAAAAACTATAAGCCTATCAAAATGGGACGGAGGGAGTACTTAATAGTAATTTCGTTTGGTAGCAAAATAAAAAAATTATTGGATATACTTGCAATTTTTAGTCATTTAAATAATATTTTGCGATCAAAATTCAAACTTGCAATTTTGAGTCATTTAGATAATATTATTTCAGTAGTGGATTGTCAAACGCATGAATGTTCCCAAATAAATCCCAATTATACTCATATTTAAATAGGTATTATTGTGTATACTTTCAATTAGATCTAATCTCATTTTTTTTAAAATACCGATCCTATCCGAATTAAATTTAGACATGAAAATCCATTGGGTCTCAGGACTTTTTTAACCTCTAATTTCTAAAGTTTTATAACATTGGAAAAGCGCAAGAACAAACTGTCGGGTCAACTTAAAAAATATTTAAAAATTTTGCACCTTTTTCCCCTAAACTACAAAATGATGTAATTTTGTTCATTGTGAATATATGTATCCCCACCAGACCATCCCAACTTATAATTGAAAAGCTTATTTTTGCCAAAAACATAAATGTGATTTTCATTTTGAACAAAATAACATGCTATTCTTTGATCATAAGTATTTATCTTTTGGGATAATTTCACATACCTCCCCTGAGGTTTAGCATAATTACACAAGGCTCCCCTCAAGTTCTGATAATTACACTTACCTCCCTTCATCATGCAAAATGACTATTATATCCTTCCAAGAAAGAGGGTTTGAGAAAGAAATAAAAAAGAATGATGATCGTGTCCTATTGAGTAACCGAACAACCGGACAACCAAAAACTCACCGTTTGTCTCTTTTCTCTCCACCAAAAACCTCACCGTTATTTTTTATTCTTCTTCCTTCTCCTATTTCTCTTCTACCCTCTTTTCATTATCCTGATCCAATTCTTTACTCTCTAATTACCAGTGTCTACCAAAAAATCTTTTCTGAGACCTTTTTGCAAAAATTTTCACCCAATCTTCTTTCTCCCCCCAAGCCGCCACCACGACCGCTGCTGCCACCTCCAAACGCACTGCATATCTATGAAATACCAAACCACTACCTTTTTCTTGTTCCTTCTCACCCTACGCTTCTAGCAACAAAACCTCATAAACTAACTCCTTCAAGATACCAAATCTGTCATCTAAGCCTTGAATTTCGCCACCACCACCTTCCCTTGGTTATGCTTAAGAAAGCCCAAGTTTTAACCCAGAACATCAAGCTATTATAATCTTGCATATGCAGTTGATTTGAGTTATATTTTTTAATGTTGATATATAATTTTGACTTTGAACGCTCTTGACTGTTTGTGTTTGTTTGTTGGGTCAAAAAATCTGGTAAAGATGGGGGAATAGCAATTGGGAATGTTGATATTATAATTTTGGCATCGAATACTTTTGATTGCTTGTGTTTGTGTTTGTTTTATTAGGTCAAGAAATCTAGTAAAAATAGTAAAATAGCAATTGAGATGGAAGATAAAGAGTTTGTGTTTGGTTTGTTGGTCATGAAATCTGGTGGATATGGCAATAGCAATCGGGATGAGGGGCTGAATATTGTGTACTTGGTTTTAGAGGAATATAAATTGAAGTTGCAATGGATTTTGAGGTCTTATAATTGAGGGCTATAAGGAATAACTTAGGACGAATGACGGAAATTGCAGGAGGGTCTATGGCTAGGAGGCATTTGGGCTAAAGTGGTTGGCAGCTATGGAATGTGATAGCAATTAAAGAAATGAAATTGGTGAATAGATATGACAGTCATTTGTATTTAGGAATTGGAAGGTAGTTGACGATGATTGGATTTAAGGAAAGGAACTTGGACGGCAATTGTGGAGATCTCACTTTTTTTTTTCTTTTCCCTTGGAGACATGCTGGTCTTTTCCCTTGGAGACATGCTAGTGGTGGTTGAGGGTGTGGTGCTGCAACTGTGGAGGCAAAGGAAAAAACGTAAGAATTTTTTTTAGCAAAAGGGTAAATTAGGATTTTCATTAAAAATTGGTATTGGTTGTAGACTTTTTTTACCAAAACAGTAAAAGTAGGGGAGGTTTGTGTAATTTTCAAAACCTTAGGGGAACTAGGTGTAATTGTCAGGAACCTCAAGGGAGGTTTGTGAAATTATCCCTTTTCTTTTTAAGAGAAACGTTTTTTATGTGATAGATAATACAAATTTGGATAGTAACATTGAGAGAAACTCATAGAACAGTGGACTGCATTCTTTACGGCATCTGAAGAGTGTAGTGATAACTTATTACTTTTTATCTTTGTGCACCATGGCACTTAGAGAACTAGTTTAAATTTTAATTGATTTTCCTTTTTCGTACATTAATTGCATTGCAATTATAGCCCCATATATATCATGCGAGAGAAAAGCAACTTTACCACGCAGGTTTTAGTAACTTTTTACTCTCGACTGAAACTGAATGGATTTTTGGTATTGGCAAATGCTTCGTGGTTCAGCTTGATAACAAGAAACTTGAAAAAGAAAGAGTAAAATATCCTATACCCCCTGTGGATCCCCTTATGGTACAAAAAGCTATACATCACCCTCTTATGGTTTGGATTGAAGTGTCAAAATGACAGAAATTAGCTTTCATAACAGAATGTGGATAATATGTCCAAATTACCCCAATGGCTAACTGTTCATCTTTATGCTTGCATGTATTCTTTTTGAAAAAAATACAGTTTACCCCTTATGATTTTCGAATGAACCGCATAACCCCTTTGTGGTTTTATAAGCTATACATCATCCCATGGTAATTCTTAGTTCTTATACGAGTTAATTTGGATATTTTACCCATGGATCGTTACGGAAGGTAATTTTCGTTAGTTTGACAAACCGCAGGGGATGGTAATTTGTTCTTCTTGCGGAGAAGCTAATGAATCAGTGGAACATTTGTTATTCTTTTGTAAAGAAGTTGAACTAACATTGGAAATTGATGCCACTTCATTGGGATGGGATAGTTGACCAGAGGTATTTTGGAAGTGATGGGATGCATTAACTTGAAGCTGTAAAAAGAGTGGGCGAGGAACAACATATTACTCTTACTTGTTACATTTTGTGGCACATTTGGAAGTCTAGGAACAAATGGCAATTCAGGCAGGAAAGAGATGATTGTAGAATGATTATCCAGAGAGTAGTTGAGGAAATGGCAGGAGTTCGGAACTGACTGTTAATCATAGCTCAAGCAGAAGAGAACAACAGGAGATTCCAGATGAAGGAAGAAGAGGGAAGAGATGCTACTGTTCTTGATAGAGTTGTGATCAAGACTGCTATTTCAGTTAGCAAGAGGAAAGTTAGAATTGGATATGGATATTCTAGGCTAGTTGAGAGCCAAAGGAAAATACTAGCATGCATGGGCTCAAACAGGATCAAACTGGATTAAGCAGACAAACTAGCTGAAGCTGAAGTTATCAGGATTTGCCATGATAAGAGCCATGTTAGAAGGATGGAAGAGGATAGAGATTCAAGGGACCTACAGGAAATATCATTAACAAACATTGTCTACAAGATGTAAATGATGTCTTTGCAGAGAATCTGTTTGTAGGATCGTATGCAATTTGAGTAAATGGTTCCAGTCTTGCTCTTTTAATTGTATTAGCAACGAAAGAAACAATACTACTAATAAGTTAGCTCTCTTTGCTGTTGACCTGATAGGTGATTTATAATGGAAAGTTACTTTTCCAAATTGGATTCTAGAGAATCCATAGAAATTCTTGTTGGGTAGTTACCCAGATTGTACAGAACCTTTTGGTTAATGTGAATACATACTACTGTTGTCGTTTGCCAAAAAAAAAAAAAAGACAATACCACAGGGGAATGATGTATAGCTTTTTGAACAATAAGAGGGTCATGTGGCTTATTCGAAATCACAGGGGCTAAAATGCAATTAACCCAAAAGGAAAAGGTTTGCAGTAAATTGGTAATATCAATGGCTTAAAATGCGTATTAATTTTTATATCAATTTGCAAATATAACGAAAGATTCTGCTCAATATAGTTAACAGCCAGTACTTTTACATTTTAAAAATATTTTAAAATAATAAATATTAACTAAGAAACCAATTTTATCTAAACATGCATGAAGGTATCAAAATAAAAAAAATGAAAATAAAAAAAATCTATCACAAAGTTAAAAAGCAAGTACAAAATTAAGGAATGGTCCAAGTTTTCATTGAGTTTAATGATTTTCTTTTTTTTTTTTTGAATTAAGAGTTTAACGATTTTCAAGCCATTTTAAACTTGATAGTTAAGGAGATCGGTCAGTTAATCTGTTCTTGGTTGTAATAGTCAAATCAGCTGGTCCCGGCACTGAAACCACCATTACTTTCCACTTGGGGTTAACATTTGATGGGCCAAATGGATGAATGATTGTGTGAGAGAAGTTGTAGGAATTGGCAAAAGGTCAACTTGAACAAGGGGACCAAAATAAATGTCGTGACGTGTGCGGAACATAAAACTGCCGCCAATCATTAATGTTTAGCAGCAGACAATTTGACGATGTGCATGCAATTTTTGAAATTTGCTAATGTGTATGTATGGCCAAATTGTTGACTAAATTTGAAGGTGGCAGATGGGTGAGATGTGGCTGAAATTTAATTTACATTGTAAAATATGAGCTATTTTCAAACAGTTTCATATTGGTCATAAAATCATTATGAGAGGAATAATCATTATGAGAGGAATTAAAATGGGTAAGACCCATGTTGATACTATCAAAATATTCCTTCCGGCCCATTTTGATAGGCTTGTTTTCTTTTTTCATCCGTTCTAAATTATAGTCCACTCTCTAATAGAAGAATGCAATTAATTTTTAACTTCTCTAAAATGCCCCTATTTAATTACTTTTTATAAGTGAGAGGTGTATAACAAATCGTGCATTCACATATTAAATGAAATTAATTTGACTTATGGTGCAATTTTTTATTCATATTTAATATAGATATTTAATGATGAATACAAGAGTATTTTAGGAACATCATAGATTAACTTATTCTTTCAATAAAGTTAACTAATTTTTCTTAAATTGTGTGCAAAAAACTGTAAGCCTATCAAAATGAGATGGAGGGAGTACTTAATAGTAATTTCGTTTGATAGCAAAATAAAAAAATTATTGGATATATTTGCACTTTTGAGTCATTTAAATAATATTTTGCTATCAAAATTTAAACTTGCAATTTTGAGTCATTTAGATAATATTATTTCAATAGTGAACTGTCAAACACATGAATGTTCCCAAATAAATCCCAATTATACTCATATTTAAATAGGTATTATTGTGTATACTTTCAATTAGATTTAATCTCTTTTTTTTTTTAAAATGCCAATCCTATTCGAATTAAAATTAGACATGAAAATCCATTGGGTCTCAGGACTTTTTTTCACCTCTAATGTCTAAAGTTTTATAGCATTGGAAAAGCGGAAGGCCGAACTGTCAAGTCAACTTAAAAAATATTTAAAAATTTACACCTTTTTCCCTTAAAGTACAAAATGATGTAATTTAGTTCATTGTGAATATCTGTATCTCCACCAGACCATCCCAACTTATAATTGAAAAGCTTATTTTTGCCAAAAACATAAATGTGATTTTTGTTTTTAACAAAATAACATGCTATTCTTTGATCATAAGTATTTTCTTTTTTAAGAGAAACGTTTTTTATGCGACAGATAATACAAATTTGGATAGTAACATTGAGAGAAACTCATAGAACACTGGACTGCATTCTTTATGGCATCTGAAGAGTGTAGTGATAACTTATTACTTTTTATCTTTTTGCACCATGTCACTTAAAGAACTCGTTTAAATTTTAATCGATTTTCCTTTTTTGTACATTAATTGCATTGCAATTATAGTCCCATATATATCATGTGAGAGAAGAGCAACTTTACCACGCAGGTTTTAGTAACTTTTTACTCTCAACTGAAACTAAATGGATATTTGGTATTGGCAAATGCTTCATGGTTCATCTTGAATGAATTGTTGTACAGTTATTATCATGCCCCGGGCCCGCAAGCCCAGCGCGCGACCAGAGTCTGAGCAGCCACGTCCAAATTTTGGGGACCGTCCTCGCTGGCCCAAAATGGACATCCCAAGTTGGACTTGAGTGCTTAGATTCAATTTATACATTGGTCTAAGTTACTGGACTTTTCCAATGTGGGACGGGGTATTACATTCACCCCTCCATCCATGCATGTGTGATCTGGACTATCCACTTAGTTGGAGAGGACATACATGTATACTTAGTTCCTCCACTTCCTTGCGTAATCCAGCCCAATACCATAGACCCAGTCTTATCCCGTGTAGAGACCACACGAGGTTCGCTCTGATACCATTCTGTCACGCCCCGAGCCCGCAGGCCCAACACGCGACCAGAATCTGAGCAGCCAAGTCTAACTTTTGGAGACCGTCCTCGCTTGCCCAAAATAGATATCCCAAGTTGGACTTAAATGCTCAGACTCAATTTATACATAGGTCTAAGTTACTGAACTTTTCCAATGTGGGACGGGGTATTACAGTTATGATATCTCCATCCCCATTATTTGAGTTTGTATTTTGCCCCAGCCATATATTGTTGTTGCCATGGGCATCAGAACTCTAATTACGTGAAGTAAGATTTTGCATTCTCTGTGAGATTAACATGACGGCTTATTTTGTCTTGTTAACATTCCAAGCCGATGAATCAATTTAAAAGATAATTATGAACATCTATTTTTATAAATATTCAAATCCATCATCCAATTTACAAGGCATTTATTAATTTTTTGTATTCTTTAACTCTATTCCCCTAATCCGTTGCATTGATAATTAATTAGAAATGTAAAAAAAAAATCCAAAACAAAAATGGTAATATTCAAAAAAAAAAAAATCTCATACAATTAACTTAAGTTTCTTTAGAAGTTTAAGAAGAAATCGTTTTAAATTTTTTTATTGCCTTTGGCTGTTAACAAGTTCATAATTAAAGCACTGGAATGGTTTTTCTTTATGCAGTATGATATTCCCCGTGAGTACATACTACAATACACGTGGTAATAATATAGGGAACAAAACGGGCTCAAATAACAGGGTTGAAAATTGGGATCCTTATTTAATAAAGCTTTAATTCTTATCCGCGTAATTTAAATTTTTCTCAGTGTCTTTCGATCGGCTACTGTATAAATTAGGACAACATTTATGTTACGACGCACAAATATTCTTAAGCAAACATCAAAATTAAAATAAAAAAAAAAAAATGGCTTCCTACAATAGTTTCATAGTGGCTCTTGCCGTCGTGCTCCTGATTTATGTTCACTCTGCCTCTGCAGCACACTTTTTGCTAATTCATGGTGGTGCTCACGGAGCATGGTGTTGGTATAAGTTGGCAACTCTCCTGGAACAAGCAGGCCATAATGTCACTGCCATTGATTTAGCTTACTCTGGGCGTAATCTAATCCCCTTGGAATTCGTGCAGACCATAGATGGCTACCATGAACCTTTGTACACATATATGGAGTGTTTACCCCCTAATGAGAGGGTCATTATTGTTGGACATAGTACTGGTGGCTATGCTGTTTCTGCTGCAATGGAAAGATTTCCTCAGAAACTTGCCGGTGCTGTCTTTGTTTCAGCTTTCATGGTTGGTCCTAACTTAACTCTTGACCAAATTAACGCCATGGTAAATACTACTTAACTTATACTGCTTCTTCCACTCGATGTTTATCGTGATTTAAATGTATAGTTAACTGTCTTGTGAGTTTTTTTTTTTTTTGAAGGATTGCATCAGACGATGGTTGAGATCCTCCCATTTGAAAATTATGTGGCAAAGATTGAAATTCAGAAATTTTTTAAAAATGCGATACGACGAGTAAATTTTGCACATATTAATATTTACATGTGTGTGTTTATGTCTATAAATATTATATTAGTTTCATCATTATCTGGAATAATTAAAATTAACATTTGGTAATACTCTTAATCCCTTATTTATGAGGGTGACAATAAAAATTTCATTGTCTCTAATTCTTTATCCCCCCCCCCCCCCCCCTATCTTCGTGAAATAAAGAAGGAAAAAAAAAAGATTTGTTGAGCTGTAAATTGTAAGATTAATAATAACGAATTCTGTTAAAATACTATCGCGGTAGTCTCCAAAAGTTTTTATGTGGGTGACAATAAAATTTTCATTGTTTTCAATTCCCCTCCCCCTCATCTTCGTAAACAACAAAGAAAAAATATTTGTATAATGTTTGTCTCATGTTATATCGTCGAGCCGTAGGTTATAAGATTATTAATTATTCACTTTTAATAGTGACTCAATAATGTGATCAATTTATTACTTTTCTCTTCGTATTTCTTCTCTTGTTTTTTTAACTGTTGTTGTGTATTTGTGCAGTACTCCATAGACTATGAAGACAGTATATATTTTGGAAGTCCTACAATCACTGTACTCCCGGGACCTATTTTGTTAAAAACCAAATTTTACCCGAACTCTCCGCCAGAGGTAAATAAGTACTTCTATTTAACAAAAAAGGACAGTATACCTAACTTAGCACCATTTAGACTAGAGCAAAAGAAATGAATTATACTACAGAAAAGAGGGAACTTGAAAGAGAAGTAAAGTGTTATCCAGTTATATTGTTGGATAAGTATAAAAGGAGAAAAGATAACTAAAAAGATACTATTTGGTAGTTCTAAAGTGAATTAATAGATTATTGATGTATATGCATCAAAGTCAATTTACGTTTCTTTAAACTAATAGTGCTATCATTGTTTACCCCTTATTATTACATTGGTGCAATTAAAAATAAATGTCAAACAATGACTAGGTGTCATCGTATGATTGGTTACAAAATAACCTTAACGCATGTGAATGCATTAAGGTTTTATTAATGCATTCTGTTACATTTTATTTTTTATACTCAATGTTATATTTGATAAGGTAACACAAACAATAATATTCCAACCCATTTATAACTTATCATCAAAAGGAGCATGTATTAATTTATTAAAGTAACATGAAATATAATATGCAACAAAAGACTAGAACTGAAAATATAATTATGGCATGTGGTAGACAATGTAGGTCTCATTTTTTCACTTTTGGATGAGAACGGAGCTGGTATACTATAAAGATTTATATAGTTTCCTTTTTCCAGCATTTGCTTAGGTTTCTCCCTCAAATTAAGAAAACTGAGTATGACCTATTCACATAAATTCATCTCCTTTTTACATTGATGCAAACATCGCTTATTCAACTTCATATGCCCATTCTTGGAGGGCAACTGACATTTGATTGTCCTTTAAAGGGCAAGTTGAAGTTCGAAATTCATAGAGTTTATTTATTCAATATCTACAAGCATGAATTATGATCTGATCAAACCATATACAGTACACCTCTACAAGCTATTTTCAGACGCATTTTAGAAATCTTTTACTTCTAAAATTGGAAGGAAGAAATTGGAAAGGGAATCAGAATGTTCTTTACATTTAATTTCAAGGGTAAAAAAGATACTCTGAAGTACGTCCACTTGCGTGCGCTAGCAAAACAATTTTACGTTATGAAACTTGATGAGCAGAAATATCCTTTCAGCATCATAAAAAGCTTTTAATAGAAATCACTTTTCTAAGACTATGAATAAATTCATTCTTCCTCATTTCTTTGAAAATATCTTTTGTTCTTTTAAGAGGTTAATGGTATCCTTTGTTACATTTGTTTTTGCTTTCACCCTGATATAATGCATGATTCTTTCAACAGGATTACAAACTTGCAAATTATTCTATAAGAGTGACTAAATTGTTTGGGGATGAGATTTCAAACAGACAACTTATGGTCACAGAGGAAAGGTATGGATCAGTTCGTCGGGCATATTTCATTGGCGGGTCAGATATGGTGATACCACCAGATATGCAAAGGTTTTACATACAAAGTAATCCACCAGAAGTGGTCAAGGAGATAGCAGGAGCAGATCATATGGTTATGTTCTCCAAAACTCAAGAGTTTTTCAACGCTTTGCAAGAAATAGCTGTGACCTTCAATGGGTAGTGGAAAATGTTACTGAACTGGGTGAAAATAATGCCATGCAATTACTTATAAGATCATAAGATACCTTTTCAGGTATATGATGTACTAAATAATTGAAACTACAAATAAATAAATAGGTTTAATTCCATGACATACAAAGAATCATGGAATTAGACCTATTTATATAAATAAAACTACAGCCAATGTATAAGATTAGTACGACTGTTTACTTATATGAGAAATATGATATAGTAAAATAAGGAGTGTACTTAATATTGTACATTCACTCCTGCAATACATGAGTGATATCTTAGAATTTCACTATTTTTGAGCTTATGATGATAAATATTATATTTAATAAATTTAGCTACTATCAATTGAAAATTGATGATCCAAACCGCGGTAAATTGTATGGAAAGCTTAGTAAAACCACACAAATCAAAATAAAAAAGTAATTCACAAAAACACGTTTTTGCTCTTAGATTTATCATTAGGTGGTCATTACATGAACATTTGCCCATCTTTTGCCATAATATATTTCAATATTAGTGTCATAGGAGAAATTTTAAATTTCATAACTCAAATTGAAGAATTAAAGTAAGTTAAAAAAATAAAAATACAAAAAATGAATTGATTGTGATTTGTGGATGATAAGGAATGGAAATCTAGTAAACTAATGCAGGGCTTAGAAACCAAAGAAAGATACCCTCGTCTAGTCGAGGTTGAATGCAGCCACGTCATCAGTTAACAAGTGGCATAAGATTAGAGGGCTGAGCAAAGTCGAAGCAATATGAAACTGAGAATAGAGTCATAACTCCTTTTTTTTTTTTTTTTTATTATTCAATTGGCTATTTTAGAACAAGAAAGCACCTTTTTGTCTATGCTGAATGAAGCGGGGTCACCATCAAGTGAAGGATCCCACATACTCCAAAACAAAAGCTCAATTTCAACCTCAACGCTACAAGAGGAGAGGAGGGTGGAGGGGGGGAGGGGCGGGTGAAGGGGGTTTCCTCCTTATAATTTTGCACAATTACCGAATCATAACTATTTATATCTGCCTCATACACTCATGGTACATGTTATTGGGAACGTAAGCTATTCACAAAACCGCCGATCAGAGCTAGTAACGAGTTATTAATACAAGATTTTTGTTATAAATGAGGAAAACATCACTAGAAAATATTTACTGTAATTCGATTTGTAGATTCTGCCTATGCAAGTGTTTAACAGCGTTTAAAAGAGAAGCTCGGGGGGAGACGGCCAGACGAGGATGTAGGAGAGAAGAATATGCAACAAAGATACCCATCTCTTTCTTCTTCGTCTTATTCTTTTTTTTTTTTTTTGTTTCCTTTTAGTTTGGAAAAATTATATTGGAAAAGGAAAACAAAGAAAAAAAAATCTAATAAATTGATTTCCTCTTTGGCCCTTCAGTTTTGAGTACAATTGGTTTCTAGCACTAAAGTCAACAAAGAAACAAGTTTGAGGACTAAAAAATTTGAAATTACACTTTAGGGACTACTTTGAGATTTTGTGGATAGTTCAGAGAAAATTTTAGCAATATTCTCATTTCTTACTAACTCGTTGGTGTGTTTGACAACAACCCAAAAAATTACTCACCAATATGACTTTCAAGTGCTAATTCATTCTCAAAACTATTATTCAAGTACCAATCAAATTAGGAAGTTAATAAATAACAATCATGGCCGATACATAGCAAGTCATCCACAAGTAAGAGTAGTTCAATAGATGACAAGTATTCCTTGTCTGTTTCAATTTGCCATGTTCCCTCCTTCAGAAAAAGGCTTACACAACTATGCATTACGAAAAAATAGGCATGCTTAAAAAACCGGTAGCAATTAGCATGATAAAGTGGTAAAGGATGACAAGAACATTTAATACTTAGTCAAGCAGGAAAAATAATGCATATTTAGGATTACCTCGACTGAGGACCTGGTTACAAAATGAATAATAAAAGAATTCCAAAAAAGAACAAACTAGTTATGTTACTATTATACTAACGAAATAAAATACCAGGAATATCAAGAATTTAGGGCCTAGTTGCAAAGAAATTAAAATATATGATCTTTATTGGAAATAACAAAAATCTAAGCAAAAATAACATAATTTGAGTGCCTACTTGCACATAACATCAAGTTTGAGTACAAAATGCAAACAATTTAAAGCATGGGTGCAAATTGCGAAAATATGAAGTATAGGATCTAAATTGTAAATAACTAAATCTAGTGGTCAAATAGCAAATAAGACAAATTTTGGGGGCTAATTGCAAATACACTATATTCGTTAGAACAAGTTGTAATTACACAAATTCTATGGTCCAAATGCGAATAAAATGAGATTTGGGGACCTGTTTGTCCATCCTAGGCAATGGAGAGTCTTATTGCAATATCATCAAAATCAAGAGAACCAAATTTGTAATTTTTAGAAGTCTTGGGATCCAATTGTAAATTGTTAATAAATTGGGGGACTTGAATGCAATTTTTAAAAATTGCAGGCTGTGATGCAATAATCTACTGTCCTTTGTTTGCAAAAAGTTAAAAGAAGTGGTGTTTAGCTTTAATTTGATTTAATCTTATCTAAGGGAAAAATCAAAAAAATTGTTTTTGTTTTGAAAAAACCAAAACATATTTTGAAGAAATTATTTTATCACCATCTTTCTTTAATTTTTATTTTTTAGACCTTTTCACCGTCCTTTTCCAAATTTTCATTTTTGACCAATTTTCCAATTTTCCATTTTTTCCTTTCTTGTTTTCTATTTCAAATTTCTAATAATGCCGTTGCCTTTATTTTTCATTTCCATATTTAATTTTTTTTCTAGTAGTTTTTCTCATTTTTCCTTTTTTATTTTTATTTTAGTTCCATTTACTTTTAGTCTTCTTCTTTTTTTTTTTCCTTTTTCCGAATACTTTTATTATTTTTATTAGAGCAAATTCCCTCGCTCACCACTAAACTTTTGGAGTTTGTCTAGTTTTGGCCACTAAACTATTAAGGGTCTGGTTTTGACTCACTAAACTCTTCAAAGTGTAGATAATAGGGCATTCCGTCAAATTTAGCCGTTAAGAGATAATGGAGGAGGGACAATTTAGGAAGTTACCAAAAATCACTTCAAAAAGCTGTAAGCAATCTGCAAAAAGCAATAGATCTAGATAGAAGAAATCCAATATTACTTGGAGGAAGTCGAAGCAAGATCCATACCACCACAACCATGACAGTAAGATCCACGCCAAGATCTAAGTTACAACACAAAAACCCCCTCAATCTCTTTCCCAAAATCCTCAAATCGGCTATCCTCATTCTCAAAATCTCAAAATTTCTTTTCTTCAACCTAACTCCCTAAGTCAAGCCCTAAATCTAAGAAACTTCATCCTAAATCGAAGCAAAGCATCAATTGATATAATAAATTATCCATAACCCATAAATAGTATTTTTAATAAAGGAGAAGCCTCGTCTTCTTGGCTAAGGACGGCGGCGAGGGAGACTTAGTGATGATGGTGGAGTCGTATGGGCAATGGTGGTGGCGAGGTGTGGCTGATTGTTAGTGACTTTGGTATGTGGATAATGGTGGTTGATGGTTTGTGAAAAAGATGGGGAATGGAGGTTGTGACTTATCGTGGTGGTTGGGGTTTTTGGATGGTGGTGCGGTGAGGCTTATCTTCTTGGTCGAGGATAGCAGAGATGGTGGTAAAGTCGTATGGGCAACAATGGCAGGGGGTTGTGGTTGATTGTTGGTGACCATGGTTATGGATAGTGGTGGTTGATGGTAATTGAAGAAGATGGCAGACAGAGGTCGTGGCTGATTGTGGTGGGGTCATTGGATGGTGGTGTGGCGAGGTTGTTGTTTTTGTGTAGTGGTGGTGGTGGTGAAGTAATAGATGAGTGGTTATGGTGGGTGGAGATCAAGTGATTTGTTGTGGGGTTGGCTTGTGATGTTGATGATGGTGGCGAACAGCGGTGATTGTGGCTGTGATGCAGCTGGTTTGAGTAGTAGTGATGGCTTGTTGAATGGAGTTTGTGAGTATAGGTGGTAGTTGTGATTGTTGTAACATTAGGTGGCAATGGTCATGGTCAACGGCAGGGTGGTAGTGGAGGTAGAAACTAGTGGTTGTGGGTTGTTGCTTGGTTGGTGGTTGTTGAGTTGAGATGGCTAGTGGAGACAATTGAAGTGTGGCGTTGGGCTGGCTCAGTAAAGCTTGTTCAGGTGGCTGGGGATGGAAAGGAGGCTGCTGGTATGGTGGTGGTGATGGTGGTGAAGGTGGTCATAAGGTTTGTGGTAGTGATGATGATAACAAGAGTTTGTAGAATTTGTAAGAGAATTAGCTAGGGTTAATACACTGTGCTCCCTAAATTGCCCTTCAACAATGTCTTGTAAATAGCGCGCATGCTCAAATCTGGCAAAGTTAACGATTGAATTTGACGGAATGACCTATTATTTACACTTTTAAGAGTTGAGTGACCAAAGTCAGATATTTAAAAGTTGAGTGGCCAAAACCTAACTAACCCAAAAGTTCAATGATGTTTGGGGGAATTTGCTCTTTTTATTATTCCTTTTCTTTTATTAGCCGTTAGGATCTTCTTATGGGTTTCATCATACTGCTCAGGAAAAGCTCCATCAGGGCACAGCCAATGGTGCCCTTGTTGGTGCTGCCCGCAGTGCTCTGACAATACCAACTCAAGCTCAAATTTTGAGCTCGTGTGTATTTTTATGCACAGAACATGATTCCAAGATTGTATTGGTCCATAAATGGCTAGGAGCCGCCAAATGATGATTACCCACAGTGGCTTTCCATGTCTATATCCTATCAACATCATTAAACCCATCATAAAAAAAAAAATGTAAGAAGGTTCAGAAAAAAGGGAACACTATCATCACGAAAAACAATAGGTAGGAAAAATCCAGTTTGATGACCAAAACTGAATTCCCTCTAAGAATCATCATTATAGTCCAAGACAGTCCTCATGATAAGAATTCTGTAGCCGCAAATCCTATCATTCAAGCATCTTCAAAGGGATCAATAATTCTTGCAATTTGGAAGATTTAAAAGTATCAAATCAAGGCCAAGTAGCATGGAATTTCTTCAATATATGTCCATAAGTTGGTATTCAAGGTTTTGTTTTAAGTTTAGAGGAAGATTGCTCATCAATAAAGGTTTATTTAAGCTCATGTTAATGATGGTTTTGAAGCATAAACACGGTTGGAAGACTTCCCAAGTTTAAGTGTTCGAGAATTGAAAAAAAATTTGCTTAGAAAAGAAGTAGTAGAGACCAGCCACGACCTCATATGTGACCATGGTTAAACCCACAATTGATCCCATGGCTGACTTCCAAAATGCAGACGTGAGTCTAGTCATGCTCACTACTGAACCCATAGTTGAAGCATCGTAAATTAGACACAACCTTAGCCATCCACAGTGAAATCCACGACTGGGGTTAATGGAGTTACGGTTTTATTGCTTTTTAAGATTTTCAAGTAGGATTTTCAAGTAGTATTTTAGCTTGATTTTACTTTTGTACATTCCTTATTAATTTCTTAATTTTATTTAGCTTATACATAGGCAATCTTTGTACTACTTTTCAAATTCAATGGAAGGCTGATAAAAATTGAGAGTTTGTTCTCTTTGCTTCTTTATGAGTGTTCTCTTGAATACTTTTGAATGTGTCTCAAGTATTTGGAGTTTTGACTTATCAATTAAGAATCACACTTAATTATGGTGTCTTCTACCTAAAACCAAGGTTCACTAATTCGTTTAGTTTTGAGTTGAGGTTAGAGGAATCAAGGTCATTCCATAAACAAACTTGGGTGCTTCGACCTAGATTTGGGTTGTGACATGTGAAGTTCTCGACTTTTGCATCACCCAAATCTATCCATGAACAACCAAAAGATAGCCTTAAAATAGAGAAAGCAATGAATGAAGAACAAGGTCCATTTGGTCTATCTCGACCAAGTAGTCATCATAAAAAAATTTTGGGCCACACAAATGAGGTAAAAAAACCAATAACAGCCGAATCTAGCAGAATATAAACATAAGAAACTACACATGATCAGATAGATGAGATATTGATAGCTTCACTAGTTGGTTAGAGAGAAGATCACCTTTTACTAAGTAAAACATTGGAACAATTGAAAGAGCCAGCATATTTGCTTAGGGAAAGAGCATCTTTGCTCTTTTAAACAAGAGTTAACACCTCCTTCAAAACAAAGGACCAAAGTGCTTGAAAAGGTTTCCCACAAAATTGTTCCTACTAAGGTAAAGGGAAAAGGAGAGGAGAATAGGAAGGCAGAAGAATGGCCTGATGAAAAGGAAAGAGGAGGAATGAAGGGTTGTCTAATAAAAGGGAAAAGGGAGAGAAGATGAAGGAATGAAGGAAATGAGAGTGGCAAAGGACCAAGAGGAGTAGGATAATGAAAGAAAGAGGCATAGAGGACGATAGAAAAAGTTCAAGGGACGAAGACCTAAGGGGTTGATGTTTCTTTTGTGAAGATGCAATGGTCTAATCACGATGAAAGGGAAGTCACATAGGAACTTGAAGAGGAAGTAAAGAAGAATTATCTGCATTTGTTTAACTAAAAACTATGTAAGTTATCGAGGACAAAATTATAGTAAGCCAGGAAGAGTATAATACCCCATATCTTTATTTATTTATTTTTACAATAATTGTGAAACTAAATTAGTTTTCTTATTTATAATTTGTAACATTTTCTATCATTGTGATTTTAGTAGAATTCAGTAATAGAATATTCTAGATAAATTTTATATCTACAAGATAATTTTTTTGTGATATATGCTTATCGTTATAGTAGTCGATGATGAGAAAGAAGTCAAAAACCTCATCATCGTCAGAATTATCTAAGCATTATCATAGTAATTATATCTACCTTAAAACTAAATGTACGACTAAAATTCTTTGCAAAATCCAGAATAAACTGAGAAAGAGTATAGAGTGGAGAGGACGCATGCATTGAAGAAAGAAGTTGTAGAGTACCAAGGTGGTCAAACAATATTAAGCAAGAGATCGTTAGAAAGGTATTTTTCAAGACTTCTTTAGTAAATTAAGAAAATTTTTTGTTGGGATTTGACTTGTAGTACTATGCCATAGAAAAAAGCTATTTGTATGTTTAAAAGATTTAAAAATATGATATATGATGAGTTTACATGATAGAAGTTTGAAGAATCACCAGTACTGCTTGATTGGTTGAGCAATAATTCAAAAATTCTTAACTATTTTTATAATTATTATTTTTATATGAAAATTTTTATATTTTTACGTCTGTGTGTTATAATATGTGTACAAAATTTTAGGTCAAAATTTGTTCTGTAAATGGAGTTATGAATTTTTGTTTGAAACTAGTCTAGTTTGGCAGAACACCATGTTAAAGCCAAAATTTTAATCAAGAATGAATTTAATAAATTTTATCTACCAAGCAATCTTTATGATAATGTTTTGAAACTGTTCTGGAGTCAGATAAAAAAATTTTCAAGTTTTCTTTAACATGATAAAATTGTTTTTATTGAATTGAAACGTTGTTTTCAAATCTATCAAAAACATGGAGATCTGATTAAGAGGCATAACCCACAATTTTTGTTAGGTAATATTTTCAAATAAAATCATGATTTAAAATATTATGAATCTTGTGTGATTCTAAAAATTTTGGAGATTTTTCAATGTATTTTATTAATTGTTTTCTTAAAAGGTTATGGGTTCTGCAAATCTAGAAATTTGCCTTCACAGGCTAGTTTGTTACTGATGTTTTTGACAGGGATCTTCTTATACAAAATTTTTTTGCTAAGATTCCAACCTGAAAAAAAATTTGAAACCATTCAAATTTTGTAGAATTATATGTAATTTTTCAAATTGGGCTGACAGTCAGCCTGAGACAAATTTTCGTCTGAGGTTCAAGTCAAATTTTGGGGGCCAAGGTTACTATTTTTGAACTCTTGTCTACATGAAAGTTTCTGGGTTTTGAATCTAGTTTCTAACAGTATCTTTAGATTTTAGATATGACATTTCTATGGTAAGATAAGTGTATTTTTTTGAGACAGCATCATTCTGGAAAATTTATTTTGAAGTTATAAGTTCATAGAAAAATCAATGACTTGGTCATTAGGATACAAGTAGATTGTGGTGTATTAATAGACTTTTTAGTTGATCTGGGTATGTTGAACGTGTGATTTATCGAGTAGAAGTTAAGCAACTTGAGGAGAGACTTTTGTGAAGCTTAAGGTAAGTAACTCTTCATATCCTTGTGTTTTGAAATAAATTGCAACTTCACAAAGTCAAATGTTATTCTGTCTATATGAAAATTTTGATTGCATATGATATGTTCAATAATTTTGAAAGTATCAATGTTATATATATTTATGTTATGTATCCCAAGCCACTCAAATATGATCATGACTAAACTCGGCAAGACAACGTCCCTATCTGTTCAACCCTTGTCTAGTGGGGGTTAAACACTAGGCTATCCATTCGACCCTTGTCTAGTGGAGGTTAAACACTAGGCTATATCCATTAGACCTTTCCCTAGTGGGGGTTAAACACTAAGCTGTGTACACAGAGACCAATGAATGTGTGATCCTCTATTTGAGTAAATGACTTAAACCTATGCATGAAATGTGGTTATTATGTTTTGAATATGAGTTTAAGAAAGTAAGACTACAAATCATGTATGTTCATGTGAATGTTTTAAAAGTTTTTATAAATTTGAGTTTTGTGAAAATGTATGTATATATGTAACATATGTGATCCGACAAGAATAGGTGGAGCTACTTGCTAAGCATATCCATGCTCGACCCATATTCTTAAACTTTTTTTTGTAGATGGTCTTGATGAATATGAGTATATGTGGAAGGTGATGGAGAGGAGAACGAGTAAAAGAAGGTTCAAGTGAGAGATTTTAGCTTAGGAATTCAAAGTAGTTATTAATTTTTGTAATAAGTGGTGTGAAATCACAATGCAGGCTAATTGATAAAGTTGAAAATACAATTAGGCCTGTCAACGGGTCGGTTTTGGGTCGGAATTGAATATTTTATATCCGGACCCGTTTAGAAGAAATGCTACTTGACCCAGACCCAATATCCGGTGGATCTTCATTTTCGGTTCCCAGATCCGGGTCTGGGTCCAATTAGCACAACAAAATAGATATAACGAGCTAAAAACACTACACACAAGTCTTGAAAAAAATGAACAAACAGGTCTTGAGCAAAACAACAAAACAGTGTTTCTTAAAGCAAAAAAAGGAAGAACATATTTTAAACTTTAAAATATAATATTTTAAACTTCCTTCACAGCACACTAGAAAGATAGGAAGAACATAGTCCAAAATTTAAAGCCATTCCAATTCCAATACATAATCATTCCAAGGTCAATTTAAAAGCACTCCACACAAGTCTTGAAAAAATTAACCAAACTCCACAATCAGCCAGTAGCAACAACAATAGCAGAGGCATCATCCTACAAGAGAAATTGAAATATAATGAGCTAATTTGGTCTAGCTAATAAAAATGATACCTGTTAATATGAGCATTATCTAAAACTTTAAGAAACAAGGTAGCTGATTATAGCAGTACACCAGAAAAACATTATCATTGACCAATGCAATGAACAAGAGCACGAAATTGCAAGCTAATCTAAAAAATAAATGCAACGTGTCATTGATGAAGACTCTTAAACAAAGCATTGATTTATGAGCAACAATCAGGCGGTAAAAATTTTCTTATAAAAGTGAAACTCATAATGACACAACAATAACTTCCTAAGCAAACAATCCATCTGGTTGCTTAATGAAGATATCATCATTTCTTACTAGCAAAGTGTTTTGACAGTTATTACATAATTTAAAACTATACAACTTCTATTTAGTTATGCAGAATTAGTATGTAATCACTGCCATTGCTTATTGCATAAAATAAACAAAGATTAAGCTCAATCTAAATCTACACTCCAAATTTAGTATCATTCTACAACAAAAACAAGAAAATATGTAAACTGATTTACAATACACAAAAACCAAATAAGAAAAGCCATATAAACTCTTAGCTTATTGTTTGGAACTCCTGAAGTTCATCTTTATCATCATCCTAACTTGAAAACTTTAGGAAGAATCAAGCAAATCTTCTTCAATAAACTCTAATGAAAACAAAGGAAAAGAAATCAAATTGGAGCAAAAAAAAAAAAAACAAAAAGATTATAGAAGCTTAAAAATAAAGAACTTACTTCTTTTCTTTTTTAACTCTAACTAATCACCGGTTGTTATTAAAGCTTCTACCACATCAGGAAGCAAAGAAGCACGAGCCTTCATCAAGTACTCTTCCTCCAACACTAAATGCTGATTCTGATGCTACAGTAGTAGCTGGAATTGCAAGAATGTCACGAGCCGATCTTGCTTAGAATAGGAAGTTTTGGGCTGTTTACCTTCCACCTAACCAAGTATGTCAAAATCTTCTTTTCTTGGAAATATAGGCTGCATCCAAATATGAATGTAATTCAGATTTTTGGTAGGCAAGAATGGTAGTAAGAACAAGATCGCTTATACCATTTGTCAAAATCAGACAAGTTATCATCATCATCTTCTACATCTGTATTTTTGTCACTTGAAGTCCCCTCTCCTACACTATCCCCAACATAACTCAAAGAAGGATAACGGTTACCTCCATATTCAACAAACAAATCAGCAATAGCACTACGAACCCTATCCACATATCTTTGACAATTTTTCTCCATAAAGAGCATTATAATAATACTCTACCAAAGCCAATTTAAATCTAGGATCAAGCACCACAGCAATAGCCAACACCAAACAACATTCATCCCAATATTTCTCAAATTTAGCTCTCATAGGAACAACCATTTCTCTAATAAAATCATGCTCACTACGTTCCCATTGCCTCAACTTAAGTCGAAGATCACAAATATCAGGAAAAAAAATATTTGCTGTGGGAAAATTACTACCACTAAAATGACATGTGGCATCATAAAATTTTTTCAAGCAACCATGAACAACACTAGCCACTTTCCAATCATTTTCTGAAGGATTCATCTTGTAATTTCTATCCATTTGTTCAAAATGGCTAAAAGCTTCCTTTAAGGGCAAAGCTAGTCTCAAGCATAAAAAATGTAGAATTCCATCTAGTGGATACATCCATACTCACTCTTTTTTTATTTTTCAGCCTACATTGGTTAATTGCATTCTCAAACTTTTGATAAGCAGAAGGAGACCTTTTCAAGTATTTTAAAGTCTCTCGAATCTTATGAAGCAAACTCCCAACAATAGTTAATCCATCTTGCACAATCAGATTAAGAATATGTGCACTACATCGAACATGAAAAAGTTCACCTCCTAAGTTGAGTAATGACTTATCCAAGAGCCATGATTTCAAATGTTTAACCATTGAATCATTTGAAGATGCATTATCAACAACAACGGAGGACAACTTCTTGTCAATATTCCATTCCAAAATAATATCCTGAAATAAATCTAAATAATGTTTCACCATCGTGAGGATATGGAATAGATTTAAAAGCAAGAAGTTTCTTTTTCAATTCCCAATGTTCATTGATATAGTGAGCTGTCAAACATGCATAGGCATAGTTTTGGTGATCTGATGTCCAAATATCAGTAGTGAGACTTATCTTACTATCAAAATCATCCAAATACTTGTACAATTTTTCCTTCTCTTCTTTATAAACACTAAGCACATCCGCCCTAACTGTATTTCTAGAAACCAGCTTAAAATTTGGCTGCAAATTGTTGAGAAAAAGTTCAAAATACTCATGCTCAACCATGTTAAAAGGGTAGTTATGCTTTATTATTGCTCTAGCCAAATCCAATCTACTTCTTTCTTGATCAAACTTGAAAGTTTGAACTTTTACTTTATCGTCCAAAGCATTTTTAGCTAGTTGAAGTACTTGCTGGCCTCCACTTCTATGTTTTCTAGCAATACAGTTATCTATGTGCTTTTTCAAGTGACTAGTTCCATGTGAACTATCCCCAGCCATTTTCTTTTTGCAATGTTTACATATGGCAATAATACCCGTTGGAGTCCTAATTCTATCCATATCAAACCAAACTTTAGATTTCAATTTTTCTTTCCTTATATTGCTTACTTGAATCATCTTCATTCATCTCCTCTTCTCCGAATCCAAGATAGCAACATCATTTTCATCAGCTGTACTACTTGGTCCTATTAGTTGACTAGGCAAAGATGACATCCTGCAAATCCATACCACCAAATGAATTGATATAATAAGCTTTAAAAGAAATAAGCTACAAGCATTTTCCTCCAAAAAAAAAAAAATCATGTCTCACAATTTCATGCAAACACCTAAACTTCACCCAAACGGAAAATATCTATGCAATACAAATTTCTATATAACAAAGAAATTGTAGTGGTGCATATTTAGTGAAGTGATGCAAAATAAGTTTTCAAAACACTTAAAACTTAATTGAAGTGATGCATATTTCTATATAACACTTAACTGATGTTTTAAAAAATAAGTTCACATAACATAGTAGTGCAAAATATTTCTTTTGTGAAAATGTAGCTAACATTGACAAACAATTTACGTCTAACCAAACAGATTATTAAAACAAAAAAGCCTATAAAACAAGGACTCCAATAAATAGTCAAAATTCTCCAAGTTGTGAAAATGAATTTAATCAACTAAAGTCCTCTAGGACAAGTTCAACATTTCTCCAAAGCGTGAATAATCAAGTTCTATGCCCTGAATGTAATTGGCACCCAAAAACTTTGAGACTTCACAACAAAAGCCCACAACTACAAGCCTCAACAGTCGATATATGTTTTTCACATAGGCAAAACAAAACCCATTATGGATACAACAACAGAAGCCAACAAAACGAAACCCATTGTGGATACCCATAATTCATTCAAGCACGAAAAGCCAAGAGAAAAAAATAACAACTCATCTTGTCTTTACAAATGTTAATTATGGGTAGATGAACTGTTGAATTCAGCTTTAAAAAGATCTATCATGTGGAAGTCAACTTCCTGTAGAAAGATAACTTATCTAGTCTTACCAAAATATATAACCACTGCTTTTCACTTAACTATATCTATATTTTCAAACTGCATTGAAGCACATGGACAATAGGTCTCGGAGAAGAAATGAAGACCGCTCCTATTTTTTTTTATTTTTTTATTTTAGCTTTCTTTTTTTTTTTCAAGGGCACAAAATGCTAAAAGATGGGTAGGGGAGAAGGAAGCCGAACCTCTAGTCGACCTTGAAGCAAAACAGAAGAAGCCAAAAGCATCGATTTATACCTTCAAGATTGGAGACGGAAGCCAGCAGCAGAAGCTAGAAACAAACCAGCAACAGAGACAGAAGCAAAAGCACTCTTGGTCAACAGTCGATCAAAAATTGTGGCAGAGATATAGGGCAGTGAGAGAGGGAGAGTGAAATTTGGAAAAAGATTGGAGGAGAGTGAGAGAGGCAGAGTGAGGGAGGGGGAGTGAAATTGTGGTCGGGCAGCAAAAGAGAAGAGGTAGGGTTTTTTTTTGGGAGAAATCTTATAATGTAAAAAATAAAATGCATATAAATTTTAATTATTATTTATTTTCAACGGGTTCCGGGTCCGGGTAGGATCGGAATAGATTCTACCATACTCGGCCTGTTTTATTTGTGAAAAATTCGGGTTCGGGTCTAAGTTGGGTAAACCGAATTATTCCCCTATCTAGACCCAGATAACAAGAGTGGGTTTGAGTCGAGTCCGAATCGGGACCCGACTCATTGACAGGCCTAGATACAATGATATGTTTTGGGTTTTGTTTAAGTTTATCATGTAGTAGAAAAATTTTTTTCTAGAGGTTTAAAGTTTGCAAATTTTCTTATTTTGTGGTATAGTAAAAGAAAATGAGTTGTGAGGTTTGAGAAATTTACTTTTCGAATCTTACGGCATGTTATGTTCCAAGTCACGGTGGATTTGGAGCATGACATTTTTTCAATTGATGAAGAAGATGAAGAAATGGATGAAAATGATCTAGTCTATATCATCAAAGAAGTACTTTAACAACAAAGGAAGCTAAGAAGAGATGGTGCAAGCAACAATGACGACCAACATTCAAAATCCTCCAAAAGCAAACCAAAGCAAGAAATGACTAAAAATTGCTATGAGTATGTTCAACTGAAGCACTATATGAATGGGTGTCTAATGGAGAAAAAGATGGAAGTTGGAGAAGGTCGAAGACAAGCATTCAACAATCTCAAATTTCATAGGAAGATTGCAACTTGATGGTAAGATCAAAGAAGAATGTGAAACAGTTCATATAGCCTTCACGGCTTTTAGAAATAATGAGATAAACTCTAGTGACAATTCTTATGATTGATGATGATTATGACGATGACAACGACGACAACGATGATATTGAAGATGTAGATATCAAATTTTGGCATACCTTTTGTAAAAAATGTGAATTTTACTTTATTTAGGGATACATTTTGTTTTTCAGGGGGTCAATTGTAACTTTTGCATAAATTATGACTAATTAGTCATATCAGGGGCAAAATGACAATTTTAGCTTGTAAATACCTTTTATTTTATTTTATTTTTATTTCTAAATTCATATTTTATAGTTTTTTTATCATTTTTCTGGTCTTTAAAGATTTTTGGAGTCTTTTAATAATTATTTAAAATTTTAGTATTTTTAAGTATATGGCACGTTTTCTAATGCATCCTTTTTTATTAGAATTTTTGTGTGAAAAGTTTTATATGTGCATTGTATATATTTATGGATTTTATATATTAATTTAGTGATTTTAGGAGGTTGTTTGATATTTATTTAATTTTTATATTTTTGTTTATTTAAAGACTCGTTTCTCAAGAATGCATTTATGTCAAAATTTTTGCAGGGAAAATTTTAGAATATGTATTTTTGTACAAAATTTTCATAATTTTTTTAAAAAAGAAAAGAAGTCATTTAATATTTTTACATTTTTTCATAAAATTTTGGCATCTGACGCGATTCCCAATGTTACACTAATTTCATATTTTGTACCGTAAAATTTTCATTTTTCATATAATGCTGAAATTTTCTAGCGATTTACAATTTTAGGGAGTTCAAGTAGATTTGTTGTATTGTATTTTATTTTATTTTTTGCAATTTTCTTTAAAAAAAAAAGATAAATAGTAGGCAGGCATTAGCAACAATGCTGCTATGGCCATGGCTGCTTTGTTCAATCTTCAGGCACCCTAATTCTCCAACCGCTCTAGCTAGCCTCCAAACACATCATCACAATCACTCCATACTTAATCACATCACACCCTCACTTGCACTCAATTTTCAGCAGATTTTAAGGGATTGTGTACTAATTTTCTTCATTCATCTTCATCACCATACCTGCAATCCACAGGCACCACTCCTCCCTCTCGATTCTCCTTCACTCCACACAAACTCACACTACCATTTTCACACTCATTTTTCAATGACACAAACACTGACACTTCACTCATCTTTTTACACTCATCAGAAACCAAATACACACTTTCAAGCTCTCCCTGCACCTATTAAGAACACACAATCATTCAGCAAAGCATATACACAATTCACAAACTTTTCCTCGGTTCTCCTTCACACACACATCACACACTATAACTCTCGGCCTCACCTTGCACACAACCATTGAAAATCAGAACACCCACACCTCATATACACACACAACTTTTAGACAGCTTCGCTCACCTCCATCACATACACTCGCAACCTTTCAAAAATCACAAACACAGCCACACAATTCAATGAACTCACACACCACACACACACTTGCACAACCAACATCAACAGACAAGCAATCACACACACAATCAGCACACAATTCATGCACAATTGCACAGTAAACACACATAACATACGTTGTACACACACAATTAGCAAAGCCATCAACCACCATCAAGCTCTTCCCACTGCCACACTCAAAAGTCGTCAAAAATCATCGAAATCACCCTTGCAAAAACAAACCACAATCAACCCAAAATTCTAGACCACTGACACCACCACGTCACCTTTGGTTCACCAATCACCACCGCCATTCACACCGGAACCACCGCCTATACCACCCCACTCAATCGTTGCCTAGAAAGTACCTCTAACACCAGATCACTTCTTGAATTCAGGTATGATTTCTTTATGTTCTCTTCGAATTTATTTAATTAAATTCTGATAAATATAAATGTTGTGGGTTTATTATGGATCTGACCATTGACTTTGGTGGGGGAATCGGCCTTTTTGAAGAAGAATTTTGAGAAAGAAGAGAGAGATAGAAGTGGAGAGAACCGAGAGAGATCGAGAGAGATAGAGAGAGGACTGAAGAGAGAGAACAGAGAGGGGAAAAGAAAGAGGGAGTCGGAGAAGGAAAGAGAGAAAAGAAAGAGAGAGTTGAATCAGAGGGAGAAAGAGAGGGAGAGAAAGAGAAGAGAGATAGAGTGGCTTCGGTCCCGAGAAGAGAGAAAGAAGAAAAGGGAGAAAGGGAGAAAGGGAGGGAGGGAGAGAGAGATAGAGAGAGAGAGAGAGAGAGAAGAAAGATGATGGAAAAGGGAAGGGGGTTCCTCTTTCTACTCTTCCCCCTTCCCCTATCAACTATTGAAAAAAGAAAGCAATTTCTTCAACCTGTGTGAGTTTAGATTAGTTAAGTGGTGTGTTTTTTAACCTTTAGTAGCAGCTTGCTAATCCGCATACTTGTGTCAAAAAAATTCTATCCCACATCGATAAGTGATAGAATAGGTTACGAGTAAATAAGTTTGATGGGCTGCACAAAAGGTAGATCCCTTTTGTGTACCTTATCTATCCTCTTTCTACTCTTCCCCCCTCCCCTATCAACTGTTGAAGAAAAAAAAAATGGGGGGGGGGGGGGGGAAGGGGGTTTGATTTTGGTTAGATTTTAGTTTTTTTTTTTTAGTTTTTATTCTTTTTTTTTCGATTTTAATTTAAAAAAAAAGAGAGGAGTGGAAGTTGTCGAAACAGTGTAGTTTTGGCATCAATATACTCAAAACTACGCCGTTTAAGTTTTGTCTATTTTCTAATTATTTTATATATCATAATTATTGTTTGTGTTTTAGCCCCTAGGATTTTGGTTAGTTTGTTATTCTGCCTTGAAATACTTTTGATTGTTGCACTTAGGTCCTGAATATTTTGAGATTGACCCCTAGAATTTATGTTTCTTTTCAATTATGTCCAAAATAATTGCAATTTGATTTTAAAATTACTGAAAATTATATTTTGGCCCCCAAGCTTACTGTGATTAGTAATTTTACCCCAAGATTTGTTGAAATTACATTTGCGGTCCTTAAATGTTGCTGAAAATTTTATTTTTCACCCCCAAGTCTGCTGAAATCACATTTTTAAGTTCAAATGTTGCTAAAAATTACATTTTTGCCCCTATGCATTGTTACAAATTATGATTTTTGTCCTTGTTTTTGCTGGAATTTATATTTTATCACCATATGTCATTGGAATATGTGTTAGTTAGTCCATTAAGTTGCTGGATTTTCATCTTAGTCCCTACATGTTATTGAGAAATTGTAATTTCTCCCCAAACTTGTTGAAATTATATTTTTACTCCTTTTTATTGCTGGGAATTTCAAATTGATGTTTAATGTTGCTGTAATTTACAAAATTGAGCCTTGAATGTTGCTGGAAATTACAATTTGGTTTTAAAACTTGCTGGAAATTGTATTTTTATATTTTAGATTGCTGTAAATTGCATTTTTAGTCCTAGAACATTGCTGGAAAATACATTTTTTACTATAGACTTGCTGAAATTCATGTTTTTTGTCCCCAAATTTGCTAGACTTTTCACTTTTTGCCATAGAACACTGTTAGAAATTATATTTTAACTTTTGGGTACGTTAAAATTGATATTTTAATCCCTAAATTTCGTTTAAATTATACTTTTGCCCCCAATTGTTGGATATTTGCATTTTTAATCCAAAACTTTAGAAAAATTTTATTTTTGATTCAAAGACTTTCCCTTTTTTTAATTAAATCCTTAAAACTTTCAATTATTTTTTTTATTTTTTTAATTTTCAATTGATGTCCCAAAATTTGGTTTTTTGTCTAATTAATGCTCAAATTAATTTCTTTATTTTCTCTTTAAATTATTCTTGGTATTTTTATTTATGTGTTAAAAGTTTAATTATACGTTATTGTATTTTTTTATTTATTTAAACTAAATATTTTTTTCCTTTTTTTCTTCTTCTCCAAATGCTTGGTGTGTGTGTGTGTATTTAACTTTTTGTTTATAGTTTTAACTTTTTGTTTATTGTTATTATTATAATTGTCTTGTATTTTATTCTTCGATTAGAGTGATTAATGTTGTATTATTTACTTTATGATTTGTTTATCCAAAATAGTGGTGCCTTGATGTGTTTGTTTATTTTGTTAGCATTTGTACTGAGTTTACGAATGGGAGGTACCTCTATTACCCTTTCAATATCTCTTCATATGCTCCTAAGTGCTTCTATGTGTTTCCTATTATAATTTTTATTCATGTGAGAATTTATTTATATCATGTCATTTATTTGAATTTAATTTTAATTATTCAGAGAAATGTAATATATAGGTGATATTTTATTTAATAAAACTTGTATTTAGATAGTTAATATAATAGATAGGTTACATTTTATTTATTTAACAAAATTTTATATTTTAGATAGAAAATGTAATAAATAGGTTAGATAGGTCATTTTCTTATGTTTTTTCCTGTTTAGAGTGTAACTAGGTTTCCTCGATGTAATAGTTGTGGCTTTTGCGTGCTATGTGCTTATGTGTTTTACTCGCTTTCCTTAGAAATTTGCATCTAGAATATTATGCTTATGTGTTATGTGCTCCTATGTGCTATTATCTGCTTCTATGTACTTATTTGCTTTAATTTATGTTATGTTATTTATTTATTTATTTTACTTTATTATGATATATGTCTATCATCGCCACACTAATCCAAAGCTAGTTGTGGTTCATTCTCGTTTTCTCATTTGTCCAATGCTAATGAGAAATCTATAGAAAATGGGTTAGTCCAACACTAGACCCTTAAACTCTTTAAACATTAGCTTCATTTGCATGAAATTCATGTCATTTACACGCATTTTTTATTTTTAGGATCTTTTTCCCATTTTACATGACATTTTCCCTTATATTACCCTTTTTACTGTAAATATATAATGAATGACACTTAGATTGCATTTCATATAGAAGGTATAAATATGTCATTTGTTTGCCTTAGGTTAGAAAGAGTCAACCCTTCGAACACAGAAATAGCAAATATGGTTTTTGTAACCTTAGAACTTTATTCATCCCTCTATAAGAAGGAATATTTTGTCACAAGTCTTCGTTCCCTGTACCTATTATGTTGCATTTCCTTTCTTTGATCACTTATATCTATATTTATATTTTATTTTTTGCATTCCATTTTTGCATAATTTGTGACCCCTTCAAGGTTTCTTGTTGGGCTTCGCAATTAATGTGATAATTTCAATTAAACTTCGAAGGGATATTTTGTCCCTCTCAATATCTCTTTTAGGACTAGGTTGGCATCCATATATTTACATCCAAATGTGATAGAATTTTAGGGTTATTTTAAGAAAATTTTGATTAAACTTCACAACTAGTTTTGGCTAGGTTGAAAGGGTGCCTCAGGCGCAAGCTTTTGTCTTCTCTTTCTTCAATTATGACTCCCAAACCTTTTTTTCTTGTTTTGAAAGACTAGAGTTGTCTTAAAAAGGGTTTTCTTGTTTTTCTTTCATTTTTCTCAAAAATCATTTTCTAAAAAATCATTCTCGATTTTCTTACATTTTATAAAATATTTTTTGGTGACTTGTTACATCAAAACTCAATATCAAATGGCAACTCCCATTTTTCATAAAAACCCTTTTTAGACTCTATTTTCGAGCCCAAAATCGTCGCATTTTCAAAGTCCCACTTAGGCCATTTTCTTTCATTTTTCTTTATTTTTCAAAAATTAAAAACTATTTTATTAAAAATATAATCATGTTCTAGTTGAAACTGACTCACGAGCCTTGGTTAATGCTTTAGCCAAACACAGCCAACCTTGGAGGATTGATATTCAAATTGCCAAAATAAATTCCGCCTTGCAGACTAGTGCATTTAGTATCAAGCATATCTACCGATAGAAAAACAATGTAGCTGATGGCCTCTTTAGACTGGCTAGCTCCACATGTTCTTCTTTCTCACTGCAAGGAAATAGGCTGCCACATTCTCTAAATCGCTTAGCCTTGCTTGCTAAGCAACATATTTCCTATCTTAGAAAGATCTGTGACTAGTTAGCTTGTTTTTGTAACTTTCATTGGAGGCTCGGTTATGCCCTCCTCATTGTTTTTTTCTTCCTCCATCAATAAAGATCTCTTTTAAAAAAAAAAAACTATTTTACTAAAAAAATCTTTTATAAAAACCATGATAGGTGTCGAATCTGTGCAATAATAGAAATCGTATTCCAAGAAAATTTAAATTTTGTATATAGCAGTGAGTAGGGTCGTCTCCATAGGGATTGGGAAAAATTTGTTTCTTTTAAACTAAAAACTACTGGGGGGATTTGTTTTGAATCAATTGAAAATAAAAATTAGCTAATTAAAAACAATTCAAGGAAATAAACACAGATTAAAATCAATAAGAACAAAGCTCTAGCCAAAGGTGCACTTTTTAGACATGGTTCACACAACTGATCATGGAAGCAAAAATAGTTCAGTTATTCATTAATAGATTGGTTATAGCTTATAGCCAACTCTTCCTTACTTTATCGATAGCCAAGGTACGACTGTTGCCTATTTCTCTAACCAAGAAATAACTCTAGGTACGACCGTAGAATTTAATTCCTTGATTGCATTAGAAACTAGAAAAGCCCAAATCCTAATCAATAAACATGCTACGAGGGTTTATTTAAATTAGATTATATGTTCCCCTAACATGAAATTAATCAAGCTAGTTACCACTTGAATTAATCAATCAAACAATTACGGATTCAATTGATTAATATGGCTATAGATTATTATGTTAATTCGAATATCGGGCCCTTGACATTCAAAGAACAAAATAATCATAAAGATTAAACCAAAGAACATATAAATACCAATGAATAAAAGAAACAACTGAAATTTAATTAGATCTCACAGATGTTTGGAACCAAGTCTTCAAATTGACCCTTGACTAGAACAAGTAGTTTAGTTGCTCTCCATGGGAGAGAACTTTACACAAAAGATGAAAAAGAGAGAAAAATTGCTCGAGAGAGATTACAAGAATTTCTGCAGAATTTTCTTATGGAAGAGATGTGTCTTCTTAGACCCCTCCCTAAAATTCTCTTCCATAATTATCTCCTAATTTTTAGTAGTCAAAGCCTTTCCAAATTCTCTCTTTGGAAGAGATAATCTAAAAATAAGGAAACACAAATAAAAATAACTTCCTAACACAATTAAACTACTAGGGGAAGAAAACGTCCATCCAAGCTGTGACTCCAAGTTGGAAGTTTCTGTGCAGGATTTTCTGGGCGTTTTTGTCTTGGACGTGAGGACTAGGCGTGCCCGTGCCAACTTCATACGTGATCTTTATGGAAAAATCTCTTAATTTCCTTTTTATTTCCTTCTTTATATATTTTCCTGCAATTAACATCAATTATACCAAATATGAGTAGAATCAATCAATTAGCACAATATTTGGTAATAATAAAAAGGAAATAAATATAAATTAATCCACTAATTAGCACCCTATCAAACCACCAAAACTCTCTTTTTCACTAATCTTTTTCGTCTTTCGAAAAATGGGGTGCGATAGAAGACTTTGTGATGAAATTGCAAATGCTTTGTTGAATGAAAACTCAAAACTTTCTCAAGAAAACAAAAGATTGAAAATGAAAAATGAAGTCTTTAAAAATAGAATTGAGTTTGATCTCAAAAAGGATGATTTGTAAAGAAAAGTTGGATGAAAAAAAGTTTTGTGAAAAGATAAAAAAAGAGTAAATTTTGTTAAAAAGGAGAATGGATAATCTCATTGAATTTCTTCAAAGTGATAAATAAAAAAGTTTTAGAAAGAAAAAATGTTAGTAACAGTTTTGTTAAAAAAAATTACACTACAAAAGATGGTGTTTGTTTTATTAAATCTTCTCTGGTTAGAGATCCCTGTCGCGCCCAAAAAATCGTTAGGCAAAAGGGGTGCTCGTAGGGTCGTTGACTGTCGCGTCCTGAAAAGGACGATCCGGTCTGATGACCCTTTTAAAAATAAAAGTTTTGGAAGACCGTGCGTGTGTGAGAAAAATCAAAATTTAGTAGAAAAAGTGTATTTTAAGAAAAATGGTGTCTTAAAAGAAAACAAGGCCAGGACTAAAAGTACGACAGGTTTGGCCAAATAATTTTTTTTTTTTTGAAAAAAGGTTTTATTTTAGAAAATGGAGTCGCCACTTGGTACTGAGTTTGGGTGTACCAAGTCACCCGAAAATCGTTTAAACAAAATAAAAAGTAAAATTTTTAGAAAAATAATTTAAAACCCTTTTTCGACTCCGGTCTACGAAAAACGGGAGAAAAAGGTTCGGGAGTCACATTTGAAGAAAGGGAAGGCAAAGGCTTGCGCCTAAGGCACCCTTTCAACCTAGTCGAGGCTAGTTGCGAGGCTTAATCAAGTTTTCCTAAATTAACCCTAAGTTCTATCGCGTTCGGATGTATCTAAATGAATGCAAAATCCTAAATCTAAATGTGAATATCGAGAGGGTCAGAATGTTCCGTCGAGGCTTGGTCGGAATTATCGCATTAATTGCGAAACCCGAATCGAGACCTCGAGGGAGTCACGAGTGTGAATGTAAAATGAAACGCAACAAGAAAAGAAAAGAAATAATAATATAGATAATAAGTGGCCGAAGAAAGTGGGAATGCAACATAACGGGTACGGGGGACTAATATCTCGTGACTGAATATTTCTTACTCACGGAGGGGGGAACGGCATGTACGCCACCGCTTCCCACGTGAGTAGATGACTATTTCTAGTCGAATCACGCAAATGTCCTAATTTCTAAGTGAGATGCAATCTAACTGTCATGCCTTTTTAAAATGTTGTCAAAATAATAATAGTAAATAATAATAATAATAATAATAGTAATAATAAAATCATGTCAAATGGAAAGAAAACTAAAAAGTGTGTGAAATGTGAAATGCACACGAATGATCCTAACACTAAAATGCCCTAAGGGTCTAGTGTTGGACTAGCCCATTCTAAAAAATCCCACTAGCGTTGGATTAGCGGGAAAAGAATGAAGCCACAACTAGCGTTGGACTAGTGTGGTGACGAAATACCATAAATCATGAATTAAATATTAAAGCGGGAATTAAAAGTAAATTAAACATATAAAAATATATAAGATCACCTAGGAGCACATAACACATAAGCATAATATCTAGATGCAAAAAAAAAAAAAAAATTCCTAAGGAAAGCGGTAAAAGAAATAAACACATAAGTACGCAAAAGCAAATAAATCCTAACTATTACACCGGGGGGCTTGATTTACAATTTAAGGGGGGAAATTAAAAATGTACTATCGATTACACTTTTCTGTCTAATTACACAATTTTTGCTAAAATACGAAAAAAATAATTTAACTATTACATTGACTAACTAAATACAAAATATTATATTTTTTCAAAAATAATAATAAAAAATTCAAAATTAAGTAAATTAAATACGCAAAAGGTATGTAAAAATAAAAATAGACAAATAATAACGCATAAAATCACATTGGAGCATATTAGAGCACATAAAGAAGCAATTAAAAAGTAACGAAAATACCTTTTTAAAGATCCGGTACAAAAGCTTGGGAAAATGAACACACACATCAATGTATCACAATATAAATAAATAAAACATATAAATGTGAAATTTTGGACAAAATTGGGGTAAACATGTAAAGTTTAGCAACTAAATAACTAAAATAGAATTCTCTAAACTTAAGGGGTAGAAATTAGAAATTCACATAAGTCAGAGGAGGTAAGCATGCAAAAAAAAATTAAAGTAAATTTGGGCAAAATAGTAAATCGGAGTGAATAGGGGCAAATCTGCAAGCAGCGGGACCTGATTGAAATGAAAGTAAAATTCGGGGACTAATCTAGAAATATGGGGGGACTTAATTGCTAAAACAAAAGAATTCAAGGTGTACAACTATAATAATCAAAAGCTAGGGAAGCTAAGAAATAAATTTACACTTTTCATAACAAAACAAAACAAAACAAATTAAATTTTGAATTAACTCAAATTAACACAATTAACTAAATTGAAATTAATTAATTAACCCAATTACCCAATTAAAACTAAATTAAAATTAAACACCACAAAATCATTAACTAATTAAAACTAATACTTAAGGAACTAAAAGCTCGCAAATTGGCCCTCTTGCACTATTTTCTTTTCTCAGAAAATTCAAGAACCCTTCCCCCAATAATCATTTTTTCGTTTTTCTTTCCTTCTTTTCTTTATTTCTTCCTTTCTTTTTTTTTTCTTTTCTCTGCCTTTTTCTATTTTTCTTTTCCTTTTCTCTCTTTCTCCCTCACTGATCTTCCTTTTCTCTCCTCTGTTCTCTTTTCTTCTGATTTTCTTTTCTCACTTTCATCGTTCTTCTCTCTCGGTCTCTCTCTCTGATTTTGCTTCCCTATTCTCTCCAAACTTCTCTTTCTCTTCACTTTCACAGCTTCTCTCTGCCTTCTTTCTGCCGAAATCTCTCCCTTCGGTTTCTTCTCTTTTTTTTTTGTTTTTTTCATTTTCCAGTTTTTCCTCTCTTTTTCTGCAGCTCCGTTCTTCTCCCTGTTTCTCTCTCTTTGTCTCATCTTTTCTCTTTAAATTTTTTCTTTCCCGTTTGATTTTCTTTCTTTTTTTTTTTTCAAATCAGTTTGTTTTCTTCAATTGGTACCCATTCCGAAACAAGGGAAGTGGGAGATATGGTGGGGTGCAGACTAGAAAACGATGGGGGCTGATGGGGTGGAGCTGCGTTTCTAGTGGTGTTATCGGAGATGGAATTGGTGATTTGGCAAGGATGAAGGACGATGGTGGTAGAGAAATTGGAATTGGGTGGAGACGGCTTCCAGTTGTAATTGGGGATGATTTGGGGTTTTGCAGGGGAGAGAGACGGTGGGATGGATGATGGTTTGCAGTGATTTCCCTTTTGCAGGTTATGCCCTATTTAATTTGGGTCGATTTTTGTAGGTTCTCTGATTATTGGGGTGATCCAGAGTGGCATTTAGGTGATGGTGTGATGGTAAAGTGGAGGTCAGGCGATGGACTGTTCTGTTGGTGCTTAATTCTGGTGGTGGTTGTGTTGTTTTCTTGCAGGTACTGGATCGTGTGGTAGAGCGTTCGGGGAGGTGGTTGTTGGACGAGGGGGCAGTGAAGCCGTGAATTGGTATTTGAAGGTTGGATTTTTGCTGCGAATTGTGGTGATGAATCGTGGGAGAGATGGAAATTGATGATGGTTTTTCTATTTTGGTGGAATTTATGGTTGATGGGATGCTGTGGATTTTATGGAGTTGGTGGGAAACTGATGCTGTTCTGGCGGAGGTTTGGGTGATGATTTGGTGAGGGGAAGGCTTGATTAACTGATTTGGTTTGTGGTTACTCCGGTGGACTGGGAAGTTATAGGAGGAAATGGGTATGGAGA
Organism: Mitragyna speciosa; assembly: GCA_024721245.1. Taxonomy (NCBI): domain Eukaryota; kingdom Viridiplantae; phylum Streptophyta; class Magnoliopsida; order Gentianales; family Rubiaceae; genus Mitragyna; species Mitragyna speciosa. Next base: position 12,944,988 of record CM045565.1, on the reverse strand, counting down.
TTGATTTGTTGATTGCGTATGGTTTCAGGGGGTGGTGGATTTGCTGATATGGAATCTATGGTGGTTTGTGAGTGATGCGTTGGTGGTTGCTGGTGAATTAGAGCTTTGGTTGTTGATTTTAGTTGGCTGTTGTGGGTGGGTTAATGATGAGGTTGTTTGATTGTTGTTTGGGGAAGTGCTATGAGTTGCAGGTGATTGTTGGATGAAGGTAAAACTGATAAAGAAAATAAGAAGTTGAGGGAGGCGGTGGTTAAAGGTGGGGCTTTTGGTTGGTTCAGGCGGTGGTCGGAGGTGAAGGTCCGGTTGAAGGTGGAGGAAGTCAGGTGGTGGAATCTGGTGGTGAGGTGGCGGAGAGAGAAAGAGAAAGAGAGAGACGGTGGTTGAGGGAGAAAGAAGAAGCAGCACAAGTCCAGAAACAATAACATAAACCCAGGAACAGAGCACAAATCCAGAAACAGCGATTAAAGAAAAATCCAAACAGAAGAAGAAACTTAACTAAAATTCTAAGCAATTAAAAGAAAACATAATCAGATTTTGCATAAAAGAATGAAAGAAACATGGGTAAAAAAAAATCTTACCTTTTTTAAGCTTGAAGACATACGTGTAAACAGTAACAACTCTTGAAGACAGAAGACGGTGAACAGTGACCGAATGTTGAAGGTGAACAGTGACCGAATGTTGAAGATGAACAGTGAGGTGGCTGTGTGTGTTGTTTAGGTATTTTTGTGTGTGTTTGATCTAAAAATCACAAAAAAGCAAAGTGTTTTAGGGTTTCTCTTTTTTTTTTCTCTCCCCAAATGGGATATTTATACTGCACAAGTCTTAACCTACAAGAAATGGTTAAAAGATCAAAATACCCTTGACTACAAATTACAACTTTATCCTTTAAAAATCTATTCTTTCACAATAAAAAAAATCAAGAAAAATATAAATAATAAATTCATTAACACTAATTTACTCTGAGAAAAATTTAGAAACTTAAAAACATGCTTAAAACTTAAAAGCGAATTTAGGACCCAAAAATTAGTGAAAAATGAGTTTGGAATGTGAAATGACAATTTTGTCCTTGGATAAAAAAAATTCACAGAAAAATAGTTATTTACTTCAAAAAAAAATTATCAAAAATTACAAATAAGCTTAAAACACTAGAAAATGCATTTTTGACTCAAAATTGATGAAAAATGAATTTAATTTATAAAATGACGATTTTGCCCTTGGGCAATGAAAATTTGCAGAAAAATAGCTATTGACCTCAAAAAATTATCAAAAATTAAAAATAATCTTAAACATTGGAAAACGCCTTTTCAACTCAAAATTTGACAAAAATGAATTTAATTTGTAAAATGACGATTTTGCCCTTGGGCAATGAAAATTTATAGAAAAATAACTATTGACCTCAAAAATTAAGAAAAATTAAAAATAATCTTAAAACATTGGAGAACGCCTTTTCGACTCAAAATTTGACAAAAATGAATTTAATTTGTAAAATAACGATTTTGCCCTTGGGCAATGAAAATTTGCAGAAAAATAACTATTGGCCTCAAAAAAAATTAAGAAAATTCAGAAACATGCCTCAAGAATTTGAAAAATGAATTTGGAACTTAAAATGAGCTAAAATGGTATTCGCGAGATGAAATTACCATTTTGCCCTTATGCTGGTAAAAATATAAAAAATACTAATTAAATCTAGAAAAATCATACGAAATTAATAAATTCATATAAAAGTAAAAATATGAATTTAAAGCCCCCAAAATTGTTAGAAAAATATTTACAGATAAAATTACTATTTTGTCCCCCAAATTATTGAAAAATTAAAAATTTGTCACAAAAGTGCAAACATGCCCCCCCATGTTTGAAAATAAATAGTGTGTCAAAATTTGGTGTCTACAATCCCATTATGATTTACTATTACAATGGTCAATATGGTCACATGAAAAGAGAATGTTATGTGAAAAGGAATGTTGAATTAGGTATGAAGACCATATGAGTATTAAAAGAAAGAACTAACTCTCATGGACTCAAGAAGGCATGGGTACCGAAAGTTATTTTTAAATTTTGTAGGTTTCCTTGAGGAACAAAGCATAAGAATCAAAGCATATGTTCAAGGTCTCTTGATCGGTGACTTTTTATGGTAAAAAATGAATTTTGATTGCTCAAGCACGTGTAGCTTATTTTTTAAAATTAGAATATTTCTATATTTTGTTTATCTCAAAAGTAATTTTGTCAATTAAGAGACATGTAGTGAACAAACTCTAGATTTTAGAATTTAAAAAGATTTTAAAATTATGTTTTTAAATTTTTAAAAGTTTTGCATTGATTTAACTGTATGTTTTCCATTTTTCAGTATTATATTGGAAAGCTTGGCTTTATTAGTTTAAATAATAATGCTTAGATAAAAGTATCAAACTTAAGGGAGCCACATGCTTAATAAACAATACTTCACATATTTAATTTTGATGATGCCAAAGGGGAGAAAAATGTAAAATGATGAGCTTACAATTGACTATCTTCTTGTGTACACACTAAGGGACAACTCATATTCATTATTAATTAATTAGGCACATATTAAAAAGGGAGCTTTTAACTGTTTATAATTAATTTATTCTCATTTTTCATTATTTGGTTTGTCATCATTAAAAGGGGAGACTGAAGGTCTTATAGTCCAAAATTATCTAATTTTGATGATTAACAAACAAATGATGAAACACATTAATTGTCTACTTGAGCAATCCTTGCAAAACTAATGCCAATCAATAATAATGATGAAGTCAAATTGATAAGCAAAATAAAGAACCAAAGTAATGGAAGAAATTGCAAGAAAATGAAGATACGGACACATAGGTAGGAGATGCGAGCACCTGCAATTGGTCAAAATGTTTCCATACGTGATGAGGACTTGGGGTGGACTAGTGTGAACACACATATGGATGAGCACGTGGATGTCCACATGGTTGGAAAGTGCTTATATGAAGTTGAATAGAATATATGCAAATGAGATGCGAACGTAGAATGCGAATGCCATTTGGATGTTGTGTGAACGTCCAGATAACAGTTTATTATCTAACGGCAAGAGGATCAAAGATTGCATCTTTGATATAGTGTTAATATTAGTATATCTGAGAATTCTTAATTGGCTAGTTACTTTTCAAATATAGTCGTTGGAGGGCTTTCACAGCACATTTTCTTCATCTATATAAGCTTCCAAGTGTGGATTAGTCAAGGAAACTTTTGCCCATGTAGATTACAATTGTTTTTAGAGTGATTTTGTGTGAAAACACTCTCATGTGGTAGACTTGTAATGTTATAAAGATAGGAATTGAGAATAGTTTGTCATTGTGTGAGTGGAAGTATTCAATCATAGCATAGAGAGGATTGATTAAAGTGAGTTGTAAAACTCTTTGGCTCAATTAGAGTGAGCTTAGTGTGAGCAAAGAGTGAACCCTTCACGTACAAGTCAATTGCTTCACCAACATTTGAAAAAGTTACTAGCGGATTGAATTCCAAGCTTGCATGGGAATGGACATAGATGTCAAAGAGAACCCTAAACCACTACATATCATTTGTGTTTCTCTCTCTCTCTTTCTCTTATTTCATTTATGTCTTTTTATTGTATATTAGTGAGTTTGAATTGCTATATCATTATCTTTATCTATTTATTGAGTGTGTGATCACTTAGGCAAATTTAGATAGCTAAAAGTATGTGAAAATTGTGTTTATTTCATTTAAATTTGATTAAACTATTTAACCCCCATCTTAGGTTGCCTTTGGAAGTTACATATTATTTTTTTCAATTATGTCACAAAATAATAAACAAGCGTCTATTCAAAGTCAAAGGATCCATGGAACAAATAGATTCCAAAAATTTTTTGGCACCAATTATGAGAACTTGTAATAACCTGATAAAATTAAGTGAATTAGACATTTTCTTGATCATGTTGCTCTAGTTAGTAATGCCTAACGTTCATTTATTTATTTATATGCTAATATAATTATTAAATATCAGTGCAAGTGTATAATAGTGATAGGTAGGCTAGTGGGAATAGGGTTACTACATGAGTGCCTAGGAGATTCTAAGTTAAAGTTGGTGCTAGTGCTAATTTTAAGTGGTGTTACTAAGGGTTTATAACTTTTAGGTTTGTGACTTTCTCAAATCACTAAATATGGATGCTAATAGCTGATTCCTTGATTATTTAGCCCACTAAGATTTATTGATTCAAAAGTAAAATCATAAGAGTTGATAAACCAAAAATTGCTAGTGTGAAATTCCTAGTTAGTGGTGAATTAAGTAATAAGGTTGATCGTGGGACAATTAGTGAGACTAACTAAGCACTTAATTAAAATCCAAATCGGCAAAACTAAAACACTTAAAATAATCCAGCAATGAGGTGAATATTTGAGGAAGGAGAGATGGCTAAGGTGGAAAAGGTGGTAAGCAAGTAGGAGGCGTCACCATATTAAGGGCTCAAATTGTAGGTTAAGCAGTGAACCACCTTTAATCTTTCTTTGAACAATTGGAAACCAATTAAATACCATAGGAAATTAGTGTTAATAAGTGAAAAGAGACAGAGAGAGAAATAGAGAGATTCAAATAGAGAACAAGAAAGAGAGAAAGAAAGAAAGAAATACATAAGGTAGAAGAAAGCAACAGAAAGGGATTGAAGAGAAGCGATCAATTGAAGAGGAACCCCAGATAGTTGAACTCTAGGCACACTCATAGAACTTTCCAGATGATTAAAACTTGCTAGTGAGTGTCCATTAAATTATTTCATCTACAATTTTTTTTTCTTGTTTCCTAATGTTTTACATGATGAATAGGTTTAGTTGATTCCACTGTTATCATGAATTCAAAAATAATACTGAATTATTTCAAACATATCTCGCAACATGTTTCATTATTATGTGCTATATGTTATACCTACACAATGTGCTTATGTGTGTGTTCTGTGCATCCAGAGTGTACTATATTGCATCGAAAAGTTTATTATATCTCGAAATGTAGTTGTGCATGCTGTGAACCTTGTTTCCATACCGAGGAGGCTATGGGCCCTGCCTTGAGCAAGTCTTGCTTTGTGCTGTGTCCATAGGGGCCTGATGTTCCATATTCTAACTACCTCGGCTTTTCAACATCACCGACCTTCATAAGTTTTGAGGGTGTTCGAAAGATATATGTAGGTAAAACTCAAATTTACCTACCGATGTGATATGGTCACTGAAATAATATATTTCGAGTGTGAAGTGGGGTTCTATGTGGACTATTCATGTAAATTCATAATGCTTGATATGATATGATATGAAAATGATAAGGTTTACTTTGATGTGAAACAATATGATCAAAACGTAATATGCTCATGAATGAAGACTTCTTTTGGGGACCTTCCTATATTAACCCTTGATTATGTGTTTTTTGTGTTGTTATCTTCTCTTGCTATTCATTGAATTATTGCACTTTTTACCACAATGGATTTCTAAAATGCTTTTCAACCAAGCTTTTAGATAGACCTCATTGAGTTATAAGCTCATCTTTTGTGTGAAGTTTTTTCTTGCAGGTAACTAGGTCAGGGAAAGGCAGAAGGATTTTTGAGGTTTTGTAATTGCACTAGCTTTGGTGGAAAGGTTGTATATAAGGCCGAGATGGCTCACTTTTGTAAAACACTTATTTTGGTTAATTGATATGTTTGATTTGCTGATTTTCGCTCTATTAAGTGTGTTTCATGACAATTGTTTTATGGTTGCCATTTTCCTTTTTCATAATTTAAGAATATTTTATTCCATTCTCGATGGAACATAAGCAAAAGAGAAGAGGAAGGCAGTGTAGGGTCCGCGTTAAGGCCGCACATAATGAAGTCTCTGAACGAGGTCAACCCGAATCGACTGTTGGAGTAGGGCAAGGGATAGGTGCCCGGGTGGTAGGAATCTTGAACTGAATGAGTCAATATTTTGAATGACAAGAAGCATGATAAGTTTTGAATTTTGTTTTTGATAGGTGCCCAAGAAGCGGCAATTTTTTTGGAGTAAAATTCAATTTTGCTTTTGAAAGTTTCATTTTCCTCTATCAAACTATTATTTTCTTGTAAAAGTTTTGAATTTTCTTTTAACAAAGAATTGATTTTGACAACTAGTTCTTTATTTTTGGTCAAAAAATTTTTCAAGTTATCACATAATTTTATCACAAAATTATCAAACTCACCATGAGTACAATCATCATAATTACAATCACTATCATGATAGAAGTGATTAGATGATACCTCATTTTCTCCGATGGCCATGAAGGCTGTTTGTTTCGTTCTACAAACTTTATCGTTAACATCTTCATTTGAGTTGCAATCAACCTATGTAGTATGGAGGTTATTGAAGACTTGTTCTTTATTTCCTCTAACTTCCTTCATTTGTGTTAGTGAATGCCCTAAAACTCAGTAGGTTTTTAGGATTTATATATTACGCTTATGTCATGTTATACTAATATATGTGGCATTTTTTTATCATTTAATACTTATCGTTTATATTACTTGCTTATTTGATAAAGTCCATAGAATATTAATTGTGTTTAAGAGATTGTAAGTGTTACAATGATAAGACTCTTAATACATATATGCTATATTTTAAATATCTCTAGTCGTAGTATTAATGAGATTGGACATCATTAATACAGAAAGACTAGCACTTGTTTTGCCTCTACTTATGGTAAGTAGTAGTTGATCTCATTGACTATGGTATGTGACACCTAAGCTAGTATGTGGATGCTTGTTTGAGAACAAACTCATTGGATTGATCCACCAAGAGTCACCATTCATAGTGCCAATGAAGTGTACTCTTAATGGCAATGGTGTAAGTGATCCTTAGACTCGAGATTACCATAGTGTCTTGAGTATGGATTGCTATGCTTTGACTCTATTGCTCGGTGCTCATAAAAGAGTAGCCTATATAGTAGAGATTGGGTATAGTATGAAGTATAGAAGGATAGTGAATAATCGATATAGGATTCACCACTCCTGATGGTAGGAGAGTATATCTCAGGCTGGCCACTTGTTGAAATATAACTTAACGAATCTTTTGCGCAAATGTAAAAGTATGACTTGAAATAGTTTTAAGGTTATACTTTTATAGAAAGTTATATTTTAGGAACAAGAATTATTAATTAATCATTTAAAGAGTGCGTACTACACCTCTTAAACTAATTGGGATATATTGTGGTGAAAGGATATTAATTACACGATAACATTGTCATTGATTGGTGTAGTCTACCATATGACTTTCCTGTTCACTTGGGTGGCCATGATGCATTGCTAGACGTCACTCATGATCTATAAGTATGAATTAATTAATTAATTGAATTAATGATAAATTAAAGTGTTTAATTTATATAGCTCTTAATTAATTTATGAGTTATAATTTGTACTTATTGCCAACGTGAATGAAACCTAATAGGTCACACAAAATAAGGACATGATCTTTGGGTTAAATTATTATTAAGATAAGTATAAGATACTTACGAGGTTAATTTATGAGATAAATTAACTTAAAGGACTTATTTATAAATATTCAAGTCTTGTTGGAAAGGGTTTCCAAATAATTAGGAAAGAGGTCTTAGGTTTCCTTAAGGAATGAGATTACTAAATCTTAATTGGTAAGATTAAGCTTCCTAATCCTATTGGTTTCCTAATAGTCTTATTTCAAATTGTAATTTCAATTTTTTTACTCTCAAACTTGTTTCTTTGTTTGACTTTAGTGCTAGAAATCAATTGTACCCAAAACTGAAGGGCCAAAGGGGAAATCAAGTAATTAGATTTCCTTCCTTTGCTTTCCTTTTCAATGTAATTTTTCCAAACAAAAAGGGGGAAAAAAGAAAAAAATGAAGAAGAAAGAGATGGGTATCTTTGTTTTTTTTTTTTTTTGGCAAATGGCAAATCATGTTGTATATGTAATCATCAAAACATTCTATACAAATGGGTAACTACCCAATAGCAGCAATGGATTTTACATAACCCATTTTGGAAAGGAACCTTTCCACTCTACATCACATCTAAGGTCAATTGCAAAGGTTGCTAATCTATATATATTTCTATTACAACTAAGAGATGGGTATTCTTGTTGCATATTCTTTTCTCCCACATCGATCTCCTCTCAAGCTCCTCTTCATAACTCTGGTAAACACTTGCTTTGAAAGAATCTAAAAATCAAATTTCAGTAATTATTTTCTAGTTATATCTTTGTCATTTATAACGCACACCTTGTATTAATATATAACTCGTTACTAGCTGATCGGCAGTTTTGCGAATAGCTTACCTTCCTAATAACATTCACCATGAGCTGCATGAGGTAAATATAAATATTTATGATTCAATTACTGTGCAAAATTATAAGTAGGAACCCCCATTTTCTCCCTCTTGTAGTGTTCAGGTTGAAATTGATGCAAAAGTGGAGCTTTTGTTTGCGAGGATGTGATCCTGCTTCATTCAACACAGATAAAAGGTGCTTTCTTGTTGTAAAATAGCAAATTGAATAAAAAAACAAAGTCATGACTCTATTCTACTAATAATTGGTAGTTTCATATTTCTTCGTATTTACTCAACCCTCTGATTTTATGCCATTTTTCAACTGATGACGTGGTTGCATTCGATCTTGACCATATGAGAGGCTTCAAGTCCTCTGTTACACTTTTTCTGTTACACCTCAAGCTACATAGTTTAAAAAATTGACACATGAAAGTTGGACTCTAATTATATGTGTCACCTTATCAAAGGCTATAACATGGAGTATAACAGGTAAAGTGGAACAAAAAATCTTTTACCCAAGACAAAGGTACCTTCGTTGGTTCCTAAATTCTGCATTAGGTTATTAGATTTCCTTTCCTTATTATCCACAAAACACAATCAATTTAAATTTTTGTATTTTTGTATTTTTTTAAATTACTTTAATTCTTCAATTTGAGTTATGAAATTTAAAGTTTTACCTATCACGACAAGAAAAAAGCACTATTATGACACATTTATAATGACACATTGTTGTGAGTGTTATTATATAGCTTTTATGTAAACAAAAAAAAAAAGTGAGTGTCATAATAAGACAACATGAACTAAATACCATCACTTTTTATTTTATATTTTTTTAATTGGAAAAATTGATATGTCAAATTAGAGTAGCTATTAGGACATTTGGGGTGAATGTCAGCAAAACTAACATGAAGCGGACATAGAAATGATGTAGTTTTGTTTTGGCCTAATAAAAATGGAAAGTGCATGGGAAGAGAGAAAAAAAATGAGCCTAGAAAATTTTGCACCTGACTAAATGATGTCATTTTGTTTTTGTCATAGAATTCCCATTGAAAGCTCTGTCACTTAGCCAAATTATCCAAAAAGCTTTGCCACTCCTTTTTCTCCAATACTCAACCTCTATCTTTCTAAATTGAGTTCTCTAATCCCTACCCTCTCTCTTTCTACCAAAAATGCATTATCTGTGTTGAAATTTAAGAGGTTATAGAGAGGAAGAGAAGGACGATGTAGAGGTCAAAAGAATTCACCACCAGCCAAGCCACGCGCCACCACCGACGCTGCGAACCGCTGCGAACCACCGAATCTGAAGGTGCACTACTAGCACTACCCCACAACAGCCCTCCTCACTGCCGATTCACCACCAGCTCATCAACCATCGCCGGAGATCATCATCGCCTATCTCCACTGTACGCCCCCTTCTAAATCCAGGTGGAACTTTAGGCTCTCTCTTCGATTGTTTAGATATAGCCTCTGATCAATGCATTCTCGTATTAATGTTGTTTAATTCTGACCTTTTTTGCTTATTATTTGGAGGGGTTTGGGAGTTTAGATTGTTAATTTTGGGAGATTTTGGTTGAAAGACTTTAGAGAAAATTTGAGCTTGTTGAAACCAATTTGGCTTGGATTTGCATTCCTTTATGTCGATTTATTTCTGTTTTGTGTTTGTGATGTATTTGGCACGTAAAAAGCAGAATGAAGATAAGATATTATGCACATGCTATTGAGGTGATTGGAAATACTTAAACAACGGCAATTAATAGAGAAACTGATGCCGATATAAAGATCCATAAATGGTAAAATGGAGAAGAAAATAAACAATTTAGACGTATTTAAAGATACCAATGTTGCCTCCAGAGAAGCTTTTAGGAATAAACAACAGGATAGGTCAAAACCAGAAACTTTTAGGAATAAAACCAGGGAACAAAAATACCAAGAAACATCAGTTTCTTACTACACCATCAAAGAACTTGGAAGTTCATGTCATATATCTGAAATTTTATGAAAATGTTGCAGCTTTTGCATGCTGCAAGAACACATGCTCTGCACCTGGAGATGTAAACCCACTCGCAAATTCAATATTCTGTTTCGTAAGAGCACCAACTTGTTTCTCTTCTATGTTGTACTTCTCCAGAAGCCTTTGTTTCTTTTCTTCAGTTAGCAGTTGGCATTTTATATTCAAAACATGCTTGGTGATATTTACCAGCAAGTCCATAATCTAGAGCATGGCAAGATATTAGGCACATGACATGGATGTTAATCAAAGAAACAAGAGGCTTATCCAAATCATTGGATGATATGAGGCCTACTAGTCCTAGAGGACTCCACTTAGATGAAGATCTTTCTGTGTCTGGGACTGGAATTGGTGAGAGAATCCCAAACAAGGGCTATTTTTTGCTTCTCTTTTATTTCATACAATTTGAATTTTATAGCTCACACCAGACAGTGCTAAGTTTAAATGGAGAGTTGCATCTGTACATAAAATATGAAGTAAGAGGAGAACTTGTGCAGTAAAGTAAGATGAATGTTTGTGAATAAGCAACTTTTCTTTATTGAAGTACTGGAACGTAGATTAGCTGGTGGGTGCAACCAAATCAATTTTTATATGCCATGCAACAAGCTAAAGTCCCCATTATTAAAAAGTGGACATGAATGCGAAATAATGCAAATAACAACTGGACACTTTTGCAAGTGATGATTTATAACTAGAACAGCAGACTTCGCCATATCTTTAAGAGATAATTTCTTGACTTTTAATTCAAGTAGTATGATTGCTGACATGTGTGCTTTCCATTGTCCAAATTCATTTTATATGAAACAGATGGTTATTAATACATAAACAATTTAGCTTTGCAAGAATATATGGTCATTTACTTGAGAACACTTACGTCTTACATGCACAGGATTGTCAATGGCGAAGGTCAATATAGAAAGGTAAAACTACCAAGGTGGCCACTAAATTATTTCTATCTTATCATTTTGGGAAGTCAAGCATTCGCAATCTAAAAGAGTCAGTGTCAGTTTATTTTTTCCATCTTCAACTCTTTACCTTCGGTAATTAGTATGCTTTTTTTCATGAATCCTGTGATTGCATTATTAAAGACTAAACTATTTTGCCCATAAAATTTGTTTGTGCTAAGCTTTAATTAATAAATTCTTCAATTTTTATTGGCATTTACTTTTAGTATTTCCTTTGATCTATGTACACTCAGGTTTTTAGTATAGTAAGTATTAGGAAATTGTGATCATCCTGTGGAAGTACCTGAATGCATTTCTTGGCAAAGCTTCTTGGTAATATCGGTTAGTACTCCATATGAACTCAGATTTTTCCTACTATATAAAAATCATTTGGTAAATTAATATCTATGTTTTACTGCATAATATGCTTATCTGTTTGTGATTCATGTATGCAGTAGTTTTCTAATATGTTGTAAAATTTTCATTTTTTTTATGAAGCTTGTTGGAGCATATTTGTGTGATTGTTGCAAGTATAAATAAGAGTTGGATGAATTTTCCAAGGCAAAGTGAGAAGTATGACATAGGATTGAGGATGTTCTTAGAGTTTGCATTTTCAAAATCAAGTCATGAAGGAAAGATGTTATGTCCTTATGTGAACTGTTGCATGGGTATTTCTGTGAATGAGACAGAAGCTTATAGCCATTTAAAAGTTGATGGATTTATCAAAAGGATATACAAATTGGATAGCACGTGGAAAACTTTCATGTAACAATACATCCAAATGTAATTCAGAAAATACTTGTAATGGGGTTTCAAATGGATATGCTAGCATGCAAGACTTGGTGTGTGATTTATTTGGGGATCCACTGGATGCACATGTAAATGAAACTCAGCAGGATAGGGAAGACTCCTATTTTAGAAGCTGCCAAATTTTATAAATTGATTGATGAATCTAAAAAGGAATTGTATTGTGGATGCAAAAGTTTCTCAAAATTGGCCTTTATCATTCGTCTGCTTCATTTGAAATGTCTTGGTAAATTGAGTAACAAAATTTTTGATATGCTTTTGAATTTGTTAAAAGAAGTATTTCTCAAAGCCATGACTAATTTACTTGTCTTCTTAGTATGAGGCCTGAAAAGTTGATGAATCAGTTAGGTCTTGGGTATAATAAGTATGATGCTTGTCCAAATGATTGCACTCTTTATTGGGGTTGTGATAAAGAAAGAACTTTTTGTGAAACATGTAAAGAGCCTAGGTGGGCTGTCTCAGAAAATGGTCCAGTTGGTAATAGAAGAAAAATTTCTCGTAAAGTATTGTGGCATTTTGCCCCTCATAGCTAGGCTGCAGAGACATGTTATGTCCTCTAAAACTGTATCTCATATGAGATGGCATGAAGAAAGGACATACAAAAGATGGTTATATATGACATCTAGCAGATTCTCCTACTTGGCAAACATTTGACCATCGTCATCCAGAATTTTGCTAAAGATTGTCGAGAATGTCATATTGGGGTTAGCATCGGATGATTTAATCCATTCAGAAACATGAATCCTCCTCACAGTACTTGGCTCGTGGTCTTGATACCTTACAACTTACCTCCCTAGATGTGCATGAAATAACCATATTTCATGTTATCCTTATTGATACTTGGGCGATTTTCTCCTGGAAATAACATTGATATTATCTACAACCTTTAATCAAAGAATTGATTGAGTTGTGGGACATAAGTATTCAGACCTATAATGCATCAAAAACACAAAATTTTCAATTGCATACGGCCTTGATGTGGACAATTAGTGATTTTCTAGGATATGCAATGCTGTCAGAGTGGAGTACTAAAGGTGAATATGCATGTCTCATTTGTCACAAGTCACTCATGCACAACGTTTGAAGCATGTTATCAAATATTGCTACATGGGACATCATAGATTTTTAGACAGTAAACATAAGTTAAGAAAGGATAGAAAATCCTTTGATGCCATGGTTGAAAATGGTAGGTGACCATCTTTACTAACAGGAGATATGGCTTTGAGTGAGGCAAGGAACCTACAAATTAAGATTGGGAAATTAGTAAATGATTATCCCAAATCGCCATTTAGCTAGAAAAAAAGAAGCATTTTCTTTGACTTGCCATATTGGAGAGATAATGTCTTAAGACATAATCTGGACTTGATGCATATTGAAAAAAATGTTTGCGAGGCAATTTGGGGGACTTTATTGAATATTAAAGATAAAACAAAGGACAATTATCAGTCACGCCAAGACTTGAAGAGAAATGGAGATAAGAAAAGAGCTATGGGACATTGAGAAAGAATCTGGAAAAGTTTACTTGCCTACATGTTCATTCACAATGGATAAGAAAGAGAAGAGCATTTTTTGTGAAGTTCTAAAAATGTGAAAGTTTCCTGATGGTTATGCAGCTAATATCTCCCAATGTGTCCAGACAAAACCGCCAAAGATTTTAGGTCTTAAAAGCCATGAAAATCACATTCTGATGCAACAATTGCTGCCTATAGCTATCAGGAAAACTTTGTCAAAATCAATTCAATACCCTTTGATTAGACTGTCTCAGATACTTTAGGCAGCTTTGCTCTAAAGTTATCTGTCCTTAAGAGGTGATTCATTCTGGAAAAGGACATTGTTGTCATACTTTGTCTATTGGAGAAGCAATTTCTTCCATCCTTTTTTGATATAATGGTGCATTTGACAATTCATTTGGCAACCAAGGTAAAGCTAGGTGGACTGGTGTATTACCGGTGGATGTATCCCAGTGAAAGGTAATAGCCACTGTTAATAGCTACTGTTTTCATACTTATTGCTCACTAACTATTAAGAAAACTGAATGTTGACAATTTTTAGGTACTTGGGCAATATGAAATCTTATGTTCAAAATAGAAGTAGGCCTGAGGGTTCAATTGCTGAAGGCTATGTGGCAGAAGAGTGCTTGAATTTTTGCTCTCTTTATCTAGGTGATTATTTTGAGACTAAGTTTAATCGAACAAGCTGAAATGAAGTGTCAAATTAGAATAGTGCAAATACAACTCAATTAGATGTATTTTGTGAGGCAGGATGTGCTTTAGGTAAAGGCCAACTAGTCTTATTGGATGCATCTACCTTGAAAAAAGCACATCAGTATGTCCTCTTCAATTGCGAAGCTGTCGCATCTTATATAGATTAAGTTATTGGCCGAACCTAGATGCATAACATTTTCATTTATTTTTCCAACTTACTATAATAACATTATTATGATTGAACCTAGGCAACACCTTCAATTGGTTAGAAAAAATCATCCTCGCAATGCACAGGCATCTGATTGAGAGTTTACATAGCGAGCATTTTGCCTCTTGGTTTGCAGAACATGTAAGTTAATTATTGAATATATTGTGAAAGTATTTTAAGTTTAAATTCTTCCCATTTTGACATCATTAAAGTTGTTTGTTTTATAGGTTAAAAATCTACAAATTTTCTGACAATGATGCACTTTTAAAAGAAGTTAAAATATATTACAAAGGGGACTAGATGTTGTGGGGATTCAATATGAGAAGTACATAGTCAATGGTTTTCAATTTCACACTAAAGATGTTGAGCAAAAAATGAAAGCTCAAAATAGTGGCTGTTACTGTTAGTGCAACAACATCTAGTTTTTCGAGTATAAGGGACCAAAATCCTATTACGATTGAGTTAGTGTACTATGGTATTTTGAAGAATATTTGAACTAGTTTATAGGAGGCTATAGGGTGATGTTGTTTGAGTGTGACTGGGTATCTAATGGAAAAAGATTGAAGCAAGATGGTGATGGGTTTATACTTGCTAATTTTACAAATGTTCGGCCTCATAATGAGCCCTTCATTCTTGCATCCCAAGCAGCACAAGTATTCTATGTGGATGATCCAACTAATAGTGATTGGAAAGTTGTTGTCTCTACCACTGCAAGAGTTGGGTATAACATGGAAGCGCTTCCTGACATTGAGATGTACTTACAAAGCAACATAGGCAATCCTGAATTTGACGTTGAGAATGAAGAAGTTGGTTGGTTCGTGAAGATGCACTGGAATCGAAATTGATAGGCCATAATAATTAGCTTTTCAGTCCCATTGAAGTGCCAATTTAGAAATTCTCTATGTCTTGTTCTGTTGGTTGTAATTTTTAAATATAAACATTTTGTATTTATGGAATGTTTGATGTTTTAAGGTCTCTTATTTCACAGTATTTTGTAATTTACTAAAATGTAAAATCTGCATAGCAAATATATTGTTTATATCTTCATTGTATAATTTTTTTTTTAACTAGCTAATGCTAATGTTTATTTCTTCAGGTATGGCTCGTAGAACACGAAGAGACAAGCAAGCTTCCAATGGCTTAAGAGATGAACCAATTGAACAGCCTCCACCAATGCATGAATCGTATTACCAAAGTCCAGTCGACCAGCTTATGATTGGTACATCGCAAGCACAAGTTGAACCCACCTCAAGTCAACAACATGAAGTTTTGATGGAGCATGAATCAATTGAGTCCTCTGACAATATAGGTTATGTATTTATAAACAAACTTATGCTAAATGTTTTCTTTCTTATAACTTTGTAAAGCATTGTTTAATGTTTTGGTTCTTATAGGCAATGCAAATAAGTCAACTAATTTGAAAAAGCGAACTCGAGGGCCTACGTACATGAAAGAAATTTGGGGTAGACCAAGCGACCTCCCGCGTATTAATGTTGAACTTGACGATAAAGGTCTGCCTATAAATGAAAAAACTCAATTTTCTGAGTTCCTAGGCAGCTTGGCTAGAAATGGCAGATATTGTCCCATTGATATAGAAAAGTGGCCCATGGTATCAAAGAAGCAGAGAATGGAAATGTTGGGTGTTATAAAGGTAATCTTCATTTATGTACTTAGTATTAAAGCTTAACAGCTGTAGTTACATTAACTATTCTTGAATATGCTGCAGGAAAGATTTGATTTGCCCCTAGGTATAGAAGCATGGACTTTGAGATCCATTGGGAAAAAATGGCGAAGCTGGAAATCAGAGTTAAAGGCAACTTATTACAATCCTAGTCTACCACTTGAAGAAGTAAAATTCCACAAGAATGCAAGAGTTCAAGAAGAGCAATGGATAAAGTTATGGGCTTATTGGGGAACTGAAGAAGCAAAGGTGCATTACTAATTAAATTATGAATACTACAAAATTTAATTATTTCTGTAATCTTCAAGTTGGATTTCTATTTTCAGAAAGTAAGCAAGCGAAACAAGGACGCAAGACAGAAAGAAGAATATGAACCATACAACTGGGAAGAAATCCTTTGCAGTACTTCGAAGTAAAATGGTAATATATTTGTGCTATGATTTTCTTGTTGCCTTGTTAAACTATAACTTTGTATATGTTGAACTAAGAAATAACTGTATAACTCTTTCTAGACAAAGGAGTTGGGGCGGTTTCCTTCAAGAGTTGAAATGTTTGACAAATTTTATAGTCATGCTGATGGGACTCCATCAAGTAGTGTGGTGGCTGAGAATTTGGTAAGTAAACAAATGCTTAAATTGTATTATCATAATCATACTAAATGTGATAATAAATATATTTTGCCTTTTTTTTAGAGTAAAATGAAAGAAAAAAGCAGTCAACTTCCATCTAGATGCTGAGGATCCAGTTAGTCGAAATGACATATTTGCTCAAGTCATTGGAAAAGACAAACATGGTCACGTGCGATTGTTTGGTGAAGGTGTCAATCCAACTGATATATGGGGAGATATCCCTAGTCGCAACATGTGCCATCGTATCAATCTTGAGCAGCAGGCAACTTTATCAAGAATGGAGGATAAAATGAAGCAACAAGATGAGGACATTGCTGATTTGAAGAAACAAGTGCAACAATTGAGTCGCAATTCAACTGACAGTCCAAGATATCCTTCATCGTCATCTACTAATGTTTCAGGCCGTACTCCAACAAATCAAGCACTTCAGGTAATCTAAAATTAACACAAGTATAATTAAGAAGGTATGGCAATAATATGATACCATGGTTTATTTTTTTTATCAGGTAGGAAGTATGGTTCAATTGAAAAGTTTGTTTAATCCTACAAAAGTGGTGGCAAAAGGATATTTATGAAATATGAATCCATCTCATGAGGTTGGGGACAAGTGTTGGGATCAAATTGGTACGAGGTAAATGTCCAAGTTGCAGTGGATCCTCATGAGCAGTTGATTAGACCATATGACTTTCTGCAAACAATCCAAGATGCACTTGGAGCACTAATTAGCATGGCCCTATCATTTGGTATGCCATCTTAATCTTTGATTCTTATAATATTCTTTAATGCTATCTTTGTTATTAACTTACAATCATTTCCTAAATTCTTAAGCTGCATTGTAATGTATGTATATTTGTATTCATGCAAGGTGGCAGCAAATATTGAAGAGTGATGATATAGGATGGGTGTTGGCTATCAAGCCTTTTTGTTCAATTAACTAGAAGTTCATATTAGTTGACTGAACATCATTTTTGGTGACTTTTTGTTTGATAGATAGTCTACTGGCAATCTGACTTTATTAGAACAACTTTATGTTTTTTGGTGACTTTTGTTTGCTAGATAGGATACTAGCATTGCTAACTTTTGTTCAGACAACTTTATTCTTTTTGATGATGTCTGTATGTATTGCTATTGCCAGTAACATAATTGATGTTAGGACAACTTTGCGATTGCATTCCTATTTGCTACAAAATCCGGTTGAGTTCTAGAATCGATAAGGCACTAGTGGTGGGGTTGTTGACTGTCGCGTCCCAAAAGGCGATCCAATCTGGTGTCCCTTTTCAAAAAGATAGGTTTTTGGAAATATTGTGCGTGTGTGAAAAAATCGAGTTTTTGGCAAAAAAGTGTTATTTAGGAAAAATGATATTCTAAAGGAAAATAAGGCCGAGACTAAACATGCAACAGTTTTGGCCGACTAATTTTGAAAAAAGGTTTTATTTTTGAAATGGAGTCGCCACTTGGTATTGAGTTAGGGTGTACCAAGTCTTCCGGAAAAATCATTTAGCAAAATAAAATTTTAGAAAAGTATTTAAAAACCCTTTTTTGACTCCGGTCTACGAAAAAATGAGAGAAAAAGGTCCGGGAGTCACATTTGAAGAAAGGGAAGGTAAAGGCTCGCGTCTAAGGCACTCTTTCCACCTAGCTGAGGCTAGTTGTGAGATTTAATCAAATTTTCCTAAATTAACCCTGAATTCTAACATGTTTGGATGTATTTAAATAAATGCAAATCCTAAAATCTAAATGTGGTATCGGGAGGGTCAAAATGTTCCGTCGAGCTTTGGTCGGGATTAGCGCATTAATTGCAAAATCCGAGTCGAGACCTCAAGGGAGTCACGAGTGTCTATGCAAAATGAAATGCAAAAGAAAAGGAAAATACTATAGATAGTAAATGTCAAAGAAAGTGGAGATGCAACATAAAAAGTACGAGGGACTAATAACTTGTGACTGGATGTTCCTACTCACAGAGGAGGGAATGGCATGTACGTCACTGCTTCCCACATGAGGAGATGACTATTTCTAGTCGGAGCACACAAATGACCTAAATTCTAAGTGAAATGTAACCTAAATGTCATGCATTGTCAAATACTTTAAAAAATAGCTAATGATGAGGATTATATAAATATATAAAAATCATGCAAAATAATGAAAAACTAAAAAGGGAATAGTGTGTGAAATGATGTAAAATGCACACGAGTGCACCTAACACTAAAATGACTTAAGAGTCTAGCGTTGGACTAGCCCTTTCTAGGAATTCCCCACTAGCTTTGGACTAGTGGGAAATCGATAAAGCCACAACTAGCGTTGGACTAGTGTGGTGACAAATTAATAAAACTAATAAAAACATGAATTAAAATAGAAAAACATAAATCAAAAGCAAATAAGCATATATAAAGACATGTAAGAGCACATAGGAGCATATAACACGTAAACATGATATTCTAGATACAAAAATCTTAATGAAAGCGGTAAAACATATAAACACACAAGCATACAAAAGCAAATGAGTCCTAACTATTTTACCGGGGGGTTTTAACTTACAATTTAAAAGGGGAAAAAAATAAAAATGACCTATCTATTACACTTGCTATCTAAATACAAAATTTTTTGCTCAAAAATACAAGCAATGTGATCTAACTGTTAAATTGGCTAGCTAAATACAAAAATATTATATTTTTTGCCAAAATAATAAAATTCAAAATTAAATAACATAAAGTAAATAAATACGCAAAACATGTAAAATAAGAAACATGCGAGGAAAATGCATAATAAATCACATAGAAGCACATTGGAGCACATAAAGCGAAATAAACGAGAAATAACATACCTCATTGAAAACTTGGTACAAATGATTGAGAACACAAAAAAACACATCAAGGTATCCCGATATAAAGAAATAAAGCCTAAAAAATATGTAATTATTGAAAAATTGGGTTAAAATGTAAATCTAGCAACAAAGGAGACTAGAAATTAAATTCTATACATTCAATGGGGTAAAATCAAAAAATTCACATAAAATCTAGGGGCCAACTAATAATTTCAAGTAAGCATGGGGCACAATTGTAAATTAACACTAAGTGGAAGGGGGCAAAAGTAAAATTTTAGCAAGTATGAAGCATGAAATGCAAATCCCAGCAACTCGAAAGGGCCTGAATGTCAGCTACATGACTTAATGAAAGGAAACTAAAACTAAGGGGGTCAATCTGTAATTATTAAAGAAATAATTGCATAAAACAAAAATATTAAGGGGCATAACAGCATGATTTTTATTTTTATTTTTATTTTTTTTTATAATCAGTTAACTAGAAAAACAAATAAAAGGATAAAACTAAATTAATTAACTGAAATCACTAATTTAACAAAACTGATTCTGGATTAACATCAAGTCATAAACAAATCACCCACAATTAATTAAATAACAATTAAAATTAGACCAACAAACTAGATTAACCTAATTAACTAAATCACTTAACTAAATTAAAACCCAACCCAAAAACCAAAATGAAACAAAACATAAAAACTTAAACTAGAAATTAAAAATTGATTGGAGATGCAAACAAAAATCCCAAATCGTGAACTCCACCCCTACTCCGTTCTTTGTTTCAATTCCAGAACATCTTCTCCACCCTCCTTTTCGTTTCCGGCCTCTCTTTATCTCTATTACTCTCTCCCCTCGTTCTTTCTTTATTTCTCTCTTTCTTCAATTTTTCCTTTGCTTTCTCTCTTCTCGTCTCTTCCTCTTCGATTTCCCTCTCATCTGTCCCTCCAGCTCTCTCATCTTCGTCTCTATTCTTTGCTCGCTCTCACTATTCTTCCTTTTGTTTCTCCTATCTCTCTCTTTCTATTTTCTTCTTCCTCTCAGCTCTAATTCTCTCCTTCTCTTCTCTATTTTGTTTTCTTTCTTTCTCTCTCTCTGGCAACCTCTTTCTAGTTCCTCCATTCTCAGCTCTCCCTTACTCGAATTGAATTCACAACAATCAATCATACAGCCAATTTTATTTATTAATCAGTGTATTTAGGGGTTTGAAGAGAGAATGAGGGCTTCACCTAGAGAAGCTCGATGTGATGAGGCTACGGTGAAGGTAGCACTATGACGGCAGGACTGGGCAGCGATGGTGCCGTTGCAACAGCTGAGCTACTGCGGTGGTGAATAAGCTGCCAAGATCCGGTATTGAGTGGGGGATTGGTGATTGATCTTGATAGCAATTGACTGGTTTGAGGTCAATTTGGGCTCTGCTTTTTGTTTTTGCAAGTTTTTCCGGTTACTGCTTTGTGGGCTGATATGATAGTTGCTTGGTGAGTTTGGGATTGGTTATGTGATGGTTTGCCTGGTGATTGGAAAGGCAGTGAATGTGTGTGTAGTGCTTGTGAATGTGGCTAGTGATTCGAGCCTGATGGTGGATGAAGGCTCTGTTGGTGATGGTGTTTCAATGCTGATGGTGATCATATTGTGCATTGGTGAGGGTAAGGAGGCCGATAGTGGCTTGGGCAGGTTGATTCGAGTGACTAGTGGTTGATTGAGTTGTGGGAATTGCATGTGGAGTTTGGGTTGTAGTGGTCTACTGAATGCTTGCAGGTGGAGGGCCTGTGGCAGGGATTGGTGTTTATTGGTGATGGTCGATTTTGGACTATCATTTGGCGTTGTTTGGGGATGATTGATTTGTTCAGGGAGATGAAGGGAGCTAATGGTGAGGCAGTATTGGTTCTGTGGAAAGAGGTTATGTGTGTGACTCTAATTGTGTTGTGTATCAGTGTGTGAATTGTGAGTGTACGTATGTGTGCATGTGACTGGTGGGAGTGTGAAGAAGGTTGCATGTATGATCTTGTGTTGTTTGTGAGTTGTATGTGTGTATTTGTGTGCGTTGATGTGTGTTTCTGTGCGTGTATTGGGTCTGTGAGTGTGAATGTGTGTATATGTGTTAATTTGTGGGCATTAATGTGTTGTGGTGTGAAGTCGTATGTGTGTTTCTATGTGTTTGTTATGTTTTTGTGACTATGTGCATGAGTTGTGTGATAGCATATGAAATTGTGTGTGAATATGTGAACTGTGATTATGTGAAATTATGGTATGATTGTGTGAGTAAAGTGTGTGAAATGGTGTGGAAATTACGTGTGAGTTGTGTGTGTGTGTGTTTACTAACTTTATATGTGTGTGTGAAATTCTGGGAAGTGTCTGATGGTGTGTTTGTGAAAGTGTGTGTGAGAAAAACCATGAAGTGTGTGTAAGTGTGTGTGAGTAGTGTGTGTAGTTTGAATCGAATATATGTGAAAAACTTAAAATGTGTGATTGTAAGGGGCTAGTGTGTGTGGTGTGTGAGAGAGAAACAATGAAGCGTGTGAGAGAGAGGTATGTGAAGTAGTGTGTGAGCAATGTGTATGGTGTGTGAGAGAGAAGTGTGTGTTCTAAGTGTTCCAGGTGTAGGTTGAAGATGTACTAGTATGTGTTCTAGGTATTCTAAGTGTTCTAGGTGTAGACTTGAAGATGTACTAGTGTATGTTCTAGGTGTTCCAGGTGTTCTAAGTGTAGGCTTGAAGATGTGTTAGTGTGTCTTCTAGGTGTTCTAGCTATAAGCTTGAAGATGTGTTAGTGTGTGTTCTAGGTGTTCTAGGGAAAAATTTGAAGATACACTAGTGTGTGTTATAGGTGTTCTAGGTGAAAACTTGAAAATACACTAAGACCTAGTAGATGTTCTTGGTGAAAACTTGAATATGAATGTAGGAAAAAGTGTGTGTTTTTGGTGTTCTTGGTGTAATAGATAAAATTAAAATTAAAAATTAAAAACTCTCTCTGGGCCTTTTCATTTTTTTTTTCTCCCCCTCTTTTTTTTTTCCCAAAAATGGGCTATTTATAGTGCACAAATGACTTATCTTCTAAGAAATGAGTAAAAGACCGAAATGCCCTTGACAATCAAAATTATAACTTCACCCCCACAAAAATTAAAAAATCTATGCTCTTTCCCAAAAATAAAAAAAATGAAAAAATTAAGAAAAAATGTAAATAATAAATTTATTAATAGCAATTCACCCCGAAAAAAGTAAAAAAAACTTAGAAACATACTTAAAACCTAAAAATGAATTTGGGATCCAAAAATTGGAAAAAAATGTTCAGGAGACGAAATGACTGTTTTGCCCCTGTACTGTAAAAAATATACAGAAAATAACAGTTAAATATGAAAAAATTACAAAAATTTGAAAATGTGTATAAAAGTACAAAAAATGAATTTAAACCCCCTAAAACTAATGAAAATATTTACAACTAAAAAATTACTGTTTTGTCCCCCAAAATTGCTGACTTTTTCATTTTTACCCAAAAAATCAGGATTTGACTCCAAATAGTAGGAAGAGGTCCCCCAATGTTAGAAAACGAGTAGCGTGTCAAAATTTGGTATCTTCAGGTATTATTAGAACCCAATCGGTGATTGCAATCTTTCTTTGACTATGAATGGTATCCATTACTATGTTTTATTGTGCTTGTTTCCAATTAATACTTATTATTTTTAATGTTTGATTTTGAGAAGATCATGACGAATATGATGATTAGTTAAATTGAGCAATGTAAACTGGTGTTAAATTGCAAGTGTGTTATGTTGAATTGCAGGTGTGGTGTGTTGTGTTCATTTGCAGGTGTTTTGTTCAATTGCAAGTTTGTTGTGTATGTCTATATTTTCATAATCGGACTGGCTATCGACTCGGCTGAGTTTAGGGGTCATGGATCAATGGGTTCGACCGATGGTCGACTCGGATTGAACTGGATGACGTTATAAATACGTCATATATATATATATATATATGCACACACTATATTTTCCTCAAATTTAGTTGTTAGTTAAGAGTGAAAAAAGCTCAAAGAGTTCAAAAAATCAAAGCCAAAATGCCCTCAATAACCATCTTAATCTCTTGCGATTAACAGCTAAGAAAGCGTTGAATTGAGAAAATTAGGGATAAATGGGACCCAAATCATTCACAGCCTAGGAGAAGGGAGGTAGAACTAAGGCACCATTAATCTTTTATAATCGATCAAAGAACTATTAATTCATTCAAGCGTATTGATGTACTGAAGAAAAATAAATACTAATTCGAGAAAAGAAAGAAAATACTCCACATAGCTTTGTCGTATTTTTCATGCCTTTTCATTTTACTTTCATTAGTTTCTACATAAAATACTTCTACAATATTCAAAATATCCTGCATGGAATTCGGTCAACACGATCTGAAGTCTTGACAGAGAAAATAAAAAAAAAAAGAAAAAATAAGGTTCTTAATCAGGTAATGTCAACGAAGCTAGTGTACCATTATGCTTTTTAGATTGACCGACGTGGGGCAAGCAACTAGCCTCTCATCATTCGGGAAATAAATTTCAGCACCACTTGATTTCAATCATTGGACCAACCAACGTGCAACACGTGTCAATTTATCTGTCAAAAGCAGGCTGTGGTGAAAATGCGGCTCGGGGTCACTCCGGTTTCAGTTTTTCCCGGTCAAATCTGGTCACCGGATTTGAGCTGGTGTTTTAGTACCGGTTTTTTATTCCTACTCGAATTGCATATCTAGCCGGTTCTCAGTTCAACCGGTTCAACTGGTCAGTCCGATCCGATTTTAGAAACACAGGTGTATGCTGCAGGCATTTTGTATTGAATTTTGGGTATTGTGGGTTGTATTCAATTGCAAGTTTTATTTGTTCAATTGCAGGTGTATTCTGTATGCATAGGCATTCTGCTACTTAAAAAAAAAAAAAAAAGGTTTTAATCCTGACATTCTAGAGTGTCAGCATAGCCATTCACAAAAATGCCAAAATAAAAAATAAAGCACACATAAAAATGTCAACAAACATGTATAATAACATCTGTGGGTATCATAATAGGCTAGTTTATACAGCAGTTGTACATGTCTAATTACACCAAAAATAATAATTTAAAATATACTTTGTCTTGACACTTTCATTTGCCAAGCTAACACTATTTTCTTAACGACCTCATTGTCAAGTTAAAGGCTTTTTCGAACACATGTATGTGCCATAGACTTATCCCGATGTGAGAATGGAAGACATTAGATCATACTATTGGGAAAAGAAAAGTGTCGGCGCAAAGTCTCCATACTGACAGTTTAAGGTGTCGTTATAGGCCTTTTTTCTTGTAATGGGACACTATTATTGAAATATATTATGGCAAAAGATGGGCAAATGCTTATATAATGAACACCTAATGATAAATCTAAGAGCAAAGACGTGTTTTTATGAACTACTTTTTTATTTGGATATGTGTGATTTTACCAAGCTTTCCATACAATTTACCTCGGTTTGGATTATCAATTTTCAATTGATAGTAGCTAAATTTATTAAACATATATCTATTATCATAACCTCAAAAATAGTAAAATATTAAGATATCACTCATGTATTGCACGAGTTAAATTACAACATTAAGTACATTCCTTATTTTACTATATCTTATTTCTCATATGAGTGAACATTTATACCAATCTTATACATTGGCTGTAGTTTTATTTATATAAATAGGTCTTATTCCATGATTCTTTTCGTGTATATGATTTACAAAAAAATTGAAACTATAAATAAATAAGTAGGTCTAATTCCGTGATTCTTGGATATCATGGAATTAGACCTATTATTTATTTATAGTTTCAATTTTTTCGTATAACATATACACGAAAAGATATCTTGTCATCTTATAAGTAATTGCGCGGCATTATTTTCACCCATTTCTATAACATTTTCCACTACCCATTGAAGGTCACAGCTATTTCTTGCAAAGCGTTGAAAAATTCTTGAGTTTTGGAGAACATAACCATATGATCTGCTCCTGCTATCTCCTTGACCACTTCAGGTGGATTACTTTGTATGTAAAACCTTTGCATATCTGGCGGTATCACCATATCTGACCCGCCAATGAAATATGCTCGACGAACTGATCCATACCTTTCCTCTGTGACCAAAAGTTGTCTGTTTGAAATCTCATCCCCAAATAATTTAGTCACTCTTATAGAATAATTTGCAAGCTTATAATCCTGTTGAAATAATCATGCATTATATTAGGGTGAAAGAAAACTCAAATGTAACAAAGGATACTATTGAATTCTTAAAAGAACAAAAACTTATTCAAAAAAATGAGGAAGAATGAATTTATTCATAGTCTAAGAAAAGTGATTTCTATTGAAAGGTTTTTATGATGCTAAAAGGATATTTCGGCTCATCAAGTTTCGAAACGTAAAAATTGTTTCGCTAGCGCACACATGTGGACGTACTTCAGAGTATTTTTTTGCCCTTGAAATTAAATGTAAAGAACATTCCGATTCCCTTTCCAATTTCTTCCTTCCAATTTTAGAAGTCAAAGAATTCTAAAATGCGTCCGAAAATAGCTTGTAGAGGTGTACTGTATATGATTTGATCAGATCATAATTCATGCTTGTAGAGATTGAATAAATAAACTCTATGAATTTCGAACTTCAACTTGCCCTTTAAAGGACAATCAAATGTCTGTTGCTTTCCAAGAATGCGCATATGAAGTTGAATAAGCGATGTTTGCATTCATGTAAAACGGAGATGAATTTATGTGAATAGGTCATACTCAGTTTTCTTGATTTGAGGGAGAAGCCTAAGGAAATAGTGGAAAAAGGAAAGTATACAAATCTTTAAAGTATACCAGCTTCGTTCTTATTTAAAAGTGAAAAAATGAGATCTACATTGTGTACCAGATGCCAAAATTATATTCTCAGTTCTAGATCTTTTTTTGCATGTTATGTTTTATGTTACATACTTTAATAAATTGATACATGTTCTTTTTTATGAGAAGTTATAAATGGGTTGGAATATCATTGATTGTGTCACCTTATCGAGTATAACATTGAGTGTAAAATATAAAGTGTAAGAAAATGCATTAATAAAACCTTA
Organism: Mitragyna speciosa; assembly: GCA_024721245.1. Classification (NCBI taxonomy): domain Eukaryota; kingdom Viridiplantae; phylum Streptophyta; class Magnoliopsida; order Gentianales; family Rubiaceae; genus Mitragyna; species Mitragyna speciosa. The sequence goes on along the minus strand of CM045565.1, from coordinate 12,918,333 downwards.
ATGCATGTGCATGCATTAAGGTTATTTTGTAACCAACCATATGATGACACGTTGTTATTCTTTGACATTTATTTTTAATTGTACCAAGGTAATAATAAGGTGTAACAATGATAGCACAATTAGTTTAAAGAAGGCTTAATTCCAAAATGTTTATAATGTTGGGTAAGGAGTAAATTATTACCCCCTGTGTTTAGAAAATACGCAAATTACCCCCTACTTTAGTAACAAATTCCCCCTCATGTACATTTCATCTTTATAAGGACAAATTTAGCCTCATAAATTTTTAATATTACAATTTTTTAATTTGTTATGTGAAAAGAATAAGGCCACGACTTTAAGCCAATATTGATGTTGTTCTCTTATATAAAACTAAAATCATGACTCCAGAATTGCAAATTTTTCATTATACAATATTCTCCTTATTTGTATTCAATATGTAAAAAAGTATGAAAAAATACATGAATAAATTATTTTTTCCATGATGTACAAGGAGGAGTTGTAAAGTGAAGATAAATTTATAATTTTGTCAAATATATTTAAAAAAGAATGTCAAGAAATGCTAATAATGTTATTCTTGTTAATAAAAATAATAAAAAAATATAGCAATTATAAACCTGTATTTCTAACTAAAACGACGTAAGATTAACTTGATCTAGTAATTAAAGTAGCAACACTGTTTTTTAGTTCATGTGTTTAAGACTCCTTTCACCTTATCATTTTATTCCACTCGCTCATGGATGGTATACAAATTTTATGTTTTAGCATGAAAAAGAGAAATTTGTCCAAATATTGTGAATAGAAGGGCACAAATATCTTTTAATCTATTAAAAGGAGTAATTTGTATATTTCCCTAAATACAGGAGATAATTTACTACTAATGCAACATTACAAGGGGCATTTTGTGATTTGACCTTTAAAGAAATGTACATTGACTTTGATGCATATACATGGACTTTAGAACTACCAAATAGTATCTTTTTAGTTTTCTTTTCTCCTTTTATATTTATCCAACAATATATATATATAACTGGCTAACACTTTACTACTCTTTCAAGTTCCTGCTTTTCTTTAATATAATTCATTTCTTTTGCTCTAGTCTAAATGGTGCTAAGCTAGGTCTACTGTCTTTTTTTATATTAAATAAAAGGTACTTATTTACCTCTGGCGGAGAGTTCGGGTAAAATTTGGTTTTTAACAAAATAGGTCCCGGGAGTACAGTGATTGTAGGAGCTCCAAAAACTATACTGTCTTCATAATCTAGGGTGTACTGCACAAGTACACAACAACAGTTAAAAAAAAAAAAAAAGAGAAGAAATACAAAGAGAAAAGCAATAAATTGATCACAATATCGAGTCAATATTAAAAGTGAATAATTAGTAAACTTATAATCTACGGCTCGACATTATAAGATGAGACAAACATTATACAAATATTTTTTCTTTTTTTTTTTACGAAGATAAGGGGGAGGGGAATTGAAAACAATAAAAATTTTATTGTCACCCACATAAAAACTTTTGGAGACTACCGCGATAGTATTTTAACAGAATTCGTTATTATTAATCTTACAATTTACAGCTCAACAAGGTGACATGAGACAAACATTGTGCATATGTTTTTTCCTTCTTTATTCACGAAGATAAGGGGGTAAAGAATTGGAGACAATGAAAATTTTTATTGTCACCCACATAAATAAGGGATTAAGAGTATTACCAACTGTCAATTTTAATTGATCCAGATAATGCTGAAACTAATATAATATTTATAGACAGAAAACACAACGCACACACGTATACATTAATATGTGCAAAATTTACTATTCGTATCGCATTTTTAAAAAAATTTCGAATTTCAATCTCTGCCACATAATTTTCTAGTGGGAAGATCTCAACAATCGTCTGATGCAATCCGTCAAAAAACTCACAAGGCAGTTAACTATACATTTAAGTCACGATAAACATTGAGTGGAAGAAGCAATATAAGCTAAGTAGTATTTACCCTGGCGTTGATTTGGTCAAGAGTTAAGTTAGGACCAACCATGAAAGCTGAAACAAAGACAGCACCGGCAAGTTTCCGAGGAAATCTTTCCATTGCAGCAGAAACAGCATAGCCACCAGTACTATGTCCGACAATGATGACCTTTTCCTTAGGGGATAACTGGTCCAAATATTTATACAAAGGTTGATGGTAGCCATCAATGTGGTGAACGAGTTTCAAGGGAATTTGGTTACGCCCAGAGTAAGCTAAATCAATAGCAGTGACATTATGGCCTGCTTGTTCCAGGAGAGTTGCCAACTTATACCAACACCATGCTCCGTGAGCACCACCATGAATTAGCAAGAAGTGTGCTGCAGAGGCAGAGTGAACATAAATTAGGAGCACTATGGCCAGAGCCCCTATGAATCTATTGCAGGCAGCCATGTTTTTTTGATTTTTGATGTTTGCGTAAGAATATTTGTGAGTGGAAAGATAAACGTTGTCCTAATTTATACGCTAAGAGCTCAAGAGATACAAAGAAGAATGCGAATGATTCGATCTCCAGTGACTCAAGGATTAAAGCCGTATGGAACAACGCGTTCAGGATGAACCGTGAAGCATTTGCCAACGTTAAGTGTCCATTTAGTCAAAAGTAAAGGTTATTACGTGGTTGAGGGACCTAGTCGTCACAATTGGCCTCCTTTTCATTTCTCCCAAGTTAAACATAGTATAACTATCCAGCATTATACTGTAACTATGCAAAATCGTAGTGTAATCACTTTTCATAGGAAACGATGTCATTTTTTGTCCCTTTGTGACCTTGTTAGTTTAATCTCGTCTATCAATTTTTGGCCTTTAAATCAGGACCGTGAACTTGTAAAAAATAGCACTTGTGAGGATCCTTGGTTGTGGTTGATTTACTCTTCTTTCGAATGATATATTGTCGTGGGGGGATGAAGTTGGAAGAGAAAATTTTTGCATAAATTCAATTTATGACCCTGCTTGCGGATTTTATAATTTAAAAGAAAGTCACATATTATTTTTATATTACTTTTTTATATAAGCATGCATCTCCATGCCTATGGAGTATCTTTCTAGATCACAAGATCCATAGTATGGCTGTGGACCTGATCCACGTAAGACTCTCCATGAGCGGGTAAAGGGGAGGGGTTCTACTTTCATAGCTATAATTGCAATAAAATGTACTAAAAAAAGGAAAAACCAGCATGATTAAACTAGTTCTCTAAGTGAAGTGGTGTGTAAAGACAAAGGGATAAGTTATGACTACATTCTTTAGAAACTGCAGAGAATGCAATCCACTGTTTTATGAAATTCTCTCAATGTTACTACCCAAATCAGCATTAGTTGTCACATAGAAAATAGTTTCTATCAAAAAGGGCAAAAACCTATGATCAAAGAAGAGCACGTTATTTTGTTAAAAATGAGAATCGCATGTATTATTTTTGCAAAAATAAGCTGTTCAATTGTAAGGTGGAATGGTCTGGTTCATATTGAGAACGAACTAAACCACATCATTTTGTACTTTAAGAGACAAAAATGTCAATTTTTAAATATTTTGGAGATTGACCTAACAATATGCCCTTCCACCCTCCCAATGCCACAAAACATTAGCAAGCGAAACACAGACCTTGGAAAATTTCCTAAACTTGCACGTCATCAAATTGTCTGTGGCCAAACATCAAAGGATTGGCGGTCACGACATTTATTTCGGTCCCGCTGTCCAAGCTGTGATCTTTTGCCAAGTGCCACGACTTTTAGTACCACAAGCAATCATCGTCGTACGATCAAAAGCACTGGTTGAAACGTTTCCTAGAATTAGGACCAGCCGACCTGGTGTCGCGTTGAAAATGACGTCAAAATCCATTAAACCCAATCAAAACCGGTAACTTGGACTGTTTCTTATTTTTGTGGTTGTTTTTTCCCTTGACTTTATGATAGAATTTTTTTTTTTTTTTTTTTTTTTGGTGATTCTAATGCCTTGGTGCATATCATGATTGGTTCTTTTTGTTAATATTCATTTTCTGGTTCATTTTGTTAATATTCATTTTCTTTAAATATTTTTAAAATATAAATAATTTTATCCAAAAAAGAACTTGTTGTCACCTATATTGAGTCAGATCTTTAGTTATAATTTGTAATGGATGGAAAAAAACATAATACTACAACATACTTGTACCATGATGAGAGTACTAATTGATAGTAAATCTTTATAGCCTCAAGTTTCCTTGGTCATGTTTTTTGATCTTCTTGTTTTTAACTCTCTTAATATTGTGATAAGTGATGGGCACAACTCAAAATGAATATGGAATGGTGTAAGTGACCAAGAGTCCTATTTATAAAGAATTTAAAAATCCCATGATATCATGAATTATAGTTACAATATAGGGTTAATTACATTTACCCACCCTCAGGTTTGACCATATTACTGAACGAACCCTGTATTTTCGTAAAACTATAATCAACCCTCTTGATTGGTCAAACATTTAACAAAGACATCCACATTATTAGATGACGTTATGTTTGTAGCTGATATAAGCAAATTATAGGTTTGAGAGTCCTAAAATACCGTCACCAAATCAGCTACAATTAAAGTGATATTGTCCAAGACTAAAATACCTCATAAACATGATGTTAGCTTAAAAAACTAAGGTTTAATTGTACTTAAATAACACAAGCTAGCACATGTTTCTTTGGTCAAAGTAAGTTTTAATAGATTCACTCAAGAAGGAGAGAGAACCAAGGCCTACTTTTTGGGTGTAGGAACCAAGACTAGAGTTGAGCTGGGGGTTTAATTGAGCAATCCAACTGGAAAATATAGCCAAGAGAGTATACCGTTGCTATTTTTGTCAACATTTGTCGGTAAATACTCTCAACCCGGTGGGAATTGTTAGGATTTTAACTAATGGTAATGTATTGTTTGAATGAGGGTTTGAAAGGTGATAGATTTTGTTAGATTAGGTAATCATTTTGTGGAGGAAGTTTGTTACAACTAATACCTATTGGGTTGGAATTCTTTTGTACGGTTGTAGTTGAGGATTATTGGGAAAATTTATGAAAACTGTTGATTATGTGTTTTTTAAAAACTAATTTTTGTTGGATTAGTTATAATATTCACGCAATTAATGTGGCCTAAACTCATTGAATTAATGACTTTTTGTTGCTAAAATCCAAGTAACATCTCTAATACATTCTTCAACTTGTAGCAAATATGGCTTCTTCAAGTAATAGTGCACCAATTGAAAATGTGAAATTTGAGAACATAAGGTGCAAATGTGGTGGAAGATTTTTTGTGTTGGTGGCCAATAGTAAAAGAATCCTAGGAGGGTATACCACGGGTGTGATGTACATGAGTGGTTGTAATGGTTGAGTTAAAAGATGAAATGAGCTTTTATCCCCAAGTTTAATAGAAGAGCAAATATTGATATTTTTGCTGGTCATACAAACTCGGAGATAGTAGGATATGATAGACGAATTAGGAATCTAGTTGGTGTTGATTGGCTAAGAATATTGGTACCTATAAATTTAATCTTCATGGCTGCAGTTTTGTTTGAATAGCTAATAAAAATGATGACAGGTTGAAGAATGGTTGTTGCTAAAAATATTTATAGCCATTTGTAGGTAATTTATAGCTGGTGTTTAGGCAACTTCTAGCTGAATTTGTAGTTGATGTTTAAGCAATATTGTTGGCTAAGATGATTTGTTAAAATGCTATGTATCCACTAGTTTGCTAATCCTATGTATTCACATCTTTGTAATTTCTTACTGACTTGCTTAAATGGGTAAGATGATTGTTTGTTTCCCTATAATATGAAGATGTTTATTGCCAATGATTGTTTGTTGATAGGGTTAGGGGCTTTGTTAGCTAAATAATAATGTGGAACCTACTAACCATTAAACAAAGAGAATGCAAAAAAGCAAAAGCCTACTAACCATTAGTAGTTAACCATAAACATCAGTAAAACAGCTTAATAATTAGAAATGGTTCCTGCTGTTAAGCTGCCAAAGTTTACATGATACCTAAACTAATTGTTTAACCAGACCATAGCATCACCCTGCAACAACCATAACAATATTAAGCAACAAATAAACTTCAACACATTGAAATTTCAACATCTTAACAAATTTAATTAACTTAAAATGTATACATATATAACCAGCAGATATAGCTTAATCCAATGAGAACATCAAGCAAGCAACTTGTTTTAAGCAAATATACATTAACTTGTTTTAAGTAAAATACATCAAATTGTTTTAAGTAAAATTCATCAGCTTATTCCAAACAAAATACAACAACGTAATAAAAAATAACTTGTGCTAAGCTAATTTCTAGGCCATACTAGGCTTGGCAGGTTGAGAAAACCCTTTGCTGTTCTTGATTGGTTATGATAACCCTTTGGTGGCCCTAACATTTTTGGATGCCCCTTTCTTGTTATTAACATATGGTGTGCTTGTCGCACTTGCTACAACTAATTCTCCTATTTTAGCACTCTCAATCTCTTTCTGCCTCCCTTTGCATAATATTTCTAGCAAGCTTTTTACCAAGTAAGAAAGAGGCTCTTGTACTACGAAACATGCCTTCAAGTGATACATTGTTGTTAGAGTTCTGCTGTAAAGAGGCTGCTGCAGTTGTTGTTGTCACTTAATTTGCAACAGATTCTTATGTTGTCATCTAATTTTCACTGGATTCCTATGCTGTCATGCTGCGTCTGTGTTCATTTATATACAAATAAAGCATACAACAAAATTAGAATGGTATGTCTTGAAAGAAAGATGATGTTAGTGATGTTCCTCACCTTTTTGTTTTTTTTTTTTTTGTTTCAAATGTCTCTTTTGTCTCTTTTTGGACCTCTCTCACAGGTTCTTTTGTTGTGACCAATTTGCTTGCAAAGAGTACAAGTGATAGAGGATGACCTTTTTCTTACAGTAGGGGCTTCACTTGGCTGTCTTCTTCTTGCCTTTTTTGGTCGACCAGCCCTCCTTCTAAGAACAGGTAGATTGCCTTTTGCAGGTTCAACATCAAATTTGGGCCAAAACTTCACATCTCCCACTAGATGTATGATTTGATTGTAAGCCCTCAAATATGCTTCCTTAGAAAGACTAACAAGACAATATTTCTCCAACTCATCCCTCTGGTTAAGTATGATAGCAGCATGGGCGCACGGGATTCTTGTTAAATCCCAAACCCTACAATCACAGGTCCTAGCATTGAGGTTCACAATATAAGTGACTTCATTATCCTTTGTGACAGCCCCACCTTACCCAAAGGCGCACCAAAGGGCTTAGCGGACTACCTGCCTAGCTCTCGCTAGGTCTCGATTCACGCACTCACGCAAACGTCCGAGCGTACTTAACTTCAAATAAAATAAACTAAAATAAAATGGAATAAATAAAATACACTCATTTTATTTAACATAAGGTACAATTTACATCAAAAGTTTACGTGTCATAATATACATGATTTTTCACAAAATAGCCTAACACAGTTCGGCTATTAAAATAACTGAGACATCGATAATAATCAAAACTAGTTGGTCCAGCTTTAATTTTTCAGGCAACCTGAGTAAAGGAAAACAAATAAAAAGGAAGGAGCTATAATAGCCCAGTGAATGTCCGAATCATGCAATCATATCAAGAACTCATTATTTTAGTGAATAAAATAGTCGATAAGTCAAATAAACAAGATATACACAATTTAAGTAACAAATAGTCAAGGGCGGATACGAGGCTCAACTACAGGAGCAAGCTCAACCGCAGGAAAAGCAAGTACTGATCATGTAACCATGACGTTTAGACCGAGATAATAGCTCAGGTCTTTATCAAAGAACATATCAGTTTTATCAAGCACAAACCCTAACCGCCAATCACCTTATAACCACCGTACAAGCTACCACATCCAGGGGAGAAAATCTCAACCCTGGAGAGCCAACAAGCAATTAAGAAAGTTCAATCCGGAGTTGGCCTCTTTGAGGATTCACAACTCAAAAGGGAAAGAACATCACACCCTAAAACACCCAGCACCTTATGTTCTCCCACGTGCAGCCGGGTTGACCATCCGTGAAATAACGATGAAGTTAGTCACGGTGGTCTCACACACACAATTAACACATTGGTCAATGAAAGCAAGTAACACATTGCAGAATAGATGTGATAAAGTACACATCTTTCCTCAAGTAGCACATGCACTCACATAGTGATTTCAATCTTAGCATAATATTTATCAAATAAAATATCACATTTCATGCATCATGCACACATAAGGACACTCACCTTGAAAGCCTAAGAAAAGATCTCGTAATATGGTCGTGATGCGTTTTCGGTCCCTGAAATTTTAAAAGAAAATAATATAATGAAAACCAAGTAAAACCCTAGTATTTTTAGTAAGAAAAATTCAAGAAAATACCCCAAATATTTCTAGGGTTTCGGTTTTAGGGTTTCTAGGGTTTAGGGTTTCATATTCCAAGAAAATTCAATCTATCCTTAAATCATTTCCTAAAAATTCCTACACTCAACTACCTTCAATTGAACATTTTCTAGGCCTAAAATCTCACTTGTTAATTTTTCTTCTTTTAGTTCTACAAAAATTTCGGCAGCATTTCCCCTTAAAATTGGACTAACCAAAATTTTTTCCCTGCAAGAAAATTCAACAATCCAACCCAATTCAACAAGTACTAAAACTTTTATGTTCAATTTAAACTCAAATTCAATCAATATTCTACTCAAATTCAAAATTCCTACTCCAAGAATCATCACTCAAATCTGCACAGGGTTGGTTTTCAGCCAACTTCATGCCATTATTGGAGTTAATCCACCAAGAACTAGGGAATTATGATTACATGGTTTGAAAGTACGTTTATAGGGCTACAACTTTCGTGAAGATCATCACTTAAAATTCCAACTAGAACAGGTTCAAAATCAGCCCCCAAGTTGGCTCTTCATCAAAACTGTTTACGCAGAACCGAATTTCAGCCAACTTTGCAAACTTTCTGCGATTAATACACAATGAACCACGGTACAAGCTTTACACCGTTTAAAAGCCCTATGAATCTAGTTTATAAAACAACAAGAATCACTCGAATCCAAGTTATCTACATCAATTTATGAAAGTTTTACTAAAGCTGGTCCAGCATGACTGTTTAAGTGTTCTTGAGTTCAAGCTTAAATCTTCAAGTACTACTAACAAATACTTAGTATAAAACTTGAACAAAAACTAAATAAAACTTAAAATTAATAGCAAAATTTCATAGTACATACCTTAAACAAGCTTAGAACCTTGCTTAGAAAAGAAAGAAGCTCACTTTTTATGGTGGATTTGCCCAAGATTTAGAGAATAAACTCCAAGAAGTTGAGAGCAAAATGAGAGAAGAAGAGAAAAGAGAATGGCCGGCCAAGAGGGAGAAGAAAGAGAAAGAAATAGGCTAGAAAAAATGGAAAAGAATTAAAGAAAAGGTGAGAAAATAATTACCCAATAAAATCATAACAAGAGTAAAGTAAAAGAGGTAGTCTTTTAATGCAAGAGGGCTAACTTGGGTTAATTTGATTGGTGGAGTTCATTAATCTCTTATCACTTAACACTAGCAATATTAAGACACAATTTATTAAAGCAAAAAGAGAGTAAAAATAGAGAGAGAGAAACCGGCCCTAAGGGGAAAAGAAAAGAAAAGAATTTTCGGCCAAAAAGAAAAAAGAAAAGAAAGAGAAAAATTTTAGCCAAGGGAAAAGAAAATAAAGTAAGAAAATAAGCGAAATTTTTGAGTAAAATTGAGCTAAAATTCAAGTAGTCAAAAAACTAGAAAATAGTAGAATAAATTAAGCAAAATTTAAACACTAATATAAATTAAATGGTCAAGAAAAATTATTCTAAATTTAGTACTTGGGTGTCCTTGCTTAATAATGAAAATCTTAGTTAACTAACCTAACTAACTCAAGAAATCTTCTAAGTAATAAATCAAGGTTTAACACTTAACCCTAATTAAAGAAAAATGTCTCTTACATGTGAAATTTTCTAGGGTGTTACATCCTTCACCTCATATTCTCCACCACTAGCAAACAACATAGTGCATCTCCTACAAGTCTCAGTAACTTTGTTTAATTTAATGACAGTATTAGGCCCCACACTATTCTTCCAAGCCCATTTTCTTTTCATATCTTTCATTCAACCTACTCATAATCCTTGACCTTATACCTTCCATGATGATTAGAACTGGTATTACCCTAACCTACCTAACCAATTGTTGAATGATTTAGATATATTGTTAGTAATATGATCATTTTTTAGTCAACTGAAAATGTATGTCTTACCCACAACTTTACTGGCATCTTTTGCAACCATTCAAAGGCATCAGGCTTCAACTCTCTAATCTTTTTCATTTCTTCTTTAAAACCTTATGTAGTGTATGATCTGGCAGCAACCCAAAATAAATTTCTTAACGGCAATCTTGGAATCTTGGATCTAAAATTGCTCAAAATATGCACGCAACACTTCCTATGGACTGCATAAGTAACTTTTTCATTTACAGCCTCTATAAGACCCTGTTGACACGAATGAATTAACAAATTATATTAACAATAGAAGTAACTATAACAATTTAAAAGAATTCATGACATAAAAGGTCAAAGATATACCTTTTGTCAATTAGTCACAAATGTCTATTGTCTGTCCCTTGAAAAGCCATCCAGCGTTTGGGATAGCTACTAAAAGAAAAATAGTCAGCTATCCTTGTTTTCACTTTCACAAATAACATATAAAATGGGAAACAGTCATTTGTTTCCATCTAGTCCAATAGCTGCTAGCAATACCCCTTCATAGGGTCCTTTCAAATGACGACCATCAAATACAACGAAATGTTGACAACCAAAAAGGAACCTATTTTTCAATGCATTAAGACCAACAAACATTCTCTGCATAGAAGGCACAACCGTACCGATCCTCATTTCAAATTCAATCTTAGTAAGACTCCCTGGATTTGTTCTCATTGTCATTATACAATACTTGGGCAATAGGGTGTAAAAATCAGCAAGTTTTCCATCAATTAGCTCTATTGCTTTCTGTTTTGCTCTAAACAATGGCATCTTAGTTGCATGGAAGTTAATTCATCTCTTAATATTTGTGGTTTTGCACTTGAATCAGACCTTAGTAAGCCAACAATTTTCTGAGCCATCCACTTAGTAGAAGCCTTGAGTTTTTGATTCATTACACATGTGTGAACTAAATTACAAGTCTTTATCTTAAAGGCTACACTACCAGGCATAACAAAATCATGAACACTCCAATTACATACTTCACTGCCACAATGTGTAGTTTCCTTATGTTTTTCATTTTTTCCCTAATCTGTGTAAACCCCCACTGAATAGAAGACTCGTAGAGGACCTCTCTAAAGGCATAAACATCCCTAAACATCATTCCTTGTAAGAATCTAAACTTCTCACCTTCTGGAATTGTGAATTCATCACCATTCAAGAAAAAACCTATCAAATCATTTTCAAATTCATTGTTGGAATCATATTCAGTTGGCACGTCACTATTGGATTCATAATCAGACAATTCTTTACTGCCTTTAGATTCATTTTTTATACCTTCAGTCACATTTGGATTATACAATTCATCATTAATCTCTGGACACATTTTATCATCATCATTCATCATATATAACTCACCATTAGTATCGAAGTCATCATTTATAACTAATGACTTGGGGTTGTTTATTTGTGCTACCACTAACACTACTACTATTATTCCACATCTTCCTTTTTTTACTGTATTTTATACATTTGTGTTTCATTATTAGTAAGCAACACACTTTACACCCTAGACCCTATTGAATATCTTATTATTAGCCACTTCTCTTTTGTAAGCTAAGCACATTATTTATATATGGCTACTAACTTTATCACCATTCCAGATTCAATCTACTACTGTAACAGTTTAAACTTATTCATCATGTATGTAAATTTAAGCTTTAACAACTTTCACATTAAGTTCAATTTAACAATAAAATACGTACACATTCTACTGTTTTTAATAATAGTGTTTAAGTTTTATTCGATAAATGCTCAAATAAACCTAACTATACATGCATACATTTGAAATTTCATTTTAACACAGATAAGGTTACATCATAAGATCGTATATAGTAAATTGACGCTAAAGATTATATTTTGTAAGCAGAAAAAACTTCACCTTTCCTTGCAATCTAAAACCCCAAAATTTCATGTGTCAGTTGCCCTAAATTTCCATCTCATCACATGTACTATTATATCCTAAGATCATATATGCAATTAACACTAAATATAATGTTCTTTTGCAACAAAAAAATAATGCCTTTGCATGAATGATAAAAAACCCCCAAATTTTATGAACCTGTCACTTTCAAACACGATATATTCAAAATCAACACAAGATTGGTAGTTATGATGGTTATTATTTTGGGTTTAGCCTCCCTAAAATAGCCATGCATGCCCTCAAGAGGTTCATGATTTACATTTCCACTTAAGTTTCTTACTCTACGAGAAACTGCAACAGTAGATGTCTCCTACTCCCTATCTGGTGATTGCACAACACTTTCTGTGCTAGCTTCCAATTGAAAATGCAGTAAATATCAAGCAAATGATCACTGGTTTCACTACCTCTCAAGAGTCATAGAATATGGGAGAAAGAGAAAGATGCTTTTGTCTCTTTTTGTTTTGGTTGGAGAAAGTAAAAAGATAGATACCTTCTTGATTTCTTTCTTTTTGGTCAATCGGGGATAAGTCATTCTTTTTCATTTTAAATTTGTACAATTTCCTCCTTTTTGGCAATTTTGTCTTTTCATCTTGTTCGTTACACTAGCTTAACGGTAGTTACTTCTAGGGGTTGATTGTAGTTTTGCAAAAATACGGGGTTCGTTCTGTAATAAGATCAATCCTCAGGGGTGGTAAATATAATTAACCCTTACAATATAAGATAAAGAATAATTATCGTGACTCTTATTCTTCTTCTCATATATATAATAGCATATTTTTCAATTCCATAATTATGTTTTACTTATATCAAATTATAAGATACATTTTATATACTTAATGCAATATTGGACTCACGGAAACCTACAAAATAGTTAACATATTAGCATACTCATAAAAACCACCAAAATAATGACATAGATGATACAAATTTATAACATTAATGTGGTCATGAAATTTCCAAATGAACATATGAACATTGCATATTTGAAATACTAATGTAGTCATAAGGCCATTAATTATTCTAAATATTCAAATATTCTCTCACTTGGATAAAGGACCCAATAATAGGGTAAATTCAAAAGAGTGGCCACAAAAATTAATTATATTTATCCTACATTTTTATCATAACGGATCATCACAGTCATATATCATACGGTTGACATGCTTTTTTTTTTCAATTTTCTAGTATCACAATTCCAGTTATTAGAACTAGTAATGAACTCGTGTATTATGCATGAAATTGCATATGCGAAAATAATTATTTACCCAAGCCACTTTTTTTAGTTAAAGATTTAATGTCTAAATTAAACAATACTTTAAAATAATATTTTTAGTACTCTTACACTACATCAAACAAATTATTTGTTTGCTATAAAAATAAACAATCAGATAAGGTAATATCTCTCATCACCTGTCGCTCCTGAAGAAATTCACCCTCTGTTATCTTACCTGTTGAGGCTACTTAATCATCATCTCTTGCTTTGGCCATGCCCATATAATCTACAATCCTCCATTGGATGCTCGTTTATTTTGACTACTAGAACAATAGATTTTGCATTTACCAATGAATTGGATCCATCTCAATTCAATCTTTCTCATTATTCAGAACAATAGAGCTTTTGATTAAGATCTTCTCGCTTTCCCTTTTGGGCTTTCGCTCGAATTGGAATATTTATGCATTAGTAACCTCTTGTTTTCCGGTTACTGTTAAGCATATTTTGGTTATAGGAACATACTTAAGCAAAATATTCAAAAAACAGAAAAGTAAAAAAAAATATTACTCAAACTTTAGTATAAAATTAAAATTATCAAAAAATATTACAAAAATGTAATAGAACAATAGGAAAATATTAACTGAAATTACTACCTATATTTTCACAAAAAATCTATGTTGGAATTTCAAGTTATAGTAAAAGCACGAAGTATTAGCCATCAAAATGCAATCGAAGCATAAACTAAAAAGGGAAGAATAAATCAGAAAATAAGAAATATTTGTTGATTAATAACATGCTTTATTAAATCGATATATCTATATATATTATAAGGTAATTTGGAATTTGTATTTTTAATTTTTTTTTAAGAAAATGACATACATTTAAGACTTATAAACATACTCTTTACCATGATTTTTTTACAACAAATCATAAGCTTAAATAATAATTATTTGAATAATGTCACACAAAAATTGTTTATACCAATATTAAAGCTTGAAAATTTGAAAAATAAAACTTTTAACTTAAGAATGTATATGTTTAATTTAGTAAAGAAAAACTCATGTAGTAATATTGGAAAGTCATATATTAAGTTTTAAATGTTAGCTATTTCTTAATTATGAAATTTAAAATTAAAAGAAATAAAAAGTATATAAATGATTCATTAGATAAGGATTTAATTGAATTACCATACAAAGATTTAGCAAATATTAATATGGAGAGACGAGGAAGTTAATATTAGCTATCTTAATTATATTAATAAATTAGCATAATTTTAAAATAGAATTAAAGTAGATAAATCGACTAAAGAAGAATGGACTAATTAATAAAAGTAGCACTACAATGTCCATTAATGGTTCACAATATTAAATCATATATGAGATCTCATAACATAAAAATATGCACAAGAAATAAGAAATAAAAATTTTCAATTATGTGCCAAAATAATAATCTATTCAAAGTCATAAGACATATAAAACAAACAAGTTCCAAAAATTTCTTTAGCACCAATACTATTGCTAATGGGCCTTAAGCAATACGCTTCATGGACATTTTTTTTTTCCATGAATTCTCTCACAAACAACACAATATTTTAATTTAATATGACTAAATTTACTATAGTAGCAAAATTATCATAAAATAGTTGTGAGCATCTAGAAATACAATCTACAATTCTAAACATTTCAATGAAATTTTGCAATTAAATTGCTTGAGAAGTAGTCTCATGACATGTTATATTCTACTTTTTTTGTGAAAGAAGTAGTGGTCGGTTATTTAACCATTTTCTATGATATAGCTCTACCAACAAACACAAAAACATTACTAGAAATAGATCTATGAAATTGAAATATGAGTATTTAACAATTTCAAGATAATTACTTTACTTAGATGTAAATATTAAATCTTTGGTACCTATAAGATAATCACATCACTTTTTTAGAGGTCATTCGGTGATGACATCTTATATTACTTTGAATCTACTCCAATAACAAAAGTAATATCAAGATGCGTGTAAGTTTGAACATACATTACACTTCCCATAAATGAGGCATGACGTTGTGTAGATTAAGTATAGCAAATATGAACAAATACACACGAACCAAGTTAAAAAAAAAAAAACCTAATCTCCCAACTTATTCCACAAGTGCACAAGTCAATTGCAATATTTTGAGTGTTAGGTGTCGAATCCCATGAGGAATCAAATAGGTGCAACTACTAAGGCTTTGTAACTAACTTTTATTATCTAAACACAAAGAAAGTGAGAATGATATGGGGTCCCTTCAATAGAATAGGTAAAAGATTGAGAACTTGTATAGAATCCAAGCTAAGAATTCTAGAACATAGAATCCACTAATGAATCATGCATGAATGACTTACCAAGTGTTATCTTGATTTGTTTAGAATCCAATTCCTTAAGTGTCATAACTAGATTTCTCTATGAAATGACAAGATTTCAATCTATTCTCATGATAAAACCTTATGAAAACATGAATTGTAATAATTCACTTAAGCAACCATTATTCTCATATGATTCACTTAAGCATTACTTGTTCATTTATCATTATTACATGCATTTCTCGATGTCAAGTAACAACTAAATAACTTGTGTAAATTGGCCAAGCAAAAACAAGTGTTAAAACTTTTGAACAAGTAAACAAGTAGATACACGCTTAGCAAGTTTTAAGAATTTAAGTCATACTTTTGGATTCATTAGCTTCATCTATATTCTAAATGAAGCCTTTAGTGAATCATGATTAGTGAAATAACTCAAAGTTCAAATTCAAAACAAGAATTCATATCAATAATGAAAAGTAAAGAGAAAGAGTCAAGAATTGCTCAACCAAAGTTGGGGCAAACTTCTCTTCTTATTCACCTTCAAAACTTGAACTTACAAAGCTCTCTTACAATGATCCTCACTATTCTATTGAAGAATGAAGAGAATTCTACTAATTCTCTATCAAAATTAGTATAAACTAAGCTACTAACTACTTTCTTCCTACTAAAACTTGTTACAAATGCATTACAATTGACTTGTATTTATAGACAAATGTTCTTCAAGTCATTTTCCAACTGGCAAATGTATTTAATGCATAGAAATGATGAAGATTCGCTTGGAGATTCCAAACTTGCACAAAAGTCTTCATTTATGATTTCAATAAAATCTTCAACTTGCAAAACCCTATCTCCATCTGAAAGTGTTTGCAAAAATTGCTAGTGGAAGATGCAAATTGAAGCCCTAGAAGCTACTTGGCCGATATCGATTCGTGAGTCACCCACGGAACGTGACCTGTGGATTACACCTTTGTGGCCCCCACTTGATGACTGATTTTGCTCATCTGGAATCCATGTGTGCAGACTTTATCTACAAATTTTCACGTATCTTCAAGTCTCCCACATATTTTTGCACAATTAGCTTTCCAATTTCTCTCTTCGTTGTTCATCAAAGCTTAGCCCTTTGATTCACTTTTGAATTTGATTTTCTTTTACTCCAATTGATCCATAATGAGTTTAAGTATGACAAACCTGCAAATATACACAAGAATTGTGCATTAAATGTTCAAAATAATAATTCCGTCTTAAAAGCCCTAATTCTAGGAGAAAATCCTAATTATATAAAATGTTGAAAAATGAGTCATTTGCATCCAAAATTACTATAATTATACTAAAATAACATCTAAAACATAGAATAATATATATAATACTATTGGTAAATTTATTACTTATGAAATTCCCCCACACTTGAATCATTGCTTGTCCTCAAGCAATTGAAAAATCAAGAGATCAAGACATGATTCAAGGCAAGACATGATTCAAGGCCTTGAAATACTAAATGATACTTGTTAAATATAATTTACCAATACAAATGTAAAATAGGTACTATACAATTCCTTGTAATGTTTCTAGTACAAATCATACCAGATAAAAAGGGAAGTAATTATATAAAAGATTAAAGCTAGTTCAATAAAATTTCAATGCCTTACAAAATTTCACAACATAAGTATTCAATAGGGACAATCATATAAAATTCAATTATACAATAGGGAACATATTGAACCCTGTAACGTTTGAGTGTCTTTGAGCATGAAGGTTGATGTTTTAGATAAAAAACACTTTGATTATTTTAACCACATTTAGCGTTTAGTTTGAGAATTGAGATTGCTTTTGATGAAAAGATTGACATTGGTTGATGAAAATCTCTTATTACTCAACAATTCACTTTTAATCAAACTTGTCTTGAATATTCTTAAATTCAGTTGCTGTTTGACTGCCAAAAATTAACATTTTGGATGAAGATTCCCAGTTCCTAAGCATTTGAATCATTGGAATAGAAATAAATAAATATTTATCATTTTCTCAAAATATACTTGTCCCTTAACACAAATAATGCATAAGTATACTTCTTGTCCATATCTACCACTTAATAATGTAAAATCAAGTAAAGAAAGAAATTTAAAAACCAAACTTGCCAAATCAAGACATAATTACAACTATTTTACAAGGTATACTTTCTTAAAAATAAAACTCCTAATCACATAATAACTAGTTTTTTATATATTTGTGGACATCATTCAATCATAGTTACATGAATTATTTCAAGAAGTAAAATAATTTAACAAGTGTATGGCATGAAACTATGTTAAAGAAGCAAATTTTCAAAAATTTCGGCCATATTTTACCAAAACAATATCTTGACACAATTATTCACAACCAAACCAAACATGTTCTTTTACCTCCCCCCCCCCCCCCAACACTTAAAATGAAGCATTGTCCTCAATATGTAAAGGCGAAGATAACAAGGAAATATGAAACAAGAAAACTCCCCTTGCTTGGTTTGAGAATTCAAAGCTTGATATTGTTGTAGTCCTTGAAGTCCATTGGTCTTGGACAAGTCTCTTTTTTGCAATGCTTCACAAATTCTTCTTATTGTCCAATCTTGTTCATTAACCTTGTCTCAAATCTTAAAGACACTTAAATGATATGTTAGATGATGAATAGATAGCTAATGAAACATAAAAATGAACATAGCATGCTTGAACCTCATGATTTCCCCCATACTTAGTGTGTGCAATGTGGCTCAATTGGGTGAAAAATTGAAAGACAAGTAATATGAGTAAATGTACCATGTATTGATGAAGTGCAAGGCTAAAGAAACTTGTTCAAAGTTGCTTCATATCTAAAATCAATTCTTTCATGCCATTAAGTAAAAAATATAAAAGAAAAATGGAACATCGAAAATGCAAGAGTTAATTAAGATATTCAAAACATGTACACAAATCATGCAAAAGAAGTTACAAAAAACCAATTGAAACTCATCAAAAATAATCTTGAAAAACAAATCCTGCATGTGATCTGCGGGTGGAGTACCCGTGGTTCACTACCCTTAGTCCGCGAATCATTGTGCATACGGATTTCCAAAACTTTCTAAATCTAATCAGTTGGTGCGATCCGCAGATGATGACTTGCGGATCTTGACCTGTGGATCATCTTTTGCAACATGCAGTGACTTTTCAAAAATTGTAGGTTACTGTACTATTGGTTTTGTCCTTTTTCTACAGTAACTTCACCTTTAATCTAACATGTTTTTGAACTATTTAACACTTTGAACATATTTGAATCATCAAAATACACATGTGTAAACACAAATCCTTCAAATTTGCCATCAAATTCACAACTTTTGGGCATGATTTGAGCACGATTCTTCAAGTTGTATATTTTGCAAAATTTGAATATAACTTTCAAACCAACTATCCACACATGTTTCTTTAAGCATATTAAGCACTTAATCAAGGTCATCCATCATATAATCTCAATAAATCATCAAATGACCTTTTTGATCAAAAAGTTCTCAACCATAAATAGTGACTCCTAGGAACTTTTAACTTTAAAAACACATAACATACTTTATATAATACATGATCAACATATTTCTAAGTATGAAATGCATTCAAAAAGGGGTGTAGAGAACAAACTCATGGTCTTGAATCTTCTTTAATCAATCTTGCACCTTTGGTTCCTTGTTGATACTCCTATAAAACAAACATAATAAACATACTTTAAACTTTATAATACATATTAAATTTCACTAAAAAGGGTAAAAACATTGGGTTGTCTCCCAACAAACACTTCATTTAGAGTCTAGATTAAGACTTTGTAGGTGTGAGCTTCACTCTTTAGGACCATAACCCAAAGAATTCTACACTCTTTTGGACGTAAATATATCAATAAAGTGTAATCAGTCCTTTCTTGTGCTTCCAAGTCTTAAAAATAAAACATTTGACACATTATCATCCAAAGCATCAAGTAAATACATGTCAAAGGTAGAAGATGGATATTTCATCATAGAACTCAAGTCAATAGCTATTTCTTCTTCTCCTACTTTTAACTTTAATGTGTCATTTTTGACATCAATAATAGCACCGACAATAGCACAAAAAGGTTTACCAAGTATAATAGGTATATTTACATCATCCTCCATATCTAAAACAACAAAATCCGCTAGAGTGATGAATTTATCCACTTTTATTAACACATTTTCAAGAATACCTAGTAGATACCTCACGGACCTATCGGCTAGTTGCAAAGTGATGTTGGTGTTTTGAACTTCTTTAAATCCTAGCTTTCTAGTTATTGACATGGGAAGCAACAAACCCCTAGCATCTAAGTCATACAAAGCATTGAAAAAATTCACATCACCAATAGTGCATGGGATAGGAAAACTCCCTGGATCCTTGAGTTTTGATAGAAGCTTGTTTTGTATCCTTGCACTACATTCCTCTGTAAGTGCTATGGTTGCAAATTCATCAAGATCCTTCCTCCTTGTCGATAAATCCTTCAAAAACTTGTTGTATTTGAGAACCTACAAAAATGCATATACAAAAAGAATGTTTACATGTAATTGTTTGAGCATTTGTGCAATTTTTCCCAATTCCTTCTCTTGCTTTTCATTTTTAAGCCTTTGTGGAAATATAATTTGTGGTGAAAGAGGAATAGCTAGTGAATGAGAGTTCATATTTTCTACACCAACTTCATTTTCGCTTACTATTTCTTATCCTTTTTCATCTTTTTCACTTCCATATTCTTCAATGATTGGTTCATTTAACACTTTACCACTCCTTTATGCAATTGCTTGGACTTGTTGCTTAGGATTAATTTTCGTTTTACTTGGTAACTCCCCTTGTTTCTTAAAGTTCATTTGCTATGCTAATTGAACAATTTGATTCTCTAGAGTTCTAGCCATTCCGAGTATTCTGGATTCAAATTGCTCAACCCTTTCCATAACCTTCTTATTAGCCACCTCCCAAGCCAGTTTGTTTTGTGAAATTTCCGATTGTGCTATCATTTTTGGCTCTCTTCACCCAAGATTTGGATGGTTTCTCCACTTGGAGTTATATGTATTTGAAAAAGGATTATTATAAGAAAAAGAAGGCTTGTAATTATTGACATATTGAACTTGTGCACATATAGATGGATTATGAGAATCACCACACATATGACAATATGCAACACTACTTGATGAATTTGAACTACTAGAAACATGTTTATTGAAAACGTTCTTTATATTTTTCATTTGAGCTCTGAGAATACCTAAAGTATCAATTTTATACATACCTTGAGTTTTTCTAGGAATACGTCTTACATTAGCCCATTGGTAATGATTTGCCACCATCTCCTCAATCAATTCTTGGGCTTCTTCAATCAACTTTGCCATAAGAGCTCCTCCTGCAGTTGTATCTATATTGATTTTGTTAGATAATTAAGTCCATTATAGAATGTTTGTACAATCAACCAATTAGGGAGTCCATAGTGTGGACACTTTTTTATTAAGTCCTTGTATCGGTCCCAAGCCTCATAAAGAGACTCTCCTTTGCATTGATGCAAGTTTGTTATGTCCATCTTTAGTCTTGCGATCTTTACCGATGGAAAACATTTGTTCAAGAATGCTTTGGAAAGGTCCGTTCAAGTAGTAAAGGTATATGGTGGATATGCTTGAAGCCATTGCTTGACTTTGTCTCTCATGGAGAATGGAAATAATCTAAGTCTAATGGCATCCTCAAAAACACCATTTAATTTAATTCTATCACATATTTTCATAAAATTAGCCAAGCATGAGTGTGGATCTTCATTAGCATTACCACCAAATTGATTTTGTTAAACCATTTGAATTAGTACGGGTTTAAGTTCAAAGTTATTTGCACTTACCAGTGGTCTTATTATGCTTGTGTGAGAACCGGTTGGATCTGACATTGCAAATTCTCTTAAAGAACGAGTTTGAGGGTTAGGATTTTGGTTTACCTCTGTCATGGTTACCTCTTGGTGTACTTGTGATTGAGGTGCTGTTGAAGTTTCACCAATCTTCTCCACCTTGGCTTGTTCTTCTTGTCTTTATCTCCTTGCATTCCTTGCAATTTTTTCTATCTCAGAATTAAATGGAAGAACCACTCTTAAGCTCCTATGCATACACCTACAAAACAAAAGAAAATTATTATTTACAAGTAAATAGATGCAAAATTTAGATTAATAAAGTTAGTTTTGGCTCTAATATTGCTTTCAATTCCCCAGCAACGACGCCAAAAACTTGACGTGGTGTAGTTTAAGTATAACAAATATGAACAAATACATATGAATCAAGTAAAAAAAACTAATCTCCCAACTTATTTCGCAAGTGCAAAGGTCAATTATAGTATTTGGAATATTAGGTGTCAAATCTCACGAAGAATCAAATAGGTGCAACTACTAAGGCTTTGTAACTAACTTATATTATTTAAACACAAACAAAGTGAGAATGATATGGGGTCCCTTCAACAGAATAGATAAAAGATCGAGAACTTGTATAGAATCCAAGCAAAGAATCATAGAACATAGAATCTACTAATGAATCGTGTATGAATGACTTACTAAGTGTTACCTTGCATTGTTTAGAATCTAATTCCTTAAGTGTCATAACTAGATTTCTCTATGAAATGACAAGATTTCAATCTATTCTCATGATGAAACCTTATGAAAACATAGATTGTAATGATTCACTTAGGCAACTGTTATTCTTATATGATTCACTTAAGCATTACTTATTCATTTTCCATTATTACATGTATTTTTTAATGTCAAGTAACAACTAAATGATACAAACCTAAAAGCCAAAGCTCAATTTGACAAATGCATTCATATTGTTTCAAGAGCGCTGCCAAAGCAAAGGCCACCATCAACCCTTAATGGAGATTTAGGGGCACCCAAGAAGGGCTGGGGGAAAAAGATCATTCATGGCTGGAAGAAGTATGCCCGTGAGTAGGAAGCAAAAGAAGCCAAAAATGATGGCTAGTGGTGAGCCGTGGGTAGTGAAAGGCAAGACATGGCCGCAGCTAGCTTTAGGATGCCCATGGCTTAGCATTGCTAAACATTCTGATCAAGGCCATGAGGAAGGCCGTGCTGTGGCCTTCGTCTGAAACTTTATGATTTCTTTTGTTTTACACGTTTTTACTTAGTTTTTCACTTGAAATAGTTTAGTTACTTTCCATATCAGTTGTTTAGGGTATTTTTACCTATATAAGGTGAATTATTATCATTGTTTTAGATATAATGTTGATGTTGAATAAAATTGTGAGATTTTTCCCTCTTTGGTTCTTGTTGTGAGATCTAAATTCTTTGAGTGATTCGTTGAGTTATTGTAATATCTTAAGTTCTGACCAACACGTGAGGTTAAGGTTTGAGATCCTTTTCAAAATAGTTTCAATTCTCAGGTAGAATTAGGGTTAGGTTGTTTGTGATACACAAGAATGATCCTTGGGAGGGTTTTCCCTATGGTTGGCAATCGTTGTGAAGGTTCCCGTTAAGTGATTAATGAGGGGTCTCGAGGCGGATCGCATCACTAAATGACTTGTTTAAGTTAGCCAAGCAAAAACAAGTGTTAAAACTTGAACAAGTAAAAAAATAAATACGAGCTTAGCAAGTTTTAATAATTTGAGTCATGCTTTTGATTCATTAGCTTCATTTATATTCTAAATGAGGCCTTTAGTGAATCATGACTAGTGAAACAACTAAAAGTTTAAATTCGAAACAAGAATTCATATCAACAATGAAAAGTAAAGAGAAAGAGTCAAGAATTGCTCAACCAAAGTTGGGG
The DNA here is from genome assembly GCA_024721245.1 of Mitragyna speciosa. Taxonomy (NCBI): domain Eukaryota; kingdom Viridiplantae; phylum Streptophyta; class Magnoliopsida; order Gentianales; family Rubiaceae; genus Mitragyna; species Mitragyna speciosa. The sequence continues at coordinate 12,894,789 of CM045565.1, read as the reverse complement.
CAGACTTCTCTTCTTATTCATCTTCAAAACTTGAACTTACAAAGCTCTCTTATAATGATCTTTACTATTCTAGTGAATGATGAAGAGAATTCTACTAATTCTCTATCAAAATTAGTATACACTAACCTAATAACTACTTTCTTCCTACCAAAACTTGTTACAAATGCATTACAAATGACTTATATTTATAGACAAATGTTCTTCAAGCTATTTTCCAACTTGCAAATACATTTAATGCATGGAAATAATGAAGATTTGCTTGAAAATTCCAAACTTGCACAAAAGTCTTCATTTATAATTTCAATGAAATCACCAACTTGCAAAATCCTATATCCATCTAAAAGTGTCTGCAAAAACAACTGGTGAAAGATGCAAGTTCCTACATGTCTTTGTATTTCATTGAAGACATGCTTGGTTGAGGCAAGGTTTATGCTTGAACTATAGCTTAGTAGGAGAAGCACTTGTTGTAAATACTTAGATTAGGTTTTCTTCATAGATTGTAGGAATTATCACTTTCTTGTAACAAAACTTTGAAGAAACTTCCCTTGCACTCAACATATTTGATGGAATGAAGGAAGAAGTATTGGAGCCATATTCAATCATCTATTGAGCATTTCTTACCTTATTTTTTCTAGTTTCATTCATGCATGACTGTTTACTTTCATATATCTGCTTAATATTATCTTTATAATGTTGAACTAAGTTGAACCCAATTAGGTTTAAGATGAAACTATAGCATTAATTAATTTATGGCTAACTTGCTCTTATTTATTCATTTGCTTGGTCGTTAACATTTGTTGTTGATTAGCTACCAACTTCAAATTGTTGTTTGACAAAAAGATTTGCACTTAATAATGAAAAGAGTTTGCACTTAACAATGAAAAGAGTAAGTCTAACTTATGTTGAATCTCACAAAAGTAGTGATTCACATAAGTGGATTAAGGTTTGAAGCCACAATTCATGAGTTCAATGAATTAACACATGATGGACTTTACCACGAGAGTAGGAAAGCTTATGTATTAGTAGTCTTCCATTCATAGAGAGATCTAGTTTGGAGTACAAATGGAATTGAATCCTAAATTTCAATAAAAATCATCATAGCTATAAGCTAAACTTTCATATTTTATAGATTCTTAAGTCTAGTCAACTTTGTTTAACTAGTTTGTTCATAGTTTGTCTACTTGAATTTGATTTTCCTACTATTTCACTACCTTTAAAGTTTGATTTATTTAGATAATAAAGCAAGTTAGTAGCTTTGGTAGTTGCTAGTTCTTGTTTACTTGTAGGATCAACCCTAATACTCAACACAACTACAATTGACCTGTGCACTTGCGGGAACGAGTATTAGGTTATAAATTTTATTACTTGTTTGTATGAATTGCGTCTTATTTTGATAGTAACCTAAACTCACAATGAAGTTTTGTGCTGTTTCTAGGGAAACAAATAAACTTTGGCAATATCAAGGCAAATATAAGTTTTATTAATTTAGTTTCTTTTTTGTTTTTCTTGTTTTGACATCTTTATTTAGTGTTTTGTAGGTACCTTTTGAATTAAGGGTAAAAGAAGGTGAAAGTCATTCAAACATTTTATCAAGCACATGGAAGGCAACTTTCAATGGAACAATTATTGGCCTTATAATGAATACAAATCTAGTATTCATGAAGCTATGTCTTTTAATGATGAGTTACAAATGTTAAAAATACAAATGGATACATTGGAAGGCATGCTTATGAATAAATTTGGTTATGATTGATAAGTGCTAAAGTGCACTAGTTTTATGTGGGTTTTTAGATTAGGCCTTTAGGGTTTTTACATGAGTTTTCCTCTATTTCTTAGTTATTTCTTCTCATTTGTGATTTTTATGTCAATTTGTGTAGATATGTGATTTACTTGTGTCTTTGTGTTGTTTTGTAGGTTTTTCAATGGCTTCGTCATCGAATTCAATCAAGTGGAGTTGCAAGGATGAAGTTTGAAAGGTTGGTTCGATGATGGTGGATGTTTAAAGGAGCAAAACATGCCAAAATATGAAGAAAAGTCTAAAGTTTTTGAGCTACAAAGGTAGTAGAGTCATCGGACCATAGTTAGAGGCATTATTGGTCGCACAATTGAGTATCTTGACCTTGGTCGCGCCTCGGGTCACAGATTGAGCTCCGGCCAAGATCAGAAAATTGGAATCCTGTGCCATAGGCTAAGCCACGGTCACGACTCATAGAAGGGAGCCCACAGTTCAGCCAAGTCGTGGTCATGACTCTATGGTTTTAGAGCCTTAAAAAGGGACTACTCTAGAGGAATGAAGGGGGAGAGAACACATTAGAGAGGAGAGTTTAACCCTAATAGGTTAGATTGGCCACAAAGATACACACATCTCTTACAACTTCACACACATCTAGAAGGATGTAGGGAGAAAAAGAAAGAGTGGAGGAGCAACTCAAGGATGATACATTCCTGGTAGCCCCAAACGTATCATTCAAGTTTCAATGAGGTTGATCATTCGTCTATGCTATTTTGAGGAGTTCAAGGATTTAGGGCATGACAAAAACGATCAATTTAGCATCCACTCAAGAGGCAAAAGATTGGAGCATCGTAGAACAATTGGATGAAGCAAGGATTGAAGAAAAAAGCACAAGAAAGGGTTCTGACCAAGGCCGCGCCCAAGGCCGTGCCACGGCCTTCATCAGAAAGTACAAATGCATTTTTAATTTCATGTTTTACTTTATGATTAAGTTGTAATCTTTATGGTAGTTATTTAATTGTGATAGATTACAACTAGTGATAAGTTTTTAGTAAATTTTCTAGAACATTCTTTATGAGCCTATAAAAGGGCATTCCTTGTATTATTTTAAGAAAATGTTATGATGAATCAATAAAAATTATGAGTTTTCTCTCTACGAGAGTTTTCTTTAGTTCTTGGAATAGAACTAAATTCTGGTCTTATTGGAGTGATTCCATGGCGACCAAAACCTTCGGCTAGAGTTTCTTCCATTTGATTTGATTCATTCTTTTGGGTTTGTCAATTAGGGGTCTACTCCATGGGTTGGTTAGGGGTCTATTCAACATGTTGGTTAGGTGTCTATTCCACAGGTTGGTTAGGGGTCTAACTTGCAATACAAAAGGAGGATTTCAATGATTTTGGTTGAACTTTTGAAGCAACCCATTCGAGTTGTTCTTGGAGTCTTTTGACAAATTCCAAAGGGTGTCAAGAAAATCGAATGGTTACTGCAACTCAAGTTGTTCTTGGGGTTTTCGACAAGTTACGAAGGGGTCAAGAATATTGAGTTGTTTTGTGTAGATTTCTTTTCAAGACGATCCTTTGGAAAAGATATTCCTGTGATATGCGAGAGGACGTACCCCCCCGATCGTATCAAAGGACTTCCAGGGTGCAATACAAGAAGAGTTCATCAGATACAATGGAGGAATCAACAGAATTACATGAGAATGAGTTTCCCATTCTTTTCTTATATTTTGTTGGATTTATTTTTGTACATATGATTGAGTTGTGAATAATGTGGATGGGATGAACCCTAATTTTCTATGACTATGATTTGAATCTTTACTTAATGAATTCTCAATTTTTGTTTTAGATTTATTCTTGAGTTTATTGATTATTGAATTGAGATTTGCATATATCTTTAGATTCAATATTGATTTTATATAGGTAAATTGAGAAATTACCTATTTAATTAGATCATCTCTTGAATAAAGAGGCTTTCACGGGTTGCTAGAGATAGAATCACATAAGTCTCTCCAGTTAGATTCAAACCTAACCTAAACCATAGAATCCGTGGAACCTTAATGCTTCTCTTTGGGGTTTTGATTGAGAAGAGATTCCAACCAATCAACCAAGGGGATAGAAGTTAATACTTGAGAAAAATTGAACCTAATTAAGAGATTCTAGGGTCTAAGTGATTAGGTTATTCATTAATCAAGTTAGTGTCGTAGCATATTTGGTTTGGAGTATTCTTCATCTAGATTCGTCTCTACTTTTATCCATTCTCTCTTACGTACTTCTAGATTGCGGTTTAATTAGGTAATTAGTTTAGTTAATTTGTATTTCTAATTAATTTGTCATTCGATTTGTGAGGTTAGATAATAGAAAGAAAGTTAGTACTAGTACTTACATAGTCCTTGTGGGATTGATACTTAGTACTCCTATACACTATACTACTGGAAACGATAGGTGCACTTATCTAAAGTATCCATAGTATAGCCCAAGGGATATCAATGATTCTAGTGATAATGTTCCTTGTTGTACTATTTATGGAGGCAATTATGCATACTTTGAATGTGGTTACAATGATCATGTACAATTAGCTAATAATTGTACTTATTCACCTCAATATGAAAATTATGCTCAAACTAAAAATTTAGGGTGGATGGATCAATGGAATCAATCAAATCAACCTACTTATGTTAAACAAAATTCAACTTGTGAAATGAAACATAAAGCCAATAAGGATGAAGTAGATGGCATGAGTGAGAGATTGGAAAGCCATTTTGCTAGACTTAAGGAAGCTTTAAACTCTAAGGATAAGGACTATGTGATAAAAGAAAATGAAACTAACCTAGAGTCACCATGTATTGTAAATGAACAAATACATTTTCAAGATCAACTAGTTGAAAGTAGGAATGTAGAAATTAATGATAATTTGCTTAATAATCCTATTTTTGATGAAAATGAAGTTAAACTTCAAAGAGGTGCTTGTGAGAATAAATTAGAAAACACTGATCAATGTGAGGTTTATGATATTTTTTTATTTTGCTTATAATTGTTTCATGTGTGGTGGTAATCATGAGGTATATAATTGTGATCTAATTCAACCACATTTAAAATCTTATGATGATCCAATAGATTTTCATGATGACATCTCTATGCATAGCATAAGTAAGGAACATAATGAAATTGAAGATTGTGTAGTAATTTCTTGCTTGAAAAATATGATTTTAAGCATGATAATGACATTCATGAACATGCATGTGTAAAAAATATAGTTGAAAGTAGGGAAATGGAACATGATACTAAACATTTTGAATATCCCATTTATGAAGTCATGCATGAAGTTTATGATTGTGAAAATAGAAAAATGTTTGATGTTTCTACTTTTGAACATGAACAAGAGCAAGTGAATGATGATAATGCATATATGTGTGAGAAAGTAGTTGAAAATGTGGAAATTGAAGACAATTTAAGTATTTCTTCTACTTTTGAGCATAGAAATGTTGATAATGAACTTATTTTTGATAAAGATATTGACAATTTAAAGGTAGAAATTAATGAGTTTAATGAGAACAAAGATCTTTCTTTCACTTGTGACATTGATTTTATGGGTATTGAGAAGATACTAACACAAGAGAAAGGCATAGTCAATCATGGCTATGAGATTCTTTTAAAGTGTTTCCATGTGATAGGTACAATTGAAGATCGATTATGAACTTGAGAGCACTTATGTTGGCACAAAGGATGCATCTCTACTTGTTGAATCAACTGAGCACAAAAGATGTAATGCATCCTTTGTGGGATGCACCTATCACGTGATTAAGATGTTCCAAGTCCAGCTCTAGACTTTACATGAAGCGTTTGTTGGGAGGCAATCCAATGTTTTTGGTATTTTAAATTTCTTTAGTGTGTTTTATGTTTTAAGTCTGTTTTTAAGTTAATTTGTTTGATTAGTGTAGTTTGAATTTGAACTTGAAGCATTTGATGCAATCTTTGAAGTTCACATTTTAACTTAGATGTTTGATATCCAATTATCATATCTCTTGAATTTCATGTACTTAGAAGGGTTAAACATCTTTTTTTCATTATTTGAAATGTGTTGAACTAGTTTTGTGATTAAAATGAACAAGGAAACCAATTTGAAGCATTGAGTTTCAAAGTTCACTATTTCTTTGGTTTACTATTCATGAGCTTGGTTCAACTGAGCAAGTTGATTTTCATTTGGTAATCCATGAACTTTTGATGCAAAAATTAGTTTTGAGCAATTTTGTTTAATCATTTGAAACTTGTTCAAAGTGGTTTTGAAGTTAGAATCATGCAAAGAATCAAATTGAAATATTGAGTGAAAAAGTGACTATTCATTTGGTTACTAGACATCAAAGGAGATTCTTTGTGATTATGGTTCTAATTTTGGAATGTACATTTTTTTCATGCGTAAAAATGATGTTAACAACTTTTTTTTAACATTAGAAACATGGTTGAAATGTTGGATTAGTCAAAAATATAAAAAAGAAACTTTTGAATTTCAAGTTCATCTTGAATTCGAAGTTGCAGGTCGAGTGAGGAGGCTATTTTGATATTTTTATTTCTTATGTGTTAATGATTCTGAGTTGTTTGATGCATGAATTCAAAGTTTGTTGGCATGATTACATAATCATCAAGTTGTTTGCCCAAAACTGGAGGTTTAAAAGGTTGAAATCATCACTCAAAATTGCTGAAAAATCAGCCTACAGCGCAAAATTGCAACTGCATTTTCTGCAACTTCTGGGAGGTATTCAGGGCTCAGATTGACCCACGATAACATTTTAGGTGTCTCTTGGCTATTTTTGGGTAATTTCGGTTTGGGGTTTAATGGCTTTCTTTGCAAGTTTGTTTAGCAACTTTGTGGGTATGAAAACATCATTTTCAACACATTCAAATGGATTGTATTGAATGTTTCCTTTCATTGATTTAAACTTTAAATTTTTGCATCAAAGTATGAAATTTTGTTTTGAGGCATTTTAGCACAAATTGTTTTTGCTTTTCTCTTCATCATAACATATTACACTAGTTCACATCACTTGTTTATCAAATTTTCACCCCTTAGAACAATACTGCAACAACAAAGTGCAAGAGAAATTAAGTGTTGCAAAGCATGTTATGTTATTTTTTGAACTTATTTGTCATTCAAACATGTGCTAATATAGCATTTGAATTTACTTGAGTTTTGAAACAAGGTTGGTGGGTAAGAATGGAAAAATGAAAATATGGTGAAGCATTGCAAAAAAGAACTTCACAAGGCCAAGGAGGATACAAGAATAACAACAATATCAACTTTTGGATTAATGAACCAAACAAGGGGAGTATTCTAGTTTAACTTTTTCACTCTTATCTTTCTTTTACACGTTGAGAATAATGTGACATTTTAAGTGTGGGGAAAAGGTATAGGAATGTTTGGTGTGGTTTTGGAGAAATTCTGTCAAGATATTGTAAAATATGGTCTAAATTTTTCAAAAATGGCCTCTTTATCATGCTTTTATGCCATAAAATTGTTAAATTATCTTACTTTTTAAAGTAATTTATGCAGCTTTGATTGAATACTTTCTACATATATATAAAGGAATAGTTATTATGTGATTAGAAGTTTTATTTTAAAGAAAGTATATTTTGTAAAATAGATGTAATTATGTCTTGATTTGGCCTGTTTGATTTTAAATTTCTTTTCTTTACTTAATTTTACATTATTAAGCGATAGATATGGACAAAAGTATACTTATGCATTATTTGAATAAAGTGACAAATATATGACGAAGAAAATTGATAAATGTTTAATTATACTCCAATGATTCAAATTGCATAATAACTAGGAATCTTCATTTACAAATGTCGATTTTTGTGTCAAACTGTATTTGAATTATGAGTATGCAAAGCAAATTTAATTGAAAGTAAATTGTTGAGTAATAAGGGATCTTCATCAACCAATGTCAATCTTTTCATCGAAAGACAATTTCACTTCTCAAACTAAAGGTTGAAATGTGGTTAAAATGATTAAAGTATTGAGTAACCGGGGTTTTTCTTCTAAAAATGCTAACTTTCAAGTCAAAAGACACTTGGTTGAGATTATAAATTCAACATGTCCCTATTATGTGAAAATGTACATAAGCATTAGTTATACTTGTTTGTCCATATTGAAAACTCAGCTTGTGAAATTTTGTAAGGCATTGAAATTTTGTTGAACTTGTTTTAATCTTGATATAATTACTTCCATTTTACTTGATATGATGAGTATTGAAAATTTAACAAGAAATTTCATAATGCCCATTTAATTTATCATGTGGAATTACATTCTACATAGAGGCATTTGTCATTTCAATACTTGAATCATTTTTTATCTTTTGATTTTTCAATTGCTTGGGGATAAGTAATGATTCAAGTGTGGGGGAGTTTGATAAGTGATAAATTTATCTATTTTAGTATAGGGTTTTATATATGATTTCTGTGTGTTTTTAGTATTTTTTGATATAAAAATGGCTCAATTTCATAACTTTTCATCAAATCAAGGTTTGCTCTAAAATTAGGCAGAATTATTATTTTGAGCAAATTGATGCACAAGTTTATGTTTTGCTGGAAAATGATGATTAAACACATTTTGGATCAATTGGAGCATAATGACTGTCAAATTGAAGGTTGATTCAAGTTGTACTATTTTATCACTTAAGTTTGGAAATTTTCAGAAAATATTTTCTTAATCAATATTATCGAGAAAATTATGATTTAAATAGTGGGAAAATGTCTGAAGGGCTACAAGTCATATCTGCAGGTTGCTCACCCGCAGATTGCACCTACGGATTGAGTTCCACTTGCAAATTTCGGCTCTCTCCAATTTGCAACTTGTTCACACAATTTTTGCAGATAATTCTAACATCCAACTACATTTGCACTGCCCTAGAAAAATATTGCAAAGTTCAAGGCAAGATTTTTCAAGATTTGGAATCAAATTTCGTCCTATTATCTTTAACTTGGACAATGATATGAGCTAAGGTTTTTCCTATAAATACATGCTTTTGTACTTTATGAAAGATATGCTTGGTTTAGGCTTGGTTTATACTTGAACTATAGCTTGGTAGAAAGAGCACTCCTTGTACATAATTAGTTTAGGTTTCTTCTCAGTTTGTAGGAATTATCAGTTCTTGTAACAAAGCTTTGGAGGAATTTGTACTCGAAATGTTTGATGGAATGAAGGAAGAAAAATTGGAGCCATATTCAACCATCTATTGAGCATTTCTTACCCTATTTTTTTTAGTTTTATTCATGCATGCTTGTTTACTTTCTTTATGTGCTCAATATTATCTTTGTCATTTTGAACTAAGTTGAACTAAAAATAGGTTTAAGATGAAACTATAATATGAATTAGTTTATGGCCAAATTTATTCTTATTTATTCATTTACATGGTTCTAACACTTGTTGTTGGTTAGTTACTAACTTCAAATCATCTTAGTTGTTATTTGATAAAGAGATTTACAATTAACAATGGAAAGAGTAAATAAAACTTATCTTGAATCTCACAAAAGTAGTGATTTACATAGGTGGATTAAGGTTTGAAGCCACAATTCATGAGTTCAATGAACTAATGCATGCTAGATTTTATCACGAGAGTAGGAAAGCTCATGTATTAGTAGTCTTCCGTTCATAGAGAGATATAGTTTGGAGTACAAATGGAATTGAATCCTAAACTTGAATAAAAATCATTATAGCCATAAGCTAAACATTCATATTTTGTGGATCCTTAAGCCTAGTCAACTTTGTTTAACTAGTTTCTTCATAGTTTGTTTACTTGAATTTGATTTTCGTACCATTTCACCACCTTTAAAGTTTGATTTGTTTAGATAATAAAGCAAGTTAATAGCTTTGATAGTTGCTAGTTCTTGTTTTCTCGTGGGATCGACCCTAATATTCAACACAACTACAATTGATCCATACATCTGCGGAACGAGTATTAGGTTATAAATTTTATTACTTGCTTGTGTGAATTGTGTCTTATTTTGATAGTAACCTCAACTCACAACCAAGTAGGATTGTTCTTTTACTCTAATTTTGTTCCCCACTTGTACTATTTTTTTCTTTATCATTGGATGGTAGGTTGTAAGGTATTTTTGCATATTCTTAGAAATATGACTACTTTCACCACATACAAGCCACTAAGTATTAGAAGAAATATCAATTACAAATAAATGAAAAGAAATTACTTTTATTTTGAAATTATGCATTACATTGAAAGAAGTCTTTTTGCATATGTCCTTTCTTTTTGCCAAAAATAGCACATACTTCCAAACTTATCATGATTAGATGCCCCCTTATTTGATGCCTTACAAACATTCTTTCTTGTCTTTCTTTGGTCCATTTGCATTATGATCTTGTGATACTAGATGGACTATCGTAATCCTTTTCGTTCAGCCTCTCTTACTCTTAGACAAATGGAGATTAGTTGATTGATGGTCTATTTATCCTTTTGAGTATTGTAATCAATTTTGAATGGACCAAATTGTGGAGAAAGAGATTTTACAATAAATTACACTAAAAAAGGACTGCACAATCGACATATCCATAAATTTAAATTATTCAACAAAATTATACAAATTTATAATATGATTAGACACATCACTTATCCATCATATTTTTTTATTAGTAAAGATAGCCATAAAAGTACATAACAAAGCTTTATCAATCGCTTGAAATTGTTGCTTAGCAAGAAGTTGAAAATTCACGCACGTTATCATATCCTAAAATTGACTTCTTATGTGTTTTGCAAATTTACTCTTGATCTTCATCAAATGTAAATGGTTAGAACTCTCCCTATTTTCACGTAGAGTTTTCTTGGGTCGTGATCTTTCAAGAAAGAAATCCATATTCATCAATTCCAAGACATAAGTTCCAATCTAAGCATCCTAAAATAATGAATACTTTTTCATGCCAATTAGAGAAATTGGACCCACCTAACTTTGAAAGGTAAGCTACAAATCCTAAAAGTGAAGTTGGAGTAATAGCTGAAAAAAAATAAGTAAAGCCATGAGTTATAAAAAGTTAATTAAGTACATCATCATAGTCTATATTTAGATTAGTATAACAAAATACTAAAAATTTTCTCTACACGTAAGAAACAATTCTTCACTTGCAAAAAACTAATTAATCATTCCCTTAATGTCTATAAAGGTTATTAATATTGATTTGCTTAAATATGCTTATATGGGCAGAATTTTCCTTCCATGAATTAATTGTATATTCTTAATGTTTTGATGTTATTATCTAAAAAATATGACATGATAATATTAGATATACCAACAAAAATACATAATGATGTATCAAAGGCAAATCAATTATCACATAAAAGACATTGGTATTTTTTTAGTTTTGAACTACTTTTCGTTGTTTGATAATCACCCAAAGTAAGAATTTATTTTTGGTTATTTTTTAGGAATAAATGGTGAAATTTGGTCATCTTTATGTTAATTTTTCCAATCTTGAGTTTTTTAACTAAAGCATGCAATTGCGTGGTTTAATGTGCAAATTTTTGTGTTTTACCTATGAGATCTCCAATGCGAATCAAATGAAGTACACATGGATGATATTTGAAAATGATATAAATTTGATGAAAAGTAAAGAGAAAAAAAGACTAAAGATATGGTGCAAAGAAGCAATGGAAGAAGAAGAATTAGAGAAAACCAGGGTTTGGCAACAATAACACATTTTAGTACTTTCTCGATAACTTGGATTGAGACGTTTCTTGATGCATTTTAAAGCTATGAGGATGCTCTACAATTCTTATTCAGACTTTAAAATCCAATTCTTATGTTTTCATAACCAAAAATCTAAATTACAAAAGTACATTTGTGCTGTGAAGTTCTTCCCATCACTTCTTATATTTTGACCATATCTCAGAATTCAGACTCCAAATGGCCTGATCCTTGTAGTATCAAAAAGCTAACTCAAAGGGCTACAATTTTTGTATTTTAAGAAAAAGCTCATTCATCCATCTTTAGGATGCAATCCGCAGACAACTAGTCCGTGGGTCCAACCCGCAAATCTAGTCTAGAAAAGAGACTTTCGACTACTTCAAGTTTTAGCTTGTTCACACTTCTTTGCCAACTATATTCAACATCTAACTATGTTTTTGTCTACCGTAAAAGATATGGAAAAGCTCAAGGAAGACTTTTAAGGCTTGGAGAATCAAATGTTATCATTTCAATCTTGCAACCTGGAAAAGGACTTAGGCTAGGTTTTTCTATGAAGAGGGACCTTTATGATATACTTGGTTTATGCTTTGTTTGCTAAAAATATAAGCTTGGTAGGAAGAGCACTCCTCGTACATATTTTAGTGTAAGAATTTTTCTTAGCTTGTAGTTTTAAATTCACTTCTTGTAATCAAGCTTTGAAAAGAAATTATATTGTAGCCAACATGTTTGAAATAAAATGGAGAAGCTTCGAGCCAAGTTCATCAATATCTCGAGCATTTCTAACCTTATTTATTTATTTTCATTCTTGCATATGTTACTAATTTCATTTTTGAACTTAATCTTATTTTAATAATGTTGAACTAAGTTGATATTAGCTAGGTTTTAAGATAAAACCATTGATAGAATTTGATTAAGTTTATGGCCTTACCTTATTCTTGTTTGTCCACTAACTTGGTCTTGAACACTTGTTGTACATTAGCTATCAATTTCAAGTCGTTCAAGTTGTTATTTGATAAGGGAACTTGTATTCAACAATTTAAAGAAGTAAATGGAACTTATATAATATAACATGAAAATAGTTATGCTCATAGGTAGATTAAGGTTAAACCACAATTTACGAACCTAATGAACTAGCTTTTGCATGTTTTTACCACGGAAGTATGAAAGTACAAGAGTTAGTGGTATTCACTTCATAGAAGAATCTAGTTTTGAGTACAAATGGAATTAAATCCTAAACAAGAGTAGAAATTAAGAATGACCATCAATTTTACTTTCATATTTTTTGACCTTTAGTCGATTTCTTGACCTAGACAACTTTGGTTCAATAACTGTCTTCATTGTTTGTTTACTTGAATTTAAAGTACTACATGCTAAGTTGAAGTTTATATATATTTTCACCTCTCAAGATTTGATTGTCTAGATACTAGAGTAATTTAGTAGCTTTCGTAATTGTGACATTCTTGTTTCCTTGTAGGATTGGCCGTTATGCTTTCCTTACAACAATTAACCCATGCACTTACAGATAAGAAGTATCAGGTTAATTTTTTGTGGTAGCTGGTGTGAAAAAATAGATGCCGATGTAAGAGAAAAAAAATAGAGCCGATTCTATTAGCTAATTCTTTATATCGACGCACCTAATCATCACATCCTAGTATCTTAGGTACTTAGGAGTCCTATTGTTGATGTCTACTCTTCACATAGCTACAGATATATGCAAACTCGAATGGGCTTATGTTTGATAGGCACATAATCAACTTGTCTTACCTAATCAGCCCACCTGCGCCGATCACTCATTGGCGAGAAACCAACATAACTGCCTCTTGCTTCATGCTGTCCATTGTCGCTTGTAACTATCAAAGCAAGTTGAGATCGCTGATTCTTTTTCACAAACAATCTCTTGGGGATTATCAAGATGTCATGCGACGGGTCTACTTTCACATTTCAGTGCACAGGATGAATTAGCCTCCTCTAATCAGTGCCCGACTATTTGTTATTTTTCTTCAACGCGAGAGCAACTTTAGAAAAGCGAATCCTATGACTTAAGAGTCCATTTGGAAATATTTTTCTCAGGATTTTGGCATAGGAAGACTAATATAACAAGGGTTTTTTAAGACACACAACACATTAGGTAGAAAATTGGAGGCAAAAGCAATTCTCAAGAGGAAACAGCAACCATGGGGCAATCTCTGCGACAAAACAAGTGAAGATTTGTTGGCTTCATAAGAATGAGTTCCCTTATTTTTATTTTGTTGTTTATTGAATTTCTCTTTATAGTTATGAACTAATTAGCTTACAAACTAGATGGGTTGAACCCTAATTCACTTGTTATGGATCTGTTTTCTTGATTAATGAATAGAATTCTCTTTATTTAAATTTATTTGTGAATTTACTATTCAATTGAATTGGGTTTTTGCATGCAACCTTTGATTCGATTGTTGATTTTATTTAGGTATATTGAGAGATAACCTAATTAATTAGATCCCTCCACAAATAATGAGACTTGCATGGGTTACTAGAGACAGAACTACATAAGTCTTCTTGGGTAGATAGAATCCCTGGATAAGAATTGTATCTTTTTGGGGTTTTAATGGTAGAAAAGATTCTCATTAATCAACTAGAGACATAAGAGTTGTTATACTTGAGAGGGATTGTGACCAAACTAAAGGATTCTAGGGTCTAAGTGATTGGAATAGTTCATTAATCAAGAATTGAACCATAATAATAAAGGGAATTAGGAGAATTCCACATCTAGCTCCTGGTTTTGATCATTGCTATTTCTTCTCAGTAGTTTACTCGTGTTTGCTAAATAGTTTTAGGTAGCTAGTTTATTCTTTTTAGATTAAGTCAATCTTTTGAATTCATGGTTTCGATATAGAAAATCTATTAGAACTAGTATTCACATAGTTCTCGTGGGAATGATACCTGATACTCACTTGTATTGTAATTTATAAATGATAGGTATATTTGCCTAACAAACCCGTAGAATAGCTCGGTGAACATCAGCCAGCCAATAGCTTGTCTAAAATGACATAAGCTTTTCTATAGATGGAGCCTGTCATTGCTGAGTGTTCTACCCCCAAGGGTGAGTCAATGACAACTATGCTTGCCTCCCAGTTTGGGTTGACAGCAGTTGTATCTGGTCTACAATTTGGGACTCAATTGTTGAGGCAAGTTTCTTGAGATCCAATCCACGTGAATCAATATGCATATCAAACCTGGAGTCGACAATGCCAATGGCATTAACCACCACTGTAATTTCTCCAATTTGCTCAATTCTGCTGCTACATCCTACATCATTCCTTTTATCAAGATATTTTGCATACATATCTTAGTCACTAGGTTAAGGTGTACATCTAGCAGCTTGCGCATTAGATAATCCAACACTTCTACTGGTAAGTCATAGATCTCATGTTGGGCTAAAGTCGACGATACTTTTGGCTTGACGTTTTCATCCGATGAAAATAATTGATTAATGTCTTCAAAGTTAAGGGTTCTACCTTTAACCATTTCCATGTCATTGGCCATACATTGATATTGCTCGATGCGTCCCACCGAGCATGCCAAAAAAATATTTGCACAAAATCGATAGCTAAACACTCTCTTCGATCAATGGGTTGATGATTGATGTCTGCAAGCATGCCACTCAGTTAATACCTAGGATGTAGTGTGGAAATGATGGAAATAACAAAAATGGTATTCCGATTGTAATCTAACTTCTTAGTAATTGCTGTTCATCCTATCTTGGACAATTTCAAGGACTTAAAATTACACATTAAACAATCGATGAGAATTGGAAAGCTCAAAACTAAGATGTAATATGAATTCAACAATCTAATTCACGAAACAGAAAAGCAAATGAATTTGGACAAGAGAGCTGTGGAAATTTGAAATTGCATTAAGACTGGGCATATTTACATCGACTGAAAACTGGATATACATCGAGAGACTAGAAACTGGAAGTACATTGACTGAAAACTAAAAAAAGATTCGAAAACTAAGGTTCTAAACTAATTGAAATTGCTAGAAATTAAAAAGAGAGCTCTGCTAAACTAAACTAAGATAAAGAGAAATTTGACAGTATGGATGCATTTCTCACATTTGAGCATTTAATCTCATGTCCTTCCTCTATGTATCTTGGGCTATTTATAGATACAGTTTCCCTCCAAAAATGGTAGTTAACCTGAAGCATCAAAACCATGATCAACTATTTATCCATTTCTTTTGGCAACTTAACCATTTGCCCTTTTATGGGGATATAGGTAACTATCCATTTTCTCATGTCATGGCCCATTTCTTGGTTACTTGAGTGTTGTTTTTATCCTTGATCTTCTAGAAGATCTTCTACTAATGGACTCATATCAGCTTTCTAATCAATTAGCTCGTTGATGTTGACCATACCCCCAGCAGTTAGTATACGAATATTTGTCCAACTTTGCCTACAACATGTTTCAGTAACAATAGTGTGATAGGAAAATTTTTAAATTTGATAACTCAAATTGAAGTATTAAAGGAAGTAAAAATATGAAACAATAATGAATTTATTCTGTTTTGTGGATGATAAGAAATAGCTAAAGCTAATAATCTAATGCAGAACTTAGAAACAAAGTTGAGAAAAAAGCTTTGGCAACCATATGAGCCATTTCAAAAAAGTGAATTAATAAATTAGAAATCTCAAACTAATTTCCTTCTCATGGGTCCAACTCACCACATAAATACCTATTGTAACAGAGGACATAGCACCCTAGGCCATGGGCACATAAAGACAACTTACCATAAAAGATACTACTAATTTATATCGTTCACAACCTAACAACCTTCTATTTGAGCAATAAGGTACCAACGATCTCATTGTGGTTGAATGCAGGCATAGCATTAGTTAATAAATGGTATAAGATTAGAATGATGAGCAAATACGAAACAATATGAAATAATTTTTTATCAAAATATAGTCATAATTCTATCTTTTTTTAATGTGCTATTTTAGAACAAGAATGCTACTTTCATCTATGCTGAATGATGCATGATTGCCATGAAGTGAAGGATACAACATACTCGTGAACAAAAGCACCATTGGTGCATCACTTTCAAACATAACTCTAAATCGAAAAATTCTGTTGGTTATGTATTAAAGCCAATTAATTTGAATAGTATAAGTTATATTTATTGCTAAGTGATGAGGAACATAAAGAGTCACACACAATAGAACTAATTCTTAGATTAAATTGATTAAATTAATTATGTGATAATTATGAGATTAATTTGTGAAATAATTAATCCTAAAGACTTATTGATAAATAGAAATTCTAGTGGTGGAAAAATTTCCTTTGAAGGAAATTAAAATCTAACAAATACCTTATTTGATAAGATATTTTGATCATAATAGATAATGGATTATCTATTAACAAATTCTTGTTGGAGAACAAATCTTGTGTGTTGCTCTATAAATAGATCCTAAACACCAAGACTTAATACACAAGAAAAATGTTACTAGAAAATTAAGTTAAAAAGAGTTTTTCTTTCATCATTATACAATTTTCTTCACATTGATGGCGTGTCAAGTGAGTTAAGCTCATTGACTTGGTATTGATCAATTCTAATAAGGATCCCAAGAAGGTGTTCATATTAGAGGCCATACGCATATGCGACTGTGATTAATGTTGCTATATCTCTGATCAATTTGGCTGTTTAATAATGTCACAAAAGGTATGCTATCATTTTTTATAGATAACAAAAAATCTTAGGTATCCATTGTTTGTTATTGTCACGTTGATTTATTAGCAGCAGTATCAAAGCAACGTGTTTTGTTTTACTATACATAACAATTTGTCATGAATAATTATTTATATGTATGGGTAATTTAATTCATGAATTTGAGAAGTTATAGTTTGAAAATTCGTTACAAAATATTTAAATAAAAATTTTGAAATTTTGTTTGATTTTGTTGGATGAAAATTTTTAATGTAATTTTTGTTTTCTTAGAAAATTCGTCCAATTCACCAAAAATTTTGTTTTCTTAAAAAATTATATTTTTTGAAAATTTTAATTTTTGAATTGTTCACAAAAAATTTTAAAAAATGGTAGATCAGCAGAAAAGGTTCTGACAAAACAATCAAACAAATTTTGGCCTAAAGTTGGCTGCTGGGAACTGTTTTTGCCCAACAAGTTGTCGCAAGAATTGTTCACAGCAAGACTGATTTGATTTGACGTCGAAAATTGTTTTCAGTCATCGAAATTTGAACAAAAATAAAAAAAATGCTGGTTAAACCAACAGCTGAGAAGGCTGTCGAAATCAATGCCAGCACACCAGCAACCAACTGCATCCATGCGACCAGAATCGGTCTGGTAGTTGCTTAAAAAAAGGGAGAAACTTGGCTGGTTTTGCCCAGCCTAGCAACGACCCATGTGACCAGAGCATTTTTGGGAAATGGTAATAGGCCAAACTTTTTTCTAGCCATATATAGGCCAAATTCGGTGTTGGTCGAAGCATCGCCGCATGATTGGTGACTAGGATCGCAACTAGAGAAGGAAGAAAGCTTGGGGTTGTATGGCAGTGCTGATTTTGGGTTGAAAACCCTAATCTTCAAAGCAATGTCGTTTTCACAAACATCCAATTAAAGAGGGGGGATTTTGAATGGTCAACTAGTTTGGTTTGACCATACTAGAATTTGACGTTGCTAGTTTTAAAATAAAAATCCTGGTCAAAAGGTGTCATTTGACTGCGCAAGAAAAAAGAAAAGTTTTCCTTTCTGCAATTAGGTCCCAAGTTTTTTTCCATGTTTATTGGCCTATGTTTGATTATTTTTTACTCAAAAAGCTCTCAAATAATTTAAATAAAATCTTTTCTAATAAGATTAGAGTTAAAGTACATATAGATTCATGATTGGAATTTGAAATATTCATTAAATGTGATTTGAATGATATGTCATATGTGATTTATATTTGATAAAATAATGTGATTATTTAATTATATATTGTATGCTTAATTTGATCAAATATATATTTTCATATATGATGTATGTGCACGATGAGACCATAATTTATTCCTCAATAAAAAAAATTAAATTATAAATAATTGCGTTCAATTATTATAGTTTAAATAATTCTTGTTAGGACAATTTGTTGAGCTAGCTCAAAGTTGTTCCACCAGGAATATGTTTCTATTATGAGATATATTCTCTCTAAATAATAGGTTCGATTTAACAAAGATAGGTCGTTTGTTGAGCTAACTCAAGGTTAAGTATGTTTGAGGTAAAAAGTTAGGAGATATATGTGATATATGTATCAACAGCTGATACCTAACTATCTAAAAGTTACAAAAGTTATAATTGATAATTGTTACCTACTTGTTGAAATTATCTTTGATTTGTTGAGGTAACTCAAGATTAAAAATAATTAAAATGAGATTGTAGCCCAGTACGAAATTTATGAAAAGTTAAATCAATATGAGGGATATTGATTGGGATAAAATAGTGGGAGCAAAACTAAAATTTTATATCCATATATGATTTTATTTTGGTTTTATTATTGCATAAATGTAAAGTCTTATTCTATCTTCATTTTCCTATTATGGAATGCATAATCACATAAACATACACATCCCATTGTATACAACTCCATTTGAATATGAATTTCTTAGACTGGTATAAAACTTGAGGATGATTCTCAAGCACATGAATATCGGTTATGTCCATGATACCCTAATTTCACCTATCCCAAGTGACAA
Organism: Mitragyna speciosa; assembly: GCA_024721245.1. Taxonomy (NCBI): domain Eukaryota; kingdom Viridiplantae; phylum Streptophyta; class Magnoliopsida; order Gentianales; family Rubiaceae; genus Mitragyna; species Mitragyna speciosa. The sequence goes on along the minus strand of CM045565.1, from coordinate 12,875,641 downwards.
TGATAGCCAGGATATAAAAGATGCATGCGAGATGTATAAATACAATAATGATACTGTTGCTTTTATCATGCTAGCATCTATGACTCTTGAGTTTCAAAAGTAGCAAAATATAACGGATGCTTTGTCCGTGCATCTCAAAGAGTTGTTTGATCCATAATGCGGGACCATTAGATTTGAGAAATCTAAAAGGCAATTTATCAAAGAATCAAAGGCCACATTATCACTTGTTAAGAGGAAATCCATTGCTCATCTTGAGACTACCCAAATGGATATGACAATACTCATCGATTGATCTTTCAGGGGCTAATTTTCTTGTTGCTGACGAATAATAGTGACTCCAATCTACAGGGATTAATGTATGATGCATGATGCACCAATCAACCAACACAATTGCATACTGATCACAAATATACCAGGTCGATAAATGCCCATAGAAATTGTTGATACCTAGTTGATTTCAGACAAATGAAATCAACTCATACGTTGTCAATAAAGAGTCAACTACTCCATCGACTACCTTAAGCGCTGATGAACTATTTGAAGGGGGCAACCGTTGGTGGTATGATCAACATCGACAAGCTAATCAATCAGAAAGCTGAGACGAGTCCATCAGCAAAAGAGTTTCTAGAAAATCAAGGACAATGACCACACTCAGGTAACGAAGAAGTGGGCCATGAAATGAGAAAGTGGATAGTTAGCCATGTCCTCATAAAAGGGGAAATGGTTAAGTGGCCAAAAAAATAGAGAAATGGCCGATCATGGCTTTGAGGCTTTTAACTATCGTTTTTGGAGGAAAACCACATCTATAAATAGCCCAAGATGCATTAGAGGAATAACACGAGAAGAAATGCTCAGATATCATAAATGCATCTAGATTGTAAAATTTCTATTTATCTTGGTTTTGTTTAGCAAAGTTCTCCTTTTAATTTCTAGCAATTTCAATTAGTTTAGAACTTTAGCTTTCCAATCGCTTTCAGTTTTCAGTTGATGTACTGTCGCGCCCCATTTTTTTTTTCGAAAGTCGGAAAAAGGAAGAATTAAATGTGGTTGTGCTTATTTATTGAGAAAAAGAGTATATGTTTTTGAAAAATAATTTTTTTAGAAAAATGCTTTATAAAAGATAGTTCGACAAAAATATGATAAATAAATGATTTATTTAAAAAAAACAAAAGAAAAGGGCCTAAAATGGGAATTTGAAAATGCGACAGTTTTTGGGCCTGAAAATAGAGTCTAAAAAGGGTTTTTAGTGAAAAATGGAGTCGCCACTTGGTATTGAGTTTTGGTGTACCAAGTCACCGAAAAATATTTTATAAATGTAAGAAAATTGATAATGGTTTATTTGGGAAATACTTTTGAGAAAAAATGTAAGAAAAACAAGAAAACCCTTTTTGACAACTCCAGGTCTTTGAAAAACAAGAGAAAAAGGTTCGGGAGTCACAGTTGAAGAAAGGGAAGGCAAATGCTCGCGCCTAACGCACCCTTTCAACCTAACTGAAACTAGTTACAAGGTTTAGTTCAAGTTTTCCTAATATAACCCTAAAGTTTTATCACATTTGGATGCAACTATATGAATGCAAATCTAATCCCAAAAATATGTATCTTTAAGGGACGAAATATTCCATTGAGGTTTAGTCAGAATTATCGCATTAATTGCGAAACTTGAATATAGGCCTCGATGGAGTCACGAGTATAGATGCAAAAATGGAATCCGAAAGAAAAGGAAAATAGTAATATAGATAGTAAGTGAACAAAGAAAGTGGAGATGCAACATAACGGGTACGGAGGACTAATAGACTCGTGACTAGCTATTCCTACTCACGGAGGGGGGAACGGCATGTACGCCACCGCTTCCCACGTAAGAAGATGACTATTTCTTAGTCAAAAATCACACAAATGACCTAAGATTTTATGTGTAGTGGAGTCTAAATTTTATGCACTAAATAGATGTTAAAATAGATAATAAGTTATAAAGTATATATAAAAAATCATAGAAAATGGAAAAGGCCTAAAAATATAAAATGTGTGTGAAATGTCATGAAATGCACACGTGAGAAATGATCCTAATACTAAAATGACCTAAAGTCCTAGCATTGGATTAGCCTATTTTCTAGAAATTCTCCGCTAGCGTTGGACTAGCGAAGAAAACGAAATTAACCACAACTAGCGTTGGACTAGTGTGGCGACGATACACATATATAATAATAAAGCAAGTAAATAAATAAAGCATAGATTAAAGCAATAATCACATAAAAGCACATAATAGCACATAGAAGCACATAGCACATAAGCATGGTATTCTAGATGCAAAATCCTAGAGAAAGCGAATAAAACACATAAGCACATAGCACACATAGCACACGAAAAGCCCTAACTATTACACCGGAGAAGCCTAATTACAATCTAAAAATAGAAAGAAAAAATAAAAGATAACCTATCTAACCTATCTATTACATTTTCTATCTAAAATACATAGGCTTTGGTTAAATAGATAAAACATAAACTATCTTATTACATTAGCTATCTAAGTACAAAAAATTTACTAAATAGGATATTACCTATCTATTACATTTTCTTGAATAATTAATATTAATTCAAATAAATAACATGACATAAATACTCACACATGAATAAAAATAATACAAAGAGATACATAAAAAGAAAAACATATAGAAAAACACATAGAAGCACATAGGAGCATATAAAGAAACATTGGAAGGATAATAGGGGTACTTCCCATTCGAGGACTCAGTATAAACGCTAACAAAATGAACAAACTTATCAAGGTACCATTATTTAAATAAACAAACTATTAATTAAATAATTTTAGATTAATCACTATAAACATGTCACAATAATTCAAAACAATTATAGCAATAATAAATAAACATTAAAGAAAAGCAATGATTAAATATTTAGAAAAAAAATAAAAATTATTTAAGTAAACTAAATAAATAAATAAATAAGAGAATAAAAATAATAAAATAAAATACAATAATACATAATTAAGTTTTTTCAACACACAAATAAGAATTACCAAAATAACTAAAAGAGAAATAAAGAATATAATTGGAGCATTAATTATATAAACAAGACCAAATTTTAGAACATTAATCATAAATCTAATAAAATGAAATAAGATGTGAAAAGCAATAATTAAAAGCTTTGGGGATTTAATTAATTTCAAATTTTCTTTTGGCAAAAATAAAATATTATAAGGTTTAGGTTAAAATGGAAATTTAGGCAACATTCTAAAGTGAAAATGTAATTTACAACAAACAAAAGGGTGAAATTACACTTTTAAACCCTAATTAATGTAATGACATAATTTACAACAAATTTAAAAGGTTAAAACATAATTTTCAGCAAGCACAATGCTAAAATTAAAATTTTCAGCAATTATTAAGGCCAAAAATATAATTTCAGCAAACTTGGAGAGTAAAATGCAATTCCAACAAACATTCAAAGCTAAAATTCAAGTTCTAGTTACTTAGGAAGGCAAAATATAAATTCCAGCAATATTCTAGGGCAAAAATAGAATTTCCAGCAATGTATAAGGGCTAAAATAGAATTTCCAGCAATGCATAGGGGCAAAATTGAAAACTAGAGCAAACCTAGGGGGTGAAAACATAATTTCAGCAATATTTAAGGACAAATTCGCAATTTCTAGCAAGCTAAAGGGAGAAAATATAATTTCCAACAAGTTTAAAACTAAATTGCAATTATTCTTGACATAATTGAAAGGAACTACAAATTCTAGGGGTTAACTTAAATAAATAAAGACTTAAATGAAGTAAACTAAAAGTATTGACAGGTATAATCAAACAATTAAAACTTAAGGGGGCAAAATGTAAATATATATAATCTGATAAAAAAGTAAAAATAAATAACTAAAGAAAACTAATCAAAACTACGTCGTTTCATGCCAAAACGACGTAGTTTTGGTTAAGGCACTTTTTTTTTTTACCCGGTTTTCTCTTTTCTTCTTCTTTTTTTTTTTTCTTTTTTCTTCTTTATTTTTTCTTCTATCCAGATTTCTCTTTTTTATTTTTTTTCTTCCTTTTTCTTTTCCTTCTTCTTCTTTTCTCTCTTCCCCCTTTTCTTCTTTCCCCCTCGATTCTGTTCTCTCCCCTCTCTCTCTCTCTCTCTGTCAATCTATCTCTTTCTCTCCTTTCGTCCGGTCCTCTCTCTCTCTCGGTAAGTCTATCTCTCTCTCTTTCCGTTCGGTTCTCTCTCTTTCTCACTTCTCTCTGCCTTGTCTCTCTAAATCTATCTACAATTCTTCAAATTACAAATCCCACATCATAAATCAAACAACTAATGCTAGTCAGTAGAAACTAAGGAAGTGAAATTGTGATTTTATTTACCTAATTTCGGGATGGAGGCTAGTGAAATGGTGTAGCTGGCGGTGGACGAACTAACGATAGTAGTTCTAGTAGCAGTGACGGTGAGTTGGCGGTGGCTGCTGGGCGGTTGTGTCCGGCGGTGGAGGTGGTGATGGGTGGTGGTGGAGACTGATGTTGATTGTTGTTGTTTTTTTTTTTTCGGTTTCTTGCAGGTGGTGTGCATGTGTGGACTGATGTGTGTGTGTGTATGTGTTTGTAGGGGTGTGTATGTGTGTGGACTGATGTGTGTGTGTGATGTTTCAGGCGTGTTGTGTGTGTGTGTGCAGGTGTGTTGTGTGTGTGTTTCTTGCAGGGGTGTGTATGTGTGTGGACTGATGTGTGTAATTGGCTCTGTGTTCTTGTTGTGAGTAGAACTTGTGTGTGGTGTGTTGTGAGTGAACTGGTGTGTGTCTGCTTGTGAGGAGTGAAATTGTGGGGGGTAAAGTGGGTGTGTGTGAATTTGTGAAGAATGCAGGTGTGTTGTGTGTTCTGTGTGTGGGTTTTTGTGCTGCAGAGAGGAAAAACAGAGAGTGAGGGAATTGAAGAGTGTGTGCAGATGAGTGTGTTGTGGTGTGTGATGTTTTTGTGGAGGGGAAGGGGAGGCCGAGAGAGTAGAATGGAAGTGTGTGCTAGTGTGGTGTGTTTTTTTTTTTTTTTTTTTTGTGGGATGAATGTGCAGGTTTTAAGAGAGAAGAGGGTGAGGTGAAGTGTGTGTTTGGTGTGTGATCTGTGTGTTGCAGAGAGGGAAGGGTAGAATGAATTGTGTCTGGTGATGATGTTTGTGCAAGTATGTAAATGGCGTGTGTGTGTGCTTTGTGAATGCTGGGAATTGAGCTGAGAGATCAGAGGGAGAGGGGAGTGAATTGCAGGGTGTAAAAAAAATGGTCAAAAAACTGAAAATCAAAATCCCTAAAAATCTGATGAAAAGTGAGTGCAGGTGAGGGTGTGATGTGATTAGAGGGTGAAGTTTGGTGGGTTAAGTAGAATTGGAGGTGTAGGAAGTATGGCTGGGGTTGTCATTGCAGAAAACAAACAGCAGTAGCAATGCTGCTGCTGCGGTTCATCTCGCTTTCTTTTTTTTTTATTTAAGAAAATGAAGAAGAAAAAGAAAAATAACAAAATATAACAAAATATAGTAAAATAAAAAAAAACGACTTGAACTCTTTTTAAATTATATATTAAGACTGAAATACAACATTATAAGAAGGAAAAAAAGAAAAATTCACTGTAACAAAATTAAAAGTTAATTCTACGTTAGAAAAATACAATTTAAAATAAATAACAAATGGTCCTTAAAATAAGTAAATAAATTATGCAAATTTTCTTTACATAAAATTTATAAAATGCACATATACAAAATTCTCATAAAGAAAAATTTTAAATAAAAAGTGCATTGGAAAACGTGACCTAAATATGGCAAAATTATAAAATTTATGAAAATTAATAAATGACATCACAAAAATTTTACACAACATACATTATCACATAAAGCACATATAGTATAATTTTCACTCAAAAATTTTAGGATTAACGCATTCTTGGGAAACGTGCCCTTAATAAACAAAAAGACAAAAAATAAATAAGTATTCAGTCACCTCTAAAAATCATGTAATTTTTTTACAAAAAATTTATAAATATACAAAAATGCACATATAAAATTTTTTACTTGAAAATTCTCATAAAAAAGAGTGCATTGAAAAACGTGCCATTAAGTTTAAAATACTAAAATTTTAAATAATTAATAAATGACTTCAAAAAATCATTAAAATTATAAATAATGATAAAAATAGTAAAATTGTATATTTAGGAAATAAAATAAAATAAAATAATATTTACGTGATGAAATTACCATTTTACCCCTGATGTGACAAATTAGACGTAATATACACAAAAATTATAATTGACCCTTGAAAATAAAAAAATACCCCCTAAATAAAGTAATACACATATTTTTATAAAAAGTGTGTCAAAATTTGGTGTCTACATGTACTTCCGGTTTCTAGTTAACGTATTTCCAATTTCCAGTCAATGTAAATATGTCCTTCTTAATGCAATGTCAAATTTCCACAACTCTCTTGTCCAAGTCATTTGCTTTCTAGTTTTGTCGATCAGATTGTTGAATTTGCATTACTTATTTTTTTTTTTTTTTTAGCTTTTCAGTTCTCATCGATTGTTTAAGGCATAACTTTAAGTTCTTAGAGCTGTTAAGGAAAGACGAATAGCAATCAACTTACAAGTCAACTTACAATTAGCACACCATTTTTATTATTTCCATCAATTCCAAACTAAATTCTCAATATCGACCAAGTGGCATGTCTGCAGACATCAGTCATCAACCTATCAACTAGAGAGAGTGTTTAGTTGCCGATTTTGTGTGCGAACACTGACCATTAGTGATAAATGTAAAAGCGAACACGTGTTTTTGTGAACTACCTTTTTTCGGATTTGTGTTTATTTTGCCACGCTTTTGCAGCAGCTTTCTCTGGATTTTCAATTGATAGTAGCTAAATTTATGGGATATAGATTTATTATCATAAACTCAAAAATAGCAAAAATTAACATATCACTATGTATTGCATAAGCAAATGCACAACGTTAAGTACGTTCCTTCTTTTACTACACATCTTGTTTTTCATATGAGTAAATATTCGTACTAATCTTATACATTGGCTGCAGTTTTATTTATGTAAATAGGTCTAATTCCATGATTCTTTTTCAATTTTTTCGTATATCACATATATTAAAAGATATCTTATGATCTTATAAGTGATCGCATGGCATTAATTTTCACCCATTTCTGTAACATTTTCCACTACCCATTGAAGGTCACAGCTATTTCTTGCAAACCCTTGAAAAATTCTTGAGTTTTAGAGAACATAACCATATGATCTGCTCCTACTATCTCCTTGACCACTTCTGGTGGATTACTTTGTATGTAAAACCTTTGCACGTCTGGTGGTATCACCATATCTGACCCGCCAATGAAATATGCTCGACGCACTGATGTATACCTTTCCTCTGTGACCAAAAGTTGTCTCTTTGAAATCTCATCCCCAAATAATTGAGTCGCTCTCACAGAATAATTTGCAAGTTTATAATCCTGTTGAAATAATCATGCATTATATTAGGGCGAAAGAAAAAACAAATGTAACAAAGGATCCTATTAACCTCTTAAAAGAACAAAAGATATTTTCAAAGAAATGAGGACGAATGAATTTATTCATAGTCTTAGAAAAATGATTTCTATTAAAAGCTTTTGATGATGCTAAAAGGACATTTCTGCAAATCAGGTTTTGAAACGTAAAAATTGTTTTGCTAGCGCACGCATGTGGACGTACTTCATAGTATTTTTCTGCCCTTGAAATTCAATGTAAAGAACATACTGATTCCTTTTCCAATCCTTCCAATTTTAGAAGTAAAAGAATTCTAAAATGCATGTGAAAATAGCTTCGTCTATAATAAAATTTAAGACCAATTAATTTTAGGCAAATGGGTACATACTACGGGATATATATGGGATAAGTACATCCAAGTACTTTTCTTCAGTAAAAATAGTTAGGTTATTTTTACCAGTACAACAGTAGTTGGGATCTTCAGTGTCACTCTTTGCAGTGTCAATTAAGTACCATTCACAAAAAATTGCCATCTCACGTTCACACTTGAATAAGTTAGATAATTATTAAAGTGTAAATGCAATGTGCCAATTCTTTGTCAATAACACTCAATTGACAATGACAAAAGTGGTGCAAAGGATCTCATGTGGTCCAACATAAACAAGAATTTGAAAAGTTCTTTCCTTCCCTTTACATAAATAAACAATTTCAAATGTCCCTTAACTAAAATCTGGTTTTGCCTTGGAAAATTTGTATGGAAGTAATGTATATGGTTTGATCAGATCATAAATCATGCTTGTAGTGATGGAATGAATAAACTCTATGAATTTCGAACTTCAACTTGCCCTTTAAAAGACAATCAAATGTTAGCTGCTCTTCAAGAATGGGCATTTGAAGTTGAATAACCGACGTTTGCATTCATGTAAAAACGAGATGAATTTATGTGAATAGTTTTCTTAATTTGAGGGAGAAACCTAAGGAAATGGTGGGAAAATGAAAGTATATAAATCTTTAAAGTATACCAGCTTCGTTCTCATCCAAAAGTGAAAAAATGAGACATATATTTTGGACCAAATGCCAAAATTATAATCTCAGATTTTAGGTTTTCTATTGTATGTTATATTTCATGTTACACATTTTAATAAATTGATACATGTTCCTTTTGATGAGCAGTTATTAGTGGGTTAAAATATCATTGATTGTGTCACCTTATGGAGTGTAAGAAAATAAAGTGTAACAGAATGCATTAATAAAACTTTAATGCATGTGCATGCATTAATAAAACTTTAATGCATTAAGGTAATTTTGTATCTAACCATATGATGACACGTTATTGTTTGACATTTATTTTTAATTGTACCAACGGGTAATATTAAGTTATAAACAATGATAGCACTATTAGTTTAAAGAAACTTTAATGCACATATATTAATAATCCATTAATGCACTTTAGAACTACCGATAGTATTTTTTTTTTCTTTTCCCCTTTTATATATATCCAACAATGTAACTGGATAACACTTTACTTCTCTTTCAAGTTCCTTCTTTTCTTTAATATAATCATTTCTTTTCCTCTACTTTCGTCTAAATGGTGCTAAGATAGGGTCTACTGTCATTTTTTATTAAATAAAAAAGTACTTATTTACCTCTGGTGGAGAGTTCGGGTAAAATCTGGTTTTTAAGAAAATAGGTCCTGGGAGTACAATCGCTGTAGGATCTCCAAAAACAATACTGTCTCCATAATCTGATACGGAGTACTACACAAACACGCAACAACAGTTAGAAAACAAGAGAAGAAATACAAAGAGAAAAAGCAATAAATTGATCACATTATTGAGTCAATATTAAACATGAATAATTATCTTATAATCTACGACAATATGACTGAGACAAACACTATACAAATGTTTTCTCTTTTTCATTTACGAAGATGAGGGGGAGGGGAATTGAAAACTATGCAAATGTTATTGTCACCTATATAAAAACTTTTTGAGACTACCACGATAATATTTCAATTGAATTTGTTATTATTAATCTTATAATTGACGGCTTAGCAAGGTGACATGAGACAAACATTATAGAAATGTTTTCTCTTCTTCATCTACGAAGATGAGGGGGAGGGAATTAGAACCAATGATTATTTTTATTGTCACCTATATAAATAAGGGATTAAGTGAATTACCAATTGTTCCAAATAATGATGACATATGTGTGTATATACACACACATACATACATACGTCTTACCGCATTTTTAAAAAATTTCCAAATATCAATCTCTAGCACATAATTTTCAAATGGGAGGATCTCAACAATCATTTGTCCGATGCAATCCTTAAAAAAGCTCGCAAGACATTTAACTATACATTTAATTCATGAGAAACATCGAGTAGAAGAAGCAGTATAAGCAAAGTAGTAATTACCCTGGCGTTGAGCTGGTCAAAAGTTAAGTTGGGACCAAGCATGAAAGCTGAAACAAAAACAGCACCAGCAAGTTTCTGAGGAAATCTTTCCATTGCAGAAGTGACAGCATAGCCACCATAACTATGTCCAACAATGATGACTTTTTCATTAGGGGATAACCGGTCCAAATACTTATACAAGGGTTCATGGTAGCCGTCAATGTGATGAACGAGTTTCAAGGGAATTTGGTTACGCCCAGAGTAGGCTAAATCAATGGCAGTGACATTATGGCCTGCTTGTTCCAGGAGAGTTGCCAACCTATACCAACACCATGCTCCGTGTGCAGCACCATGAACTAGCAAAAAGTGTGCTGCAGAGGCAGAGTGAATATTAATCAGAAGCACCAAGGCAAGAGCCACTATGAATCTATTGCAGGCGGCCATGTTTATTGATTTTTTATGTTTGCTAAAGAATATTTATGCGTAGTAAGATAAATGTTGTACATGAGATATCCTAATTTATACGCTAGGCGATCCAGACACGGAAAGAAAAATTCAAACGACTCTATCTCTAGCCACTCAAGTCTTAATGCCGTATGGAACAATGAATTTAATAATCGTAAATCATTTGCCCACGCCAAGTGTCCATTCAGTCAAGAGTAAAGGTTACTATCACTCGCGCGGTCACATTGTCCAAGGTATGACCTTTTTTAACCAAGTACCCAGAAATTTAGAACGCAAGCAGCCGTCCCTATCAGATTTTAAGCACAAGTTTATAGAACCGTGACCAGCCGATTTGACTAGTACAATCAAGAATCAATTAGCTGACTATCTGTTTAATGTCAAGTTAAATTGCTAAAAATGACCTCAAAATTGGTTAAACGGAATCAAAACCAGTAACTTTGGACCGTTTCTTATTTTTGTAGTTGCATTTTCTTTTTTTAACTCTATGACAGTTTTTTTTTTTTTTTTTTTGTAATTTTAATACCTTCGTGGATATCACATGTATATTTTAAAGTTTCTATCATGATATTAGATAATTATATGAGATAAGATTGGTTATTTTATACCAATAAAAATTGTAATTCTTGATAATTTGACGTTATAATCTAAAAGGATTTCACAAATTAATAGTTGATATACCAATAATAGTACGTAATGACTATCAAAGGAAAATCCAATATGACATGAAAAACATTGTGATTTTTAGTTTTGAATTACTTTCAGTTGTTTTATAATTACCCAAAATAAGACATACATATTTTCCAAATATAAAAATATCATTATTATTTGTACTATTAAAAATAGTGTAAGTCTAGCTTAAACCAAACATGAATGATTTATGTAGGTCTAACTTAACACGGAATATACAATTGTACATGCACTAAGACTTACATGAACATGAATAGGTCCAAATTGGCTAGTGATAGATTCAACGCTATCCATTAGATCTGTACAGGTAACTTGGACTTGAAGAAATATCCAAAATCTTTGACTTCAAGAAATATCCAAAATCTAACAAGATTCATGCTTATTGAATAGGGATAATTTCAGAAACCTCCCTTAAGGTTTATGTTAATTTTTTCTAGTACCCCTGATATTTTGAATATTGCAGATGCCTCCTTTGACACTATGAAATGACTATTTTGACGTTTAGTAATAGTCAATCGACTTAATTTGTCCATCAAATGAATTGGAAAAAAAAAAAAAACCACCACTAAGATCACCTCTGCAAGAACAACGTAGCCACACTCAATCTCATACCCCTCCTCTAACGTAAATTTTCCTACAACTGATCAGTGGCTTTCTTTTAAAGAAAAAAATTGATCAATAGTTGCACACCATATTCCTCACTTCCATAGGCATCCTCCTTCATTCTCCTCTCCAACCAAGAGAGCTTCATTTTTTACCAACCCAAGAAGAAATACCAAGGCTTATAATAGTTTTCATAATTGATCTTCTGCATTTGTGTTTTACTCTGGTGTGTGCTCCATTTGTGCCTGATTTACAGTGGTAATAAGTGAGCAATTTTGTCTATGACGTGTGAGCATCTATTGTTGTGTGTTGGACTTGTATTTCATATGTGGTTCCATGTGCTGCAATTTTATCATACGTATTTATGGGGCTTGGTGGCGAACTTTGGATGGCTCGATTAATTTTTTCGGTTGGGGTAGCCATTGGTGGTATGTGTTACTATTGAGGTGGAGCTATGATTGGAGATCTTGCAAAAAGTTAGAACTTTATGACAGATTGCCTACAAAGTAATTTTATATGGGGCAGCAGATATTTAGATGTTTAAAACGGTTGTATATGTGTAAAAAATTTGGGATAAGGAGTTGGGTATTAAGAGGAGAGAGAGAGAGAGCTGAAAGTGATGGTTGCAAAGGTGACCTAACCGCAATTAGGCAGCTTTTTTTCTTCTTTTTTCATTCTTCATTATTTGTTCTTTTCTTTAAAGAATAATCTTTTTCATTTTTCATTCTTTATTATTAGGGATTTGGAGGTGTTGGTACCAATGATTTTTGACAAAATAGGATGGTATTGGTATTTATGTTTTCAAACTTGGATCGGACATTGACTCAGCCGAGGTCAAGGGTCAGGGTTAATGAGTTCGATCGGGGTCAATTCGGAGTCGAATCGGATCACGTTATAAATACTTCATATTTATATATATGTAAATATAGGGGTGTGTGTGTATATATATCTATTAATTTTGTCTGTTTTTCCAATTTTAGTTATTATTCAAGAATTAAAAAAGGTCAATGAGTGTAAAAACAATTATAACTAGCCAAACATATTAAAAACTATGGTTTTTTCTGAGTCAAAACTGATTTTTTACCGGTCCAATCCGGTCAAATCCCATTTTTTGACTGGATTTGATCGGTTTTTTTCAAATTCGGTTTTGACAAGTAACTCGAAGTGGATGCATGGCTGGTTTTCAGTTCGACCAACCGGCCTAGTCCGAGTTTAAAAACATAGGTTGGTATAGTAGGCATTTTGGTAGGAGAAAGATTTGGAAGATAGTAGTTGCAACTTGGGCTAGGTGGTGCTGACGATTACAAAGATAGTGGTGCTGGTGGTTAAAAGAAGAAGGTGGGCATTTTTTTTTTTTTCCAACATAAGGGCAATTTAGGATTTTCATTTGAATATTTTGTTAATTTCAAGGTTTTGTTACAAAAAGAGTAAATCTAAAAAGGGTTTATGTAATATTTCAAATGTCAGTGTAGTTAGATAAAATTGTCAGAGGTGCTGGATAAAATTGTTATAAACCTGGGGGCAGGTTTCTAAAAATTATCCCTATTAAATATCATTAAGGCAGTCCAAGAAAGAATAGGACTCGTAAGCATAGACCCATACCTCCAATTCCACATCATAACCATGACATGAAAACATATTCAAAATAATATGTAACTACAATCCTAAAATTAGCTAGCCAAAATCTTGGATGCTATTAATTCACATTTATTTGCAGGATATGTTGAATTTGAACATCATACCATTAATCAGGTCCCAAAAAAATTGATAATAATAGAATATAATATATAAGAATTCTATCAATTTGACAGTGAACTTAAAAGTTAAAATATGGGAATGATATCTCCCTATTTTATTGGAAAAATTACAAAGACCTCCCTCGAAGTTTTTGATAATTACATCTAGCACTCCTGAGGTTTGAAAATTTGCACTAACTTCCCTTGATCAATTAAAATGATTTTAATAACCCTGGACTTATAATACTCTTTCCTCTTTACCCCTTCCTACAATCACAACCAGTCACCCACACTTCTTTTCTCAATCAGCCACCCCCTCCTCACATTCCCGTCCTCTTTCCTCCCTTCCCCATCAACGCCTTTTTCCTAACTGTCAAACTCTATTCAACTTATTCTCCTTTGCCACCAATATATCAATCCGTTCTCCTTCCCACTAATACCTACTGCCCAAACCTCCTCCACCCTCCCAAAAATTCCTAAAACTCCTCCCCAACATCAAGCATCCTCCAACATTATGGGGCTTTTGTTCCCCCGCAATATATTGCTTGTTGTTTATTTTGTCTATGATTTTTTGAATATATGAAATCTAAGGGCTTTTAAATTTTTTGAAATTTTTACTAGTATAATATATTATTCTTATTATTATATATGAATTGATTTATGAATTTAGGGCTTGGAAGTCACTAACATATAATTAGTTTTGGGCAAATAGATTTGGGTGTCTCACTAGGGAATATCTAAGTGAATTTTGCCTCTATAATCCGGTTGTTTGTGGTGGTGGTAACTGAAAAAATGGAGCTAGTATGAGATCGTGACATTGGTGGCTGTTGTTTGAGTGGTAAAAACATGATAGATTTTTTGTTTTTATTTTCATAATTTGTTGGCAGTGGTGTATTGGTGTTGGTGGGACTGTTTTGTGAGATTGTTTTGTGATTGTTAGTAGCAATGTTCATTAAGTTGGTGACGACATGAACGGTAGTTCAAGTGGTAATGAAAATAATATTTTGTTTTTTCTTTCTTAGATTAAGAAGGGCATTATGTGATTTTCATTTAAAATTTGTGTTGACAGGGGAGGTCTTGTTACCAAACTGTGAATGTAAGGGAACTTTGTGTAATTTTTAAAAATTAAAGGGTGCTAAGTGGAATTGCCAGAAACCTGAGGGGAGATTTATGTAATTATCCCTGTTTTATATTTCATTAGTACATAATCTAATACCAAATCCGATAGGCAGTGGAAGTTCATGCGGCAATTCAATTTCTTATATATAATTTTAGAACAAGTTCTTGAGTATGACAGTAACAACACACATGGGTACTCAACCAAAGCAAAGACTTGCACGTTTCAATGTTCATAGTCAAAGGCATAATCCTAAATCATTTCAAACAAGTGGTGGCAAAATTTAATTACTAACCACAAGTTCTAGACGGATTATGTCACCTTTTAAATTTATTTTGTAAATTAGAATCAGTGCTTGAATTGTAATTATTATTTTGACAAAAGTTTAATGAATAAACAAACCAAGAACAAGTTTGACTTTATTGATATCATAAACCTCAACCATATATTTTGATACCACATGTTAGTAATGTTGAATAGAACATTTCATTATAATTTATAAATCAATGAAAATAAACATAATATTAAAAAATACTTTGAGTAATTAATAGTATCAATTGATAGCAAACATTTCTTATTTCAATTTTTAAGATCAAGTCTCTTGATCTTTTCTCTCCAAACTCCTTTAATAATGTGATAAGTGATGGTAGAACTCACAACAAACGTGAAGGGAAAAGAGAGACCAAGAGCTACAATAGAAAATTTAAAATATGCCTTTCCATCATAAGTCATGTCTACAATATAAGATAAATAATAAGACTATTATTCTTCATTTCTTAAAAATTATAAAATATTTTTTATATTCCAAATTTATGCTCAAAGATTACAAATAAATCTAAGGGCATTTCACAGAAAGGGGCAAAGCCAAAACTTACTGCTAGCTGCTTCACATATTACCCATATCGCTCGAAAAGGCAGTATTTATCTCAATTTATAAGACAAACACTACATGCTTAATATAATAATAGGCTAGTAAAAACTATCAAAATACGTAATACAATCGTGGGCTCGTGAATACTTAAAAAAAAATGAAATAAATGTTTTTAACTCATATCATTAATGTGATCTTGGAATCCTCTAAATTAAGGATTTGGGCCTCACAATTTCCATTTGTCACAAGTTGATGGCTATGATTTATTGTGACAAAATGAATGACTAAGATGTTGCCATCTGAACAAAATTTGAAGTGAAAAATTCCAAAAAACGGAGTACTTTTGGAGAAAAAATTGGTTACATCAAAATGTTAAGGAATTACATACAAATGCTGAAAAGTTACATTAAAATATTGATAAGTTACACCACCCCTAACTTGGGAGAAATGGCCAAATTGTAAGGCCTCGTATCCCTGAATAATGAGATTGACGTTACATATTTGGAATACATATGTGGTCATAAGTCCAATGATTGTTCTAAATATTTTAACATTGGCTGTTAAAACAGTGAACCTAGATCAGTTGGCTAACTGGTTCCTAGCCGGATTAGATTTAAATACGTTGGGTAAAACCGGTCTTAGAGAATTAGTGGAAAAGGGTTAGGCCTAATTAAAGTTAAATTTTTTTTAATTTTTCTGACGAGTTTAATTTGCATTCAAGTAATAGATTTGTATTTATACTGATGAAAAATAAGTTCTATTTTGCTGCACAACGAAATTTTGGTACATTTCATATTTTTAACACAATTCTGTTTTGTTTGCTTTTAGTATGTATGCGCAAATGTGCATTTGATTTTCACAATTGCAAACATAAGTTTAATAACCTGTGTAAACACAAATGTATACATGATTTTCACTGTTAGTTTGGTGAATGCTTTCAGAAGAAAAATTTTTAAATGGATCGATCTAAGATTTCACTTGTAGATTTTATGATTTAAAACAAAGTCACATAAGCATTCTTTTAGACCCACCTCATCTCGTCTCAGCCATAAGGCGCGGATTTCTGATTTTCTCAGTTCTTTTTGTTTTTGTGGATGGAGTTGGTATTAACGCCTAGCACTTCACCAATCTCACACGGATTGAGTTGTTGCTGAGGGGTTCAAATAATATTCTAAAAAAAGTAATCCAAACGGATTGAGGCGTATTATTTTTGTTTGCTACTTTTTAGGTGCCTCCTAACTTATTAACCTTAATGGATAAAGGTTTCTATCATTTCAAGAATCAGAAGTCTGTAATTTTTGTGTACATATTTTAAATAATATAAAACGGTAGTATAATTCAAGAATCAAAATTCTGTAATTATTTCATATGCATTTGGTAAATGATGTAAAATGCAAGATCAATTTAAGTTCATATTTGATGATATAATGTACATTTTCGTCTGAAAGAACAGGATTTAAACCAATTTACTCTTACATATCTATTTTAATGGAATATATATATACATATATATATATATATGCAAGTATATGTGTATATACACACATTTTTATCAAAGTATTGCACAAGTACATTATGCGAGAGAGAAACCCTAATTAGCTATCCGCAGCCAAAGGTATATCATGTAATGTGGCTAAGTTTCTAAGAATCCTGTCTTTAAACATATTTATCACGTACTTCAGAGTATACTTTCTACTATAAACAACTATCTACATGAACTGTTTCACATAAAGCATACTTCACGGATGAATTCACATAAAGCATACTTAACAAATGAATCTACAGTGTTCCTCAATCTACAAGAAATCTTTCCATTAAAATGTCACTTTGTCGGGAGAAAAGTCAGTAAGATGCAGCTGTATTAGTCTTGAATTTGTTATATTCACGTGCTAAATTTAGCATTAAAAGTTTACTTTGACAGTCTTTGGTGATTCATGAATTTGACCCTTATGCCATATGTAGGAACACGATTGACCGAATTCCACATCAACTCGGCCACATCATGTATTTTGACTAGTTGACTTCCAGCTCAGATAAAGCACTTTGGCTATTCTTAATTGGCATTTCGGCTAAGGACATTGGGAAACTAAATCAACTTTTAGCTATTGTTACATCCTCATTAATGCTCTGACACTAATTGCTATTTCTAAGAGATGGCTTGTCTTATCCCTTAGGTATTCATTTTCTTTCTCATGATCAGACACTTACCACACTACTGAAAAAAACGCTCATTTCTCTCTATCTTCTTTATTGAAGGCCTCTTTACTGACTTAATCATCTAAGTATTTATGGTGATTAAATCCCCTTGTATGTGAGCTTTCTTACTTAGGAGGTTAACGTACTCAACAAACACGTGGAACTGGAAATCGACGACTCTATACCATCCATTTTTAACGTTTACTTTTGTGCAATATTTTCTATTCATTTTATTTTTAGTTCGGAATAGTATTTTTCTATGCAAGTTGATGACCTGACTTGAAATTTTAAGTAAATACAGATGCAATAATGTAAGGACATTTATGCTTCCACATTTATCATTCCCGGAATATCTAGAGATATAAGAACCAGCTTCTTCTTTGATCTTTTCAATCTGATTTGTGTATCTTGGGGCATGTCTTTTCATGCTACTTAAGCATACCGTGTCTTAATACCTGCAGCCTTCCCATCAACGAATGAAGCCACATGATATTTTGGTTAATATATATTCTTTTTAAAAAAAACTCATATTTTAGAAATGCTCTTTAACTATCTTTTTATCTTAAAAATACATAAATAAAATTGCTACAACAATATTTTTCTAAAAGTTCCTCCAAAAAATTTCATCTAAAACATATTCATCTATTATTCTTCACCTGCTGGAGAAAAAAAACGGAGATACCTCATATGGGATCGTTATGCATTCAACTAGTCAATCTTATGGCATGGAAGTTTGAACTACTCACACTTTTCATCCACTCCACCATCAATCAGAAGATTTCCAATTATAATACGGATGTATTGTCTCCACTATATATGTCATTTTTTGTGCACGAAATTCGTGTAAATGATCATTGTCTTTTTCCAAGAATTATATGTCTACATTTATCTTTATTATTTTCGATTGAAAGGCTAAAAGCCGCTTCAAATCCTTTATCCCGAAACTTGTCTCTCCCGTTGTTTTATTCTTATTTATCCCGAAAACCTGTCTGCCCCTTTGTTTCTACTACACGTACTAATTTATGTTATTTTTAAAAAATTAATGGACTAAGTAGGTTATTTTGTAACCACACAAAGAGATTATTCCATGTTGGAGATTTGGTCTATCTTAAACTTCAACCATATCCCTAAAGCTCTGTGGTTGCCAGGGAAGCCCCCAAGCTAGCTGCCTAGTATTTTGGTCTCTATAAGATACTAGACAAGATTGGTAACACTATTTATAAATTGGACTTGCCTTCATCAGCTGCCATACATCCTGGATTCCATGTTTCTCAGCTAAAAGCTGCTCTAACAAAGGCTCAAGCATCTTTTGTTTCTCCTCCATCTGCCTTCCCTACTGCTGTCCTAAAGCCAATGGCCATCTTGGGCAGACCTATAGTGAGAAGAGGAAATATAGCAGCCTCACAGTAGTTAATTCATTGGACAAATTCATCACCAAAAGAGGCAATATGGGAGTTTGCACAAGACATTCAGCTAACATTTCCAGATTTCCAAGTTTCCCCTTGAGGTCAAGGGATTCAAATGGGAAGAGTGATGATATGTTGTTGCTATGATAACAACTAAAGATAGTTAAATGTTAGTTGTAAATGTTAGTTGAAGCAAAATAATAATGCTGAGTTGTAATTCCCGCCAAAATGTAGTTAAGGGTAGTTAAAAGATACAATCCAGTTGTATAAAAATAAGGCTATTCTAAATGCTTAGGAATCAAGGAATAAGACAACCAACTCAAATTTTTCTCTCTAAGCTCATATTTTCTCTCTAGTCTTTCTGTTCTTTTCCCTTACTCCTCTTCTTTCGTAGTCGGCTCAGCTCAGTGAGTTCCATTGAATAAAGTTGCTATAACAATTTGCAATTGAAATTCGATTCAAAAAATTCTCTTTTTTATGTTTCTCTATGCTATGGTTCAATAATCGTGTGTATGACTTATGTAGTATGGAAAAATATGAGAAGGCAACATTTCAACAATAAAGATATTAGAATGTTTGTGGTCTACGAAAGCAATGGATCTTCTCCTGCCACTTTTTTTTAACTGGGAGCTTGATATTATTTAAGCACATATTGTACTTTTTTAGATATTAAAGTTGCGTTTAATTAACTACTCTGGTTTGTTGTCAGCAATTGGCAGTTAGTAGTCAAAGCCGCAAAAATCCTTCCTATTATCTGGATGTATCAGATTTGAAAGTGTTGTAAAGCTTAAAAGACTACATCTTTATATTTACGCAAATAAAAATCACCATTGATCTGCCCATATTGGTCAACCTATATGCTTACCTGATTTTGGTTTTGAACCGTATGCCTACTCTGATATTGGTTTTGAACAATGAAAAGAGCAATTGTGTTTTACACCTATTGCTTCTCTTTGTACATAAATCAAGTCTGTTGCATCAAAAGATCATCAAAATTAAAAATTCTTTTTTCTCATATTTAAAATCAATTGGCTGAGATTGAGCTACATCTTGGGCCAAATTTGGCCACGAATTGTATGGGACTAAGAGTGTGATCATCATTCAGTTTCTAATTGCAACATTTCCTTGCTAATAAAACGAAGGAAAAAGAAGCCTAATAAAAGTAGAGGAAACTGAGAGAAAGAAAGGAAGTTGCATTTATTGATGGCTCTTTTACATATGAGAAGAAGAAACCTCCATTTCTATACTTTCCAATACAATTAAATTTACTCCTCGAAACAATTTCTCTGCTACAAAAATCAATACTCTTGATCTCTGGCAATGTCCTTTCGATCTTCTTTGATGTCCTTGATGATTTGCTGATGGCAAATGGATTCCGGCTGGAGATTGCAATTGATGTCTTTTCTATGCTGTGATCCTTTCATGATTCAATGTCACGGTATCAGTCGCGGTCGCGGTGCGTATCGTTCGGCATCAGACTCGGCATCTCGGTCATTGTCTCGGTGAGACGCACATTTTAAATCAATTTTTATTCTAAAAATTATAAATAATTATTCAAAATATAAAGAAAAGTATACTACACAAAAATAACCAAAAAAATAAGTAAATAAAATCTCAAAAATGTGCCATTTTTATCGATATAAAAAAACAATCTATATTTTTAAAACGGAATCACATTAAACAAAATGTAAAGAATAAAACATTATAAAAACAACAATAATACACACACACATATATATTATGTGTGTGTGTGTATTTTACAGCGTGTGTGTATTACAATAATAATACATATACAAATCTAGAATATAATATATATATCATAACAATAATATATATGGATATGAAAATATATAAAAAATAAAACATTATAAAAACAAAAAACCATATATAAGTAAAAGGAAAACTAACTTGAAATTTTGCTTGAAGGAGGCAAAATTGATTTCCAAAGAGCTACTTGCGGGATGCTTTGAAGTTTTGTGGTTTAAAAGATAAGAAATTTGACATGTTTGGCCTACTAGATGTGGCCTTTATATAGAAGAAAAATCTGACGTTAAATTACATAAAAAATGGCTTGCATTTGAGTTTGTTAAAAAAACCACAATCGCGCAGTACTTGCATTATTTTAAAATAAAAAAGCCAACGCGCAATGCGCGTGGTGCTTAAAAAAGGACACCACGCGCATTGCGCGTGGTACTTTTATTATTAAAAAAAAAAAGAACACAAAAAAAAGAAGCAGTCATCCTCTGTCCTCTTCTTCTCTTCTCCAGTCGGACCAAACCAAGTTCCCAACCCTATCAGAGGCCGCCACCTCTAGCCACCAGATCACCCTTCCCGCTAGTCAACATCACCACCACCGAAACATTACTCAACCTCAACCACCATCCCATCGAAATCCAAACAAATTGCAGCAACAATAAACACTAAAATAACCCCCAAATAAGCCACCTAAACCACTAGAAAATCAACCCCAACGCCGGGAATTCAATCAGATCAAGCCACCAGAAGATTCAGGTGAGTAATATCTCTATCTTATTGCTTTGAAATATTGCATATATATGGTGGTCCAGGTTGACTCGAACGATCTAGTTCCGAATCGGACGATTCGCACCAATTCGGATCCAATTTGGTTCGAGTTCACCGAGATCGACCGATTTCCCAGCGAGTCCACCGTCTCCGAGTGGTATCGGAACAGTATCGGACCGCTAAGCTGCGATCAGGTTCCGACTCGGCCGAGTCATCGCCAACTCCGCCGAGTCTTTGAACCCTGGATCCTTTCCTCCCTAAGAAATATTTTTCTGCAATCCAACTCTGATTTGGTTACTAACCACATTTATAATGGTATATCTTTGGCTTTTAAGTTATTATCCAACCCTCTGAATTCAATCAATAAAAACTAGAAGGAAGAAAAAACAAATATTCACCCTTAATCCTTTAAATCTAATCAACCGAAAACAGAATAAAGGGAAAAAAAAAAAAAAGAACATGGCAAGAGCCAACACATGGGTTCTTGTGTTTCTCCTCCCTCACATGCCCTTGAATGTGGGTCAACCACATCCCCACCAACAACAACTTCAACCACGTCGCAACCCCGCCAATAACAATTTCGGCTACCTCATACCTGCCAAGATTAGAGATATAATACAGTAGTTTCAATGTTCCTGAAACTACTTCGATGGATGGAAATGATTCAAAATGTGCTAAAGAAATAAAAATGGCAAAAACAAATACAACAAAAGCCAACACATGCATTCTTGCATTTCTTCTCCTTATGTGCCAAGAAGATAGGGCAGCTACATTCCCCTAATAACAACTTAGCCACCTCGCAGCCCCAACAACAACTCTGGCCACCTCATGGTTGCCAAGAACAGGTATATATTACAGTATTTCCAATCCTAAAACTATTTTGACAAATGAAAATGATTCAAAATATGCTAAAGAAAATAAAAAGAAAAAAGACAGAAAAAAGCCGACACATGTGTTCTTGCATTTATTTTGCCTCATCTGCCATAGAGGGTGCGGTAACCACACCCCCATCAACAACCCTCTGGTCACCTCGCAGTTGCAAAGAGTACAAACATATTATAAGTAGTTTCAGTCTTGAAATTACTTCGCTAGGTGAAATCGACTCAAAATATGAGAAAGAATTGAACGCCATAAATGTGAATCAACTTACAATGTTGTTTAGCACCGTGCTACATTGGCTTGGTGGATTTTTCTTCCAACTATAGCCACATAATCAAATAGTCTATGGACATTTTGCAAACGTGTGCTGCAAACCCTGAAAATAGTGCCTACTATTAGTCTACCTCAAACAAGAATCCGATAAATTGCAAGTTGGCCCTTGCTATTTCAAAAAATTTGGAGCGTGCATAACAGGTACGTAACATGTGTAACTCTATTGAATCATGGTGTAACTATACTGAAGCGTGGTATAACCACTTCTCACTCTATAATGATGTTATTTTTTTCCATTCCAAATTTAGCCTTGCTGGTTTAATATTATCCCTCGATTTTTGTCCCCTCAAATCAGGAGCGCCAACTTGTTCCAAATAGAATTGTTGACCCCTATTGCTCTTAAACAAACATTATGGGATTTTGAACTAGTCTAGAGTGACTTCTTTTTTGTTTGGGATAATTACACAAACCTCCCCTGAGGTTTATGACAATTATTGGCAGCTCCATCCAGGTTTAAAAAATTACACTTGCCTCTCTTCCTTTGATATATTTAGTAACAAAAAAAGCCCAATTCGTCAACATAAACTAAAAAATAGATGAATATCCCATAATTTTTTTGTAGGCATTTTCTCGAAACAAATTAATAAGTTTTCAAACACAAAACAAAAAAGCTATATAATTTTTTTTATTTTACTATTCTAGACAATTTTTAGATTCTCAATCCTAGTTTACCACTTTCAGTCATTATCACACAAATTGCAATCTCAATTGTTTTTTTAGACATGTAGATCTCTAATTTCTAACAATCTCCTTTTCTTAAAAAATTTTTAGGGCCAACACCATTTGTATCATTGGAGCCACAATATTTCTTGATTGATAACTAAATTAAACTTTTCAGTTCTATAACTTTGTAGCAGTTAATAATTCTAGAAGGATACTTCATTGGTCTCTGTCCCAACATTCACAATTAATTCCAATCTATGATTCATCCCTTAACCCCAGAATATCCTAAGACTAACCTTGTGGTCTAACTATAGTAACTTAATACTCCAAAGCAAAACCTTGTGACTAGGGCTGCAATTGAACTGAGTCACTCGTGACTACAATCGAACTGAGCCACTCACGAGTCAACTACTCAACTTGAACTCGGTATTCAGGCAGCTCAATAAGCCAAATGAGTCAAGTTTGATTGTCGATTTTTCAAGCTCGAAAGGCTCGTCGAGCCTTATCGAGCACATAATTATTTGATAATTATATATTTATTTATTATGTATTTACTATTTTGGTGTGAAAGTTGTAAAATTTACTCGAACTTGGGTAGGAAAAAGAAAAAAACTTATCGAGTCGAGCTCGAGTAGTTCTTGATTGTGTGCTAATTAGTGGATTGATTTATATTTATTTCCTTTTTATTATTACCAAATATTGTGTTAATTGATGGATTCTACTCATATTTGGTAAAATTGATGTTCATTGTAGGAAATTATATAAAGAAGGAAATGAAAGAAAGTTAAAAAACTTTCCAGAAAAATCCTCTGCGAAGTTGGTGCAGGCACGCCTAGCCCTCACATCCAAGACAGACAGTCCAGAAATTTCTGCACATGTGGAAGACCCTTAAAATTTGAGTCAAAGTTGGAAACTACATTCCCCCTAGTAGTTTATTTGCGTTAGGAATTTATTTCTTTATTTGTTTCCTTATTCTTAGGACATCTCTTCTAAAGGAAGAATTTGGAAACTATTAGGTAGCTAAAATTATGGAAAGAAATTAGGGGATTGGAACGTGATTTTGGGAAAAAAAAGAAAAGAATGCCTCTAGCATGAAGAAGGGAGGAGATGTAATTTTCTTCCTTCCCTCTAGACTTTCTTCCCTCTTTTCATATTGTGTAATTTTCTTCCATGGATCGCAACTAAACTACTCTTTCTAGTCAAGGGTCGATTTGAAGACTTGGTTCTAAATATCTATTAGATCTAATTAAGTTCTATTTGTTTCTTTTATTCATTGGTATTTGTATGTTCTTTAGTTTAATCTTGTTATAATTATTTCGTTCTTTGAATGTCAAGGGCTCGATATTCAAATTAACTTAATAATCTACAACCATATTAATCAATTGAATCCCTAATTGTTGGATTGATTAATTCAAGTGGTAACTAGCATGATTAATTTCATGTTAGGAGAACATATGATCTAATTTAAATAAACCCTCGTAGCGTGTTTATTAATTAGAATTCGGGCTTTTCTAATTTTTAATGCAATTAAAAATTAAATCCTATGGTCATACTTAGGGTTATTTTTTAGTTAGAGAAATAGGCAATGGTCATACCTTGGCTATCGATAACTTAAGAAAAAGTTGGTTGTCAAAGCTTATTGATAACTATAATCAATTTATTGATGAATAATTGAACTATTTTTGCATCAATGATCAGTTGTGTGAACCATGCCTAAAAAGTGCACCTTTGACTAAAGCTTTGTTATTATTGATTTAATTCTCTTAATTTCTTTTGCTATAATTAGTTGATTATTTCCTTTTTAATTATGCAAAACAAACCCCACCATCATGTTTATTTTAAAAGTAACAAATTTTTTCCAATCCTTGTTGAGACGACCCTACTCACTACTAGACACAAATTTACATTTTTTAGAGTAGGAATTTTTCTTATTGCTCAGACTCGACACCTGTCAATTTTTGGCGCCGTTGCCGGGGATTGGTGTTTGAATTATTTGTTTCTTTTATTTTATTTTACTTGATTTGCGTTTGGTATTCTTTGCTAGTTTATGTCACGTTCTTCTCGTACAGGTGAACTGGTGTTTATTCTTAAGATAGAGAAGACTACACGTAGGTTTAAAAAGGAGACCAAGAATCGAAAGGAGGCACAGTTAGCTGCTAAATCTCTAGGTGATGCGCGACAGATCGCGCGAATGCCAAGAACGCCTTGAAACCCAGGTAAATCAACCCGTTAACTATTGACAAAGATGGAACCCGTCCAAAATCACCAATACGTGGAGTTGTTGTGCCTCGAGTTTTCTCCAATCTCGTTAGGTCCCTCCCTTTAGAAGCAACCTAGACCCCTATACAACGATGTGGGTAGATTCATAGTTGACAAACTAAGGATTGAAATCAAACCAATTTAAAGTTAAGTCTAAGCGAGAATCGAACAAGTCGCCACAAGGTCGCCCTTGATAAGAGTTAAGGGTAGTTCTTAATCTAAAGAACTAAGAAGGAATTCTCAGAGAGAAAACACTCAAATTTCATTAATCATCAAACTTCTATATGTCGTAAAATATTCAAACGCGTTATATAAAGTTACAAAAGATAACTACTAAAAATAACTGATACCAGTTGCATCATATCACACGATTCTAGCCTAAAATTAAGGATACAACTCATAACCTACTAAAAACTCGTAAATAAAAAAACGCGTAAAATAGATTCTGGGGAAGGTTGCGGGCAAGGCTGTGGAGCGGCCTTGGGTGCGGCCTCGGTCAAAGGTTTCAACTATTGCTGGACAACCTTCTGATGGAGGCCGTTTGAGGAGGCCGTGGCACGTCCTTAGGCGCGGCCTTCGTCAGAAGCTCCAATGCTCCATCATTTGGTTTGGTTTGGTCATCCAACTCCATGTTCCACTCCTCCATAGGCTTGAATGGCGCCAAAAATAACTCCACTGCATGCGTGACTAGCATAGACGTCCTTGGATCCCTATCACTAGGGCTAAAATTTGCAACGAAATTGGTGAATTCTTCAAGTGAAAGTTCAAGTGATTCTGAAAAAGAGGAAGTCACAATGGCCGATAATAGGACATTGAGGGAATTGACTGCTCCCAATTTAACTCAACAGCCATTATGCATTACCTTCCCTAATTTGGATGAAAATACTCCTTTTGAGCTTAAATCTGGTTTAATTCATCTCTTATCTTCTTTCCATCGTCTTTCTGGTAAGGGGCCCCATAAACACTTGTAGGAGTTTGACGTAGTATGCTCAAGTATGAATCCTCCTAGAGTTACTGAAGACCAAATTAAGATGAGGGCAATCTCTTTTTCTCTTAAGGATGTTGCAAAAGACTGGTTGTAATATCTGCCTGCAAAGAGTATCAAGACATGGATTGAGTTGATGAAGAAGTTTTTAGAGAAATATTTCCTTGCTTCCTGGGTTGCAAGTTTGAGGAAAGAGATATGTGAAATCAAGCAACAACATGGAGAGTCCCTTTATGAATATTGGGAACGGTTGAACAAACTGTGTATCAAGTGCCCACAACATCAGATAGGTGAGCAATTATTAATCTGATATTTCTATGAAGGCCTTCATCTGAATGACTAGAACATCATTGATATCACGAGTGGAGGAGCTCTGGTGAACAAAACCCCCACACATGGGAGTTAATTGAAAGAATGGCAGAAAATTCTCAACAATTTGGTTTTCGCTATAGTACCCGTGTTCATAGAGTAAATAAGGTGGATATTCCTTCTATTCAGCAACAACTCTCTGAGTTAACTTCTTTTGTGCGATAGTTGGCTGTGAAAAATTCACAACAAGCAAAGGTGTGTGGAATTTGCACAAATATGGGTCACTCCACGAATATGTGTCCTATGCTTCAAGAGAAAAATGCTAAACAAGTGAACTTAGCTGGGAACATGCTCGTGCCAAGAAGGCCATATGATCCATATCCCAACACTTACAACCCAGGTTGGAGGGATCATTTGAACCTTAGCCATGGAGGGAACAAGCAATAGAATTTCTTTCGAAATAGACAGTAAGGGTTCCAGCCTCAATACCAACCAAAGCCTCAAGCTACGTCCTCTACTTAAGAGAGATCTTTAGAAGACATTGTGAAATCATTGGCTTCTAGCACTTTACAGTTTCAGCAGAAAACGAATGCAAGCATTCACAATTTGAATAACCAAGTGAATCAATTGAACACTCAAATGAGTCAAATAGTGACTGTGGTAAGTGGATTGGAAGCCAAAGTGAATGAAAAATTACCATCGCAACCTGAAATGAATTCCAAGAATGTGAGTGCTATGACTCTTAGAAGTGGTAAGGAAATAGATGGGCCCAAGTTGATCAATCGAAAGGAAATAAGTGAAGACCAAATTGAAAAGGAAATTGAGAAAGAAGAGCAGAACTATACAAACTCTAAGGTAAATTCTAATCCTTTGGTTCAAGCTAAATCTAATCTACCACTTTTTCCTTGCAAGTTAGAAACATTGAAGAAGCAAGATAAGGAAAAGGAGATTTTTAAAGTATTTCAAAAGGTAGAATACAACATTCCTCTACTGGATGTAATAAAACAAGTGCCAAAATATACTAAATTCTTGAAAGACTTGTGTGTCAACAAGAGGAGATTGACAGGAGATGAAAGAGTAGTAGTGGGAGAAAATGTGTCTGCGGTACTTCAAAGGAAACTCTCTCCCAAATGCGGGGACCCAGGTATGTTCACTCTTCCTTATAAGATAGGCAACACTAGAATAAGCAATACTATGTTAGGCTTAGGGGTATCTATTAATTTGATGCCTAAGACTATTTATGCTTCCTTAAATCTAGGTCCATTAAAGGACACAAGCATTATTATTCAATTAGCATATCGCACTAATGCTTATCCTGATAAGCTAATTGAAGATGTCTTAGTTCAAGTGAATGAGTTAATATTCCCTGCAGCTTTTTATGTCTTAGATATGAATGATCACAACACTTTTAATCTATCACCTATCTTATAAGGTAGATCCTTTTAAGCACTGCACAAACAAAGATAGATGTTAGTGAAGGTATTCTTTCAATGGAATTTGATGGGGAAGTGGATACATTTTAATACTTTTGATGTTATGAAATACCCCATGGACACTAATTCTGTTTTTACTATGAGTGTTATTAACCCTATAGTGCAGGAAGTTCTTGAAATTGATGGTAGGGACGAATTGGACATAGTTTTGTCCAAGCATCTTGAACTCGAGTCAACTCATAGTTTGGAGTTGAATGATGAAGTGAAACAAATGATCCAAGCATTGCAGTCACTCCCATTTATTTCTCCAAGGTACGACCTTACATCTCTCTTTATATTCGAATCTCACCAGAAATTATTGCCTTCCATTGTGTAGGTGCCAAAGTGGAGCTCAAGCTCTTATCAAGTCATCTGAAATACGCTTATCTAAGAGAGAATGATACTCTACCACTCATTATATCTGCTCACTTGTCACCAAGTCAAGAAGATAAGCCGATTCGACTCCTTAGAGATCTAAAGAAGTGATAGGATGGACAATTATAGATATTAAAGGAATAAGTCCCTCCTTATGCATGCATCAGATTAGACTTGAAAAGGACACAAAGCCAGTAAGACAACCACAACGAAGATTAAACCTATTGATGATGGAAGTAGTGAAGAAGAAGATACTTAAACTTTTGGAAGTGGGAATAATCTTAGCCATTTCTGATAGCTAGTGGGTAAGCCCAGTTCAAGTAGCTCCCAAGAAGGTGGGAGTAACAATAGAAGCAAACCAAGATGGAGAGATGGTACCTGTGCGTGAGGCTACCGGATGGCGTCAATACATTGATTACCGCAAGTTGAATGAAATCACTAAAAAGGACTATTTTCCTCTTCCGTCTATTGACCAAATGATTAAAAGATTAGCTAGTTGTGCTTATTATTGTTTCTTGGATGGTTTTTCAAGTTATTTTCAAATAGCAATATCGCCAGAGGACCATAGAAAACCACCTTCACGTGCCCATTTGGTACTTATGCTTACCGAAGAATGTCTTTTGGGTTATGTAATGCCCCTGCTACATTTCAAATTTGTATGGTAAGTATCTCCTCTTAATATGTAGAGAAAATACTTGAAGTGTTTATGGATGACTTTAGTGTATATGGTGACAATTTCGATGATTGTTTAAATAATTTGGCTTTAATCTTGAAAAGATGCATAGAAACTAACTTGGTACTTAATTTTAAAAAATGCCACTTTATGGTTGAGCATGGTATAATTTTCAGTCATGTGGTGTTTTCAAAAGATATTGAGGTAGATAAAGTTAAGATAGACGTTGTTTCTGCTTTGCCTTACCCCACAAGTGTGCAGGAAGTGTGCTCTTTTTTTGGGACATGCAAGTTTCTATCAAAAATTTATCAAAGATTTTTCAAAAGTTGGAGCACCAATGTTCAAGCGTTTACAAAAGGATGTGACTTTTGAATTCATCAAAGAGTGCCAGAAGGCGTTTGATAGATTGAAGGAACTATTGATGACGCCACCCATCATCCAAACTCCGGATTGGAACCTCCCATTTGAAATAATGTGTAACGCAAGCGATTATATAGTAGGAGCAGTGTTGGGTCAAAGAATTAGCAAAACAGTGCATGCGATATACTAGGCTTTCAAGGCTTTAAATGGGGCCCAATTGAATTACTCTACTACTAAAAAAATAATTATTAGCTGTAGATTTTGCTTTGAAAAAGTTTAGGTCATATTTATTGGGTGCTAAAGTAATTGTGTATTCTAACCATGTAGCGCTAGGGTATTTATTAACAAAGAATGAGGCGAAACCAAGGTTGATTAGATGGATTCTACTGCTACAAGAATTTGATTTGGAAATTAGAGACAACAAAGGAGTGGAGAATCTAACTGTTGATCACCTAAGTCATTTGCCTACGCTTGAAATGGATTTTCCCTCAAGGGGGGTTGGCCCAAGGCGAAAAGAGACAAACTGAGAAGTGATGCCAAATATTACATATGGGATGATTCTTACCTTTGGAAGCAGGGTGCCAATCAAGTCATTAGATGATGTGTAAGTGAAAATGAGTTTCAATCTATTCCAACATTCTGTCACTCTTTTGCATGTGGAGGTCACTTTGAACCAAATAGGACAGCTCGCAAGGTGCTAGAAAATGGTTTCTACTGGCCTACTCTTTTTAAGGATGCTTACTTGTTTTGTAAGTCATGTGATGTCAAAGGATAGGAAATGTTTCACATAAGGATCAAATGCCTCAAACTCCCATACTTTTTGTTGAAAATTTTTATGTTTGGGGCATTAATTTTATGGGTCATTTTCCTTCCTCATTTGATTTCTTGTATATCTTATTAGCAGTAGACTATGTTTCTAAATGGGTGAAAGTAAAAGCCACCGAACTAATGATTCAAAAGTGGTTGCAAATTTTATAAGGTTCAATAGAGAAATCAAATCTATCATAGAGAAAATAGTTCATCTAGATAGAAAGGATTGGAGTATGCGTTTGGATGATGCAGTATGGGTCTATAGATCAGCATGTAAGACGCCAATCGGGATGTCTCCGTATAGATTGGTATTTGGGAAGCCGTATCATCTTCCAGTCGAATTCAAACACAAGGCATTCTGGGTAATTAAAATGTAACATAGATCTTGATGAGGCCGGGAGATATAGGAAGCTGCAATTGCAAGAATTGGAGGAGATAAGGAATGAGTCTTATGAGAATACTATGATTTACAAGGAAAAAATTAAGATTTTTCATGACTAACAGATTTCTAGGAAGATATTTGTGGGTGGGCAAAAAGTCCTTCTCTACAATTCAAAACTTAAGCTTTTTTCAGGTAAATTACGTTCTCGTTGGATTGGTCCATTTGTTGTAGCTAATGTTTTTCATTTTGGTGCAATGGAAATTCAAAGTTTAAAGACCAAAAAAATTCATTGTAAATGGATATCGCCTCAAGCTATATTATGGAGGCTTTTCAATGGAAGAAGTGAAGTCAATGCAACTTGAGGAGCCCACATATATTGATTGAAAGTGCCAAGTTATGTCTAGCTAAAGATATTAAAGAAAGGC
Organism: Mitragyna speciosa; assembly: GCA_024721245.1. Lineage (NCBI taxonomy): Eukaryota > Viridiplantae > Streptophyta > Magnoliopsida > Gentianales > Rubiaceae > Mitragyna > Mitragyna speciosa. The sequence goes on along the minus strand of CM045565.1, from coordinate 12,844,216 downwards.
GTTACTTAGGAGGCAACCCAAGGATTTTAGAATGTTAATCATACTATATTTTTGTTATTTTTCGTGTTTTGTTTAAGTTTTAAGTATTATTAAGTGATTTTGTCTTTTCATGATAAGGAGCATTTGGGTAGATGTGCCTGTGCCTATTTGGCATATTGGAGTTGAGAAATTGGGACTAGTGAACAGAAGACCTATTGGTAATTAGGCATGCCCAAACTTAGTGGTCACATCCAAGAGAAATTCTGAAGAGTTGAGGGGCAGAAGGTCTTATGTAAGTTAGACGTGCCCATGCCTAATAGTCACCCCTTAAGGTGAATTACTACTGTGAAAAATCAAAAGACTTTTAAGGAGTTAGGCGTGCCCACACCTAAGGAACGATTTTTAGGTTGAAAGGCAGAATATTTTGTATGAGTTAGACATGCCCACGACTAATATAGGGGTTGGTTCCAAAAAAAAAAAAAAGCCAAACTGACATTTGACAGAAACAAGAAAGGCAAATTCTTTTCTCTGCAACTTTCTTTCTTTCTTTCTTTCTTTTATTCTTTTCTTTAGTTCTTTTCTTTCTTTCTTCTTCTTCTTTCTTTCTCTTTTCTTCTGTCTTCTCCTTTCCTTCTTCTTTCTTTTTTCTCTACAACCATACTTCTACAGCCATACCGTTTCCATTTCTTTCTTTTGTTCCCTTCTATTTTCTTCTCTTTTCCCCTTCTCTTCTCTATTTTTTCTTCTCTTCCGTCAACCCCCTTGTGACCGAAGCTCTCTACCACCAAATCATGCAAGATCTGTGCCTCCATCTATTGGGTTTTTCTATTATTGTAGTCTACTCTCATTTCTTACTTGTGGTTGTTTGATTTTCATTATATTTTTGGTTGATTTAATTTTATTTGGGTTTTTATTCTTGACTTGCAGATCATGGGAAAAAAAGGGGGCACCTTCACCTCAGGAAAATCAAAGGGACCATCTACGTCTAGACCTCTACACCATAGCCTACTATTAAAATAACTGATCCAACAAATAGCTCTGTTATAAGTGCATGATCAAGACTGGGAAGGGATAGAAACTTCAATACATCTACAACTGCCCGTTTTGAGGGCAATCTAGAATTTACTCGGGCAAGAGGAGGTATGAAACTTGTTGTGAAAGATGAATTATTCCTTGCATATTTATCCATTTTTCCACTTTGAAAGCTTTCGAGATTAAAGATAATATTGAATTATTATTTGATGCTATTGGATTGAGTAATTACATTGCTATTAACTGTACTGCATATGTTAAATTGACTAGGAAATTTTATGCCACTTTTGAATTTGAATTGCCTAATGATTTTACGGTGGCCACACCCAATGTCATTCGATATAGATTAATGGGTCATGAATTTAGGTAGTCTTTGACTGAATTTAATCTGGCATTTGGTTTTATTATTAAGGAATTTGCTCAGTCTAAAGAGTATGAGGAAAGTGTCTGTGATTTTGTAAAACCATTTTTCTCTAAATATTATGGTTATCGAAAAGCTATGTTAGTAGATGAGCATTGTTATGACCCTAGTTAGTCAAAGAGTTACCATCTTAAAGAACCAGTGTTGCGTTATGTTCTCCGTTTCTTGGCCTATAGTTTTTCTGGTCGCAAAGACAGTTCTGACACCTTTAGTAAACTTGAGTTTTTCTTTATATGGTGCATGATTGAAAATGTTAAAGTCAACTTGGGTTGTTGGTTAGCTTCGCAATTCAGAATTGTCTTAGGAAAAAGAATAAACATTTGATCCTAGGGTCTCTCATCACTCACTTGGCTATTAATCTTAGGGTTTTTTATTTAAATAAAAATGATATGCATCTAGCTTGTGATATGGAATCCCTTGACCTTGTTTGTTTGGAAAAAATGGGTATTGTTTGGCAAGTTAATGGAAAATTTGATTTCACTCCCCCGAGGCCACCACTGTGTATTCCATGTCATAGTCAACCTATGGGTGCTCCTTCTCAGCCTGCTGATGATTTGAGTGACTAAACGAGGCCTTCTACCTCTTCTATACCCCCAACTTTTGCTTTGTGGAAAGGTTGTTTTCAGAGTTTTCAAGCCCAGATTCATCAAATGGATAGTAGGCTGGATAGAATCGAGAGGCATATGTCCGAGCAATTGCATATTTTAGCCCAATTCTTCCACCACATGGATTTTACCCCACCTTTTCCTCTCCTACCATGATTTGGTTCTACTCTCCTCCGTGTTCAGGAAAGTTTTGTTAACCTCTTTGCTTTTTACTTTATTGTTTTTGAATTATTACATGGGAGACAATGTAATATTTAGGTGTGAGGGAGGAGTTTATTAGTAGTTGTGTCTTTGTTTATGTTTTGTGTGTTTTTGTTTTCTTTGTTACTGTCTTTGTTTAGTTATGATGATTGCAATCGAGATTTAAGTGTTCGTGGTAATTTTGTGCTAATTGAGTACCATATTTTTCTTAATGACGGAGTTGGATGATGAATGTGTTGGATTTGACAAAAATTTTAGCCGCTTTGTGAGCTTTTGAGCCAATTAATGAGCATTTCATTCAAAGTTGCTATATTTTTGTTTGTTAAGTGGTTATTGCACTTGGTTTTATCATTTTAGAACTTGCTTGGTTATACATGTTGAGACCACACTTGTATGAGTTTGACACATTAAAATGACAGGGTGCCTAGGATTCACCTTTTTTGACTTTCTTAAAAAACTTACCATTCTTTTAATCATCATTAGTTAGCCAAATTTGAGCCTTTAACTATTTTCTTTGCTTAATAACCACAATTGTTACCCAAGGCCTATCTTTAGACTTTCTTTTGAACCTTATGTCAAAGAATTGTCACAATTTTATTGCATGAGAAATTGATGTATTGTTAGAAGGTATGAATTGAAATTGTCAAGTGTTGGCGAAATAGAGTTTGGTGTAGAAGTAGTTGAAAAAAAAAAAGAAGCTGAAAAGGCTGGAAAAAAAAAAGCTAAAAATGGTTTCTGTGAAGTACTTCCATGATTACTTGTGATGTTGAAGATTAGAAAATGAAATGTTAAAAAAAAGTGCTTACACTTGATTAAATTTGGTGCAAGTTGTTAATATGTCTTGGAATGGTGAGTTTGACAAAGTTTTCGTGCAGTAAATTTCTGGCACTCTTTTTACATAGCTACACCTAAAATTTTACTTTTTTATCCTACCTTGACCCAAGCTCAATCACAACCTATTTGAAAGTCCCTTTAATTTTTGTGTTTAACTCTCCTAATTAGTAGTGGAGATGTGATATAAGAGCAAGCATATGGTAATATCACTCCATAGTATTGATTTGAGAGTCACATTTATACCCTAAACACTTTTGAGAGTGAGGAGTACATTTGTTAAACACCTTAGTGAAAATTGTTGAATCTAATATGTTTCGAATTCAATGAAGTTGTTGGAAGAATAGGGTGCTTTACTAATACAATTTGCTATGAGTTTCTTGATCTTGATTGTGCTTCTGAGCTCGAATATGCTTGAGGGCAAGCATAGTTTAGGTATGGGGAAGATTGATAGGGTGCTAAATAGTGGATTGATTTATATTTATTTCCTTTTTCTTATTACCAAATATTGTATTAATTGATGAATTCTACTCATATTTGGTAAAATTGATATTAATTGTAGGAAAGTATATAAAGAAGAAAATAAAAGTAAGTTAAAAGACTTTTCAGAAAAATCCTCTGCGAAGTTGGTGCTGACATGCTTAGTGGAGACACCAAATTTTGACACGCCCTTTATAAAAAATGTGCTTTTATTTTTATTTAGGGGTACTTTTATTTTTGGGGGGTCAATTACAATTTTTGTGTATATTGTGACTAATAAGTCGTATCAGGGGTAAAATAGTAATTTCAGCATGCAAACGCCTTTTAACTTTATTTTAATTTCTAAATTCGCATTTTTGTATTTTATATCATTTTTCTAATTTTAATGATTTTTTGGAGTATTTTAGTATTTATTTAATTTTGGTATTTTTTAAGTTAAGGGCACATTTTTTAATGCACCCTTTTCATTAGAATTTTAATGCAAAAAAATTCATATGTTTATTTTATATATTTTTAAATTTTTTGTAAAAATTTCATGATTTTTAGATATCGTTTGGTATTTATTTAATTTTTTGTCTTTTTGTTTATTAAAGGCACGTCTCCCGAGAATGCTTTAATGTTAAAATTGTCGAGTGAAAAATTTTACTACATGTGTTTTGTGTGGTAATACATCCTCTGTAAAAATTTGTATAATTTCTTAAAAGTCATTTAATATTTTTTGCATTTTTCGTAAACTTTTGTGGCATGTGGCACATTTCTAATATTCCATCAATGTGGGATTTTTACAGTGAAATTTCTTTTTTTTTTTGCAATGTTGAATTTTACTATTATTATTATTTTTTAAATATTTTTAAAGAGTCCAAGTATATTTGATTTTATTTTGTTTTATTTTTCTCACTATATAAAAAATTTAGAAAAAAAAAAAAAGAAAGAGCAGCAAGCAGGCTGCGCTTAGTAGTGCTACACCCATCGAAACAGCTTCCATAGCCATATTTCTAGCCACCCTATGCCATCAAATCCCCTACACCCATCATCACAATTCAATCTATCACTCATTCTTCTCCCCATTTGCATTTTCAGTAGATTTTGTTGATCATTTTTTTATCTTACTTCCCATCGTCATGTTCATTTTTTCTCTCTTTCTCACTCCACACAACCCACAACCATCAGCTCACCAATTCACTTCACAATTTCACTCACCTCACAACTCTCCCAATTTCTTCTCAGCAGACATGAACATTACACACACAACATACATTCACATTGCCATTTTTTTCAGAAACCATTCTTCCACCTCTCTTCTCCTCCTCTCAGCCATACATATACACTGCACACACCACTCCATCAAAATCACCATTTCACTCTCCTTTCCAGACATCTCCCTCACCTTCATCACACACAACACTAGCATTGCTCCCCTCAACTTACCACACTTCACAACTCACTCACTTGCACTCTACCTTCTTCACTTATACATAACTCTCAATTCTCTTCTTCCTCTCATATCAGACAAGAACACACACTACCTTACTACACTACACACAAGCATACTCACCTACACACACAAGCAAAACTCACCATTAGTCCAATTCACCTCCACAAGCAATCTCACATTCTGCAAAAATAGTCCCAAAAACACTGCAATTACAGCCCAAACAACCTGCAAAATCAGCCCTAAATTAAACCACAAACTAGCCATAATACAACCTGCAAAATTCTCCTAAATTATAGCCAAAACCAGCCCAAACAATTTGTAATTATAGCCACAAAAATTCTGCCATTACAACCACAATATAACCTGCAAAAACACCCCTAAGCTCACCCAAATTGCCAAAAAAATAGCAACCAAAACGCTACATTTACAGCTCCAAAATCTAACAAAAGCAGTCCCAAAATCCTGCAAAAACCAGCCCCAAATCACCACTAGTAGCCATCCAAATAGCCTGCAAAACTATTGCTCAAAGCAACCACAAAACTAGCCCAAGTCATATCCCATAAATCACCCAATAGCTGCTGAAATCGCCACCAAAACAAAACCACAAACAGCCCAAAATTGCAGCCAAAATCATCACCGAAAAGCTCCTCTTCTAGGTAAGATTTTTAGCCACCCAATTTACAAACACACCACCAGTTACAGCCCCAAAAATAGCCCTCAATTAGCCCCATAACATCCCAAAATCACAGCCATAAAACACCCACAAATAGCTTCCGAAATCACTAATAACCAATGTAGAAAAAAGCCCCATTGACACCCAGAGAACCTGCAAAAATTGCAGCCAAAAACAACATCCAAAATCAGCTTTAAAATCGCCACAATTATCACACAAAACAGCTGCAAAAACCACCAAATATCAGCCCCAATTTGCAGCCTAAAACCACCTAAAATCAGGACCAATTTGCAGCCACAATAATCACCAAAAAAAGCCCCTCAAACCAGCCCATACCACAGTCCATAATCTGCCATCATCACAATCCAGAGTAACCGCCGGTGAGTTGCCAAGTCCCAAGTATCATCATCCCACAAAACAACCACTAACTCTCTCCACCGCCACCTCCAACGCCTTCCTCTAGATTAAACCCAGGTAAAACACTTTCCTTTCTCTAATTTCTTTTTGTTCATTTTAATTGCAGGATTGTGCTTGAATTTTGATGGGCTTATGCTGAAATTGAACGGAAAGGGAGAGAAGAAGATGGAGAGAGAACACAGGGAAAGAGAGAAAAGATAAAGAAAGGAAAAATGAGAAACCGAGATAAGGAGAAAGAGAGAAAGAAGAAGAAGAAGACAGGAAATCTGGTTGAAGGAGGAGGGGATTGGGGCGTTTGTTTTTGTTTTAGTTTAGCTAGTTTAGGTTTTATTGTTTGTTTATTTGTCTTTTTTGTATGTTGTTTTCATTATTTATTTGTTTGAGTTTTAATTCACCTAATTACGATTTATGGTGTTGTTTAGTTTAATTTAGTTTTGCATTTTAGTTAATTAAGCTATTTTAGTTAATGTATTTAGATTAGTCTAGGATTTTTCTCTTTTTTTAATGATATTTCATTTATAGTACATATTTACACTTTAGTCCTTGAGTTTTGCATAACTTTAAGTGTACCTCCATGCATTTGTCATTTTTTTTTGTTTTTGTAATTAAGTCCTTAGTAATTACATATTGGCCCCCTATAGATCTTAGTTGTTCCTCAATTAGGTCCTTAATATTTGCAGATCGACCCCTAGAACTTAATTTCTATTCATTTAAGTCCTATTAATTGCAATTTACCCCTTAAGCCTTGCTGAAATTACATTTTACCCCCTAGGCTTGCTATAGTTTACATTTTTACTCCCTAGGCTTGCTGGAATTTATGTTTTTGTCCCATAATATTGCTGGAATTTGCATTTTTCTTCTAGAATGTTGTTGAATTTATATTTTTACCTCATAAATGGTTGGGATTAATTTTTTTATGCTTTATTTATTTAAATAGTGGTACCTTAATGTGCTTGCTCATATTGTTAGTATGTATACTGGTTATTCAACTAAGAGCTATTCCTATTATCCCTGAATTCTCCTTATGTGCTCCTATGTGATTTTCTTATGTGTTTTATGTCTTGTTTTAATTTCCTTTTATGTTTGAATATTTATCTATTTTAGTGTTTATTTATTTATTTGAATTTAATTTTAATTATTCAGAGGAATGTAATTAATAAGTGATATTTTATTTGACAAAAATTTGTATTTAGATAGCTAATGTAATAGATAGGTTATATTATTTATTTATTTATTTGACAAAAAATTTTCGTATTTTAGATTGGAAACGTAATAGATAGGTTAGATAAGTTATTTTCTTACTTTTCTCTCCTTTTAGATTTGTAATTAGACTTCACCAGTGTAATAGTTAGAGCCTTTGTTTGCTATGTGTTTATGTGCTTATGTGTTTTACTTGCTTTCCTTAGGACTTCGCATCTAGAATATTGTGCTTATGTGTCATGTGCTCCTATGTGCTATTATTTGCTTCTATGTGATTATTGCTTTAATTTATGTTTTTATTTATTCATTTATATACTTGCTTTATTATGATATATGTTAATCGTCACCACACTAGTCTAACGCTAGTTGTGGTTAATTCCAGTTTCTTCACTAGTCCAATACTAGCGGGGGAATTTATAGAAAATGGGCTAGTCTAACCTAGACCCTTAGGCTCCTTAAACATTAGTTTCATTTGCATGAAATTCATGTCATTTACATGCATTTTTTCTATTTTTAGGATCTTCTTCCATTTTACATGTCATTTCCCTTTATATTATCCCTCTTCCTGTAAATATATAATGCATGACACTTAGATTGCATTTCATAGAGAATTTTAAAATAGATAAATCACTTGCATGTTTAGGATACGAAGAGTCGTCCTCCAAACACGGGAATAGCAAGTTTGATTTTCTTAGACTTAGCACACTATATATCCCTCTGTAAGAAGGAATATTTGGTCACGAATTTTTGTTCCCCGTACCCATTATGTTGCATTCCCTTTCCTTGATTACTTATATCTATGTAAACTTTATTTTTAGTTTTTTGAGTCTCATCTTGCATCTCTCATGACCCCTTCGAGGTTTCTTTTTAGGTTCCGCAATTAATATGATGATTCCAATTAAACCTCGAAGGGATATTTTGCCCTGTTCGATATCTGTTTTTAGGTCTAGGTTTTTGCATTCAAAATAAAAACATCCAAATGTGATGAGTTTTAGGGTTATTTTAGGAAATTTTGATTAAATTTCCCAAGTAATTTCGGTTAGGTTGAAAAGGTGCCTTAGGTGTAAACCTTTGTATTCCCTTTCTTCAATTATGATTCCCGAACTCATTTTTCTCTTATTTTCAAAGACCTAGAGTTGTCTAAAAAGGGTTTTATCACTTTTCTTACATTTTTCTCAAAAGCATTTTCCAAAAAAATCATTCTTGATTTTCTTACTTTTTATAAAATATTTGCCGGTGACTTGGTATACCAAAACTCAATACCAAGTGGCGACTTCCGTTTTCATAAGAAAAATCATTTTAAGACTCTATTTTCAGGCCCAAAACAGTCGCATTTTTAAAATCCCATTTTAGGCTCTTTTTCTTTTCTTTTGTTTTAAAAAAATAAAAAATTATTTTTCAAAACCATTTTTACAAAACCTACTCTCTTTTTTTCACTATCTCTTTTTTTGTTTTCGAAAGATGGGGTGCAACACCTAGCCCTCGCGTCCAAGACAAACAGTCCAGAAATTTCTGCACACGTGGAAGACCCTTCAAATTTGAGTCAAAGTTGGGAACTACATTCTACCTAGTGGTTTATTTGCATTAGGAATTTATTTCTTTATTTGTTTCCCGATTCTTAGGACATCTCTTCTAAAGGGAGAATTTGGAAACTATTAAGTAGCTAAAATTATGGAAGGAAATTAGGGGATTGGAACGTGATTTTGGGAAAAAAAGAAAAGAACGCCCCTGGCATGAAGAAGGGAGGAGGCGTGATTTTCTTCCTCCCCTTTGGACTTTCTCTTCTCTCTAGAATTTCTTTCTTTTCATCTTGTGTAATTTTCTTCCATGGATCGCAACTAAACTACTCTTTCTAGTCAAGGGTCGATTTGAAGACTTGGTTCCAAATATCTGTGAGATTTAATTAAATTCTATTTGTTTCTTTTATTCATTGGTATTCGTATGTTCTTTGGTTTAATTTTTTTATGATTATTTTGTTCTTTGAATGTCAAAGGCCCGATATTCGAATTAACTTAATAATCTACAGCCATATTAATCAATTGGATCCGTAATTGTTTGATTGATTAACTCAAGTGGTAACTAGCATGATTAATTTCATGTTAAGGGAACCATATGATCTAATTTAAATAAACTCTCACAGCGTGTTTATTGATTAGGATTTGGGTTTTTCTAATTTTTAATGCAATTGAGAAATTAAATCCTACGGTTGTACCTAGGGTTATTTATTGGTTAGAGAAATAGGCAATGGTCGTACCTTGACTATCGATAATGTAAGAAAAAGTTGGTTGTCAAATCTTATTGATAACTATAACCAATCTATTGATGAATAATTGAACTATTTTTGCATGAATGATCATTTGTGTGAACCATGTTTGAAAAGTGCACCTTTGACTAGAGTTTCGTTATTATTGATTTAATTCTCCTTTATTTCTCTTAATTGCTTTTGCTATAATTAGTTGATTATTTCCTTTTTAATTTTGCAAAACAAATCCCCCCATCATTTTTATTTTAAAAGGAACAAATTTTTCCCAATCCCTATAGAGACGATCCTACTCACTGCTAGACACAAGTTTACATGTTTTGGAGTAGGAATTTTTATTACTGCATAGACTCGACACCTATAAATTCTTCACTACTTTGAGCTACAAAAAACTCTACTTAATCGAGTTGCAGTCGAGTTCGAGCAATATCCATGGCTATTAAGCTCGAGCTCGAGCTTGAACATGGTGCTACTCAAGCTCGACTCGGCTCAATTGCACCCCTACTTGTGACAAAAAAAAAAAAAAAAATCTAGGACTAGTAAAATATCTTCAACAAGAAACTCCAAATCTAACTTTGTATGCCAGCTCTAATATCAATTGTAGAATCCACAAAATTTAAGAATTCCAATATCAACTCACAAAATTATAGAACTAAGGGAAACTAAACACAACAAAATATATAGGAAGGATGAGAATAAAATAATATCACAATATTATTAATATCTCATACATTGAAAAAAAGAGTAGTCTATGCCCCTCAATGAACTCTCTGAACTTTATAGAGTCTATCCTTCTGGACTCTCCATGACTCTCTACAAAAATATAGTCAGAAATTGGCTAATTATAGCCTATAGGCTTGATGAATAAGAAATTCCTAACACAAGAAGTTACCACATAAACTATCCTATTGATAAATAAAGATCACTAAAAATTGAATAGAAATGTTCTAAACCTGATTGATTATTCCAAAAAATCCCCATATCTTTCGAGTTATATCGATAAATTATCTCATAATAGAGGATGATGGATTGCTACTTATTTCAGATATTACGTTACCATGTCTCCGTTTCTTCAACCTCTCCTCAACATCCTCCTTATCTACCTTTGCAGTGATCTCTTGATTATTACCTGTTGGTGGAATCAAGCTAAGAGACATCCCTCCTATATGATACATTAGATTCTTTAACCACATCAACCCAAAGGTTGGGCAACCTTCATAGGGGATTTCTCATTGCCCCTATTGGGTACACTTCGCTGTAATGGTGAAAGTTTCTCAGATCTACACGTTGAAAGTTGAGATTTAAGCATGTGTTTCCTTGAAACAATATGTAATCATTTCTTGTTTTCTTTTCGTGTGGAAATATAATCACATGTACATGCAATAAACTTTAGCCACTAAACAATACATTGATCACTTCAGACCCTCTATCTATTTTTTTTTTTTTTTTGTGTTCAATTATATTTGATGTGAAACTACATCATATTAATGTGAAATTATACGAAACTGTAATGTATCATTTAGTGATACGTTGTAGTTTTACATTAGACACAATTAGATATCAAAAAAATTAGACATATGATCTAAATCATATTTTAAGTTAGAATGTTGACCTCCCTATCCAACCGGTCAATTGCCTGTATGACTCATCGCCATTTTTGCTCCTATCAACAGAAAACTCTTATATGGACAAATGAATCAGATCCATGACTCCTCTTATAAACTTTGTAGTCCAAAAGACAGTAAGTATCTTTACATCACTTTCTTACATTAGCATGTAATATTATGTTCGTGTAACTCTCTTCTAGACTATAAGATTTACAAGTACGATTGTGGACTCGATCCATGTAAAAATATCCTCGTGAACAATTCAAATCAATAGTGAAAAGGCCATATGTATACATAAAAGAAATAAAACCAAAAAAAAAAAAGTTACAAAATGCCCTTTGGTATGCGCATGTTCGTATTAGTAGGTGTATAAAATCCGTCGTCCTCATCATCATCATCATCATCAATTTAACTACTCTTTTATTGATAGAGGAAAAACTCACACTAGTTGGTTTACACCAGAACATACCCCAGTGGGAAAACTAAAAAATTTAATCCGGAATACATCCATACCAAACTTAGAAAACATGCTTTGGTCCAAATTCCAAGCTACGCTGAGTTCCCAATTCTCCTTCTCCTGATTTTCCTCCGCCATCCCACAATTGATTATTATCATTTCTTGGTTGAAAAACTTACACATATTTTAAGACGACCACAACAATTGAACAAGTTAGACCGAATCAAGTCAACAATAGTAAATATAAAAATTTGGCCACATGGTATACCGGTTGCAAATTATTTGGCAATCGGCTGAAGCAGACTTTTCCGTGACTCAATTTTATGAAGCCTATGAATAAATATCTTGAAGTGGCGTCCAACTCCCACAGTTGCCCTCGAAATTTGATAATATTTCATTTCTGGCCGAAAATTTTCAAAAAATTGCTAAAGTATTTTATGGTTGCCCCGTAATATTAAAATTTTTCTCCTACTGCAAAATAAACGCAATTGTTAATTTTTTTTTTTTATCAATCTATGCTATTACATTTGGAGAAAGGAAATAGTTGGTGGGGTGACTAAATCGAATGTCAAATGACGGCACACTTGACCGAAGGTCTTGGTTTCACCTAGTGCATGTACATCACATTTGACATTCCCCCTTCCTGTTCTATGAAGTCACACCCATATTTATTAGCATAAGTTTCTATTCACTCAAATGTTACCATTGGATTTTTGTAACAGAAGGAAAGTAGTTGATCTCATTATTTTTCTTTTCTTTTTTTTTTTTTAACTTTTTGTGTTGACGTTCGTCACAAAGTATTATCTAATTAAGTTAGCATACTAGAATCAAATTTTTTGGTTGAACACTGCATTCTGTAGATATGGAAGTTCTCTTGTTTTGCATTTTGAAGACAGACTTTTTTTATTGTAAAGTTTTTATGTTCACGCAAGCAGATTAAAAAAAAAAAATTTAGAGCAGATTCAAAATTTCTATCAAACAAAAAATTGATCATAGGATAGCCTAGGGCTACATTTTTCCATATAGTGTTGCTCCAGTAGTATAGACCTTTTTTTTTTTTTTTAATAAACTGAGTAATATAGACCTTCTTTGAACTTCGAGTAATATAGACCTAGGAGAAGTATCTGGTGCTAACTTCTGATTATTGCTTGTATCCTTAAATGGCTGATTTTCGTTGAAGTTCGCATAAACCGATTTGACAACTCCTATAGCAAATAAAAAAAGAGAAAAGAAAAAAAGAATCCAAAAGGACAAAAAATCGTTTGACCAACCATACAATCATTTAATGGATCCATTTCTATTATTATTTATCTATTCTTGTTGTATTAAAATGTATTTTGTTTTATACAAATAGGGTGAGACTCTCAATGATATGTTAAGTGAAACTCTAAATTATTTATCATACACAATTTAAGAGCATGACTCTCCAAAATCCACTTACCTACGCTTTCCAATAAACTCAAATCTTAACTATTGCAAATAAGATTTGATTCCAAGACCAGCGGCATGGTCTTCCCCAACCACTGGCCTATTAGCCCAGTGGCTTGGATCCATTTCTTGAGTATTCAACAGTGCGTCCAGCAAAATTTGAAGCAGTACACCCAGGAAAGTTGAATGGTACAGCTTTTCCTGTCCACCTAGACTAAGCAGATATTTATCTTTTTTTGCTATATAAGCTTTCTGGTTGAGTCCGTTCGTTAATTAGTCCACACAAGTGGAACGATTTTTTAGTCAATAGAAGTCCGCAAGGCCACTGATGATTGATGCTCTAATAAAAGCAAATTAAAATGCAGTTAACGGTCTTTTTCGGGGTGGGGAAAGATTGGCCTTTGCCTTTTGCTAATTATTAATTTCTTAAACAGAAATAGACCAAATGAGAACTGATTCTGCCAATGTGGTAAGGTAAGATGTGGGAGAAGGACTACAGAGAAAAATTAAGTGGAAGGCAATTCTTTTGAATAAGTTAACCCTATCAAAAGTGAATAATTAGGAAGGCTATTTATAGATAAATTATGTCATAAATGCAAGAGAAAATAACTTATACATAAAATCATAACAACCAAATGTACATTACAAAAAAAATGCAAACATAAAATAAATCAAATAAACAAGAACAGTTCTTATTGAGTCGTAAATTTGTCTGACATTGATGCCTAATATGCTAATCCATTCTTTAAAAAAGTTAAAAAAAAAAAAGAAAAGTTAATAAAAAATCAAATGAATGACATTGTTCAACATCGGTATTCATATGCGATTCTGACATTAAGGGACGAGTCTCCCGTGGCCAAGTTGTGAAGGTAGTTCCAATTTTCCATATGTACTTTACGTACCCCACCAAAACTTTTGCATGCCCAAGTAAAATATACTTCCCATATGACCTTAAATAATTGTCTTTCATCCTAGTGTATCCAAATGATTTTGGTTGGTGTTATTGTCATAATAATAAATTTCCTGCCAGAGCATATGATGCTTAAATTACTACAAAAGCCTCAAGTAGTTAATTAAATTTCTCATTCTCCATAAGTTCTGTTATGAAGCCATCTCCGTCCCCCAACCCAATTTGTATTGCTTGCTCCTTTGCTCACCTCCTTATTTCATTAAATCCAGCAACAACAAATAATTAATTAAAAGCCTAATAGTTAACATTCAAGGGCAGAACAACCCCGTCTGTTTGAATAGCCAGAGAATTATACAATAAAGTGAATCACTTTTTATAATTAACATAGAGAAAAGCTCAGGAAGGTTGTTGTGCCACCAATTGTAATAGTAATTATCTTCTCATTCAATCACTCATGTTATTGCCAAGCCTTGAAGCGGAAAATCTAGTATAATAAAACATTGAATTTAAATTTCACAGACATTTTCATAAATTGTTTAAAGATCTTGAATTCATAAACTAAATATAATGAGGAAATTGGATCATATGGAAGCAAACCTCTCCTCATACGTAGTCCCAAATTTGTCCAATCTTGCTAAAAGTCTCAATTCTTTGTATAAGGAGATATCAATTCCGATGCTACAGTATCACTTATCGTGCTAGACAATTGTTTCATCTAGTGGCTGGAGAATCGAAGTATGGTATCAATGCATAAAAAGAATCTATTGGTGGTGGCAAGCAGATTAGAAAAAAATTGTATACGAGAATTAGGGGAAGTTGGTGTTGACCGGGGCAAAAAGACAGGTTAATAAACAAGAACGAGAGAATAGGGGAGGAGGGGAGGGGTGACGGACAGCAAAGAAGAAAGAGATCGAGGTAATTTGTCCGGTAAATAGGTACTTTAGTCATTTGGTAGAAAGTTACTTTTTCAAGAAATTTATTATTTTGGCAACAACACCAGCCAATGATTTATATCTTTCTTTTCTTTTTCTCCTTGTCTCTTCTCGTTGCGCTTCATCTTCATTGCTAGCATGAATAATTTTAAAAATCTTTTCTAGAGCTTTTGATAATTTCATTTATCTTCCCTCACATTTTTTAAATTAACATACCTCCGTCAGATAATGGGTTTGGGTTTCATCTAACTAACGCAATAAATAAAAGCTGTACAAACATCCCAAAAATACCTTTGGGCAAATTTCAAAGTAAGAAAAAAAAAAAAACTTATAATTGGTAAAAGTTAAGATTACATGTATCTGTTTCCTAAATTATCCTTACATATTTCTATATTACCAAAACCATCACCCAATTTTATCATCTTTTGTTTTTCGTCATCCCTCAACCACCTGAAATACATCTCCTTTGTCTCCTCCTTCGCGTCCTTTCCTTTCTTTCTACTTGTGCTCGTTATTCACTTTGTCCTTTCACTTTCTCCCGACCCTTTTCTTTGACCGGGAGGAGTGATCGGCTGGCTGTTTGGCTAGTTCTCGCTGCCCTCCTTCTCTCCCATCTATGTTGTTGCTTTTCTTTATTTACCCTTTTTGAATTTTTTTTTCTTTCAAGCAAGATGTTTTATTTTTGCCATTAAACTTAAAATTTGATTTTAACAGAAAATTTGATTATTTTTCAATTTCCAACGTTTTCATACAAGAATTTATACATGGCAGTTTTTTTTTTTATTTTTCAACTTCTACGTTTAGATTAAAGTTTTTCTTGTAATCAATGTTTTATGAAATTGTGATAATTATTTGGTTGGAGTTAAAAAAAATTATTTGGGCGTCTTCTGGGTTAAAATTTTCGTATTCGTATAGTGCTTTTGGATTAAAAAAAATTAAATTTCCTATCCTATTCAGTAAAGAAGTTCCTTGTTGAATTACTGTTTTTCTTTTGCTTGTAAGCTCTGTAATGGAGTATTGTGATATTTATCTATTTGCCTATGATGGGTACTGTGATGGGTTTTTGTAATGATGCATACCATGATTAGGATAGTAGCAGATGGAGCTTTTTGTCCAAAAGTCAATTTGTTCTTCCTTTCTTTGCATCTCATTCATCAAGTTTTAATTTGAACAATATTTTTACATGCACTGCTACAGTAGTCGAAGGGAAGGGGAAGGTTAAACAAGACTGGAGATAAAGAACAAAGACTAAGGCGAGGATTGGAGAGGGGGAAGGGTTGAATGGAAAAGGAAATTGGTAGGATTAGTTTATAATTAATCTAAACTAGTAAAGTTCAAGTGGAGGGCAATTCAGCCATTTAGAAGAAATTTGCTCTGGCAGGATAATTAGTGCTCTGACAATAACGCTAATCAAGAGTTAAGTTAAATTGTAAGAAATCTTTGGGAGATTTTTGAATCCCTTAATACTATATGTTCGTATGTTTTCATATTAAAGATGCAATGACCATTAAAACCAGAAAAGAATTGTTATTCGTACATTTTCTGCAGAAAATTGTACATGTTTCCACACTAATATCTTTAGTATGGCAAATTTTTTACTTCGAATCTAGCATGACAAATTAGAATAAAAGAGGCTTCTAAGCATATGGCACGTTGACAACTATGCATTACAATTTAAAATCCTTTTCCAGTTGATCTTTTCTCATGACGTTTTTTAATGACTTTTGCTTAAAAGTAGATCAATAAATTAAACGATAGAAATTAGTAACCACTCCATTGTCAAATTTTTTGGTACGTCACTGTGCCTCATAATACAAGAGCCGTATAATCTGGTGTAACTTTTATTATACTACTATTTTACTTCAACTATGTGCAAATCATGATCAAACAAATGGAATCAAAGTTTCACAACCACCAATTGAATCTTGTCATATTTTTAATTTTGTGTGACACTACTTTTCAAATCTTTTATTTTTGAATAGAAACATGTGGCTGTTACAGCATCCAACAAAAGACGGCTAGACTTTTTATTTGTTTGTGGATCCATTCAGGATTCGGCTCAATGCAATTTTAACCTTTTTTTTTTTGGTGCACAAACCATGTACATAAATATCATCTCTATTGCTACTTTTAGGAGTGACATGTACCATATAATCCACTAGATTGATGTGCCTCCCAACAGACAATGACCTTGAGGTGTGATTTGAGTGCAGTAAAGAAATACTTAGATTTACCTTTTTTTTTATTTTTTGGAGTAAACCCTCAAATTACTTTTTCCCATATGTATAAATATAGATATGCAAATTGAGTAAAGAGAAAAGTATTTATAAATGAAAAAAAGTAGAAGTCAAAAGTAAAAGATCTGGGGAGAACATGTATGGACACAGCTCAGTTTTTGAGTTGTTCGTCAGATTAGTTCTTTTTTTTTTTCCCCCTTTTTGGGCTGTTAAAAAAGGGACTCGTAAGGTTCTTTCTAAAGCTATTCAATTCTGAGTTTCTAACAAATGCTTGGTAATTCCCTCGAAAGTCTCCAATTTTTATTTGATGATATATGATGTAGTCTACATGCAAAGGACCATGAGAGGTTTTACCAAATCAACAAATTAACTAAATGTAACAAACAGACGACCCTATCCATAATTTCAAGAGACACTTCACGTTTTCCTGAGAAGGCTGACAACTAACAAGTGCTAAAACCCCTTCCTGCCCGCCCCATTATGTGTCAATAAAAATTTACAATAAACTAAAAATTTACAATAAAAAGCAAGAATAAGGTTGAGTAAGGTTGGTTTCCTTCCTCTTTCTCCGAATTATAAAAAAAAGAAAAAGAAAAAGAAGCAAGAATAAATTTAAATAATAAAGTGATTGTTTTATCAAACAGGATGCTAAGGTTAACTTTTGTGGCTCTCAATATATCATGTCAATCTGGCTTTTCTCTTCATGAAGTGATGTATTCAAAAGATAACAAAAAACCAATTAACCAAATGTCAAACTCCATTTCCTTTTAAATTATACTTCTTTTAACGTCTCTAAAGTCAAACGTGACAATAAATAGTGATATGGATGACCTTTTTTATTTAATTAGGGGCGACTTTTATGAGTCTCAATAAAAACACAAACAAAACGAGCATCTTAAATCCACGTACGGATAATCAAGACTCCACTTAATAATTGATATACAACTTGGTTGAATTTGCAATTTGGAAGCCACCATTACTGACCGCCGACGAAGTCTTGAAACCAAGAGCCCTCTTTTCTTCCGAGACTCTTTCTATTTATGTAACTAATCAAGCCAAAGCAATGGCTACAAACCAACTTCTTTCTTCCAAAGACAAAATTCTGCCAGATGGGAAATGCAATATCTCCTTATTGTTGTCAAATGAGTTCGAATTCAATGGTGAAGCTAATTTTTTATGCGGGCGAAACGAGGATTCTTACGAGGAAAAAGCTAGCAGGAGAGATTATGTTTGAGTTCCCAGACCATATGATTTGTCATGCAGATTCATTCTTCATAGGTCATCCAATTCCTGTACTAGCCATAGATGATGAATTAGCTACAGGGGAAACCTATTTTGTTCTCCCTCTTGATTGCTTTACTTGTAATGTCCTCTCTGCTTCTTCTTTGGCCTCCTTAGGAAGCTCTATCTCTGGCTCAAAGCCGGCCGCTGTAAATTTGAAGGACTGCCCATTTGAGTATGTAAAGAGCTCAAATGGTAGAGTTTTGATCAAGGTCAAGCCGGAATTCATAATTAAGCTTATGACAAGAGGTCAGGAAACAGTTGAAAATAGCTCTCCTAGTCCTAATCATGGATTCCTCTGTAGCACGCCGGAGTTGAAGAAGCACTATGATCAACTGGTTGGGTCCAAAGACCAAGTCTGGTCTCCCAAACTTGAAACCATTTCTGAGTACAAAATTAGGTATTCACCATGCAGATTTATAGGGTTTGAAAGGAAGCAAGGGGAGGCTGAATGTTGATGTGCGTATTTCAGCTTCTTTGTATAAATAGATTTCTTACAAATATGTGAGGTCCTCGATGGAAATTTTTCTTTGCTTATAGATTAACCTATGTGTCGTGAAGTGTACAGGAGTAATCAGAATGATTTTATTTACGATTCTAATACAATTTTGTTAGTCTCGGATGCTACACAACTTAATTTGTCCAGTTAAAAAGTTTTTTACACACCTGATCTCAATGGTAATAACCTTCAGCGGCCGGCCTGTTCCATTTGATTCGCCTATTGAAACAAAATCACAGACGAACGGCAACCCAAATTTGGTACGTGGGAATGAGTTGAAATGAAAAAATTGTTCTAACTTATCCATTCTATTCTCGTATTTAGTATGATATTTTAAATTGGAAAAATCCTTTTTCAAACTAATGTGGAGAAAAGGATACATACCAAGATATGCTTTCATGCTGTGGCATTGTTGCAAACAAAGACTAGACACAAAATACAAATTTGCAGAGAAGGGGAATACAACAAAACTCAAGAGTGTGTGCTATGCCGCAACAAAAAGGAAACATTTGAGCACCTATTTTTTGAGTGTAAGTTCACTAAGAATGTTTGGAGCAAAGTTAACCAATTGGTCTACATATCCTAGAGAAGTATAAAATCGCAAGAAATAGTAAGCTGGTAGAGCAAACATTGTACAGGTAACAGTTTTGCTCATCAGCTGAGAAGATTAGTATCTTGCCATAACAGTTTATCAGATCTGGCAAGCAAGAAACAGTGTTATTTTCAGAAACGAAGGAAGAACAAAGCTGGCAGTATTAAATGCTATAGTGAAAGAAGTAAGGTAGGCAAAAACAACACGGAGGAACTTCCCAATGAGAAAGGAAAAATGGATTTTGCTTATGGAGTGGGGGATCAACCATGATGTGTGTGGAGAAACAATGCACAGATTAGGACACTAAAGGAGATACAAAGGAGTAGATAATATATGTAATCAAGGGGCTGCTACCAAAAATTGTAAAGCTTTGTTGAGTATCAATAAAAATTCTAATTCTTGTGCAAAAAAAGAAATGGAAAACCCTCTCCCATAGGAATTTCATTCCAACTTTTTTTTCTTAGAAATTCATTACTCAACAAAACCTAAGGAAAGCCCTCCAACTTCAACTGGTAAAGCCAAAAATTGTAGGAGTTAATTTTTTCCACACACATAGTTCTACTCCATCAGTCATCATTCCTCTAAATTCGAGATACATTCACTAATCTTTTTCTATTTTTAGATTATCTGTAACTTCAATTAATAATCATTTATGATTTTTAAATCACAAATAGTTCAACTTATGTTTAGATTTTTTTTTGCTAAATTAATGTTTAAGTTTTTTTTAACTTTTATGCAAATATGCAAAAACTAATTTGACATTCCTATAAATTAAAATGTAAATACAATAAACAAGGAATATGAACATTTGGTTTTATTACTAATTTTTTATATTCTTAATTATATTTCTAATTATTATGAAATTTTACAACTAATTAAATAAAATAATTAATTTAATTTTAACAAGAATAGAAATAATTTTAATATAAAAATTGTTAAATTTCTTATAGGCATACAAATAATGCATAGCACAAACAAACATGACAAAAAAAATGTTGTATTCTAGTATAAAGAATTTAGATTAAAATGAGTCAAATTAGTATAAATTTCATTCCAATCTGATATCTAAATATGATTATACCAAACATTAAAACAGAAATAGATATTCCATTCTAATTTGAGTTACCAAATAGTGGATCTTTTTCTTTTCTATTTTAGATGAAAAGATATTTTAGGTAGAAAAACATTTCTATTTTGAGCCATTTTATTATACCAAATGTGGAGAATGAGTATAACCCTGAATGCTAATTCCAAAAATGATAGATATTGGTGTATTATGCCTTAGCACTACCAAACTTTATAGTAGCTGTTAGTTCGTGATCATTAATATTGAGCTATACAAAATTTCACATTTGTAAATATGATATTGACACATTCAATTTAATTTTTGATTGCATTTTATTTGAGAAATTGTTGCGATTATTTGGTTAACTTTATGGTCTAGGACCAATATAAACTCTATCAACAACTGATTTTACATGATTCTTAAAAAACTTATTTACTAGCCTTAATTGACCAGCATCACCAATAAGTTCCCTATATTGTTCAGTTTTTCATTGGAGACTGATCTGGAGAGTGGAGTTGATATGAGAGTCGCAGGTAAGTGCCAAACCTCTGCCGAAATATTGATTTCGTCATAAGATTTTTTTTTTTTTTTTTTTGGCTGATATACTAAATAAGATAACTTATTATTTCAAGAGGGGTTTAAAGTCCAGTTTTGATGGTGACATTCAGCCCCAAAGATTCTACAAGGGGTAAACATCATTTTTTCAAATCTAAGGGGAGCTCAGTGAAATTGTCTTAAATCTCGGGGATGAATGTGAAATTATCCAATCTCATTTTGCTTATGTCTAAACAGGAGATAAGAGATGGTAGAGTTCAAGATAAGGAGATTCTTAGGTGGAACAAATTCATAGCCTAACCTGTAGATCTTGTGGTTTAAAAGAGCGTCAAGTAAGTAAAGTGATGCATGTTAATATAAAGTAAATGAAATAATATAAGGATATTTATATAGATTTATTTTAAATCACAAGATCTACAAATAGAATCGTGGACCGATCCATTTAAAAATTTATGGTTCAAAATATATGGACCAAAAAATTCCCGGTATATGAGTGACTCATTGAATTATGTTGTCATTATATCCCACGCCGGAATATGAGTTTTTTTTTTTTTTTTTTTTTTGTCAAAGGACGCCGGTATATGAGTGATTCATTGAATTATGTTGTCATTATATCCCACGTTTTCGGCGCATTCTTGACCCTTCCGTTCGGCAGTGAATTTCATTGTCATGATAAGCCAGGCTTGTCAAACAAGTTGTAATTGCTATCATGGACTTACTCTCGTTTTCTAATTGCAAATAAATTGATAAAAATATTGTAAATACTGAATTCTAAATTAGAGGAAAGATAAGAGTATCACCAATATAATTCAAGATCAAATCTTAAGTTCCTGAACAAAAAAATAAAAGGTATTATTCGATTCATCCAGCGATACGTTTATTTGTAACCAATGCTGAAAACAAATGTTTCAGAATGTTTTCACGCTTATTGTGGTACTTCTTTATTTTATTATTCGAATCCATTTGATTCCCATTAAACAACACCCTCATTTAATAGGATCCACATGAGTCAGGTGCACTTAAGAACCAGTGAACAGCTGAGCTATTTCCAGCAAAATAGTGGCAAATTTTTTAGGTCTAGAGAGCATAACCAAATGATCTGCGCCCTGTACTTCCCTTACGATTTCTGGGGGATTTCTTTCTATGAAAAACCTTTGAGTGTCTGGAGGTATCGCCATATCTGACCCGCCAATAACATATGCTCGACGAACTGATCCATACCTCTTATTTGTAACCAAAAGTTGCGCATTTGTCAAGTTCCCATAGAAGAACTGAGTTGTTCTCACTGAATAATTTGCAAGTTTCAAATCCTGTTGAAATTGTCAGGCATTATATTCGATTTAAAAGAGTATTAAAAGCAACGTACTTGTGTTTGGATGGTGAGGAAAAAGAATAATTTCAAAGGTTAAGGGCATAAATGAAATTAACAATTTACATGGCACGCATTTTTTTACTTAAGTTTTTATTGCGTGCGTTCTTTAGAGCAAGTGACTTCCTAATAAATTAAACAAAATATATTTGAAACATTATATAATAAATTAATTTAAATGGGATTATACACATTTACTAGCTTTTATGAAATTTTATTCTCAAAATATATTTTTACCTTCCAGAGAAAAATCCTATATTTAATTTGAAAATTTTAGACATGTGTAGGGTGAGGGTTGTTCTTGCTCATTGTACAAATTAAAAAATGAAAACGGTGTGCGAATAAAAAGTAGAGTGTCAATATATTTTGAGATAAAAATAAAATATAAAAATGCTATTACATTTTCAAAAAAGTTAGAACGAATTGATTCTTACACAAATGAGAACATGATCATATGGTTTGTTTAGCACATGATCAAATGAGTATAATTTTATTTCAACATATGTTTATGAGGAAAAAAAATAAACTAGGCTTTGCATTTGTATAGTTCGTCACCCACAAAAAAAAAAAAAAAGAAACTCATGATTCGGTTTTCGTTCTACCTAAGTTCCAAACAATACAAGTAGGTTTTCATTGTTTGTTTATTCTTTTTATAACTACCAGTTAAACGGATAGCACTTTTCATCCTCCCACCTTTCTATTTATTTAGAATAACTATTACAGTTGAATGGACTTGTTTTACCTGTGGGGGAGAGTTTTGATACAATTTAGTTGCCAAGTAATTGGGCCCAAAGAACACAATTCTTGGAGGATCTCCGATATATTTGCTGTCATTGAGAAAAGCTGCACCTTGATTGGACTGCCAAAAAAAAAATTATAGAATAACAATACTCAAAAACAAAAAAGAAATGCATGAAAAATGGATCCAAAAGGAAGGTTTCTTTGTACAATAAACTTATGGGGCCTAATAGTATACATAACAGGAAATCTGAATAAACAAAAACAAGATTGCCATTGAAATTTGATCAGTCAATGAGAAAACGAATAAAATAAAGTTCAATAGGAGAAAATCAAAAGAAAAAGTTTCTTTAAAATGATAACTATATTAAATCACCGAGTTCAGTAATTAACTAAATAAAATATTTCTCTATCTTACGCTTCATTAAGTCTAGATCAAAATAAAATAACAATGTGCTATCATAAGAAACAATAGAACAACAGCGAAATTTGTCCAGAAAAGGAAGAAATAAATTTAAAGAAAAGGCCAAAAAAAATTTTTTTATTTTTTTGGTGTTTGGGGTATCTTTGTCAAATATAATTTAAGTCACTGTTTGAGTGATGAAAAAAATTTTGTGAGTAGCAAATGTTGCCTACCTCAATATTTCAATGTGGGTAGCACAACAAGAAGTTTTTCTATCATTATTTTTTCTCCTTCAGCGCTGCAAGAATATAGGGATTTGAAGCAGTAACATTCTCATTCTCATACTAATAAATAAAGCTCCAAATTATTGGACAATATTCTAATAGTAATAAACCATACCACGTTGAGCAATTTAACAAACTAGCATATAAAAATAAAATAAGTTACCTGAACAAATATACATAAATGTGTTCAATATATAAATGTATTCAGTACCGCAGCATTAAGCTGGTTGAAGGTCAAATTAGGACCGACCATAAATGCTGAAACAAAAACAGCACCAGCAAGTTTACTTGGAAACCTTTCCATAGCGGAAGAAACAGCATAGCCACCATAGCTGTGGCCAACAAGGATGACCTTGTCCCGAGGAGATAAACATTTCAAATATGTAAATAGAGGTTTATTGTAACCATCAATGGTTCGGACGCTTATTAAAGGAATTTCATTTCTCCCAGAATAAGCTAAATCTATTGCAGTGACATTTTGGCCTGCCTGTTCCAGCAAAGTTGCCAACTTGTACCAACACCATGCCCCGTGACCAGAACCATGAACCAGCACGAAGTGTGCCGCGGAGGCATAACGAGAGTAAACCAAAAGTATTATGGCAAGAAAAGTTAGGAATGTGCAGTAAATAGCCATTTGTTGCTCTATGGATCTCATCGAAAATGTTTGATGCTTCTTTGGCGACCTTGAAGTCACCGAATGAATTGCCAAGTAAATTGATCAGATCCGGATGGGGTGGCTCCACTTCGCTTCTTTTTCCTTATTTATATGTTTACTTAACATAATATTATAAAATGAATAATAATTTCCTAAAACTTTTTATCCATTCTTCCCTTCTTTAATTAGTTCATTATTCAGCAAATTAATTTTTTTGGCAATTTCTATCCTTATATAAATCATTTTTTTTTAAATTACTCTATCTCTAATTTATCTCTCCTAATTGACAACAAGTTAAAATATTCCTGCCTGCCTATATATATATATATAGAGAGAGAGAGAGAGATACCAAGACCCAAAGCCGAACCCACATGCGTTCTGACTTGGACTAGCACTCCTCGTTCGTACCTTTTTTAGATTTATATTTTCATAACAAACAAATAAATAATTTAATTAAGAATATATAAATATAAGAATCTCTTAAAATATATCCTTATCCGAATTATTTCCTTTTAATTATTATTTAATCTTTTCCGCACGTGTCCAATTATGATCATATTTATTTTTTTAACACTTAGCAAAAATTTATTTACTTATCAGTCCTAATTCACTCTAGAATCATATCTTTCTTTTAATCTCACATGTTAACTTTCTCACCCACCTCCTTTTTGCAAACTAAGTTGCAATATTTATTATTTTCAAGTTTTCTTTTTTTTTAACTTGTGTCATTATTTTTTTTTTCATTACTTGAGAATAAAAAAATCGTACCATGCACACGATCATTGCATACAGGTGGTGCGTGCCCATTCATTATTTTGAGCATGTTTGTCAATTTTATTTTCTGAGTTTGACTTCCAACTATTTTCTTATTTTCTTATTAGAATTATACACATATAAAGAAATACACAGACGTGTGTGCGCGCACATATAAAGATATATGTAGAAATATGCGTGTATCTACACACACATACTTAATATCATGCAAACAAATTAAGGGTGACAATAGGGTAGAGCACCCGTCTCGCCCACCACTAAATAGGGTAGGGATGGACACACAAGAAATGAACGGAGGAAATTCTGCCCGCCTAGTTGGGAGAGAAGGGAGGGGGAGGGAGGCCATTCCTGGACCCAGGCGCGTATGTGCAGATTATATTTAATATACTTTTAAGTGTGTGAGAAACAAAGAAATATTTACTTGCATATATAGAAGTAACACGAACATTAATATGTTTGATTAATTTATGAAAGTTGCATATTATTTCATTTAGATAGCTAGAATTTAATGTAGTTTTTCTCTTGCTGTATGACACTTTATTATAATTTTTTATTTTTACTTTGTGTTAGGTTTTAAGTGGTGTTTTTTAGTTTTCTATTTTTTGATTGTATTTAAGTATGTGTTTATAAGAATAATTATAGTTAATAATAAATATAAACAAATGTTAAAAGTGGGCATTCAATGGCAGGAAACCTAGCCTAAAAGTAAAGGTAGTTAAGTAGGCAGGCTGGATAATCAATGCAGGAGATAAATTTCTTAGGTAGTGCTGGGAACATAGCACCGCTCGGGAAATTCTTTCACGGACAGAGTATAAGGATTCACCCGTAAATTTTGTGATTTAAAATAGTGTTATATAAAAATAAGGGATAATTTCATATACATCTCCTGAGTTTTACCATAATTGCAGAACACTCCCCTCAGTATTAAAAATTTTACTTACCTCCCTTATTTTTAATTTTTACATGACAAAACAAACCCAAAATGCTGATGTCAGCAAAATTTTGATGTGAATATCCAAAACTAACCTTTAGTTATATTTTAAAAAAAATACCTACACATCATCTGCTTCAACCTAACTCACGCCAAAACATTGAGAACGCCACTCTCCTCTCCGGTGGGCTTGAAATCTTGGAATAGTGAATCTGGTCTGACAAAATTTCTCTCTCCTTTGTAAATGCAATTTTTTAAACTTCTAAATAGAAGAACTCCAAAAATAACCTTATTCCTACATTGAGAGTAACTCTCTATGAAGGAAACTCTAACTCTTTGAAGGATGTTAGTTGGGTTCAATTCTCTGTCATAAATCCTTCTTGTACATATGAACGAAAACCTAGGACAAGTGATTGGATTAGGATACCAAAAACATATGGATGAAATACTAGTATGGGTAATTGGAATAGAATGCCAATATTTCCTAGTCAAGTTTGCGAGATTAGGCATGAGAAAAGTGGTCTCTCCCTGGCTTTAATACTTTGAGCCTTCCAGTTCCCTTGAAGACGGCTATCTTCAAATGGAACTTTTCCCGTCTAGTTCAAAACAAAACAAACCAAATCTGTGGACTTCGGCTTTTTCAACGTAGGAAGAGGAGGTGATGGATGGGGACTTCATGCAGTAGGAAGTAATTAAGAGATATGGTTTTGACGGTCATTTGATTTGCCGTGATTTCAAAATGATGATAGTGGTTGTTGCTGTGATAGGGAGAAGGAGACAAGGGAGTTGAGAGAAAAGGTTCAAGAGGTGCCGGTGGCAGTAAGTGGGGTAACGATTGTTGTTACTGTGCCTTTGCCGATGAGTTTAGAAGAAAAAGAGTTGCAGTTTTTTCTTTTCTTTTCTTTTCTTTTTTGTACCTTTGGTCAAAGTATCATGTCAAGGGTACTAGAGTAATCTCATATTGTCAAGGGAGGTAAATGTTATTTTTCAAACAAGAAGGGAGGCTCCTGCAATTAGGATGAACTTCGGGGGAGGTATGTGAAATTATCCCTAAAATTAAAGATGCATACTAAGGTAAAAAAATGATGTAAGAATATTTATACTTTATTTTAAACCACGAGATCCATAGGTAGAGCCATGAACCTAACAGTTTTCCGCCCCAACCCATTGACAAAATTATCCTTAGAGGTTTAACTTGTTTTCTTTTCTCGTTTGTGAATACTAAACTAATTCTTTGCTTTTCATCATTCTTCGTCCATGATAGTTTTTTTACAATTCTTTCTGCCTATTCCCACTAGTTTTAAGAATTCTCCTGCTATTGCTTCTATCTTTCTTTTCCCAACAACCCGGATAATTCTCCTTCCCCAACCACCCAAATGATCCTTCTTCCAAATTGCATTGGCCTACCATTGCCCTACACCCACCCCTTCCAATTTCCAAGCCCTACCTTTTCTCCTATCCTTACTCTACATATTCATCTCCAAAACCCGGACATCACTCCCATAAAATTGAGGTTTCTTGAGTTTGGTTTTGATTTGTTGAAGTTTTGGTATTATTGGGTTTTGATGTTTGTTGTATTACTAAATTTTTAGGCACTTTAAGCTGAATATAAAAAATAAATGATATTATATTTTTAAGTTTGAATTTTACAAAAATCACTAAATTTGTTGATTGTGGTAAATAAATTATATGATTGAACATGTTGTATTAAATTTGTGTCTTAACTGAGAAGAATAATCTTATCATTTAGAGGAGAGTTGCTTTGCCATTAATATCATTCATTTTCAATAACCACAACTTAAAAATTGTTTTTCCACTAACATGACCCATTTTCAATAATCACTACTTAAAAAATCATATAAAACCACAACCTTGACATTAGCGAGAGATTCTTCAATGAACCGGGTCCACAGCTTGACCTGTGGGCCATGTAGTCTAAAACAGTGCCAAGTAAGCAAAGTGATGCACGCTGATATAAAAAAAATGATGTAAGGATATTTATGTGACTTTCTTTTAAACAAAAGGTCCACGACCGTAAACCAGATCTATTTAAGAATTTTTTGACATTGGATATGTTTTATTCGTGAGAGCATGCCTTAAACACTAGGTGTATATTATGTATTTACAGTAAAAAAATTTGCCTAATAGTATGAAGAGCCTTTAAAAACTTTTGGTCTTAGACTTCAAAAGATACTAGACAGCACCATCCTAAATATGCGTATAATTTTCTATCACACTCCCTATCCCATTTTTTGTCATGCTAACTGTAATCCAACTCAACTTAAAATAAATAAATAGTATTTTAATTATTTTGGGCTGTTAAAAATTATTATATTGGGTTAAGGTTATCTTAAGAAGCCCATTAGCCTCAGTTAAATAGTTAATAACGTAGGGTAAATATTTTAACGTTTTTTAGGGTTTGACAAAAATGGAGAAGGGACTGACAGCTCCTTGAATAGGTTGCAGTAATTTCAATAATTTTTCAACATTCTAAGATAAGATTTATTATTATCTTGCATTGTTATTACATATTCTTGCATAATAGGGGGGTTTAAAGAGTTGAAATCCGGTCACCGGTCATATTCCGGTGAGTCATCGGTGACCAAACTTATCTAGAATTGTTCTTTATCCTCCTAAGAATCCATAGGATCAAACCTTGAGTGATTTGGTTTGGTATGTTGAGAGAGAGAAAATTGAGTTTTAAGGTTAAAATCTTAGTTTTGATTTGGTAATTTTAGGCTGTCGGAAAGGCACTTTCTGACGAGTATCACCAGAATTTATTGACTGGGCTTTGTACAGGGATCAAATATGAAGGGAATAGAAGTGGTTTGAGGTTAATCCGACCTCTGTAGAGGGAGAATTGAGGGTTAGAAGATGGCTGGTCGGAGAGGACGTAGAGGGAATTTTAGAATTTCTGGAGGGGAGAAGATGAACAGTTCCAGACGATCCCCACCCTCGAGCAGATATTGAGACGGAGAGTGCAGCGCACCCCTTCCTCTTCTGGCCACCAATTTTGGGGAAAACCTTCTATATTTTATTTATGATTTTTTCAAATTATAACTTTTATTTTGTGATCATGAATTATTTATTTTGAAAATTGTTTGGATAAATAAAGGAAAAATCACTATTTTGAGAGGTGAGAAGTCTATATTTGGAATTTTTACACCAAATCAATTTCTAAATTTTCTTATTTTACAAGGAATAATTTTCTATGAGAGGTGTATTTAAATAATGGTAGAATCTAAGAGTTCTTCATTTTTCAAGTATTGTTTGCTTACGGAAAATTCTACAAAATGCCCACAGGAGGTTTTAATTGTTTTAAATCTATAGAAGTGTTTCCCTAAGGTTGTAAGTACTGGATAATGGATAGATAGTGCATACACAATTTAATTTTGATGGTTCTCCACTAATTTGGTGCATAATTGTATTTTAGGGAATTGTGTGTGATTTTGATTCAAGTGAGTTAAGAGAAGTATTTGGATCTGTCAAGGTAAGTAGCTAAACCATTCTAGTTATTTTCTAAATGTTTTGACCTACAATTTAATATACTTAAACGTATGGATTTGTTATGCAATGAAATTATTTTGTTGAAACTGTGGTTTATGAAAATTGAGACAAGCATGAATACTAATTGATTTTATAGCTGTGGATTTTTTAAATGTGGTTATTGTGAAAATGTTCTGGGTTCTTTATTGGTTACTTATTGATCCCGTGCCTTAGGGATTACACTGATGGCATTTATTGCTAGAACCCGGGCTAGCTATTGATGTTGGAGTGTGGAATGTGAAATGTGAAATGTGAAATGTGCAGTGGCTAATAAGAACCAAATTCTAAAAGTGTATTTTTTTATCAATTGGTTTATTGACTGTTTTGAAAAATGTGGAATGTTTTTGAAATTTTTATTTTTAAATGTGCTTGTTCCACTAGAATGGCTAGGTTTACTTATTGAGCTTATTAGCTCACTACCGTGAATTCTTTTTTTTTTTTTTTTAGAGTATGAAGCCTAGCTTGGGACATCATTTGGGAGAGTGTTGCGCTAGGAATTAATAATTATGATCATTAGTTATTTATTTAATTATTTGTTTTAGACATTGTGGACTATAGATTTGATGTTTTCTTAGGTTACATGTTCTCTTATTGATATTTGAGATTGATGGATTTTAATGCCTTGAATATTGAGGCTTTAGTTTAATAACATGCTCGTTTGAGTTATTTTTGTTAATTAGTAATTTTTTAGTTGGCCTAACATATTTATGAGGATGCTGTTAAAATAAAAATTATTCTACACCCAAGATCATACATGAATACTTAGAATTCTAATTTAGAGAAAATTAGATAGAACCTGATTTTTTATCCAACATTATGTTGAATGGAAGCAAGAAGACGATCAATGATCAAGTGTATCAGATTTTTCTCTTCGGATCTTATAACTAAGTCTCTTAGATGGTAGAGAGAGAAAAACTTAATTTAGTCGTTATTCAGATTCTTAGAGTGGGGACCTAGCACTCCTTATATATTAAGCATATTAGGGTCTCCATCTAACAATCCCTAACGGGTCTAATAGGCCTACACAATTAATCCACATCTTATTATATTAGAATAATAGGCCCAATAATTAAACCAAAATAACGGCCCACTTTATGTCTCATATTTGATCGTATTATCTCAACTATTAATCACAATTAATGTAAGCCCATAATTAGATTAAAAATCTAACATTCTCCCACTTGGGCGACATTAATTGTAACTAATTCTTTATACCAAGATAATACTTTAAAACTTTATGAGCTCAATGTATGTTGGTCAAGAGACTATTCTAAAGTATCATTCTGTCAAACAAGATCCTCAATATTGAATCATAGCAGAATTTGTATCATTAATGCGACATAATTCTTTCTATGGTTACAAATACTAATGAATCTTGCCCACATGAACTAGATGTGGTAGTGTAGCAAGTGACAATAGCACTAGCTTTATGGTTTATATAATGTGTTATTTACTTGTCAGTCACCAATTTCTCTACTTTATACATCACAAGTATGCTAGAAATTCCTTATGATTTAAACAATTTAAACCTGTATGTCTTATGATTAACTTTATATCCAAGATATCATTATGTGTCACAAAACATACACATTAACCTAAAGATTAATGCCCCAGGCTCTTGCTTAAGACTGACACATGTTTTAAGACTTTACAAAAATATAAAACACCATATGACTGAATCATCAATGATTATTATTATCAAAATTCATAATAATTCAAAAACATCAAAATGATGTCTCAAACAAAACAAAATATAAGTAGAGCAAACATATATACTGAGTCCCACTAACCAAGAACATCAAATGACTCAACCAATTCCATGCTAGCAACATGCCCTTTAAAAGCACCAAAGTAGAGTCCCTTAGTTAAAGGATCAACAGCCATACATTCAGTCATAATATGCCCTACTTCAATGTCACCTTATCAACTCTTTCAAGGTCAAGTATTTGATTTCCATATGCTTTGACCTTGTGACACTTTTATTATTCTTAGCGAATAATACTGCAGTAATATTATCACAGTATATTCCAATTGGTCTTAATACAGAACTGACAATGGTCATCTCAATAATAAGATTGTGTAACCATACACCCTGTGTAGCTGCCCCATAACATGCTACAAACTCAGCTTGCATAGTGGATGAAGCTAATAGCATCTGTTTGACACTTTTTCAAAAAATTGTACCACCAGCCAATGTGAAAATATAACCAGATGTGGATCTTTTATCATCTTTACAGCCAGCAAAGTCAGAATCTGTGTATCCCACAAGTTTAAGGTTTTCAATCTTCCTATATGTTAACATATAGTCTTGCGTCCCTTTCAAATATCTTAAAACTTTCTTTACAGCAACCCAATGGTCTCATCCAAGATTAGATAAATATCTACTCAAGTGACCTACTGTAAAGGCAATATCCGGTCTAGTACAAACCTGAGCATACATCAGGCTCCCTACTGCACTAGAATAAGGAATATTCTTCATTAACTCTCTCTCAACATCATTTTTAGGACACTGTTCCAAACTCAATTTGTCACCCTTATAAATTGGTACAGTTCCAGGATTACTATTATGCATATTAAATCTTTTTAATATGTGATCAATATATGCTCTTTGAGAGAGACCCAATAAGTTTCGAGACCTATCTCTTTGGATTTCAATACCTAAAACAAAGGATGCATCTCTGAGATCTTTCATGTCAAATTGTCTAGACAATAGCTGCTTAACCTCATACAGCATGCCTAGATTATTACTTGCAAGCAAAATATCATCCACATAAAGAATGAGAAAGATATATTTGTTCCCACTTACCTTGAGATATATGCACTTGTCCACTTTATTTTCAACAAATCTAAAAAATGAAATTATCTCATCAAATTTCAAGTACCATTGTCTAGATGCTTGTTTGAGCCCATAAATAGACTTCTTAAGTTTACAAATCAGATAATCATTGCTATCATCTACAAATCCTTCAGGTTGCACCATATAAACCTCCTCAATAAGGTCTTCATTGAGAAAGGCAGTTTTAACATTCATTTGATGTAACTCTAAATCATAATGAGGTACAAGTGCCATAAGTACTCTAAATGCATCTTTAGAGGACACAGGAGAGAAAGTCTCATTAAAATCGATCCCTTCTCTCTGAGTATAACCTTTGGCAACTAATCTGGCTTTAAACCTCTCAACTTTCCATTTGGAGTCCTTTTTGGTTTTGTAAATCCATTTACATCGGTTTGCAACCTTCAGGCAAATCAACAAGGTCCCAAACACCATTATGCTTCATAGATTGCATCTCATCTCTCATTACATCCTACCATATGTCAGATTGAGGACTAGAAACAACTTCTGTAAAAATAATTAGATCAAGAACATGGCCAATATCATAATCATATTCTCCTAAATACACCACAAAATCTGATGAGATAGCAAGTCTCCTCTCCCTAATAGATCTCCTTAGTAAAACCTGTTCAACTGTATCTTATGGTTGAAGAACCTCAGTAACAACAGGAGGTTCTTGTCCCTCTATAGGAACAACCACAAGCTCAGGCTCCACGATACTTTTATCTACAAGTTGAGGAACATAAATTGTTGTAACCTGTGTATTCTCATTCGTGATTAGAGTCACTTTTATCAACCATATCATATTTCAAAAAATTTGTTGTTTGTGATTCTACAATTCTAACACCTCCATTTTGATAATAAAATTTATAACATTTAGAATGTTTAGAATATCCAATAAAATAACAACGAGTAGATCTAGGATGCATCTTATTTGCATAAGGATCATAAAGATGTACCTCTGAAGGACATCTCCATACTCGAAAATGATTGAAATTAGACTTATGTCTAGTCCACAACTCAAAAGGAGTTTTAGTAACAGACTTACTAGGCACTCTATTGAGGATATATAAAACTGTTTAAATAGCCTCACCCTAAAGATAGTTAGGAAGATTGGCCCTACTTTGCATGTTTCTCATCATATCTTTAAGTGTCCTATTTCGCCTTTCAGCAACACCATTTTGTTCAAGACTTCTTGGCGTGGTAAACTGAGCAATAATGCCACAGTCTTCCAAATATTTGGCAAATGGACCTTTTACTTGTCCTGCAACTCCATATTTGCCATAATACTTACCTTCTCAATCAGATCTTACAATCTTGATAGTTTTTCCCAACTATTTCTCAACTTCAATCTTGAAGATCTTGAATTTATCAAGAGTTTCAAACTTTTCCTTAATCAAAAACATATAACCATATCAGAAGAAATCATCAATGAATGTAATAAAATACTTATTATTACATATAGTGGGTGAGTAAGGGCCACTTATATCTGTATGAATAATCTGTAAAAGATCACTACTGCGAACTGACCTTTTTTTTCTTAATCTTGGTCATTTTTTTCCTACAACAGTTTACACATGTTTCTAGGTCATCAAAGTCAAGAGTAGGAAGGATGTTATCTTTTATCAACCTTTCTACTCTTTCCCTAAAAATATGGCCCAATCTTTTATGCCACAACATGGAAGACTTTTCCTTAATTATGGGTCTTTTGGCAACAACTTGTTCAACATTACATGCAATGGAATAAATTTCATTTGGAGTTAAACACAATCTATATAAACCATATGACAAAACACAATGGCCAACAACATTTGAATCAAAAATTAAGGAAATATTCTCATTTTTAATCCCAAAAGTGTAGCCTTCTTTGTCCAAAATTGAAACTAAAACTAAATTCCGTCTAAAAGACGGTACATAGAATATGTTTCTTAAAATAAGTTTAAAACCAGAATTTAGATTTAAACAAACTACTCCTATGAATTCTACGTCCACCTTCATGTTGTTGCCAACCAAAAGTTTACTCTTATCTTTATTTGGCTTCCTCGTACTTATGAATCCCTACATAGTGAATGCAACATGATTAGTTGCTCCACAGTCAAGCCACCAAGATCCAGATGGGACAATAGTTAAATTGGATTAATATAAAACAAGAGTCAAAGAGTTACCTTTGTTTTCACGTTTCGCTTTAAAATGACCTTTCTTCTTATAGAAGTGGCGCCGATCTTTCTTAAAAACAAGTTTATTGACACCCACAGCATTTGACTAACTAGAGTTATTGTTTTGAACATTCATAAAAGTAGAAAATTTAGATTTCTTAACTTTTCCCTTCTTGTTAGGCTTGGACACAATGAGAGCAGCTTGTTGTTTCTCATTCTTCAATTTCTCTTCTTCAGCAACGCATTTTGTAATCAAGTCATTGATACCCCATGCCTCATCTTGAGAATTGTACGTGGTCAAGAGTAAACCAAAATCTGCAGGAAGGGTATTTAATGCTTGATGCACAATACATGCGTCAGGAAGAGAAATATTAAGGCCTTCCAGCTTAGTCTGATAGTGGACTATCTTAATGATGTATTACCTGATGCCACCAACTCCATCATACCTTATGGAATAAAGCTCCCTCAATAATGTTCCTATTTCTGCATTTGATGAGACTTTGTACCTTTGGGACACTGCGTTCAATAACTCCTTAGCCACATCAGTGCTAGGAAGACCACTCAACAGGTGTTCAGGAATTGACGTCTTCATTGTGAGATAACGCATGCGATTTGATCTCCACTAGGCTGTATGTGTTTGTTTTTGTGCATCAGTACTGGCATCAGTAAGTTCTGCTGGCTTTGATGTGGTCATAGCCAAATCCACATCCGCCATCTCAATGGCAAATTCCACATCTTGCTTCCACTTCTTAAAGTTTGAATCAGTTAAAACTTCAATAGTGACCATGTTATTGTTGACAGAAAAGGTGACTGAATAGATCAAATACAATGCATTATATTAGCAAACCACAAGGTAATATCGATAAAAGCCAACAAAAATTACAATTGAGAATTTAGATACATCATTATGAAACACCTTTGGGCAGAATACATAACATGTAATTTTAAATTCTCCATATCAAACGATCTAAGAATATATTCTTATCTTCATAAATCTACCACCTTTGGGTGAATAGACCACTCAGACAAGTCACTTCCCAATCATATGTCTCATGTGTCATCTCTAAGTCTTATACAAAATCAACACCTTTGGGCAGAAGAATTTTGTACTTAATCAAAGACATCCCTCACTATTAAAGTTTAAAATTCTATAAATTAAATGAATAGACCACTTTGGTGGCAAAAACTCAACCAATTCATAAAATTCTCTTTAACGCCGGGATACACTTTATATTACCCATAAAAATAACTTTAATGTGTGATTTAACTTTATAGACATGGGGCCATAGATGACTTCAATCACACCCTTATGTAACATATCCGTATGAGATATACAAAATATCTCTTAATAATGTCACAATTTCAACATGCTAAAGCATTGTATTATTATTATATGAGAGATAACAAAATTCTCTCAATATGACACTAATTGTGCAAAATGCATTAAATTAAACTTTATGAGATATAAACACATAATTATCTCTAATGTCACACAAAAATAAAATTTCATGTTTATTACATGAAATAAGCTTTATTTTGGCTTTATACAACCTTATGAGATTAATATTATAATTTAGGCTTTTAAACAAATTTATCATATACCTAAATTATAGTATAAAATTAATCTCTATGTAGCCTTAGTTTATATAAATAAAACCATGTGTACTTTTGTCTATTAAAACCATAATAAATATGCTAATCCCATAGACAAGCTTGCTCGCCAAATGCCCAGACACTGCTCGACGGAGCTTTGTACACGAAATACCAAGACTAACTGTCCCAACATACGTCAACTTATAAGCTCTTTATTACAATTATTTGTTTTATTCTTGTGGAAAAAACAAGTATATAATAAAGCCAAGTCTGCAAGTATCAACAAGCTTGAGTGATTGAATTAAATATTCACAATTCAATCAGTAAAATCAGAAGACAATAGCCGAGCCGATACGCCACTGGGCCATAAACAACCATGCATGTAATAAAAGTTGAATCCGAATAAGCAAATCAAAGGCAACGCAACATGGGAACCAATTAAACCTTTGTAAATCCCACAAAAGAGACAGAATTTTACACATCAACAGGATTCAACAAGGACGTAATTTATTTAACGCAACAGAGATTATTCATCACCGGCCAATAGCAACAGAAAACAGCCGCTCACGTTGCGCTAGTTTTTCTTTATACTGCAGATACTACTTCACGAAAATAAAATCAGTAACAGTGTATATAATCTAACCAAAATTACTCTTAAAAGATTCTAAAATCATGTATATAGGGTTTGATACCAATTGTTAAAATAAAAATTATTCTACACCCAAGATCATAC
Organism: Mitragyna speciosa; assembly: GCA_024721245.1. NCBI lineage: Eukaryota > Viridiplantae > Streptophyta > Magnoliopsida > Gentianales > Rubiaceae > Mitragyna > Mitragyna speciosa. The sequence continues at coordinate 12,807,103 of CM045565.1, read as the reverse complement.
ATGAATACTTAGAATACTGATTTAAAGAAAATTAGATAGAACCTGATTTTTTATCCAACTATCATGTTGAATGGAAGCAAGAACACGATCAATGATCGAGTGTACTAGATTCTTCTCTTCGAATCTTATGACTAAGTCTCTTAGATGGTAAAGAGGGAAAAATTTAATTTAGTCGTTATTTAGATCCTTAGAGAGGGGACCTAGCACTCTTTATATATTAAGCATATTAGAGTCTCCATCTAACAATTCCTGACGGGCCTAATAAGCCTACACAATTAATCCACATCTTATTATATTAGAATAATAGCCCAATAATTAAACTAAAATAACGGCCCACTTTATGTCTCATATTTGACCGTATTATCTCAACTATTAATCACAATTAATGTAAACCCATAATTAGATTAAAAATCTAACAAATGCCTCATGAGTATGTGGCGTTGTCATGTCCTTGACCCTTGGGTTTGGGGCGTGACACTAACACTTGTCATAAAACTTATTTGAGGCCAACTTCTTTTATATGTTGTCCTGTTATCGAGTAAACAAAACTATAAAATACAAAAAATTATACCATAAACAAAATAAATCAACTTGATTTTCCACCTCCAATCCCTTGGTGAAAGCCGCATTCCTCTTCATCTCTCATTTCCAGTTTTTTCCCCGTGAACTTTATGGCTCCTTCACTTCATTAAATGATTTTCTCAATCGATAAGGTCATGCTGATCGTTAATGCTGCATCAATTAACATTATTAAACACGTAATGGAATATGATACAAACCATCAAAAACATATCTAGCTGGAAATTTTGGAACAATGTCTTTTCCACATGTCTTTGAAGCAAAAGAAGCATTCTCTGCTGCTCCTATTTACCTATAACTCTTTCAAATTTCACCAGGAAAAAAAAAAAGAAAAGGTAAAACGTGTAATAGATAAGGTATTATTTTGTGCCATTCATTTGTTTTTCAAGTTTTTGGTTACTTAGACGATGGAGTTCTCCATAGACTTTTTGTCCTGTTCCCGTAATACGTCGGGAGCAGTATCAACCAGAGAACTAATTGAGCAGACACCCAGATGGCGGGGTTCGATGAAAAATTTTATTTATTTATTTTTTATTATTTATTTGTTTATTTATTTATATATTTATTATTGTGTTCTTTTTCTTTTTTTTTTTAAATTGCTTTCCGCTTGCAGCGTTAACAGATCTTGAGGTAATTAGACATTTTAAAATATAAAATGAAGAAGCTAAATACTTTTAAAAAAATGAATTAGATAGGACTCTCGCTAATTTTGCAGTGAGGACATGTTGAAGCACAATAGAAGACTTCAAATGTCCTAAATATTTGCAATTCGTGTGATGGTTATAGCCGGAAAAAGTTCAATTTTTTTAATGAACAAAGTCTCTAATTGTAATTATGATTGATGTAATGCAGATTTATATTTACAAATATTGATATTGCATTAGTTTACTTAACCAAATATGCAGTTCTGCAATTTAATTTTACATTTTGAATAGATACAAATACCTAATTTGAGAAAATGGCAAGATATAAACACTTAACTCATTGTTGCACATTGCCGTAAGAACAACCCTATACATAAAAAGAGAGCATTCTTCGGTACTCGTAAACATACCCATGCGTACTGATATTTTATTACTTCAAAAGGATAGAGGATTCTAAACAATTATATGAATTAAGAAAAGCTCATGAATTGGTGATTTAAGTAAATATGACTTACATGAATAAAAAGGTACCCCTAAAAATAGGAAATTAAAGGGTATCGACATAAAGAATTACAAATGCAATATGAAAAAACTTAATTTAAACTTACATTATTATTGTAAATAAAGCTCCAAAATTCATATGTGCTCGCTCTAGTAGACCGTTTAATGAAATGAACAGCATAAATCTTATATAAATTGGTGTCTGCAAAAAAATCAGAATTAGTTAGAAATTATCTTTTTTTTAAGGGGAATGTTTAACAACATACATATATGCCAATAGTTACAATAAATTTTTAACTTCTGTAAATATAAAAATTGGTACACAATCTTAATAGACAATTTATTATATGGATACTAAAAAGCTTATAGGATTTTGATAGTAAAATATCATAATCATTATTTTCTAATGAGTAACACTCTTTATAATTCAATCAAATGACTTGTCATTCTAAATTAATAGGCTCAAATTTCTAAAAGCTGATACGCAAATCTCTGTTAACAATTTGGCAAATAAGAGTTTAGGCTATTCCTAGATTTCATCTATGTAGGAACACTAAAGGATGAAGCCTGCAAATTTTGATTTTATATGACGCTGTAGAACAAAAAAAAAAAGCTCGAGATTTTAAGGTGAAATAGATCATATGTTTACTTCAGACTTTTGGAAGTAATGAAAAAATTTGGAGACAAAGTGGTTATTTGCAAAGTATTGGGTCAGACACATGGTTCCCGTAATTCCTCTATGGCTTCTTAATTTGGTCCTATTTTAGTGCAAAAACTAAAGAAAAACTTAAATTTATATCAATTATTACTAATATAATCTTGTAGCCATTTCAAAATACTTCTAAAAGCACATAAATTTATAAAGCGGGGATGATTAAATATTTGTTTTCATTACAATTAAACCAAAATAAAAGTATATCGAAACTTTTAAAGTTTCGGCCTTCCTACTATGAATCGAGTAACTCTATTCATAATTCTTTTTTTTTTTTTTAAGAAAAGGTTTCACCATTATTACTATCCTCAGCTCTATAACATTTTTAAATTCTTTAAAATTTTATAAAACTAAAAATTAGGGATGAGGATTAGAAGATCTTTCTCTTTTTCTTTTTTGTCAATAAAGCAAACTAAAAATGAATTGAAATTCTTGAAGTTCCAACGATTTCTAATGAACTTTGATAATCTATTTATCATTCTTTTAAAAAATAATTTTCTTAAAAAAATGCTTAGCTTCAAATCTTAAAATTACTCAACATATACGATAGACAATTGACAGATAAAAGATGCATATGATAACAATCCAAAAGACTGTAAATACAGAAAATTTTCATAATTTCTTGACAACATCAAAAATAAAAGTTTCAAATTTCAAATCTCTCAATGGATTTAATAAGGTTTGCTAAATAGGTTCTTTATAAATTATGGTTCCTCAATATTGGTGCTATTTTTTATTAAAAAAAAAAGAAAATTATTACTATTCTTAATCTTGTAGCACTTTTAAAATACTTCTAAAAGAATATAAAAAACAAATTATGAATAATGATTGACATTGTCTGTCCTGTTTGCCCAATAATTAAATCAAAATAAAAGCACATTGAGAATTTCAAGTTTATAGCTTTTCTAATATGAAATCGGCAATCTTAATCATAATTATTATGTAAAATAATTTTTTCATAAAAATGCTTCACCATTATTGCTATCCTTTGCTGTATAGCACTTCTATATACTTTGAAATTTTATAAAACTAAAAATAGGAATAAGGATTAAAAAATCTATTCTTTCATTTTTATTTTTATTTTTGGATTGTATTTTTAAAGTTACATAAATCGGGCAATCTATTTATGATTTTGGTGTACAATAATTTTTTCAAAAAAAAAAGGATTAATTTCAACTCTTAAAATTACCCAAAATATAAATGGTGATTGACAATTGACAAGTGGTGTGCACTATGAATCTAAAATGCAATGACCATGGAAAGTTTCCTGATTTCTTAGAAACATTAGTAAAAAAAGAAAATTCAAATCCCTTAATGGAACTGATGGTTTTTGACTCAATATGGAGGATTAAAATTAAAGCCAATCTTAGTTTGCTTTCCTTTTTGTCATTCCTTTATGGCTTCAAAATTTTAGATATATTAAAAACAATCCATATGTTATATTAAGTAAAAGTAGCCAATAAGTCCAGGAAGTAATTTTAATTAATTAAAATATTTCAAAATCTGAAAAATTAGAATGCGAGTTTGGGAGCTTTCTAGAAGGTTTAGGTTGAAAACTTTATCAGCAATATATAATATATAGATATGGCATCTATTCTTTTTCTAATTCAGAGAAAAATAGCTTCTAACTAATCCTTAACCACAAAATAGTTGTATTACCCAACTATTAAAATGTGTATAGTAAAAAAATAATAAAGCACAAGCCAAAATTTGAAATCTTAGTTTCCAAAAATAAAAATAAAAAAGTCAAAAGTACAATCAATTGCATGCACCGCGATTGAGTGAGAACTAAGATAAAAACACTTAACATAAAATCTACCATATCCTAGGTCTAACTAAACATTATAATATTAAAAAAAAAAAGGCACTTCAGAATTATAGTCCCCCTAACAATTTTAATTACAAAAAACTACCATACCCTAGGCCTACCTAACAATTTTAATATATTTAAAGAAGTGCTTTAGAATCGTAGTTGCAATTTCCTACAGTAGCCTAGGTATTCCAAACAATTCTAATTAAAAAGGGGCTTTGTAATTATGGTACTTGCCATTTCTTTTGGGCCCGCTCTATATTTATACACACATAGAGGGAAAAAAAATCCTTAGTTCTACCCAATAATTTTAATTTGAAAGAAAAAAGCGCTCAAGAATTATTATAATTTTGCAATTCCGTACCATAGCCTAGGTTTTACTAACAAATTTAACTAAAAACAAAAAATGCTTTAGAATTACAATACTTGCATTTCTCTGGGCGTTTCGTTACAAGTTAATTCACAATGTAAATAGCTGTCTATTTTCTTTGTGATATTTACCTAATGATACATGTGCTTATATCAAAGATGGATTATTTAGTGATGTGTGTAGTTTTTGAGATGCCTTAATTTATAAAGAATTAGCAAGAGGCTGAGAGAAAAATAATTTTAGGTAGACTCAATCTAGCGAATCAAGTGTTAAGATATTGTAAATTATGCATTCAGTTGGAAAAATCACCTCAATTGTATGAAGAGCTTGTAAAAACTCTTAGTTTTTCCGTTAAAGTTTACAATAGTACAATTCTAGCTTTACAATACTAGTTTTTCACCCGTGCATTTCATAGGAACACATTATAGTAGAAAATTTACTTTTATTTTATTAATCCATATTAAAAAAAAATTGAATACATCTTTAATATATCGTATTTGTGAAAAAAGAGAAATAAAAAAAATAAATTGCAAGTATAACGAAAATTCCCATGTCATCACCTTTAGTCATTTGAGAAATATAATTACTTATGATTATTTTAGTTAAAAAGATTTTTGAAATAATAGATAATAAACTATTAAATAATTTTCTTTGGGAAAGAAAATATTTAGATCTAAATAGTGTAAGTCAAAAACATGAAATATTTGAAAAATTAAACATCCTTGTTAAGGGGTGTTTGATAAACCCAATTAAATATTTAAAATTAATTGATTCAGATATTAATTATATTTTGTAAAATAGAATTTCTTAAGTATTTAAACGCCTCTAAAGTTGAGGCAAAATTTATTACTAAAAATAAGTAATCCTATATGCACTTAATGCTAAATACAAAACACGCTCAAATGTTAATAATTTAAGTAATCAATTTATATGACAAAAATACCTTTGTTAAGTAATAATTTAACTTTGTAAAAATACCTTCTATCCCTATTCTTTAGTTTCTTGCTTCCTCATATCTTCCTCACCCTCTCCTTTCTTTGATAACTAGGATAGCATTCTCTCGCGATAGCTCTCTCTCACCGTATAAGACTCTCTCTTTGTGTGTGTGTATAGATGCACACACCTATATTAATTTTAGTTATTATAGTTCTCTATTAAATATTTATATGTGTGTCTATATCTCTTATTTCTATTCAAAACAAAATAATGATGAATTATTTTGGAGAAAATAATTTATATTAACTAAAAATAGAAAAAAAAAAGAAACAAATCAGTAGGAATTTGATGAAGTATTAAATTGATATTTAAATGGTTGGGTGAATTAAAAAGCAATAGTAAAAGATAGAGTTGTTCTGGGTGGGAAAAGAAGGGTAATTAGGGTGTTGGATTGGGGTGGGGCTGGGGCTGGTTTAGGAGCTATTGGGGAATTGGGTCCAATTATGTGCTTGTTCTAGAGTATGTATATGGAATTTGATAATTCTTGGTGTAGAAAATTCTCCAATTGAATATATACTACACCTTGTTTGCAGAGGGAAAAAAAAAGAAAGAAAAAAAGAGAGTTTCCTTCTAATTAATGTTGGATCCTAATGATATTGTTGCTTGTAGGGGGAAGAAAAAAGAAAAAAAAAGAGCTTCCTCCTAATCAAGATATTGGACATGGAAGTGCATATAGATAATAAATAATTGAAAATTGAGAGCAATGCTCAAGCAGATTTAGCTTTCAAGACTGCTCTGTGTTTTTTTACAGTGGCGATATATGTTAACTCTTTTTTTGGTTGCCGAGGCAAGAAAGAATATACAATAGCTGATTGTATTGCATTGTCTTGCACTAGATACTAGCCCTTATTTTAACCTAATAATTTTTCTTGAGATATTTTATCACTTTTTATGGCTCAGTCTTTTTTTAATTTTTAATTATTTTGTCATTATTTATGAACTTCAATTATATGTATAAATAGTCAAATATAACAAAACAAGAATATTGTAAAAACATAAATTGAGCCAGGAAAAATTTTAAAATTTATGAAATTTAGTATTTAGTTGCATAATGTTATCAAACTGGTATTCTAAATTCAATGGGACAAAAATAGTAAAATTCATGAAATTCAACATTTTGTCGCATATTATTATCAAACAAACATACTAAATTCAATATCAGATTCAAATGTAAACTTTTAAATTTTTTAATACCTAAAATTCAGTAGATTAAGTGATTCAAAATTTAGATTTCAGGAAGTAGATTTCAGATTTTAATTTTATCAAGCACCCCCCTAACTCACATACTCTTTTTGTAAGCATTTTGCAAAATTTTGCTAATTGTTTATTTTAATTGAAAGCATTAAAAACCAAGTTTGTTTTCATTGAGACTTGGAGACCAATTTGATCAAAATTAAAAACATCATAGACCAAATGTATTCTCATTAAACTAGGCGATTTGCCTAATCTTGGGGATAACAATTGCAATTCTGCCTTAGTAAAGCGTCTTTGTTTTTTTAGGCTCCTTAAGGTTACATCATTTCAACAAAAAATAAATATTTGGATTTTGTGATACCCAAAGAAATGCATACTTAGTTAGTGTTGCAACTAAAATAAAATAAAATGTAAAAGTTGTTTAAAAAGTAACTTTTGTTTTATTTGTGCTATCCCTAAAGATCATTTCACCTGATAAGCTAAAACTTGATATTGTAAAACACTTCATATTAAGTTTTAAAAATATTCATGGAGATGCTAATATAACATAGTATCACTATTGTAGGGAAGGGAAAAGTTGGAAGGGCTTATAGTTAGGGGTAAGAATCAATCGTATTTGGTAAATTTGGTATATTGAATTTGGTAAATTCAATTTGTTTAATTTTCAAATCATATACCAAATTGAATTTTAAATTGGTATGTACTAATTTCAATTTCAAAACCGAATTCAAATTGGTATCAGTATCGAAATTGGTATTTATTGAGGGTGGTGATATTGCTAGATCAAAAAGTAGGTGTCAAAGCAAATTTGTATTAAAGGACAACTTTGCCAATTTGAATTATGATGATTAATCCTATTAAATATTTCCAATTCCCACAAACAAGTCAACAGCCATTTCTCCTCCCTTCTCTCTCTTCCCTCCTTCTGGTGCTCTTTTAGTTTCAAGTCTGACTTCTCTTCTAGTGCCCTTTCAAGTATGCAGCCAACTCTCTCTCTCTCTCTCTCTCTCTCTCTCTCTCTCTCTCTCTCTCTCTCTCTCTCTCTCTCTCTCTCTCTCACACACACACACACACACACACACACTCATGGCATTAGTAGAATGCAATTCCTTCTATTTCATTTGAAAATTTTAGAAGGGGATCCAAAATTTCTCCATTATCACTCAAGGAAAACCGCAAACGTTTAGGCAAAGTAGATAGATAATCTATTTATCTATTTGGTTATTAGAAATTTTTGCAAATATCAAGAATTGAATGGTTTGTAAAAACAAGTTTAGGATTTTTTTTCTTTTGGGTTTATATATTTTTTTATTTTTTTAGCTTAAAAATTTTAAATTTCACTACTGTTGAAAAAAATTATGGAAATTGTTTTTAGGGTTTTTGTTTTTATATTTTAAGCTTTATTAAATTAAATTAGTATTCGTGGTTTAATTTTTTATTCTGGGTTTCATGTATTTATTAGGACCATAAAAATTGTTGAATATTAAGAAATAGAGAAGTTTGGGATCCAGATTGATTTGACGATGACATTGAATTGGTAGAAAATTTTATTGTAGAAACAAAAAGAAAAACAAACACCCAAATTCAAATTGATTTTAGGAGTGGAGAAGAGGAATATGAAAAAAAAGGGAACAAGAAATTCAAGATAAAAGGGAATTAATGGTAGATTTGAAGTAGCACAGGGGGGGGGGGGGGGGGGAGAGGGAAAGGGAATGGAAAAAGATGGCTTCACAGTGGATTAGATGGGGATGAATAATGGGAGTCTTGAGGTATAAAACAAAAATGGGCAAAATTGTCATTGAAGCACAAAAGTTGCTCTGACACCTCATTTTTGCCCTGACAATATCACGCAAAATTTGCTTTGACACCTAATTTTTGCTCTGACAATATCACCAACCTTTATTCAATTGAAATGTAATACTTTGGAATTCATACATTCTTTTTATCTTTTTATTCGAATCCATGTGATTCACATTAAACAAGACAGCCATTCAACATGATCCTCATGATAGTGGCAAATTCTTGTGGTGTAAAAAGTATGACCATATGATCTGCACCCTTTACTTCCCTTATGATTTTTGGGGGATTTCTTTCTATCATCTGCACCCGCCAATAACATATGCTCGACGAACTGATCCAAACCTCTCATTTGTAACCAAAAGTTGTGCATTTATCAAGTTACTCCAGAAGTACTAAGTTGTTCTTACAGTATAATTTGCAAGTTTCAAATCCTGTTGAAATTGTTAGGCATTATATTTGAGTGAAAAGAGTATTAAAAGCAGCATACTTGTGTTTGGATGGTAGGGAAAAAGGATAATATCAAGGGTGTGTTTGTTTGGGTGTAAAATATTTTCTGGAAAATATTTTCTTAATTTTCAGGTGTTTGGTGACTATTTAGTGCAAGAAAATATTTTCTTTGAGAAAATATTTTACACAAGAAGGTGGAAAATAACTTACCCTTTCTACTTACTGAAGTTATTTTCATAAAAATACGTGTCCACTTAATAGCTTTCTTAAACAGGCTAAAGAAAGACAAAAGTTGGGTTTTCAAATGGGAAAACAAAATAGAGAAAGACAGAGCACTTTGTGATTTGGAAAGAAGAACGGAGATTAGAGAGCAACGAATGCTTCCATCGACGGCTAAGCTTTTGAGAAGTCTTCCTTGCCAGAGCTCTAACTGCACCGACGAGACCAAGTCTGAATTTCCTCAAGCCGTGGCGTTGTCAAACCTCGCCAATAGAAGTGCAGTTTCTCCAGTGACGGTGGATTTGGAGGCCGATCTGGAGAAGTTTGCAATTATTGATGATTTGAGAAAGTTTGCTAAAGGCGTTATTCTCAATACTTTGAAAAGTTTGCTAAAGGCGTTATTCTCAATACTTTGTGTGATTTTCCTCTCAATGGCGAGTTTGAATTTTTTCAGAATTTGCTTTTTTTTTTTTAATTTCAACTCGTTGCTGAAATGATAGAAATTGGAGGATTTGGATTAAGATTCATGGTCTTTGCAGATTCAATTTTTGAGAAATTATGATTTTTTTTGTTGAGATTTTATATGGTCGAATTTTTGTGATGCTATTTTAACAGGGGTGTTTGTTTCTAATAAATGAATTTGAATTTGACAACACTTTTGAATATTTGAATTTGTAGATTACTTTAATATGAAGAAACTATTTCTTTGTTATTGGCTGCTTACGTTTCATGCATGCTTATATTGGTGAAGAGCAAATATGTGAATAAAAACAAGATATTAAATAATTTGTCATAAACAATTGGGATGTATTGAATGGTAGTGATAAGTTTTGGATTCTAAATTAGGGAAAGCCTGTTAGAATATAGTAGGTTTTCAATCAATTTTGGGTGATAATTAGGCAATCATTAATTTAATGTTCTTTTTTTTTTTTTTTTTGAAATAGGGGCTGCTGCTTGTACTCAATGGAAACCGTTGGTTTTGCTTAATAAGTTGCTGGGAAGGAAGCTCTATTGGAACAAGTCCTTTTTGACACTCATTTTCTTTTGGTTATTTAGTACTAATATTTTTTAAATTAGTTCCTTAAATGTTTTGTTTGGCTTCAATTATTTTTGTTTGGTTCTAGTGCGATGATTATGTCTGTTTTGCAAATGTGTGAACTTGAGTGTAGGGACTAGTGTGATGAAGGTGGTGGGATATGTGTAGTGTTTCTATGTATCTACGATGGTAATGCAGGTTTGTACTGTTTGAGGTTGGAGGGGTAGCTAGGAGTGTGGTGAAGGTGAGTAGATGTATGTATTGCAGTGGTATGGTTTTGTGATGGATGGTGGTGCAGATGTGAGGGTGTGGTGAGATTGGAAACAGGTGTGAGAGATGTTGTGCAGTGGTATGGTTTTGTGTGCTAATATATGTATACCATGGATGCTTTTGTGGTGCTACTAATCTGCTACTCTTTCCTCCAACTGTTAGAAGAGAACTTCTGTTTACACATGAAAATGTAGCAGTTTGAGTGCTTTGTGAGGGAGTAGAATTAGAGGTTCCTGTTTGATGCTTTTCTGCTAAGGTTGAGAGCAAGTAACTGTTTTCTTATAGTTGCTGTGAAATCTAGCCACTAGTTTGAGTATGAATCTGGAGAAATGGTTTGATGTTCTATATGTCTTTTTGTTTGTAGGTACAGTGAAGTAAGATGCTACTGGTACATAGGAAGAAATGATAGGAGGGAGTTACTGAAAATTACCGCTGTTGTAGTTTGTTTGGAGGCTGAGAAGGAGTGGATGAAGGGCTGCAGAAACTTGCAGGGTGAGGATATGGCTTGTGGTCGCTGGTTCTGTGAAAAGCTGGAAGTTGGATCTTATGCTGAGCTATTGTGCAGTGGTGGTAGCAAACTGGAGGAGTGAATGCTAGGCTACCACTGAAGAAGGTGAAAGAAGTGGTGTGGTCTGCTGGAGTTGGTGATAGCTCAGTGAGTGCAAGAACTAGTATAAAGGGTATTATGAGGCTTGTTGATAATGATTCAAATATTGACATAAAGCTTCTCTTTTTAAGTGAATCAGAGTTAGCTAAAACAAAATTGGAATAAGCATTTTTACTTTTTCTCGAAAGATAGTTAACGGATAGAGATCAACCTCAAGAAATTGCTGCAAATGTATTTTTTATATGCATCTATATTAGCTACTGTGGATCTATTGCAGAAATATTGGTTTCTTGTTGATGCTTTAGAAGATGCCATTACATAGAAATATCCTTTTGTACCCTCAAATGTAGGGAGAGGCTTGATGTTTTTTCTTATTTGCTTGCATCCTTAAAGTTTAAGAGCAGAATTAAAGTTTGCTCTTCAAGTAGTTTCAATACAAGAAAACAATACATAACTAACGTCCGGCCCTAAAACAAGTGATATCAAACAAGAAGGAGAACTAAATTTTAGATAATTAGAAATTTAAATATTAAACAAAATGGAGAACTAAATTAGAAATCACATTCCTTTATTGCAATTCAAACAAACGCTAGGCATTAATCTTGTAATATTAAAGTTGTCTTTATAACTATTGTAAATAATTTTTGTAAATAATTTTAAATGATGAATCATAGGGGCATATTTCTCTAGAAAATGATGAAAAGGAAAATGATTTTCCTGAAAAATAACTTCCCTAGAAAATATTTTCTAGGGAAAACATTTTCAATCCAAACAAACACACCCCAAAGGTTAAGAACTAAATGAGATTAACAATTTTCTTTCCATGCTTTGTTTAGTTAAGTTTTTATAGCGTACGTTCTTTAGAGCAAGCGGCTTCCGAATAAATTAAACAAAATATGTACAAAACATTATATAATAATTAATCATACAAACAAAATATATATTAAACATTATATAATAAATAAATTTAAACTAGCTTCAATGGAATTTTATTCTCAAAAACATACTTTTACCTTGAGAGAAATATCCTATATTTGTACAAATTAAAAGGTGGTATTGGCGTGAATAATAAATAGTAGAATGTCAATATGGTTTGATATAAAATAAAAAGTAAAAGCCTTGAAAAACTTTTACAATTTCAAAAGATTAGAACCAATTGATTCTTGCGCAAATGAGAATATGATCATATGGTTTTTTTTAGCACATGATTAAATGAGTATAATTTTATTTCAACGTATATTTATGAAAAAATAAACTAGGTTTTTCAGTTTCATAGTTTGAATAATAAATAATAGAATGTCAATATGGTTTGATACAAAATAAAAAGTAAAAGCCTTGAAAAACTTTTACAATTTCAAAAGATTAGAACCAATGGATTCTTGCGCAAATGAGAATATGATCATATGGTTTTTTTAGCACATGATAAAATGAGTACAATTTTATTTCAACATATATTTATGAAAAAATAAACTAGGTTTTTCAGTTTCATAGTTCGTCACCCCAAGAAAGAAACTCATTCTACATAATTTCCAAGCCATATAAGTAGGTTTTCATTGTTTCTTCTTTTTATATAAACCAATTAGATGAACAGGTAGCACTTTTCTTCCTCCCACTTTTCTATTTATTTAGAATAACTATTTTCCTTTCCTTTGCTGGTCCAAACAAAACAAAGTTGGACTTGTTTTACCTGTGGAGGAGAGTTTTGATACAATTTGGTTGCCAAGAAATTAGGCCCAAAGAGTACAATTCTGAGAGGACCTCCAATATATTTACTGTCATTGAAAAAAGCAACTCCTATATTGAACTACAAAAAGTATGGAATAACAATACTCAGAAACAAGAAAGAAATGCATAAAAAATGGATCCAAAAGAAAAGATTTATTCGTACAATAAATTTACAGGTACAAGTAGTATAAATAACATTAAACCTGAATAAATAAAAGCAAGATGGTGACTGAAAATTTGATAAATTTCATTGACAAAAAGAATAAATTAAAGTTCAACGGCAGAAAAACAAAACAAAGGGGTTCTTTATAATGATAACTATATTGAAACAATTAAGTAAACAATTTCTCTGTCTTAGGCTTCAAATAAGTCTTAGATCAAAATAAACTAACAATGTGCTATCACAAGAAAGAATAGAACAACAGGGAAATTAGTCTGGAAGATGAATAAAGAATTAAGAAAAAGCCAAAAGAAAAACATTTTGGTGTTTGGTGTATTTAGTCAAATATACTTTAAGTCAAGGTTTCAGTGATGAAACAAATTTGCTGGGTAGCAAATGTTACCTGGGTGAAAATTTCAATATGGTTAGCACAAGACGGTTTTTTTTTTTTTTATTAATTTTTCCCTTTAGTGTTACTAGAATTTTGGGGTTTGGAAGGGTAGCACTGTCGTTCCCATAAATAAAGCTCCAAATTATCGGACAATATTCTAATAATAAACCAGACCAAGTTGAGTAATTTAACTAATTAGGATATAAAAATAAAATAAGTGCCCAAAACAAATATATGTAAATGTATTCAATATATGTAATTCAGTAATGCAGTGATGATGGAATGGTGCGTATGCATTGAATAGTTCATGACATGCAGTCCATGGACCGGGTCCACCAGTGGGCTGTGGTGATTGGAGCCACAAAGGCTCAGAGCCTTGGTCCTTTGTGGCTCTAATCTCCACCATCCGCAGGCCCGATCCATTCTACAAAAATCCCCTAAAGCAAATAAAACAATAGCAAATAGCAAGTGTAAAGGGTATGTAGTTTTGTGGTCTTAATAGGTAATGGAGGATATTTCCTCTCCTCCAAATTGTATTCGTCCCATTATGATCAAAAAATTTAATGATTCTTTGCGCAAAAAAAAAATTATGATTAGTACTGCAGCAGTAAGTCAGCTGAAAGTCAAATTAGGACCGACCATCAGTGTTTTTAAATCCGGACCGGACCGACCGGTTCGACCGGTTGAATCGGGAACCGGCCAGGCCTCCGGTCCGATTCACCATGAAAGCCGGAAAGGTTCAACGAACCGGTAAGAACCGTTCAAACCGTGCGAACCGCGTTGAACCGTTGAACCAATAAGCCGCCGACTTTTTAAATTTTTGAATTTCAAATTTTTTTTTTAACAGTGAAATGAGAGGTCCCAGGAGGTCCCGTCAATGTTCGAACCCGGGACCTCTCATTTGCCTTAAAAGCTCCCAGCCACCAAGCCGTGTTGCGTTTTTGTAATTAGGAATCATTATATTTATTCTTTCTTTTGGTTTTCTTTATTAATCATTTGTAACAAATTTTTAGTTTCTTTATTTCTACTAATCATGTTTAATGAATTTGATTGATTCTTACTTTTTTAGTTTCTTTGTTTTGTTTAATGAATTTAATTGATTATTACTATTTTTGTTTCTTTGTCTCATTTATTAGTCATGTTTAATAATATTAATTGATTCTTACATTTTTAGCTTGGCATATAAATTCATCATATTAAAGAAATCTCTTACTAAAATCTCTCATACTAAGACTAGTCCTTTTATCAAAATTGTTTAATTATTAATTTATGATTAAAATATTTTCCTAATTAAAAGTTTAACATTTGGCTCCTTGAAGTTAAAATGCAAATTCAAACTCAAAATTCCAATATGTTTTTTGTATTAACTGCCACGTATCATGCATGTGACGAAGTTGTATTTTTTGTATTAATTACACATGACTATATTATATTTGCAATTGTTAAACTTTTTTTGATCGTCCCATTTTGCCTGATATAAAAAATTTTAGGAAGCATATTTGTTTTAATGAAGGCATTAACCGACCAATTTTATGCAAAACTAAATAGTGGGAACCAAAATTACAACTTTTTCCTTAAATATTATGGACATTCTAATTTTTTACGTGATGAAACATCTATTTTTTACTACTAATATTCTAGGCTTTTGACGGTATTTTTTTTTTTTTCATTTTTGCCAATGTTAACTACAGTAAAGCCTATTTGATATCCTCAATATTTTTACCCCTTTTATTTTTATTTTTTATTGGTGAATTACCATCAAATCAAAAATCTCTACGTTGGGGAAAGTATTGATTTGGAAGTATTTCAATGTAACTGTCTTTTGGATAGTAGTGAAAATATTGATTGGTAATTCCAATATTTTAATTATAAACATAATTAGTAGCAATTAAATTTTTAGGTATTTCGTTGTATTCTTTTCTTTTTTAAAGTTTTTTTTTTGTGTTTGTTTATTTTATTAGTTGATATATATATATTTTTAGTTTGATGATCGGACTTATATCTTTGTGTTGAACTTTTTGACTTTTTAAGGTTGAATTGAAGAAGTTATCCAGGTAGTGATATTCACTTGGGTGCTATTGCCTTGTGATGACAATGAAGAAATTTTGTCATTGAAATTATTTGCCTTCAATATCAATTATAAATTATGATAAATATAATATAATTAGTTGTTAGATTTTGTGGTATTTTTTTATGAACCTCTTTAATATGTGAAAGAAAAATAAACATGTACTTTAATTAGTATTTGGATGATACTTATTAATATTATTTATATTTGTGATAAATTTATGAAAAAACTTGTGATGATGTGTATGATTCACTAAGTTTCAACTATGAGTTTTAAAAAAAATTTTATACAATTGTGAATAAAAAAAAGAGGTTGAACCACCGGTTCGATCGATCCGACCGGTCGGACCTTGAATTGGACCTCCTCCAGTTCATTGGCCGGTCCGGTTCTGAAAACATTGCCGACCATATATGCTGAAACAAAAACAGCACCATCAAGTTTGCTTGGAAACCTTTCCGTGGTAGGAGAAACAGCATAGCCGCCGTAGTGTGGCCAACAAGAATGACCTTGTCCTGAAGAGATAAACATTCCAAATATGTAAATAGAAGTTTTTGGTAACCATCAATCATTCGGACTCTTGTTAATGGAATTTCGTTTCTCCCAGAGTAAGCTAAATCTATTGCAGTGACATTTTGGCCTGCCTGTTCCAGCAAATTTGCCAACTTTTACCAACACCATGCTCCGTGATCAGAACCATGAACCAGCACGAAGTGTGCTGCGAAGGCATCATGAGAATATACCAAGAGTACAATGGCAAGAACCGGTATGAATGTGGAATAAATAGCCATTTGTTGGCTTTGTGGTGTTTGTTTGATGATACTAATGCTTAGCTTAAAGATCGATTTTCTATTGATGTACACAGATATAGAAAAGAGAAGGGAAGGGAAAGAGGGAGGGGGGCCGGGGGATACAACAGTGCTCAGGACAGCATCATGCAGGGCACAGGGTCTTGCAATTTGTTCTTTGTCATTTTTCACAATTTGGATACAGTGTAACTGCTCAGTATTTTGGTATAACTGTCCAACCTCTTGGTATAATTGTCTATGATTGTGGTATAACCACTTTTTTTTCCTAAAATCACCTCATTTTTTTATGTTTTCGGAATTCAAATTGTATCCAGTTGGTACACATCTCAGTCGTATATTTTGCTCCATTGAATCAAGGTCATTAACTTGTACAACATGGCACTTGTGAGGCCCCAAGGCCACATCATGCAAGAGCTGTTCTCGACGTGTTCTCGTTATTATTTTCTTTTCCAATTCACCTTCTTTTTCCTCATTTAATATGCTTACTTAACATAATATTATAGAATGAATAATAATTAATTTTTTTACTCATTCATCCCTTATTCAATTAGTTCATCATTCAACATTATTCACCAAATTAATTTTTCAGCAATTTCTATCCTTATATAAATCATATTTCTTTTTTTGTAAAAATACTCTGTCTCTAATTTATCTCTCCTAGTTGACAACATATTAAAATTTTACTATATGTGTGTGTGTGTGTATATGTATATGTATATGTATACGCATATGTGTGTGCATGTGTACAGTGTAATATAATATATATATATATATATATATATAACACAGTATATATATAGTGTAATATATATAACACACACACACACACATATATATGCATATGTATATAATATACATATAATAAATATATAGATATATATAATAAATATTATATTATGTTTGTATGTATCTATGTATATATATGTATATGTACATAATATTATACATATATATATGTATATACATATACATATACATACACACACACATACATGTATGTATATATATCATATGAAATCCACTTGAACCAAAATTTTGACTCCTTCATGCCAAGTGGCACAAGGAGGATTTTTTGTATATTTGGGCCATCTCCTCTATTTGTGGGCTTTTTGCCTATCACAGGGGTGAAATTTTTTTGTTTTAAATTGAAGACTTTGATTGTACAAAAGGCTAGACTTTTTAAGGCTATAGGAAGTAGTATGAAACAGGGAGATGGTAGGAATTTAGAAATTTAATGGCTAAAGAGATAGATCAAAATTAGTTTGGAGACAGTAAAGCTTGCTCTCAGTAGTTTCTAATTTTTATGAAAACTGACTTTCGAAAAGCTAAAAATCAGTTGCTCCTGATTTTAGCTTAAAAAAATCCAAAAACATGAAAAGAAAAAAAAAATAGTTGAGAACATTACAAAATAGATTTTTTCACAAATAGAAGCTAAAATTATGTAGAAAAAAGTTATTGAGAACAATTCCTAAATATTAGTTACATGAGGGCATTTTAGGTATATATAATTTTTGGATTAAGTTTTGTTACCAAAACAATAATGTTAAGGGAGATATATGTAATTTTTGAAACCTGAAATGCACTTGTCAAAAACCTCATAAGAGGTTTTTGAAATTATCCCTTAATTAAAAAAGAGATTTGAGTGCCTATTTTCTCAGTTGATTTATTCTGTTGCATAAGGCACTGATTTTTCTAGTTTAGAAATGATTCTCATATAGCGCTAGTATTAGTTTCATCAATATATATATATATATAACGCTAGTATTAGTGTTACTATTTTTATATCATTTTTTGATATTTCTATTATCCTCACTTCAAAAGAAAAAAAATGGACAAATATTTACAATAACCCCTGCTCAAAAGATTGGTTAACGACCACAATCTCGACAGTGGCTATGTTTTCTAGATTCTCGTTGTAAGTGTTTTCGTGTGCATTAAACGCTAGGTGTGAATTATGTATTTACATTGGAAAATTTGCCAAATAGCATGAAAAGCCTTTAAAAACTTTTGGTTTTAGAATTTAAATGAAACTATATAGCATCATCTAAATATGCATAGAATTTGCTATCACACTTCCTATCCCATTTTTTATAACGCTAACATTTGTCACAAATTTATCTAAGGCCAACTTCTTTTAAAGGTTGTCCGATTATCGCTAACAGAGTAAATAAAACTATAAAATACATAAAATTATACCATAAACAAAATAAATCAAATTGATTTTCGACTACTAATCCATTGGTGAAAGCCGCAGTACTTTCCTTCTCTCATTTTTTTGTTTTTCCCCCATGAACTTTATGGCTCCTCTACTTAATTGACTGATTTTCTCAATCGGTAAGGTCATGTTGATCTTAATGCTGCATCAATTAACATTATTAATCAAATAATGGAATATGATACAAACCATCAAAAACATATCTAGCTGGAGCAAATAAAGCCTAAATTGTCAGCAAATAAACAAAAGTGAAGCAAATAAATGAAAATAAAACATAAATAAATTAAATTTTAACCAAAAAAATGTTAAAAAAAATAATTGAATTTTTTTTCCAAACTTCAACCCTACTCCAAGACTTTATTATTGTTATTATTAGGGAATTCCAATAAATAGATAAAACTAAATAGATTTGCAATTTTGGTCCTCCATGTGAAGGTTTTGGACTATTATGGTTGAGAACAATAACTTCTTCAATTCTAGAAAGTAAAGAAATTAATGGAAAATTTTTCAACGAGTTTAACTTTGGTATATAGTTTTCAGTGTAGAGTGATATGGTCACCAAATTTTGCAAAATATACTTGAAGAAAAAGTATGCTAACTCCACAACAATAATGGTATGTAGTTTTTCAAAAATTTTGTATCAATTTCAGTTCAAATTAAGCAAAAATGTATAGGCCTAATTTTTGTAGGAAATTTGAGACTTTTGTGAGATTTCTAATTAATCGAATGAGAAGGAATTTTCAAGAAATCAATACCATCAAATGATCACTGGCATAATTTAATGCTAATATGATTGCTCTACCGGTAGGTTCGCATCTTGATTCTCTAAAGGGTAGATCAATAATTATACATTAATAAAACAAAACCTCCAACTTATGAAATAAAGCAATTATAAAACATATAAATTTATACAAATTAATGAAATAAAGAAATTATAAAATATATAAATTTGAACATTATTAAAAGAAAATATCCATTTTACGAAATAAAATAATTATTTATAACTTTAGAATAAAATTGTTTCAAAATATTTGTCTCACTGAGATCGCAACTGATATGCCGAGATCAATGTGGAACGATACGAACCGCAACCGCGACTTTGAACCGTGGTATCAACTAGAGAATTGAATTAGAAGACACATAGATGGCTAGGCTTGATAGAAAATGTTATTTATTTATTTATTTATTTTGTTCCTTTTTAATAGCTTTCTGTTCACAGCCTTGACAGATCTTGAGGTTATTAGACATTTTAAAATATTAACTGGAGAACCTAAATACAAATTAGATAGGATTCTTGTTAATTTTGCAGCACAATCGAAGACTTCAAATGTCCTAAATATTTGCAATTCGTGTGACATGGTCATAGCAGAAAAAAGTTCAATTCCTTTTTAATAAAAAAGTCTCTAATTGTAACTATGATTGATGTAGTGCAGATTCTTATTTACAAATATTGATATTGCATTAGTTTACTTTAGTGTTAACCAAATATGGACTTCTGTATTTGAGTTTTATATTTTAAATAGATATAAACACTGAACTTGAGAAGATGCAAAGATATAAACACTTAGGAGTCGTTTGGTTCAAATTCCTCAATCACTGTTACTACAAATATCATTAACCCAACTACGAGTTTGGATCTTGACAATCCCCCCTAACATGTTTGGTTTAGTAATGGGATGGGTATCATTCCTCCCAAAAAAATTAATGAAATTGATAGAGTAGATTTTGGGGAGAATCATAGATATCTTAATTGATATCTTTCATTTTCATTGAAGGATAGTGATAGTTATTTTCCAAATATCAAGAATTTGTGTCATTACTATTGATACTCATTCCCCTCCTTGATTCTCGTAAATCAAAACCTCTTAACTCATTGTGGTACATTCGTAATAACAACCCAGTACATAAATGTTAGAAAATCAATATGCTAATAACAATTTGACGTAGTGAAATTTAAAATTAATTTCTAATCAGGATCATTGATTATCTATACATAATCAAGAACGTATCTTTTTGGCGACGTAAATAAAAATTAATCTGACCAAATATAGATGCGCGATGATAATCACAAGCCACACAAGTGTCCAGCCTCTAAGGTATCCACACAAACACCTTCTTAGGATCCTCATCAGGATTGATCAATACCAGATAAATATGCTAGATCCACTTGACACGCCACCAAGGGCGAAGAAAATTATACAAAGAAAAACTATTTTTCTCTCTCTAATTTACTAACGTTATATTGTGTGTCATGTCAAATCTTCGTGTTTAAGACCTATTTATAGAGTAATAATTAAGACATTCTTGTCATATAAGAATTCGGTAATAGGTAACCCTTACCTATTAGGATATCTTACTAAATAAGATATTTAGTAAGTTTTAATTTCCTTCAAAAGGAAATTCTTCCACTATTATAATTACTCTATTTATTAATAAGTCCTTATGATTAATTATCTCACAAATAATCTCGTAATTATCATATAATTATTGAAATCAATTTAACCATAGAATTAATTTTATTGTGTGTAACCCTTTAGGTTCCAAATCACTTGGCAATAAATGTAAATTATAATCTTAGAATTAATTGGTTTAGTATAAAACCAACAAACTCCCATTTGGACTAAAGTCAATTTAGTCATAAGGATTCTAAATTGGATAAATTAAACAACTTTAATTTATCATTAATCAAAATTAATTAATTTATATTAATAGATCAAAATTGGCCTCTAGTCAGGCATCATGACCACCCAAGTGTTAGGAAAGTCAAGTGATTAACATCACCTATCCATGAACCAAATTCTGTGTAATTATTATCGTTTCACCATACTATATCTCAAATTAGTACAAGAGCTAGGTGTAAGTGCCAACTCTTAATATACTAATTATTATTCTTTCTTGTTCCTAAAATTCAACTCCTTTTTCAATAAATTTAGAACTTTTCTAAATTATTGACTCATTTGCAAACATTTTTGAGTTGATATTTCAACAAGAGTAACCACAATAAGGACATACTCTCCCATTATTAGGAGTGGTGAATCCTACATTGATCATAAACTATCAATTCGTGTTTTTTATTATACCCAACTTCTATCGTACACATAACCAATTATAGATTATGGACTAATAGAGTTAAAGTACAACAATCCACACTAAAGATACTCTTATGATCTCCAGTCAAAGGATCACTTACATTACTGTCACGTAGAGATTATACCATTGGCACTCAAATAGTTAAACCTTATGGAAATCTCTAAGTGGATCAATCCAGTGAATTTGTTCTCCAATAATCCACCCATATATCATCATATATGTTAATCTATCCGCATTAACAATATCCTTGATATTGTTAATACAATGATTAGGGATACTTTAAGAATAATAAATATTATTCTAAGGACTTTATCATTAAGAAAATAATTAAATTTCAAAATGATAAAATGCTATATTATTATTATTGCATAAACAACAACCAAACAAATAGTTTGTCAAATCAAAAGTCAATCTCCCACTTTGACCAGAACCAACCATTCATATACTCTATATTGAATGAATCTACATGACTTCATGTTTCTTTTAGGTTAATGCTTTAGTCAATGGATCAATCATATTATCCTTAGTAAGAGTCTTATCTATCTTTACATCGTTTTTACTAATTATTTTCTTAAATAAATTGTATAGCCAAAATACTTGTTTGAATCATAGATGAAACCGTAAGTTCAATAATATGCTTCTAGATCCAACTTAGCTTCTAAAACTACAAAGTACTTGGCTTTTGTTGTAGAATTTATTGTAGTGTCTAGCTTAGAACCCTTCTAACTAACAACACTATTATTTTTTTTTAATTAGCTAACCCTGTACACAGGGAGGCCGCTACTCCCAATTTTATTAATTCAAATAAAACATAGTTATTTCAAGAGGGGGACATAAAAGCCTAACCTCCACTTATTACAAAAACACTAGTGGAAAAGAAAATTAAAAGGAAAACCAAAACAGTTAATGAAAACGAAAAGATGGAAAACCTAACGAATCTAATCTAAGGGCTCCATGAGTTTGTTTTGGTAGTTGAGAACACCTCTGGAATACTTCATTAGTTCTCCTATGTACTGCCTCATTGGATAAAGTATCAGCTGGTTGATTTGCCTCTCTTAGGCAATGCGAAATAGAAGATATATGTTGCTAAAATTTTTTAGTTT
The DNA here is from genome assembly GCA_024721245.1 of Mitragyna speciosa. Classification (NCBI taxonomy): domain Eukaryota; kingdom Viridiplantae; phylum Streptophyta; class Magnoliopsida; order Gentianales; family Rubiaceae; genus Mitragyna; species Mitragyna speciosa. The sequence goes on along the minus strand of CM045565.1, from coordinate 12,784,360 downwards.
CCAATACCCATTGCCTATAATACCATGGACAAACAGCTTTCCCTTCAAGAATATGCACAAGAACCAGACAATCAGATTCTAGATGCACACTTATAAATCCTCTTTCAACACATAATCGAATCCCGAACAGCAATGCTTTCATTTCCGCTTCCAAATTTGTGCCCTTACCAAAGAAATAGAAATACCCAAGCAGCATATTTCCCCTAGAGTCCCTAAGCAAACCACCCCTACCACATTCACCTGGATTGCCCTTGGAATAGCCATTCGTGTTTAGCTTAAGTCCATTGATTGAGGGAATCCATCTAACCATTGATATATTATGTGTCTTCTTTATTTTTTCAAAGCAATGCAAAACATCCGGCTAACATGACTGTCCGAGCTCCTACTTAAACTTTCCCACAAAAGCAACTTTAATGTCAACAAAAACATCAGAAACTACGTGTTCCCAATAATGTTTAGCCACATTAAAAATAGAGTCATTCCTGACTTTCCATAGATGCCAAATGATAAGAGTAGGAATAATCTGAATAAAAAAATTCATATACACATTTGCAACCGGAAAGAGCCACCATTTCATTAATCTCATTCAAATTTGCTCACTTCTCCCATTTGAAACCCAAAGGATTCCCAAAATAGTTCCATACCGTAGGTGGCAAATCACCCCAATATAAAATATGATCAATGGCCTTAGAAGAGGGGATTGAACAACAATAACACATAGAGGATCCATGAAAACCCAACCTTTGAATGACCTCCGTCGTCGGTATTATATTATATAAGACTCGTAACACTAAAAATGACATTTTAATTGGCACAAATTGATTCCAAATCTTCTTAGACATAAACCCCGAAACTTTACAATTCCTAACTTGCTCAAAAGCAGTTTTCAAAGAAAATTTACCTGTGGGAGTCAAAAACCAGATAATTTCATCAGATTCATCAATTGGAAGTTGAGATACAACACCATCCTTATTGAGCCAATGGATCCATTCTTCAGCCTCTTCCCTTACAGCTAGCATTCTTTTCCAAGTCCCAAAGTCCCGACTATTCTGAGCAATTACTGAAGGATCTCTTAATTTGCAATACTTAGTCAACATAAAATTTGCCCAGAATAACTTTTGCTCCCTGAACTTCCACCAAAGTTTGATGGAGAATGCGTTATAGATGTCATCAAGAGCTAGAATACCTGCCCCTCCTTCATCCGTAGGTGCACATAAAGATTTCCATCTTATCCAATGGTGTTTCAGTCATTCTCTATCAGTGCCCCAAAGAAATCTAGCAAAAATCCTTTCTAGCTGCACAAAAACACCTTTTGGGGGGTTAGAAACTGCAAGTATATGTAAAGGAATAGACGAAAGCACATGCTTTATTAAAATCAGCCTTCCTCCCACAAAAAGACATCTATTCTGCCATGTCATAATTCTACTGACAATGGATGAGCAAAGATCGGAGAAGTATGTCTTTTTCCTTTTCCCTACAAAGAGAGGACAGCCTAGATAGCGAAAAGGAAAAGACTTCTGATTAAATCGTGTTGCCCTCTTAATCACCATTAATCTAGACTGGGAAACATTAGAATGGCAACTAAACCCACTCTTGTTCGCATTAATCAGCTGCCCAAACCATCTTTCATACTTCCTTAGAGTATCCATAATTAAATCCAGAGTTCGTTTAGAGGCACCTGAAAAAATAATGACATCATCAGCAAAGGCAAGATGAATAATAATAGGACAACCACGAGGAACCCTGAATGGAACAAATCTCGACAAATGAGGTAGCCTGTTCAATGCTCGAGATAGCCCTTTTGCAGCTATAATGAATATAGCAGGAGAGATAGATCTCCTTGTCTTAAGCCTCGTGACGATTTGAAGAAACCCTTAGGAGCACCATTAATTATTACTGAGAACCAACAGCTGGAAATTATCCTCCATATCATATCAATTCAAGCTTCACCAAACCCAAGTGCCCGTAACATACTAATCAGATATAACCAAGACACACGATCATAAGATTTGGCCATATCTAATTTCATCAACACTCTCCCTCCGTCCCAACTTTTCCTCCCCAAACTTGCTACTAACTCCTGAGCCAGTCAAAAATTTTCAGAAATCGTTCTTTCTTTGATAAATCCACTTTGCTTATTCAAAATAATCCGTGGAAGTAAAGGAGATAGCCTATCAACCAAAAGCCTGGAAATAATCTTAGAAACAAAAGTACACAAACTAATAGGCCGAAATTGAGAGAAATCTTAAGGATGATCTATCTTATGAATTAATATAATCAGAGTGGAAGAAAAGTTCCCAGGTAGATCCTCACCACAGAAAAAGCTCACAACTGCTTTATAAACATTTAGGGTTACAATATCCCATGCAAAAGTGAAAAACTTACCCATGAAACCATCAGCTCTCGGCGCACTATCCATATAAAGAGAGAACACAGCTTGTTTGACCTCCTCCATAGTTAGTATAGCTTCTAGTAAAATATTATCCTCAGTCTAGATCAGCTTCGGGATATGCCCAAAGTCCATGTCTCTCGGCACCTCACCTTGAGTAAATAGAGAAGCAAAATAATCACATGCAGCTATTCCCACATCATCTTCATTCTCCATCCATATACCATACATATTTTTAATCCAGTGAATGATTGATTTATTTTTACGGGAAGCCACCAGAGCATGAAAGTAGCTAGAATTACGGTCCCCATCCTGTCACCATTTAACTCGAGCTTTTTGCCTCCAAAAGTTCTCTTCCAAAACTAGAGCTTTATTTAACTCCGCCCTTGCTGCTTGCAAATTTTCTAATGATCCATCAGAATCATCTTCATCAAATTCTTTCTCCAATCTTGTTACGTTTTCTTCTAATAATTTGGCATTTTCAAAAATGTTACCAAACTCCGTTTTGGACCAAGATCTCAATGCATCTTTCACACATTTTAGCTTAAAAGCCAAAGTCACCAACGGAGAGCCACAGAAATCAGTGTTCTAGGCCTACTCAATCAAAGACAAACAGCTCAGATTAGAAGTCCAAAAATTCAGAAAATGAAAAGCCCTTGGTTGATTATCCAATTTAGTTTTAGCCATCATCAGAAATGGAGCATGATCTGAAGGTCTTCTTGAAAGATGTTGAACAGAAAATTGAACATTCAATCCAAATAAAGCATTATTCACCAATACCCTATCCAGTTTTTTCCAAACTCTAGCATTTCCCTCTCGATTGTTACACCACGTAAAAGAAGAACTTGTATAGCTTGCGTCAAACATTTGTGTTGACTGCATAAACATCAAGAATTCAATCGCCACATTTATCTGAAAAGGCCGGCCACCCCTTTTTTTCTCTCTATTTGTAACCAAGTTTAAATCTCCAGCAATTATCCAAGGGCAACCACTAACAAATTCACTTCTTAGAGAACTCCATAAAACCATTTTTTCCTCGTCTGAACATTTTGCATGGGCAAAAGAAACCCTGCATAAAGTTGCAAACTCAGAAGAACTAACCAAGATAGATAGATGCTGTTCACTTTCGCCAACCACAGAAACAGAAAAAAAATTCTTATAAAAGATCCAAACTAAGCCAACTGAATTCACAAAGTCCCCATCCATTCCAAGTTTCAATCGAATTTTAGTAAATTTGGAGCTCATCATTTTAGGTTCATAAATCGCAACCATTTATAAATTATAGACTTTTACCAGTTTTTTTAATCTACATAAATTAGGGGCTCGAGCTGCCCCTCTAATATTCCAGAAGAGAAAATTAATCATAAGATAATGCTAAAAGAATTCAATGAAGGCATTACTTGTGAATGCAAAATTCTATCCGAGTGCACCTGAGGATGAACTCCTTTTTGCTTTCTCTTTTTTTGGAATTCCCATTCATCCTGCTGATTCTTCAGTTTTACCACTTGCCGAGAGGAAGTCTCAAGATTGCAAAAAGCAAGACTGTTCAGCTGGTGATCTACAGGTATGCTCACTGCACCACGGGGTGGGAGATTCCCAGCTGCAATCTCAGCATCCACAATGAGATTGCATTTACTAATAGGTTTATCATTAGCATCATTTATCATTTCATTCATAGGAGGTTCATGCAACGTCACAGTTTTCTGGGCAACAGGTGAAGCCAGTTTATCTACCTCCAATTGCTGGACCTGCTCGTCATTCATAGGAGCTTGCTTGTGTATAAAGACATAAGGGCCAGGCTGGGGATTATCATCAGGTTCCAGATGTAAGCCCAAACCATCTTTCTCTGAAAGGTTCTGTCTCACCTCCTCTTCATTCGTTGCCGTCCTCGCAGGGTTATGTGAAGGTTCCGCATTATTGTCTTGGGACGTGATCAGGTTTTCACCCTCTACCACAGCAATGTCTTTCTTTTGAATGCTCTCCACATTCACCTAAGGATCAGATTCATCATTCAAAGTTGCTCCAAGATTGCTCTTCTTCCTTTCCATGACAAGCTTAGGGACATAACGCCATTGATCCCCTAGCTTTTCCTTACCCCCTGCATCAGAAACAGCAACCTTTTATTTCAACAAACAACAACCATCAGCAGCATGGTCTTGTCTATTACAAGTATAACAATATTTAGGCAAACTTTCATACACTATCTTCTGCCAAAAACCCCCGTTTCCAACAGCAATCCATACTCTATGAGGCAGTTCCTTCAAGAGATCAACCTCCATGCAAATTCGGGCAACATTTGGCCTGGGCAAATTTACAGTTATAGCGTCCACTTTCGAAGGAGATCCAATGGTACTTGTTATCATGAAGAGGGCAATCTTATCAAAGAGATGAATAGGCAAAGCTTCCAAGGCTACCCAAATCGGTGCCAATGCAGATTCTCTATCGAGTCTGAAATCAGTGCTCTATTTAAAAACTCACATGGGAAATTCTTGGATTAACCAAGAGCCCCTCAACCAGCAGCGTAGAAAATCATCTTCCAAGGAAAATCTGATAAAAATATGTCGTGAATCCATTAGTCCAACTGAATAGGAGCCTACAAAACCAATCGATGCAAAGGCTTTACGAATAACATCCATGTTTTGCCGGCCATGGGAAAATTTTCCAACTAGTGCAAATCTGAATGGAGCGGCCAATTTTTCAATTTCTACTTGGGAAAAAGCGATAGCAGGCTCACCCCTATAAACAAAAGGTTGCCTTATCTTGATTGGAGAAGGAGTTTGAAGATTGAAAACTTCAGCAAAGGAGCGGTTGATCTTTGGAGGTTGCCCTTCAACCGGGTGTTGAAGGGCAGCCATGAAGAGCCCTAAAAATTTAAAAAAACTGAGAGAATGCTAGAGAGAGAAAGAAGAGAGAGTAATTGATTGGATTTTTTAACAACAACACTATTATTCAACGTAAACATGAGTACAGATTGCAATCTATTATTACTCTTAAAGAATTAAAAATTTACATATATAAACTCATACACTTCTAAAGTGTGACCTCCATAGATCAAGAATAACTCTTTTGTCCTTTTTCAAGTACCTAAGAGTAATCTTAACAGCTATCTAGTGACACTCACTAAAATTAACTTAACATTTGCTCATAACACTGAGAGCATAGGAGATACTAGATCTTGTACATAGCACAACATACTTTATAGATCCTATTGCAAAAGTTTAGGGATCTTTTGTATGATACAATCTTGACAAGAGTCTTAGAACACATGTTTCTCGAAAGGGTAATTCGATGTTGCACAGAAACCCTTCCTTTGATTCCTTCATGCTAAATTTCTTTAGTATCTTATCTATGTACGTAAATTAAGAGAGACCAAACGGCCTATTAGATCTATCTCTATAGATCTTAATTTTTAATATATAGATTGTTTCTCATAATTTTTTATGAAAAAATTCTTGGACAATCATATCTTTAATCGTATAAAGCATAGGTATGGTTTCTCAAAAATAATATGTCATACAAATAAAGTTTTAAGAAAAACCGTAGTGCTCCCACTCATTTTCTAGTATACACAAGGCTGGTCTTTATTTTTTGAGAAAATCAAACTCTTTGACGATCTTATCAAAAACAAATGTTCTAACTCCTTAATTTGTAAGTAATCATATTAATATCCATGTTAATCTTTCTTTTAAAGATCCTCTTGCACCCTATAAATTTTACTCCTTTGGGTGGTTCGACCAAGGTCCATACCTTGTTGTCGGTCATGGAATCTATTTTAGATTTTGTCTTTATGCCACTTCAAAGAGTTTACGCAAGACATGGCTTGTTTGTAGCAAGTAGAACCGTCATCAATTATAACTAGCACATCATTACTCTCATTTATAAGAACTCTATATCTCTAAAGAGAATGATTTATTTTTCTAAACCTATGAAGATTTTGTATAATTTGAGGTTCCGTTTGTGCCTCATCAATATATGGCTTAAGTTCAAGTTCCAACTGTTATTTTTGTAGCTTGCAGTTCTTAAATTTCTTTAAATTCTACTTTACTCCCATCGCCTCTTTCAAGAATAAACACTTTTTTTTATAAAGATAACATGTCTTAAGACAAATAATTTTGTTCAACGCAATTGTAGAAATAGCATCCTAAATTTTCTTTAGAATACCCCACAAACAAATATTTATAAGACTCAGTTTCAAAATAATCTGATATGATACTTCACATAAGTAAAACATCTCCAAATTCCCATGCGATTAAGAATTAATTTCCTACCAAACCATATTTTATATGAGGTGGTATTAATCAATTTTAGTTGGAACTCAATTGAGTGTATGGGAGATGATTTTTAAGATAAATTTCTAAAACTAAATTGGAATAGTAACATGGCTCATCACAGAATATACCATATCCGATAGGGCATAATTCTCCTCTTTTAGACACACCATTCAATGATGGTGTATATAGTGGAGTCCATTGAGGAAGGATCTCATTCTCTTCTAGATATTTTGAAACTCGTGACTCGAGTGCTCTTGACCTCAATCACATCTCAGTGTCTTAATACTTTTGTCAAGTTGTTTCTCTACTTCAACTTTAAAGACCTTGAACTTTTCATAGGCTTTGGATTTGTATTTCATACAACACATTTAATCATATCTAGAATGGTCATCCATGAAATTGTTGAAGTATGAGAAACTACCTTTAGCACGGATCAATATTGGGCTACAAATATCAATATATATAAGCCCAAGAAAAATTACTAGCACATTCGCCTTTTCAACAAAAGGTGTCTTGGTCATTTAAACAAGTAAATAAGATTAGCAAATCTCAAAAAATTCATAATTGAATGAGTTCAAGTATACATCTTTATGTAACTTGAATATATGTTTCTTATTTACATGACCAAGTCTAAAATACCAAAGATAAAATTGTTTCAAAATATCAAATTTTGTCTTTTGATATCTATGTTAAAAATGGACTTATCAAAATTTAGAATATTTAAGCCATTGTTTAACAAATTAGTACTACTTAGAATACCATCACGCAAAATGAACAACATTTATTCTATTGAGTAATGGTAAATCTATTCACATCTAATGCAAATATAGATATTACGTTCTTTGTAAGCACTAGAATATACTAGTAATCCTTTGATTCTAGAATAAGCCCATTCGGCAAAGTAAGTGTATAAGTCCCTATGGTTAATGCAACAACTATTGCTCCATTCCCTAGATATGGTTCTACTTTTTCCTCTGCCAAAAATCTACTATTCTCAAGATCTTGCATATTTGTGTAAATATGGGATTCAAATCTTGTATCTAATACCCAAGAATCTTGATTAGTAGATTACTTTATCTGAATCATAAACATGCTAGAAGTCAAAGTTTCACCGAGCCTTATCGACTTCTAAGTCCTAAATGTGCCATACAATACTCTTGTCAATAGTAAAATTATTTTATATTAGAAACACATGCCTATAAACTTATCCATTTTGATCACACTTTTATACTTTGTCATGCTATTTGTGCCTTCACAAGGCTAGCCATGGGTTTTCCCTTGACAAGCAATAAGGTGTCCCTTGATTCCTTCATAGATTACTTTTTAGATATCTCATATCTATTGGTCCTAAATTTTGTATCAAACAACCTTTAAAAGATGCACAATCATGGACAAAACATGCATTATATTATGATACTTTTGTAGCTCAGGAATTATACATGATTTTATGATACAAACAGTAGTATCATTATTAGATTTATGCATCTCGTATGCATTTTTATTTCCTAGCTATTTTTGTCACTTGGGACAATTGGAATCTGGGTATAAAAAACATAATCTATATTCATATGTTTGAGAACCATTCTCAAGTTTTATACTAGTCCAAAAATTCAAATTAAAATAAAGTTATATAAAGTGCGTTACGTGTTCACATGATTATACATTCTACAACAAGAAAATAAAGAAAGAATATGACTTCATATTTATGCAATAAACAAAACCAAATAGAAAATATATGGACATAAAAATTGTTGGCTTTGCACCCACTATTTTTTCCAAATCAATATATCTCATAATTAATTCAAGAATTTTCATAAAATTCTTAGTGGGCTAGGATCCCATTTTAATTATTTTCAATCTTGAGCTAGCTCAATAAATCAAAAATAATTTCAATCGGTAGATAACAATTACCAATTACAACTTTTGTAACTCCTAGATAGTTAGGTATCAACTTTTAATACACATATCAAATATGTCTCCAAACTCTTTGCCTCAAAGACACATGACCTTGAGTTAGCTCAACAAGCCATGAGCCTTTGTTAAATCAAACACATTATTCATAGATCACATATCATAGTAGAAACATATTATTGGTAAAATAACCTTGAGTTAGCTCAACAAGTTATTCTAACAAGAGCTGTTTATACTATACTAATGGAAGGCAACTATTCATGATTTAATATTTTTAATTAAATCAAAACTATTATTTAGAGATCATAAGTCATCATAAACATACTCTAGATAGAATAAGCTTGAATTAGCTTAACAAATTATTCTAACAAGAATTGTTTAAATTATAATAATAGTCACGATATATTTCTTTTATTTAAATCAAAATCATTATTCAAAGATCATATCTCATAGTAATAAATATTCCTGGCAGAATAACCTTGAGTTAGCTCAACAAGTCATCCTGACGAGAATTATTTATACTATAATAATGGAAGTGATCTATTTTTTTATTTTTTTATTGAGGGATAAATTATGGTCTCATTGTGCACATATATTATATATGAAAATAAATATTTGATCAAATAAAGCATACTATATGCAATAAAATAAATCACATGATTTTGTCAAATATAAAATTCACATATGATATGTGATTGAAATAAAATAAATCTCATCATTTTATTAAATTAAATCACATTTATTATTCAAATAATCACATTAAAAGAATATATAAAATTTTAGTCATGAATCTATATGTATATTAGTTCTAATCACATTAGAATTGATTTAACTGAATTATTTGAGAAGTTTCTGGGTTAAAAATAATTAAACAAAATTATTGGGCCAACAAACATAGGAAGAAAGAAAACCAAGGGCCAATGTTTAGAAAGGAAAACATTTCCCCTTTCTGTCTCGGTCAAATGCACTTTGTTTGACCTTCCTTTTTTTTTTTTTTTGGTTTAAGCATCATCAAACGACGCTATTTAAAGGAAGCAAGGTTTTCTTGCGGTTAGCACTCGTTTACCAAAGAAAACCCCAATATATATTTTTTTAATGAGGGCGTCTCCAAACCACGCCGTTTGGCACCACACCTATTTGACCAGACCACATTGACCACCTCTTTTTTTCGGTTTTGGATGTCAAGACAACGTCATTTAAGATTTAGGGTTTTCGGAGCAAAAATTGCTCCCCACCCCCCTCATCTTCTTCCTTACTTCCGGCGATGACGGGCCAGCTCTCATCCGGCCATTGTCCAACCAGATCAAACATTCAACTAGATTTGATCTAGTCAACATCCAGCCGGTTTCCTTCTGCTTGTGACGCTATGATTGGCAAAGAACTCTTTCCTTCAAAGACAATTCGATCTGGGCAACACAGCGAATCTGGCCAACATTCGGCTAGAGCTAGCTGGTCGTGACCAGACGTCACCGCGCCATGCGTCGTGTGGCCTCGCCGGATTAGGTGAAGAGGATTTTTTTGTCACGACCATCCAACAGCTTCAACGCAAGGAATTTGGAGAGCAGATACACTCTGGCCGTAGCCAGGATTTTGCCGACACGCACGGCCAAACTCGACTTGGTTGCCGGCCCCTTCATTAGAATTATTGAAACTTTTCTGGCAGTCGTGCCCAATATTTGTTTGGTTGTGCCGAAACAAATTCCCAATGTGAAACCAAATTTTTTTTAATTAATTCAAAAATCCAGAAAATAATTTTTGCTTTTTTTATTTTCTAAAAATTTGAACAGTAACGAAAAATTCCAAAAACAATTATCCATAAATAGTGAAAAAATCAAATTTCCAGAAAACAAAATTTTTATGAAAACTAAATTTCCATTAAAATTTTTACCCTACAAAACCAAACGAAATTTCAAGAAAATTTTGTTTAAATATTTTAAAACTAATTTTCAAAAGATAACTTCTCAAGTAAATCAATTAAATCACGCGTACATATAAATAAATTATTCATGAAAAAATATTATATATAGATAATCAAAACACATTACTCTTAGGAAATCAATATGCCAATAACAATTTGACGTAGTAGAAATTAAATTTGATTTCTAATTAGGGTCATTGATTATCTAGACAAAATTGAGAACGTACCGTTTCAGCGATTTAAATAAAAATTAATCTGACCAAAAATAAATACACGATGACAATCACAAGCCACACAAGTGTCTAGCCTCTAAGGTATCCACACGAATACCTTCTTGGGATCTTTATCAGGATTGATTAACACCAAGGGAATATGCTAGATCCACTTGACACGCCACCAAAGACAAAGAAAATTATATAAAGAAAAATTATTTCTCTCTCTCTAATTTTCTAACTTTATATTGTGTGTCATGTCAAATCTTGGTATTTAGGACCTATTTATAGAGTAATAATACTGAATTCTTGTCATACAAGAATTCGATAATAGGTAACCCTTACCTATTAGGATATGTTACCAAATAAGATATTTAGTAAGTTTTAATTTCCTTCAAAAGGAAATTCTTCCACTATTATAATTACTCTACTTATTTATAAGTCCTTATGATTGATTATATCACAAATTAATCCCATAATTATCATATAATTATTTAAATCAATTTAACCCAAGAATTAGTTCTATTGTGTGTGACCCTTCAAATTCCTAATCACTTGGCAATAAATATAAATTATAATATTAGAATTGATTGGCTTTAGTACAAAACTAACGATAAAAAGAGAGCATTCTTCAATACTCGCAAAAATACCTGTGCGTATTGATATTTTATTACTTCAAAGGATTGGAGATCTCGTGTGACAGCCCCACCTTACCCAGAGTCGCACCGAAGGGCTTAGCGAACTGCCTGCCTAGCTCTCGCCAGGACTCAAACACGCACTCGTGCAATACGTACAAACATACTTAATACAAAATAAAACACATTTATATAATTTACTTGAAAGTACAAATATCAATAATATATTTTACACACTAAAATTCACATAATATTTACAAGAATAGCCTAAACAAGTGGCTATCAAAATACACAAAACAAAACATGTACACGTCCAAAATTCAGCTTTTCCAGCTTTAGTATTTTTGGAAACTTGGTTAAAGAAAACAAATAAACGGAATGAGCTATAATAGCCCAGTGAGTGCTCAAGTCATGCAACCATACTAGAAACTCATGATTTTATCCAATAAAAATATTTGACAAGTTAAATAAGCAATATATGAACAATTTAATTAACAAGTAGTCAATAGCGGATACAGGGCTCAACTACGAGAGCAAGCTCAACTGCAGAAGTAGCAAGCACTGAACATGTACCCAAGACGTTGGAACCGAGATGATAGCTCAGGTCCTCTCCAAGGATCATGCCAGTATAAATACGCAAGTACCCTAACCACCATTCACCTTGTAACCTCCGTACAAGCTACCACAACTAGGGAGTAATCTCAACCTTGGAAGGGCCAACACGTAAGAAAGTTTAATCCGGAGTTGGCCTCTTTGAGGAATTCAACTCAATTGGGAAAGAACAACACGCTCTAAAACACCCAGCACCTTATGACCTCCCAATTACGACCAGGTTGACTAACCGTGAAGTAACGGTGAAGTTAGTCATGGAAGTCTCAAACACAAATAACACATTTAATAGTGAAAGCATGTAACACATTGCGGAATAGATGCGATAAAGTACACATCTTTCCTCAAGTAACACATTTCATTAAATAATAATGTCAAGTATAACATGGCATTTCATGCATCATGCACACATAAAACACTCACGTGAAGTGCCTAAGAAAAGATTTCGTAATATGGTCGGGTCTCACTTTCGGATCCTGAAATTCAAGAGAAAATAGTCTTATAAAAACCCGACTAAAATCTAAGCAATTTCATAAGAAAATTCGAGAAATACCCCAAGTCTTTCTACGGTTTAATTTCTACGGTTTTGGAGTTCAGGGTTTTACCCTAGGGTTTAGGGTTTTCGAAATTAGGGTTTTCTAACTTTTTAGGATTTTACTCGGAAAGGTTCAATTCACTAATAGCTAATCTACGAAAATTTCAGCACGCTCAAATCACTAAATTACAGCTTATATAACTTTAAATCATAACCTAATCACTTTTATTTCTTAGGTTTTACCAAAATTTCGGCAGCATTTCTCCTATAATCGGACTAACCCAAAATTTTTAATCTGCAAAGAAAACAACCAACCAACCCAATTCAAAGTAGTTCTACCACTTTCATATAAAAATTCAATCCAATTTCACTCAACTTGGCCATAAAAACACATGAACCTCTCCAAGGTTCTTCAACCAAATCATACTTAAATCATGCCATTTCAAGGTTCAATCACTAACTACAAGTCATACAAGTCCATAAACCTCATATTCATAAAATAAAACTTCATTTTCATGGCTCAAATAAATCATGCTTAACTTTAAATGTGACAGCCCCACCTTACCCAGAGGCGCACCAAAGGGCTTAGCAGACTGCCTGCCTAACTCTCGCCAGGACTCAAACACGCACTCGCTTAAACATCCAAGTATACTTAACTCGAAATAAAATGCACTCATAAATAAATACATTCATAATATTTACTTAAAAGTATAAATATCACAAGAGTTTTTACAACCCAAAATATAATAATATTTACAATAAAAGCGTACACATTTAGGCTGTCCAGATACATTAAACAAAACATGTACTAGGTCCAAAATTAGCTTTTCCAGCTTTAGTATTTTGGAAAACCTGGTTAAAGAAAATAAATGAACGGGATGAGCTATAATAGCCCAGTGAGTGCTCAAGTCATGCAGTATACTAATAACAAATAAACCTTTAAGGATAATAATTAACAAATTTAATAAATAATGAACAAGAAATGTGAAGTGTAGTAAAATCAATAACGGATACAGGCTCACTACAGGAACAAGCTCAACTACAGGAGTATCGATCATGATCAAGATAACAAGTATATCGGGACCGAGATAAAAGCTCAGGTCCGAGATACTCGAAAAATTCAATCCAGAGTTACCCTATTCGAGGAATGAAACTCATATAGAAAAGAATATCATGCACCTATAACCCACAACACCTTATATCACCCCAAACTCAACAAGTTGACTAACCGTGGAGTAACGGTGAAGTTAGCCACGGAAGTCCAAGATCATGCATAAAGTTCAAGCATGAGCTAGCCCTTTTTAGGACTTTACTCAGATATGAAAATTAACACGCACCGAATAACGCCCATCACCTTATATCTCTCCCATACTCAACCATGGAAATCACATGCACAAATAACACGTTGGATAGTGAAAGCATGTAACAAATTGCGGAATAGATGCGATAAAGTACACATCTTTCCTCAAGTAACACATTTCATTAGATAATCATGTCAAGTATAACATATCGTTTCATGCATCGAAATAATAATGTCAAGTATTACATGGCATTTCATGCATCATGCACACATAAGAACACTCACCTTAAGTCTAAGAAAATATCTCGCGATAATGTTGGGTCTCACTTCCGGATCCTGAAAATTCACGAGAAAAATAATCGTATAAAAACCTGACTAAAATCTAAGAAATTTCATAAGGAAATTCAAGAAATACCCTAAGTCTTTCTAAGGTTAAATTTCTAGGGTTTTGGAGTTTAGGGTTTTACCCTAGGGTTTAGGGTTTTCAAAATTAGGGTTTTCTAACTTTCTAGGGTTTTGCTCTAAAAGATTTAATTCACTAATAGCCAATCTACGAAAATTTCTGCACGCTTAAATCACTAAATTAAAGCTTAAAAAGTCTTAAATCATAGCCTAATCACTTTTATTTCCTAGATTTTACCGAAATTTCGGTAGCACTTCCCCTATAATTGGACTAACCCAAAAATTTTTAACCTGCAAGAAAACATCCAACAGCCTAATCTTAAGCAGTTCTACTAATCTCATATCAAACTCACTTCAATTCCATTCAAATTTATCACAAAAATGCATAAATTACTCCAAGTTCTTCAAGCAAATCAAACCTAGATCATGACTTTTCAAGTTTAATATACTATCTACAAGGCAAACAAGTTCACAAGTTTCACATTCATGGAATAAAACTTCATTTTTCATGGCCAAAAATCAATCATACTTAACCATAAAAACATAACTTAAGAGCTAAAAGCTATGATCTTTCACTTGAAATTAGAAGAGAAATTCATGGGAAATACCTCTAGGTAGACAAGATTGTTGCTTAGGAGGAAGTTCCACTTAATTTCTATGGTTGAAAAATGAGTAAATGGAAGTAAAAGATCCAAGAAAAATGAAAGAAAATGGAGAGAAAAGGAGAAGAGAACTGCCGGCCAGCAAGAAGAAAAGAAAAGAGAAAAATTGGGTAAGTAAAGAAGAAAAGAAATGGAAAAGAATTGGAAAATTTTTGACCAATCAAAACAAGACAAAGGTAAAGTGATCTTGACTTTCTCTCCATGGAAGACTACACTTGGCAAGGGTTAATTAGAAAAGGTTTTTGTGATTTATCTTATAATTATATCTTGCAAGAGATGCTAGGTACAATTTCTAAAGGTAAAAGTACAACATGGTCGTAAAATGGAAAATCATTTCTTATTAATTTTCCCACTAATTTCGGCCCTTCTTCTTTTTTTTCCCTAATGAACATAATACAAAATAAATGGTTTTGGCATGAATTTCTAGGGTGTTACATTAAAGACATGGATAAAAAGCTATAAAACTACAACTTATACTTGAAATAATAAGAAAAGTTCTTGGTGAATACCTTTAATAAGGCAAGATCTTTGCTTAGGAAGAAGGTTGATTCACTTTCAATGGATGAAAAGTGATCAAATTAGAGAGAAATGCTCCAAGAAAATGAAAGCAAATGAGAAGAAAAGAGAGAAGAAGAAACCGGCCAAAGTGAAGAGAAAGAGAAAAAAAAAAAAAGCTAAATAAAGTGGAAAAGAATTGAAGAAACATTGGAAAAAGTGGTGACCAATCAAAGCAAGACAAAACTAAAGATAGAGGTTGACTTTCTTGCAAATTAATCTCCACTTGTCCAAGTATAATTAGAAGAGATTTTTAACATTTATCTTACCATTAATCTTGCAAGACTTCTAGGTACAACTCCTAAAGGAAATGGTACAACATGCTACTAATAAATAGAAATCATTTCCTTATTTCTTTTCACTAATTTCGGCTCTCTCTTTTTTTTTTTTTTCCTAACTAATGGACATAATACGAAATAAATGGTTTTGCATGAATTTCTAAGGTGTAATACCTCGAAACAATTATATGAATTAAGAAAAACTTATGAATTGGTGGTTCAACTAAATAGACATACATGAATAAAAAAGGAACTCCTAAAAATAGGAAATTAAAGGATATCAGCATACAGAATTACAAATGCAATATGAAAAAATTTTATTTAAAGCCACATTATTATTGTAAAGTAAACAAAGCTCTAAATTTCGTAGACACTCTAGAAGGTGAATGAAATGCACTCTAAAATCTCATATAAGTTGGTGTCTACGAGAAAATCAGAATTAGTCAATAAAAAATTAATTTTTTTAAGGAAAATATTTAACAACATACATATATTCCACTAGTTATAGTAAATTTTTAAATCTTGTAAATATAATGGTATATAATCCTAATAGAAAATTTGTTATATGGATACTAAAACCTTACAAGGATTTGATAGTAAAATATAATAATCATTATTTTCTTATGAGTAGCACTCCTTAGAATTCAATTAAATAACTTGTCATTCCAAGTTAATAGGCTCAAATTTCCAAAACTTACTATGCAAATCTCTATTAACAATTTGGCAAATAAGAGTTTTGACCATCTTTAAGTTTTAGCCTATGTAAGAAAACTAAAGGATGAAACCAACAAATTTTGATTTTGTATGATATTTCAGAGCAAAAAAAAAATAAAGATTTCAAGGTGAAGAAAAACCATATGTCTGCTTCAGAATTTTTGAGCTAAAGAAAGATTAGGAGAGAAAGTTGTTGTGTGCGAAGTATTGGGTCAAATACACAAGTTTCAATAATTCCTTTATGGCATCTTAATCTTGGTCCAGTTTTTGGTAAAAACCAAAGAAAAAATTAAATTTATATCAATTATTAGTAACCTTAATCTTGTAGCAATTTCAAAATACTTTTAATGTTTTTTAATGGCAAACAAATTAATAAAGCAAAAATCTTTTTTGTTCATTAAAATTAAACCAAAGTAAAAGTATATTGAGATTGTTAAAGTTTCGACCTTCCTAACATGAATTGTGTAACTCAATTCAAAATTCTTGTGTAAAATAATTTTTCACAAAAAAAGTTTCATCAATTATTACTATGCTTAGTCCTATAGTAATTTTAAATGCTTTAAATTTTATAAAATTAAAAAATAGGAATGAGGATTAGAAAACCTTTTCTTTTTTGTCAATAAACCAAACTAAAAATGAATTGAAGTTTTTGAAGTTCCAACCATTTCTTAAATGAATTTTGCTCGTCTATTTATGATTCTTTAGCAAAATATTTTTCTTGTAAAAGTTCTTAGCTTCAAATTTTGAAATTCCTCAACATATAAATGGTGATAAACAATTGATAGATAAATGATGTGTATGATAACAGTCCAAAAGACTGTCAAGATAAAAAAGGCTAAATCATAAAATGCCCTCTGTAATGTTGCACCAATAACAAATTGCCCCTTGTGTTCAGAAAACACACTAATACCCTCTTGTGTTGATAAAAGACATTCGTGCCTTCTATACACAATGTTTTGACAATTTTCTTTTTTCATTCCAAAACTTAAAATTTTTATGCCAATTTACCCATGAGTGGGTAGAAAAAAACTGATAAAGAAGAGAAAAGTTTCAAATACAAGTACTTAAAAAAAATAGTTCTCAGTTAGAAACACAAGTTCATGATTGTTATATGCTTTTATTGTTCTCACTAGTAGAAATGACATTACTAGCATTTCTTAATACTTTATTTTGAATATATTTGACAGAAATCAAAACTTTATATTCATTTTGCAAGCTGCTTGTCATATATCATGACAAAAACAAATTATTGATGCCTTTTTTCATACTCTTGTCTACGTTAATACAAATAATAGGAATAGTTTGTGATGAAAATTTTAGCAATTTTGGAGTTATGAATATTGTTTTCTATATAAGAGTACAACTCCAATATCAGCCTACAATAATGGCCTTATTTTGTTTCTATATTTAGCAAATAAACAAGAATAATAGTATTTAAAAAATTATAAGGGCAAATTTGTCATCCAAAAGTTGAAGTGTGTAGGAGGGATAAATTTGTTATTGAAGCAAGGGGTAATTTATGTATTTTCTAAATATAGTGGATAACTTGCTACTGATTCAAATTACAATGGGGCATTCTGGGATTAATCCAACAAAAAAGTTCCAACCATTTCTAACATGAATTGAGCAATCTATTTATAATTTTTGTGTAAAATAACTTTTCAAAAAACTATTAGTTTCAACTCTTAAAATTATCCAATATATAAATGATGATTGATGATTGACAAGTTGTGTGCATCATGAATTAAAATGCAGTGAACACAGCAAGTGCTCTAATTTCTTGTAAACATTAATTTACAAAAATCAAATACCTTAATTGACTTGACAGTGTTTGACTCAGTATGCAGGATTAAAATTCAAACCAATCTTAGTTTGTTTCCTTTTTGTCATTTCTTTATGGCTATTAAATTTTAGACTATTAAACGATCCCAAAGTTGTATTAAGTAATAGTAACCAAGTAAGGCATGAAGTAATTTTGATTAATTAAGATATTTCAAAATCTGAAAAATAAGAAAGAGAGTTTGGGAAATCTATGTATGGTCTAGGATGAAAACTTTATCAGCAATACAGAAGATATAAATGTGGTATCTATCCTTTTTTAAATTAAAAAAAAAGAACTCTTAAATAAGCGTTAACTATAAAATAGTTGTAGTAACCAACTATTACTACTTGTATAGTTAAAAACAAAATAAAGCACTTACAAAAATTCAAAATATTAATTACTGTAAAATCAAAATTTCAATAAATGGCAGGCATATTGATTGAGAGAGAACCTAAGATATAAACACTTGACATAAAATCTACCGTAGCATAGGTCTACCTAACAATTTTAATTTAAAAAAAAAAAAGCACTCCAGAATCCTAGTACTTGCAATTTTCTACCATAGCATAGGTCTACCTAACAATTTTAATTACAAAAAACTACCACAGCCAAGGTTTGCCTAACAATTTTAATTTATTAGAAGAAAAGCCTCAAAATGTAGTACTTGCAATTTCTGGCCATAGACTAGAAATTCCTAACAATTTTAATTTTAAAAAATTAGGATTATAGTACTTGCCATTTCTTTGGGCCCAACTAGGTTTTTACATACATAATGCATATATATATATATATATATATATATATATATATAAACATTTAGAGTTGTGATTCGGTTAGTAATTTGGTGATTCGATAAATAATTTGACAAATTTTGTAATTTTATTTAGAAAATTATTGATCTATTTTAATTCTAAGTTCAAAATTACCTAATTCAAATTCATGACTAATTTGGTATTTATTGAATTACAGAATTAAATAGTTGAGTTGAACCAAAATTTTGGCCAAACAACTACTCTCCAATTGAAATATATACGTGTGTGTGTGTGTGTGTGTGTGTGTGTATGTGTAACCTAATAAGCATTATCCAATCAAATAATTCACCAATTAATTGCTAATAATCAACAAACAATACTTGATGAATAAGATCAAAAAAATAAAATTTATAAGTACAAATTCTAAGAAGTTAATATAGTATATCAGTATATAAATTTTTTATTATACAGTAAATAGTTGCATTTGATAACTAATAATTTATGAAAATTGTATACTTATAATTAAATACAAATACTAGTTATACGCGTGTATCTATATATTTTTAAGAAATTCAAATACATATACATGTAAGCATATATTGTAATCAATAATTATATAAGGTATTATTCATATTTTATATATAACGTATAAACTTATACTTAAAAATTAAAATAACTAAATTATAAAGTTTACACTTCGTCATATTTAGCTATATAGGTTGAACATACACATAGGCGTGTGCACATACATATATGTATACACTATTTTTTTTATGCATTAGAAATCTAACATTCCACCAAATCAAACAAACATTTTTAAAGAACAAACATGTTTGGACTTACTTCTTGATAAACCAAAAACATAACATAGCAAGTAATTTAGACTTTCCAAAAAACAGGAAAGACCATCTAACATTAAAATCTTAAAAATGAACTTTTTACTCTTCAATCGATTCTCCTCTTCCCCTGCTTCTCTTGTAGCTACTTAATGCTATTCTTCAACTCTTTGTTATTTGCCTCAAGCTGTGCGATCTCTAGCAGAAGAACCTCATATCTCAACCCTAAATTTTCCATAGCCTCTTTCAACATCTTTTTCTCCACGTCTTTAAATCTCTTCTCCTCTTCTTTTTTCTTCATTCTTTCCCTTTTTGCTATGTCCATCTCCGCCTTCGCTGCATCATAGCTAGTTTGAAAACGATTTTCGAGTTCAAATTCCTCAACAGTGAGCAATGTTTTCATCTGTTCATCAATCAGAGAGTCAAACAAAGAGGCTAATCCAATAACATTGCCAAATAAAGATACTACTAATCCAAGGTTTCTTTGAAACGATTTGGGTTTGGTAGTAGAGGAATGGTAGGCAAAGATTGGGAGATTTTTTACAAAAGCCTGGAGATAGACGTACACACACATATATATATACACACACACACACATATCTGTGTGTGTGTGTACACACAAACACACACTCGTATACACACACACATATAAATGTATATACACACATATACATATATATACACATATATAAATAGATATACACACAAACACACACACACACACACACATGTTAAACATATATATGTACATAGATATGCGTATATATATATGTGCACACATATATAAACATATATATACACATATACACATATACACACACACACACACATATATTCATATACACACACACACATACATGCATATGTGTGTGTGTATAGACATACATAAATATTTGTGTATATACACACACATATACACACATATACATATATGTGTGTGTGTATACACACACAGACACATATATACATATAATTTTCACACATGTACATATAGATATACGCGAATGTGTATGTATGTGTGTGTGTGTATATACACGCATGTGTGAAAATTATCTGTATATATGTGTGTGTCTGTGTGTCTTTGTGTATATATATATGTATATGTATATGTATATGTGTGTGTGTCTAGACACACACACACACACACACATATATACACATACATACATGCATATGTGTGTGTATAGAAATACATAAATATTTGTGTATATACACACACAAATACACACATATACATACACACACACATATATACATATGTACACACACACACATACATAAGTATACACACACATACACACATATCCACATATATATACATATGTGTGTGTACTCATATGTATATATACATATATGTATATGTGTGTATACGTACATACATAAATACATATATATACACACATATCAATGTATATATGTGTGTGTGTATGAATATATATATGTGTGTGTGTGTGTATGTGCATATATATGTATGTGTATGTATGTATATTTCTCTCTGTATGTGTGCACACGTACATATATGTGTGTGTGTGTGTGTATACATATGTATATATACATATATGTATATATACACACGTATTTATGCATATATGTAGACACACACACATATATATATGTATATGTATGTGTGTATACGTATATGTATACATATAAGTATATACATAAAAGTATTTACATATATATACACACACACATATACATACGTGTGTTTGTCTGACAACATATATATGTATGTGTATATATATGCTCATATATATCCATATATATGTATATAGAAGTAAATTATGTATGTGCATGTTTTTATGTACACATACATATTGATATATATATGTGTGTGTATGCATATGTATATATACACGCATACATATATGTATATGTATGTGTGTGTGTACACTTATATGTATACATATAAGTATATACATAGTATTTACATATATATATATACACACACATATACATACGTGTGTTTGTGTGTCTACATGCATATGTATTTGCATATATATGCTCATATATATCCGTATATATATATAGAGAGGTAAATATATATAATTATATACATACGTGTATCTATGTATACCCATATATATGTATTATATATGCATACGTGCCTATTTATATGTATGTATGTATGTATGTATATGCACACACACATATATATACACGTGTGTCTGTGTGTCCACGTATGTGTGTGTATATATGTGCACATGCACACACATATGTGTATATGTATATGCATGCATATACATACATATGTACATATATATATATGTACATCTGTGTGTGTGCGTGTGTATATATGTTGGTAAATACATATAAGTGTATACATATGTGTTTATATATATATATATCTATATATATACGTACATACATACATACATACATACATACATACATATATGTGTGTTTGTGTGTGTTTGTGTATATGTATATTTTTGTATAGATACATACATTCATATATGTGTGTATATATACACAGATATGTGTGTGTATATGCATGTATTTATGTATGTATCTATACGTATGTATGTATCCATATGTATGTATCTATGTATCTATGTGTGTATAGACATATATGTGTATGCGTGTATGCACGTGTGTGTTTATAGACATATATATATGTGCATGTATGTATGTATACATATATATACATATATATACATACATATGCATGTATACATATATACATATAGACATATATATATGTATATATACATGTATATCTACATACATATATTTATACACACACAAACATATATATCGACGTATGTGTGTGTGTATATATTTATGTAATGTATGTATGTATGTATATGTGTGTGTGTG
Source organism: Mitragyna speciosa (assembly GCA_024721245.1). Lineage (NCBI taxonomy): Eukaryota > Viridiplantae > Streptophyta > Magnoliopsida > Gentianales > Rubiaceae > Mitragyna > Mitragyna speciosa. The sequence goes on along the minus strand of CM045565.1, from coordinate 12,761,739 downwards.
TATATGTCTATACATATATATGTATGTATATACACACACATATTTATACATATATGTATAAATATGCTGTGTCCAAATATATATGCTGTGTCCATCTCCACCTTCACCACATCATAGCTAGTTTGGAAACGATTTTCGAGTTCAAATTTCTCAACAATATGCAATGTTTTCATCTGTTCGTCAGTCATAGAGTCAAACAAGGAGGATAGTCCAATAACAATGCCATATGAAGATACTGTTAATCCAGGGGTTTTTTTTAAAAGATTTGGGTTTGAGAGTGGAGGGATGGTGGGCAAATATTGGGAGATTTTTTACAAAAGCCTAGAAATAGACATACACATATATGTATACACACACATACATATATGCGCGCGCGCGCGCGCACACACACACATATATGTTGTCTATACACACATATACATATACATTCACACACACACATATGTTATACATATATATATGTACATAGATATGTATATTGACATATATATTCACACATATATAAACACATATATAGATATATATATATACACACACACACATGTATACACACATATTCATACACACACACACACATGCAGACATAACATATGTATGCGTGTGTGTATAGACGTACAAAAATATGTGTGTATATATACACACACATATACACACATACACACACACACATATATACATACATGTGTGTATACACACACAAACACATGTACATATAATTTTCACATGTGTGTACGCATACACACAAAAATATGTGTGTATATATACACTCACATACACAAACACACACACACGTATATATACATACATGTGTGTATACACATACATAGATACATGTAAGTATAATTTTCACACAAGTGTGTATATACACACACACGTGTGTGAAAATTATACGTACATGTGTGTCTATGTGTATGTTTGTATATATCTATGTATATGTATGTGTATGTGTGTCTATACATACACACATATACACACACATATATATACACATGTACACACACACACATATACATATATTTATACATATGTGTGTGTATTCATATGTATATATATATGTATAAATAAGTATATGTATATGTATATATGTATATATGTGTGTATACATACATACATACATATACATATCAATGTATATACATACATATATATATGTGTTTATATAAATATATTTGTATATATGTGTGTGTGTGTGTTTGTGCATATATGTATGTGTATGTGTACATGTATGTGTGTGTATATCTCTCTGTGTGCTCGCATGTCTATATATATATGTGTGTGTGTACGAATATATATCGATACGCACACATATATGCATAAATATGTATGTATAATTGATTACATTGTGTGTGTGTGTAATCAATTTTATGTAAAAATATATATGAAAAATAAATATTTATAGAATTAAACTCAAAATCGGTAATATCAATTTGAAAATCATACATTTCAAATACCAATCGAATTTGACATTTTGAATTCAGTATATACAAAAACACTTACCTCTTTATTGAATTACCAAATTTGAATTTTTGAAATTAATTTGAAATTAATTAATACATGTGTGTGTTGATAAATGTGTTTGTGTGCATGTATGTGTGTGTGTATGTCCGCATATATATATATATATATATATATATACACGTTTGTGCACTTGTATACATAGATATATGAACATATATGTATACATAAATGCTGACATATACATGCATACATCTATTCAAGCACACATACAAACATAAATACATACACATACACACACCACTCACACCCACACATATACATATATACATCTACATACAAGAAAAAAAAACACACACACACATACATATATATATGTATGTGAGTGTATACGTATATGTATACATATAAATATATATATAAATGTATTTACATATATATACACACACATATACATACGTGTGTTTGTGTGTCTACATATATATGTATGTGCATATATATGCTCATACATATCCGTATATGTGTATATATAGGTAAATACATAAAGTTTACATTTCATCATATTTAGCTATATAGGTTGAATATACACATAGGCGCGCGCACACACATATATGTATACACTTTTTTTTATGCATTAGAAATCTAACATTCCACCAAATCAAACAAACATTTTTAAAGAACAAACATGTTTGGACATATTTCTTGATAAACCAAAAACATAACATAATAAGTAATTTAGACTTTCCCAAAAAAAGGAGAGACCATCTAACAGTAAAATCATAAAAATGAACTTTTTACTCTTCAATCGATTCCCCTCTTCCTTTGTTCCTCTTGCAGCTGTTTAATGCTATTCTTTAACTCTTTGTTATCTGCCTCAAGTCATGCAATCTCTAATATAAGAATCTCATATCTCAACCCTAAATTTTCCAAAGCCTTTTTCAACATCTTGTTCTCCACATCCTTGAATCTCTTCTCTTCTTCTTTCTTCTTCATTCTCTCCCTTTCTACTATGTCCATCTCAGCCTTCACTGCATCATAGCTAGTTTGGAAACAATCTTCGAGTTCAAATTTCTCAATAGTGAGCAATGTTTCTACCTGTTCGTCAATCGAGTCAAACAAGGAGGCTAGTTCAATAACAATGCCATATGAAGATACTATTAATCTAAGGGTTTCTTTAAAACGATTTGGGTTTGATAGTGGATGGATGGTGGGAAAAGATCGGGAGATTTTTTGCAAAAGCCTAGAGATAGACATACACATATATATATACACACACATATGTGTGTGTGTGTACACACACACACACTCATACACACACACACACATATATGTATATACACACATATACATATATACACACACATATACATAGATATACACACAAACACACACATGTTATACATATATATGTACATAGATATGCATATATATATGTACACACATATATAAACATATATATACATACATATTCATATATATATACACACACATACATATATATACACACACATTCATATACACACACACACATACATATATGTGTATATAGACATACATAAATATTTGTGTATATACACACACATAAACACACACACACATATACATACATGTGTGTATGCATAAACACACAAACACATATATACATATAATTTTTACACTTGTACATATAGATATACACACATATGTGTATGTATATGTGTGTGTGTATATACACACATGTGAAAATTATATGTATATATGTGTGTGTCTGTGTGTGTATATATGTATATCTATGTGTGTGTGTGTGTCTACACATACACACATATATATATACACATACATACATGCATCTGTGTGTATAGATATACATAAATATGTATGTATATATACACACACGTATAAACATATATACATACACACACACATATATACATATGTACACACACATATACATAAGTATACATACACACATATCCACATATATATACATATGTGTGTGTATTCATATGTATATATACATATATGTATATGTGTGTGTACGTACATACATACATACATATATATGCACATATCAATGTATATATGTGTGTGTGTGTGTGTATTTGTATATATATGTGTGTGTGTATATATGTGCATATATATGTATGTGTATGTATGTATATATCTCTCTGTATGTGTGCGCACATATATATATATGTGTGTGTGTGTTTAGATGTATATATGTATGTGTGTGTATTTACGTACACATACATATCGATATATATGTGTGTGTGTGTGTGTATACATATGTATATATACATATATGTATATATACACATATTTATACATATACATAGACACACACACATACATATATGTGTATATACGTGTGTGTATACGTATATGTATACATATAAGTATATACATAAAAGTATTTACATATACACACACACACATATATACATACGTGTGTTTGTGTGACAATATGCTTATATATATCCGTATATATGTATATAGAGGTAAATTATGTATGTGCGTGTATTTATGTACACATACATATCGATATATATGTGTGTGTGTGTGTATACATATGTATATATACATATATGTATATATACATGCATATTTATGAACATATATATAGACACGCACATACATATATGTATATGTATGTGTGTGTATACGTATATGTATACATATAAGTACATACATAAAAGTATTTACATAGATATATCGTATGTTTGTGTGTCTACATATATATATGTAAGTGCATATATATGTATATATACATGCATATTTATGCATATATATATAGACACACACACATACATATATGTATATGTATGTGTGTGTATACGTATATGTATACATATAAGTATATACATAAAAGTATTTACATAGATATATCGTATGTTTGTGTGTCTACATATATATATGTAAGTGCATATATATGCTCATATATATCCGTATATATGTATATAGAGGTAAATACATATAATTATATACATATGTGTATATATGTATACCTATATATATGTTTTATATATGTATACGTGCCTATATGTATGTATGTATGTATGTATATGCACACACACATATATATATACACGTGTGTGTGTGTTTGTGCATATGTGTGTGTATATGTGCACACACACACACACATACATGTATATATATGTGTGTGCGTATACATACATACATACATACATATATATGTATATATGTGTGTGCGTGTGTACATATATATAGGTAAATACATATAAGTGTATACATATGTGTTTATATGTATATCTATATATATACACATACATACATACATACATACATACATACATACATACATATATGTGTGTGTGTGTTTGTGTATACGTATATTTTTGTATATATACATACATTCATATATGCGTTTATATCTACATATACACAAACATATATATACACAGATATGTGTGTGTATATGTATGTATTTATGTTTGTATCTATCTGTATGTACGTATGTATCCATATGTATGTATCTATCTATCTATGTATGTGTGTAGACATATGTGTGTGTGTGTATGCACGTGTGTGTTTATAGACATATATATATATATATATATGCATATATGTATGTATACATATATACATATATATACATACATATGCATGCATACATATAGACATATATATGTATATATAAATATATATACATACACATATTTATACACACATAAACATATATATCTACGTATGTGTGTGTATATATTTATGTAATATATGTATGTATGTATATGTGTGTATGTATACATGTGTGTATGTATGTACACATGTGTGTATATGTATATACATACATATATGTACACATACACACATATTTATATATATATGCATCTTCTCCTCTTCTTTTTTCTTCATTCTCTCCCTTTCTGCTATGTCCATCTCCACCTTCACTGTATCATAGTTTGTTTGGAAACGATCTTCGAGTTTAAATTCCTCAACAGTGAGTAATGTTTTCATCTGTTCGTCAGTCGTAGAGTCAAACAAGGAGACTAGTCCTATAACAATGCCATATGAAGATACTGTTAATTCAGGGGTTTCTTTGAAAAGATTTGGGGTTGATAGCGGAAGGATGATGGGCAAAGATTGGGAGATTTTTTTGCAAAAGCCTGGAGATAGACATACACATATTTGTATGCACACACACATGCATATATGCGCGCGCGCACACACACATATATATGTATGTATATACACACATATACATATATATGCACACATATACATAGATATACACACAAACACACACATATGTTATACGTATATATGTACATAGATATGTATATAGACATATATATATATGCACATATATACACACATCTACATATATATACACACACACACATATATACACACATTCATGTATACACACACACGCACGCACGCATACGTACATATGTATGCGTGCGTGTGTATAGATGTACATAAATATGTGTATATATACACACACATATACACACATACACACACATATATATATACATGTGTGTATACACACACACGGACACATGTAGATATAATTTTCACATGCGTGTATACACACACACAAAAATATGTGTGCATATATACACAAACATATACACACACATATATACATACATGTGTGTGTATACACACACAAAGACACATGTACGTATAATTTTCACACATGTGTGAAAATTATATGTATATATGTGTGTGTCTGTGTATGTGTGTGTGTATATATATGTATATGTATATGTGTATGTGTGTGTGTATATATGTATATGTATGTGTGTATGTGTGTCTACACACACACACATATATACACATACATACATACACACATACACACACAGAGACACATATACACATATATATACATATGTGTGTGTGTATTCATATGTATATATATATGTATATATAAATATATGTATATGTATATATATGTGTATATGTGTGTATACATACATACATATACATATCAATGTATATACATACATATATATGTGTTTATATATATATATTTGTATATATGTGTGTATGTGTATGTGTATGTATGTGTATATCTCTCTGTGTGTGCTCGCATGTCTATATATATATATATATATATATGTTTAGTTGTATATATGTATGTGTGTGAGTATATACACATACATATCGATATATGTGTGTGTGTGTGTACGAATATATATAGATACAAACATATATATATATATAAATATGTATGTATAACTAATTATATATACATATATATATGTATATGTGCATAGATATATATATAGGCACATATATGTGTGTGTGTGTGTATAATCAATTTTGTGTAAATATATATGTGAAAAATAAATATTTATAGAATTAAACTCAAAATCGGTAATATCAATTTAAAAATCATACATTTCGAATACCAATCGAATTTGGCATTTTGAATTCGGTATATACAAAAAACTGACCTCTTTATTGAATTACTAAATTTGAATTTTTGAAATTGATTTGAAATTAATTAATACATGTGTGTGTTGATAGATGTGTTTGTGTGTATGTATGTGTGTGTGTGTGTGTGTGTGTGTCTGCATATATATATATATATATATATATATATGCATTTGTGCGCTTGTATACATACATATATGAACATATATGTATACATAAACGCTGACATATATATGCATACATCCATACAAGCATACATACAAACACAAATACATACACATACACACACCATTCACACCCACACATATACAAATATACATATACATACAAGAAAAAAAAACACACACACACACATATATAGATATATGCATATCTACATACATACATACACACACAGAGAGACATATAGACACACACATACATATATGTATATGTATGTGTGTGTATACGTATATGTATACATATAAGTATATATATATAAGTATTTATACGCATACATATAAGTATATATATAAAAGTATTTACATATACACACACACACACACACACATACATGTGTTTGTGTATCTACATATATATGTATGTGCATATATATGTTCATAGATATCCGTATATGTGTATATATAGGTAAATACATATAACTATATACATATTTGTATATATGTATACCCATATATATGTATTATATATGTATACGTGCCTATATATATGTATGTATGTATGTGCACATATACACACACACATACATACATATATATATATGTATATGTGTGTGTGTACATATATATAGGTAAATACATATGAGTGTATACATATGTATGTATATGTAAATCTATATACATATACATACATACATACATGCATATATATGTGTGTTGTATGTGTGTTTGTGTATACTTATATTTTGTATATATACATACATTCATACATGTGTGTATATATACATATACACAAACATATATATATACACAAATATGTGTGTATATGTATATATCTATATGTATGTATGTATGTATCCATATGTATGTATGCATGTATCTATGTGTGTGTGTACGTGTGCACGTGTGTGTTTATAGACATATATATATGCATGTATGTATGTATACATAAATACATGTATATTCATACATATAGACATATATATATGTTTATATACATATATATACATGCATATATTTATACACACAAACATATATATCTACGTATATGTGTGTATATATTGACGTAATATAAGTATGTATGTATATGTGTGTATGTATACATATGTGTGTGTGTCTATATGTATACATATATGTTTATATTTATGTATGTATATATACATAAATATACATGTACATATACATACGTATATGTAAATATATGTGTGTTTGTGTGTGCGCATACGCACTAAAAATTTGGATGAGATTAAATCGTATAAGCAATTTAGTTTTATCATATATTTCATTTTTAAGATCTAGAAAAACACTAATAAATCATATATAGGGAAAAGAAGAAAATGGAAGACTATATGGTCGACCCGAGAATCTGTCTGGCTAATTCCAAACTTGAAATTATGTGTAGAATTAAGTAAACCATGGCTAAGCAGTTACTACGTAATTCAAGATAGACAATTCCCCTTTCGTGGGGTTAACATTAGAATATACATTTTTAATGCCCTTTCTCTATGAAATGATTTATCCACTCTATTTAGACTAATATATTCATGAGTTATAATAGATCAAGATTTCATATAAAAACAAGAAGCTCAAATAATAAAAAAATTTTAATCTAAAAATAAAAAAATTATAGCGTATATATCAAAAAGTGTAGTGTATAATCAATTTTCATATTCTGTATTATTCATATTTTGATAATTATGGAATTTGCAATAATTTAATTATCATCTAGAAGGAAGACTAGGGGACCTATTATACATTATATCTCGACTCTCTCGATTTTATATAATTATAATCTATAAGGGTATGACTCATGATAGTAAGAAAAGTCACTCAAATCTCTATAAATAGGACTCTTAGTCCTTCTCTTTGCTCTTCCTACGTTCATTTATCAGTAGTCATACATATAATTAAGAGCTAGGAGAGGGTAGCTGCACTTGAACCGTTTTGTTCCTTTCGACTAAGCCATTTTGTTGAGGAGTATATGGTGCAATTGTTTGGTTTATCATACTATTTTCTTCACACAAGAAAGAAAATTCAATTGGAAAATATTTACCACCTCGATCATTTTGTAGGATTTTAATTTTCTATTTCAATTAATTTTCAACTCAGGTCTTAAACAATTTAAATATGTTGAACGCTTGATCTTTTGTTTTCATTAAGTACACACAAGTGTATCTTGAATTTTCATGTGTGGATGTAATGGAATATCTATTTCTTCTCCTAGTTAACTGACCATTTAACTCATTTATATCAGAGTGCATGATTTCAATCAAATCAGATTTTATTCCAAATTTTAAAAGTTGCAATATTAGTCATTTTTCATTATATACAAGTCTCATATTTTCCAAAATTTTCATTTGAATAAGAAATCATTTCATGTTTGAACATATATTTGGTTGATTTAAAGTTAACATACAATAAATGATCATGCCATAAACAAAATAAATTCTCAACCAAATAAATAGAAATATTAACTTTTTTGATATTCAATTTGAACATTCCATTACATGAATATCTTTGGCCAACAAATACACTATTCTTTGAAGAATTATTTTTCTGCTTCTATACAATCTTTACATAGTACACTAGCAGGAACTAAATTTTTTCTTATGTCAAGGACATGATTTATATTGGTTAAAATCAATGTTTTTCCAAACGTGAATCTAGTTCAAATGTCTACATCTTTGACTTCTTGAAAAACCTACACTTTTTTCTTAAAGTGCCCTTTCTTTCAATAGATAAAATATGACTTGTCTTCCTTATTGTTAGTGTTACCTTCAGAAGACATATGTCCATGTTCTCGTGTTGCTAGACTTATTATTATTATTTTTAGTAACAGACTCCTTAGAACCAACCTCCAAAACAAATTTGTTTTTCTGAATTTGAGTTTCCTCTTTTATTCAGATATGCTTTGTAAGTTGATTTATAGTGAACTTTTCTAAAGTGTGCAATACTTTTTTTTTTAATAATCATTCCAAGTAGATAGCAATTTTACAATCACAACACCCATTTGGTGTTGATCTAACACTTCTATTCCTAAATCTTTGAGTTTGGAAACTAATAAAAGTGATTCATCCACTTCATTTATAGAAGATTTGTCGTCCAACATAATAAACTCAAAGAATTTTATAATAAGAAATCTATCCATACCTTGTTTTCTAACATATAATTATTCTGTAAGGTCTCTAGATTTCAATTGGTGATTTGATTGACCGGAAAAAATCATATTGACGGTCAGACAGAGTGTCGAGTATGAAGCTCCTACAACAAACTCCATCTTCTTCTCGTTTCTTTCCTTGTGCTTAGCTTCATCAAGTTCATCATCTGACGGTTTTGGAATCTTTGGCAAATCATCTGCCAAAAGATAGGCCGCTTAATTATCTGTCAAAAGTTAAGCCACTCCCTAGTCCATGAGTAGAAATAGCATCTTATCCTTTCATCTTGTGAATTTGGGGCTATCAAAACGGTCCATCTTGATCATGTCTGACTTAAGAAACTTGTTCACAATGTTGTTTGAACTTGTGCCATCTATTTCTTCACACACAAATTTCCTCAAAATTATTGGAATTCGAACAAAATAGATAGAGATGAAGAAGGATAATAATGAAAATAAATAGATGGCTTTGACGTGAAATTAAATTCTCCTCGAAGAAATTTGTCCCCACTGTTTTGTTTCCTGGTTGTACAGTAATTCTTACTAGGAGTAACACAACCAAATAGATTCGTTACAACAGATAAAAAAATTTTCCCAAAGAAAGCTAAAAGAATTTCTTGTTTTGATAATGGCATAAAATCAAAGACAATGATTAAAATTAACACCAGGAAAGTATGCATGCTTAAAGATAACTTTTGCGCGTTCGAACTCATGTATTTATAGGTGCAGACATCTGAATTGTACAATCGTGTTTCTGAAAAAGGCAATCATCCATGAATAGACACTTATTCAATATTAATGAATAGTTATCTTTTCAATTCAAATGAACATTTTTAGAAATGAACAGATGCTATTTTTGAATGGATGCTTCCTTAGTATTACATTGTGCCTGCTAGGTTTAACTTTGAAGATGTATCTCTTTAAAAATTGTAAAAAAAGCGTTCGAATCAAGAGAGATTTCGTGACCTGAGGTCTGCAGTTTCACTAGGAGTGAATTCTAGAGAGAATCCGCGACTAGAATCCGTGACCTGTGGTTGCGGTTCAGTCCATGGTTTCTTTCTAACTTGCAATCCTGACTAGAATCCATGACCTGTGATTAGCGGATTCAGTTCATGCTTGCTCTCTGATTTTAACAATCCAAGAGAACAAATATTTCTTGATAAACAGGTATTTTTCACAACTTAACATCAATCAACTTTAATTGGTGTACAAGTTTTCTCTAAACCTTTCCATTTTATCTTATTCTTCACTAACTAAATCCAACAAATATGAGATAATGGTGGTGGTGCCGCCAATGATTCATTAAATTTGACTTCTTTGCCGTGAACGTTTGAGGGAATGATGGCTATAATTGGATTAAGAACTAATGAGTCTGTAAATTTTGATTCGAAAAAGGGCAACAGACAACGGAGCCACCGGTGTGTCAAAACCGCACAACTCATCAGAAGAGCAGGGACCAGCATCCTCCAGGGCAAGAAAATAATTATTTAAAATTGCTACTGAGTTCTTCATGTCTTCCTTATTTTGATTTTGGCCCCTGCTTCAAGAAAAATATATTTTGAAAATTTCAAAAACCAGGATATAATACTATCTTTATCCATCCGCCCCTTATTGGTTCCACTTTACACGAAACTAGGGAGAGGGGAACTGGATAGTTTCAAACTATAGGGAAATTTTGTAGTTGAACACTAAATTACAGAAGTTAAAGGTAATTAATCCTATCCCAATATTAGTATATTAAAATTTCTGAGTGCCTCAATTGCTAGCTTAGCTACACACATGTTACCTAAGAGGTAAACCTTAAAGTCCTTAGTCAAATTTATTTATGCACCATTTAATTTTAGACGCTTTATTTTTAAGCACAAGGAATTAGAAAAACACAATATTGTTCCTGTTACTCGTGATATAAATGGGTGATATATCAATTAGCTTGTCAAAAAATTTATGCACATGCAAAGTTCGATAAACAGTGAGGAGCTCTGCAAACTTCCCTATTGAAAATGAGGTTTCTTTGGCTGACTTTTTTTAGAAGCATACCCATATTGCCCTTGTGTTTCATTTGTTGTAAAAAACAATAAAATAGAGGGGGTGAGTATGCAATAAGGAATGATATTTATGAAGTATATAGTTGCAGTAGTAAAATCATACCTCAGGGAATTCTTGGACATTAATCCTTTTTTTTCCTTGCACATTGCCTTATGGTGCCTTCTCAGCCATGAATCACACCATCACTCGAGAGAACTGTAGAAGTTTATAGCAAGCTTCGTATTGTATTGGATACAAATTTTTACTTTTGGACTGTACAAATTGATCTGGGATGTACATTAAAGATGCCCAATATCTGCAGTTAATAAACTTCATTTTTAGTTGGGCTTGCACAAAAGTAAAAGAACGTTCCTCCACGCCCTTGTTTGCTATACATCAGGCCCATCTCTCCTCTTCCTCTTCATCCTCCTCCTCCTCCTCCTCCTCCTCCTCCTCCTCCCTGTTGTGGGGGAAAAAAAAAAAGTTAGCAAGGTGAGGTCATGTTTGGATTCAATGTTTTTGCGGAAAAAATTAAAAATTTTTGAAAAATTATTACTGTAACACTTTTTGGCTTTTTGTACATGAGATAAAAAAAAAATGGTTAGAAAATGTATTAGCAAGTGCTTTTTTCTTTTTAATAAACTGTCCAAACGCAGTGGTCACATAATATGCATTCTTGATCGTTTGACTGGCTTTTGATCTTGGGGAGTTAAACTCTTAAACAATGGATTTTTTTTTTTTTTTTGGCGTGATCCTTGAGTAAAGGATTTCTTTTACTTACTCAAGGAAGAAAACAAAGGATTCTTTTTCTAGATCCATGGAGAAGAAACTTGTTTAACAATCCATTGGGTAAAGGATTTCTTTAACTTTGCTGAAATGCTCGAAATAAGAGACCTTTCTTTTTGTTGTGTGATGAATTTAAGAGTATTAGTCCATGAGATAAAGGAATTCTCTTATTTATTCCATTTTTATGTGAGACTTTGCGAGGATTATTTAAGTAGGAATTGATTCTTAAGGGGAACGCGCTTTATTATAAATTTAAACTGTTTTTCTTCCTTCTATTTTCAATTTGGATGAATTATTCTTCTCAACTCTCTTTAGCTTAAAATCTAGTTACTTGAGTTTAAAAATAATATGTTTGATTAGTGTTTTTTAGAAACATTTTAAAAAAATAATATTATAGCAATTTTTAGATATGATGTATATTAAATAAAAAGATGATTTGGAAAAAGTAATTAAACAGCATATCTAGAATACAAATTAAAAATTTTTTTAAGATATAATGTATGTGAAATAAAAAGATGACAGAAAAAAAAAAGTTAAACATATCTAGAAAACAGTCTAGAAAAGTTTTTAAAAAGAAATAAATTACCCAAAACATACTCAAATGTAGAGATAAGCAAATAAATAAGGTGAACCTTCACACTACTTTTATCCTATGCGAAGAGGTAAGCTAAGGATAGGGTACAACTTGTAATGTAGAGTAAGAATGCGAAATTTGGAGCCAATAGTTAATAAATTAAGGTATAAGTTCTAACCTACTAGGCGGCGATATATCTCGTAGGACCAATAATATGGCCAAATAGGGTACAATATGAACCTATCCTGCGTTTATCAATTATTCAAAACTAAAAAATACAATTTGTTCAACTATTAAATTTTCAACATCACAATATCTGATAAAAGCCACAACCACTTGCACCATTATTTATGTAAAATAACTTCATTCCAAAATTTTTGCATAAACTACTATTATCGATTTTATAATTAATGATGTAAATTTTCCATGTTCGATAGAATTCTAATGCAATTATATGAAGGCTAATGTTCATAAGATTACTTACTGTTACCACATTATCTTATGGCGTTTTTTCTGAAGTTTTTATACAAAATTAGTGACCACTTATTTCCTTTCGAGTGATTTGCGTGTTTGTTGTAATTTAATTTTTAATTTGATATAAATTGTTAAATGTTTAGTTAATTTGTACTTTCGTATATTATAATTTCATGACTTAATTTACACGACTTTTGGTTGAGTTACAGTGTCGAGTTTTACATTTACTTATTATACCACTTTATTTCATTTGAAAAGTTGGTAACATTTAATTTAGAGGTTAAACTTATAGGAATTATTTGTTCGGTGCAAAAAGTTAAAAAAAAAATGTAAAAAAGTATAACTTTATCACGTACTCTATCTTCAAAGGTACAAGTTCGATTGTGGTTATCCATGCTTTACACTGGAAAAATGAAACAGAATAAGAAGTACGATGGAGATTTGCATATGGATAAATAAAGGCAAAGATTTTATATTAAAGTTATACCTTTTAACTATTTTCTGACTTCTGTTACACTTTACATATTATTTTTTTATCATACATTTTAATTAATCGACACATAATTCCTGTGATAATAAGTTATAAAATGATTGAACTGTCAATTATTTTCATACTTTTGATGAGAAAAATAAAGGGTTAATTATTCTACTGGTCCCTAAACTATTTCATGAGTTTTAGTTTGATTCCTAAATTTTTAATTGTGTCGATTTAGTCCCTCAACTTTTATATTGGTGTTTAATTGGTCACACTACCAACTAATGACAAAATTGTCCTTTTATTTATATCATATCATTTTTTTTCCTCTCCTTTACATTTTATCATTATTCTTGCTTTTTTTTAATTTATTCCTTCACTTATTATCTATTCTTATCTTTCCTACTCTGCATCCTCAAGGAACCAAATCAAATACTAACTTCTTTTTTTGCATGGTTTATATTGATTGATTTACTTGAAAAATTTAACTTGTTTTTTCTGTTACTCCTAAGATCTAGATGAGGAGAATGGATAAAGGAAACAAATGTAAGAAACTTCAAAAGAAAAAGATTAAAAAAGAAAAACATAAAGTGTTTAAAATAAGTGTTTGAAAAAGAGATTAATTGGTCCACAATATCAATTTACGTCAAAATTATCCTTCTATTCATGCCAAATTTGCACTTTTACTTTACACTTTATGTTTTCCTTTTTTAATATCTTTTAAAGTTTTCTTGCATTTTATTTCTTTTATTCGTCCTCCTCGTCCAAATCATAGGCATATCAAAAAAAGACTCTAAAACTTTTCAAGTAAATTAATCAATGTAATCTTGCAGAAAAACAGTTAATATTCGATTAGGTTCTTTGAGGATGCAGGTAAGGATAAGGAAGGAGCAGACGGAATAAATAAAAAAGTAAGAAAAATGATAAAAAGTAAAGAAGGAAAGGAACAAAAACGTGATATAATATAAATAGAAGAACAATTTTATCTTTAATTAGTATTCAAGACTAATTAAGCATTCCTGTAAAAGTTGAAGAACTAAACTGACACAATTAAAAATTTAAAAACTAAATTAAAACTCATGAAATAATTTGCAGACCATTGTAGCAATTAACCCTCAAAATAAACTATAACGGAAAATCATTTGTCTATGCGGAGCTACATGCCCTCTAAGTTCTGTCTTCTACAGTAAATTGCAATAGGGTCGTCCAAAAACAAAAGGAAAAAAAGACGCAACTTTCCAATCATGAAAGTTGAAAATTCCTTGATGGAAGTAATAAAATAGTCGTATAACTCTGGTGGTCAGGCATTGAGCCCCGAATCCGCCGAAATTGTAACCTAAAGTTGAAAATGAATGTGAGTTGGTTGGTTGTCATGTGACTTTATGGTCTCCACAAGATTACAAAAACCACAGAAGTGAACAAAAGTCTTTTATACTCTTTCCACTCAACTATTCTTCTCTCTCTCTCTCTCTCCAATAATAATTCACTGTGGTTTCAGAAAAGAGAGGCAGGGAGTGAGAGGCAGAGAACTTTCACTTTTCATAGAGAAGCTCAGAGCAGAGAAGGGTAGAGAGAAGTTTTTGACGATAAAGAGAGAGAAAGTTCTCGTATGAGAATAAAAACAACAGAAGATACAGAAGAATACAGTCATTCCCATAATCATAGAAATAATCATCTTGTACAATGCAGTGTAGACATCTGCATAATCAATATTCCCTTATAATTAATCCTAATGATATTGTAAAAATATTTTTAATTATATTTTTATTTCACATAAATCATATCTCAAGTGCTAGATTATATGCACTAAAACACTTAGCTGTCAAATGTTTGACACGTTCCCTATTTTGTAATTGTGGTGCCCACTCACAATTACAAGAAAAAAAATATATAAACTAGGTATGAGGTTGATGAGGTAAAGTCCAATTTTTGTAAATTGCAAGATTAAACAGTAAAATAATATCCTCATTTAATATATATATACACACACATACACGCATACATACACACATGGGGAGAGAATTATAAATTCAAAGTTAATTGGTAACCCTTTTCTTTGCCAAATATGTGTACATATATGAATATATGTAGTACGTACGTACACGTGTATACACACACATCAATAGATACGTACATGTGTATACACACGCATCGACAGATAGACAGGGGTAAAAATTCAAAATTAATTGCTTACTCTTTTTTTGTGCCCAAAAAAAAAAAAATTTTGTTACTAAGACTAGGGAATGCCAATACTCTAACAAAAAATTTACAATCGATATGATTTTTATTCAAAATAATTATTTAAAAGATTTTTGTTAACTTTTTGAAAAGGTGAGAAACTATTTAAATTTTGAAATTTTTTTGAAAAATTTATTTTGATAGTGACTATTATTTTGAAAAAGTCTTTGAATTGTTTAAAACTTCTTCCAAACTTTTTTCACTTTTTTACATAATTATTCGCTGAATAAAACATTTTTTGCTTCAAATTCTATTCCAAAAAAGGGGAAAAACTACTACGAATATTTTCTACTCCATATAGGGTAATAATAGAATAAAATGTGTTGACACCGAAAGCTCGTTACAACATGAGTGTAGAGTAGCAACGTAGGTAAAATATTAGACACTCGTTACAATATGAGTGTCCTATACAAGCATTCAGTAGCAGTCAAAAAGTAGAAAGTGTTCAAAATTTTTTTAAAAAATTTAAAAGTTAAATATGAAAATACTTGATCGAAAAAATCAAATATAAGATTTGACCAATAGAAAGATAAAAATTATTTTGGCTTTAAGCCAAAAAATTTTCATTAATCTAAACACAAAATTAAAAAAATTTCAAAAAACTTTAAAAAAAAATAGTATCCAGACAGAGCCACATATTTTTATACAAATCAATAAATTACGTGAGAGCCGAATTTAGGCCAAATTTCTGTAAACCAAACCCTAAGAGCCCATTGAATATAAAGTTGTTACGTGTCATACTGGCTGAGCGTCTTCTCACAGTGAAAGGGGGGGACTGGTGGCTTGAAATTGGGTCGTTATTGCATTCTCTCTCATCTTAACCTTCTTCTGCTGTGACTGGAGAGGAAGAATTATCACTGGTCCCTATCTTTCAAATTAAAAAAAGAAAGAAATACAAGTAAGACTTTTCCCTCATAAAAAGACAAAAGTGTGGCAGCAATAAGTGTTAGTGGCAGAAGCAGAAGCAGAAGCAGAAGCAGAAGCAGAATAGCAAAAGAGGACGAGCTCAGCTGCCCTTATCATCAGCTCAGAAGTAGTAGTAATTGCAGACACACAAGTCATACCCCCAGCAAGATCTCTCTTTCTCTCTAGATTATCTTCTGTTTTCCCTAGATTATCTTCTTCTGCTCATAGAATTTCAGTGGTCCCACCTTCACATGATAACAACTTCATAGTTGAATTGTTACTAGATTTGAAGCTTGTTCTTGATTCTCTTTCTTGCAGAAAATAGAAAAACTGTTCAACTTTGAATCTGCAGTTGTGGCTACAGCTAGGAGGTTCTCTCCTAATTCTGGTGCTGTTGATGATTGGGTGGCGGCTTCATCTTCATCTGCTGCTCGGGACCTTTCTTTAGGATTCAATGCTGGACCCTCCGCCGGCGGTGGTGGAGGTGGGACCGGAGCTAGCTCTGGTGGAGGCGGAGGAATGTGGTCGTCTTCTGCTAGACAGATCAACTATGGCCTTCCATCGGAGATGGGAATGGTGGGTCTCCGAGATGTTTTCCTAGTAGCACCTGCTTCTTTCCACCATACTAGTAATCAGCACCAGGAGGCTACTATTAACTTCGATCCCCATGCGATAAACGTGTCGAACGCCCTTGGAGTAGGAGTTGGTGTCGGTGTAAATGTAATTCCTCTCCTGACTAGTGTAGGTGTTGATGAAAATGTGCTCAACAACAGTCGCACCCGCGGTGGTGCAGTTCATTTATGGCAGAACCAACAATCCCAAATGAAAAAACCGGCAATTCTTGACCATAGTGGTGGCTCGAATTTGCTGCAAGGCGGTAATGGTTGTGGGCTTGGTAGTTCAGCCTCCACCAACACCACTACGACCACCTGCCAAGATTGTGGAAACCAAGCAAAAAAAGATTGTACCCATAGGAGGTGCCGAACTTGCTGCAAAAGTAGGGGTTATGATTGTTCTACCCATGTAAAAAGTACTTGGGTTCCAGCTGCCCGTCGCCGTGAGAGACAACTCATGACCGCTGCCGCTGCTGCTGCTGGCTCCTCCCAGTCCATTTCTAGCGCCAAGAAACCTAAACTTGCCGGTTCTCAAACTACCACGGGCTCACATACATCGACATCTAACAATACTCATCCAATAAGTTTTGACACCGGTTCCAGCCATCAAGGTATGTTGTCCTCAACTCTTCACATATGCACATATTTTTATCAAAATTCTTGAGTAGAAGGGAGTGGAAAGAAAGAGAATGAAAACCTCATTCGAAGACGAAAAACCCTTAATCGCTGGATTGTATTCCATTCTCGTGTTTGTGCATATACATGAGATTTTTCTTTTTCATTTTTCTGTAGTGTTGTGTTTGTTTTTAGAAAGATGCAATTCTTGATTTTTTTTTATTTGAAACATATGATTTTATTTAATTTTATTTTTAACTCTTTGTAGATGCTGGTTTTAAAGACTTGCCAGGCCAAGTGCGTGCCCCAGCAGTGTTTAAATGTGTTCGAGTGACGTCAATTGATGATGGTGAGGATGAATATGCTTATCAAGCAGTTGTGAAGATAGGAGGCCATGTATTCAAAGGCTTTCTTTATGATCAAGGGCATGAAGAAAGGGATGGATTTCCTAACATATCTGATTTGCATTTGGGTGCTGGAGGGGGTAACAATGGTGGGGGAAGAAATGGGGCTTCTTCTTCATCTCCGATCCTTGACCCCTCTGATGTTTATGCTATCTCCACTGGGGGTTTGCTGGGAGGATTATCAAGTTATGGTAACCCAATAAATTAGATCATTACTTCTGAATGCATGCCTTAGATGCAATCACTGAAACAATGGTGTTCTTCCCCAAAAACCAGCCCTGGTTGGTACATCAGCAGCTGCTAGGCAATGTATGATAAGTGGTTAATTCAACTCTCATAACCTAAAGTCACCCCAAAAAAAAAAAAAAGAGAGAAATTGTATAATTAGTTAGCTTTTCATCATGGGATTTCTTTGAGTTTTCCATAATTGTACACAAATAAATATGTGTTATCTTCATCTTCCAGCTAGCACCTACAGTCTAATCATTAGATGATATTGTTTATGTGTTTTAAGGAAGCTAGTGATCCTACACTTTTGAGGTTCTAGATTAGGAGTCATTATCTATCTCTATTTATCATTACCATTTCATCAGTGCGGACCATAAAGTTTAGCTTACATTTTCGAGGGTCTATCATAAAAAATTATTTGTCACTTGGATGATACATTATTCTCCTTGTGTATAAAAAATTGACCTCGTTAATGTCAATGAATACGATGATGGTTTAATTGAATACGGTTTGCAAATGGTGTTTACTGCTAGATAGATATACGGCAATGGAACAGTGGGGTTAAGAGCGTGAAATAATCAAATTAACAGCAATATCTTTACTAAGTGAAGTATAGTTTTCTTACCTAAATGTCTGCTGTTATAACTTCTAATGAGTTTAGTTTTCTTTGTTTCTGCAATTGAAGGATGTGTTGACTGCTTTAATCCATATTCTTTTTTGTGTCTCGGACGCTTGGTTTGCCTCGTAAGATCACGGACTTGCAGACTCGCAGTGGTTTATTCTTCTTGTAAGCATCTAATTTCAGTGGATACCACCATCAAGTCATCATAAACAGTGCTATTAGTTTTCCGTGTGAACAATGCTGTTAGCATCATTTTCTTTTATCTGTATATTGATCCAATTTGCAGCATGTGTGGACACAGTACACTATTTTGGCAGTGCTAATGTGGCGTTTGATTTTGTGAATGAAATTATAGCTTTACTGTTGCATGTCCTTTTCTTACATAACAAATGTCTTCTGTCTACTTTCACTAACTGGTTAATGATTCATCCCACATAAACCTGGTTCTCAATGGTACATTGCTCCAGTTCCCATTGACTTTGATTCATGTATCTCTTAGGCTTTTTCTGTTTTTTAGTTTAAGTTGCACAATTTGATCATTATTGTTTTTAGAAGCCAAGGGATGGTATATCATTATTGCTGTATTCTGGAGATTTTTATTGTACATCCTTTGGGCAATCATCTGATGCTCGACAAGAAGCAAGAGTACAGAACTTTGAATAATGGTCTGTCTTTCTTTTGCTGCACTTTTAAGGGATGTGATGCATTTTCACTTGGCACGTTTTAGAGATATATTTTAGATTTCTTTTATGTCGGTGGATATAATATGTAAGTGTAATTCTTTTTATAGTAATGATTTGTGCAGTTAGATTTTTTATTATGCACTCTCCTCTCAGGTTTTTTATTAGTGAGAAAACTAACATACCTCAGTTTAAGTTTACGTTCTAAGAAATACGTCTAAATTATAAAATCTTAATTTTACATGTACAAAAATTATTTTTTAATATTTTTACATAATTAGAGAGAGGGAGAGGGAGAGGGAGAGGGAGAGGGAGAGAAGTTCATAAATAATTTTCTTATTTTATTTGTGTAAGAGGGAGGGGGAGGGAGAGGGAGAGGGAGAGAAGTTCATAAATAATTTTCTTATTTTCTTTGTGTATTTACTCGTACGCATATTCATAGCAGAAAGGAAGAATAGCTAACCAAACCAACCCCCCCACCCCCAAAAAAAAAAAAAATGGAAGCCCCGCCACGCTCAGGGTACCAAAAAAAAAAAAATGTTCTTGTCATTCCTGGAGGTAGATTTAGCAAATCCCCCATGATAGGTTTTTAAATTTTTACGAGGCAGTTTGAGAAGAATTTTGTTGTATGCATCCACTATGTATTTGTCGTGTATTTTTTGGGTATGCGAATGTGGTATTAATACATTAGTTCGGATTATTAATGCCACTTTTTATTAGTAGCACTGGATTTTGATACTAAAAAAGCGACATTGAGGATATGAACTGATTAATACATATGCATTAAGGTAAATGGTACTATTTTTTAGGTCATAGAACTGTCATTTTTAATACCTCACCATCATCAATTATATTATTGAAAAAATAATAACTAAATTATAATTACGATATATAACATGTAATTAGGTACAAGTAAATTATAATTATGATATGCAACACGTAATTAGGTATAAGGTAATTTTAATACATACGTATTAAAATTTTATTAATACAATTGATAATTCCCTATATTTGTGAATTAAATGTCACCACTCACAACAGTGCATATGGTAAAAGGTTTCTAAAATAGGAATATTTGCATTTTGAACTAACTAATTTGCAACTCTTTTGCCAACTTTCCGTCCTTCCTGGATATGCGGGCTCTTGTCTTACATTTCCGACCCCTAAAGACGCGGACCTGTAAAGCTTTTTCGTTGGCTTGCATTTGGATTTTTCTTGCAGCTTCTTGCATAGTTATTCTTCGTTTTCTGCATTATTAGCAACCCAACTGTCTAGTATGTATGAGACGAGATTATTGAGTAGTAGCAAAAGCAATTTTGAAACTAGATACTTTAATACCTCTTCCCATATATATTGTAGTGGAACTTTTGTTTGTCCCATTAGTCTCCAGCTCTATGCTATCAGGTGATTTTATCAGGTGAGTGACAACACACACACACACACACACACACATGCATACATACAAGCAAAGCAGTTAAGCTTATAACTCTCATGACTTGTTAAAATGAAAAGTCACAATTCAATCTTTGTTTGAATATTACTAGATTCATTTGGATGTTAGAAGTTCTGAAACGATCATTCGAATCCTATCAGGAAGCTGATTTAATTGGCTCTTGAAGTTTGGCTATTTCAAAACTAATTTGAACATCAGAACATTGAAATTGGGACTTCTATAGCCAAGAGTTTAATGGATTTTTATTAACTCTTATCACTTTTATAGCCATGAGCTAATTCTTATTTCTAAAGCATTTATAAGACAAAATCTAAAACTCTTGTTGAAACGGCATCATTTCTATGCTTCTATAGGTGAAATTATGTTCATGCCCCTATCTATCACATGGACATTTCATGCTCAATGTTATTGAAAGCCATTTGCTAAATCTTTAATTATGTAATAGACAAATTAATTTATAATGACTAATGTATTACATGGATACTATCAGTAACTTATTTTTACGCTTTATACTTTGAAATAGTAATTAATATTAAGTCAAAATTGAGTGACGAATATAGGTTTCTGTTTTCAAGAAACTTAGTCTCATTAGATTATACATTTTTTTTAGTCTTTTTTTTTTCGTGCAAGAGTATTTGTCAATGGATTGGACAAGTATCTTCTGATTTCGCAAACATTATAGTAAGTTTTAATTGTATGTATTGCAACGAACTCGAGCCATAATAGCTTCATTTCATAATGTGAGCTTATGGCTTAACAAATATAGTGGCCATAACTTTATTTCTAAAAACAAATCTCTTGGTCATTTTGCTTTCTTGCTGGTTGCAGTTAAAGCAGTAAATTCAAAATCCGTAGTCGAATATGATATACAAGTTTGCTTCTTGGAAACAAACTAAATACTCCATCACCAAGTGTAAATACTCCAGAGGTAGATTTGAGGTAGATTTATTATCTGTTGTACTTGTCATACCACTTGCATCTGCGTATCCTTCTAATAAACCTGGATAAGAAGTATAATGCTAATTATAGCCAATAGTTTTCCTAACATATCCTAAAATTCTAGTTATTCCCTTATCCTTTTAATATGGCTGGATAAGAAGTAAAATGCTAATTATAGCCAATAGTTTTCTTAATATATCCTAAAATTCTAGTAATTCCTTTTCAAGGTTCAACATTAGGATTGCTAGCACCTCTTGAAAGTTTTGCATACAACATATGTTACATTAGGCCATGTGCAATGCGTATGATATACAATACTTCCACTGCACTAGCATATTTCCAATCATGCAACCTTCCAACCATTAATTCCTATTAATTTTACACTTCGACCATATAGAGTAATTAATTCTTTAATCCAATACCAACATATCATCTACATGGAGGTATATTCTAACTCCATATCTTTTGTAAACTTTAAACACATACATTTATCAACACTATTGTGATTAAAACCATTTGATAGAATCATGACATGCTATTACTTTGGTGTTTGTATAAAATCTTAATTTATCTAACTTATAAACGTTGATCTTAGCATCAGGAAGTACAAAACATTTTGGTACACATTCTCTCTTTGGTCACCATTCAAAAAGTACGATCTTAACATTTACTTGGTGCACATTCGAGTTATAAATAGATGCCAAAGTGAACACAATTCTTATGGATACTATTTTTGCAACAAGAGCATAAGTATCAAAATAGTCTATATCTTCCTTTTAAGTAAGATCTTTAGCTGAAATCGTGCTTTTAAGGGTTTGTATAGAACTAATTGATATTTTATTTCTTTCCAAATATTCAGTTATACATAGATTTTGACCTAGGAGTTAAATCAACTAATACCCATGTTAAATTGTTCAAGATTGAATCCAAATCATCATTTACATTTTCTTTCCAAAATGTTGCGTCTCTTGTAGACATTCCCTCTTTGGGATCATTTTTACATGCAAGAATAGTGAAACTTTATTAAAAACTTCTGTTCTATCACCATCTACTAAATAGACTATGTAATCAGAGCCAGATGACTTTTCTTTCTTCATTCTTTGGCTTCTTTCATTTTTTTCTCTAGCAACATGGCTTATAGCATTAATCTTTCATTCCTCAAAGTTAGTACTTGTGCAGAGAATTTGAGATAAATTTATTCTAAAAAAAAATCAATGTATATATTGACTCAAACAATGATATTAGAATGTAATATAACAATTCGTTTGTCTTAGAATATCCAACAAACCCAACAAATACAGATTTGATGGGATCTAAAATAGTTCTTTGTGGATCTTGTATCCCCACACTATAACATAATCTACATTTGGTTCTCGATCATTCCATCTTTCATATGAAGAAATATAAAATATAAAATTTCTTTAAAGTTATGTTATGCATACAATATAATGTCAATAAAGCCTCTCCCTAGAATTAAACGATATACTAGATCAAACAATATGGAATTAACAAGTGTTTTTTTTTTCCTTTTAAACAGCTTATTTTGTTCTGAAGAATAAATTTATCGGTGAATTATTTCATTAGCTCCACAGTATTGTGAAAAGATACACCAAAATACTCTCATACTTTATCACTATACATTTTGAACTTATTTTCCTTTTGAATATCAACTTCAGACATGAAATATTAGGAGTTATCGTCGGTAACATCTTTAGTTTTCATCAGATAAATATGATGAATCTTGAGTGATCATCAATGAATATTATGATGTACCATTTTTCACATCTTGTTAAATACCATTTAACTAATATATATCCGAGTGTATAATTTTAATTAACTTTGCGTTTCTTTGAACATATAAAAAATTGTTTCTTTGCCATTTTTACTCATACACAAATATGATATTTGTCGCTAATATCATCAAGACAAAAATCATAACCACACATTGACTTCAAGTTTAAAAATCTACAATTTAAATGACCCAATCTAGTATGCCACCAAGATGATGAACACTCAACGATATAGACAATTACTTTATTTATTTCAATAATAATATTAAGTTTTCCATCACGTGTAGTACAACTATTCTATTTATGTATATTGCGGTAGCATAGTTTTTCCATCCGCACTTCCTCTTTGAATTTCTAATTCTTCATACAACGTGAAGTCTTGCTTGCCATAGCAAACATAGATTGTTGCTTGAAACTTTGTATTGACCCTATTCAAATCTGTGCTCATTCCAATATGCATCTTGGTAACTATGGTCATAAGTTCCTTCACTTGATTTTTTTCAACTTCTGCAGGTTGGGTCGGTATTTTTCATAATCAAATTTCTTTGCATTTCTAATATTTATAAATAAGATGTTCCACTTTCCGCAATGATAAGAATCTCACATTTTCATATAATTTGTGACTGCTTGAAAAAGCATTCTCCCCTCTTTTTTATGCCTAAAGCATCTTATTTTTTGAAATTTGAATATTGTCATTGATCGTCATTGCCTCTTTCATAATATTGGCATTACAACTAGGCATGATTTAATGTAGAATCACAGCGACGATTTTATGCTTGAGTTTGTAAATGAGTCCCAAATTGTTCAATTATTTCCATACTTAGATAAAGAGAAATCTTCTTTCTATAATCATTCTATGTAGATGGAAGTTGGCACAATATCATGGCCAGTAAAAGAAAATCTGAAATTGTAAAATTCAATTCTTCAAGTTTACTGACACTATTTGCAATTCGGACCTATGATAGGACTGTTATCAACCATTTTATGTTCCAAATTTTTGGAAGTTAAAATTTGTCTGTGCCTCTTTTCTCACATTTGTACTTTGTTTCTAAAGCTGTCGACATTTTGAATGGGACTTTATGTCACTGTATCATCATTCAAATGATTTATGAGTGAAGACAATGTATGTCATCTATATATGGTTTCATCCTCTAACCGCTTCTTGCTTGCATCAATTACTCGTTTGGAGTCCTCAAGCTTTAACTCAGCTATCTTTGATAAGAATGGATCAAGCACGTGGAACATCAGCAGCAATAGAAAGGAACACTATGGCATTTTTTTTCCCTCTTTCTTGTTGCCAAATTCTTCCTGAAATTGTCGGTATAACTAGACATAAACATAAACATTGCTTTAAGACATGTAGGATCACGTTTGTTAAAGAGAATTTGCCCTTACTACGAGCAATCTTATATAAGGTTACAACAAGGCTTTCTTCAATCAAAATGTAAAGTTTTTAGTTGCACTAAAGAACTAAAAGATGTCATTAGTAGATATCTCCAAAGTCATGACTATAAAACAAAGTAGTTAAATTTTTAAGTCTCATAACTCATAAAATTTGCTAGTATGTTTATAGTTCGTATAAATTATGAGTTTTTCCATCAGGTTTTGGTGTTTTAATGTGTTAATGAGTTGATTCTATTTATATTTTATATTTTGTATCATTGGTAAGTGTTTGGGGTATAATTTTGGGATTAAAGAGTGATTTTTTAATTAACAACCCATGCTGCAAAGTAGTTACGAGATTTTTAAATCTTTGTTGATTCTAAAGGTTATCTTTTATCAAATAGAATCAATTATCTTTCTACAAAAGTATTATTTAGTTAAGTAGGACTCTGTTTAAAAGGAAATCATTAAAGTACATAGGTTTCGATCTCAAAACTAATTAGTTATTAGTAGAGTGGCCCATGAATTTTATTAACTAGATTAGAATACTCTAGCATTTCAATGTGGGACTTTTTGTTTTCTAAGACTTCCCCTCACATGTGACTCGATTTGAAAAATGCCCACGAAACTAAAAAGGCCTTAACTAGAGCCCACAAATTGAGAAGGGCAATTTACAAGAGCCCATGAATTGAAATTAGCTAAAAAAGGAGTGAGTCTCGTGTAAAAGTGAGAATAAAACCCTCATGTGTGACTTGCATTGACGAAAGCCTATGAAACTTGAAAGGGCTTAACTAGAACCCACTAACTAAAAAAGGCAATTGACAAGAGCCTATGAATTGAAATGGGTTAAGAAAGAACCGAATTGCATGTGAAAGTTAAAATAAAATCCAAAAGTTAACTCAGATACCATGTTAAACTACACGAGCTTCTATCTCAAAACTAATTGGCTATAAGTAGTGTAGCCATGAACTTTATTAACTAGATTAGAATACTTTGGAATTCCAATGTGAGACTTTTTGTTCCTTAACATAAATAATTCCTTTTTTTATGAGATTCTAATTAGGATAGAGGAGAAAATATATTAAAAGGTGATAATAAAGGGGAAACAATCTCTTTCTGTGTGTTGTTCTTCTCTCTCCCAGAATGTGTTCTTCTCTCTCTTACTTTCTCCCTAAAGACAATTTTACTTTTCTCTATTGAATTTCTTCTTTGTAGGGAGCAACTAAACTCTCTTTCTAGTTAAAGGATAATTGAATATTTGGTTTTACAAGCAACTGTGAAATCTAATTTATTTTAATTGTTTCTTTCATTTATTGATATTTGTTTATTCCCTAAATTCACCATCTAGAATTATTGGATTCGATTGAATATTACTGGCCAGATATTTGATTTAATCATATAATTTACTTCAATTGAATTAATTGAATCTGTGATTGTTCAATTGTTTTGATACTTGTGGCAACTGGCATGATTGGGTTTGAAGAACTTTTGGTCACAAATCATTTTTGTTTTAATGATTAACAAATTAATGATAATGTGTACTAATGATTTGTCAAGTTACATTTGCAGTAAAATTGAAAATGGCAAAGAAAAAGTGAAGCAAACAAGATATCGGACGCATTAGAGAATGATGAGAACATTTGGTCCATTCCAGAAGGTATGCGGATGAGATGTTGAAGGGGGGTGTAGACATTTGGACTACTAAAAATTCAAGATCACAGGAAATTTCGGAAACCATGCAGACGAGGTACCAAATGGGCATCTAGAAGCACCAAGCGAACGTTCGGATAAGGACTAGACAATGGTAGTAGGCATCCGTTCTTTGAATTTACTGAGTAATAGTTAGTTCTGACAGATTTTTTAATTTGACTATTAGAGCTATTTTCAGCTCCTTTTCACACCCCTATAAATACCATTTTGCGTAGAAATGAAAAGGACTTTTTGCCTACATTTATTGCAAGTGTTTAAGAGTGATTTTTGAAAAAAAAAAAATACTCTCCTTTTGGCTTGTTCTTGTAATACTTTGTGAGGTAAGGAGTTGTATTGACTGCTTTTGAATTGGGTGAGTGGAAGTATTCAATTATAGCATAGTGTAAGGGTTGAGAGTGTTGTAAAACTCTAGCTTATCTTAGTAGAGCTTAGTATCACCAAAGTGTGGGCTTCGGGTCAACTAGAGTTAGGAAAAAAGAGCAAGAGTAATCTTCCCTTATGTACATTTGGTTTGCTTTACCAACAATTGAAGAAACTAATTAGATTAAAATTCTAAGTTGATAACTTGGGAGGAGTATACGTAGGTATCGAGTTTGGTACCGAACCACTCTAAATCAATTGTATTCCTTCTCTTATCGTTTTACATTATTGTTCATTTAACTTGCTCAATTGTGATATTTGTTTTTTATATTGCAAGTTTTTATTGGGTGAATTTCGATATACACTTTTACTATAAATTGTACAACCTAATTCACCCCTCCTCTTAAGTTGCACCTGAGGGTTACAGGGTTCGTGTTAGGAAAGTTTACTATCTGACTTAAATAAATCGCATAGCGTGTTTGTGTGTTAGAAATGGGCTTTTCTTTGCATTGTGAGGTTAAATCCTATGATCATATCTAGGATTGTCCCTTAGTTAGGGAAGTTAATGGTCATTCCTTAACTACCGAAAAAGTAAAGGAAAGACGGGCTATTAGAGCATCTCAACAACTATAACTAATTTATTAATAAATGTTTGAATTTATTGTTGCATCAAAGATTAGTTGTATAAATCAATTCTGAAATTAATCCTTTGGCTAAAGCTTCATTATTATGGAGTCAGTTTAATGCAATTTTTGCATGTTTATATGTTTTAATTTAATTAGTTATTTTTAATTTTTGAAAAACCCCTTATTCTTCTTACGTGAAATTAATAAATCGACCAATTCCTATAAAAACGATCCTACTCATTGCTATATACAAAAAATTTATATTTACTTAAATAGATAATTTATAATTAATTTTTATCCGGTTTACACCTGTTAAAAATTGAAAAGTCACGTCCCAAAGCCTTATGACTCCTGAAAATGAAAAGACACAATTTTTATCTTCGTTTGGATATTGCAGGACACATTTGGACGTCTTCTTAAAGAGAATCTCCTTGCCTTCACATTCCTTTGCTATCATGGCAGCATGCGCCGACGTTGTCCCTTGCAAAAACACTCCGTTTAATAACAGCGTCCTATAGACTATGAGCCAAGAGTTGTAAGGATTCTTTTAGATTGCATGAAAGCAAAATTAATTCGAAATCTGATTTTTAGGAATTTGATACCACAGAAAATGAAAAGATTCCTTTAACATGTTTGGAAGTTTTACAAAAATTTGCAGGAAATAGGTCTGGATTTCTATTCTAATTTTAATTTAAAATATTGTAATACGTAATATAATGTATATTTGCAATATATCATTAAAATTTCTCTACAATTTAATGTGAGAAAGAAGCTTTGATTCAACAATCTATTTTGGAATGCAAATCATTAATAAATTATAAGTTAATAATTGTTATATTTTCATTTATTGTTTCTTTTCTCTTCCTAGGATTTTAATTGCTAATTTCTTCTTGCGAGAATACTCTATAAATAATCAAAATCATATTTTACAAACATAATATTTTATATAAATTTTTTATCAATATATTATATTTTTCCTGGACATTAGATGCACTTAACTAAAGAACTTTCACAAAAACAAAACTCATTAACCAACTAATAGAAAAAAATACACCAAATGAGCCGTTATCTGTAAATATAATTTACCCAAATCCTAATATACAAGGAGTTCTTCCGTTCTTGTGTCTCGTTGTTCGACAAACTTTCTCATTCCATGGACTTTTGGTGTCACAAGTGCCCATACAAATCCCTTTCTCCTCCATTTCGAGGTCGTCCCTTTTCTTTCCCCGCTATGGTGAAATTTTCCTTCGTTCGAATTAAAGATATTTTCTGAGTGCTCTTGTTGCTTGGCTTTTTATATTCCAACAATTTTGATGATACTTGAATTATCTTATTTCACTGATTTAATTATTATTTTTTCATTCAAACTTTGAACTAATAATTATGTATTAAGATTGCAAATTAGCATGACTGAATGAATATTGGCCATACCCAAATGTTTTAAAGGCCCAGTAGTTAAACATACATCTACATGGATGTGTGTATACACACGCGCACGTCTGTATAAACATATGTATATGCATATATATATATATATGTACATAAATGTGTGTGTCTATATAAACATATGCATATACATATCTACAGATATAGACACACACATAAACGTATGTGTGTGTGCAGGCAAATGAAGAATTTAAATGACACTACGGTACGATACATTGGGACAAAAAAAATTCTTCACCAATAAATTGCAAGTGATGAAAAAAATTAAGAAGCCAGGTACATGTTAATAAATATTTTCCTTCAACATTACCATATCATAGTCATAACCGCATTGTAAAATTTTATTGAAGTACATACATCAAATATGGATATATAGATACACGCCCAAAACATGCATATGCTTGACCATAAAATTATGCCATTTTTTGACTTATTCGGTTGGAACAATTAAACCAATGGCCCAGCGGTTGGTCTCCCCTGCTGCAGGTTAAGGGGATCAAATCCTATTGTGATAGTTAGAAATTTGGATATAAGGAGTGGGAAGTAAGTATTATTCGGAGAGCTATACAACTAATTATGTATAGCAAATAGTCTAGAACTTTATTCAGTATATCATTGACAATCTCGCTCTACTTGTGTGAGAAAAAATACATGTGTAATACAATTATAATTGTTCAAAGGAAGAAAAAAATCCAAATGTCATTAGTCCACTTCACTCAGGTCTGAATTTTAGGGAACATAGGTCGGCAGCGACCTCAAACCTTATCTGCTTTTCTAACGCAGAAAGATCAAAAACCAACAGTAGATATCCACTAGCCATCATCCGATTTACATTGGAGAAATGTCTCATCACGTCTGCCGTGCACAGCTCAAATTCCTAATAATCATGTGACAGCCAACTTAAGAGGGCAGAAAAGAGCCAAGATAATTCTAGGTAGGAATTCGTACACTTTCTTACTAGTCTAGTCAGGCATAAAGCGAAAAAAGTATAAAATGTCGTCATGATAATGAATTATATTTTATATTATTTGACGACGTTTGATTTAATGACGTTTGATTAGTTTTAATATACTACGTGTCCCGTTACGTGGTGCACATAATACTTACTCAACATAAAACTCCTCTAGCGGCAACTACACTGACCCCACTAGATAAGCTTTAACATCTAGTTTAATGTTCTTGTTTTCTTATGCTTAGCCAGCAATGGTTGTCACACTACTTTCCAGAAGTGCGACCACAAATTCGGACCAAAAAGAAGGAACAACAATTTCGGTCCTTTCACAACTAGAAGTTAACCAAGCCCTAATATCTAAAAGAAACAAATTTAACAATCCAAAAGCTATTCCCTTGTTCCCGTGCAGCATGGAGCATCTGAGGTGTTTAAATTAGTAAACCTTGAAAATCTCAAAAGATAAAATCATATTTGCGCAAAATATGATGGTCACTAGTTGATACCAAAATGCAGTTCAAAAAATACCGGAAGAGTACTATAAAAGGGTCTATTTTTAAGATATCCGTACATTCTTCTCCTTTGAGTGTACTCTTTCCTGTTTACCTATAATTGTTCATCTTTTCAGTTTGAGGACAGCTGACTGTATGGCACTCTACTTTGTATGGATGTTAAACGTATATAAATGACGGTTTAAGCTTCCACAACAGTTGACAAATATTTACGCCACATCCCATCCAGGAATATTAGCAGTTGCTTCATTCACCATTTTCACAAGTCTTACCTGCAGGAATTGAAAGAAAGATAACAGTAAAAATGATAAACTTCCTTATTAATGCATAAATACTCGAATGTCTAAGGAAGAGCATCTAATTGTGCATAGCATCTAATTGTGCCTTCACTTCTATCTTTTTGACACATAATAGCTGCATTGCTTTATTTGTGTGTGCTCATGTGGTTATGCGCAGTTGTGCTTGCGAGAGAGTGAGTGAGAATAGTACAGTCAAATCTTAATCGCTATTCTAATTTGCAAAGCAGGGTGAACAATAACAAAAGGATACTATAGCTTGTAATTACAAATCCATAAATGTATATTTGGTTATGATTATTCATTCATCATAATAATCCGACACTACGACAAACCATAACGTAAAAATACAATGAAAGATGCACTCAGTTACCACATATTTCTCTTTGCCATGTACAATAATTTGGTATTATTCAGGTATCTCACTTTAGCAACTGATAATAGCATCCAAATATTCCTTACACATCTAGACACAGCAAGATATCCAGCACAAATTCAATTGCCAAATTTACCACTATGATCAAGCAACATATGGTAGAGAGTATCCATTCAAAGAGCTTTCCTATAAGATAGCGATGAAACGAAGATTTTGACAACAAAATGAGAGAAGGATCTAATGAGCACGGAAACAACTTAAGAAATTTGATATTGGTTGTTGAAGCGTAAGTAGCCCCATAGATAAGCAGTGCGGTAGCAAGAAAAAAGTGCCATGGGAAAGTTAGTTTCATTTTCCACATAGGAGAATATGTTGCCAAGGAACCAAAAAGCACACATTCATAAAGTCCTATTGATTTCAGAGAAGCTGCTTCAAACTCATGGTCATCCATAGCTACAAGAAAATTTTCAAAGCAACAGTTATACATACCACACTTTCAGGAACCCCAGGAGGGGGTAACGGGAGATTTCTGGGTGGAGCACCACGAAGGTAAGACCTCTTGTCAAATCTCCATTCGCCAATCTTTCCATATGTTAATTCTCCCTGTTGTATTTATTATTTTTTTTTTTTTGGGGGGTGGGGGGGTGCCAAAAAAAAAAAAGAAAATAAATTAAATGAATTCAGGTTCTCTAAGGAACCATGTTCATCTTGAGCAAGAAAAAAGGGATGGGGAATGCAAGGAACTGTCAGGACTATTGACTTTCAAGCTGACATAAACTGCATAATTCCTCTCGAGCGAAATAATTAAAAAAAAAAAAAAAAAAGAGAAATCAAACTTCAAGTATAACCAGTTATGATGTAAATAGTAGGCAATATACCTTCATATTGTAATCACATCCATAAGTATAATGTATTATGAACTTCTTGCCAACTTCCAAATCCCAAGGAGGCTGCATGTGATTTAAGTTACATGTTAAGACAAGTTAAAAGAGAAACAAACATATAGCATCTCAAAAAGGCATCCAGACCTGTATCATAAAGTCTTTACGGAGAATATGTCGCACATCATGTAAAGCAGATGCAACTGCATAGCCATACCTAAAAAGAACGGAGGGAAGGCACTTGAAAGCCATAACAGAACCCAGAAAATTCATAACCACTCAACAATTTTCAAGAAGAAATCCTACTACTCCCTAAACACAACTTACATTTCCAAAACCCAGCCAAAAGCTTTATCAGTCTCTTTGTCATCTTTCATCCGCAAAGAAACATTCATCCATGTAGGAGCAATTTTCTCCAGAATCGACTGCCATGGATAAATCAGTTTACATTTGTAACAAGCCATGCCACATGGCAATACATATCTTTCAGTCTAAAATAAAAATACAGGATGAAAGTAGGATGGATAAATTATTGTTTGATGTGTTACTTTTATGAAATCAGTCCTTCTAGTTTAACATGGTGGCTTTTCATCACTGCAGAGTCTGTAATTAAAACCCAAGAGAGTAGAAGACCATACTCATATTGCAATAAAAATCTTAATGTGATAAAAAAAATTTAAATTCTGAAATCTCAATTATGAGTTCTAAACTTAACAAACATTCATTATACCAAACCAAAACTACTAACTGTTTAAATCTTCACATTGAATTCATTAGTAATGTTTGACAAGTATGACCAGTTGACTTTTAAATGTAAAAAGTTTTATACTTTTTCCCAGAAGAAACACTTTCTTCACAAATAACCCATCTGCTAAGCACCTCCATCCCATGAAATTAACTAAACCAAAAAGTTCCTCCACCGAGATCGAATCCAAATTCTTTTTTTTCCCCTGTTCAAGACAGCATCGTTCTGAAACCAAAAACTCTCATTTTTGTAAGTCATATCTTTACTAAGTCTGGAATTTTCAAACCTCTAAAAGGTCAAAGCAACAAAACTTTAAATATGTATCAAAATCAGTTGTAGAAAATGCAGAACAAAAGGTTTTTACACTTCTCCAATAATGGTAATTAGACACAATAAGTTTATGCGACATCTAGTACAGACATAAAGAAAGAAAAATAGGAAAGAGAGGATTGAAATCTGGTAAAGCAAAAGATAGATCCAAATGATGTGTCAAGGAAAAAAATAATATTAAAGTTTGAGCTTCTCCTTCTCTGGTATTCACATAACAAAGAAAAAAAGAAAAGATCAGAAAGCGAGAGTGTAAGATATGCATGTTGAAAGGAAGATGACAATAAACTTACATAGACCCGAAGATTTCATAGCACACATTCAAAGAAAAGATGCTACCTTCTTGATAATTACAGGAGAATTGCCAATTGGATCAACGTTATTCACAGGACCTTTTTCCTCTGGGTAATATTTTCTGATAATTTTCTTGTTTTCTTCTGGTTTTATGTAGAAGAAAGGGAATGCAGCAGGATGGTCCCCATGTGCCAAATTTGGCAAAGGATTTACAAATACGTGATCAGGTTCTGCCATTAGAATATATCTGCATGAGAAATGTGAGCCAGGAATCAGATTATGATGTACTAAGACACAGATGGCTCTAATAATCAAGCCTAGAAGCTTACTCTTCTTCAATAATTGCTTTCTCCAGCCACTGAACGAAAGCCCAAGGTCTATTTAACACAATGTAACCCTGATTTAACATTCAGACACAAAACAATACATGGTAAGTAATATTAGTTTTATAACTGCCAATAAAAGTTAACATCAACATAACACTTGAAACAATTGTTAAGGCTTCACAAGCATCCAAAAAATGGTTAGGAAAGTTTTTCATTTTTCTTTTCTTGGTTATTATCATAAGAGAACGTGCTAGAAGACTCGAAGGAAAAGTAGCAGATAATCAACAGGACAATTTGTTAATTGCAAGTACTTCTGTATTTTGCATCAGACTGACAGTCAAATCTCACTAGTCACTCCTTTAAATCAATTGCCCTTTTAGTAGTAGACTTAGATTAATTGCCAATTATGTGATAAAATGTGTATAAACTATTTGCTTGAAGCCAACCACGCATCAAACACTATTCGCACTTAAAAGAGGCATGCTTAACTTACTGAAACAACAATTCCTAGCACGCTAATGGACTTGAACAAAACCATTTTTCAATTATTAAAGTGAATCCTAGCCTCAACAATTTTTTCCAAAGATGTTCAATAAGTATATGAAGAGTCCAAAAACCATTAAACTACATCTTGCACTTCGTAACAAGTACCTCAGAACCCTAATGACCAATGTAGGAAAATAAAAAATAAAAAATAAAAAATGACCAATGTAGGAAAATAAAAAAATAAAAAAATCAATGGCATCCCGGACAACTAACCCACATCATAATGAACAATCTGGATACATATTTCGGAGCTAGCTATCACCCATTCTAGGTTCATCAAAGCACGAATTTACCATGTCTGCAGCGCACATCAATAGAATCCAAGAAAAGTACACATAATATAAGAGGCATTTCTCTCTTATAATTCTAAGTACTGTGCAGATAAAAAATGAAACAACTCGAAGTCTTCATTTTCATCATTACCGCAATATAACATTGAGTATAAAAGGGAAGATTGTCCCATTCTACAACACAAGGCAATGCTAGAGAAAACAACGCCAACCTACAGAATGAGATATCAATGGCGCAGTGCTGCATTAGACTATGTGCATTGTACGGTTACAGAGTGCTATTCCAAAGGAGGCTTATAAAATCTCAATAGATACTACAAACAATTTCTGCGAGAGAATTGATGTTATCTTTCATGATTTTTGCATTCTATGGTGTAGTTGTCAGCTAAGAAATGCAAACAGGGTTCTAACACAAAGTCCACTCTCAGAGTGAAATCATCAATGTTCAATGTACAAAAACAACTTGTTATGGCATTGATATATATTCGTTAAAAAGTGCTTCTTACTGTCTTTATCTTTACTGTTCTCCATGACCAATAATACATATTGCATAGCACTTAACAGCTGATAAAATATTTTCAATTCCGCATCAGCTCTCATCTGTCATTCTTGTCCATGCCATCAATTCCATTTTCCTTAAGGCATCACACAAAACGATATTCTGTGTTCTGTTTTGATTTTACCATGTATCAGATGTACAAAGACACAGAACAAAATATTGGACAGATTGGTGGCTAGTACATAAGCCACAGGTGGTTGAGGCTCAAGTACAAATAAATCTTTCAATAGTCTTGGAAATTTCAAGATTTTTTATTGTAATGCTTTAATCACCCCCTCAAAGTCATATTGTGAAAATTGACCCCTAATAAGATGAAAAGTATTGAGCCAATAATAAGAAGAAAAGATAATTAAATGGTCAAAACAATATACACCCTTTTTTACATTTTTTTTTTAAAGAATTCAAGACCACAGTTTAGTCATCAAAATACTACCTTACCTATCAAATAATTTAATTCTACTACTCAGTATGATCCTACAACTTATGAATATACCCTGACCTATCTATATATCCTTAAAGTTATTGTCACGCCCCGGGCCCACAGGCCCAAAGCACGACCAGAATCTGAGCAACCAAGTCCAACTTTTGGGCTCCGTCCTGACCAGCCCAAAATGGATATCTTAAGTTGGACTTAAGTGCTTAGACTCAACTTATACATTGGTCTAAGTTACTTGACTTTTCTAATGTGGGACGGGATATCATAGTTATACAAGTTATTATTTGATCTATTACTGTAGGAATTTAAATAAAACATAAATATTTCGTTTCAAAACATTTTTACTACAAGCTTCATAAAATTTTGGGCAATGATAGAGAGGTGATTATTTTGGACTTAAATTAATTTATGATAAAGGGGTATTAAAAATAATGTTGGACGAACAGCTTTTTATGTTGACATCTAGATTTCGCAATTCTTTTTCTCCGACATAATAATATTTGCAGTATATCCATAATATCAAGATTACAAGTTTCAAAAAATAATTTCCATAGCTAAGATGAAGAAACATTGCATCCTCATCACCAAAGGGCCATGGCAGCATCACTGATCACAAGTATGCAGGCAGACAAATGCAAATATACATAAACAACATCAAAAAGAACTTATCTTTGGAAGCAAAATGAAAGTAGGTGAAACACCACAATTAATGCTAAAGAATCACTCTTAGCAAGACATAAACATGTTAAAGCTATTGCATTTGGTTCATGTAAAAATGAAACCAAAATCTAGTATTTTGTCAGACTCATTTAGCATTTGTTATCCAGGAACTAATAACCCCATTTCAAACAAGTAGTTCATTCTTTCAAGTATTTCATGAAGGCAGCATTGTATAGGCAAAAGTACTCTCAAAAAATGACATTTTACCTTTGTGAAGACAAAACTGGATAACGCACTTTGCAGTTCATAAGACACATACACAACACACCAATTCAGCATCCAAGTTTCAAAGTTCAAAATTTTTTATACGGAAACAAAGATAACTGCATTTAATAAAAAGAAACACCAAATAACAGCAATTCTCACCCGATCCAGCCCTTCTGGAAGAGGATCAACAATAAAAGTAGGTATCTCATCCATCAAATTATCAGGCTTCCCCGAATGCAAAACCCGAGTAAACCCTCCCATATCTGATCCTGGCACATCTTTCATCTTCTTATACCAATAATACATAATGCGACATTGCCACTTGCTGTAAGGCGCATCAGTTGCAGTTAAAGCAACATGAAACCTCGTATTCGACCGCCCTGTCCTCTTCACCTCATCAGGCATATTAATCACAGGATCAAACCATTCTGAACTCTCTTTCGATACCCAAAAATTCCCCGGACTAATCCCTTTATGGCGCATTAACATTGTCACCAAGTTATAAGTTGCAAAACCAAATCCCAATGCTAATAACACCAAAAGTAAGGGCGAAGCACGGCCAGTATGTTTCCTTCCAATCATCTTTCCCTATATTAGACAGACAAAGATTCACAATTTCCAACTAAAAATGCTCCCCCGGGGATCAGCCCACAAAATAACTTCCTACAAATAACAGCCCTCCCTCCCTCCCTCTCTCTCTCTATACCCTATATTAGAGCCAAAATTTGCAAAAAAAATACGCTTCCCTTCCCGGGACCAACCCACAAAATAACTTCCTACTAGCAACAGCTCTACCCTAGATCAGAGCCACCCAAAAATTCCAAACACAAATGCTTTCCTGGGTCAACCCAAAATGGAATCCTACCAGCAACGGCTCCACCGGGCAATCACAATTAAAAAAAAAAAAATAGACCAGGTGGTGATCTAACTGAAATTCACCAGTGAGAAGCGAGAAATTAAACCTGTCCAATGACGATTAGAAGCAGTCCCTATTTTAAAAAAGGTGTGACAAATCGTTGGAGTTGACCATTTCACAGAAGAATTGGCATATTCTAATGGAGATTGATGTGACGAAATGGGTAAAGAACAGATCCGCGAATATACTAGAAGGGAAAAAGAGAGAAACCCAGGTGAGATGGGATGAGATTTTGACCAGAGTACAAGTAAATGAAGGTGAGGGTTGATGATTCAATGAGTAATAGGGTAGATTTTACTCCATTGTAGATACAACCATGAGAGGAAAAGAGGGTAAAAATAACAGCCAATTTCCTTCCTTTTTTTTTTTTTAAAGCTTACTTGTTTACGAGGAGTATTGAAGGAAAGTGCACAAAAGGACGGGAAATTACGAAAAGAATTTTGTCTTTTACCTTGCCGCAGTCACAAGGGAAGCACCTCTTTCTTGCTCCCTGGTGTCTCTTTGTACACCTGCATACAAGGGGTTAATTACATCTTACCTTCTCACTTCCCCCTATTGTTTTAGCCAAATTATCAAACCAACCTTCTAGATCAAATTGCACTCTAACCTTTCGAATCATTAAATATTCATAACGTGCCCTCTTCTTGTTAAATGTGTCAAAAATGATGCTTACATCATAAAAAATGTGCAATCAAAAGTCCCAAAATACCCTTTTTTTTAATTTAGTTTAATTACATTTACCTCCCTTGATATTTGTCCAAATTATGAAATCACCCTAGGATAAACAATAATTTAAGGCCCTTCCATTTTAATTAAATAATGTCAACAATATTCTTTGTGAAATTATTAACATGCTGATTAATAGGGGTGTTAGCAAACCAATTCGAGCAGTGAAAGGTGAGTTCGAGCAGCTCGAAATATATATTAAATATTTTATATATATATGAATTACCAATTTGCCCATAATAATTATATATAATTTCAAGTACGAGTTCGAGTTTGAGCTCGATTGCATTTTTACGAGTGATCTCGAGTCAAGTTTGAATTCTTCTTAAAATTAACGAGCCGAGTTCAAGCTTCAAATTATAAGTTCAATCGAGTTCGAACTCAATTTCTAGCAACAGTAATATTAACAAGCTCGAACTCGAGTTCAATAGTATGTGGGTTCGACTTCATTCGATTACATTCATACTCAATAATCCCTAATCTTTTCTTGTTACCCTTCTTGTAAGCTACAATCAAACAATAATTTTACTCGTATGGTATTATCAACAATTAACAGATGCTAAACATCAACAATTTTTATGTGTATTCATTTGTCACCCAAATTTATTTTTTAAATACAATAAATTTCAAAAGATTTTCTAAAAGTATAATCTAATTCTAGTAAAATCACTATCACTTATTAAATTTCAATATCTTATATACAATTAGCAATTTTTAAAAGGTCAAAAGTAAAATTTCACAAAGAAAAGAATTTACAGATTAAAACAAAATCTCAATTTTGAATTCATTATAAATTTTTTCTTATTATAGAAAATAATTTCTTTTCATATATAAACCAAATTAAATCTTCTTAATCTAAATTCAACACTTTATCCAGATTTTATTGATTTTTTTTTGTTTTTTGCCTTTAGCAATTTTAGTAGTTGCACCTGGTTATTTTTTTTAATAATTAATTATCTTTTAATAATGATAGAGAGCTTTTGATAAGCATATAATTTTTTTATAGGAGTGGACTACAATTTGGGAAAATGCAGGGATCATGTTGTAATTTGAATAAACCTTAAGGGAAGTAAATATATTTTAAACAAAGGTTATTCTTGTCATTTCATTGTTTCGACTATTGGTTTTACCATCGTTACGGGTAAGGTAAACTGGCAAGTCAAAAGGTTAGATTATAATTCAGTCAGGAGTTGTTTAATAATTTGATCAAACTAGGTAGATATAATTTATTTATGTATATAATTCTAACCAGAACTAATATTACCCATATCACTTTTGAATTGTGTGTTTTAGCCAACTAAAGGAGTTGATTGATGAAAAAGAAATGCAATTCTATCATTGATGTACTAAAATGATTTTGCTCTAACAATATACATTTATGATATAAGAATAATGCACATGCTTGGCTGACATTGAATAAAATAAGGGTAAAATCTGATAATTATACTTTAGGATGCTCTGCCTTGGATTGATCTAATCCATTAAATTTTAAGATTTCTTTGATGCGAACTACAGTGGATGAGAATAAAAAGTTTAACGCATTTATATTAGAGAAGTTAAACAAGTCAACTTGAAAAATTTGTATCAGCTTGTTATGTTCTGTGTTCTATATTTGTGAGTTGTGTCTCTGTAAAGGATTGGTTCTTAAGCACAAGAGAAACAGAGAGTCTTGATGACAGAATGATCTGGAAAATTTCTTTGTCATGTCATATTAAAGACAAACTGGTGCTCTTTGTCATTGCAAATAGTTTAACAGCATCTTATCTTTTATAGTTTCTGGTTGTTTAGTTGGTTTTTTTAGCAACCACAGGCATTTAACACATCAATCCACTGAATAGTTTTTTTTTTTTTTGCCTTTTATACTATGTCCAGTCTACCAAGCTTCTTAGTCTCCTATCTTTAGTTGTTATCATTTTATTGCTTCTAACACAATCAAATGTCAGCTATTTTACGAACATAAGTCTATTGCCCAAGAGCTTATAACATTTTATGCAGCTCTTTTGTCCTTTGCTTTTGAGCTTTTGTATTCTCCTTATCATGACTTCAAACTTTTTTGCTCTTATGCTTTGATGTATGGTTTGCACTTATTCCCATTTGTGTGCCTACATTTCTGTATTTATTTACTTGGTGTATCAGGCTTCATTAGAGGAGAATGGAAGAGAAAGAAATTGTTTTCGGTCTTGGACTTTCTATGTTATATATTTCTAAGTTGTGATTGTGTTAGGGGTTGGTTCCTCAAGCACAAAAGAAAAAGATGGAAGGAGATTTACAAGCTAAAAAAAGGTACGAAGTGATGTCATATCTATATTGTGCATTTAATTGCTTTTTTTTTTTTGGCAGAAAAGAAATAACAAAGATGGTGATGGATAATACTAATAGTTGTAAAGCAAGAGAGGCACTCATAAGGCGTCTGCTGTGGCTTAGAAGATCACATCTTTTGCTTTGAAATATAAGGGAGGGATATAAAAGAATGGAAAAGTTGGAATCTAGAAGTTGGGGACTCAAAGATGCTCTTCAAAAATGTTTGTAGGCCTGAAGTTTGATGCATGATTATTCATGTTCTTGAACTAATTACAGTTAAAATTTACGATTAACTGTATTTCCATTACTATTATTACTATTTTTTTTACCATAGGCACCTATTTGGGCACTGAATTTGCTTGCTGATCTCTCAATAGAAAATTCATCACTTATCAAATTTGTATTTTTCTTGTTAATCATTTATCCAAAACTTACAACAACTGAATACCCATGCCTCTATAATACCCCGGGAGCAGTGGGCAGTGGCTCTACGTAGCACAGCCAGCCCCGCCTAGTTACAATAACAAAAGGGGATTTTCATGCTATTGTGCCGACGAATCCTCCTATCACCTGCTTCCCCAACGTCAATGCTCAACATTCTTCCCAAACCATGGACACATCAGCATTGTACATCACACTTTTTTTTTTTTAATATAACAAACTAGCAATTACTTCAATTTCAGCAACAATTAGATCAAGAATGCTTCAATATGGAGTACGAGTAGAAAATATTGGGTTAAAATTACAAAACTCGAATATAGGCCTGTCAATCGGGCCTTACAAGCCGGGCTTTAATAAGCTCATGTTTAGCTCACATAATAAATCGGGTTATGAGCTTCGAGCTATGAGTTTCGGGTTTATAAATGTGAAGCTCAGGTTCAACTCGCAAAATATTCGAGCTGTGAACTTAAGTTCACAAACCTAAACCTATTGAGATACTTCTACAATTCAACAGCTCCAACACAACACAAAATCACAAGTTTTCCTTTGATTTTGTTCCCAATAATAAAAAACAATAAGTCCTTAATTGTACAAATATCGGTTATTTTGCATATAGTCAGCAACTACTCATTTGATTGAAACTCTTGAGAGACGATTGCTTACAATGAGATTGTAACAATTCCATTGTAAGCATTAGAATTAAATTAGAATTACAGTTCCTTACTTCTATTAAGCATCTACTTTTAGCACAGAATAACCACATAGTAGACGTCTGAAAAACCTTAAAAGCAAGAACTTCTCACACTCTAACTGGCTACACAAGCTCCAAATAGACTAGTTGTAACACTCAACGCAAGTCCGATTGATTGAAGTGTGTATTTGGCCAATTATGCTAAGCAATCCTCAAATTTAGGAAGGAAGAAGTCGACGAAGTTGTTTGAGGGGGGAGGAAAATTTAAGGACTTGGGTGGCGACGGGGTTGTTTGAGGAGGGAGGGAGAAAAATTAGGGATTTGGCCGGCGATAGAGTTGTTTGAGGAGAGAGAAAATATTAGGGATTTAGTTAATATATTGTATATAATTTTATATTTTATATGTGTGTGTGTCTAATTTTATATTTGGGTTATTTTATATATATATATATATATATGTTTTCTGAGCTGGGCCTTATGCAGGCTGACCCTATTGAGACCCAAGCTCGGCTCAAAAATATTTCGAACCTAATATTTAGGCCCAAGCTCAGCTCGGTCCAATTAAAGGTTAGGCTCATGGGTTTTTTGCGCAGACCGAACGGGCTGAGTTCGGGCTGACCCGACCCTATTGACAGTTCTACCCGACTACTATCATCCCATTCAAAATCCAAGCCAAAAATTGACCACAAAGCTAATCGAATGTCTTTTGTGACTCGTCGTTAGCGCGTGCAAATGCTAGAGACTAGATCTGAATGGTTGATTATCATACTTGTGGCACGGTCTGTGACACCAAAATCTTTGCCGTTGAAAGCTCTGTTATAATGTATCTTCACTGTGTTCCTATTTGCAATAGATCGGCAGCTCAATTGTTGTCATCCAGTGTGAGGTGTGAGGTGTTTTGCTAGCGGTAGCTTCTGTAACAAATGTGGGTATTCTGTTGGTGGTGGTTGCGGCGGTGGTTTTTGCAACACATGTGGGTGTTCCAGTGGTAGTGCCTACGGCGGCAGCTGTGGTTTGGATCAACCACCGGCGAGAGACATTGGCAAGATATGATTCTCAATAGGGCAAAGACGGTAGAGAGAGGGAGAGAGGGGGAGGGAGAGGTATGGCGTGAGATTTGACGAGCGTATATAGTTTGTTCCCAAAAAAATCAAAAAATGAATACGACGTTGTTTTCTAATCTAGTTTTTGCACTTTAAGTTACACAATTTGCTATTTTTTGTGCCTTGGGTTCTCTGTTTCTGAAAAATAGGGACTCCAAACACAGCCTTACCTAATCTTATCTCTCCTATCTAGCTTTCCTTGTATCCCTGAGATTTCCTGTTGGATGTTCATCATTGACTTTTCATTTTTTGTTATGTATATATTTACTTATATATACATATTTAAGCAAAATTTTCAAAAATATAAAAATAATAAATTATCACTCAAATTTTGACATAAATTTAAAACTGCTAAAAAATATTACAAAATGTAATACAACAATAAAAATATCATGTGAAAAGACTACCCATATTTTTGTATATATTAGAATTTCAGTATATAATCAAAATCTAAAGTATTAGCTATCAAATAATATGGTGTAAGTGAATTAGAAATAAAAAATATTAAAATTTTGTTGATTAATAAG
The DNA here is from genome assembly GCA_024721245.1 of Mitragyna speciosa. NCBI lineage: Eukaryota > Viridiplantae > Streptophyta > Magnoliopsida > Gentianales > Rubiaceae > Mitragyna > Mitragyna speciosa. The sequence continues at coordinate 12,717,070 of CM045565.1, read as the reverse complement.
CTTTCTTTATAATATTTCTACTGACCAAGTTCGGCATCAGGTTACGTTACTCCTGCATTCCCTTGTCGCAACAACTCCTCTCACATTCATAGCTCCTTCGGATTTGTCACTAGTTCAGCATGGTCTCATCCCCAAATTGTACCAGGCAATGAAAAAAAGAAGGTTATTCTGTCATACTCCTAAGTTAGGCTCAAGGGAACAGATAAGGACTGAAACATTATTAGTCTTAACCTACTTTATGGGAAAGTCCAAAACCACTATCGAACCAACGAGTGCATTTAGCACCTATTTGGATTTTTTGTGAGTGGTAGGATTTGAACCTCTGACCTCCCATCCCTGCTTAGCCTTCAAAGGCATGGTAGTGGCCAGCTCAACTAAGTTGATTTGGTTATGGTTTGTCTCTTCCGGTTACCTTTACCTTATTATAAATTGAATGTTGACAACTTTTCAACTGGAAATCCAGGATTAGCAGCTGGTGGTGGCATACTAGTGAATTGATATGGTGATGCTATTTTAGTTTTTTCCTCTTTCTATAGAACTTGCACAAATATAAAAGTAGAGGCAAAAGGCTACTGGATGGTATTAATCTTTGTTCATCGTTGGACCTACATTATATCGTGGTCAAGACAGATTCTAGAATTCTTTGCAACGTCATGTATTCAACAAAAAAATGCCCTCGGAAGATTGAGTCTATAATTCTCCTGATCCACAATATCAGGAGTTCTAGAGATTTTTAAGTTTCAACATATCTATTGAGAGGTGAAATTAGCAGCTGATGTAATCTCCAAGTTAGCCAGTAGCTCCAAGATTACAACATCTCAGTCCCTGCAACTGGTTCCTTTACAAGTCTAAGGTCTAATTATGCTAGATCAGGTAAATATTACATTAGACTAAGCAAATGACTCAAACTTATGTAAGGGAGTGATGCTTCCTTTTAATTCTTGTAAAGCTCATCATTTACAACTTGGTGGCGAGGTTTAAGCTTCCCTCCTGTTTTGGTTAATTAACAAAAATCTTGGACTGGCACCCTTCTCCCAGTAAAAAAAAGTTTTTTTTTTGTTAAATAGATTTTAATCTGTTTTATGGAAATTGTGAAATTATATTTTTTATCTTTTAAGAAAGTGGCATACATTTAAAATTTATATACACACTTTTTTTTTATCATGGTCTTTCATGAAAAAAGTACACAAAAATTGGAAGTTGGGATAATAATTATTGAAAAAATGTGACATTAAGACCAATTATAAAACTCGAAAAGTATAAAACTAAAATTGTTAACATAAAAATGTGTAATTTTTTTATTCAATAATGAAAAACTCCTATAGTATTGTTGAAAAAGCATTTATCTTGATCTTGAATATTATCTATTTCCTAACTAAGGAATTCAAAATTACAAAAACTATAGTGCATAAATGATTCATTAAAGAAGGATTTTATTCACTTACTATAAAAAAATATAGAAAAAGATAAATATGTAAAGATTTCAGAAAGCTAACATTATCTAACTTAATTATATTTAATAAAAATAATGTAAAGATGCCAAGTTAAGAAAAGGAAAAAATAATGTGAACCCATCCACATCAACGCATATGTCGAAACACGGTATTGAGCTTTGTTTTTATATACACATAATAGGTTATAAATATAAATTTAATTAAATAAGATGACATAATTAGATTTTTTAATAAATTTCTATGTATTTTTTAAAAATAATAATCTTGTTCATAGTAATTTTTTTTTTCCTTTTGAAAGCTTGGTGATAGTTATTTAAAGGACGAGACTATCTGACTAACAAATTTTCTCCCTTGAAAGAGAGTAAGATACAATAAAATAAAGTAACATAATGAAGTAGATTTTACTTATTTATTAAATTTATAAGTTCTAGTTTTTAAAAAAAAAATATTTGTAATTATCTGATCTTAAAGGATCCTCTTTAAAGATAGTAAAATTTCTTTAAATTTTTAATAAAGTATTTAACCAACATTTATAGTGATAAATAATTATAAGTAATTAAAAGCAACTACTTATTAGCATAATTTTATTTCATAAAATTTTTATATATTTATTATTAAAATATAAAATAGAATTTTATGAAAATTTTTACAAATAATCTAAATTTTTGTTAATTGCACACACAGTGAATTTGCCTTAATCACTAGCTTTTATAATAATAATTGAAGCATATCTTCGTAAACATGAGAACAAGGGTTAAAAGTGGGAGATGAAAGAGGTTGGTTAAAAGAAGGTTTATACAGAAAACTCCTTATGATTTTCGCAAAAGTCAGAGTATGCTTTATGGTTTAAAAATATCCAAATAACTCCCCTGTGCTTCTAGATGCTTTTGAAAATGGACAAAAACCGTCTGTTTAAATAGGAAATATGAGGCATGTGTCTGAATTGCGTATGTGGCTAATGAAATCTGAAAACTCATATTTTTAGTCCCAAAATGCCCACCAAGCCAGAAACGAATTAAATAAATTAGGATAGCAGTTATGGGGTCATTGAAAACCAAATTTTTTGAAGTAAGTCGCCAACCTTGAGAGAGAATTTGTCTACAATGAGTAAGGCTAATTTGGAGTAGATCCAAGATGTGAAACTACAGTGATTTGACGATGGATCGAAGGACCTCTTGTACCAGTATATACAATGTAATAGTCAAAACAAAGCAAAGATCAAAATTACTGAATCAGAAAAACCTTCAAAAGAAATGTTATATTTTGTTTGTGAAAATGATATTTGTGAATTTTAGGTACAGTGCTCCAATTGGTAGAGAAGTAATGAGTAATGAGACTTTATTTGAGAGTCTTTTAAAGGAAGGATTTGACCCTGATGGCTTGGCAGCAAAGCTGAAAAAAAAATGAAGGCATTGAGGACGAACAAAAATGAAGTCATTATGGAGCTGCATTTAAAGATGAGAACATTGAAGGCCTGTAGATTAAGAAATTGATAACGATCGTGCCTTCGGTTGTATCTTATTTGTTGTTGATCTATCATATGTAGTTTAGCTTGGAGTTAGGGGAATATATTTGGTCGCAAAAATTGTATATGAAATATAGTTCTTTTCTTATGAATTTCCTGTATTGTTTAAGCAACGTTGCACAGATTAAAGAAAAACAAATATAGAGTATGCAGTATATATTATTCATACAAGTACATATATATACATATACATATACATATACATACATACATACATACATACACTCACACACAGATACATACGTATACGTATATATACACATACACACACCCAGATATATACACAAACATACATATACATAAATACACAAATATACTACATATATGTCTGTGTGTGTGTGTGTATACCACGTATATATACATACATATAGATACATGTATACACATACATATATATATGTATGTGCATATATATATATAGATACATATATATAGATACACACACCCAGATATATACACACACATACATATCCATACACAAATATACATACATATATGTGTGTGTGTGTACACACACGTATATATACATACATATTGATACAAATATATACATACACACACATACATATATATATGTATGTATATATATATATATATATAGATACATATATATACAGGCATACATATATATATACACATATATATATGTATATGTATGCGTATATATATGTATATAATATATATATGTGTGTGTGTGTGACATATTTATACATATATGCACATCTACATACACTTTGTGTGTGTGTAGACACAAATACACACACACATACATATGCACATACATGCATACATGCAGATACAAACGCATACACGCACACAAACACATACACATGTATGTTTATGTGCGTATGTAAATATACAATGCGTATTTATAAATATTTTTTCAATTGCAAAGTTGTAGGATGAGTTAGGATCTCTAATACCATTTAAGTTCCAATTTTCATCATTAGACAAAAAACTATTATACATTGTATTTAGACATGTAATTTTTGTTTTGAAATTAAATATGAAACCTAGAAATGTAAGGTCACTTGAAGAATTGAGAACAATTTATTTGAGAACAATTCGTGTTCTAAATATCTAAAACTATATTTTTGGGCAAAATTGAGATGTTTGGGTGAAGTTTCTATTTTTCGGTGCAAATCGTTTTAGAGAGATAGTAATTATGTATATCAATCCCACCATATTGTGTATTATCGATTTAGAGAGATTATAATTATGTGCCTCAATCTCACCATATTGTGTATTTAATAGCGCAAAATCGTTTTAAAGAGATTGTAATTATGCACCTCAATCTTAAAGAGTGCAAAATTATGCGCCTCAACCCCTTCATATTATCTAATCCATAGACGGCACACTATAATCTTTTGCATCGATCGTCAAGACACCACACCACAATCTTTTACACAGGTGAGAGTGATCTTAAAGAAGGTTTAGTCATCCCTTCAAATCATCTGTATACCAATTAGTCTCTGTCTCCTGTCCCCTCTTTCTATTGTTGCCACGTGTATCCTTAAAATAACTCAATAACTAAATTGATCGATAAATTTACTCAAGTGAGCTCATAACAAAAGCCAATAACTCATATAATTTATAACCGATAAATCAATTTTTTTTTTTTTTGGATAAACCAAAAGGGTAACACTTATCCTTTTGGTTTACCCAAAGAAAATTAAAAAAAAAAATTCTGCTGTAAACAACGTCAACAGAAACTCTTGTTCTTAAACATTTTTTTAATTTCATTTGTTGTTAAGAATATTATTATTCAGATATGTCTTATTTTATAATTAGCTTTATTAACTGGAATTTGTATGCGATAGTTAAAATCTTTGTTATGTTCATTTATTCATACAGGGAAACTACCATCTGATGCTGACCCGATGGGAGCTCACACCATTGGTCGCTTCTTTCCCCACACCTATGGTCAGCCTTTAGCCTCATATGTCATACATTTTTTTCTTTCGTTTTTTACAACAAACAAAAGAAAAAAATGTTTAAGAACAAGAGTTTCCGTTGATGTTGTTTACAGCAGAACTTTTTTTTTTTCAAATTTTCTTTGGATAAACCAAAAGGATAAGTGTTACCCTTTTGATTTATCCAAAAAAAAAAATTTTAAATTTATTTATCAGTTATGAATGATATGAGTTATTAGTTTTTATTTTAGGCTCACTTGAATAAATTTGTCGATCAATTTAATTATTGAGTTATTTCAAAGTTATATGTAATAGTAGTAAAAAGAGGGGTCAGGGGGATAGAGGCTAATTAGGGAATAGAGGCTAATTAGGGGATAGAGGATTTGAAGTGCTTTCTACTGTTGTCACATGTATCCCTGAAATAACTCAATACCTAAATTGATCGACAAATTTACTCAAGTGAGCCTATAATAAAAACCGATAACTCATATCATTTATAACCAATGAATCTTTTTTTTAGATAAATCAAAAGGGTAGCACTTATACTTTTGGTTTATCCAAAGAAAATTAAAAAAAAAAAAGTTCTACCGTAAACAACGTCAACGGAAACTCTTGTTCTTAAACATTTTTTTCTTTCCTTTGTTGTTAAAAACGAAAGAAAAAAATGTATGCCATATGAGGCTAAAGGCTGACCATAGGTGTGGGGAAAGAAGCGACCAATGGTGTGAGCTCCCATCGGGTCAGCATCAGACGGTAGTTTCCGTGTATGAATAAATGAACATAACAAAGATTTTAACTATCGCATACAAATTCCAGTTAATAAAGCTAATTATAAAATAAGACATATCTGAATAATAATATTCTTAACAACAAATGAAATAAAAAAAATGTTTAAGAACAAGAGTTTCCGTTGACGTTGCTAATATTTTTAACAACAAATGAAAGAAAAAAAATGTTTAAGAATAAGAGTTTCCGTTGACGTTGTTTACAGCAGAACTTTTTTTTTTTAATTTTCTTTGGATAAACCAAAAGGATAATTGTTACCCTTTTGCTTTATCCCAAAAAAAAAAATTGATTTATCAATTATAAATGATATGAGTTATCGGTTTTTGTTATCAGCTCACTCAAGTAAATTTGTCAATCAATTTAGTTATTAAGTTATTTCAGGAATACACATGGCAACAGTAGAAAAAGAGGACAGGGTGACAAAGACTAATTATGAGACAGCGGATTTGAAGCGAGTTGAAAGAGGGGAAAGGGGAATAGAGGCTCATTAGGGGATAGAGGATTTGAAGCGGTTTAGTCATACACCTTAACCTCCTCATGCTTTATAGTCCCTGCTTAACCGTTCCATGGTTTAGCTCTTAAATTTTGAAATTTTGTTAAGTCTCCTCCAATAATAAATACTTCACTATTATTCAAAATTTGTAAATTTTTCATATGATATCGAGGTAAAATTTTTCTTGTTTATATCTTGAACTGAATTTTAGGTTGAAAAGTTACATTTAATAACTGGATTAGTTTGTCCTGGACCAACCGAAATCGTAAGGAACCATTAGGGTAGCTTTCTTGAACTTTTCTTTCATCTTTGTATTGTTTATTAGTATAGATCCAATATTCATACATAATTTTTCACGCATTTATATTACAAGTCAGCTAACACCATCGCTGAATTTGAGATTAAGGGTGGTGTTGGTTTGTTGACTTTGATGTTCTTGTAGTAAGGGAGGGCCTCATTTTCACAATTTGATTTTCATCAACACCCATTTTTTTGGCAGAAAATCCAGCTTCGAAGAAGCTCTTTACTGCATCTTGCATGTATTGCTTCCCTTCCTTCACAGTCATGTCCTTTCCAGTCTGTAGTGGATAACTAGCCAGGATATCTTCTCCTTTGAGCACAGCGGCAAGTTGCACTAGCTCTTGCTGAAATTCAGTTAGTTTGGCGTCTTCTTTTGCGTCGCCTTCCCTAATCTTAACAGGGGTTGGAAGTTGCACTGCCAATAAATAGGCTAGATTTAGGTGTGGCACCGACATCATTTATAAAAAGAAACATGAACAAGGCAAAAAACATAGATCAATTGCAGGTTTATTTAACCAAGATTTTTTCTTGTTTCATCATGCAACGTTTTTTTCTTTCTTTCTTTCTTTCAAAATAACTAAAACAATATAAGAATGTCTTCTTTTCGCAGGAACTTAAACTTATAAAAACGAAAACATATACAGAATTAAATATAACGCAAAATAGACACTTAAAAAGTGTTAAGACAACTGAGAGGAAATGACTAGTACTTGAATAATATTCATTTTTTGTATCTTAAAATGTCCTAAACTAAAATATAAACGAATGTTGAAACAAGGCAACGCTGTCTTTATTAGTCCAAGTCAAATCTAGTGTCTTGCGTTTATTGTTTTCACTACCAGACTTAGTAGCCAACTCTATTGCCTAGCAAACGGGGAATATTTTGCTACACATTTTGAACATGATTTTGACGGCCAATCACGCCTAAGCCTGAAGCCGGATTATGCGTGATTTCTCACCGAAAAAGTATACAACGTCCGTATCAATCTGTATTAGAAGTCCAGCAAACAACCAGTATTAATAGAGGTCCTTTGTTAAGTACTTATGAGCTTTAGAAGCTTCAAAAGCTAGAGAGCCAGAGGTAGAGCAGAAAGTTGGGTGCTCTACAAAAGAGAGCTCAGAGCTTTAGTTAAGAGACGAGCTCCAAGAGGTGAACTCGATTGTACAAGAGACATAGAGCAAAAATCTGTAGTGTGAGGCTCAAATAAGTGTAGTTCTAAAGGGTGGTTTCTTAAGTGTAAGGTTTATGATTGTTGTCTATTGTAGGTGGTACAAATTGAGTTTAATAAACTTGAGGTTGTACGTATCAAAGTGGTGATATCTATATATATATATATATATATATATATATATATATATATATATATATATATATTGTTCATTTGTCTCTCTACATGGTAGATTTTATCCAACAAAGAATCTCTAGAAAACTTGACATTTCCAATAAATCACACAAGAAAACTGAAATTCATATATTCTCAAAATCTAAATTGTGATTCATCAGTTTTTCCCTACAGAACACAAATCAAAAAGAGAATTCAGAGTTAAATTATTTGAATTGGAATCAGTTAATAAGCTGCAAAAGCACATGTCAGGGTAACTAACCTGGGCAATCAGTTCTAGGCTCTTTGCGGGTTTGGAGAACAGATTCAAACGTGCCAGCCCACTCATCCCTCTTAGTTAAAAACGATGGTAAGTTGAAAATCTTCTTGACTGTCGCTGGAATGGAAGAGTGCTCATATTCTGATGTTGAAAATGGTGAACCTTTAGGGCCATGAACAACTGCATCATCAACTAATCCTCATTAATACCCTGAGTTCGAAAAGATCATCTGCCCACCGCAATACGGTGAATTATGTTCGAAATTAGCATGAATTCATGTCATACATGATAAAAATGTGATTCTTGGAGGACAACATCTACGCTATTGGTTATTAGGGTAATAAACAATCATCTCATCAGTGCTATTGGTCACTAAGGTAAGAAGCAATCAACTCACTGCAAAACTGCTTATTAGATATTAGCAAAGGCATGCTGGGATTGACAACTAATTACAAGAAAAGTGCATTTATATCCCAAAATAATTTGATCTATTTAATTGGCGTTGCAGTCACCCCAAAAAAAAAAAATTATACTAGCACTACATTTTTTTTTTACAGGTATTTCTTTATTGCCTGGGTTGTTACACTATACTACATATTTTTTGTTATAGGTACTCCTTTATTAATATTAATTTGGAAAAACCCAGGGGAATAACGTTTTCTCCATTAATGTCTAGAACATATTGAGTTAGATAAAGGCTTTTGTTGAAGTGGAAAAAAAAAATTCAAAAGAAGATTTTAATAGGGAATACATTATTTTTTTTTTGAAAAAAAAAAAGGAACGAAAGGGTGAGAAGGAAGAAGTTAAAATGAAGCATGGGGATAGTGAGAACCAAATCCAACTTGCAAATTGAGGAGTAATGACCCTCAACCATTTGGCTATATTCGACGCTCACATAACTGTAAGAGTTACAATTTTTTTTATATTATATTTAAATGTCAAAACTGAATTATTTTCAACATAAATTACACTAAATTGCCAAAAATGAAACTTTGTTATTTGTTAAACGTGGATGATCATACAAGTTTATTTTGTTACATAAGTTATACTTATCAAATACATGATCTTTTTGAGAAAAAAGTTGTCAGATTTTATTATGGTGGTCCAAAATTTATTGAATATATTTCACATTAAAAATTTTGCAATATTGTAAAAAGAGAAGCAACACTAAAGATTGAAAATAATGATATGTCCTAGACCTTCTCTCATTGAAAACTTTGACCATGTTTTTTCTTTTCATTTGTAGTTGTAAGACGTAAATTTATTCTATCTTAGTACAAATATTAGGTAGAAATAATTAGCATTAGTTATATATCTTGATTTTCAATATACACACACATATGGACCCCAAGTACGTATCTCAACTATGTGTGTGTGTGTGAGAAACAAATATAAATCTTTATTTTCAAAAGAATATATGTACCTATTTTAAAGAAAACTTAATAAACTCTATTTTCGTACAAGTTCTATCAATGACGTCGTCTGGATGATTTTTCTTTGCGATGCTTTTTAAAAAATATTATCGTAATAAATTTAAATATTTTTATTGATAAATATGTTTATTAGATAAAAATTAATTAAAAAACATACTTCAAATTTTTAAAAATAGAACCAAACAAATGGAGTAGACAGCCACCGACTTTAAAAAGTGAAATTGGACGTAACCAATTACTTTTAAAAGTCCTTTTATCCTTCTTTTCTTGCTTTGGAAAAATCTTTTCTTTCTTTTGAAAAAAATAAATAAATAAAAAGGATAAGACCAAATTGAAAGTAGGACATACCGGTCCCCTTTTCTATCCAAGGTGACACCATGATGGTGGGGACCCTAACGCCCAATCTGTCAAACTTGAAAAAGAAAGGATCAGGCCCCACAATATTATCTGGACTAGGGACCCCACTCACTGGGGTAGCCACGTGATCAAAAAACCCACCATGCTCATCATAGGTAATTACAAACAAAGTTTTATTCCACTGCAGGCTGGCTCTCAGCGTCTCGTACACCTCCTTCACAAACATTTGGCCCTGATAAACATCGTGCGACGGGTGATCATCGTTGGCGGGCTCCACCTTAGAGTCCATGTACCGCTGCTCCACCACAACATAGCTAGGCAACTTTCCATTTTTAGCATCATTTTTGAAGGATAAATCATAGGGATGAAATCTACCTAGGTACTTGAGTTTTCTCAAGTTTCTATAAAAGAGGGTCGCCGGAATATTCTGAAAATAGATTCCGAAGGATATTCCGGCGTCGTCGAGGTTATCGAATATAGTGCGTTGCGGATAACCTTTCGCCAGTAGGGCGGCAACGTTTGACGTGGCGCCATGAGACGTCGCCGAGTGGACGTAAAGCCGATTTGGCTGAGTGGAAGATGGCACCGACGCAAACCACCGGTCAAAAACAGCAAATTCGGAGACCAAACTTTTATAAACTGCAACCTGATCAAGGGGCCAAAAAAATGAATAGGGTAAATTAATAAAAATATGTGGTAAGGATTGCAAATATTTAGAAACAAGTTTGTTGTTCAATGTTTAATTATGGCATAAAAATATGTTTTAGTTAGAATATCCTACATTAAAGTGTTAGAATATTGGTGTTTTGTTTGTATTTGTGTTATAATTTAAAATTGTAGTATTATATAATGTTAAAAACTATATTAATTTTTTAGAGTATGTTATGCTAACAATTAATGAGAATTAGTAACTGTCGTGTAAATCTTAACTTGTGTATATTAATTGCTTATTAATATTAGTAAAGATTTTACAAGGTATCTTTTTGGATATATAAGATGAATCCAAACTCCATTAGTAAATAAAACAAGATCGTGCATGGCCCCACTCCTGAATGTTAATCTAAAAAAGAATATAGTGATGCACGATGGTGTAAGAAGTGATGTAAAAATACTCATGTGACACTTTTTAACGAGCAATTGATATGTTTGTGTAGGAAAAAATTTTTTATCCGCCATATATGCAGATTTCTTTTACTAATTCTACAAAAGTGCCATTCGCACTTTGGAAGTGCGAACAAAAATTTGCGTCAGACACAAATTTTGTGTTCCCACTTCAAAAGTGCAAAAACAAATTTTATCGAACACAAATTTGTGTTCGCATTTCCAAACTGCAAACACAAATTGTGTTTGGCCAATTTTTTTTTTCAAGAGTGAAATTTTTGTGGTTTTAAAAAATGTTTAAGATTTTGAAGTATGATTTTTAAGTTATAGTTTACCCCATGTTTGGTACACGGAAATGAGGCAGAATGAAAAACCTATTTCCATCCTGAATGGACTAGAAAAAAATTTTTAATCCATTTTTTGGTAATCCAAAACATAATAAAATGTGTATTCATTTTTCAATGTTTCGTAGAATAATATTTAAGTATCAAAACAAAATAAAATTTATATTAGTTTGACTTAACAACCCTTAAATCTTTGTACTAGAATGTATCATATTTTTATTTTATTTGTTTGTGATTCTATGCTTTAAAAAGACTTTAATATTTAAATTTAAAATTATTATTATTATTTTTATTAAAATTAAATTAATTATACTCTTTAATTAATTTTAAAAGTTTTTAGGATTATTAGCAATATAATAAAGAATATGAAAAATTAATAATGAAACTAAACCATACGGTACAAAGCTAAAAAATTTATGTTCCAAAACCTTGATATTAAAATTGAAAAATTCATATTCTATAACTATAAAACCGAAACTAAAAAACAAAAAATTTTCAAGATCCTAAAATTAGAACTAAAAAATTCATTCTCTAAAACCTTAAAAATAAAACTAAAAAAATTATACTTCAAAACTTTAAACAATTTTTGAAACCACGAAAATTTCACTTCCAAAAAAAAAAAAAAAATTTTGTCAATACAAAAATTCATACAAATTGTGTTCGCACTTTGAAAGTGCGAACACAAATTTGTGTCAGATAAATATGTTTTCACACTTTTGAAGTGCGAACACAAAAACACAAATTTTTGTTCGCACTTCCAAAGTGCGAATAGCACATTTGTAGAAGTAATAAAAAAAATCTGCATAGATGGCGGATAAATTTTTTTTCCTACACAAACTAAGCAATTGGCCCTTTTTAACTAAAGTTACACATGTAGAACAATGAACCAAGTCTATGTAAAAATTTCGTAAAATAATATTTATACAAGATTGCGAATAAAAATAATTATATGCAGCTTGAACTTAAAGATAAAATGGGTTAATCTCTTATTAGCAGCTGGCTATAGCATACCATAGCCAAAGATACCCAAGATCTTTTTCTTTATTTATACACATGTAAAAAAATTGGAAATTTTATTCGTAATTGTGGTTTTAAATGTAGGGATGGCTAACAAAGAAACTTTACTACATTCATAGGAATATTCTCATTAAAATTTAAACCCAATGCAATTGACATGTGCGTTTGCATTTCACCATTCAATTACGCAGCAAACATAAATTGTTGTACACTACTAGAAACAGTTGCATGAGATTAAAAAACTTGTTTTTGGGATAACCTCCTCTCTCTCTCTCTCTCTCTCTCTCTCTCTCTCTATATATATATATATATTTTTGTATGTATGTATGTATGTATATTGATAATACTGTTTTTAATCTAAATCTTCTAGAAACCTCTCAATTCCCTTGGAAGAGGCTGAAGGCCTGAAAACTTGTGTTAAATACAGATTTATATTTTATTACTCCTTCATTTAGACATTTTCCTGATTTATATAAAAATTTCTAACACTCAAACCCCTGCTATGCCGCAACTGTTGCTAACCCCTTCAACAAAGATCAACATATAAGTACACACTTATATTTATTGTTCCTGACGTTCAGACGTTTTCATAACTTATAAAAAATTTTCTAGATTTGTTAACACTTAAGACCTTCAACTACACCTAACCCCTTCAGCTGGTGTCGTTATCACAGAAATAAATACACACTTATATTTATTATTTCCACATCTTCTCGATTTATATAAAAATTTCTTGATTTACTAAAACAAACTAGTGCAGACATCCATTGGACAGGAAAATTATTACATAGACCGAGTCGATGCCTCACGTGTAGATCTTTTGGTTTATTTGGATTTACTATTTTAATGAAAACTTGAAATGTTATAATTATAATTATATTTGTCTAAATTTTTAATGTAAAAAAAGCATATAAATAAAAAACTAAGATGTATAAATCATCTCCCTAAAATAATAATCTATTTATATGGATGAGGCTAGTGACCCCAATCATTTAGAGAGAAAATACAAAAGAGGGAGAAAAAAAAAAATCAAATGAGTGAATTGGACGTTTTTCAATGGTCGGTGAATCGAATGTTTCAAGCTAATAAAAAAAAAAATATGTACGCAAAAGTCATAAAAGCGTACATACCTTGTCGGGCTGGAAGCCATTCATAACACTCTGAGTCATGTTAGGGTCCATAGAATGAGCTTGCTGGGCGAACCCATCCATGGGCGGTGGGTTGGCGGAGGTGTCATTGGAGCCGAAGATCTGCTCCCTAATGGCTTGGAAAGAGTGTCCCGGGTCGGGGTCTACGAAGTGTGAATGGTCTTGAAAGAAAATACGGGGTGAGTTTGGGTCAGTGGTAGAAATCGGATTCGATTCCGACCCATCAACCCCATTGATTTCTGGGTTCAGTTTCTTCATCCATCCTAACATGTGGTCGAATGACCTGTTCTCCATTACTAGCACCACCACAGTCTTTATCGGACTGGTGCTAGTGGTGGTGGTGGTGGCAGCGGAAGAACAAATGAGTTGGTGGTTGATGGAGAAAATTAGAAGGATGATTAGTATGGTAGCCGTATTGGCCGTGGTGGCGGTGGAGGGAATTTTGTGCTTGTTGGACAACATTTTATTGTGTTCAAAATTCAGAGGGGTTTGCCTGACTGCAGTTTTTTACAGGGGTCGCAATATCCGTGAGCATGATTGAGCCTTTATATGCAAATGTTGATAGCTAAGTAAGCTGTGGGTTTCGGGGGTTCCACGTTGCGTAGAGACGTTTGTCATTTTCCTCAACTGAGACAACTTTTTTTAGTCACTGTAAAAGTGAATGCAAATCTCCATCTATTGACTCTAATCTGAGATTTGTAGATCGGTAAGACATCTGACCAACAGATTTCACTTCATTGTCCACTATTAATGGCACATGAATTGATGACTGTATCCATAAAAGAAAGAAACAGTTTAGTAGCTCAGAATGACCAGGAAAATTCTTTCAAATGGATCTTGGTCAGAGATAGTTGTTGTGAAAAAAAATGGAAAGTAGTTTTAGTGTTGTATACAATTTGAGTTAAAAACATAACCTCATGCAAAATATGTATACTAACAAGAATTAAATAAAGGAAGGGATAAATTCCTTCCCATTTTGAACTTCTCCACTCCGTTCCCACTTTTTCAGACTAGGATGCTTAATGTGTTGTTCTGAATGACATAATTACCCCTTTCATTCTCTTTTGTTTCCTAACCAATTGAATACCATTTTTATTTTGATTGAAATATATCTTCAGCTTCATATTATATTTTCTGAGCATACACAGTTTATTATATTTTAGCTAACAATAAAAGTGATTGATGTTAATAATTGTAATTACGAACTTCTTACTAAAATAAAGACTAAAAAGAAGATCGAACGAAATTATTTTTCTATGCATTTTCTTGCTGCTATTTCTTTCTTTCTTTACTAGGGAGCATGAGTTGGTGAATTAATCAATATAATGTTATACAAAATTAAATATTGATGATATCTTAAGGAAGTATAATTAATCAAATAATGCAAATCCTAAATATAGATTGACGCATGTATTATCAATAATGAAAATCATATATAAATAATAATGGAACAAGAATGCAAGACATGCCAAAATGAAGAATTAATTCATACACATAATACTGAGAAAAATGCAATGGCAAAATCAAGTCATGCACTTAATACTGAAGAGTGAAAAAGTCTTTGATGTCAGTTGGAAAAATTAAGTCCCTTTTGACCTTTGAAATTGCAGAGAGAAGGAAAGTGGAAAAATATAAAATAAACTATGTGCATTATCACGTAATGCATTAAAATTAATAATTTATCATGACGTAATGATGACGAGTTTTACTTTATAGTATTTGGTGACACGTTATTGCCACTGCTAAAAAAAAGTCTTAATCGGACGTAGTGCACTAGTGCACCCAATGCCTTTTCGGAGAAAAAGTACCTATAGAACAAAATCAAAATGGTGGAGGGTAACTCACCTATAATTTAAATTGGCAATGTCATTAAGCCTATCATAGGTTGCTTTTGAAAAGTACAAATGTGATGAAAATGTTAGACACTTCCTACATCAAAATAGAAAAGGCGTGCGTATATTAGGATCATAGAATATATTTAATGTACAATATTTGGTGTAATACAGATAGGTACATATATTATCAAAATAAAAATGTAATAAATATAAAAGATTATAATGAAATTAATAAACACTTTACTCTAAGTATATCGATAATGATAAAACAAGAATGCAATGACATGCCAAAATGAAGAAATAATTCATGTACATAATACTGACAAAATATAATGGCAAATCAAGTCAAGCATGTAATACTAAAATGTTAAAAAAAAGTCCTCTTGTCTTGATGACAAGTATAAAAATTATGTCCCTTTTGACCTTTTAGAGGGGGGAAGGGAAGGGAGGAAGTTACCTATAAGATAAAATCAAAGTAGCATAGTGCAACTTAATATAAAGGTGGCAAAATGTCGTAAGCCTATCCTAGGTTGCTTTTAAAAAGAACAGGTGTTATGAAAATGTTTAGGTTAGCGTTAGTACTTAAGCTCCTGTGGCCCCTCTAAAAGTTACCATGGCTTTTGGAGTGGGTTTGTGGGGTAAAGTTTTGGTTCTCTCCCATTCTGGCTTTCAGTTTGGGTTGAGTAGGTTGGGTTTCCCTTCCCCCTTTCCCCGAATTGTCAAAAAAACAAAACGTCCCACATCGATACTAGTTGCTTGTTAGGGTTAGTACTTAAGTTCCTGTGGCCCCTCTAAAAGTTACCATGGCTTTTGGAGTGGGTTTGTGGGGTAAAGTTTAGGTTCTCTCCCATTCTGGCTTTCAGTTTGGGTTGAGTAGGTTGGGTTTCCCTTCCCCCTTTCCCCGAATTGTCAAAAAAACAAAACGTCCCACATCGGTACTAGTTGCTTGTTAGGGTTAGTACTTAAGCTCCTGTAGCCCCTCTAAAAGTTTCTATGGCTTTTGGAGTGGGTTTGTGGGGTAAAGTTTAGGTTATCTCCCATTCTGGCTTTCAGTTTGGGTTGAGTAGGTTGGGTTTCCCTTCCCCCTTTCCCCGAATTGTCAAAAAAAAAAGAAAATGTTTAGACACTTCTTCTATCGAACTAGAAAAGGCTTGTAGTAAATTTTTAGATTAGGATCATAGTATATATTTAATGTACGAGATTTGTCCCCCCGCCCCCCGGCTTTTTCTCTAACTGTTATTTTCCTTCCTTTTTGAAATGTTTGATGTAGGAGTTAGTCCTTTGGAAACTTACACATAAAGGGCAAATTGACCCCCATCGTATCAAAATTTAACATGACAAAGAACAAAATTGGAGGAATGTTATACCTCTCATTTTGGGAAAAAAATGGCACTTAATGAAAGCGCACACACATATGTGTGTGTGTACGAACACATATAATTTGGCATTAGAGATCCTACGAGTCCATTAGTAGAAAATATTGCGAGATTCAACCAAAAGCAAATAATGAGTTCTAACCAAATTGGTTATGCTTATATTAATTCTGCTAATTGACAATACCATGATTCCAAATCAATCTCATCCATGGACTACCAATAGTTGTTTTCGATTATTACTATTCTATTTGATGGTTGCTTTTCGAAAAAAAAAAAAAATCCTTCATGAATTTCTTTCAACATCGGTATTTTCCTTGCCCATATTATAAAGAGGAGAAATATTAATTGGATGCTTTTCATCAGTCAGGGACAAAAAAAAAAGAAAAGATATCTTAACATTAAAATTAACACAATTCTATGTGAAAGGAATATTGCACTTATCGTAGTTGGGCTGGCATCCGGTAGAGTTTAAAGATATACAAAGACATGTCCAGTCATTCACGTCGATTAAAAGAAACAGCATACTCCTTTGAAGGCATTATGAACTTGATGTTCATACGTCCGATTAAGACTTTTTGAGTATGACTTCTTGCATTATTTTTAGAATGGACCCCGAAAGCAAAAGATATTCCACTGCTCAAAAGAGTTAATTCTGAGGTCCATTCATTCCATAATCTTTTGACCAAAATATCCATCTTGTCAAGCAATTGGAACCTCAAAAGCACCAAGAAATATTGGCTCATCTGCATGGTTTTAAAGTGTTTTTTTTATTATAAATATTATTGTGATAATTTTAAAAATTTTTATCGATAGATATGTTTTTGAGATAAAAAGTTAATTAAAAAATGTGTATGATGTCTTCTAAAAATATGTTTCTAAAAAAAGAAACAAACAAACGGAGCCAATTACTTCACTAGGAGCATTGGGTTGAAAAAGCATACAATAAAGTTGTCTTCTATAGTACCTTGCCTTTGATGAATGATTTTTGTGCAAATCATTGCCGACTCCTCAAAAAAGACATGAAATTCAAATTCAACTGTATGAATGGAACTCTTTCCCAAAAGCAAGACACAAGGTTTTTTTTTTTGTTTGAAAAATATAACATTTCATTATAAAGTAGTTAAATATTTGTTATAGATACAACAAGATCACGAGCTTGTCTAATCTCTGATCTATCAACTTTGATAATGATATAAGAAGGAAAATAAGACACTAACTTTGAAATATCTATAAATATTATTTCTAGATAAAACGGAACAGAAGATAAATTATGTAGACCTTGTAATGCAAACAATCTGTCTTCAAGAACAGATGCTGAAATCCTTTATCCATTGCTAGCAGGATTGCATGTAGACAAGCCGTTAGCTCACTCTGCAAAGCTAAGGATGCCTACACTTGATTTGAAGTTGCAAATAATCAAGATACTTCATAATTCTGACGTACTATGCCAATAGCAGATTTACCTGTGCTGGTATTATGAGATTCATAAAAGATCATAGTGATTATGGCAGGATCGTTGTAAGATATTGAGAAATCCTTAACTGAATTGACCATGTAAAATTGGCAAGCTTGATTAGAGAGATAAGGAGTTAATTTGTGCAATGCAATTGCAAACCTAAATGATAGAAACATTTGTGTATCTTGATTTCAATCTAATGGGTGATTGAGATTTGGTATAAATATGTAAATTGTAAATATGTTAGTTACAGACAAAGGGGGCGAAACATATTGAACTTCTTGACAAGAACTTGAATGTCATAATTATTGGAAAAACAAAGCGTACCAACCACAGTGGATTTGAGACATGATTAAACAATTTTTTAAAAAGAAGATATCACTTCCAGCGTAACATTAAGACAAAGAAAGAAAAAAAAATTAATGAGGCATTTCTCTTAAGATACAAAAAGGTCTTAGCGTCCAAGAAAACGTGTGTTAGAACTTAGATTATTTACAAAACATAGAAAAGAAAAATAACATAAATAGAAATAATGTATTGAACGGTTTTATAATGATGTATCGAACACATTTCTGAAATGGCTGCATCCTTGGAATCTCACCTGCCATTTGCCTTGAGCTAAATTTTGGACTCGAGTAGTTGTGGCAATTTTCGACACGACTTGAAAATACAACAACAACATAAACTGAAAATAGCAGGTTTGGGTTTAAGCTTAGCGGTTCGGGTCAAAATTGGATTGGACTCGACTAACTAGCGAAGAAAACATATTAGGTTCAGGTCGACCAGCGAAGCCCAAAAAAAAAAAATTTTGTAGCTTTGTTTAACCCATCCACATTCAAATACAAATGTTACCAATTGGATAATTAATCAATTAAATTGTAAGAGAAATTAAGAATTCTAGCTAGGTTTATGAAGAGTAAATTATACGACAAATTAAGTGTATGTTATTGTGTGACTTTAATGTTAGTGCGTGCAAAAATGTGTTTGATCCTGGTGTGCATAAAAAGTGTGTGTTAGTCTTTTTTCCTTTTCTTCTCTTTCCTCTTTTCTTCTTCTTCTCCTTCCTATTTTCTTTTTTTTTTTTTTTTTATTTTGGGTCCACGGATCGACCCGCCAACACGTGGCCGGTCATGTTTGGATTGGCTCTTCACGGGTTAGTAGGTTGGATAGTTGGGTTCGGGTTGACAGGTTAGTTGTTATACTTGGGTCTCAATCCGACCCATCAACCCAAAAGCTGACCCGATTGCCATCCCTAGTCTCGAGTGCTCTTGAAACTTGTTTCTTTCATCAATAGCTTCTTTTCCATAAAAATATTACTATAGAAGTATTTTGAATAAATATTTTTATAAAATATAAAACTGATTAATGTCTATTAAGTTTTGTTGAAGAATAACTGTAGAAGATGTGGTTGAGAGGGCCGGAACTAAACGGCTTAATTTTCTAATCAGTCGAGCCCAACACAGGGCGCTTATGGGGCCCAATTATGCACCCTATGGAAACTTGTCTATTATGGATAACTTGGTACTCCAGTATAAATGTCTTTTGACAACATCACTTGAACACAACAGTCAAGCCCATCAAATGTTCAATAATATGCTCACTAAGGGTCTTCAAGATCTTTTTGCACATTCGGTTCCTCTTATTTACATTGCAACCAAAGTGTTTTCCTAATAAGTAAGGGTGACAAGGGCCAATTAAGGCTGCTCTCTATCTCAAGAGCCTTAACAGGCAGAGACGAGCTATAAAACGTTGAGCTCTAAGAGATGCCAAAAACGAAGTCTCTGAATAATTTAAATACTCTGATATGACATGACAAAAGTTTAAAAAGCATCACTTGTGCTACCTAAGCATGCTATCTGTGCCACGTAAGCATGCATAAATGGACCTACTTCTAACATAACCCCTCTACTCGATGGGCTACCGACGTCACATTCTCTGATATAATGATGGAAATCTCACCTTCCAAAGCCTAGTTTCTTCAGGTATAAATACCCTCATTTTATTCCCGAAAAAGGTACGCTCTCTAAGCTATAATAAAATAGCTGAGCTCTTATTTTGGCCGAAGAGTATTGATTGAAGCATCTGAGGTCAATCACGGGTTATAAACCTCAAGTGCTTCTAACTGTTGTTGTTTTGCAGGCCACTCCCAAGAGTCTGTGAGCTTGATCAATTAACCCAGCCAACCAAACACCAATTTTAACCAACACAATGATCAACATTCCCAAAACATTTAAAAGAAAGAAAGGAAAATTTATCACAAATTATTTTGTAAGAGTATTGATTGAAGCATCTGAGGTCAATCGGGGGTTATAACCCTCAAGTGCTTCTAACTGTTGTTATTTTGCATGCCACTCCCAAGAGTCTGTGGGCTTGATCAATTAACCTAGCCAACCAGACACCAATTTTAACCAACACAATGATCAACATTCCCAAAACATTTAAAAGAAAAAAAGGAAAATTTATCACAAATTATTTTGTAATTATTTAGAATGGATTCTAAAAATAAGAAAAAATATAAGAATCTTGGTTTTACACAAAATATATTTATGATATATAGGATATATTCACATAACTTGAGAGTGAGACTCCAAAAATCGACATAAAAACTTTCTTTATATATCTCCGTGATAGGCCAAGTGGAAAGAGATCTAAAGGGAAAAAGGTTGAAAGAAAGGGGAAAAGATGAGAAGAAAATACAAACCTCTAGGTTAGGTGTGCTTAAAGAGACGCCATATCCAACTCCCAATGATCTAAATGCGTCAATCTATTTTTTAAATAGTTTCCAAAATTAGAAAAAAAATGAACCAAACAAAATTGTTGCTTTTTTATGTCTTGTAGGAGAAATTAACACCAAAACAATTCCATCTCCCTTCTGTGGTCAACCAGTTTGGAAAGCATTGTGCAATTAGTTGGTTTAAATTTACAGATTAGGGAGGCAAAGAAATAATTTATTACACTATTTTACTAATAGTGAAACAATTATTTATTAAAAAACTGAAAAATAACTCTCTCAAATACACACTATGCTTAATATTAATTTGAGAACTCTTCTCATTGAGTCTCAAAATCACACACTAAAATCCCACTAATACTCAAGCTCTTTCACTCTTCTATTTTTTGGTTGAGCTCTTGTATACAAACTACTAAATGAAACACCAGTACTCACTTGACAATTCACTCCAATTTTCCTCTCTTCATTAAATGCTGCATGTCTGAAAATTCGCTGAATTTCTATGCTCAATCTTTGAAAGCATGCAAAATAATCAAAACAACACTTCAAGCCAGTTTGTTTGACTTTGTTCTAAAAGTTGGTTTGTGTATTTAATATTCCCCCTCAATACTAACTTTTTTTTGTAGTTAAGCCGAGCAATCCCCAAAATTTTGTAAATTTGGAAGGACACAAACTCTTTGTGAATATATCTGCAATTCAGTTGTCAATTTTGACATACTTCAAGTCAGCTTCACCTTGTAGCATCTTTTCTCTAACAAAGTGATGTCGTACTTCAACATGTTTTATCCTTGCATGAAAAATGGATTCTCAATCATGCATATAGCTGACTAGTTGTCACAATATAACTGAATCAAATAATCTATTGGTTGGCATAAATCCTTCATAAATTGTTGCACTAACCACACACTATTATGTTGCTGAAGCTACTGCTCTATATTCAGTTTCTGTGCTTGACAATGATATTGTCGTATGTCTCTTATTGTGCCAAAAAATTGTTGTTGATCCAAGATTGAGCACATAACTTGTGGTTGAACTATGTATATCATGATCCCCCATATAGTCTGCATCATAGCACCTTGTTATTTTATATGCTTATTTACCCTTGTAAATTAGACCATAGTCGATGGTTCCTTTAATGTATCTCAAAATCCAACGTATAGCTCCCCAATATGGCTTCTTTGGACTCTGCATAAATCTACACGACTCCACCTGCCCATGATATGTCAAGTCTAGTCAAAGGGAGATAGATTAAATTACCTCCCAACCATTTGTACATGGTATTATTGGCTAGGTCTTTATCTGAAATTTACCTCTATCAAAGTTGAGATTGGCTTACAATCAAACATCCCAAATTTTTAGCATACTTCTTTTGACACAAGAACAATCCTTCATTAGCCATATCAATTTCATGACCAAGAGAGTGCCTTAACTCCCCAAGCTCTTTCATTTGAAAATGAACTAATAAATTTTTTTCTTGTTCATTGAATCTTATCTTCATTATCACTTCTACTGATTAAATCATCAACATACACAAGAACAATAGCTAACCTTTCACCGGTAGCTTTAAAAAACAGGCTAAAATCTATAGTTGCTATGATATATCCACTTTAGAGCAAGAATTTAGCTATCTTGCCATACCATGTTCTTAGTGCTTGCTTTAATCCATATAAAACCCTTTTTTAATTTGCATACGTAATTTGCTTGGATAATATCTCCAAACCCTCGTGCTTGATCCTTGTAGATCTCTATCTAGCCCTCCATGTAGCAAAGCATTTTGACATCCATATGCCAAAGCTTTCATGACTTATTGGGTGCTAGTGTGAACATAATACAAATTGTGGTCAACTTTGCCACTGGGCTAAATGTCTCATTATAGTCTAGCTATACTTTTGAAAAAATCACGAGACTTGAGATGTGCCTTATATATCTTAATTGAGCTATCTAGACAAATTTTAACCTTATAGACTCATTTACAAGAGACAAATATGACATCTCTTGATTTAGGACAAGATCCCAAGTCTCATTTTGTTTGAGTGCTTGAATCTTTTCCTCAATAGCCTTTTTCCACTCAATGCTTTGAGCTATCTCCTCATAGTTAGAAGGTTTAACTACTTCATTATCTTCTATTAGTGTTACATTAGTATACTTGGGATTTGTTATTCTTTGTGCAGTTGATCTGCATAGTTGTACAAAAGAATTTTCATCACCTTCAATCTCTTCACACTGATTTGGTCTTTTATCTTTTGGGGTCTGAATATGCAATTCAATTCGCCAATGACTTTTATTCTTCTCAATTGAATGGACATTCATTATTTCTTCATTTTCTTTTTGATTTGCTTCAACTTTGGTGGCCTCTGGTTGGTCTTTTGTTCTCTTTAGCAACTTTTCTTCCATCTTCCTTGAATTTGGCAATAGTGCTATTTGTGGTGAGGTTTCATCAAATTCTACATTTCTTAAGACATAGCACTTTCCAGTTGTAGAATTATAACATTTCCTTTTTGTTGGTTTTCATATCCAACAAATATACAACGAATGACCTTCTTGTCAAACTTGGTTGAGAGATGATCTAATATGAACATGTAATAGGCACACCTAAATACTCTGAAATAAGTAACGATGAGTTTTATATTTTTCTCAACTTTGAGGTATTTTTTTGGTCACAAGAACTATCATTTTCCTACACTTTGCTCAAAAAATGCAGAGGCACATTTGTGGCACGTAACATACTCTTGCAAATCTCTACAAGATGTCTATTCTTCTGTTCAGCTACTCCATTTTGTTGGAGAATATTCAAACAAGTCAACTATCATCTTATTTTACAATCCTACAAGAATCTGGTGAACTTATTTAAAGTGTACTCGCCTCTGTCGTCTATTTGTAGGCACCTTATATTTCGGCCTATATCTTTTTCGATCTTCTCCTTGTTCTCTTTAGATTTTGTCTTGGCCTCCGACTTCTCTTTCATAAAGTCAACCTCACATCTAGAAAATCCATCAATAAATGTAATCATATACCTCATTCCACTGATCTATGGTTTTGTAATTGGGCCTAACACATCTGAGTGAATTAGTTCTAGAGGCATCTTCACTTTGAACTTTAACTCCTTGTATAGAAGTTGGTGAGCTTTTCAATACTGGCAACTTGCATAAACAATGATATCTCAAATATCTAAATAAGGAAGTCTTTTTAGCATTGATTTCATCATCATGATTTTTAACTTGTAGTAACTAATATCCTCTAATCCAGCATGCCACAGATCAACTGTCTCATTCTTTCTTGCTTTATCAACATAGGCTTCTTGTGCTGATGTTACATAAATGGACTCCACTCGTCTTCCATGCATAGTTAGTATATCTATTATTTTTATATTTTGATACACTTCATATTATCAGATCCAAACAAACATAATTGTCTTAAGTTGTCAAATAAGAAATTGACGGCAAATCTTTCTTTATCCCAGGTACATGATAGACATGTTGCAACTCCAACTATTGAGAGTTATAGCGAGATACTACAACTATATTACCAATATGAGTAATTGGTAGCCTAGAATTATCCGCTGTCACCGCCACTTGTTCTCTTTTGTACTCTACCAAATTTGTTTGCCTTCTTTTGTCTCTGGTCATATGGTTAGAACACCTGGAGTCAATAATCCTATCATCATTAAAATTGACAAGTTCGGTACTCACTATTGTAAGAGCAAATTCTTCTTCCAAATCCGTGATGCAACAAAATTTGAACTCTTTTACTGCAAAGAACACTCGTATATCCCAATCTTCATCATCCCATTCATCTTTTGCAAGGATGTAGTAGCATTACTTTCAACTGGTAGTAATATGCAAAATCTAGTGTAATATCCTTTCTTACCACAATTGTAGTATTCTATCTTGGTCGTCTACTTCTTGATTTTGGCTAGCTCTCCTTTAATTGGTGCTTTTCTACTGCTTCTTTCGCCACAGACCTTGCTTGCATCTTGATCTATTTTAGTCACTAGTTGAATTTCTTCTATCTCCAGTCTGGGATCATCTCTTTTTAGTAAAGAGAGCTTTTTCCTCTTCTTTAATAGATACTTTATACATAGAATCATCCAAAGCCACTTTATTGGCAAGTACACTTTCCAACTTAGTTAAAGTTGGCTATTTAACCTAATCGCAGGTGGTGGTAATATGACCCTTGTACTTTGGTCTTAAACATAAACAATAATTTTTGGTATTCTTGTCTTCAAGATTGCTTATTAGGATTCAACTTGGATATTATATTGCAAATTGATTTTTCTTTGGAGAAGCATTCTTCTACTATCATATTTTGATATGTAATAGATAGTAATTCATTTCCAAGCTTTTGGAGCTTTATGCCATTGGTCTTTACCAAATCTCGTACTTCCTTTGGTGTCTTGGTGTTTTTAATTCGCTGCAGTAAACTATATTCTACAACCATTGCCAAAGTATACATAGCCTTACCAACTTTATTTTTTCACTTTTTAAATGGCTATGCCTCCGTTGATAGTGTTGTGTCATCTCCGCCAACAATAATCCACAAATTCTGTCTAAGTAAGTAGATTTTCATGTGAGTACTCTAGGAACCATAATTATTAGAATTGATACTTAATTTATCAACGTTTTCAATTTAGATAGCAACCTCCGTCATAATAAACTTTTATGGCTCACACCTCAATAATTGTGTGATATCGAAAATTTTCAACCTTTCACATGCTTCTAGAGAATTTCTGTTGGTACCAACAAAGAATTAAACATGGAACGTGTCTAGAAATGACCCTATTTGATACCAGAATGTTGGATTAAATTCACAAATAAAGGAGGCAAATAAATAATTTATTACACTATTTTATTAATAGCAAAACAATTGTTTATTAAATAATTACAAAATAGAGAAAATTACAATTTTGGTACCTAATGTTTGAAAAAATTACAATTTTAGTACCTAATGTTTGGGATATTGGTAGTTTTAGTTCCTAAAATTTGAATGAAAGCAAATCTAGTACCAAATGTTTCAATTTTTTAGCACATGTAGTCCTGTTAAGGCATTTTTAGTCTCTAAAGTTTGGATGAAAATAAATATAATATCAAATATTTCAATTTTTCAATACATTCAATCCTATTCACCGAATTGCTAAAATCTTACCGAAATCCGATCACGTGATACTCATTATCAGTTTCCAAATTTAAAAAAATATATATACTCTTCGATTTGCTACCTATCTTGTCTGCTTTGTATTAAATAATAATTACAAATAGTCAAACGGTTTTTAAAAGAATTTTTCAGAGATATTACAAAGCAAAATTTTGTCTTCAAAGTACGATCTTATAGTTTCGTTTTAAGAGAGAGAGAGAGAGAGAGAGAGAGAGAGAGAGAGAGAGAGAGAGAGGATAAAATAATTGATTGCTATATGAAGATTTGAACTTTTTCAAGTTTATTAGCTTTTTTTTATTTTTTAATTTATTTTTGAGTAAAGATTAATTACTCAAATTAACACCTTTAATTACAAATTATGACAATCAAGTTTTTTACTTTTTTAATTTTTTTAAAATTGGTTATTTGTAGTCAGATTCGAGTAAGATTTTGACAAAACCAGTCAATTGGATTAAATGTGCTAAAAAATTGAAATATTTGATCTTAGATTTTTTTTATCCAAACTTTAAGAACTAAAATTGTTTCAATAGGATTAAATGTACTGAAAAATTGAAACATTTGGTACTAGATTTGTTTTTGTTTAAACTTTAAGGACCAAAACGGCCAATATCCCAAACATTTGGTACCAAAATTGTGATTTTCTCTACAAAATAACTCTCTCAAATACAGAAACACACAACATGCAGTATTAATTTGAAAACTTTTCATGTTGAGTCTTATAATTACACATAGGCCTCACTAACACTCAAGGTATTTTATTCTTTTCTTTTTCTCGTTGAACCCTTGGATGCGAACCATTGAATGAAACATCCATATTTATGCTAGTGCTTACCTGGCAATTCACTCCAAAATTTCCCTCCTCATTAAATGTTGGATGCCTGAAAATCGAATGAATTTGCAACTCAAATCTTTGAAAACATGCAAATCAGACAAAACAACACTTCATGCCACCATGTTTAACTTTGTCTAAAAGTTGCTGTTGCGCATTTAATACAGCCAACTTATTCCTATCTCCGAATCTTTAAACAGTAGGATTCAATGTGGTTCATGGAAGTGTGCAGCTACCCCCTCGTCCAAGTTTATTAACAAATCATGGAGTATTGAAAGTAATAATCATATGGAATACTTCATTTCTGTGTATGGCTTACGGATTTTAGCTACGAATATGCTTCCAATGGTGAATGGTGAACTTTCATTAAATGATTTTGACGTTTTGCATGCCACACACAATCACGATATGAAGTATGAAAAATTTTGTTCTTTAAAACTATGACATAGTTCAGATAGTCAAATTTTCTCCAAGTTCATTTTCGGATACGATGATCTACGAATGAGATATCACTAATGGCATATTCAGATTATTTTTTTTTTGTTCAGGTTTAATAATTTAGATATAAGTAAATAGACAAATAACTGGAGGAAACTAAATTAAGAAAATCTAACCTCTACAGAGGTTTCTCGTTATTATGAAGGCCACTGATTTTTTTTTTTTTCCAACTTACCATATCAGCTAATTACAATGTGACAAGATTAGCTGATTACAATAGCTTATCCTCTTCATTGTCCTTAGCAGAGTAATTTTAGAAACATAAACACTTGAGGGAGAGCAAATTAATTTCAGAAAAACTAAGGTGACGTCTCCATGAAAATGAGAAACCCAAGGAAAGATCATTGTGTTTTACCCAAAAATATAGGCAGAAGGGAGAGGAAGGATGAAGAGGGGAGGAGGAAGGGAAACAATCACAAATACAAAAGAAGACGCCTACAAAAGAGGGTACTATTCTCATTCAACAAGCAGAGTTAAGCGGCACAGAACTACCATATGGGTTAAAAGCAATTAATCAAGATATACAAATTGTAATATTTTTCCTTCCAGAGGAATCCCCACATGTCAATATACTACCATAAAGAATAATTACAAGGACTAATATTTACAGTCTGATCTCACCAGCAGACACGGTTAACTCTGAATTCGAGCGACAGTCACAGCATCTCTATTGCTCTAAGCACACTTCTTTTACTCAAATAAGAAAGCATTCCAGGAAAATAAGCTAATCCATCTGATCCAAAAGCATTTAGTGAAAGTCTTATCTTTTCTGAAGGAAGCATTAGCAATAGACATCAGCTCCACACCTGTTAAGAGTCCAACAAAAGAGCAACTTAGCAGGAAGTGAAAAGCGATGATATCAAGTAGCGCTAAACATAATATTTTAGCACATCAATGCTACAAAAAATCATCTTCTCTGGTTTCAGCACATTAGTTCTGAGAAAGTCATCATTCATCACACTAAGCAACATCTGTCTATAGGTAAAATCCCAAGAAGGAATTCCTAACACATTTGTAAATGGTGCAGAGGGACTGCACGCCAGTGTGATGCATTGCAGGGAAGACTCCGCTCTGCATCTTCTGTAAGAATTCATGCAGAGCCATGCATAGATTTGCAGAAAAAACCCTTATCTTGCTCACAAAATTTTCGAATGTACTATACTTTTTAATGTTGAAAAAGAATCCACGTCTATCTCCTTTATTTTGAGAATCAATTAACCCTGTTAAGAATCTAGTTTATGGACAAATACTATGGAAGTCCATTTGGGGAAAAGACACAGCGTTTAATAAAAATTTGAAATGAACACCCTAGGAAGCCATTATCCCAGGAAGCCATTCTGGAGAAGTCCATCCAGCACTTGGTTCCATCTTATTTCAAAAGTTTAATGTAAAATTTAACCTTATAATTAAAAAAAATTGTCCAATATTACCCTCATGACATAAATAATTACTTAATCTAACCTACTAGAGATGCCATTGCAAATTCAAATTTATCAAATAAGAGAATAATAATAGACATTAAAAAAAAAATATTAGCCTTTTAGATGCATGAAACTAAGATTTCCTTTTCTTTTTATTTATTAGTTTTTCCTTCAGTGAGTTCAGATATAATAATAAACTAGTTTTGAAGCATACTTATATTTTCTTATTTCGGATTTAATATGTGTGTTAAATATATGATTAACTTTAATGGAATGTCTGATTAATAAACTATAAATATGGATAGCATTGTCAATTACATACTCATATGCACTTTTCCTATTGTTTTACCACACACAAATAAATGAACAAGTTCACTTTTAGATCTAAAATTTGCAGATTTGCCCAACTTTTCTCATTTGACATCCATCCCAGAGAACTGCTGTCAAACGAGACCTTAACCTTTTTGGTTGTAAAGGTGGAAGAGTCAATTTAATCATATATTCTTTACATTCTGATACTGACTTTAAAATGGAAGCTCTTCCCACTCAGCCATTTTTTGTTAATCTAAATTCTAATAAGCAGCCATTCTTTTCAATCTTGGTTAAGAAATGCATCATGAATAAAAATTTTACAAGATCTTTGGTTAATTCAGTTCTAATAAAACACTGATATCAGACGGTCTGCAGTTCTCGTCAGCTAGGCAATAGAGCCAGCTCACATAAACCATGACATCGTGATATATCAATCTCCATATTACCTAGTGAAACCAAAGATATGGAAGGAGGTTGACAATTTTCAACATGCAAAATAGTTGACAAATCATGCAGCAGATGACGTATTGTGTACATGCAGGGAGTAGACATGAAAGAAAATCACATTTAAAGCACATAAGGCAGATACATCTAAAATCAAGGAAAATCCTTGGGCAATTTTTACAATTGCAAGAACAATGCAAATATCAATTATCAAGATGATACAGCCATCAAAGTGTTAAACAAGATAAATATGTGGCTGTCAAAATTATCTAACCTTATGATCCATATAAGCCACTGAAAAGATAAAATGTAACTCAAAATCTTCTCCCATATTTTTTACTCCTTCATTTACGCACTTCAACACATTAACATTCGCAATTGGTCGGTGCCAATGCATCCAATATCTTAAGCTCTTCTAAACTCAAAATTAATAAAGAAATCTCTAAACTGAAAACAAGTTAAACACAGTCAAATAAATTTCTATTTACCAATATTACCAATAAATGGAATGCTAATCAAATCTCTTAATGAATTGACCAAAAATTCTTAGTTCCCCAAAACACTTCATTGTATCTGTCTAAGATCACCAACTGAACTGTAACGTTTGGCCAAAGTCTAACTATTTTTTGACTCTTAAAGAAACGAATTTTAGTAAGGTATGATAAATATTAAAGTCAATGATACCTACCTTCAGACTTTGTCTAAGTTCCAGCGTTTCCATTTCATATTGTTTAACCATGCTTTTGAAACCATAAACAAATCTATCTTCAAATCTTTCTGCAGATTGAATCCTTTAAATTTCAAATCAGTTAGCCATCCAAAATCAATAGATAATTGTCTCGCTTGTAGCTTCAAAAGGTGGTGTCTGTAAGGTATCAATACATTCCTGAGACCTGCACTTATAACGGCAATATATCAGAGAGGGAAAATGGTATCAAATGAAAATAGTAAAGCTGAATCATATCTACGTCCAAAATTTCTTTATCCACTACCTGAAATACACATTGTCTTATAGAAATTAGCAATCAGAGGATCTCCTTTTGTATTCATGTTAGGCTTCTCCAAGCACTCAAGGAATGCCAAATCCGCCTTCAGAAGCTCAGCCTGGTCATGAGTATCATATCCAATGTCATGACAATAGCAGCAAAAGTCCAACCAATCAATCGGTCGTCTATCCCAAATAGGTGACCCTCGATCCTTCCCACTTGACCAATTTGGTCCACAGTAACGCCCATAGCGTGGAAAAAACTGAGAAAGAACTGCTCGTGCACCTGTATGCCATGGAACTTTGGAAACATATGGTCTGAAACGTACAGCCGAATATTGATTTAAGGATTTAACACCATCTTTTGGTTGTGCATGCTTTTTCAACTCCTTATTGACAGTACTTGGCATTTGAATTTTATTTCTGCCATTGATAGTCCAAGGAATAACTGAAAGAAGGGACCATCCAAAGAACTTTATATCAAAAGAAGGCATTTGTTTAGGTGATCTCAAACCTGCACCATTTGACATAACAGTTGATGCCATATTCTCACTAGATTGGGATTTGAACCTGGGGATATTCAAATTCCTTAAAAATCCAAAATCCATTGTCGAGAAGAAGTTCTATCAGCCTACATTGCAACCAAATGATGCAGATTTATAAGACCTGTCACAATCACATTGCAAAGTAAAGACTCGCCGAAATCGAAAGTTAGCAAAACTTTTATCTATAACTAAGATTCACAAGCATTATGGTGTTTTAAACCAAGTCACAAAATATAACAACAGAAAATTGGGCATTAAAATTTGTCCAAGAGCCAATAAAATACGGATGGAAGCACCGAAAACTGATCATCCAAGACAGACGAGTGGTCATCGAGAAAAACCAAGCATGTGGGAACATCTAACTAATACATCACAGATGATCATTTTCACAATCAATTATTACTTATTGGAAGAGCATAATGGATCAGTACTCCTTAGAATCGAAATGCAACCACAAAATCGACCTTACCCCAACAAACACAGGGATAATCACAGCCAAGAACCAAACAACGTCGCATCAAACATAGTCACAACTCTATCCTAGTTGCGAACAACAACCATCGAATCAGAACCCTTTTTCACTCATCAAAGTAGGAAATTGTAGCCATAATCCTCAAGAATAAAGAAAGCAAAATAATACTAAAACAGATGTAAATTACATGCTCCACAAACAACAAACAAGAACACGAAAAGCATTAAGCAACGCCTCCAACAACACATAAAACTGTCAAATTTCTAACTGAATAAATTATGGTTCAAAGGCTCAGACAAGTCAATTTATGTTATGGCGGTGGAAACTAGAAAAGGGAAAACAAGAGAAGAAAGAAAATAGTAGTAAGAGCTTACAAGTCTTGGAGCTATAAACGGCCGCCGTTCTCTTGAGGATCGATTAGAACGTAACGAAGGCTTCTGCTCCGAAACCTGTGAAGCGAAAAAGAGTAGTACAGACTAGAGAGCTGCTTTGGCTGGTTACCTTGTCCCGCTGATGGATTGGTAGAATGGGGTATGGTAAAAGCCACTGGTTAATTGCAGTTCACCTCCTTAAGGTATGACCTAATTGCACTTTGTGCCCCTACAAAACTTTTATTGATAAAGTTCCCTTTTGTTATTTCGATTATTTTTGTTTTCCTTTTTTGCTTTCTATTTTCCCTTTTGTTTCTTTTCTTTCTCTTATCTCTATTTTTACTTTTGTTATTTTTTTTCTCATTCTCTTTTACCATTAAGCAATTGTGTTAGTATTAATAACTAATTATTCACAAGCTCCAATTTATGTACAATATATCTCAATAATTTAATTTCTAGATCAAATATGGAGCAAACATCGTCGAAAGTCAGCCAACTTTAAATTGATGCTGTTTAGGTTATTCAACTATTTGATTTGCCAAAAAAGTTATCCATGTATTTGAAATGTGTTATTATCCCTTGATCACACGCCACATGATATTCATTTTTCTACAGGTCTTGGGAGCAAGATTTTCAAGTGATATCATAATTTTGAATTTGGGATCACACAATTTGCTATTTACAAAATATACAAATGATTTTATCATACATACAATAATTTTGTTCTCAAGTGTACAAATATGGAATGCCCTTATAATACCAATATTCCATATTTTCAAATCAGCCGGCATGAAAGCTCTAACTTGACTAAGGCTCTATATGTTTTGAATGTTTTTTCAAAGTGTCTATACCTTTATTGTTATACATGTACCTTGATTCAAAAAGTAGTACAATGAAACTGTTCAAGAATTCCTTTCAAAAGGGATTCTACAGCTTTAGATACGTGACAATGTCCAGATTTGAAGCAATAAATTGATGCCAATTCCTTACAATTTAAAGGCAATGCCTGAGGATTTGTTCTCAACAGATTTTGAATTTCGTAAAAACTTATTTTGAAAAAACTAAAAAATCATAATTCAAAATTAGATCTGAAGTTGTTTCTAATTTTAATTTAGAGAAATTTAAAAGTAAACAACTAAAAGTAATCAAGAACATCACATTAATAGATTTTTAAAATCAAAATCCAAAAGTAAGTTCAAAAAGCAAACATGTCCTGAGACATCCACCTATCAAATTGACAGAGCTAATGATTTGATATCAACAAATGGTAGATTTGGGAATCAACAGTTGATGAACACAATTCCTTCAAGAAGGGTCTCACATTAAATTAGCCCATCAATATGGTGGGACCAAAGGACTTGTGGTTTGCAGTGAGCAAAGCTGCGTGTTACCCAGTAAAGTGAGGTTATTATCTAGCAAAACATGCACTTTAGAAATCAAGAACAGGAGTACTATGGTGGAAGTATCAAGTTTAAGTTTAACTTCTACTACTAAGAAAGCTTGGGATTTCTCATTTCAACTGCCTTAGAAGAACAAAATTAAGCATGTCAGTCGAAAGAATTCAAATGGCAATATTAAGGCTGTATTTGGATAGAAAGAAAAGAGCATAAAAAAAAAGTATTTCGAAAGGTCTTCTAATTTCGTTTTTTGAGAGTTATAACAACGATGGAAAAGAAACGAAATGAACGGATAAACCCCCAAATTGGCAAAAAAATTTCTGCCTAAAATTGGGAAGAAAAGGACGAAAACTTCGTGGGCACCAAAAGATATTTGATTATGACAATTTTGTCCTTAAAAAGCTGATACAAAAGTTATTGTTCCTGATGCATCCTAAAGCTAATTTATAAAAGCACCGATGCAGAGTTCTTCTCAGTCTTGTACTTTCAACTAGTATCAAAAAAAAAAATACAAAGTAGTTAACTTTGCTTTCGTTCTTCACCCACATTTTAATAACAAAAGGTATCAATTTGGCTCAATCTCTTCTTTCTTTCTTTGCTCAATCTCTTCCAGAGAATCATAGAAAAAGCGTTTCTTTTGTGTAGATTGTTTTTATTCATATTCTAACTTTTTAGTTCATTTTCTGTCGTAAAATAATTTCTTATCAATGAATACTTGATTTTTATGTTATTAATATGTAATCATGTCATGCATGATTATGGTACGTCTAAGCTTCAATGGTAATATATGACTATGAAATTTGGATGCATACATTTTATTTATTTATTTATTTATACATTTTATTTATTTATTTATTTATAGTTGTTTTATTATAAAAACTAAGTTATAGAGCACTATGTTATCCTCTTTTATTGTAACAACGCGGCTTTCTTTGAAGTGATTAAAAGATGATAATACTAGACGTATAGCTTTGAATGTAGGCTGATCGTGAAAAACAAAATTAGGCCTAACAAGATGGTGGTCCTATGCCCAAAGAATAAATCACATTTTGTCATGTTAGTTGATATCACTAGATCTCCTAGTTTGTAGCAGTTCTATTTATGTTCATAGAGCTGTTCTCAATTGAGAACCAAATGAAGACATGGGAATCTAATGTCTGCTCAACATAATTTAGAGCAAGAAGAATTTTCCAATAAAATTTGAGTGACAAATGGTATTTTTATCTCAATACCTTCGTTTAAATCTTTTTCCTTCTATTTTTAATTCTTCAGAATTTTGGAATTCCAGCGCTGACTAGTTAAACCTTTTAGGCTGCTGATTAGATGTTCTATTTCTCTACCACGAAGTCTTAGGAGCTGTTTGGTTCAAATTCCTCAATCACTATCACTATGGGTATCATTAACCCTACTATTAGTATGTGTTTTGATGATTTTCCCTAACATGTTTGGTTTAATAATGGAATGGGTATCATTATAAGAATACTTGTTTGGTATACTGGAATGACTTTCAAGTAAATTTTAAAATTTTAAAATCTTTATTTATGATATACATATTTTTTAGATTTCTTATTTTGTATCTTTTTTGAAGAAAATTTCTAAAAAGATTTTTTCAATTTTAAATATAGCCATGCCTTAATTTGAATTTTATGCAAGTGATAACCTTAAAAAAGTCATTTTTATTATATTAACAGAGAGTACTATATATCTTTGATTTTCAGTTCAATTTTTTATATAAAAAAAATTGAATGTAAAAAAAAAAATTATTAAAAAGAATTTTTGTAAAAATTTTTTTAAAGTACTAATAAAAATATTCAAAATCAAAAGGGGAGAGAGAGAGAGAGACATAGTATATTGGGGGTGGATAACTCCAAAGATATATATTTTTTTAGTGGGTGTGTTTTTGCTCTTAATCATAAGGGCTAATGGATTTGATAGAATAGTATTTTGGGGAGAATCATTAACATCCCAATTAATCACATCATTCTCATTCAATGATAGTAATAGTTGTGTCGCGTCCTAAAAATCGTAAGTAAAGGAAAGGTACTGGTGGGGTCGTTAACTGTCGCGTCCTGAAATGAGACGGTCGGGTCCGAGACCCTTTTTTGAAAAGATGGAGTTTTGAAAAAACCGTGCGTGTGTGAGAAAAAACCATGTTTTAGTGAAAAAGTATTATTTAGTAAGAAATGGTATTTAAAAGAAAATAAGGCCGGGACTAAAAAAATGCGACAGTTTTGGCCAACTAATTTTGAAAAAGGGTTTTATTTTGAAAAATGGAGTCGCCACTTTGTACTAAGTTAAGGTGTACCAAGTCACCTGAAAAAATTGTTCAAACAAAACAAAAAGTAAAATTTTAGAAAAATTATTTAAAACCCTTTTTCGACTCTGGTCTACAAAAAAACAAGAGAAAAAAGTCTGGGAGTCACGTTTGAAGAAAGGGAAGGCAAAGGCTTGCGCCTAAGGCACCCTTTCAACCTAGCCAAGGCTAGTTGCAAGGTTTAATCAAAATTTCCTAAATTAACCCTAGATTCTATCACGTTCGGATGTATCTAAATGAATACAAATCCTAAGTCTAAATATGATTATTGGGAGGGTCAAATGTTCCGTCGAGGCTTGGTAGGAATTATCGCATTAATTGCGAAACCCGAGTCGAGACCTTGAGGGAGTCACGAGTGTGAATGCAAAAATGAAATGCAAAAAAAGAAAAGAAAATAATAATATATAGTAAGTGAAGAAAGAAAGTGGATATGCAACATGACGGGTACGGGGGACTAATATCTCGTAACTGAATGTTCCTACTCACGGAGGGGGGAATGGCATATATGCCACCACTTCCCACGTGAATTGATGACTATTTTAGTCAAACCACACAAAATGACCTAACTTCTAAGTGAAATGTATCCTAGATGCCATGCATTTGAAGATGTGTCAAAATAAATAAATAAATAATAATAGGAATAATAATAATAAAAATCATGCCAAATGGAAATAAAAACTAAAAGTGTATGAAGTGGGATGTAAAATGCACACAGATGCACCTAACACTAAGATGCCCTAAGGGTCTAGCGTTGGACCAACCCTTTTTAGGAATTCCCCATTAGTGTTGGACTAGCGGGAAAACGAGAAGCCACAACTAGCGTTAGACTAGTGTGGTGATGGAATAACATAAAACATGAATTAAATAGTAAAACGTGAATTAAAAGCAAATTAAACATATAAAGACATATAAAGTCAAGTAGGAGCACATAACACATAAGCATAATATCTAGATGCAAAATCCTAGTAAAAGTGGTAAAACAAATAAGCACGTAAGCACGCAAAAGCAAATAAACCCTAACTATTACACCGGGGGCTAAATTTACAATTTAGAAGGGGGGAAGTTAAAAATACCCTATCTATTACACTTTCTATCTAAATACAAAGTTTTTTGCTAAAATTATGAAATGTAGCCTGACTATTACATTGACTAGCTAAATACAAAATATTATATTTTTCCAAAATAAAAATTCAAAATTAAATAAATTAAATACGTAAATACGCAAAAAGTATGTAAAATAAGAAATACACAAATAATAATAAAAATCACATTGGAGCACATAAAGAAAAATAATAAGAAGTTGGGATACCTCTTTGGAAGACCCGGTACAAATACTTAAAAAGATGAACAAACAAGTCAAGGTACCACAATAAATAAATAAAACACAAAATATAAAATGTTAACAAATTAGGGGGCAAATGCAATTTCCATGAAGCTAGAAAGGCTAGAAATGTAATTCTAAGGGGCCTAAGGGCAAAATTAGAATTTAGATCTAATCAAGGGATAAAAAAAAATCTTACAACTCTAAAGGGTAGAGATGCAAAATTAAAGTAAGTTGGGGGGATCAAAATAGTAAATTCAGCAAATATGGGGAAAATTTGCAAGTTTCAAAACATAATTGAAAGGAATAAAGCTTAGGGGGGCCAATTTATAATAAATAGGAACTAAAATGCATAAAATGAAAGTGTGCAAATAACACAACAACCTTACCTAAGACTTCAGGGACCAAAACATAAATAATTATGCACTAATAAAAATAACTAAAACACTAATCGAATTCAAAAATTATTAAACAGTTAATCTGACCTAATGAACTAAAATAGTTAACAAAACCAACTAAACTAACTTAATTAAACTAAACTAGGAAATTAATTAAATTAAAGCAAACTAACTAATCAAAATTAAAGTCATCAACCAATATGACAATTTAGAAGAACTAAAGGTAAGGCAACGGGACAAAGTGTTGAAACAACAAAAGAAAAATGCATGCGTTGGATGAATGAACCAAATAGAGTGCAGTTTGAAAATATCATTGAGATTGAAAATATGCTATCTCAAAATGAGATCAGTTTAGAGAATTTTAAGAATTCAACTAAGGAGTTGGATGCACAATGATCAAATTCTTGTGACAACAAATAATTTCAAGATACAACAGCAACATAAGGTAAGAACAGAGAAGTCACATGCAGAATTTGTAAGTTTGAAGGTGAGTTTCACAATGTTGCTGATGCATAAAGAAAGGGTAATGCTATTGTCAAAAAGTCTAGACCATAGGTATATTTAGAGAAAGAGATTTATGATGAACTTGTTACTATTGTAGTTGAGGCAAATCTGATTGATGATTGTTATGTGTTTCTTTTGTCAAAATACCAAGAAAGCAAGAAGTTTTTTTAGGCTCCCATCAAAAAGGCACATAAATATTTTGAACAAACTGATGGATGGATTTTAGCCATTTTCTTCAACATGAGCATGTTGTCAGATGTTTGGAATACTTTTGAAGATATAAGTTGATTTTGGAAATTGGAGATGATTCTAATCTCCCTCTAAACATTTCATGTTTTGAAAATATGTAGATTCTTGGATGTACTTTTGTTTAGAAACTGATATAATTATTTTGTATTAGGATCTAAATACTCATATGGTACATAGTTTATTGTTTATTTTTGTATTCAGAGATTTGAATGGTCTTGTTATTATTATTATGACTGTTATTCTTTTCATGAGCATTTAGTTAGTGTGATCTACATTTCTATAACTTGTTTTAATTGATGCCTCTTGTCACTAATTGCTTTTATGTGTCTTCGTTTGATTTTCTCGTGCTTTATCAATCCTTTTGTGTAATCATGCTATGATCCTTCCGTCTTGTTTATGTCATAGTTAGTTCTTTTTATGTTAGTTATTTTAGATTACTTGAGGTAAGCATTATGTTTGGTTTGCTATGCACTTCGAAGAGCTATCAAATTTTTGATTGTCACTTGGATGCACAAGCATCAGATCAGGTTGTTGAGGTTTTATGGGACCTGTCAAGAATCTTGTGGCAATGCATGGGGTGATATAGACTTTTGGATAAGACGTAGAGAGCTAAGTTGACTAACTCTTCACTCAAGGCCTTTGACGATATTATTTTTGGTTTAGGAGTAGCAAACCAAGATTAATAATGTAGATTTACTCACCCAATAAAATTGCATGTAAGAGGTTTACTAGAAAAGATAAAAATTTCTCATGCTTGGTGTATCAAAAATTTGTCTTGCACCATTTGAGAACTCAACTAGTTATTGTTCACCTTGTGAGAGTGTACATGTAACTATTTTAGAAATTTGTCTTGCCCAAATATTCTATTCGTTGGAACAAGAAAGCAAATCTTTAATTTAAAATTAAAAAGATAAATATGTAAAATTGTATTCTCATAAGATCTTTTCTTTCCAAATATCTCCAATTCTCAATTGTAAGAAATATGTTTGTTTTCTTTCTACTCATTGAACTCCCAAAACAAATATCCATCTTTTCTCCTTTTTTCTTTTCTTTCCTAAGTTATCTTTTTTTTTTCCTTTTCTCTTTATAATTTCGAAACTAATCCTAAGAGTTTTTCGACTCATAAATGCTATGCGAAAAGAGCACCATCTCCAAGTGCAGAGAAGCTGATCCCATTGAAGAACATCTTTTGTTCATCTTTTGTTTAATAGTTGTCAGGCTCAAATTGTGTTTAAGTTGGCTCCGGTTAAATAGTTTATCTTGCAATTCATATTGGCAATTTCTGGAGTTGGGGCTCACGTTGATGTATGTTGATGAAAAGCACAATGTACTTAACCATATTCTTTGTAGCATAAAACCCACAATCATAACTGGACTGCACCTCTAACATTTCATTGAGCCCCGGCATAGTGGTTTGATTTCAACAACATCCTTCATTCAAATTCAAGGGCCAGTGAAAATTACGAGAGAGTTGTGAGTGTTGCACTGGTAGAGTAGCATCATAAATGCCATCCTCTAATGGTGCAATATCTGGAAATAATTAAGGAAGCTATGCTGAATGCTTGGGTTTCCCACGGCATTGGGAATAACATCCTAATTACACAGGAGAAAAAGTAAAACAAAAAAAAATGGAAATCAAATATTCAGACTAGATAGAATTACATCCATACTTATTTCGTTTTACTGGTTTCTCATTATCGATTAAAGTTCAAACAAAAAATCATCGATAGCGCAACACTATCTCAACCATTACACAAGATCTTCTCTTAACAAAAACCCTCACCTAAAAATATACACAAGAATGATAGATATTGTGTCAAGCACAGACCACAATATGCCACATAGAAACAATCAACAAAAATTAAGAAAGGAAACGAAACTACCTAATGAAACTAGCAACACCATATGCCAATTACACTCAGCATCACCCAAAACAAGAAAAAAGA
Source organism: Mitragyna speciosa (assembly GCA_024721245.1). Taxonomy (NCBI): domain Eukaryota; kingdom Viridiplantae; phylum Streptophyta; class Magnoliopsida; order Gentianales; family Rubiaceae; genus Mitragyna; species Mitragyna speciosa. The sequence continues at coordinate 12,677,042 of CM045565.1, read as the reverse complement.
TTAAAGTAAAATAAGAAAAATTTATAGTACAAAGGATGTACAAAAGGTAAAAGCCGTCAGTCACCTCCTCCTTCACCAGCATCATTTTTAGTCAGTTCCATCTAGGAGAAGCTGACTTGTACACTAAATCATGTGCTGCTGTTCCATAGTTTAAATCCAGGTTGTGGAGTTGCTCCATCAGCTGGGAGCGCCGTTCCTTGAAGAAATCAAGACGTGTTGTCAGCTCTACCAAAGTGGAAGATGCAGTTGATGGATTTCTATTGTAATCGATCACCTGAAGCCGCATTAACACTTTGAGGTCAAACCAATACCAGCATAGATAAAAAGAGTAACGAAACCATACAGAATCACCATCAAAATTCACTACAAGAATTCTAGCAAGTTTCTGTTAAGTAATTATGAAGATGATATGCCATTATTAGCTCTAAACATGTTCAAAGTAATTATGCAGATGATATGTAGTCTCACTGAATTTATCCTATAAGGCTCAATCACTTCAGTAGTCAGTTTAATCTTATCCGCATTAAACATACAACAATGTTACCCTGACATCACAATTGATACATGATAGCACAATATTTCTTCATGAACCTAGGTATTATTGTTTTGGAGAATTTGTGAGAAGGGCGAGCTTTAAGGCTTAATTCATAAAGAGAGCTAATTTTGAGCTATTTGTTATAAAGGCATTTGCACTGCTACATGTACATTCAGCAGTATATATTTGTCCAAATATCAGGACAAATACGCATATAAATGGGCCAACATTGCTTCTTTATAAATTAAGCCCCGAGGTACATAGGATGTCACTGTATGCTTGGATGTATTTTAAACTAATATTTGCACAAAATGTTATCAAAGAATTTTTTAATAAAGCAGCATCATAATTTATTTCTAGAAAGTCAGCTAAAACCAAGTAGAATAAAACAGATCCGGATGGGAGAGTGATTAGTAGAGGGCGAATAAATAAGATCCCTTTTGATTGAAGTTGTAAGAAGTTTACATTCCCCAAACCCTATGTTAAGAAAGAAAAGAAAATTTTGAGCACAAAAAACTTTTCAACACTTCTATCAATAGCTAGAAATATTGCTGCACACCAGTCTGCCGGCACAAAGCTAGAAACTATTTCTCATATATGCAATTGCTGGACAAGTAAAACTAGCCGCAGCACAAATTTTCTTAAAACTCTTACCTCCGCGGCTCTTGAAGTAGATGGTATTGAGGCAGAATCAACAGCACCAAATTCATCCACGGATAGACTTGTGGATGCTTCAGTACTCTTAGAGTCACTCAAGCTTGTCGAGTCTATAAACTGCTTCCTAGCAGGCTGCCTGCTACTGCTGCCAGATGTTAATACTTGCCCTTTAATATTCCTCAGATCTGCCCCCAGTAATTCCTGCAACAGTTTAGAAAAGTTAGCTGATACCACAAAAACAAGGAAAGGACAGGAAATAAAAGATCCCGCCAAAAACTAAGGATTAATTAATTCACATCAAGAAATTATAATTAAAAGGAGCAGATGTTAGCGATTTCTCCATCTGAACGAAAGAATTTAGAGTATTTATTCATATCTTATTTCACATTCTATACGATATCATTGCATTATCAGGAAAAATTGCAGTGTAATTTTGGCATGTCTAAAATGTTTTGGATAAACATGTCATCTTGTGATCTTTGCAGTAAATAAACCAGCAAGGTGCAGAGACGGTTCAGGACCCACAATTACAGAAATTTATTTACCACAAAAGCACATCAAGTTTAAGCATGAATTGAGGCCATATTCACTTCCAATGGATTAGGCAATTAATCTAGAAACATTGATAAAGAAAAGGTATTATGTGGTGGCAATTACTAAAAATCAAAACAAAAATCTCCATTTCGGAAATAATCACAGCAAAAATCTAACTATTTTTTGAAATAAATATCTGATCATCATTATAACCTACTATCAGAACCAAATGTGCATGCACCAAAAGTCCAAAATGACATAAGTAATAACCCTCCGTGTTGGAAGGAAAATTAATGGCAGTAATTGATTCACCAGCAAACCTCAAACATCACAAACTAAGATAAGGAGGGAAGAATTATGAGTGGTATATATGAAGACATATTGCATAAGGGAGGACCATAAAGAAGAAAATATTGAAAGAGAAAAAACACAGGACAACAATAAAACTTTCATTAGTGGCGAAGCTAATCATAAGTCAACATATTTGTTACCATTTATCTTACTTCAGAGTAAAGGGAGGAGAGAGAGAAGGAGAGAGAGAAAACGAAGAAGGACAAAGTAATAGTTAGAAGAACAAGAAGAATAAGAACGGCAAATACAGTTAAAAGTGACGAGAGAAGAGTCAAAATCATGCTTTAAAGTGAAGGGAGGGGGTCCCTCAGAAGCACAAGATAAAACCTCTCAGAATCAAACTTTAAAAAGTACAAGATGCAGCGATAAACAAGAAAATTATCACCTCATTTCTTTGTTTCCTTTCATGGTTAACAAAAGCAAGTGTTGCATCAAAATCTTGCTGGTAGTATTTTCTGCAGATGGCAAAAGAACCTGTAAGAACAAGGAAACTGTATCCACACCGATATGCAAGTTGTTCACTACCACATCTTTCAGGTATCATGAAATACTGTTGTTTCGATAAACAAGAGATATAAAAATCTCTGGGATGTAAAATATATCTCTTCTCACCATCCCCATAGTGTATGAGATAAATGTATGCATTTCGATTAGGGTCGTATTCTATGGTTACGATTCTACCATATATGTCTTTTTCATTCCGTCGAAAATGGATTTTACGGTATAGACAATTATGACCTGCAGTCTTCATTCTTCGGTGAGGATCCTTCCTATAACAACTGTTCGGTAAGAAGAAAACTACAAGAAGCAGCCAATTCTAACTTGTGAAAGTAAAATTCTCACTCAGATCACTAACACGCAATCCAATCCTAAAACAATTCGAAATACTCTAGAAATATTCTTTTCTCTTGGATGGGGTTACCCCAATCTACGGTTAATTCAGTGGTTAAATTTAGCCAAATACTCATTTGGTGCAGTTGAAACAAAATTAGAGAACATACTTTGCAAGAGCATCAAAATTTTAGTAGTTTGTTTTGATTAAAAAAGAAAATCTGCATAATCTCAGAGAAGGATGGAACTATGTCTGCATCCTGAAATAAGGAATACAAGAAGTTGAGAACTGACTGTTGAGAAATATGATTTGGGGTATGCAGATAACGATCACTAGCATCAGATAGAGAGCCATAGTGATGCTGACGTTGTTGATTAAGCTGATGATGAAGTTCAGCAACTTTCTGTTTCAATCTGGCCACATCTGCTTCAGCAAGAGCTATTTCCTCGAGCTCGGCCCTTGTCTTCATGACAACAATACAAGGACTTTTAAAATCATCAGTTAAAAAGAGCAACTATTTAACTGTTCTGAAAGACCAATGCAAACCTTCGAATCCATGCCACGAGAACCAGAAAGCTGCCCAGAAGACATGCTCAATCCTACTTCCAAAGCAGCCCTTAAATCTCTTTCAGCTTGCAACTGTTCTTGTAATCTTGCGACCTAAAAGAGATCAATAGATTACAACACTCTAAAGACACAATGCACACAGAACAGGAGCGTGAATGGCACACTACATTGGAACAAAATACAAATTTATACAAAGAATGTTATGTTCATTTTATTTTATATTGGTGAAGCACTAACATGTAATAATCATATAGAGGAAACATGGCATTCCATAACTCACATTGTAGTTGTTATTAGCATAAAGAATTGCACATGACTCTCTTGAACTCCAAGGACAAAGAATTAGCCATAATTGGAAAACGTTGCAAATCACCGTTCAAGTTGTTAACAAACTTTTCAGCAACCAAACCCACACTTGGAAAATATCCTTGTAGCAAATCATGTTTCAATAAGCTAAGCAGCAAAATGAAAAAATACAGTCACTTCCAGCATTTGAATTTAACTAAGTTAATTAAAAATCAGCATTTCACTTTAGCAATCAAGATAAATGATTCAAGATATTAGCAACGGAGAAAAACAATAGCAAAATGGGGCAAAACAGGTTTTGACAGTTATCAAGAAGAAAATTTGTTCTAGTGGATGACAAGGACCGTAACTGGATAATGGAAGCACGACAAAACGAGAATGAAAAGGAAACAAAAAGTAAAGGCAAAGAGAGTTGGGAATTAACAATTAGACAAGTGACAAACGGAAAACGGGACAAATGAATTGTGGGGGTGGGAGAGGGAAGTATAGACGGGAAAGAGAAGAGAAAGCCCAAAAAAATAAAAAAATAAAAATTAAAGTGTTTACAGAATATTCACATCTTTAGCTCAAAAGAGCAAGCAAACTTGGAACCATACTTGAATTCTATCATAAAAAAAAAAAATACTTGAATTCTATCTGGCCTAGAGAAAATATAAATATATTCTCTTGATGATTTCCCTACTGCAATTGCAGCTTTGTTTTCCTGCTTTACTGTACAAAGTCATTGATCAGATATGTAAACAAAAAATTCCTTTCATATGTACAGAGAATTAAATTTATCAACTAATAGGCACAAATTTAATTCAAGGACAATTAACAGTAAATTATTTTGAATGCATTTATTGTCCTGTCCATTTGATAAGGTGCTGGGAAAAGGGTCGGGGGTGGAAGAGCCAGGATGCCAAGTCATAAAGGATGAAATGTATACATCTTGTTCAAGTGCCAGGCGACGCTCATGCAAAGCCTGCTTCCTTCTCTCCAAGCTCGCCTGTAAGATTGCATTTCCTCTTGCCTAACATGGAGGAAATCCTCATCCAATTAGCAAAAACCAATGTGAAAAAATTCTAGAATTAAAACCAGGCACGAATCTCAATACCTCTTTAGCAATTCGATGTCGCAAGTCATTTTTTGTTATCTCAAGTCTCTGTATAGCGAGCCTACAAAGAAAGCATTAGGTTCATATTTCACACCAAACACTAAATGGAAATTAGCAGATTTAATTGTACAAGTAGAAATTCTTGAAGGCTCAAAACAGACTCCCAGAAATCTCTAGTTGGTTGTCTAACTCTGAAAATAAACAAAAAACAAAGAGGCATATCCAATATCTTTTCTGCCAGTAAAATCAACCACAAAATTTTGCTTAAATCCTAGTTTTACTAATAAAAAAAAAAAAAAAGGCTCATATAAAGGTTCAGAATGAGAGAAATCTTAGATACCAAAATAAATAAATAAATACATGAAACAAACTCAAGCCATCTATTTGGTTAATTATCTTAAATAAGGGGTACGGAATAACAATAAGGTCAAGAGAATCTTACTCTTCCTCTCCAGAAGAATCAAATGATTCCACGGAAGGTGTTTTTCTACCCTGTACGGAAGAAAATATCAAGAAGTCATAATCAACTTCCTAGCTTAAATGAAACAAAAACAAGAAAGGATATCCTTGTAATTCAGCCAATAACGTAGTTTCAATTGCAGAGAAGTGAAAATGCATGTCAATTCAGCCTTGCACATTTGTTGCTGTAATTCATAAAAATTACTAAATACAACCAGTATCTAAATTTTGACTAATTCTAATACATTAAAGGACTGCGTCCGCGAATTCATTAGTCTTCCAGCCCAAGGACATGTAGGAAGCACTGTTCAACTATGAAGAAACAGAGCTCGTTTTAGGAAAAAATAAAAATAACACTTTGCAACAAGTACTCATCAACACATTTTGAGCAGACAACTTACGTTGTTTCTTCCCCAAAATGTAGACTTCTTAACATTGGCACTTGATCCAGCGAGTTTGCTTGTTGCTTTCTCAATAGATGAGTCAGGTCCAGCAGAGATGGATGGAGGTATCCCATGATCCATTGATGACAGTATCTCCCCCATAGATCGCTGGGGCTCAGTACCAGTTAATTGGCCAGAAGCACCCATGTCAATCAAATTTACCTTCTTTTGTAGGTCCGTTTGCTCATTAAATGGGATGTTAGAATCTCTTTGTATTTGAGAATCTACACATTGATTTGGTTTTGCTCCTAAAGCATGATTACCCTTAGGGGATCCAACATCTGAATCATCACCTCCACAAGCCTGAGTTTAACATAAACGAACATTTCAGATTAACTGAATAGCAACCTTCATAAATAGTATAAACAAGAGACTGTTCACATTCTAACTTCATAGGGTACTATGCACACCAATGTCAACAGCTCAAAATATTTTAACCTAGATATCCAGAAGTACAAATGCTATGGTACGAAAAACCTGTTGAAACAAACTAAGATTGCCTTATCTTTTTACATTGGTACACACAAGAATAAACTTCATTTGAAGCATCATGCCTTCATTCCTGAGGTCCCACTGTATTTATGTCACATCTCATAGGTATATATTTCACTCTTCTGATATAGTCAACAACTTTTACAAATTAATTACCACTACTGGCTAAGAAAAATGCAATACCAACCGGAATGGCTAATATGCCGGAATGGCTAATATGCCTAGCATACTATAAGCTCCAAATCTGCTTAACTACTTGAAACACTAGAAGAATCCAAACCGTTCTTCACATTACCAGGTGAGACATGTATGACTTTTGCCTGAATGAAAGTTCACAAATGCAATAAAAAAGTTAAACATCCTATTATTAACACCTTGACAAGACAAGAGGAAGTATCAAGACATTTACATTAAAACATTTATAAAGATACCAGATGAAGTATGTTTCATAGTTTTTTTTTTTTTTTTTTTGTGGGTTTTGGGTTGGGGAGGGAAGAAAGAGAAAGAACCTTATAATCATAAAGATCACTGGCTACAGAACCACTACTTTCGCTCAACTTCCCACTGAGCACACGATCATGATCATCGTCAGTTTCTGCGTCAACTTCATTTTCAGCATCATGATAACCATTATCTTTTGTATTGACAGTTTCTTCATCAGTTGAATCCTCACTCCCACTATTTTCCATTTGGGAATCAGCTGAGATTGAACATCTTTGTAGAGTATCATCCTGATAGAGGAATGCAATAACACCGATAAGCAGACGAAGAAGGAAAAGAAAGAACTTCTAAAACTAAGACTAATAAATTTTCACATGATGCCAACTAAAAGCACCAATTTGATTCAAAAAAGGCATAAAAGAAGACGGAAAAGTGAACCCAAATACAACACTCTAGAGGTTAATGAAAAGAAACAATAGGCATGCCATTTTTTTCTTCATTTAAGTACATGTCAGCTATTGATCGTTAATCCTCTTTAAGAGCAAAAGCAGTACAAAAGGCTTTCACACTCCAGAAAGGATTAGGAATCACTGGTTACCTATTTATGCACAAGGCATTTTCCACATCTGAAACCTACAAACTGTAATAGAGCAAGACTGGTGATATTTGGGTTTTGTTCCCCACCCCTCCCCCTTTTCTTTGGTTGCAAGGAAATAATAAAAGTATGCCGATAAATTGAAATTTTGCATGGCAACTCTTTGCTATTGGAAACTTTACTTGATTATATTCACTAACTAGAGGGATCTGATACAATGTAGATTATTAAAGTAACAAGTACTTAATTTGGCTGATCAATATGTAACTTTTGCACACATCTTAATATTCTTCAGCTATAAGTATAATTTTTTTGACACATTAATATGCATTTGTTATCATTGTTATTATATATGTATTTGTTATCATTGTTATTCCTATATAAAACAAGGAGGCATAGATTGTAACCAAACTTGTGTTCACACTAGTAGATAAATAGCTCGCTAGTCCTTCTATTCAATTCACATTGTTGCTAGTCCTTCTGTTCAATTCATGTCGTCATTTAATTAGCATTCCAAGCTTCCACCACAAGATCCAACAAAGTAGCAAGTGGGTTGGGTGTGACAAGCAGCTTTAGTTTATTTTTGAATGTATGTGTCCCAATCAATGACGGTATAATCCTCACAATAATGTTAATTGCCATTAAGCTGGAGCCAATTTGAATTGTGATGTCTCCACCTGTGTACATCAGCATCACTCTTTCATTTTGTTATTGTCATTCGCAGTGGATGCTGCAATTCACTTGTCAAATAGGCAGTTTATCTATGGTTTTAGCACTCCAACTTGGGCAGGAATTTTGCATATTCGGTTTACTGTCCCAATTAAAAGTAATTGATAATTCTGAATTTTTCTAAATAATTTGATTTTATGTTATTGATTGAAGTTGTTGGACTAAATCTTCTGTCAAACAAAAAGATATATGATCAATTTGAATTCTTCATTAATGTTCCCCTGGTACTTGTTCCTTCATGTAAAATCTGATTGATTATCTGCATTAATTTCTTCCATTCCATTTCATGTATGTACATTTTAAGTTTGAAATTCCAAAAACATGGAAGAAAGAATTACATATACAAAGGATTATAAATACAAGTTAAATTTTCCATGGGGGGAAAAATCTTGATATGCTCCTGGTGGCCCCTATTCCCACCATTGAGGCATCACCAAGATTGATCACCTACTTAAGCGTCTGAAGGATTCAAAAGGCTCAAAACACAGCAAAAAGACATGGAAAATCTCCTATCAAACATCCATTCACGGCTTATACGTTGGTGGTCGAGAATCTGGTCAAAAAAAGAGGAAGAGTCTTGACAGTTCAGATCCACAGGTCACAGTCCCCAGATTCAACTCAAAGATCCAAGATAAGAGAGAAAATGCGACTTGGTTATTGAGAATCTACCCACGGATTCTCATCAGAGAGCATCTGCGAGTAGAATACATCCACAGATTTTTCATCGTTTCAAGTTGCAGATTCTTGTCGTACTTTTATGTTTTTTAACTACTTTTTAGGAATTTGTATCAGTTCTAACTTGTTTATAGATTATTCTTTTAATTAGGGTTTTTAGGTATCTTTATGCCTATATAAGGCCATCTTATGTACTACTTTTCATAGTTCTTGGATGATGAATAAAATTTGTGTTTCTCTCTGTGAGAGTTTCTTGTTAGTTCTTTGTCAAGAACTAAATCAAGACCCAACTTGTGGCGGTCTACAACCCTATAGTTTAGGTTATTATCAACATGTTTGAACTAGATCTAGTTTTGCAATCTTGTAGCTACAATCAACAGGCTTGATCAGTGTCTTCTTGTTCAAAACCTGGTATCTCTTCAAAGGGGTTTGATTTGGGTCTAGCTTTCCAACTCCATAGTTTGATCCCTTTTGACAGGTTTGATTTGTGTCAAATTATTCAACGAGCTTGGTCAACTCAGTAATTTGGTACTAATCAATGGGTTTGGTTAGGGTTGAATTATATCTTGGTTGTTTAAGACGGTCCTTTGGGGTTTGTATCTAGTGATTACGAGGGGGTTTACATTATTCAAGAGTAATGTCCTGTCCTCTTTCATATTAAATCTATCTGGCCACTAAACTATTCTCATAGTTCACTTATGGCCACCAAACTATTTTTAGTTCAAACTGACCATTGGACTCTCAAATTGTTTAATAGCCAAAAACAATTTTGGCCATAAGTGAACCATGGAAACAATTTAGTGGCCACATAGGTTTTTTCCATCCATATTTCATTCATTAACCGAACCATGTGGAATAGGATCTGATCACAAGTAGCAATAACTGAAATTAACCAGAACTGATTAAAATTTTGCAAGAAAGTAAAGTTATCCAGAGATGCAGAATCCAACAGACCAAAAAAACAAGAAGATTCTGTTGATCAACTGATTATAACAAGAGTATTTTCCAAAATGGAACTTTAATATTCATCGAGAGTCATCAACACACCAGGAACTAGAAATATATGAAAAATGACCCAGACGATGTAACAGTTTCGATAGTGTTAAGAAACCATTGGGATCCCAAGGCATTGTAAGCTAAACAATGAGTTTCATGGGCCACTCTACTCATTGCCAATTTATGTTGAGTCGGAAGTCCAAGTTCTTTAACAGATAGGATAAATGCCTTCAGTGATTTTGCAGTTGCAAATATTAGGAATTGTAAAATTAAGAACATTGCTGAAACACTGGTTGCATTAAACATGCCTCACACTTTTAATGATCAGAAGAAGATTTTAAGGAAGTTCTCAATCTAAGATAGATAAAAAAGTCATTACAGTAGTTGGGAACTAAAAACAGAAGGCATAGGATGATAGGAATTGGAGAACTTAGGTTTCATGTGAATAGACAGACAATTATATGGGAAGGCCTTTTCCAAGAAAATATGAGGTAAGGAAAAGTGGAAGGGGTTAGGTTTATGTAGAAAACCATAAAAGAGAATAAGCATTTATGTGAAAAATGGGTAAATACAGACATGTTATGTGGAAGTGTCAGAAATCCCAGTAGTTTCAGACAAACTGAATACACAGGAAGGAAAAACCGCAATTCCTCAATATACCTCCATTTTCTTGTTCTCCAAAATCTACCTTAAAGGAGATAAAAGGAACTCTAAGCATTACACGGTACTAGATAAGGATCTTTCCCACAAAAACATTCTGCTAAGATTACTCGAGAACCTAACAGGTTCAAAACTCGTACAAAAAAATGAAACACGCACAAAAAACCAAGAATCTAAAATGCTTCTTTTCTCTTTCAAGATCTGATATGATTTGCCAGGCAACTAAAAGCTCCAAAAGATGCATGACAACTCAAAATAGAAGGGTGGTTGGGGATTAAAGAGGAGAACAGAAAAGGTTGACGAGACTACAAAGAAAATTGAGACAAAGCTTGCACTCAAATTCTCAGAATCCACCCATCTCATGATTAAAAACACAAACCAAAAGACTGCAGAGCAACTTACATCAAAGATATTGTCGTACTCCTCCAAGAGTGTTGTGATGATAGCTTGTGCATTATTTGCCGCATTAGCAGCAGCAAGCAGCTGAGCAGAATTATCTCCATTGATATCAAAATCGTCCTCCAATTCACATTCACCAGCCAAAAGAGGTCGCAAGAGCAATGGTGCCATACAAGCGGCAACAGCAGATGGTGTCATCCGATTTTCGGAAGCATGGGAGGAAATTGTGTGCATCATCTTTAATATTCTGAAAAGGATGGAAAGAATTTCTAATGAGATAGAAGCATTTATAAAACATGATTTCAAAGTTGGTATTCAAGAAGTAATAATTATGTACTTTTTTGTGCCAAAATTTAAGAAGCGTTCCCAATGTGTACATAAAAAGCAATGTTGTCGGCAGAAATACTAATTTGCTATTTTAGACATGGATACTCGAATTGATACAATTTGTTTTGTTTCTATACAAAGGGAAAAGAAGTTGACAGCGTATTCTTCAAATACCCCACAACTTTCTGAGAAAATTTTGAAGTGGTGATGAATTTCAAAAACGTTCTACAAATGTGATAATTTGAGTGTATTCATATTTCTCAAATGTGCTTCTACAAACACGCACTCCATTAATGCGAACTGGGATAGTATTTACTTTAAATATATGTATTTTGAGCGCACTCACAGTCTGCAAATGCAATGTTCTGTTCATCTTCCCAACAGATCTGCTAAATTTTCATTCCGCCATTTCTCTCACCTCTAAGCAGACAAACTATTAGAAATCCCAATCCGTCATAGCTCATCAGATCATATCCCTGGATCCCTCATACTGTTCATATTTCCATTACCTATCCAAAATCTTCTCTCTCTCTTATGGTCAAAAGCTGAACGAAATGTCGAGGGATGCAAGGAAGGAATTAGGATGGTTGAAGAAATAAAGTTAACCTTATGATACTGTTTCCTTGAACAGATATCTTAACATGATGAAGGCAGTATTTAAGTTTGCTCCCAAATGATACTCTTCAGTGAAGAAGATGATGAACCTGCATTCATTCAGTGCAAGTTCATCTGATTTATAATTTATTAAATACATGCATGAAATGCGAGGTCAATGTTCACTATGCATCTTGTGAATGAGATGACCCTCTATCGGGAATTGTTCACCAAAATACCCCTATTTATAGAACTTCTTGAGATTAATCATTGCTTTAGAATTTTGTCCACCTTTCCCAACGAACAGAAAGGGGAACGAATGGAAATATACAATGATGTTTGTTTTGTGCAGGACATAATTTAGGACAAGTTCGATATCTAGGAAAACTGAAACAGGCTTCCCTCCATAAATGTGCTTATAAATTATCAAGAAAGCATGGTAAAAAAAAAAAAATTTAAAAAAAACACTGGGCCATGGATTAATATCAATCTCCATTTCAGTCAATGATGCTTGGTTCACATGATCATTCATTTCTTTCTTAATAGTCACCTTAAAGGTGAAACGCCTTGAACCAATGATTATCTAACCACAAATTAAAAAGGGAAAAAGCGGACCTGGGAACCAGAATATCAGTCAAACTTCACTGAACCAACAGATCAGGAAGTAAATTTAAGCTAAATAATTTTCTGATTCTAACAGGTTAGACTTCTTCAACTCATACACCAGATGTAAAAACACAACATCAAGGATAACAGAGCTGTCTTCCCCTTTTTCTTCATACTAGACTTCTGGGTCCAAATACGTGTTTTATGTTTACCAAAGCCAACTTTGTAACTTGAAGAGGTTAAGACCTTCAATGTGCCAGCAGATGTTTCATTTGTTGGATGGTATGAAGGCAATTGCTTAGATGAAAACTTGCCATAGATAAACGTATAGGGTTCAAATAACAAGTATAACTTAACCGGTTACCATAAATAATGCTATTGACTTTTTTTTTTAAGCTGGATAACACTCAGGTGGCATACTTAAAGTAGCATGCAGCAAGAATCCAGGAATAAGAACAAGCTGCTAATACAAATCAAGACGTGACATTATTGCTTTCAAAAAAATACTTCTGGCACACAATAGTTTTTGCACAATATATGAACCCCCACAGGCTCCTTGCTGCTGACTCATAACACGCTCTGGCTAACTACCCAAAACAAAATCATTTTATTTGAATTTATTTTCTTTGGTCAATGTTTGCCACTTTACAATGCAAATTGAATGCAAATCCCTAAAATCATATCAAGTAACATATTTTTGTAACAAAAGATTCAGCCGAGTAGAATACTTTAAGCAAAATGTATGGCATAACAAAATATATTGGGAATTAGATCAATTACAGCAAAATATCTGGAACAAATGAACGAGTAAAATACATATCATAGCATAAAATCAAACACTTGAAAAGAAGAGTACATGTGAAGTAGCTCAATTTTTCATTATTTCTTCTGAGCAGGCAATCATACAATCCAGTACATGTGGACACAGAAATAAACATGCAATTCAAATATGAAGTACCTCTGCAAGAGGCGCCTGTTAGGTTCAGGAAATGTCTCCAATATTGCAGAGCGCATAGCATTTACCCGTGCTTCCTTCCGATCAATTTCTTTTTACAGTAACAAGAAGCAAATAATTACAAGAATGGAGGAGCAAAACTAAATACATGAGATTAAATGTAAACTACTTACGAATTCTGAGCGAAAAAGATTTTCAAGCATCACAGTATAGAGAAGGTACATAAGATTTAAACATGTGATCATACATGAAAGATGATTCTGTTCTTCGCTGAGGCATAAACAATATAGTAAAGAAGTTTCACTACATAGGAAACACCCCCAAGCCAAAAGTTAAAAAACCCTAGTGCAAAAGAATATTGTAGAAATAAGAGGGAAAGAAAGGTGGTAACTACGTGTCAATTCAACAGTATTTGAGAAACAATGGATGCAAAACGCATCAAACTCCGTTTACAGAATTTAACACAGGACAAACTAATGCATGATAACCATACAACTTATACTTCGCATCAAATGATCTTCATCCCTTCTGGTTCACATGAGTGTGTTTGAGCATGTAGACATTATGTTCATTAGTGCCCATGTGTGCCTGTGGTTGAGTGTTTTCTATGTCTTGGTCTCTATATGTGTGTGTATATGCGCGTGTTTTTTTGTTGTTGGGGGAGAGAGAACAATGCAAAGACTGAGGGAAAGAAGAAAGGACTCACTGTAGGCCTCCAACAAAGCAATGCAGCAGGAAGCAGGTACTGGAGATGAAGGCAGCTCCCGAAGAACATGCTGCAAAAGAAGTAGCTCCAGAAAATCCTAATTTGAACATCAGTCAAGACAAAGAATGACAAAGTTGCAAAGAATTTGAGGTTAAAACCTTTACACAGTCACCAATAACATGAGCATCCTCATCAGGACCAAATTCAGTCTTGCCTGCAAAGAAGCAAGATTATTAAATTCCATCAACATTGGAATATATCTCTTGAGAATACTTGCAAACTATAGGAGTCCCATTCAAGTTATAAATACATCTGTAAGGCCATCATTCATCAAAAGGCACAAGTTGATTGTCCAAGGAAAAGTAGTTATTGGATCAATAGACTCATGACAGTAAGTTTAATGAGTGCCTTAAGTTTAATAAGTGCCTTAGACAATATAAGACATGCATAAATTCCCGTTGCTAATTTTTGGATCCTTTTTCTTCAATCCATACTCATCTGGGATGCAATAGACGCGAGTCATGCAAGAGTTTTCTAGAAGATAAGAAACAGGAGGTAAGCAGAGTTCCCATTCAAGAATATACATGGAAACCTCATGCACAGGAGCTTGTTTGCAAACTTTTTATGCTATGGAAAAAGTGGAATGATAAGGAGTCATCTACCCTTATGCTACAGGACTTGCTAATGCTATTAAAATCACTTTCATGCTTCACTTTGGGCATTGACATCAGGCACTTTGTCAGATATCCTATTGACCAAAAGAAAAGGAATTGGAAGGTGGTTCTTGTGCAACCCTCCCAGCAACCCCCCCCCCCCCCCAAAAAAAAAAAAACACAAAAAAAAAATAAATAACAACAGCATCCCACATCAAATTCTCCTTTTATCCCACATAAAAAGAAAAAGATCTCACCTACTCTATCAGAGGGGGGAAAAAAAAGTTTGATCCATTCATCTTATTGACTAGCCATCCTGACTATTTAGAAAAGATGCATGAAGATACAAGCGATAGCCGAAGAAGAACTGATTCCGCACCACCGCATTAGGACAGTAGCAAAGAATTTTACATAAATCTTTGTTTGCTATTAAATAGGTCGTTACACAAGTAACAGCCTGTAAGTGGCTTTGTTTGTTTGATACTGTTTTTTAAAAACATGTTTTTTAGGAACCTCATACACGTTTTGCAACCACCTTTTTATCTCACATACACATCTATCAAGAAGAATCTTTAAAATAACTACAGTAGTGTTTTTTAAAAAACACCCCAAAAAACATTCATCCAGACGCAGCACAACCTATCCATAATCTTACTCAGTATTTATTTTAAGGAGCTAAATTGAAATTCCACAATTTTTTAACCACCAGCCTCTCCCTAAAGCCTATCATGCAAAATTTTTCTCCAGATTTATCTGCATTACAATCATTAATAAACCCATAAAAAGGACAGAATAACATGGGACCTGTAGAAAAAGTAAACATCACTAGACAACTACTATAATTGACTAAATGGCAAACAGAAGAATAATCAATTACTGTCAAAAACAAAAATCAGGAAACAGCAAACCTTGTTCATACTCATGAACCCTCCGATCTACTTCCTCAACATCTGCAGATTGCCGTAAAATTCCTTCTATTTTGGTTCCTGCAAAGATACAGGCCACAACCAGAATAAATTACATTATTTAAAGTCAAAAAGAAGCTAATTCTCCTGTTATTAGAATATGATTGCTAATGATCTAATGTTACAGACCGTGAATCGCCAGACATCTGAATTTTTCTCGTCTAATATTAGTAATAATCATATGCTATAAGTCAGTTAAGTTATACTGATGATGATTCGTGACTAACAAAGAAAGTGCCATAAATGAATGTCTCACATCTGCTGCATATGAAGTTGTACTCACCATCTAAATTTATCTTTTCAAGTACGATAATTTTTCTGGATAGTTTAAGCACTGGTTATGTTATCAAGAATAGACACGCACATAGTCCAACAATCCCATCAACTTCTTTATTTGCAATGTAACTTCAAATTAATTGAACTCAACAAAAAGACTCATAAGATGCAATTGGCGATCAATCACACGAATCATTCTCTTTTTTATTCTATTCAAAGGCATGCATCTTTAAAGAATATTTTTACATAGTCTCCAGTTAGGCCTTTCTTCTTTATTGAAATCTAGCTTATTTTATATTTTTAATCAAAAAGCTGCTATTTGTTTTTCTTGCTTTCTCTTTTCTTTTCATTTCAAGGAAAGCACATGAGAAAAAAAGGTTTTTTGGGCATTTTTCTGCTTGCCTTTTTTGCTTAAATAAGCTAGAAAAAATTTGTTAGTGGGATCCCAAAGAACTCCAAACTAGTTAATAAAGTTCATGGATCACTCCACTCATTACTAATTGGTTTTGAGAAGGAAGCCCACATTCTTTAACATCGTGTCATAGCCAAACATTGGGTATTATTCTCATCCTAATTCACAGTTTCACCAGCGACTCAATTCCTTCTTAGTCCGTTTCAGTTTCATGGGCTCCAGTTAAGCCCTTCCCACTTTCATGGGCTCCCAAAAATCCCAAGTCACGTGTGAAAGAAAGTGTTAAAGAAAAAAAGTCCCACACCAAGATCCCAAAGAATTCTAAACTAGCTAACAAAAGCTCATGGACCACTTCACTCATTGCCAATTGGTTTTGAAATGGAAGTCTAGGTTCTTTAACATGGGATCAGAGCCAAGTTTTGGATTTTATACATACCCTAATACACAACTCCACACACGACTTGGTTTCTTCTTAGCTCATTTGAATTCATGGGCTCTTGTAAAGCCCCTCTCAATTTTGTGAGCTCCAATTAAGCCCTTTTACATTTTCATGGGCTCTCGTCAATCACGAATCACATGTGAAGGAAAGTGCTAAGAAACAAAATCCCACAAGGGAAGCTAGTTAATAAAGTATTCGTGTCACTCCACTCATTCCCAATTGGTTTTGAGATGGAAGCCTAGGTTTTTTAACAATAAGTCATAAACAAGAATCCTTGAGACAGATGTAAGAACAATATATAGAAGTCTAATCCAAAACTAAAGAATTGGCCAACGCTACAAAAGTTGATGCCCCATACAAAACTGAAAAACTTACCATACTTCTCAAGAAATCGAAGAGCTTTTTCAAGAAAGGATGGACCACCATCTATATCTTCTAGAGCCAGCAAAATGGGACGTCCAACGACCAAAGATTTAACAGGACGTTTGTCCCTCCCTGTAACAGTAAGTAATCCAGCAGAATTAAGAAGGGAAAAAGTAGTTCCTGTATTTGCATGGTAAAATGGGCCCTACAATACATCTGAGAAATGCTCACTGAAACACAAAAAAGAAAAATAGGATGAAACTAGTATCTGACACATAGCATACATTGATGGAAAGACCCATCCATTGTATCATTAGCATCATTGCGAAAAATTCCATTATGCCCCATCACAAGGGCAGCACTTGGTGCTTGAGCAAGAGCTTGTTCAAGGGCTGTCTTCCACTCATACAAGTCTTCAGAAGATTCAGCCTGTAAGTTACAAGCAAAGAGTTGATTATGATTCATTTGATAGATGTTTCAAAAAGAAAACGAGAAGTGAGCACTCAGGCGGGAGAAAAAGCACATGCACATACAAAAAAAAAAAAAAAAAAAGCCCTTTAGCACCTTGAGAGTAAATGCTCGCCCATCGCGTCCATCGGGAAACAACACAGTTAATAACTTTTTGTCTTCTCTAACAACAACACTGCACAACAAGAAGTAGGCCATTCTTACTAGATTACACTCTTTAAACATATGTCTAACTTCAAAAAACTAAAAGGATACAGCAAGGTGGTCAAAAATGGATGAGTTTGAGAAAAGAAGTGTATATTAACGAAACTGCATGAGAGTATAAGCATACATCCATACCTTCCCGAATTATTCAAGTCGATGCCCCCCAATGTCAAATTTACTTCACCACCTCGCTGCGGAAGTGCACTCTATATAGAATGGAATAATGAGTATCCATCAGATGAAAGAAAAGTCAGTGTCAGCTAAATCATCTCTTAACGTGCACTGTGCAAACAAATCAACTTACGGGTGCGTGCTTCTTTAGTTCCTTTTTTTGTGGTATTATAAATTCAAATGAATCAGGAGCGGAAATCATTTTCCCAACTCGTGGATGGGGGGGACTGCTTCAATATTCATATTATTTTTGAACGAGTTTTCAAAGCAGAAACGGATGACAACCAAAAATGATAATAAGAAAGGGGCAAAGGAAGTCCAAATCCAGAAGCTTTTAACCAAACCAAGCGTCATTCTCACAATGTGTATCCTAATTTAGGAGAATTTATTTTCCAAGCAGGTGATTGTCATACGCGTGTTCCAGCATTTATTATCCCAGTTCTCCCAGATAACTTCACAGAGAGAGATAATGTCATCAAACTTGTTTTTCTTATTTTGAGTTACATGCATAGTGTTTTCCATAAATCATCCAGACCGATGGCTGTTAGCTTGAAAACTATGATTCCAGTACACAGGCAATAGTTAACGTCAATGGAGTATTCATCAGTGGATAAGTGGAGCACAAAAACACATCTTTTTAGCATAGTACAAAAGAACACTACAGACAAATAGCAGCCTAAGGTCAAGAAAAACAGCAGCAACAAAGTGAAAGGGTAGAGTTTCTTAGAAAGATAAACATGGTAGCTTACATGCCCAAGCTTTGAATCAGACTTTTTAAAACAATATCATTAGTGTTCTAAAAATAAATTCTCCTATATTAGGACCAAGAACAACACTATGATGTCATCACACTTGTGTTTCTTATTTGAGTTACATGTATAGCTGTTTATCTAAATATTGTTTTCCATAAATCATCCAGACCACCAGATGGCCGTTAGCTTGAAAACTATGATTTCAGTACACAGGCAATAGTTAACACCCACGGAGTATTCATCAGTGGATTTGAGCACAAAAGCAAATCTTGTTAGTAGTAGAGTACAAAAGAACACTACAGATAAGTAGCAGCCAAAGGTCAAGAAAAACAGCAGCAACAAAGTGAAAGGGTAGAGTTTCTTAGAAAGATAAACATGGTAGCTTCCATGCCCAAGCTTTGAATCAGACTGTTTAAAACACTATCATGTGAAGATCAAATATAACAGAATCTTACTTCTGGGTAGTTTCATGTGCATCAGCCAAGCAAAAAAATTACATGATAGTCTTCTCTGGAACTTTAGTGCTCAAAAATTCTGAAAGCATGTCCAAACTTGCTCACAAATTGAAACTCCAGCTAGATTTAATATCATCAAAAGCCCAATAATGATTTTGTAACACATTGAATATCTAACACCCTTTCTCAAGGTTACTCTCATCCAGCACTTGGTTGATTAAGAAAAATCTCAGTTAATGCAATTTAGCACCAGATAAGATATGTATGAAATCATTAGACCATTCCTGGACTTCATTTCTCCACTTTCTCCTTCCCTCTGCTTTTTCAACTTTATACACATCATTCAACCCTCAATATAGAATTAGGATCATCATTATACTTCAGTTCACAGTATCATTATACTTCAGTTCACCATGTTGAAACTTTATGTTTCATTTTTTTCTTTCACAACTATGTTTTTCAGTTTCCTTTTTCGACAAAATCTTCTCCATAACACTGTTTATTCCACCATAATATGCATGAAGTCAACAGGTCTTTCTGTTGGAAGGTCTTGTTTACAAGGAAAAGAAAAAACCCAGTCCAAAAATTGTTCTTAGATTTGACCATTACACCTGAGATACCCATAGCTTTAGACTGTGATCCAAACCTCTTTGACGGATATTTAAACATAAATATACCTGGTTTTGAAAATCCAAGAGGAATATATTCTTACCAAGCTTTTCATCAAGAAAGCCATTGTCCAGATTATTGAGAGTTGGTTTGTACAAGTGGTCTCATAAGATATTCCACATCTCCAATAAATTCTACCAATCAATTCTCTCAAGGAGTAACAGTCACTTTCCAACCAATCTGAGGTAAAATATTAACTTTATAATCCTACATTGAGGGACTTCATTTCACAGTTTTGTCCAAGTTGTTCACTTTATTTTTTAACTTTAACTGATTAGAAAGCAAGTTTTCTTCAATTCAAAAATGCCAACTTAGCAAAAACTTGGAATTAGTTCATGCACACAAGTCACCTAAATGAACCACGAAGTTCTTCTTTACTTTGATCAAATATAGATTGATCCTGTCACCAACCATTAAATGCTGCAAATTTATTCTTCAAGAAAATCAAACAATTACAAGAATGCATGTAAATTATCTACTTCTTCAATTCTTCTTGTTCATTTGTCCATTCTCAACTCAGTTGAGCAAACTGACATCTGTAGCCTTTCTTTACCAAAACTACTTAGTCGCAGAGATTGAATACTTTTTGGCATCTGAACACCAACTAATGGTGCCACACTCACCTTCTCACTTTAATTTGTTCTTTTATTTTTTCATTCAGGTTCTCTGATCCATCCTCACCAAGGGGTTGCAAACCAAAACTAACAACTGCCAGACCCTCTTGTCAATTCTGTCGAACATTCAGTCATCTCTTTCGTCGAAATCATTCAAAAACTGCATAATAGACTGTGTCCTGAATGTTCATGTTTCTCTTTCTGCATGAGTCCAGCACAGAAAATATCCCTATATTTTGGCAGAGCAACTCTCCTTTGTACCTTATCGAAACTAGATGTCAGAGTTCAAGTTCTGTCCTATTTATAAAGGAAGATGCCTATTTAACTCTCCACGTACAATGATTAAGTTGAAAAGGAAAACCCCTCACCATTCTCCAATTACTAGAGATCAATTACAATTAAATGAGATATATATGTATGTACATATCTATATGATTCTTGAAAAGCTGTCACACAAACTCACGGCATAAGTAGTTATGGTAATAAACTTTAAAATTGAGTTCCAACTACATATTGTCTCCTATATCAACCGTACAATAAACTTATGGATGGTTTTCAGTTGATACATATACACACAAACACATATACATAGAGACACACACACACACACACACACACACACACACATTTATATGTAAGCCAACATTAAAAAAATACACATTTTAAGACGAAAATATACAATCAGAAAGATGACAAAGTATCGCTTTTTAAATTTTAATACAGAAAAAAAACCAGAAAGAAGAGTAATTATTCCAGCTTTTTGAAAGTATTCAGTATATAAAATGCTGTATGCTTTTCAGCTTTTAGAGCAAACCATATACAGCAGAGATGATTTTAGTGTCTGCTTTTAGTAAAAACCCCATTGCATAATCATGTGCTCAGTTTTACTTTCATCTATCATTAGCTTTGGGAAAAGATCCCTTTGGCAAAGAAGTTACCTTCATGCGACCACACGCTTTCTCACCAAATGGCAGACATTAAATGGAAACAGATACTTCCTTAGTAGATTCCAAAAACTTCATAAACTCTATATGCATTCTTTTTGCACGACTCTAACTATCCTTGGTATTCTTCTCAAATTGTATATTTCTTTGGGTTTTACAGATGCCATTTTATCTATTTTACATGAAACAGCATCCAACATTCTATCATAACATACGTACCACATAAATAATTCTTATATCATCAAGGAAAGCACCAAAATTTTTATTTGATTTTATATCATGATGTTTCAAAGAAATGTGAAGTCCCAAACTTAGCATTCTTGTGAAGTTCCATAATGCACGTGCATGCAAATGTGCAACTAAATCCCCATTATACTCTGGATTTTAGTTCCTTGGATATATCTCCCAGCTTGTGAGAAAATCATCAACATATACATTTTATATAAGTGCTGAGAAAGGTCAACATCGACAGATTGAACACCATACTGATCTCATCAACTTCTACAGCTAAGGCACAGCTAGAACTATAGACACAGTTTACAAAGTGACTATTCAATCATGTCATTCATTTACCAAATGTTTTTCAAAACCCCTCATTCTTGATCAGGACTTAGTTCTTTAAGCACTTGTTAAGTAGACAAGGGAATCGGGTAACTATAGGGTACTAAAAGAAAAGAAATTACAATAAGTAGACATAACTTTAACATACTCAATAAACTTTACCAGAAACAAAAACATAAAGAAAACACAACACAAAAATGAAAAAGAAAGTGGGATACTAACTGGATCATTCTTAAAAAAAACCAAGGATGTTCGTGTAAGGATAAACCATCGCTTCTTCCAAGACTTCCAACCTAAACCTGCAAGAAGTTCAATGAACGTTAATTTAGAGAACATTGAGGACAAGACTTGAATTAAAAATTGCATGTCTATTTCAGCAATGACATCCTTTTTTCAGGACCAAATTAGAAAAGCTTACCCCTTGATGTGAACATTTTTATTTTTGACTAGAACGTGACTTGACTCTTTGTGTCACCCCCATCGATCCACTCATAATCTCCTAACCGTACATAATCTTCTCTATAATTTCCAGTAATATCTATATAAACATAACTTCAGGTCACTTGGGTCAAAACTTTTGAAAACAAACCTACCGGTCTAGGCCCCAAGCCAACAATGAAGGCCCAATACCTATAGTCTGTTGGATCATCCTAGGATTCAAACACAAATCCATCAAAGGATAGCTGCTTGTACCATCCTCACATCTTGAACATTTTGGTGTTAAGTCGCTTGCTCTGTTCTTAATAAAGATGACTGACAAGACATCAAAAATGTGGATGGGCAGATTCATTGATTACTTGTACCTAAAACCTTTACTGGCTTTCTCTTAGGCTTCTCCGAAATGATTTAAACTGCATTTGCAGTCTTCAAACCATTCTATACATGCAATGCTCAAATTAGTCCTGCTGCTTCATCAATGTGATTATTGGCAGTTTATTGATGTATAAGCAACACATTCTGCCGAACGCATACAATTGCAATAAATCAAATGACCAACTATGAGTATGCAAAATTTTGGATAATCATGCACAAACCTTTTGAGGATATGAACAGTGGCCCACTCTTGAAAACCTGCATGTTTCACAAATGCAATCCAAGATCATAATAATGCAATAAGAGTAAAGAAGAAAAATTAGAAAAAATTACCCTTCACAAAAAGCAAGGTCTCAAAAGTGAAATTATAGAGAGGCAACACAAAGAATAATACTGCATGAGAATAAAACTCAAAGTTTATACAATATAATTAAATAATGATCTATGATTCCACTGTTCATCATATTTTCAAATAAAGATTTATAATTTCACTATTCATCATATTTAGCCTTTACATTTGTCAAAGAAACTATATCCCTCCCTTTGTGTTTTCCTTTTGCTTGGCAAACGGGAAATTCTTGTATGGACCGGGTCCACGGCCCCATCTGTGAATCTCGTGGTTTAAAAGAATGCCGCACAATCATAATGATGCATGCTAATGTAAGAATGTTTATGTGGCCTTATTTTAAACCACAAGATCCACAGGTGGGGTTGTGGATGGGATCCATGTAAGAACAGCAAAAAAATTGCTCTACTCATCCAATAATAGCAAAAAAATTCTTTTCCCATCAAAAGAAACTTGAAAACATACAAGAGCACATTTTTTTGCACATGAAAAACTAAAAAGTAGACAAACATCTTGTCAATAAAGGAAACCCAAATTAAGGTAAAACGTTCATTTTCCATTATGGTTTAAAAGACTGATTTTAATGGTATTTTGCACAACGCAAAACCAAAATAGTATCTGTACATTTTCTTCACAAACAAATGCTGTTATCAATAATTCAGGCAATTATGTGTGTCAGTGGCGCTTTGGCCTATGAGAGTGGAGCATTGTCACTACAATAGGCAGTTAAACTCTCTGTTTATTTCTTTCCCATAGAATATGAACTTCAAATTTCAGTAATTGATAGTATACATAAACTTCCCAAATCCAAGAACATAATTTTAGGTTCCCGTTTTCAATATTTTGAGAACATGTATAACCTAACAGTCCTATTAAAATGATTTGTTTAATTTCTTCTACCTATAATTCTTTGCAAGGTGAAATTTCTCCAATTGTGCATTTGTTGTGTCCACTTTTACTTTCTAAATCAATCTCTTCACATGGTTTTCCAACAGGAATTTTAGATCATGGGCCTATTTATTTGCAAAAAGAATGTTTTATATCAGAATTATTTTCCAAAATAAATAGTTTATTTGAACAACATTTAGTTACGTAACAAGTTTGTTATGTTTGGATGGCAACTGATAATCATTTTATATGTATATATTAAGTCTGTATCATTTTCCCCACTTATCAATATGAGATCCATATACTTCAATGGCAACTATAATAGCAATATTATGGCAGACAATAATGGTAGGTGACGGTCTAAGAGAATTAAAAAACCAATATGCGTAGGGTGGGGTTAATAATTTTGACTATGTAATCCTTTAATGCTAGAAAAATAGAATTATCCAACAAACAACCACAAGATACATTACTCTTCAACCAAAGGAAAACATACTAGAAGATACATTTCAACGTCTGTTTAGACCCAAATGCTCAACACAAATTTCCCTGCAAGGCGTGTTTATTTCATGGGTGGTCATTTGATTTCCACAAATAAGCAACCCATTAATCAAGTTAACATGTATTCCAACCCAAATGCCTTTTTCAAGTATATTTGGTATTCAGATGGATGGATAAGCCGTAAGTCATCAGCCCGTCTATTTCCTGGCAACGCTTATCAGATAACTGCACCTTGGAGTGGTGTTGAGATGCCCATTAATTAATTGACCCAGTTATCAAGTTCCTGCGCTCTAATTACCTCAATTTTTTTTTTTCGACATGCAGAAACAATGTGCATAAAAATACGATCCCATGTAATCAACGCACCCATAATACTATCCTTCCAGGCACTCATCAACCCTCCATATGTGGTAGAAGATGATATCCAAACTTATTACCCAAAAGATTTCAAATTCCCGCAATCAATTCCTGCAATCTAATCGCCCAAATAATTGGTTTCAAAAAAGGAATGTACGAATCTAAATAAACACAACTAATTTTGGAAAGTTCAATTTTTTTTTTTGTCCAAAATTCCCAAAATGCAAGATTACATTTTGACTTCCAACACTTCCTTTCTTACTCATTTTGACTTCACATTTCTTTCTCTCTCCTATTCTTCAATTCGTCTACTCACAGCAAGCAAAAGAATCAGTAAAATTGCTCAAATAAAGGACAAAATTCAAGTCAAACATTTCTCAAAAATTAAAGTTAAAAGCTCAAAAATTAAAAAGAAAAAACATACCGGATTTGAAACACCGATGCGAGGCCTCTCAAACGCCGCAAGCGAAGCAGACATTTTCTCCTCCTCCTCCTCCTCCTCCTCCTCTTCCTCAACAGCTCAATCAAATCCAGCAAAAAAGAAATAAAAATTTAACCAATCTCCTCACATTTCATCCTCAAAAGCAAACTCCGATCGGGAGAAGATCTGCAAAAACGAAGAAATCTGCTCGTTTTTCGTAGGGTTTTCAACAAATGTGGATAGCAGATGAATAATAATGAATAAAGAAGAAAAAAAGGCAGCAGAAGAAGTTGGTTTTAAACCAACCACTTATTATTTCTTTTCTCTTTTTTCTTTTTAAAGAAAACAAAAACTTTTTCTTCACTCTAATGATAGATATAATAAGGTTAATAATAATAATGCCAGTAGTAGTAGTCGCGTAGCAGTGTGTGTTGTGCGTGTTTTTTTTTTTATTTTTGTTCGGATATATAGTAGTGTAGTAAAATGCTGGTAAGTAGAGTATTGTATTAGTGTGTGTTGTGCGTGTAATTTTGGTCCAGATTAGGTGAAGTGGAAGGCAATGCCTGCTATCGTAGTGAAACAGTAAAGTTTTTTTTTTTCTTTTTTTTTTTTGGGGGGAAAGAGTGTCAGGTGTGCGGTTTTAATGGGAATTATTAGTAGTTAGTTTTGGTGGAGTTGGGAGATCCTTGTTAAGTAGTAGTAGTAGTATATTTCTTTGCTTTTCAACTACTTTTGGCCGTGACTGGCTCTGTTCTGACGATATCTGCATTTTGTTGGGTTTATTATTGTACTGGTATTAATTTTAGAGAGTGAGAGAGAGAGAGATTAGTGTTTTTTTGGGTCTGTTGTGCCTAATTTAATGTGAGATTCTTTGGCTTTGGGGCATTTATTAAAATGTAATTATTTCTAGAGAGAGAGAGAGAGAGAGAGAGAGAGAGAGAGAGGTGAGGGAAACATGTATGTGTTGTCTCTGTTTGTGTGCGTAATTTTACTGTTTTCTTTTTCTTTTAATATTGGATATTGGGAAAGTTGGGTTCTTCCATGGAAAGCTATCAGAGGATGAGTCCAAGAAAGGAATAGGACATATCCAGCTCTAATATTCACGAGTTTTGCTGAGGGGTCCCTTTTTTTTTGGGCTTAGCCATTGATGTTGTTTCTTTGTTTTTTATTAGTCTTGTTTTGTAATGGTTATCCCCAACAAAAAAATAAAAAATAAATGTACACAATTTTAATCCTCATTGATTATCAAATTTTGGGAAAATTTTTCTGTAGTTTTACAAATATATTTAGGTGGTAATGGCCCATTCTTTTATAATTATAATTATAATTATTTTTATTATTGATTATTCAATTTACTACTAACTTTCACTTAGTTGCATATATTCTCCCTGCTAAATTTTCTTATTTTTCCATCTTATATAGCCTAAAAGTTTGTGATAAATTACTTAAGTTAGCTAAAAATTAATTAAGAAGAAGAATGTGATGATAAGTTCTTTTTTAGTGATCAAAATCCCTAAAACATCCGCCCACTCCTTTTAATGATCATGTCTCGATATTGCTAGCCTTTTTCATTCTTCTCTAATATTTTTCTCTTGCCAAAGTTGCTCCTCTCCTGTTGTTCGGTGCCTTTTCCATATTGGTGCCAACAAACCGAGCTACTCGAAAGCTGCTTGATCCAACACTCAGCTCGAGTATAGTATTGACCAAGCTCAAGTCAAACTTGAACAACTTGCATGCTTCATGAGCTCAAATTTGAGCAATGAATAGTGTATTCGAGCAGTTTGTCCATATACTCAAAAATAAATAATTAAATAAATAAAAATTAAATGTTATATTTACTATTTTATCCATACTTTCTTAAAATTTTATAATTTTTAATATCTTTGAATTTTAAATAATAGAGGTTAGTTTTGTAAATTAACATTGCTTTAATTATATACCTAAATATAAACTTAATGAAACATAGGAAAATAAAAATCAAACAAAACAAACCCTAAATCATTCCTACAAATCCTAAATCCTAATTTTGCTGCCCTTTTGCCTCGCTCATTTTGCCATCCTTTTTGCCTTGTTGACAAGGCCATTCCATTACTGACATCGTGATTGGATCAAATCAATTCTTTCCGTCTCTATATTTGATCTTTCTCACCCTCTATCGATGATTTGGTCTCACACTCTAAATATCCCTCCTATCCTACCAAATACAAACATTCGATTATAGGACTATCATGGGTAAGTCAACCTTCTCCTCCAGATCTGT
Organism: Mitragyna speciosa; assembly: GCA_024721245.1. NCBI lineage: Eukaryota > Viridiplantae > Streptophyta > Magnoliopsida > Gentianales > Rubiaceae > Mitragyna > Mitragyna speciosa. The sequence goes on along the minus strand of CM045565.1, from coordinate 12,649,555 downwards.
CCATTTTGTTTCATTAGTTCATTTATGTTGATTGAATTTAGGGCAATAAGGCTTTGATTCTTAAGATTCCAAGTGCGATTTATAGTAGCTATGGTTTTTATATTTCTGTTTTCTTTTTTATTGTGGTTTATTTATTGAGATCAAAATGCTAGCATTTGAGAAACCACAACATTTTCATGCTGTAAAGGGAAACAAATTTTAGTTCAGATAGAATAGATTATTTGTAAAAATTGTTGAACTACTTGCGTATAAGTTTACAAGTTGTTATAATATTGCTGACTTTTCTTTTCTTTTCCCAACTGGAACAAATTATACAATAAGACAATGTATGTGGGTAAATGCCAAGACCACTAAATTTAATCTAAATATTGTTCAAGGAAACCTATTAATTTGCAAATAGTACTCCTAGCAAATAACATTTTTTTTTAACTATATATTCTAGTGTACTCAAAAAATTTAAAATGAATGATAATTGTGGATTGTCTAACTTTTATTTTCATTTGATAGACAAGATGAGTCATCATAAGTTTCTTCAAATCCAGTCATATCAACAGAAGGATAATCTAGTTTATTAGTAAGATATTGTTCTATTGTGCAATTGTCAAGAATGAAGTTGATCATTTGCAAGATACAACTGAAAAGATACTTAGTCTAGAATGCCAACCAGTGATGAAGTACCTGAGGCGTCTAATCAGCAAAATGAAGGTGAAGAACAACCGGCTAAGTTTCATGGGAAAAAAAAAGAAAAAAATATTTGACATTGGAGTAGATTTTGAAATAGTTGATGATGGAAAAAGGTCCAATGCAAGCATTGGAAAGTTAACAAATAGTATTTGTGGAATCACTACAAATATGAAGCAACACCAAGATACTTGCATGATAAGGAAGACGAGTTAGGGGGACAAAAAGCTAAATGAGAGAAGTAGTGGTACATTGGGAACTAATTCATGAACAGCCATTCAATATTTTTAAAAAAGAGGGTTTCAACTACATGCAAAAAGTTGCCTCAGTGGCAAAAAATTTCATGCAACACAAGCAAAGCTAATTGTGTGGCAGTTTACAAAAGAGAGAAAAAAAAAAGCTAAAGAATATTTTGAAAAATGTCAACAAAGTAAATTTGACAACTGATTTGTGGAAATCCAAGAATCAAAAGAGTGAACATATAGTCATCACAGGGCATCAGGTTAATTATTGTTGGAAGTTACAAAAGAGAGTTTTAAACATTGTTCACATTCCACCGCCTCAACATATTATTGAGATTTCTGATGTAATATTCAAGTGTACAAGAGAATAGGATATTAAGCACAAGATTTTCACAAACTTAGTAGATAATGTTTCAAATAATGATGTGCCAACTAGTTTGTTGAATGAAACTTTTCTCGAACTAAGAGCTTCATCTGTGATGGAAAATTATTTCATGTTTGATGTTGTGCACACATCTTGAATCTTATGGTTCAAGATGGTCCTAATAAAATAACAGACATCACAGAGAATATCAAAAAAAATGTGAAGTTTGTGAGCTGTTCGAATACAAGAATGTTGTTGTTTGCTCGAATTATTCAACAAATGCAATTGTCTGGAAGAAATCTGGTTCATGATTGTAGGACAAGATGGAACTCCATATCTGAGATGTGGAGTTGTGCAGTCAAATTCGAAAAAGTGTTTTCACAATTTCGAGATCGCAAGCCTAATTATGATTATTGTTCATCAGTGGGCAAAGGAGGAGAAAGTTTGCTTAGTTTTAAAGATATCTTAGGCAACCACAAAAGTAATTTTAGACAGTGATTATCCTATATCCTTCTTATTCCTGTAAGATATAAGAATAAAATTAATGTTAAATATATAGCAAGGAAAATGATTTAGATAACTTCATAAGAGCGACAATTAGCAAGATGAAGCAAATATTCGACAAATGTTAGGGCGTGTATAATTCGATAATAGTTGTAACTGTTGTTTCAGATCCAAGACAAAAAAAAAAAATGAAGGCCATAAAATTTTGCTTTTCTAAACTTTTTCCATCTGATACAGCCCAAGTGAAAACTGCAGTGGTCAAAAGATTATTTTTGACCTATGTGATGAATATATGGCTACATTTGAGAATAGGGACTTTGGTAAAGGAAAGAGGTATCAAGACAGTGATTCATTTCAAAGTGGTGATTCACACACTAATGCTGCAATTAGTCCTTTTGCTTCTAGAGTGGTTGACTTTGATGACTATATAAGAGAAATATAGACTAGTGAGCCTAAAAAATCAAAACTTGTTGACAATCTAGATAAGGTTCACCAAAAAAATCTACCAAATGCTGATTCATTGTAATTTGATTATCTAGAATGTTGGAAAATAAATAGGTTGACTTATCCCATATTATCAAGAATGGCTTATGGCATCTTAGTCATCCCTGTAGATATAGTTGTTTCTGAGGCAATGTTCAATGTAAGATGGAAGTGATTGAACCTTATGGTTCAAGAAAGTCCTAGTGAAATAATAGACTGAAGACTATTTGGTCTAAATTGTCTTAATTTTGATGCTTAATAGAACTTATGATGAAGTAACTAATATTTGAATAAGTATCATTTGCAGCTAAAAGTAAACAAGTTGAAAAAGTCAGAAAAATAAACATCTGGACGACTATCCGGACGCATAATGAGGATGTCCGGATCAACAGGTTGCACAGAATGAAAATGGGCAGTAGCTATCCAGACGAGCATCCGAACGACCAGATTGCTAGAACATTCCAAAACAAGAGAAGTCAGTAACTATCTGGATGCTCATCCGAACCAGCATCCGGATGTTCGGCCTACCATAAAGATTCATAACTAGCAAGTCAATAGCTATTCAGATGCCCATCCAGACGAGAGATGCGGACGTCCGAGCCACAATAAGTATAATTGAGAATGAAGCAGAAGAGATCCAAAAGACCATCCGGATAGGGATTCAGACGCCTATCTGGATGTCTGGACCATTCCTCGCAGACGTCCGGATTAGAAAAACTATATCTAATAGTTAGTTTTTTAATATGACTGTTAGAACCCTTCTTGGCCAGTTTTTTCACTCCATATAAAAGGAACATCATGCAAAATTGAAAGAAACTTTTGTGTACTTGATAATTAAGCATTTTAGAGTGATTTTATGTGAAAAATACTCCCCTTTGTAAAGTCTTGATTTTTCAAGTGAGATAATTAAAAATTGTTCTAGTGGAGTTTTTCCTTAGTTAGGTGAGAGCTATTCAATTGTAACTTAAGAGGGTTAAAGAGAGCATTTTTGTAAAACTTTTGACTCAACTAGAGGTGTTTAGTGTGAACAAAAGTAATCCCTCAAAATTGTATAATTGGTATTGCTTCACCAATTGAAGAAACTCACTAGTGGATTTAAACTCCAAGTAATCAACTTGGGAGTGGACGTAGGCATTAAACTTGGTGCTGAACCACTATAAATTGGTTGTGTTTTCTACTTTTACTCTTTAAATTTCTTAGTTTATTGCTTATTTGAGTTAATTCTTTTATTGTATTTAGTTTACATATTTGGGGTGGCAAAGTGGTATACTTAAGATTAAACTTTTATTTAACCTAATTCACCTCCTCCTCATAGGTTGCCTTGGGACTAGTAAGTAGTATCAGAGTCAAAACTCTATCTCTTTGTAGCTTTACTAGCTAAGAATTGATCATGGCAACCAACAATACATTATTTATGGAAGGTCAATCTATCACTAGGCCACCTATATTCAATGGTGTGAATTATGTGAGTTGGAAGGAAAGAATGAAAATCTTTCTTCAATTTATAAATATTGAACTATGGTATATAGTGAATGAGGATCTTTATGAAGCCTATGTTGATGATTTGGCTAATGGTATTCATAGATAAAAAAAATAAGCAAGAGCTTACACCTTAAGATAGAATAAATCTTACTGTCAATGCTAAGGCTATGAACGTTTTATATAACGCATTGGATGCTAATAAGTCAACTAGAGTTAAAGGGTGTGAAACCGCAAAGGAAATATGAGATAAGTTGAAGGAGATACATGAAGCAAGCGATAGTGTAAGAGAGCAAAAGAAGACTCTTTTAGTAACTAAGTATGAATCCTTCAAAATGAAGCCTCATGAAACGATTGATGAGATGTATTATCATTTTAATGATATCATAAAGGATTTTGAGGTACTAAACAAGTAATACTCCATTGATGAGAAAAATAAAAAAATCTTGAATGCTTTGCCAAAAGAGTGAGGGAGTAAAATGACGGGAATAGAAGGTGCAAAGGATTTAAATATTATGTCTATTGAATCACTTATGAAATCTCTAACATTTTTTGAATTGAAACTTAAATCCAAAGTGTTAGATGAAGAGGAAACAAAAGCAAAAAGGAGCATTGCTCTCAAAGTTGCCCAACAAGATTAAGATGATCTATACTCTATTAATGATGAAGATGAGGATATGGATGACAATGATCTTGCTCTCATCACAAAAGGAATAAAAAGTACTTCCCCAACAAAAGAAGAAATAGAAAAGGTGATCTAAGCAATTTTAACAACAACAAAGGCGAGGGGAAGCAAGAGGGAAACAAAAAGTAACATGATAAATGCTTTGAATGTAAACAATTGGGATATTATATGAATGAATGTCCAATGAAGAAGAAGAAAGAAGCAAAAGGTGGTAGGAGAAAGCCTATCAACAACTTCCAAATTACTTGGGAGGATTGCAATTCTGAAAGTCAAGTAGATAAAGAAATAAAAAGGCATAAATGGAATTTATGGCCCTAGGTGATGAGGAGATATCTTTGAAGAATACCATCACGGGTTCTAAGTGGTATATTGATAATGGATGCTCTAGGCAAGTGGCGGAAGACGCTTCACTATTCATCAGTCTTAAAGCAAAAAGTGGTGAAAAAGTCACATTTGATGATGACAAGAAGGTCAAGTCAATTGGCATTGGAGATGTCATTAAAGATAGTGATACTTTTATTCAAAATGTGCTTCTAGTTGATAATTTAAGTTATAACTTGCTTATTATTAATCAATTATGTAATAGAAGTTTATATGCATTATTTAAGAAACATAAGTGTTTAATTCTTGACATGAATTTTAATGTTGTGTTCAAAGATATTAGACATAATGATATCTATGTTGTACATTTACAAAGGTTAGACCATGATAAGATAAAAATGCTTTACCGTTACTAATGATGATCCTTAGTTATGGCATAGAAGGTTTTGTCATTTTAATATGGATTTATTGAATGAACTTGCTAGGAAAGATCTCGTTAGAAGTTTGCCCAAAATCAAATTTGTAAAAGATAAAATTTGTGATGTATGTCAATTTGGTAAACAAACAAAAGTTTCTTTCAAATTCAAAAATTTTGTTTTTACATCTAGACCATTGAAATTATTGCATTTAGATTTATTTGGTCCTACTCAAATTGCTAGTTTAGGAGTAAAAAATTATGCATTTGTAATTGTTGATGATTATATTCTTAACGCATAAAGATGATGCATTCAAGAACTGTGCTTCCTTATTTGCTAAAGTGCAAAATTTGTTGAATGTGCATTTAGTTAAGATAGAAGTGACAATGGCACCAAATTTAGATATTGTGGTTTTTTCGAATTTTGTGATCAAAATAGCATATCTCATAAGTTTTCTACCACTAGAGTTTTTTCACAAAATGATGTACTAGAAAGAGAGAATATTACACTTTAAGAGGTGGCTAAGACTATGATTAGTGAGTGTGATCTTCCAAAATATTTTTGGGACGAGACCATCAATACCGCTTGTTATATTATGAATCGCGTACTTCTTAGACTTATTTTGAACAAAATTTCTTGTGAGCTTTTAAATGGAAAGAAAGCTATATTTGGTTGCTTTAAAATTTTTTATTGTAAATATTTTATTTTGAATATTAAAGAGCATTTAGACAAGTTTGACAAGAAAACCAATGAACAGCTTTTCTTAGGATATTTCAATTATAACAGAGCCTTTAGAGTGTACTGGTAGGCGTGTAATTAGGTCTAAAAAATATAGCAAATAATTCAATTATATCACACACAAATAATCAAGTTATAAAACATAATTACCCTATATACTACAAGTGCACAGATCGTATTAAGTATAGGGCAACAGGGTCGATCCCACAGGGAAAAGGTTATCGAAGTATTAAGGCTTTATTGCTCTCCTTATTATCTAAACAACCAATTAACAATGAGAATATCAAAGTAGAAAATAAACAGCTAAACTAACAACTCTATAAAATAACAATATCTAGAGGAAACTCGTAATCTTAAGACACTAGGGAATAGATTCCTCTAATGACCAAGCACAAGATTGAATGGATTAATTCATGCCATGGATTCTTGTATTGTTTAGGATCCAATTCCAATTGTACTTAACCTTCACTCTCGTGACAAGCTAACGATTACCTCCCTACTAGTTCTTTCCTACTTTCGTGGTAAAGATACTAGTATTGGTTCATTAATCACATAAATTGCCTAATTGACCCACCTAGGAGCACCACTACTTTCGTGTGACATGCAACCTAGACTTCAGCTATTCCTTTTCCATTATCATTACCAACTCTCGTTGCATAATAACGACTATCAATTCATAGTTGGTGATCAAGCAACTACAAATCCATGCAAACCAAAATAGAGAACAAACAAGTACAAGATAACATGAATAATCATAATCAAGTCATATGCATGAAGCGATTAGTTTCCTCTAACCCTAGATTAACAATTTAGCATGTACCCATGGTGGATTTCACATAAAAGATCAAAACTTTAATAGACAAATCCATATAAATCAAGAAAGAGACAAAAATAGAATAAAGAAAACTTATTGATTGATGAACAAGTTCAAATCTTCTATTCTTCCTCCAATCTTGATGTGTACAAGAGAATCCTCCAAATAGCACTATTCTATAGAGAGATTTACAAATCTAAAGGGGTGGCTCTCTCAAAGAGAGAAAATCTCTCTAAGAGAGACCCTTGCTATTCTATGCTATGCTCCGTTTCTCTCTTGTGTTTCTAGCACTCTAAAACCCTCCTAAGATGTATTCTCACCATCCACAAGGAGTATGAATTGCCCCTTTGAAAGATAGCCCCAAAGTGCCTCAAAATCGTACGTCTGCGCCCTGAACCCGCGCCTGGAACCTGCGGCGAGGATACAGCCGCGGCTTCAATTAATAACTTTCTGACCGTACCCGCAGTGCGTACCCGCGGCGCAAATTCAGCCGCAGGTTCCGTCAGAAAGTTGGATAAACTAGCTTTTATTATGAACATGAAAGTTATAGCCCTTTGAGTTAGTTTTCCAGGAGCACAAAAATCAGGTCATTTGGATTGTGTACACAAAGATATGGCCAAAACATCAAGACATGGTTGGAAGAGCATCGCTGCACAAGAATGCTTCAGTAATGTGGCAATTTGACATTGTAAACGTGAGAATCAAACTTTGAGGTCTTCATACGAATTGTAGATAATTCTCTTAGCTTTAAATTGCTTCAAGAATCATCTCAATTCACTCTCTCTAGCTCCAGTTCTGACCAAAATACCAAAACATATCGGTGCAGTGAAATCCTTTCATCACTAATTCTTCTTCTATCGTTGCTTCATCATGCCACATCATTGGTCCTCTTCTCTTGCCACTTCTCATCAACTTCAAATCACATTTAATATCATTCCAATATGCTTCATTTGATCCAAAGTGATGATCGTTATAACTAAAACCTACAAAATACAAAGAATTGCATATTAAACCACACATTTGCACATTTTAGCTACAAACTTAAGATTGGAAGAAATAGACATGAAAGTGACTATTGTTCATTATTTAAACCCTAAAAACTAGCATAAAATACTAATGTAGACACACTCAAAAATATGCAAACTAGACGCTTATCATGTACAATAGGAGAATTCTTACTATTAAGGAGGCCATACATGTTACCTTTGATGAATCATATGATGTTGTTACTAATAACTCTTGTGAAGATGATGATTTAGGTGTGCAACAAGGTCTTGAAAAATTAAAAACTAATAATGATCAAAACACATCAAATAAAGATAATCTTACACAAAGGGATAAAGAAAAGAATCATGATGAAGACGAAATTCTTAAGGGGTTACCAAAGACTTGGAAATATGTTCAACATCATCCAAAAGATCTTATTATAGGTGATCTTTCTAAAAAGGTAAAAACTCGTTCTTCTCATAGACCTCTAATTGACAATTTTGCTCTTATTCTCATGTTAAACCTAAAAATATAAATGAGGCTTTGAAAGATGAGTGTTGGATTTTAGTCATGCAAGATGAGTTAAATCAATTTGAGAGAAATAAAGTTTGGATATTAGTTGAAAGACCACATGATCACCCAATTATAGGCACAAAATAGGTGTTTAAGAATAAATTAAATGACAAAGGATAAATTATTAGAAATAAAGCTAAATTAGTAGCAAAATGTTATGCGCAAGAGAAAGGTATTGATTTTGATAAAACTTTTGCATCAATAGCTAAATTAGAATCTATTAGAATGTTTCTTGCCTATGCATGCTATAAAAATTTCAAGCTATATCAAATGGATGTGAAGAGTGCATTTCTCAATGGATTTATTGATCAAGATGTGTACGTTGAACAACCACCGGGTTTTGAATATGAAAAATTTTTAAATTATGTTTTCGAACTCTCAAAAACTTTATATGGTTTGAAACAAGCTCCAAGAGCTTGGTACGAAAGGTTAAGTGATGTTTTGATTGAAAATGATTTTAAAAGAGGCGTTGTTGATACTACTCTTTTTACAAAAATTTATAAAGATCATCTTTTAGTTGTACAAATTTATATTGATGACATCTACTTGGTACTACTAATGAGAATTTGTGTAAGGATTTTTCTAACATGATGCAAAAGGAATTTGAGATGAGCTGATGGCTGAGTTGAATTTCTTTCTTAGACTTCAAATTCACCAAATGAAAAAAGGGACATTCATCAATCAATCCAAATACACAAAGGAGTTACTTAAGAGGTTTGGCATGGAGGACTCAAAGTAAGTGGGAACTCCGATATGCACTTTAACTAAGTTGGACAAAGATGAAGAATGTACTAAAGTAGATGAAAAGGGTTATTAATGTATGAGTAGAAGCTTACTCTATTTAACCGCTAGTAGACCGGATATTATATTAGCTGTTTGCTTGTGTGTTAGATTTCAATCATCTTAAAAAAATTCTCATTTGTAAGCTGCAAAAAAGATTTTGAGATATTTGAAAGGTACTATTAACTATGGTTTGTGGTATTTTAGGACAAACTCTTTGATTTAATAAGTTATTCGAACTCCAAGTTTGCCGGTTGTAGGATTGATAGAAAAAGCACTAGTGAAATATGTAACTTTCTTGAAAAATGTTTAATTTCTTGGTTTAGTAAGAAACAAGGTTCTATTTCTCTATCCACGATAGAAGCCGAATAAATAGCCGCCGGTAGTTGTTGTGCACAAATTTTGTAGATGAAGCACACACTTGTTGATTTTGATATTATATTTGATTGTGTGCCTTTTTATTATAATAATACTAGTGCTATCAATCTCTCTAAAAATCTCATTCAATATTCTAGAACTAAGCATATTGATGTGAAGCACAATTTCATTAGAGAATTAGTGTTCAAAGATGAGATTAGTTTAAATTATATTCTTACCAAAGATCAAGTAGCTGACATCTTTACAAAAGCTCTTCCTGAGGATAGATTTAGCTTTCTTCGAAACAAGTTAGAAGTGATAGAAAATTTGTTTTTCAAAAGTCTCTAGCAAAATTCCTTCTTCCAGCTTTATCCGGACGACCCTTGATAGGATCCAGACGTCCGGACGTTCGGATGGTCAACAAATCGTGGTCAAACTGACCCTTATCCAGACGCATGGTTGACGCTGGGCACGCGATCCGGATGTTTGGATTGTGTGCTTATAAGTTACGAACTCTTTTCTTTTTCAGTTGATTTCACTCCTCTTCATTCTTTTTCAAGCCAAACTGTTCCAAAACTCCTTCTAAACTCAATTTCACCAGATTCTCTCATTCAATTTCATTTGTTCTTAAATTTTTCTATCTTTTTCTCATTCTACCACAATCGAATTTCTCTCTCTCTCCTCTTTGGGGTTTCCTTAATTTGGGAATTTTTCGTTTCTTTATTTTTTTTTCTTTTCTTCATTTGTTTTAGCAATTTCACCCCTAATGGCTAGTTCTTAACAAGAGGAACGTAAAGGAGGATATGGTGGACGTGGTAGAGGTCATGATAATGTCACTTACAATGAAGAGAAGTTTATACAATATCTTGGTAATACTTGTTTTGATACCCCTTCATTAGATTTATATCAAAATTTGGATAATAAGAATGTCATTGGGGTAAAGTATTGTGATTTTGATGGTTTTGATGATAAATTAGAAGATATCTCGGTTATGTTAATGGCTAATCATTGGGATAGAATTTGTGCAGTGAATGAAATTGTGTATGCTGATTTAGAAAAATAATTTTATACCAATTTGAGAAAAGTTGATGAAAATGTGGAATTTATAGTTAATAACACGTATTTCACATTTGATGCTAGAGAGTTTAATGAATTGTTTGGGATGCAAAATTAGGGTAGTGAATTGTATTCCAACAGAACCCTCTCCCATTATTGATTATGATGACCTTAAGAGGTCCTTCTTTAGGAATCCTAGTCGCTCTAGCTTTTGCATACTATAAGATGAATTATTTTACCTCCTCAAATAGAGTTTTATACTACATCATTGTGAGTATCTTAGAACCCACTAGTGGACACAAAATCGATGTGACTCACATAGCACTTCATTTCTTTTATGGGCTTATGAGATCAATTCCTATTAATTTGGGAACATTTAGAATTGAACATATGTTTACATGAAATTTAGATTCCAACAAAGGTTTTTCATATGGGCGTATTTTGACTTCTTTTTTTTTTTTCTAAATAATGGGGTCTCATTTGAAGAGATTGCGAGTGCACGTCCTAGTGAAGGCAATAGGATTGATCGAGAATATTTTAAGAGGCTTCACTTAGCGTTTAATGGTGGTAGACGGCTATATAGAACGAGAAAATTGAAAAATGGTCATTCTCTCGGGTATTAGATGCGTGACTTTATTTTTTATGATACTATTGCACACATGGAGGATGTACCTCATCAAATGGAAGTAGATCATTCTCCCACTCCTTATACTAGTATTCCTCATTTCAGTCCTTCTTCATCTCACATGCCTTCTCCTATTTGGGAGACAAGACTTTTTGATGCCATAAATGGTTTATCCATTCAAATGACCCACATGCAAAATGACCTCACTGGATTACGCACTCAAGTGACAGATTTGCGAGGCGAAGTTTGACGTGAAGTGCAGGGCATTCACCAACACCTCGAGTGTATTGAATTAGCACACGAATATAGTTTGGATTCATATGATCGTGACAACTTCCTAGCCTATATAAGGACAAGGAGGCAAAAGTAAGCACACATGAGAAAAGCACGACATGACAATGATAATTCCAATGAAGACTCTTAAATTTGGATGCTATCTTTTTAGCTTTAGGTTGTTTATATGCTAGGATGCTGGGCTTGTAGATGCTAAATTTCCATGTTATTTTCTTGCAGTTGACTATGGTTATATATTGCACATTTTTATTTTCTTGACGTTGACTATGCTTGTAATAAATGAATATTTTGTGGATATCCATTTTGTGAATCTATTTTGTGCATATCTATTTTGTGTATGTTCTTTTTTTTATGATGCCAAAAGGTGAGAAAAGTCATGTTTATATACGTTGCACATGTTTAAGGGGAGCATATATTGAGGGAGAGTATATATATTGAAGGCTTTTGGGCTATTTGAGTTATTTCTTCTCTTTTGAAAAAAGTTATGACATGCACTTCTCTTTTTGTATGGTTATTATGCTTATATATTTCATCATAGGTTTGTCATCATCAAAAAGGGAGAGATTGAAAACTATATGGTCTAAATCGCCTTAGTTTTGATGCTTAACAAAACCTATGATTTAGCAACTAATGTTTGAATAAATATCCTTTGCAGCTGAAAGCAAACAAGTTGAAAAAGGTAGCAAAAATAGTCATTCGAATGACCATCTGAACGCATCAATGAGGACGTCCAAATCAACAGGTTGCATAGAATAAAAATAGGAAGTAGCTATCCGTACACCCATCCCAACGAGCATCCGGATGTCAAGATTGCTAGAACATTTCAAAACAAGAGAAGTCAGCACCTATCCGGACGCTTGTCCGGATGAGCATCTAGATGTCTGGATTGCCAGAAAGATTTAAAACTAGCAAGTCAATAGCTATATGGACGCCCATTCGAACAAGAGATGCAGACTTTCGAACCACAAGAAGCATAGTTGAGAATGAAGCAAAACAGATTCGGAAGACCATCCAAATAGGGATTCGGATACCTATTCGGACGTTTGGACCATTCCTTGCGGACGTCCGGATTAGAAAACTATCTAACGACTATTTTTTTAATATGATTGTTAGAACCCATCTTGGCTAGTTTTTTCACTCCCTATAAAAGGAACATGTGCAGAATTGAAAAAAACTTTTGTCTACTTGATAATCAAGCATTTTAGAGTAATTTTGTGTGGAAAATACTCACCTTTGTAAAGTTTTGATTTTTCAAGTGAGATAATTGAAAATTGTTCTAGTGGAGTTTTTTCTTAGTTAGGTGAGAGCTATTCAATTATAACTTGGGAGGATTAAAGAGAGCATTTTTGTAAAACTTTGGCTCAACTAGATGTGTTTAGTATGAGCAAAAGTGATCCCTCAAGGTTGTATAATTGGTATTGCCTTACCAATTGAAGAAGTACACTAGTAGATTCAAATTCTAAGTGATCAACTTAGGAATGGACGTAGGCATCGAATTTGGTACCGAACCACTATAAATTGGTTGTGTTTTCTACTTTTACTCTTTAAATTTCTTAGTTTATTGCTTATTTGAGTTGATTCTTTTATTGTAATTAGTTTACATATTTAGGGTAGCAAAGTGGTATACTTGAGATTAAAATTTTATTCAACCTAATTCACTTGGGACTAACGTAGACATCACATAGAATATAAGAGAAAATGTAGAGTTTATGAGCTATTCGAATGCAAGAATGTTGTTGTTTGCTTGGATTATTCAACAAATGTAATTGTTTGGAAGAAAGTTGGTCTACGATTGTAAGACAATGTGGAACTTCACATCTAAGATGTGGAGTTGTGCAGTCAAATTCAAAGACGTATTTTCACAGTTTTGAGATTGGAAGCCTCATTATGACTGTTGTCCATCAGCAAAAGATTGGGCAAAGGTGGAGAAAGTTTGCTTAGTTTAAGTGGCATCTTAGGTAGCCACAAAAGTAATTTCAGGCAGTGATTATCCTACATCCGACTTATTCATGCAAGAAATAAGAAGAGTAAAGTTACTGTTAAATATATAGCAAGGAAAATTATGTAGATGACTTCATAAAAGCGATAATTAGCAAGATGAAGCAAAAATTTGATAAATATTAGATTGCGTATAATTCGATAATGGTTGTAGCTGTTGTTTTAGATCCAAGACAAAAAATGAATACCATAGAGTTTTGCTTTTCTAAACTTTTTGCACCCTGTGAAGCCCAAGTGAAAACTACAGTGGTCAAAAAGACTATTTTCGACCTATATGATTAATATGCGACTACATTTGAGAATAGGGACTTTGGTAAAGAAAAGAGATATCATGACAGTGATTCATCTCAAAGTGTTAATTCATATACTAATGCTGAAATTTGTTATTCGGCTTCTAGAGTAGTTGACTTGATGACTATATAAGAGAAATATAGACTAGTGAGCCCCAAAAATTAGAACTTGTTGACAATCTAGATAAGGCTCACCAAAAAAACTATCAAATGCTGATTCATTGCAATTTAATTGTCTGGGATGTTAGAAAATGAATATGTTGGCGTACTTTATATTATCAAGAATGACTTTTGACATCTTAATCGTCCCTGTCAATATTGTTGCTTTTGAGGCCATGTTTAGTGTTAGGAAGCAAGTGATTGACGCATATATAGGGTTTCAATATCTCTTGAAACAATCTAGATATTGATGTGTAGAGGAGATTGGTGTCGTAATCTTTGTGGAGGAAAAAAGAAGATGAAAGTAAATTTAGATTTGTTTAAATTAAAGCTGCTATTCAATTATGCTCCTTTTTCATTTAATATTTTTTTTGTGCAGAATTTGAAAACAACAAAGAATATTCCACTTCTATTCCATGAGCTATTTAGCCGAGTTTTTTAGAAAGGTATATTTGTGGGTATAAAATAGCTTGTAGTAAATTGGTTTCATTGTAATATGTTGCTTTATACACTTCTTTTTTTTTGTTTATTATTTTTTTCTAGTTTAATTGTTCTTGTTCATGGTTGTTGAGCTATTTTTTTAATTTTGACAAGTTTGTTTAACTATTTTAATGGCAACTGGATGAAATTTGATGGGTGGCAAAAGTTTCACAAGATTGTTATAACTTATTTTAGTTGGTCTTGATAATACTATGCTTTTTGTTGCTTATTTTGTATAATTTTAATCTTGATACTTAGATAGTTTGAGATGTCTTTGGTGACATTGATATTGGTAGTAACTTTTATTTGCTATTTAGTTTTGATAGAATTTGACATGATGTAGTAAGTTGTTGTGTGGTGGATTATGATAGTACGATTAGTTTAGTTTTATGTATTTGATTATATGATGGATCATGGCATAGTAAGAAGACATTTTAATTTTTTGTTGCATTTGTTGCTTTTGAATTGTTGGTTTGATAGGTTTATATAGATTCCAGATTAATAGTTGGATTTCCATAAGTAAAATTCTAGTACTTTGGCTATTTATATAGGATATATTTGGATTACTAGAAGCAAAATTCTAGTACTTTGGTTATTTATATAGGATTTGTTTATTCAAATAAGATTTAGGCACAAGTTTTGAGTATTTTTGCCAAAAAAGAGTATCATTGATTATATACAGATTATTCGAGCAAGCTCAAGCTCAAGTTTGAGCCTTGCTCAAGCGAGCTTGAAATAAAGCTCAAGTTTCAATTTGAGCTCATCCATTTTCATGAGCAATTCCAATTTAATCTTTGAGTTTTTCCTAAAATTAATGAGCCGAGTTCGAACCCCGAATTACAAACTCAATCGACTTCGAGCAGTAGTAATATTTTCAAGCTCGAGCTCAATTTAGGCTTGACTTGCCTCATTTATACCCCTACTTCTCTCTCAGGCCTTCGACATCAACTCCCTATACTGTTCCTCCCCAATCACTTTCTTATTTTTCCATCTTCTAGCCCCTAAAATTAATGAGCTGAGCTTGAACTCTGAATTTCTTATTTTTCCATCTTCTAGCCCCTAAAATTAATGAGCTGAGCTTGAACTCTGAATTGCAAGAAAGTGATTGTGGAGGGACAGTATAGGGAGTTGATGTCAAAGTTTTGAGGGTGAAGTAAGGGTACAAATGAGGCGAGTCGAGCCCGAATACTACCATGCTCAAGCTCGAGCTTGAGATCGAAAATATTACTAGTCCTCGAGATCAAGTTTAAACTCAATCGAGTTTGTAATTTAGAGTTCAAGCTTGACTCATTAATTTTAGGGATAACTAAAAAATTAAATTTGAATTGCTCGTGAAATACGATTAGCTCGAACTGACTCGAGCTTGATTTCAAGCTCACTCATGCAAGGCTCAAACTCGAGCTTGAGCTTGTTCGAATAATCTGTATATAATCAATGATACTTTTTTTTGGCAAAAATACTCAAAACTTGTGCCCAAAATTTATTTGAATAACAAATCCTATATAAATAACCAAAGGACATACGCTAACAGAAATATACGTGGGATGATAAAATAATTGAGATCTTCATTAGAATTTGTGTTCAAACCATGAAAGATGGATGTAGACTAACCATTAACTTGAGTAAACATGGTATGAAAAAAGTCATGAAATAGTTTAGACAAGAGACGAACCAAAAAATATAGGAAATAACAACTTAAGAACCCTTAGGAACTAGTATTAGAAGAGGCATGTAGGGAATTATATAATCACTAAGGTGTTTCTGATATTGGTTAAACTTCTAGGTATCAAAGAAAGGGATCTGCTATACATGCGTGCTTGCAACTCATTTTTAGAACTTGCTTACATAGAGATGTTTGTTGTACCTAAAAGAGATATTGTAAGTTTACAGTAGTTGTAGATGCTGTTCATTCCACTCTCTGGATTGCTACAGGTATTGTTAGAAAGCTGGTGGATGTTATTACTATTAAAAAATGTTGAATAGATTTTGTTGTCGATTGTGGTTTATTTTTCTTTTGAATTTAATAGATTGAGTAACTTGAGTAGATTGAGGATGGTAGTGGATCTTACAAGTTCAGATATTATAACTAACCTTATGGAAGATTGTGTAAATTTTGACAAGTATTATGGTTTTTCTTGAGCTTTGTTGCTAAACTTTCTAGTTTTCATTCATAATTTACTATTGTACTTGTGTATTTTAAATTCTATGCTTACTTTTTTGCCTGTTTGAATAATTGAGATTTTTCTAATATTTTTCTCTCTCCTCTCTTTCTCACGCACACATTAATAATGCAATTCCAGATTAAGAGTGATGAAGAAGAATGACAGCAATCCATCTCCTAGGTGTTGGGTTTTATGGTTTTTTGACCCTTTTATGTATGGTTCCAATACGTGGGTTTTCCTTTTTTAATATATTTACGAGTATTTGATTTTAGTTTGAATGCTTTCTTTTCTTTTTTACATTTTTTAAGTCGGATTTTTTTGGTGATGTTATATAAATGTTTATTGTACATTTGAACTTTTTAAATCCACATCATGTATCAATTTGTATATTACCACTTTACAAAAAAGAAAAAAAATTGTGACAGCCCCACCTTACCCAGAGGCGCACCAAAGGGCTTAGCGGACTGCCTGCCTAGCTCTCGCCAGGACTCGAATCACGCACTCACGCAAACATCCAAGCGTACTTAACTCAAAATAAAATAAAATAAAATAAAATAAAATGGAATAAAATAAAATACACTCATAATTATTTACTTATAGGTACAAGTAACCTCAAAAGTTTACATGTCATAATATACATGATTTTCACAAAGATAGCCTAACATAGTTTGGCTATTACAATAACTAAAACATCTATAATATTCAAAACCAGTCGATCCAGCTTTAATTTTTCAGGAAACCTAAGTAAAAGAAAACAAATAAAAGGAATGAGCTATAATAGCCTAGTGAATGTCCAAGTCATGCAACCATATCAAGAACTCATTATTTTAGTAAATAAAATAATCGATAAATTAAATAAACAAGATATGAACAATTTAATTATCAAGTAGTCAAGGGCGGATACAAGGCTCAACTACGGGAGCAAGCTCAACCGCAAGAAAAGCAAGTACTGATCATGTAACCATTACATTTGGACCGAGATAATAGCTCAGGTCTTTATCAAAGGACATGCTAGTTTTATCACGCAAGCCCTAACCACCATTCACCTTATAACCTCCGTACAAGCTACCACATCCAGGAAGTAATCTCAACCTTGGAGGGCCAACACGCAAGAAAGTTCAATCCGGAGTTGGCCTCTTTGAGGATTCACAACTCAAAAGGGAAAGAACGTCACGCCCTAAAACACCCAGCACCTTATAACCTCCCAAGCCTGTTCGGGTTGACTATCCGTGAAGTAACGGTAAAGTTAGTCACAGAAGTCTCACGCACAAGTTACACGTTGAATAGTGAAAGCATATAACACATTACGGAATAGATGCGATAAAGTACACATCTTTCCTCAAGTAGCATATTTTATCACATAATATTTGCAAGTATAACATAATATTTACAAGTGAAACATAACATTTCATGCACCATGCACACCTAGAGACACTCACCTGGAATGCCTAAGAAAATATCTCGTAAAATGGTCGCGATGCGTTTTCAGACCCTGAAATTTAAAAGAAATAATATAATGAAAACTCAATTAAAACCCTAGTAAATTTAGTAAGAAAATTCAAAAAAATACCCCACTTATTTCTAGGGTTTTGGTTTTAGGGTTTCTAGGGTTTAGGGTTTACTTATTCTAAGAAAATTTAATCTATCACTAGATCATTTTCTAAAATTCCTACACTTTAATTTCCTTCAATTGAGCATATTCTAGGTTTAAAATCTCACTTGTCAATTTTTCTTCTTTTAATTCTACCAAAATTTCGGCAGCATTTCCCCTTAAAATCGGACTAACCCAAATTTTTTTCCTGCAAGGAAAATTAGCAATCCAACCCAATTGAACAAGTTCTACAACTTTTATGTTTAACTCAAGTTCAAATTCAATCAAAATTCCACTAAATTTCAAGAATTCTACTCCAAGAATCTTCAACCAAACAACATATAACACATGAAATTCAAGGTTTAAATGCCATATACTAGTCTATCTAACCACAAGAACACTTTATCTAGCAAGTAAATCTCCAATTCAAACTAAGTTCTCCAAGTAGTAGCAACAAGAATCTAGGTTTAAACTTGCATAAAAGACTAATTAAAACTTGAAATTAGTAGGAAAAGTTCATAGTAAATACCTTAGATATGCTTAGAACTTTGCTTAGGAAGGAAAGAAGCTCACTTTCTATGGTGGATTTGCCCAAAATTTAGAGAGAAAGCTTCAAGAAGTTGAGAGCAAAATGAGGGAAGAAGAGAAAGAGAGATGGCCGGCCAAGAAGAAAAGAAAGAGAAAGAAATAGGCTAGGAAAAATGGAAAAGAAATAAAGAAAATGTGGGAAAAAGATTAACCAATAAAAACATAACAAGAATAAAGTGAAGATGTAGTCTTTTAATGAAATAGTAGTTACTTGGATCAATTTGATTGGTAGAACTTTATAATCTCTTATCACCTAATACTAACAATATTATGGCACAAATTATTAAAGCAAAAGAAAGTAAAATAGAGAGAGAGAAATCCGGCCATAAGGAGAGAAAAAAGAAGAAAGAATTTCGGCCAAAAAGGAAAGAAAAGAAAGAAGAAATTTCGGCCAAAAAGAAAAGAAAAAGAGAGAAGAAATTTCAGCCAAGGAAAAGAAAATAAAGCAAGAAAATAAGTGAAAATTTTGAGTAAAATTGAGCTAAAATTCAAGTAGTCAAAAGACTAGAAAATAGTAGAATAAGCTAATCAAAATTTAAACACTAATATAAATTAAATGGTCAAGTAAAATTATTCTAAATTTAGTACTTAGGTGTCCTTGCTTAATAATGAAAATCTTAGTTAATTAACCTAATTAACTCAAGAAATCTTCCAACTAATAAATCAAGGATTAACACTTAACCCTAAATAAGAAAAATGTCTCTTGTAAGTGCATTTTCTAGTTTGTTACAAAAATGATTAAAATACTTTACATTATGAGAATTGTTTACATGAAATAGATAATTTTAGGTTCCAATATCATTTGACGAGTAAAAAAAATGCAATTAAAAATTTAATTAAATGACATAAAAAGCCTACATTAAGTATATATGCAGATATTTTAGTCATTTGGTTTTTTAAAAAAATCACTTTTTATAGATTTTTTTTATAGAACACTCTAGATTAGCTTTTAATCAATTTTTTCAAAGTAGATAAGAATATTGATGAGATTAATGGAAATATGATTTTTTAATATCACTTTTAAAAAATCAGTTTTTACAAAAATCAAAAGCTATTGAGAATAAGCTCTAAAAATACTATTAAATTATTTTTGTAAAAAATATATAAATTATTATTTAATTTAATTTTTAAAAGAAATAAAAGTCTTTTTTTACTAAGTTTTAATTTTAATAAAATTTATTTACTTCAATTATGAATTTGTAATAGAATTTTACTAAAAATTTGCATTCATAAGTAACGATTTTTTTCTTAAATATTATAAAGTAATTCTACAACTATTTTAATAACTTTTGTTCACTAAAATTATTAAAAAAAATTGACTATCACATAATGGCTGTTAAAAAAATTGAAACATTAATTGACTATCCTATGATGGGTGTTCAAAAAATTGAAATATTGTGCAGTAAATTGTACCCCATCTTGGATATACGCTTTCCTAATTGATTGCTAATGTTTTACTTACACAACTTCTCCTAATTTAGTTAAGAAAACAATGCCTAGGATTACTAGAATCAAGAAAAGGAAATAAAATCCAAGGAAATAGCACCGCCTAGGATTACCAAAATTGAAAAAGGAAACAATGATATTCTATATAATGGATCGTTGAAACAAGGCAAAAATCACTTAAAAGAACTAAAAATTTAGTCATTGAGAGAAGGAGCAGAAGCAAGGCATAAAGAAGAGATGGAAGAAGTTTCTAATGGCCTTCAAGAAGTTTGTGACGCGTTGGAAGATGTTCGGGATACCGCTATCTTTCTTACTACTCGTTTAAGATTACAAAAGGCTAAACAGAGGTAATCTTTTTTCCAATTTCTTGATTCCATTGCAACAGTAAGTTATATCGATTGATCTAATAATGGGTTTTGAATTTTGAATTTTTGTGATTAATGCTTTCTAGGTTGATGACATTGACGCTGGAGATGAAGGAGGACATGGAGGTTAATTAGCGAATGGTGAAACAGAAGAGAAGCAACAAACTGAAAGCCTTGAGATTACTATCTGATAGGTTCAAGAAACAGATTACAGAGCATGTTGAAATTCAAGAAGAGTTGTTGAGGCTGGCTACTGAACTACGTTGTTTCACAGGAGACAGAGCAATTGCCAAGAATCGCAATGGATATCAGTTTGCAACCATGCCCTGATTGAAGAAATCTTATCTTTATTTAGTTTAATTCTTTTTGGGTTCAATTTGATTATTGATTTCCAGTGTAGCCATGGATGTCTATAGAAAGATTTGACATACTACTTTTGATCAAAATTCTAGGATAAAAACACAAGTTGTTCTACACAATTCTTTTATTGAGATCTATATCCATGCAGTTGATTTGAATGCAGAGCTTCATTTTTTTATTAATATTTTGAGGGGATATGGTACCTTCCAATTTAATACTTTGATAAATTCCCCAATTTTGGACATGCCAAGAGACGAAATTAACAAAATTTGTCATGATACCAGAAGAATAAAAAGGAAATTACAAAAGATAATTGGTTATATTGGGGTGAATGACTAACCAAAAAAAGAAGACGAAGAAGAAAGAAAGGCTTTCAATTGACTTGCTGATCGGAGAAGACCTCAATAAAAGTGAAGTTAAATATTCGATACATTAAGATTTAATAGCCTCAAATATTTTATGGTGTTTGGTATTATTATTTCATAACCCAGCTTATCTTAAAAAGATGAAATAGGGATGGGTCTATACTCTAATCTTCTTGATGTATCACCTCAAATTTTTTTCCCCTTTTTGATAGCAAATAAGTTTTAATTTTTTAATTTCTTCTAAGGATTTACACTTTCTGGTGTTCAATTTTAATGCTTATGTTTATAAAATAGTACATGAATGTTAGTTTACAAAGCAAATAACTAGTATGCATGTTACAATCTTTTTCCAGGTGCATTTCAAGGAATTCAGTTGTTGCCACCCAGATTGGGACTTGTTCATCACGAAAACATTTCACTATATGCAAAGGGCATGTAGTGACTTGTTTTCAGCTAGTTTTGTGATATTCCTTTGAGCTGGACTATTTTTTGTATGTCATTGGGTGTTATAATTGTAAAATGGACACGATATTTGAATTATTGCCACCATGTAACAGGGGAATGTGTGGAAAACCTTGACTCGAGCTTCTAGAAACGATCATACTGTGCAGAAGGGTAAGGAATTTCCTTTTTGACAAAGAAAATAATAACTTGTGTATCATGCCATTTTTCTGTTTTGGAGTGAAGTAATGACAAGGATAAGAAAGCCATTTGCTCTATTGACCTTAGGACGGAGGCTTAATGGCATAAGCTTGTTGACACAAGCAGTAGTAGGTAAAGATGATGTGGCTATTCTCTTATCTAATCTTGAAGTCATGTGTTTAATTATATTTGTATTTGGTCAGTATCATCGGTAATGTCTTCCTGAATGGAAGTTTAATTCTTTTTTTTTTTCCCTATTTGTAACAGGAGATATCGTGGTAATTGTTAGGAAATTAATATGCCAATAATAATTTGACGCAGCGGTATATAAAATTGATTTTCAACTAAGATCATTGATTATCTATATAAAAATAACATCGTACATTTTGATGACGTAATTAAACAAATCAACCTGATCAAAGATACGCGAAATCAACCACAATCGCACACGTGTCTGGCCTCTAAGGTATCCACACGAACACCTTCTTAGGATCCTCATCAGGATTGATCAACACCAAGTGAATATGCTAGATCCACTTGACACATCCCAACGTGAAGAAAATTATATATTAAAAAACTATTTTTCTCTCTCTAAGTTTCTAACGTTACATTGTATTGAATATCATGTGTCAAGTCTTAGTGTTTAAGACTTATTTATAGAGTAATAATTAAGACATCTTATTCAACAGGAATTCGGTAGTAGGTAACCGTTACCTATTAAAATATCTTACCAAATAAGATATTTAGTAGGTTTTAATTTCCTTAAAAGGGAAATTCTTCTACTACTACAATTACTCTATTTATCAATAAGTCCTTAGGATTAATTATTCACAAATTAATCCCATAATTATTACATAATTATTTGAATCAATTTAACTCAAGAATTAGTTCTATTGCATGTGACCCTTTAGGTTCCTAATCAATTGGCAATAAATATAAATTATAATTTTAGAATTAATTGCCTTTAGTACAAAATCAGCAAACTCCCACTTGGGACTAGAGTCAATTTAGTCACAAGGATTCTAAGATTGAATAAATTAAACAACTTTAATTCATCATTAATCAAAATAATTAATTTATATTTATAAATCAAGATTGGCCTCTAGTTAGGCATCATGACCACCTAAGTGTTAGGAAAGTCAAATGATTGACTTCACCTATCCATGAACCAGATTCTGTGTAATTATCATCTTTCACCATACTATATCCCAAATTAGTACAAGAGTAAGGATATAAGTGCCAACTCTTTTAATATACTAATTATTATTATTTATTGTTCCCGAAATTCAACTCTCTTTTCAATAAATTTAGAACTTTTCTAAATTATTGACTCGTTAGCAAACATTTTTGAGTTAATATTTCAACAAGTGTGGCCACAATAAGGATATACTCTACCACTATTAGGAGTGGTGAATCCTATATTGATCATAAACTATCAATTCGTGTTTCTTATCATACCCAACTTCCATCGTACACATAACCAGTTACGGAATATGGACTAATAGAGTTAAAGTACAACAATCCACACTAAAGATACTCTTATAATCTCAAGTCAAAGGATTATTTACACTACTGTTATGTAGAGATTATACCATTGGCACTCAAATAGTTAACCTTATGGAAATCTCTAAGTGGATCAATCCAGTGAATATGTTCTTTAACAATCCACCCATATATCATCATATATGCTAATCTATCCGCATTAATAATGTCCTTTATATTGTTAATACTATGATTAGGGATACTTTTAAAATAATAATAAATATTATTCTAAGGACTTTATCATTTAGAAAATACATAAATACATATTTTAAAATGATAAAATACCATATCATTATCATTGCATAAACAACAATCAAACATAATAATTTATGATATTATAAGTCATCTCCCACTTTGACTAAAACCAATCATTCATGTACTCTAAACAGAATGAATACACATGACTATTATGTTTCTTTTGGGATAATGGCTTAGTCAATGGATTAGTCACATTATTCTCAATGGGAATCTTATTTATTTTTATATCGTTTTTACCAATTATTTTCTTAAATAAATGGTATAGCTAAAATACTTGTTTGGATCATTGATGAGACCATAAGTTCAATAATAAACTTCTAAATCCAACTTAGTTTCTAAAACTACAAAGCACTTGGCATTTGTTATAGAATCTATTGCACTGTCTAGCTTAGAACTCTTCTAACTAACAACACCACTATTCAACGTGAACACAAGTATAGATTATAATCTATTATCATTCTTAAATAATTAAATATTTATATCTATAAACCCATATACTTTTAAAGTGTAAACTCCATAAGTCAAGAATAATCCAATAGTTTCTCTTTAAGTACTTTAGGATATTCTTGACAAATATCCAGTGACACTCACTAGAATTAGGTTGGTATTTGCTCATAATACTTAGAGCATGGGAGCCATCGATCTCGTACATAGCATACCTCAAAAGGGTAATACCGTGTTCCACAAAAATCCTTCCTTTGATTGCCCCATGCTAAACTTTTTTAGCATCTTGTCTATGTACATTAATTGAGAGACCAAACAACCTCTTAGATCTATTTCTATAGATTTAATTTTCAAAAATAGGTTGTCTCTCCCTAATGTTTCATGCACAAATTCTTGGAGAGTTACACTTTTTACTGTTTTAAAGCACAGATATATGGTTTCTCAACAATAATATGTCATGCACATAAAATGTTAAAAAAAATCAATGCTCCCACTCACCTTCTTGTATACACAAGGCTCGTCTTTGTTTTTGAGAAAAATCAAACTCTTTGACTATCTCATCAAATGAATGTTCTAATTCCTTGATTTATAAGTAATTATATCACTATCCATGTCAATTTTTCTTCTAAAGATCCTCTTGCACCGTATGAGTTTTACTTCTTTGGCTGGTTTGACCGAGGTACATACCTTGTTGTCGGACATGAAATCTATTTTAGATTTTATGGTTTTATGCCACTTCAAAGGGTTTACACATAACATGGCTTCTTCATAGCAAGTAAAACTGTCAGCAATTATGACTAGCACATCATTATTCTCATTTATGAGAACTCTATATCTCTAAAGATAATGATGTACTTTACTAAAATTATGAAGATTTTGTATAACTTGAGCTTCTGTTTGCGCCTCATCTACATATGACATAAGATTTAGTTTCAACTGTTGATCTCTGTTAGTTTGTGGTTTTTGAATTCCTTTAAATTCTACTTTACTTTCACTGCCTCTTTCAAGAATAAACACTTTTTCTAAAAAGATAGCATGTCTTGAAACAAACAATTTTGCTCAAGGCAATTGTAGAAGTAGCATCCTAAACTTTCTTTAGAATACCCCACAAACAAACATTTATAAGACTTAGTCTGAAACTTATTTGATGTGTCCGCTTCACATAAGCAAAACATCTCCAAATTTCATGTGACCAAGAATTAATTTCTTACCATACCATATCTTATATGGGGTAGTACCAATCAATTTTAATTGCAACTCAATTAAGTGTATGGGAGACGGTTTCTAGGGTAAATTACCAAAACTAGATTAGAAGTGTATTGACTTATCACAGAACGTACTATATCTGATAGAGTACAATTCTCCTTTTTAGACATTTTGAAACTCGTGACTTAAGTATTTTCCATCCCGATCAGATCTCAGTGCTCGAATACTTTTGTCAATTTGTTTCTCTACTTCAAGTTTAAAAGTTTTGAATTTTTCAAATTTCTCAGATTTGTGTTTCATAAGATACATATAACCATATCTAGAATGGTCATCCATAAAATTGATGAAGTATGAGAAACTACTTTTAACATGGATCGATATGGGGTTATAAACATCTGAATGTATAAACCCAAAAGGATCACTAGCACATTAAAAGGTGTCTCGGTCATTTAAACAAGTAAATAAAATTCGTTAATCTCATAGAATTCATAATCAAATAAGTCTAAGTATACATCTTCATGTAACTTAGATATACATTTCTTATTTACATGACCAAGTCTAAAATGCTAAAGATAAGCAATCAAATTTTGTCTCTTAATGTCTATGTTTGAAAATGGACTTATCAAAACCTAAAATATTTAAGCCATTGTTTAATAAACTAGTATTACTTAGAACACCATCACGCAGAAAGAGCAACATTTATTCTTTTGAATAATGGTTAATCTAACCACATCTGATACGAATATAGATATTATGTTCTTCGTAAGCACCAGAATATACTAGTAATCTTTTAATTCTAGAATAAACCCAGTTGGCAAAGAGAGTATTTAAACCCCTACAACTAATGTAACAACTATTGCTCAATTCCCTAGACATAGTTTAACTTTTTCCTTTGGCAGAAATCTATTATTCTCAAGATCTTGCATATTTGTTCAAATATGGGATCCAAATTCAATATTTAATACCCAAGAATCTTAATTAGTAGATTACTTTATCTCAATCATAAAAATACTAGAAGTCAAAGTCTTACCAAGTCTTATTGACTTCTAAATCTTAAATGAGCCATACAATTTGCTTTCCAATACTAATTGTTTGTTTATTTGATCACACCTTTATACTTTGTCAAGGCTATTTGATTCTTCTTAAGATTAGCCTTGGGTTTCCTCTTGACAAGCAATAAGATGTCCCTTAATTCCTTGATAGATTACTCTTTAGATATCTCATATCTATTAGTCCTAGATTATGTATCAAACAACCTTTGGAAGATGCACAATCATGGACAAAGCATCTATTATGTTATGCTGTTTTTATAGCTCAAGAATCATATACGATTTTATGATACAGGCAGCAATATCATTATCGTATTTATGCATCTCGTACGCATCTTTTATTTCTTAGCTATCATTGTGACTCGAGACATTTGGAATCATAATATCAAGCACATAGGCTATATTCGTGTGCTTGAGAACCATTATCAAGTTTTATACTAGTCCAATAATTCATATTAAAATGGAGTCCTATAAGATGGGTAATGCGTTCACGTAATTATACATTCTACAACTAGAAAATAAAGATAGAATATGACTTTATATTTATGCAATAAACAAAACCAAAATAAAATTATATATGGACATAAAATTTTGGTTTTACTCCCACTATTTTATCCAAATCAATATCCCTCATAATTAATTCAAGAATTTTTCGTCAAATTCTTAGTGGGCTAGGATCTTATTTTGATTATTTTTAATCTTGAATTAGCTCAACAAATCAAAAATAATTTCAATAGGTAAGTAACAATTACCAATTACAACTTTTGTAACTCCTAAATAGTTAGGTATCAATTCTTAATACACATATTACATATGTCTCCTAACTCCTTATCTCAAAGACACATGACCTTAACTTAGCTCAACAAGTCATGAGTCTTTGTTAAATTAAACCCATTATTCAGAGATCACATCTCATAGTATAAACATATTCTAGATAGAACAATTTTGAGTTAGCTCAACAAGTTATCTGAACAAGAACTGTTTAAAGTATAATAATGGAAGGCAACTATTCATGATTTAATATGTTAATTAAATCAGAACTATTATTTAGAGATCATATATCATCGTAAACATATTCTAGGTAAAATAATCTTGAGTTAGCTCAGCAACTTATTCTAACAAAAAATGTTTAAATTATAATAATAGCTATGATATTTTTTTATTTAAATCAAAACCATTATTTAGAGATCATATCTCATAGTAACAAGAATTATTTATACTATAATAATGGAAGTGATTTATTTTTATTTTTATTGAGGGATAAATTATGGTCTCATCGTTTATATATATCATATATTTTTATTTTTATTCTAGGCCAGATCACCATCTGGCCACCAATTTTCTAGCCAGAGCTAGCCTTTATTCAGCTGGAGCTTATCTCTTCTCGGTGGCAACAGTGGTTTCGGTGAGCTTCTTTTCTAAATCTCTCCCTCTCCAGTGGTGGTGCAATCTAACCAACATTAGGCCATGAAAGATCTGGCCGGTCAAAGTCTTCGGCTACCAGAACGATTCCGGTATACCAATGGCTATGCCGAGTTATACGATGACCAGAACCATTCTGGTCGCCATATCAATTCTCGGGCCATGCAACCAGACCTTTTGGTCACGTTCGGCCCAGCCACTCTATGACCACGGTCAGATCTGTTCTGATCAAATAATGAGGATGCCGGCCAGTGCGATGCCGTCGGCTTCTTGTTTGCACTACTGGAACTTTTTTCGGCAACTTTGCCAATGAATCGTTTAACCATACTGTAGGTCACAATCTCCAGCGGTCAAAAAAAAATTTTTTTTTTGAACAGAAATTGAAAATCCCAAAACAATTTTCAAGAATTTTTTTTTTGAATGGAAACGAAAAATCCAGAAAATGATTTTCTAATTTTTTTTTTTGTTTGAGACAGTAACCAAAAATTAAAATTTACAGAAAATTCAATTTTCTAGTTTTATGAACAATGTCTGAAAATTTTAATAAAAACCAAATTTTCATTAAAATTTCGTCCAACAAAACAAGCAAAATTTCTAATCAAATTTTGTATAAATATTTTGAAACAAATTTTCAAAATACATCACTTCTCAAATTCATCAAATAAATCATATATACATATCAATAATTATCTATGACAACAAATTATACACAGATAATCAAAATATATTGCTCTGATACCGCTGTTAGGAAATCAATATGCCAATAACAATTTGACGCAGCGGATTATAAAATTGATTTTCAACCAAGATTATTGATTATCTATATAAAAACAAGAACATACTTTTTGATGACGTAATTAAACGAATCAACTTGATCAAAGATACGTGATATCAACCACATCCGCACACGTGTCCAGCCTCTAAGGTATCCACACGAACACCTTCTTGGGATCCTTATCAGGATTGATCAACACTAAGTGAATATGCTAGATTCACTTGACACGTCCCAACATAAAGAAAATTATATATTAAAAAACTATTTTTCTCTCTCTAATTTTCTAACATTATGTTGTATTGAATATCATGTGTCAAGTCTTAGCGTTTAAGACTTATTTATAGAGTGATAATTAAGATATCTTATCCAATAAGAATTCGATAATAGGTAACCGTTACCTATTAGAATATCTTACCAAATAAGATATTTAGTAGGTTTTAATTTCCTTAAAAGGGAAATTCTTCTACTACTATAATTACTCTATTTATCAATAAGTCCATAGGATTAATTACCTCACAAATTAATCCCATAATTATCACATAAATCAATTTAACCCAAGAATTAATTCCATTGTGTGTGACCCTTTAGGTTTCTAATCACTTGGCAATAAATATAAATTATAATCTTAGAATTAATTGGCTTTAGTACAAAATCAATAGTAATCAACTTCTCCAATAAGGTCTGTCAATTCATGGGCAAGTTTTTGATTGATTTGCTAAATCTAGATCTTTTCATGACATTAATGTACCTCTTTTTGTTGTTTATCGTGCTTGAAGGAAATCCTTTCCAGTAACAGGACAAGTTAACAATGTTTCTAAGAGTCATACAAAGAAGGTTGTGAAATACAACACTTATACACTGCCCATTTGTAGGAATCTACTGAAAGATCAGAGAGGTGTAAAGGAAAATATGGATTTCCAAGTGAGATTCCATGACACTTACAGCTTGTCCGTGCTTTCAGGAAGTACACAAAAGCAAAACAATTATCAATAGTCTAATGTGCTGGTACCATTTGTTCTTTTAGTCAACTAGACAGTTGGGAGAAATGTAGCTTCCCGAGTCCACAGTTTCTCAGAATTACATCTGGAAAAGTCGAGTTAGTGATGGATATAAGGTTATGTAAGTCTGATAGTTTTAAACTACCTACTTTAGACAATTTTTTCTCTTGCAATGGAGTTCAAACTTCACAGCTATTTAAATTCTTCTTATCAGGATTTCACATAGCATTTAAAATCCTTTTCAGCAAAATCTTCATTTTCTTCTTTATCACATAGAATTTCTTGCCTTATGATATTTTATCTGGTAAACAGCTTTATTTTCATTTCTTTTTTTTTAACCTCTTTTATAAGCAAATTTTTGAATTTTCAGATCAATAAATCTATTATGTTCCATGTGCACTTAAAAGTTTCCATGATAAGTCGTTCAATTTGTCTTTTCCCCTAATAGAACTAGAATATTACTTGTAGAGTCATTATAAGTTGGCTCGTATGGATTACAAAATTAAAATGTTTGACCAAGAATGTGTGATTTGTTATAACGAGAGGCTGGAATTACTTAAGTCCAACACACACACACGAAGAGAGAGAGAGACACACACACAAAGAGAGAGAGGAACAAAAATAAAATTTTTTTCACCATTTATAGTTCAAATTTCTAATCATTGTATGTAAAACCTTGCATTCAGGGCTTCAAAAGGTCAATGTAACTCTGACTTTGCAGCATTTTCAAGAACATGTGTCGAAGTAAGTGAAGCATATTCAGAAACATATTTGCCATTGCAAAGGAAAATGATAGAAGTTTAAGTGCTATATTCAGAAACATATTTGCCATTGCAAAGGAAACTGATAGAAGTTTAAGCATGTATCATTTATTTTACGAATTTGGAATATCATTTAAACTTCTTACCTTCTTGGTATCAGTAAACAGGTCAACTCTGTGGTATTTTAGAGTTGTTTCCGATTAATTGATAAAAATATTATTAAAAAAAAATTCATAAAGTGTTTGTGGTTACTGTGGAGGATTTTGTAAGTTTTATGCCTACCGCGTTTGGCAACGCGGTGGGCTATTTTTTTTTAATTAAAAGAGTCGCCGCGTTTGGCAGGTGCGGCGGGCCCGCTGCACCTGCCAAACGCGGTGACCAACAGACCCTTTTTTTTGTTAGTTGTGCGTTTCGGTTTTTTTTTTTTTTTTGGTCCATTTTGTTAGGATTTTGATTTTTGTTTAAGTTAGGATTTTGGATTTAAGAAAGTTTTAAGGATTTTTTTTGGTAAATTTATAAGTTTTATTATTCAAAATAATTAAGGTATTTAAATTATATATTATTCAAAATACTTATGTAGAAGGATTGTTAGTAAATTGTAAAATTTTATGTTATAAATAATAAATCCGTAGACATCAAGTATGTGAAAATTCAATATATTCTAAATGTATAATAACTTTTCAGAATTAAAAACTAATTAATTTTCAATTTTTATTTTTAGTATTTTCTTAATGCGTGATATTTGTAGGGTTTAATTTCAGTTGTTTTAAAAATTATGTGAAAGTTAATTTTTATTTTTGAGCAAAATGGCAAAATACTTTACAATTAAATCCACAAGTATAAAATTTATCAAGTTGTATAAAAACAAATTCATATTTATAAGTATACAAATTCTCAAACACCCCTAACGTCGACGGAATCGTTGTTTATTTGGGTCTCGCGGCGTCGATGAGCAGCAAAATCTTCTCGGCCTTCTAATCTGGTGTCGAGCATGCACCTCAAGATGGGCTGACGGCCATCTTCGTGGATCTCATCATCATTTGATTCTTCGACATCATCTGGATCTTGAATATGCTGATGGATCATGGTAAAGGTGAATGGACTCGCGGTAGCTATGTGCAAAGGAGGACCTGGGGTGAAAAATGTGAATGGATCTGCACCATAAAATCCACCGGCATGACTATCAAGGAACTGAAAAATGGGGTGCAACTCAGATCCAATAGAAAGTGAAACCGAATGTGGCTGGTGGCCAGTGGCAGAAGTACCACCCGTATGCATAGCTAAAGAATAGTATGGATCATACACACCGTGTCACGGGGTGGCCAGACGCTATGTCCCGTGACCTGTTAAAGTCCCCTAAGTACGTTGCTCAAGAGATGATGCCGTTGTCGATAGCGCCCGTGCACTTGCCTAATCCGCACCCAGAGTCGTGCGGTCGTTGCTTGGTGCATCAATACCGCAGCTCTCGTGCCCTATCGCACTCGTGCATTCCTTCTTATTGAACTTGTGTAGTAGTTGGTACAATCTGTCGCACTCCTGTCGCAGCCGCACGCCTAGCACCGTGCTCGCAGATGCCTATCAGGACTCACGTGAGGACGGAGTCGCACGCCCGGCACCACTTGCTCCTGGGACTCATGGGACCACCGGTCACAGATTGGTGCGATACTTGCCAGGGATGAAGAACCAAGTACCAGAAGCTTAGTGATGTAATTTTAGGTGCTAGTTCTTTTTGTACATGTAAATAGCTTAGTTGTTGTATTTTCCCTTTTGTAGAGAAAAATAGTGTCTACTCCTGTCACTTAGAGTTTTTTTGCCAGGACTACTATAGGGGGTATAAGGAGTTGATGCTTGGTCGGGTGTAAAATGAAACTTGTATAGTTTGCGATTGTTGAATGAAATGTTATTTCTTATTAAACCACTGTACCTCTAAAGCATATATATGCATGTGTTTGCTATATTTGTGAGTGCGACACATAGTCGGTCGGATAGGCGGAAGTGACGTGCGGGGCGTCACTTGCCACACAGGTCGGTTTCGCTGAGGGATAATGAGTGGCCCGTGATAGTTGGTATCAGAGTTCTAGGGGAGGAACCAGGCTTTCAATAATTAGAAGATGGCTACACAGGGAGAACGGATTGTTGCCTTAGAGGAGATAGTCAATCGTCTCTCTTCGATTTGTGTGAGTGACGAAGGTGCCGCTACCCTGGACCTGCGAGTGGGTCAGGCAGAGATGGACCTTGCCCATCTGAGTGCGGACCTTGAGAGGGAGCAAGGGATCACTCAACAACTTTCGGTGGAGACCCGGGCCCTAGAGGGAGGAGTCGCGGGGAACACCAACGCAATTGTCGAATTGCGAACGATGATTATGGAGTTCCGTGCAGAGGTGCGGGTTCTCCAGTTGGCGGTTGCCAACAATAACACTGTGACCAATGCTCCAGAGATGGCTAGGGCATTCCATAGGGCAAAAGTCCCCGAGCCAAAGACGTTTGGCGGGGCACGAGACGCGAGGGAGATCGAGAACTTTCTTTTTGATATGGAGCAGTATTGCGAAGCAACTCATGTGGGGGAAGAGGTCGAGAAGGTGACAACTGCGTCCATGTATCTATCGGGGGACGCCAAAGTGTGATGACGTATCCAGAATGTGGAGATCCAATCGGGACGCTTTCAAATAAACACGTGGGAGGAGCTGAAATAGAGGATGAAGCAACAGTTCTTTCCACACAATGTTGAGAAGCAAGCTCGCTGTGCCTTATGTAGATTGAGGCAGACGGGCACAATTTGAGACTATGTTAAGAGCTTCCAAATTTATCTTCTAAGCATTACGGACATGTCGGAAAATGACAAGCTCTTCTTCTTCAAAGAAGGCTTGAAGCCGTGGGCGAGGGCAGAGCTACAATGAGCGAGGGTTGAGAATCTGGACTCAGCCATCGCACAAACCGAAGAATTGGTTGACTACCAGCTGGAACTACGAGGAGAGACGAGACCAGGGGTCAATCAGTCCAAGGGATCCGGTAGCGGATTCCATCAAGCAAATTGGGGAAATGGTGGGGGAGACCGACCCTCCACACCACAAAATATTACTCAAACATAGTCTAAGGACCGAGACCCAAGCACCAGCAGCAATAACGGAGAAGCACAAAGAGGAGGGTGCTATTTTTGCCATGGTCCACACAAAATGGCCGAATGTCCAACGAAGAGACTCGTGAATGCTTTGCTTGCTGAAAACAACCTTCTTAGCCAAGAGGAACCGACTTCAGAGGAAGACGGTGGCGAGGAATTGTGCGACCAGGAAGAGCATGCTATGGGGGCATTCTCCTACTGGTGCAATACACTTGAGGGCTCGACGAGGACAACGAAAGCCAAAAGACCCTTACTGGACCAAACTGAAAAGGTAATTGCTAAGTGCCAAGCAAAGGCGATTGCTACCAAAAGACCGTACTACTATCAAAACGGGAAGGCCTGACAATGGAGGATGCGACTCCGCTAACCCTTGAGGAGGACGAAATTGAGTAGGTTAGGCTAATGAGGGGCAAAAATAATGGCCTAATGTATGTGGATCTAAAGGTGAATGGAAAGCCCATACGGGCAATGATTGATATAGGGGCAACCCATAATTACCTCTCTAGCACTGAGGTGGAACGATTGGGTTTAGTGTTGAAGGAATCCACAGGCAGAGTGAAGGCAATCAACTCTGCCGCACAACCAATCGTGGGAGTTGCCAATGGCGTGTACATAAAGGCTGGTTCATTCGCAGCATGGACTAGCTTTGCAGCGGTGAAGATGGATGACTTCAAACTCATTATTGGGTGGGAGTTTTTGCGAGATGCAAGGATCGCCATATACACTTATGGCAACACTCTAATTGTTCTAGGCAGCAACCCATGTTTGATTCAGGCTTCAATGGAAAGATCTGATGGAACAAATCTCTCTACGCTGCAACTGAAAGAAAGTCTAGAACCAAGGGAAACAAGTTTCCTAACACATCTACGCTGGGAAGAAGGCACAACGACTACAGGACCAGAATCACTTTTGGCTCTAACAAAATTGAACATAAGTCCCGCGAGGAATTCTGAACCTGATAGACAGAAGGAACGGTTCAATGAAATGTTGGAGAAGCATCTCCAATACCTTTTAACGGCTAATCAGAAAGAGTTGGTGTCAGTGTTGGGTGGGACCCAGATATACTTCAACGCTCAAAGAAGTTCTTTAACTAATAAGAACTCTTTTGAAATCTTTACAGGGCAACAACCTCCGCTGGCTCACATGGTGGATGCAGTGAAAGAATTGAAAGTCCCAACGCAGTTGAAAGATCATTCGATTTTTCATGGTAGTCTTTCAAAGTCATACCACAAAGACTTGAAAAATCCATTCAGGGGACGAACGGCGCAAAAAGGATGTGGAGAAAAGGAGAATTTTTGGAAACGACTAACAAACCTCAGAGCCCTTCAAAAGATATTCTATACTTGTAATGCTTCAATAGCTCCGAGGACGTCGCCAAATCAGGTGGAGGAGAATGTCACGGGGTGGCCAGACGCTATGTCCCGTGACCTGTTAAAGTCCCCTAAGTACGTTGCCCAAGAGATGATGCCATTGCCGATAGCGCTCTTGCGCTTGCCTAGTCTGCACCCAGAGTCGTGGGGTCGTTGCTTGGCGCGTCAGTGCCGCAGTTCTCGTGCCCTATCGCACTCGTGCATTCCTTCTTATTGTACTTGTGTAGTAACTGGTACAATCTGTCGCACTCCTGTCGCAGCGGCACACCTAACACCGTGCTCGCAGATGCCTATCAGGACTCACGGGAGGACGGAGTCGCACACCCGGCACCACCTGCTCCCGGGACTCATGGGACCACCGGTCACAGATTGGTGCGATACTTGCCAGGGATGAAGAACCAAGTACCAGAAGTTTAATGATGTAATTTTAGGTACTAGTTCTTCTTGTACATGTAAATAACTTAGTTGTTGTATTTTTCCTTTTATAGAGAAAAACAGTGTCTACTCCTGTCACTTAGAGTTTTTTTGCCAGGACTACTATAGGGGGTATCAGAAGTTGATGCTTGGTCAGGTGTAAAACGAAACTTGTATAGTTTGCGATTGTTGAATGAAATGTTATTTTCTATTAAACTACTGTGCCTCTAAAGCATATATATGCATGTGTTTGCTATATTTGTGAGTGCGACACACAGTCGGTCGGATAAGCGGAAGTGACGTGCGGGGCGTCACTTGCCACACGAATCGGTTTCGCTGAGGGATAACGAGCGGCCCGTGACATACTGGCTGTACTCGCTGAATGTGATATCTGTGCACTACCATGAGATGTATAAGTATAGTAACCGGTAGGGGTTACCTGCTCATCTCGTAAAATCTGATCATGAAATCCATGTTGGTGACAATATCTATCTCCACAAGACGATGTGCCAGCCTGACTAGGGACGTGGCTGACTGGTCGTTGATAATGAGAGCTGTGCGATGTAGAAGCGCTAATATCCTCTCGCGGATCTGGGCCTACAAACATGAGATCTGAACGCTGTAAGTATTACATGGATCCAAAAGTCTCGTCCCTAAGCATCGTCAAACTAGGATGAAATGTATCGTCGGGGCGAGTATGACGAAAGCTGGTTACTTACATGTCTCCAATTCTATGCATGTTGCTCATCTATAAAAGAAATAAATTGTAATAATTAGTAATTCACTCATATGACTTATGATATAAAAGACCCTAATGTTAGATCTAAAAAGATTTAACGACCATGTACTTATATTGTCCAGAAATGCCCTGGAGGCCTTCACGCTGAGTCTGATGGACGGGAGGAGTGATATATAAGATTGTGTGGCGATGATACCAACGCAGATATTCGGTCGATGATTAGAGTGTATTCGTAGGCTCTCCTGTAACAATCGGACCCGTACGTAAATCCCAATAACCAATCCAGTCCCTGTGAAAATGATTCCAATCCCGTCCATCATGTCCTGCCAATCCAAGTGAATATAATCCTCCGTGATCAGTGTCAACATCTTGTAGAATATGCTGCTATAATCCGAATTGTCTCATAACACGATTCGGAAAATGAAATTCAACAATATGCCAAAATATCAACGGGACTCTAACCCTCCAAATATGTGCACTCGCTGTGCAATAATGAGGTAGAGACGCTAGCATATCGTCGCTATATGGCATCCATATGAACTGCAATAAATTGTCAATCGTCATTCACATATAACATATCAAAAAGAATATAGGTAATATTTAGAAAATATGATAGTCAAAATACCTGATCGATGTGTAATAGAGACAACTGATCTCTATAGTAACTGGCTACATGCTGAGGTGCATATCGGGTAGTACGCTGAGTCACCTATATACCTCCTATAGGATAAGCACCTGGCGGTCGTGGCTCGGTGATCTGAGGTCGGATGGTCGGAAAACGCTCCCACGCCCAAAGCTGTTAAAATAAGACAATTACACTCTTAAGTTGTAAATAAAATCGTACTGCAATATTTACGGTAACTATTAATTATTTTACCTGAAGTAGCATGTATGGCCCTACTGTGGTCTTACTGGCACGTAATGCATGGCACATACGATGGTACAAACAGGCGAGTATGGCACTCCCCCAACTATACTGTCCCATCGCCTCTAAATCTTTCAAAATATCTAACCACGAAATATGTACAACGTTTTCGCATGTATCTGCAAATAACTGTTTACCAAATAATATCAAAATATAGATGCGAGCATACTGTCGAACCATCTCAATAGTAGCATCTGGTGGTAGTGGATGATTGTGTAAATAGTCGGCCACATCCATGAGTTTCATCCGTGCCTCCCTAAAATGAGCTGCTAGAGGCCAGAATCTCAACAAATCATGAACTAACTCCCGTCGCTCCTCAATGCTCCGCGAATGGTGGACTAATGTAACAGGTAAACCATCAACACGTAAGCCCCACAACACCTCCACATCCTGTAAGGTGATGGTGGTCTCACCAATACTGACAGAAAGATGAAATGTGTGTGTCTTCTACCTCCAACGCTCAATAAATACAGTAATAAGACCATGATCTAAGTTGAACGAATCAACTCGGCAAACCCCTCCAAGTTCGGCAATATCAATAAAGTGAAAAACGCGGGGGTCAATAACCTTTATCAACTACCAAAAATGTCGGTCGCACCTCTTGATATCGAGCTCACCACGCTCACCGTGAAATATCGCCGCAGATTTATGATAGGGTTGAAGCTGTAAAAGACAATCATCTATAGGACCCTGAGTGGGGGCTGAGGTGCTCGCGTGCACGTGCTCCATATCAACTCACACCTACATATATAAAGAATGAACAAAATATCAATAATAAATATAACATTTAAATTTTCATTGAAATGTACAAAAAATATATATATACATATATATATGCATACAAAATGTACAAATTATTAATGCTTGAATCATAAGTAATCAAAACACATAATATAGACCTTAAAACCCTAAATCTTAAATCCTGGACCTAAAACCTAAACAACTAAAAACTAAAAACTAAAAACTAAAACTTAAATCATAAATCCTAAACCCTAAACAATTACAAACTAAAAAAACTAAAAATTAAAAAACTAAATGATAAACCCATGTATCTAAAAAAAAACTAAAATGAGTTTGTTTTATTAAATAGCAAACCCCATGCAAGGGAGATGGGCGCCACCCTTAAATTTTATTCACTTGATAATTTAAGAGTAGGACATCAACCTTACCTCTACATCACAACATAAAAACACGCTTAAAAAATAAAATAAATAAGGAGTATATACTCTCTTTTACAATGAACATAAAACTTACATTGCTAATGGTTAAAATATCCACTAAAAGGATAATTTGGTGTCGTGTGTCCAGGTTGTGAATAGTTACTACATCGACGTGGTGCATCGGGACATCTACGATCCATCTGATTCCGAATCCTTGCAGTCCGTAATGGGTCTGGTCACCTTTGTTTTAGACGACTAGTATTGATTGTCAAATTGAAGTGTGACGGCGGCCAATAATTTTGATCGTTGAGAGGATAGAATTGATGTCCAAATGATGCTTGATATGAATCATACTTATATTCATTCTCGACCAGATCTATGGGGTTTATTCCACTGATAGAGCATGCCGCCATCGTGTGCGAATAAAGAAAGTACAGTAGTTGAAACTTTTAACATGTGCACTCCCGTTTGTTAAGGTTTACAATTTGATTTTTCCGCCTTCGTGACCGCACTTATACCTAGTAATGATGCAAAAAATACCTTCTGCATGATTATATATCTGAACCTCATGATTCTCACCTTTTTTCTCGTTGAACACATATTTCTGCCAACTATATTCTGGCATTGGGTACCGTACATCACAAGCTAACTTCACATTCTTAACAAATATTTTCACCGTTTGGCTCAATGTGAAGCGAACACATGCAGTAATAGGTAACAATCGGGCATCTCTCAGCAGCCTGTTGAAACACTTATCTATATTTGTCGATGTATACCCCAACGGCTTCAATCGTCCTTACTTAGGGCCCATTTTCGGGTCTAATATTTTTGCCTGTCAGTCAATTGTAAGCTTCTTCATTCAAATTTCGTATTT
This sequence comes from Mitragyna speciosa, assembly GCA_024721245.1. NCBI lineage: Eukaryota > Viridiplantae > Streptophyta > Magnoliopsida > Gentianales > Rubiaceae > Mitragyna > Mitragyna speciosa. The sequence continues at coordinate 12,610,655 of CM045565.1, read as the reverse complement.
GATCCATGTAGTGATCATACTTATAAGGTTGGTTGGCTTTTCCAACTGCCAGTATAAGTTTCTTCAACCTAAACAATTACATATTATGAGTGTATCACTCAAAATTTTTTTAAAAAAATAACCTTAAAAATTAGATATTACCTTTCATTCTTAAATTTTTGTGTGAAATTACTTTGCACGTGCACAAGACAGAAGCGATGTACTCTATTTGGTTCCCGCCACTCCGAAAGCGTCGTCAGTGCATGAATAATTGATTTGTACCGATCGGATATGACACATACTTTTTCGATGTTGCCACAAACATGAATGCGCAATAACTTCATGAACCATGACCAATTTCGATTGTTCTCCTCGTCAACAAGGGCGAAGGTTAGCGACAACAGGTGATTGTATGTATCGTATCCGACAGCAACAAGTAATTTTCCTTGATACGTTCATTTCATGAAAGTGCCATCTACACATATTACCGGTTTCATATGTTAGAAGGCTTGAATAGCAAGACTAAACGACCAAAATACATAGTCGAAAATAAAATTGTACGGAGTGCTGTCAAGATGTGGTTCCCAAACAACAGCTGTCCCTAGATTGCTGCGTTGTAATTCCGCCATATATCTTGGAAGGATATGTATTGACGATGGTCAGTCTCCGTAAAACATATCAATTGCAATGTGGCGATCATACTAAATTGTCCTGTATGAGACATCGCAATACAATTGTTACTTGAATATCCTTCACTTTGAATATTGGACCGTTACTAATATGAGGTAAAATATGCTCTGTAATTAAATTGGCGCTCAACTGGCAGTGATCATTCCTATTGCATATTCGAGCACATGTATGTTCATCTGCAAGAGTAACTATCATCCACATATTATAAGATTTACGCAACGTAGCTCTCAATTGCCAATTGCAGAGAGGTGTCGAAGTACGAGCCCTGCATCGAACATACCATGTTGTTGGAGTACTCTTTTGAACTCTGTACTCTCTTTTTTCCCTAATGGACCACCGTTTCACCGCTTTTATAACTTTTTCTTTATTATCAAACAACATGCCCAATCGAATGTCTCCCGTATGTTCATTCCACAGATTAAGTTGCTCAACGGTACTCCCGATTAGGGGGTCGAATTGTAACATTGCATCTACGCCAGCATCGTATTGAAGTGTTCTAGGATCGTAACTCGTCCATGTTGAATTAGGACCGAAATCGGAATGTCTTCGTGCATCCTCCTGTCTTGTAACATTATATCCTTGCTCCATTTCATCTTCAGACTCATCTTCTTCCGGTTCCGGTTCAGAGTCCATTTCAACATCGTCAACATCGATTTCCAGTTCGGCAGTCGGAATGTTGACTGTATCATAATCATCGCTTGCACCACCAAACTTTTCTGCAGAGGACATATAAATTCTCGCTGCGCTGCTATTAGGGTGATTGTCGACACGGTGCCTACTACCTCTCCTACATCCTCTTCTACTTGGTTGGACAGCTCCTATATCTAAGTCAATATATTGACCTCTGGACGTATCAATTGCCCATGTTTCTTCCATTGCCAATATCCCACGTACAGTAGTGCACTCTTCAAGATAAGAGCTAGCAAATTCATTGTCTTGAGGATGCTGTTGTTCTACTTGTTGGATTTCTTCAACCTCAACATAGATCTCAGTTAGTTCTCGAGTATTTGCTTTAAAATAATATATCATGTCTACTCCATCATCGTCTTCCAAAGGTATTGCACTAAATATACCTTGCTGTTGAAAGCAACTCCTATATATCAAACTGATCTTGTATCTATTTCTATCTACGTTCATGGCATTATAAACTCTATCAACCAACTCCTAAAAGCATACCCTTTGCTGAAGGAATATAATTTTTTTCGGCATAAGCAGGTCATACAACATTGATCCTCCCGCATACGCGATTTTTCCTCCCCAATAGAGATGAATTGCTAAAGTATCATCGTTTGACATTTTTGACCTAATCTAAACAATGTGCAACTAAGTAAGATTTATAATTTTTACAAAACGTAAGCGTAATTAATCATGAACTACTTATAAAATTCACAATTCTTATTTAATTATGCAAACATTTTGTGCCTGCCTAATTCAAAATCATAACCCTTATTTTATGTCCAAAATTCTTACTTTTCAAATTATATGTGCCAAAATGCAACTAATCAAAGCCTTTGGGATCAAAATATAATTATTTAACATTTTTTGAGTCAAGTCATATCCATGTAAAACTTCAGAACTCAACTTTTAAATTTTTTAAATTTTTTACCGTAACAAATCATAATTTTGTCAAAATTATAAGGGCAAAAATGTAAGGGTTATAATTTTTATAAATTATAAGAGACAAAATATAAGTATGCAAAATATTTCGACCAAATTTTATGTATGTAGCGGTTTCGGGTCGAATTTATAAAAATGTATTTTTTAGGGCCAAATTGTAATTTTGTCAAAATTATACGGCCAAAAATGCAAATTTTCTAAAATTATTGGTTGAAACTTGAGTTATGTAAAACTTTCAGGAGCATTTTATAATTATGTATAACTTCGTGTACTAAAGTGTCATTTTCCTAAATCATAAGGGTCAAAATGTAAATTTTCAGAACTTATGCGGTCAATTCATAATTTTGAAAAAATTCATGTCCAAAATTCTAATTTTTCAAAATTTAATAGGGCAAAAATAAAAAGTTAAAATTTTGGGCTCCAAATCTAATTATTTATTAATTTATGTCACAATGTAATTATTTAATAGTTTAGGGGCTAACTCGTAATATTTTACAAGCGCTCACTAATATTCCAATTCTCTGAAATTATAATCACCAAAATGTAAACACGCAACAATTTTAGGGGTCAAAATTAAATTACGTACAAGTTTCTAAGCCAATTTACAATTATGTAAAAGTTCAGGGGATAAGAGTTATAATTTTTATAAATTATAGGAGACAAAATATAAGTATGCAAAATATTTTGACCAAATTTTATGTATGTAGCGGTTTCGGGTCGAATTTATAAAAATGTATTTTTTGGGGCCAAATCGTAATTTTGCCAAAATTATAAAGGCAAAAATGTAAATTTTCTAAACTTATGGGTTCAAACTTGAATTACGTACAAGTTTCTAAACCAATTTACAATTATGTAAAAATTCAGGGGATAAGAGTTATAATTTTTATAAATTATAGGAGACAAAATATAAGTATGCAAAATAGTTCGACCAAATTTTATGTATGTAGCAGTTTCGGGTCGAATTTATAAAAATATATTTTTTGGGGCCAAATCATAATTTTGCCAAAATTATAAAGGCAAAAATGTAAATTTTCTAAACTTATAGGTTCAAACTTGAATTACGTACAAGTTTCTAAGCCAATTTACAATTATGTAAAAGTTCAGGGGATAAGAGTTATAATTTTTATAAATTATAGGAGACAAAATATAAGTATGCAAAATATTTCGACCAAATTTTATGTATGTAGCGGTTTCATGTCGAATTTATAAAAATGTATTTTTTGGGGCCAAATCGTAATTTTGCCAAAATTATAAAGGCAAAAATGTAAATTTTCTAAACTTATAGGTTCAAACTTGAGTTATGTAAAACTTTCGGGAGCATTTTATAATTATGTATAACTTCGTGTACTAAAGTGTCATTTTCCTAAATCATAAGGGTCAAAATGTAAATTTTCATAACTTATGTGGTCAAACTTTAGTTATGAAGGCTATTTTATAATTTTGTATAACTTCATACGCTAAATTGACATTTTTCTAATTTACAGGGGCCAAAATATAAATTTTTTAAACTAATGGGATCAATTTTAATTTCATATGAGTTTCGGGTCTTATTTACAATTGTGTTTAACTTGTTGGGCAAAATCGTAATTTTTCTAAAATACTGGGGTCAAAATATAATTATGCACAACTTATGGTGTCAACTTTTAATTTTTTCGGTTCAATTTATAATTATAATAACTTTACCGGCCAAATTGTCAATTTCCTAAAATATAGGGGCCACAAAATTCAATTCCGTATGATTAACAAATATGTTATACTTAACAAATCTAACACACATTAAACTAATAAATTAACAATTAACAAAAATATTATACTAACTAACATTAAACTAATAAATTAACATTCAACAAATATATTGTATTAACTAACATTAAACTAATAAATCAACAATTAACAACAATATTATACTACCATTAAACTAATAAATTAACATTCAACAAATATATTGTATTAACTAACATTAAACTAATAAATCAACAATTAACAACAATATTATACTACCATTAAACTAATAAATTAACATTCAACAAATATATTGTATTAACTAACATTAAACTAATAAATCAGCAATTAACAACAATATTATACTACCATTAAACTAATAAATTAACATTCAACAAATATATTATACTAACTAACATTAAACTAATAAATTAACAATTAACAACAATATTATACTACCATTAAACTAATAAATTAACATTCAACAAATATATTATACTAACTAACATTAAACTAATAAATTAACATTTAACAAATACATTATACTAACATTAAATTAATAAATTAACATTAAATAAATATATTATACTAACTTGATAATTTTTCGATTGTTACTTAAATTGATTGGCTCCACCTCCATCGAACTCCAGCTAAGCTAAACTCTACCTCCACCGGCAGAACAAGCTTGAAGGAAATGAAACTGAAGCTGAAGAAACTTTCGAACGCCTTCAAGAAGAAAGAAAGAAGGAGTCTGTGAGAGAGTGGGAAAATGGAGAGAAGTGCAGATTTCAATCTGCACTTCTCGTCCATTTATAGGACGCAAAGGTTGTTGATCAAATTGATCAACGGCCATTCTATTTTTTGAAAAAATTTGGAGCTCTCCCCCACCGTGTTTGGCAATGGGGGAGAGCAGCCTTTTGCAGGCTTTCTGCAAAAGCTGCAGAAAGCCTGCAAACAAGCTGGCCAGCTTGGCCGATAGTGTTGGCGGTTGCCGCGTTTGACAGGTGCAGTGGGCTCGCTGCACCTGCCAAACGCGGCAACTCTTTTAATTAAAAAAAAAAATAGCCCACCGCGTTTGCCTAACGCGGTGGGCATAAAACTTACAAAATTCTCCACAGTAACCACAAACGCAGTATGAAATTTTTTTTAACAATATTTTTATCAATTAACTGTTGTTTCCAGCATTATAATTGCTTAAATTACTTGTTGATTCTGTTTTTTGCTATAACCTTTATTATGGAAACTGTGAAGAGTGAAGAAGGCCTTTGACGAAAATCGTATAGAATCTTGAATCAAGTTTCCATCAATGTCGGTTGGGTAGAAAAATATTCCTTGAAAATCATGAATGAGCTGATTGAGTTGTATGATTTCATGTAATGCAGATTTGTTTTGGCAGACTTTTTGACCCAGTTGTTATAGATATCTCTCTCACTCACTCTCTCTCTCTCTCTCTCTCAAACACACAGAGACAGAGCCTGTGGTGTTACGAGACGTCACGGGCGCCTTTCACTTCACCATGGCCCCCATCGGGGAAGATTTAGGGGGACACTTTTAAGTCTGCGCATCCTATTTAGAAGCCACATGCACCTCACTTTCAACTCAGGATGTAGTCCTGTTAGTACATGCAACATTTTTCCTTTGTGATTGGGTAACAAATCTTTTAAGATCTTTTATTCAACATAGCTTATCAAATTCATGAGAAGCAATTTAGCTATAAATCAATGTGCAACTAAAAGTTTTAAAGAAATATTTACAATTGAGTGAAAGTTCAAGAGGTAAAATGGAATTCACCTAGATGCAATTATAAAATGACAAATTATGACAAAATCTATTTGGTAGTTTAATCAGTGAAAATACTTTCTTCTCAAAGCATCTGAGCTTAGTAGCAATAATAGTCCTATTTATACAATGTGCAAGTAGTTTAAATCCCATCCCTTTCCTTATGAAGTCAAAATACTAGTTTTATGGAACTATTCAATATTGTAAAAAATTTTGTCCCAATTTTTTGTGCAAGTTTAACCTAGATGTAGAGTTAATTCTTTTTCCAACAAGTAGGCCTTCTTTAATCCCTTTGGTTTTTAACCTATACATAGAGTCAAGTCTTTTTCCAATCAGTAGGCCTTCTTTTGTCCTTTTTGTTTATTTCTACCATCTATATTTTATTCTCTTAAATCTATAGTTATATTACTTTATTTCTTTTATTTTTAATATTTGCTTCTCTTATTTCTTATTCTCTAATCATTTTGCATGGCTACTACTGTTTATACATTACACGTTATGTCTAAGTCTTTGAAAAACTTGTGAGGCCTTTCCTTATTTATTATGATTTTTAATCAAATTTTTATTTGTTTGAGATGTATCGTCTATAATAAGTATTTTTTATTAATATATTATACACCATCAATGATATTTTTACACATTCAATGTGTGTTCCTATACAGTAGGGAATAGATGTTTATACTGGTTGGTTAAAGGGACGATGGTAAGTTATTAACATATTGTGAAAGATTATTTTAAGAAATCACAAAAACATAAGTTATTAACATATTGTGAAAGATAATTTTAAGAAATCACAATAACATAACATTCAACAAATATTTCTTTAGAATTTCCACATGCGTGATTTATCAAGATTTCTCTTTATCATATCCATCTTTTCTATTTTTTTTATGTGCTCTACTGAATTATGTCCCAATTTAATTAAATATTTATGCTTCTCTTTTGGTTTCAAATTCACTATTGATTCACATTTTATTTTCTTCCAAATAAATTATTTCCTTATATCTTTGCTTTCTTTTTCATTCTTCTGAAAGCTATTAAACCTGTTTACTTTTGTTGTTACTCTTACTTCACTTCTTTCTCTTTACTTTTTATTATCCTCTTTTTCATCAACTACAATGAAACTAGTAATTGTTGCTTTGATTTTTTATTTGTTTATTGTTGCTTTGATTTTTTTTATTTTCTACTATTTTTTTTATTTTTGTTGATTATTCTTATCTTAAATTTATGTTTGCTTTTCTGTTAATTGCTATTTCTACAAGTTTATTTATGTTCTCTTTGTTTTTACCACTTCTATTTAGCGTTGCCTTGATTTTTTCTTCTTTATGAAACTTATATAGTAGTTTCATTTTTTTATTTACGTGTCCTAGAAACTTTTGTTCCTGTACCATTATTTTCCTTTTTTTTACCTTCTTCTTATTATTATTCTTTCTATTTTTAATCATCTTAATTGTCCACTTAATTCTTGTTAGGGCACTAATTACAAGATAACATAGCAAAACATAAATATTTTATATTTAACTCAACCTCTTCTCTAGCCAAAATTACATACCTCAACCTCTTGATATCTAGAAAATATCAAAATTCTATAAACTAAGGCATCACAAATTTAAAAGGTATCTAGATTTTCACAGCCAGGGAAAATTTAGATACCACGCAATATTGGATGTTAAAAGGTATTTTAATACTCAATAGTACTTCAAACAAAAATTGTATGAAACACACAAATCTGGAAAAAAAATTTTAAAGTCAAACAAATAGATGATAAAGTCAATATTACTACATTGAGTTTCCTAACCCTATCGACAATGCTTGTGAAGGTTTTGTTTGGAGGCTTAAAGTGTTCATTTCTAATGGTCACCCTAATACCACTTTTATTTTTTTAATAAAAAATTCTATTTTTATTATAATAAACCGACAAGGATGGACAAATATGTGCATATTATTTGTACCTAGATCTCTAACTAGAATTACACAAATTTTTAAAGAAATAATACCTACAATCATATGGTATCGACTGACAATCATGCACATAATGAGGTGGCTGCTTGTTATTTTAGATAGAGCACTGAGATTTGAAAAGCGAAAGTTAAAGAGGGTTACAAAGATATTAGACTATCCTACTATATTCAACAAGCCATTCAAAAGGTAAGAAAAATAGCCGACAGTCTGCCACTTCAACAAACGGATCAAAAAAAATTGAGGTTTATTTTGTGAAGGCATGTAATACTAGTAGTTACATTAGTTGATTATATACTTTCTAAGGTTGATCAAGGCATTCACAGTGAACAAATTATTTAAGCGTAACTACTAAAATTATTACTCTTGCAAATCATAAGTCAAAGTGGTGACAATGTGATTAACTTTGTAAAAAAAAAAAATCCCCATTGTTCGTATCTAAATAATTGCTCATACATTTTCTAAGGTTAATTTACATAATATTAATAATACTTCAGCTGACAAAATATAGTATTTAGATTTAGCACGCTTGAAACCATAAAACCCATAAATGATAGTGCAACATGCATTAGTTATGAACAAAATATGTATTACATACACATAATTATTTGAATGGCATAATTGGACACCTAGATAATATTTAATTAGGTCAAAGAAACAAAGCAGAAAAAAAAAATAGAACAACAAAGAAAAGCCAAGCTAAGAGCCGGGTGGACAGGTTGGAAACTAAGCTGGTAGGAGGTGGCAAGTTGGGGAGAATTTGGGGAAGTTAGTAGGTGATTCATGCACTCCCTTAAGCTGATGACATGAGAGACTATCATAGTTGGTTAAGTTAGTAGCTAGAAGAATAGCAAAGATGAGAGAATAGAAACCAGGTGAAGATGGAAACCAAAAGAAACAAACCAACTATCTGCGAAATTAGAGCGGTAGGAGAAAGATTGAAGGAAATTAAGAGAATTAGTTGTAAAGGTAAGATTTTCTTGGGCTTCTTGAGTTTTATTATAATTTAACACATGCTTAACTGGTGAGTTGAACCTGAAAATTTTGCTGGAAATCTCAGAAGTTGATGTTAAAGTAAATGAACATTAAAGAAACCCATGTAACGGGCAGTCTAGACTGACTTCAAGAAAATGATCACAACTTGGTGTAAGAACTTCAAATTAGGTGATTCTTGTTGTTTTAAAAACTAGATTCAGAAGGCTTTCTATGGGTATGAATATCTTGGCTTGGTTTAAAAGGTATAAACCGTAAGATGTTTCTAAAGTTGACTGAAAAAACAGCTAAGCACAGGATGGGGTGTGATGGTGTTTGAATTTTAGTGAGGTTTTGATTGTGGTCTGATCCAAATCAGGACAAGATCTCTACGTAAAACTTGTTTTATATTGAATCTAGTTTACAGAAGTGTAAATTTTAAAAATTTTCATTGAGTTTATTTTGAGATATGATGAATTGAATGAACTGTGGTTGAAGAACTCGTGATGCAGTCTTGCTGGACCAGTTTCAGTAAATTAGTCATAACTTTGTGCAGGAAACTTGGATTTGGATGATTCTTGTTATTTTAGAAACTATATTCATACGTATTTCAAATGGATTAAGGATTATGTCCTGATTTCTTGTGTAGTGATACCAGAATTCGTGCAAATTTGACTGAAAAACCAAATCTATGCAAATAGGGTTGGTGACGGGCTAAATTGTGTACTGGTTTTGAACCTATTCTTGTTGGAATTTGTGTAGGTATTCTTCATAGATATTGTAGCTATTCAAATGTGGTTTTCAGCCATGTAATCCGTAACTCCTGATTCTTAGTGAGTTGAATCCAGAATTTGATGAAAATGGGCTGGAGTGTGAACCCTGCAGAGCAGGGTTGATGATGCACAAGATTGTGACCCAATTTTGACCCGGTTCTTGTTAGAATTTGAGTTTGGTTTCTTCACAAAAGTTGTAGTCTCCTTGAAACCTAGTTTCTGACCATATAAATTTTGAAGCAAAGTGAGTTTTATACAGAAAGTTATGCTCAATTGAATTCACGTACTTGGAATGACTTAAAGCAAAATATTGACAGTAAATGAACTGCACTCCAAACTGGTTGGGATATGATTGGAATTAGATCTTGCTTTCGTTATGAAAAGCACTCCAAACTAAGTCTAGTTTGCAAGAGTATTGAGTTTGGGAAACTTGGCTAAGTAGAAATTGAGTTAGATTTCTCAAATGGAAAATCCATAATTTTTATAATTTGTTCATTCACCTTGATTTGATAGATAACTATATTGCCTTGAATTGATAGGTGATTCAAGTGATCCTAGTGGCAAGAATTTGAAGAACCTATAAACTTTGACATACCTGTGAGTGTCCTAAAATTATTTTTACATATGAAATACTCTTTTATTAAAGTATGTGTCTTGTTATCGATACTTGAAATCAAATGGTATTCTGAAAATTTCGAGACTTATTGTGAATGTCTACGCTCCTTTCTTATTTACGAACTGCTGTTTTACAAGAATATATGGTTTAGTACTTGTATTTGAAAATGAACAATGCTTGAAAATTATATGATTCAATACAAACTACTTGTGCTCTACAGGGATATGTGACTATTGTTAATTTATACAACTCTTATTTACAACTACATGAGAACTGTCCTTGTTATTGCCAAACAAGTGTCCTTAAATTTAATTTTACCTACAAGTTATAGTTTTGTAATCACGTGATTTGTTTATTTAATACCCCTTGCTTTTACAGGAGATTCGTAGGTTTGGGGATATATGATGAATAATGATTCGTTTACTTGGTACACCCTTGCTTTTGACGGGAGATTTGTAGGCTTGGGGAGGTATGGCATGTATTGGTTGGGTTATTTGGTACCCCTTGCTTTTACGGGAGATTCGTAGGTTTGGAGATGTGTGGTGGTGTAATAACTTGGTTATTTGGTACCCTTTGCTTTTAACGGGAGATTCGTAGGCTTGGGGATGTATGATGGGTATTGAATCGTTTACTTTGTACCCCTTGCTTTTGAGGAGAGATTCGTAGCCTTGGGAAGGTGTGGTGTATATCGGCTTAGTTACTTGGTATCCCTTGCTTTTACGGGAGATTCATAGGCTTGGGGACATGTGACGTGTAATGACTTGTTTACTTGGTATCCCTTGCTATTACGGGAGATTCGTAGGCTTGGGGACACATGACGTGTAATGACTTGTTTACTTGGTATCCCTTGCTTTTACGGGAGATTCGTAGGATTGGAGACACGTGACGTGTAATGACTTGTTTACTTGGTATCCCTTGCTTTTACAGAGATTCATAGGCTTGGGGTGTATACCATGAATTTACTTGCGTATATCTTTTGATCTCTTTCTCGATTAAAATAAATTTTTATCGTGAACTTTCTAATAGTTTTAAAATGGACCTCAATGAGCGTAAAACTCATCCCACGTTTCATTTTCTTTTCTTTACAGGTGTTTAACGACGGGAAAAAGATAAAGAAATAAAGAGAAGTTTTTCTTTTGTTAGCATTAGCTATAGGATGGATGTAAATTGAGGCCTAAGTGGCTCAAACGTTGCAATTAGTTTTTGAAGTTTTTGAATGTATATGCAATTATTAGCATTCGATTATATTTTGAGCATATAACTGCTTGTACTTGAGTTCTGGCGTGAGCCAGGCAGGCGTCCCGATCCAGATTATAGAGTAAGACTTGGTTGGGGGCGTCACATATTTGACCTGACAAGTAGCGTAAAGATGACAAAACCATTTTTTTAATTATGAAAAATATCACATTATTAGGAAATTCACTAGTTTTTTCTTTTGGATAGGTTATTTATAATATAGAGAATATGTAGTTTGCCAATTATTCTATGCTTGTAATAGATGCCAAGTAGTTTCCTAATTATAGTATTTAGAGTTTGAGGTGAAATATTTTTCCTTTTTTACTTGGATAGTGACCAAGTAATTTTTCTTTTAAATTCGTTGTTCGGCATTCTACGAGAAATACAAAAGATAAAAAGGCAATTCCCATAAAAGTGGGAGGGTTCTTGTCTGTCAAAAAAGGAACACAATGGGTTGGGATTGTGAAATAAGGTGTATTCTCATATTTGTTTTTCTTTCATAATAAAGAGTAATTTTTCCTTTGTGGATACAGGCTTGGTAATAAATTGAACTACATTAAATACCCTGTGTCATTCATATTTAGTATTGTTTTTATTCTGAATTCTTGATTTCTCGTTTTGCATTTAATCCCAACAATATTGTGTATTTTTTTAATACAAGAAATATAGCACATGCTTTGCACATCATTTGATTTTTTTCTTGATAAATGATATCTTTTATTTCTCATATCAAAATTCTTAATATAAAGCCTAAGTATAAACGACAAATGAGTACTTATCATTTTATCGTTGTTGTTTAGCTACACCTTACGTAAGACTTCTATATAAGGGGTTTTTTTTTTTATTAGTTATTGTGCTATAATATAAACCATTACGCTATTATTTACTTGGATGTTTAGTATGTTTTAACATCTAAATTCCCTTCCAACAACCAAAAAAAAAAAAAAACCCTCACACCCACCTTCCACCAAAAAAAAAAAAAAAGAAAAGAAAAGAAAAGAAAAGAAGCGTTAATCAATTGTTAGGAGACAAATAGTAACAAAATACACAACTTATCTTTTAAGTGGCTAAACGAAAATTCTCCGTTGTACTAAATTGGTTTCTAGTGCTGGTCGGCAAATTTTCTAGAGTTAGATATCCTTGCCTAGTGGATATGAAATTATATATCAATTTAACTATGATAATCAAAATTTTGTTCCTCTTAGCATAAGTATCCAGTATATACATGTCATATATAGCCATACAAATGTAAACATGCTACCTGTTTGGCTACGTTTAACGCCTTAATTCATCTTAACTACCAGTGGCATCTCTAATTTAAAATAAAAAAGTTTCAAATTTGACATCTTCAATTTATCAGCAAGAAACTTAAAAAACATTTTACTGAAGAAATCACAAGTTCATTAGGAATACATAAATTAATTCTATTTCTGAGGTCAACAAACAAAGTTACACTTAGGTTCTCTCTCATTCCTGCTTTCAGTTTGGGTTGAGCAAGGTTGGATCCCCTTCCCCTTTCCCCGAATTGTCAAAAAAAAAAAAAAACAAAGTTACACTTAAAATCCCATAAAAAAAATCCTAAATAAAGAGCAAGCCTTACCATTAACCTGATTTCAATGTTTACAAATGGGAAATGACCATACCAATCACTCATGAATCAACCCTCAAGTCTGATTTTTTGTTTTTGTTTTTTTTTTTTACACCTTCTATTCTTTTAGCATTTTTCTTTTTGTGGTCAAATGTATATATACATGAATAATATAATCATCCATGACTTCTAAATACACATGGAACAGAAATCTGATTTTTTTTTTCACTAAGAGGTCGGTCTTCCCATCAAAGTGGACTCTAAAATGATGATATATATATATATATATATATATATATGCAATAAATTTTATCTTTTAGCTATATATAATGTGTTGCATATGTATATCCAAGTTTATTATGAAACAAATACATTATCCCTTCGCTTCTTTGGGTTGGCTGCAGCATCTGGATTGCCTTTCCTCATCAAGGCCACAAACTCATCATAGTTGATTCGACCATCCTACAAATATTTTCGAGAATTTGTTTGAGTTGTTTAATATTTTGCAAATAAATGCATGTTTAGTTAATAAAAAATCTTGATCTGAAATAATTTTTTTCTTGATAAATGGCGAGGAAAGAAATGAAAAAGAAAATTTTCTTTTTACGTACATTATCAGCATCAACTTCAGAAATTATTTCCTTTATATCCTTCCCATCATTCATACCGAAATCCCGAAGAGCTTGCTCTAGTTCTTCTATTGTAATATACCTGGTTAAATGGAGAGGATTAAACAAGAAATAGAATTAAGTGATGTAGTTTTTAAAAATATCATACAAAGCTTGTAACAGTACTTTTTAACTAATTAAACATTTCATTATTATAATTAAACGCTATTGTCTTTATCAAAGTATCGGAATGTAGTATACAGATGCTCTTCCCAAGGGGTGGGTTAAAAAATCCGTCGACCCGAAAACTTGCCTAATCCGAACCAATTCAATCCGAAAAATAGGGTACTCGAACCTTCTTTCTCTCAATGGGGCAAACTAAGGTCAGGTACCCAAAAATTTAGAGTCGGATGCGAATTAGGAAAATAAAAACTCTTGGGTACCTAATCTGACTCGAGGTTATATTATATAAATATTAAAAAATATAGAGACCTTATTATAATTTCATTAAAAGTATATGCACCGGACGTCCGTTATCTCATTCACATACTTTCTGGAATTAATCAGACATTCGCTATCTCGTCCGCTATGTCACCCGCATACTTCCTGGAATTAACCGGTTGTTGTCATCCTTTGGGGGCGTCTGCTTAGTCGTCCACTTCACCTTTTACTTTCTAATTTGATTTTTTTTTATTCTTAACTAATGTTACTACAAATACACCTTGGTAGAACATTAGTATATATTGTCAGTAGTTTATTAATCATCAAAATAAAGATGAATTGAGACTATAGTGTCATTAATTTGTCTATAAGCTCTCAATTAGTAACATGAATTAGTTGACATTTACGATTGTTTGGAGAATTAGAGAAGTCAGGCGGAAGACCTTGGCATATGATTTTGTGTTTTAGTCATTACAAATTTTAATTCGAAAAAAAAAAAAAATAGGGACGGGTTGAGTACCCTGTGACCCGGCCCTATTTTTCGACGAAGATAGGGTACCCGAAGACATTAGGATCGAGTTAGGATAAAAAAATTGTTAATTGAACAAGTTAGGATCAAATCATCTAAATCTTTTTAGGGATGGGTACCTAACCCGAGTCCACCCCTACTCTTCCCTGTCCATTCTATTCAGGTGCATTGTGGCCGTAATAAACTCCTCATAATCTATGGTCTCATTTCCATCTGCGTCAGCCTAGATTTCCAATAAAAATGCATTTTTCGTGAAAGAAATGAGGACCAAGAAAATCTTTCTCAGTTTCTTCCACAGATGTAATGATGATGCTACTATTGATTGTACTAAAAAGTATCACGCATGGCATAGCATATAAGATTGGAATTTATGATGCATTAAAGATTATTGCTTCCATCAATTGTTTAACTTCATATTCTGATAGCTTTGTACCCTGCTTTGCCATTCCTTGCTTTAGGTCCTCAAGTGTTATGGTGCCACTGCTATCAGTATCCATGCCTTTGAACATTTGTTTTAGTCCCGTGATCTCTTCCTTTGAGAGACAACCTGCAATAACCTATTCAATTCAAGAAAGTAAAGAATCAGGTTAGTTGTTATACCTTTTGGATCCCTATGAGATATTTTTGAAAAATATTGATACCACTATGCAGCCTTTCAGGATTTTTATGGCAGGAATTTTATGGAGAAAATTATTGAGATAAGTTCTAGATTAACCCGAACATTTTTGGCTAGAATATGGACAATAAAGGAGCTTTTGACTAAAAGATGTAATGAATTGGTGGATTACAAAAGTTTCTTATTTTTATAAAAATTAATTTTAGAAAAACCGAAAATCAATTGCTTCCGATTTTAGCTTAAAATTTTCAAAAACATAGTAAAAAAAGCAGTTAAGAATATCATAAAATAGACTTTACAAAAATCAGAAGTGAAGTTTAGATAGAAAAAAGCTATTGAAAATAGACCCTTAGGCTATTGCAGACAAACAACAATATTATTCCCTGAAGAGCAACTTTTTTGAACTTATTCATAGCTCTAAATTGTTTGAGCTTGTCCAAAATAGCATTGTCAAGAGGTGTGTCAGGTGCTTCTCCATCTTCCTTAATCCATGGATGATCTGAAACAGATTACACTACATTACAGGAACATAATTCATTTAAATAGATATACAAGATTAACGACTATAAAATGCATAATACCATTTTACAAAAAAAAAAAAAAAATTCAAATATTTTACATTACAAGAATTGTTTACATGAAATAGATAATTTCAAGTTCCAATTTCATTTGATGAGTAAAAAAATGTAATTAAAAATTTAATTAATTGACATAAAAACCTTACATTCAATATATGTGAATATTTCAGTCATTTGGTTTAAAAAAAATCACTTTTTATATTTTTTTTAAGAATATTCCAGATTTAGCTTTTAATCAATTTTTTCAAAGCAGATGAGAATATTGATTAGATAAATTGAAATATGATTATTTAGTATCACTTTTAAAAAATCAGTTTTTACGAAAATCTGAAACTTTTGAGAATGAGCTCTAAAACTATGATTAAATTATTTTTGTAAAACATGCTTAAATTATTGTTTAATTTAATTTTTAAAAGAAATAAAAGACTTTTTTTACTGAGTAACTAATTTTAATAAAATTTATTTGCTTAAATTATGAATACGTAACAGAATTTTACTAAAAAATTCGCGTTCATAAGTAATGATTTTTTCCTTAAATATCATGAAAGTAATACTTCAACTATTTTAATAACTTTTGTTCACTAAAATTATTTGAAAAAAAAATTAACTATCACCTAATGGGTGTTCAAAAAATTGAAACATTGATTGACTGTCACATAATGGGTGTTCAAAAAATGGAAATTTTGTTCAGTAAATTGTACCCCCTCTTGGATATACACTTTCCTAATTGATAATGTTTTACTTACGCACCTTCTCCTAATTTAGTTAAGAAAACAACGCCTAGGATTACCAGAATCAAGAAAAGGAAATAAAATCCAAAGAAACAACACCGCCTAGGACTACCAAAATCGAAAAAGGAAACAACGATATTCTATATAATGGATCGTTGAAACAAAGCAAAAATCACTTAAAAGAAATAGAAAATCAGTCATTGAGAGAACGAGCAGAAGCAGGGCATAAAGAAGAGATGGAAGAAGTTCTTAATGCCATTCAAGAAGTTTGTAACACGTTGGAAGATGTTCGGGATACTGCTGCCTTTCTTACTACTCGTTTAAGATTACAAAAGGCTAAAAAGAGGTAATCTTTTTTCCACTTCTTTTTTTTTTTTTTTGTTTAAATCTCAGTTAGATTTTCTTGATTCCATTGCAACAGTAAGTCATATCGTTTGAAATTTTTATTGATTAATGCTTTCTAGGCTCATGACATTGACGCTGGAGATGGAAGAAGACATGAAGGTTAATCAGCGGATGCTGAAACAGAACAAAAGCAACAGATTGAAAGCCTTGATATTGATGTCTGATAAGTTCAAGAAACAGGTTACAGAGCATGTTGAAACTCAGGAAGAGTTGTTGAGGCTGGCTGCTGAACTCAGTCATTTCACAGGAGACAGAGCAATTGCCAAGAATCCATTTGCAACCATGCCCTGATTCAAGAAATCTCATCTTTATAGATTTTCATTCTTTTTGGGTTCAATTTGATTACTGATTTCCAATGTAGCCATGGATGTCCATAGGAAGATTTTATATACTACTTTTGATCAAATTCTATAATAAAAACACAAGTTGTTCTACCCAATTCTTTTATTGAGATCTGTATGTATGCAGTTGATTTGAATGCAGAGCTTCATTTTTTTTTTTTAATATTTTGAGGGGATGTAGTACCTTCCAATTTAATGCTTTTGATAAATTCTGCAATTCTGGGCGTCCCAAGATATGAAATTAACAGAATTTGTCATGATACTGGAAGAATAAAAAGGAAACTACAAAAGATAATTGGTTACATTGGGGTGAATGACTAACCCACAAAAAAAAAAAAAAAAAAAAAAAAGACAGAAAGGCTCTCAATTGACTTGCTGATCGGTCAAGACCTCAATAAAATCGAAGTTGAATATTTGGTACATTAAGATTTAATAGCCTCAAATATTTCATGGTGTTTGGTAATATTATTTCGTAACCCAGCTTATCTTAAAAAGATGGAATAGGATGGGTCTATACTTTAATCTTCCTGATGTATGTATCACCTCAAAAATTTTTTTTTCCCCTTTTGGATAGCAAATAGGTTTTAATTTTTCAATTTCTTCTGAGGATTTACACTTTTTGGTGTTCAATTTTAATGCTTATGCTTATAAAATAGTACATGAATGTTAGTTTACAAAGCAAATAACTAGTATGCATGTTACAATCAATGCTTTCTTCGTCTTTTTCCAGGTGCATTTCAAGGAATTCAGTTGTTGGCACCCAGATTGGGAAGAAATAATCAACCATTTTTCACTGTAGAGCTGAAATTTTTAGTTCTTTAGAAACTTCTGATTTGAGGGATAAGCCGTGGTTGCCTTGTGATTGTAATTGTCCTGGTTAGAAGTTCATAACTTTGGATAGTTTAGTGCACTGGGATTATCTTGATTGTTGCAATTACTAGTTCTGTTTTGGATTTACAATGCATCTATATGTTTTTCTTATTAACAGCTGCAGGTTGGATGACCCTGTGATGTGGGGTTTCAAAGGTTTTCCTATTATGGATGCAAGACTTGGACGCCGGGTACTAGCAGCCGAAGATATATACTTTAAAAATACGGTGCTGTCATAGTTTTTCAGACTTGGTGTGTAATTTCTCGTTTGTTCAGTCTAATTTTACCTTTCACATTTTTGTTTTTCATTGTATGAATTTCCTTGTACGTATTGGAAAACTTAAGACATACTGTCTTATTTTAAGTAGCAGAAGGAACTTCTGAGTTGCCTTAATGCAGTAAGTGTGCATCCTGCACTTTTCATGAAGATCAAACCTTCAATTTGTTGTGGTGAAACTTACTGCTTGTTTGGGACTTGTGGACTACTCAACCAATGCTTGTTCTTAATGGCTAATGGTAGCTGAAGTTCTGTTTTGCACAAGAGGAAATGTGGACGTGTAAAAGATCTTTAAGAAAGTTGACATATGTAGTTAATTACTTAATGCATGTTCCACATTACTTGAATTGCTTGATTGTAATAGTCTGTATTTTTCAGTTTTAGGCCAAAGAAAATGCACAGTATCCAGCAGCAGTCCCTAATTTTCATATTGGTCTGTGTTTTCCTGGTTGCTAACTGGTTCCATAGCTTTGAGTTTGTTTAGCGATTGTTGTACAATCCAGTTGGGATGAGGTGATTCTTTTGGTAAATTATATTTCATCAGGACAAGATACTTACTATTAAATTGCTGAAGAAGCTCAGGTTGCTAGACTTGACAAACTAAAAAAGAACAATTATGTTGGAGGAGAAGATGATTGGTCTTAAGTTTTTTTTTTTTATTTATTTTTTGTGGGGGGGGGGGGGGGGGGGGGGGCGAGGGGGGTTGTTTAAGGTCATATTCTGGGAATAGCCAGGGTGGATTAGGGACCTTTTCATGGGATGCTTCCCTTGGTTTTTCTCTGCTGGTAGAAGCAGGTGTAATTTGTTGATGCTCTATCCTTCCCAGGAAGTAAATTGTTTGCAAAAATGTCATTTTGGATGGGCTTACCGTACATGATTCTATTGCATTTACTAAAGTGATGAACTTTTCCTTTTGTGAAGCTGAGTTTATATTTGTTTCTCATCTGTCAAGTGCTTTAACTTCTTACTCAGGGTATATATGCTTATTACTCATGGAATATTTGCAGGTAAATGTATACCTAACACTAGAGGAGTGGGGATTTATCAGGAACACACGAATGAAGCTCTTAATCGCTTGAGGGATGGAGCTTGGGTAATTTATCTTATTTTTGTTTAGTTTGGCATGTGGTATCTTCCCGCACATTACAAGAATGTTTGTTATTTCATGACACTCATTAGTTGTAGTGAAAATATATAATCTGCTTTACTCTCTCTCTCTCTCTCACACACACACACATGTACGTAAATTACCTGCCTCTTTTCCTCCTTCACGTCCTGCTTGTTTGTTCATCCATTCTTGTCAGCTTTCACTTTTATCGTCGACTACGGAGTGCATTGGATTTTTCAATCCATATCTTGTTGAAGTTCTTTGTTCTCCCATTGGATAATTTGTCTGTTCTTTCTGGGGATGAGATAGATTGACATCCCCTGATCTCCCATCTTATTTGTTCATCATGAAAGCATTTCACTGTTTGCAAACTGAGTGTAGTGACTTGTTTTCAGCTAGTTTTGTGATATTCCTTTGAGCTGGACTCTTTGTTTTATGTAATTTGGT
Source organism: Mitragyna speciosa (assembly GCA_024721245.1). Classification (NCBI taxonomy): domain Eukaryota; kingdom Viridiplantae; phylum Streptophyta; class Magnoliopsida; order Gentianales; family Rubiaceae; genus Mitragyna; species Mitragyna speciosa. Next base: position 12,590,773 of record CM045565.1, on the reverse strand, counting down.
GTTATGATTGTAAAACGGACGCGACATTGAATTATTGCCACCATGTAATGTAACAGGGGAATGCGAGGAAAAACTTGACTCAAGCTTCTGGAAACCATCATACTGTGCAGAAGGGTAAGAAATTTCCTTTCTGACAAAGAAAATAACAACTTCTGTATGATGTCATTTTTCTGTTTTGGAGTGCAGTAATGACAAGGATATAAAAGCCCTTTACTCTAATGACCTTAGGACCGAGGCTCAATTATATAAGCTTGTTGACATGAGTAATTGTAGGTAAAGATGCTGTGGGTATTCTCTTATCTAATCTTGAAGTCATGTGTTTAATTATATTTGTATTTGGTCAGTATCATCTGTAATGTCTTCCTGAATGGAAGTTTAATTCTTTTTTTTTTTGTCTGAAACGGGACATATCGTGGTAATCACCTTCCTCTAATATGGCGCGTCAATTCATGGGCAATTTTTTGATTGATTTGCTAAATCTGGATCTTTTCATGACATTAATGTACCTCTTTTTGTTGTTTATCTTGCTTGAAGGAAATCCTTTCCAGTAACAGAACAAGTTGACAAGGTTTCTACGAGTGATACAAAGGAGGTTGTGAAACACAACACTTATATACTGCCCATTTGCAGTATCATATATGGCGTGCTTTTAAGTAGTAGAATAATTAGGTCCTCTTTGCACTTATGTTGATGCTCTTTCCTTTTTGGTTATGTAATGCTTTATTTGCAGTAATATACTGAAAGATCAGACAGGTGTAGAGGAAAATATGGATTTCCAGGTGAAATTCCACGACTCATACAGCTTGTCCGTGCTTTCAGAAGTACACAAAAGCAAAACATGTATCAACTGTCTAACGTGCTGGTACCATTTGTTCTTTCAGTCAACTCAAAAGTCGGAGAAATGTGGCTTCCGGAGTCCACAACTCTCAGAATCACATCTGGAAAAGTCAAGTTAGTGACAGATATGTGGTTATACAAGTCTGACAGTTTTAAACTACTTCAGACAATTTTTTTTTCTTGCAGTGGAGTTCAAACTTCACAGCTATTTAAATTCTTCTCGTCAGGATTTTGCATAGCATTTAAAATCCTTTTCAGCAAAATCTTTATTTTCTTCTTTATCGCATTGGATTTCTTGCTTTCTGATATTTTATCTGGTAAAAAGCTTTATTTTCATTTCCTTTATTTTTATTTTTTTATAAGCAAAGTTTGAATTTTCAGATCAAGAAATCTGTTATTTTCCATGTGCACTTAAAAGTTCCCATGATAAGACGTTCAATTTGTCTTTTCCCCTTATAGAACTAGAATATTACTTGCAGAGTCATTATAAGTTGGCTCGTATGGATTACAATGTTAAAATGTTTGACCAAGAATGTGTCATTTGTTATAACGAGAGGGCGGAATTACTTAAGTCTCTCTCTCTCTCTCACACACAGAGAAGGACAACAACAAAGTTTTTTCACCATTTATAGTTCAAATTTGTAATCATCGTATTTAAAACCTTGCATTCAGGAGGTTCAAAAGGTCAATGTAACTCTGACTTTGGAGCATTTTCAAGAACATGTGTCAAAGTAAGTGAAGCATATTAAGACTGATTTATCTATCTCCAAATTGTGGGACTATGTCGTTGTCTTAGTTGTTTGATTTATTCAAGCTGTATTAAAAAACATATTTGCCATTGCAAAGGAAAATGATAGAAGTTTAAGCGCTATATTCGGAAACATATTTGCCATTGCAAAGGAAATTTATAGAAGTTTAAGCACGTATCACCAATTATAAGAATTTGGAATATCATTTAAATTTCTTACCTTCTTGGTATCAGCAAACAGGTCAACTCTATGGTCTCTAGAGTTGTTTCCAGCATTGTAATTGCTTAAGTTACTTGTTGATTCTGTTGTTTGCTAGAACCTTTATTATGGAAACTCGGAAGAGTGAAGAAGGCCTTTGACGAAAATCTTATAGAATCTTGAATGAAGTTTCCATCAATGTCGGTTGGGTAGAAAAATATTCCTTGAAGATCATGAATGTGCTGATTGAGTTGTATGATATCATGTAATGCAGATTTGTTTTGGCAGACTTTTTGACCCAATTGTTATATACATCTCTCTCTCTCTCTCTCACACACACACACGCACGCGCGTGCGCGCGCAGAGCCTGTGGTGTTATGGGAGATCACGGGCACCTTTCACCTAGCCTCCGGTGGGGAAGGTTTGGAGGGACACTTTTAAGTCTGCGCTTCCTATTTAGAAGCCAGTTGCACTTCACATTCAACTCAGGATGTAGTCTTGTTTTCATATGCAACGTTTTTCCTTTGTGATTGGAAGTACTGAGCATATTAGGACGGCTATCTTTCCCACCACATGCATGGTCTAGTCTGTTTTACAGTTTATTTAAAAGAAAATCTAGAGCATATAGTTCCCTTTCCTAAACTGGATGTTAATTATAATTGGATGTCTAAGTAATTTTGAGTTCACATAAGATAGTAACAGAATTCTTTTGATGACTCAGCCTATTCTGAAGATAGTGGTACAGCTTTCAAGTTTCAAAGGAACTCAAACTCAAAAGGTGTTTTCGGCTTCGATAAGCGACTTGCTGGAAGAGAAAGGAGGAAAAGGCCAAATGTGCTACAACCAAACGTGTTGCATCATTTATTCCAGTGGACAAACTGCTTAACAGGAGATTTCTTTGTCTAGCACGGAGTAACTCAGATTGAAAGAACTACAGAAAATAATGTTGCTGAAAATTTGATCGGTAGAAAATCTTTTACTTCTTTACCGATGTCACAATCAAAGGTCACTGCCAGCGTTTTCTTTCTCTAGACTCCCCCCCTTCTCCTTCCCTTCCTTCTCCCCCTTAATTCATCTTTCATCCTTCTGGAGGTCTGAATGTCTTGATACTTCCCCGCTATTGCTAAAGGAACATCAATTTTCGTTGCAGGAATATGTGCCAAATATCTATGATCACAGTAATCATCTTGAAGCTACAATATACGTGGATGACATCTATCAGTGTTACTGGGTTATAGAGGTAATCTGATCTCATTTCCTCATCATGTTATTGGAATTCTACCTGTTGATGTGATTTTCTGCAGAAATTATAAATTCATTCCAAGTATGAATATATACACAAATTGAAGAATTTTACTCTTTTTTAATCACATCAAAGTTTTTTGTTTAACATTCTGAAAATTGGCTTTTAATGCAAGCACAGAATCAGCCACTGAAACACTATATAGATATTCAAACTAAAATCACACCCCAAATGCGTGGAATATTGATCAACTGGCTTATTGAAGTTTGCTTCTTATTTTAAGCATTTTCTTAATTCTTTTTGAGCCCTTTTCTTGTTTTAATTTATTACCACTATTATTTCAGGTACATCTAAAGTTTAATTTGGTGATGCAAGAAACACTTTTTTTGATGGTTACGCTATTAGACCAATATTTGTCCCTGGTAAGCATCAAGAAGAACAAAATGCAGTCAGTAGGCCTTGCTGCACTCTTGCTGGCCTCAAAATATGAGGACTCTTGTCATCTGAGGATAAATTGCTACATGGATGCAACTTCGGAGTTTTCTTATACGTTGTAAATCAGTTGCTAGTTGAGGTAGTTCAGGAGTAGTTAGTAAATACTCCTTGGTTCTTGGCTACAGATCATGGACTTAGTTGGCATCTCGGCAGAATCATACACGAGAGATGAAATGCTTGGAATGGTGAGTGAGAATGCATGTTTTCAATATCTATCAGCAGGTTTGGATCTAGTATCTCTAAGTAATTATTGAATACGAGTCTGTGAATTTTGTCAATGCCTTGTTTTGCACTGGGGAGGGCCGTCAGCAAGGCACTTTCTTGTACCCACCTAAGTAACATTACATATTTTTTTTTTTGGGAGAATGCCTTTTTGAAGGCACTCAAATTCCTTCTGAATGCACCTATCCATATGTCTTTATGCTGCGGTTCCTCAAGGCTGCTCAATCAGATAGCAGGGTATGTGGTAAACCTTTCCCACTTGTTCTTTGTACTGTCAATGAAACAATAAAATTTTTAAAATTCATTTTTCTGACAAAGCAATGATTTTTATTTATAATTATTCTTCCATTAGAAAATATTTGTTTTTGTCTTAGCTTTCCTCAATCAACTTCGTATCTTGAGCGCCTTTGTCCAGTCTATGTCTCTAAACCATCTCTGTTTGTAAAACATCGTGCTTATCAAATATGTGGGCAATTTGTCTTAAGCAGCTCAAAATAGTCCAATGCATAAAAAAAATTCCATTCCGAACTCTAGCCTATTATAGGTGCACCTCTCATAAGAATGACTACCTGAAAAATTTAGATTCTTATTTTTGTGTGATCCTATTTTGTATATTGCACTACTTCATAATGAAAAGATGCATGTTAACTTCTCGTGTTGTGGTTATTCTTTCCTTTAAATGGTTGAGAATGAAGCAATAGAGAGTGATTTTGGTTCTTTAGTTGTGTTTTTGGCTAATATTTTATCAAGTTCTAGAATGTATTCTTTGAGAATTACTGTCTTTTTGCCAATATTTATTTTTACCTTTAGCTCAAATGCCTCAGTTTGCCTCATATTTTTACGTTTCATGATCCACTCCTTGAGTTTTTATCATAGCCCGTTTCAAAAAAACAAAAAAAAAAAAGGATTGGAAAATAATTTTGCCGCCATGAACTGGGCCTGCCATTGGCCAGTAGTTAGCTTTAAAGTTCACATACTAAAGTCTATTTACTATTAATGATTTTGTCTTTTTCAGTGGATGATGTTATAGAATAATTTAAATACAATACAATTACTCATACATTTGACATAATTCAAATCATTACTTCAGATATTATTCACGGATCCTTCTATCTAATAATCCTAGGTTACATATCAATTATTATTATCAAATTTTGGGGAAATTTTTCTGCAGTTTTAAAAATATATTTAGGTGGTAATGGCCCATTTTTTTATAATTATAATTATTTTTATTATTGATTATTTAATTTACTACTAACTTTGACTTAGTCGCAGATATTCTTCCAGCTAAATTTTTGATTTTTCCATTTTATAGCCTAAATGTTTGTGATAAATTACTTAAGTTAGCTAAAAATTAATAAAGAAGAAGAATGTGATGATAAGTTTATCCTTAGTAACCAAAATCCCTAAAACGTCCACCCACTCCTTTAATGATCTTGTCTCGATATTGTTAGTCTTTTTCATTCTTCTCTAATATTTTTCTCTTGCCAAAGTTGCTCCTCTCCTATTGTTTGGTGCCTTCTCCCTACGGGTGTCAGCAAACCGAGCTGCTCACAAGTTGCTTGGTCTAACACTCGGCTTGAGTTCGGTATTGACCGAGATCAAGTCGAACTTGAACAACTTGTCTGATTGACGAGCTCAAATTTGAGCAATGAATAGTGTATTCGAGCAATTCATCAAGATGGTAAAAAATAAATAATTAAATAAATAAATATTAAATGTTATATTTACTATTTTATCCATACTTTTTAAAAATTTTATAATTTTTAATATCTTTGAATTTTAAATAATAGAGTTTAGTTATGTAAATTAACATTGTTTTAATTATATACCTAAATAAAAACTTAATGAAAAACAAGAAAATAAAATCAAACAAAAACAAACCCTAAATCACTCCTACAAATACTAAGTCCTAATTTTGCTGCCCCTTTGCCTCACTGACGTCGCCATCCCCTTTGCCTCGTTGACATAGCCATTACAGCATCGACATCGCGATTGGATCAGATCAATTCTTTCCTCTCTATATTCAATCTTTCTCACTCTTTGCTAGTGATTTGGTCTCATAGTCTGAATATCCATCCTATCTTACTAAATGCAAACATTCGATTATAGGACTATCATGGATAAGTCAACCTTCTCCTCCTGATCTGTCCATTTTGTTTCATTAATTCATTTTTGTTGATTGAATTTAGGGCAATAAGGCCTTGATTCTTAAGACTCCAAGTATGATTTATAGTAGCGATGGCTTTTATATTTTTATTTTCTTTTTTATTGTGGTTTATTTATAGAGATGAAAATGCTAGCATTTGAGTAACCACAGCCTTTTAATGTTGTAAGGTGAAACAAATTCCAGTCTAGATAGAATAGATTAGCTTTTAAAATTATTGAACTACTTGTGTATAATTTTACAAGCTATTATAATATTGCTGACTTTTTTTTTTTTTTTTTCTCAATTGGAACAAATTATACAATAATACAATGCATGTGGGTAAATGCCAAGACCACTGATTTTAATCAGAATATTGTTCAAGGAAACCTATTAATTTGCAAATAGTACTCCTAGCAAACAACATTTTGTTTTTTTTTACTATATATTCTAATGTACTAAAAAATTTTTAAATGAATGATAATTGTGGATTGTCTAACTTTTATTTTCCTTTGACAGGCAAGATGAGTAATCATAAGTTTCTTCAAATCCAGTCATATTGACAGAAGGATCATCTAGTCCATTAGTAAGATATTATCCTGTTGGTGCAATTGTCGAGAACGAAGCTGATCATTTGCAAGATACAACTGAAAAAAATACTCAGTCTAGAATGACAACTAGTGGTGAAGTACTTGAGGCATCTTATCAGCAAAATGAAGATGAAGAACAACCGATTGAGTTTCATGTGAAAAAAAAAGAAAAATTATTTCAAGCTATTATAATATTGTTGAATTCTCTTTTCTTTTCCCTGTTAGAACAAATTATACAATAATACAATGCATGTGGGTAAATGCCAAGACCAGTAATTTTAATCAAAATATTATTCAAGGAAACCTATTAATTTGCAAATAGTACTCTTAGCAAACAACATTTTGTTTTTTCCTACTATATATTCTAGTGTACTCAAAAAATTTAAAATGAATGATAATTGTGGATTGTCTAACTTTTATTTTCATTTGACAGACAAGATGAGTCATCATAAGTTTCTTAAAATCCAATCATATCGACAGAAGGATCATCTAGTCCGTTAGTAAGATATTATCCTATTGGTGCAATTGTCCAGAATGAAGCTGATAATTTGCAAGATACAACTGAAAAAATAGAAGTACTTGAGGCATCTAATCAGCAAAATGAAGATGAAGAACAACCAGTTGAGTTTCATGTGAAAAAAACAAAGAAAAATATTTGAAGTTGGGGTAGATTTTAAAATAGTCGATGATGGAGAAAAAAGTCCAGTGCAAGTATTGGAAAGTTAACAAATAGTATTTGTGGAATTTCAACATATATGAAGCCACACTAAGATACTTGTATGATGAGGAAGATGAGTTAGGGGAAAAGAAAGCTAAATGAGAGAAGCAGTGGCACATTGGGAACTAATGCATGAACAACCATCCTGCATTTTGGAGAAAGAGGGTTTCAACGATATGCAAAAGGTTGCCCAAGTGGCAAAAAATTTCATGCAACACAAGCAAAGCTGATTGTATAGCAGTTTAGGAAATAGAGAAAAAAAAAGCTAAAGAATCTTTTGAAGAATGTCAACAAAGTAAGTTTGACAAATGATTTGTGGAAATCCAAGAATCAAAAGAGCAAATATATGGTCATCACAGGGCATTGGGTTAATTAGTGTTGGAAGTTACAAAAGTGAGTTTTGAGCTTTGTTTACATTCCACCACCTCAACATATTATGGAGATTTCTGATGCAATATTCAAGTGTATAAGAGAATAGGATATTGAGAACAAAATTTTCACAAACTCAGCAAACAATGCTTCAAATAATGATGTTTGACAACTGATTTGTGGAAATCCAAGAATCTGAAAAGCAAATATTTGGTCATCACAGGGCATCGGGTTAATTATTGTTGGGAGTTACAAAAGAGAGTTTTCAGCTTTGTTCACATTCCGTCACCTCAACATATTATTGAGATTTTTGATGCAATATTCAAGTGCATAAGAGAATGGGATATTGAGAACAAGATTTTCATAAAATCAATAGACGATGCTTCAAACAATGATGTGGCAAGTAGTTTGTTGAAGGAAACTTTTCTCGAACTAAGAGCTTCGTCTGTGATGGAAAACTATTTTATGTTTGATGTTGTGCACACATCTTGAACTTTATGGTTCAAGATGGTCCTAGTGAAATAATAGACATCACAGAGAACATAAGAGAAAATGTGGAGTTTGTGGGCCGTTCAGATGCAAGAATGTTGTTGTTTGCCCGGATTATTCAACAAATACAATTGTTTGGAAGAAAGTTGGTTCACGATTGTAAGACAAGATGGAACTCCACATCTGAGATGTGGAGTTGTGGAATCAAATTCGAAGAAGTGTTTTCAAAATTTTGAGATCGCAAGCCTCATTATGACTACTATTCATCAGCGAAAGATTGGGCAAAGGTGGAGAAAGTTTGATTAGTTTTAAAGGCATCTTAGGCAGTCACAAAAGTAATTTCAGGCAGTAATATCCTACATCCTACTTATTCTTGTAAGAAATAAGAAGAATAAAGTTAGTTTAAATATATAGTAAAGAAAATGATGTAGATGACTTCATAAAAGCAACAATTAGCAAGATGAAGCAAATATTCGATAAATATTAGGGTGTATATAATTCAATAATGGTCATAGCTATTATTTTAGATACAAAAAAAAAAAAAAATGAAGGCTATAGAGTTTTGCTTTTCTAAACTTTTTCCACCTCGTGAAACCTAAGTGAAAACTGCAATGGTCAAAAGACTATTTTTTACCTATTTGATGAGTATGTGGCTATATTTGAGAATAGGGACTTTGATAAAGGAAAGAGGTATCAAGACAGTGATTCATCTCAAAGTGGTAGTGCAATACTAATGCTGAAATTAGTCCTTTTGCTTCTAGAGTGGTTGACTTAGATGACTATATAAGAGAAATATAGATTAGTGAGCCTAAAAAATCAGAACACTACAAGAAATTAAGATTTTACCCACAAATACGATGTGAGGGTAAAAAATAATTATGTGTCAACAAATGTTTTTATCTACACATAAAATAAATGTTTGCATATGTCGCTATAGTTCTGCGGAGAAATATTGTTACCTACACATATACTTATGTGTAGGTAAAGATAAAAATTTTACCTACGCATATATATGTTGGTAAATATTTACAATATATGTGGTAATTTTCTTGCCAAATGTGTGATGATGACGTGGAAGTTGACGTGGATGCTAACATGGCTTTCCTGTTGGCAGATTGTGTATGACATGTATGATAACATGTCATGTGATGCGGCATCTAACATTTCATGACATTTATTTTATGTGTAGATGAAAGTTAATGATATGTGTAGGTAAAAACATATCTATTTGTAGGTAAAAGCAATCTTATGTGTGGGTAAAAGCAACCCTATTTGCGGGTAAAAGTAGCCGTATGTGTGGATAAATTTGCTATGTATGATGGTCAAAACTTCGTATGCGTGGGTAAAAGTATCCACATGTGTAGATAAAAGTAGTTGTATACGTGGGTAACGCATCTCCATGTGTATGTAAAAAACCCATATGTATGGTTGAAAACTTTAAATACAACACAATTAATAATCATTTATCCAAAAAAAAAATACTAAATAGTTCATAGAAACAAAAGCATCCAGTAAATGTAAACCAAATTCAAGTAGTTAGATACAAAAATCATTTGCCACTCTACTAATTTTTCGACAATAAAAGTTATTCTAGGACCATGGTAAGCATTTCTGCAAAAAAGTTCCAACCAAAATAGCAAGAAAATAGATTAAAATGTATGCTTCAATCAATCTTCAAGTAGACAATCCAATTAATCTTCATTTGCTATCACCTGTACACGAACAAAAGTACATACATTAAAATGTAATCTAAGCGATTTACAATAAAATTGAACAAAATTGAATTTAAAATATGTCTTGTATCAAATAAGAACACGAAGTTGCTGCTACAATTTAGGAAGAGATGAAAATAAATGGCGCAATCAAATATAAAGCACATTAAGAGATAGTTGGAAGTATGCAAAAAATGCTAATAACTGAAGCTTATTAGCATCCGATCTATAGTGTCTTTGGCTCCTTCCGAAAAATAGTTTGAAAATTAGATATCCCTTGCAATTATTCATTGAAAAATGAGTCACTTGTATCTTTAAAATGAGAAGTTCCTAAAGCATTTGGTACAATGTGCAACCAAATGCCCGTAGGTCATTTCTGGTTCAATATAACTGTAAGGGGTAAATTAAGTTTTTGATAGCCCATAGAGATATATTAAATTGAAGTAACACATAGTGATCAGGAACAGAGTTGCTGTATCGCCAAAACTCATTTATGTTTTAGTCTAATGAGCTAATATTACATAAAACAAATGAACACTTACACTAACTTAAGTGAATGAAAGATATAGGCTTTCCGAGAGGAGACTACCTTACTCGATAGTTGCAGAAGATGAATTTAGAACTTCTGAATGTACATAAGTAGCTATTCCCACAAAGGTATAGGCCTTGACATTTGGAAGGAAAAGTAACTAAATTGAAACGATCATATCAATGAGAAAATAATAAAATGAGTAGTAAAAGCTAGAAATTTTAGACTAGTAAAGCAAGCAGTAAAAGCTAACAATAAATAATTGTTATCTTGTATCCTCTTTTATTTTCCAGAAGTATATATAAGATAAATCTAAGAGCCCCTAATATCTTTTCAACAAATAATCAAAGAAATAAATTTTTTTTGTTAAATGGTCCTCTCATGGGTACTTTAAACTTTTGAAGTTATTTGCAATAGTTGAACTGCATACACATCTTATATTTGTTAGAGCAATTCAATCTCATCTTGAAACACACTTAGTCCAAAATTCTAGATTCCAATAGATTATTAAATATCCTCCCAGTAACATCTAGCAAGATAACCATAGTAGATATATTTTAATTTATAGCTTAATTTGAATAAATCCCACCATATGTAGCTAAAACATCTTCATATGTAGCTAAAACTTCTTCATCTTTCTAGATTCTTGTAACTTATAAAATATAAAGAAGGTTAAGAAAAGATGTCTTTGTACACAAACAAGATTAAGTTGAATGTCTTTGTACACAAACAAGATTAAGTTGAACCTCTACTGGTGTTATACAGGACTATAGGCCAACTATGGCGAATCTCGAAATTGATAAATAAATAAAAAATGCAGCATAGAATAGCATGAGAAAAGCATCATATAACCATCTCATTCATTAACATCAGGAAAAAAAATTCCCCAACACTTAGAACAACAATATAGTTCTCCTCCAAAAAAGAAAAAAAACAAAAAAGATACTACCTTGTAGTTAGAATAATGTTTCTCATACTAGCACTCTTTGAGTCCATAATTGACAAATTTGTTCTTCGAATTTCAATTGTTGTTTGGCAAGGAGATATATCTTCTTCTAGTTGTTGAAGCATTCTACAAACAAACATGGTATTAGGAATAAAAGAATTGCACAGATTGACCACTAAGCTCAACATCCACTAAGTGCTTATAGCAAAATAACAAAGGAACCTAGATTTTGTTTAGAGGATAACATGTAATATACATCAACACCCTGAGTTCATAACTCGTACATGAGCAAATTGATCAAATTCACATCAATATCATAATAATAACGTGTTAAGCATGTTTGAAAACAATCAACTTTTAGATACGAGATCTATATATAATCTAAAGTCACATAAACACATTCATGAAATGAAATATGGCAAAACAGATAATTCTTTGGTTTTGAAAATATAATGAATTAATGGACACTCACCAGTAAGTTTAGTTGCTCGGGAAGCACCTTAAATGTCTTGAGCTCCTCTATCCAAAGTTCCTATTAATTGAAGGTGAAATGATTAGTCATTAAGCTCAAATTAAATAGACAACTTCGTTAAAAATTTTTAGGGCTCCTTGAGCAATTTATAAAGACCAGTTCATATTTTGACGGGCAAAGCTGGAATTTGATTCAATGAAATTTTTTCACTTGGGACACTTCTTGAAGCAAGATTCACTTGTGAATATTATCCGTAAAGGCAACAAGTTTAAACATGCACCATATCTTTCTCAAGTTCCAATCAACTATTAAATTTTAGACCAATATAACTTTCAATAGACAATTCACTAGAATAAGGCACTTATATGATTAAAAACTAGATTTCAAGGGTTATAATTTTCATGAGGAATATGAGTTTAAATTCCAACAGGAGCAAGTCGAAAATCAACTACTAATTTGGTTCATCACCAATCTTGTCTGCACAGGGTTGGTTTTCTAGCTAGTTTGTGTGAACTCTGTAGTTCATCAAATAGGAACTAGGGAATGGGGGTTACATAGTTGAAAAATACATTTTAAAATCTACTACTTTTAGGAGAACATCAACTCAAATTCCAGCAAAATCAAGTTCAAAATCATGCCACAACTTGGCTGTTCACGAAACCTGTTATAGTAGTTCTTGAATTTCAGCCTAGTTTTTAAGATTTCTAGTATTCAACCACAACTAATTCGGCTATGTGTCTTATACCATTGAAAAGCCCTATGAATCTAGTTTCTAAAATAGCAAGAATCACCCCGTTTTGAGTCTTTTACAATAAGTTATGACTATTTCACTAAAACTAGTTATGCAAGCCTGCAGTACGATTTTATTCAACCCCAATCTATTCCATCCAGTATATCTCATGTTATACTCAATAACAAATCATGATATCAGCATATTTGTAAACTAGATTCAATATATAGTAATTTCTTAAAAGACTTCATGCTCAAATTCTACTTTAATCTTGATAAAACTCTACCACAACCTAGGTGATTCTCAACTTACGTTATTTAGTTCATGCTTGCCAACATCCATCTTTTCAGATTTCAAATGTGATTTTATACTCAATCATCAAGTATTCATTATAAATGATTTAAAAATAAAAAATACTCAAAGGTTCAAGGACTTTTGCCTTCCAACTATTGTAATTTCCGTTTTCTTACCTCCTTTCTATTTAGCTTTTTCTTTGCCTTGAATTTTCTTTCCTTTCTGCCCTTTCTTATCTTGGACGATTCCTCTCTAATAAAAATAACTTAGTGCAAACAAAATAAAATTAAGAAAAGGCAAGTGCCTTCTAAAATAATAGGGAAACAACATATTAAAATTAGTATAAGCTAGTATCTTTTCTAATAACTAGGAAAGATACAAAAGTCAAAAATAGATGCTTATGATATACGATTACTTATAATGAGACTACATTTCCATCAGAGCATTCAACTCCATGCCAAGAACAAGGATTGATGCCAAAAATATTTAAAGCTCTACCATACCACAAAAATTCCACCTACAGCCAACAAAAGTTTCACCTAAAAAGAACCCAAACCCCATAAAACCCAAAACCCCGTAGAGACCAAGATAAAAAGTTTCAAAATTGCATCTTTTTCAGCTATTAAAATCCCTAAATTTAGCTATAAGAAAACACAAGATCTACAATCACTCATAGGAGTGGAGGAGTGGCACCAGAGGAGCTAGCTGAGCAGCAATGGAGGAGTGACACTGAAGGAGAGGTTGTGACTCGGAAGAAATGGAGAGAGAGAGAGAGAGAGAGAGAGAGAGAGAGAGAGAGAGAGCCAATTTGTGGTTTTGGTCATTTTTTTGTTCTTTTTATCTGTTCAACAAAAAAGTATATTTAATTTATAAAAAAATTGCAGTATGATGTGGCTTTTTTGCCACATCATCATGCTCTAATTACTGCCTAAACCTTCACCTACACATATTTAACATTTCATAATATGTGTAGCTAAATTACTAAAGTATTACCCAAACATATATTATATTTTTACTTATGTTTGGGTAAAAAAATTAAAAAAAAAACCACATCAGCATCTAAAAATTTTCAATAATCCCACCAATCTCTAATTTTGGAAGGAAATTTCCCTCCAAATTTATATGTAGGTAAAACGTTTTACCTACACATAATAAATGTCAAACAATGTCAAACAATATAGCAATTACTCTAATTAGGTTTACCCACACATACAAAATAAATGTGTAGCTAAATACCCACACATATTATATACAACAATTTTATATGTCGGTAAAAGCTTCATTTCTTGTAGTGGATCTTGTTGACAATCTAGATAAGGCTCACCAAAAAAATCTACCAAATGCTGATCCATTGTAATTTGATTGTCTAGGATGTTGGAAAATGAATAGGTTGACATATCCCATATGATCAAGGATGTCTTATGACATCTTAGCCATCATTGTAATTACAGTTGCTTTTGAGGCTATGTTTAGTGTAGGACGCAAGTAATTGAACCTTATGGTTCAAGATGGTCCCAATGAAATAATAGACATCATAGAGAATATAAAAGAAAATATGAAGTTTGTGAGCCGTTCGGATGCAAAAATGCCATTGTTTGCCCGGATTATTCAAAAGTGCAATTGTCTAGAAGAAAGTTGGTTCACAATTATAGGACAAGGTAGAACTCCACATTTGAGATGAGGAGTTGTGCAATCAAATTTGAATAAGTGTTTTCACAATTTCGAGACCGCAAGCCTCATTATGACTGTTGTCCATCAACGAAGGATTGGGCAAAAGTGGAGAAAGTTTGCTTAGTTTTAGAGGCATTGGACAGTCACAAAAGTAATTTCAGGCAGTGATTATCATACATCCGACTTATTCATGCAAGAAATAAGAAGAATAAAGTTAGTATTAAATATATAGCTAGAAAAATGATCTAGATGACTTCATAAGAGCGATAATTAGCAAGATGAAGCAAAAACTTGATAAATATTATGGTGCGTACAATTCGATAATGGTTATAGCTGCTATTTTAGATCCAAGATAAAAAACGAAGGCCATAGAGTTTTGCTTTTCTAAACTTTTTCCACCCTGTGAAGCCCAAGTGAAAACTGCAGTGGTCAAACAGACTATTTTTTATATATATGATGAATATGTCGCTACATTTGAGAATAGGGACTTTGGTAAAGGAAAGAGGTATCAAGACAGTAATTCATCTCAAAGTGGTAATTCACATACTAATGCTAAAATTAGTCCTTCTGCTTCTAGAGCGGTTGACTTTGATGACTATATAAGAGAAATATAGACTAGTGAGCTTCAAAAATCAGAACTCGTTGACAATGTAGATAAGGCTCACCAAAAAAATATTCATTACAATTTGATTGTCTGGATGTTGGAAAATGAATAGGTTGACGTACCTCATATTATCAAGAATGACTTATGACATCTTAGCCATCCTTGTAGATACAATCTATGTCTTTAGACTTGGACCAGGTATCGACTTGGTTGAGTCTAGGGGTCAGGGGTCAATGGGTTCAACCGGGGATTGACTTAAAATCAAACCGAATAACGTCATCAATACGATACACACATATACACATACATATACCCCTATATTTATATATTATATATATCTATTAATTTTTATTTTTTCAATTTAGTTATTAGTCAAGAATAAAACAAAGTCAATGAATCTAAAAAAATGATAGCCAAAATAATCTCAACAGTCATCCTAATCTCTTGTAATTAATAGCTAAGAAAGTGTTGAATTGTAGTAATTATGGATAAATGATGATCTACCCAAATTATTCACTGTTTAGTAAGATTGAAGTAGATTTTTTTTTTTGGATAGGAAGAAGTTGAATTGAGGCATCCCTAATTTTTTATAATAAGTTAAAGAAGAAAGCCATTACAGGCTTTTTAGTTGACCGAGACCTCTCTTAATTCAAGAAAGAAATTTAGTTGATTCAACACCATTTGATGTTCAGTTGTCCACTCAATGTTGATCGATAAGCCAATTTGTAGCGCTTGTCAAAACTTAAAAAGTAGACGGAAGTGAAGATGCAGTAGTTAACTGGGCTTGAGTTTTGTCTGGTTTCCTATTTTTTTGGTCAAATCAGTTTTTGACCGGATTTGACCATTTTTTAACTACTGAGTTTTTAAACTAACTCGAATCGGACACCTGGTCGGCTCCCACTCTGTACGGTTTGACCGGCCGATTTGGTCTGAGTTTGAAAACACAGGATACAGTTGCTTGTGAGGTTATGTTTAGTGTTAGGAAGCAAGTGATTAATGCATATATAGGGTTTCAATATCTCCTGAAATAGTCTAGATACTAATGTGTAGAGCAGATTGATGTGATAATTTTCATGGAGAGAAAAGAAGATGAAAGTAGGTAAATATTTATTTAAATTAAAGTTGTTATTCAATTATGCTCATTTTTCATTTAATAATTTTGTTGTGCAGAATGTGAAAACAACAAAGAATATTCCACTTCTATTCCATGAAATATGTAGCCAAGTTTTTTAAAAAGGTATATTTGTAGGTATAAAGTAGCTTGTACACAAATGTAGAAATTGGTTTCATTGTAATATGTTGCTTAGTACACTTCTTTTTTTTTGGTTTATTATTTTTTCTAGTTTTATTGTTCTTGTTCATGGTTGTTAAGCTATTTTTTTATTTTTGACAGGTTTGTTTAACTATTTTGATGGCAACTAGATGGAATTTTGATGGATGGCAGAAATTTCACAAGATTGTTATAACTTATTTTAGTTGGTCATGATAATACTACGCTTATTGTTGCTTATTTTGTATAATTTTAATCTTGATACTGTAAATACTAAATTTTGATACACCATTTATATTTCCAACATTGGGGGCATTTTTCTACTTTTGGGATCAAAATTTTGATTTTTGAGTAAAAGGTGTGAAATTGACAACTTCAGGAGGGCAAACCAATAATTTCTAGCACGTAAATATTTTTCATTAGTTTTGAATGTTTTAAATGTACATTTGTATTTCTATATGTGTTTCTAAAATTTAGTAATTTTTCGAGTTCAACTGGTATTTTTTTCATATTTCACCAGCAAAGGGGCAAAATGGTCATTTCACCTTGCGAACACCATTTTCACCCATTTTTTGTCCTAAATTTATTTTTTAGGTTTTTAAGTCTGTTTCTAAATTTTTCTAATTTTTTTGCGACAATTGCTATTTTTTTTTGTAAATACTGTGTTTAGGGGCAAAATAATCATTTCACATTCCAAATGCATTTTTTTGTCAATTTTTGAGTTTTAATTCATTTTTTAGGGTTTTAAGCTTATTTTTTTATTTTTGGTAATTTTTCAAGGCCAATAACTATTTTCTGTATATTTCGTCACTACAATGGCAAAATGGTCATTTTGCCTCTTGAATACCATTTTTGTCAATTTTTGGTTTATAAATTCATTATTAGGTTTCTAAACTATCTTTAACTTTTGACCTTTTTTTTAGGAGTCAACTGCTATTTTTTTTGAAAATACCATGTGTAAGGGTGAAATGATCATTTTATACGCAAATGTATTCTAACCGAAATTTTTTGTGATTTAATAAATTTTGTTATTTATATTTTTTGAGTTTTCTAATTTTTTGGGTGTTTTTTTTGGAAAAATCAGGTTATTTTTTCTAGTTTTAATTTTGAGTCTTTTGTGTAAAAATTATTTATAGGGTAAAATTAAAATTTTATTACTAGTGGTATTTTGGTTATTTTTGGGCATTCTTGGAGGCTAAGACTACTAAACTCTATAAATACCCCCATTAAAAAATAAATAGGGGGATTTAATAAGAAAAATACCACACACATTTACTATGCTTGCATACACAACACACCTAATTTCACCTACTAATTCCTACACACACATTAACACACCACACAAACACACACTTGAATCCAAATCACACGCTAACGTACTACAAATACACACACCAAGATCATCACACACACTAATACACACAAAAATACACACACAAACAAAAATCTTCAGCCATCAAATTTCACCAAGCCAACACGAAAGACTTCAGATTTCAACTACTCATACCACCGATTTCAACGTCAAAAGGTATTATCATAGCATTTGTTTATTTGTTTACATTTTTTTGGTTAAATCTTTGTTCTTTCTTTTTCTTTCTTATGTTTTTATTTTTGGGTTTGGGTTCATTTTCTATGTTTTCTTCTTTCCGTTTCTTCTACTGTTCATACCAAAAATCCACTGTCTTCTTCTTTCTCCCATTTTCCTTCTGCAATAGCCATCCGAAACCACCTTCAATCCAATATTGCCAGCTCTCCATGGTTACCAGGACCATCACCACCACCGGTCAGCCCATTTCCACCATGCCACCCCCACAAACTGTCTAGGCCCAGACCACCAGATCCAGACCATAACTACCACAACATCACCTCCAAACCACCATTAGAACCACCAATTTCCACCACCAAATAACTAGAAAAAACTAAAACCAATTCAAACAAACACACATAACTAGCAAAAAACTAAAACCAAACCCAACAATTCACTAGTCAGTCCCAAAATACCACCATGACTAATTGCCCCCAACCTATAAAAACAGCACAATCCCAAACGGCCAAACAAACGCATCAATGCCACCAGTTAAATCAACTCTCACTTATCTGCACACATGGGTAGGTAACAAACCCATAAAATCATTCAAATCATCACCAATTGTAAAAAAAAAAAAAAAAAGACAACAAATGCCACCTATGCCTTTGCCCACAACCTGCCAAAAATAAAAACAACCACACTCATCCAGTTAAAACACAAGCTCTATCCATCCACAATCTCTGCCACCACCTACAATCACCACCACCCAATCCTCCATGAACAGGTCACCGAACCACCAAGCCTCCTATTTAGACTCACAAAAGCAGCCTTTCAACAGACAAGACCACCACCAGAAAATCCATTAACCACCGTTGACAGCCTGCAAAGAAACAGCAAAATAAAACAAAAAATCCAAACGGTTCTCACTACAACCCAAACCACTGCCCTAATCAAACTCAACAGCCCAATTTTACCAAGCCCACCTCCAAGCTCAACCCTGCACACCATAGAAATAGAAAGAGGAAGAGACAAGGATAGCCAGAGATGCGAGAGGGTGAGAAATAGGAAGCAGAAAGAGAGGCCAGGAATTGAATGAGAGAAGAAAAGAGAAAATAAAGAAAAAGAGAGAATCAAATAGAAATGGAGAAGACTAGAAGAGGGAGAAAGAAATAGGAAGGCAAGAAAACGGGAAAGAGAGAAATTGAGGAAGAAAAGCGAATTAGAGAGCTGTAGAAGAGAGAAAATAGGTAAACAAGAAGAAGCTAAAGCTGGAGAATTGGAGAGAACAGAGAAATGGGAAAAGGGGGAAAAGAAAAGAAATCAGAGAGAAAGAAAAGGAAAAGAAAGAAGGAAAAGGAAAACTCAAAAAAATTTGAGTAATTAGGAAGAACGAGAGAGAGAGTCTAGTGGAAGAAGACAATGGAGGGTAGGTGCTCATTTGTGAGAATTGTGAATTTATGGGTTTAAAGTGAATTGTTTACAAAAAATTAGTTTTTTGGATTTATTTGCTTTAGTTTATTTAAAGTTAATTAATCTTTCGATTTGTTCCTATTTTTTAGCTTAATTTGGTTTTAATCTAATAATTAATTTAGTTAACTATTTATTTTAGTTTAGCATTTGTTTGGATTGTTTTGCTCCGGCCCTTGGATTCCTAGTTTATCAATTTTGTCCGAAAGACTTTTTACTTTCTTCATCTTAGTCCCTTGTAATTACATATTTGCCCGCTAGATTTTATATTCTTTCAATTAGGTCCCACTATTTTCAGTATTTACCCCCACACTTGCTGAAATTTACATTTTGTGCCCCTTGCTTGCTAGACTTTACACTTTGCTCCCCTAATTTTGTTAGAATTTATGTTTTGGCCCTCGATTTGATAGAATTTACTTTCTTATATTTTGTTTATCCAAAGCAATGGTACTTTGACGTGTGTGTTCATTTTTTTAAGCATTGGTACGGGTCTTCAAAAAAGGTGCTCCTATTACTTGTTAATTGCTTTTTTATGAGCTCCAATGTGATTTTTTATGAATTTTCTTCATATGTTTCTTATTTTACATGCTTTTTGCATATTTATTTACTCTATGCTATTTAATTTTCAATTTTATTATTTGGTAAAAATGTAATATTTTTGTATTTAGATAGCCAATGTAATAGTTAGATTATTTTCCTTTCGTATTTTTTTTTTACAAATATTTGTGTATTTAGATAGTAAGTGTAATAGATAGGTCATTTTAATTTTCTCCCTTAAATTGTAAGTTAAATCCTCTAGTGTAATAGTTAGGACTTGTGTGCTTTTGCATGCTTATGTGCTTATTTGTTTTACTGCTTTCCTTAGGATTTGTATCTAGATATTATGCTTACATGTTATGTGCTCCTACGTGCTCTTGTATGTTTTTATATGCTTATTTGCTTTTTGATTTATGTTTTCCTATTTTAATTCAGTTTTATTAGTTTTATTATTCCGTCACCATACTAGTCTAACGCTAGTTGTGGTTTTCTCGCTTCCCTGCTAGTCCAACGTTAGTGGGGGATTTCTAGAAAGGGCTAGTCCAATGTAGATCCTTAGAGCATTTTAGTGCTAGTTTCACTCGCGTGCATTTCATCTCATTTCACACACATTTTCCTTTTTTAGAATTTTTAGTATTTGCATGATTTTTGGTATATAATTTATTATTATTACCTATTTTTAGCATTCGACAATGCATGATATTTAGGTTGCATTGATGTTGTCAGTAACTTTTATATGATATTTAGTTATGATAGATTTTGACATGATGTAGTAAGTTGTTGTGTGATGGATTGTGGCAGTACGATTAGTTTAGTTTTAAGAAGACATTTTAATTTTTTGTTGCATGTGTTGCTTTTTAATTGTTGGCTTCATAGGTTTATATAGATTTTGGATTAATAGTTGGATTACTAGAAGTTAAATTCCAGTACTTTGACTATTTACATAGAATATATTTGGAGTGCTAGAAGTAAAATTCTACTACTTTGGTTATTTATATAGGACTTGTTTATTCAAATAAATTTTGGGCGCAAGTTTTGAATATTTTTGCCAAAAAAGAGTGTCATTGATTATATACAGATTATTCGAGCAAGCTCAAGCTCGAGTTTGAGTCTTGCTCGAGTGAGCTTGAAATCAAGCTTGAGTTTCAGTTCGAGCTCATTATATTTTCACAAGCGATTCCAATTTAATCTTTGAGTTCTCCCTGAAATTAATGAGCCGATCTCAAACTCCGAATTACAAACTCGATCGAGCTTGAGCAGTTGTAATGTTTTGGTGCTCGAGTTCAAGCATGGTAGTATTTGGGCTCGACTCGCCTTATTTATACCCCTACTTCTCCCGGCCTTCGACATCAACTCCCTATATTGTCCCTCCCCAATCACTTTCTTGTTTTTCCATCTTATAACCCCTAAAATTAATGAGTCGAGTTTGAACTCTGAATTGCTTCCATCTTGTAACCCCTAAAATTAATGAGGCGCGTTTGAACTTTGGATTGCAAGAAAGTGATTGGGGAGGGACAATATATGGAGTTGATGTCGAAGGCCTGAGGGAGAATAGGGGTATAAAATGAGGTGAGTCGAGCCCGAATACGACCAAGCTCGAGCTCGAGTTCGAAAATATTACTATTGCTCGAGATTGAGTTTGAGCTTGATTGAGTTTGTAATTCGGAGTTCAAGGTCGGCTCATTAATTTTCAAGAGAACTCAAAAATTAAATTGGAATCACTCATGAAAATACGATGAGCTCGAATTGAAGCTCGAGCTTGATTTCAAGCTCGCTCGAGCAAGGCTCAAACTCAAGCTTGAGCTTGTTTGAATAATCTGTATATAATCAACGATACTCGTTTTTGGCAAAAATACTCAAAACTTGTGCCCAAAATGTGAATAAACAAATCCTATATAAATAACCAAAGGACATACACTAACAGAAAGTTATGTGAGATGATAAAACAACCGAGACCTTCATTAGAATTTGTGTTCAAGCCATGAACGATGGATGTAAACTAACCATCCACTTGAGTAAACATGGTACAAAAAAACTCATGCAACAGTTTAGACAAGAGACGAATCCAAAATATGGGAAACAACAACTTAGGAACCATTGGGAACAAGTATTACAAGAGGCATGTTGGGAATTGTAATCGCTTAGGTGTTTCTGATATTGGTTAAACTTCTAGGTATCAAACAAGGAGATTCGCTATACATGTGTACTTTCAACCTATTTTTAGAACCTGCTTACATAGAGATGTTTGTTGTACTTAAAAGAGATATGATAAGTTTGCAATAGTTGCAGATGTTGCTCATTCCACCCTCTGGATTTCTACGGGTATTGTTAGAAAGCAAGTGGATGTGATTACTATTAAAAAATGTTGAATAGATTTTGTCGTCGATTGAGATTTATTTTTCTTTTTAATTTAATAGATTAAGTAGCTTGAGTAGATTGAAGATGGAAATGGATCTTACAAGTTCAGATATTATAACTAACCTTATGGAAGATTTTGTAAATTTTGACAAGTATTATGGTTTATTGGCCTTTGCTGCTAAACTTTCTAGTTTTTCATTCATATTTTACTATTGTACTTGTGTACTTTAAATTCTATGCTTACTTTTTTGTCGGTATGAATAATTGAAAATTTTCTAATGTTTCCCTTTCTCTCTCCTCTTTCTCTTTCTCACACACACACACACACATTAATAATGCAACTCCAGACTAAGACTAATGAAGAAGAGTGATAGCAATCCATCTCCTAGGTGTTGGGCTTTATGTTTTTTTTGACCCTTTTATGTATAATCTAATACATGGGGTTTCCTTTTTTAAGATGTTTATGAGTATTTGATCTTAGTTTGAATGCTTTCTTTTCTTTTTTACATTTTTAAGTCCGACTTTTTGGTGATGTTATATAGATATATTTGAACTTTTTAAATCCGCATCATATATCAATTTGCATAATACCATTTTACAAAAAAAAAAAATGATTCAAATACTTTACATTACAAGAATTGTTTACATGAAATAGATAATTTCAGGTTCTAATTTCATTTGATGAGTAAAAAATGCAATTAAAAATTTAATTAATTGACATAACAACTGTATATTCAGCATATATGTGGACATTTCAGTCATTTGGTTTAAAAAAATACCTTTTTTTATATATTTTTCTAAAACATTCTAGATTAGCTTTAAATCAACTTTTTCAGAGCAGATGAGAATATTGATGAGATTAATGGAATTATGATTTTTTTAATATCAGTTTTAAAACATCAATGTTTACGAAAATCTGAAAGGAATTGAAAATGAAAGAAGAGTCTGTGTGCACTATCTATGGAGTGGAGTGACTATCCTTAATCTCCTCTTCCCTATCTCCCCCCTTTTTGCCTTCGGCTATTACCGGCTAAGGAAATGATCTTTACCTAGTGATTGGTTGATCGGAAAGCTCAAGCAGGAGTAGGACATTCCATACAAATCTTTCTGATCCACAACTTTTCGCATTGAGAATAAACACTAAACTACTATTAAATTATTTTTTTAAAAATATTTAAATTATTATTTAATTTAATTTTTAATTACTAAGTTATTAATTTGAATAAAATTTATTTGCTTAAATTATGAATACGTAATAGAATTTTACTAAAAAATTCGCATTCATAAGTAATGATTTTTTTCTTAAATATCATGAAAGTAATTCTACAACTATTTTAATAACTTTTGTTCACTAAAATTATTAGAAAAAAAATTAACTATCGCCTAATGGGTGTTCAAAAAATTGAAACATTAATTGACTATCACATAATGGGTGTTCAAAAATTTGAAACATTAATTGACTATCACATAATGGGTGTTCAAAAAATGAAAATTTCGTTCAGTAAATTGTACCCCCTTTTGGATATACACTTTCCTAATTGATAATGTTTAACTTACGCACTCCTAATTTAGTTAAGAAAACAACGCCTAGGATTACTAGAATCAAGAAAAGGAAATAAAATCCAAGAAAACAACACCGCCTAGGATTACCAAAATCGAAAAAGGAAACATTATGATTTTCTATATAATGGATCGTTGAAACAAAGCAAAAATCACTTAAAAGAACTAGAAATTTAGTCATTGAGAGAAGGAGCAGAAGCAGGGCATAAAGAAGAGATGGAAGAAGTTCTTAACGCCCTTCAAGAAGTTTGTAACACGTTGGAAGATGTTTGGGATACCGCTGTCTTCCTTACTACTCATTTAAGATTACAAAAGGCTAAACAGAGGTAATATTTTTTTCCAATTTCTTGATTCCATTGCAACAGTAAGTCATATCGATTAATCTAATAATGGGTTTTGAATTTTGAATTTTCGTGATTAATGCTTTCTAGGCTGATGACATTGACACTGGAGATGGAGGAGGACATGGAGGCTAATCAGCGGATGGTGAAACAGAAGAGAAGCAACAAACTGAAAGCCCTGAGATTGATGTCTGATAGGTTCAAGAAACATATTATAGAGCATGTTGAAATTCAGGAAGAGTTGTTGAGGCTGGCTGCTGAACTACGTTGTTTCACTGGAGACAGAGGAATTGCCAAGAATTGCAATAGATATCAGTTTGCAACCATGCCCTGATTCAGGAAATCTTATCTTTATATAGTTTAATTCTTTTTGGGTTCAATTTGATTATTGATTTCCAGTGTAGCCATGGATGTCTGTAGGAAGATTTTACATACTACAATCTTTATATAGTTTAATTCTTTTTGGGTTCAATTTGATTATTGATTTCCAGTGTAGCCATGGATGTCTATAGAAAGATCTTACATACTACTTCAAAATTCTAGGATAAAAACACAAGTTGTTCTACACAATTCTTTTATTGAGATATGTATCTCGGCCGAGTCGTAACCGGAACGGTGTACTTTGGTCCGATACCGTTCTAATTTCACTCGGAGACAGCGGACTTGGCGAAAACTCGTGATGACTCGGTCAACTTGGACCGAGTTTCCTCCGAGTGGAAGAAAAGCGGCTGATTTTCGGCCGACTCGGCTGAGTCAACTCGGTCCAAAAAACGAAATGAAATAAAAAAAGAAAAAAAACCTGAACTGAAGAGGCAGCTTCCCAGAAAGTTCAACAAAACACCCTAACAACTCCACAGCTGAACACCTCTCCACCGTCACGCCACTAGTAAAGCTCATCTTGCGACTAAGTAAGACTCTTGGATGTTTTGTTTATTCCTTTGGTCTAGTACTTAATCCCTGAATTTTTGTGCCCATACTGATGGCCTGTGCTATGGAATCCAGTTAACGGATTCGGGCTTAATTTCCTTGGTTTTGGGATCTTGAGTTTTGAAGTAATTTAGGACTTCTTTTGTGAAAATTGAAGACATCCGATTTGGATGCTTGGGAATTTGGTTCCTGAGTTTTTCAAAAGAAATGGTTGGTTTTGGTTTCAAGACACAAGGGTTTGAAGAATTGGTGATTTAAGGCTTTAATTTGGTGGAATTTTTAGTTCAAAGGAATTCGGATTGTGGGAGGTTTAATAACATGAGGATTTTGTTTAATTTTCCGGTATTATTATTTTTTATTTAAGCAATATCTTTCTTTTTCTTTCTTTGCATATTTATGTTTCTTTGTCCCAATTTTCCTTTAATATTATTATGTCTCTAGCATTTAGAAATCTTTGCATTTAGACTTTTGACGATTACAGATTCCTCTAGGAATTTATTCTTTTTCAAATTAGTCCTAATTAATTACAATTTGAACCGCATCATCATTCTACTTGGTTTTCATAGGTATGAAAATATAAAATAACATTAGATTTTTTAAATCGTTGCATTTTGTTTAATGTGATTCCTTTCTATCTTTGGCAAAAGATTGATCATAAAACAAATAAGGTTTCTTCCACTTGTATAAAATACAGTAAATATTACTTCTATAATTATTACTTTTAAAATTATGTTATGTGCTATTTTGATTTTGTTTGTGATAACATTTTGTTGAATGTTTAAAGATATATATCGTTTTGTATACCGATAAAAATAATACATTCTAGGAATTTTCTTTACTAATTTTTTTGGCTATTTTTGTTTAGCATATTTTTTATATTTTTAATTATTATTTATAATTTTTAGAATAAAAATTATTTTAAAATATGTGTCTCGTTGAGACCGTGATCGATATGCGAGACCGATATGGAATGGTACACGCTGAGACCGCGACCGCGACCGCGACTTTGAACCATGTATGTATGCATGCAGTTGATTTGAATGCAGAGCTTCATTTTTTTTATTAATATTTTGAGGGGATGTGGTACCTTCCAATTTAATACTTTGATAAATTCCCCAATTTTGGACGTCCCAAGAGACGAAATTAACAAAATTTGTCATGATACCAGAAGAATAAAAAGGAAAAGGAAATTACAAAAGATAATCGGTTATATTGGGGTGAATGACTAACCAAAAAAAACAAAAGAAGACGAAGAAGAAAGAAAGGCTTTCAATTGACTTGCTGATCGGAGACGACCTCAATAAAAGCGAAGTTGAATATTCGGTACATTAAGATTTAATATCCTCAAATACTTTATGGTGTTTGGTATTATTATTTCATAACCCAGCTTATCTTAAAAAGATGAAATAGGGATGGGTATATACTTTAATCTTCCTGATGTATCCCCTCAATTTTTTTTCCCTTTTGGATAACAAATAAGTTTTAATTTTTCAATTTCTTCTAAGGATTTACACTTTTTGGTGTTCAATTTTAATGCTTATGTTTATAAAATAGTACATGCATGTTAGTTTACAAAGCAAATAACTAGTATGTATGTTACAATCAATGCTTTCTTCGTCTTTTTCCAGGTGCATTTCAAGGAATTCTCAGTTGTTGGCACCCAGATTGGGACTTGTTCATCAGGAAAGCATTTCACTGCATGCAAACGGCATATAGTGACATGTTTTCAGCTAATGTTGTGATATTCCTTTGAGCTGGACTGTTTTTTGTATGTAATTGGGTGTTATAATTGTAAAATGGATGCGACATTTGAATATTGCCACCATGTAACAGGGGAATGTGAGGAAAAACTTGACTCGAGCTTCTGGAAACCATCATACTGTGAAGAAGGGTAAGAAATTTCCTTTTTGACAAAGAAAATAATAACTTCTTTATGATGTCATATTTCTCTTTTGGAGTGCAGTAATGACAAGAACATAAAAGCCATTTGCCCTAATGACCTCAGGACTGAGGCTCATTGCATAAGCTTGTTGACATGGGTAATAGTAGGTAACTATGCTGTGGCTATTCTCTTGTCTAATCTTGAAGTCTTGTGTTTAATAATATTTGTATGTGGTCAGTACCATCTGTAATGTCTTCCGGAATGGAAGTTTAATTCTTTTTTTTTTTTTTTTACTATCTGTAACGGGACATATCGTGGTAATCACCTTCCTCTAATATGGTGTGTCAATTCATGGGTAAGTTTTTGATTGATTTGCTAAATCTGGATCTTTTCATGACATTAATGTACCTCTTTTTGTTGTTTATCTTGCTTGAAGGAAATCCTTTCCAGTAACAGAACAAGTTAACAAGGTTTCTACGAGTGATACAAAGCAGGTTGTGAATCACAACACTTATATACTGCCCATTTGCAGTATCATCTATGGCATGCTTTTAAGTTGTAGAATAATTAGGCCCTCTGCACTTATGTTGATGCTCTTTCCTTTTTGGTTATGTAATGCTTTATTTGCAGGAATATACTGAAAGGTGAGAGAGGTGTAGAAAAAAATATGGATTTCCAGGTGAGATTCCATGAACCGCACAGCTTGTTTGTGCTTTCCTGAAGTACACAAAAGCAAAACAATTATCAACGGTCTAATGTGCTAGCACCATTTGTTCTTTCAATCAACTAGAAAGTTGGGAGAAATGTAGCTTCCCGAGTCCACAGTTCTCAGAATCACATCTGGAAAAATAGAGTTAGTGATGGATATATGGTTATGTAAGTCTGACAGTTTTAAACTACTTTAGACAATTTTTTTTCTCTTGCAATGGAGTTCAAACGTCACAGGTATTCAAATTCTTCTCGTTAGGATTTTGCATAGCATTTAAAATTCTTTTAAGCAAAATCTTTATTTTCTTCTTTATCACATTGCATTTCTTGTCTTCTAATATTTTATCTGGTAAACAGCTTTATTTTCATTTCCTTTTTTTTTAATTTTTTTAATAAGCAAAGTTTGAATTTTCAGATCAAGAAATCTATTATTTTCCATGTGCACTTAAAAGTTTCCATGTTAAGTCGTTGAATTTGTTTTTTCCCCTTATAGAACTAGAATATTACTTGCATAGTCATTATAAGTTGGCTCGTATGGATTACAAAATTAAAATCTTTGAGCAAGAATGTGTGATTTGTTATAACGAGAGGGTGGAATTACTTGAGAGAGAGAGAGAAGAACAAAAATAAAGTTTTTTTACCGTTTATAGTTCAAATTTCTAATCATTGTACTTAAAACCTTGCATTCAGGGCTTCAAAAGGTCAATGTAACTCTGACTTTGGAGCATTTTCAAAAACATGTGTCAAAGTAAGTGAGGTATATTCAGAAACATATTTGCCATTGCAAAGGAAAATGATAGAAGTTTTTAGTGCTATATTGAAAAACATATTTGCCATTGCGAAGGAAATTGATAGAAGTTTAAGCACGTATCATTAATTATAAGAATTTGGAATATCATTTAAATTTCTTTAGAGTTGTTTCGAGCATTATAATTGCTTAAATTACTTGTTGATTCTGTTTTTTGCTATAACCTTTATTATGGAAACTCTGAAGAGTGAAGAAGGTCTTTGACAAAAAAGAATCAAGTTTCCATCAATGTTGGTTGGGTAGAAAAATATTCCTTGAAAATCATGAATGAGCTGATTGAGTTGTATGATATCATATAATGTAGATTTGTTTTGGCAGACTTTTTGACCCAGTTGTTAAATACATCTCTCTCTCTCTCTCTCACACACACACACACATAGAGCCTGTGGTGTGTGTAAAATATTTAGGTCGATCGGGTCCACAGGTGGAGTCGTGGACCTTGTGGTCCACCTAAAGCCACGTCCACCAAAAGTGAGTCCTTTTGTGGGTCTTTTGTGAACCCCACATGGGCCCCATAGGACTTCTGATGGATGTGGCTTTAAGTGATCCACGGCTCCACCCGTGAACCCGATTCATCTAAATATTTTCCGTTGTGTTACAAGACGTCACGGGCGCCTTTCACTTCACCATGGGCCCCATCGGGGAAGATTTGGAGGGACGCTTTTAAGTCTGCGCATCCTATTTAGAAGCCACTTGCACCTCACTTTCAAGTCAGGATGCAGTCTTGTTAGTGCATGCAACATTTTTCCTTTGTGATTGGGTAGCAAATTTTCTAAGATCTTTTATTTAACATAGCTTATCAAATTCATGAGAAGCAATTTGCTATAAATCAATGTGCAACTAAAAGTTTTAAGGAAATATTTACAATTGAGTGAAAGTTCAAGAGGTAAAATGGAATTCATATAGATGCAACTATAAAATGACAAATTATGAAAAAATCTATTTGGTAGTTTAATCAGTGAAAAATACTTTCTTCTCAAAGCATCTGAGCTTATTAGCAATAATAGTCCTATCCATACGATGTGCAAGTAGTTTAAATCCCATCCCTTTCCTTTTGAAGTCAAAATACTGGTTTTATGGAACTATTCAATATTGTAAAAAATTTTGTCCAAATTTTTTGTGCAAGTTTAACCTATATGTAGGGTTAATTCTTTTTCCAACTAGTAGGCCTTCTTTTATCCTTTTTGGTTTTAACCTATATATAGAGTTAAGTCTTTTTCCAATCAGTAGGCCTTCTTTTATCCTTTTTGTTTATTTCTAACATCTATATTTTATTCTCTTATATCTATAGTTATATTACTTTATTTCTTTTATTTTTCATATTTGCTTCTCTTATTTCTTGTTCTCTAATCATTTTGCATGGCTACTATGGTTTATACATTACACTTTATATCTAAGTCTTTGATAAACTTGTGAGGCCTTTCCTTATTTATTATGATTTGAAATCAAATTTTTATTTGTTTGAGATGTATAGTCTATAATAAGTATTTTTTATTAATATATTATATACCGTCAATGATATGTTTACACATTCAATGTGTATTCCTATAAAGTAGGGAATAGATGTTTATATTGGTTGGTTAAAAGGACGATGGTAAGTTGTTAGCATATTGTGAAAGATAATCTTAAGAAATCACAAAAACATAACATTCAACAAATATTTCTTTAAAATTGATAATAGCGTGATTTATCAAGATTTCTCTTGATCATATCCATCTTTTCTATTTTTTTTTCATGTGCTTTACTGAATTATGTCCCATTTTAATTAAATATTTATGCTTCTATTTTGGTTTCAAATTCACTATTGATGCACATTGTATTTTCTTGCAAATAAATTATTTCCTTATATCTTTGCTTTCTTTTTCATTCTTCTGAAAGCTGTTAAACCTGTTTACTTTTGTTCTTGCTCTTTCTTCACTTCTTTCCTTTAGTTTATCCTCTTACATTCTAGTTGATTCTATATTATTATCCTCTTTTTCATCAACTACAATGAAACTAGTAATTGTTGCTTTGATTTTTTATTTATTTTCTACTATTTTTTATTTTTGTTGATTATTCTTTTCTTAAATTTATGTTTGCTTTTCTTTTAATTGCTATTTCTACAAGTTTATTTATGTTCTCTTCGTTTTTACCACGTCTATTTAGCTTTGCCTCGATTTTTTTTTTCTTTATGAAACTTATAGAGTAGTTTCATTTTTTTATTTACGTGTCCTAGAAACTTTTGTTCCAGTACCATTATCTTGTTTTTTACATTCTTCTTATTATTATTCTTTCTATTTTTAATCATCTTAATTGTCCACTTAATTCTTGTTAGGGCACTAATTACAAGATAACATAGCAAAACATAAATATTTATATTTAACTCAACCTTTTCTGTAGCCAAAATTACACACCTCAGCCTCTTGATCTCTAGAAAATATTAATATTCTATAAGGCATCACAAATTTAAAAGGTATCTAGATTTTCACAGCCGGGGAAAATTTAGATACCACGCAATATTGGATGTTAAAAGGTATTTTAATACTCAATAGTAATTCAAATAAAAATTGTATGAAACACACAAATCTTGAAAAAAAAAATTTAAAGTCAAACAAATAGATGATAAAGTCAATATTACTACATTGAGTTTCCTAACCCTATCGACAATGCTTGTGAATTTGTTTGGAGGCTTATAGTGTTCATTTCTAATGGTCACCCTAATACCACTTTTATTTTTTTAATAAAAATTATATTTTTATTATAATAAAGCGACAAGGATGGACAAATATGTGCATATTATTTGTACCTAGATCTCTAACTAGAATTACACAAATATTTAAGGAAATAATACCTACAATCATATGGTATCGAATAACAATCATGCACATAATGAGGTGGCTGCTTGTTATTTTAGATAGAGCACTGAGATTTGAAAAGTGAAAGTTAAAGAGGACTACAAAGATATGAGACTATCCTACTATTCAATAAGCCATTCAAAAAGTAAGAAAAATAGCCGACAGTCTGCCACTTCAACAAACGGATCAAAAAAAAAATTCAGGTTTATTTGATCTGAAAAGTAGCTTAAAGATGACAAAACCAAATTTTTTTAATTATGAAAAATATCATATTATTAGGAAATTCACTAGTTTTTTCTTTTGGATAAGTTATTTATAATATGGAGAATATGTGGTTTCCCAATTATTCTATGCCTGTAATAGATGCCTAGTTTCCTAATTATAGTATTTAGAGTTTGAGGCAAAATATTTTTCCTTTTTTACTTGGATAGTGACCAAGTAAATTTTCTTTTAAATTCGTTGTTTGGCATTCTACGAGAAATACAAAAGATAAAAAGGCAATTCCCATAAAAGTGGGAGGGTTCTTGGCTGTCAAAAAAGGAACACAATGGGTTGGGATTGTGAAATAAGGTGTATTCTTATATTTGTTTTTCTTTCATAATAAAGAGTAATTTTTCCTTTGTGGATACGGGCTTGGTAATAAATTGAACTACATTAAATACCCTGTGTCATTCATATTTAGTATTGTTTTTATTCTGAATTCTTGATTTCTCATTTTGCATTTAATCCCAACAATATTGTGTATTTTTTTAATACAAGAAATATAGCACATGCTTTGCACATCATTTGATTTTTTTCTTGATAAATGATATCTTTTATTTCTCATATCAAAATTCTTAATATAAAGCCTAAGTATAAACGACAAATGAGTACTTACCATTTTATCGTTGTTGTTTAGCTACACCTTACGTAAGACTTCTAGATAAGGGTTTTTTTTTATTAGTTATTGTGCCATAATATAAACCATTACGCTATTATTTACTTGGATGTTTAGTATGTTTTAACATCTAAATTCCCTTCCAACAACCAAAAAAAAAAAAAAAACCCTCACACCCACCTTCCACCAAAAAAAAAAAAAAAGAAAAGAAAAGAAAAGAAAAGAAGCGTTAATCAATTGTTAGGAGACAAATAGTAACAAAATACACAACTTATCTTTTAAGTGGCTAAACGAAAATTCTCCGTTGTACTAAATTGGTTTCTAGTGCTGGTCGGCAAATGTTCTAGAGTTAGATATCCTTGCCTAGTGGATATGAAATTATATATCAATTTAACTATGATAATCAAAATTTTGTTCCTCTTAGCATAAGTATCCAGTATATACATGTCATATATAGCCATACAAATGTAAACATGCTACCTGTTTGGCTACGTTTAACGCCTTAATTCATCTTAACTACCAGTGGCATCTCTAATTTAAAATAAAAAAGTTTCAAATTTGACATCTTCAATTTATCAGCAAGAAACTTAAAAAACATTTTACTGAAGAAATCACAAGTTCATTAGGAATACATAAATTAATTCTATTTCTGAGGTCAACAAACAAAGTTACACTTAGGTTCTCTCTCATTCCTGCTTTCAGTTTGGGTTGAGCAAGGTTGGATCCCCTTCCCCTTTGCCGGAATTGTCAAAAAAAAAAAAAAAAACAAAGTTACACTCAAAATCCCATAAAAAAATCCTAAATAAAGAGCAAGCCTTACCATTAACCTGATTTCAATGTTTACAAATGGGAAATGACCATACCAATCACTCATGAATCAACCCTCAAGTCTGATTTTTTGTTTTTGTTTTTTTTTTTTACACCTTCTATTCTTTTAGCATTTTTCTTTTTGTGGTCAAATGTATATATACATGAATAATATAATCATCCATGACTTCTAAATACACATGGAACAGAAATCTGATTTTTTTTTTCACTAAGAGGTCGGTCTTCCCATCAAAGTGGACTCTAAAATGATGATATATATATATATATATATATGCAATAAATTTTATCTTTTAGCTATATATAATGTGTTGCATATGTATATCCAAGTTTATTATGAAACAAATACATTATCCCTTCGCTTCTTTGGGTTGGCTGCAGCATCTGGATTGCCTTTCCTCATCAAGGCCACAAACTCATCATAGTTGATTCGACCATCCTACAAATATTTTCGAGAATTTGTTTGAGTTGTTTAATATTTTGCAAATAAATGCATGTTTAGTTAATAAAAAATCTTGATCTGAAATAATTTTTTTCTTGATAAATGGCGAGGAAAGAAATGAAAAAGAAAATTTTCTTTTTACGTACATTATCAGCATCAACTTCAGAAATTATTTCCTTTATATCCTTCCCATCATTCATACCGAAATCCCGAAGAGCTTGCTCTAGTTCTTCTATTGTAATATACCTGGTTAAATGGAGAGGATTAAATTCCATCCAATGCAGAAAATAAAATAAACAAGAAATAGAATTAAGTGATGTAGTTTTTAAAAATATCATACAAAGCTTGTAACAGTACTTTTTAACTAATTAAACATTTCATTATTATAATTAAACGCTATTCTCTTTATCAAAGTATCGGAATGTAGTATACAGATGCTCTTCCCAAGGGGTGGGTTAAAAAATCCGTCGACCCGAAAACTTGCCTAATCCGAACCAATTCAATCCGAAAAATAGGGTACTCGAACCTTCTTTCTCTCAATGGGGCAAACTAAGGTCAGGTACCCAAAAATTTAGAGTCGGATGCGAATTAGGAAAATAAAAACTCTTGGGTACCCAATCTGACTCGAGGTTATATTATATAAATATTAAAAAATATAGGGACCTTATTATAATTTCATTAAAAGTATATGCACCGGACGTCCGTTATCTCATTCACATACTTTCTGGAATTAATCAGACATTCGCTACCTCGTCCGCTATGTCACCCGCATACTTCCTGGAATTAACCGGTCGTTATCATCCTTTGGGGGCGTCTGCTTAGTCGTCCACTTCACCTTTTACTTTCTATTTTGATTTTTTTTTATTCTTAACTAATGTTACTACAAATACACCTTGGTAGAACATTAGTATATATTGTCAGTAGTTTATTAATCATCAAAATAAAGATGAATTGAGACTGTAGTATCATTAATTTGTCTATAAGCTCTCAATTAGTAACATGAATTAGTTGACATTTACGATTGTTTGGAGAATTAGAGAAGTCAGGCGGAAGACCTTGGCATATGATTTTGTGTTTTAGTCATTACAAATTTCAATTCGAAAAAAAAAAAATAGGGACGGGTCGAGTACTCTGTGACCCGACCCTATTTTTCGACGAGGATAGGGTACCCGAAGACATTAGGGTCGAGTTAGGATAAAAAAATTGTTAATTGAACAAGTTAGGATCAAATCATCTAAATCTTTTTAGGGATGGGTACCTAACCCGAGTCCACCCCTACTCTTCCCTGTCCATTCTATTCAGGTGCATTGTGGCCGTAATAAACTCCTCATAATCTATGGTCCCATTTCCATCTGCGTCAGCCTAGATTTCCAATAAAAATGCATTTTTCGTGAAAGAAATGAGGACCAAGAAAATCTTTCTCAGTTTCTTCCACAGATGTAATGATGATGCTACTATTGATTGTACTAAAAAGTATCACGCATGGCATAGCATATAAGATTGGAATTTATGATGCATTAAAGATTATTGCTTCCATTAATTGTTTAACTTCATATTCTGATAGCTTTGTACCCTGCTTTGCCATTCCTTGCTTTAGCTCCTCAAGTGTTATGGTGCCACTGCTATCAGTATCCATGCCTTTGAACATTTGTTTTAGTCCCGTGATCTCTTCCTTTGAGAGACAACCTGCAATAACCTATTCAATTCAAGAAAGTAAAGAATCAGGTTAGTTGTTATACCTTTTGGATCCCTATGAGATATTTTTGAAAAATATTGATACCACTATGCAGCCTTTCAGGATTTTTATGGCAGGAATTTTATGGAGAAAATTATTGAGATAAGTTCTAGATTAACCCGAACATTTTTGGCTAGAATATGGACAATAAAGGAGCTTTTGACTAAAAGATGTAATGAATTGGTGGATTACAAAAGTTTCTTATTTTTATAAAAATTAATTTTAGAAAAACCGAAAATCAATTGCTTCCGATTTTAGCTTAAAATTTTCAAAAACATAGTAAAAAAAGCAGTTAAGAATATCATAAAATAGATTTTACAAAAATCAGAAGTGAAGTTTAGATAGAAAAAAGCTATTGAAAATAGACCCTTAGGCTATTGCAGACAAACAGCAATATTATTCCCTGAAGAGCAACTTTTTTGAACTTATTCATAGCTCTAAACTGTTTGAGCCTGTCCAAAATAGCATTGTCAAGAGGTGTGTCAGGTGCTTCTCCATCTTCCTTAATCCATGGATGATCTGAAACAGATTACACTACATTACAGGAACATAATTCATTTAAATAGATATCCAAGATTAACGACTATAAAATGCATAATACCATTTTACAAAACAAAAAAAAAATTCAAATATTTTACATTACAAGAATTGTTTACATGAAATAGATAATTTCAAGTTCCAATTTCATTTGATGAGTAAAAAAATGTAATTAAAAATTTAATTAATTGACATAAAAACCTTACATTCAATATATGTGAATATTTCAGTCATTTGGTTTAAAAAAAATCACTTTTTATATTTTTTTTAAGAATATTCCAGATTTAGCTTTTAATCAATTTTTTCAAAGCAGATGAGAATATTGATTAGATAAATTGAAATATGATTATTTAGTATCACTTTTAAAAAATCAGTTTTTACGAAAATCTGAAACTTTTGAGAATGAGCTCTAAAACTATGATTAAATTATTTTTGTAAAACATGCTTAAATTATTGTTTAATTTAATTTTTAAAAGAAATAAAAGACTTTTTTAACTGAGTAACTAATTTTAATAAAATTTATTTGCTTAAATTATGAATACGTAACAGAATTTTACTAAAAAATTCGCGTTCATAAGTAATGATTTTTTCCTTAAATATCATGAAAGTAATACTTCAACTATTTTAATAACTTTCGTTCACTAAAATTATTTGAAAAAAAAATTAACTATCACCTAATGGGTGTTCAAAAAATTGAAACATTGATTGACTGTCACATAATGGGTGTTCAAAAAATGGAAATTTTGTTCAGTAAATTGTACCCCCTCTTGGATATACACTTTCCTAATTGATAATGTTTTACTTACGCACCTTCTCCTAATTTAGTTAAGAAAACAACGCCTAGGATTACCAGAATCAAGAAAAGGAAATAAAATCCAAAGAAACAACACCGCCTAGGACTACCAAAATCGAAAAAGGAAACAACGATATTCTATATAATGGATCGTTGAAACAAAGCAAAAATCACTTAAAAGAAATAGAAAATCAGTCATTGAGAGAACGAGCAGAAGCAGGGCATAAAGAAGAGATGGAAGAAGTTCTTAATGCCATTCAAGAAGTTTGTAACACGTTGGAAGATGTTCGGGATACTGCTACCTTTCTTACTACACGTTTAAGATTACAAAAGGCTAAAAAGAGGTAATCTTTTTTCCACTTTTTTTTTTTTTTTTTAAAATCTCAGTTAGATTTTCTTGATTCCATTGCAACACTAAGTCATATCGTTTGAAATTTTTATTGATTAATGCTTTCTAGGCTCATGACATTGACGCTGGAGATGGAAGAGGACATGAAGGCTAATCAGCGGATGCTGAAACAGAACAAGAGCAACAAATTGAAAGCCTTGATATTGATGTCTGATAAGTTCCAGAAAAAGGTTACAGAGCATGTTGAAACTCAGGAAGAGTTGTTGAGGCTGGCTGTTGAACTCAGTCATTTCACAGGAGACACAGGAATTGCCAAGAATCCATTTGCAACCATGCCCTGATTCAAGAAATCTCATCTTTATAGATTTTCATTCTTTTTGGGTTCAATTTGATTGTTGATTTCCAATGTAGCCATGGATGTCCAATATACTAGTTTTGTGATATTCCTTTGAGCTGGACTGTTTTTTGTATGTAATTGGGTGTTATAATTGTAAAATGGACGCAAATTGAATTATTGCCCCCATGTAACAGGGGAATGGGAGGAAAAACTTGACTCAAGTTTCTGGAAACCAGCATACTGTGCAGAAGGGTAAGGAATTTTCTTTTTGACAAAGAAAATAATAACTTCTATATAATGTCATTTTTATATTTTGGAGTGCAGTAATGACAAGGATATAAAAGCCATTTGCTTTAATGACCTTAGGACAGAGGCTCAATTGCATAAGCTTGTTGACACGAGTAATATTAGGTAAAGATGCTGTGGCTTCACTTATCTAATCTTGAAGTCATGTGTTTAATTATATTTGTATTTGGTTAGTACCATCTGTAATGTCTTCCTGAATGGAAATTTCATTCTTTTTTTTTTGTCTGAAACGGGACATATCGTGGTAATCACCTTCCTCTAATATGGTGTGTCAATTCATGGGCAATTTTTTGATTGATTTGCTAAATCTGGATCTTTTCATGACATTAATGTACCTCTTTTTGTTGTTTATCTTGCTTGAAGGAAATCCTTTCCAGTAACAGAACAAGTTAACAAGGTTTCTACGAGTGATACAAAGGAGGTTGTGAAACACAACACTTACATACTGCCCATTTGCAGTATCATTTGTGGCGTGTTTTTAAGTAGTAGAATAATTAGGTCCTCTGCACTTATGTTGATGCTCTTTCCTTTTTGGTTATGTAATGCTTTATTTGCAGAAATATACTGAAAGATGAGAGAGGTGTAGTGGAAAATATGGATTTCCAGGTGAAATTCCATGACTCATACAGCTTGTCCGTGCTTTCAGAAGTACACAAAAGCAAAACATGTATCAACTGTCTAACGTGCTGGTACCATTTGTTCTTTCAGTCAACTCGAAAGTCGGAGAAATGTGGCTTCCGGAGTCCACAACTCTCAGAATCACATCTGGAAAAGTCAAGTTAGTGATGGATATATGGTTATGTAAATCTGACAGTTTTAAACTACTTACTTTAGACAATTTTTTCTCTAGCAATGGAGTTCAAACTTCACACCTATTTAAATTCTTCTCGTCAGGATCTTGCATAGCATTTAAAATCCTTTTCAGCAAAATCTTTATTTTCTTGTTTATCACATTGCATTTCTTGCCTTCTGATATTTTATCTGGTAAACAGCTTTATTTTCATTTCCTTTTTTTATTTTTTTTTAAGCAAAGTTTGAATTTTCAGATCAAGAAATTTGTTATTTTCAATGTGCACTTAAAAGTTCCCCTGATAAGACGATGAATTTGACTTTTCCCCTTATAGAACTAGAATATTACTTTCACAGTCATTATAAGTTAACTCGTATGGATTACAAAATTGAATTGTTTGAGCAAGAATGTGTGATTTGTTATAACGAGAGGGTGAAATTACTTGAGCCCAGCACACACAGAGAGAGAGAGAGAGAGAGAGAGAGAGAGAGAGAGAGAGAGAGAGAGAGAGAGAGAGAGAGAGAGAGAGAGAGAGGAGAACAAAACTAAAGTTTTTTCATTATTTATAGTTCAAATTTCTAATCATTGTATTTAAAACCTTGCATTCAGGGCTTCAAAAGGCCAATGTAACTCTGACTTTGGAGCATTTTCAAGAACACGTGTCAAAGTAAGTGAAGCATATTCAGAAACATATTTGCCATTGCAAAGGAAAATCATAGAAGTTTAAGTGCTATATTCAAAAACATATTTGCCATTGCGAAGGAAATTGATAGAAGTTTAACCACGTATCATTAATTATAAGAATTTGGAATATCATTTAAATTTCTTACCTTGTTGGGATTGGCAAACAGGTCAACTTTGTGGTACTTTAGAGTTGTTTCCAGCATTATAATTGCTTAAATTACTTGTTGATTCTGTTTTTTGCTAGAACCTTTATTACGGAAACTCTGAAGAGTGAAGAAGGTCTTTGACGAAAAAGAATCAAGTTTCCATCAATGTTGGTTGGGTAGAAAAATATTCCTTGAAAATCATGAATGAGCTGATTGAGTTGTATGATATCATGTAATGCAGATTTGTTTTGGCAGACTTTTTGACCCAGTTGTTATATACATCTCTCCCTCTCTCTCTCTCACACACACACACAGACACACACACACACAGAGCCTGTGGTGTTACGGGACGTCACCGGCGCCTTTCACTTCACCATGGCCCCCATCGGGAAATATTTGGAGGGACGCTTTTTAGTCTGCGCATCCTATTTAGAAGCCACGAACACCTCACTTTCAACTCAGGATGTAGTCTTGTTAGTACATGCAACATTTTTCCTTTGTGATTGGGTAACAAATTTTTTAAGATCTTTTATTCAACATAGCTTATCAAATTCATGAGAAGCAATTTGCTATAAATCAATGTGCAACTAAAAGTTTTGAGGAAATATTTACAATTGAGTGAAAGTTCAAGAGGTAAAATGTAATTCACCTAGATGCGACTATGAAATGACAAATTATGACAAAATCTATTTGGTAGTTTAATCAATGAAAAATACTTTCTTCTCAAAGCATCTGAGCTTAGTAGCAATAATAGTCCTATCCATACAATGTGCAAGGAGTTTAAATGCCATCCCTTTCCTTTTGAAGTCAAGATGCTGGTTTTATGGAACTATTCAATATTGTAAAAATTTTGTCCAAATTCTTTGTGCAAGTTTAACCTATATATAGAGTTAATTCTTTTTGCAACTAGTAGGCCTTCTTTTATCATTTTTGTTTTTAACCTATATATAGAGTTAAATCTTTTTCCAATTAGTAGGCCTTCTTTTATCCTTTTTTTTTCCTGCCATCTATATTTTATTCTCTTATATCTATAGTTATATTATTTTATTTCTTTTATTTTTCATATTTGCTTCTCTTATTTCTTATTCTCTAATCATTTTGCATGGCTACTATTGTTTATACATCACATGTTATATCTAAGTCTTTGATAAACTTGTGAGTCCTTTCCTTATTTATTATGATTTACAATCAAATTTTTATTTGTTGGAGATCTGTAGCGTTTATAATAATAAATTTTATTAATATATTATATACCATCAATGATATTTTTACACATTCAATGTGTGTTCCTATAAAGTAGGGAATAGATGTTTATATTGGTTGGTTAAAGGGACGATGTCAATTTATAGTGCTTTGGCTATTTGTGCAGGATATGTATGGATTGCTAGAAGCAAAACTCTAGTACTTTGGTTATTTATATAGGATTTGTTTATTCAAATAAATTTTGGCCACAAGTTTTGAGTATTATTGCCGAAAAAGAGTATCACTGATTATATACAGATTATTTGAGCAAGTTTAATGATATGTGCCTGGTAGCCCCACACGTATCATTCAAGACTCAATGGGGTTGATCATTCGTTTATGCTATTTTGAGGAGTTCAAGGGCACAGGGCATGGCAATGGAGTATGGAAGATGACCTATTTAGCATCCACTCAAAAGGGAATAGGCTAGTGTTCGCGATGCAAAATCGTTAGCGGAAAATCATCGAGAAACAAGTCTCTGATGATTCCCACGCCACATTCCTGTGTGCGGGAATGAGACACGGGAATTGTCAGAATATACCAAGTTTATTCTTGCAACTCATTCCTTTGCACGTGAATCCGGAGCGGGAATCGACGTGTTTTGACAAATTTTCAACGATTTTTCTATTTTTAAAGTGTAATTTTTGTATTATTTCAAGCATGATTAGCTACAATTAGTATTTGAGTTTTGGTAGGTGTTAAACACTTGTTTATTGCCTTATTAATTGTATTACGCCACTTTAAGCCTATTGAAAGGCTGACTACTACGTTATGTCATAAGTTAAGATGAATCAATAAAATTGTGAATTTTTCTCTCTACGAGAGTTTTCTTTAGTTTTTGGATTAGAACTAAATCTTGATCTTATTGGAGTGATTACATGGCAACCAAAATCTCCGCTTTGCTTTTCTTCTATTTGGTTTGATTTATTCTTTTGGATTTGTCAACTAGGAGTCTATTCCACGAGTTGGGTAGGAGTCTATTCCACAGGTTGGATAGGGGTATATTCGACTGTTTGGTTAGGGGTCTAACTTGCAACGTGAAAGGAGTTCAACAATCTTGGTTAAATCGTCAAGCACCACAACTCAAGTTGTTCTTGGAGTCTTTGGACATGTGACAAATGGGTCAAGAAGATTGGGTTATTTTCATGGATTTCTTTCAAGACGATCGTTTGGGGATGATACTACTATGATATACAAGAGGGCGACCTCCGATCGTATCACTCAAGCTCGAGTTTAAGCCTTGCTCAAATGAGCTTGAAATCAAGGTCAAGTTTCAGTTCGAGCTCCTTGTATTTTCACGAGCGATTCTAATTTAATCTTTGAGTTCTCCTTGAAATTAATAAGCGTAGCTTGAACTCCAAATTACAAACTCGATCAACCTTGAGCAGTAGTAATGTTTTCAAGCTCAAGCTTGGCTTGAGCATGGTAGTATTTGGTCTCAACTTGCCTGATTTTTACCCCTACTTCTCCCTCAGGCCTTCGACATCAACTCCCTATATTGTCCTTCCCCAATCAATTTCTTGTTTTTCCATCCTATAACCCCAAAAATGAATGAGCCATGCTCGAACTCTGAATTGCAAGAAAGTGATTGGGGAGGGACAGTACTGGAAGAAGTAGAGGTATAAATGAGGCGAGTCAAGCCCAATTACTACCATGCTCGAGCTCGAGTTCAATCTACTCGAGATTGATCGTGTTTGTAATTTGGAGTTTGAGCTCGACTCGTTAATTTTAGGAAGAACTCAAAGATTAAATTGGAAGCACTCGTGAAAATACAATGAGCTCAACTGAAACTCGAGCTTGATTTCGAGCTTGCTCAAGCAAGGCTCAAACTCGAGGTTGACCTTGCTCGAATAATTTGTATATAATTAATGATACTCTTTTTTGGCAAAAATACTCAAAACTTGTGCCCAAAATATATTTGAATAAACAAATCCTATATAAATAACCAAAGGACATACACTAACAGAAAGCTATGCGGGATGATAAAACAACTGAGACCTTCATTAGAATTTGTGTTCAAGCCATGAAAGATGGATGTAGACTAACCATCAACTCGAGTAAACATGGCATGAACCGAAAAAAAGAGAAAAAAACAACTTAAAAACCATTGAGAACTAGTATTAGAAGAGGCATGCAGGGAATTAGAATCACTAAGGTGCTTCCAATATTGGTTAAACTTCCAAGTGTCAAAAAAGGGGATCTGCTATACATGCATGCTTGTAACCTATTTTTAGAACATGCTTACATACAGAAGTTTATTGTACTTAAAAGATATATGATGAGTTTGCAGTAGCTGTAGATGCTATTTATTCCACCCTTTGGATTTCTGTAGGTATTATTAGAGAGCTGGTGGATGTTATTACTATTAAAAATTGTTGAATAAATTTTGCTGTCGATTGAGGTTTAGTTTTCTTTTTAATTTAATAGATTGAGTAACTTAAGTAGAGTGAATGTGGAAGTGGATCTTACAA
Organism: Mitragyna speciosa; assembly: GCA_024721245.1. Lineage (NCBI taxonomy): Eukaryota > Viridiplantae > Streptophyta > Magnoliopsida > Gentianales > Rubiaceae > Mitragyna > Mitragyna speciosa. Next base: position 12,548,005 of record CM045565.1, on the reverse strand, counting down.
GTTTAGACATTGTAACTAACCTTACGGAAGATTGTGTAAATTTTGACAAGTATTATGATTTTCTTGGGCTTTGTTGCTAAACTTTCTAGTTTTCATTCACATTTTACTATTGTACTTGTGTACTTTAAATTATATGCTTACTTTTTGGTTTGTATGAATAATTGAGATTTTTTTAATGTTTCCCCTTGTCTCTCTCCCCTCTCTTTCTCACACACACATTAATAATGCAACACCAGATTAAGTGTGATGAAGAAGAGTGACAGCAATCCATGTCCTAGGTGTTGGGCTTTATTTATTTATTTTTTGACCCTCTTGTGTATAGTTCGAAGACATGGGTTTTTCTTTTTTAATATATTTACGAGTATTTGATTTGATTTGAATGCTTTCTTTTCTTTTTTACATTTTTAAGCCGGATTTTGTGGTGATATTATATAGATGTTTATTGTACATTTGAACTTTTTAAATCCAGATCATATATCAATTTGCATAATACCACTTTATAGAAAAGAAAAAAATGATTAAAATACTTTACATTACAAGAATTGTTTGCATGAAATAGATAATTTTAGGTTCCAATTTCATTTGATGAGTAAAAAAATGCAATTTAAAATTTAATTAATTGACATAAAAGCCTTACATTCAGTATATATGCAGATATTTTAGTCATTTGGTTTAAAAAAATCACTTTTTATAGTTTTTTCTAGAACATTCTAGATTAGCTTTTAATTAACTTTTTCAAAGTAGATGAGAATATTGATAAGATTAATGGAAATACGATTTTTTAGTATCACTTTTAAAAAATCAATTTTTACGAAAATCGGAAACTATTGAGAATAGGCTCTAAAATTGCTATTAGATTATTTTTTGAAAAATATTTAAATTATTATTTAATTTAATTTTTAAAAGAAATAAAAGTCTTTATTTACTAAGTTATTAATTTTAATAAAATTTATTTGCTTAAATTATGAATATGTAATAGAATTTTACTAAAAAATTTGCGTTCTTAAGTAACGATTTTTTTCTTAAATATCATGAAAGTAATTCTTCAACTTTTTAATAACTTTCGTTCACTAAAATTATTAGAAAAAAAATTAACTATCACCTAATGGGTGTTCAAAAAATTGAAACATTAATTGACTGTCACATAATGGGTGTTCAAAAAATGGAAATTTTGTTCAGTAAATTGTACCCCCTCTTGGATTTACACTTTCCTAATTGATAATGTTTTACTTACGCAGCTTCTCCTAGTTTAGTTAAGAAATCAACGCCTAGGATCACCGGAATCAAGAAAAGGAAATAAAATCCAAAGAAACAACACCGCCTAGGACTACCAAAATCAAAAAAGGAAACAACGATATTCTATATAATGGATCGTTGAAACAAAGCAAAAATCACTTAAAAGAAATAGAAAATCAGTCATTGAGAGAAGAAGCAGAAGCAGGGCATAAAGAAGAGATGAAAGAAGTTCTTAATGCCCTTCAAGAAGTTTGTAACACGTTGGAAGATGTTCGGGATACTGCTGCCTTTCTTACTACTCGTTTAAGATTACAAAAGGCTAAGAAGTGGTAATCTTTTTTCCACTTTTTTTTTTTTTTTTGTTTAAATCTCAGTTAGATTTTCTTGATTCCATTGCAACACTAAGTCATATCGTTTGAAATTTTTATTGATTAATGCTTTCTAGGCTCATGACATTGACGCTGGAGATGGAAGAAGACATGAAGGTTAATCAGCGGATGCTGAAACAGAACAAAAGCAACAAATTGAAAGCCTTGATATTGATGTCTGATAAGTTCAAGAAACAGGTTACAGAGCATGTTGAAACTCAGGAAGAGTTGTTGAGGCTGGCTGCTGAACTCAGTCATTTCACAGGAGACAGAGCAATTGCCAAGAATCCATTTGCAACCATGCCCTGATTCAAGAAATCTCATCTTTATAGATTTTCATTCTTTTTGGGTTCAATTTGATTACTGATTTCCAATGTAGCCATGGATGTCCATAGGAAGATTTTATATACTACTTTTGATCAAATTCTATAATAAAAACACAAGTTGTTCTACCCAATTCTTTTATTGAGATCTGTATGTATGCAGTTGATTTGAATGTAGAGCTTCATTTTTTTTTTTAATATTTTGAGGGGATGTAGTACCTTCCAATTTAATGCTTTTGATAAATTCTACAATTCTGGGCGTCCCAAGATATGAAATTAACAGAATTTGTCATGATACTGGAAGAATAAAAAGGAAACTACAAAAGATAATTGGTTACATTGGGGTGAATGACTAACCCACAAAAAAAAAAAAAAAAGACAGAAAGGCTCTCAATTGACTTGCTGATCGGTCAAGACCTCAATAAAATCGAAGTTGAATATTTGGTACATTAAGATTTAATAGCCTCAAATATTTCATGGTGTTTGGTAATATTATTTCGTAACCCAGCTTATCTTAAAAAGATGGAATAGGATGGGTCTATACTTTAATCTTCCTGATGTATGTATCACCTCAAAAAAATTTTTTTCCCCTTTTGGATAGGAAATAGGTTTTAATTTTTCAATTTCTTCTGAGGATTTACACTTTTTGGTGTTCAATTTTAATGCTTATGCTTATAAAATAGTACATGAATGTTAGTTTACAAAGCAAATAACTAGTATGCATGTTACAATCAATGCTTTCTTCGTCTTTTTCCAGGTGCATTTCAAGGAATTCAGTTGTTGGCACCCAGATTGGGAAGAAATAATCAACCATTTTTCACTGTAGAGCTGAAATTTTTAGTTCTTTAGAAACTTCTGATTTGAGGGATAAGCCGTGGTTGCCTTGTGATTGTAATTGTCCTGGTTAGAAGTTCATAACTTTGGATAGTTTAGTGCACTGGGATTATCTTGATTGTTGCAATTACTGGTTCTGTTTTGGATTTACAATGCATCTATATGTTTTTCTTATCAACTGCTGCAGGTTGGATGACCCTGTGATGTGGGGTTTCAAAGGTTTTCCTATTATGGATGCAAGACTTGGACGCCGGGTACTAGCAGCCGAAGATATATACTTTAAAAATACGGTGCTGTCATAGTTTTTCAGACTTGGTGTGTAATTTCTCGTTTGTTCAGTCTAATTTTACCTTTCACATTTTTGTTTTTCATTGTATGAATTTCCTTGTACGTATTGGAAAACTTAAGACATACTGTCTTATTTTAAGTAGCAGAAGGAACTTCTGAGTTGCCTTAATGCAGTAAGTGTGCATCCTGCACTTTTCATGAAGATCAAACCTTCAATTTGTTGTGGTGAAACTTACTGCTTGTTTGGGACTTGTGGACTACTCAACCAATGCTTGTTCTTAATGGCTAATGGTAGCTGAAGTTCTGTTTTACACGAGAGGAAATGTGGACGTGTAAAAGATCTTTAAGAAAGTTGACATATGTAGTTAATTACTTAATGCATGTTCCACATTACTTGAATTGCTTGATTGTAATAGTCTGTATTTTTCAGTTTTAGGCCAAAGAAAATGCACAGTATCCAGCAGCAGTCCCTAATTTTCATATTGGTCTGTGTTTTCCTGGTTGCTAACTGGTTCCATAGCTTTGAGTTTGTTTAGCGATTGTTGTACAATCCAGTTGGGATGAGGTGATTCTTTTGGTAAATTATATTTCATCAGGGCAAGATACTTACTATTAAATTGCTGAAGAAGCTCAGGTTGCTAGACTTGACAAACTAAAAAAGAACAATTATGTTGGAGGAGAAGATGATTGGTCTTAAGTTTTTTTTTTTTTTTTTTTTTTGGGGGGGGGGGGGGGGGGGGAGGGGGGTTGTTTAAGGTCATATTCTGGGAATAGCCAGGGTGGATTAGGGACCTTTTCATGGGATGCTTCCCTTGGTTTTTCTCTGCTGGTAGAAGCAGGTGTAATTTGTTGATGCTCTATCCTTCCCAGGAAGTAAATTGTTTGCAAAAATGTCATTTTGGATGGGCTTACCGTACATGATTCTATTGCATTTACTAAAGTGATGAACTTTTCCTTTTGTGAAGCTGAGTTTATATTTGTTTCTCATCTGTCAAGTGCTTTAACTTCTTACTCAGGGTGTATATGCTTATTACTCATGGAATATTTGCAGGTAAATGTATACCTAACACTAGAGGAGTGGGGATTTATCAGGAACACACGAATGAAGCTCTTAATCGCTTGAGGGATGGAGCTTGGGTAATTTATCTTATTTTTGTTTAGTTTGGCATGTGGTATCTTCCCGCACATTACAAGAATGTTTGTTATTTCATGGCACTCATTAGTTGTAGTGAAAATATATAATCTGCTTTACTCTCTCTCTCTCTCTCACACACACACACACACACACGTACGTAAATTACCTGCCTCTTTTCCTCCTTCACGTCCTGCTTGTTTGTTCATCCATTCTTGTCAGCTTTCACTTTTATCGTCGACTACGGAGTGCATTGGATTTTGCAATCCATATCTTGTTGAAGTTCTTTGTTCTCCCATTGGATAATTTGTCTGTTCTTTCTGGGGATGAGATAGATTGACATCCCCTGATCTCCCATCTTATTTGTTCATCATGAAAGCATTTCACTGTTTGCAAACGGAGTGTAGTGACTTGTTTTCAGCTAGTTTTGTGATATTCCTTTGAGCTGGACTCTTTGTTTTATGTAATTTGGTGTTATAATTGTAAAACGGACGCGACATTGAATTATTGCCACCATGTAATGTAACAGGGGAATGTGAGGAAAAACTTGACTCAAGCTTCTGGAAACCATCATACTGTGCAGAAGGGTAAGAAATTTCCTTTCTGACAAAGAAAATAACAACTTCTGTGTGATGTCATTTTTCTGTTTTGGAGTGCAGTAATGACAAGGATATAAAAGCCCTTTACTCTAATGACCTTAGGACCGAGGCTCAATTGTATAAGCTTGTTGACATGAGTAATTGTAGGTAAAGATGCTGTGGGTATTCTCTTATCTAATCTTGAAGTCATGTGTTTAATTATATTTGTATTTGGTCAGTATCATCTGTAATGTCTTCCTGAATGGAAGTTTAATTCTTTTTTTTTTTGTCTGAAACGGGACATATCGTGGTAATCACCTTCCTCTAATATGGCGTGTCAATTCATGGGCAATTTTTTGATTGATTTGCTAAATCTGGATCTTTTCATGACATTAATGTACCTCTTTTTGTTGTTTATCTTGCTTGAAGGAAATCCTTTCCAGTAACAGAACAAGTTGACAAGGTTTCTACGAGTGAAACAAAGGAGGTTGTGAAACACAACACTTATATACTGCCCATTTGCAGTATCATCTATGGCGTGCTTTTAAGTAGTAGAATAATTAGGTCCTCTGCACTTATGTTGATGCTCTTTCCTTTTTGGTTATGTAATGCTTTATTTGCAGGAATATACTGAAAGATCAGACAGGTGTAGAGGAAAATATGGATTTCCAGGTGAAATTCCATGACTCATACAGCTTGTCCGTGCTTTCAGAAGTACACAAAAGCAAAACATGTATCAACTGTCTAACGTGCTGGTACCATTTGTTCTTTCAGTCAACTCAAAAGTCGGAGAAATGTGGCTTCCGGAGTCCACAACTCTCAGAATCACATCTGGAAAAGTCAAGTTAGTGACAGATATGTGGTTATACAAGTCTGACAGTTTTAAACTACTTCAGACAATTTTTTTTTGGGATAATTACACAAACCTCCCTTGAGGTTTATGACAATTGCAGGCAGTACCCCTCAGGTTTCAAAAATTACACTTAGCTCCCCTCACTATACAAAAGGACTATAATACCCTTAGGACAATACTTTTTTTACAACAATGCTTTTTTTTTATACAACAATGCTTTTTTTTATTTTTTTGAGAGAATTTAATAAAAATAATAAAATAAGAGCAAAGATTTTTTTTTTCAAACTATTCGGTGCTTGTAATTGGCAAAAAAAATAGACGTGTTTTTTCTCTCTTTTTTTTTTAAGTTGATTGATGTTGAATATATTGGTGACTTTGATTCCACAATTTGGTTGTGATGTTGAATAGTACTCTTAGATTTATGGTAATGGTAGAGGTGTTATTTTTTTTCTTTAATTGGTGAGTGGAGGCGGTATTAAATTTTTTTTAAACAACAAATTTGGTCTTATATTTTTGACAAAGTTACTTGAAAAAAAAATCTTTCACTTAAAGCCAAGAGGGTAAATTTGGAAATTCATGTAATTTTGCTGCTGATGTCATCATTTTGTTACCCAAACAATGAAAATAGGGGAGGTAAGTGTAATTTTTAAAACCTGAGGGGTACTGTCTGCAATTGTCATAAACCTCAAGGGAGGTTTGTGTAATTATCCCTTTTTTTTTCTTGCAGTGGAGTTCAAACTTCACAGCTATTTAAATTCTTCTCGTCAGGATTTTGCATAGCATTTAAAATCCTTTTCAGCAAAATCTTTATTTTCTTCTTTATCGCATTGGATTTCTTGCTTTCTGATATTTTATCTGGTAAAAAGCTTTATTTTCATTTCCTTTATTTTTATTTTTTTATAAGCAAAGTTTGAATTTTCAGATCAAGAAATCTGTTATTTTCCATGTGCACTTAAAAGTTCCCATGATAAGACGTTCAATTTGTCTTTTCCCCTTATAGAACTAGAATATTACTTGCAGAGTCATTATAAGTTGGCTCGTATGGATTACAATGTTAAAATGTTTGACCAAGAATGTGTCATTTGTTATGACGAGAGGGCGGAATTACTTAAGTCTCTCTCTCTCTCACACACAGAGAAGGACAACAACAAAGTTTTTTCACCATTTATAGTTCAAATTTGTAATCATTGTATTTAAAACCTTGCATTCAGGAGGTTCAAAAGGTCAATGTAACTCTGACTTTGGAGCATTTTCAAGAACATTTGTCAAAGTAAGCGAAGCATATTAAGACTGATTTATCTATCTCCAAATTGTGGGACTATGTCGTTGTCTTAGTTGTTTGATTTATTCAAGCTGTATTAAAAAACATATTTGCCATTGCAAAGGAAAATGATAGAAGTTTAAGCGCTATATTCGGAAACATATTTGCCATTGCAAAGGAAATTTATAGAAGTTTAAGCTCGTATCAACAATTATTAGAATTTGGAATATCATTTAAATTTCTTACCTTCTTGGTATCAGCAAATAGGTCAACTCTATGGTATCTAGAGTTGTTTCCAGCATTGTAATTGCTTAAGTTACTTGTTGATTCTGTTGTTTGCTAGAACCTTTATTATGGAAACTCGGAAGAGTGAAGAAGGCCTTTGACGAAAATCTTATAGAATCTTGAATGAAGTTTCCATCAATGTCGGTTGGGTAGAAAAATATTCCTTGAAGATCATGAATGTGCTGATTGAGTTGTATGATATCATGTAATGCAGATTTGTTTTGGCAGACTTTTTGACCCAATTGTTATATACATCTCTCTCTCTCTCTCTCACACACACACATGCACGCGCGCGCGCGTGCAGAGCCCGTGGTGTTATGGGAGATCACGGGCACCTTTCACCTAGCCTCCGGTGGGGAAGGTTTGGAGGGACACTTTTAAGTCTGCGCTTCCTATTAAGAAGCCAATTGCACTTCACATTCAACTCAGGATGTAGTCTTGTTTTCATATGCAACGTTTTTCCTTTGTGATTGGAAGTACTGAGCATATTAGGACGGCTATCTTTCCCACCACATGCATGGTCTAGTCTGTTTTACAGTTTATTTAAAAGAAAATCTAGAGCATATAGTTCCCTTTCCTAAACTGGATGTTAATTATATTGGATGTCTAAGTAATTTTGAGTTCACATAAGATAGTAACAGAATTCTTTTGATGACTCGGCCTATTCTGAAGATAGTGGTACAGCTTTCAAGTTTCAAAGGAACTCAAACTCAAAAGGTGTTTTCGGCTTCGATAAGTGACTTGCTGGAAGAGAAAGGAGGAAAAGGCCAAATGTGCTTCAACCAAACGTGTTGCATCATTTATTCCAGTGGACAAACTGCTTAACAGGAGATTTCTTTGTCTAGCACGGAGTAACTCAGATAGAAAGAACTACAGAAAATAATGTTGCTGAAAATTTGATCGGTCGAAAATCTTTTACTTCTTTACCGATGTCACAATCAAAGGTCACTGCCAGCGTTTTCTTTCTCTAGACTCCCCCCCTTCTCCTTCCCTTCCTTCTCCCCCTTAATTCATCTTTCATCCTTCTGGAGGTCTGAATGTCTTGATACTTCCCCGCATTGCTAAAGGAACATCAATTTTCGTTGCAGGAATATGTGCCAAATATCTATGATGACAGTAATCATCTTGAAGCTACTGAATACGTGGATGACATCTATCAGTGTTACTGGGTTATAGAGGTAATCTGATCTCATTTCCTCATCATGTTATTGGAATTCTACCTGTTGATGTGATTTTCTGCAGAAATTATAAATTCATTCCAAGTATGAATATATACACAAAATTGAAGAATTTTACTCTTTTTTAATCACATCAAAGTTTTTTGTTTAACATTCTGAAAATTGGCTTTTAATGCAAGCACAGAATCAGCCACTGAAACACTATATAGATATTCAAACTAAAAATCACACCCCAAATGTGTGGAATATTGATCAACTGGCTTATTGAAGTTTGTTTCTTATTTTAAGCATTTTCTTAATGCTTTTTGAGCCCTTTTCTTGTTTTAATTTATTACCACTATTATTTCAGGTACATCTAAAGTTTAATTTGGTGATGCAAGAAACACTTTTTTTGATGGTTACGCTATTAGATCAATATTTGTCCCTGGTAAGCATCAAGAAGAACAAAATGCAGTCAGTAGGCCTTACTGCACTCTTGCTGGCCTCAAAATATGAGGACTCTTGTCATCTGAGGATAAATTGCTACATGGATGCAACTTCGGAGTTTTCTTATACGTTGTAAATCAGTTGCTAGTTGAGGTAGTTCAGGAGTAGTTAGTAAATACTCCTTGGTTCTTGGCTACAGATCATGGACTTAGTTGGCATCTCGGCAGAATCATACACGTGAGATGAAATGCTTGGAATGGTGAGTGAGAATGCATGTTTTCAATATCTATCAGCAGGTTTGGATCTAGTATCTCTAAGTAATTATTGAATACGAGTCTGTGAATTTTGTCAATGCCTTGTTTTGCACTGGGGAGGGCCGTCAGCAAGGCACTTTCTTGTACCACCTAAGTAACATTACATATCTTTTTTTTTGGGAGAATGCCTTTTTGAAGGCACTCAAATTCCTTCTGAATGCACCTATCCATATGTCTTTATGCTGCGGTTCCTCAAGGCTGCTCAATCAGATAGCAGGGTATGTGGTAAACCTTTCCCACTTGTTCTTTGTACTGTCAATGAAACAATAAAATTTTTAAAATTCATTTTTCTGACAAAGCAATGATTTTTATTTATAATTATTCTTCCATTAGAAAATATTTGTTTTTGTCTTAGCTTTCCTCACTCAACTTCGTATCTTGAGCGCCTTTGTCCAGTCTATGTCTCTAAACCATCTCTGTTTGTAAAATATCGAGCTTATCAAATATGTGGGCAATTTGTCTTAAGCAGCTCAAAATAGTCCAATGCATAAAAAAAATTCCATTCCGAACTCTAGCCTATTATAGGTGCACCTCTCATAAGAATGACTACCTGAAAAATTTAGATTCTTATTTATGTGTGATCCTATTTTGTATATTGCACTACTTCATAATGAAAAGATGCATGTTAACTTCTCGTGTTGTGGTTATTCTTTCCTTTAAATGGTTGAGAATGAAGCAATAGAGAGTGATTTTGGTTCTTTAGTTGTGTTTTTGGCTAATATTTTATCAAGTTCTAGAATGTATTCTTTGAGAATTACTGTCTTTTTGCCAATATTTATTTTTACCTTCTCAAATGCCTCAGTTTGCCTCATATTTCCACGTTTCATGATCCACTCCTTGAGTTTTAATCATAGCCCGTTTCAAAAAAAAAAAAAAAAAAGGATTGGAAAATAATTTTGCCGCCATGAACTGGATCTGCCATTGGCCAGTAGTTAGCTTTAAAGTTCACATACTAAAGTCTATTTACTATTAATGATTTTGTCTTTTTCAGTGGACGATGTTATAGAATAATTTAAATACAATACAATTACTCATACATTTGACATAATTCAAATCATTACTTCAGATATTATTCACGGATCCTTCTATCTAATAATCCTAGGTTACATATCAATTATTATTATCAAATTTTGGGGAAATTTTTCTGCAGTTTTAAAGATATATTTAGGTGGTAATGGCCCATTTTTTATAATTATAATTATTTTTATTATTGATTATTTAATTTACTACTAACTTTGACTTAGTCGCAGATATTCTTCCAGCTAAATTTTTGATTTTTCCATTTTATAGCCTAAATGTTTGTGATAAATTACTTAAGTTAGCTAAAAATTAATAAAGAAGAAGAATGTGATGATAAGTTATTTTTTAGTGATCAAAATCCCTAAAACATCCGCCCACTCCTTTAATGATCTTGTCTCGATATTGTTAGTCTTTTTCATTCTTCTCTAATATTTTTCTCTTGCCAAAGTTGCTCCTCTCCTATTGTTTGGTGCCTTCTCCCTACGGGTGTCAGCAAATCGAGCTGCTCACAAGTTGCTTGGTCTAACACTCGGCTTGAGTTCGGTATTGACCGAGATCAAGTCGAACTTGAACAACTTGTCTGATTGACGAGCTCAAATTTGAGCAATGAATAGTGTATTCGAGCAATTCATCAATGTCGCGCCCCATTTTTTCGAAAATAAATCAAGAAATTGTTAGATGTTTGGAAAAAAGAAAATGAAGAATTAAATGTGGTTTATTTTACTGGAAAAGGAAGCGTGTAAATTTTTGTAGAATTGATTTTTAGAAATATACTTTATAAAAGACAGTTTGACAAAAATGTGACAAATGAACGCTTTATTTAAAGAAAATAAAAGAAAAATGGCCTAAAATGGGACTTTGAAAATGTAACGATTTTTAGGCCCGAAAATAGAGTCTAAAAAGGGTTTTTTAGTGAAAAAGGAGTCGCCACTTGGTATTGAGTTTTGGTGTACCAAGTCACCCGAAAATATTTTATAAAAGGTAAGAAAACTAAGAATGATTTTTTTAAGAAAATGATTTTTGGAAAAATATAGGAAAAACAAGAAAAACCCTTTTAGATGACTCCAGGTCTTTGAAAAACAAGAGAAAAAGGTTCGGGAGTCACAGTTGAAGAAAGGGAAGGCAAAGGCTCGCGTCTAAGGCACCCTTTCAACCTAGCCAAAACTAGTTGCGAGTCTTAGTCTAAATTTTCCTAATATAACCCTAAGATTTTATCGCATTTGGATGCAACTATATGAATGGAAATCTAGTCCTAAAAATGGGTATCGTTAAGGGAAAAAATGGTCCATTGAGGTTTAGCCGGAATTATCGCATTAATTGCGAAAACCGAGTGTAGACCTCGACGGTTTCACGAGTTTAGGTACAAAAATGGAATGCAAAGGAAAAGGAAAATAGTAGTATAAATAGTAAGTGAACAAAGAAAGTAGGGATGCAACATAACGGGTACGGGAGACGAATAGACTCGTGACTAACTGTTTCTACTCACGGAGGGGGGAACGACATGTACGCCATCGCTTCCCACGTGAGTAGATGACTGTTTCTAAGTCAAAAATCACACAAATGACCTAAAATTCTATGTGTAGTGGAATATAAAATGTTATGCACTAAATAGATGTTAAAATAGGTAATAAGTGATAAAGTATATATAAAAATCATAGAAAAATGAAAAAGGCCTAAGAAAGATAAAATGTGTGTGAAATGTCATGAAATATACACGAGAAATGATTCTAATACTAAAATGACCTAAAGGCCTAGCATTTGACTAGCCTATTTTCTAAAAATTCTCCGCTAGCGTTGGACTAGCGAAGAAACCGAAATTAATCACAACTAGCGTTGGACTAGTGCGACGACGATACACATATATAATAATAAAGCAAGTAAATGAATAAAACACATATTGAAGCAATAATCACATAAAAGCACATAATAGCACATAGGAGCATATAACACATAAGCATGATATTCTAGATGCAAGGTCTTAGGAAAAGCGAATAAAACACATAAGCATATAGCACACATAGCACACAAAAAGCCCTAACTATTACACCGGGAAAGCCTAATTACAATCTAAAAATAAAAATGAAGGGTAACCTATCTAACCTATCTATTACATTTTCTATCTAAAATACATAAGATTTTTGTTAAATAGATAACACATAAACTATCTAAATACAAAAATCTTGCTAAATAGAATATTACCTATCTATTACATTTTATGAATAATCAAGATTAAATTCAAATAAACAACATGGCATAAATAAATAAATAAACACTCACACATGGATAAAAATTATAAGCACAAAGATACATGAAAACACATAGAAAAACACATTGGAGCACGTAGGAGCACATAAAAAGAAATTAAAAGGGTAATCGAGGTACCTCCCGTTCGAGGACTCGGTACAAATTGCTACTAAATGAGCAAACATGTTAAAAATACCACTATTTAATAAATAAACTACTAATTAAATAATTCCATACCAATCACCATGAATATGCTATGATAATTCAAACAATTATAGCAATAATAGACAAAATTAAAATAATAATAATTAAATATTTAGAAAAGAATGAAAATTGTTTAAGTAAAAATAAATAAGTGCATAAATAAATAAAGTAAAACAAGGAAAATGAATAAGTAAAAAAAATAGTAGAAGATAAAACACAATAATACATATTTAAACTTTTAACACCCAAATGAAAATTATCAAAATAACTAAAAGGGAAATAGAGAAACTAATTTGAACATTAATTAGACTAACAAGACCCAATTTTAGAACATTAATTATAAGTTTGATAAAAATAAAAATAAAAATAAAAAAATAAAATGTGAAAAGAAATAATTAAAAACTTTGAGGACTTAATTAAGTCTCCCTTTTTTTGGCAAAAATAAAATATTATAAGGTTTGGATTAAAAATGAAAATTCAGGTAATATTCTAAAGTGAAAATGTAATTTACAACAAAACAAAAAGGGTAAAATTATAATTTTTAAGCCTAATTAAGGTAATGACATAGTTTACAACAAATTTAAAGGATAAAAATATAATTTTCAGCAAGTATAATGCCCAAAAATAAAATTTACAGCAATATTTAAAGCCAAGAATATAATTTCAGCAAAGTCATTAAATAATACATAATTTACAGCAATGTATAGGGTCAAATTGCAATTTTCTGCTATATAAAAGAGCTAAAATAAAAATTCCAGCAACTATAAGTATTAAAATACAAATTCCAGCAACAAATAAAAGACTAAAAATACAATTTCTAATAATTAATGGAGGTATTAAAACAAATTCCAGCAACATAAAGGACCAAAATATAAATTCCAGCAACAATAGGGGGGCCAAAAATAAAATTCCAGCAAGTATAATAACTCAAATAAAATTCCAGCAAGGTTGGGAGGGATAAAAATGAAATTCCAGTAAGTATTCTGAGGCAAAATAGAATTTCCAGCAATGTTGGGGGGTACAAAATAAAATTCCAGCAAGTTAAAATATGCAAAATACAATTTCCAACAAATTTTAAAACCAAATTGCAATTTTAAGCAACATTCAAGGTTCAATTTGTAAATTATAGCCACATTAAATACCAATTTGCAATATCCAACAATAAAAAGGGGGCCAAACGAAATTTTCAGAAATATTTAGGGGTAAAAATGTAATTTCAGAAAAGTATAGGGATCACAATATAATTTTATAAAAATATAGGGGTCAAAATGAAAAATTGAAAAATATAGGGGCCAAAATTATAATTATCTAAAAGTTGGGGAACCTAAATGCAATTAATCGGGACCTAATCAAAAAGAAAATAAAATTATGGGGGTAAACCTACAATAAACAGAAACTTAAATGCACAAATTATAAATGCCCAGGGCCATAATGACATTAATGAAAGCATAAGGGCTATAAAATAAATACCTATTATTAATTAAAAATAAATTAAAAAAACTAAATTAATCAAAACGACATAATTTTAAGTGAAACTACGTCAAAACGACGTAGTTTCACTAAAACTTTTTTTTTTTTTTAAATCGATTTTTAAAACAAATTTTTTTTTCTCTCTTTTCTTTCTTTCTTTCTTTCTTTTCCCTTCTTCTTCTTCCCTCCCCGCGATTCTGCTCTCTACTCTCTTTTCTTCTTCCCCCTCTCTGGTTCTTCTCTCTCGATCGTCTCTCTCTCTCTCTCTCTCACCCGGTCCGTTCTTTCTTTCTCTTGTTTCTACTCAATTACTCAAACCCAAAAATGAGTTCAGCACAAATCCAACAATTAAGGCCCAATTGAAAGAGAAAGGTAATGGGTTTACCTGATTTCTTGAACGAGAAAGGTGTCCAGCGGTGCAGTAGTGAAGGAGACGGAGGAGGTGGCTGGCCTTCAGTGGTGGAGACTGATGTTGATTTTTTTTTTTTGTGCAGGTGGTGTGCGTGTGTTTGCAGGTGTGTTGTGTGTGTGTGCAGGTGTGTTGTGTGTTGTGTGGACTGGTGTGTGTTTTTGTGCATGCGTGTGTGTTTTGCTGGTGTGTGAAGGATGTTGTGTCTGTCGTGTGTGTGTGCAGGTGTGTTGTGTGTTGTGTGGATTGGTGTGTGTTTTTGTGCGTGTGTGTGTGTTTTGCTGGTGTGTGCTTTTGTGCGTGTGTGTGTGTTTTGCTGGTGTGTGAAGGATGTTGTGTCTGTCGTGTGTGCTTGTGTATGCAGAGAATGAGATTGTGAGTGAATTGTGTCTGTGTGAGCTTGTGTTTTGCAGGTTTGTGTGAGAGTGTTGTGAATGTGTTTCTGGGACGTATAGGTGCGTGTAAAGTGGTGTGATTTTGGTGAGGGAGAGAATGTGAGGTTTAACTGGTGTGTGTGTGTGTGAATTGGATATGCAGGGGTGTGTTTTGTTGGTCTGGCAGAGGAAAGGGGAGGCCAAGAGGGAAGGCAGAGAAAATGGGGTGATCGAGAGGGAGAAAATGCAGGTGTGTCTAATTGTGTGTGAAGGTGAGTGTGTTGTGAGAGAGACCGAGAGAGAAGTGAAGCTTGTGTGTGCTGTGAGTGCTAGTGAACCTGAGAGCTGAGGGTGATGGAGAGATGTGTGCAGGTGTGTATATTGTGAAGATGCAGGGAATGAAAGTAAAGTGAGTGAATCTGGTGAGGGAAAAACAGGTGCAAGGCCTGGCAAGTTGAGGGTGTGATGTGATTAGAGGGTGAAGTTTAGTGGGTTAAGTAGAATGTCTGTCAAGTGATGGTGTTTGGCATTTGCAGCAGCAACGCTGCTGCTGTACAAAACAATTTCGGTTTTTTTTTTTTTTTTTTGGGAAAGAGAAAATTGTAGGAAAATGAAGAAAATTGGAATAAAAATAAAAATCCTATGGAATCTCTAGAATTAAAAAATAAAAATAAAAATAAAAATAAAACTATAACTAAAATTCAGCATTATTAGAAAAAAGGAAGTTCAATAATAATAAAAATTAAAACTTTTAAAATTAATCATCATTGAAAAATATGTCATAGACAAAAAGATATAATTTGAAATAAATACAAAATAGTCTTTAAAAATTATAAAATCTATAGATATATTAAATGCACATATAAAATATTTCACAAAAAAATTTTAAATAAAGGTGCGTTGGGAAACGTGACATAATATGACAAAAATTATGAAATTTCTGAAAATTAATAAATAACATCGCAAAAATCTTTCACAACATATATTATCACATAAAGCACATATAGTATAATTTTCACTAAAAAATTTTAAGATTAACGCATTTTTGGGAAACGTGCCCTTAATAAACAAAAAAGATAAAAAATAAATAAATACTAAATGGCCTCTAAAAATCATGTAACTTTTACAGAAAATTTATAAATATACAAAATACATATAAAATTTTTCATTTGAAAATTCTCGTAAAAAAGAGTGCATTGAAAAACGTGCCATTAAGTTTAAAGCACTAAAATTTTAAATAAATAATAAATGACTCCTAAAAATTATTAAAATTATAAATAATGATAAAATAGTAAAATTGTATGTTTAGGAAAGAAAATAAAATAAAATAATATTTACATTGTGAAATTACAATTTTGCCCCTGATGTGACAAATTAGACGTAATATACACAAAAATTATAATTGGCCCCGAAAACTGAAAAAATGTCTCCTAAAATAAAGTAACACATATTTTTACAAAAGGTGTGTCAAAATTTGGTGTCTACAATCAAGATGGTAAAAAATAAATAATTAAATAAATAATTAAATAAATAAATATTAAATGTTATATTTACTATTTTATCCATACTTTTTAAAAATTTTATAATTTTTAATATCTTTGAATTTTAAATAATAGAGTTTAGTTTTGTAAATTAACATTGTTTTAATTATATACCTAAATAAAAACTTAATGAAAAACAAGAAAATAAAATCAAACAAAAACAAACCCTAAATCACTCCTACAAATACTAAGTACTAATTTTGCTGCCCCTTTGCCTCACTGACGTCGCCATCCCCTTTGCCTCGTCGACATAGCCATTACAGCACCGACATCGCGATTGGATCAGATCAATTCTTTCCTCTCTATATTCAATCTTTCTCACTCTTTGCCAGTGATTTGGTCTCATAGTCTAAATATCCATCCTATCTTACTAAATGCAAACATTCGATTATAGGACCATCATGGATAAGTCAACCTTCTCCTCTTGATCTGTCCATTTTGTTTCATTAATTCATTTTTGTTGATTGAATTTAGGGCAATAAGGCCTTGATTCTTAAGACTCCAAGTATGATTTATAGTAGCGATGGCTTTTATATTTTTATTTTCTTTTTTATTGTGGTTTATTTATAGAGATGAAAATGCTAGCATTTGAGTAACCACAGCCTTTTAATGTTGTAAGGTGAAACAAATTCCAGTCTAGATAGAATAGATTAGCTTTAAAAATTATTGAACTACTTGTGTATAATTTTACAAGCTATTATAATATTGCTGACTTTTCTTTTTTTTTTTCTCAACTGGAACAAATTATACAATAATACAATGCATGTGGGTAAATGCCAAGACCACTGATTTTAATCAGAATATTGTTCAAGGAAACCTATTAATTTGCAAATAGTACTCCTAGCAAACAACATTTTGTTTTTTTTTTTACTATATATTCTAATGTACTAAAAAATTTTAAAATGAATGATAATTGTGGATTGTCTAACTTTTATTTTCCTTTGACAGGCAAGATGAGTAATCATAAGTTTCTTCAAATCCAATCATATTGACAGAAGGATCATCTAGTCCATTAGTAAGATATTATCTTGTTGGTGCAATTGTCGAGAATGAAGCTGATCATTTGCAAGATACAATTGAAAAAATACTCAATCTAGAATGACAACTAGTGGTGAAGTACTTGAGGCATCTTATCAGTAAAATGAAGATGAAGAACAACCGGTTGAGTTTCATGTGAAAAAAAAGAAAAATTATTTCAATTTATTATAATATTGTTGAATTCTCTTTTCTTTTCCCTGTTGGAACAAATTATACAATACTACAATGCATGTGGGTAAATGCCAAGACCAGTAATTTTAATCAAAATATTGTTCAAGGAAACCTATTAATTTGCAAATAGTACTCCTAGCAAACAACATTTTGTTTTTTCCTACTATATATTCTAGTGTACTCAAAAAATTTAAAATGAATGATAATTGTGGATTGTCTAACTTTTATTTTCATTTGACAGACAAGATGAGTCATCATAAGTTTCTTTAAATCCACTCATATCGACAGAAGGATCATCTAGTCCGTTAGTAAGATATTATCCTATTGGTGCAATTGTCCAGAATGAAGTTGATAATTTGCAAGATACAACTGGAAAAAATAGAAGTACTTGAGGCATCTAATCAGCAAAATGAAGATGAAGAACAACCAGCTAAGTTTCATGTGAAAAAAACAAAGAAAAATATTTGAAGTTGGGGTAGATTTTAAAATAGTCGATGATGGAAAAAAAAGTCCAGTGCAAGTATTGGAAAGTTAACAAATAGTATTTGTGGAATTTCAACATATATGAAGCCACACTAAGATACTTGTATGATGAGGAAGATGAGTTAGGGGAAAAGAAAGCTAAATGAGAGAAGCAGTGGCACATTGGGAACTAATGCATGAACAACCATCCTGCATTTTGGAGAAAGAGGGTTTCAACGATATGCAAAAGGTTGCCCAAGTGGCAAAAAATTTCATGCAACACAAGCAAAGCTGATTGTATAGCAGTTTACGAAATAGAGAAATAAAAAGCTAAAGAATCTTTTGAAGAATGTCAACAAAGTAAGTTTGACAAAAGATTTGTGGAAATCCAAGAATCAAAAGAGCAAATATATGGTCATCACAGGGCATTGGGTTAATTAGTGTTGGAAGTTACAAAAGTGAGTTTTGAGCTTTGTTTACATTCCACCACCTCAACATATTATGGAGATTTCTGATGCAATATTCAAGTGCATAAGAGAATGGGATATTGAGAACAAGATTTTCACAAACTCAGCAAACAATGCTTCAAATAATGATGTTTGACAACTGATTTGTGGAAATCCAAGAATCTGAAAAGCAAATATTTGGTCATCACAGGGCATAGGGTTAATTAGTGTTGGAAGTTACAAAAGAGAGTTTTTAGCTTTGTTCACATTCCGTCACCTCAACATATTATTGAGATTTTTGATGCAATATTCAAGTGCATAAGAGAATGGGATATTGAGAACAAGATTTTCATAAAATCAATAGACGATGTTTCAAACAATGATGTGGCAAGTAGTTTGTTGAAGGAAACTTTTCTCAAACTAAGAGCTTCGTCTGTGATGGAAAACTATTTTATGTTTGATGTTGTGCACACATCTTGAACTTTATGTTCAAGATGGTCCTAGTGAAATAATAGACATCACAGAGAACATAAGAGAAAATGTGGAGTTTGTGAGCCGTTGAGATGCAAGAATGTTGTTGTTTGCCTGGATTATTCAACAAATACAATTGTTTGGGAGAAAGTTGGTTCACGATTGTGAGACAAGATGGAACTCCACATCTGATATGTGGAGTTGTGGAATCAAATTCGAAGAAGCGTTTTCAAAATTTTGAGATCGCAAGCCTCATTATGACTACTATTCATCAGGGAAAGATTGGGCAAAGGTGGAGAAAGTTTGATTAGTTTTAAAGGCATCTTAGGCAGTTACAAAAGTAATTTCAAGCAGTAATATCCTACATCCTACTTATTCTTGTAAGAAATAAGAAGAATAAAGTTAGTTTAAATATATAGTAAAGAAAATGATGTAGATGACTTCATAAAAGCAACAATTAGCAAGATGAAGCAAATATTCGATAAATATTAGGGTGTATATAATTCAATAATGGTCGTAGCTATTATTTTAGATACAAAAAAAAAATGAAGGCTATAGAGTTTTGCTTTTCTAAACTTTTTCCACCTCGTGAAACCTAAGCGAAAACTACAATGGTCAAAAGACTATTTTTTACCTATTTGATGAGTATGTGGCTATATTTGAGAATAGGGACTTTGATAAAGGAAAGAGGTATCAAGACAGTGATTCATCTCAAAGTGGTAGTGCAATACTAATGCTGAAATTAGTCCTTCTGCTTCTAGAGTGGTTGACTTAGATGACTATATAAGAGAAATATAGATTAGTGAGCCTAAAAAATCAGAACACTACAAGAAATCAAGATTTTACCCACACATATGATGTGAGGGTAAAAAATAATTATGTGTCAACAAATGTTTTTATCTACACATAAAATAAATGTTTGCATCTGTCGCTATAGTTCTACGGAGAAATATTTTTACCTACACATATACTTATGTGTAGGTAAAGATAAAAATTTTATCTACGCATATATATGTTGGTAAATATTTACAATATATGTGGTAATTTTCTTGCCAAATGTGTGATGATGAAGTGGAAGTTGACGTGAATGCTGACATGGCTTCCCTATTGGCAGATTGTGTATGACATGTATGATGACATGTCATGTGATGTGGCATCTAACATTTCATGACATTTATTTTATGTGTAGATGAAAGTTAATGATATGTGTAGGTAAAAACATCTCTATTTGTAGGTAAAAGCAATCTTATGTGTAGGTAAAAGCAACCCTATGTGCGGGTAAAAGTAGGCATATGTGTGGATAAATCTGCTATGTATGATGGTCAAAACTTCGTATGCGTGGGTAAAAGTATCCACATGTGTAGATAAAAGTAGTTGTATATGTGGGTAACGCATCTCCATGTGTAGGTAAAAAAACCCATATGTATGGTTGAAAACTTTAAATACAGCACAATTAATAATCATTTATCCAAAATAAAAAATACTAAATATTTCATAAAAACAAAAGCATCCAGTAAATGTAAACCAAATTCAAGCAGTTAGATACAAAAATCATTTGCCACTCTACTAATTTTTCGACAATAAAAGTTATTCTAGGACCATGGTAAGCATTTCTGCAAAAAAGTTCCAACCAAAATAGCAAGAAAATAGATTAAAATGTATGCTTCAATCAATCTTCAAGTAGACAATCCAATTAATCTTCATTTGCTATCACCTGTACACGAACAAAAGTACATACATTAAAATGTAATCTAAGCGATTTACAATAAAATTGAACAAAATTCAATTTAAAATATGTCTTGTATCAAATAAGAACACGAAGTTGCTGCTACAATTCAGGAAGAGATGAAAATAAATGGCGCAATCAAATATAAAGCACATTAAGAGATAGTTGGAAGTATGCAAAAAATGTTAATAACTGAAGCTTACTAGCATCCGATCTATAGTGTCTTTGGCTGCTTCCGAAAAATAGTTTGAAAATTAGATATTCCTTGCAATTATTCTTTGAAAAATGAGTCACTTGTATCTTTAAAATGAGAAGTTCCTAAAGCATTTGGTACAATGTGCAACCAAACGCCCGTAGGTCATTTCTGGTTCAATATAACCGTAAGGGGTAAATTAAGTTTTTGACAGCCCATAGAGATATATTAAATTGAAGTAACACATAGTGATCAGGAACAGAGTTGCTGTATCGCCAAAACTCATTTATGTTTTAGTCTAATGAGCTAATATTACTTAAAACAAATGAACACTTACACTAACTTAAGTGAATGAAAGATATAGGCATTCCAAGAGGAGACTACCTTACTCGATAGTTGCAGAAGATGAATTTAGAACTTCTGAATGTACATAAGTAGCTATTCCCACAAAGGTATAGGCCTTGACATTTGGAAGGAAAAGTAACCAAATTGAAACGATCATATCAATGAGAAAACAATAAAATGAGTAGTAAAAGCTGGAAATTTTAGACTAGTAAAGCAAGCAGTAAAAGCTAACAATAAATAATTATTATCTTGTATCCTCTTTTATTTTTCAGAAGTATATATAAGATAAATCTAAGAGCCCCTAATTTCTTTTCAACAAATAATCAAAGAAATAAAATTTTTTTGTTAAATGGTCCTCTCATGCGTACTTTAAACTTTTGAAGTTATTTACAATAGTTGAACTGCATACACATCTTATATTTGTTAGAGAAATTCAATCTCATCTTGAAACACACTAAGTCCAAAATTCTAGATTCCAATAGATTATTAAATATCCTCCCAGTAACATCTAGCAAGATAACCATAGCAGATATATTTTAATTTATAGCTTAATTTGAATAAATCCCACCATATGTAGCTAAAACATCTTCACATGTAGCTAAAACTTCTTCATCTTTCTAGATTCTTGTAACTTATAAAATATAAAGAAGGTTAAGAAAAGATGTCTTTGTACACAAACCAGATTAAGTTGAACCTCTACTGGTGTTATACAGGACTATAGGCCAACTATGGCGAATCTAGAAATTGATAAATAAATAAAAAATGCAGCATAGAATAGCATGAGAAAAGCATCATATAACCATCTCATTCATTAACATTAGGAAAAAAAATCCCCCAACACTTAGAACAACAATATAGTTCTCCTCAAAAAAAGAAAAAAAACAAAAAAGATACTACCTTGTAGTTAGAATAATGTTTCTCATACTAGCACTCTTTGAGTCCATAATTGACAAATTTGTTCTTCGAATTTCAGTTGTTGTTTGGCAGGGAGATATATCTTCTTTTAGTTGTGGAAGCATTCTACAAACAAACATGGTATTAGGAATAAAAGAATTGCACATATTGACCACTAAGCTCAACATCCACTAAGTGCTTATAGCAAAATAACAAAGGAACCTAGATTTTGTTTAGAGGATAACATGCAATATACATCAACACGCTGAGTTCATAACTCGTACATGAGCAAATTGATCAAATTCACATCAATATCATAATAATAACGTGTTAAGCATGTTTGAAAACAATCAACTTTTAGATACGAGATCTATATATAATCTAAAGTCACATAAACACATTCATGAAATGAAATATGGCAAAACAGATAATTCTTTGGTTTTGAAAATATAATGAATTAATGGACACTCACCAGTAAGTTTAGTTGCTCGGGAAGCACCTTAAATGTCTTGAGCTCCTCCATCCAAAGTTCCTAGTAATTGAAGGTGAAATGATTAGTCTTTAAGCTCAAATTAAATAGACAACTTCGTTAAAAATTTTTAGGGCTCCTTGAGCAATTTATAAAGACCAGTTCATATTTTGACAGGCAAAGCCAGAATTTGATTCAATGAAATTTTTTCACTTGGGACACTTCTTGAAGCAAGATTCACTCGTGAATATTATCCGTAAAGGCAACAAGTTTAAACATGCACCATATCTTTCTCAAGTTCCAATCAACTGTTAAATTTTAGACCAATATAACATTCGATAGACAATTCACTAGAATAAGGCACTTATATGATTAAAAACTAGATTTCAAGGGTTATAATTTTCATGAGGAATATGAGTTTAAATTCCAACAGGAGCAAGTCGAAAATCAACTACTAATTTGGTTCATCACCAATCTTGTCTGCACAGGGTTGGTTTTCTAGCTAGTTTGTGTGAACTCTGTAGTTCATCAGATAGGAACTAGGGAATGGGGGTTACATAGTTGAAAAATACATTTTAAAATCTACTACTTTTAGGAGAATATCAACTCAAATTCCAGCAAAATCAAGTTCAAAATCATGCCACAACTTGGCTGTTCACGAAACCTGTTATAGTAGTTCTTGAATTTCAGCCTAGTTTTTAAGATTTCTAGTATTCAACCACAACTAATTCGGCTATGTGTCTTATACCATTGAAAAGCCCTATGAATCTAGTTTCTAAAATAGCAAGAATCACCCCGTTTTGAGTCTTTTACAATAAGTTATGACTATTTCACTAAAACTAGTTATGCTAGCCTGTAGTACGATTTTATTCAACCCCAATCTATTCCATCCAGTATATCTCATGTTATACTCAATAACAAATCATGATATCAGCATATTTATAAACTAGATTCAATATATAGTAATTTCTTAAAAGACTTCATGCTCAAATTCTACTTTAATCTTGATAAAACTCTACCACAACCTAGGTGATTCTCAACTTACGTTATTTAGTTCATGCTTGCCAACATCCATCTTTTCAGATTTCAAATGTGATTTTGTACTCAATCATCAAGTATTCATTATAAATGATTTAAAAATAAAAAATACTCAAAGGTTCAAGGACTTTTGCCTTCCAACTATTGTAATTTCCTTTTTCTTACCTCCTTTCTGTTTAGCTTTTTCTTTGCCTTGAATTTTCTTTCCTTTCTGCCCTTTCTTATCTTGGATGATTCCGCTCTAATCAAAATAACTTAGTGCAAACAAAATAAAATTAAGAAAAGGCAAGTGCCTTCTAAAATAATAGGGAAACAACATATTAAAATTAGTATAAGCTAGTATCTTTTCTAATAACTAGGAAAGATACAAAAGTAAAAAATAGATGCTTATGATATACAATTACTTATAATGACACTACATTTCCATCAGAGCATTCAACTCCATGCCAAGAACAAGGATTAATGCCAAAAATATTTAAAACTCTACCATACCACAAAAATTCCACCTACAGCCAACAAAAATTTCACCTAAAAAGAACCCAAACCCCATAAAACCCAAAACCCAGTAGAGACCAAGATAAAAAGTTTCAAAATTGCATCCTTTCAGCTATTAAAATCCCTAAATTTAGCTATAAGAAAACACAAGATCTACAATCACTCACAGGAGTGGAGGAGTGGCACCAGAGGAGCTAGCTGAGTAGCAATGGAGAAGTGACAGTGAAGGAGAGGTTGTGACTCGGAAGAAATGGAGAGAGAGAGAGAGAGAGAGAGCCAATTTGTGGTTTTGGTCATTCTTTTGTTCTTTTTATCTGTTCAACAAAAAAGTATATTTAATCTATAAAAAAAATTGCAGTATGACGTGGCTTTTTTGCCACATCATCATACTCTAATTACTGCCTAAACCTTCACCTACACATATTTAACATTTCATAATATGTGTAGCTAAATTACTGAAGTATTACCCAAACATATATTATATTTTTACTTATGTTTGGGTAAAAAAATTTAAAAAAAAACCACATCAGCATCTAAAAATTTTCAATAATCCCACCAATCTCTAATTTTGGAAGGAAATTTCCCTCCAAATTTATATGTAGGTAAAACGTTTTACCTACACATAATAAATGTCAAACAATGTCAAACAATATAGCAATTACTCTAATTAGGTTTACCCACACATACAAAATAAATGTGTAGCTAAATACCCACACATATTATATACAGCAATTTTATGTGTGGGTAAAAGCTTCATTTCTTGTAGTGGATCTTGTTGACAATCTAGATAAGGCTCACCAAAAAAATCTACCAAATGCTGATCCATTGTAATTTGATTGTCTAGGATGTTGGAAAATGAATAGGTTGACATATCCCATATTATCAAGGATGTCTTATGACATCTTAGCCATCATTGTAATTACAGTTGCTTTTGAGGCTATGTTTAGTGTAGGACGCAAGTAATTGAACCTTATGGTTCAAGATGGTCCCAACGAAATAATAGACATCATAGAGAATATAAAAGAAAATATGAAGTTTGTGAGCCATTCGGATGCAAGAATGCCATTGTTTGCCCGAATTCAAAAGTGTAATTGTCTAGAAGAAAGTTGGTTCACGATTATAGGACAAGGTAGAACTCCACATCTGAGATGAGGAGTTGTGCAATCCAATTTGAATAAGTGTTTTCACAATTTCGAGACCGCAAGCCTCATTATGACTGTTGTCCATCAACGAAGGATTGGGCAAAAGTGGAGAAAGTTTGCTTAGTTTTAGAGGCATTGGACAGTCACAAAAGTAATTTCAGGCAGTGATTATCATACATCCGACTTATTCATGCAAGAAATAAGAAGAATAAAGTTAGTATTAAATATATAGCAAGAAAAATGATGTAAATGACTTCATAAGAGCGATAATTAGCAAGATGAAGCAAAAACTTGATAAATATTATGGTGCGTACAATTCGATAATGGTTGTAGCTGCTATTTTAGATCCAAGACAAAAAACGAAGGCCATAGAGTTTTGCTTTTCTAAACCTTTTCCACCCTGTGAAGCCCAAGTGAAAACTGCAGTGGTCAAACAAACTATTTTTGATCTATATGATGAATATGTCGCTACATTTAAGAATAGGGACTTTGGTAAAGGAAAGAGGTATCAAGACAGTAATTCATCTCAAAGTGGTAATTCACATACTAATGCTAAAATTAGTCCTTCTGCTTCTAGAGCGGTTGACTTTGATGACTATATAAGAGAAATATAGACTAGTGAGCCTAAAAAATCAGAACTCATTGACAATGTGGATAAGGCTCACCAAAAAAATATTCATTACAATTTGATTGTCTGGATGTTGGAAAATGAATAGGTTGACGTACCTCATATTATCAAGAATGGCTTATGACATCTTAGCCATCCTTGTAGATACAATCTATGTTTTTAGACTTGGACTAGGTATCGACTTGGTTGAGTCTAGGGGTCAGGAGTCAATGGGTTCAACCAGGGATTGACTTAAAATCAAACCGAATAACGTCATCAATACGATACACACATATACACATACATATACCCCTATATTTATATATTATATATATCTATTAATTTTTTATTTTTTCAATTTAGTTATTAGTCAAGAATAAAACAAAGTCAATGAATCTAAAAAAATGATAGCCAAAATAATCTCAACAACCATCCTAATCTCTTGTAATTAATAGCTAAGAAAGTGTTGAATTGTAGTAATTATGGATAAATGATGATCTAAACAAATTGTTCACTATTTAGTAAGATTGAAGTAGATTTTTTTTTTTTTTGGATAGGAAGAAGTTGAATTGAGGCATCCCTAATTTTTTATAATAAGTTAAAGAAGAAAGCCATTACAGGCTTTTTAGTTGACCGAGACCTCTCTTAATTCAAGAAAGAAATTTAGTTGATTCAACACCATTTGATGTTCAGTTGTCCACTCAACGTTGATCGATAAGCCAATTTGTAGCGCTTGTCAAAACTTAAAAAGTAGACGGAAGTGAAGATGCAGTAGTGAACTGGGCTTGAGTTTTGTCTGGTTTCCTATTTTTTCGGTCAAATCAGTTTTTGACCGGATTTGACCAATTTTTAACTACTGAGTTTTTAAACTAACTCGAATCGGACACCTGGTCGGCTCCCATTCTGTCCAGTTCGACCGGCCGATTCGGTCGGAGTTTGAAAACACAGGATACAGTTGCTTGTGAGGTTATGTTTAGTGTTAGGAAGCAAGTGATTGATGCATATATAGGGTTTCAATATCTCCTGAAATAGTCTAGATACTAATGTGTAGAGCAGATTGATGTGATAATTTTCATGGAGAGAAAAGAAGATGAAAGTAGGTAAATATTTGTTTAAATTAAAGTTGTTATTCAATTATGCTCATTTTTCATTTAATAATTTTGTTGTGCTGAATGTGAAAACAACAAAGAATATTCCACTTCTATTCTATGAAATATGTAGCCAAGTTTTTTAAAAAGGTATATTTGTAGGTATAAAGTAGCTTGTACACGAATGTAGAAATTGGTTTCATTGTAATACGTTGCTTAGTACACTTCTTTTTTTTTGGTTTATTATTTTTTCTAGTTTTATTGTTCTTGTTCATGGTTGTTAAGCTATTTTTTTATTTTTGACAGGTTTGTTTAACTATTTTGATGGCAACTAGATGGAATTTTGATGGATGGCAGAAATTTCACAAGATTGTTATAACTTATTTTAGTTGGTCATGATAATACTACGCTTATTGTTGCTTATTTTGTATAATTTTAATCTTGATACTATAAATATCAAATTTTGACACACCATTTATATTTCCAACATTGGGGGCATTTTTTTACTTTTGGGATCAAAATTTTGATTTTTGAGTAAAAGGTGTGAATTTGACAACTTCAGGAGGGAAAACCAATAATTTCTAGCACATAAATATTTTTCATTAGTTTTGAATGTTTTAAATGTACATTTGTATTTCTATATGTGTTTCTAAAATTTAGTAATTTTTCGAGTTCAACTGGTATTTTTTTCCATATTTCACCAGCAAAGGAGCAAAATCGTCATTTCACCTTGCGAACACCATTTTCACCCATTTTTTGTCCTAAATTTATTTTTTAGGTTTTTAAGTGTGTTTCTGAATTTTTCTAATTTTTTTGCGACAATTGCTATTTTTTTTGTAAATACTGTGTTTAGGGGCAAAATAGTCATTTCACATTCCAAATGCATTTTTTTGTCAATTTTTGAGTTTTAATTCATTTTTTAGGGTTTTAAGCTTATTTTTTATTTTTGGTAATTTTTCAAGGCCAATAACTATTTTCTGTATATTTCGTCACTACAATGGCAAAATGGTCATTTTGCCTCTTGAATACCATTGTTGTCAATTTTTGGGTTATAAATTCATTTTTAGGTTTCTAAACTATCTTTAACTTTTGGCCTTTTTTTTAGGAGTCAACTGCTATTTTTTTTTAAAATACCATGTGTAAGGGTGAATGATCATTTTATACGCAAATGTATTCTAATCGAAATTTTTTGTGATTTAATAAAATTTGTTATTTACATTTTTTGAGTTTTCTAATTTTTTGGGTATTTTTTTTGGAAAAATCAGGACATTTTTTCTAGTTTTAATTTTGAGTCTTTTGTGTAAAAATTATTTATAGGGTAAAATTAAAATTTTATTACTAGTGGTATTTTGGTTATTTTTGGGCATTCTTGGAGGCCAAGACTACTAAACTCTATAAATACCCCCATTAAAAAATAAATAGGGGGATTTAATAAGAAAAATACCACACACATTTACTATGCTTGCATACACAACACATCTAATTTCACCTACTAATTCCTACGCACACATTAACACACCACACAAACACACACTTGAATCCAAATCACACGCTAACATACTACAAATACACACACCAAGATCATCACACACACTAATACACACAAAAATACACACATACAAAAATCTTCAGCCATGAAATTTCACCAAGCCAACACGAAAGACTTCAGATTTCAACTACTCACACCACCGATTTTAACGTCAAAAGGTATTATCTTAGCATTTGTTTATTTGTTTACATTTTTTTGGCTAAATCTTTGTTCTTTCTTTTTCTTTCTTATGTTTTTCTTTTTGGGTTTGGGTTCATTTTCTATGTTTTCTTCTTTTCGTTTCTTCTACTGTTCATCCCAAAAATCCACTGTCTTCTTCTTCCTCCCATTTTCCTCCTGCAACAGCCATCCGAAACCACCTTCAATCCAATATTACCAGCTCTCCATGGTTACCAGGACCATCACCACCACCGGTCAGCCCATTTCCACCATGCCACCCCCACAAACTGTCTAGGCCCAGACCACCAGATCCAGACCATAACTACCACAACATCACCTCCAAACCACCATTAGAACCACCAATTTCCACCACCAAATAACTAGAAAAAACTAAAACCAATTCAAACAAACACACATAACCAGCAAAAAACTAAAACCAAACCCAACAATTCACTAGTCAGTCCCAAAATACCACCATGACTAATTGCCCCCAACCTGTAAAAACAGCACAATCCCAAACGGCCAAACAAACGCATCAATGCCACCAGTTAAATCAACTCTCACTTATCTGCACACATGGGTAGGTAACAAACCCATAAAATCATTCAAATCATCACCAATTGTTAAAAAAAAAAAAAGACAACAAATGCCACCTATGCCTTTGCCCACAACTTGCCAAAAATAAAAACAACCACACTCATCCAGTTAAAACACAAGCTCTATCCATCCACAATCTCTGCCACCACCTACAATCACCACCACCCAATCCTCCATCAACAGGTCACCAAACCACCAAGCCTCCCATTTAGAAACACAAAAGCAGCCTTTCAAAAGACAAGACCACCACCAGAAAACCCATTAACCATCGTTGACAGCCTGCAAAGAAACAGCAAAATAAAACAAAAAATCCAAACGGTTCTCACTACAACCCAAACCACTGCCCCAATCAAACTCAACAGCCCAATTTTACCAAGCCCACCTCCAAGCTCAATCCTGCACACCATAGAAATAGAAAGAGGAAGAGACAAGGATAGCCAGAGATGCGAGAGGGTGAGAAATAGGAAGCAGAAAGACAGGCCAGGAATTGAATGAGAGAAGAAAAGAGAAAATGAAGAAAAAGAGAGAATCAAATAGAAATGGAGAAGACTAGAAGAGGGAGAAAGAAACAGGAAGGCAAGAAAACGGGAAAGAGAGAAATTGAGGAAGAAAAGCGAATTAGAAAGCTGGAGAAGAGAGAAAATAGGTAAACAAGAAGAAGCTAAAGCTGGAGAATTGGAGAGAACGGAGAAATGGGAAAAGGGGGAAAAGAAAAGAAATCAGAGAGAAAGAAAAGGAAAAGAAAGAAGGAAAAGGAAAACTCAAAAAAATTTGAGTAATTAGGAAGAACGAGAGAGAGAGTCTAGTGGAAGAAGACAATGGAGGGTAGGTGCTCATTTGTGAGAATTGTGAATTTATGGGTTTAAAGTGAATTGTTTACAAAAAATTAGTTTTTTGGATTTATTTGCTTTAGTTTATTTAAAGTTAATTAATCTTTCGATTTGTTCCTATTTTTTAGCTTAATTTGGTTTTAATCTAATAATTAATTTAGTTAACTATTTATTTTAGTTTAGCATTTGTTTGGATTGTTTTGCTCCGGCCCTTGGATTCCTAGTTTATCAATTTTGTCCGAAAGACTTTTTACTTTCTTCATCTTAGTCCCTTGAAATTACATATTTGCCCACCAGATTTTATATTCTTCAATTAGGTCCCACTATTTTCACTACTTACCCCCACACTTGCTGAAATTTACATTTTGTGCCCCTTGCTTGCTAGACTTTACACTTTGCTCCCCTAATTTTGTTAGAATTTATGTTTTGGCCCTCGATTTGATAGAATTTACTTTCTTATATTTTGTTTATCCAAAGCAATGGTACTTTGACGTGTGTGTTCATTTTTTTAAGCATTGTTACGGGTCTTCAAAAAAGGTGCTCCTATTACTTGTTAATTGATTTTTTATGTGCTCCAATGTGATTTTTTATGAATTTTCTTCATATGTTTCTTATTTTACATGCTTTTTGCATATTTATTTACTCTATGCTATTTAATTTTCAATTTTATTATTTGGCAAAAATGTAATATTTTTGTATTTAGATAGCCAATGTAATAGTTAGATTATTTTCCTTTCGTATTTTTTTTTTACAAATATTTGTGTATTGAGATAGTAAGTGTAATAGATAGGTCATTTTAATTTTCTCCCTTAAATTGTAAGTTAAATCCTCCGGTGTAATAGTTAGGACTTGTGTGCTTTTGCATGCTTATGTGCTTATTTGTTTTACTGCTTTCCTTAGGATTTGTATCTAGATATTATGCTTACATTTTATGTGCTCCTACGTGCTCTTATATGTCTTTATATGCTTATTTGCTTTTTGATTTATGTTTTCCTATTTTAATTCATGTTTTATTAGTTTTATTATTCCGTCACCACACTAGTCTAACGCTAGTTGTAGTTTTCTCGCTTCCCTACTAGTCCAACGTTAGTGGGGGATTCCTAGAAAGGGCTAGTCCAATATAGATCCTTAGAGCATTTTAGTGCTAGTTTCACTCCCGTACATTTCATTTCATTTCACACACATTTTCCCTTTTTAGAATTTTTAGTATTTGCATGATTTTTGGTATATAATTTATTATTATTACTTATTTTTAGTATTCGACAATGCATGATATTTAGGTTACATTTCACTTAGAAGTTAGGTTATTTTGTGTGATCCGACTAGAAATAGTTATCTACTTACGTGGGAAGCGGTGGCTTAACAGGTTGTTTTCCCCTCCGTGAGTAGGAATAGTTAGTCACGTGTTATTAGTCTCCTGTACTCGTTATGCTGCATCTCCACTTTCTTCGACCACTTATTATCTATATTACTATTTTTCTTTTCTTTTTGCATTTCATTTTGCATCTACACTCGTGACTCCCTCAAATTCTCGACTCGGGTTTCACAATTAATGCGATAATCCCAACTAAGTTTCGACGAAACATTTTGATCCTCCCGATATTCACATTAGACTCAGGAAATGCATTCATGTAGACATATCCAAACGCTATAGAATTTAGGGTTAATGTAGAAAATTATGATTAAACCTCGCAACTAGCCTTGACTAGGTAGAAAGGGTGTCTTAGGTGCAAGACTTTGCCTTCCATTTCTTCAAATGTGACTCCCGGAACCTTTTCTTTTGTTTCGCAGATCAAAGTCGAAAATGGATTTTCAAATAATTTTTCTAAAATTTTGGTTTTATTTTGTTTTGTTAAAGATTTTTGGGTGACTTGGTACACCCTAAACTCAATACCAAGTGGTAACTCCATTTTTAAAATAAAACCTTTTTTCAAAATTAGTTTGCCAAAACTGTCGCACATTTAGTCCCGACTTTATTTTGTTTAAAATACCATTTTTTTAAATAACACTTTTTCACTAAATCCGATCTTTTCTCACACAACACACAGTTTTTCCAAAAACTTTCTTTTCGAAAAGGATCACCGAACTGGATTGCCTTTTCGGGGCACGATAGTCACAAACCGACCCGCTACTATTTTTTGAGGCACGACATATACTTAGATAGTTTGAGGTGTCTTCAGTGACATTGATGTTGGCAGTAACTTTTATATGATATTTAGTTATGACAGATTTTGACATGATGTAGTAAGTTGTTGTGTGATGGATTGTGGCAGTATGATTAGTTTAGTTTTAAGAAAACATTTCAATTTTTTGTTGCATTTGTTGCATTTGTTGCATTTTAATTGTTGGCTTCATAGGTTTATATAGATTTTGGATTAATAGTTGGATTACTAGAAGTAAAATTCCAGTACTTTGACTATTTACATAGAATATATTTGGAGTACTAGAAGTAAAATTCTACTACTTTATTTATTTATATAGGATTTGTTTATTCAAATAAATTTTGGGCGCAAGTTTTGAGTAGTTTTGCCAAAAAAGAGTCTCATTGATTATATACAGATTATTTGAGCAAGCTCAAGCTCGAGTTTGAGTCTTGCTCGAGCGAGCTTGAAATCAAGCTTGAGTTTCAGTTCGAACTCATCATATTTTCACAAGCGATTCCAATTTAATCTTTGAGTTCTCCCTGAAATTAATGAGTTGAGCTCAAACTCCGAATTACAAACTCGATCGAGCTTGAGCAGTAGTAATGTTTTGGTGCTCGAGTTTGAGCATGGTAGTATTTGGGCTCGACTCGCCCTATTTATACCCTTACTTCTCTCGGCCTTCGACATCAACTCCCTATATTGTCCCTCCCCAATCACTTTCTTGTTTTTCCATCTTGTAACCCCTAAAATTAATGAGTTGAGTTTGAACTCTGAATTGCTTCCATCTTGTAACCCCTAAAATTAATGAGGCGAGTTTGAACTTTGGATTGCAAGAAAGTGATTGGGGAGGGACAATATATGGAGTTGATGTCGAAGGCCTGAGGGAGAATAGGGGTATAAAATGAGGTAAGTCGAGCCCGAATACGACCATGCTCGAGCTCGAGTTCGAAAATATTACTACTGCTCGAGATTGAGTTTGAGCTTGATTGAGTTTGTAATTCGGAGTTCAAGGTCGGCTCATTAATTTTCAAGAGAACTCAAAAATTAAATTGGAATCACTTGTGAAAATACGATAAGCTCGAATTGAAGCTCGAGCTTGATTTCAAGCTCGCTCGAGCAAGGCTCAGACTCGAGCTTGAGCTTGTTTGAATAATCTGTATATAATCAATGATACTCGTTTTTGGCAAAAATACTCCAAACTTGTGCCCAAAATGTGAATAAACAAATCCTATATAAATAACCAAAGGACATACACTAACAGCAAGTTATGTGAGATGATAAAACAACTGAGACCTTCATTAGAATTTGTGTTCAAGCCATGAACGATGGATGTAAACTAACCATCCACTTGAGTAAACATGGTACGAAAAAAGTCATGCAACAGTTTAGACAAGAGACGAATCGAAAATATGGGAAACAACAACTTAGGAACCATTGGGAACAAGTATTACAAGAGGCATGTTGGGAATTGTAATCACTTAGGTGCTTCTGATATTGGTTAAACTTCTAGGTATCAAACAAGGAGATCCGCTATACATGTGTACTTTCAACCTATTTTTAGAACCTACTTACATAGAGATGTTTGTTGTACTTAAAAGAGATATGATAAGTTTGCAATAGTTGCAGATGTTGCTCATTCCACCCTCTGGATTTCTACATGTATTGTTAGAAAGCAAGTGGATGTGATTACTATTAAAAAATGTTGAATAGATTTTGTCGTCGATTGAGATTTATTTTTCTTTTTAATTTAATAGATTGAGTAGCTTGAGTAGATTGAAGATGGAAATGGATCTTACAAGTTCAGATATTATAACTAACCTTATGGAAGATTTTGTAAATTTTGACAAGTATTATTGTTTATTGGCCTTTGCTGCTAAACTTTCTAGTTTTTCATTCATATTTTACTATTGTACTTGTGTACTTTAAATTCTATGCTTACTTTTTTGTCAGTATGAATAATTGAAAATTTTCTGTTGTTTCCCTTTCTCTCTCCTCTTTCTCTTTCTCACACACACACACACACATTAATAATGCAACTCCAGACTAAGACTAATGAAGGAGAGTGATAGCAATCCATCTCCTAGGTGTTGGGCTTTATGTTTTTTTTTACCCTTTTATGTGTAATCTAATACATGGGGTTTCCTTTTTTAAGATGTTTATGAGTATTTGATTTTAGTTTGAATGCTTTCTTTTCTTTTTTACATTTTTAAGTCCGACTTTTTGGTGATGTTATATAGATATATTTGAACTTTTTAAATCCGCATCATATATCAATTTGCATAATACCATTTTACAAAAAAAAAAATGATTCAAATACTTTACATTACAAGAATTGTTTAGATGAAATAGATAATTTCAGCTTCCAATTTCATTTGATGAGTAAAAAATGCAATTAAAAATTTAATTAATTGACATAACAACTGTATATTCAGCATATATGTGGACATTTCAGTCATTTGGTTTAAAAAAAATAACTTTTTATATATATTTTTCTAAAACATTCTAGATTAGCTTTAAATCAACTTTTTCAGAGCAGATGAGAATATTGATGAGATTAATGGAATTATGATTTTTTTAATATCAGTTTTAAAACATCAACTTTTACGATAATCTGAAAGGAATTGAAAATGAAAGAAGAATCTGTGTGCACTATCTATGGAGTGGAGTGACTATCCTTAATCTCGTCTTCCCTATCTCCCCCCCTTTTTGCCTTCGGCTATTACCGGCTAAGGAAATGATCTTTACATAGTGATTGGTTGATCGGAAAGCTCAAGCAGGAGTAGGACATTTGATACAAATCTTTCTGATCCACAACTTTTCGCATTGAGAATAAACTCTAAACTACTATTAAATTATTTTTTAAAAAAATATTTAAATTATTATTTAATTTAATTTTTAATTACTAAGTTATTAATTTGAATAAAATTTATTTGCTTAAATTATGAATACGTAATAGAATTTTACTAAAAAAATTCGCATTCATAAGTAACGATTTTTATCTTAAATATCATGAAAGTAATTCTACAACTATTTTAATAACTTTTGTTCACTAAAATTATTAGAAAAAAAAATTAACTATCACCTAATGGGTGTTCAAAAAATTGAAACATTAATTGACTATCACATAATGGGTGTTCAAAAAATGAAAATTTCGTTTAGTAAATTGTACCCCCTTTTGGATATGCACTTTCCTAATTGATAATGTTTTACTTACGCACTCCTAATTTAGTTAAGAAAACAACGCCTAAGATTACCAGAATCAAGAAAAGGAAATAAAATCCAAGGAAACAACACCGCCTAGGATTACCAAAATCGAAAAAGGAAACATTATGATTTTCTATATAATGGATCGTTGAAACAAAGCAAAAATCACTTAAAAGAACTAGAAATTTAGTCATTGAGAGAAGGAGCAGAAGCAGGGCATAAAGAAGAGAAGGAAGAAGTTCTTAATGCCCTTCAAGAAGTTTGTAACACGTTGAAAATGTTCAGGATACCGCTGTCTTCCTTACTACTTGTTTAAGATTACAAAAGGCTAAACAGAGGTAATATTTTTTCCAATTTCTTGATTCCATTGCAACAGTAAGTCATATCGATTAATCTAATAATGGGTTTTGAATTTTGAATTTTCGTGACTAATGCTTTCTAGGCTGATGACATTGACGCTGGAGATGGAGGAGGAGATGGAGGCTAATCAGCGGATGGTGAAACAGAAGAGAAGCAACAAACTGAAAGCCCTGAGATTAATGTCTGATAGGTTCAAGAAGCATATTACAGAGCATGTTGAAATTCAGGAAGAGTTGTTGAGGCTGGTTGCTGAACTACGTTGTTTTACTGGAGACAGAGGAATTGCCAAGAATTGCAATGGATATCAGTTTGCAACCATGCCCTGATTCAGGAAATCTTATCTTTATATAGTTTAATTCTTTTGGGGTTCAATTTGATTATTGATTTCCAGTGTAGCCATGGATGTTTGTAGGAAGATTTTACATACTACAATCTTTATATAGTTTAATTCTTTTTGGGTTCAATTTGATTATTGATTTCCAGTGTAGCCATGGATGTCTATAGAAAGATCTTACATACTACTTCAAAATTCTAGGATAAAAACACAAGTTGTTCTACACAATTTTTTTATTGAGATATGTATCTCGGCCCAGTCGTAACCGGAACGGCGTACTCTAATTCGATACCGTTCCAATTTCACTCGGAGACGGCGGACTTGGCAAAAACTCGTGATGACTCGGTCAACTCGGACCGAGTTTCCTCCGAATGGAAGAAAAGCGGCCGAAAACTGAGCCAACTTGGTCCAAAAAACCAAATGAAAAAAAAAAGAAAAAAAACCTGAACTGAAGAGGCAGCTTCCCAGAAAGTTCAACAAAACACCCCAACAACTCCACAGCTGAACACCTCTCCACCGTCATGCCACCAGTAAAGCTCATCTTGCGACTAAGTAAGACTCTTGGATGTTTTGTTTATTCCTTTGGTCTAGTACTTAATCCCTGAATTTTTGTGCGCATATTGATGGCCTGTGCTGAATTTGAACGAGGATGGGAGGATTTAAAATTTGGTTTAGGAAATTTTCTTCTTTTGCTATAGAACCCAGTTAACAGATTCGGGCTTAATTTCCTTGGTTTTGGGATCTTGAGTTTTGAAGTAATTTAGGACATTTTTTTGTGAAAATTGAAGACATCCAATTTGGATGCTTGGGAATTTGGTTCCTGAGTTTTTCAAAAGAAATGGTTGGTTTTGTTTTCAAGACACAAGGGTTTGAAGAATTGGTGATTTAAGGCTTTAATTTGGTGGAATTTTTAGTTCAAAGGAATTCGGATTGTGGGAGGTTTAATAACACGAGGATTTTGTTTTATTTTCCGGTATTATTTTTTTTATTTAAGTAATATCTTTTTTTTTCTTTCTTTGCATATTTATGTTTCTTTGTCCCAATTTTCCTTTAATATTATTATGTCTCTAGCATTTAGAAATCTTTGCATTTAGACTTTTGACGATTACAGATTCCTCTAGGAATTTATTCTTTTTCAAATTAGTCCTAATTAATTACAATTTGAACCGCATCATCATTCTACTTGATATTCTTAGGTATGAAAATATAAAACAACATTAGATTTTTTAAAATCGTTGCATTTTGTTTAATGTGATTCCTTTCTATCTTTGGCAAAGATTGATCATAAAACAAATAAGGTTTCTTCCACTTGTATAAAATACAGTAAATATTACTTCTATAATTATTACTTTTAAAATTATGTTATGTGCTATTTTGATTTTGTTTGTGATAACATTTTGTTGAATGTTTAAAGATATATATCGTTTTGTATACTGATAAAAATAATACATTCTAGGAATTTTCTTTACTAATTTTTTTGGCTATTTTTTTTAGCATATTTTTTATATTTTTAATTATTATTTATAATTTTTAGAATAAAATTTATTTTAAAATATGTGTCTCGCTGAGACCGTGACCGATATGTCGAGACCAATGTGGAATGGTACACGCCGTGTCACAGGCCACCTCAACGCTATGCCCTGCCACCTGTCGAAAACCAAGGAGTGTGTTGCCCAAGATAGCACACCGTTGTTGATCGTACCTGCGCACTCGCCCAACCTGCACCTAGAGTCGTGCGGCAGTTGCTTGGCGCGTCTGTGTAACAAGCCTCATGCCCTATCGCACCCGTGCGTTCCATGCTTATCGCACTCGTATTGTAGTCGGTGCGACCTGTCGCACTCATGTCGCAGCCGCATGGCCCGCACAGTGCTTGCCGTTGCTGATCAGGACTCCCGAGAAGATAAAGTCGCGCACCTGGCACCACCAGTGCTAGGGACTCGTGGGACCGCCGGCCTCTGATTGGTGCGATACTCATCCAGGATGAAGAACCTATCACTAGAAGCATAATGATGTAATTTTAGGTATTAGTTCATCTTGTATATGTAAATAGCTTAGTTAGTGTTTTTCCCTTTTGCATAGAAAAACAGTGTCTACTCCTGTCATTTAGGGTTATTTTGTCAGAACTACTATAGGAGGTGATAAGGAGTTGGACACGAGAACGGTTGTAAAACGAATTTGTATTCTTTGCGATTATTGAATGAAATTTCATTTGCTATTTCACCACTGTGCCTCTAAAGCTTATATATGCATTAATTTGCTATATTTGGGATTACGACACACAGTTGGTTGAACAGGCAGAAGTAGCGTGCGGAGCGTTACTTGCCATACGGCTCGTTACGTTAAGAGACAAACAAACGACCCGTGACAATTGGTATCCGAGTTTTGGGGAGGAACCGGGCTTTTGATAACGCAAAGATGGCTACACATACAGAAAGGATTATTGCCTTAAAAGGGGTAGTTAATCATCTTTCTTCTATCTGTTTGGGTGACGAAGGTGCCGCTCCCCTAGACTTGCGAGTGGGGCAGGCTGAGTCGGACCTTGTCCATTTGAGTGCAGACCTTGAGAGGGAACAAGGGATCACTCAAAGAATTGCTGAGGACACCCAGGCTCTTGAGGGAGGATTCGTGGGGAATAGAAATGCAATTGTCGAATTGCGTGAGATGGTAACGGAGCTCCGTGCAGAGGTGCTGATTCTCCTGTTGGCGGTAGCCAACAACAATACCATGGCCCATACTCCGGACATGGCGAGGGCTTTTAATAGACCAAAAGTCCCTGAGCCAAAGACGTTTGGCGGGGCAAGAGACGCGAGGGAGATTGAGGACTTCCTCTTTGATATGGAGCAGTACTTTGAGGCAACGAATGTCGGAGATGATGCCGTAAGGGTGACGACTGCTTCTATGTATTTGTCGGGTGATGCTAAAGTATGGTGGCATACCCAGAAAGCAGAAATACAGGCTGGACACCTACAAATCAACACGTGGGATGAGCTGAAGCGGAGACTAAAGCGACAGTTCTTTCCACACAACGTTGAGGAGCAGGCTCGTCGCGCCTTATATGGGCTGAGACAAACGGGCACGATACGGGAATATGTGAATAGCTTCCAAACCCATCTGCTCAACATTACAAATATGTCGGAGAAAGACAAGTTCTTTTTCTTCAAAGAGAGATTGAAACTATGGGCTAGAACAGAATTGCAACGAGCCAGGGTTGAAAATCTAGACTCAACCATTGCCCAAGCCGAAGGATTGGTCGACTACCAGTTGGAACTGAGGAGAGAAACGAAACCAGCGACCAATCAGTCTAAAGAGTCGGGTAATAAATTCAACAGGCCGAATGGGGGAAAAGGTGAAGGAGATCGATCCTCCACATTAAAAAATAATGCACAGGCAGGACAATAGAAGGGCTGAGGCCCGAACACTAGTAACAGTGGAGACCAACAGAAGCAAAGGTGCTATATTTGTAACGGTCCTCACCAAATGGCTGAATGTCCGACGAGAAAACTCGTGAATGCACTAATTAGAGACAACAACCTTCCTTGCCAAGAAGAACTGCCTTCAGAGGAAGACGGTGACGAGGAGTTGGGTGACCAGAAGAAAGAGGATGCTATGGGAGCATTCTCCTACTGATGTAATACACTCAAGAGCTCTATTCATAAGACAGAGGCCAAACGAACATTAAAGGAGAAAATTGATATGGTAATTGCCAAGCTTCAGGCAAGGGCACCCACTAAGTAGAAAAATCGTGCTGTTGCAAAGTTAGGTAGCCCGATCTTGGAGGAAACGGCTACGACTACTTTCGAAGAGAAAGAGATAAAACAGGTCAAGCCTATGATAGGCAAGAACAACGGCCTAATGTGCGTGGACTTGAAGGTAAATGGGAAGCCGATTCGAGCCATGATAGACACATGAGCGATCCATAATTACCTCTCCATTACTGAAGTAGAGCGATTGGGTTTAGTATTGGAGAAATCCACAGGCAGAGTGAAGGCAATTAACTCTGCTGCACAACCGATCATGGAGGTAGTCAAAAGAGTATCCGTGAAAGTTGGTTCGTTCGTAGCGCGAACTAGTTTTTCAGCGGTAAAGATGGACGACTTCAAGCTCATCATTGGGTTGGAGTTC
Source organism: Mitragyna speciosa (assembly GCA_024721245.1). Lineage (NCBI taxonomy): Eukaryota > Viridiplantae > Streptophyta > Magnoliopsida > Gentianales > Rubiaceae > Mitragyna > Mitragyna speciosa. Next base: position 12,507,783 of record CM045565.1, on the reverse strand, counting down.
TTAAGGGACACTCGGATTGCAATATATCCTCATGGAAACTCTCTCATTGTTTTGAGCGACAATCCATACATGATTCGCGTCTCAGTAGGAAATGCTGGAGGAACGAATCTCTTTGCAATGCAGCTGAAGAAAGGCCTAAAACAAAGGGAAACAACTTACCTGGCGCACTTGCGTTGGGAAGAAGTGGAGAAAAAATTTAGACCGGTACCACAACCGGTTAAACGGCTGCTGGAGGAATTCAAAGACGTGATGCCAGACGAGTTGCCAAAACGTCTTCCACCAAGGAGAGCGATTGACCATGAAATTGAGTTGGTTCCTGGAACCAAGCCTCCAGCTAGAGCCCCATATAGAATGTCACAGCCAGATCTAGTTGAACCTCGTAAACAATTGACAGAAATACTAGATTCTGGCATAATTGTCCCTGCGAAGTCACCGTACGGAGCGCCGGTGCTGTTCCAAAAGAAATATGATGGGACGCTTCGTATGTGCGTAGATTATCGGGCCCTGAACAAATTCACGGTGAAAAATAGATACCCGATTCCACTTATTGCTGATTGCTTTGATCAGTTTTGTCACTCAAAGTTCTACACAAAGATCGACTTGCGGTCAAGATACTAGCAGGTTCGCATCAAGGAAGGAGATGAGCACAAAACAACCTGCGTGACAAGATACGAGGCATACAAGTTCTTGGTGATATCATTTGGGCTAACCAATGCTCCAGCCACTTTTTGCACTCTTATGAACCAAGTACTTCGGGATTTTCTTGATCAATTTGTAGTGGTGTACTTGAACGACATTGTGATCTACAGTTGCACGCTGGATGATCACTTGGAACACTTGAGAAAGGTGTTGAACCGGTTGTGAGAGCATGAATTATATGCAAAACCCTCAAAGTGTTCATTTGCACAACAACGAATAGAATTCTTGGGGCACATCATTGAGACAGGCAGAATCCGCATGGACCCCAAGAAAGTACAAGCTATCAAGGAGTGGAAACCACCAAGCAGTGTCACAGAATTTCGGTCGTTCCTTGGCCTAATTAACTACTATCGCTGTTTTGTGAAGAATTACTCTAAGATAACCTTGCCACTGACGGACTTGCTCAAAAAAGAGAAAGCATAGAATTGGAACGTCCATTGCCAAGGAGCTTTTGAACAACTAAAAATGAGCATATCCACTGATCCTGTGCTTTCACTACCCGATATGACAAAACCTTTTGAAGTGCACACGGATGTTTCTGATTTCGCCCTAGGTAGAGTGTTGATGCAAGAAGGCCACCCTGTAGCCTTTGAGAGTCGAAAATTGAATAGAGCGGAACGAAAATACTCTGCACACGAGAAAGAGCTACTTGCGGTAGTTAATTGCCTACACTTTTGGAGGCATTACTTGTTGGGAGCACCATTTACGGTAAAAACAGACAACACTGCTGTGAGTCACTTTTTGACACAACCCAAGTTAAGTAGCCGACAAGCACGCTGGCAAGAGTTATTGGCAGAATTTAACTTCATGCAGGAATACCGAACGGGAAAATCAAATCAAGTAGCGGATGCACTAAGTAGACGATCTGATATAGCAACAATCTGCTACACTGCTGCCTTGCATGGGAGTCAAATTTTTACCAATATCAAAGATCAAATACGGAACCTGATACCGACAGATTCTAATGCACAATATTTGGTCGAACTCGTGAAACAGGGGAAAGCTAGATAGTTTTGGCTCGATGATAGTCTCCTGTTAACTAAGAAGAACCGTCTTCATGTCCCAAAAGGTGGGGAATTGCGAAAAACCTTGATCAAGGAGTGCCATGATACTTTGTGGGCCGGACACCCAAGAATGGAACGAACATTGACTTTGGTGCAGCGAGGATACTACTAGCCGCAAATGCAGGACGATGTGGATAGTTATGTGCGAACTTACATCACTTGCCAACAAGACAAAATCGACCGTGAAAAGAAGGGTGAGCTACTTGAGCCGCTTCCGGTTCCCTCTAAACCTTGGGAAAGCGTATCTCTGAACTTCATTATCGGTTTACCGAAAGTGAGAGACTTTGCAATAATTCTGGTGGTGGTCGAGCGCTTTTCCAAGTATGAAACGTTTATTCCGGCATCCCGGTTTATTTCAGCTGAAAAGATTGCTAAACTCTTCTTCAAGCATATTGTTAAATACTGGAGAATTATGAGGGAGATTGTTAGTGATCATGATCCGCGGTTTACTGGCAATTTTTGGACCGAACTCTTCAAAATACTTGGGTCCAAATTGAGCATGAGTTTCTCGATGAATCCCGAGTCTGATGGCCAGACTGAGCGGTTTAATGGAATGTTGGAGGAATATCTCCGACACTTTGTGACGGCCAACCAAAAGAATTGGGTGCAATTACTGGATGTTGCCCAGCTATGCTTCAATGCTCAAAAGAGTTCTTCAACTAATAAGAGCCCTTTTGAAATTGTTATCGGACAACAGCCCTTGTTACTTTACACGGTGGATGCTGCAGAAAAGTCAAAGTCCCCGAAAGCACAGTGCTTCTCTCAAGAATGGAAACGAAATGTTGAAATCACTCGCAATTTTCTTAAAAAAGCTAAAAAGCGCATGAAGAAATATGCAGATCAAGATCAACGCTTCATTGAATTCCAAGTGGGAGACAAAGTTATAGTGAAATTGCCTAGCCAACACTAGAGCCGGTTCATACGAAACAGGGATGCTCGCTTACTACAAAAGTACATTGGCCCTGTGACCGTGTTAAAGCGGATTGGTCAGGTAGCCTATAAAGTAGAAGTCCCAACTTGGTGGAAAGTCCATCCAGTTTTTCATGTCAATCTTTTAAAGCCCTACTATAAAGACATGGAAGACCCCTCGAGGGGATAGAATGTGCGAAAATGTCTCAACATCCAAGCTCAAGGAAAACGAGTCACTGAAGCTATTCTTGATGAACGAATGATAAGACATAGTCGCAAAAATCATTAAGACTACCTCATAAAATGGCAAGGTTGTGGGGATGATGAAAATTCTTGGGAACGAGCAACAAACCTTAAGGCCTTTCAAAATATGATTGATGTTTACAATGCTTCAAAAACTCCGAGGACGTCGCCAAATCAAGTGGGGGAGAATGTCACAGGCCACCTCAACGCTATGCCCTGCCACCTGTGGAAGACCAAGGAGTATGTTACCCAAGGCAGCACATCATTGTTGATTGCGCCTATGCGCTCGCCCAACCCGCACCCAGAGTCGTGCGGCCGTTGCTTGGTGCGTCCGTTTAGCAGGCCTCATGCCCTATCGCACCCGTACGTTCCATGCTTATCGCACTTGTGTTGTAGTCGGTACGACCTGTCGCACTCATGGCGCAGCCGCATGACCCGCACAGTGCTTGCCGTTGCTGATCAAGACTCCCGGGAGGATGAAGTCGCGCACCTAGCGCCACCAGCGCTAGGGACTCGTGGGACCGCCAGCCTCCGATTGGTGCGATACTCATCCAAGATGAAGAACCTAGCACTAGAAGCATAATGATGTAGTTTTAGGTATTAGTTCATCCTATACATGTAAATAGCTTAGTTAGTGTTTTTCCCTTTTGCACAGAAAAACAGTGTCTACTCCTGTCACTTAGGGTTATTTTGGCAGGACTACTATAGGGGGTGATAAGGAGTTGGACACGAGAACGGTTGTAAAGCGAACTTGTATTCTTTGTGATTATTGAATGAAATTTCATTTGCTATTTCACCACTGTGCCTCTAAAGCTTATATATGCATTAATTTGCTATATTTGGGATTGCGACACACAATTGGTTGAACAGGCGGAAGTAGCGTGCGGAGCGTTACTTGCCACACGGCTCGTTACGTTAAGAGACAAACGAACGACCCATGACACGCCGAGACCGCGACTGCGACTTTGAACCATGTATGTATGCATGCAGTTGATTTGAATGCAGAGCTTCAATTTTTTTATTAATATTTTGAGGGGATGTGGTACCTTCCAATTTAATACTTTGATAAATTCCCCAATTTTGGACGTCCCAAGAGACGAAATTAACAAAATTTGTCGTGATACCGGAAGAATAAAAAGGAAAAGGAAATTACAAAAGATAATCGGTTATATTGGGGTGAATGGCTAACCAAAAAAAAAACAAAAGAAGACGAAGAAGAAAGAAAGGCTTTCAATTGACTTGCTGATCGGAGACGACCTCAATAAAAGCGAAGTTGAATATTCGGTACATTAAGATTTAATAGCCTCAAATACTTCATGGTGTTTGGTATTATTATTTCATAACCCAGCTTATCTTAAAAAGATGAAATAGGGATGGGTCTATACTCTAATCTTCCTGATGTATCACCTCAAATTTTTTTTCCCTTTTGGATAACAAATAAGTTTTAATTTTTCAATTTCTTCTAAGGATTTACACTTTTTGGTATTCAATTTTAATGCTTATGTTTATAAAATAGTACATGCATGTTAGTTTACAAAGCAAATAACTAGTATGTATGTTACAATCAATGCTTTCTTCGTCTTTTTCCAGGTGCATTTCAAGTAATTCTTAGATGTTGGCACCCAGATTGGGACTTGTTCATCAGGAAAGTATTTCACTGCATGCAAACAGCATATAGTGACATGCTTTCAGCTAATGTTGTGATATTCTTTTGAGCTGGACTGTTTTTTGTATGTAATTGGGTGTTATAATTGTAAAATGGACGCGACATTTGAATATTGCCACCATGTAACAGGGGAATGTGAGGAAAAACTTGACTCGAGCTTCTAGAAACCATCATACTGTGAAGAAGGGTAAGAAATTTCCTTTTTGACAAAGAAAATAATAACTTCTGTATGATGTCATATTTCTCTTTTGGAGTGCAGTAATGACAAGAACATAAAAGCCATTTACCCTAATGACCTCAGGACTGAGGCTCATTGCATAAGCTTGTTGACATGGGTAATAGTACGTAAATATGCCGTGGCTATTCTCTTGTCTAATCTTGAAGTCTTGTGTTTAATTATATTTGTATTTGGTCAGTACCATCTATAATGTCTTCCGGAATGGAAGTTTAATTCTTTTTTTTTTTTTAACTATCTGTAACGGGACATATCGTGGTAATCACCTTCCTCTAATATGATGTGTCAATTCATGGGCAAGTTTTTGATTGATTTGCTAAATCTGGATCTTTTCATGACATTAATGTACCTCTTTTTGTTGTTTATCTTGCTTGAAGGAAATCCTTTCCAGTAACAAAACAAGTTAACAAGGTTTCTACGAGTGATACAAAAGAGGTTGTGAATCACAACACTTATATACTGCCCATTTGCAGTATCATCTATGGCATGCTTTTAAGTTGTAGAATAATTAGGCCGTCTGCACTTATGTTGATGCTCTTTCCTTTTTGGTTATGTAATGCTTTATTTGCAGGAATATACTGAAAGATGAGAGAGGTGCAGAGGAAAATATGGATTTCCAGGTGAGATTCCATGAACCGCACAGCTTGTTTGTGCTTTCCTGAAGTACACAAAAGCAAAACAATTATCAACGGTCTAATGTGCTAGCACCATTTGTTCTTTCAATCAACTAGAAAGTTGGGAGAAATGTAGCTTCCCGAGTCCACAGTTCTCAGAATCACATCTGGAAAAATAGAGTTAGTGATGGATATATGGTCATGTAAGTCTGACGGTTTTAAACTACTTTAGACAATTTTTTTCTCTTGCAATGGAGTTCAAACGTCATAGGTATTCAAATTCTTCTCGTTAGGATTTTGCATAGCATTTAAAATCCTTTTCAGCAAAATCTTTATTTTCTTCTTTATCACATTGCATTTCTTGTCTTCTAATATTTTATCTGGTAAACAGCTTTATTTTCATTTCCTTTTTTTTAATTTTTTTAATAAGCAAAGTTTGAATTTTCAGATCAAGAAATCTATTATTTTCCATGTGCACTTAAAAGTTTCCATGTTAAGTCGTTGAATTTGTTTTTTCCCCTTATAGAACTAGAATATTACTTGCACAGTCATTATAAGTTGGCTCGTATGGATTACAAAATTAAAATCTTTGAGCAAGAATGTGTGATTTGTTATAATGAGAGGGTGGAATTACTTGAGAGAGAGAGAGAGAAGAACAAAAATAAAGTTTTTTCACCATTTATAGTTCAAATTTCTAATCATTGTACTTAAAACCTTGCATTTAGGGCTTCAAAAGGTCAATGTAACTCTGACTTTGGAGCATTTTCAAAAACATGTGTCAAAGTAAGTGAGGTATATTCAGAAACATATTTGCCATTGCAAAGGAAAATGATAGAAGTTTTTAGTGCTATATTGAAAAACATATTTGCCATTGCGAAGGAAATTGATAGAAGTTTAAGCATGTATCATTAATTATAAGAATTTGGAATATCATTTAAATTTCTTTAGAGTTGTTTCGAGCATTATAATTGCTTAAATTACTTGTTGATTCTGTTTTTTGCTATAACCTTTATTATGGAAACTCTGAAGAGTGAAGAAGGTCTTTGACGAAAAAGAATCAAGTTTCCATCAATGTTGGTTGGGTAGAAAAATATTCCTTGAAAATCATGAATGAGCTGATTGAGTTGTATGATATCATGTAATGCAGATTTGTTTTGGCAGACTTTTTGACCTAGTTGTTAAATACATCTCTCTCTCTCTCACACACACACACAGAGCCTGTGGTGTGTGAGAAATATTTAGGTGGATCGAATCCACAGGTGGAGTCGTGGACCTTGTGGTCCACCTAAAGTCACGTCCACCAAAAGTGGGCCCTTCTGTGAATCCTTTGTGAACCCCACACGGGCCCCATAGGACTTCTGATGGATGTGGCATTAGGTAGTTCACGGCTCCACCCGTGAACCCGATCCATCTAAATATTTTCCGTTGTGTTATAGGACGTCACGGGCGCCTTTCACTTCACCATGGCCCCATCAGGGATGTAGCACCCTAGAAAATGCACATATAAGAGACATTTTTTTTCTTATTTAGGGTTAAGTGTTAATCCTTGATTTATTAGTTGGGAGATTTCTTCAGTTAATTAGGTTAATTAGCTCAGATTTTCATTTTGAAGCAAGAACACTTAAGTACTAAAGTTAGAATAATTTTACTTGACCATTTAATTTATATTGGTGTTTAAATTTTGATTAGCTCATTTTACTATTTTTTAGTCTTTTGACTACTTGAATTTTTGCTCAATTTTACTCAAAAAATTTCACTTATTTTCTTGCTTCATTTTCTTTTCCCTTGGCTGAAATTTTTTCTCTCTTTTCTTTTTTTTTCTTGGCCGAAAATCCTTCTCTCTTTTCTTTTCTTTTTTTTTTGGCTGAAATTTCTTTTCTTTTCTTTCTTCTTGTGGCCGGTTCTCTCTCTCCCTATTTTACTCTCTTTTTGCTTTAATAATTTATGTCTTATTATTGCTTATATTAAGTGATAAGAGTTAATAATCTCCACCAATCAAATTAACCCAAGTTACTACTCTTGCATTAAAAGCTCACCTTTTTGCTTTACTCTTGTGAGGTTTTAATTGGCTAACCATTTTCCCACCTTTTCTTCATTTCTTTTCCAATTTTCCTAGACTATTTCTTTCTCTTTCTTCTCCCTCTTGGCTGGCCATCTTCTTTCTTCTTCTTCTCTCATTTTTGCTCTCAACTTCGTGGACTTTTCTCTCTTAATTTTGGGTAAACCCACCATAGGAAGTGAGTTTCTTTCCTTTCTAGGCAAAGTTCTAAGCATATCTAAGGTATTTACTATGAACTTTTCTTATTGATTTCATGTTTTAATTAGTTTCTATGCAAGTTTAAGACAAAGTTTCTTGTTGATACTACTTGGAGAAATTAGTTAGAATTTGAGATTTACTTGCTATATAAAGTGTTCTTGTGGTTAGATAGACTAGTATATGGCCTTTAAACCTTGAAAATTTATGTTTTATATGTGGTTTAGTTGAAGATACTTGGAGTAAAATTCTTGGAAATTGATGGAATTTTGATTGAATTTGAACTTAAGTTGAATACAAAAGTTGTAGAACTTGTTGAATTGGGTTGGATTGTTGAATTTTCTTGCAGGAAAAAAATTTTGGTTAGTCCGATTTAAGGGGAAATGCTGCCGAAATTTCGGTAGAATTAAAAGAAGAAAAATGGATAAGTGAAATTTTAAGCTTAGAATGTGTTCAATTGAGGGAAATTTAGTGCAGGAATTTTTAGAAATGATCTAGTGATAGATTAAGTTTCTTAGAATAAGTAAAAACCCTAAACCCTAGAAACCCTAAAACCAAAACCCTAGAAGTAAGTGGGGTATCTTCTTGACTTTTTCTTACTAAATTTACTAGGAATTTAATTGAGTTTTTATGTTATTATTTCTTTTAAATTGCAGGTTCCGAAAACACATCACGACCATTTCACGAGATATTTTCTTAGGCTTTCAAGGTGAGTGTCCTTATGTGTGCATGATGCATGAGATGTGATATTTTATTTGATAAATATTATGCTAAGATTGAAATCACTATGTGAGTACATGTGCTACTTGAGGAAAGATGTGTACTTTATCATATCTATTCCGCAATGTGTTACTTGCTTTCATTGACCAATGTGTTAATTGTGTGTGAGACTACCGTGACTAACTTCATCGTTATTTCATGGATAGTCAACCCGGCTGCACGTGGGAGGACATAAGGTGCTGGGTGTTTTAGGGTGTGATGTTCTTTTCCTTTTGAGTTGTGAATCCTCAAAGAGGCCAACTCCGGATTGAACATTCTTGATTGCTTGTTGGCCCTCCAGGGTTGAGATTTTCTCCCCTAGATGTGGTAGCTTGTACGGAGGTTATAAGGTGATTGGCGGTTAGGGTTTGTGCTTGATAAAACTGATATGTTCTTTGATAAAGACCTAAGCTATTATCTCGGTCCAAATATCGTGACTACATGATTCAGTACTTGCTTTTCTGCGGTTGAGCTTGCTCCCATAGTTGAGCCTTGTATCCTCCTTTGACTACATGTTAAATTAAATTGTTCATATCTTGATTTATTAATTAATTGCTCGATTATTTCAATTACTAAAATAATGAGTTCTTGATATGATTGCATGACTTGGACATTCACTGGGCTATTATAGCTCATTCCATTTTATTTGTTTTCCTTTACTCAGGTTACCTGAAAAATTAAAGCTGGATCAACTGGTTTTTGATTATTATAGATGTTTCAGTTATTGTAATAGCCGAACTGTGTTAGGCTATTTTTGTGAAAATCATGTATATTATGACACGTAAACTTTTGATGTGAATTGTACCTTATGTTAAATAAAATGAGTGTATGTTATTTATTTCATTTTATTTTAGTTTATTTTATTTTAAGTTAAGTACGCTCGGACGTTTGCGTGAGTGCGTGAATCGAGACCTGGCGAGAGCTAGGCAGGCAGTCCGCTAAGCCCTTTGGTGCGCCTCTGGGTAAGGTGGGGTTGTCACATGGGAAGATTTGGAGGGACGCTTTTAAGCCTGTGCATCCTATTTAGAAGCCACATGCACCTCACTTTCAAGTCAGGATGTAGTCTTGTTAGTACATGCAACATTTTTCCTTTGTGATTGGGTAACAAATTTTCTAAGATCTTTTATTCAACATAGCTTATCAAATTCATAAGAAGCAATTTGCTATAAATCAATGTGCAACTAAAAGTTTTAAGGAAATATTTACAATTGAGTGAAAGTTCAAGAGGTAAAATGGAATTCACCTAGATGCAACTATAAAATGACAAATTATAACAAAATCTATTTGGTAGTTTAATCAGTGAAAAATACTTTCTTCTCAAAGCATTTGAGCTTAGTAGCAATAATAGTCCTATCCATACAATGTGCAAGTAGTTTAAATCCCATCCCTTTCCTTTTGAAGTCAAAATACTGGTTTTATGGAACTATTCAATATTGTAAAAAATTCTGTCCAAATTTTTTGTGCAAGTTTAACCTATATGTAGGGTTAATTCTTTTTCCAACTAGTAGGCCTTCTTTTATCATTTTTGTTTTTAACCTATATATAGAGTTAAGTCTTTTTCCAATCAGTAGGCCTTCTTTTATCCTTTTTGTTTATTTCTACCATCTATATTTTATTCTCTTATATCTATAGTTATATTACTTTATTTCTTTTATTTTTCATATTTGCTTCTCTTATTTCTTATTCTCTAATCATTTTGCATGGCTGCTATGGTTTATACATTACACGTTATATCTAAGTCTTTGATAAACTTGTGAGGCCTTTCCTTATTTATTATGATTTGCAATCAAATTTTTATTTGTTTGAGATGTATAGTCTATAATAAGTATTTTTTATTAATATATTATATACCGTCAATGATATGTTTACACATTCAATGTGTATTCCTATAAAGTAGGGAGTAGATGTTTATATTGGTTGGTTAAAAGGACGATGGTAAGTTATTAGCATATTATGAAAGATAATCTTAAGAAATCACAAAAACATAACATTCAACAAATATTTCTTTAAAATTTATAATAGCGTGATTTATCAAGATTTCTCTTTATCATATCCATCTTTTCTATTTTTTTTCTTGTGCTCTACTGAATTATGTCCCATTTTAATTAAATATTTATGCTTCTATTTTGGTTTCAAATTCACTATTGATGCACATTGTATTTTCTTGCAAATAAATTATTTCCTTATATCTTTGCTTTCTTTTTCATTCTTCTGAAAGCTGTTAAACCTGTTTACTTTTGTTCTTGCTCTTTCTTCACTTCTTTCCTTTAGTTTATCCTCTTACATTCTAGTTGATTCTATATTATTATCCTCTTTTTCATCAACTACAATGAAACTAGTAATTGTTGCTTTGATTTTTTATTTATTGTTTGTTGCTTTGATTTTTTATTTATTTTCTACTATTTTTTATTTTTGTTGATTTTTCTTTTCTTAAATTTATGTTTGCTTTTCTTTTAATTACTATTTCTACAAGTTTATTTATGTTCTCTTCGTTTTTACCACGTCTATTTAGCTTTGCCTCGATTTTTTTTTTCTTATGAAACTTATAGAGTAGTTTCATTTTTTTATTTACGTGTCCTAGAAACTTTTGTTCCAGTACCATTATCTTCCTTGTTTTTTACATTCTTCTTATTATTATTCTTTCTATTTTTAATCATCTTAATTGTCCACTTAATTCTTGTTAGGGCACTAATTACAAGATAACATAGCAAAACATAAATATTTATATTTAACTCAACCTTTTCTGTAGCAAAAATTACACACCTCAACCTCTTGATCTCTAGAAAATATTAATATTCTATAAACTAAGGCATCACAAATTTAAAAGGTATCTAGATTTTCACTGCCGGGGAAAATTTAGATACCACGCAATATTGGATGTTAAAAGTATTTTAATACTCTATAGTACTTCAAATAAAAATTGTATGAAACACACAAATCTTGAAAAAAAAAATTTAAAGTCAAACAAATAGATGATAAAGTCAATATTACTACATTGAGTTTCCTAACCCTATCGACAATGCTTGTGAAGGTTTTGTTTGGAGGCTTAAAGTGTTCATTTCTAATGGTCACCCTAATACCACTTTTATTTTTTTAATAAAAAATTCTATTTTTATTATAATAAAGCGACAAGGATGGACAAATATGTGCATATTATTTGTACCTAGATCTCTAATTAGAATTACACAAATATTTAAAGAAATAATACCTACAATCATATGGTATCGAATGACAATCATGCACATAATGAGGTGGCTGCTTGTTATTTTAGATAGAGCACTGAGATTTGAAAAGTGAAAGTTAAAGAGGACACAAAGATATGAGACTATCCTACTATTCAACAAGCCATTCAAAAAGTAAGAAAAATAGCCGACAGTCTGCCACTTCAACAAACGGATAAAAAAAAAATTGAGGTTTATTTGATCTGAAAAGTAGCTTAAAGATGACAAAACCAATTTTTTCTTTAATTATGAAAAATATCATATTATTAGGAAATTCACTAGTTTTTTCTTTTGGATAAGTTATTTATAATACGGAGAAATGTGGTTTCCCTATTATTCTATGCCTGTAATAGATGCCAAGTAGTTTCCTAATTATAGTATTTAGAGTTTGAGGCAAAATATTTTTCTTTTTTACTTGGATAGTGACCAAGTATTTTTTCTTTTAAATTCGTTGTTTGGCATTCTACGAGAAATACAAAAGATAAAAAGGCAATTCCCATAAAAGTGGGAGGGTTCTTGGCTGTCAGAAAGGGAACACAATGGGTTGGGATTGTGAAATAAGGTGTATTCTTATATTTGTTTTTCTTTCATAATAAAGAGTCATTTTTCCTTTATGGATATAGGCGTAATAAATTGAACTACATTAAATACTCTGTGTCATTCATATTTAGTGTTGTTTTTATTCTGGTTTATTGATTTCTCATTTTGCATTTAATCCCAACAATATTGTGTATTTTTTTTAATACAAGAAATATAGCACATGCTTTGCACATCATTTAATTTTTTTTCTTGATAAATGATATCTTTTATTTCTCATATCAAAATTCTTAATATAAAGCCTAAGTATAAGCGACAAATGAGTACTTATCATTTTATTGTTGTTGTTTAGCTACACCTTACGTAAGACTTCTATATAAGGGTTTTTTTTTATTAGTTATTGTGCTATAATATAAACCATTACGCTATTATTTACTTGGATGTTTAGTATGTTTTAACATCTAAATTCCCTTCCAACAACCCAAAAAAAAAAAAAAAAAAACCCTCACACCCGCCTTCCACCAAAAAAAAAAAAAAGAAAAGAAAAGAAAGAAGCGTTAATCAATTGTTAGGAGACAAATAGTAACAAAATACACAACTTATCTTTTAAGTGGCTAAACGAAATTTTTTCGTTGTACTAAATTGGTTTCTAGTGCTGGTCGGCAAATTTTCTAGAGTTAGATATCCTTGCCTAGTGGATATGAAATTATATATCAATTTAACTATGATAATCAAAATTTTGTTCCTCTTAGCATAAGTATCTAGTATATACATGTCATATATAGCCATACAAATGTAAACATGCTACCTGTTTGGCTACGTTTAACGCCATAATTCATCTTAACTACCAGTGGCATCTCTAATTTAAAATCAAAAAGTTTTAAATTTGATATCTTCAATTTATCAGCAAGAAACTTAAAAAACATTTTACTGAAGAAATCACAAGTTCACTAGGAATACATAAATTAATTCTATTTCTGAGGTCAACAAACAAAGTTACACTTAAAATCCCATAAAAAAAATCCTAAATAAAGAGCAAGCCTTACCATTAACCTGATTTCAATGTTTACAAATGGGAAATGACCATACCAATCACTCATGATTCAACCCTCAAGTCTGATTTTTTGTTTTTTTTTTTTACACCTTCTATTCTTTTAGCATTTTTCTTTTTGTGGTCAAATGTGTATATACATGAGTAATATAATCATCCATGACTTCTAAATACACATGGATCAGAAATCTGATTTTTTTTTTTTTCACTAAGAGGTCGGTCTTCCCATCAAAGTGAACTCTAAAATGATGATATATATATATATATATATATATATATATATGCAATAATTTTTATCTTTTAGCTATATATAATATATTGCATATGTATATCCAAGTTTATTATGAAACAAATACATTATCCCTTCGCTTCTTTGGGTTGGCTGCTGCCTCTGGATTGCCTTTCCTCATCATGGCCACAAACTCATCATAGTTGATTCGACCATCCTACAAATATTTTCGAGAATTTGTTTGAGTTGTTGAATATTTGCAATTAAATGCAGTTTTAATTAATCAAAAGTTTTGATCTGAAATAATTAAATTTCTTAATAAATGGCAATATATTTTTAGGAAAGAATTTAATGAAAAAGAAATTTTTTTTTTACTTACATTATCAGCATCAACTTCAGAAATTATTTCCTTTATATCCTTCCCATCATTCATACCAAAATCCCGAAGAGCTTGCTCAAGTTCTTCTATTGTAATGTACCTGGTTAAATAGAGAGGATTAAATTCCATTCAATGCAAAAAATAAATTAAAATAAATAAAAAAAACAACAGACAGAAATGAATGATATAGTTGTTAAAAATATCATAGAAAGCTTGTGAAAGTATTTTCTAAATAATTAAATGTTATCATCATTATAATTACCCGCTATTGTCTTTATCAAAGTATTGGAATGCAGTATAGAGATGCTCTTCCCTGTCCATTCTGTTCAGGTGCATTGTGGCCGTAATGAACTCTTCATAATCTATGATCCCATTTCCATCTGCGTCAGCCTAGATTTCCAATAAAAAAAAAAGCGTTAAAAAATAGGATAATTTTATCAAGAATGCTTTGGCAAGATGTTTTATTATATGTTTGTATTGTATGAGAGAAGAACAGTGTTGTTATGACGCCACGTTACTTAGATCCAAAAAAAAAAAATAGTAAGTTTTTTGATAAAGTGATAAAATTAAATATTTCAACCAATTTATTGAAAAAATATATCATTTTTTAGCGACGTGATATCACCACAACATTTTTTCGTGAAAGAAATATGACAATCACTATAGACCTCACGCAAGTGTTGCATGAGGACCAAGAAAATCTATCACAATTTCTTCCCACCAATGTAACGAAATGCTACTTCAGATTTTACCAAAAGTATCATGCAAGGCATAGCAAAAGATAAGAAATTTATGGTGCACTAAAGCTTACTGCTTCCATCAATTGTTTGACTTCATATTCTGATAGCTTCGTGCCTTGCTTTGCCATTCCTTGCTTTAGCTCCTCAAGTGTTATGGTGCCACTGTTATCAGTATCCATGCCTTTGAACATTTGTTTTAGTCCCATGATCTCTTCCTCTGAGAGACAACCTGCAATAACCTATTCAATTCAAGAAAGTAAAGAATCAGGTAAATTGTTATACTTTTTGGATCCATGTATTTTTGTTTTTTTATTTGAGGATATGCATGGACGGAATTATTGATATAAGCTCTGGATTAACCGGAAATTTTTAGCTAGAATAAAGACAATAAATTAAGGATCCTTTAATTGGAAAAATGAAATGATATTTTGTAGATTACGAAAACTAGGTTATTGCTGAAAAACAGCAATATGATTACCCGAAGAGCTACTTTTTTGAACTTATTCATAGCTCTGAACTGTTTGAGCCTATCCAAAACAGCATTGTCAAGAGGTGTGTCAGGTGCTTCTCCATCTTCCTTAATCCATGGATGATCTGAAACAAATTACACGACATTAGAGGAACAATAACTCATTTAAATAGAGATACATAAATTAACGACTATTTTTAGATCATGCCTTTGAAGGTAATATGCAAATAGTATATATGTATAGTGGTTGCACATAGACTTGTGCATTCTACAAAAACTATACTCATAATCAAGGAGCCGTTTGGCTCACATTTCTCTATCATTATTACTATGAATATCATTAACCGTATTATAAGTATAGATGTTAGACGATTCTTCCAAGCTTGTTTGGTTTAGTAATTGAATGGGTATCTTTCTCCTAAAAAAGTTAGTGAGTTTGATAAAGTAGTATTTTGGAGAGGATCATAAAGACTCTGGTTAATTACTTTCATTCCGATTAAATGATAGTGATGGTTGTTTTTCAAACGTCAACAATAGATATCATTACTACTCATACCTATTCCTCTCTTTGATTCTTCTGAACCAAACACCCCTAAATTTATTCTTATAGATAATGTGGTTATACTTACTCAAGACTTGAAATGCTGTAAGTCTCTGCTTGGGGTCCGAGGTTAACATTTTCCTTACTAGATCCTTCGCCCCAGTCGAAATTGATGGCCATGGGTCGCTTGTGAAGTCCACATGACCACGTAAAATTGCATTGAATATTCCGTTCTCAGATTCTGCGACACAACTTGTAAGATCATTAATATGAATGTAACATGCATTCAACTCCCATGAAATCAGTTATAATTACAAATAAATATTTCTTTGTGCTTTTTACAATTTCATTGACCTAAATTTTTGTGAACTTTTTTTCCCCTCTATTTAATTCCTATATTTTAATTGCATTAACCCCATATATTTGGTAATAACAAGGGTAACTTTACAATTGCATACAAATTTTTTGTTGTTGTAAACATGCAGGTGAAAGTTGTGTTGCATGCATGATATGGAATCTAAAGGAAAATCATCAACCCTTCTAAATGAACTTCATTGCCACCAATATAATATTTTCAGGTCATTCCTAACCTTGATTTATTTTTCTCTGAAAAGAAAACTTTTATACCTTTATTATGGTGACTCCCTTCTTTTGATAATCATTAGTACGAAGTATATAACAATGCTTTATAAGTTAGGAATTAAGTCAAAATAATGCATAGATGTGCAAATCTCTATTATAGACGTATGCCTTGTCCACATTCATCGATATTTCGACCTCACTATCGATACCAAATCAATACAACATGTTAAATCTTGATGAAATATAATATAAAGTGAATTCAAAATTCTATCCCAATGAAAACCTTTTCAAATTATTTGTGTTCATAGACGTCTGAGTCGCAAAGTTTTTCCAGCAAATATAAACAAACAATCCACAAAGTCGAAAGTATAAATACCAGCCCAGAAAGGAGGAACTCCACAAAGAAGGATGTATAGCATGACACCAACACTCCAGATGTCAACTTCAGGACCATATCTTCTCTTCAGGACTTCTGGTGCAATATAATAGGCACTACCCACGATGTCTTTGAACGTATCTCCTGGAGGGAGGATACATCAAAAGTACTGATTAACAAAGGCAAGCAAAAAAGAGAATAATCCACACTCTAAAAAAAAAATTAAGAGCCATAATCATACTAGTCAATCACCCACGATAAAGTTATGTCGTTTGAGACTTAATGTACAGTGACAAGATAATGGAGTGTGTGTGTGTGTCTATATATATATATATATATATATATATATATATATATATAGATATATATATTGTAGTTTACATTTTTCTTACATTTGGGACTTATTTTTTGTCCATCGCACTCATGATACCGACTCTAGGTCTCAGCTTCGTTCATCATTTTCTAAAAGTCAACATCTAACTTTGAAGCATCTAATTTACAATTTTTTGATTTATTTACTTTTATTGATAAAATTATTTGTTAAAATAGTGGGCTGTGGACTTAATTCATTCTGAATGCCGAAAATATATTTCTTAATCAACGAACTAGTTATCAAATTTATTTATTTATTTATTTATTTTTTCACCAAATGAAAATCGTGTTGGTGAAATAACAAGTTAAAATTTCGATTTCTCAACCATTATATTTAAGCTTCAATCATTTCCACAAATGAAAATGAGAATTTGTTTATGAGTGCATTAAGGTTTTCGTTTCTTCTCAAAGTTACCATTTTGTGCACGAAAAAATCTATCTTGAACGTCTTCAACGGTAAAAACATCTTACATCCTTTTTTAACGGTACCATTACAAACATCCTTTTTTAACAGTACCTTTCTTTCTTTCTTTTTTTAGTCAAGGGAGGGAATTATCAAGAGTCAAACAAAATCAATATGATTGTTATCTAATCAGATGCATGGAACTGCCAAGAATGCATTGATTTCGTAATAGACCTTTTTAGTAACAGTTCTAAAGAAAGTAAATAATAATAAATTTTTACCTTGCTTGTAAAAAACAGACAGACCAAAATCTGTAGCCTTTAGAGGAGCATTCTCATCCTTGTTCAAAAGAAGGAAGTTCTCAGGCTTGAGATCTCTATGAATGACCCCCATAGAGTGGCATGTATGCACAATCTGAACAATTGTTCTCAGCAAAGATGCGGCAGCCCGCTCAGTATAATGTCCCTTTGCAATGATCCGATCAAATAGCTCTCCTCCGGCACACAACTCCATCACCAGATGAACTGAATGTTTATCCTCATAAGCTCCCTTAAGTTCGACAATATTAGGCTGCCCTGTCAAGTGGTGCATGATCTGGACTTCCCTTCGAACGTCCTCTATATCCTCTTTGTTTACTAGCTTCCTCTTGGCTATTGTTTTGCATGCAAATTGCTCTCCTGTTTGTTTGTTCGTGCACAAATATGTGACACCAAATTGTCCTCTTCCTAGCTCCTTTCCAATAGTGTACGTGGTTCGAACATCTTCCATTGGACGGCCTAAAACCGGCCCTATTGGGGCCGGTTTGGCAGGTTTCGGGGAACGATTAGGAGAGGCTGCAGGAGGTGCAGTCCTAGGAGGTGTAGTGGCATTTTCTTCTGTTTTAGGGATGGATTCTCCGCTATTTTCTGGAGGAGCTTCGGTTGTTTCGCTCCTAGAGCAACAATTCCCCATTGGATCAGGGGAGCTGAAGGTTGAGGACCAGGAGGAGGTAAAGGAGGACAAAGAGAGATGACGAAAGGAAAAACAAATGAAGAAAAATAATGGGATTCAGACCAATGATCGAACGGGGAGGGTATCGTGGCGGGGCCAGGCCCGAAGGGAGAACGAAGAAGAAAGGTGGGGTTTTGGGGCCCTCGAAAAGAAAAGGATTGATCAAAGAGAGAGATCCATGCACACACGCGCAGAGAAAAATGTTAAGTCACAGGTGCACGAAGGAACATGCGAAATACTGCAATGAACTGGTCATTGCAGATAGGATTGATGGTAAGAAATGGTAGGACAAAGTTGGGAAAATCTTTGCATAATAGTGTTTATCCAAACGGTTTGAATGAGTCGTTGGAGACTAAAGACAGATCGTTGAGGCAAAAACTGCATTTCAGAGAAGAGTGGCATAGAGGGTTTCAAGGCAAAAGAAGTGGTGGCGATTCTTGGTCCATAATTAACAACTAAGGTAGACACTTTGTACGGATGTGAACACTACTAATTTCAAGTCAAGTTTGTTTTGATATGTAATAGTGGTGCAAGTCAAATTTTTGTCTACTATTTTTGTTTACCCTAACTTGTCAAATGTATGAATAGATATGTATGTTCTTTTTTTCATTTTTAGATAATATCTTGGAAGAGTTATCTTTTCTTTTGTTTACTTTTTTTTTTTTTGAAATATCATTATACATCTTTGTTATATTTTTTTATGATTTACACATCAATTGTACACATCAAGTTTAACAGATGAATATAATTAGACAGATAGAGAGAATTTTATACAAACAACACATCAAGTGTGACACACTAGTAAATTTGTTTTGATTATATCAAATGTTATATGTAAATATAATGCTTTTTATGTTTTAAATCTAAATAAATCCAATAGTGTAAAAAAAAATGTTAATAATACTGGTATTTTCAAAACTTTTTGCTTTTAAGGCAAACCAGACATATAGTTAGATGAATTAAGCTCACATTACCGGATCTTTTCAAACTTTATGTCTGACTTAAGTAAGAAAAATTTTTTGTGGGGAAGAATTAAGTGCAAACAGAAAATGATTGGTTGCCGAAAAGGACAAAAAAAATTAAAAAAGGTAGACTATCCACTTGCACTTTAAAAGGGGTTGGTGTATTCATCTAAATTTGTAACTTGGAAAATTATTAGAGAATAAAAAACGGTTTGGAGGGAAGTAGCTCAATAGTTGTCAATGGATCAGATGTCACAACTTTTTAAGTTGTGAGCTGCAAGCGGTTATTGCAAAGTGTATACATGTGGTGTAAATTGAGTTGCAAGTACTATAACTTCATTCTTAGTTCTTTGAGATTTTTTGGTTGAAAATTCTTAAGAATGTGTAATTATGCCAAGATTTAGACAACTTGTGAAACCTATCTTTCTTAATAATACATGTGATTTGAAAATCGAAAGTACTGTAGTTCTGTATCGATTGTACATAATTTGTGACATACGACCCGTACAATGAATAACAATGCATGTGCCTAGTACATGCAATTGGTCCTTGATATCTGGCATCTTGGGAGCAAGCAACTGTTGAAATTCGGATTTTGCCTCTTAATGAACTTCCATAAGCTGCCAAGGGAAGTATTTTAAATTGCATTTTCAATGCATTATGGGAATAATTTTGTTCTTATGGAATACAGTGACTACAAATGCTACAAATTTTGTGGAGTAGATAACAAAAAATTGTAAGAACTTTTGAGTGCAAAAGAGCCAATCCATACCTGTGCATAGGGAACAAATAGAGGGTCGAACTATTAGAGTTTTATGACTCTATTCCAGAGGTTGGGATTCAAATGCTACCAACAACAACTCTCCCTCCCCCTTGTAATAATTAGGTTTCATAAAAAATAAAATAAAAAACTATCCATAGTATCTTTTATCGACAAGACAAGCAAATTAATTTTTTTCGGTCAAATAAGTTAGAAGTTAGATTAAACACTCGAGACTCACTGTAGGGCACTATATAAATGAAATTAAATAACCTCACAAGCACTAACAAGTAAGGGTTCATTCAACCTAAATTGGAACTCACAGAACTTAACCATCTAGGCTATCGCTGACTAAAGGTTGAGTCCATGGAACTTAAGTTTTGCTACTATCTCACTCATTTCTCTTCGATGTAATTAGAACTCATAGAACTCAACCATCCAGGCAATTGCTGACTGGAGGTTGAGTCCATGTGATAAGTATTAATTTTACCTATTTTTGTATAATATTTTATGTATTATTTTAATATGTTTTTAATATTTTTGTTATTAAAATAGCTTAATTCCATTATTTTCCATCAAATTAAGGATTGCTCCAAAATTAGGATTTTTAGTTCGAAAATGAGAGTTTTGAGGCAAAATTATTATTTTAAGCAAATTAATGCCCAAGTTTTTTTGTTTTTGTAGGGAAAGGATGACTAAATACAATTTGGATCAATTGAAGCTCAAGGATTATCAAAATTGAAGGATGATTCAAGTTGTACCAATTTTATCATTTAAGCTTGGAGTTTCTGGCAATTATTTTCATCACCAAATTCTACCAAGTCAACTATGGTTTACTTGTGGAAAAATGTCTCAAGCGTATTATAGGAATAACTAAAATTTAAAAGGTAAAATCAGAATTGAAGAGCGATCCGCTAGTTGCTACCTGCGGATCCCACTCGTGGATCGGTGCCAACTTGCAAATTTCGACTTCTACCAATTTGTAGCTTGTTCACACATCTTTTCCAAATAAATCCAACATCCAACTACATTCTCTCTGCCCTAGAAGATCATTGCAATGCTCAAGGAAGACTTTTACAAGATTTGGAATCAAATTTGATCATTATGTCACCAACTTGGAGAAGGACTTGAGCTAGAGTTTATTCTATAAATAGATACCTTTGTAGTCATTGAAAGACATGTTTGGTTTAGGCTTTGTCTAAACTTGAACTATAGTTTGGTAGGAGGAGCACTCCTTGTAAATACTTATATTAGATTTTCTTTCTTAGTTTTGTAGTAGGCAAAGTCATATTTTTGTAACAAGACTTTGGATGAAATGCAAGAATAAGTTTTGGAGCCAAGTTCATCTACCAAATAAGCAACTCTAACCTTATTCCTTTTAGTTTCATTCATTTATGTGCTTAATATTACCTTTACCATATTGAACTAAGTTGATTCCTACTAGGTTTAGGATGAAGCTCTAATATTTTTGAATTGGTTTATGGCCTATTTATTCTTGTTTATTCATTTACTTAGTCTTTAACACTTATTGTTGATTAGCTACCAACTTCAAGTCATCTAGTTGTTATTTGACAAAGAGATTTGCACTTAACAATGGAAAGAGTAAATGGAACTTATGTTGAATCTCACGAAAGTAGTGATTCACATAGGTGGATTAAGGTTTGAAAGTCACAATTCATGAGTTTAATGAACTAATGCATGCTAGACTTTACCACGAGAGTAGGAAAGCTCATGTATTAGTAGTCCTTCCTATTCATAGAGAGATCTAGTTTGGAGTAAAAATGGAATTGAATCCTAAACATGGATAAAAATCATCATGGCCATAAGCTAAACATTCATATTTTGTGGATTCTTAAGCCTAGTCAACTTGTTGAACTAGTTTCTTCATATTTTGTTTACTTGAATTTGATTTTCCTACCATTTCTCCACCACCAAAGTTTGATTGTCTAGATAATAAAGTAATTTAATAGTTTTGGTAGTTGCTAGATCTTGTTTTCTCATGGGATCGACTCTAATACTCATCACAACTACTATTAACCCGTGCAATTGCGGAACAAGTATTAGATTATAAATTTTATTACTTGTTTTTGAATTTTGCCTGAATTTTGATACTATCTAAACCTCACAATCAAGTTTTTGGAGCCATTTCCAGAAAGACATTGAAATCTTGGCAATATCAAGGTGAATGCAAGTTTTATTAGTCTAGACATTCTTTATTTTTCTTGTTTGATATCTTGTGTTTGGTGTTTTTGTAGGTACCATTTGAATCTAGGTGAAGGAATGTGAAATAAAGCAAAAGTTGTTTCAAGCATTTAATCGAACACATGGAAGGCAATTGCTATGGAACAACTATTGGCCTTATAATGAATGCAAGTCTAGTATTCATGGAGGTATGTCTTCTAATAATGAGTTAAAAGAGTGACTGTCCCAAATGAATGAAATAGAAGGCATGATAAATACACTTGGTCATGTGCTTCATGTAAATAATCTAGCTGTACTAATTATGGAGGATATCATGAATATGATTACAATGGTTATGTACAACTTGGAAATAATTGTAATTATTCACCTCAATATGGATATTATGCTCAAAACGATAATTTGGGGTGGATTGACCAAGTGGATTATTCCAATCAATCTAATTACATGGAGCAAAATTCATTTTGGGAAATGGAAGATGAAATGCTAGCCAATTCTACTTATGTTTCAAATGAATTTCTTGAAAAAGAAAGATTGATCTATGCAAGAATTGATGCCCAAATGAATGAATTTAATGCAATATGTGATAGATTTGAAGGCCAATGTGCTATAATTAGAGAAGCCTTGAACTCTAGGAATGAGGAAAGTATGCAAAAAGAAAATGAAATGAAACTAGAGTCACCATGTATAAATGAACAAAAACATGTTCAAGATCAAGTAGTCGAAAGTAGGAGTGTAGGAAATCAATGATATAAATCATAAATAATCCTACTTTTGATGAAAAAGAAGTCAAAGTTCAATGAGGTGTATGTACTAATAATGTGAATAACATGAAACAATATGTCTTATGATGCTTATCGTTACTGCTTATATTTGTTCCATGTGTGGTGGTAATCATGAGGAATATAATTATGGCTCTATTCAACTGCCATAAGAAACTTACATTAATCCACAAGACACTTCTATGCATGATAAACTACGATTTTGGGCATGACAACGAAATTCATGAATATGCATGTGTGGAAAACTATGGTTGCAAGTAGGGAAATGGTACCATGATGATCAACTATTTTAAATCCCCCACTTGTGAAATCATGCATGAATTTCATAAAAATGAAATAGAAATAATGAAGAAATACTTGATAATTCTACCTTTGTACATTGAACAAGAGCAAGTAAATGAGGAAATGTATATGTGTGTGAGAAAATAGTTGAAAATGAAAATGTGGAAATTGATGACACTTTAGTTGTTTCTTCTACTTTTGAACATACAAATGTTGATAATCAACTTGTTCTTGATGAAGATATAGACCATTCAAAGGTAGAAATTCATGAGCTTGATGTAAATAATGTCCCTCCTTTCACTTGTGACTTTGATTTTATTGGTATTGAAAGGATACTAATACAAGAGAAAGGCATAGCCAATCTTGGCTATGAAGTTCTTTGTAAGTGTTTTCATGTGGTAGGTAAAATTGCAAAAGGTATTATCAACTTGGGAGTACTCAATTTGGCACAAAGAATGCACTTATTCCTACTCAATCAATTAAGCACTAAAGGTGTAATTCATTCTTTGTGGGATACTCCAATCACGTGATGTGGTTGAAAAATAGTCTAACTCTAGACTTTAAATGAAGCGCTTGTTGGGAGGCAACCCAACATTTTTAATATTTTTATGGATTTTTATTTTGTTTTGCTAAGTAT
The DNA here is from genome assembly GCA_024721245.1 of Mitragyna speciosa. Taxonomy (NCBI): domain Eukaryota; kingdom Viridiplantae; phylum Streptophyta; class Magnoliopsida; order Gentianales; family Rubiaceae; genus Mitragyna; species Mitragyna speciosa. Next base: position 12,483,828 of record CM045565.1, on the reverse strand, counting down.
TATGTAGTTGAAGTGTGTTTGTTTTGTTTTGTAGGTATGCAATTTGGAACTTAAAGATCAAGTTTGATTCAAGATGTCACAATCTGAGTTTGATTCTAAAATTTCTTCTTCTTAAGCATTTCATAATTATAAGAATGTTTAACATGGGTATTATGTGCTATAATGTATTATGTGCTATATGATATGTTTCAAAAATTTCTTCTTCTTAAGCATTTCATAATTATAAGAATGTTTAACATGTGTATTATGTGCTATAATGTATTATGTGCTATATGATGTGTTTCAAAAGTTGGAAATCACTAGGAATTACTATTCACGGTTGGTGCACTTTTTGAGCAAAAAAGTCATTTGGTGATTCCTTAAGATTATATGATGTTTGACCTTGTTTTTATGCTTAATATGCTCAAAGAAAAATGTGTGCACTACTAGTTTAGAATGTGCATTCAAATTTAATTATGCAACTTTAGAATTCATGCTCAATTGATGCAAAATGTTGTGAATTTGATGCAAGATTTGAGAAATTTGCGTTTGCACATGTGCATTTTCACGATTCAAACTTGTTCTTAGTGTTAAATTGTTCAAAAATATGTTAAATTTAAAGTAGTGCTACAGAAAATGAAATAACCAATGGAACAGTAACACAAATGAAAGCAGTTCATTGTCTGCTGCAAGGAGTGATCCGCGGGTCACCACTCGTGAATCGCACCCGCGGATCACCTTCTGAGAATTTTTGCGATCCGGTGTTGCAGAGATTGTGGCTGGGCTTAGTGAACAATGGGTACACACCTGCAGATGACTGTTCAAAGTGGTTTTTTCAAGTTCTTTTTCATTGGTTTTCAATTGGTTTACTTGCAACATGAGTTTCATGGTTCATATACATGTTTTAGACAATCAAATTAACACTTTTAACATTTTCCAATTAGGCATATTCATTACTTAAGTTCAACTTTGTATATATGGCATGAAATAGTGGAATTTTAAAAAATGAAGCAAGTTGAACAAGTTTCTTTTGTTTTTCATTTCATCAACAACTAAGGCACTTCCTCACATCAATTATGCTTTGATACTTTAACCCCTTAGAGCCACATTGCACGAACTGTAGGGGAGACCATTAGCTTTCAAGCATGCTATGTTATTTTTGGTATTCATTAGCGATTCATTCACCCTCTAACATAGCATTCAAGTGTTTTGAGCTTTGAAATCAAAGTCAATGAGCAAGTTGGGATCAAATGAGGAACTTGATGAAGCATTTCAAAAAGAGACTTGTCAAGGCCAATGGACTTCAAGGACATAACAATGTCAAGCGTTGGAACTTCTAAACCAAACAAGGGGAGTTTTCTTGTTTCATATTGCATTCTTAACTTTTCCTTTACACATTAAGGACAATGTTTCATTCTAAGTATGGGGGGAATGTATAAGGTTATGTTTGGTTGGGATTTGGAGTAAATAGTGTCAAGATATTGTTTTGGTAAAATATGGCCAAAATTTTTGAAAATTTGCTTCTTTAACATGCTTTCATGCCACACACTTGCTAGATTCATTTACTTCTCAAAGTAATTTATGTAACCTTGCTTGAACATTTTCTACAAATATATAAAGAAATAGTCATTATGTGATTAGGAGTTTTGTTTTTAAGAAACTATATATTGTAAAATGATTGTAATTATGCCTTGATTTGGTATGTTTGATTTTAAATTTATTTTCTTTACTCAATTTTACACTATTAAGTGGTAGATATGGACAAGAAGTATACTTATGCATTATTTGAATAAAGGCACAAGAAGATTATGTGCAAAATTGATAAATGCTTTCTTATTTCTACTCCAATAATTCAAATTGCTTAGTAATCGGGAATCTTCATCACAAAATGTCTATTTTCACATCAAACGGCAATTGAATTAAGAGTATGCATAGCAAGTTTGATTGAAAGTGAATTGTTGAGTAATAAGGGGTCTTCATCACAAAATATCGATCATTTCATCAAAAGGCAATTTCACTTATCAAACTAAGGGCTAAATTATGGTTAAAATGATCAAAGTGTTGAGTAACTGGGCGTTTTTATCTAAAAATGTCAACCTTCGCGTCAACAGACACTTAAATATTACAAAGTTCAATATGTCCCTATTGTGTGTAAATTGAATTGTATATGATTGTCCATATTGAATACTTAGTATGTAAAAGAAATTACTTGTAAGGTAAAGGAATTTGGTTGAATAAGCTTTAATCTTGAAGTAATTACTCCCCTTTTACTTGATATGATTAGTATTAGAAACATTACAAGGAATTGCATAGTGCCTATTTACTCTATCTTGTGGAATTACATTTAACAATGTGGCATTTGTTATTTCAATACTCGAATCATTACTGGATTTCTTGATTTTCCAATTGCTTGAGGACAAGCAATGATTCAAGTGTGGGGGAGTTTGATAAGTAATAATTTTAGCTATTTTCGTATAATATTTTATATATTATTTTAATGTGTTTTCAATATGTTTTTAGTATTTTTGTTATTAAAATGGCTTAATTTCATTGCTTTCTAACAAATTAAGGATTGCTTCAAAATTGGGGTTTTTAGTCCAAAAATTAGGGTTTTGAGGTAAAATTATTATTTTAAGCAAATTAATGCTCAAGTTTATTTGATTTTGTAGGGAAAGGATGATTAAATAAAATTTGGATAAATTGAAACTCAAGGATTATCAAAATTGAAGGATGATTCAAGTTGTACTAATTTTATCATTTAAGCTTAGACTTTCCGGCAAATGTTTTCATCATCAAATTCTACCAAGTCAATTATGGTTTACTTGTGGAAAAAATGTCTCAAGGGTATTATAGGAATAACCAAAATTTAAAAGGGCAAAATCGAAAATGAAGAGAGATCCGCGGGTGCCCACTCGCAGATCAATGCCAACTTGCAGATTTCGGTTTCTTCCAATTTGTAGCTTGTTCGCACTTCTTTTCCAGATAAATCCAGTATCCAGCTGCATTCTCTTTGCCCTAGAAGATCATTGCAAAGCTCAAGGAAGATTTTTACAAGATTTGGGATCAAATTTGATAACTACGTCTCCAACTTGAACAAGAACTTGAGTTAGAGTTTATTCTATAAATAGATGCCTTTGTAGTCATTGAGAGACATGCTTGGTTTAGGCTTTGCCTAAGCTTGAACTATAGTTTGGTACGAGGTGCACTCCTTGTAAATACTTATAGTAGATTTTCTTTCTTAATTTTGTAGTAGGCAAAGTCATATTCTTGTAACCAGACTTTGGAGAAACTACATTGTATTCAACATGTTTGATGAAATGCAAGGACAAGTTTTAGAGCCAAGTTCATCCATCAAATGAGCAATTCTAACCTTATTCCTTTTAGTTTCATTCATGCATGCCTGTTTGCATTCATTTATGTGCTTAACATTACCTTTACCATGTTGAACTAAGTTGATTCCTACTAGGTTTAGGATGAAGCTCTAATATGTTTGAATTGGTTTATGGCCTATTTATTCTTGTTTATTCATTACTTGGTCTTTAACACTTGTTGTTGATTACCTACCAAGTTCAAGTCATCTAGTTGTTTTTGACAGAGATTTGCACTTTATAATGGAAAGAGTAAATAGAACTTATGTTGAATCTCACGAAAGTAGTGATTCACATAGGTGGATTAAAGTTTGAAGCAACAATTCATGAGTTTAATGAACTAATGCATGCCAGACTTTACCACGAGAGTAGGAAAGCTCATGTATTAGTGTTGTTCCATTCATAGAGAGATCAAGTTTGGAGTAAAAATGGAATTGAATCCTAAGTATGGATAAAAATCATCATGGCCATAAGCTAAAATTCATATTTTGTGGATTCTTAAGCCTAGTCAACTTGTTTAACTAGTTTCTTCATATTTTGTTTACTTGAGTTTGATTTTCCTACCATTTCTCCACCACCAAAGTTTGATTGTCTAGTTAATAAAGTAAGTTAGTAGCTTTGGTAGTTGCTAGATCTTGTTTCCTCGTGGGATCAACTCTAATACTCATCACGACTACAATTGACCCGTGCACTTGTAGAACGAGTCTTAGGTTATAACTTTTATTTCTTGTTTGTGAATTTTGCCTAAATTTTGATACTATATAAACCTCACAATCACCATGGAACTTTAGCCTTGCTAGCATGTCACTCATTTCTTTGACGTAGGACTTTTGTGTTTTTCATTCAAGTGTTTTACCTCAAACATTCTTTCAATTCTTTTTTCTTTTTTTGTCAAGTTGTCAAATAAGTTAGAAGTTAGATTAAGCACTCGAGACAAGCAAATTAATGTGCTTAACATTTTATGGAAGTTTAACATACCTTAAACTTGCAACTTTTTCTTCTAGAGACTATCAAGCTATGATATACCACTAACGTGCCATAAGGGGTCGGAAATCAGGTTCTTTCTGATGATAAAAAGAGCTTTTATCTTATTATGAAACCCCAAAATGTCAATAATGTTAGAAGACGATTGTCGGTATCTAATGGTCAGATACCTATCGTCGGTATATCTTTGAAAGCTCAGACAGAGAGAATAAACAGACTCCTCGAGGGCTACTTAAGCCACTTTAGTGCAGACCAAAAGGACTGGATTTGTTGGATGTTGCTCAGTGCTGCTATAACTTAACAACCAAAAAGCTCTGCATTGAACTTCAGCCCTTTCAAGTTGGCCACGGGGGAATAGCCTTTGACGCCCCATACCATTGCGATAGGGGGGGCTATAGCCCATACAACCACTGCACGAGTGGAATACTACTTAGTCAAGTAGAAAGGCCAACCTGAGAGCAAGGCAAACTGGGAACGAGCTGAGACTTATGATTCGAAAACCAAGTCAGAGACTACTGGGCGTCTCACAGAGCGACTCTCAACGAGGACATTGAGACTGTTCGAAAAAAAAAAAAAAGATTTTGTGGCTTAATCCGCCTTTATACTAAAGATCAAAGAGTACACTTGTACTTCGGCTAATAAGGAAGGGAAGGTTTTTTTGAAATCCAAGTTTGACTCTTATTAGATCCTTAGCGCAAGCGCTAAGTAAGCAAGCTACCTTATGTAAAAACCGAGGAAAATAACATCAAGTAGAAACGAACAAGGTCTTACGGCACGATCACTACATCTTTTCTTTTTCTTATGGAAGGAGGGGATGATACGTGGCGTGGTATACCTGATCGTTTAGTCAACGAGACGTACGTATGACATAGCTCCATCCATATGTTCTTTGAAGCTAGAACCAATCAATAGAATGAAATGAAATAATGGTAAGCCTAGGGCGGCGAACATGGCTCAAGAGTGTTTATACAAAGCCCTTCTCTTCTTCACTCAAAGAGGCAATGTAGCCTTTGATTGAATGGTATTTTCTTTAGAATTCTAAAGAATGAATCTTTTGAAGTTATACGAACTTTCAAGTAGACGGAATGATGGCATCAGTAGCGCTAGTAGCAGTGGAAGAGTCGGTTGCTGTGATGGCTGTTTTCGACTCTGAACTCTATTTACGCTTAGCCGGAAAAACGAACATGCGTTGACACGATGGATGTTGATAAGTGATCACGGCTTTTACCACTAACGTGGTAAAAGAGCTTTTATCAGAGGGGTGACTGACTCCTAATGTCAAGTTTAACATACTTCACAAAATATGTCCTGTGATGAACTCGTTTAAAAGGGAGGCAGTACCTACGCTAATTTGACTTAGATGTGGTCAGCAAGAGGAAACAATAGAGCAATTGTTTCTTCGAATATCACACTTCAGAACTAATATGGAGAATTTTCCAAATATTTTGATGTTGGAGAAAAACTGTACTTTTCCAAATGGACTGACATATGGTCCTAACAAGTTTCTAACCCAAATCATCATTCAATCAATCGTCATTCCATGTAATATATGGTTGGCGAGGAAAAACTATGTGTCGAACCAATTTGAGATCAATCCATTAAATGTCAATAAGCAAGTTCAACTCATGTCCAGCGAAAGTTCTAGCCAGTCCGGTCAAGCAAGATCATCTACAACAAGAGGAGGTGGGGAAATTGTGCACAACAGAATTGTATGTATGGAAGCAATTTGAGATCAATCCATTAGATGTCAATAAGCAAGTTCAACTCATGTTCAGTAAAGTTCTATCCACTCAGGTCAAGCAAAGGTATCTACAACAAGAAGAGGTGGGGAAAAATTGTACACAACAGAAGTGAACACAGGTCCAACTTTGCAAGCTACATGATGGCTGTCAAACAGACGAATCTTGTGTCATTGTACTTATAGATGGAGCTTATTAACAGACATCCCGAAAAGGAGGCGTTGCATCGGTTTTCAAGAAGAACATAGGAAAGCACATATTTCATAAGGTGATGTTAGTATACACTACCTCGCGGTTCCGAATTGAAGCACTTGCGTTCTTGTCAGTCATCTCAACAACCCAGCAACGTTTTTCTATTGTCTTCATCCTTACGGATTGTCTACAATTAATTCAATGCTTAGAAAAATGCAGAAAACATACTAGTCCCAATGATCGAACATATTTCAAGATATATGGTCTGGCACAGCATATTTGTCCTTTACCGTAGTGTAACTAAAGTTAATTAAGCTGAGGTCAGTTTGCCCCATGAATGGCTGATTGTTACTCGTGCATAATCTAATATATCTTTGCCTGATTTCCTAAAAGAAGTGCAAAAAGAGTTATTCTCCCACGAGATTAACAAGAGAAATGACAGCCATCCTCACTAGTTTACGAATAACAGCTTGAGGATTACATTAATCAAACTATCGTAGCATCATCAAATACCAAAGAACAAATTGGGTTGATTGCAGAATGCACTAGAATGAAAAAGTCCAGTAATTATATCGTAGTAGATTATCAAATTCAGTCAAACAATTTTAATTGACACAAAAAGTTTTACAAGGTGCTCAATTATGTTTCTCGATGAATCTTGAAGGCCAATTCAGTCATGGTTAGCAAATACAAAAATAACTCCAAAAAGGTTGGCAAAATTCCCATACAAGGAAGGTAAGAATCCTGTTCAGTAGGTAGGGACTGATGGATCAGCCTTGACTGCATAGTCATGAATTCCTCCAGATACATTGAATACTCTTCTAAAGCCCTGAGCATAAAAAATAAGTTAATGAAAAGATCCCAATATTACTGAAACAACACTTATATGGAAAGGATGCATGATTACAACCTAAGTACCATAACCTTCAATCATCCACAATACCAGCATTACTACAGATGATGCCTTTTACGTCTACATACACAGGAAAAATTTCAACTATGTTCCATTTCTCATGCTAAATGCAAAAACACAATCAAGTGGTGCTAAACCGCAAAGTAGATGGTAAACTGGGGGCTGGGGTAAATATCTAATTATATATCATGGTGTCAAATGACTACATTAATACTCTTCTGTAGGCAGCACAGGAAATCAAATGTAAACGACGATAACTTCTAGAACTGAAGCATTGGGTCCCTTTACTGCTCAGAATGCTTAAAAAATCGCGATGCAGCTTGAATACTTAATCAATGTGATCAATGCCCAAATGGAGTTTTCAGCCATCTCACTCAGAGATCAACAAAGCAGCAGAAATCTTGTGAATTCTAATGAATAAAATTTGACATAAAGATGACCTCTCTGTAGCAATTTCATTGTACATTAATTAGCGTACCATGAAGAAGCTCTGAATGATTACAACAATGCCCTTTTATGGTAATGAACGTGGTATGACATGCTCAAATAACAATCCTTCATGCTATCCAGAAAGCAAATCAAACAAAGGAAGTATTAGATAACATAAGATTTTGGATATGTACATGAAGCACACCTGATGCCCAGTTGAAGAGCATTAGACAATCACAGGTGACACAAAGGAAGAAAAACTTCACCGTAAAGGTGAGAAGAAACAGTCCGATTGGTAATTAAAGATCTTAGATAGTTTCAGCTAACTTATGAATAGAAGCTAGTTTGCTTTCAAATCAACTTTATATTCAGATATAGATCCAGAAAATTTAGTGAATAGGTAGATGGCTCTGTTATACATACGTACATATGGGTATATCTGCTTTCTTGTATACAGATTCAGACCCTTATATATTTTTTAACAAGACAAATTACATCAAACTTGCATTCCATCCTTTAATTCCAAACTTTGTAGAAGAAATTACGCTACCATTGCTTCTTTCAGTTCATCCATTGGTGCTTTAGAGGGGCTAGAAAGTAACATTGTGGAGCAGTTGGTAGTAACTGACACGAAGACAAAGGCTGTCAAATGGAGACAATTCCCAAACCCTTACACGAAGTAGTTGATTCCTGTAACCTAGTGCTTAAATTAAAAATTTTTGAGTAAGGCAAATTGCTTTGCTTTGCTTTAAATGAACTTTTCAGTGTAATCATAAAAGGGTACTGATCTTTAAAGAAAAGAAAAGTAAAAAAATTAAACAACTTTTAGATTAAAAATAAACCCCGTTCTCCCGAAAATAGAAAAAGGTTTAAAAATAAGATCAAAGGGTGTGATCTAGATGCCAGGTTATTATCAAAGTATGGATTTTTAGGATGGGGAATGAATGAAGTAGTGGAGATATCTTTGAGAGAATTCATTTGCAGTTCAAACTTCTTTACTTTTACTTCCCTTACTTTTCTTTTCCTCTCCCGTGAAGGTTGGGCAGGAAATCTTAAATTCAAGAAAAATGACGTCCAAACAAAATTCAAGAAAATCAACAATTAGTTCTATCCCACATGACATGCCAATGAATTAAAGTGAGATAATACAAATCCAATGCACCATGCATAGAAGTACAAAGCTTGAATGCTTCTAGTTTGGCATTATAAATTCGGTCCATGATACATTGATGAAATGGGAAGATCAAGAAAACTAATCCAACCTAAAATCTATCAGAGAAATATCAGAAAACTAGAAAATTCTAAACAGTCGAATTTCAATTATCATCAAAGGGTTTGTCAGACAAGGAATTAAAACTTCTAGGGTCAAATAAAGCCTTGTAATAGTGAATTTTGCAAAGAAGCCAAAATAATCAAACAAGCCAAACACTGTTAAAACCAATACCAATTTACTGAATACATAATGTATCCAACCACTTCATGTTCCCAATCAAAAACAATTGTTAAAGACTGATCCAATCTAATTCGCCAAAAGCTCGAGTTCATTTTTTTTTTTTTTTTTTTTTTTTTTTTGACTCATTCAACCATCCTTAATGTGTGGGAAAGCAGAATGATCATTACAAAGCCACAACTTACACTCTTGCTGAAATTTTGTACTTGATGGATTCAGTAGGAGGCCATACTGTGAATCTGCTCCTATCTATGTTTAAGATTATCAGCCTTTTCTGATATCTGATACACTATCTACAGTTTTACCAATTTATGAACAGACAAGTGCAATCCTGCTATAAATTTGAAATATAGAACTTGTCCAAGAAGAAGGAATCACTTGAGTCAGGCGCCACTCATTTCATACATCCAAATGAAAGAAAAAGGAGGGATCTACCTGTGTCTGCAGCCACTTGGCAACTTGTAAAGACCGCATGCCATGGTGACACTGCATTATGGACCAACAACCGATTAGAATTTGAGATGTCATGGTTAAAGCTGAAAGCACGGTAAAAGAAGTGAAGAACAGGATATCAACTTCTTCCATCAGTAAGATAAGACGATATCACCAATTATATCAGTATTTATCAGCACTGGCTACTTAGAAAAGTGTGTCCATTTACAAGACGAAATGCTTAAAAGCAATAATTTCAAGTGACATTTTCAGATGAGGTCTCCCTCCCAATTTTGCCGCAACAAACTAATGTCACTTTCACATGGCCTATCAATAACTACTATAGGAGAAGAGCAAATAGGCAATGAGGATGACGAATAATCCCAAAACTACCAACAAGTTTTCACCGTAAATATTGCTCCTTAGCAACTTGATAACCGTGGGCCCACAGCAAGAATATTTTAGAATTTGACAAAATGGCAACCGTAACACAATTACATTATGATTGGTTTGCAGCAAAAAGTATGAAAAAGTTACATGGATATATAATTTTATGAGACAGAAATTTCCACAGACCATTTTGGAAGGTGATAAAGCATGCAACAAAGTCAAAGTAAAAGTACTTCTAAACCCTAGAACTAACTTAAACATACATGAGCATTTGGAATTTGTATATCAGACTCTATCTATATGTCACAGGATTTAAAAACTTAAAAGATAGAAACCACAGGAATGAACTGATAATCTCCAGTATCTACAATCCTGTAAGCACCAGATTCAAAAAGAATCTTCGGTAGGGCGGAAGGGGGGCACAGGGGAAGTAAAAAAAATATAAGTAGCCATGACCAAATCTTAAACCTTAAACGTTCTTGGTTACTCCATGGAAACACAAATAAGGTAGAGGAAAGAGCTGATGAGAAAATTTAGAAGATTATTCCTTAGGAGGTCATAGTAATAATGCTCATTTGCTCTTACAGAATGAAGATTAGATTTTAGCACCTTATTTACAAAAATATCAGATGTTTTAAGTATGTTGAAAGCAAAGAGATATGATAAAACAATAGTTTTTCCACATCAAAATAAATTTCTAGAAGTAAACAAGAAAAGAAACTATGTACAAACCAGAACGTATGTATCCTTTTGAGGATCAAATCTGTTTGCAATTTCGGGACCCCAGTCTCCAAACTGGCGAAGTGGAAGAACTTGAAAGCTTGGTAAAGAAGCTTTGGCCCTGTTGCGGAGAAGGATAGACAGGTGAACTCTCCAAAACATAAATTTTTTCAAGAAAAAGAAAAAAGTAAACAGAAAAAGAGAGCCATCTTTTTTTTTTTTTTTTTGTTCTCTCACTTTCTTTCTTTGTTGTTGTTGTTTTTTTTTTTTTTTTTTTTCGGTGGTAAGGAGTTGGGGGGGGGAGGGGTTAGGTTAGCAGGCTGCAGGTACATGACTTAAACCACTGATCCAGAGCCATCTCCAGAAATCTGTAGCCAGGTGTAAATTATGCTCGAAAAGGTGAATATGGTTGTTAAGTAATAAAGTTCTTTTCTCATACCAATGTTCCTGATGATTAAGCTCCACCAGTCATTGACCATTAACATGTACCAAAAAGTCAAAAATTACTACGTAAAAAGGTTTCACCAACTCCTTGAGATCATACGCCATCAGATTTTAGTCATTAATTGATTTTTATTTACATTATTAAACTCATAATAAAAGAAGTAATATTTTAAAGTTCATCCTCCCTAAAATGCAACCAAAAAAATTTCCCTTTTGCAGGATTTGAAAGGATGGGTTCTCTCATTTCCGTAACAATCTTAAGAGCATAAATCCGAAAAACAACAATCTCAACCAGTGAACATTCTTTTTCCAGTTCAAAACTGTGATTTTCCTAACACGAAAAGAAAGCGAACTTAAATGGCAATAGAAACAAATGCACTGAACACATTCCATTGCAGTTCACTAGAGTTTTGAAAGAACAGTAAGAAAGATTAAGGGCAAGATAACTAATAGATCTTTCATGCGTGAGTCAGATGAAACAGGCACACGCAATAGGATCATACACTTCTTCTGGTTCTCGAACATCAATCAGTTGAACATCTTCCAAGAAAGAAGGATCTTGCATCTTCTCGTGAAGCTCCATAGGCTGAACATCTTCCAACATTGATTCTTCCCTTGACAAAAAGGCACGGGCAAATTAAAAACCAGCACTTTTCAGTAGTTATTTCAAATTTTCTGGCTTACCTCTCAGACAGAACTTGCAATAGATGCCATCCAAATTTAGTTTTACACTTTACAACCTGATTCAATGTTGCACCAAATGCAGCCGCCTCAAATTCTGGGACCTAATAAGTTTCAAGTCAAAGATAATATCACTAACTTGGCAGAGATGATAATTGCATCCTCTGGATGCACTTACAGGTTTTAGATGATCAAATTACTATCTTGGTCTTGTTGCACCTATATCGTAAAGAATGGAGAATAAAAGTTTCATTGTTCCCTGCAATCTGCAGAATGTTCACTCTGACAACCAGCATTGTAGCATCAATATGCTTTCCTTAAATAATCATTACACTCTAAAGCACCTAAATCAACAACTGTAGAAATAGCCACTAGACCTGAAATGTTCTTGCTTTGTCTAGATAACCATGATATCAGTCATCTATTAAGTTAACGCTTCAATCAGTTTGTTTATTAACACTTCAACCAGTTTGTTAGTTTACCTACTACAACAAAGTATAAATAAATCTAGAAACTCAAACTTCATTTGCTGTTTCCAAAGAAAAAATGCATTGGAATGGCATGTCAATTACCCAGCCAAGCTCTTAAGACAAAGTTCACATGCCATATTCCAGATGCAAAAATAACTCAACTGAGGAAGCCTTAAAAGAGCTCTAATTTATATTTGCTGTGTTCGCAGCTAGATGACTAGAGGACAAATCACCCTAGTATTACCACTACTGCTATGTATCTCAATTCAGTCAAACATTTGACAATGCCTTAAATATCCAGAAAACTTCAAAATGTAAGCTGACCATTCGTTAAGTAGAAAACTTCAAAATGTAAGCTGACCATTCATTGAGTTTTAAGCTTTTCCACTGAAAGTTCTGAAAATTGCCCAATCACTAAACTGGAAAAGCTGGTTTATCAAAGAAGATTGAATAATGTCAATGCCTGACAGACACTGAAGAAAAGTTGTTCTTCGTAAATAATTTTAGATAAGAATTGCTCCAATCCTTTTTCACTGGTAACACAGAATTCAAAGAGAAGTCCTTTTGTTGAAACTAAGTAATTCTACAAACTGAAAGGTGATTGAGCAAGTTGTTCCCACATTCAACATGTTTGATTTTTCCAATTTATCATTTCTGGACCATGAAATTCATAGGTATAGGTCATATCTGGAAAGCAATACGAGATATTCCCAGCATTCTGACCAGTTCTTTTTTTTTTTTTTTTTTTTCGGTGTGTAACATAGTCTAATTGTAGGAGGACAATTAGACAAGTTATAGTTCCTTAAAATTCCATTATTTTCTTGCACCCAGTCAAAACTCAAAATAATGTCTGACTCCAGGGGACAAAAGTATTCTTAATTTCCTCGTACATCTTGACAAATGTTGAACAAACAGTCCTGTCAACAATGCACACAACATATTGCAAGTAGCTTTCATCTAGCAGTTAAAAAAGAAACAAAGTTCTGGAGTTCAGGTTTGAATTATTACCAAAAAGAATATTAGGAGCATCAATGTTTGGTTCTAGATTTAAAATATCATACATCAAGTATGAGTGAGGGGAAGCGAATTTCTTCCTCTTCTCGTTTAAACTAGTTTCAAGTGTATCAAAAGAATCTAAAAACTCGTTTCACCAATTTATTGCCTCAAAAAGAGCCTGTAACTAAACCTATTGTAGTTAATACATGCTTTATTAATCAAGAACTAAGGTCCAGTGAACAATGTAATGAGGCCTCAATATTCTGCATGATCACCCTGATTTAAAATGAATATTTCAAAGCCCAAATTCTGCATATTGCCTTTTCTTGAAGTTTGACGAATTGCTTCACAAGTAGTGACAAATGACAGGAACAGCATGAGGAATTATTAATTTAACCAAATTGCCAATCAACCTATGTCCCCATTTACTATATTAACCACTTTTCCATCTTAAAATTTCAAGCATAAGTTTCATAATTCCTTAAATATTCCATTGGACAAAATACATCCATCTAATTGACACGAGAAATGTAAAAAAACTATTGTAATAAATACTTATCTTACAGACTAAAATAATTCTATAGGAGCATATCAGCACCTTAAACCTCTGCTCTAAATGCTTAAGCATGGTGCAGCAACTATCAACGTACTCTTTGTGTTAATATCTTTATATCTATATTACCACAAAAGTGATATATTGGATCTGCCTTTACACATTGCGATAGTAAGCATATGAAATCTTATTGGTACAAGCTCATAACCATTTTAGCTTGCTTAGAAAGAGTTTCACCTCTTCAAGTTTACAATATCTGCAAATTATACTTGCTAATAGTACAATTATGTTTACCATTTAAGGCAAAACAATAAAATGAGTAGAACTGATCTAAATGAAGACGAGCATTGCAGTAGATATCAGTTTGGAATGGAGATAACCATAAATCGTACCATTTGTCCCTTCCTCACCCAACCAAGCATTCCACCTTCTTCTTTTGATGGACAAATCGAATACTCCACAGCCAAGTCGCTTAGATCCTCCCCTAAATTCAAAATGGATTTTCATTACTGGAGTAATTTAAGCAGCAAGCCAAAAAACCATTGCTCTCGTCAATGGCCTCACTGTTTTTTTAAAGTTTGGTTACCAATAGAAGATTATGTTCAAGCAACTTGCTTTCCCTGAGCTATCTTATGCTAGTTCTCTTGACATGTCAAATAAGATGATAATAAGTGATAATTCACAATCAAAATGTACATAAAAGAATCAAAAAAAGACCTTGCAAAATTCTTTTGTGTAGATCCAGCAGAAGCTTAACATCATCTTCTTTCACGAGCAGATGCTGAACTAATATTTCCCTACCACCAGCAGAACCACTTGATCTCTCAGAACCGCCACTCCCATCACTAAATGAGGCTGAAAACAACATTCTCTTAGACAATAACAAAATGAAGCAAATAAAAAGAACCATGAGAAACAAAATATGTGCGATTGTGGTAGCAAAAATCAATTATGACAACATAAAAGGCGTCAGAATATTAGAAGAAACAACAAAATAACTAATTAACCACAGCAGTGATTTCATTATTTCCAATATTTTAAACCACTAATAGTACATCAAACAAAATTTTCAAGCCTTCAACATACATTGGTCAGTTCCGTTGTGCTCCCTAGCTAACATTTAGTCAATAACTGATTCAAGGTTATTTTACCTAGAAACACTTGAATGCTTTATTTCTTTTTCTCCAGCTAGTTACAATATCCACTATAAAAAAAAAAAAATTGATATCTTGCAAGCTGTATTTATGGCTATGTGCTTTTCTGCATCAAATACAGTGCCAATATTTGAAAATGTTCTAAAGGCACAAACTTTATGTAGAAAAGGGTTTTACATAACAGGGTTTCAGAATTTCATTGCAACTAAAATCACAAAAGAAAAAAAAAACACCATCGGGTTTTAATAGAATGACAAACCTGTGATGCCTCTAGGACAAAATTGATGACGATCCACCATAGGTGACAACCCTTTGAAACTAAAAGAGTGAAAAGAATGAGGTGAATTGGGCACTAAAAGGGCTTTGGAGAGTGTTCTCTGATTTTTAACAGGTGAAATCAGTGGTTCTGGTAATGGTGATGAGAGGTTCAGAGAAGGGATGAGAAAGAAGAGAGATGGAGTGGAAATAGGTGGTAGAAGAGAAGAATATCCTCTTAACATTGCCTTTGCAATTCCTTACTTACAGAGAAAGTTGAAACTTCTGCAACCCAAATGAAGCTTTGATTGATCTGTTGGATTTTTTGAATCTACCCTGAATGCAGAGCTAGAAACTTGCTAGAATCTACTTATTAGTAGCCGGGATGCGGTTTGGAACTAGTCTTTCTCTGTTGACTGCGGTTTAGTTGTTTACCCCTCAATTATGGGAAAATTTGAGTCTCAAAACATAACATTACAAGAGTGTGGTAGTTTTATTTTTATTTATATTTAGGAGCGTTTGGTTCACATCCCTTAATTACTATGGCTATATGTATGATTAATCCAACTAATCTAACTATGAGTGTAAATTTTGATGGTTTTCCTTAACATATTTGGTTTAATAATGGAATGGATATCATTCCTTCCAAAAAAATTAATGAGTTTGATAAAGTAGTATTCTGGAGGAAATCACAGAGACTCCAATTAATCACTTTCATTCTAATTGAATAATAATGATAATTGTTTCTTAAATATTAACAATGAGTGTCATTCTTACCCATATCCATTCTCCTCATTGATTTCTCTAAATCAAACACTGCTTATTCCACATTTCCCAGTCACTTCGAAGTGAAGAATTTTATGGGATGTTGATAAATGGTAACTCACCGAGTTAAACCGCAGTGGCCTAATGCCTAGGGAAACTTGGAGGATGTAGAATAAGAAGTTTAAGTAAGATTTTGATTTTATATATTTTATAAAAAAATTGAAATGCTAATATTGGATTATGCATCAGTGATTGAATTATATATGGAAATAAAAAAGATAAAAGATTAACCACTTTTAGTGTATGTATTTTACTATAATAGGATATCACGTGTAGCATAGTTTTTTTTTTTTTGGAAGAAAGAAGACAAATTTTTTTGGTAAACAAAAAAAAGAAAAAATAACAATGTATGATATATGATAGACGAGAAATAGGAAAACATGTTTATATATTTATGCTACTTAATTGCAACTATATCATGAATTAGAAAATTATGACTTTAATGAAAATATTTAGAATAGGATCTTAATTAACTATTGAGTCGCTATCTGACGTGTGTAGTGTGTCATGACACTATATCTTATCTTAAAGAAATTATGAAGGATAAAATAAAACCTAGATTAAAATTCAGAGTACTAAACATATATGAGGTTGAAAACTCTAATTAAAAGTAAAATAGAAAAAAATAAAAATTTGAAATAAAATAAAAGGTGAAAATGAAAAATGAAAAATGAAAATCTAATGCTAATGACTTCTAGTATATGCAAAACTAAAGAAAAAGGTTCAACAGTTGTGTTGAGAGAAGGGAAGGTCAAGAGCTTGCTACTAGATATCCAACTATTGTTTCACACCAAAATAAACCATAGCACAGTTTAATGTAAGTTTCCTTAAATTAACCTCAATGTATATCACATTTAAATGTTTAACTAAATGAAATGCAATAAACAAATAAAACAATAAAATAAAATTCTATAAAATAAACTAAAGACTCATTGGAACTTCTTCAGGACCAAAACATCCTTTCAAGTTCCAAGTAGTACTATCACATTAATTGTGAAATACCGATTAAATGGACTCGTAGGTGTCATGAAATGCAAATAAGACTAACATTAAAATATTTAAGACTTGCAATTTTACAGTATAAGCATTTGTGAGTATAGGTTACTATCAAAATTAGGCATAATGTAGGCAAACAAGTAACAAAATTTATAACCTAATACCCATTCCACAAGTGCATGGGTCAATTGTAATTATGATGAGTATTAGAGTTGATCTCACAAGGAAACATGAACTCGCAAGTACCAAAGCTATTAACTTACTTTATTATTTAAACAATCAAACTTAGGACTAGTGAAATGGTAGGAAAAATCAAATTCAAGTAAACAAACTATGAAGAAACTAGTTAAACAAAGTTGACTAGTTTTAAGAGTCCACATAATATAAAAGCTTAGCTTATGGTCATTAAGAGTTTTTACTCTTGTTGAGGATTCACTCCCATTTATACTTCAAACTAGATCTCTTTATGAATAGAAGACTACTAATACATGAGTTTTCCTTCTCACGCGGTAAATTCTTGACTGCATTAGTTTATTAAACTCATGAATTGTGGCTTCAAACCTTAATCTACATTTGAGAATCATTATTCTCGTGAGATTCAACATAAGTTTCATTTACTTATTTCCATTGTTAAGTGCAAATCTCTTTGTCAAATAACAACTAGGATGACTTGAAATTGGTAGCTAATTAACAACAAGTGCTAGAATGAAATAATTGAATAAACAAGAATAAGGATGGTGATAAACTAATTCAAATTATAGTTTCATCTTAAACCTAGTTGGTATCAACTTAGTTCAACATGATAAAGATAATATTAAGCACATAAATGAATGGAAACAAGCATGCATGAATGAAACTAAATGAATGAGGTTAGAGATACTCATTTGGTGGATGAACTTGGCTCCAAGATTTATCCTTGCATTTCATTAAACATGTTGAGTACAAAGGAAGTCCTTCAAAGTTGTGTTTTACAAGAAAATAAAATTCCTACTACAAAACTAGAAAGATTCCTACTCTAAGTATTTATGAATACTCCTCATACTAAGTTTTAGTTCTTACTTTCTCAGGTATAAAACTAAGCATATTTCTAATGAACTACAAAGGCATCTATTTATAGGAAAAACCCTAGCTCAAGTCACTTTTCAAGTCGAAGATGAAACGATGAAGTTTGATTCCAAATCTTGGAAAATCTTGCCTTGAGCTTTGCAATATTTTTCTAGGGCAGTGGAGAAATAGCTGGACGTTGAATTTAGTTGCAAAAGAAGTGTGAACAAGCTGCAAATTGAAATAGTCAAAATTTGCAACTTGGCTTCGATTTGCGGGTGTGATCCATGGGTTGGATCACTCAATCTTTCCCATTTTGCCCTTTTCAAATTTTGGTTATTCCTTCTATGCTCTTGAGACCTTTTTCCACTATTATACCATAATTTTCTTGATAGAATTGTTGTTGAAAAATATTTTGAAAATTGTCAAGTTTGAGTGATAATTGGCACAATCTTGAATCAATCTTCAAATTGATAATGCTTGTACTCTGATTGATCTAATTTGTATTTAATCATCATTTTCTTGCAAGATCACATAAATTTGTGCGTTAATTAGTTAAAAATAATAATTCTACCTCCAAACCCTAAAAACCAGGCTAAAAATCCTAATTTTGGAACAAACCTTGATTTGATGAATAATAATAAAATTGAGCCATTTTTATATCAAAAATATTAAATACATACTAAAAATACATTACAAATATATATAAAATCCTATGTTAAAATAGGTAAGTTTATCGCTTATCAGTAAATGATACAAGGCAAGGAGAAATAAATATGGTATAACGTAAAACTAAAAATAAAATACAGGAACCAAAGCTAAATTTGTGACATAAGCCCTAATGCAATCTAAGAGGGGGTAAATTAGGTTGTATAAAATTTCTAATGTTAGTGTGCCAATTTCACCAAATTTCAACCCCAAAAATGCAAGTAAATTGTGATCAATTGAACAAGTATGCAAAGCAAATAAATAACTTAATAAAGTAATAAAATAGAGAAATTAAAGAGAAAAGGTAAAGAACACAACCGATTTATGGTGGTTCGACACCAAATTCAATGCCTACATCCACTCCCAAGTAGTCCACTAGTTAGCTTCTTCAAATTGGTAAAGTAAGACTAATTGTACATCTTCAAGAGACCACTCTTGCTCACACTAACTACCTTTAGTTTAGTCAAGAATTTTACAAAATCACTCACTTTAACACTCCCAAGTTACAATTGAAGAGCTCTCACCCAACTAAGAAAAGATACACTAAAAAAAAAAAAACCTATTATCTCATTTGCAATTACAATAGTTCACAAAAAAAGAGTAGTTTTTCTCTTAAAAATCAATTTAAAATGCTTGTAATTCAAGTTGACAAAAGTTTCTAACAATTCTGGACAATATAGTATTTAGAGGTGATGGAGAAATAGCTATTTTTAAGCTCTAACGGTCAAAATTGAAAAACTGTGCAAACTAGCCGTTAGACAGAAAAATTCAGGATCTGAATGTCTACAAATGTGGTCTGGACGTCTGCTTCCTCATCCAAATCCTTTTTTGGGTCATCATCCGGATGCCTTTGCCCATGCTATTTTCTACCTTTCTAGAGATCAAGACATCTGCATGTCGCGTCTGGACCTGTGTTCGCATGCTCTCTACTTTCTTTCATTTTGAGGACTTCTAGCAGTCCGAACGTTTGTACACTCGTCCAATGCTCTCTGTCTTCTATCATTTTGAACACTTCCAGTTATCCAACATCCACATGGTCGTGTAAATGGGTATTTTGAAGTTCTTTTCTTCTTTTTTAGTTCAATAATTATCCCAATTGTATAAACAACTTAGTAAACACTTTATTGTACTTCATCATATGTTTGATAATTATCAAAATTAAGATGATTTAGACCTAATGGTCTTCACGTGATGATTAAATTTTCCTTCCTGTAGAGGGATATTTGAAATACTTAAACTAAAAAGTCAAAACATTATCCCTTTTCTAGGTTGGAAGATTAAATTCCTAATTTACTGTGCATATAATCCAACTTTTAGGGTTTCTTCTTTTGAGTTAACAGCACAATTATATAAAAATGAACTACCTGAAATTTCCCTTCATATATGACATGGAAAAATGCTACATGAAATGCAACAACATTATTTATAAAAAATAAAAATAATATATAAGACAAAAAGAATGTAAAAGTTAGATAACAATTATATTTATTGTTGAAACAGTCTTAGAAACATAAAATGGTCATATAACATGCACGAACTAAATGCAATAGATTCTCTATACAATAGCATCAGACTAAAAAAAATGTGATTAGTGCGTAGGTGACACGAGACAACAACAATAAAAATGATTATAAATATAACATGATAAAATTAAAATTTATTTAAACATGTGAACGACATAAAAATATAAGTAGATAAGCATGTTGGCATATAACACATAAAAACAAAGTATTCTAGCATGCTTGACTTAAATGATACCGACAACTAACATTCAAAAAATGACAAGTATTTCATATCTATAACAAATTCCTATGTCCTCCCATTCTCTAAAAAAAGGCTCACACACTATGTGTTATAAATTTAGACATAGTTAGAAAGCAATTCACAGTTAGCATAATAAAGCGATAAATCATGTAAACGAGTACTTAATCTAGTAAAAAAACCAAGAGAATTAGGACTACCTCATTTGAAGACACGATTCTAATCAACATGAAAAATACTAAAACATGAACAAACTAATTAAAGCACAATTTTTTCAATAAATGAAAGTATAAAAAATAAACTACTATGAAATCTATTGCCTGAAACATCCAATATAACACAAAACAATTAAAAGATAAGATAAAAAATAAAATTAGTTAACTAGGAAAATAGTTGAGGCATGGAAATAAAAAAACTAATACTACAAGGGACCTAATTGCAAAAACTTAAAAGTCCTTACGGTTCAAATTGTAAAATAAATTTTAAAGTCTTTAGGTGTCAAAATAGAATTATTAGAAACATATTAGACAAAATTCGTTATGTAAAACTTTTGGGGTCAAAATTGAATTAACTAGGTTTTTGAAGTTGAAATTAAATTATCTAAAACATAAGGAGCTAAGAAGTAATTCAAGAAAATTGTTCATCTTCTTCAAATAAAGATGGCAATCAGGTTGGTAACCGGTTGATAGGTGGGTTGAGAACGAAGTATAATAGAACACCCGCTAACTAAAACCTGACTCGTCAACTCGTAACGAGCAACATACCTGACCCAAACATGCCGGGTTCGCGCGTCACCTGAAATGACAACTGAGAATTAAAAAAAAATCACATTTTTCTCTATCATTATGTGTGTTTTCTTGAACTAATTATTATGTGTGCTCTTAATTTTCTTGATCTAATTTAAATCTATCTTTTAAATTTAATTTTAAGAGCTGCAAACAAAAAATTTTGCACAAATTTAAAGAGTTTATGGTTTAACCATTATGTTCATGAAAAATAAAGTAAGAGGCATGAGAGGGCTGATAAATAAATAAAGAATGCCATGAAAGACATACTTAATTATTGTTATCCTTTTTCTTTCTCAGACGTTAAACCAAACGAGAGCTAGTTACAAATTTTTTAATCTAAATTGCGCATCTCCAGTTCTATTTTGTTAAACTTCTTTTTTTTTTTTTTTTGTGGGTCAGTTAGGTCAAGCTAGTCAACCCATTAAGGACCCGATCTAATCTATTTATTTGATGGGTCAGTCATGTTCTGTGACAGCCCCACCTTACCCAGAGGCGCACCAAAGGGCTTAGCGGACTGCCTGCCTAGCTCTCGCCAGGACTCGAATCACGCACTCACGCAAACATCCAAGCGTACTTAACTCAAAATAAAATAAAAATAAAATAGAATAAAATAAAATACATTCATATTATTTAACTTAAAGGTACAAGTAACATCAAGAAGTTTACATGTCATAATATACATGATTTTCACAAGGATAGCCTAAAACTAGTTTGGCTATTACAATAACTAAGACATCTATTATATTCAAAACCAGTCGATCCAGCTTTAATTTTTCAGGAAACCTGGGTAAAGGAAAACAAATAAAAGGAATGAGCTATAATAGCCCAGTGAATGCCCAAGTCATGCAACCATATCAAGATCTCATTATTTTATTAAATAAAATAATGGACAAATTAAATAAACAAGAGATGAACAATTTAATTAACAAGTAGTCAAGGGCGGATACAAGGCTCAACTACGGGAGCAAGCTCAACCGCAGGAGAAGCAAGTACTGATCATGTAACCATGACGTTAGGACCGAGATAATAGCTCAGGTCTTTATCAAAGGACATGCCAGTATTATCACGCAAGCCCTAACCACCGTTCATCTTATAACCTCCGTACAGGCTACCACATCCAGGGAGTAATCTCAACCTTGGAGGGCCAACACGCAAGAAAGTTCAATCCGGAGTTGGCCTCTTTGAGGATTCACAACTCAAAAGGGAAAGAACAACACGCCTAAAACACCCAGCACCTTATATCCTCCCAAGCCTGTCTGGGTTGACTATCCGTGAAGTAACGGTAAAGTTAGTCACGGAAGTCTCACGCACAAGTAACACATTGGATAGTGAAAGCATGTAACACATTGCGGAATAGATGCGATAAAGTACACATCTTTCCTCAAGTAACACATTTTATCACATAATATTTGCAAGTGTAACATAATATTTACAAGTGGAACATAACATTTCATGCATCATGCACACATAGAGACACTCACCTGGAATGCCTAAGAAAATATCTCGTAAAATGGTCGCGATTCGTTTTCGGATCCTGAAATTTAAAAGAAATAATATAATGAAAACCCGATTAAAACCCTAGTTAATTTAGTAAGAAAAATTCAAGAAATACCCCACTTATTTCTAGGGTTTTGGTTTTAGGGTTTCTAGGGTTTAGGGTTTAGGGTTTTCTTATTCTAAGAAACTTTAAGGTATCACTAGATCATTTTCTAAAAATTCCTGCACATCAACTTCCTTAAATTGAGCATATTCTAGGTTTAAAATCTCACTTGTCAATTTTTCTTCTTTTAATTCTACCAAAATTTCGGTAGCATTTCCCCTTAAAATCGGACTAACCCAAATTTTTTTCCTGCAAGAAAACAACCAACCAACCCATTTTTCAACAAGTTCTACAACTTCTATGTTCAATTCAAACTCAAATTCATTCAAAATTCCACTCAAATTCAAGATTTCTACTCCAAGAATCTTCAACCAAGCAACATATAACACATGAGATTTCAAGGTTTAAATGCTATTTACTAGTCTATCTAACTACAAGAACACTTTATCTAGCAAGTAAATCTTCAATTCCAACTAAATTCTTCAAGTAGTAATAACAAGAATCTAGATTTAAACTTGTACAAAAGCTAAAGAAAACTTGAAATTAGTAGGAAAAGTTCATAGTAGATACCTTAGATAAGCTTAGAACCTTGCTTAGGAAGAAGAAAAGCTCACTTTCTATGGTGGAATTACCCAAAATTTTGAGAGAAAGCTTCAAGAAGTTGAGAGCAAAATGAGAGGAAAAGAGAGAGTAGGATGGCCGGCCAAGACGAAAGAAAAAGAGAAAGAAATAGGCTAGGAAAAATGGAAAAGAAATAAAGAAAAGGTGGGAAAAGAATCACCAATCAAAACAACAAGAGTCAAGTTAGGTTTAGACTTTTAAGACATTAGTTGCTAACTTGGATTAATTTGATTGGTTGAACTTTGTAATCTCTTATCACCTAGTAATTAGTAATATTATGGCACAAATATTAAAGCAAAAAGAGAGAAAAATAAGAGAAGAGAGAGCCGGCCATGAGGAAAGAAAAGAAGAAAGAAATTCGGCCAAGAGGAAAAAGACAAAGAAAGAAGAAATTTCGGCCAAGAGAAAAGAAAAAGAGAGAAGAAAATTCAGCCAAGAAAAAGAAAATAAAGCAAGAGAACAAGTGAAATTTTTGAGTAAAATTGAGCTAAAATTCAAGTAGTCAAAAGACTAGAAAATAGTAGAATAAGCTAGTCAAAATTAAACACTATTATAAATTAATGGTCCAATAAAATTATTCTAAATTTGGTACTTAGGTGTCCTACTTAATAATGAAAAAAATCTTAGTTAATTAACCTAACTTAACTTAAGAAATCTTCCAACTAATAAATCAAGGATTAACACTTAACCCTAAATAAAAGAATGTCTCTTGTAAGTGCATTTTCGGTTTTTCCCTTTTCTTTTCTTTTCTCTATATATATTTTTCTACTAATAGTCGTACATGGATTAAATTATTCTTGTATGTATTTTCTAGGGTGTTACATGTTCGATCCGATTTTGACTCGAGCCCCTAAGCTTTAACCAAACCTATTTCGTGCTAAGTTTGTGTTGTATTTTTGCATTGTGTTGGAAATTGCTACCCCTATTTCAGATAAGAGACTAATTGTCAGTAGAATTTGAAAATCTTCTAAGGCGTCTGGCCATTGCTATTGACCCTAAACTTCATCTCCACTTAATTTTTTTGCATAGAAAACGATTCTGTTTGGGTAAAAATGGCCGAAAATACTAAAAATTTACCAAAATGATCTAGACATTTTCTCTTTCACCATACTCAAAACAACTGACACAAGGTGTTCAATTGCACACAAGACCACACAAGTGATGGCACTAGAAAGCCCCAGCTCCCTAGCTAGCCAACCCAATTCGCACACCCACACAATGCACTAAAAACACTTAGGCGGAATTTAATTGAAACAAACACGTGCAAATGAAAGTAACAAAGTGTAATTGTAAAGGGGCACAAGCCAAATTTACAGCCAAACTCAAGCCAACCTTGAATTACTCACTAAAACAAGGAAACAATTACACAAACACTTGGCGTGCAGTACAATTACTAAGGTTCCCTCACCCTCTGGTCTCGTCTGGTCCCTTAGTTCACTGCATAGCCAAGTAAGACTTCTTAGGATTAGTAAAATAAGAAACAAAAATCATTAAGCTCAGATCAACATGTATAAATAAATTTCAAAATCAAACCAAGATACCTACTAACAAAGCAAACATTAAAAAATTCAAATTCAACCTTTCATTTTAGCCATATACATGAACTTTGCAGTATATAGAAGTTAAATTTAACCAACAACTAATGAATTTTACATGGAAAAGGATTCAGATTAAAGCTTAAAATCCAAGATGGTCATTAAGGTATTTCATTAAATAAATGGTGTGCACAAAGGAAACTAGCTTAAATATGTCATATTTGCATACATACACACATACGTATGTACATACATACATATATATATATATATATCCATACATACACACACAAAGAGAAAAACATGTGTATATAAGTTCGTTAATGTTTTTATATGTATTATATGTGTGTGTGTGTGTGTATAATATTATACACAAACACAAATATAATTTTGTTAATGTTGTTATACATATTATATATATGTATTTATGTATGTATAATATTATACACACACATATCTATGTATCTATACATACATACATAAATACATATATGCATACATACATACATATATATATATATATACAGAGACGCACACATGTACATATGCATACACACATACAAACATACATACACACACACAAAATTTTTGAATCACATCAGTTAATTTTAACTGTTGGTGATTATTGAACTTTTTTAGTGTTGTTTATATATATATATATATATATATATATGTATGTATGTATGTATGTATGTATCTATCTATCTATCTATCTATGTATGCATGCTGTCGCGCCCCATTTTTCGATAAGGGAAATAAGTGGTGAGGTGTGATGAAGTCGGGAAAAGGAAAAGGAAGAATTAAATGTGATTTTATTTATTTATTGAAAAAAGAGTGTAAATTTTTTGTAAAAGTAATTTTTTAGAAAATACTTTGTAAAAGATAATTCGATAAAAATGTGACAAACAAATGCTTTATTTTGAAAACAAAAGAAAAGGGCCTAAAATGGGACTTTGAAAATGCGACAGTTTTTGGGCCCGAAAATAGAGTCTAAAAAGGGTTTTTTAGTGAAAAAAGGAGTCGCCACTTGGTATTGAGTTTTGGTGTACCAAGTCACCCGAAAATATTTTATGAAAAGGTAAGAAAATTAAGAATGATTTATTTAAAGAAATGATTTTTGGAAAAATATAGGAAAAACAAGAAAAACCCTTTTAGACGACTCCAGGTCTTTGAAAACAAGAGAAAAAGGTTCGGGAGTCACAGTTGAAGAAAGGGAAGGCAAAGGCTCGCGCCTAAGGCACCCTTTCAACCTAGCCGAAACTAGTTGCGAGGTTTAGTCTAAATTTTCCTAATATAACCCTAAGATTTTATCGCATTTGGATGCAACTATATGAATGCAAATCTAGTCCTAAAAATGGGTATCGTTAAGGGACAAAATTTTCCATTGAGGTTTGGTCGAGATATTCGCATTAATTGCGAAACCCGATTCTAGACCTCGATGGAGTCACGAGTATAGATGCAAAATGGAATGCAAAAGAAAAGGAAAATAGTAATATAGATAATAAGTGAACAAAGAAAGTAGGGATGCAACATAACGGGTACGGGAGACTAATAGGACTCGTGACTAACTGTTCCTACTCACGGAGGGGGGAACGACATGTACGCCATCGCTTCCCACGTGAGTAGATGACTATTTCTAGTCAAATCACACAAATGACCTAAAATTCTATGTGTAGTGGAATCTAAATGTTATGCACTAAATAGACGTTAAAATAGATAATAAGTGATAAAGTATATATAAAAATCATGCAAAAATGGAAAAGGCCTAAAAAGATAAAATGTGTGTGAAATGTCATGAAATGCACACAGGAAATGATTTTAATACTAAAATGACCTAAAAGTCTAGCATTGGACTAACCTATTTTCTAAAAATTCTCCGCTAGCGTTGGACTAGCGAAGAAAACCGAAATTAACCACAACTAGCGTTAGGACTAGTGTGGCGACGGCACACACATATATAATAATAAAGCAAATAAATAAATAAAGCATAGATTGAAGCAATAATCACATAAAAACACATAATAGCACATAGGAGCACATAACACATAAGCATGATATTCTAGATGCAAAGTCCTAAAGAAAGCAAATAAAACACATAAGCACACATAGCACACAAAGCCCTAACTATTACACCGGGAAAGCCTAATTACAATCTAGAAATAAAAAATAAAAGATAACCTATCTAACCTATCTATTACATTTTCTATCTAAAATACATAAGATTTTTGTTAAATAGATAACACATAAACTATCTATTACATTAACTATCTAAATACAAAAATTTTACTAAATAGAATATTACCTATCTATTACATTTCTTTGAATAATCAAAATTAAATTCAAGTAAACAACATATGACATAAATAAATAAATACTCACACATGGATAAAAATTATAAGCACAAAGATACATGAAAACACATAGAAAAACACATAGGAGCACTTAGAAGCACATAAAAAGAAATTAAAGGGTAATCGAGGTACCTCCCGTTCGAGGACTCGGTACAAATGCTAACAACATGAACAAACTTATCATGGTACCATTATTTAAATAAATAAAAAAATAGTAATTAAATAATTTTTAGCTTAATCACTATAAACACATCACAATAATGCAAAACAATTATAGCAATAATAAACTAGAATCAAAGAAAAGTAATGATTAAATATTTAGGACGAAGAATGAAAATTATTTAAGTAAACTAAATAAATAAATAAGTAAATAAAATAATAAAACAAAATACAATAATACAGTAATTAAGTTTTCCACACACAAATAAGAATTACCAAAATAACTAAAAGAGAAATAAAGAAACTAATTGGAGCAATTAATTAGGCTAACAAAACCGAATTTTAGAACATTAATCATAAATAAAATAAAATAAAATAGAATGTGAAAAGCAATAATTACAAGCTTTGAGGACTTAACTAATTTTAATTTTTTTTGGCAAAAATAAAATATTATAAGGTTTGGATTAAAAATGAAAATTTAGGCAACATTCTAAAGTGAAAATGTAATTTACAACAAAACAAAAGGGTAAAATTATAATTTTAAACCCTAATTAAGGTAATGACATAGTTTACAACAAATTTAAAGGCTAAAATATAATT
Organism: Mitragyna speciosa; assembly: GCA_024721245.1. Taxonomy (NCBI): domain Eukaryota; kingdom Viridiplantae; phylum Streptophyta; class Magnoliopsida; order Gentianales; family Rubiaceae; genus Mitragyna; species Mitragyna speciosa. The sequence goes on along the minus strand of CM045565.1, from coordinate 12,455,691 downwards.
TTCAGCAAGTATAATGCCCAAAAATAAAATTTCCAGCAATACTTAAGGCCAAGAATATAATTTCAGCAAAGTCATTAAATAATACATAATTTACAGCAATGTATAGGGTCAAATTGCAATTTTCAGCTATATAAAAGGGCTAAAATAAAAAATTCCAGCAGCTATAAGTATTAGAATATAAGTTCCAGCAACAAATAAAAGGCTAAAATACAATTTCCAACAGTTAATGGAGGTTTTAAAACAAATTCCAGCAACATAAAGGACTAAAATATAAATTCCAGCAACAATAGGGGGCCAAAAATAAAATTCCAGCAAGTATAGTGACTCAAATAAAATTCCAGCAAGGTTGGGGGGACAAAAATAAAATTCCAGCAAGCATTCTAGGGCAAAAATAGAATTTCCAGCCATGTTGGGGGGACAAAAATAAAATTCCAGCAAGTTAAAATATGAAAAATACAATTTCCAACAAGTTTTAAAACCAAATTGCAATTTTAAGCAACATTCAAGGTTCAATTTATAAATTATAGCAACATTAACATCAATTTGTAATATCCAGCAATAAAAGGGGGGTAAAACAAAATTTCCAGAAATATTTAGGGGTAAAAATGTAATTTCAGAAAAGTATAGGGGTCACAATATAATTTTATAAAAATATAGGGGTCAAAATGGAAAATTGAAAAATGTAGGGGCCAAAATTATAATTATCTAAAAGTTGGGGGACCTAAATGCAATTAATTGGGACCTAATTGCAAAGAAAATTAAATTATGGGGGTCAATCTATAAAAAATAGAAACTTAAATGCATAAATCAGAAATTCTCGGGGCCACAGTGACATTAATAAAAGTATAAGGACTATAAAATAAATACCTATTATTAATTAAAAATAAATTAAAAAACTAAACTAATCAAAACTACGTAGTTTTGAGTGAAACTACGTCAAAATGACGTAGTTTCACTAAAACACTTTTTTTTTTTCGATTTTAGTTTCTCTTCTTTTTTTTTTTTGATCTTTTCCAGATTTCCTCTTTTATTTTTCTTTTTCCCTTTTCTTTTCCCTTTTTCTTTTCCTTCTTCTCCCTTTTCTTCTTCCCAGATTTCGTCTCTTCTTTTTTTTCTTCTTCTTCTTCTTTCTCTTTTCCTCTTTTCTTCTTTCTTTCTCTTCTTCCTCGCCATTCCTCTGTCCGACGCTCTTCTCTCCCTATTCTCTCTCTCTCTCTCTCTCTCTCTCTCTCTCTCTCTCTCTCGCCTACCTCTCTCGGTTTCTCCCCCTCTTTCTCTCTCTCTCTCTCTCTCTCTCTCTCTCTCTCTCTCTCTCTCTCTCTCTCGGTTAATTCTTCTTCAAAATTCAATTTCCCCAAATCCATTCCATTAATTTCCAAATTCTAAAATACCCATTATAAGCTAATCAACTAATATTTACTAATTAAGGAGGGATAAGGAAGAAACATCATGAATTTTCCTCACCTGTTTCTAGATGGAGGCCGATGAAGTGGTGGAACCGGTTGTGAATTTGGTTGCAGATGGCGATTCCGGCGAAGCTAGCCTGGCGATGCTGGTGGTTGAGGGATGGTGGGTGGTGGTGCACTGGTGGTGGTGGTGTGCTCTGGTTGGGCCGCTGATGATTGGTGTTGTTGTTGTTTTTTTTTTTTTTTAATTGCAAGTGATAATTTGGGGCTGCAATTTGTTTCTGTGTGTTGTGCGTGTGTGTGTTTGAGTAGGAAGGCCGAGTGTGGGATGTGTGTTGGAGTATGATGTGCGTGTGTTATTGCAGGTGTGTGTGTGCATTTGTGCCTGAGTGTGTATGTGTGTGATGTGTGTCTGATGGAATTGTTGTGATGGTTTTTTGCTGATTGAAGTGAGGGTATGGTTTATGAGCTTTGTGTGTATGTGTGTGAATGGATGTTTGTTTGTGCTACTGGTTTGTGAACGTTTTGTTGTGCAGGGGTGCGTTTCTGTGAGTGTGGTGAAGGTGCAGGGGGAGGGAGGCAGAAAGAGTGAGGGAGATTGAGAGGGAGAGGTGAGGATTGTGTGCGAGCTGTGATTGTGAGCTTGTGCAGGGGAAGGGGAGGCAGAGAAGTGAGTGTATTTGTGTGTGTCTGTGCTTGTGTTCTGTGTGTGTACCTGTGCAGGTTGAGTGTGTGTGCCTGTGCAGGTTGAGTGTGTGTGAATTGTGTAGTGCAAATGAGTGTTTTTGTGAGCCGAGAGATCAGAGGGAGTTGTGTGTAGTTTGGAGGTGTGTCTGTGAGGCTTTGGCCAAGAGAGAAGAATGGGAAGGAGAGGGAGAGTGAAGTTTGTGTGTGCAGATGAAGTTGTGAGTGACTGAGAGAGTTCTGGTGTGTTTGTGGTTTGAATGTGCAGGTGTATGCCTCTATGAGTGTGGTGTGTGCCGAGGGAAAGAAAAATGAGAGAGTGAGGGAAGTATGTGAATTGGTGTGTGAGTGAAGAGAAGGAGAGGATGGTGAGTGTAAAACAAAACAAAATCTCCCAAAATCTGGTAGGTTGAGTGTGAGTTGTGAGGTGATGATGAGAGGAGGTATGGCTTGGGGTGTTTTGATGGTAGCAGCCATGCTGCTACAATTGCAGCTTGCTCTCCCCTTTTTTTTCTTTTTTTTTAAAGAAAAATAAGGGAAAACCAATGAAATAGAATAAAATAAAATATTTGGGATTTCTAAAATTAATAAGAAAAAATACTAAAATTTAAAGTTATAGGAATGACTAAATAACATTTACTGTAAAGTTCAAAAAAATTAATATAACATTGCAAAATATGCTATACATAAATAAAAAATTGAAATAAATATCAAACAATTTCTAAAAATTATGAAATTTATACAAAAAATTTATGAATATAAAATGTGCATATAAGAATTTTTACTTGAAAATTTTCATAAAAATAAAAAAATAAAAATAAAATAAAAATACATTGGGAAATGTGCCATTAATAAACAAAAAGACAAAAAATAAATAAACACTAAATGACCTCTAAAAATCATGTAATTTTTACAAACAATTTATAAATATACAAAATACACATATAAAATTTTTACTTGAAAATTCTCGTAAAAAAGGGTGCATTGAAAAACGTGCCATTAAGTTAAGAAATACTAAAATTTTAAATAAATAATAAATGACTCCCAAAAAATTATTAAAATTATAAATAATGATAAAAAATAGTCAAAATTATAGTATTTAGGAAATAAAAATAATATTTACGTGGTGAAATTACTATTTTGCCCCTAATGTGACAAATTAGACGTAATATACACAAAAATTATAATTGACCCCTGAAAATCAAAATAGCCCCCTAAATAAAGTAATACGCATATATATTTACAAGAGGTGCGTCAAAATTTGGTGTCTACACATGCATGTATATATAATATCATACACACATACATATGTATGTATCTATACATACATACATATATACATATACACACAAACATATACATATACATATACATATACACATACATATACATATACATATACATACATACATACATACATACATACATACATACATACATATTATATACGCACACATACATACTTGTGCGTATACACACATACATACACAAAATTTTTGAATCACGTTAGTTGATTTTAACTATTGGCAATTATTGAATTTTTTTAATGATCCTTTTTCAACCAAAAATATAAACATTAAGAACTAGATTGTTTTAGTTGATGGTTTGGGCAATGATTTGTTAACCCTTGCAAATATCAAAAACCAAAACTATGCTTCTTCCCTTCCAAAGTGTTTTTTTTTTTTTTTTGGATGTTCCAATTGGCACAAAAAATTTTCATTTTTCTTTTGGTCTCCCCTCTTGCTTCTCCCCATATTTTTCTTATTTTTTGTCTCCCTCTTTGGAACTCTAGCTCACTAGATCTCCATTTCTATCCCTATCATACAGGTGTTAAATTAATTCCCTAAAGTCTTTTATCTCATCTACGCCTTTTCTTTTGTATTTTTCTCAATGTAGTCCTGCATATCTAAGCCTTCATTTTATCACATTGGTGCATTCAATTCTTTTTCGGTTCATGGCTTTTTTTTATACAAAAAATTCTATTTTATTGTTGTACTTTCGGCTTACACAATTAGGCACATCACAGTTCGTATTAATTAGTTACACATTTTATAACTATCTATCTACTCTTATCTTGCGCTCAAAAAGATTTTTGGAGAAAAGTCCCTATATACACTACTTTTCCAGTTTTCTCGTGTTAGGTACATTCCTCCATGTAGCCACGTAAACTCTTATTTCTTCTACAATTTGCTTGATAATTTTTTTGTATTTACTGTATTATGGCATAAAATTCTTCTATTATTCTCCTTCCAAATATGATATACTTTTGTTCCTAAGGCCATTTTCTTGATTTGACTGCCAAATGAATTCCTCGTCAAATGTTGTTCCTACTATAGTATCTCTTCTACCAATTCATAGTTTGCTCTGTACATATGCAACAGAGATAGTGCTTGTATTCTAGACCAAACATAGGTTGAATACATACATTTAAGCAATAGGTGATCACATGTTTCATATGCTATAGAGCATAAAAAACACCATCTCTCAGTTGTTATTCTCCATGCTGCTAATCTGTCTTTTGTTGTGAGCTCCCTCCTGCATAGTAACCATAAGATTGAAGCAATGTTTTTAGAACTGGACCGGCCAGTGAACCAAATGAGGGACCGATTTGAGGGTTCAATCTTTTTTATTTTTAACAATTTTAATTTTCCCTTGGATTGAGAAAAGATGCAGCTTATAGAATATAGTGCCCAGAAATCAAATTATCAGAACTTATTTAAACAATTTATGTGCAAAATGTATAGCTGAAATAAAACTACTTTAAATGACAACTACATTAATAAGAGACTCCTCCAACACTGCAAAAATAAATGCTTCAATCATTGTAGCAATGAGAACAACATGATTCCTCTTTTGAGGCAATAGTTAGATATTCCAACTGTTGTTCACAATTAAAACGTGTAATATCTAGATAAGAATTTCTTCATTCCAATAAATATCTTTTAGAACACAAAACATAACTATAATAAAAGATATTCTAGCTTGGAGCTTATCCATAATTCATTCCTTATACTCCTTTTTAAGTCTCTCCACTCCAATAAAGAATAGATACAAAACAAAAAGGGAAAAACAATAGCCCACATGCTGAGAAGTCACAAACAAAAATTTTTAATGCCAATCATCATCTTCATTATCAACGAACAAGTTTTTGCATTGAATTATTTCTAAATCAACATCTTTTGCTCAATCTTCATTATCTAAAAAGTCAGCACATTTAATTAATCTCACATTGAACAATCGAATACAATATTAACTTTATTATTAATTTTTGTTTAATATTATAAATTAAGTATAATTTCAACTTTTACTAATACATAAAACTAACCTTTAAATTGTTCAAAATTCGAACATTCACTATGAATAGGAAGTTCTTCAAGCTCTTCTTCCAACTCATCATAATCAAGCTCCCCTTCTTGTTCTTCTTCAACCATTCAAAATTCTATTTTTAAGATTGATTTTGAGACTGATTTATACTGAGGTAAATTTTTTGAGAAAAAATTGATTTCAAATGCTTGAGGCAAAACATGTAAAAGACTAATTATACTGCGGCAAATTTTTGGAATGATTGATTTAAAATGAATTTTGACGTTTTGTAAGAGCACCGAATTTTGAAAGAGGTAATTTTAAATTGGTTTGATGCCATACACTGGGGCAAAATTTTTTGAAAATTTTGATTTTTTGAGTTGAATACAATGCAATGTTCGACAGTTGTTTTTAAATTTTCCTATGTCTTCAATTTCTCTATCTATTTTGTCTAGCAGCCTGAATCACATTATTTTCATTCTCGTATGATAGGCCAAAACCCCGTATTTCATTCATTAGTTTAGCATCATGCATGCATGCATTCGTCCAGTCGTCTGGACCATATCATCGTGTTTTTATTTTTTTTTTCAAATTAGCATTTGTCTAGTTTTTGTCCAGCATATTTCATAGTATTTTATTGTGTCTACTAGTTTGCATATTGTGTCTTAGTTTTAGTCATTTTCATTTCACTCTTTAGTAGTAAGATTCAATCCTGACATTGGGCACCGCATTTTTGTTGTAGTAAAATCCAATCTAGGCATTGGGCACGGTACTTTAGTTTTAGTCATTTTCATTTCAGTCTCTGGTAGTAAGATTCAATTCTAGCATTGGGCATCGCGCTTTTCAGTAGTAAGATCCAATCCAAGCATTGGGCACCGCACTTTAGTTTTAGCCATTTTCATTTCAATCTCCGGAGTAAGATTCAATCCTGGCATTGGGCATTGCGCTTTTCCAGTAGTAAGATCCAATCCAGACATTGGGCGCAACGCTTTATTTTCAGTCATTTTCATTTCAATCTCCGGTAGTAAGATCCAATCCTAGCATGGGGCGCCGCGCTTTTCCGATAGTAAGATCCAATCCAGGCATTAGGCACCATGCTTTAGTTTCAATCATTTTCATTTCAGTGTCCGGTAGTAAGATTCAATTCTGGCATTGGGCACCGCGTTTTTTCGATAGTAAGATCCAATTTAGGCATTGGGTGCCACACTTTAATTTCAGTCATTTTCATTTCAGTCTCCGATAGTACGATTCAATCCTGGCATTGGGCATCGCGCTTTTCTGGTAGTAAGATCCAATCCAGGCAATGAACGCTGCCTTTAGTTTCGGTCCTCGGTAGGCTTAATCCATAGCATTGGGTATCGATTTTTCATGTCAATTTTTATTTAATTTTGTTGGTAGCTTTAGAAACCATGTCATTCCAACTGCATGCTCAATCATCTTACTTCAGCATTTGTTTTCTTATTATGTCATCATACATTAGCCATTGTATTAGTCTCTTTGCTTTCACGTTTTTTTTTTTTTAAAAAGAAGAAGAAAAGAAGAAAAGAAGAAAAGAGAAAAATTTTAATTTTTGAGTTAGATTGCGTCCTATGTTCGACAGTTGTTTCTCCTTTGTTTTAAATTTAGATTACGTCCTATGCTCGACACTTGTTTCTCCTTTGTTTTAAATTTTTTTCTTTTTTCTTTTTTTGGCATTTTTTTTGTCCAGCAGCATGGACCAAGTTTCTGTTATTTACATTCTAAGTTGGCAACTTTGCATTGCATTAATCAACCTTGGCAGCTCAAAGTTATGCATCCGTCCAGTAGTCTGGTTGGCATTTGTTATTTACATTTTCAACTTTGACAGCCTAAACTTTGCATTCCATGATTCCTGACAGCCTAGGATTATGCATTTGTCATTTACATTTCCAAGTCTGACAGCCTCAACTTTACATTCTAGGATTCTTGATAGCTTAGGATTATGCATTTGTCATTTACATTTTCAAGTCTGATAGACCAGACATTGCATTCATGATTCCTAACAGTCTAGGATCATGCATTTGTCATTTACATTTTCAAGTATGACATTCCAAACTTTGCATTCCATGAATCCGACAGCCCAGGATCATGTATCTGTTATTTACAATTTTCAAGTCTGGCAGCCTAGACATTGCATTTAGCTTATCAATATTTATTTTATCAAGCAGCCTGGACTCATTTTCTATCTATTAATTTAAGCACTTTATTTTATCATGTAGTCTTTACCGCTTTATGTTATCTTTGTTAAGCAGTTCAAATGTTGCGTTTCCTTCTTTATTTTGATCACAAGTTTTAAAAAATTAGAATCCTTGTGTTATATTTGCAATTATGTTTCCCATCCATAGTTCACGTGTATCTGAACTACGTTTGACCTGATTCCCTTCACCGGGATACGTAGACAGCTCCTAAAGAGCTTGGTCGCATGTTTTTATGATTTGGTCGTCAATTTACATCTCATCACATTCTCATACTATAAATGTGCAGATGTTTTAGTTTACAGTGGTATCCGTTTTCATATTTGTGTGAATCAAAATTTGATGTTGTTTACGTATTTGTCTGAAATCTCTGTGAGATTCCTGACAAAGAGGGGCAAATTATAAACACCAAAATTTAACACACCGTTTATTTTTTCCAACAGTGGGGGTATTTTTTCTATTTTTGGAGTAAAAAGAGGCAAATTTAACTATTCCGGGGGGTAAAATAGTAATTATTAACACGTAAATATTTTTTTCATTAGTTTTAAAGTTTTAAATGTACAGTTTCTTTTTATACATTTTTATGAAATTTTGTGATTTTTCAGATTTAACTAGTATTTTTCTGTACATTTCATTAGTGTAAGGGCAAAATAGTTATTTTGTCTCACGAATATTATTTTCACTCATTTTCGAGCCCCAAATTTTTTTCAAGCTTTTTAAGCATTTTCTAAATTTTTTTATTTTTTTGAGTCCATTATTATTTTTTGATAAAAATTCTGTTCGGGATAAAATGGTCATTTTGTATAGGAAATATATTTTTGACTAAATTTTTAGTTTATATAAAATTTGTTATTACATTTTCCCCTCTCTTTTCACTTTGTGGGTTTTTTTTTTACTAGAAAAAGCATAACACTTTTCTTTAATTTTAATTTTAATTTTTGGGTGTCAAAAAAAAATTTTTTAAGGATAAATTTATAATTTAATGGTCGGGGGGCATTTCAGTTATTTTTATCCATTTCTCGAAGAGTAAGACTTTTACACTACAAGTAGCAATTCTTAAAAAAAGAGAAAAGAGCCTAGAAAATTTTTAGTTTTTTAGTTTTTAGTTTTTATATTACACCAAAAACACCAAAAAAATACACACTTTTTCCTACTTTTTTTAGTACATATTCAAACTTTTCACCAAGAATCTTAAAAAACACCTAGTAAGATTTTAGTACATCTTAAAACAAACACACACGCACACCAAAAACACATACTACATTCAAAGAACATCTTTAAACAAACATACACTCCACCAAGAACACACGCCACACTCCAAGCACATCGTTATACAAACACACACTACACCAAGAACATACACCACACTCTAAGCTCATCTTCATATAAACACACACACCACACCAAGAACACACAACATACATCTTCATGCAAACACACACCACACAAAAAACACACACTTTCCTAAATAACACAATTACCTCACACACATACACCAAATTCGCACGCCCATACACAGGTAGATACAATTCACACACATACTTCTACACACATTCACACACAGTTCATAATTCACACAATCAAATACACGCACAACACACACAAACACACACTCACACACTACTCACATAATCACAGACACACACACAACGTCTCACATTTCAGCACATACAAACACACAATTACACATTTTAGCATGCGCATTCACACATATCTTCATGCTTACATACCCAATCACACAATTCACACACAGTAGATTCACATAGGAACAACTCACAATCACACAACTCCACAACTACCTCCCAGTTGCCATTCCAGTCCTAACCCACCTCCACCTTTATAATTGGGCGCTTCTACACCAGCAAAAAGGCACCCAGAACAACTAGATTCACCACCACAATCAGCCATGATAACTACACAATATCCCAATTTCTCCCATAAATGCCCATAACACCACCAGTAGTTCTTCTCAACTAAACAACCTGCAAACGCTAGCTTTCAATCCATAATTATTAATCCTCGCTGCTCCCATCTTCATATTCACACACCAACAGCTACCCAATTTCAAAATTGCAACCCAACTAGACCCTTTAATCAGCCACAAAACAGTCTCCGAAACTCACCACAATCAATCTCATCCTCTCCAGAACCACCACTGCCTGGTCATAGCTTTAATCCAGAGCCACTATCTCAATCAACTTCACCCACCTCCACAAGTCAATGTCCACCGTCACAGCCTCCAATTACCACCCAAAAACGCCATTTCTCAACCTAAATAATGACCCCAACAGCAACTTTACAATCAGAAGCCCACCATCACTGCTCAACCTACTCAATTTGCCTGCCTAATCACCACAAACCATAATAGTCCCGCAACCACCACCATAGCACAAACTTTCCCCAAATGGTCCCTCTTAATTGACCAAAATCCACCATTTGCAGCCACAGTCAATCATCGGCCAACAGCTTCCACAACCTGCAAAAGAAACAAAAACAGAACCATCACAACCCGAATCACCTCCAATCTTCAACGCAGCCTCACCATCACAAAAGCAATAATCCCATCTCTAAATCACCAGCAAACACCCACAGCTATCATCATCTCACCTACAGAAAAACAAACTCAATTATCTCTAGTCTAAGCCACCAACCCACAACCACCATCAGAAGTCTCCTCCATCCACTGATCACCTGCAAAGAAAATAGTAACATAACAACAAAGCAACTCAAACGACCTATAAGTCGCCCATCACTACCAAACTCACACCCACGAACAAACGTGCCACCACCACGCTCACTGAGGCCAGAAATCACCGAAATCAACCACCGACTGATGCGCGCGGGGTTGTGAACGACCAAGAACGCTTGAAGATTCCAAGTGGTTAGGCGTCGAATATTCTTCAAGGAAGAACAAAGAACCTAAGGTTCTAATTTAGACTAAGTTGAACGCGTTTAATTTGCCTAAATTATTGCACTAAGAACTTGATCAAACACGAAAGAATTACTCTAAGTGGGTAATTAAGTCGCCACAAGCGAAGACTTGATAAGACCAAGATGATTCCAATCTAAGAACCAAGAAAGCACTTGTTAAGAGCTCTTAAAAACACACGTTTTCAACGAAATATCATCTAAAACTGTTATTACTCAATGTATGCTACCTTTAAATAGGCGTACATCATGTACTACAAATAAAAAAATAACAGTATAATAAATAAAATCCTAAACTAACGCGACTTCGCACTTTCTGGAAAAGGCCGAGGCGCGGCCTCGATCAGAACCTCTGCTACTCTACCTCAACCATTCTGATGAAGGCCATTTGAGAAGGCTGTGGCGTTGCTTGGTGAGCGGCCTTAGTCAGAATGTTTACTGGCCTCACCTCCTCCATCTGATGGATGTCGTGGGCAAGGCCGCGACGTGGCCTGGTGGGCGGCCTTGGTCAGAAACTCCGTTCCTTCTTCTTTTGGCTCGAATTGCACACTTTGCCCATTCCCCTGGCTTCACATTGCTTCTCCATTTGGCCCCTCTTCAAATGAAGCACCATCTCTTACCCATATTAGCGTAACAAGTCTTGATGATGAGGAATCGCCCTTGGAAGTTTCTTTCTCTAACACTTTCATGATCAACACATGCAGGGCTTCCTTCATTCTTCTTATCCTCGCACGTGTCATTGGATCACCTATCTCTTGCAAAGGATTCAGAAAGCTTGAATTATGCTTGGAGGCGCCTTGATCCCTATCACCGACAGCAGCCCCTCACCGCCAATTTACAATCAGTCACCTTCACCGCCGATTCACCTCAAGTCGCATCACCCACCTTTGCTTGAATTAAGGTCAGATTTTTAGCCCTCTCCTATTTTTCTTTTGAATGGCTTTCAATTGATGAAATGCATTTGATTGTCATTGATTTATGATGGATTAATCCATGAAGTAAGAGTTTGATTCCTGATTTGAGAAATTGGAGAAAGAGAAAAAAATTTGAGAGAAATAAAGTGAGTGAGGAAGCCAAAACAAGCAAAAAGAGGGAAAAGAAGAGAATCAGAGGGTGTGATAGAAATAGAGAGAATAGAGATGGGGAAGTAGGATAAAGAGAGAGAATTGAAGGTCCAACGAGAAAGAGAGAAGGTCAGAGAGACTAGAAAAAATAGAGAAAAATGGAGAGAGTAGGCAGAAAGAGAGAAATTGGGAACTAGGGAAAGCTGGGGAAGAGAAAAGAAAATAAAGAAAAGTAGAAAGAGGAAATTGGGAGAAAGAAAGAAAAGAAAGAACAGAAAAGGAGAAGAACGAGCGAGAGAGAGAGAGTTCTATTGTGAGGTTGAAGAAAACTGAAAGGAAGAAGAAAGTCTATGGAGTTTTATTTTGATTAGAACCGATTTGGATTGTCTGGTAATGGTGTTTCTCTTTTCTTTGTTTGTTTTATTTAATTGATTCGTAATGATATTGGGTGATAAACTGATTTGAGGTTGGGGATTTCTTTTAGTATTCTGTTCCTTTATTTTAGTTTTTAGTTTAGTTAATATTTAATCAGTTTTTGATTTTGGTTCAATTCAAGTTAGTTAATTATGATAATTGAATTGATTTAGATTTAGTTTATTTTGGAAATTCTATCTTTTGTTTCATCATAAAAAGTAATAATTGTTTGTAATAATTGTTTTTGAGTCCTTATTTTTTGATTAATGTTACGAGGCATTTAAATACTTTTGTTTATATGTAATTAAGTCCTTCGTAATTTCATATTAACCTCCTAAATTTTATATTCTTTCAATTAAATCCTATGAATTGCAAATTCCCCATATTTGCTAGAATTCATTGTTTTGTCCCCCCATCTATTTTAATTTTACATTTCCACCCCTTAGACTTTGTGAATTTCTAACTTTTACCCCTTAAACTTTATCAAAATTTATTTTTAGTCTCCTTAGTTACTAGACTTTACATTTTTATCTAGTTTTTCAATATTTACATATTTTAGCTTTTATTTGTTTATACTGAGGTACCTTACATGTTCTTTGTTTTCATAAGCATTAGTACCAAATCCTTAAAGATGTACCCCTATTTCTCATTAATTTATCTTTATGTGCCCCAATGTATCTTTATGTGATTTTTATGCATGTTTCTTCATATATTTCTTATTTTACATACTTTTTGGGTATTTATTTATTTTATGTTATTTAATTTCAAATTTTATTATTTTGGCAAAAAGTGTAATGTTTTTGTATTTAGCTAGTCAATGTAATAGTTAGGTTACATTTTGTATTTTTCACAAATATTCGTGTATTTAGATATCACGTGTAATAGATAGGTCATTTTATTTTCTCACCCCTAAAATTGTAGTTGATCCCCCCAGTGTTATAGTTAGAGCTCATGTGCTTTTGTGTGCTTGTGTGTTTATTTGTTTTACTGCTTTCCTTAAGATTTGCATCTAGATATCATGCTTACATGTTATGTGCTCATATGTGCTCTTATATGTCTTCATATGTTTATTTACTTTCAATTTATGTCTTATTATTTTGATTTATGTTTATTAGTTCATATTATTCCATCACCATAGTAGTCCAATGTTAGTTGTGGCTTTATCGTTTCTCCGCTAGTCTAATGCCAATGGGGATTTCTAGAAAGGGTTAGTCCAACGCTAGACCCTTATGTTATTTTAGTAATAGTTTCACTCACTTGCATTTTATCTCATCTCACACACATTTTTTTTCTTTTTTAGAATTTTCATATTTGCATGATTTCTTGGTATATATTTTATTATTATCATTACCTATTTTTAGCATTTGACAGTACATAATATCTAGGTTGCGTTTCACTCAGAAGTTAGGCCATTTTGCATGCTCTAACTAAAAATAGTCGTCTACTTACATGGAAAGTGGTGGATTGACAGGCCATTTCCTCCTCCGTGAATAAAAAAATATCAATCATGAGCTATGAGTTCTCCGTACCCGTCATGCTGCATTTCTCACTTTCTTTGACACTTACTATCTATAGTATTTTCCTTTTTTCTTTTGTCATTTCAGTTTGCATCTATACTCATGACTCCCTTGAGGTCTCGACTTGGGTCTCACAATTGATGAGATAATCCCGATCAAGCCTCGATGGAACATTTTTTACCCTCTCGATACCTCATTTAGATTTATGATTTGCATTCATATAGATACATCCAAATGCCATAGTATCAAGGGTTAATTTAGGAAAATTTAGAAAAATTTGATTAAACCTTGCAACTAGTCTCGCTTAGGTAGAAAGGGTGCTTTAGGCTCGAGTCTTTGCCTTCTCTCTCTTCAAATGTGACTCCTGGATCTTCTTTTCTCGTTTTTTCGTAGATCGGAGTCAGAAAAGGGTTTTCAATATATTTTTAAAATTTTTTTGTTTTATTTTGTTAAACGATTTTTCGGGTGACTTGGTACACCCTAACCCATACCAAGTGGCTACTCCATTTTAAAATAAAACCCTTTTTTAAAATTAGTTGGCCAAACTGTCGCACTTTTAGTTCCAGCCATATTTTCTTTTAAAATACTATTTTTTTAAATAACACTTTTTAATAAAAACTCGATTTTTCTCACACACGTATAGTTTTTCCAAAACCTTTCTTTTCGAAAAGGGTCATCAGATCGGATCGCCTTTTTGAGGCACAATAGTCAACGACCCTACCTGTCGTGCCCCAAAAAACCGTGGGTAAAAGGGGAAGGTGTGGTCGTTGACTGTCGCGTCCGAAAAGACAGTCCGGTCTCGGTGACCCTTTCGAAAATAAAAGTTTTAGAAAAACCGTGCGTGTGTAAGAAAAAATCAAATTTTAGTAAAAGGTGTATTTTAAGAAAAAATGGTATTTTAAAAGAAAACAAGGCCGGGACTAAAAGTGCAACAGGTTTGGCCAACTAATTTTTGAAAAAGGGTTTTATTTTAAAAAAATGGATTCGCCACTTGATACTGAGTTAGGGTGTACCAAGTCACCCGAAAAATCGTTTTAACAAAACAAAAATAAAAATTTTTAAAAAATATATTTTAAAACCCCTTTTCAACTCCGGTCTACAAAAAAACGAGAGAAAAGGGTCCAGGAGTCACATTTGAAGAAAAGGAAGGCAAAGGCTTGCGCCTAAGGCACCCTTTCAACCTAGCCAAGGCTAGTTGCGAGGTTTAATCAAAATTTTCTAAATTAACCCTAGATTCTATCACGTTCGGATGTATCTAAATGAATGCAAATCCTAAACCTAAATGTAAGTATCGAAAGGGTCGGCATGTTCCGTCGAGGCTTGGTCGGAATTATCGCATTAATTACAAAACCCGAGTCGAGACCTCGAGGGAGTCACGAGTTTATGCAAAATGTGATGCAAAAGAAAGAAAATAATAATAATATATAGTAAATGAAGAAAGAAGGTGAGTATGCAACATGACGGGTACAGGGAACTAATAACTCGTGACTGAATGTTTCTACTCACGGAGGGGGGAACGGCCTGTACGCCACCGCTTTCCACGTGAGTAGATGACTATTTCTAGTCGAATCGCACAAATGTCTTAATTTTTAAGTGAAATGCAACCTAGATGTCATGCATTTTAAAAACGTATAAAAAATAATAACAATAATAATAATGGTAATAAATAGTAATAATAAAATCATGCCAAATGGAAAGAAAAACTAAAAGTGTGTGAAATAAGAAATGCACACGAATACACCTAATCACTAAAATGTCCTATGGGTCTAGCGTTGAGCTAACCCGTTCTAAGGAAAATCCCGCTAGCGTTGGACTAGCGGGGAAACGATAAGCCACAACTAGCGTTAGACTAGTGTGGTGATGGAATAACAATAAAACATGAATTAAATAGTAAAGCATGAATTAAAAGCAAATTAAACATATAAAGACATATAAAATCAAGTAGGAGCACATAACACATAAGCATAATATTCTAGGTGCAAAAATCATAAGGAAAGCGATAAAAGAAATAAACACGTAAGCACGCAAAAACAAATAAACCCTAATTATTACATCGGGGGCTTAATTTTACAATTTAAAAGGGAAAATTAAAAATGCCCTATCTATTACATTTTCTATCTAATTACACAACTTTTGCTAAAATATGAGAAAAATAATCTAACTATTACATTGACTAGCTAAATACAAAAATATTACATTTTATCAAAATAATAAAATTTGAAATTAAATAATACGAAATAAATAAATACGCAAACAGTGCATAAAATAAGAAACGCATAAGAAAATGCATAAAATCTCACATTAGAGCACGTTGGAGCACATAAAGAAGCAATTAACAAGAAATCGATATACCTCTTTAGAGACCCGGTACCAAATCTTAAAAACATGAACAAACAAAGTCAAGGCACCTCGGTATAAACAAACCAAAACTAAAAATATATACATATTGATAGATTAAGATAGAAAATAAATTCTAGTATATTAAAGGGGGACTAAAACAAAATTCTATAACACTTAAAGGGGTAAGAAAAAGGAAAGAAAAAAAAGAAAAAAAAATTTTTACTAATCAAGGATCGTGGGGCAAAATAAAGCAAATTAAGGGGGGCAAAAAATAGTATCTTCTAGCAACCTAAAGGGAAGAATTGTAATCATTCAGGACTTAATTGAAAAGAAACAAAAATTTGTGGGGGTCGATTTATAACTATGGAGGACTTAATTGCATAAAACAAAAGTATTGAGGGGCCCATTAATGATGCTTGAGAAAAGCAAGAACTAAAATATAAATATCACATTATATGAAAAATAACCCACACAAAAAAAAATGCTAACTAAGATAAACTGGATTAATTAGTCTAAGCAAATTCAATTAACTAACTCAATCAGAATTAAAAAAATGAAAAAAATGAACACTAATTGACATCTTAATTAAGTTAGAATTAAAACAAACAAATAACAATAATGAAAACACTCCCCATGATCGCAAATTTCCTGCTCCCTTTTTCTTTGATCAAACTTCAATTTCTTCAAAAATTTATTAATTTCATCACTCTCTCTCTCTCTCTCTCTCCCTTGTTCTTCTTCTTCTTCCTTTTCTCTCATCTCTTCCACCAGATTTTTATTTCATCTCTCTTCACTTTCCATTCTCTATCCCAGCTGTTCTCTTCTCCGATTCCCTCTCTATTTCTCCCTTATTCTTCTGTTTCTCTGACTCTCTCCAGTTCAGTTTCTTCCTCCCTCGAATTTCTTCTCTCTCGACTGCTCTCTCCTTCAATCTTTATTTGCTTTGCATCACTCTCTCTCCCTTTTCTTTCTTTGCTCTCCTTCTTTTTCTTCTTTCTTATGCTTCTCTTTTCTTCTCACCAAACTCTTTTCTTCCTCTCATTCTGTTCTCTTCCCTCCCTCTGCTCTCCAATCTCTCCACCTTTCTTCTTTTGGGCTTTCTCTAATCTCTCTTCTTCTACTCTCTCTATCGCTCTCTCTCTCTCTCTTATTTCTCTCTCTTTCTCGAGCTTTCTTGTTGCTATTTCTCTTTTTATTTTCTGTTCTCTCTCTCTCTCTCTCTCTCAAAAGAGCAAATCAAATCTATCATCAATCCAACAAACCCATACAAAATTGGAACGATTAACATTACAAAGCAAGAAATTGAAAGCAAAGGTTTAGAGCATTACCTAAATTCAGCGAGGTAGTAAGTAATCTAACGATATCCGATGATGCCAACAATTAATGATGGTGCCCTGGAGGACGGACGGTGGGCTGCCCTGGTTGCAGCCGGTGACTGACTTTGTGATTTCTTTGCTGGTGGTTCAGCCAAGAGATGATGAGGGTTGTGGGTTTATGGCAAGAAATACTAGCTACTGACTAATTGCTTTATGATTATGGCTGGGTGTTTTAGTTATTGATATGGCTGTTGTTATGCTTGAGGATGGAACTGTGTTTTGGGCAGAGAAGGTTGTGATGATAATTGGCTGTCTTGTGGTGATGGTGGTGGCGAGCTAATTCGGTTGGGTTTCTGGGGGCTGCGTTTGGCTTGCTGGAGGGAGTTTGCAACTACTGCAAGATGATGATGATTGTATGCCTATAAACTGAGTCGTTTGGAGCTGTTTGAGTGAATTATGGTGGCAAAAGGGGACTGAATTGCAGGTTTAAGATGGCGATTGTGGTTTCAATGGGGATGGCCATCGGTTTGTTATTTCTATGATTGTGGATATGGGGATGGATTCTGGTGATTGTGCTAGTTTAAAGTGATGAATGGGAGATGGATGTGGCTAAATAGCTACTGTTAAGACTGCATAATTGGGATTTCCACAAGTGAAATTGGAAGCAGGTGGGTTGTCTTTAGTGAATTGTTGGAGACTTTGGGACCGTAGGTGGGATTGAGCGTGGTGATTGGAGTTTGGACTTGAGAGTTGAGGAAGCTAGTCTTGGATTAAGGATGGCGTAATGGTGGTTTCTAATGAGTTTTGAGACTGAAGATTGAAAGCGTGGTTTTTGGTGTGGATTGCGTGTTTGAGTGTGTGAAATATGTGATTGTGTGTGCAAATGTGAATGTGTGTTTATGTATGTGTATGTGTTTGTGACTATGTGTGTTGTGCGTGTGAGCAGATTGTGAGTTGTGTGTGTGTGTGTGAGAGAGAAAGTGAATGTATGTAGTGTGTGAGAGAGAATGTGAGTAGTGTGTATAGTGTGTGTGAGAGAGAGTGAGTAGTATGTGTAGTGTGTGAGAGAGAATGTGAGAGTGTGTTCTCGGTGTTGTGTGTGAAAATTTAAAGATGTGTGGTGTGTGTTCTTGGTGTGGTGTGTGAACATTTTGAAGATGTGTGTAGAAAAAAGTGTGTGTTCTTGGTGTGGTGTGTGAAAAATTTGAAGATGTGTGAAGAAAAAAGTGTGTATTCTTGGTGTTTTTGGTGAAATAGAAAAAGTAAAAAATAAAATTAAAACTAAAAGCTCTCCTTAGAATTTTTATTTTTCTCCTCCCTCTTTTTTTTTTTAAAATCCCCAAGTAGGGTATTTATAGTGCACAAGTCTTAACCTCCAAGAAATGATTAAAAGACCAAAATGCCCTTGACTATCAAAATTACAACTTTACCCTTAAAAAAAATTAAAAATCTATATTCTCTCACAAAAATAGAAAAAATTAAGAAAAATGTAAATAATAAATTTATTAATAGAAATTCACCTCGAAAAAAGTTAAGAAAATTTAGAAACATGTTTGACAACTTGAAAAATAAATTTGGTACACAAAAATGGGCGAAAGTGGTATTTGCGGTGCGAAATTACCATTTTGCCCCTGTGCTAGCGAAAATACATAAAAATACCAGTTGAATCCGAAAAAATCACAAAATTTAAAAATGTGTATAAAAGTATAAAAAATGAATTTAAACCCTCCAAAATTAATGAAAAAATATTTACAATTAAAAAATTACTATTTTGCCCTCCAAAATTACTGACTTCTTTATTTTTACCCAAAACTCAGGATTTGACTCTAAATAGTACGAAAAAAGGTCCCCAAATATTTGAAAATAAATTTGGTGTCTACACTACCGTGCTATCGATTTTGGACCTATCTCCATCGATTTTAAACGTGAAAGTGATTGTTTAGTGATTTTATTGTGATGGAGGGGCTGTGGGATAGTAGTCTTTTGGTGGGAATTTGTAGTTGTTTGTGTACTAATTTTTGGGCAATGGTGGCAGTTTGTGGTGGTTGATAGCAGGCTGGGAGTGGGTCATGGTGGTACGATGATGAGGAATTGGGATGTTTGGTGGTCTTGACTGGTTGTATAAGGGAAACTGGCGGTTGCGTAGTGGTGCTTTCGGTTGGATTGGAGATGACAGTTGACTTGATGGTGGAAGCAGTGAAGGGTGGTGGGGTTTGATTGGGTTGAAGTAGTCGGTGATTTCAGGTGGTTGAAGGGATTGTAATTGGATTGTGACTAGGACTGATGTTCTGGTTGTTTGTTGCGGTTGAAGGTGAAGAAGAGAAAGGGGTGTATGATGATGGTGAGTGGTGGTCATGGTTGTAGAGAAGTCCAATGGATTTGCTGCTGGTTTTGGGTGAATTTTGTGATTATTGAAGATGGGATTTAAGTAGTGGGTGATAAGCAGAGAATGAAGAACTCATAAACAAAGAAAAAACAAAACCCAGAAATAAAAAAGAAGGAAAAATCCAAAGACTCAACTAAATCCCAAACAAATAAACACAGTTAATCAAATTCATATAGAAAAATGAAAAAAAAAATAAATCAACTAAGTAAGAACTTACCTTTTGAACCTTGAAGACAAGCTGATGGTTAATAGTAGCTCTCTGAGGAACAGTAACTCTAAATTGAAGCTACGGCTGCAATGTGCGTATAGTGTATGTGTGTGTGTTTTGATCTCACAAGGTAAAAGAAGTGTATGTTTTTAGGGTTTTTTTATTTTCTCCTTTTTTTCTTTACCAAATGGAGTATCTATAATGGTAAGTAAACTTGTCCTCAAGAATGATCAAAATAACTAAAATGCCTTTAGCCATTAAATTACAAATTTACCCTAAAAATAATTTTTGACACAAAAATTAAAATGAAAAAATGTCATGACTTTTCAAAAAACCTCAAAGAGTGAAAAAAATCAACAAATATAAACAAAAAATTTTATTAAATAAAACATTCGGTCGAAAATATTTTTCTTGTATAAAATGACCATTGTGCTCCCGAATGCGATATTTGCCAAAAAATAGTAATTGATCTAAAAAGTGAAATTAGAGCACTAAATTGACCAAAAAAGTGTTCAGGGTGTAAAATAACTATTTTACCCCTGTAATGACAAAATATACAGAAAAAATAGCTACTAGCCTCAAAAAATTATCAAAAATTAAAAATAAGCTAAGACCCTAGAAAATAAATTTAAAACCCAAAATTTGGCGAAAAATAATCGTTTTGTCTTTGAACACAATATTTATAGAAAAAATGGTACTTGTCCCTGAAAAGATCAAAAGAATTTAGAAACATGCCTAAAAGCCTGAGAAATAAATTTGGGACCCAAAAATGGGCGAAAATGGTATTCGTGTGACGAAATGACCATTTTGCCCTTACACTGGCAAAATTTACAGACAGTGTCTATTATCCCAAAAAGTCAAAAAAAAATTATAAACGTGTATAAAAGTACAAAATATGCCTTTAGGACCCCAAAAATCGGTAAAAAATATTTACATGCTGAAAATTATCGTTTTGCCCCTGAAATTGCTAATTTTGCCCTTTTTGCTCAAAAATCCGAATTTGATCCTAAAAGTAGAAAAAAAGCCTCCAATATTGAAAAAAATAAATGGTGTGTCAAAATTTGGTGCCTACAGTCATACGAAAAAGCAGAATTTAAAAAATAAGCTATAGCATGCAAATTTTTTCTCAGGATCCTATCTTATTGGTCATTGATGATATTAGTGTAAGGTATATATAGATAGTCTTTTTTTATCCTTGAACAACTTCTTGATACTCGTAATTGCTCTAAACATACCATCAGCATCTCTCAAAGAAAGCCTTTTATCAATGTCACAAACTCTCCCAACCGAATCAAAGGACCCATTATTCTCACTATAATCAGACCATTATTCTAAAATCTCTTATCCAAAAAAATGTTTGACCTCTTTCCTGTTGCTCATTTTTAAGAACTTTCTCTAGAATCTCCACTAGTAACTAAAGTTTGTAAACTATCTTTGTAATCATGTAAATTCCTTCCTACAATAAAAGTAATGGCAAATCAAGTTCCTTTTGAATGAATAATCTTCATCCACCCTTCACTTTTTCTCAACCAATTCAAAGTAAATTTATGATTATACAAAAAAAAGTCAATGTAGAAGCAAGAGTCACTAGAGATTTAACAATACTCATTTCGCCAATATCCTTTGGAATCAAATTGATACAATGGGCAGCACTTGGAGATTAGCAAATAGTTGCGTACTTTTCATTTAATAAAGTTCGAGCAGCCTTATAATTGCTGGTATTATCAGTTACTAAATGCACGATATTCTTTAGACCAACCATTTCAACAATTTTAGCAAATAGATTGCACAAATTTTCTGCATTTGTTACAATGTCCAATGTATTTATAGATTTAATGAAAGATATACCCTTGGGAAAATTGTCGCGCCCCATTTTTCGAAGGGATAATAAATGGGTGTTAGATGTTTGGAAAAAAGAAAAGGAAGTGTTAAATGTGGTTGTGTTTATTTTATTGGAAAAAGAGACGTGTGAGTTTTCTTTGTAAAAATAATTTTAGAAAATGCTTTGTAAAAGATGGTTTGATAAAAATGTGACAAACAAATACTTTATTTTTAAAACAAAAGAAAAAAGGGCCTAAAATGGGACTTTGAAAATGCGACGGTTTTTGGGCCCGAAAATAGAGTCTAAAAAGGGTTTTTTAGTGAAAAAGGAGTCGCCAGTTGGTATTGAGTTTTGGTGTACCAAGTCACCCGAAAATATTTTATAAAAGGTAAGAAAATTAAGAATGATTTTTTAAGGAAATGATTTTTGGAAAAAATATAGGAAAAAACAAGAAAACCCTTTTAGACGACTCCAGGTCTTTGAAAACAAGAGAAAAAGGTTCGGGAGTCACAGTTGAAGAAAGGGAAGGCAAAGGCTCGCGCCCAAGGCACCCTTTCAACCTAGTCGAAACTAGTTGCGAGGTTTAGTCTAAATTTTCCTAATATAACCCTAAGATTTTATCGCATTTGGATGTAACTATATGAATGCAAATCTAGTCCTAAAAATGGATATCGTTAGGGACCAAATTTTCCATTGAGGTTTGGTCGGAATTATCGCATTAATTGCGAAACCCGGATATAGACCTCGATGGAGTCACGAGTATAGATGCTGAATGGAGTGCAAAAGAAAAGAAAAATAATAGTATAGATAGTAAGTGAACAAAGAAAATGGGGATGCAACATAACGGGTGTGGGGGACTAATAGCCTCGTGACTATCTGTTTCTACTCACGGAGGGGGGAACGACATGTACGCCATCGCTTCCCACGTGAGTAGATGACTATTTCTTAGTCGAAATCACGCAAATGACCTAAAATTCTATGTGTAGTGGAATCTAAATGTTATGCACCAAATAGATGTTAAAATAAGTAATAAGTTATAAAGTATATATAAAAATTCATAGAAAATGGGAAAAAGCCTAAAAAGATAAAATGTGTGTGAAATGTCATGAAATGCACACGAAAATGATGCCTAAGGCTAAAATGACCTAAAGGCATTAGCATTGGACTAGCCCATTTTCTATAAGTTCTCCGCTAGCGTTGGACTAGCGAAGAAATCGGAATTAACCACAACTAGCTTTGGACTAAGTGTGGCGACGATACACATATATAATTAAAGAAAGTAAATAAATAAAGCATGTATTAAAGCAATAATCACATAAAAGCAAATAATAGCACATAGGAGCACATAACACATAGGCATGATATTCTAGATGCAAAGTCCTAAAGAAAGCAAATAAAACACATAAGCACATAGCACACAAAGCCCTAACTATTACACCGGAGAATAACCTAATTACAATCTAAAAATAGAAAAAGAATAAAAGATATCCTATCTAACCTATCTATTACACTTTCTATCTAAAATACAAAAAAAAAAATTTTTTTTTGTTAACTAGATATACACTATCTACTACATTAACTATCTAAATACAGAATTTTTGCTCAATAGAATATTACCTATCTATTACATTTCTTTGAATAATCAAAAATTAATTTCTAATAAATAACATGGCATAACTAAATAAACACTCACATATGTATAAAAATTATAAGCAAAAGGAGATATAAAAAAACATATAGAAAAACACGTAGCAACACGTAGGAGCACATAAAGAGAAATAAAAGGGTAATCGAGGTACCTCCCATTCGTAAACCCGGTATAAATTGCTAAGAAAATCAACAAACATGTCAAAGGTACCACTATTTAAAGTATAAAATATGAAATACTTAAAAATTGAGCATAAAATGTCGATTTCGAACAAATTAGGGACTTAGAATAAAATTTCAACAAGTATCTAGGGCTTAAAACTAAGATTTCAACAAGTATAGGGACTTAAACTAAAATTCCAGCAAGTATAATGACTTAAATAAAAATTTCAGCAAGTTTGGGGGACAAAAAAATAAAATTTCAGCAAGTATTCTAAGGCAAAATAAAATTCCAGCAATGTTGGGAGGGATAAAAATGAAATTCCAGCAAGTATTGGGGGCAAAAATGCAAAATTCCAGCAATATTCTAAGACAAAATAGAATTTCGCGCAATGTAGGGGTACAAAATAAAATTCCAACAAGGTTTGGGGGCAAAAATGCAAGATTCCAGCAATATTCTAAGACAAAATATAATTTCCAGCAATGTTGGGGTACAAAATAAAATTCCAGCAAGGTTTGGGGGCAAAAATGCAAAATTCCAGCAATATTCTAGGGCAAAAATAAATTTCCAGCAATGTTGGGGTACAAAATAAAATTTCAGCAAAATTCAGGGGTCAAAATGTAATTACCGAGAAATGTAGGGGTCAAAAATAGAAATTTAGAAATACAGGGGTCAAAATTATAATTATATAAAAGTCGGGGGACCTAAATGCAATTAATTAGGACCTAATTGAAAAGAAAATAAAATTATGGGGGTCAATCTATAATAAACAGAAATTAAAATGCACAAATCAGAAATTATCGGGGCCACAGTGACATTAATGAAAGTATAAGGATTACAAAATAAATATCTATTATTAATTAAAAATAAATTAAAAAACTAAACTAATCAAAACGACGTAGTTTTGAGTGAAACTACGTCAAAACGACGTAGTTTCACTAAAACAATTTTTTTTTTTTCGATTTTAGCCGGTTTTCTTTTCTTTTCTTTTTTTTTTCTTTCCTTCTTCTTTCTTTCTTTTTCTTTTCTCTCTTCTCTTCCTTCTTTCTTTCTTCCTTTCCTTCTTCTTTTCTTCTGGTCCGCCTCCTTCCCCTCTCGATTCTCTCTTTTTTTTTTTTTCTCCTTCCTCCTTTCTTTCTTCCTTTCCTTCTTCTTTTCTTCTTTCTTCTTTTCTCTCTTCTCCCCTTTTCTTCTTTCCCCTTCCCCGATTCTGTTCTTTCCTTTTTTTTTTTTTTCGGTTCTCTCTTTCTTCCCTCTCTCACCGTCCAACTCGTTTTCTGGTCCTCTCTCACACAGGTCTCTCTCTCTCTCTCTCTCGGCCGGACGTTTTTCGATTTTTCTTTTTTTTTTTTATGATTTTATACAAAACAAAACAAAAAAAAAAATAAATTTTGAAAGCAAGAATATGAAATTTACCTGGAATAGGGGCGGTGGTGGTGCTATTGCTGTTGCTGTTGTTTGTTGTTGTTGTGCCCCTTTTTTTTTATGTTTTTGCAGGTGTATGTAATGGATTGTGGGTGTATTGTTTGTGTTTTGTGGTGTATGTGTGTGCGTGTGTGTGGACTGCTGGTACTAGTGTGTGCAAGTGAGTGTTGCAGGTGTGTGTGGTGTGTGTTAGATGGTGTGCTTGGTTCTGTGGTGATGCGTGTGTTTTTGTGTGTTGTCTGTGAATTGAAAGCCTGTGTGTGCAAGGCGAAGTGCAGGTGTGTGTGGTGTGTGTTAGATGATGTGCTTGGTTCTGTTGTGTTTTGAGAATTGAGTGTGTGTGGTGTGTGCGTTGAATGTGTGCAAATTGGAGAGAATGTGTTGTGCCTGTGTATGTGAGTGTGTGCAGGTGTGTGTGGTGTGTGTTAGATGATGTGCTTGGTTCTGTGGTGTTTTGAGAATTGAGTGTGTGTGGTGTGTGCGTTGATGTGCTTGGTTCTGTGGTGTTTTGAGAATTGAGTGTGTGTGGTGTGTGCGTTGAATGTGTGCAAATTGGAGAGAATGTGTTGTGCCTGTGTATGTCTGTGAGTGTTTTTATGTGTTTGTGCTGTGTGGTGGTGTGGAAAGTGCAGAGGGAGTGAGGGAAAAATGCAGGTGTGTGTCCGTGTAGGCAGAGGGAAGGGGATGAGTGAAAATGTGAGTGCAAATTGGTGGAGGCGTGAGTGATGTCTGTGAAGGAAAAAAATGGTGAGGGCAAGAGGAGGCAGAGAGAAGGTGAGGGAAAAATGCAAGAAGGCCAGAGGGAAGCAGAGAAGGTTGAGGGAAGTGTGTAAAAAATCAAAACAAAACTCATTCCATATCCCCAAAAATCTGCTGAATTGAGTGTAAGATTGGGGAGAAGGTGGAATTGGTGATAGGGGATAAGTTAGAAAAAATGATGGTCTTGGGCTCCATCTGCAGAAGCAAACAGTAGCAGCGTTGCTGCTGCTGTTTCATTTTGTCTCTTCTCTTTTTTTTTTTAAGAAAAAGAAGAAAATGAAGAAAACAAAGAAAAATGAAAAATGAAAAATAATATAAAATGAAATAACATAAAATAAAATAAAAACTACTTGAATACTTTTTAAATTATATATTCAAATTGAAATACAAAATTACAGATTAAAACCGAAATACAACATTATAAGAAGGAAAAAAAAGAAAAATTCAGTGTAACAAAATTAAAAGTTAATTTTACGTTAGAAAAATACAATAAATAATAAATGGTCTTAAAATAAATAAATAAATAAATTATGAAAATTTTCTTTACATAAAATTTATAAAATGCACACAACAAAGTTCTCATAAAGAAAATTTTTAAATAATAAAAAATGCATTGGAAAATGTGACCTAAATATAGCAAAAAATTATAAAATTTATGAAAATTAATAAATGACATTACAAAATCTTACCCAACATACATTATCACATAAAGCACATATGGTATAATTTTCACTCAAAAATTTTAAGATTAACACATTCTTGGGAAACGTGCCTTTGATAAATAAAAAGACAAAAATTAAATAAATACTAAACGACATCTAAAAATTATGAGATTTTTACAGAAAATTTATGAGTATTCAAAATGCATATATAAAATTTTTTCACTTGAAAATTCTCATAAAAATAGCGCATTGGAAAACGTGCCATTGAATAAAAAAATA
Source organism: Mitragyna speciosa (assembly GCA_024721245.1). Taxonomy (NCBI): domain Eukaryota; kingdom Viridiplantae; phylum Streptophyta; class Magnoliopsida; order Gentianales; family Rubiaceae; genus Mitragyna; species Mitragyna speciosa. The sequence goes on along the minus strand of CM045565.1, from coordinate 12,429,158 downwards.
CTAAAATTTAAAATAAATAATGAATGACTCCTAAAAATTATTAAAATCATAAATAATGATAAAAATAGTAAAATTATGTATTTAGGAAATAAAATAAAATAAATTAATATTTACATGGTGAAATTACCATTTTGCCCCTAATGTGACGAATTAGACATAATATGCGAAAATTGTACTCGACCCCAAAAAAATAAGAAAATACCCCCTAAAATAAAAGTGACACACATATTTTTACAAAAGGTGTGTCAAAATTTGGTGTTTACAACAATAAATTAGAAAATTAATCAAGGTTTTTGTTTTCTATCTTTCCATCCATCACCCATTATAGTGTATCTAGTTTTAGCCCACGTATTTCGAAATTAATCAACAACTAACAGCACATCTTTCTTAGCATCTCCCAAAAAATTGACTCACAAAGAATGATAAGATGGAGCTTTATAACTATAACTCATTGATGCATGCATCGTAGATTTGAAAAGCACTGGCCATATCAGTATTTTGTCATTTTTTCTTACTTTGCAAACAAGTTTTAATGATAGGTACAGAACTATCACGTCCAGCCTTAGAGAAATCGTGAATACCTGTAGGAGCAGTGGCTTTTCTGTTTTCTTTACCAAATGATGCACCAGCCTCATTAATTGAAATTTACTTTACTGGAGGAGGAACCTCTTGCACTTCATCACAATCAAATTCATGTGTCGTTCGATCAAAAGAATTTTCCACCTCAAAGTTTCCTCTCCTTTCTTTATATATTTTTTTCATTCTCTTGAAAGATGCTAACATTGCAATTCTCACTGCTGGATTGACTATTGGACATGAACTAACACTACTCGAAACTCTTGCTAAGTGTCGTTTCATATGGTGGATGCCACTCCCAAAAAATACTTTAAGACATTGAGTACATGTCATGGTTTTTCTTCCTTGTGCATTTATGCCCTCAAAAACATACCCCATGCTATATCTATCTCTTGCTTATGAGCATGAGGTTGACTTGCAGATTCTTCACTATTGAATGCTCTTGCATGTGAAGATTGTGAATTACTATCACCATCGTCATCCATTTTCCTAAAAAAATGTATACATTTAATTATAATTAGTATTGTAAATTAATACTCAAAAGACAAATAAATTGATTAATAATTAAATCCAAACAATTGGAGAGAAAAGCCCAATATTAAAGTTTACTTCATTCTCTGATCCTTAGGTACAAGTATCAGACTTAGACATGGAGATGATAAAGATAGAATGTAGCTTCAACAGTATAAATATTCTCAAAATACAATCTTCAACAAATAATTTATATAGTGAAAAAAATAATCATGCTGATAGAATCTAGTAAATGCATTAATGTACATTTAAATAAAAAATTTATAAATATATGAATGTGAATACATGCTATCATATTTGAGCATTCGATGTCTATTAATAAAGAAGGATATTGATTATGTAGACAAGAAATCATCTCGATATTAAAAGGCCATTGCAATTTGAAAGATTTTCTTTATCTACCCCTTCATGTGCATATATGACTATACAACTAGATATGATAACAAGATATTTGATTTCCCATTGAATAGGGATTTCCATGCTATTTTTTGTGGTCCAAAATGTGTTAGATTTACACATTCATCATTTGATTCACATTTTTGAACTCCAAAAAAAATCTTAGAAAAAGAGGGAACAACTCACTAGTACATATAAAATTTTTTTCTTAAGAATGCATTCTGTGATATGTAATCACAAAATGGAACAGACTAAAAAGGAAAGAATACATCAATCAAATAATCCAACTGGGAATTAAACATGTTATTGTCCAGTAGTTCTTCAATTACACTGTCATGTTTAAAGGCCACAGTACCAACGGTTGCAACCATTGCATGAAAGAGCTCATGATCATTATTGCAAACAAATGAAACAATTATGGATCATTTAGTTGCTTCATAATCAAATCCAACCATTAGACAATATCTTCTTCACATTCAATTATATTTTCTGGAACCATCTATTCTTCTTGGACAAATTACAGAGCATTGTTGCCCTCTTGGTTTTTGTTTTCTGTTCCATATAACTCCATAACAATTCTCGGTGGCTTGGAGTGATGTGATCCAAGGAGGGCATACATTTGTTGGACTTGGACTTATACTTGGTGGACTTGAAGAGGCCATTTAGAATCAAGAAGAGCCTATGCATGTGATAATCAAGGATGGAACATTTGAACATGGTGGCTGGATTGTCAAGTTACATGAGTTTGAGCTTATTTGTAAGCTTGAAATTCACTTTGTTTATACGAGCATATTGGACCAAGGAGTCACGTATTGGTTGTGGATCAAATTCATCTACAAAGAAGGCCCAAAAGAAATTGCTAAGTTGTCCAAAAACATTCTCATAAGGGGCTGGTTACTTGGACTTGCTTGGAGGGCCCTTGAAATTGCTAAATGGAGGTCCAATGGAGCTTAATGAAGGATGTCTAGCCCATAAAATATTTTTGGACGAATTTTTATAGTTTTTATGTTTTTAGTTAGTTTAACTTATTAGAATTCTTCTATATTTGTGTTTTTAGCTAAGTATTAGTGTTAGCTTAGGTATAGACTTAGTAGTTGCTTGATTCTTCAATTCTAGAATGTTCTATGTAAGCCTATTTATAGGCTTCTTATTAGTTACGAATTTTAACAGAATTATTCAGAAAAATTGTGTGTTTTCTCTATTGTGAGAATTTTCTTGGTTCTTTGTCGATTAAGAACTACTCTTGGTCTTATCAAACTTGCTTGTGGCAACTACCAACTTCGCTGAGAGTTTTTCTTGTGTTTTTTATCAAGTCTTAGAGTTAATTAGGGTAGACGATTGAACTCGCTCAACTTGGTCTAATTCTAGTTGTTCTTAGGCATGCTCATCTTCAAGGGAAGATTCAAGGCAAAACAATTCCACATCAAGGGTTCCTTGGTTCACGAATCAAATGAGGTCTTGAGTTCAACGAGTTGCATACTTGAAATCCAAGACTTTCTTAGCAACACAACCGTGCTCACATCATGGAATAAGAGGATGATCAATATTACCCATTTCTAATAATTATCTTTTTCAATTTAATGTATATATAAGAAATGAGATAATAATTTCAATTTAAAGTTGCTTGGTTTCCATTGCACATAAAGACAATTGCATTACGCAGTCTATTGAATGTTGAGCGAAGAAAACAATGGCTAAAATTAGGGAAAAGAAGAATCAGTTAAATAATAGGGTAGCAAAATGGCAGAAAATGCCAACAAAATCACTATAAATACAAAATCAAAAAATCACCAATTCCATGGTTCGAATCAGTTCAAGCGGTTCGAGCAATTCAAGTGGCTTTCAATGGTTCTCTGGGTTAGTCGAACCAATTTGTAAATAGAACTGGAGCCATGGCCGATTTGCAGTCAATCGATCTATCGGCCGATTTGGTTTGATTCTTAAAACATTGGATTAAAGTTTGTTTTGGGATGTATTTCTTGAACCATACCAAATGATGCCAAGAAATCTTTGGTGTTTTAGGTCTCAACAATTCAACATCTAATTTAACAGTGAATTCTCCTTTCCTTTCTAGCAACCATCTTATTGAATTTGGTTGTTTTGATAACTCAATATAGTCTAGTGCATTTTTAATGAGGTCTTGTACATCTTCATCTCTTCTTCTTCCTATGAGCCAATTTCAATTGTTGTCACTTAATATTGATTCAACTTTTGCTTGCAAAAAGCTAGCAAATTTCTTCACTGTTCTTGGTCCATAATACTTTAGTAAAGGCCCTCTTTTATGCTAGTTATCATACCATAGAAAAGTGTTCCTTCTATCTCCAATTATTGACTTTATATATTCTCTTGCAATCTCTCTCAATTTCAAATATTTTTCTCTAGCACCATGACCAATTTTGAGGTATATGTACACAGGATAGAGATTGATTTTTTAGTTTTACAGTATGAGCCCATGCTATCCATAATAAATCTTTTCTTAGGGTAATTTTCTAAATGTGTTTCAACATTAAAACTTTATTCCATAGTTCCAAGCTAAGTAATCCCAAGCCTACTTTAATTGTTTTGCTATGTCTTTCCAACATACTTTAATACCATGTTTTGCTGTGTTTGTGCCTTTTTAGAGAAATGTTGTAAGTATGCTTTCAATTTTTTGAATAATGGCTTTTGGAAATAGTTAAATACTACTCCAATAAATTTGAAGGTTAATCAACACATATTTAACTAATTGTAATCTACTTTCATAAGATACCAATTTTGCACCCCATCGTTAAGTTCTATTTTTTATTCTTTAAATAAGTCCAGAGCAATCAACTATAGTTAGCCTTGTACTTATTAGTGGTATTCCAAAGTATTTGACCGGAAGCATACCTTTCTTTATACCTATTATCTTGTGAACTACCTGTGCTTCATCATCAGTAACTCCGGCAATGAAAACTTCAACGTTCTCTAAATTTGGATTGAGACTTGATAACATATCAAAAATGCTCTAGAGCTTTTTTCATGATACCTACGGATTCACAAGTTGTAGTTGAAAAAAGAAATTAGTCATATGCAAAAATAACATGTAATGCCTTACGTCTTACAACTAGGATGAAATTCAAAATCTGAATTCTAGACAAGATTGTCGAATAACAGTGTAAAAACTTCCACAGCTAGTAGAAAAACATAAGGCGATATAGAGTCCCCCTGCTTTAGCACCCTTTTACTGGAAAAGTGCCCTTCTAAAACTCTATTTAAGTTTATAGAAAATTTTGCAGTACAGACTCCATTCTTCTTTTATTTTACAAACTTCATAGGAAAAACCATACTTTCCATTGTTGTAAACAAAGGGTCCAATCTTATAGTATCATATGCCTTCGTAAGATCAACCTTCATAGCACATCTCTCTTTATCATCTTTCCCATGATATTCATGAACCAGGTCATGCATGAGTAATAGATTATCTATGATGCTTCTGCTTTGAAGAAATGCATTTTGCCTATTACTTATTAGGCTAGGCAACACTCTCTTCATCCTTTTTGTGATCATTTTAGAATAACACTTGTGTGCTACATTACAACATGATACGGGCCTACACTCCTTCATTGTAGTAGGATTCTATACTTCTAGGATCAAAATCACACTAATACTGTTCAATGGTGTATACGTATACTTCTTCCCAAATCAATAGCTAACAGCTTCAATGAAGTCCTCCTTTACTACTCCCCAATTCTTTCATAAAATTCTACTGAGTATTCATTAGGCCCAAGAGCTTTCCCTTCTTTCATAGAAAATAATGCTGATTCAATTTCCTTCCAAGTAATAGGTTTTTTTGTAACTTATTTACTTGCTCTTTTGATAGTTTCTTTTTTATGATACTTTGTACTTCCATTTTGTTGTTCTAGTAAATTCTCCTTTTTCAATAAATAAATCTTTAAAAAACTGTACAACCATTCTTTTAATCTTTTGATAATCCTTAATTTTCTTTCCATCAATACTACATAAGAAAATGATTCTATTTATTATTTAATGAACTCTTACCTTTTTATGAAAATACTTAGTGTTTCTATCATCGTCTACCTGCCATTTTGTTCTTGCTTTGTCTCTATAGAATTTTTCCTCTACAATTAATAATTCATTCTACTTCATCACACAATTCTTTTCGGCTAATTGTAGCTAAATATTAAAGGGTTGCATTTGGAAGTGCTTTTGTATTGAGTTTAACTCTTCTTGTGTTTGCATGACTCTAGTGGTAATTAGACTAAGATTTTTCAACTTTAAAAATAATCTTCTTATAGGATTACCACTAACATCAAATCTCCATGATTGTTGTAAAATTCCATTAAACTCTCTGTGCTTTATCGAGAAACCACAAAATTTAAATGGTTTTGGACTTGTATTGAATACCTTTTTTAGTACATTATATAATTTCCTTCTCTCTCATTACACTAAATTAATACAGATCCTTAAACGGTATATTATCAACATCAATACACTAAATACAATCTTTAAAATATTGCATGGCTAGTTTATCCCTTTCTAAGCTTCCAATTTTCTCATAGTCATATCTTATTATGTTAAATTCCCCCATTAATAATCAAGGTTCATCTTAAATCCAATGTTTTGCCTTCATCATTTCTATCCATAGCTCTTTTCTACCATCTCTAGTATTCTTTGCATATATGAAAGCTATATAAGATGATTTCCTCAATTCAACATTTTCTACATAACAAGTAATAATCTACTCATGTATACTCAAGGCATTCACTTTTACTTTTCTAAGATTCCAATAATACCAATTTCTCTCGATTCCATTTGATACAATATCATGAATACAATCCCAATATTCAAACAAGTATTATAAACTTTCACAAAATTCACTAGTCTCACATTGTTTTCAATAACTCCTATTATATCTAGGTTTATTGTATCTACTACTTTCCTTATTTCTGTCTATTTGTGGGTTTGATTTAAACCCCTTATAATCCAACATATAATATTCATTTTAAATTTTGGTTCAGCATGTTTACCTTTCGCTAGTCCCACTCCTTGCTTTTTAACTTTTCTTCCTCCTTTTCCTTTCTTTGGTTCGGTTAAAGCTTCAGCTACTTCTTCTTCTATGTTTTCATCCTCTAAAGCAGCAAAAGAGTATGATGTAGATTATATTTCCTTTCCATGTGTCTCTGGACTCTTGTGGACTTCTTTTTCTTTTAGCACTCTCTCAATGACTAAAATGGGAATAATGTTATCAACTTCATTTGTCTCTACCTTCTTATCTTTTCCTATTTCAATTGATTCGGATTTTCTTCATTAATGTTCTTATTCACAATATTCTCGCTTATAACATCCTTTTGTTACACAATTCTGTCCACCACTACATTTGCACAGCAATCCTTCTTAATCTTCTACAGTTGCTTTTTTGGTAGCCATATAGCTTTTTCATTTAGTTTTGTTGAACAATTTGAGACGTCATACCCAAACTTTGAACAAAATTTGCATTTTGGTGGTATCCACTCACATATCACCTCTTGCATTTCTTTTTCACCTCTTTCATTAAGGAATACAATCAGGCAGGGTATTATGCAAATTCAGTTCCACACAAATTCTAGCATAAAATAATCTTGATTGTTCTGTAGTTAGTTTGTTAGTATACAATGGAACTACTATGAAACTGACAACTGGTTCAAACCTTTGGCAGTATAGTAATGCAGTCTTAAGTTGGGATCTTGATCCAAATTGGCACAGAATTGAATTCCTCTTTTGTCAAATTCGTAATAGGTATTTATTTATTTTTTGTCTATTAAGAACATGTTTCTTGAGAATGCTTTAATATTAAAATTTTCGAAGAAAAATTTTAGTGTACATGTTTTGTGTAATAATATAATTTGTGTAAAATTTTTGTAAATTTTAAAAAAGTTATTTAATATTTTTGTATTTTTCATAAATTTTGTGATGTGTGGCAATATTCTATTAATGTCGAATTTTTATAGTAAAATTTCTTTCTTTGTGTAATGTTGAATTTTAGTATTTTTTTTTCATTTTAAAGAGTCTAAGTATATTTGATTTAATTTGATTTGATTTTTTATTTTCTTTACAAAGTTCTCAAAAAAAAAAAGAAAAAAAAAACAACAACAACAAGAACACTGCTGCTATGGCTACTAATCAGCCATATCTAGCCACCAAAGGCCATTATTTCCAACCACCCTAGCACCACCAATTTCATCCCTCTAGCCTCCTATCAATCACTTTCACTACTCACATCACTCCCCCCTATTTGCACTCCCTTTACCAGATTTTTGAAGATTTTTGATCATTTTTTCTCCCACACTATCATAACATTCAATTACACAGTCTCACTTGCACTCCCTCATAACATACTTCATACACTACTCACTCAATATCCCTGTCTGGCAATCCATCTTTATGCTTTCTCAGCCTAGACACTCACAATTCTCTCACCGTCTCTAACACTCTTTGCCACAAACTTCACTACACAGAAAACTCACCATCTTCACAAGTTCACAACCTCACCATTCACTACACATTCACACACAAATTCACTCATTTGAACACACACAATTTCAAACGATCCCACCGCAATTCATCACCGTTGCACTTCACTCAATCTTTCTCACAACTTTATTCACTATTCACACACTACACTAAGACTCTTCACACACAAAAACACATACCATCTTCAACTCCTCTCTCCTTCTCACGGCCCTCACTCACCTGCACACACTAACACACCCAGCGTCCAACTTCACACTACACACCCTAACATTCAATCACACAACTCCACATTTTTCACCACTCACCACTGTCAACACACTCAGGCACACACCAATTTCTTTTTTTTTTTTTTTGGGTAAAAGATGAATATTTGTATTGATATTAACTGGTAAAGATTTACAAAAGCAAGAGTGCTACTATTCTAGTTTTATGTCTACACAACATATACAAGCTAGTTACAAAAGTAAGCCCTATTGTAAGCTCATTGCAATACCACTACAAAAGCAAAAAAGGGGCAGACACCAGTTTCACTCACACACACAGTTACATTCACACACGTGTGCTCACACACAGAGTCACAAACACACAGATCACACAGTATTACAGCTTCACGGTACTGAACCAAACCACCACCTTACCACCCAAATTAGCTAACCAAACCACATCTCTTTACAACTGCAACTTCCCCCACTGGACTAGCTCCATTAACCACCGTAGCCACCAGCTACGACCACAAAACCGCCACTAAAACACCCCCCATCAGCCCCCCCTCCAATTGCCCAATCAACCTCAAGACCTCTAACTTCCACCACGCCATCGTCACCTTCTCGTCATCTCTATGATCATTGAAACAAACCACGAAATCATCACCATCCACCATTGCGTCTCTATTACCACTACAAACTATCTCCATCAACCAAAACCACACCAAATCACAACCCCATTTGACCACTATGGCTAAAACACCACTAACCACCAACCTTATCACCTCCCTCACATCCCATCATTCATGGCCAGCCATTAAAAATTCAACCACCTCACAAAACCTACATCACTAACACCAATCGACTCCATTGACCATCTACCACTTGTACTTTTTCTTTTCAGGCCAAACCCAGGTAAATTTTAGCTCCCTTTTTCAATTTTTTGATTTTACCATTTAATTAATAATTTCTCCAATTTTTTGAGTTTACCCAGGTAAATTGATGCTGTGATTTGATTGGGCTTAAGTTTGGATTTAGTATTTAATTTTGATGAATCTAGGAATTTGAAGGAATTTGAGAATTCTTTTCAGTTGAAGGAGAAGAAATAGATTTGGTTTTTTTGTTCGGTTTAGAGAATTAGAGATTTGGGGGCTTTGATTAGTGAAATAAGTTTCAGAGAGTTTGGGGATTCCAGATTTAGAAAATTTTATGATATAGAGGACGAAGACTTAGAAAGACCTGAAAGGAACATAATTCAGGTGATAGGGGATTAAAGAAATTGATTCAATGGAGTTAAGCTTTGAGGAGAACTGAATGGGGAAAATTCGATTTTTGGGGAGTTTGACCCCTTTTGTTTAATCTTTTTAGTTGTGTTTTGTTTTGATTGAGTTAATCAAATCATGCTAGTTATTTGATTTATGGGTTAAAAGGGGAATCCAATTAAGTTGGAAATTGGTACTCATTGTCTTTATTTTTATTTATTTTTTATTATTTAGTAATCATGAGTGTTTTGTTTATGATTTGGTTTTGATTTGGTAATTAAGTTAATTAATCGAAATTAGTTTGGTTAATTGATTTAGCTTTATCTAATTTAGTATTTTTTTTAATATTGTTTATTTCAAGCAGTCAATTTTTTACCTTTGAAAAACTCGAACAGTCTTATGAGCTCTCTCTATGAGGCTCCTCTCTTGTCTTTACAAGATTTCAGTCTTCCCCTTGGAGTTTTCTTAATAGTCCAATTATTGATTTTCAGTCTCTTCACTTGGTTCCCAAAATGATCACTCTTTCTTTATTAGTATTATCTAGTCTAGTCATTCGTAGATGTCTTTTGTACATTTGCTTTTGATTTCATCCATTGGACTCTCATTGTTTTTCGCTATTTTGTAGGACTCTCATCTCCCATCGCTTCTCCGATTCCCAGGCATTCTTTTGAGATAAAAGATGGAAAGTGAACCCAGGATAAAATCAAAGACTGAATAGAGTTCCCCTCCCAAGGATGGCTAATGAGATAGAGAAGTTATGGGAGAATTTTTCCTTATCTGAAATGGAGGACGTAGTAATAATAGATGATGATAGCCAGGACTCATTGGTTAAATTGAAGGGATGCTATTGCCTTTGGGTAAGATTCTCAGCTCAAAACGAGTCAATCTGGCAGCTTTATGTTAAAAAATGAAAGGTGTATGTAGTTTTAAAAAAGGCGTAATGTAAATTTCTAAGTGATGACATTGTTTTATTCTAGTTTGGTTGTGAACTTGACAAAAATAAAGTTTTGGCAGGTAGACCTTAGTCATTCGATAAAATTTTTTTGAATATTCAAGAATGTGTAGGAGAGGTTCAGCTAGCATAAGTATCATTCGTATGGTGTCTTTTTTAGCTTCAAGCATATAATCTTTCTCTTAACAGGACAAACGTTGAAATAGCCAAATTAATAGGAACCATGTAGGCAGATTCTTGGGGGTTGAAGTAGACCACGACGGAATAGCATGGGGAAAATTCTTGCGGATTCGGGTAGACATTGACACGTCCAAACCTTTTATGCGGGATATGAAGTCTATGTTCAGTGGAAGGGAACAAAAAGGTTTTTTTTTTTTTTGGTATGAAAGACTACCAAACTTTTGCAATATCTATGGAAGAATTGGGTAGGGAGAGAAGGATTGTGAAGAAAGATGGGTAACATCCTCTACTTGTTCAGTCATGAAGCAGTTCAGAAGTTGGTTGAGGGCCACACCCACAATTGGAGGATTGAGATGCAACTAGCCGCACAGGGAGAAGACCTAAGTAGCTACGAAAGGTGCTGCAACTAATTTTCAAAATCATGAGATAGTCGCTAATGGCAGTGATACAGATAAAGTTGACTCTTTAAAATTTAATCCTACTATATGCAATTCTCCACAATTAAAGGAAATGTAGAGGGAAAAGATACTGGAGACTCCAATTGAGACAGAGTGCGTGGATACATCACAGAGATTTCAGGGGCACAATCTAGAGAAAGCAATGGTTTTTCAACCTTTAAAAACCACAGTTGACAAGGACGCAACCAAAAGGGAGAAGGATGGCCCACAAATTGCTAACCCTACCTTTGCTCAACACATCCATAGAGCCCTCAGATGCACAATTGCTCAAGTCTTATCAAATTGAACCATTAGCTATTTGTTGCTATCCTGGTCCAAAGGTCCCTACCATTGAGCAGTCTTTAACCACAAGTAGTGCAACTTTAGGTAACCTCAATGACCCATTCTTTTGCAACAATAACTCACCTAATGAGTTTCTTGTGGAAATTTCTTTAACCCATGAAACTTACCAGCCCCATGTAATTAAAAACTCTAAACATTCACCCAAACATCTTCCATATATCCCTACTAAAGAACCTAAAAAATGGAAGAGGAAGACTTCACAAAATCGCATGATTTCTGTAACGAGCCTTATTCCTAAACAACAACAAAAGCGGAAGCTCCTTGTAGATAAGATTGAGAATAACGACAACCTGGATATTTTTTCCAAGAAATGTAGAATTGCTATGGTATCCTTGGAAGCAAAAATACTAGATTTTTCCCCAACGGCAAAGACTGGTGAGGACCAATCCTGCTGAGACCAATGAGTCTCTTAGCTTGGGACTGTCGAGGGTTTGGGAATCACTCGACAGTTCAAGAGCTTCATGGATTAATACAGAGTAAAGATCCCAATATTATTTTCTTATCTAAAACTAAATATGGAAGAAGAAAAATTAAATATCTGAAACAATCTTTCAACATGTTTGGAATTGTTGTGGAAGCAAAAGGACGTTCAAGTGGCCTAGCAATTCTGTGGAAGAATGACATAATGGTGGAGGTTAGGAATTATTAGAAGAGGTTTATCAATGCTATCGTTGTGCTACCTAATTCTCAGGTAAAATGGCATCTCACAGGATTCTATGGCGAGCCAAATACTGCATTAAGGAAAAAATCATGGGACATCTTAAAGAACCTCAACAACATGGTAGACACTCCTTGGATATGTTTAGGAGATTTCAATAAAGTCTTGGCAAGGATAGAATGTAGGGGTATGGAAAACAAACCACTATGGCAAATGAACTTATTTCAAGATGCACTTTGGTCTTGCAATCTTTTTGATATTGGTTTTGAGGGGCAGCCTTTTACATGGCATACCTCTAAAACTGATCATAGCATTGGAAAAGTCAGGCTAGATAGAGCATGCATAAATTTGGAATGGAAAAGTATCTTTCCTGATGCTCGAGTTTATCACATTTTTTCTCACAAATCGAACCATGAGGCCTTATTCATGCCATTTCACAAGAAAGGAGTAAGAAACTAGCATAACAAGGTGAAAAGATTTAGATTTGAAGCAATGCGGATTAAATTTGAGAAATGTGATTAATTTATCAAGGACCATTGAGGTTAGTTTCTCACGGATAGCTCGTCCTTTCTTAATCAAATACAATCTTGCAAAACAAATCTTTCACAATGGAGTAAATACTGTTTTGGGAACATTAAAGAAAATGTTGCCAGAATGAAAGACCAGTTGAAATGGATGTATAGAAGTGTGGCACTAGTGGTCGGGCACACAATCATAAGTATGGTAGAAAAATAGTTAGAGAACCTTTTGGACCAAGAGGACTTGATGTGGCGGCAACAAGCAAAGGCACAATGGCTTAATGAGGGAGATAGGAATTTACATTTTTTCCATGCAAAAGCTTCTGGTAGGAGAAGAAACAATAACATCACGAGCTTGAAAAGCAGTGAAGGAAAGTGGTGTGAGAAAGATGAAGAGATTGAAAATATTATTATTTCCTACTTCAGTGACCTATTCACTTCATCCAACCTTTCGGAGGAATCTCTAAATTTAGTCCTTGATTGAATTTAGAGGAAAGTTAACACAAACATGAATGATTGCTTGATTCACCCTTACAAAGCACATGAGGTATCCAAAGCTTTATCCCAAATGTGTTCTCTTAAATCTCTTGGCCTTGATGGTATGAGCTCAACTTTTTACCAAAAATTCTGACATATTGTAGGTGACAGTGTTTCCAAAATTATTTTACATTTCCTGAATAATGGTTAGCTTCCAAGAATTATCAATTGCACCCACATTGTTTTAATTCCTAAATGTCAGTCTCCAAAATCTATAACTCAATTTCGCCCTATTAGCCTATGCAATATGATCTATAAATTAGCTTCAAAAGTTTTGGCTAATCAATTATGCCCAATCCTTTCTTTAATTACCTCTGAATTGCAAACAGCTTTTGTTCCGAGGAGGCTCATCACTGATAATATTCTGGTAGCTTATGAGATTCATCATGTTTTTGAAACAAAAAGGAGAGGAGGGGTGGGTTGAATGTCGATTAAACTAGATATGAGTAAGGCATACGATAGAATGGAGTGGATTTTCGTGGTTAGGCTAATGCAACAATTAGGATTCCACCAAAATTTCATTGATCCAGTTTACACTTGCATGTCAATAGTCTCGTCAACTTTCTTAATGAATAGGGTGGAATTCGGGAACCTTAACCCCAAGCCGTGGCATTAGACAAGGAGACCGCTTATCATCTTACATTTTTATCCTTTGCGCTGAAGTTTTTTCCATATTATTGTAGGAAGCACAACGGTGTGGCAAATTACAAGGGATCAAAGTTGGGAAGGAAGTACCTTCTATTTCTCACATCCTTTTTGCAGATGACACACTGCTCTTTGGCAAAGCCACGATGGAGGAGGCAACAGACTTCAAGGAAGCGATCCAATTATATGAAAAGGCCTCTGATCAAATGATTAACATGGAGAAGTCAGCTGTGGTGTTTAGTAAAAATACACAAGAGGTCTAGTCCAAAATTGTTGTAGTTCTGAACATACCCATAGTGGAGATTAACAAGAGATAATTTTACTTATTTTAGTGTACGTATTATTATGTATTTTTAATATGTTTTTAGTATTTTTAGCCAAAATTTGGCTCAATTTGATTGAGTTTCTTCCATTTGAAAAATTTTTCAAAAATTAAGGTTTTTACCCGATTTTTAAATTTTGAAACAAAATTTATATTTTGAGCAAATTAATGCACAATCTTTGTTCAATCTCTCAAGTTTTATACATTCAATCATAATTTAGATCAATTGAAGTAAAGGTCATCACCTTCATAGTAGATTCAAGGATGATTGGATTGTGAATTTCAATAGAACAACTTTTATATTCAAATTTGGAGGATTGTTTTGCTCAACTTTTGAGAAATTCTCACCAACAAATTCACCATGGAATTAAAGGATCAACATCACAAAAAGATCTCAAGGGCATAAGAGGCATAACAAGCAAAAGAGAAATGCAAAGAAGCAATGGAAGTGAAGAATTGGAGAAAAACTAGGCGTTGGTAATAACGACACATTTTTGTATTTTGGCAATAACTTGAGCTATAAATATTGTATTGAGATGATTCTTATGGAATGTTAAAGATAAGAGGATAGTCTATAATTTTTATGAGACATCAAAATCCAGTTCTTAAATCTTCATGGCCAAAAATCCAAATTACTGAAGAACAAAGCTCTCCCAACCACGTCTCAGTATTTTGGCCATATCTTTGCATCCAAAACTTTAAATGACCTGATTCTTGTAGTTTTGGAAAGCTAATTCAAAGAGTTACAACTTTTGTGTTTTGAAAAAATGCTTATTTTGGCTTCTTCTAAGAGCAATACGCGGCTGAAGATACACGGCTAACCAGATGTGTATCGCTAGGCGCGTATCATGCATGTCGGCCAGAAAATGACACTTTCAACATGCAGCTTGTCTTCTAGCCTCTTTTGATGACTTTTTGAAGATTCTTTGCACTTGCACCACCCAAGGAAATATTGCAAAATTTAAGGGAAATCTTTTTGCGATTTAAAGACAACTTGTCATGCAATTTGCCATGCAAGTTGGTGAAATGATTAAGGTGAATTTGTCTATAAATAGGGAGCTCTTGCAAGACATTTAGAAAAAGTCTTGAAGGAAGGAGCATTCCCAAAGTAGTTAGTTTACTAGTTTTCTTTGTAGTTTTATAGGAAATTTCAATGCTTGTAAGAAAACTCTTGGAGAATTCACTTGTACTACATCATATTCAAGGAAGAAATGAATGATTGGAGCCATTGAAATGAGAATTTCTACCTCTTTCTCTTTATTTCCTTACTTGTTATAAATTACTTCTTTGAATTCTTATACTTTCAAGTTTTGAATATCATGCTTAACTAAATACCTGTCTTAGGGTAAGATGAAGCTAATTATATGATTTGAATGTTACTATACTTGCTATAACTTGTATTTGCTTGTTTGTTTATCAAGGTTTAATATTTGTAGTAGCTTGATCAACTATTACAAACCATTTAGATGTTATTTAACATTGAGAAATGCTTATAACATTGGAAAATAGTAGATGAAACTTATGTGGTCCACACATGCAAATAGTTGTATAAGTAGGTGGATTGAGGTTGTTTAATACCACAATTCATACATTTCACAAGAGTTCATCATGAAAATAGTTGAACTCTAGTCAATTCATTGTGAAAATAAGTCTTGATTTCATATGGAATTGCAATCCTAAGTAAGACAAGATTAACATAGCAAGGTGTTAGCTCATTCAATCATATTAGTGACAATTAGTGGATTTTAAACCCTTTTACTTGCATTTGTGAAATTCTTCCATTTGCTTTACTTCAAGTATATGAATTTTCTTAGCCTTGCATACCACATGTTTGATAGTTTGTCTAGATAATAGAGCTAGTTAGTAGTTTTGGTACTTGCTAAGTCTTGTTTCCTCATGGGATTGACCCTAATATTTTCCCTACTACAATTGACCCGTGCACTTGCGGAAAGGGGTATTAGGTTATAAATTTTATTACTTCTTTGTGTGAATTTTGCTTAATTTTGATAGTATCTAAATCTCACAATCAGTGGAGACACATGACAAGTATTTGGGTCTTCCTTCTTTAGTTGGAAAGTCAAAAGCCAATATTTTTGCGTCCATTCAGTATAGAATCAATGCCCGAGTCAGTGGATGGAAAGAAAAATATCTCTCTTGAGCGGGAAAAGGGGTATTACTAAAAGTGATAGTTCAAGCTATTCCATCATATGCCATACCCTACTTCAAATTCCCAGACAGATCGCCTTATAACGCACATTGAATCAGTCAGTGTGAGGTATTGGTAGGGTAATAGGGAGAAAGAGAAGACAATTCATTGGTATAATTGAAATAATCTATGCAAAGCAAAGACAGAAGGAGGATTGGGCTTCAAAAGCATGAAAGATTTTAATTTGACTCTACTGGGGAAGCAAGCTTGGAGACTCTTGACATGCCCAAACTCTACTTTCACCAAAATAATGAAGGCAAAATACTTTCTTGAAGGTGATATTTTTGGGGCCAAACTAGGAAATCGTCCATCACTCACTTGAAGAGGAATCCATGAAGCAATCCAAGTTCTCAAGCTTGGCTATAGATTGAGAGTGGGGTCAAGTCAGAATGTTCTCATTTGGAAAAGCCCGTGGCTCTCCAAACCCTACACATACAAAGTAGTGACTCCACCAAATAATAATCATGATGCTAAGGCAGCTGAACTCATTCTATCTAATCAACCAGCTTGACATTCATAACTGGTTGACAACATGTTTTGGCCCGAGGGAGCAGACATGATAAAAGCCATCCCATTGGGTAGAGATAGAACATGCTAGAACAAGTGGATGTGGCATTTTACCAAAGATGGTCGGTACACAGTGAAAAGCGCATATAAAGTGGTTAGAGAATCAGGGCTAACTAAGAATGTTTTTTTGGTAGGCTCATCTTCAGCGAGAAATATGCAAAGTAATTGGAGGTGGCTTTGGTCAATGTCTATTCCAAACAAGGTTAAACAGTCCATGTTGAGAATCTTAAAAGATTTCTTGCCAACAATGGTTAATCTCCATAAGAGGAAAATCATGGTCGACCTTTGCTGCCCATTGTGTGGTTATGATAGAGAAGATACAATGCATGTTTTTTTTTTTTTTTCAGTTGTCCAGTAGTTGTTTAGCTATGGGCATTAAATTACTTGAGTAGTAAAATCCTTCCTTTATGTGTGGGGATTCGACAGATTGGTGTTGAAAATTTTTATTAACAACTAATAATGAAGAGAGGGAGCTGTTTTCAATTCTATGCTCGAAAATCTGGTTGGCAAGAAATGACAAAATTCATGAGTAATCTAACATAAACCCTTTAAGGATCGTCTCTTCTAGGAAGGCTCTGTTGTGGGATTACCATGATGCCATGAAGCAACCCTTCGATTAGATGAAGCCTCAACAGTGCACAGATTGTCTCCCCCATTGGTTAATCACATAAAGATAAACTTTGATGCAGCTGTCTCAGCTAATCTTAAGCGAGCAGCAACAGGTATCATCGCCCGCAATTCACAAGGGAATTTCATAGCTACACAAACGTTTGTTCACATTGGAGTCACAAGTCCAAAGCATGCCGAATTTTTAGCACTGAGAAATGCTATAGATTTTAGTAGGGAGTTGCCAGGTGCACAGGTGATAATTGAAGGAGATGCGTCCATAGTGATTAATAAAAATACAAGTGAAAAGGAGGATCTTTCCTCATTAGGAGTTATTATAGAGGAGCTCAGGTCTGATCTGCGTTCTTTGTAGAATGTGCACGTAGATTGGGTCAGAAGATTCAAAAACAAAGTTGCCCACCATTAGGCACAGTGTGCAAAGAACAATAATCAAAAGAGCTTTTAGGGAGATCTACCTCCAAGCTTTTTAGAATCTTTATTAATTGCATATTCTTCTGCTATTCAGTTTTAATGAAGTTCTCTTTTCTATAAAAAAAATTTCATGCAATCAAGTACTTAATTTTTTGTAGATTAACCGCCTTTCGATTTTGATTCTTTTAGTTAGTCCTAACTTACTAACCCATACTTGTTGAATGTTGCAAATTGGCTTTAAATTGTAGGAAATTCATTCTTAGTCCATATTGTTCGCTGGAAATTATATTTTGTCCTTATGCTTGCTGGAAATTGTATTTTGTCTACCCAAACTTGCTGTAATGTGTAATTCAGCCCCCCAAATATGGCTGGAAATTATGTTTTGCCCATTAGTTTGCTATTAAATTACATTTTAGCCCTAGAATATTGTTGGAAGTTGCATTTTTGACCCTAGGATTGCTGGAAATTATATTTTTGCTCTTTAGTTTGCTGTAAATTACATTTTAGCCCCAAACATTGCTAGAAATTACATTTTAGACCCTATGCTTGCTGAAATTCATATTTTTGGTCCCCCAATTTGCTAGACCTTGCATTTTTGCCATAGAACATGGTTAGAAATTACATTTCAACTCTTAGGTTTGTTAGAATTGACATTTTTAGCACCTAAACTTGCGTGAATTTATATTTTTGGCCCAATTTGCCGTAATTTATGTTTTTGCCTTCTAGAACTTGTTGGAATTTATTTTTATGTTTTATAATGATACCTTAATAATTTTATTCATTTTGTTAGTACTTGCAATGGATTTTTAAAAGGAAGGTACCCTCATCACCCTTTAGTTCTCATTATGTGATTATATGTGATTTTCTTATGTGTTGTTTTAATTTTCTTTTATTTTTGAATATTTATCAATTTTGTATTTATTTATTTATTCAAATTTAATTTTAATTGTTATAAGGAATGTAGTAGATAGGGGATATTTTCATTTAATAAAAATTTGTGTTTAGATAGGTAATATAATAGATAGGTTATATTTTTCTTTTATTAAACAAAATTTTTTGTATTTTAGACAGGAATTGTAATAGATAGGTTAGATAGTTCATTTTTCTTATCTTTTTCCCGTCTACATTGTAATTAGGATTCCCCGATGTAATAGTTAGAACTTTTGCATGTTTTGTGTTTATGTACTTATGTGTCTTACCTACTTTCCTTAGGATTTTGCATCTAGAAACTTACGTGTTATGTGCTTCTATATGCCCTATGTGCTATTATGTGTTTATTTAATTCTATTATGCTTTAATTTATTTTTATTTGTGACATCACCACACTAATCGAACGTTAGTTGTGATTTTTTTCGTTTCCTTACTAGTCCAACACTAGTTGGAATTTGTAAAAAATTGGCTAGTCCAACGTTAGACCCTTATGTCCCCCCACTTCATTATTTGCATACATTACATCTCACTCACATACATTTTTCTTATTTTAGGTTATTTTTTCATTTGCATGTTATTTTCCCTTATATTATCCTTTACCCTACTACATGTATAATGCATGATATTTAAACTTGCATCTCATATAAAATTTTAGGATAGAAAGGTCATTTGCTTGCTTAGGTTAGGAAAAGTCACCTTTCGAATTTGAAAAATGGGTGAGTATGGCTTTTATAGCCTTAGCGCACAATCTACCTTCTGTAAAAAGGAAAATTGTGTCATGAGGCTTAGTCCCTTGCACCTGTTGTATTGCATTCTCTTTTCTTGGTCACTTATATCTATATTTTATTTTTCATTTTTTGCATTTCATTTTCTTCATAACTCGTGACCCTTTCCAAGTTTCCTTTTGAGTTTTGCAATTAATGCGATAATTTCAATTTAACTTCGAAGGGACATTTTGCTCCACTTGATATCCCTTTTAGATTTAAGATTTGCATTCATGTAGAGACATCCAAATGTGATGAGTTTTGGAGTTAAATTAAGAAAATTTTTACTAAATCTCACAACTAGTTTCAGCTAGGTTGAAAGGGTGTTTTAGGTACGAATCTTTGCCTTCCCTTTTTTCAGCTGTGACTCCCAAGTTCATTTTCTCTATTTTCAAAAACCTGAAGTTGTCTAAAAAAGGTTTTTCTTAGTTTCTTTCTTTTTTCTAAAAATATTTTCTAAGAGGCTTTTCCTAGTTTTTATCACTCTTTTTCGTAAAAAAAATATTTTTCTAGTTGCTTTGTACACAAAACTTAATACCAAAGTGGTGACTTCATTTTTTTTCCATAAAATCCCTTTTTAGACTCTATTTTTAAGCTCAAAACTATCACATTTTCAAATCTCATTTTAGGTCATTTTCTTTTGTTTTGTTTTAAAAAATAAAAATAATTTTCAAAAATCACATTTTTACAAAAAACAATTTCTTTTCCATTTTCTTTTCCTTTCAAAAAATGGGGGCGATGCTTACTAAAAAAGGGCCATGGCGACTGTTCTAATATTTTGGATTTTGTTTCCTCGTCTGCTACTTTAAATATGAATAGCCAAGATTTTAGTAAAATAACCCCCATTTCCCAAACTGATCCCATTTTGTTTTAACATATTTTTTCTTAACCTCATATGAAGTGTTTGCCTCTATTACATAGCCTACTTGTGATACCAAGGGTTCCCAATGGCCCTTTTAGTAATTTTGACTTCTTGGGTGATTTTATGATTTGTATAAGATGAAGGACTTGATTGCAATTCTTGATAATTGTTTCTTTACCCCAAACGACTTAGGGTTTCCTCTTCATTCTTTCTTCTTCGTTCTCTCAAGTTCCCTCTCCCTCTCTCTCTCTAAATTCTCTTCCCTTTTCTTTGAAGAAGGCTTTGAAGGCCATCATCTCTCAAGGAAAGCTAGTAATTTTGAAGCTTGCGCTCCAACTTCCAACCAAGGTAAATCCTTCCCACAAAATTCCACTTCTCTTCATTTGGAATTGGTTTATGTCTTGGGGTAGTAGATGGGTGGTTAAGTTGGGAAAGTTTAGGGTCTTTATGCTTTTAAGTGTGTGCTTGTGTTGGTGTGTGTGTGTGTGTGTGGGTTGATGGTGGAATTGTGATGAAGGTGAGTTAGGGATTTGAGGGATTTTAAGCGATTATGACTTTTGTTTTTGGATTAATACTTGTTTTGAGCTCAATGTGGGTTGTTATTGCCTTGTTTTGCCTTTTTGGTCTTGTCTTGATACTTGGGTTTGGATGGATTGAAGGATGCGTGGATGATAGGTTGGATTTGTTGGTTTGCGCAGTTGAGCCGTGAGTGGTGTGAATCGAGCCGTGGTCAAGGCTCAATGAGCTTTCACCCGCGGCAAGTCTCTACCTGGCAAGCCACGAGTGAGGCCATTTGAGCCATGGCCGCGGCTCGAGGCAGCAGTGGTCACGTCAAGTCCCTACCTACTAAGCCACGAGCAAGACTTGAGCCAGTCGCGGTCGCGGCTGGAAGAGTAGTACCCGCGGATTAGACTTTGGTTGGTGATCCGTGGGTCAGTGTTTGGTGATCTGCGGGCGCGGATCATGGACTTCCACTCGCGAATCACCCATCTTCTAAGGGTTTTTGTTTTGTTTTGCGCTTTGAGTCTAGAATCGACCTCTAAGTATATTTTCTCGATAGAATTAGTGTATGATCTGATGTTAATTTGTGTGTTTTAGACAATGACGGTGACTACCCCTACTCAGATTATTTGAATTAGTAATTGATCGAGGTAAGTAGTACTTGAATTTCTTTGCCTTTGAAAATGTACTTTGCTAACTTTAAAGTTTTGAAATGTTAGTTTATATATAATTGATTTTGAGATTAGATTATATTTTTGTTTTACTATGAAATGAGTATGCGTGGTATATTTGTTATTGAATGACTATTTGATTGAGTTCTTGTATATGAAATGGATTATAACGAGACTAGTATTTTAAAATGGTGATTTTGATATAATCTTTGAACTCTACTAATCGGGTGATAATTACTTTTGAACTGGTTCAACCAGGTGAAAGTTGAATTTGAATTGTATTAACTTATAAGGTAATAAGGGGAGTAACGCAGTGAAAAATTTTAAAATTTATTACCTTAGCCATGGATCTCTTTGATGTAATCTATACGATTAAATGGTATTTGGCACAAATACCTCAAGCATAGAAGGTTTCCATGCTTCATAGGGCAAGATTCTATTTGATGAATGTGTTGATCTACCATGAAAAGCCTTCCAAGTGTTGAGCCTCCAACAGTATCCACACGAACATGATCTTTAGGAACCTTTGGCCTTGCTTGCCTTACCTTTTGAGTGCTAGCTCCTTTGAATATCATGAAGAACACAAGATAAAGAAAGAAACCCTAACTATTAAGAAGATGAGAGGTTTCATTTTCATGGGGAGAGAAATGCCTCTCATGCTCTCAAATTTTCTCTCTCTAGATTTTGTGTTGTGTTTCATCAATCTTCCAAGAGTCAAGGCATGGACTTATTTATAGATGTAGTATCCTAATATTTAAGGAAACAAGAGCAATTGGAAACCAAGAAGGTTTAGGAAGCTTACCTTAAACTAATCCTATTCCTTTAAGAAACCTATTTAAAAAGGAAAAGGAAACCTATTCAAAAAGGAAAAGAAAACCTATTCAAAAAGAAAACTAAATAGCTTCTTAATTCCTTTTAGAAAACTAATTTCCATCAAGATTTAAAATATTTATAATTAAGTCTTTTAAGTTAATTTATCACATAAATTAACCCCATAAGTATCTTATACTTATTTTAATAACAATTTAACCCAAAGACCATGTTCTTATTGTGTGTGACCCATTAGGTTCCATTCACGTTGGCAATAGGTACAAATTATAACTCATTAATTAATTCATTAAGAGATAGATAAATTAACACTTTAATTTATCATTAATTCACTAATTAATTAATTTGCACTTATAGATCATGAGTGGCGTCTAGCAATGTATCATGACCACTCAAGTAAATAGGAAAGTTATATGATAGACTACACCTATCAATGACAATGTTACCGTATAATTAATATCCTTTCACCACACCATATCTCAAGTAGTCCAAGAGTGTAGTGTGCACTCTTTAAATGACTAATTAATGATTTCTTATTCCCAAAATATAACTTTCCATAAAAGTATAACCTTGAAACTTTTTCAAGTTATACTTTCACTTTTACGCAAAAGATTCTTTAAATTAAATTTCAACAAGTGGCCAATCCAAGATATACTCTCCTTTAATAAGGAGTGGTGAATCCTATATCGATTACTCACTATCTTTCCATGCTTCGTACTATACCTAATCTCTATCGTATGGGCCACTCTTTTATGAGCACCGAGCAATAGAGTCAAAGCATAGCAATCCACACTCAAGATACCATGGTAATTTCAAGTCTAAGGATCACTTACACTATTACCATTAAGAGTATAATTCATTAGCACTATGAATAATAACTCTTGACGGATCAATCCAATGAACTTGTTCTCTAACAAGCATTCACATACCAGTTTAGGTGTCGCACACCATAGTTGACGAGATCAACTATTACTTACCCTAAGTAGAGGCAAAGTATGTGCTAGTCTTCCCATATTAATGATGTCCAATCTCATTAATACTATGACTAGAGATATTTAAGAATATAACTTAATGTGTAATAAGAGTCTCATCATTGTAACTCTTACAATCTCTTATACACAATTAATATTCTATGGATTTTATCAAATAAACAAGTAATATTAATAACATGTATTAAATGACAAAGAAAATGCCACATATATAAGTATAACACGAAATAAGCGTAATAAAAAATCTCAAAAACTAACTTGGTTTTAGGGTATATACTAACAAACTCCCACTTGCACTAAAACCAATCACTTATAGATCTTGGGCCATCAGCATGATTATCGTGCCTATTTTGGGACAAGGCCACGGTAAAAGGATTAGTGACATTATCCTTGTGAGAACTTTCTCTATCTTTTCATCATTTATACCAAACTATTTCCACAAATAGATGGTGACACGAAAGTACCTTTAGGATCATGGATGAGACTTTAGTTTCTTGATTAAGCGATGACACAATTGTTTCATAAAACAATGGAAGGAACCATTATTTGTCCAACAAAGAATCCCTTGATCCATAATAATTTCTAAAGCTACTATGTACTCGCCTTTGTAGTTGAATATGTTGTAGTGTCTATCATAAAATACTTTTATCCATTACAGTTCAACGTGAACACCAATTCATGCCATGATTTACTTATCATCCCTATTGGATTAAAAAGCTTGTATATCTAAATCCCACACTTCCTAAGTGTGATCTCCATAGTCAAAAATATTCTTCTAGTGCTACTCGAGTACTTAAGAATATTCTCTGATAACCATCTAGTGACACTCACTAGAATTGCTTGTAACACTTAAAGTTAGGAGACATTGGATTTCATACATAGCATAGCATACAAAATAGAACTCGTTGCAAAAGCATACGTGATCTATTACTGCTATCAATCTCAACATGTGTCAAAGACACATGTCTTTCAAAAGAATAATTTCTATCACATAGGAAAAACCCCTTTTTCGATTTCACCATACTAAACCCTTTAGCATCTTTTGCCTATGTACTTGGATTTAGTGAGACCAAATAACCTCTTGGATCTATCTATATAAATTTTAATTCTCAGATTAGAGATTGCCTCTCCCTTATTAAGAAATTTTTGGACAACCATATCTTTACCTTTAAAGTATGTTGCTTTCATCAATGATATGTCATCCACATATAGTATCAAGAAAACAACAACGTTCCCACTCAACTTTACATTTATACAAAGCTTGTCTTTGTTTTCGAGAAAATCAAACTCTTTGATTTATCTCATCAAAACAAATGCTCCAACACCTTAACACTTGCAAGAGTCTACAAATGGAACCTTGAAATTTGCGTATCTTATGACTATCAATGGAAGTGAAGGCCCAAGGGATGTGTCGTATACATACATTTTAATTCTCATTAAGGGATGGAATCTTCATATCCATTTGTCATAGCCAAAAAGTAGCTATTGCAAGCAAAATCTTAAATGAATTTAAGCATGGCTATTGGTGTAAAATGGTTCTTTCAAAGTTAAACTTTCGAATTGAATCCTTTTCCATTAACTTTACTTTATAGGTAACTATGTTACCATCCATGTCAATCTTTCTTTTAAAGACCAATTTGCACCCTATGGGTTTTATCCCTTTAGGTGACTTGAGCAAAGTCTACACCTTGTTCTTATACATGGAATCCATTTTAAATTTTATGGCATCTTGCCACATCAAGGATTCTACATTAGACAAAACCTCTTCGTGACTAGTAGGTTTGTCATCATATATGACAAGTACATTATTGCTTTTGCTAATGAGAAATCTATATCTCTCATGTGTGAGAAATCTATATCTCTCAAGAGTATAACGCACTCTATCAGTCTTTTAAAGATTTTGTGTATTTTGAGCTTCCGTTGCGCCTCATCAACATGTGACGTAAGCTCTAGTTCCAACTATTGATTTATGTCAGTTTGTAGTTCTTGAACCATTCAAGTTCTATCTTGCTCCCACTATCCCTTTTAAGAATAAACTATTATTCTAGAAAAAGACATTTCTTGAGACAAACATTTTTCTCAAGGGAATTATAGAAGTGGTATCCATTATTTTCACAAAGATACCCTATGAATAGACATTTGTAAGAACATGGTTGAGTGTATGGGAGTGGCGTCTAAGGCAAAAACTCCTAAAATGAGGTTAGGAAGTGTTGTATGACTCATCATAAATTGTACGATATCTCATAGGGTACAATTTCTCCTTTTTTACACATCATCAACAATGATGTGTCAAGTGGAGACCATTAAGAAAAATCACATTCTTCTTTAATTATTTGAAACACTTGACATTGAGTATTATCCACATAGATCGAATCTTCAGTGTTTTAATACTCTTGTCAACTTGTTTTTCTTACTTCAACTTTAATGATTTTGAAAATTTCAAAGGCCACGGATGCATGTATCATATGATACACATAATCATATCCCATATGATCATCCATGAAAGTGATGTAGTATGATAAACAACCTCTAGTATGGATCGACATTGAGCCAAAAACATCTATATGTTAAAGTTCTATGAGGATCACTAGCATATTCACCTTTTCAAATAAAAAGTGTTTTGATCATCTTTCTCTAAATAAATGAGAATCGCATGTTTCAAACAATTCATAATTGAATGAGTCCAAGTACACAACTATTATGTAAGTTGAAAGTGCGTTTCTCATTCACATGACTAAGTCTATAATGCCAGAAGGATAGTTGTTTCAAAAGTATTAAGTTTTTGTCTATGTTTGATAATGGATTTATCAAGATCTAAGATTTGTAAAACTTTGTTTTAATGATCTAATGTCACAAAGAATACCATTACGTAAAAGAACAGTATATATTCTCTTTTGTAATGGTAAATCTTTCCACATCTATTGTGAATTGATTTCATGTTCTTTTGTAAGTATCAGAACATAATAACAATGTTTTAAATTCTAAAACAATCCCAGTTGGTAAAGTGTGTATAAGTCTTTACGATTTGTGTAGCAACTCTTGCTCCATTCATCACACGTAGTTTGATTTTCTCTTTACTTATTGTCTACTATGCTTAAGATCTTTGCATATTTTTACAAATATGGGATCCACATCCAGTATCTTATACCCAATGGTCTTAATTAGTAGATGAATTTATCTCAAACATAAACATACTTAGAAGTAAAAGCTTCACTAGGCCTCTTTAACTTCTTAGTATTGAAACGAGCCTTACAATTCCCTTTCCAATGGAATTGGAAACTATGTCTTTAGACTTGTCCATTTTGATCACACCTTTAAGCTTTGTCATAGCTACTTGGGTCTTTTAAAGACCACGCTTGGGTTTCCCCTTGACAAGCAATAAAGTGCCCCTTTCTTCCTTGATAGACTACTCTTGAGATATCTCATATCTATTAGTTCTAGATTGTGTATCAAAAACTCTTTGAGACGCATAATCATGGACAAAAAATCTATCACTTTGTGCTACTTTTATAGCTTAGGAATTATAGATAACATTATAATATAAGTAGCAATATCATTATCATCTTTTATGCATCATGTATGCACATTGTTTCCTAACTATAATTGTCACTATAGGACAGGTGGAAGTGGGTATCAAGGACACAGCCAAATGTGTTTAAAAACTATTCTTAAGTCTTACAATAGTCCAAGAAAATCGTATATAAATGGAGATATAGGGTGATAAGTGTGTTCATGTATACATTCATTCTACAACAAAGTGAAAAGATAGTACAAGTATTTGTTTCATGTTATAATTGCAAACAAAAAATGTGGGTTTCGAATTTATTTGTTTGCTGCCACTATTTTACTTCAAATCAATAACCCTCAGTCTATTGATTTAGAAATCCGTTGGAGATTCCTAGTAGGTTAGGATCCCATCTAATTAACTTTGGATTTGACGGAGACCAATGCCCCAAAGGTAACTTCGATTAGGTAGATAACTTTTATCAATCACAACTCTTGACATTCACATCTTATGTATTGCCCAACATTGCCTCAAAAATATTATAACATTAATAGAGGCCAAACTTGTTATGTATTTTTGTTAATTCATACCCATTATTCAGAGATCACATCTCATAGTAAGAACATATTCCGAGCAAGGTGACCTTGACGGAGGCCAACGTGTCAACACTTAATAGGAACTCTTCGTTTTTGCTATAATAATGGAAGGCAACTTATATATTGATTTAATATTGCCTCAAAAACACCATAACCTTGATGGAGACCAACAAGTTTAGTATTTTTGTTAAGTCTTACCTATTATTTGGAGATCATATCTCATAGTAAAAAACATGCTCTAGGTAAGGTGACCTTGACGGAGGCCAACGTGTCAACACTTAACAAGAACTATGATTTTTTTACTAATAACAATGGAAGGCAAGTGACTTAATATTTTATTTGAGGGATTTTATTTTAATTATACAATATATAGTCTCATCATAGCATGTAATTAAAATATATCGACATATAAAATAAAAACATGCACAATAAACTGTGGATGATTATGGACTTTACTAAGATATTTTCCTCGAGCCTTAAGGAAAATATATGATCAAATTCCTAAGGGACGTGATCAACTCCGTAATGCGTTCCTTGGGAGGTCTCCAACTTTTGATGAGCCTCTATGGTTACTCCTTGGTTCCATCTCCATCTTCTTTGTACATTACACATGTAATTCTACTCTAAACAATTTAAAAAATTAAAACCCAACTCTAACCTACACAATGTACATTACATGTATTGATTAAGAAACCACAAGTTACATTCGAGGAGAGTTAGGTAAGAAGAGAATTACATGAGAATAATAGAGAAGGCAGGACATACAGGCCCTATTTTAAAACCAATATAAGCCAACCATCAAAATTAATAAAAATTCAACCATTCAATCACATTGGTCATAGTTCATAATCATCCACCATGCAATCATAATATTTAACAATTAAATAAATTAATCTATTTAATTCTAATCATAACACATGGTCTAATTTAATTAGATTAATATTCTTGAATTTATTTGTCTCGAAAATAAAGTTATAGAAGGTGTAGGTTTCCAAAATTTAACTTTCCAAATATTAACAATTAAAATTGGAAAGTGCTTTTATAGAGAAATTTCAAAAAATTTGCGTTTTCCAAAAAATTAGAAAAAATTCCGCTAGAACTCTGCCAGTAAACCGTGGGACAAAACGTGCGTGGTTTTGTCCACGGTTTACAAACCGTAGGACTAACCACGCGCAGTTTCATCTGCGGTTTGTGGACAGAAAGTATGGGATTTTAACTGCAGGTGAAACCACGAGTAAAAACCCGCGGTTTATGTGCAAAAAATAAGTTTTTTTTTTTTAAAATTTTTTGGTCTTTGTCAAAACTCTTTTGAATCAAAACATGTTAAAACCCTTTTAGCACGTAAAAATAATTTAGAAACCTTGAATACAACCATAAAAACTCATCTTAATTATTTAAAACACTTTTAAACAATTAAGAACTTATCTTAAAAATCAAACTCTTGATTTTTCGAAAAAAAATTTGAGACAAATTTCATCAAGAACAAACCATCCATATTTATGACAATTAAATAAACAAAAATCATATAGATATAATCAAAGGAGGCTCTGATACCACTGTAAGGTAATAAGGGGAGTAACGCAGCGAAAAATTTAAAAATTTATCACCTTAGTCATGGATCTCTTTGATGTAATCTATACGATTAAAGGGTGTTTGGCACAAATACATCAAGCATAGAAGGTTTCCATGCTTCATAAGGCAAGATCCTATTCGATGAATGTGTTGATCTACTACGAAAAGCCCTCCAAGTATCGAGCCTCCAACGGTATCCTCACGAACATGATCTTTAGGAACCTTGGGCTTGCTTGCTTTGCCTTTTGAGTGCTAGCTCCCTTGAATATCATGAAGAACACAAGATAAAGAAAGAAACCCTAACTATTAGGAAGATGAGAGGTGGTGTTTTCTTGGGGAGAGAAATGCCTCTCATGCTCTCAATTTTTCTCTCTCTAGATTTTGTGTTGTGTTTCATCAATCTTCCAAGAGTCAAGGCATGAACTTATTTATAGATGTAGTATCCTAGTCTTTAAGGAAACAAGAGTAATTGGAAACCAAGAAGGTTTAGAAAGCTTACCTTAAGTTAATCCTATTCCTTTAGGTAACCTATTCAAAAAGAAAACCAAATAGCTTCTTAATTCCTTTTAGGAAACTAATTTCCATCAAGACTTAGAATATTTATAATTAAGTCCTTTAAGTTAATTTATCACATAAATTAACCCCATAAGTATCTTATACTTATCTTAATAACAATTTAATCCAAAGACCATGTTTTATTGTGTGTGACCCATTAGGTTCCATTCACGTTGGTAATAAGTACAAATTATAACTCATTAATTAATTCATTAAGAGCTAGATAAATTAATACTTTAATTTATCATTAATTCATTAATTAATTAATTTGCACTTATAGATCATGAGTGGTGTCTAACAATGCATCTTGACCACCCAAGTGAATAGGAAAGTCATATGGTAGACAACACTTGTCAATGACAATATTACCGTGTAATTAATATCCTTTCACCACACTATATCCCAATTAGTCCAAGAGTGTAGTTCACACTCTTTAAATGACTAATTAATAATTTCTTGTTCCTTAAATATAATTTTCCATAAAAGTATAACCTTGAAACTCTTTCAAGTCATACTTTCACTTTTGCGCAAAAGATTCTTTAAGTTATATTTCAACAAGTGGCCAATCCAGGATATACTTTACTTTAATAAGGAGTGGTAAATCCTATATCGATTACTCACTATCCTTCCTTGCTTCATACTATACCCAATCTCTACCGTATGGACTACTCTTTTATGAGCACCGAATAATAGAGTCAAAGCATAGCAATCCACACTCAAGATACCATGGTAATCTCAAGTCTAAGGATCACGTACACCATTGCTATTAAGAGTATAATTCATTAACACTATGAATAGTAACTCTTGGCGGATCAATCCAATAAACTTGTTCTCTAATAAGGATCCACATACCAGCTTAGGTGTCGCACACCATAGTTGACAAGATCAACTACTACTTACCCTAAGTAGAGGCAAAGTATGTGCTAGTCTTCCCATATTAATGATGTCCAATCTCATTAATACTACGACTAGGGATATTTAAGAATATAACTTAATGTGTAATAAGAGTCTCATCATTGTAACTCTTACAATCTCTTATACACAGTTAATATTGTATGGACTTTATCAAATAAACAAGTAATATTAATAACATGTATTAAATAACAAAGAAAATGCCACATATATAAGTATAACATGAAATAAGCGTAATAAAAAAATCTCAAAAACCAACTTGGTTTTAGGGCATACACTAACATAACCGGGTCGTAGTTAACAACTGGATATCCAGGGTCATTTGTCCACTAACTACTTGAGCTTTCATTGTACTGTGTTATGGTTATGAATGTGATTTGAATTGCCCATGGAATGACCACGTATCTTTTGAATCATGTAAACTTATTGTTTTGTTGTTGAAATTATATGTATATGTGTAACAATCTCAAGCCTCAAAGAGACCTCTTACTACCTACTTGGTGATTTATCACTCACACTTTTATTTATCTAATAGGGGATGAATTTGTTGAAGAAGATTGGAATGACTTTTGGGCCTCATAATTTATAGTTTGGTATATACTTAGAAAGATGTTATTTTTGTTCAAGAATTGTATAGCCATATTTTGGTATAGGCTAGGTTATACATGTGATCCCCAATTAATTTTGTGATGGGGTAATGAAAATGCATATGTATGGATGATTATTTTCAATGAATGAAATGATTTTCTTTCAGAAAAATATCGCTTACTCCGTAAGTTATGGTTTGTTATTGATGATTTGTATCGATTAGTCTTGTGTTTTAGCATAGTCTAGGGCATGGCGGGTGCCACATATCGGGGCACGGGACGTGACACTACTGCAGCATTTTTCTATTTCATCAATCCTTTCTCTACATCAGCCATTTCCAGAGTTACTGTTAACTTCTTCTACAACTTCTAGAGGATGATAAGATAAACCCATACCTTTATGAATATGTCCATTAGATCTAACCACATCAGCCGAGGAACATTTTCCATATGTAGCTGTGGAAATGTTCATCCAAAAATTTTACCCCAGATCTTCTTGTACCACCTTTAGATCCATTGTTCCCCTTATAATTTGTGGTTGCAATTGATTAGCATCCAATTTTGCAGAACTTGTAATGGAATTGACAAGCTATAATTATTTTCCCATTTGCGCCATTTTCAATTTCCCAGCTCAATCCTACAAACTTACTACTAGTTACGAAATTTGTGTGAATCGGTCCCGAGAATAAGAGAAAGAAACTAAATTTTTAACACCACTGAAGATTTGAAGATCAGCAATGGTGAAGAAGATGTTGGCGCACATTAGCTTACCTCAAACTACTCCAGTGCATTTTAGCCAATAATTGACCCTTTAATCACTTTTTCAATTCTAAAGTATATTACATTAAAGTATTGTTGATTATCTTCCGTTCTAAAGTATACTACATTAATTTATTGTTGATTATCTTGAAATAGCATTGTGTTAGAAACATAAGTGACTTAGGAACCAATATAACATGAGAACAAAAACATGATGAAATTAAAAAGGATAATTTCCCATATCTCCCTCGAAGTTTATCATAATGGTAGCTAGCTCCATTTAAGTTTAAATAATTACACTTACCTCCCTTGATTCTATGACATGATTTTAGTAATCTTTGCCTTAAAATTAAATCAAACTTTTTGATAAAGAAAAAAGAGAAAGAAAAAAAAAAAAAAAACCAGACACAAACAACAAGAGAAAATAAAAGGCAAAATTTCAAACCTAAGTCTTTTGCCCATTCTTCTCCCTTCTTACTGGTCTTCCGAATTGTTTATGCAATTCTTTTTTATTTCTTGAATTAGTCATCTCTTTTATACTAATATATTTATTTGTGGATAAAGATGTAGAAAAAAAAAAGGAAAAGGACATCAGAGATGGAAGATTTAGTAGCCTTTTTACTGGTCTCTCGAATTGTTTATGCAATTGTTTCTATTTATTGAATTAGTCATCTCTTTCATACTAATATATTTATTTATAGACAAAAATTAAAACGATGACATTGGTAATGGAAGATTAGGTAGATTTATATAGACTAGATGACTGAGTTTTGGAGAATGATTAGAATTTGATTCAAGAGTATGGCTACTTTTGTCATTTTCATATCCTGACTAATTTTGAAGTTATTTATAATATTTGGTTGGTGTTCTAAGCTTATGTCATCCAAATGAGTTTTGGTTGTCAAAAACATAAAAATAAGGGGTCTAAGTGTAATTATTGAAATCTGGGGAGTGATGACTACAATTATCATAAATCTTTGGAGAGGTATGTGAAATTATCTTTTTCCATTTCATCATGCATTTGTTCTCCTGTTTTATTGGATCCAAATCGGTCATTTATGTTTCTAACACATTACTATTTCAAGATAATCAACAATACCTTAATGTAATACACTAGAACTGAAAAAGAATTGAACGCGCGGATTAGGGGAATAAATTGGAGCCAAAAGCTAAGAAACCAAATGGGTTAAAGTTTAGAGACAACTGATTAAAGTGGAACAATTACAAATGTTAAAATACTAAAATTGTACCTATACCTTTTCGAAGTTGCGTACTTTTCTCAATAAATGCTCCAGAAAAATCAAGCCATTATGTGCAAGCAGCGTATAAGAAGGTTATTAGCGGAAGCAGAATCCTAAGATATGTAAAAAGGCACCTAAAAAGAGGCCCGCGACGGTGTCATTACAATTTGAAGACTGCCTAATATAGACTTTTCGCCAAAACACAGGCAGTACCGGTAGATCCACTCCCCGTCCTTACTGATACTACCATTAACGTCCACGACATTTGCATGAAAATGATACAGTTATCCTCTATAACCGAAGTCCAAGCATTTAATCAACTGCAAACCTTATCCAACTTGCACGTCAAAGTCTAGAAAATGAAACTGAACTAGTCCTAAAAAGCTTGTTAACCAACGAAAAGAAAAACATTAGCCACCTCTTTAAAAGCTAAGTGGGATAAGAGATTAGGGATTCGAATCCTGCCTCCCATAAAAACTTCAAATAAGTGTATAATGTACCAATTTGGACTTATGGTGATTTAGTCTCCATGGTTCCTTTTGGATTCAGTTGGATCTTCCTATAAAGTAAGTAAAGAGTAATATATAATACTGTTCACGATTGATATAAACAAAAAAAAAAAAAAAAGAAAAACATAGAAACATTGTCAAAGACACAACAACTACGTTTTATGTACACCAATTAATAAAATTTTTTGGTTACAGATTATGACTAGGATTACCTTAATCTTGCCGATATCCACGTCCCTACATTTCTGTAATTTGGAGAAACAGGTCTACAAGATTAGGATTTTTCATGAGTTGAAGATTAATTTATCAATTACTCTATAATATGTATTAATAAATGGTGGTATATATGAAAACGATAGGCTATAGTTGTTTGTACGAAATTAAGTCGGATCAATTCCATTTTAGGATGTAATTGGCACAATTTTTGAAGCATATAAACCATAAAATATTTGGAAAATTCTTGAATAGAACTGATCCCCAGTCCCACTTGTAGACTGTGTAGTTTAAAACAAAACCACATAAACATTTTACATTATTTTACATCATTTTTTTATATCAATATACATCACTTTGCTTATTTTAGGCTCTTTGAAATTACAAGATCTATAAGTGGAGTCGTGGACCTGGTCCATTTAAGAATCTCTCAAAATATTTTTACATTAAGTTGTATTCTTTTTTTTCTTAACTAAAACTTTTACAGTCACGTTGTGATATGCTTTTTTTTGGACCATATCAATGTGCAGTCCCCTTTTCTACTCACCAAAACTGCTACAGTAATATTTTTAAAAAAATAACTCAAAAAACAACCATCTAGATGGAGCAAAGGTTTTTTAGAATTAGTGTTTAGGGTTTATGTGCATATAAGCTTACAAAAGTTTTAGATTTAGGTAGTATGTGATCGATTAATTAAGACCGGCATTTCAAGTGACGGATGATTAATTTTTTACAGTTTACAAACAACCTATAAAGTTTATTAAATATTTTTAGTACCTTTAAATAAGTTTATAGTCCTAATTACAAGCCCATTACATTGTACGTTACATTACCTCTGTATTAATATTAACTTAACCTAATTAACGTTATCCGAACTTAATAAAAAAGTATTTCTCTATATTAATACTCATTTAACTTAATTTTGAAAGAGTTTTATATTATCCTGACTTACCAAAAAATAAAAATCTAAAACAGTTCTTAACAAATAAAAAGTTAATCATAATTTTCCTTAACAAACAAAAAGCGAGAGTTGCTGCTATTTTCTTAATCTAATTAAAACCCTAAATCCTAAAACCATAAATCCTACACCCTAAACCCTAATTCAAATTCCTAAACCATAATTCAAAAGGAAATATAAAATCTAGTAATGAAAATGTTAGCACAATTTTGTTCCCTAGGGTCTATGTTGTAAATAAAAAACCTAAGTGTGAATAGATAGCTACTTACATAAGAAACCAGTAGTACAGGTTACAGATTGGATAAGAATAAGAGTTTGTAGTTGATAATGACTCTTGTACTGTCAAAATCTGTTTGTAACTAAAAATCTGGTTACGATTTTTGACAACGTTATTTTCCTATGGATAATATCTTATTGTGGGTTTATGCCTAAAATTCTAGAATGATGATGAAAGTGCTACGACTTCATGACTATATCACTACATAGGTATTATGTTTGGAAGTTGTCTAGGGTTAGTTCACATGAAAATCATGCAATTAGATATATACGTGGATTGCATAATCATCTTGTCATAATTTTTAAAGGGACCCATGAGGTTTGTTAATTACGGTTTCACTTACTTTATGTTTGATTCATGTATAGACAATGGGTGTATTTCATTTAAATAAAGGTATTAGGACATCGCAGTGAGCAACTTGGACAACAGTAAAGACAAGGCACATTGGTGGTGGGTTGGTATTTAGTTAGAGGAGATTCTTAAGTAGACCACAACTTCACTTGTTGATCTTGTGATCTAAAAGAGTATCATATAAGTATAGTAATGCATGCTAATGTAAAAAAGTAATGTAATGATACTTACGTGGCTTTGTTTTAAATCGCAAGGTCCACAAGTAATACCATAGATCCGGTCTATGTAAGAATTTTGTATTAGTTACTAGTTTTTGTGAGTAGTATTGCTGCAGGTAGTACTTAGGTGTATTTTTTTTGAAAATGAAATATCTAAATTAAATTTCTTTTAACTGAATGGTATAAATTAATATGTCTTATTTTGATCCAAGTATCACTTTAGAAACTGAGTAGAAGTAATTATTCTGATAACTACTGGTTAAGTTGAGTAGTCCTCTTTCTCCTCTATTTAACTCTTGTACAGTTGTCACATGTATTAATTCATAGTGTTTTTGAAAAATTCACAGCCTTTGCAGATTATTTTTGTAAATGCATACACAAATTAATGCATGTGGTAGCCATATAAGAGCCAAACAAAAGGGATGGAGAGGCTTGTCGGGACAGAGCATTTGAAGCGAAATTTATGTTTGCTAAATCAGTATTATATACATACTTTGTGACATTTATGACTTTTGTGAATCAATTGAAAATTGGATCAAGTATTTGGTTGTTGTAGAGAACTTATTGGGCATTGATGGATTACTATGGACAGCGTTATGATTTTTACTAAATTATTTATTAAAAAGAATTAAATACTTTGGACTTTGATTATATGTATTAATTGTTGATCGTTTCAGAACTAATCGTGACAACCGAGTTATAACGAGGTTAAATGTGTGGTTACGACTAAGATTGGAAAAGCAAACTCCAACCCGTGATCCAAGCCACGTTGATTAAACTCTTGTGACCTCATGTAGTTATCAGATGGGAGTTTGGCATGTTTTCTTGCATATGTTTTAAAATATGGTTTGGTGAAAATTTTGAATAATTGTATGAAATTGAGTATTTTATAAAAAATAATATATGCAGGGCCAATTGAAACAAACTATTATTTGGTTTTGTTACTTTTTTCTTTTCAACAACTCAAAAGTATTATATTAATCTGGTAATAATTACAAAACTTACAGATGGGGCAACTACCCCTGAACATTCAGTGAGATCTTTTTGATCCACCTGGGAAAATTCTCTTCCCAAACTACAACTTCTTTCAAATCAGTAGCAAATTTGGCTATTCTATCAACATAGTTGTTTGATTCTTTACTAATCAATTCATTTGAGCAAAAAGAAAACGTGGAACTTAGGAATCTAATGTTTGGTTTTGCTATTTGATATAGGTGATTAGGGATTTTGTTGATTGCTTAGTTGTGAGGTCACCTCATTGTTATTACTTTTATTTTTAAGATCTTTAAAGACAGATTAAAGCTACATGATTGAGTTGTGTTTCATGGCGGTGACATTTTTGTTTTAATTTCTTATTTTTATAAGGTAGTATTTAGCACTTGGCTTAATGGACATTCGTAAATAGGGTCAATTGTAAAAATAAGCAATGGCTAGATATTAATAATTATTTAAACTCTGGATTTGAAAGGTTTTAAAATTTGTTGCGTAACAATTATTTCTTCCTGGTTTTCCGATTTGATATCTTCCTGTCTTGGATGTTGAAGTTTGTCAAGTTATTCAATCTTTATGCTGTTATAATAGCTGGCCCCTTTGAAATTTTGTACCGCTTCAGAAAATATAGCACAAAAGCTTTACCTCGTTTTATTTGTCTATGTAATTTAAGTCAATTAGTGGGATCGCAACAAAACTTTTATTGTATAATTATCATCCTGGGGCCATAGATTGAAATTTTACTATGGCTTGAATTTGGCTAAATTTCCAGAAGGATGCCGCTACTTCACTTTCACATTTACTACAATTTAAATTAGATCATATAATTATTAAAGTGTGAACGTGAGCATCTCTTTTATCATTCGCACTGGAAAAATGGCATTAAGATCCCTATACCCAACCACTTAAAAACTATGTAGCGTCCACGGCACAATTAATGATAAACATATGTTTTACCAAAAATTGTATCGCTTTCATTCACAAATTTAGTACAGTGTACAAGTAGTAGTGTATTGTTGACTGTATTAGCATTAGAGCTATAAATGAACCAAGCTGTTTGTGAATACGGCTCGGTTCGTTCGTATAGCTAAACGAACCAAATTCGAATATAAATTTTATCTCGTTTATTAAACGAGTGAGTTCTAGCTCGTTTAATAAACGAGTAAAAGTTCGAACATGAGATATTTAGCTTGGTTCAGCTCAAATAATACCTTTACACTTATTTGAATCGACATGTTCATGAACAAAGCTTGACTTAGCTTATGAAAACTCGAGTTAAGTTCGTTCGTAAAACTAAACGAGTCGAACTCGAACATAAATTTTAGCTCGTTTAAATAAGTGAGTTTGCTTATTAAATGAGCACGAGTTCAAATTGGCTCGACTTGTTTACAATTCCACTTGGCATAGACTTTTCACGGCACAATTAACGATAAATATATATTTTATCAAAAAGGTGTCTGAGTTTCATTCACAAATTTAGGGACTGCTTGGTTCATGAGAATCAGAATCGGGAATAGGAATGAATGCCTTATAGGCTGTCTGGTTGGAGAGAATGGGAATCAAAGAATTTGGAATCATTTTTGAAAATTTGGGAATCCTCCATTCCTACTAAATTAGAGTCAATCGGAATCATTTCTAAAAATTTTGCAACTTTGACTTCTTTTTTGATTTCTCAATTGTTTTGTTGTAAAAAACTATTAATAGACATTATCATTTGTTTGTTAATCAATAGAACTAAATGATTTAGGACTATAAAGTCTTCAAAAGTGAATGATTCCGATTCTGACATCTAACCAAGCAAATATATTAGAATGAAAAAACTTCATTCAAATTCCAAAGTGAATGATTCCGATTTTGATTCCAATTCCAATTTACGAACCAAACGCCCCCATGGTACAATCTACGAGTGTTATATTGCTGACTGTTTGGCATAGACATTTCCCCTGAAGTACGTTAAGTTTTGAAGATATTCTAACTTACCTTAGAACACAACATTTCTCGGAAGGTCGTGAGAACGTTTTACTTGTTGTGCATGCACTTCAAATTAGGACTTTAATATGGATCTAATGTTCACGAGGAAAATTTAAGACTAAGGGAGAAGCATATAACGTGGATAAAAGAATGCATGTGAATAAACACAGGTGACTAATTGACAACTAAATTAAACAAACGCAGATTAACACTTAAATTATTGCACAGAAAAGGTAAATCTACCGATTTATGACTGTAGTTTTTGTGACAAATTCATAAATTGATGGGCTTTCTTCCAGAAAATTACTCAAATAATGTAAACAAATTACATTCCGAATGTTAAGGAAATAGAATTGCATTTGATTTTGGTTACTTGATTTGTGTTGATTGAGGATTAGTCTTTGCCATACCTTTTTGGTTACTTGATTTCTGTTGATTAGGATTAATCTTAGCCATATCCTTCTGATTAGCATAACTGTAAATTCCTAAGGTTTAGCTGTATATTTGTATATATACGTAACAATAATGTAAAGAGAGAATCAATACAAACTCTTGTACGAAAATGCATGGATGTCCTTTATTATTCCAGTAGTAGTTAAGCAGGTGAAAAGAAAAAAGGAGGAGAATCTCTTCTTGTTGCCCTTTTTTTTTTTTTGCTAATGAATTGACTGTCACTAAAGAGTAATGGAAAAGTATTAAATGTAACACGTATATTGTTGCATGATGAATTAGAATCAATAATTTATCGTCACGTGATGATAGTGAACCGCACTTTATATTATTTGATAATGTATGATTATTTTTAATACATCACGTGATATGCTACGTAATGTATGTGATGCACGCAATACCTATTCACTGAGTTATATGATTTTGAATTATAGAATAAATTAGAATGACGGACGGGGGCATTGTACCTTGCAACTGCACCTCCAATCAACTGTCACAATTTGGCCATTATATATTAGCCAAATAACCAATAGCAGGTGGGCCAAATAAGCGAGTTCTTTTCGTCGTAACAGTTCAAGTTACTTTTGATGTGTATTATATTATCATTCGTGATTTTCTGATTGGACCAGCCAATTATATAGATTTTTTCGTGATGGACTGGTCCACAGGTAGATAAATTGGTTACCATACTCAAATCTTCACCGTTGAATTCACAAGTCATCCACACAAGAATGACTCTAATTAGACGTAACGGCATCTAATAAATTATGGTTCCTTTTTTCTTGTCTTTTTTTGCTATTCCTTTTACGTGAATGTCAATCACATAAGACAATTTGGAGATAATCATTGACCTTGAAAGATTGATTGCAAATTACAATCCTATTGGGTATTTAGCAAGAAAATCTGAAATTGCTCCTGAAAAAAAAAAAAAAAGCTTTAAATGACTACCCATGGATTTTATAGAAGTATTAGCCTAGGAAAATTGAAACTAGAAGAAATCCTTTTACAACATATGCACATATATAATTGAAAGAAACTTAACTTAGTTTGTCTTTGAATTATGTGTTTCGTGTGCTGATGTAGTCTAGGTATTCAATTTACTTGCTTTGCAATCAATATACTTTGATTTCCTAAGGATTAAATCTTTGGGCTAAGTAGGTGCTTTGACTATTGGCAAGTAAACCAAGTTGAGAAATTTCTAAATATTATTTGTAGTTTCATTTGAGTTAATGTTTTTGTAGTTTTATATTTAATAATTGAGTAGTTAACATGTTATCACAAAAATTAAATGATTATAAATGAGATATTAGTTAGATTAATTTAGTATAGAATATATTGAAGGTCTATATAAAACCATTAAACTTGTTCATTATTTGAGATGTTAATAATATTGTGAGTTTATTTAATCTTCTGCCTCTTATATATTTTGTTGTGTGAAAGTTCTATAATTGGTATCAAAAACAGATTACGAGATTAGTCTTGGAGATTTTCGTTGTTATTCTAAGGGTACAAGGTTTGCTCAAGTTATTCAATTACTAGACTGCGACTGCAAAATTGGTCCTACGGCATTCCATTATTGAGGATTAGACCTGAAATGGTCAAATTGATGTAGATGTTGAAATAGAGATCAGTCAACAATATATTGGAGTTGCTGTTGTTGTAGAATTGAAGACCTTGATTTATTTATCAATTAGGAAAGCGAAGAATATTGCAAAGGGAGAGATGAAGAAATTATTTATCTAGATGATTAAGTTGTGCATTCACGATGAATAAAGAATTAATCAATGGCAAATTGCTTAAAATTTTACACAGTTATGTTAAAAGTCAAGGGAGAATAGGATGACAAAGAGTGATGAAAAAATATCCCAAACAATATGATTTAAATAATTTGTTGATGGAGTTTAGGCTTGTCATTTATTTGAAGAAATTAGAGAAAAATAAAATTATGTTTCAAGATTATTTTCAACTCGCCGAGTAAAAATTTTTATGGAAAATTTATTTGTTATCCTCAAGTACATCACATATTTTTGGAGAAATGTCCTTTCAAAAAAATTAAGTTTGGACAACTTATGCTGAAAAATCAAATTTTGTTTTTGGTGGGAAATGTTGACTTTGAATTGATTGAAACTTTTATTTGGATTTCTTGTGAAGGAAAAGTTTTATGGTATGGAAAAGAAAATTGTTAACATGGTAAAGAGAAACGAACAAATTGTTGATGAAAAGTTTATTTTCGAAGATACTCTGACGGTGATTGAAGGATTGATTTGGCTAGATATATAGGTTTTATTTCTCCCAACAACCTCTAATCATTGTTGATTTCTTTAATTTCCGCTTTTGATTAGGTTTGTAGTTGTTTATATTTTTTATGAAATGAATCGTTTTACACGAAGTATATATTATGTTTGTTCTTTAATAAAATACTATTTGTTAAGATCCTTTGTGTAATAAAATAAAATTTTTGATTATATTAATTTTTCTTATTGTGGAAATAGTTGGAAGAACTGGGTACGAGGGTGGTGAAAGTGGAGCATAATGCATCACTGAAAGGATAACAACTAAATTAAATTTTTTACGTTAAACTTTTAATTGATTGACAGGATCATTCGGGTTTGATTACTTGTATGTATCTTTCCCTTTATCTTTACATAGTTACAATGATATCCTTTCTTCTAAAGAAACTTGACTTGACGTGCAACACCACCCT
Source organism: Mitragyna speciosa (assembly GCA_024721245.1). Taxonomy (NCBI): domain Eukaryota; kingdom Viridiplantae; phylum Streptophyta; class Magnoliopsida; order Gentianales; family Rubiaceae; genus Mitragyna; species Mitragyna speciosa. The sequence goes on along the minus strand of CM045565.1, from coordinate 12,387,362 downwards.
TTGTTTTTTTTTTTTTTTTTCCTTCTATCAAGAGTTCAACATTTTATCATACTCCTAACTTACTCTAAAAATAGTCCAATTAGATCTGAGAGGACCAATAAAAACTAAATTACTATTAGACCAATACTCCTCTCAATTTTAATCCATCTACTATTGCAGGCGGGGCTTAAACTCCCAACCTGCAGGGGAGCTTTATAAATGCTCCCCCTTTGCATTATTTGTGGATGGAAAGTTAGGATAACTTTTGAATTTGAATAGGATTATTTGTTCATGGCATCTCAGCAACTTTTGACTTACTACCAACCTCTAAAATATGTATGCCAATTTGAAGTTTGGTTTCCTCGGCAACAGGGTAAGCGTATCTGATTTAATCTACTCAGCCCACCGTATTGATCAGCTCTGTTTGTTGATTCACTAAAAACTATACTAGGGTGCACTCTCCAACAAAATTCACACACAGTACACGCACTCAGTGTTCACTCTTACTCTTGCTTTCTCTTCAATGGCCATTGAAAAAGTTGGCAACCCACACTCTCTCGATACCCACGGTAAGAAAATACCCACCCCAAATTAAATTCGAAAATTCTCCATCAAACCCCATTTCTTTAATTCTTTTTTCTTGGACTATTAAAATTTCGAGGTAAAAAAGGGTCTTTTTTTCCTGCTTTATTTTCACAAATTTGCTAATGCTTTGATTATTTTTAGTTTCTTTTTTTCAAATTTTCAAATGAAATTTTGTGAGTTTCTTAGATTTAACTTTTAAGGATAACCCTTCTGTCTAATTTTATTTTTAATTTTAAAAAATAATTGATTTATTTTTCATGCTTGGACTTTTTTTTTTTTCTTGGGTGAACTTTGCTTTAATTTTTGCTTTTACTACTGGATTATTGTTTTTGTTTCAAGAAATAAAATTGGAATTCTATTAAATTGTAAAAAGGGTTAAAAGAAAGAAAAAAGAAACACCTTTTTAAAGAAAATTAAAAAACTGTTAGTTCACGGTTCATAATGTTTTTTATGGTTTTCATGGTCGAACCAATCTTTAATTTTTTTTTTTAATTTTTTCAGCTTTTATATAGAATCGAACATAGTTTAACTGGTTGAACTGACCGATTTAGTCCAATTCTGAAAACACTGGTAGCAATTGACATATTATCGTTTGACAGTTTCAATTCTGATTGCAAGATTTACTTGTCTCTCATCCTATTTTCTAAACATAGCAACAACGACTTCAGTTATCACAGGGCATTCAATGGTAAATTTATTTGACTGTTCAAAAGCATTTGAATCACAAGAGATTCCTTTGCTGCAAGTGAAAAAAAAAAAAAGATTGAAGATTGAATGTTTAAAATAGTTTATTGAATACGTCATCCTCTCTATATGTGTGGATAGAAAACATAAAGCAATCTCTTCAGGGTATATGCTTAAAAGGTTTTCAATTAACAAGCATTATATTAAGAAACAAAACTTGCCCAAAATTAGTAGATACATCTATTTGTGATTGAGGCCTTACCTTCTTTATTTGAAATTTATCAATTCTTGCAACACCAAAGAGTGCCTTACTGCTACAATTGAATGACTTTTCTTGTACAAAACGAAGTACAAAAGGATCTGAGAGAGAATTTTCAGTTAAACATGAGAGGATATATCACATGGAAGACCATATATATGAAACAATTTTATAGGTTCAAATAATCCTTTTATGAAGTTTTGGGCAAATACAAACCATCGTTTTTGCTAAACAGTTGAGGGTGTGATTCTGATTTATTTATTTTTGGCCAATTTTAGAAATTGCACTACCCACAAGCCTTATCAATGAGGGGCCCTTAGTGATCAAGTTGTCAAAGCAACCCATGTACAAATATGTCATTCTTTGGCCAAAAAAGTTCATTCGGAAAGGTACCCCGGAAAATCAACAAATAGCAACGCAATTGGAGCAAAGTTTAATTAAAAAGAGTTCTGATCAAAGAGATGGCGGCTTCCGATGATTCCACAGATATTCATAACAATTTTCTTAGATGCCGCCACTCTCAAAATTCGCACTCCATAAACAGCAGTATTGTTTACAACCCCAAAAACTCAGCATATTTGTCGATTTTGCAATCTTCTGAGCAAAACCTACGACCAGCAGCATCTTCTCCATTAAAGCCAACTCTCATCCTTACACCATTTCGAGAATCTCAGATTCAGGCGGCAATACATTGTGCCAAGAAACATAACATCCAACTTAGAGTCCGGAGCGGTGGACATGACTATGAGGGTCTATCCTACATTTCAAGCATCCCTTTTGTGATTATTGATCTCATAAATCTTAACTCGATATCCATTGACACTGAGAAGCGTATAGCATGGATACAATCTGGAGCAACCTTAGGAGAACTTTATCACAAAATTGCTGAGAAAAGTAGGACTCTGGCTTTTGCTGCTGGTCTTTGCCCTACAGTTGGTGTTGGAGGAGACTTCAGCGGAGGAGGATATGGCATGATGTCTCGTAGATTTGGGCTGGCTATTGATCATATCATTGATGCCAAAATAATTGATGTTAATGGTCAAATTTTGGACAGAAAAACCTATGGGTGAGGATCTCTTTTGGGCCATTCGGGGAGGTGGTGGAGGAACATTTGGCATCGTTATTGCATGGAAAGTAAACTTGCTTTCTATTCCAGAAAAGGTAACGGTTTTCAGGTCTGACCAAGACTTTCGGAGCAGAATGCAACTCAGCTAGTGCACAGGTGGCAATACATTGCTGACAAGATTGATCATAACCTTGTAATGAGGCCCTTCGTCACAGTTGTAAATTCTTCCCAGACTGGAAAGAAAACCATACAAGTAACTTTCAATTCTTTATTCCTCGGTGGAGTTAAAGAGCTCCTCTCAGTAATGTCCCAGAGCTTCCCAGAGTTGGGTTTGGAGAAAGAAGACTGCACTGAGATGAGCTGGATCCAATAAGTACCTTTCTTTGCCGACTTCGGGACAGATGAATCTATTGATGTTCTTCTTAGCAGAAGCTCCACGGGGAAGGGCGTATTTCAAGGGGAAATCAGACTATCGTAAAGCAGCCCATTTCTGTAAATGGTCTGGAAGGCATATGGGAAAGACTTTTGGAACAAGTTGATGGATTCGTTCAACTGCAGTTTAGTCCTTATGGAGGAAGACTAAGTGTAATCTCAGACTCTGCAACACCTTTTCCTCATAGGGCTGGGAACATTTACATGATTCATTATGTGGTCGCTTGGGGTAATAATTCAGATTCCGAAAGACATATAAATTGGATTAGAAGGCTTTATGGTTACATGGCTTCCTATGTAATATTCATGCCTCATTAAGGGCATAATTGTAAAATTTGTCATTTTGGGTGTAAGGGTCATATTTTTTTATAAGTAGGGGTATAATTGTCATTTTAATCACTAGGGCATCCTTAGTAGTAGGATTAGGGTTTCCTACATTCATTTGGCCTCCGAATACTTTCTCTCTCTACCTCCCTCTCTAATCCCAAGTTCTCTCTTCTAATTTCTTCAATTTCTCTCTAATTAAGGTGAGCTCTTGCATAATCTAGAGCAACCAAGTGAAGGAGATCAAGAGGACCTCACCTTCTCCACTCCTACCCAAGGTAATTTCTCTAATTTTCATCTAAGTTATGTGGGTTTGTCTAATGATTGTGATTAGTAGTAGTTAATGCATGATTAAGGAATATTTTTAGGTTGTTTATGCCATAATGATGATGAATAGTTAATATTGAGTTGTTGGGTTGTGATTATGATGTGTTTTGGGTGATTCTTATAGATTTTTCAACCCATTTTCGAAATTGTTGAGTTGGGAATAGATTGCCTTTGAAGTGTTTGATGAAATGTGTGAATGTATGTACTGATTTTGGGTCTTTTCGCAAGCGAGACGCGGCCAGGAGGGTGAGCCACGGGCAAGGCTGGAGGCCTCACCCGCGGCTCCTCTCTGTTGGTGAGCCGGGGGTGGACTCGCCCGAGCCGCGCCCGCGGCTTGGGCATGGTGGACCCACAGCTCGGCCTTGCTGATCTGCAGGTCAGCCTCTGTGATCCGCAGGCACGGATCACCCCTGCGCACCCGCGGATCACACCTGTTTTGGACAAGTTTGTTTAGTTTTGCATTCCGAGATTCAGGTCTAAGCTTTAATTGTGATTTCTGGTTGGAATTAGTGTATGATGGAGTGTTAATGGCTTGTTTTAGGCGAGGATAGCAACCCACCCTTTGTTGATTATTTGAGCTAGCTCGAACTGAGGTAAGTGGCTCTTGTATCCTTTGTCTTTTGAAAATGATTTTGACAAACTTGTGTGTTTTTGAAACATTATTTGCTATACTAAATGGCTTGGGTGTGGTTACTTTGGATTTTATTATGAATTGGATATACGTGGTGACATACATTTGTGTAAATGAATGATTTGCTTGGGCTCTTGGGTGAATTGACTTGTGACGGGACTAGTTCCTTATTTGATGGTGGAGATATGATATTTTGACCACGCTAACCGGTGACCGTTAGCTTTTGAACCGGGCTGACCGGGAGTCAGCTTTTGGCCAGTGTTAACCGGATTATAGTTAACAATTGGATATCCAGGGTCATTTGTCAGAATACTTCATTGAGCTCATCTTGTCATTTGTGATTATGATATATGAATTGTAATGAATATGGTTTGACCACGTATTTTGTGAACTATATGAATAACTATTGTGTGTTTTGAAACTGGATATATGTATATGCATAACACCCTCAAGCCCAAAGTGATACATGTGCTACTTACTGGGCGATTTATCGCTCACCCCATGTTTTTGAAATGCAGCGACTAGATGACTTTCGTTGAAGAAGATTGGGTTAGCACTTGGAGTTAGTCGATATGCGATATGGATGCTATGCTTAGGAGTTGGCTTATTTACTTGTTTAGTTTATATTTATGAATGATATTAGAGTCGTACTCGAGACATTGGTACTTGTAGCCATATGGCTTTCTTTATGCGATGTTATGTCACGTTGTGAGATGTTAGAGCTTATAGACGATACTATGGATGTATATGCAGGTTTGGAATTATCTTGGTTTATAGTGACGGATATGTATGTTATTTTATGACTTATATATTCAGGTGATGTTTGTGGTCTTGAATGGTTAGTATGCGATTGATTAGCCTTGTGCCCATAGCGTAGCCTAGGGCATGGCAGGTGCCACATTCCCAGGCGTGAGGCGTGACATCCTATGTTTCAAATTCTCCAAGAGGGGCATATTTGAACTATAGAGATCTCAACTTGGGAGAGAATAATGGAGGTAATCCGAGCTACAAGGAAGCAAGGGGGAACTAAATATTTTAAGAACAACTTTGACAAATTGGGGCATGTTAAGACCAAGATGGACCCAAGTAATTTCTTTAGAAATGAGCAAAGCATCCCGCCATTGTCATCATGGTAAATGATAATTTTGATATTTGAGTCTATCCGTGGGTGTAAAAACAAAAAAAAAACCAATAAAAGCTACCATGCATAAAAATGTAATAACAATATGCAAATTCTAAGTATTTCAATCTAATTAACAGTGGCTGAATACTGAGCTTGTGATAGTGCATTCTTAGTTGGTTTTAATTGTTTTTATGTTTTACGCAGTTGTAGGTAATTAGAAATAAACTGTTTTTATGTTTTACGTCGTTGTAGGCAATTAGGAATAAATTAGAAAATAAAGAAGTTTCAAGAAGACTTTTGCTTGCAAGGCATGGGTATTTGTAAAGCTGAAGCTAAGTTAGCTAAGTTGCCAGTTTGGAAGATAACTTTCGTTAATGACTCAAGTTTCAAAATTTTGTCCAGATTTCCTTTATGAATTATCGTTATCTTCGATTAGTTAGAATTTATTTTCTATTTTAGATAAGTAGTTGTAGTTACATACAACTTTGTTAAGAATAATCCCTTATAATAGAGATTCTAATGATTAGGATAAAGTAGAAAAAGTAGGAAAATAGAAAGGAGAATGTACGCACTTTTTATCTCTCCTTTTGAAACTCTGCAGACGTTCTTTCACAGACAATTTTATTTTTCTACGTATTTTTATTTTCATGGGGAGCAGTTAAATTTCTTTTCTAGTCAAAGGAATATTTGAAGAATTGGTTCGATAAAAATTGTAAGATCAAATTTATTTTAATTGTCTCTTTCCATTATTGATATTTGTATTTTTTTTATTTTAATGTTTATGATTATTGTGTTAGATTAAATATTACTGACCAGAAATTTAATTCTAGCATATAGTTCCCCATCAACCAAAATAGTTAAATCCGTAATTGTTTAATTATTTTCGTATTAGTGACAATTGGTATGATGTTCATTTTAGCAAGATGTGTAATCTAATTTAAATGAGCCCTTGTAGGTGCTTATTAATTAGAATTAGACTTTTCTAGTTCATAGTACAATTGTTAGATTAAATTATATGATTGTACCTAGGTTGTCTCTCAATTAGGAAAGTGAATAATGGTTGTAACTTGATTACGAAAACAATAAGGAAGAGCTTACTGTAAGATTATATTAACAGTTATAACCAATTTATCAACAATTGTTAGAATTTATTATTGCTTAGTTGATAGAACTAGATTCGAAATTATTCCTTTGGCTATAGATTTGTCAAACTTGAATTCTTTACTTTTATTTTCTGCAATTTTGTTAATTTTTGTTTAATTGGTTAGTTTCAATTATTTTAAGAACTCCCTTTTATTTTCATGAAATTGAAATAAATAAATCAACCAATTCATGAGGAAACGACTCCACTCACTACTATACACGAAATCATAATTCATTGAGTAGGTTTTTAACATTAATTTTTGTATGGTTGACTTTATAACTTTTGGTAATTACTAGGGGGTTAATTGCTCCAATAGTCCATAAACTTTTCATCAAGTGTCATTTGGTCTCAATAGGTTGTAATTGCACTTATTGAGTCCTTTCGCACGATTTGTTGCCATCCAAATTCCAACTAAAATTAGTTGCCTACAGTCAACATGTGACCATCACATGGGGTAAAGGAGGGGCATTTTTGGAACAAAGAAGTAGCAAAATAAAAAAGTGGAGAGGAATTTAAATTTATTGACTAGAACTTTAGTTGTACTTAGAGATGACTGAAAGTAAAGCCAGTATGATAGAATGGTAGTGGACGTGGAATTTGAGAAATTGGAAAAGGGTTTGGCGGGGGATTTCATGCAAAAATTCTATTAAGGTGAACAAGCTTGAGAGTTAAATGGGGAAGAAGATGGGGACAGTTGGGTAAAGCCTAGAGGAGTTAATCATTTGATTGAAAATAAAAGGATGTTTATGACACATGAAGAAAATGAGAGGAGTTTGGGGCCAACTGCAAAAAGTAATGGTTGCAAGAAAGAATTTCCTTTTTTTCCCCTTTAAATATGTTTTTTCACATAGGAGTTCAAGGAGTTTGGTGAAGGGTATTATAATCTTCTCATAATAACAAGGGAGGTTAACGTAAACATTAAAACTTCAAGGAAAAATCACGAAAAAATTTTGTAAAATTATTCCTTAAATTTTATAACAAAGGGATTCAAGAAGACAAATTAAATTATTGAGCACTGTCGAAGTTACGATCAATTACCTCTATGATTATGTAAGCAATTGCTATTAGCAAACCAACCATCGTGTCACTTCTCTATTTTTTTTAATCATACTTGCAATTTATCTTCAAGAATCATAACTAAACAATAATTCTCAAAAATACCCTGAACAACATGTATGCAAGGATGAATCATATGAATGTTTCAAGAGTAAATTACTTTATTGACCCTTAAGCTTTTCTCATAAGCGTCCATATAATCCTCAAATTTCTATCTATACCAGTTGAGTTCCTCAGATTCCTATTAGTTCTCAATGCACGTTTTTGGATTTATGATATTTTATATCTTTCTCTCATATTTTTATCTTTTTATCTTATGTTTTCTTTTATTTATTCCTCGTCCTTCCCCCGGTTAGATCCTCTGTCCAATTTTTTTGTGTCCAACTGTATCTAACACAAAACCACGCCACATCACTATGAAATTAAATCATATCACTAAATGAAATAATATAATTTTATATAATTTTCCATTAATACAATATAATTTTATATTAGATACTATTAGACACATAAAAAAATTAGACAAAGGATCTGAACTGTCCTTCCCATCCTCTTCCCTATCCCCACACTACAATTACATCTTATAAGAAACATATTTAAATCCAAAGGAGCATGAAGGTCTATCTTACACATGAAAGTTCCCCTTCATCACAATGGATCATGAAAATCTTATATCAACAAGCCTTGACATGGAAGAATATTGCGCATGGGTTCAATCAGGAGCAAATGCCAAGGAATTATGTTACTGGGGTGCACACAAAAAATTGGGATAATTTCACATACTTCTCCTAAGGTTTGTCATAATTACACTCATCTCCCCTCAAGTTTTGAAAATTATACTTACATCCCTTGTGTTTATGTTTTTCATAACAAACATGACCATTTTGATCATGTAACCCAAAAATACTAACCAAACACCTTTAAAAATGCTTAATTGCTTTTAAATTGGTGATCTCTTTCTTATTAATTAATTTATTTGTAAAATTTTAATAGATAAAGTAAATTCATTTAGATTGGTCAGATAACCGAGTTTTGAAGAAATAATATTTATTGGAGATTGAAAATTTGATGTAAGCATATAAGTACTTGTGACATTTTTATGATTCATTAATTAATTTTTAAGATTTATTTATCTTTTTTAAAAGCAATTAAGCATATTTTAAGGTGTTTGGTTAGTATTTTTGCATTACATTATTAAAATGGACTTGTTTTGTTATAAAAAATATAAACCTAGGGGTGTAAGTGTAATTTTCAAATTTGAAGGGAGGTGAGTGTAATTATGGCAAACTTCAGGAGCGGTATGTGCAATTATACCAAAGACATTCTATATTATGCACTTCCAGCAGGAATTTGCACTACAGTTGGCGTTGGCAGACATTTCAGTGGAGGTTGCTGTGGTACCATCTACCATGAGGTTTGCTTTGGATAGCCGATACGTTAATGGGAAAATTTCTTGATTGCAAATCATTGGGAGAACACGTTTTTGGTGCCATATCTAACACTTCCTTTTTTTCACAGGAATAATAGAGAAAAGAAAAGAAGCGCAGTGTATTAAATTCTTCGCAAGTGCACTATTTATTACACTCGTTTCTTTGCAATTCTTAATTCCTTAATTTACTTGAGACGCTAATGGGAAAATTTCTTAACTGCAAATCAATGGGAGAAAACTTTTGTGGTGCCATACCTAACTCTTCCCTTTTTTCGTAGTAATAATAGAGAAAAGAAAAGAAGTTGCACAGAGTATTAAATTCTTAACAAGTGAACTATTTATTACAATCGTTTCTTTGCAATTCTTGATTCCTTAATTTACTTGAGAAGTTTAGAGTGTTCGTTAAATTTTCTGATATCATTTTGGTATTGTATGACGGATAATTTATTTGTTAAAAATTTAATGCTCTATTTTATTTCATCAATTTTCTTTGTTAAGCCAGGAAGTAAAGGAGACGAGGGGCTGGGGGTCCTTATGACTAGGGATGGGGATGGCAAAAGGGATTGAGGATAGAAGGCCTTCAAGGAGGCATAAAGGAGAGAAAATGTAAGAGAAAAGATTAAAAAAATGGTGAGAAAAATATAAATTAGTATAAACAAAAGGCAATTTCTACATGAATCTGCATTAGGGACCAATTAAATACTGATATAAAAATTTGGAGACTAAACTGACATTTATAAAAGAGTTTGTGACCACTAAAATAATTAACCCACATTCTATTTTTTTATTATGCGCTCACAAGTCATACTTCTTCTCACATTCTTTCATGTTTTCATGACATTCATGGTTCCCAGACGCTGGTTGGTAGAATTTTTGTTGTCTTTGTAGGGATTTTTTTTTTTTGGGCAACTCATTTTAATTTAGTTTAGAGTTTTGGTCCTAATGTCATGTCCGAATAAAGAATTATTGTAATGCCTGGAAAAAGAATATACTACTTATCACACCAAAAAATAATAATTAAAAGTCCATGTCATTAGATTTAGGAAATCTTGTTTAGGGACTCAGCGGCATTATTGAAAAAAAAAAATGGCTGTTTGGTTTGGCAGTAGTTGACAATAAAATCATGCAATTAGATTACATAATCATCTTGTCACACAACTTAAAGGGACGGATGAGGTTTGTCAATTACGATTTCACTTACTTCATGTTTGATTCTTGCATAAACAATTGGTGTTTTTCAGTTAAATAGAGGTATTAGGAGATAGAAGTAAGTAACTTGGACAACAGTAAAGACAAGGCACATTGATAGTGTGGTAATTAGTTACTAGTTTTGTGAGTAGTATTACTGCATGCAGGTAGTGTTTAGGTGTATTTTTTAAAATAAATTATCTAAGTTAAATTTCTTTACCTGAATGGTGTAAATAAATATGTATGTATTTTGATACGAAAATCAATTTAGAAATTAAAATGAGTAGAAGTAATTGATCTGACAATTACTGGATGAGAAGTAGTCCTATTCCCAACCAGAATTTCTAGAAATGCAAAATTTATCATTATAAATTTGTGTTTGCTAAATCACTATTATATATACACTTTGTTACATTTGTAACATTTATGAATTGAGTAAATTTTGTTCATTGTAGAGAACTTTATGGGAACCGATGAATTCTTATGGACAACATTATGATTTTTACTAAATTATTTTTATTAAAAAGGATAAATATTTTTTACTTTTAATTATATATGTATTGACTATTGATCGTTTCTGAACTAAACGTGACAACCGAATTATACCGAGGTTAAATGTATGGTCTTGACTTAGATTGGAAGAGTGAAGTCCAACCCATGATACAATTCACGAGGGGGTGTAATTGAGCCAAGTTGAGCTCAAGTAGCACCATGCTTGAGCTCAAATTTGAGCTCCCACAGCCATAAATGCTACTCAATCTCGATCAAGGAGAAAATTTTATTGTTCGAGCTCGAGTTCGAACTCAAAGCAATGAAATACTATTCGAGCTCGACTCGATAAGAACTTTTTTTTTTGGACTTGCGAGCCTACTCGAGCTCGAATAAAGAACATTATGGTAAATCTTATAATTTTTAAACTTAAAATAGTAAATATATAATAAATAAATATATAATTATTTAATAATTGCATGCTCGATTCGGCTCGACGAGCCTTCAGGTTTTGGAAAACCAATATTCGAACTTGACTCATTGGACCCAATTGAGTTACTCAAACTCGGTTTGGACTCAATCAACTTAAGTTCATGCTAAGTAGTTGATCGATGGTTCGGTTATACTCCTAATGAAGATTAACTTCTATGACCTCGACTACCTCGTGTGGTTATTAAATTGTTGTTTGGCATGTTTTCCCGAAAATGTTTATAAATATGTTTTGTTGAAAATTTAGACACATAGTTCTACAAAATTGTCTATTTTATTAAAAAATAATATTTGCTCTGCCAATTGAAATAAATTATTATTTGGTTTTGCCACATGATGAAGGTAATTGGTGGTCACTTCATTGTTATTAATTTTTATTTTTTAGATCTTTAAAGACAGATTAAAGCTACATGATTGAGTTGTGGACCGTGGCTGAGACATTTTTATTTTATTTTCTTATTTTTAGAACGTAGCATTTGGCAATTGCGATAATGGATATTCGTAAATGGGGTCAATTGTAAAAAAATCAAGGGCTAGATATTAATAATTATTTCAACCCCAGATTTGAAAAGTTCTAAAATTTGCTGCGTAACAATTATATTCTTCTATTTTCCGGTTGATTTCTTCATATCTTGGATGTAGAATTTTGTCAACTTATTCAAACTTTATGTTGTTATAATGCTTGGCGCCTTTGGAATTTTGTACCGCTTCAGAAAACATGGCAAAAAACCTTTGAATGGTAGTAATATCATAGACGCACATTCTGCCTTTGTATGAATGTTAATGGAAAATAACATTGTCAAAAATTGTAATTAGATTTTTAGTTACAGATACATTTTGACCGAGTTATTATCAATTATAAACTCTTATTTTTATTTAGCCTGTAACCTATACTACTAGTTTGTTATGTAAGTATCTATCTGTTTGCACTAAATTTTTTCTATTGTAGTATAGAGCCTAGGGAACAAAACTTTTGCTGATATTTTCATTGCTAGATTTTATATTTCTTTTTGAAGAAGGGCTCAAGATTTAGGATAGATTTAGGATTTAGAGTTTAGGGTTCAACATCTAGGCTTTATGGTTATAAAATTTAGTATTTTAATTAGATATAGTGACAACTCTAGCTTTTTGTTTGTTAAGGAAAATTGCGGTTAACTTCTTATTTGTTAAAAATTATGTTATATTTTTGTTTTTCAATAAGTTAGAGTATTATGAAACTCTTTTAGAATCAAATTAAATTAGTATTAATTTAAACGAATACTTTTTTAGTGAGTTGGAATAATATACGACTTAGGTAAAGTTAATACTATAATCCAAAGGTAACAAATTACATTAGGCATCTATAACATTGAATATCACACCACCTTTGACGCTAACATTGTTCAATGTTAATTTTTTGCTAAAATTTAGGCTAATTAGGGAGGACATGTTTTATTTTGTATACTTATGTGTGGTGGAGATTGGGATGTAACTTGATTAGAAATCACAGTTTGCTATACTTCTATTTTTCAAAAACTTTTATTATAGGGATAAGAGAAATCTCTCCTAGGGTTTTTGACAATTTCATCTAACAATCTTGAGGTTTCAAAAATTACACATACCTTCCCTAACTATAGAAAATGACCATGATAACCTTAACATATTAATAAATCAAAATTTTCAAAATCCCATTTTCCTTTTTCTTCCCCTTTCTAAATTTAATAGACCTTTCTTCTTGTCTTTCCCCAACTTGTCTAACCCTCTTAAATTAAATCCAAGTAAATTTTTTCATCCTTTCATCACAAATCTTGTTATGTAATAACTTCTGAGTAACAATCTACCTGTCGCCTTTGGACTCTCAAATTTTGCCTTAAGACACAATTCTACAAATAATTAAATTTTGATTTTACTTTTGTGAAGTTGAAACTTAAATATTTAAAAGGGATTGGATCTGGGGGTTGATGCATAGTATTTGAGGGAAGCTGATGTTGATTATAACACTGATTGAACTTTGTTTTAGTTTAATAGGACTGAAAATTTTTTTGTTTCGAATTGAAACTTTAATAGGTCAAAAAGTTAGACTCTTTAAGATTTTAGTAAAGAGTATGGGATAGGGAGATAATGGGATAGTAGAAGTTTTATTGTTAAGGAAATGAATAAAAATTTAGTTTTGAGAGAATAAAATTAAATATTAGTTGCATGAGGGCACTTTAGACATACATGATTTTTGGATTAAGCTTTGTTATCAAAACAATAGTGATAGGGGAGGTATATGAAATTTTTGAAACCTCAAGGATGCTAGGTGAAATTGTCAGAAATCTTGGGAGAGTTTTCTGAAATTATCCCTTTATTATGCATCTTCCCCAGGCCCGAAATTGAAATTTGAACTCAAGGCATGCATTTGGCCAGATTTCTGGACAGATGCTATCTGAAAATAATTCATTACGTAGTCTGTATTTGATGGTGTCCAAGGGTCTATTGGAGAACTTGGCTATTATAAGGATCCATTACAAGGGATGGATGGTCCAATGACGAGGCTCCAAGCTAAAAGGATGAAGCGTTACATGGTCTACTCATGGAGCTGCAAGAGGATAAGTCTATTTGGGCAAGGAACATGCCAACAAGACTGGTTACTTATGGCTGGGTTGACAAAGAAGCAAATGGGAGTGATCCAAGTCATCAAACCACGCCAAAAGCTGAAGAATCAAGTTACTGTTCCTAACCACGCCTCCAATCGACACGCGAATAAGAGTAGAGCATGGTAGAGTTGGAGTTTAGTTTCTGACTCTTTCCGCGCGCTGATAGACCTTGCGGATGCGATCAAAAAGGTGTGAGCAATGGAATAAAGTTTCTATTTCTATCCGCGTCTTGTATCTGCACGCGAATAGGACTTGCGAATAGCAATAGTAAGTAGCGAACAGTTGCAAAAAGCTTTTGATTCTATCCGTGTCCCAAACCATGCGTGAATATTAGGCACGGATAGAACTCGAACTTTTGCGATTTCATTTTTTATGTTTGTTTTGGTTCAGTTTTGAGTTGTAACATTATTATTATTGTTAGGTGTGTTAAGTTATAACTAGTGGTAGGGTTTAGATAGGATTCCCGTTTAGTTATTCTTATAATTAAGTGACTTACACCTATTTAAAAGGCAAAAACTGATTCATTAATAACATGACGAATATTTTTGCAAAAAATTGAGTTTTCTTTCTCTTTGAGAGATTGTCCTAGTTCTTTGATGATTAAGAACTAACTCTTGATCCTTAGAAAGGCGATCTTGTTAATGATCAAGTCCTCTTCTTAGAGTTACTTCTATTGGTTTGTTTTCAGTCTTTTGGGTCTGTTGACTAGGAGTCTATGCCACGGGTTGGGTAGGAGTCTAGATCGCGGCTTGGAAGGAGGACATTCAACGAGGTAGATCGTTTCTCGAGGCAACCAATTCAATTTAGTCTTGGAGTCTTTGAACAGGTTTTAAAGAAGTCAAGGAGGTTGAGTTGTCCACCTAGGGTTTTCAAGACGTTCTTGGCGACTTACACATTCGAGGGCATATCAATTGATATCAGAGCCAATCTTGAAAATTTTAGGTTTTCTCAAGCCAATTTTCCATTTTGGAATTTTGGCTATATTTTTTCTTTTCGTTGTTTTTCCTTGTTAATCATTTGTTTGGTTTTTCCCAACTCATTCTCATTGTTACCTATCTTTTCATGTTTCTTTCTTTTGTGTTTCTTGCCTCGTTTCAATTAGGATTTCTGGTGTTAGTGTCGTTCTTGATTGCCTAAACCAAGAATTCTGGATCTTTCGTGTGGTTAAACTGTTATCTTGATAAATTTTTTATTGTTGCTTGATTATTCTTATGTCAAAAACCGTGCCGCACTATAGCGTGTCACTGTTCACTACATTGTTATGCGATACTGTTCATCAGAATTTACTATTCATCCGATGCAATTTTTGTTTGATTTATTGTAGCCTTGTGTTAGTTGTGTATTGGGATATTTGGGAACTTGATATAAAATATAAACAAAAAAGTCGTGGATATTCATTGAAGGAGTCGTATACTATATATACAAAAAAAAAAAAAGAAAAGGGGTGTTGATATCTTGTGGATTTGTGTGGGTTTTGGACACAAGAAATTGCAGTCATTACATTGGAAAGGAATTCTTGAAATTCAAGAATTGTTTTATCAAGAAAAACCACACCTAAGGGATTGTTTTTTCCCAATTGTCATTTTGAGTTTCATTCATATTCTCTGCACTTCCTTTGGTATTCTCGAAAACAACCCTACTCTAAGCATTCCAACTTCTTTGTTACTTCTCTTGGTCATTAATTTTGATTCTTGGTTAAGGATAATTGAGCAGGTTCTTTATCAAAGGGCATAAAGGTGTGATCTTGAAAGTGGTAAGAGGCTAAGGGGTGAGCTTAGCATCGGGAAAAAGCCAAACAAAACTGAGTGATACACCAGTGTACGAGTGTATACACTTAAGGGAGTAAGTGAGGCTAAATTCTTTACTATTTTTTGTGGCACTAACTTGATTTGTAGGTACATTCAATATGTCTAGTGGGAACGAAGGTGATCGTACCCTTCCACCATTTGATATGAAGCTTATGGTTGAGGCAATGCAAAAGGAGGTCCAGAGGGCAGTGGACAAAGCAGTCGAAGGCATCCATGTGCGATTAGAAAATATGGAAAGATCCTCTAATGTAAGAGTTTCTAAGTAACCCATATATGAGAAAGAAAGGGATGCATCAGACTACAATGATGTCATCACTAGGAGAGGAGGAAGAAAGGTTCAAAATACACGAGACAGCAACCTGAGCAGTATCAAGATAAAGATACCACCATTTAAGGGCATGAATGATCCAAAGGCCTACTTGGAATGGGAAAGGAAAGTAGAGCACGTATTCGACATTCATAACTATTCCCAAGAGAAAAAGGTACAATTGGCTGCGGTGGAGTTCGTTGAATACGCCAGTATATGGTGGGATTAGTTGGTCAAGACCTAAAAGAGATGCGAGGAAGCTCCAATCCGGACTTGGACTGGTATGAAAGCTATCATGAGGAAGCGGTTTATACCAAGTCACTACACAAGAGATTTGCATAGACAGCTCTAGACATTAAAACAGGGATCTATGACCGTGGATGAATACTTGAAGGAGTTGAAGACTTTGTTAATGTAGGCTGACATCCAAGAAGATGGGGAGGCCACCATAACTCGATTTATAGTGGGGTTGAACACTGATATTGCTGATTTGGTGGAGTTACAACACTACGTGAAGCTCCAAAATTAAGTAGACAAGGCCGAGAAAATTGAGCGCCAATTGAAGTCAAGAAAGGGCAAGATTTTCTAGCACACCTGGCCGGTCTCCATGGCAAGGGGCTCATGATATGTGCAATAACTGAGCCGTGCAAAACCCCAAGGAGTTTGAAAAGAAGACAGACTCATTCTTTACTCCCAAATCTAAGGATGAATCATCTTCAACCAAAACCCCGCCTAAGTGAAATAATGACACTTTAACAAGGCAACGAGATATCAAGTGTTATAAGTGCCAAGGGTATGGGCACGTTGCTGCACAATGTCCAAGCAAGAAGGCGATGATCGCTAAACAATGGAGATGTGGAGAGCGAGCATTCAAGTGACAAAGAGATGTCCCCACTTGAGGGTCCCAGTAATGATGAGGGAAATGATGGATTTGAAGAAGTAGCACCACCTTATGGGGATGTATTAATTACCCGTAGAATTTTGAACATCCAGTCGAAAGAGAATAGTAAGGAGATGCACCGGGAGCTCATCTTTCACACAAGATGTGTAGTTTGAAACAAGGTTTGCCGTGTCATAGTGGACAGTGGGGGTTGTACCAATGTTGCATCTACATTACTTGTAGAGAAGTTGAAGCTGTCAACTGTCAGACATCCAAAACCTTACTACCTACAGTGGCTCACAGATACTGGAGATTTGAAGATCACCAAGCAAGTGCTTGTTGTGACAGCCCCACCTTACCCAAAGGCGCACCAAAGGGCTTAGCGAACTACCTGCCTAACTCTCGCCAGGACTCAAATCACGTACTCACTCGGAACATCCAAGCGTACTTAACCCAAAATGAAATACATTTATAATGAAATACATTCATTTAATTCATTCGAAAGTACAAGTATCACAAGAAGTTTACATCCCAAAATATACATAGTATTTACAATAAAAGCCTACACAATTAGGCTATCAAAATTCATGAAACAAAACATTTAGTATGTCCAAAATCAGCTTTTCTAGCTTTAGTATTTTGGAAAACCTGGTTAAAGAAAACAAATGAACGGGATGAGCTATAATAGCTCAGTAAGTGCCCAAGTCATGCAACCATACCAAGAATTCATTATTTTATGGAATAAAGTAATTGACAAGAATGAATAAGCAGGTTATAAACAATTTAATTAGCAAGTAGTCAATGGCGGATACAAGGCTCAACTACGGGAGCAAGCTCAATCGCAGGAGAAGCAAGTACTGATCATGTAACTATGACGTTAGGACCGAGATAATAGCTCAAGTCTTTGCCAAAGGTCATGCCAGTATTAACAAGCAAGAACCCTAACCACCATTCACCTTATAACCTCCGTACAGGCTACCACATCCAGGGAGTAATCTCAATCTTGGAGGGCCAACACGCAAGAAAGTTCAATCCGGAGTTGGCCTCTTTGAGGATTCACAACTCAAGGGGAAAGCACAACACGTCCTAAAACACCCAGCACTTTATATCCTCCCAAGCCTTTCTGGGTTGACTATCCGTGAAGTAACGATAAAGTTAGTCACGAAAATCTCACGCACAAGTAACACATTGGATAATGAAAGCATATAACACATTGCAGAATAGATGCGATAAAATACACATCTCTCCTCAAGTAACACATTGCATTACATACTATTTTCAAGTAAGCCATAGCATTTCATACATCATGCACACATAGAAACACTCACCTGATATGCTTAGGAAAATATTTCGTAAAAGATTGAGATTCGTTTTCAGATCCTGAAATTCAAAAAAAATAATCTAATGAAAACCCGATTAAAACCCTAAGTAGATTAGTAAGAAAATTCAAGAAATAACCCAATTATTTCTAGGGTTTCATTTTTAGGGTTTTAGAGTTTAGGATTTTACCCTAGGGTTTAGAGTTTTAGATTTAGGGTTTTGGTTTTAGGGTTTTCTTGATCTAAGAAAATTTAATTCACTAATAGATTATTTTTTAAAAATATCTGCACATCAAATTTCCATAATTTAGCATATCCTAGATTAAAATCTCACTTATCATTTTTTCTTCTTTAATTCTACCGAAATTTCGGCAGCATCTCCCCTTAAAATCGGATTACCCAAAATTTTTACCTGCAAAAAATCAACCAACCAATCCAATTTCTAACAAGTTCTATAGCTTCCATATTTAAATCAAACTTAATTTCACTCAAAATTCCACTCAAATCCAAGATTTCAAACCCAAGTTTCTTCAACCATGCATGATATAATACATGAAATTTCAAGGTTTAAACATTATCTACTAGTCCATCTAACCAAGAAAACACTTCAACTAGCAAGTAAAATTTCATTTCAAGCTTAAATCTTCAAGTACTAATAACAAGTACCTAGTATAAAACTTGAACAAAAGGCTAATTAAAACTTGAAATTAATAACAAAAGTTCATAGTAGGTACCTCAAACAAGCTTAGATCTTTGCTTAGGAAAAAGAGGAGCTCACTTTCTATGGTAGAAATTGTCTAAAATTGGAGAGAAAGTTTCAAAAAAATGAAAACAAAAGAGAGTAGAAAGAGAGCATAGAAGGGGTCGGCCAAGGAGGCGAGGAAATGGAAGAAAAATAGGTCAAGAAAGTAGAAAAGAAATAAAAGGAATAATGGAAGAAAGTTCAACCAATCAAAGCTAGACAAGAGTCATCCTAGGGTTTAGATATTTTGACATAATAGTTACTAGTTGGTTAAATATGATTGGTGCAAATTTTAATCACTTATCACTTAATAATTAACAAGTTTTATGACATAAATTTTAAAGCAAAAGAGAGGAAAAGGGAGTAGGGAGGGCCGTCCAAACAAGAGAGAAAAGGGAAAGAAATAGGCCAAAAAAATGGAAGAAAAATAGAGAAAATAATGGCAAAAAGAATGACCAATTATAGCAAGACAAGGGTCATGCTAGGTTTTATGCTTTTAATGAAATAGTGACCAACTTGGCTAATTTTGATTAGTGATGATTTTCATCATTTATCTCCTAGTAATTTGCAAGACTTTATAGCACAAACTTTAAAGCAAAGGAGAGAAAAATAGAAAGAATAATTTGGGCCAAGAAGAGAGAAAAGAAGAAGAAATTCAGCCAAGAAGAAAGAAAATAAAGCAAAAGAATAAGTGAAAATTTTGGATAAAATTGAGCTAAAGTTCAATTGGTCAAAAAACTAGAAAATGGTAGGATGAAGTAGTCAAAATTAAACACTATTATAAACTAATGATCCAATGAAATTAATCCAAATTGGGTACTTAGGTGTCCTACTTAATCATGAAAGAATCTCATTTACTTAACCTAATTTACTTAAGAAATCTTCCAACTAATAAATCAAAGATTAACACTAAACCCTAAATAAAAGAAATCTCCTTATAAAATGCATATCGGTTTTCCTTTTCTTTTCTTTTCTCTCTTTCTTTTTTTTTTCTGCTAATGGACATAACATGAATTAAATGGGTTTTGATGTGAATTTCTAGGGCGTTACACTTGTGTCATTTGCTATAGGAAATTACGTGGATGAAGTTCTATGCAACGTCATACCCATGCATGCTTGTCACATATTGTTGGGATGACCATGGTAGCTTGACTGCAAGGTGACCTATGATGGTTATAAAAACACCTACAGGCTGATATGGAAGAAGAAGGATTATATCTTGCAGCCTCTGAAGCCATCTGAAGCACACTCTGATCAAATAAGGATTTCTTGGTGAATTAGAAGAGAAGAGAAGAGAAGAGAGAGAAAAAGAAGAGTGAGGTTTTGGGTCGAGAAAAAAAGAAATTGAGTGCCTATGCTGAAAAAAGTGAGATCAAGAGTGCAATGTTAGATAGGCAATAGTTTTTCTTGCTTATGTACAAGGATTTGTATCTTTTTACTGATGATCTTGACTCTTCTGTTCCTAGTATCGTGGTCTCTTTATTGCAGGAATTTAGTGATATATTCCCTGAGGAGATTCCACACGGGTTACCACCAGTTAGAGGCATCGAATATCAGATTGACTTCATACTTGGTTCGAGTATACCAAATTGTCCAGCATATAGAGCTAACTCGGAGGACACAAAGGAGATTCAAAAGCAAGTGGACAAGTTGGTAGAGAAGGAATTTGTAAGAGAAAGTATGAGTCCGTGCTTAGTTCCAGTTATTTTGGTGCCCCAAAATGACGGCACTTGGAGGATGTGCATGGACTATTGAGCCATAAATAAAATCACGGTAAAGTATCGCCATCCTATTCTTAGGTTAGATGATATACTAGATGAGTTGTATGGTTTAAATGTGTTTTTAAAAATTGATTTGAAAAGTGGCTACTATCAAATTAGAATGAAAGAGGGTGATGAGTGAAAGACAACTTTTAAGACTAAGTATGGTCTCTATAAGTGGTTAGTTATGCTCTTTGGCCTAACTAACGCCCCGAGACCTTCATGCGTCTAATGAGTCATGTTTTCCGTCCTTTCATTGAAAAATTTGTAGTAGTGTATTTTGATGATATACTTGTTTATAGCAAATCCTTGACTGAGCATGTTGAACACTTACGAGATGTCTTTTCTGTTCTTAAAGAGAATCAATTGCATGCTTATCTTAATAAGTGTTCTTTTTGTATGAGTTCAGTTATCTTTCTTAGTTATATTGTGAGTTCTAATGGCATAAGTGCAGACGAATCCAAGGTTAGAGCAATCAAAGAATGGCCTACATCCAAAAATACCAATGAGGTAAAATCTTTTCATGGCTTAGCTAGCTTTTATAGGAGATTTGTACAAGACTTTTCTTCAATTGCTACACCTCTTAACGAACTTGTTAAGAAAAATGTAATATTTAAATGAGATACCGTGCACGATCGGGCTTTCAACTTATTAAAAGATAAATTAACCAATGCATCGCTATTGAGCTTGCCTATTTTGATGAAGTTTTTGAAGTTGAATGTGATGCTAGTGGTATTGGTATAGGAGCTATTTTGATACAAGATTCTAGACCAATTGCTTATTTCAGTGAGAAATTTCATTGGACAGCTCTAAACTATCCCACATGCGACAAGGAATTGTACGCGTTGATAAGGACTCTTCAAACCTGGCAACACTACCTATGGCCGAAGGAATTTATAATCCACTCAAATCATGAGAGCCTCAAGTTCCTCAAGTCACAAGGTAAGCTAAATAAATGACAAGCCAAGTGATTGGAATTCCTTGAGACGTTTCCCTATGTGATCAAGTGCAAGCAAGGTAAGGAAAATGTCATGGCTAATGCACTGTCTCGCAGGTATACCCTTTTAATTTCGTTGCAATCTAAATTATTTGGTCTTGAGTTTCTGAAATACTTATATGCATCTAATCATGATTTTGAGTCTATTTAAAATTGTGTGCTAAAGGTACTTTCAATGACTTTTTCATTCATGAAGGATTTTTGTTTAGGAGAGAGAAGTTGTGTATTCCTGTATGTTCCATTCGAGAGTTACTTGTGAAAGAGTCACATGGGGGTGGGCTTATGGGACATTTTAGTGTGGTCAAGACTCTAGACATACTTCATGAGCATTTCGATTGTCCTTACATGAAGCGTAATGTGCAAACTTTGTGTGACAAGTGCATAACTTGTAGACAAGCTAAATCTAGGGTCAAACCATATGGGATTTACTCACCTTTGCCCGTACCACCTCATCCGTGGACTAACAAATCTGTGAATTTTGTGTTAGGTCTTCTAAGGTCTTCTAATGGCAAAGATAGTATTTTCGTAGTGGTTGATCATTTTAGTAAAATAGCTCATTTTATTGCATGTGTTAAGACTAACGATGCCACTCACATAGCTGACTTGTTCTTTAAAGAAGTCGTAGTTTGCATGGTTTACCTAAGACTATAGTGAGTGATAGGGACGTTAAGTTCTTAGGTCATTTTTGGTGTATTCTTTGGAGTAAACTAAGGCACTAAATTATTATTTTCTACTGTGGCACATCCTCAAATGGATAGGCAAACTGAGGTTGTCAATCGCACACTCACTATACTTCTGTGAACCATCATTCAACGTAATCTTAAGAATTGGAAAAAATGCCTACCTCACATTGAATTTGCTTATAATAGAACTGTGCATTCTTCTACTTTTTATTCTCTATTTGAGGTAGTTTATGGATTTAATCCTTCGACACCTTTAGATATCTTATCCTTGCCTTCTAGTATACGTGCAGATTTGGATGGCAAGCGAAAGGCAGAATTTGTCAGAGAATTGCATTCGAAGGTTCGTGCTAACATCGAAAAGAAGAATGAACAAGTTGCAAAAGCAGGTAAACAAGGGCTGAGTGAAGGTGACCTTTGAGCCTGGGGACTGGGTGTAGGATCCATATGCACAAGGAGAGATTTTCCTAGCAAAGAAAGTCAAAGCTTAGCCCAAGGGGAGATGGACCGTTTCAAGATCCTTGAGAAAATTGGAGACTAATGCCTACAAGATTGATCTACCTGGTGAGTATGGGAATATTAGCGCTACTTTCAATGTGTCTGATCTTTCTTTGTATGATGCAGGTGATTCGAGGATGAATCTTCTCGAGGAGGGAGGGAATGATGGCGTCCTAAGGGTCTATTGGAGGACTTGGCTATGATAAGGATCCACTACAAGGGATGGATGGTCCAATGACGAGGCTTCAGAGCTAAGAGGATGAAGCAAGCGTTATATGGTCTGCTCATGAAGTTGTAAGAGGATGAGTCCATTTGGGCAAGGAACACGCCGACAAGACTGGTTACCTATGGCTGGGTTGATAGAGAAGCAAATAGGAGTAATCCAAGCCATCAAACCATGCCAAAAGCTGAAGAATCAAGTTAGTGTTCTTAACCGCACCTCCAATCTGCGCACGAATAAGAGCAGAGCATGGCGGAGCTAGAGTTTAGTTTTTTACTCTATCTGCACCTATTATCCGCGTGCAAATAGACCTCACGGATGCGATCAAAAAGTTGTGAGCAATGAAATAAAATTTTTGTTGCTATCCACATTTTGTATTCACGTGTGGATAGGACTTGCGAATAGCAATAGTAAATAGCGAACAGTTGCAAATACCCTCTGATTATATCCACGCCCCGTAACCGAGTGTGGATATCAGGCGCGGATAGAACCCGAACTTTTGCAACTTTATTTTTTATATTTGTTTTGGTTCAGTTTTGATTTGTAACTTTATTATTATTGTTAGGTGTGTTAAGTTACAACTAGTGGTAAGGTTTAGAAGGATTCCCGTTTAGTTATTCTTGTAATTAAGTGACTTGTGCCTATTTAAAAGGCAAAAACTGGTTCATTAATAACATGACGAATATTTCTATAGAAAATTGAGTTTTCTTTCTCTTTGAGAGATTTTCCTAGTTCTTTGATGATTAAGAACTAACTCTTGATCCTTAGTAAAGTGATCTTGTTAATGATCAAGTCCTCCGCTTAGAGTTACTTCTATTGGTTTATTTTCAATCTTTTGGGTTTGTCGACTAGGAATCTATGCCACGGTTTAGGTAAAAGTCTAGATCGTGGCTTGGAAGGAGGACATTCAACGAGGTAGATCGTTTCTCGAGGCAACCAATTCAATTCGGACTTGGAGTTTTTGAACAGGTTTTAAAGAAGTCAAAGAGGTTGAGTTGTCCACCTAGGGCTTTTAAGACATTCTTGGCGGCTTACGCATTCGAGGGCGTATCAGTATTGGTATCCACTCACTTAAAAACTATATGTGGGGTTCATAGCACAATTCGTGATAAACATAAGTTTTATGAAAATAATTGTCTCACTTAAAAACTATATGTGGGGTTCATAGCACAATTGATAAACATATGTTTTAAAAAAATTGTCTACGAGTTGTTTATTGCCGACAGTCTGGCACAGACTTTTCCTATAAAGCATTTAAGTTTTAGAAGATATATTCTAACTTTACTAACTTTGGACGCAACATTTCTTGCGAAGGTCGTAAGAACGTTTTACTTGTGCATGCTCTTCAAATTGGGACCATGATCTGCATTCAATGTTGTGCGATGAAAATTTTTCCAATGAACGGGGAGCATGTAGAGTACAATAAAAGAATGCATATGAATAGACGCATGTTAAAAATTGACAACTAAAATATCCATAGATAAACACCTTTATAACACAGAAAATGTACCGCTACCAATCTATAGCTGTAATTTTTTTGACAAATTAATTAATTGTCACAGTACACACACACATATGTTTGTGTGTGTGAAATAAGCGATCCCTAACAATACTTGTTTACTACAAGTTTCTTTGGATGTGTATTACGTAATCATTCGTGATTATCAGGTTGGACAAGCCAATTCGACCTACCTGCGCGTCCAATGTATCATTGTTCTCTATTCTTGTCGTTTTAGCTGTTCATGACGGTAATTTTTTATCACATAAGAAGATTTGGAGATAGTCATTGATTGAAAGATTCATTGCAAATTACGATCCCATTGGCTAATTAGCAAGAAAATCTGAATTTGTTCCCCACCAAAAAAAAAAACTTTAAATGACTACCGATGGCTTTTATAGAAGTATTAGCCTAGGAAAATTGAAACTAGAAGAAACTCTTGTACAATATATACACATGTATAATTGAAAAAAGAGAAAATTGCAGTTTTTGTACTAAATGTTTAGAGCATCAGTAGTTTCAATCTCTAAAATTTAGATGAAAGCGAATTTAGTATCAAATATTTCAATTTTTTAATACATTTTGTCCTATTGACCAGTTTTGTTAAAATATTACCAAAATCCAGTCACATAATACTCACGTGACAGTTACAAAATTTTTCAAAAAAGAATTAAAAAAGAAAAAAAATTAATTACCATAATTTATAATTAAAGGCATACACGCAAATGCACCTAGGTGGATTTTTTTTATTTTTATCTACTTATTTATCATGTATGAACTCAAATTAATACTTTTAATTACAAATAATGCCAATCAAAAATTTTTCTTTTTTTTTAATTCTTTTGAAAATTTTTTGTTACTTGCATGTGAATATCACATGACTAGATTCCGGTAAGATTTCGGAAAAACTAGTTATTAGGACTAAATATGCTAAAAAGTTAAAACATTTGATACTAGATTTATTTTTATTCAAACTTTAGAGACTGAAACTACTATGCCTCAAATATTTGGTACTAAAATTGCAATTGTCTATTAAAAAAACCTTACCGTAGTTTGTCTTTGAATTCTGCTGTCTCATTGGATGATATAGTCTAGGTATTCATTTACTTGCTTTGCACTAAATATTGTTTTGTTTTCCTACGGATAAAATCTTTGAGCTAAGTAGGTGCTTTGATTGTTGGAAAATAAACCAAATTGAGAAATTTCTAAATATTATTTGTAGTTTGATTGGAGTTTTTTTTTTTTTTGTAGTTTTATATTTAATAGTTGATTATAAATAAGACATTCATAAGATCAATTTAGTAGAGAGTCTAGAGATTATTGAAGGTCTGTATAAAATTATTAAATTTGTTCATTATTTGAGATGTTAATAATATTCTTAGTTTATTTAGTCTTCCGCCTCTTATATGGTTTGTTGTGTGAATAATTTTTCTCTATTCTATAATTCTACAAGTTGATACTAGAATTCCTAAAGTTTGAGTTCTATAACTGATATAAAAAACAAACTACGATGTTAGTCATGGATATTTTAGTTGTCAGTGTAAGGGTACAAGGTTTGCTCAAATTATTCAATTACTAAAGAGTGACTCCAAAATTGGTCCTAAGGCAATCTATTATTGAAGATTAGACTATAAAATTGGCTGAAATTGTCAAATTGATGTGGGTGTTGGGATAGAGATCAGTAAACAATCTATTATAGTCGCTGTTCTTGTAGAATTGAAGAGCTTGATTCATTTATTTGCTAGGAAAGCAAGGAATATTATGAAGGGAGAGATGAAGAAATTATTTATCTAGATAATTAAGTTGTATGCGCACGATGAATAAAGATTTAATCAATGGCAAACTGTTTTAAATTTTACACAGTTGTGTTAGACGTCAAGGGAGAATAGGATAACAAAGAGTACTGAAAAAATATCCCAGATAGTGTGATTTAAATAAGTTTTTGTTGGAGTTTAGGCCTACCATTTATTTGAAGAAATTAGAGAAAAAATAAATTATTTTTCAAGATTATGTTCAAATTTCTGAGTAAAAGTTTTCATGGAAAATTTATTTGTTACTCTCAAGTACATCACACATTTGGAGAAATATCTTTTCAAAAGAAAGTTAAGTTTGGACAACTTATGCAGACAAATCAAAATTTGTTTTTAGTGGGAATAAATTTCGATGAAGATAAGTTTATAGATGTTGATTTTGAATTGATTGAAATTTTTGTTTGGTTACGATATTTAGATTTATTGTGAATGAAGAATTTGATAGAAGAAAATTGTTAACGTGGAAAAGAGAAAAGAACAAACTGTTGATGAAAAGTTTATTTTCTCAGACACTCTCGTGGTGATTGAAGGAATGACTTGGCTATATAGGTTTTATCTCTCCCAACAAGCTTTAATCATTGTTGATTTCTTAATTTATGCTTTTAATTACGTTTGTAGTGGTTTATTATTTTTTATGAAATGAGCTGTTTTACACAAAGTATTATATTTGTACTTAATAAAATATTATTTGTTGAGGTCCTTTGTGAAATAAAATAAAAATTTTAATTATTTTAATTTTCCTTAGTGTGGGAGTAATTGGAAGGAATAACTGGGTAGCTGGATGAAGGAGGTGAAAATGGAACACAATGCATCATTGAGAGAATGAACAGCTAAATTAAACTTTTTACAATAAACTTTTAATTGATTGACGGGATCATTAAGGTCTGATTATTTGTTTGTGTGTTCCCCTTTATTTTTAGATAGTTACAACAATATCTTTTCTACTATAGTAGTAAAAATTATCACTTTAGTGAACTGTACTCAAAAAATGATAATTGAAATGTTGTTAGAAGATTAACTAACTCAGACTTATTTTAGAATTCAATCAAAAAATAAGAATTTCAACAATTTTTTGTTTGGTTTTGCAGAAGGCCAGTGCTAAGTAGTGGTACGAAAAAAAGAGTTGGATCTTAGTATGTGTCTTTGTTGTTATTGTTTTTACTATTACATGTTTTGGGATATGGGGCTATTGGAATGACTTGTAGCTGAGGATTTTGCGATACCATCAATTGTGAAATTTTATGAGATTATTTTCTTAATGTAGAAGTGTTTGGAATTGGTAGGGGGTTTGGCAAGTGTCCAGCCAAAAAGATGAGAATGAATTTTTTTTTTCTTTGTGCTTTACAGAAATGGTATTTTAGAATATTTGTAAAAAAAATTTAACTTATTCGAACCATTTTGTAACCTAAGTGGTAAAGATAAGGGAGGTATCCGTAATTTTTTAAACTTGAGGAGAGGTCCCTATAATTGTCAGATACATCTGAGAGGTTTCTAAAATTATCCCTAGAAATAGATTAAATCCCCAACAATACACACAGAGTATACCGGCTGACAAATAAAATAACACTAGAAGGAAAAAAAATAGAATTAATACTTAATAATGATACAAAGACGTATCTCTACCATCATAATTGTAAGTTTTTATGATAAATTGACAACTTTATGGACCTTTTTCATTTGAACAGAAACAAAATAATGATAATATGTTACAACTGTCCTCGGCTTTCCATCGTTATTCCATTAATAATCAAGCATGTGAAAACAGTTGGACATATAATGTTTTTTAAGGTTTTATAACTTTAGCTTAGGAAAAGGGAAATTACAATATAACTACTTTGCAGCATAAATCATACACGATGCATAAAATGGAGAGAAACAGCAAAGTAGTTATTTAAAGTCTGTGATTCTAAATTAAAAGCATGAATCCTTGTTGTAAATTAAAAGCAAAAATATTGGGATGCAGAAACCAAGATTTGATTTTAAAGAGGAAATAAGTCTTGTTTTAAAACCATTTTCAATGGTTAAATTTGCACAAGAAGCTATCTGGTATTCGTATACTACTTTTCATGGGAAATTCAATGAGAAGGTATTACTGCATGATTAGGCACTATCATGTTGGGTATTACTATTAATCACATACCACTAAGTAATTGAGATGATTCTTTTATATCTAGTGAGTACTAGACATAAAGGGTGAGTACTATTGTACTAGATATAGAGGACCCGCTTTACTGATTTGATGATATATGATTAACATTGATGTATCTTTCTGCTTGTAAAGAGCATAAATTATTTTTTTGGAATTTGAGTTTCAGTTCAAAGATTCACCACCATTGTATGAAAAAAATTAATTAGCTGACAAGACAATTTGCCATGTACTTTGGATTGCTTTTGCTACATGCCACTTGTGGTTTTATAAAGACCTCAAAGTAGCAACTAATCTATTAAGAAACAAAAAGTTCCACATTGGAATGTCTAAGCATTCTAAACAAATTAATAAAGTTCATAGGTCATTCCACTCATTGTCAATTGATTTTGAGATAGAATCTCATGTTCTTTAACATAGTATTAGAGCTAGACTTTAGGTTTTATTTTCACTTTTACAAGCGAGTCGGTTCTTTTATTAGCTCGTTTTAGTTCTTTGTATTTCTTCAATTTGCCTGTTTTAGTTCATGAACTCTCTTCAACCCAAGTTACGTGTGAGGGGGAGTGTTAAAAAACAAAAAGTTTCACATTGGAATTCCAAGGCATTTTACACAAATTAATAAGGTTCATGGCTATTTCACTTATGCCAATTGAAGTGTTGGGCAAATTTAAAATAATTGAGGGTGCGATTCTGATTTATTATGAAGTGTTGGGCAAATTTAACCATTGTTTTTTATTTTGCGTGAAAGTTTAGGGAGTAAATCTTAGGGTCAATTTTAAAAAATGCGAATCACAAGCCATTTCAATTAGGGGCTCTCAGTGATCAAGTTGTGACCTATGTATAAATTTGTTGTCGAAAATATCGTTTTTTTTTTTTTGGGCAAAAATTCTCTCTAGAAGCTAAAATTGTTATTTCGTACTTTCTTCAACGTGAAGATTTAAATGAATAATCTTCACGTATGAAGGTGGGGCCGTCATTAACTGTTCATTGATGGTTCAATTGTTTCATCCAATTCCAAGCTTAGTGGAGCCTAAAGGAATATTATCAAACGACATGATTTTCGAAACTTGACGTGGTGATTCTTGATTAAAAAAAAAATTGTGTATATAAAGGAACGCACCCAGAATTTACAGTTTGGAAGGGGCAACAAAGGCGCATATATATATATATATATATATATATATATGTATATATACACGTTAAAAATAATGTAAATCTTAAGTTTTGAGGGTGAAAATTTTAAACAAATATAACAAGGTATTATATATAAAATATTATTTTACTAGTGTAAAATGATAAAACTACTTATACAATCAAAATATTTAATAAAGCTACATATTTAACGCGCGCGCACCCCTGCAATAAATAAAAAAATACATTTTTTGCGTGAGTTGTTTCTTTGATATATAGTGATCCTCCAATCAAGAATAAACGATTAATTTATATAATCATCCTCCTATCAAGAAAAAATCGATGTTAAGACTAATCATTAAAAGAATGAAATTTACCTTATTCCTCCTGTTTCATATGATTAGAGCAACATATCTCTTGTTGTATACAAATTACTGGATAAGATTTTCATCTTGAATTGGAAATATATTATTAATTATTTAATCATTAGACGACTTGTACAAAGTATGTTATCAACAGATTATTCTAGAAAAGGTCTGAGGGTAAGAAACTATTAGATTGAAAAGACCAGGAGGCCAAATGGCGTTGTTTAACATTGAAATTTACAAGAAAAAAAAAAAAAAAAGTGTTTCTCAGTCTTTGGCTTAAAAGTTTTTGTTCAGCAGGGAATAGAGGGTGGAAGAGAGCTCCGAGTCATTTGTCACAGTTTATGATGTTACATTAATATTAAATTACTTAAAAAAATAATGCGTATATTTTTATTAACTATGTATCTAAAAAAAAACACATGTTTATCTAACGTGATTTGTAACATCACTGCAACAGGGGACCAGCGAGGCCAATGGTAGTAGTTTAAAATTGAAATTCCACCCAAATAAAGCAACATTAATGATAACTACCTGTTTGTCACTCTTTGGCAAAAGAAAATTTCATTCGGAAATGTACTAGAAAATCTACAAATAGCAAAATGATTGAAGCGAAGCACAATAAACAAGAGATGGCGGCTTCCAACTGTTCAGTGCTTTCTCTTCTGTCCTTTCTCTTTCTTCCGCTGGTCGTCATACGAACTGATTCAACAGATTTTCATAACGATTATCTTAGATGCCTCCACTCTCAAACCTTGGACTACATAAATAGCAGTAGTATTATTTACACCCCTAAAAATTCAGCATATTTGTCGGTTTTGCAATCCTCTGAGCAAAACCTACGACCAGCAGCAGCTTCTCCATTAAAACCAACTCTTATCCTTGCACCATTTCACGAATCTCAGATTCAGGTGGCAATACAATGTGCCAAGAAACATGGCATCCAAATTAGAGTCCGAAGCGGCGGACATGACTATGAGGGTCTTTCCTACATTTCAAGCATCCCTTTTGTGATTCTTGATCTCAGAAATCTTAGCTCGATATCCATTGACACCGAGAAGCATACAGCATGGATACATGCTGGAGCAACCTTAGGTGAACTTTACCACAAAATTGCCGAGAAAAGTAGGACTCTGGCTTTTGTTGCTGGTCTGTGCCCTACAGTTGGTGTTGGAGGACACTTCAGTGGAGGAGGATATGGCATGATGTCACGTAAATATGGGGTGGCTGTTGACCATATCATTGATGCCAAAATAATTGATGTTAATGGTCAAATTTTGGACAGAAAATCTATGGGTGAGGATCTCTTTTGGGCCATTCGGGGAGGTGGTGGAGGAACATTTGGCATCGTTATTGCATGGAAAGTAAACTTGCTTTCTATTCCAGAAAAGGTAACGGTTTTCAATCTGACCAAGACTTTGGAGCAGAATGCAACTCAGCTACTACACAGGTGGCAATACATTGCTGACAAGATTGATCATAACCTTGTAAGAAGGCCCTTCATGACAGTTGTAAATTCTTCCCAGCCTGGAAAGAGAACCATACAAGTTACTTTCAATTCTTTATTCCTCGGTGGAGTCAAAGAGCTTCTCTCAATAATGCACCAGACCTTCCCAGAGTTAGGTTTGGTGAAAGAAGACTGCACCGAGCTGAGCTGGATCCAATCGGTACTTTTCTTTGCCGGCTTTGGGACAGATGAACCTATTGATGTTCTTCTCAGCAGAACTCCACTGGGAAGGGCGTATTTCGAGGGGAAATCAGACTTCGTAAGCATTTACTAAATGAAGGATATATTGTCATTTGCAACCAAATTAATATAGAAGCTTTTTTTTGTTTTTTTTTTTTTTTTTTTGCCAATTGTTAACAGTATTCTATCATACTCATAATCTACTTTATAGGAAGAGGCCCAACTGGGCCCAAGGGAAACCAATTGGGACTGAACTACCATCGGATCAAACGGGTGCATTATTGACGTCCCACCTTACTTTGCCTTTAAGGGTTTTGTGGTGGCCAACCGAATCAAGTTAGGAAAGCTATTGTCACAATATGCTAGAAAGCATCTAGATGACTTAACTAGAAAAAATTCTTAGGTGGCCTGGGGCCACGGTCCCACCTGTATGTTAAGAATATGACGTAATTAAACAAATTAACCTGGTCAAAGATACACGATATCAACCACAAGCCGCACAAGTGTCTGACTTCTAAGATATCCACATGAACACCTTCTTGACATCCTCATCAGGATTGATCAACACCAAGTGAACATGCTAGATCCACTTGACACGTCCCCAACGTGAAGAAAATTATATAAAAGAAAAACTATTTTTCTCTCTCTAATTTTCTAACGTTATATTGTATGTCGTGTCAAATATTGGTGTTTAGGACTTATTTATCGAGCAATAATTAAGATATCTTGTCCAACAAGAATTCGGTAATAGGTAACCCTTACCTATTAAGATATCTTACCAAATAAGATATTCAGTAGGTTTTAATTTCCTTCAAAAAGAAATTCTGCCACTGCTATAATTCCTCTATTTATTAATAAGTCCTTAGGAATAATTATCTCACAAATTAATCCCATAATTATCACATAATTATTTAAATCAATTTCACCAAAGAATTAGTTCTATTATGTGTGACCATTTAGGTTCCTAATCACTTGGCAATAAATATAAATTATAATCTTAGAATTAATTGGCTTTAGTACAAAACCAACAAACTCCCACTTGGACTAAAGTCAATTTAGTAACAAGGATTCTAAGATTGGATAAATTAAACAATTTTAATTTATTATTAATCAAAATTAATTAATTTATATTTATAGATCAAGATTGGCCTCTAGCCAGGCATCATGACTACCCAAGTGTTAGGAAAGTCAAGTGATTGACTTCACCTATCCATGAACTAGATTCCATGTAATTAACATCCTTTCACCATACTATATCCCAAATTAGTACAAGAGTAAGGTATAGGTGCCAACTCTTAATGTACTAATTATTATTCTTTCTTGTTCCCAAAATTCAACTCCATTTTTCAATAAATTTAGAACTTTTCTAAATTATTGACTAGTTTGCAAACATTCTTGAGTTGATAGTTCAACAAATGTGGCCACAATAGGGATATGCTCTCCCACTATTAGGAGTGGTGAATCCTATATTGACCATAAACTATCAATTCGTGTTTCTTATTATACCCAACTTCTATCGTACACATAACCAATTACGGATTATGGACTAATAGAGTTAAAGTACAACAATCCACACTAAAGATACTTGTATAATCTCAAGTCAAAGGATCACTTACACTACTGTCACGTAGAGATTATATCATTGGCACTCAAACAGTTAACCTTATGGAAATCTCTAAGCGGATTAATCTAGTGAATTTGTTCTCTAACAATCCACCCATATATCATCATATATGCTAATCTATCCGCATTACCAATGTCCTTAATATTGTTAATACTATGATTAGGGATACTTTAAGAATAATAATAAATATTATTCTAAGGATTTCATCATTTAGAAAATACATAAATACATATTTTAAAAATGATAAAATGCCATATCATTATTATTGCATAAACAATAATCGAACATAACAATTTATGAAATTATAAGTCATCTCCCACTTTGACTAAAACCCATCATTCATATACACTATATTGAATGAATATACATGACTATCATGTTTCTTTTGGGATAATGGCTTAGTCAATAGATTAATCACATTATCCTCAATCGGAATCTCATCGATCTTTACAACATTTTTACCAATTATTTTCTTTAAATAAATGGTATAACCAAAATACTTATTTGGATCATAAATGAGACCTTAAGTTCAATAATGAACTTCTAAATCCAACTTAGCTTCTAAAGCTACAAAGCACTTGGCTTTTGTTGTAGAATTTGTTACAGTATCTAGCTTAGAACTCTTCTAACTAGTAACACCACCATTCAACGTGAACACAAGTATAAATTATAATCTATCTTAAATAATTAAATGTGTGCATCTATAAACCCATACACTTCGAAAGTGTGAACTCCATAAATCAAGAATAATCCATTAGTTTCTTTTAAGTACTTTAGGATATTC
The DNA here is from genome assembly GCA_024721245.1 of Mitragyna speciosa. Classification (NCBI taxonomy): domain Eukaryota; kingdom Viridiplantae; phylum Streptophyta; class Magnoliopsida; order Gentianales; family Rubiaceae; genus Mitragyna; species Mitragyna speciosa. The sequence goes on along the minus strand of CM045565.1, from coordinate 12,353,282 downwards.
TTGACAAATATCTAGTGACATTCACTAGAATTAGGTTGATATTTGCTCATAACACTTTGAGCATAGGAGACATCGATCTCGTACATAGCATAGCTTAAAAGGGTAATACGGTATTCAACAGAAACCCTTCCTTTGATTGCTCCATGCTAAACTTCTTTAGCATCTTGTCTATATACATTAATTGAGAGACCAAGCAACCTCTTGGATCTATCTCTATAGATCTTAATTCCCAATATATAGGTTGCCCCTCCTAAAATTTTTCATGGAGAAATTCTTGGACAGTCACATCTTATACCGTTTTGAAGCATAGATATATGATTTCTCAACAACAATATGTCATACACATAAAGTGTTAAGAAAAATCAGTGCTCCCACTCACTTTCTTGTATACACAAGACTCATCTTCATTTTTAAGAAAAAACAAACTCTTTGACCATCTCACCAAAACAAATGTTCTAACTTCTTGATTTATAAGTAATCATATTATTATCCATGTTAATTTTTCTTTAAAGATCCTTTTGCACCCTGTGAGTTTTACCTCTTTGGGTGGTTCGACCAAAGTCCATACTTTGTTGTCAGACATGGAATCCATTTTAGATTTTACGGCTTTACGCCGCTTCAAAGAGTCTACATGAGACATGGCCTCTTCGTAGCAAGTAAAACCGTCATCAATTATGACTAGCACATCATTACTCTCATTTATGAGAAATCTATATTTCTAAAAAGAATGATGTACTTTACTAAGCTACGAAAATCTTGTGTAACTTGAGCTTCCGTTCGCGCCTCATCAACATATGGCTTAAGCTCAGGTTCCAACTATTATTTTTGTTAATTTGCGGTTCTTAAATTTCTTTAAATTCTACTTTGCTCCCACTGCTTCTTTTAAGAATAAACACTTTTTCTAAAAAGATAGCATGTCTTGAGACAAATAATTTTGCCCAAGGCAATTGTAGAAATAGCATTCTAAACTTTCTTTAGAATACCCCACAAATAAACACTTATAAAACTCAGTCTCAAACTTGTCTAATGTGATACTTCACATAAGCAAAACATCTTCAAATTCTCATGTGACTAAGAATTAGTTTCTTACCATACTATATCTTATATGAGGCGGTATCAATCAATTGTAGTTGAAACTCATTTGAGTGTATGGGAGACAATTTTAAGGTAAATTTCTAAAACTAGATTAGAAATCTAACATGGCTCGACAAGGAATGTACCATATCGAATAGTGTACAATTCTCCTCTTGCATACACATATTCAATTATGGTGTATATAATGGAGTCCATTGAGGAAGAATCTTATTTTCCTCTAGGTATTTCGAAACTTGTGATTCAAGTATTCTCTACCTCGATCAAATCTCAGTGTTTTAATACTCTTGTCAACTTGTTTCTCTACTTCAACTCTGAAGGTCTTGAACTTTTTAAAGATCTCAATTTTGTATCTCGTAAGATACACATAACCATATCTAAAATGGTTATTGTGAAAGTGATGAAGTACAAGAAACTATCTTTAGCGTAGATCAATATTGGGCTACAAAATAAGCCCAAGAAAAATCACTAGCACATTCACCTTTCATTTTCAATAAAAGGTGTCTTGGTCATTTAAATAAGTAAATAAGATTTGCATATCTCATAGAATTCATAATCGAATGAGTCCAAATATACATCTTTATGTAACTTGGATATACGCTTCTTATTTCTATGACCAAGTCTAAAATGCCAAAGATAAAATTGCTTCAAAATATCAAGTTTTGTCTTTTGATGTCTATATTGAGAATGGACTTATCAAAACCTAGAAGATTTAAGCCATTGTTTAATAAACTAGTACTACCTAGAACGCCATCACGCAAAAAGAACAACATTTATTCTTTTGAGTAATGGTAAATCTATCCACATCTAATGCAAATATAGATATTATGTTCTTTGTAAGCACTAGAATATATTAGCAATCCTTTAATTCTAGAATAAGTCCAATTGGCAAAAAAATGCATAAGTTCTTACTATTAATGTAGCAACTTTTGCTCCATTCTTTACATGTAATTCAACTTTTCCTTTGCCAAAATCTACTATTGTCAAGATCTTGCATAGTTGTGTAAATATGAGATCCAAATCTAGTATCTAATACCCAAGAATCTTGATTAGTAGATTACTTTATCTCAATCATAAACATGTTAAAAGTCAAAGTTTCACTAAACCTTATTGACTTCTAAGTCTTGAGATAAGCCATACAATTTCCTTGTTAATACTAGTTGTTTCTTTATTGGAAACACATGCCTATAGACTAATCCATTTGATCGCACCTTTATACTTTGTCAAGGTTATTAGGCCTTCTGAAGACTAGCCTTGGGTTTCCCCTTGACAAGTATTAAAGTGCCCCTTGATTCCTATACAAATAGAATCAGGGTATCAAGGACAATCTAATATTTGTATACTTAAGAACTATTCTCAAGCTTTATCCTAGTCTAAGAATTTCAATTAAAATGGAGTCCTAAAATGTGGGTTATGTGTTCACGTGACTATACATTCTACAACTAGAAAATAAAGATAGAATATGACTTTATATTTATGCAATAAACAAAACCAAAATAAAATTATATATGGACGTAAAAAATTTTTGGTTTTGCTCCCACTATTTTATCCAAAGTCAATATCCCTCATAATTAATTCAAGAATTTTCATAAAATTCTTGGTGGGCTAGGATCCCATTTTAATTATTTTTAATCTTGAGTTAGCTCAACAAATCAAAAATAATTTCAACAGGTAGGTAACAATTATCAATTACAACTTTTGTAACTCCTAGATAGTTAGGTATCAACTCTTGATACACATATCACATATGTCTCCTAACTCCTTACCTCAAAGACACATGATCCTTGAGTTAGCTCAACAAGCCATGAGTCTTTGTTAAATCAAACCCATTATTCAGAGATCACATCTCATAGTAAAAACATATTCTAGGTAGAACAACCTTGAGTTAGCTCAACAAGTTATCCGAACAAGAATTGTTTAAACTATAATAATGGAAGGCAACTATTCATGATTTAATATTTTTAATCAAAACTATTATTTAGAGATCGTATCTCATCGTAAACATATTCTAGGTAGAATAACCTTGAGTTAGCTCAACAAGTTATTCTAACAAGAATTGTTTAAATTATAATAATAATTATGATATATTTATTTTATTTAAATCAAAACCATTATTCAGAGATCATATCTCAAGTAACAAATATTCTCGATAGAATAACCTTGAGTTAGCTCAACAAGCTATCCTAACAAGAATTATTTATACTATAATAATGGAAGTGATCTATTTTTATTGAGGGATAAATGATGGTCTCATTGTACACATATATCATATATGAAAATAAATATTTGATTAAATAAGGCATACAATATGCAATAAAATAAATCACATTATTTTATCAAATATAAAATTCACATATGATATGTCATACAAATAAATAAATCTCATTATTTCATTAAATATAAATCACATATATTATTTAAATAATCACATTAAAAGAATATATAAAATTCTTGTCATGAATCTATATGTATATTAATTCTAATCATATTAGAATTGATTTAATTGAATAATTTGAGAAGTTTTTGGGTGAAAAATAATCGACAAAAATTATTGGGCAGGAAAATAAAGAAAGAAAGAAAAGCGGGTCAATTTGCAAAAGGAAAAACTTTTCACCTTTTTGGCATGGTCAAACGCGCAATTGACCAGATCCTTCTCCCTTTTTTTTTTTAACGTTCTAAAGTGGAACGACGCCATTTCTGGGTTGTCTGGCGCAGTCAACCACGCGCGTTGACCACATGAAAGAATTTTTTTGTTTTAATGAGACGCCATCAAACGACATCGTTTGGGGCTTAGGGTTACCCAAAATTGCGCCGCCAACCCCTCCTTCTTCTATCCTCTCCGGTGATGGTTCCCGACCAGATCAACATCCGGCCACCAATTTTCTGGCCAATATCTAGCCAGATTGGGCCTTAATCCGGCCGGACGAAGCTCCAGCCGGTCTTCTTCCGTTCGCGACCAGAAAGATCGTCAAGGAACTCTTTCCTCAGCATCGGCTCTCCGGCAGTGGTCTCGATCTGGGCAACGTATGACCAGATTTGGCCGGTCGCAACCAGACCCCATCATACGTGCGACCATCAGAACCATTCTGTCGCCTCGTGGTTTGGCAGGACTAAATGAACAGATGTTTCTAGTCGCGAAAATCCCACTGCACCAACGCCGATCTCTGCGCTGGCTTCGGGAAATCCAAGACGATCAGAAGGGTCATCGGGAGATAGAGGTGACTAGATTTGTCTGGTTGATTGGCCAGATTGTATCGCCGACGGCCTCTTCTGCCAGACTAGGGGACGAGATTTTCTAGTTGCTTCCGATTGCTTTAACGCCGGAAATTTCGTGGTCTTTGGCTAGGTGTCCTGCACCGACCGTGGCCAAATGGATCCAGCCTCATGCTTGCAGCTACGCCGGTAGCCACCTTGGTTTGATCAGCCGAAACTTTTCCGGCAATCATGCCCAATATTTGTTTGATAGTGCCGAAACAAATTCCGGCGATAGAACCTTCTTTTTTTTTTCAGAAATTCAAAAATCCCAAAAACAATTTTCAAGATTTTTTTTTTTGAACAGTAACGAAAAATCCAGAAAATGATTTTTTTTATTTGATGAACAGTAACCGAAAATTAAAATTTACAGAAATCCAATTTCCAGGTTTTATGAATAATGTCCAAAAATTTTAATGACAAATAAATTTTTCATTAAAATTTCGTCCAACAAATTTTTAATCAAAATTCGTATAAATATTTTGAAACAAATTTTCAAAATATATCACTTCTCAAATTCATCAAATAAATCATATATACATATCAATAATTATTCATGACAACATATTATGCACAGATAATCAAAACACATTGCTCTGATACCACTGTTAGGAAATCAATATGCTATTAACAATTTGACGCAGCAGAATATAAAATTGATTTTCAACCAAGATCATTGATTATCTATACAAAAACGAGAACGTACCTTTTAATGACGTAATTAAATAAATTAACCTAGTCAAAGATACGCGATATCAACCACAAGCTGCACAAGTATCTGACCTCTAAGGTATCCACACGAACACCTTCTTGGGATCCTCATCAGGATTGATCAACACCAAGTGAATATGCTAGATCCACTTGACACGTCCCTAACGTGAAGAAAATTATATAAAAGAAAAATTATTTTTCTCTCTCTAATTTTCTAACGTTATATTGTATGTCGTGTCAAATCTTGGTGTTTAGGACTTATTTATCGAGTAATAATTAAGATATCTTGTCCAACAAGAATTCGGTAATAGGTAACCCTTACCTATTAGGATATCTTACCAAATAAGATATTCAGTAGGTTTTAATTTCCTTCAAAAAGAAATTCTGCCACTACTATAATTCCTTTATTTATTAATAAGTCCTTAGGAATAATTATCTCACAAATTAATCATATAATTATCACATAATTATTTAAATCAATTTAACCCAAGAATTAGTTCTATTGTGTGTGACCCTTTAGATTTCCTAATCACTTGGCAATAAATATAAATTATAATCTTAGAATTAATTGGCTTTAGTGCAAAACCAACACTGTAGACCTTGTGGTGTGAAAAAGTACCACATAAATTTAATGATGCATGCTGATGTAAAACATTGATGTAAAAATACTTATATGGCTCTATTTTAAACTTTAAGATCTACCGGTGGCGGTGTGGACTGGGTTCATGTGAGAATTTTCCCTTAACTAGGAATGATGCCATCTTCAAAAACATCCAAGAGCAAAATAACAATCCAAAAATAAAGTAAAACATCTTTAAGCCCAAAAAAAAAAAAAAATGTCATACATGCACCAAACAACTAGGTAACATGTAATATTTATCAAAATTTATTTGATTTTTGCCTAACTCATTCATCAAAGTTGAAACAATAACATATCTTTTCCCTCTCTAAAGAAATGTTAGATGCTATGAGATTTTTCCTACACCTTCACTCATGTTCGGAAGATTTCTAATTTTGACACTTGGTGGAGGAGCTTTAATATATATATGTCTGGTGGTGGAGTTGTTACGTTGGGAACATTTGGAGGAGCTGCTATGTTCACCACCAGTCAAAGAGCCCTTGTGTGGATGCATCATTGAGTTGATCCTAGGTTTACATCTTGCAAAATGATCAAGGGCAGGTCTTGATGCTGTAATTGTTGCAGTAATTACTTTTGATACTTTGCCCAACAAGTAGCAAAAATAAGGATAATTAAAAACCAAGAACTTTTTGACATAATAATAAAATCTTTAGGTTCAATACAAGCATTGTACTTATCCTTTCTTAAAGTAGAGTCTATTAGCACCAAATAAGAATGGATTTGGCTCCATTATATGTGCACAATTGGTTTGTTATGCCCTGGTTTTCTACAAAAGTATGCTTTTAGGCTGTCAAATATATTTGTTTTTGCAATAATCATCCACATATTGTTCAGGTTTTTCTCCATTTTTGTGTATAACCCTAATTGCATAAGGACAAGATAAACTAGTAAGATCAAATTTCCTGGAGGATCTTGTTCTTGGAATTGAGTAAACTACAAATTGATCCGCAATTCTCAAACTGTTTTTTTTCAAGAGACTTAAAATTACTATAAGAAAGATTGTATTGCATGAAGCAGACTTATTCTTCCACTTCTCAAGGTTTTTTTTTTTATCACTTTTGGACAAATCATCCCATTATATTTGTTCATCTATTCCTTCTTGCTTCCAATGTAGTCATCATATAAATTTTTATCCAATCTAACAATATTGAGAATTGGCTGATTTTGGCTTTCAAGATCATTGAATGATTTGCAAAGGTTATTGAAGAGCAAGGTTGTAACATTGAATGATTTGCAAAGGTTATTGAAGAGCATGTCACCCTCAAAATAAAAACACAAAATGTGAAAAACATTTTATCCATTTCTCCCAAAAGACTTTATATCAATATTAATATTATTAAATGAAAAGTTGGCATAACAAAATATATTCTCATATCAATATTTATAGATAGAAATCATTAGTTTTGCCATCTTAAAAATTCCTCATTCTCTTTGTTTTGAGATGTATGGTACAAGTGATGAAAACTTTCTTATTATATGACAATAATATAGTTCTACATATTCTTATAATTTATATTTTTTCAATTAAAGTATTATTTATATTCAATGCATTTCATTGTAAGATTAAAAGAAATTATTATTTATTCTTTTATGACTATTTTCTTGAACATATCTAACGCTCATAGATAGCATGGGCAATGTGCCAATTATGTGGCTATATCACATTGACATTTATTGCTTTTAATTAGATATAAGGGAGACCATTGTACTTCATCTTTTGGGCTATTCTTGGACAAGTTGCATTGGCATATATAGTTTAGGACGTCAAGAATGTGCACAATCATGGGCAATGTTCTAGTTATGTGGCTATATCTCATGGACATTTTTTGCATTTAATTAGACAAAAGGGAGACCATCGCACTTCATAATTTTGGCTATTATTGTGCAACTTGCATAAGTATATGTAGTTTAGGACATCAAGAATCGAGTAAGTATTAGGTGCACCATGCCACATGGTACACTAGAATCAATGATATATCACCAAATACTATTAGATATAGTCCACCATTATCGTGTGGGGATAAATTATTAGTTCTAATGCACCAAGTGGCAATGCATGTGGTGCATTTAATACTTTTTCATCAAGAATATGCACAATCTACAATGAAACCACATTTGCTCACACCTACTCGCTTAATGATTTCTTTTTTAGTACAACGTTCAATACATGATTTTTTTGTCACACACATGGGATGAAGTTATCAGTTTTCCATACACATTATGAGGTGAAACTCATACTATAATCTATACTAATACACTCCCTAACCAAACAAACTAACATACATACACATTTAAATTGCCAAGGCCAAGGTTTATGTGTATCTCGGACCATGGCAATGGAAAATATCTAAAGAATATTACCTACCAATTGGGCTTGCCCAAGTTTATGGGTTAGAAATATAGTGGCTTTCAATGAAGTGGCTCTCGGTTTTAACATCTTGGAATTTGAATTTCAGAAGTTCGGACTTTTAAATACAAAATATTGATCTAGGGTAGGCTACTTAAAAGTGATTAAAAAAAGTCTTATTAGGTACAAGGCCTAAATACACTTTGCACCCCTAACTTATACCATATTCTCATTTTGCATCCCAAACTTCAATTTTGGCAAACTATACGCTGAACTGTCTAAAATATTACATTTAAGTCCAATCATTGACGGCATCAACCAAACTAACTGAATTTAGACATACAACGAACGGGCTTAAGTGGAATGTTTTGGACAGTTTAAGGTGCAACTGCCCAAAATCATAGCTGTCAATAAGTGGACTTAAATGAACATTGCATGTATGCATCTAAGGTTCGTTGGTTTGGTTGATGCTGTCAACAATTAAACTTCTATGGAATATTTTAGACAAGTGAGGATGCAGTATGTTCAAAATTGAAGTTTAGAATGTAACGTGGGAATTTAGTATGAGTTAGAGTATGCAAAGTGGATTTTGACCTAGGTTCAATATTTTCCTGATTTTAATTGCTTATCCTATAAAATAATTCAAGTTGTTAAGTATTTAAATAAAACATCCATGCTCCCAAGATAAACCATTATAGTTGAGAGGAAAATGTCGTTAAAATACCTTCAGCAAAACTAAAATGAAAGTTATATCACGTTATCTTCAAGATTCTATTTTATAAAGTGTCGATCTACTTCAATGTGTTTGGCGCAGTCATGTTGAACTAAATTATGATTGATATCGATAGCTGCTTTATTATCACAAAATAGATTCATTTTAGCCTTTAGAGCAAGGCAGATATTAGTCATCAACTTTCTGAGCCACAAAAGTTCACACACACCCTTAGTTATTCGTCTTAGTTTTGCTTTTTCATTAGACAATGCAACAACCTTTTGTCTTTTACTCCTCCAAGTAATTAGATTACTACTGACAAAGGTGAAGTAACCTGATGTCGATTTTTGATCAACAGTGTCTCATGCCAATAGGTATCAAGTAACATCAATATTGATATGGTTGTTCTTAGAAATAGGAGACCTTTCCCAAAAAAAACATTTTAAATTTTGAAGAATCTGCATCACAACCTCCATATGTCAATTACTAGAAAAATACATAAATCGACTGACTACACTTATAGCTAGGACTGTCAATAGGACTGAGTCGGCCCGAGTTAGGCCCGTTTGGTCTAAAAAAAGCTCATGAACTTAACTATATATTGAGCCAAGCCGAGCTTGGGCCGAAATATTAGGCCCGAAATATTTCTGAGCCGAGCTTGGGCCTCACAAGGCTCAGGCCCGTTATAAGCCCGGCTCATAATATATATGTAGACACACACACACACACACATATATATGTGTATATATAATTATAGACACACACACACATACCTATACATACATACATACATATACACATACATACATACATATATACATACACACACACACATACATATATATATGTATGTATGTATGTATATGTACATATATACATACACACACTATATTATACATTATACTATATTATAGATATTGTATATCATAGTATCATAGTATTCTTTTGGTGTTTATAAGCCTAATGAATTAGTGTGAATGAGCTTTTGTTCCATAAATGTAATGCACTTAATCTATTTGATGGAGTAATGTAGAAGATAATACTTTTTTGTGCCATAAAATTTTCGTTTCCTTTTAGTTAAATACGTACATCAATATGTAAATGAGTTATTTATGCTTAGTAGTAATATCTTGCAGATGTATTTTGTGAATTTTTTACTTGAATACCTGTTAGTACACATTTTGAAATAGCCATTTTTACTTAATCACTTCAAAAAATTTTGCTATACTTTTCAAAAATAAATTTACACTAAAGGATTGTGCTTATACATAGTAATATTAATTTGCTAAATTTGTCTCCGTTCATCATTTTTGTGGGATTATTAAATTTTAGGAATATTCAATAGTTTTAGGCTCGTGAGCTTAGGCTCACAACCCGAATATTTTGTGAGCCAAGTATGAGCTTCACATTTATAAGCCCGAAGCTCATAACCTGAAACTCATAACTCGATTAAATATATGAGTTGAGCCTGAGTTTGTTAAAGCCCGACTCATGGGGCCCGATTGACACCCCTACTTATGTCATAGGCAATATCAAGACGAGTGTGAGATAGATAGATCAGCTTACCAAAATACTTCTGATATCTTTCTTTATTAGTCGGTTTCTGATCTAAATATTCCCGAAGCCTACAATTTTGAATAATTAGTGTATCAGCTAGTGTACAATCCGGTAATCTAGCTTCAACCAAGAGATAAAGTACATACTTCCGTTGAGATAGAAATATGTCTTGTGCCGATCTTGCCACCTCATTTCCAAAAAATATTTGAGATTTTGTAAGTTCTTCTTCTCGAACTTGGCTGCTATCAATCTAGCTGATTAGAAATTTCTTTTTCGTTATCTCCTGTGATAATCATATTATCATTATAGATTATCAAAGTCATTACCTTTCCAAGCCAATACTTCAAGAATAAAGTATAATCTGCATTACTTTGCCAATAACCATATTTCTTCATGGTTAAGGTAAATAGGCTGATCCAAGCACGCAATGATTGTTTCAATCCATAAGGAGCCTTTTGTAGCCTGCATACTGTATTCCCATTTAGAGAAGCAGTATATCCATGTGGAATATCCATGTACACCTCTTCCTCAATATCACCATGTAAGAAGGCATTTTTTACATCAAACTGATGTAATGACGAATCTAGATTGGCTGCAATAGACAATAAGACTTTGATTGTGTCCAATTTTGCAACTGGTGAGAAAGCCTCTTGATAATCAATACCAAATATCTTTGTATATTCCTTTGTCACAAGTCGTGCCTTATACCAATTAGTTGATCCATTAGCCTTGTGCTTGATTGTGAAAACCCATTTGCATCCCACTATTTTCTTTCATTCTAGCAGTGGAACTAAAGTCCATGTGTTATTTTTCTACAAAGTTGACATTCATCTTTGATGGCTTGAGTCCAATTTAGATGGTAAGAGCGACATGCACGTTGCTCAGAATAGCAACTGATGACACATTATGTACAAAGGCCTCCAGAGGTTCAGAAAATTTATGAGCTAAATCATAATTGGCAATGAGATAGTTAGATTATTTTGCTTAAGCTTTTAGGGAATACCGATTTAGTGCTTGCCACGATTGGACTTGTTAGGCAGCACATATGTAGTAGTAACATCTAAATCAATAGTAGGAACAATAGAAATATTTACTTCATGGATATTTTTAGGAGACTGATGGTCTGGTACTAAGAGAAAAAGGATTATATTAGTAGCATCAAGACACATATCTGTAGTAACATTGTTAAGGACTATCATCACTCAAAGGATCAGATTTAACGGCATGAGTTGTCGAAGAATCAACAGGCAAATAGGCAAGTAAATCAGTAGGCAAATCAACAGCGACATCGATAGGCAAATTGGTAGCAATCGGTAAATCAGCATATATCAGCCTCATCAATACTTAGCCATGAAGGGCATGCCAATGTTGGCCAATTTCTCACTTTTTTGTTCCTTATCTTCCACTGAAGTGAAGAGTTGGATGTCGATGAAAAAAATGTTTCTGGTTCTAAAAAGGTAATATCCATTATTTTATACATCTTATTGGTAGTTGGATCATAGCACCGATAAATTTTTCTTATGGATGACATATCCCTGGAAAACATATTGGACAACACAAGAATCTAATTTACTTTGCTAGCTCTTGTGTAGATGTACAAATACCACACAACCAAACATTCATATTGGACTCATTAACACTGATAATAAGTGAAGAATTGAACTAGAGTCTGCAGTGGAGTTTGAAAGTTCACGACCTTTGAAGATAACCGATTCATAAAGTAGACAGCTGTTGTGACTGCATCATGCCAATATCGATGTGGAACATTTGTACAATGAGTAATGCTCTTGCTGTTTCCAATATGTGTCGATTCTTCTTCTCAATTACTCTATTTAGTTGCGATGTTTGAGTACACGATGTTTCATGTATGAGACCATTAATATTGAAAAACTCTTGCAGTTATCATGATGTGGATGTCAAAACTTCTTAAGAAATTCAAAAAGATGTTTCAAGCCTTAACTCAAATGATATAAATTTAATTTGAAATAATCCAAAACTATGAAGAAATAAATAAGAAAGGATTGGATCACATTGACATACTTTAGTGTTTTGATGATAACTTGAGCTACATAACTCTGATTGAGACGATTCTTAATGTATTTGGAAGATCAAAAGAAGGTCTACTCTAGTTTATGTGTCTAACATAGCCAAAAATTCAAATAATTGAAGTATGTCTTTACTGTGAAGACAATCTGACCAAGTCTTAGTATTTTGAGCATAACTTCAATTCTAGACCTCCAATAACATGATTCTTGTGGCATTGGAAAGCTTTTTCCAAGGGATACAACTTTTGTACTTTACTCAAGAGTTGATTCGGCCTTCTACATTGAGTTATTGGGCTTGAAAATGTTGAAGAAATGTCATCCACAAATAAACAGTACCCGTGGATGAACAGTAACTCGTGAATGAACAATACCGCTGATCAACTTCTGCGAGCATATTGCAATCCGTAAACATAGAGAACCACGGGTTGCAATGAATAGTACCTGCGGATCACTTTTATTCAAAGGCAGTGCTGAGCTTTGACCAGTACTTTTTTTTAATGTAATTTAGTTCTTTTTATTCATTTTTATGTGTTAGGTTTTCATATATTTGGCCATATATAAGGACATAACTATATGTACTATTCATGTAGAGAACTTTAGAAAAATTGGAGAGTCTCTTCTCTTGGCTTCTAGCCACCCGTTTCACTAGGGCTGCACGTGACTCGAGCTGCTTGTGAGCAACTCGGTCAACAACTCAGATTGAGTTCGAGTTGATCGAACTCGAGCTCGATCTCAAGCCGTTCGTGAGCCCTATAAACTGAGCTCGAACATATTAGTATTCGACTAGAAAAGCTCGTCGAGCTTTTCGAGCTCGTAATATATATATATATATATTAATTATATGTGTGTGTTAATTTACCAAAATACCTATATCCTTTGGAAGAATTACAATATTCCCTTCTCAATCTTTAAATAGTTTTTGTACAATTTTGTATTTTTAGTTTGTTTTTTTTTTAAAAGGGCAAAATTTTCAAATCCCTAATCTCATCCACATCCATCATCTTTTTTGTACCTTCTCCTCACCGTGGCTTTGCTTCTTCTCCTTCTTTGTCTCAACGGACGAGCCATACTATGCTGTTTTCGTTGAGAAAAAGTTAGACCATTTCAAATGCCTTTTTGAATGGTCTCAATCATGAGTACAACCAATTCGTAGAAGCTTCTAGTGTTTTAGATATTGAAAAGAGGAATTGGGAGTTCATGGGAAATTTTCATCTTGGGAAGCTTTACGGATCATTTTCTTTTCACAAAGCCAGTTATTCTAACTTGTTCAAATTTTCCACTACAAGAAAAATAGCTTTTTGTGACAACATTCTCAGTGACAACAAAAAATTTTGTCACAGTCGGCATATTTCAGTGACGACTTTTCATGTGGTCACAGATGATCTCATAGGCACTCGTCATTAGTGACAACTTACAATTAGTCGTCACAAAATGGTGTGGCGCGTAAGGGGTAGTGTGGCGGGAAATTAGCTTTGTGACAATCTAAAAAAATATTATCACTAAACGCAGTTTTCAGTGATGACATTTGATGTTGTCACTAACGAGGTCAGTTAGATTCATCATTAGTGACAACGTGAATTGGTCGCCACAATCGATGCACATCATTGATGACATTTGTGTCGTCACAGATGAGCTCATTTAGACTCATCATTAGTGACAACAGAAATAGTCATCACTGTTGACACACTACAGTGACGACATTTGATGTCGTCACAGACGAGGTCAAATAGACTCGTCATTAGTGACAACGTGGATTGGCCGTCACAATTGATCCATATCAGTGACGACATTTGTGTCGTCACAGAGTAATTCAAGTAGACTTGTCATGAGTGACAATACAAATAGTTGTCACTGTTAACACACTACAGTGATGACATTTGATGTTGTCATAGAAGAGGTCAAGTAGAGTCGTCATTAGTGACAACGTGGATTGGTCATCACAATTGATCTACATCGATGACGATATTGTGTCATCACATATTAGTTCAAGTACACTCTTCATCAGTGACAATAGAAATAGTTGTCACTGTTAACACACTACAGTGATGACATTTGATGTCATCACATACAAGCTCATGTAGATTCATTATTAGTAACAACATGGATTGGTCATCGCAATTGATGCACATCAATGACAACATTTGATTCGTCACAGATATATGTATATATATATATATATATCTACATGTGCATATATATGTATATAGACACACACACATATGCATACATACATAGATATATGTGTATATATATATCTATATATCTATATATACATATATATATATATATACACACACACATATACATAAACATATTATGTATGTGTGTGCACACACACTAGAGGAGGCTGGTTGTGCCTTCCCACCCAAAACTATAACAAAATTAAATATGTAAAAAATTTAAATAAACACAGCAAGATTATCTAAAGTCTAACAACATTAAGCTATTAGCTCAATATTATTCTTCATCAATCATCCCAACCCCATCTCTAAATTGTAGCTGTAAAAATCCTACAATGAGCATGAAATGAATCGTATTTCTAGTTAGTAAAGTCATATTAGAAAAAACAAATATTAATCATTATCCTGTAAACAACCGAACCATACATGTTATTGAAAAAAATTGAAAACAATAATATTAAAATACTTTTTCACATGATCAATGCATAATCGAATAGCAATCTCGATATTTTTCTTCTCAAACTTCATTAATTAGTATAATGATTAGCATGATATTCATGATAATTGATAAGCAATAACATTTACATGGAATTTAAACTCTGCCAATTTCTTGAATTGCATGAAAATGCGTTAAAAATTCAAAAACCAATGAACAGATTCTCAATCTTTAAAATTTTGAAATTCAAAAAGTGAAAGTATTAAAATCTAAACAAAAGAACACATACCTACAAAATAAAAAAAATAAATTAGTGACTAAAAAAAATAGAATAACCATTAACAAACACAAATAACATTAATATTTTATTTTCATTTCTTAGTACAAAATCTAACTTTTTCTACATAAAAATACTAAATACTATCTTTTAGCATTATATGCAATTAATGGTTAGCGACTTACTCAAATGCCTCTTTATTAAGGAAATAAGCATTTCATTTCTCAATTAACATAAGAAGCCTTTCATTTCTTCATTAAGGCTTTATTTCAATAAAGAAAGAAGATATTTGCTCCCCATTTAGAATGCCACGTGTCAGCAGTATGAGTTGCTACAGTAACTCCCATGTCTTTTTATAATATAGTTGGATATATATATATATTTATATATTTATATATGTATATATCTCTCCCTATGTGTTTGTGTATATATATCCGAGCATGTGTACACATACGGATATACACACACACACATGCACGCACACACATACAACTAGTAAGTTTTGTTTTAGAAAAACAAAAACAACCATCTTTTTTAGACTTTTTTTTTCGAAAACATAAACTACTAGCCATTTGTTGCGTGTTTCTCATGGAGGAAAAAGACACAAACAACGAATCTTTCTTAGGTGGACCGGGTCCACGGGCCTTATGGTGGATTGAGCAGTGAGAAATATTACTTAAAAATACTGAATAACATTCATTGTTTGGATATGATTTTTCTGGACAATTATTCAATACAAATTTTTGAATGATTTTTGTTGACTTTTTGAAAAGATGGGAAAGTATTTGAATTTTGAAAATTTTTTTGGAAAACTTGTTTGGATAATGAATAATTATTTTGAAAAATTATTTGAATTGTTCAAGAGCTTCTTAACAACTTTTTCTATTTTTTTACACAAATATTTACAAAATGTAGCATTGTTTGCTGCAAATTCTATTTAGAAAAAGAAAAAAATCAGCACAAACATTTTCTACTCCATATAGGGTAATAATTGAATAATGAGTACTAATACCGGACGCTCGTTACAACATGAGCATCTTATATTGTAGCAATAGAGATAGAATATTGGACATTCGTTACAACACGAGTGTCCTATACGAGTGTTCGGTACTAGTCAAAAAGTAGAAAGTATTTGAATTTTGAAAAGATATTTGAAATTTAAGATGAAAACTCTTGGTGGAAATTTTGAACAAAAAATTTGACCAATAGAAAGGTGGAAATTTTTTTACTTTAGGCCAAAAAATTTTCCACTAATCCAAACACAAAGTCAAAAAATTTTCTTAAAAAATCCCAAATAATGATATCCAATTGGAGATGTTGAATTCGATTATTTAGCTAAAAAATATATACTTGCTTCTAAAATGTACACATTCCCGCCTCCTATTTTTTTGCATCGCTGTTAAAATTTACAAATTCCCACCTCCACATACAAAGGCAATAATTAAAAGTTACTTTTTATTATTCACCCTCAACATACGCCTCTCATCCTCCAAAACTTCTTCTTTTTTACCTGCTCACAAACACCTCTCTTCCTTACTCTATCCATTTCTCTCACTTCTTTCAATCTCTTGCACAACTACAACATGTTTAAACACATATACGTACTCTTCAAACTTAGAAATTGGTAGATAAAAGAAGAAGCATTGGATGTTTTGCTGGGCTTAACGATGGTGTTAGTGACTAGAGAAAGAAGAGGGAAAGAATAGTGGCAAAAAGGTTGGATTAGAATGGGTTTTATGAAAATCATCCATTTTTCCAACCCAATTTTATCTATTTAAGGTATTAATTAAATTCTGTAGATTTTCTTTCAAAACTAGGGCTAACAGTTTCTAATATAATATAATTTAATAAATATCTCCAATTGAAACTAGTATAAAATGGGTTTAATTTTTCTATGGTGGATTTGAGTCGATACCAAATATTAGGATATATTTTGCAAGCATTAGATCTTTAGGTGATTTGTTGTATCATTGTTGTTTGTCACTTGCAATTTGCAGAGTAACTTGAAATTTCTATACCAAAAAGGGGAAATGAAAATTGGACAAGAATGAAACTTTTGTTATTCGTGTATTATGCATTTTTTTTAATCCTGAAAACTTGGCTCCTTTTAGGTGTCTATGTTGATAGATTAATCACATTTTGCTAATTTATTAGGAACTTTATGTTGATTGATTACTTGGGTTTTGTGAGTTATGCATGCACAATTATGAAAGATGGAACTTTTATGGATGTTTTTATGGTTTTGTTGTGGTTTTTTTGTTTTTTGGTTTTTTTTGTCTTTTTGTTTTTGGTTTTTTTTTGTCTTTTTTTTTTTTGGGATGCTAATGTCTGTTATAGAACTCAGTTTTGTGACTTATGATGCACAATTGTCAAAGATGTAGTCTTTATGGAAGTTCATATGGTTTTGTTGAGCTAGGATTTTCTTTTTTGTGAGTATAATATGTTGTATTTGATTGATGTTAGGAGAGGAATTGTGATATATCTAGAGAAAATATCACACGTGATGTTGTGGCTATGAATTGGCATCCTTATAGGAGTATTGTTTTTCATCTTGGTAATGACATATCCTTTCCCTTTTCTTTTGTTTATTAAAACAAAAAAAAAAAGAACTTCTTCCTTGGCTAAAAGGATTACACGTTACTTACCATCAGTAGATCATTAATGGTATTTTCTTTAAAAATCAATATCCATGTCTTAAATCGGTGCTATTGAAATGACTAGTTAATCTTGTATTTAAGTGGCCTTCAACATCTGGAAGATAAAAATTTCATCTTTGCTTTCAATTCAGTATATGGAGTAGCCTGCATGGATACCATTCAAACATTTGGTCAATCTTGTTGTTTTCATTCTGATACCATGCATTGCATTGTGTTGCTTTCTTGTAAAAGCTATAGTGGTGTTTAAATTATAAGAATGTTTCCCTTCATAATTAGGCACAGCAATTGAGGCATAATGTATTAATTAACCTTAGCCGAGGTGTTGCGTTCTTGGAATTTGGGTTTTCTCAAATTTGTGTTAATTTGTTTTTTTTATAATTTTGAATTTATATCTTTAATAATATAAGTAATTTAGATTAGATTTGTAACCACATTTAGTACTAAAGAGAAATTTGTTGGATTCTTGATTGAAGAAATTGTAAGGCTAATTAAGTTCTGATGTACTCTTTCAGAGTTTCAAGCATGTCAATCACTGTGGTGAGATACAAGGTCTAGAATGAGGAGATTGTCAATATCGAAGATCTGGGAAGAGTACCCAGATAGGATGATACTGACTTTTTTAGTCTTCCATTCTCCTAAGGTTGCTAATATAGTTGTGAAGCCATACAATGCTACCCTATGCATTAGCTCATTGAGAATGTTGATAAGTATATGGTTCTTGATAATGAGGCCCTCTATGATTTTTGCTTCAGAACTCTAAAGCTCACCACTCCCAGCTGTAAGCCTTTTTCCCATATTTTGGTGAAAGAAAATTATGGTTCACTAACTGTCCTTTTGCTATTCTTTTTGAGAACTTTTATGGCTATTTCAGAAGTTGAAAATAATTTGGGAGAGAAGCCAACTATTTGAGCCATATTCAGATTCATTTACTTTTGATGGATGATATTTAGAATGAGAATTTCTGCAGTCAATTGATGGAGAATTTCCTAGTTGTCTTCAGGTGTATAATTGACCATAGACCACTTATCAAATGAATGGCATATTATATGTGCACTAGTGGAGAACAACTCAAGTCACATAATCTGAAGTATAAGATTCTTTTCTGCATATTTGCATAGATTTTAAAACTATTAGCTAGTTTAGGCTACTTGGTTATTCCTCAATCAACTTGATAGATTAGGCAATCAACTTGATGGCAAAAGTGGTTCAATGGAACATCTAAACAAGATCAACTCACGCAACATTACGATGGTGTTTGTGCCCAACATGACTCAATAATGTTCTATCAAGCACTTTTGTAATGCTACAAGTTTTGATGGCATTAGGATCAGCATGTAATTTAACTGTTCTATGAGTTTGTTGCTATTATATCAACTTTGTCCCTTTAGGCTTTTATGGTTTTTAAAGTTTGTACAGATACTTAATGTTTTATTTTTCTTGATTGCATACGTGTAAATAAATTTCTCTCTCGTAAATATCGGACTATTTTGTTGAGGAATTGCTTCAATAAATTCCTCTCTTAAAAATCATAATTGATGATGTGTTTTATTTATTATTAATTAATGCACATGATGCTTTCTTAAAATGCAGTACAATGCTGTTAAATGGTCATGAGGAGATTCAGAAAGGGTTGGCTTTTGAATGAGAACATGAAGGTGCCTTCAATTTGAAGATATTGCTGCTTTACATTTTTCTTTTTATTTGAAATGTAATATTATCTTTTGAATTTCGGATGGATAATAGTTATTGGTACTTGAATTGATGTGAACTTTGTAAATATTATGGTTGATGTATGTTTTGATGGATTTATGGATGTTTATGAGTATATATGTATATATACTTGAAAGTTCATTATGTGTTTACTATTTATTGTGACGTTAGTCGAACTATAATTTTTTGGTATATTGGCTACAAATACTTTGAAGTGGGTCTTTTATGGCAATGTTGGAATCTAGTTTTTTAAACAAAGCTCAGTGACTACATTAGGAAAATTGTCACTAGTTGCAAGTTCACTCAATGACAAGAAAGCAAATCCTCATTGTTGAATTCATAATTGTGACGACTTTTGTTGTATTTATAACAAAAGTACAGGTGAATGAGTGACCAAAAAAGTCATCACAAATTGTAAATAGTTAGTGAAGACTTTCTTGTTGTCATTGAATATTATGTTTCTATGATGACACTCCTAATGTTGTCATTAATTGCGAGTTCTATCAGTGACAAGAATTCTTGTCACTAATGAACAGGACATTTAGTGACGACTTTTTTGTCATCACTGAATACCATGCTTCTATGACAACACTTTTAATGTTGTCACTAATTATATGTTCCATGAGTGACAAGATTTCTTGTCACTGATGAACAGTACTACAGTGACAAGTACAAGTCATCGCTGTTGAGCAATATTTGTGACGACTTTTTTTGTATTTATGACAAAATAATTGGCGAATTTATGACAAGAAAAGTCGTCACAAAATGTTAATAATTTGTGACAAATTTTGCCTTATCACTGAATAATGTGCTTTTCGTCACAAGGACCCCTTTAGTGACATAGAATCTGTGACAACCGTGTGACAACAAAAAAGTTGTCACTATAGCTTATAGTGACCACTTCTTGGATTTCTATAACGACTTTGTGTTGTCACAAAAGGATGATTTTCTTGTAGTGTTCTAAATGTTGTGGGCATTATTATTTTGTTTTCTTTTCACGAACTGATGGGATCTCCTTGGTTTAGCTTGTTGGAAGAGGGAAGAGCCATCACTTTAGTCTCTATCGATTGGCTCCATTCCACCATGCTTTTGGTCCTATTTTTCACTCCCCTATGATGTATAAATTGAGGGGATTCGATTGGTGTAAAGATCTGTGTGGTTTGGTGATGATTTGAGGTCGATTAGTGATGATTAGTATTATAGTTATTTGATCAGATCTGTTAAGTGTTAGCAATTTTCACGTGAATCTAAGTTTAGATCCATAATTTATGGAAAAAAATTAAGCCCAATGATGCTATTTTGTAATGAAACACCATGTCCGGTGAGATTCCAG
Organism: Mitragyna speciosa; assembly: GCA_024721245.1. Taxonomy (NCBI): domain Eukaryota; kingdom Viridiplantae; phylum Streptophyta; class Magnoliopsida; order Gentianales; family Rubiaceae; genus Mitragyna; species Mitragyna speciosa. Next base: position 12,332,333 of record CM045565.1, on the reverse strand, counting down.
TAGTGGTGGTAGGCGGCGTGCGGCGAGCTGCCAACTGTGCCACCCGTTTCTAACTAATGGCCTTCTTTGTGAATTAAATATAGTTTAGGGATTTAAATGTAATTTTATTTGGATGATGCCTTTCTATTTTTTACATTTGCACCCCTATAAACTTTTAATTATTTATAGATTTAACCTTAAAATTTAAAATCAATTAATATTAGTTTATGAGAATTAATATTAAAATTATTTAAAGATAATAAAAATAAAATAAAATAATACTCGAGCGAGCTCGATTCGAGCTCGAATACGTTGTATATGTATCGAACTCAAGTTCGAGCTCTTAATCTGCATACTCGACGAGCTCGAGCTCGAGTTCGAGTATAGGTATTCTAGGCTCAAGTCTAGCTTGAATATAGTAGTATTCGGGTTCGACTCGACTCGATTACACTCCTACATTGCACCTTTGTCTTTAACACTTTGTGGAGAGTCCTAAGTGTTTAGACTAGCCTTTATTCATCATTGTGGTTTGTCCCAAGATTGATTCAAGTTTCACAACTTGAGATTGTTTAGTAGTTTGTCTCAATGAATTTTGTCGCGTCCGAAATCGTTAGGCAGGGTGGGGTCATGATTGTCGCGTTCCAAAAAAGGCGGTCCGATCCGATAACCTATTTCGAAAAGATAGAGTTTTGGAAAAACCTTGCATGTGTGATGAAAATCGAGTTTTTAGTGAAAAAATATATTTTTAGGAAAAATGGTATTTCAAAAGAAAATTAGGCCAAGACGAAAAGTGCGATAATTTTGGCCAACTTATTTTGAAAAAGGGTTTTATTTTAAAGAAATAGAGTCGCCACTGGATATTGCGTTAGGATGTGCCAAGTCACCCGAAAAAATTATTTAACAAAACAAAATGAAATAAAAATTTTAGAAAAATATTTGAAAACCCTTTTTCGACTCCGGTTTACAAAAAAAAAAACGAGAGATGAAGGTCCGAGAGTCACATTTGAAGAAAAGAAAAGCAAAGGCTTGTGCTTAAGGTACCCTTTCCACCTTGCCAAGGCTAGTTTCGAAGTTGAATCAAATTTTTCTAAATTAACCTTAGATTCTATCGCGTTCGGATGTGTCTATATGAATGCAAATCCTAAGTCTAATGTGAATATCAGGAGGGTCAAAATATTTTGTCGAGACTTGGTCGAGATTATCGCATTAATTGTGAAACCCGAATCGAGACCTCGAGGGAGTCACGAGTGTGAATGCAAAATGAAATGAAAAAAAAAAAAGAAAAATAGTATAAATAGTAAATGTCAAAGAAAGTGGGGATGCAACATAACGGGTACGGGGGACTAATAACTCGTGACTGAATGTTCCTACTCACAGAGAGGGAAACGTCATGTACGCCATCGCTTTCCACGTAAGTAGGTGACTATTTCTAGTCAGATCACACAAATGTCCTAAAAGTCTAAATGAAAATGCAACCTAAATGTCATGCACTGTCAAATACTAAAAAAATAGATAATAATGATGATTATATACATATATAAAAATCATGCAAAAATGATGAAAAACTAAAAAGGGAATAGTGTGTGAAATGATGTAAAATGTACACGAGTGCACCTAGCACTAAAATGCCTTAAGGGTCTAGTGTTGAACTAGCCCTTTTTAGAGATTCCCCACTAGCGTTGGACTAGTGAGAAAATGATAAAACCCCAACTAGCATTGGACTAGTATGGTGACGGGATGACAAAAAACATGAATTAAAAATAGGGAAGCATAAATTAAAAGCAAATAAACATATAAAGACATATAAGGGCACATAGGAGCATATAACACGTAGACATGGCATCTAGATGCAAATCCTAAAGAAAGCGGTAAAACAAATACGTACATAAGCACGCAAGAACACATAAGCCCTAACTATTACACCGGGGGAGTTAACTACAATTTTTAGGAGAGTAAAAACGACCTATCTATTACACTTACTATCTAAATACAAAATTTTTGCTAAAAATATAAGTAATATTATCTAGCTATTACACTGACTAGCTAAATATAGAATATTTGCCAAAATAACAAAAATGCCTATTTGTTACATTTTTCACCCAAATAATGAAATTCAAAATTAAATAAATAAATAAATACACAGAAAAAAGTGCATAAAATAAGAAATGCTTGAATAGAATGTATAAAAAATATCACATTGGAGCACATAAAGAAACAATTAAAAGGTAACGAAAATACCTCTTTGAAGACACAGTACTGGATACTACCAAAATGAATAAGCATGTCAAGGTACCATGATTAAATAAATAAAGCATAAAATGTAAATGCCAACAAATAAAGAAGTAAAATGCAAATTCTAGCAAATCAAGGGGGCAAAGATATGAATAAGGACAAATTGGGCTAAAATGTAAATTCTATTTAAACTAAGGGGCTAAGAACAAACTTCTACAAGGCCTAAAGGGGCAAAATTAAAAAATTCAAGCAAAACATGGGGGCAAAACACAAATTTCAACAAGCAAGGGGCACAAAAATATAAAATTCAAACAACTAATGGGGACCTAATTGCAATTAACAAGGCTTAATTGAAAGAAACTAAATCTAAAAGGGGCAATCTATAATTAACGAGGACTGAATAGCATCAAAATGAAATCTTTAAGGGTATACCAAAAATATTAAAGGGAGACAGACACTTTACATAAATTCTCTATGATAAAACAACAATATGACAAAGCAAATTAAGACCGAATTAAGTATTCAAATTATTACAATTGATTAAATAAAACTAGACCATGAATGAAATTAATCAAATTCACTAAGCTACGTAACTGAAATTAAAATCACGAACCCAAACACAAAATAAAATAAAAACCAGATTAAAAGCTAAATCAATTTAGTGGGTTTAATTATTCAACCATATTAACATTTAAGGGAACACAAAACAATAATTAACTAACTTAGTGAAAGCTAGTAGAAATCTACAACTCACACCCTTTTTCACTCAAATCCACTTTCGGATCCTCCAATTACTCACACCCCAAACCAGATTTCCACAAAATAGGATTCTCTTTCTCTCGCCTTCTTCAACTCTCCCAGTTTCTCAATCTCCTTCTTCTCCCTTTGATCTACTCTCTTCCAATTTCCTCACTCTTCTTCCCTTCTTTCTCCATCTAACTCTCTCGTTCTCACCCCCTATGTGTTTCTCTCTTTCCTTTGCTCTTTCCTTCTATCTTTCCTTTTATCTTTCTCTATTTCCCAGTCTCTTTCGCTGCTCTCTCTGTTCTCTATTTCACTCACTGATTTCTTTCAATCTGTCTCACCCTTTACTCTCCTCTCTCTACACTCTCATTTTCCTATCTCCGGATGCCAACAGAAACAAATCTCTACTGAACGAAGAGGAAGAGGAGATATGGGACCAGTGAAATGACGGTTGAGTGATTAGGAGTTCTCTTAGTAGAGGTTGGGTTGTTGGTGGTTAAAAAGGATGGCGACTCAAATTGGGACTGGTTGTGAGTAGCAATTGAATGCCTTTTGGTGATTTTGCAGGCGTTATAGGTGACAAATCGTGATTGTTGCGGGCAGTGGATAATGTGGGCGGCAAAGAAAGGTGGTGTTTGTGGATGGGTTTGCGGTGGTAAGGTTTCTGACATGGTGGGTGTTGGCTTGGGGTTTGTAGTTGAGTGGTGAACGAGGGCCGTTGTTTTGGGGGCTGAAATTGGACGGTTGTGGTGGACTGTTTGTTCGGGCAGTGGCCATAAGTGACCATTTGGTGGTGATTGCTAACATTGGTGGTGCTTCTGGTTTTGGGATGCTAAATCATTTTTTAAATTGTAATTTTAGACTGCTTTTTGTCGTAATTGATGGCTTTGCTGATAATAATTTGTAGGTGGGTATAGAGCTATTGATTTGGGTGATGATTTTTGGATGATTTTGGGGCTTTGATGGTTCTTGTGGTGATTTGGTATTGGCGTCTATCTTGGTTTGGCTGTGGAGGGGGGAGCCTTTGGAACTAGCGGTGAACAGGGAGTCTTTGGCTGGCAGTGGTGGTTGAAGTTAAGGCTATTCTGATGGGGTCTTGAACTGATTTGAGGGTGGTGGAGGATGGTTGTGCAGTGGTTTAGGTGGTCTGATATTTATGCTTTGGGAATGGCAGAGGCAATGGTGACATAGATGGTTAAGGCTGGTAACAAGCCGTGGCCTAGGCTTTGGGAGGTGTCTGTGAAATCGTTTGGGACTGGACAGTAGGTGGTTTGGTCTGATGAGGGTGGTGGTCAATGATAGTGGTACAAGGTGATTTACAGTTTGAGATAGGGGCTGCTGGTGGATTTGGCTGAGTAAGTGGGGTTGCTTGTATGGTAGTAGTGGTCTGGTTTGATTTTGAGTGATGGAGGAGCTGGGTGGTTCTGGACTAGTTGAGGGGAGAGAGAGAGAGAGAGAAAGAAGAAGAAGAAGAAGAAGCAGCGAAGATGATGAAAGCAAACCCAGTAAAAAATAAAAACCAAACCCTAATAAGAATCAGAAAAAACAAAAATGAAAATAAAAAAAAGAAAACCCTAAAATATGAACAAGATTATTCATGTAATAATTTTTGCAAGTTTGCAAATAAATAAAAACATGAAATAATTAGGAGTTACCTTGTAAAGATAATGATTGGTAAATGACTTTGAAAGGTGAGATCTTTTTAGAGTTGAATGTTCTTGTATATTTCTTGATTTTCTTTCTTTTTTTATCCTAATGTGTGTAAAAGTAGTGTGTTAGTATGTGTGCTTGATTTTAGTAGGTGAAAAATATGTGTGTTAATGTGTGTGTTTGATTTTAGTAGGTGAAAAAAATGTGTGTTAGTGTGTGTGTAGAATTTTAGTGTGTGGAAAAGTGTGAAATGTGTGCAAAAGTTAAAGAATATATCTAGTATTTTCTAATTAAGTGTCCCCTTTTATTTTTTTAATGGAGGGTATTTATAGAGCCAAGTAGTTTTGGTCTCCAAGAATACTATAAAATAACAAAAATACCATTGGTAATAAAAATCCTAATTTTTATTCTTTTAAAAAATATTTTTGACCTAAAAAATCAAAAATTAATATAAAGAAATGAAAATAAACTCTAAAATTTCTCAAAAAATTCAAAGTAGATTTCAAGATTTAAAAAATAAATATTAGAGCTTAAAACTGGCCAAAAATGCGTTCGGGGTGTGAAAAGGCGATTTTACCCCTATAATGACAAAATGCACAGAAAGATGGCTATTGGCCATGAAAAATTATCAAAAATTATAAATATGCCTAAAATCTTAAAAAATACATTTATGACTCAAAAATTGGTGAAAAATAGATTAAAAATGTGAAATAACGATTTTACCCTTAGACAACGAAAATACACAGAAAAATAACTATTGGCTTCGAAAAATTACCAAAAATTACAAATAAGCTTAAAATCATAGGAAATGAATTTATGACTCAAAAATCAATAAAAAATATATTTAGAATGTGAAATGATAATTTTGTCCCTTAATGCGGTATTTATAGAAAAAATAGTAATCGTCTCCGAAAAATCAACAAAATTTAAAAACATGCTTAGAGAATAAAAAAAATAAATTTGGGGCTTAAATTGAATGAAAATGCTGTTCGTGAGGCAAAATTACCATTTTGCCCTTGTGCTGGCAAAATATAAAAAAAATACCAACTAAATCCAAAAAAATCACAAAAATTAAAAAATACTTATAAAAGTAAAAATATGAATTTAAAACCCCCAAAGCTAATGAAAAAATATTTACAACTAAAAATTACTATTTTACCCCCCAAGATTATTGATTTTGTTTCCCCTTTTTATTAAAAAATTAGAATTTGACCCCAAAAATATAAACATGTCCCCAATATTCGAAAAAAATGGTATGTCAAAATTTAGTGTTTACAAATTTCAAGATCTTGAAGGTCCTTTTGAGTGTGTTTCAAGGGTTTTCAAGTAGGCTTATCATCCAAAAATCAAGCTTGGATGAGGTGCCTTTGGAACCTAAGGCCTCAAAGTAGATTCTGGTTGTTCTTTTCGTATTATTTGGTATTAGAGCAAAGTTTGAGGTATATTAGGTTTAATCTTGGTATTTATTCTTGTTTGTGTCATTTGTGCCTTATTCTAACTTGTTCCTTGTGTTTCTCCTAGCCGTCCATGTTTTTGTTGTTGTTCTTGATATTTTGAGTTATTTTGTGCTCTATAAATCTTGTGCTAGTTAAGTTCTTGTTTCATCTTTGTTGTCTTCTTACCCTAATGAATGTGTTCTCGTGTTGTTTTTGGTATCACACTATTCTCGATTTTGTGTCTTTGTTGTTCTTGTAATGTTATTGTTGTAGATCTACAATGTTCTACTCTTGTTGTTGTAGATCTAACTATCTTTGTCTTGTTCTTAATCTAAATTTCAAGTTTTTGTTGTTTTGTTCTTGTATTGTTTGAATTTCTTGAACAAGACTTCCATTTTCTTAATCATTTCTAAACCCTAATTGTGATCTTGATTGCTTAAAGTTGAATCTTGAATATTGAGGTGTTAGTGTTGAAAGGGAAATCAAGATAGGTCAATAAAAAAATTTGGCTTATAACATGCATTGATGTTGTTGTTGGTGGATTGATGTTGTGTTGTTAAAGAAGTTTGATTGTGAGTTTAGATTATATCAAAATATAGCAAGAAATCCACTTAAAATCACACAAACAAGTAATAAAATTTATAACCTAATACTTGTTCCACAAGTGCACGGGTCAATTGTAGTTGTGATGAGTATTAGGGTTAATCCCATGAGGAAACAAGAACTAGTAACTACTAGAGCTACTAACTTGCTTTATTATTCAAACAATACAACCTTGGGAGGTAAAAATGGTAGGAAAATCAACTTCAAGTAAACAAAATATGAAGAAACTAGTTAATCAAAATTGATTAGGCTTAAGAATCCACTTTTATATGAAAGTTAAGCTTATGATTATGATGATTTTATTTGAGTTTAGTATTCAATTTCAATTATACTTGGATCTTTCTATGAATGGAAGACTATTAATACATAAGCTTTGCTACTCTTGGTAAAATCTTGCATGCATTAGTTCATTAAATTTATAAATTGTGGCCTTAACTACAAGAAAATTACCTTATAGCAAAATTTTTTAAACGTTGGTAAGGAATTTAAAAATGCAACATAACATATACTGACATTTGTTTGACACTTGATTAAAATATCGCCGATGCCTGTTTCGATAATTTTGTAATGTGCACAAAAATGTTGATACATCTTTGCCGACATTTTAATCAATATTTATTAAATGTCATTATTATTGGTAATATACATTACTAGCAATCAACATTCACAACAAATGCTGGAAAATTTAAAAATTTCTCGACATTTCTTTTTAAATATCACTATGTAGAAAATGTTGTAAAATGGCATTTGAGTAGACTTTTTTTACAAAATGTTAGTATTTGCTACAAAGCATTTGGCTTAGTGTCGATAAATTGGGAATACTGATATGATATATTGATGTTATTGTAATCGTTGGACTTTTTTTTTTAATCAATTGTCAATTTTACTTTATATATCCATAATTGCATTAACATCTATACATGATTATATAATACTAATATTCATATATATTAAATATGAAGTAGGCAGAATTTCCTTTTTAATTTCTTATTCCATAAAATCAATAATAAAATATCAAAAACCATGATTGAATTCTCATAAAAATCAAAGTCAACAAGTAACTTTATTATGATAATGCACCCAATATAGTCTAGTTAGTATTTATTCACGTAATAAGAAATGTGAATCAAATAACACCAACGACAATCCTAGAAACTATCAAGCAAAGCATTGTTGAAGAGTTCTATTTAAAGGCAACACCTCCTTCAATATCAATTGACTGCAAAAAAGATAAAAAAAATCAAAAAATGACTGCAAAATTGAAATATTAATTTATTTTACAATGAATTGAAAGTACTTACAGTTATTATCTATAATTATCTTCTATTTCTTCTTTTTTAATTTTTTACCCTGATGAACCTGTAGCTTCATTCAAGGAAACAGAATTTCTCAAAATCATTTTTCAGTCACCATTATCAACTAGATTTATAGTGATAAAACTCCCAGAAAGGATGTTTTAAGACACTTGCTATAAAATATTTGAATTTAAGAAAAATTGTAAAACACATATGATTGCCCTAATCTCCAATAAAATTCTTGTAAATCCAATTGTCCGCTCACTAGGACAATTGGATAAGTAAATCCTATAGTAAATTCAACCTATTTGAATCTTAAATTGGATAAGTAATTCTTATAGTCTCTAACGTACTGAAAAATGGTTAATCTTATGTGACACCATAGATTAGATTAGTATATAAACCAATTACAGTCAAGTTTAAAAATGAGACAGATTTGATAGGCAAGGAACTAGGTCAATGTGTATTTGGATTTGCAGGTCTATTATCTATAATTCTATAAACAACAAAAGTAAATCAATATCAAGTTTTGTAACTCATGCCACATAAGATTTTCAACAACTAGTGTAATGTTGAAAATCTTGTAAATTAAGAAACCGCGTACACAACCAATCCATCAACTTAAACAAGAATCTAGGATTATTTCCAAAAGCCACAAGACTAAAATAGAAGCAACTACATCCAATTCATCATAATAAAAATAAATTTGAATGACTTCTACAACCAATCCATGAACTTAAATAAGAATCCTCGATTATTTCCAAAAGCCACAAATTAAAACAAAAGCAACTACATCCAATTCATAATAATAAAAATAAATTTGACTGACCTCTCGACTAGATGAAGGGAAAGTAAGTGAATGAGAATCATTTCCCTAGTGATATGAACACAAAACAAGTAACCAACAAAAGAATTAGAAAGAGTATTCATAATAAACAAGAAGAACTTAATATTGACTTGCTCACCAGTCGACGGCATATGGCGTGAAGAATGTAAAGGGAGACCCACAGCTTGTAAATGAGCATCTATTTCAGCTTGTAATCAAGCTTCTACTTCAGCTTGCACTACTTCAGCTTGCACTCAAGCCCCAAAAGTAGCCTCCATCTCCTTGCGTACACTTTCAACCTTTTCAGCAATCACACCTTACACCTGGACTCGAATTTCATCTTGCATACTAATTTTGACCTTGTCAACTTCTTGTTGAATAGGAGCATCCAATTCCCTTTGATTAGCCTTTGAACGTTTAAATCTTGGATCAAAAATTCTACCTGGTGCTGCATCTATTCTTAGAGTTCAAACATGACCATGACCATCGAAGACGTAGGCTTGTGCTAATGCATCGTTATGCATAGCCAGGAACATTTGATTCTGGATGCTCTTATGCCACTTGCTCCAACTTATGCTATGAATTTAAATTACTTAGTTATATGAACCTAATTCCAAGATTATACAAACGAACATATTAGTAGCTAAAAAGAATGGAGCATACAAATATCTTAGAAGCTTCATTTTTGACAGGTGTCTTATCCTTCTTTGTACATGTGAATTTAAACATCTCCAATTGAGTAGGCTGAATTCTGCCTTTTGCTTTTGTCGAATATATTTTTTAACAAAGAAATTCATCAAAAAATAAGTAAAACATAAAAAAGTGATTTCTAGAAAAAAGTAGCTTTAGGGAAAAAAATACTAAAACACCAATAAGGAAATAATTGTATCTCATTTCTAACTTGGGGATGACTTTTTTTTTTCAGTAATGTGTGCCATGGTTACTTTGGCTCAACTAAGTGTATTAATTTTTCACTCTTCTTCTACAAATGAAAAAAAAATACAACTATCGTATAGCTCCTTATTAGCATGAAAATTAATTTTGATCAAAATCTGTGTCTAGTTTCAACACTAATTTTTCACAAGTAGGAAAGAAAATTATTCGTGAAATACCGTAGCCTTTTCAAAGTTCCTGTAATGAACTAGTGCTCTTCGTTGACTCTCATCCACCCTATTTGGACGATGATCTAAACATTCTGCATTAGTTTCATATGGATCATAGCCAATTGTTTTTACTCCATGAAAATATTTAACTGAAACCACCATATTTAACTTAAGCTAACTTGCAATGCTGTAAGAAACAACTGGAGTCTCTTATTCAATTTGTGTTACTTCCAATTTGAAGAAAAGCTTTATGCATTTTCCAAAACTAGAAAGAGATACAAAAGCTAAGAATCATACAAAAAATGCAACAGTCCTAATGCGTCAACAATCAAACTCTATTTAGATGTTTTAGAACATTCTTTCTTTGTCTTATCAACGATTTGAAAAGGCATAACATTGAGAAAAGAACGAGCTACTTGGGATTTAATATAACCATAACTTTAAACTGTACTATCTTTTTTATCATGTTCTGCTTAATCCTTAGTCAAATTGTTTCCACAGTACACAAAATTGCATATATTCAGCAAAACAGCACTTTAATTTAGAATCACCAAGATGTTATCATCCCAATAAGATTTGTGATTGATTTGAGCACCAAGCCTATTTTATCTGACAAATCTAAAAAGTTTATTACTTTAAATATTTAGCATTGCATGCTAATGAATGTTGGTATATTTCTGTAGACGATAGGAATAAATCAAAGAAAACACGAATAAATCTCTATGCTTCTTTGATCTTTCTCTCTCCACAAAGACGTTCATTCTGATAATTTTAGTGAAGTATGCTTTCAAATTACATAGTTCGTGCATAAACATAGGCCTCAACAAAGCTAGTTCTGTTGTAAGCTCTTGTTTGTTATTTTAGAAATTGGAAAGTATTCAGTAGGAGAAATGAAATTCCTTACACGTCAAACATGGAGACTGGGTCTATGAGTTTAATAGCTCATATTTTGCATAAATCCTACCCGAGAAAGTGAGACAAATAAGTACAAATATAATTTGTGATATTAACTTTTTTTTAATATGTGACATTCAACTTAACTATGGTTAAAACAAGCTAATCATCTATTGTGAAACCACATAATATGCCTAGGATGCCAGATTATAATAAAAGATGACCATGTATAGTAGAAGACCTCAATCATAATTATGTTAAGGCAAGGTTCAAAAAATATCATCTTTGATTGGCATCCAATGTGAACTAATCAAACAGACTATTTCTATTGGTCTCCAATACCGATTCTTCACTTTTTCAAAACAGGATAAAAAATTTGGTGCTTTAGACTATTTAAAATCACCTAACATGAAAAAACACTTTAAATCACCAATAGTAACAATGATTAGTCACTAATTAAACACCCATAGATCACAGATGCAATCACTAAAATTACCTCTAACCCTTCTCATTTTCCTTCCTAAACAAAAAGTTGCAACTTTAACTAAACCAAGAAAATAGTTAATAATCAAAAGCACAAAATTTAAATTACTTCTCTTTACAAAAGGGACTATTTCTTGGTGTGCTTCTCATGATTAAACACCTTGGCACCATTGAGCTAACAAGGTCCAATTATAGTATATCTCTATGTCACTATTTTAAGTTGTTTTACATGCAATATTACATCTTAATGAATTGTGTGATGGCAATAGATACAATCCAGCACCTTATCCAATTAGACAAAATGTCTCAACATAATCACAATGTGATGATGCAATTGCATAATTTCTTTATGTAAAAAGAGAAAAGACTTGAACAAAGCAAATACAGTAAGTAGAAGTTGAAAAAATGGCCACATCACAATTGGTGCCCAAATAATAAAAAGTGATTAAAAAAATGGCCACATCATGTAATGGTTCTCCAAATAATAAAGAGTGTGCCCTTTGGTGTTAAAACTCATTTTCGCTCAATTTTTCAGCAAATTCAAGGTAAAAATAGGAACACACTTCATGTCAATTGACCAAAAACTACAATTCCTTCATAGTTTCAATAATACAAATAGGATAGGATCCAACTGCACATTTCTATTAACAAATTTTTTAGTAGTAAAAGACCATTTTGATTTTTTATGCGGCTGCATATTTTTCACTACATTACATACGAAGCGTGTTTCTATTTTTACCCTTGAATTTGCTAGAAAATTGAGCGAAAATGAGCTTTGGGACCAATCGGACACATTTTTTATGTCTGAAGGACTATTTTGCTTGATTTTAAATGTGAGAGACTAATTTTTTTTTTAAAAAAGTGAAGAACCAAATTGGTCAATTTTCCTTGACATAGACAAGTCAAACTTCAAGCCTTATTTCTGTATTTGTCAAGTGATACTTCATCAAATCATAAAGTGAGAGCATTTGTAACTAATAAAATTTTAATTTAATTTACTTAGTTTAAATTAAATAGATTATATTAATCCTAATTAAATTAAATTAAATTATCGATAATAAGTCTATGCATATATTAGACATAAAAGTTGGGTAATTAGCATGAGTCTCAATTGAAACTGAATGTCCATTTAAATTACGGGTCCATTTAAATTAAGGTGGTTGTTTTATTAATTCACTTAAGACTACTTGGACCAATCTTTTATTTAAGATATATTTTAAATGAACTTTTGAGTTACAAGCAACTCAAATGGCATGGGAGATTCTAGAGGTTTTTTTTTTTAAAGCCAAACATACTCTAAATTTTGGTTGTAAATATAATTGTACTTTCTCAATTCAATACATGTTCAAATCTACAAATTTTGGAGAAACTCTATTGAATTTTCAAGAGCTTTTTCTCTCTCTAATATCTCAAGTCTAAGTTCAAGTTCAAATTCATATTGAAGGGTTGAAAAGCAAAAATTTAAGGGATAATTACAGAAACCTCCCCTGAGGTTTCTGACAATTTCACTTGGCACCCCTCAATTTTCAAAAATTACACAAACCTCCCTTGTATTTACTATTTTGGTAACATGACCTCCCCTTTTAATAAAAATTTTAATTAAAAACCCCATAATGCCCTTCTCAATCTACAAAAGAAAAAATAAAACAATATCATTTTCTTTACCACTTAAACCACTGTACCATCGTCGTTGTCACTAACTTAATGAACACCGCCACTAATAACCAAAAAACAATCCTATCAATGCCAGTACAACACTATCAACTAATTAGGAAAATAAAAAAATAAAAAATCTATTGGGTTTTGACCATTTGAATTACTATCATATCACGCCAGCTCCATTTTCATTAATTACCACCACCAAAAGAAACCGGATTATAAAGTCAAAATTTATAGAGATATTCCTTAGCCAAATATTGAAATCTAACCCAACTACATAAATCCTAAACAAACTCAAATAATTTGTCAAACCAAATGAGTTTTTCTATTTTTATGAACCTTTTTTGGTAAAAGATTGATTTCAAAGGGTATTATTGGAACTTTAGTTAACCAAGGGAGGTTTGTGTAATTTTTGAAAATTGAGGGGTGCCAGGTGAAATTGTCAGAAACCTCAGGGGAGGTTTCTGTAATTATCCCAAAATTTAAATATTTGAGACAAGATCATTATTTACCATTTTCTATACTTATTGTAGAAAATATCTTTTTTTATTAAAAAATAAGCCTTTTGGCTATTGAATTAGATATCGTGAAGAAAAAAATCTAGGGATTATTTTCTTTGATTAGAAATTTATTTAGAGAATTGAACTTTTATAAATGAATAAATTCTATATTTGTACAATTTTTTCTTGAATCTTAATTGCAAATTCAAACTTTTTGTGTACAACATCTATAATTAATCAAGTTGCATTATGAATCATTAAAAGTGGATTAGATTAATGACTATACATTAAATATTTTATTATTTAATAGATAATTAAATTAAAATTATTATGGGATCCTAGGTCTTGTTAACTGGTTTAAATGCATGTAGCAAGATAATAAATTATCCTAAATCTATTCACAAGTATAAATACAAGGAAATCATATTATGTAGATTGATTAATAAATTGGTGAAACACTATCAAATAAAGAAAAATAATTGGTGTTAATAACTCGAAGTGGGGGCAATAACAAGATGACCATTTGTAATGATTAAGGGTTGCTAATTTTTTTAATGTGTAATTCGAAAGTCTTATATACATATATACATATATACATGCGTACACACATATACACACACACACATAGATACATAGATATGTGTGTGTGTGTGTGTGTGTGTGTGTGTTTTTATTTTATGTGACCTATGAATCCAATAAATAACTAAATTCAGACTCTATGTATTACCGTTTACAATTATAGTTTCAAGAAGTACAATTTCTTTGCAATAACACATTGTCTCGTATAATTATTAATGACAAGTATTGAAGCAACAAGATTTAATAACCCACTTTTTTGTTGTTTAGTTTGATGTCTAGAATTCAACTATAATCAAATGTTAATGCAATAATCCTTTCTAATTAGGGTTATAAACTAATAATATACTCAAGAATAAGCCTTTTTATCTTTTATTTTCTCTAAAGTATTAGTTTAACTAGTGGAGGTAATGGATGGGGAGTTTGAAGGAGGATAGTTAAAAATTGAATAGCTCGCATGCAGTTAGGTCAAAAGTTCGGCTCAAGTTCGATGTTAAACAAGCTCGAGGCAAGATCGAGCAGCTAAATTCAATTATTGATTGGAGCTTGAACATATAAGTATTCAACTTGATTGCTTGTCGAGTTATTTGAGTATTTATATATTTTTTATTTTATATTTATATATGTGATATTACTAAAACAATTGTACTCTTTAGACAAGTTGCATTTTTCACATTTCTTAACTTTGAATAGTAAAGGTTAATTTTGTCATCTTATTAATTTGTGATACAAATAAAAAATTTCTGAACTTCTAGGCATTTGACTTGAGTTTGAATTTGAGTTTGGCTTGAACTAGAATATGACTTAAGTTGAGCTTGGCTCCAAAATTATTAATTCGAGGAACTCAATTTCGAATTCAAATATACTTGCTTACAAGTCGAGTCGAGTCGAGTCCAAATATAGTGATATTCAAATTGAGTTTGACTCGTTAACCCCTATTTTAAAGTAATTAATAAAAATATCTACAGATTTGCTCGTATCAATTTTATTCATAGATTTAAATGGGTGGGTTAAAATGATTCTGGGCATGCCATAGATGGGCCATGGATGCCAAATCAAATACCCCGATAGGTATCCATTGGCCCATACAAGCACCACCGTCCGCACTTTCTTTTCGAACTTCTTCGATTTCAATCGTCGGGTGCAACAGTTTATCACCACTATCATTGGGTGAATTTGGGCTTATGTTGAAAGCCTCGATAGAATCTTCTTCTTATGAATTCAATAACTCATGGTTAAAAAAAAAAAGGAAAAAAATTAAATAAAGAAATGGATATCGAAGAGGTAATCAATAGATAGACAAAAAGTCAAAATTGGCAAGGGAGAGAGAGACAAAGAGAGAGAAGAGAGCTTTCTTTTGCTTACAAAGTAGACGACGTCATTCCCATTTTCCCCATTTTTTTCACCCCTTCTTTCTGTTTCTCCTGATTTTATAATCTGTCTTCTCTTTAACAAGCTTTTCTTGAGATGAAAAGCATAGGAAAATATGCTTCAGCCTTCAGGTAACAGTCACTGATTTTACTGAAATTAAAAGGGAAAAAAAAAAGGGAAAATTTTGAAGAGTAAGAAGCAGCAGGGGCTGCAGCAGCGACTTTTGAGTCTTGAATTTCAGTTATAGATGTGATTTTCTTGGCGGTGGTGGAGTTTTTATACATATAGGGGAGAAAGTGGAAAGGACGGAGAGATTTTGGGTTCTTGAAATTGCCATGTTTCAGTTCTTCTGACTGTAAGTAGTTGATTCTGTACTTATTTTGATTTAAGCCCACTTGTTATTTACGTCTATGGATATTTATAAATTAGGTTAGAGCTTCATCAGTTTGTTCTTTTATGTGGGTTTCAAATTAAATTAAGACAGATACTAGAAAAAAGGTGAATTTTAGTTTGATTTGTTGTTTCGATGAGAACCCTGATAAGAAATGCCTATGATTGGTCATAGTAGAGTTCAGGAAGCTAACATGGAGTTTATTTTATGCAGATTTTTGTATTTATATAGAGAAGAAGATATATGTAGTTAAAAGGTGTATGTTTCGCTAAGGCTTTGGTTTGTCTGAATTTTTTTTTTATTTTTTATAAGTTAGTTTTGAATCCTGCTGAGGAGGAATATGTAAAAGGATCTATTTTTGTTCAGCATTTGTTTATGGGAACTTCTGGTAGTTATGTTCTTGCTGCCTTCAGAAATAGATTTGTTGTTGTGCAACGCTGAAAAGGCAGTAAAGATTCGTGCTTTAAGATTTATAGAGTACGGTAGAGCAACAGGCTTGTTTGTTGCATTTGAAGAGCAATGGAAACTTGTTTAAAGGGGAAAGGGATTTTGTGGAGTAGCTTTTGACATGGATGAGTACTTAAGGCCTACAGATTAAGTGGAGTGCTATTGTTGAATTGAAATAGCTATGCCCTTTATCATTTCGAACATAATCATTCGGTTTTATTTTGCATAATACATGTATCAATTGTTAACTTTAGTGATATGTCTCTCTTCCTTAATGTCCAAAGTAGTTAATGCATGCAAAAGACTTTTTAAGGCTAGTGTTGTCTCTAGCCATAGGTGTAACTCAAACGACAGTCACTTAGGTAAATGCCTCTAAAGTTCCTAAAGGAGGCAAAACTGAATAACTTGCTTGTCATCATGCGTGGCCAATTTGGTAGATGGCTCAATTGTCCTGGAAAGAGAGTGAAAATAATGTCTTCTTGTGTATGTTGCATTTACTAGAGAGTAGATAATACCCATGGGGATCTCCTTTTCTATCAGCGCTCAATGGTTAAAAGTTCGACTCAACTGTTTGAGTGATTGTGACTTAAAATATGATTCTTTCATTTATTTACTTTTATGATAATAGGCGAATACATCTTTAGAGGATGGTACTAGAGTTATGTATGGTATATTATATTTTACATTTCAATAGTTATATCATTCCAGAAAGTCATCACTTCTAAGTGAGATAACCATTATAGTTGGCTCATTTTCTCCACTGTTTCTCCTATTTATATGACAATCTGTTGTAAAGGCTTTTAATTGGGAACACTTAATATCTCAATGCTTGCTTTGCAGAGTCGCAATTCAATGTCATTGGGTTCTATCTGGCACAGGGAGTCAAAAGTTTATTTTTAGTCCAAACTGAATTGTTTTTCTGAATAGTTGAGAGGCTTTGCGATGGCTGATGTCAGTCCGAGGACTGATACTTCTACTGATGCAAGCACAGAAGATAAGAATTCAAGGGTGATGACTTGTTGCTTATTGAATTCTTTTTTTTTTTTTTTTAATTTCAGTGCACATTACAATTAACGTGGTTGTATTTTCATTTCAATCTCCATATTTTAACCTTTTCTTTAAACTTTTAGTGCTTGATGTCTCGTTGTTTGTTTTGCAAATTGATATAAAGTTACTGTTTTTGGATACAGTTTCTAAATAATCAAGGGGTGGCAGTTGTGGCTTCTGATGGCAGTGACAAGTCTAGAGATCAAAAGGTTGTAACTGTTGAATCAAGCATTTGCTAATCATACAATAGTTTCAAAGTAGACATGCATGACTTTTAATTTCCATATGCAGACTCTTCGCAGGCTTGCACAGAATCGTGAAGCTGCAAGAAAGAGCCGTTTACGGAAAAAAGTAGGTTCTCTATTTGTGTTTCTATAATTTTTGTTCTCTTCACCTGCCTAATTTGATCTGTCATCTGCATCATATGAAACTTTTTTGCTTCTTACACCAACTTTGCATTGTTTATGTTCAACGCGATCATGGATTAGTATTTTGTATGGTTTTTGGTATTTTATGAAAACAATATCTCGATGTCTGATAGTATGTTAATATGTTTTTGTTATGTTCTATATATTATATTTATTGGTTTATGAGCATGGAATATTTCATGTTATATATTGAAGTTTGTGATGGCTTTTATGTCAAATGATGTAAGCATCATATATGAAAGCAATTGTATGTATGAAACGATATAAACACTTGTGGTTCTTAGCATTTGTTTTCTCACATAATTTTTCTTCTACATTTCTATAAATAGTCAACAAAAACACGTGGCCCTTCAGGAAAGCAATGCATATTGATTGTTTCAAATTTTAAAATGAGATTAATTGTTCAGAAAATATCAAACTTTACTTGAGCTTTGTTGCCTTCAAGCTGTGTGCTTATTGCACTTTAGTGGAGGGTATGGGCTTCTTTTATGAGGGACAAATTCTATTATCCCACACACAAAAATTTCAAATAGAATTAAGGTGAAGCATAAATCAAATTACTGCAATCCTATTTTACTAACTAAACTTAACTAGTCTTTATTTAACTAAATAAAATTAAGCTTCTAACAAAATCTATTTTATGTTGCCCAAAATACTGTAGGTCTTTGAATAACCTCGTTAGAAGCTGGATCAAGTATGAAACATGCTCTATAAGCACATTATATAGACCTCGTACTGGCTGTATATTCTAGAAGTGGGATTGCGTTATGGAGTTCTTTTTTATTACTACATGACCATTGAATATCTGAGCCCTATTGGTTTCATTTTGTTCTCTATCTGGCGCAATCATTTGAAGTATATATATATATATATTTTTTTTTTAAGCTTGAAGCAACATTAATCTCAGTTTCCCTCTTCTTCCTTCCAAACTTTGTTTTCGCCAACATCTTAAACATAATCTCAGTTTCCCTCTTCTTCCTTCCAAACTTTGTTTTCGCCAACAACTTAACTATCTTTGAGAAGCTATAAGCTTTTGACGTTTCCAGATGATACCATGAGGTTTTGGGCCTTTGCTTAAAGCCACCACTTCTGGTGCCAATTTTTTTTTTTTTTTAAAATAAATTCTGGGAATGTTGTTCTTCTTATAGGTGCTATTGGTACCAAGATCTAATGAAGTTGAAAATTTTGGGTTCAGACTGCGGTTTTAGAAATTTCAGGGGCTTAATTACAAAGTTTCAAAAGTTGTTTTCACCCTTGAGATTTTATAATTTCCTTTTTTCCAGGAGCCAGTTTCTCATTCTCAAGTCTTATTTTCTCAAGTCCAGGTGTTATATTTTTGTTTATGCTATTTTTCAAAATCTAGAGGTCAAAAAACAGTATAAGTTTACCTTTCATAAAAAAAAAATGGTAGAAAAAACTAGCTCAAGAGAGTTGCTTGTGTTAACAAAATTACTTCTTTTGTTCGTCATATACCTTTGTGCTGATTACTTAAATGAAGGGGTTGACAGGAAAATGTATTGTGTGTACTTATAATTGAAGTGGTGGCATTTTGTTCATATATGACCAAGGTTTTCTCTCTCCCTGTGTGCTTTATTGTCTGCTTTTTCTGGTCATCTAGGCTTATGTCCAGCAGTTAGAAAGCAGCAGGATGAAGTTGACACAACTTGAGCAGGAACTTCAACGAGCTCGGCAGCAGGTCTGTTATGATTAGTTCTTGACATTTGCTTTTTCCATCTTGTACGGGTTAGTGCTCCTTCTAATCCAATTTAATGGTGATTTTTTTTTTCCTGAAGGGCATATTTATTTCAAGTTCGGGAGACCAATCTCAATCTATGAGTGGGAATGGTATAGTAACAGATAACATTGTTATGCTTTTATCATTTTTCATGTTCAATAATTCTTTTCTCTCTTTAGGGAATTCAAATGCATCTATTGTTTTATTGATTTTAATTTGGTTGAAAATTGGCCAAACAATCTCTTTCCACTGCCAAGAATTGGGAAAAGAACTTTGTTTTCATTTCTGAAATTGATATTCTAATAGTGCTATTTGACTTGTGGCTTATATGAAAATTATTAATCTAGTGGCCAGATTCAGTCATCCTCTCTTGAAAATACATTTGATGCAGCCAACAAAGAGTTCAAGAAAATCTAAAATTAAAGGTTTTTGTGGTTTTGTTCAAACTTCAATTAGGCATTCCTTGAAGATTAGCAGCCTATGTGGGAGCTGTTATATATTGACTAGGAGTCCTTGTTCAAGTGTTATCTCAATGGGAATTTATTTCTGTGAGGTTTATGTATTTTCTAGATTTTTTTAGTAGCCAAGTATATTTAATTCCCTTAATTTCAGGAAATTTCAAGTAATTATATATTTTTTGAGTCCTAATCAATTACCTTATTGGATTAGATTCTTATCTGGAGTCATAGATGTTCAGTAAGTTCTAGAAGCATCTGATTATGCTTAGAGTAGGAAAGTTCTAAAATTATCAAGTTATGTTAAGAATAAGAATCCTAATCACAAAAAATTGTATTTATTAGGTAGGTTATGGCTTATAAATACTCTTGTTGCTACATAGAAAGATTTCATATAAAGAGTTCAGTTTATTTAACTTCTATCCAACTTGTTCTTCCTCAAAATACCCCTAAATTCCCTTCTTCCTTGCCAATTTTTCCTTGTTTGTGTACATGGAACTGTTGACAGCCCTGAAACAGCCAGTATCCCTTCATTTTTCTGTCAGCATTGGTCAGAGAGACTACCCGATCTTGTCCTACATCAGCCTTAATGCTGCACCAAGTTCTGCTTGGAGGAAAGATCCTGAACAAGATTCTGTGGGAAATGGTAGAAAGAAAGCTAAAAGATAATTACCTGATTTCGGAGAAGATGTTGATGCTCAAGCTTTTCTTGATTAGCTTGTAATATTTGAAGGATAAATTTGATTGGTGTGATACAACAGCTGAAACAAGGGTTGGGCATTGCAAATGAAACTGGTTGGACATGCTAAAATTTTGATTAAGAAGTTTGGAATGAGGTTTTTGTGAAAAAGAATTAGGCATCTTACTGGTTGGAAAAGGATCAAAACCAGGAGTTTGTTAGGAATTTTACTTATCCAAGCCAGGGAGATACCAGCTAGAAGATTTCAGATACAGGCCAAGTTTCAAAGAAAGTTAGTTCTTGTAAGTTTTGAACAACTGAAAATAATAAATAACTGCTACAGTGCTTGAAGGAGAATCTTTGTATTGGTAGTCTGGAGAACAGAGAAACAGCCCTTTGCAGAGCTCTGAGTTTGTTGGAGATCCTAGAGACATAGTTATCGGATATGCATAATGGTGATGGTTTGGAACATTAATATGATTTGAAACAAGGAGACTTGTTTGTGTTGATTATGTGCATAAGTTTAATGATCCATTATTTCAAAGTCAAATTGTTTAAATCCACGTGCAAGTTGTTAGATTCAAGGCACATTAGGACATGATAAAGACAGTTAAGTGAATGCCATTAGACTGCATAGAAAATGTTTTATAGAGCTGTTGTGACACCTTCTATATTTGGATACCTAAGTACTATGAAAGGTGAATATAAAGTAATAAAACAGAACTTAGGAACGCTAGTTGATGATTAGATCTCCTCCACAATCAATCAAACAACTAAAGATCTTTACTGCTGCAGAAGTAAGAATAAAGACTCAAAGCCAAAGGAAAGTGATGTGATTTGGGGGGAAAAAATATTAAGGGAGCCATGTTTGAAGGTTGAAGAAAATTCATACTGCAAAAAATCATGCTAGCAACAGAAGTAAGAAATCAAACAAATATCAATTCAGTGTGGTTAATAGTCCTCATTTGTTTGTAGACTAATTCTTTTCCCTTTGAAAAGAAGAAATTGACGGGGAGAACCTGATCAGTGACTTTGTTGTAATTGAAGATTAAGGAATATTTAATGGTGGTGTCGTAGATGTTTGGGATGTTGAAAAGCAAACTTCTTGTTTTTTTCCAGCAAAATTCATAACTGAAAAAAAGGGTTTTGCACTTGATTATCTGGTGTGGCAATAGTTTTAGAGAGATCTTTGAGAATGAGATGCACGTATCAGTTTAGAAAGAGGTCTATGAAGTAAACAAAAGATAAATTGTAAGCGGATACAGGTGCTACTGAAAATTTTAAGTATTTGCAAAACTGACTATGGTTAAGGATGATGATCTGCAAGTTTGTCAACAATGTTGGAAAGAAATCTCCATTCTCTGAAATATTCAGAGATTTGTCTGGCTACCACAGGGAATCTATACTTGTGTTCACAGCACTCGGATAAAGAGTGGTTAATCCTCATACTTCATAGTCCAACAAGTGAGATCAAGTTTTCCACAACTTGGAAAATATTAATGCAGAATCTTCAAAGCTTATTACAATGTCCACGGGTCTAAGTTTTCTATTTTTATACTTACCTACTCATTGAATTTGCAATCTTGGGATGCGGACATTAGTTTTTTTGTCCTACAGTGAGATAAAAACCACTAAGGGCATTAGGTTATGAAAGGAAGAAGGGAGATAGAGAGAGAGAGAGAGAGAGAGAGAGAGATCAGCTTTCTTTTCTTGCAACAAACATCCAAAATTGCATATTCTAAGGCTTGGAAACACAGTATAGTCATTCCCATGTCTTGTGCTTTTTGTAACTTGTGTTCAAAGTAATGTAAATTGTGGAATTATGAGCAGAATGAACTTTAGCCTCTAGTGAATTCGTGTGTTTAATACTCTAGTACGCCATGGAAATCTGTTGCTTTCAGAATCTAGATAAATCCTCCGAAACAATCAAAGTTTAATCCTGACAAAGATTTGTATCCCAGGGGGCTCACATTCTTTCATTCATATAGCAAAAAAGTTTCAAATTTCAGGGCATAGCATCCGCTCAGTATATTCATGTGTGTTGATTCTTGCCTCTTAGGGGATTGATTAATTCTTCTTCATTTACATAAATGAGGATTTAAATAAAGTAAATTGAAATTGCTAGTGCCATGGTATCCATGGTTTTGGCCAATTTGGCATTTTCAAGTAGCTCTACATCAATATAGCATTTCTATGCATTCACATTTATAGATTTTAATTTACCTAATTCTATTCGTAGTTTGAAATTAAAAAGTAGATTAAAAGGTAGTACTGACAACCCATATACTTTAGGAGCCTTGGCGTTTGATGTAGAGTACGCTCGATGGTTGGAAGAGCACAACCGACGAATTAATGAGTTAAGAGGAGCTGTGAATTCCCATGCTGGTGATGGTGAACTCCGTATCATTGTGGATGGCATCTTGGCACATTATGATGACATATTCAGGATTAAGGGGGATGCTGCTAAGGCTGATGTCTTTCATATTTTGTCAGGCATGTGGAAAACTCCTGCAGAAAGATGCTTCCTCTGGCTTGGTGGATTTCGTTCATCTGAGCTTCTTAAGGTTAGGTCACATTATTTTCAACTTTTCTGGCTAGAGTTATAGACAAGGGGTAATTTTGCATTGTTTTCTCTCGCTTAATTTCTCTCTCCCACCAACACCCCCCCCCCACCAAAAAAAAAATAAACACACACACACACACAGAGAATGACAAACTTATATGTGCAGTGCGTGGTTTTTGTGAGGAGAGCTTTTAGATTTTGCATTGTAGACAGAGATGTGTGATCTGGTACATGTATGCATCACAACTTCTATTTTTTTATGACAACTGATGAATTATTGACAGGCCAAGTTGTTTAGTGACATAGAAAAGCAAAAAAAACCTGAAAAGCCTATGACTTCATGCCAGAATTATGTAAAACATTTGTTGTTAATTCCAAAAGTACAATTATAAAATTAGTTCTTCACTCAAACCCCAAAGGAGATGGAAAAGTACCAAAAAAATGAGAATTTCTTCAATTACCATAGATTGGAAAGAGATTATAGTGAAGTGCACACGAGTCTGCTTTAACATATTTGATTTAGATGTAAGTTGCACGACTCCAATTTAAAGATACTATAAATTGCAGCCAAAACAATTCCTTTCATGGGTTCTGGTGCTTTTACTTGTTGATAATAAGATTCCCAGACATTATCAGTCAAAGAAAACAGAGAATTGTCATGTTCACAGTTTATTATATTCAACCAGATTCTATGGCTTGTGATGTATTCATGATACGAGACACTGGCAAAAATGAACTAATGTGCCATAGAAAGGTCATGGTTGAGAGAGCAAAGTCAATGGTAACAACTTGGTAACCTAGATTTACAGTAACTTCAAAGTTTAGAAAGAGATTTTACTTTGGATAGAGATTTTTGTCCGTTCAGGTTTGATGGATTCTGGGAGGATCATGGAGATTGTAAGTGGAGAGTGAACAACTATCTAATTCATGACTTAAAATCATATCTAATGTTATTATTCTGAAAATGTTTTGGTGTTTCAAATTTGGAGATGAGTAATTTGCTGCATTCAGGGTTTCATAGATTCGGGGAGGGTCGTGGAGATTGGAAGTGGATAATGAACAATTATCTAATCCATGACTTCGTAGCATATCTAAAGTTATTATTATGAAAAGATTTTGTTTTTGAAAATTAGAGATGAGTAATTTGGTGCACTCAGGTTACAATGGATGTCATAGTTTTGACCAATATATTGGTTTTAGGGATTTTATTATCAATAATGTGAGGAGTTAACAACTATTTGAATTTAACTACATCTCTTTCCCCTAGTTTTTTAGACTCGTGGAAATGTAGGAACTTTCTTTGTTGTTAGCAGAAATGTAGGAACTTTCGTTGTTGTTAGCATCCCATAATCTTGTTGGAATAGAAGTCTTATCTCTGAACTTGTGCAACTGATTGGGCTAGTTACAAAAGGATCGTGTGCTTATGATTTTTTGGACTTCTTCAGAGTAGCATGTGCATTCCTGATTTTGAAGTAACACTGCCCTTCCTTGGAGTTTCGTTTCATGTTTCAAAAACCTAGCCATCATTAAAAGTCACTGATTTCATAAAATATCCTTATATCTATGAAGATTTAGGAGAGTAGATTCATCCTAAAGGAAATATGTGGGCAATTTGAAAGTCATTTTTTGAGTGTAAACTTAAATAGCAAGAAAACGTAATTTTTTGAACTCTGACACAGATTTCTGCTATTCCTGGAGGCTCCTGTAACTTACCGTCTCCTTTTGTACATTTTGGGGGCAGAAAAGAGTAGATGTTTGAAGAAGATTGGTTTGCTTCATAGAATTTTATGCAGCAATAGGCAGCAATTGCATTACTGCTGATGGTGTAAAGTAGGGAATAATAAGAACAAGGGAAAATATCTTTACATTCCCACATCTGTGAGAGTTTCTTGCCGTTTATTTATCAATTTGATGTCTGTCAGGTCAATTTTAATGTAATACTATTATATTGTTAGGGCTTAATGGTTTTTTTTTTTTTTCAATTTGAGCGTTTAGCATCTGCAGGCACAGGAAATGTCTTTAGGCCAGCTACATAATTTGAAAATTAAGGTTTTGGTGTCAAGGCTTATTTTCAAGTGTTTTGAGTCAAAAAAGAACTTCTTCAGCTTTAGTTTCCTTGGTTGTTAAGTTTGTTGGTTAAGATAAAATGGATGAAACTTATGTTGAATACAGTTTTTGTGTGCTGCTTTTTTCAAGAATGAAAGCAATCTTACATTAATAGCTCATTCCTGATGAAATTTTGGTTTCATCTTTGTTTCTTGGATTTTTTCTTCTGAATTCCTACTGCTGTCTTATTCTGTTCTCATATTCTTAGGAGTTCTACACCTAAGAATTCTAATCAATTTGTTCTTAATTGCTTCCTTGGCGATCTATCAAAAGGGTTCACTGTTATGTTGCTTTCTGTGTTTTCCATACCCCACATATAATGCTGAAACTTATTAGAACATATTCATTGATGACAAATGGTGGACGGATGCTGTTGTGAGATCTAGTGTGGGAGGAGATCTTATGTGGATTCTCAATTGAAGTGATGATGCAGTGTTTGATTTAGGTCAATGCAGTGTTTGATGTACATTGGTTAGTCGTAATTCATATGCATTATTCCAGCTTTATGTGTACATGTGCCCACAAAAATCTGCATTTCTCTGTGTGTGTGTGTGTGTGAGAGAGAGAGAGAGAGAGCGCAACAAAGGAGAAAAGCTAGAGAATAATAATGATCAACTTGCCACTGAGAAGTTCAGACATGAGCAACCTAGAGCACCTCAAGGCTTCATCTTTTGTTTTGCTACTTCATCTTTTGTTTTGCTGTCATGTAACTCCAGTGGTTAGTGCTCTGTTGCTACTAAGAGTATCCGATCAGTTTTGATGCTTACATGTAAAACTATAAATTTGGTACTGTTTCTGCAAATGTTATTATGAAGCCACTGCAGTTTTGGGACCATCAGATCTGAGTAAGATACAGAGAAATAATCATTGGCATCATTGTAATTGAACAGAAAATGAAGCTATAAGAGGCTTTGATGTTTACATGTTATGATCTAACTTTTGTACTGTTCTGAGTTGGTATAGTGAAGTCACTGCAGTTGGTGGTGCACTTTGGTAGCTCTGAAGCTGCAAAGATCTAATTTGTTGTGTAGTATCTGATAAATTTGCATTGTGCATCTGTTTATAGTTAGATCTTAAAATTTGTCACTGCATATTTTGTTAGTTAAATCTGGAGTTCCTGTTTACAGCTTCTAATCAATCAGTTGGAGCCTCTAACGGAGCAGCAGCTATTGGCAATTAATAACTTACAACAATCGTCCCAGCAGGCAGAGGATGCCTTGTCGCAAGGAATGGAGGCATTGCAGCAATCGTTGGCTGAGACCCTTGCTGGTTCTCTTGGGCCTTCAGGTTCATCAGGAAATGTGGCTAATTACATGGGTCAAATGGCAATGGCAATGGGGAAGCTGGGAACTCTTGAGGGCTTTATTCGCCAGGTTTGTAACTGCTATAAATATGTATATGCTTGATGTGGTTCGGTTAGCTTGTCTCATTTATTTGTTTTCATTAAGGTACTTCTCTTTAGTACATTGGTATGCACAATAGATGTACTTTTCTTCTCATTATGCATGGTTACTTATCTGGATTGCCAATTTCTGCTTGGTTTACAATTTTGCTCGACTAAAATAGAGATATATCTTGAGCATCTAGAGCTAGAATTACATTGCGATTTGCATGGATAACGGTAGCACAATAAATATACTTTTCTTCTGATTATGCGTGATTACTTGTCTGGATTGCAATTCCAGCTTGGTTTGCAATTTTGCTCGACTTAAATAGGAATATGTTGAGCTTCTAGAGCTAGAGTACAGTGCCATTTGCATGAACAGTGGTTTAATATTTAATATGGGTAACTTGCTCAAATGGGGATAAGACAAAGTTGGAAAAAGATAATTAGTTTTTCTTTCGTTTCTTCCTCACCTTTGGTTGGATATAACGAAGTAATTATAGATGAAATATACTTTTATTTGGAAGACTTTTATGTACTCAATTTTGTGAGCTTGTTTTGTCCTTAAATTAAGTAGTCAATTAGGATATACCTGATATTTCTTGCTTGTTTTATATATATTGATTAAATATGTTGTTCTTATCTTTTAAATATTATCAATTTTCAGAGTATTACTTGGTTATTGAGATAATATTGGTTTGCCTTTGTAATAAAAAATCCAGATTTTCCTTGTTTAATTTGTTTATTTCTATGTTCAACTACGTGGTCAACTTACACAAGTTTTACCTAATTATACCACTTTCTAGTTACTCTTGTATTTTGAGTTATGAAAAACAACTTTGTATTTCTGTAATCTATTTGCAAAAATTTTAGTATACTATGTTTAGCAATGAAATGTATAAGTTCCCAAAAATAAATTTTACATGATGTGTTTTAGAATGTTTTTGATAAACAATTTTTTTATTTCCATTCATCTTTAGTTTAATTGGCTGGGGATAATAATGGTGTAAGTCCAGTCCACCATTCTGGACTGAATGGATATCTCTTTTTTTAAATTAAATCTTAGTTCTTTGAATCTATTATGGATTATCACCAAAAACTGTAATAAATGAACAAAGTTATTCTTTAGAACTTTCTTTACAAGTGTTCATTGAAAGCTCCAAACAGGCTCGAGGATCTTTACCACTATATTATGATTATTGGTTAGTTGTAATTGTCAATATATGTCGTGTCTCTATTCCTAAAATCTAGAATTAGACAACCATCGGGTATGCTTAGGTTACTCTATGGGAGTTTTGTGTTTCTTCGGATGTCACAGTGCAAGTCTCACTGTTACAAGCAAGTTAGTTGCTCTGTGTGTGTGTGTGTTTTGGTGTTTGGGGGGGTGGGGGGGGGCAGGCAGTCTCTATAATGACCACCAATAAGCCATCATTGCCATCAGATTTAGTCTGACCTATTATGGTGTCAGTTGCTGCATGCATTAAAGAGAATTGCTAGTTCCTCATTACAATAGCCATCCACAACACCATAATTGCTAAATTCAATAGCCCAATTCTCCTATTTGGTACTGTCTTCACTGGCAGCCATGTCTAGCAACTGGATTTCAGGATGAATTGGACTTCAGATTGAATAGTTACATTTACTTCCCTTGAAGTTTATCCCAATAAAATCAACCTAATATTGAAGGCTTTGACCTTACAGTGACAACCCCTGAGCCTTTGTGTGACGCTATAGTATTACTTAAGCCTTCCTTGCCCATTAATGACAATGAAACTTTTTGCATGTTGAAGTGACAAAAAATGAACTTGATTCAAAGAATTATAGTCTTCAAAAGATATTCCTGCAACACAAAGAGAAGTGAGAAACACGCGGGGGGTTGTCCCCCATTGTGCCTCCGGTGCTTAAGTAAGTAATAGATTAGGAGGGAGATAATGAGCTAATACTTGAGGGCGAAGGGGGAGAGAGAGAGCTCCTTTGCCTTGAAGAATGGAGAGTGGAGATTATTTATATTAATAGGAGAAAAAGCACAATGGGACAGATCTCAAAGGCTGTCAGAATTGATAATGTAGCTCGGCGGTGTCAGACGGGTACTTACATCAGAGAGAAAGAAGCAATCACATCCATCTCATGCTGTCAGAGTGCTTCTAGATTCATGCATCACCCAAGCTCATAGGCTTGCTTGGGTGTATTACAGCAACCTCACATGTCATATAATATAGAAAATTTATAATTTTAGAAGCACTATGCCTCTGAATTCAATGAGGGTGGTCATTGCCATTAGAGAAATGGGAAATTTAGTTTTGGAAAAGAAAAAGAAATTGTGTTAAACTAACTTGCGGAGAAGTTTTGTTAATTTGAAAAGATTGTGGTTTTTGTAACTGTAACAATTCTTGACGGATGTTAATTTGACTTGCTAACTGGAATTGATATTCGCTTGCTGCTTGTTATATTGTTATTATCTGCCATCGTTGTTCATTCGCTGTTCCTAATGCTGATTGCTCGGCCTTTAGAAAATGCTGAGTAATGGTAGAGGGAGTCTGATGTAGAATTTATGGTTATTTGCCAATGGAAAGGACAATGGAGAAGAATTGAATCTTCTTAAAGAGGATACGAAGCTGAATTGTCTTTAGGAACGAACTTTTCGCCTTTTATCATTTCTATGGAGGTGGAAACAAGGGGAAGTAATCCGGTGTGGGGAGAAGGGAAGGGGATTGTGATAGTGTATAAAGAAAATCATATTTTAGCACGCCAGTATGTATATATGACACCTGTTATATTTCAGGCTGACAATTTACGGCAGCAGACATTGCAGCAAATGCATCGTATATTGACAACACGCCAATCAGCTCGTGCTCTACTTGCAATCAATGACTATTTTTCTCGTCTTCGAGCACTTAGTTCACTCTGGCTTGCTCGCCCCAGGGAGTAAGAACTAAGATCTTACATTCTGGTGCTGATGTGGAAGAAGATTAGATCCTACCTGGTCATCCATGTATATCAAAATTCTGCCTGGTGCATAAATTGGATTTGTTTCTTCGCTTTTTCTCAATTCTGGAAGGGAACCAGCTGTTAAGCTTTACCAACTTTAGAACCCGTGTATGTCCTGATTGCTGTTATTATTGTAAGGATGCCAATTCCATGGATCTGCAAAGCTTGTATCAATGAGGTTGTAAAATTTTTGTCTCCCATTTGGGGAAAGTTAACATGGTCTGTGAGTTTTAGATCTGTAGAATAATCAGTAGTGCTGTAATCAAGGTTTAGTTGAATTGTACTGTAACTTATTGCACCAGACTGCTGACTTTAAGTTAGACTTAACTGAGCATTGCCTTGAGACTGACTGGGACTTTCACATGGTATTGTGCGCTATGTATTCTCATTTTCTGGCTGGCAGCATGAGACTTGGTTTCTTGTATCTTCTGGCATGCATTTGA
The DNA here is from genome assembly GCA_024721245.1 of Mitragyna speciosa. Classification (NCBI taxonomy): domain Eukaryota; kingdom Viridiplantae; phylum Streptophyta; class Magnoliopsida; order Gentianales; family Rubiaceae; genus Mitragyna; species Mitragyna speciosa. The sequence continues at coordinate 12,302,316 of CM045565.1, read as the reverse complement.
ACAATTGTCGCTAGTCTTCAATTTCTGATTTTAGGATATCAAGTCATTTACTGCCCTTTGTAATCTAATGTTAACTGCTGCTAACAAATGAACTGATATAATGCTTCTTAATTTGCAAGCTATTATGTTCAGGGTTCAAAGGGCGGTTCATATGTTATGCTAGTTTGAGATGGAAATTCCCTACTTAAAACTGTTGAAATGTAAAGGATTCGTACAAAGTAAATCGCATCAGAAGACAATTGTTACAGATTATTGAGTTTGATGTTGTGGTATGGTGCAAATGATGTCCCCTCTTCCCTTTTCGGCTCTGTATCTCCTGAGCTTCACATGCATTAAGGCTTAACCTCTAACTAACAGCATATTTTCACCCGGTTGAACACTTGTACTGTACTTTTTTGGAGCCAGTGCCCTTAAAGGGCTGTTAAAGGTGGTTTCTGGATTTTGCCCATAATGGCCTTCTGGACTTCTGTTCAAAAATTGACTGCAGTTGTTCTTAGGTGCAAAATGCTGAATTTCTCAATAAATTTCTGTCATGGTAAGTACTATGTGTCTGTTTCAAATGGTAATAGCGTGATCAGTTGATTCACATTTTAATTAGTTTTGCTTCATTTTAGGAAAAGTTCAGTTGATCATTGAGAGTTTCACCTGCAATTTTCTTTCAAGTCTAAAGGGCTTTCTTTTTGTCCTTTTGACGTCTAGTGTCAAAAATTGTAGTACCGTAGGGCAATGGTTTTTTCATAATAAATAAATCTCTGTCACAAAACATAATTGTAAAAAATAGTCAAACTAATAATTGTAATATAGCGAGATGTAACTATCATTAAATCATTAAATCATTTGTGAATTATTTATATTTTTATTATAATACTCCAACACCAGGAAATATGCCATGTACTATAGCAGAACCTTGCGAACAAATTGTCTGTCTAAATTATTCTTGTTTGTGACTTAAATACCTTGTTTCGATTTAAGCAATCATAATGCAGATTCAACTGAAAGCGTGTCATCGGAAAAACAGAAGACAGAGTTGGAGAACAAAAAAATAAAGGACTGAAGAGCTCAAGAAACAAATTGAAGTTCTGAAGCTTTTCCTTAGAAAGAGAGAAAGAAAGGAATTCCAGAGGTTGAAATGCAAACCTTCAAGGTGTCAGGTGTCAGGTGAGAAGTTCAACAGCATGAGAGGTGAATATAATGCTTCCTTGGCTGGAGAAAATTTTCAATGCAACAGAACTAAAACTTCCAGAACTTCTGAATGATGCACAAAATTGATGTGCTACAGATGTTTATTGAAACTTTCTCGTTTAATAGATCAGGTGATGACAACTTAACATGTGTACTATGTTTGCACAAGTTCAAAATCATAAACTTATTTTTAAGATTCAAAGTCATTATCAATACATTCAAAGTAAGATGCCACAAAGGAATTTTAATTTCTCTTCGTCTATATCTACCAAGGTACTCTCATCAAGATGGCAATTCAAGAAATTGTATGAACTAAATTAGCTTCTATCACCTAGTAGTGTAGTGAATAACATCAGATCTTTGTTATGGATGTCCTACACTCTTTAACGTGTTAGTAAATTGTCTTCTTGGACATGGAAATGCTACATTTTGTAACGCAGTGGTATATCACATCTCTTTACATATCGAAAGAAAGATGATCATGACAATCAATTCTCAATACAAAGATATCGATACGGATCTTATTACAAAAATTATTTTTGTTTTGTGTTGTGCGACAAAGTACATGGGCTCAAGAGGAGTCCTAACTAATTACTAAATCAAAACCATACCCACTCCTTAAAGGCATTCACCACTCCCTGTTCTATTTGGGTTCAAAACTTGAAATCAGTATTAGCTAAAGCCATTAGGCGTCTAAATATGCAGAAACAGGTAAACAAACTGGACTCGTCCTTACTTAGCCCAAATTATGTGAAGCAATAGTTCAGTACCTGAGATGGCCTCGCCCTCATTTTTAACCTCTTATACTTCATATCCAACTAGATTCAATTTCCTACAACCTTACAGAAGAAATCATTTCAAAATGCGAATGATAACACAGTCAAAATTCAACTATAAATTAACCAAGTCAAAATAGGTAAACGAACTGGACTCGTACAGTTAAGCAAATGGGACGTGGCTCCCTCTTGTTTTCGACCTCTCATAATTCATAATTCAATATATTTGTCCCTCAAACTCTGCTCATCTGCTAAGGATGTTAGTCAAATGATTGTAAGGTCCTGATCGCTTTTTAAGTACTTCCCCTCCCATTCCCCTTCCCCTTGCCCTTCGCTAGTAAGATTTTGACTCTTCATCCAAAAAATAAAAAAAAGAAAGAAAAGTTTCATCAGATAATTCGCATTACGAACAACGATAAACTAGACGTAGCCCTTGTGTTTAAATTTGGATATTCGATATCAACATCTTGTTTGTTCTAGCTCAAATAATCTTAGCTAACGTCCATTTGACACTCCAGTTTGTCTTCTTTAGTTATTTAACAAAGACAATAGCCTCCCTTCATAAGGGGTCATTCCTTCGACACCGTAAACAAATCGAACCCTTAACTCGAATTGTTAAGTGCTCGATTTAGATTTGAGTTTTCACTAGCTCAAATCGAGCTTCAAAAAAAAAAGGATTTAATTATTCATCGAATCAAATTTGAATTTATATATATTTGGCTCAAATAATTTTTAAATAATTAATATAATAATTATTTTATATAAAAAATGCATATTTTATTGATAAAATAATATTAAAAAAACTCAAGTTTTTGAATTGAATTCGAGCCCGAATTTTAAGCTTGTATCGAGCTCAAGCTCGAATTCAAATTGAGTTCAAAATTTTAAATCAAGCTTAACAGTTTTAAAGTTCAGTTCAATTCGATTCATTTATAACACTACGTGCAATTAGCTTGATGTGTAGAGCGCTTCTGCAATAAGTACCATACAGGATTGGGTTACATACGTTAAGCGTTTCTCATAAGAGGCAGTCTTCCAATCCTTTTTTTTTTTTTTTTTGACAATCAGTCTTCCAATCCTTTGTTGATATTTTCACTAAGTTGTTCAGTTACAGAGCGAACTTTCCTTATATTTATCGCTTTTACATTCTTCGTTGTCAATTATTGTTGAGTCCAACTCTGTACGTATAAGAATTTAAGCTCTGTCTCTATTGTTTTTGAACCGCAAACACAATCTTTCGTATGTCTATCCATTGAGACAGGACTGTGCTGGACTGCTGGGTTGGAGGAAGATAGCTCGAAACAGGCCATCTAGAAATCAATGGCTCTAGGATGTCACCTCAATGCATGTTTAGTGTTTTCGACAGCAAAGCTACAAAAACCACAAAGATCACCAGTAATAATTATCTTTTAAGCAGAAAATTTCTTGCAGCTAATCTAATACTATGTCGATAAATAACAAATCCTTTGTTGGTAATTCAATTTAAGAGAACCGAGCCACTATAATTTTTAAAATCCACTCAGAGCCATGCCTCAAGTTTCTTGGATTATAATTGATTAAGCTTAGAATCTTAAATAAATAAAAGAACCATAAAAACAGGTGCAAATATATATATATATATATATATATATTTTCCTTGTCCTGCTGGTCTTGATACCCATATAGTAAATTATACAAAGTCAGGACCCATCAGCCATCTGACAGCACAGATTAAGGCCCAGTAAACTATGACCATCTGATCCAGCACATCATGACCATTTGCCACAAACCCCTGTGAAATTACATATACCCCCTTAAGGAGTACAAGTAGAGGTCCTAAGAGAATCTTGGTCAAATAGAAGGATAAGGCCCCAACAAACATCATTAATATACCTGTATCCATCCAAGTGTTACCCCTAAAATAGTTAACTTCCGTTGTCTCCAATTATATTAATCATGACTTTTGTCTAATCAACACAAGGGAATCATGAGACCGAAGCAAGAAAGATCAACTGGGGAGGATCTCTTCACTAATTTATTGTAGCCGAACTAAAATTAGAGGGGTGCGTGGGGGGTTTTGGCTTTCCCTACTTCACTTATTTGAACTGCAACTTTTCCCCTATGGATCCAAGGGTGGGTAAATGTACCATTTCAGCACAATTCACTTTTTAGACCATACTGCTTGGTGACAAGACAAATTTAATAAGAGCTGGGTGGGTAAAGATCAAAATTTGGAGGAGCACATGTGCCCCTTGGAATTAAAAAAAGGAACACACTAAAACAAAAGGGCACCGGTACCCATAAAACAAAAGGCCAAACACAACTCTTTATTTATATCTGAATCAAGCTAGAGGTCTGAAAGTGAAAGGATGTTGTACCCTGATACCATTCAAATGGTGTCAGCACCCATGTGACCTTGTGGCCCTCCCCCCTTCATGTCCACCTAAAAGAAACCACAAAATGAGACAAAAGAGTCCCCTTAAAGTAGCCTTTAATTGCATAAAAGAACAGCCTTTTCTTTCACCAACCCTTTTGAACTTCTATTTTCTTTCTTCTTTTTTTTTTTTTCCACTGGGGGAGCTGGGTTACCAAAAGTTTCCTGTTGATGTACTTGGTAGACTGATAAAAGGCTGTCAAGTAACACAAGTAATTAAATCAGGAAGAGATACAGAAACACCAGTTTTAGCCAAGTTTTAACCGCTTGTTACCCTTTGGGGTTGTATCCTTAGTCAAGCAGTTATGCCACCGATTCATCTCCTTTGGACTTCTTTGGGGCTCTGCTTCCTCAGTATTAAATACTTCACTAAATCTTCTCTTTCTGGGAAACGTCAGAGCAGTTTCCTTTTTCCCTTTCTTTTTCCTTTTTTCCGTTTGTTCTTTTAATAACAAGGGCCAAAACAATGTAAAGGTTAAGGTAAAGAGGAAAGAAAATAGTAAATAAACATTGTGAAAAGTTACTACTGCCTTTGTTATGCTATTGTTCTGTGTGGTCCAGCACACTACTAAAGAGAGGGTACAAGTTAAACAAAGAGAGACCCCACTCACATAAATCAGTTCATCTGTCCTTTATGTATGCATTATGTATTGTTGTAAGTAGTATGGTATTGATGATGACAATAATCTTGGGGAGATCTTCCTTACAGATCTTTTCTTCTGTTGTAGGTATCGTTTGGCTATACAGCTAGAGGACTTATACTGGTATATGCTAGCTACTCAACCTTTCTGCACAAAGGAACATAAAAAAGCCATACATTAAAAGTCTAATAAGCAAAAAATTTCTGCGAAGCACAAGAAAAACTATTCAAGATATATCCTCTTACCAAAAGCTATGTTAAATCCTTCATTGCTAGCCATCTTCACTCCTATCACCTTAGATCTCAGTGGCTTCTTGCCCAGATGAAAACCTGGTCAATAACAAATCCAAACTTAAGTCAGTTCATTCTCTCACGAGATGCAGAACATAAGAGAAAGACGCTCCATGAGAGTGGAAGTGTATGATTGTACCTTGGCATTTGGAAGTAACATGATTTAAGAGAAGCCATGCTGAGGGTAGACGTGGAGGGTAGAATTGGGATGTAGTTAGAAGATGATGCTATTGGGGGATTGTCGTCAGCACTAGCTGAAGCTGTAGCAAATGTAGAGTGGAGTTCAGCAGCTGATTTTGTCGGAGAAGCAAAGAGGTTATCAGGAAGGATGTTCTCCAAGCTGCTTTACAACAAGAATGAATTGCTTAACCAGCGAGTTTAGTATATAAAGACAGAGGGAGGAACAAATATAGCACGAGTAAATGCCTATCGTGAAAGAACATTCAACTTAAAACCGAACATTTCATGCAGAATTAAATTTAATACCTTTCATGGAGATCAGAGTCCTCAACCTTGGAGCTCTCTTCTTTGTTACCACTCTCACTACCATTGCTAAAAGCTTCAGTTGCTTCTTCGGCCACCTGCTCATCAGTTGGAGTTGGAGGAGAATTAGCAGCTTCTTGGTTACCATCACCCTCTGCAACAGAATAAACCACGTATTTCCTTAATAAATAAGCGTTGATCTAAACATAAAACAAAGAGAGACAAAACTCATGAAGAAGGCCAACCTTCAGGCACTTCTAGATTGATGCCATCAGATGAAAGGATGGGATCTTGATTGATTTGACATTGCGGCTGACTAGAAGGGATAGCAACACCTTGCAACATGCCGGGCTGGAATTGATGGCCATGATGATGATTCTTCAAGTCCATTAGTTGCAAATTCATCAGCCTTCTGCCCTGAAGTTCAATGGCTTGCTGCAACTCTACCTCCTGCTCTAGCTTTCTTCTTAACATCATTTCTTGTGTATTGTAAAACATTCTTGCACCTTCATCACATGACGGGTAGATCGGTAAAAAAGTTCACTAATGCAAGGTCAAAGGAAAGGCTACTTAGTTGCTCACCAAAGGGGAGGTCAAATGGCTCCCTAGAATCAAGTCCCGAAGGACTCAAACACCCAGAAAATTCTCCTCTATCCAAATGCTGCTGCTGCTGCTGATGCTGCTTCCTGCATATTGTCCCATGGAAGTGCCCCATTATTCCTGAAAATATGCCATCAAATTATGACAAAATATAAAAGTATTTCATACTTGTCTGGGATTTTTCCCTTTTCTTTGTAGGGCTTGACCAGCACTCGAGAATCACACACAAAGTGCGGATTTCCTTTTGATAAAATCAGCTTCACGGTCTCTGGGTAGACAAACGTGACAAATCCAAACATGCGCTTCTGTTGATATGGAATTCTAACATCTTGCACTGGTCCATACATGCTTCAGAAACAAATCAAAGGAATAGCATTCTTAAGCCAAATTTTTACTTAACATTTGAATACAAACAATCAACCATGCATGAATAGATTTACCTAAAGTAAGTAGAAACATCCTCTTCCTTGAATGTACTATCTGCAGGAAAGGTCAAGTAAATCTGTCGCGAAGCAGAACTCGCACTTCCTCCGAGTCCCATAGCTGAAAATTCACTCCTTTCAGGACGACATCGCCCAAATTTGTGGAGTTCATCTCCCATCATCAATGCTGCGGCCGCAGACCTAACATGTGGCATTTTACATCAAGATAAATCATCTTCAAAACGAATCCTAGGGCAATTTCCCCAAAAACCAAAATACGGGCTTAACCCCAGAATCAGGAACATATGACAACAGACCAAATGTCTTTACAATGTCTTAAAAAGTAAAGGGAACGAGATTCATCCACCAGACTTGAAATAATGGTGTTCAATTTTTATAAACAGCCAGCATAAGAATACAATGTACGGACAGAATAACTTTACAGTATCAGGTATAGTTCGAAACAAGAGACCATCAAGAAAAATTTTTTGTCAGATAACTAATAATTACAAATATTAACGTTTATGCACACTCCTCCAGACAATGCACAAGCACCTCCAGACAATGCACAAGCACAATGCAATCAGAGAAACACAACTATTCTCACCAATTGTTGAATTTACTAGATATGAAAAACAAACTCAAGCCAGAAACTTTACTTCAAAATCAACTAATACAAGTACAAGATTGTGCCTTTTGTAATAAAAATACCTCTGATTATCGCTCAAGAAGTTCATGCACTTGTTGTAAGCAAAAGGTGGAGGCGCCCCGGATGCCATCAGCTGCTGGGCTGCTGCAAACCTCTGCTGTTGAATGGCCTTTAGTCTAAGCAACTCATCGATGCCATCAATCTTGCTTGGAGACCCCACCAGCATAGGCCCAGCAGCACCCCCATCGGGCGGAGAATCAGTAGCACCACTAAATCCTCCACCACCACTATGCAAAAACTTGCAACTGTTGCCATTCTTGCAGAATCCCCTAGCAAAGTACAAGCACGGCCTCCAACCAAACCCGCTATTCCCTCCCCCGCCGCCTCCTCCAGCGTCCTCGCCACCAAGAAAAACATCGTTCACAGAACAACTCCTCCTATGAAGCTGGTGCTGCTGGTGGTGATGAGCAGCGCTGTCCTCACAATTACCGTAAGGGAAAAGCACAGAGTCACTCCTCCCACTTGGGCTAACTATTGGATCCAAAGACTCATCAAGAAATGACAACTGATCTTGAACTTGAACGTTCCCAAACTCATCACCACTCAAATCACTGCTATTATTGTTGAAAAAAGGCAAAGAAAGTGAAGGACTTGATGAGCCAGAAGCAGTATTAGTAGACCCTCCATTAACCACAGCTGCATAAGATGCTGCTGATCTAGAGCTCCTTGAAGACCATGGGGAAGATGGTGAAGAGGGGTTGTTCAAATGGAACCTATTATTATTTGGGATAATGATTCTTGGGGAGGTTTGAGAAAATGGGTTGGGCTTAGAACTGGGATTTGACATGGTATTATTGTTGAAAGGGGAAGGAGATGAAGGTGTGGAGGGTGTAGAACAAGTGTTTGATGGAAGTCCCAAACAAGCTTTGGCTTGGTTGACATAAGACAGCAAAAGGGATTCTGGACTAAAAGCTAACCTTATCATCTCCTTCTCTCCTTGGTCTTGTATCAGTATGTAACCTGTGATTCTTGAAGCGTTTTCTGGATCCAAACTTTGGATCCTTGAAAGGACTATTTTTGTTGCTTCATATGTATCCATGACTGTCTACTGCTACTACTACAACTATTACTGTCTTTCTAGTGTGTGTTTTAGTATGTGAGAGAGAGACACACACACAGAGACTGAGAGTGAGTGAAGAAAGAGAGAGTAAAGTTTGTTGGTTGAAGTGATATGCTGCTACTACTAAACAGCAAAAACTACTGCTACTAAGAAAACTACTGAAAACACAGCCAGCACTTTCGGTTTTCCCCTCTCTTGGAAGTTTTTATTTTTCAGGAGAGAGAAGAGAGAGAGAGGGATGGGAGAAGATGAGAGAGATGGGTAGGGTTTTAAATAGTGTGCAAAAGACTGATAAAAACGTTTGAGAAAGAAAGATAGAGAGAGAAAAAGAGTGAGAGAAAATGGATAGTGAAAAATAGGGAGAGGAGGTGTGCTTATTTAGGGGAATTATCAATTATTAGGAAGAGGTGGCTAAAGATTTAATCATGTTACAAAAGGTAATGATATGGGTTGGATACTTATGTGGAGTTTATATTTGGGTAATCATTAAAAGCCAGATGTGTGTATAAAGGTAAGGGTAAAAAGACCTTTCTTTTTTTCTTTATATTTCTCCTCCATCTCTCACCCTACCAAGCATGTATGATCAGAGGGGGTAGTCTCCATTTTGGAAGAGAGGAGGAGGGCTCGTTAGTCAAAGGGAGGGTTCAATGGAAGTGATGGGTTTGAGGAAGAAGAAAGTGGTGGTTGGTGGAAGGAGGAGGTGAGATTGGCCAAAAGGCAAAAACAATTTTTGCTTTGCTTTGGGTGCTGCAATACTCTGGTCTTAAAACCACTAGGAACCACAACTTTTAGTTTGCAGTGCAACCTGCAGCCTTGGGTAAAGTAACCATCTCTCTCTCTCTCTCTCTCTCTCTCTCATTCATTAGTCTCTCTCTGTGGCTCTTTTCTCTCTCTTATATGTTTGTGGGGCTATCTTTGCACAATTAGACAAAACAATGCTGAAGTGGTAGTGTGGTTTCAGATCTGCTTTTATGACGAATACTCTCACTCATAGTCCACTCTCTTTCAATTCGGACTTAAATTATACACCCCAAAGGACACAGGAACCAATTTAATCAATTCATGGACCGGGTCGGATCAACTTCTTTTGTGGACCGGATCCACTATTCTATGAATCTTGTGTTTTAAAAAAATATTATGCAAGTATAATGGTACATACTGATGTAAAAAAAGTAATATAAAAATATTTATATATTTAATTTTAAATTACAAAATTTACAGGTGAGATCGTTGATTGGATCTATATAAAAATTTTTCCTTAATATGATAGCATTTTTGGGGCCATTTCATAGTAAAAGAATGAGTACCTTAGAACTAGAATTTTTTCCTCTTATCGTGAGATCATACGCCATCCTTCTTAATTATAGTGACAAACATGTTTCAACAATTAAAGTCTGAAGGGCTACAACTTATTGCTATGAAGAAAGAAGAAGACAAGTGAATGTGAAGTCACTATTTAAGCTTGGGTTTCTTTAGCATGGTTATAGAATTGAGTCCAAAAATAAATTTAGTCAGAGAGAATTACTGATCTAACGAATTTATTTAATTGGTGACTTACAATAAGCAAATGCTTTGCAATGTATTGCCTAAAGTATTTGTAACGTATTCGACCAGAAATACTTTGATGCATTTTTATATGATCATGTGTTAAAATGAGGACACAAAATTCCACATTTCCAATAGACAACTCATTAGACCAAATAAAAAAATTACTTGCCAAAAAGATCATGAAGTTGCCAAATATACTCATATCACTGAGTGGATGCTTTTTTATTATTTCATTTAAAAGTCTAATAACATTTTTCTATAGCATAAGCGTAATAAGTATCATTTTACTTCAATTAAAACAATTTTCTTTTGCCTTTGTTGATGTTTGAATTTAGCACCAGCTAGTTGTCATATAAGAGAGTGAATTGGTTATTCTAAAACCTAATTCTTGAGCCTACCTAATTCTTGAGTCTGTTTGCTTGATTGATATGGGAGAGCTATGGCTTTCTCCTGAATTGCACTCTAATACTTAAGTAAGTAAATTGTAAGAGAGTATGAGTTTAAGAACTCTAACTAAAATTTGGAGAGAGAAAATATGGTGTGTAATTGTATTATTTTTTAATGTATGTTAAATTGCCTATTTATAGGCTCATAATACCCATTGAACTTTTTAGTATGCCAAACTAGTTTTATTGACTTCTCATACTTTTTTACCTACCTGACTTATGCTATGTGTCGTTTTGGGAATGGAATAATATTTTTTGCATCATTATTCGCCACCAATTGTACCATTTTTAGGTCCTACGTGTCAGAGTCGAGCGAATTGCCAAATTGGTGAAGAAGAGGAAATAGCATACGCTTAAGTGAAGATATTTTTTTTTACCATATGCTTTTATAATAAAATCCTTCTTTCTTTAGGATTTGACTTTTTTATTCAAGAAGTTGACTTAGATTTGGAGAAACTCATTGCTACAAAAAGGGATTTCCCTTTATTATTGTTCATATGTTTTTTAGACATTTATTTGTTAGGGGGGATTGAAGTTCAATGTGTCAAATATTAATTTTTAGAGTGAGGGACAGATACCTAAATAGCCCTTATGGTGACTGGGATAGGGACTGTATGCATGAATGAGTGGAAAACTAGAGTGGCACAAAGCTCCCTCAAGGTGGCCTCTCCCCAAGCGCCTCAGTGCATCTAAGGTCTTCTTAGGGGAGTGGTATTGGCTAGCCTATCAGGATGCTCAAGGCCATATCTCGAGATGTGCCAAAGATTTTGGGTTCTTTCACAATACATTTTTACCTCTTGCTAGTGATTTGACAAATTCTTCTTTCAAAATTTTTTTAGAAAATATATTAGTTAAGATTATCCCTCCTTCCTTTTCGGTTGAATCTATTTTATGATATTAAGGGAACCATTAAGCATGTCTACAAATGCTTTTCTTTAGTAACCATGTAATTTTTCTACATAGAATCTTTTGTAACTTCCATATCCAAATATATTGACAAGGGTGGATGAATTCCTAATAGAAAGGGTTTCAGCCACCAAGTTTCTAAGAGTGGTTCTATTTTAGACATCATATCATTTTTTTTCACTTGTTGATATCCACTAATTAAGAGGCAGTTTTAAACTTTTGAAAAACTTTAATTAGGAGGCAGTTCTAAACATTTGAAGAACTCTTTACTGAAGAATTTCACTTTGAAGTTCCTAATCCTAAATTTCAACCATATTGTGCTATTTAAAAATACGAGTCAGTATATGTTGATCAACTATCTCGGGGCTTGAGGTTCATTTTTCACCCTATGATTTTGAGTCACCCAATGATTTTACTCTTTATTATCAATTGGACCTTGACAAATTTCTCTTAATTCATGAAGGCCATTGTGGCTTCATTACCTATTGTAGAATTAGGAAAGTTAATAAATCTTCCACTTTGTTTATATAATTCTAAAATCATTTGCAAACTAAAAAATTATGTAGGGTTGTCTATCTAGGCAAAAGCATGAGAGAAATATTATTGTTTTTACTTTTAGCAAAACTCCCACTTAAGAGTCCATCTATTTTTTTTTTGTAGCATAGCACTGTCTAGGAATTTCTGAGTTAGGATTTTTAGTCTTTAGATATCAACTCTTTGAATAAGTTACTTGCATATCTCTAGAGTTGCTTGAAGATAGAAAGACCTTGCTTGACCAAACTTTTGATAATGTTATGGTGACAACAAAAATTCTTTTGTCTAAGGTAACATTAAGCACTACTATATTCTTTGAACAGATAACTCTAAGTAAATTTTTTTATTTTTCTTTAATACATTTTCCTTTTGATTTGATAGGTAGTATCTAATGTATATTTTTTCCCTTATGCAGTAGATGTTAAGAAAATTGCTCGCGATCAGGTTGAGAACATAACCTTTCAGAAATCTTAGAGAAAAACTAAGAGAAAAGATGTTCATCCTGTTTCTACTAAAGGACAAGATGATTTGATAAACGTTACCCCCTATGTTGAAGAATCCATTACTTTGAGAGAAGTTGAGCCAACTATTGTTGAGAAGGTAAAGGCAATTATTGATTGATGAGCTGAGGTTGCTGTTAAGAAGGCCAAGAAAACACATTAAATCATCTTCTCTCTCAACAACCTCTTTATATGGAAGAGACCTTCTCTTAGAAATTGGTATTTAACAAACAACTCACATCTATGGAGCAAATCTATCTGTGAGCATTTGGTACGAAATTGTTCCATACCCAAATTCCAAGAGTCAAAGAAAGAGCTAGCCTGATTGATGTGGCACTGACAAGATACTAACATATGGTTAAGTAAACTAAGCGTATCTTTTATCCTTCTTGCACTTAGTTATTGTTATAATTTTGTACTTGTATTTTTCAAGCATGTTCCTTCTATGAGTCTTTGGTGGCATCAGTAAAACATATAATGACTAGTTATGTGCTTTGAAAATAATTAAAGTATAGCAAATTTTTAACTAGCAAATGTTTACACTAAGCTAATATTTTTGAAGAAGAGCTCCAATAACACTATTACATGACTAATTTAGTTGTCAAAATGAGTTTGCCTTTGATATAAACTCCTCATTGTAATAATCGTATAAAAGAAAGCTTCTATCCCAAGGAAGCTTCAATCCATCCAAGGCCCAAATAGATGCCTAATACCTTGACATCAACTAATCTTGAGTATGATTAAGTGATAACAAGAAAAATGGGAAGAACAGTACTTGAAGTGTCAGTGCTACTAGAAAAATAGGAAGTAGTCCCTAGTGGTGGAGTTTGAGGAACTCTTTTCCTTGTTGTCTTTTCTTTTTTATAAAATATCTGCATTAGGCTAACTAGTAGACCCAAAATGAGTTTGCCTTTGATATAAACTCCTCATTGTAATAATTGTATAAAAGAAAGCTTCTATCCCAAGGAAGCTCCAATCCATCCAAGGACCAAATAGATGCCTAATACCTTGACATCAACTAATCTTGAGTATGATTAAATGATAACAAGAAAAACGGGAAGAACAGTACTAAAAGTGTCAGTGCTACTAGAAAAATAGGAAGTAGTCCCTAGTGGTGGAGCTTGAGGAACTCTTTTCCTTGTTGTCTTTTCCTTCTGTATAATATCTGCATTAGGCTAACTAGTAGACCCAAATGATACATAACTACTAACACTCAGTGTTTTCCCCATGTATGTGATTTAGAGTTTGGGCCTTGCCAGTTATACAAGATACTTCTTTTACATTTGTGATCTTTAATTTGAAAAATTTTCAAATTTAGAAAAATTTTCAATCTTAATAAAATGCTTACTAGAATGACTGTTTAGCAATAGTTACAAGTTAAAATTTCCTTTCACATATTTTATTTGATGATCTTTATACAAGTAATTTGCCCAATTGGGTACTTTTGCTCAAAATTCTCAATTTTTAGCTCATGGGTACTTATTTGGAGCTTATAACTCTAGGCTAACTTGTTGCTTATTTAGTTCCCATTACTCGAAACTCTCGAAACTTGAGTTGAACAATTGCTTCTTTCGACCATATGGTCTCAAGTTGTTGTATTATTAACTCTTAGGCCAATTGGTCGATTATTTATAATGCGAAACTTTAAACTCTCCATCTTTATGTCAACAGTTGCTTATATTATGTTTAAAGTTTTAAGTGATTATTTAATTAGGTTGCCCATCCGTTAATTTGGAGTCTATAATTCTAAGCTCTCAATTTTAATCTACAAAATTACTTATTTCAGACATGCAACTCCATGCTTACAAACTTTAGATAAATGATGAAATATGTCTTTTTTATTCTTGTACTTGCTTTGATTTAGAGTGGAGCTAGATCCTTGAATCGGAAGCTGAGTTAGCTTTTTCACTTAGAAATGGAGCAACGCTTTATAAATATTAGTAGAGTTGAGCACAAGAACACAAGGAATGAAACTTTATATTTATTTTTAGTTGAAAAGGACATAAAAATTAATTACAAAATCCAAGACATAATATCATAATCTCTTCTTCATACTTCTTCTTGTAGGGCTCATTGCAAAAGCTCTTGGCTCTTTTCGTGACTACCTAGTTAGTGAAGTAGCTACTATAGCTTCTATAGAAAGGATAAAGTCATCAACCTCTACTTGATACAATTTGTTGGTTTAGAGATTTGTTCATACCCAAACAAATCCACCAACAATCAGAGGAATCTTCATCTATAAATATTCTCTTCATACTATCTTCACTTTCATTATCCCCATCATAACTTTCTTCAATAGGAAGGAGAATACAGTTAACATTGATTATGTCTTTGTTCTTGCCCTTCTGGGTAAACACATAGCATTAATACCTAACCGCTTGACCTCATTTTACTTTCCCCACTCTATCACTAGTAGGGAACTTCATCTTTAGATAGATTATCAAATAAATAGCCATGAGAGGGCTAACAATTGGCTTCTCTATGATCACATCGTACGAGGATTGCACCTTGAAAATTATAAAACCAATGGTGGCATTTTGGTGTGTTATTCTGGTGCTAGATTGAATAGGTAGAATAATTACCTCTATCGGATTTATGACTTTACCAAAGAAGCTAACTACGAGGGTCAACACCACTTTACCAAAGAAGCTAACAACAAGGGTCAACACCATCTTCTAATTCAATTCTTTTATAATTATCTCTTGGAATATCTGATAAAAGATAATATAAGTATAGCTTTCATTATCTATGAGTACTTGTTTGTCATTATAGTTCGCTATAAGTGGCATCGTAATTAGGGATCCTCATGTAGCAAGAAGGCACCTCCAAATTATTTGAAAGTAAATATAATATATTCTAGAAATTGAGTTTTTTCATGATGAGGTTGTAGCTCAATGATCTGCCTAGTGTATCTTTTCTTGAAATTAAAGCTATCTCTTTTTGCTGGACGTTTTGTTATGGTGTTGATAAATTGTTATGCCAATTGCACTTTTAGATAGGGCTAGTCTCTATCCTTTCTTGAATTGGGTCCTCTGCTTCCCTACTCTAATCAGGATAAGTTCCCTGAGATAATTCTCTCTTTATTATATCTTCTATGAGTTTTTGAGAAGAAAACAATATGACTACTTTGAAATGAGCACACTTGTTTTGGTTTCAATGACTAGAATCTCATTTGAAGGCTGCTAACCACCTAGCATGTGGTTCATTTTGGAGATTGAACTTGTTAACACGGAATGATAGGTGTACCTATCTTCCTTTCTCGAAATCTACTAAACTTGTCCTCGTAGAAGGCTTTTTCATAGTGTCTAGACCTATGATGCTCGAGATGCATCCCAAGCATACTTGTTATATCCACTAAGGCAATATACTACATCCTAAGTATACTTGATATAAAACCATTATAAAAGTGCTAGAATCTGTACTGGCATCACATTGAGAGGTATATACACCATTAACATAATAGGATCTTTTATCAGAGGGCAAGTTGGATGTGCCTGGTCTTTCACTTTCTTCTTATTGGTGGCATTTATATGTGGCCCCTTGTTTGTTGCCTTTTGGTTATTTTACTTGCCTTTGAAAATTTTTGTAACCGACGTGTGAGTTTCACGTGACCAGATTCTAATAAGATTTGTATAAAATTGGTCAATGGGACTAAACATGCTAAAAAATTGAAACATTTGGTACTAAATTTATTTTTATCCAAACTTTAGGGACTGAACTACCAATACCCCAAACATTTGGTACCAAAACTGCAATTTTCTCTATTTTATTTTCTATTTTTTGTGCTGCATGAGTGTATTTTTGTGTGTGTGTGTGTGTGTGTGATTTCATGACATGCTAGTGTATGTTAGATTATGTGAAGGTGTATAGGTGTATGTATGAAGGTGAACTAGAGGTGCTTTCTACTGATGTTTGCTATGGTGTTTGGAGCCTTTTGATAAAATTGAAGTCTAAAATCTAAATTTTGAAATCTAAAATACTAATTTGTTGAAATAATAAATTATATATGTTTAATAATTAATTAAATTTAAATACTAAATGTAGATATTTCATATTTTAAATGTAATAATTTTATCTTAAACTAATGAAACAATTTAGAGATAGCCTCTTTGTCTGAGATAAAGAAAGAGGGTCTTTTTGTGTGTGTGTGTGTGTGTGTGAGAGAGAGAGAGAGAGAGAGAGAGAGAGAGAGAGAGAAAGTGCAAGTGTATTTGTGTGTGTGAGAAAGTATGTATATATGTGTGAAAATATGTGTAAGTATGTGAGAAATGAAAAATTTTATGTATGTGTGTATGTATGTATATGAGAGAAAGAAAGTATACATGTGAACATGAGAATAAATAGCATCTTTATGTGTGTATGTATATGTGAATGTGTATGTGAAAAAGGGTATATGTGTGTGTGAGAGACTACGTGTGCAAGATAGTGTGTGTGGTAGGGGGGAGGAGGGGGAAAGAGAGAGAGAAACAGAAAATGTGCCTTAAAACTAGGTTAACATTAAAGTCAATTTCTTGTTGTGGTGGTGATCCACGTAACTCCTCCGAAAATACATCGCAAAACCCTTTATGCTTTGGGATATCTTGAAATTTGACTTCACTTTTGTTATTCTTCTCCACAACATAAACCAAATAGCATTTGAATTCCTTTTTTAATGCCTTCTAAACTTGTAAACATGACTCTCTCTACTTTGCCTAGAACTACCTCGTAGACACAAAACATCTTACGATCAAAGAGACAATTCATCAAATCCAAACAACAAAATTTTTTAGAAATTCATGTCTAAGCTCATCGAAGAAAGAACACAATCCATTCCCATAATGAAATAATCATAAATATAATCAATAGAACTAGTAATAGCATCTTAAGTCCCAAACTTTTAATGCATTCTACAAGTACTAGAAGTTCAATACCATAAAACCGAGTAGCTGCTTTGTCACGTCAAATCTTCAACATATGCAATAACTAGGCATAGACATACCAAACCAAATCACAAGCTAAGCTTCACTATCTATCCATTTAGGTTATGTCCCTCCCATATATTACTAGGATTTTCTTCATTAAACTCAATATCACCTGCAAAACATAAATAGTTAAGCATCCCACTATGCTTAACAAGAAAATCATGTACAAGTTACCTGTATATGATAGTTATGTAAATCATACAATTGGCAATATAATGAATTGGACAACTCAAGACATCATATTATGATCATGGCACACGCACTTTTAGCCACTTGAGGGTAATACTAAAGCAAGCTTTATAACTATTCTTGCCAACACATAACAAGTATATCAAGAGTGGATTCCACTTAATTAAAACACATTTCATTTTAACAATAATATTTACAAGTAAATAAATCATGCCGTAAGCATAAAACAACAACTTGTCAATACTTGTAATCCAAAAACATAACTAATACAAGATATCCTCACCTTTATCGAAATTCAAAAATATGAAATTGTGCAAACATAGATAGTTGGAGTCGTAAGATTCTCCTTTTTTACCTACAGGAATACGAGAGATATTCAACACCAAATAAACTTAACCAAAGTTTTGAGTTAGTTGAAAGCATGAAAGCTTACATAATTTCAAGACTATAACTATCATAAACCATCTAACTAACCATAAAATTAGATTGTGCAGTCATAACCATAGATCCTAAGTATAAATGCAATTAAACAATAACCTAAATCTAAGGTTAACCAATCAGATGCTTGCAATAATATAAAAAATGATTGTGAAAGCTCAAACGAACAACTTCACAACCTCTACTAGCTTGTCTGTCTGCTGCAGGTGCACATTCAAAGAGTCTTGATACCAAGAGTTCATATGTCTTCTTCATGTAGAGATGTTCATCAGACAACACAAAAAAATCAATTCCAATCCATCCATGTTTGCATAAATATTACCAAATATTTATACAAGCTAAAACATATCATTTTAAAGATGATTCAAGCTAAATTTTAAATATATATGCATGCATACTCATTCATCTCTATAACCACAATTTCACTGACATAAGTTTCATTTTCCACTTCAATTCATAACAAATGCATAAATTATCATTTAATTATGTGTTTGAGCATGAGACTTCATATAAAACATCATTCAAGCATTGCATAATCCATTTATCTCATATTTTTATCAACACAAGTCACTTTTCTTCCAATATTCAAGCTACACTTATGTCTCCAATTGCTTAAGGTAATTCCACTTGATTTAGCTTGAATCCTTATTTGAGCCTTCAACTTTCCTTCCATAATGAAAAGTCCTCACTTAGCATGAGTGTTGAAGCAATTTGGTAAACGTGTATGGTGTGTGCAGAGAGAACCATGGGAGGGAAAGAGTGATAAAAAGAGAGTCCATGTCTTGCATTTCAAATGAAAGAATATGAGAAAATTTCAATTATTAGTTGATGATATTTATTAAAAATTGCCATTGACTTCTCAGTTTGGCATTGCATCAAAATTAGCTTAAATCTCTATTTGAGCCTCCAACTTTCCTCTTAAAATGCAAAATCCTACTTGACTCAGAGTGTTGAAGCAATTTTCGGTGAGTTTGTATGGTGTGTGTAAATAGAACCCAGAGTAAGAAAAGTCAGAGAAAGTGAGAGTGGGTCTTGCATTTCAAATAAAAAAATACGAGAAATTTTTAATTATTAATTGATGATATTTATTCAAAATTGCCATTGACTTCTCAGTTTGATATTGAATCGCAAATTAGGCAAGAAACTTTATAAGTCAAGTTGGTTATCTAAAATAACTAAATTTAATGCTAACTAGGCTCAAATTAAGCATAATATTCCTTTTACTCTGCCTCCCTTACTTCCTCCCTAAATTTTTATTTTGCTAGTCTCTTTCCCTTACTTTGTCTTTTACTCATTGTTCTTGCTTTTACCTAGCCCCAACAAGGCCCCTTTAAATACCACATTTAATTAACCTCATTTTTCCCTACATTTTCTCTTGCACACTACTAGCTAGTCTTTCTACTCATCCAATTCTATCTATCCTTATTTCCTCTTTAATTCTTTCCACTTAACAATGTTCTTCATAACCCTAACCTGAATGGTCCCAATCTCTCTTTGTCTTGGCCTCTCAATGGCTGCCCAAGTATTTCTAAGAAATTGAAAAGAACATGTTGCATTTATGCTAACTAATAAGTTACTTACTTTTGTTCACTTTAAATTATATCGTGAGCTTTGAGAGGGTGATTTTAAAATTGAATGCAGCAATATTTGATCTTTTGGATTTTTCTGTTCTTCTCCATAAAAATGATAAAAATCTAATTTTAAGCATCAATTATATTCCAGTTATGTTTGGATTGAAGAGAAACCCAAAATGTCTGGTGCTTTGAAGTTAAGCCAATTTTCTTTCTCGACGCCAATATACCAAACATATTTTCAAATAAATAAACAAATATATATATATATATATATATGAAATATTTTCATCTTGTATGGTTAATTAGTTACTCAAGGTGAAAATGAAAATTTTAAATGTGTTTGTAAATGGATTCTCTTAACTTGGATCAAGTTATCTTCTTAGTTATCTTTTAGAGAAAATAAGATACATAGTTGTGGTCATGATTAACCATGAAAAGTTAAAAGAACGGTTAATTACATCTACCTTTCCTATGCTTTAGCCAAATTACCAAATAACCCAATGGTTTGACAAAATTACTGTCTAGCTAGACATTTTTCAAATGCCCTTTTTGAATCACAAAGATTTATCAAATGCCCTCTGCCATTAAATGTGTCAGAAATTATGCTTAGGTCATCAAAATGTTTGACTGAAAAATCCAAAAACACCTTTTTTTAAATTAAATTAAATTAATTACATTTATCTCCCTTGAGATTTGTCTAAATTACAAAATGACTCCTATGTCAATAATATTCTTCATGAAATTCTTAATATGCTTGTTAATCCCAGATCCTTTCTTGTTATTCTTCTTACAGACTACAATCAAAAAAATATTAATTATGTGATAATATTGGTGGTATAAATCAGCCACCATAAACATATAGTTGACATGAAATACAATAAATTTTTGAAAGTATACTCTAATTCCACTACCGTCACAGTCATCATCATTGCCACCTATTAAATTTCAATGTATTATGTACAACCATGAATCATTAAAAATTAAAAGTAAAACTTCATGAAAGAATTTTAGAGAATTAATCAAAATCTCAACTTTAAATTCATGATAAACTTTTTTTCTTAATTTAAAATGCAATCTCTTATGTAAATCAAACTAAATATTTTTTCTCCATATCCAACACTCTATCAAGATTTTATTGATATATTTATTTATTTATCTTTTAGATGATTATAAGGGGTTTTTGGTAAGCATATAATTATTTATAAGGTTGGACTAATTTTGCCAAACTACGGGGATCATTTTGTAATTTGAATAAAGCTCATAGGAGGTAAATGTATTTAAACTGAGGCTATCCTTGTCATTTTATTATTTCCATTACGTCGTTAACGATAAGATTAACGTTTAACTAGTCAAAATGTTAGACAATAATTTGGTCAAATTACAAAGTTCGTTTGGTATTTTGGCCAAACCATAGGGAAGATAGATGTAATTAACCCTTAAAAGTTCTATTGATGCATTCAGAACTTTGCTTTGTGTTACATTTTGCCTTCTATATTAAGTTTGAGAAAATCTCACACCTTGTGCTTTTGTTTATGTTTCAAATAAGGACTTCCATCCATGTTTTCAATTAAAATTAATAGAAGTCTTCTTCTTCTTCTTCTTCTTCTTCTTCTTCTTCTTCTTCTTCTTCTTCTTCTCTCTCTCTCTCTCTCTCTCTCTCTCTCTCTCTCTCTGACTGGTATCCATCTTGTAAAACTTAACATAATTTAAAGTAATCATGAAACTAATCTCAAAGCTTACATGGCTTTGCCTTTTTTTTTCTTTTAAGATTGTGAAGCAAAAAAAAAAAAAAAAAAAAAAAACCATCAAGATTTTGTGAGAACCCTGATTTCAATGTGATTTTGAATGTTACATATGTCAAGTTATTTTTTCATTCACTTTCTATTTTTTTTCTTGTCACTCTTTCAGTTTGTCTATTTTATTTTCATTGTTATTCCTAACTTACAATTTAATAGAACCAAATTAAATCAAAACAATTTGACCTATTTTTAGAATTTGCTTCATGAAAGCTTGGCAAGGCACAATATATTCGGAATACAATATGATTTTTGTGAAAGTTTAATTATTTTTCCTTTTTATCTTCTTCTTTTGCTTAAGATCATGAAAAAAAAAAAAAAAGACATAAGCTATTTCTCACGAGTTTTGAGATCTTAAGCTATGGTCATGATTAATTTAGTTTATATTAAATTCTAGAGTGTGAAAACAATGCACAAAGAAGAAAGAAAAGCAATAGGGATAAAGAGGAAAAACAAGAAAAAAGAAAATGACATCCATTAGTTTTAACCGAGAGAGTGCATGGAAGTCCTTATTTGAAACGTAATCAAGAGTACAGGGCGTGGAATATTACTAAACTTAGTTCAAAGACAAAACATAATATAGGCAAAGTTTTATTGGATGGCTGTGGGGTGGCGTGGGGTTTTTTTTCAGGGGGCCTCGGGGGAGGGTGGTCAATTTACCCTAATAGGAATAGCCCTCATCTTGTTGACTAAGAAGCTGTGCAGGGAAATACATAATTGGAATTGATTCTACAAAGATGAAAAATTGATCTTACAAAGATGAAAAATTGATCTTCGCGTTTGTTGTGGAGGAGATCGATGGTTGTTCATGGACTTTATCTTTGGAATGGTAGAGAAAAGAAAACAACAAAAAAGGGGCCTTTTACAATATTAATGGAGGACAATCCCCCTACAATTTTTTCAAGTCTTAATCTCAAAATACCCCAATGTAATATTAAGTAAGTAGCAAATTACCTCTTGTGTTTAGGAAACGTCCAAATTGCCCCCCACTTTAGTAACAAATTACCTCCTCATGTACAGTTCACCTTTATGAGGACAAATTTGCCCTCATAATTTTTTACTATTGCTATTCTTGTTAATTTATTATATAAAAATAAAATAATATTATTACTCTAGGCTAATACTATTGTTGCATTCTTATATAAAAAACCAAAATCATAACTCTAAAATTACAAAATTTTTTGTCACAACGTATTCCTATTATTTGTAATCAAGATGGAGAAAAAGTATGAAAAATACATGATTATTTTTTTTTTTTTTGGCCATGATGTATAACAAGCAACTTGTAAAGTAAAGATAAATATGTGATTTCTTTCAATTATGTGATTTCTATCCGCTCATGAGTGGTATAAAAATTTTAGGTTTTAGCATGAAAAAGATAAAATCGTTAAAGCATTGTGCATAGAAGGGCACAACTGTCTTTTATCAATTGAAAGGAGTAATTTGTGTATTTTCTAAATACAAGGGGGCAATTTGCTACTAATGTAACATTACAGGAGTTGTTTTGTGAATTAGCTTTTTTCAACCTTCGTGTTTCACAAATTTCTATGCAATGTCCAAACGTGCTAGTGTAGATTGGATTATCCATGTACAACAAAATTTATCACAGAAGATAAGAGAATCATTGTTCTCATTCTATGGTTAGGCTACAAGATACAGGGATATTACTTAATTGTTTTACCAGAGAGTTGTGTTGAATGCTAAAATGCGTCTAACTGGATTTGTTTTAGTTACTATTTTTTGCCTGAAGGAACCTGAAAAAGCTATAATAAGACTTCGTAAGCTACAATCTCAATTACCTAGATAGTTGATAGTATTTTCACATTTCATAACAGTAATATAAACAATAGAATAATGAAGTTAAGGAATGAACATTATACGTAAGCTGGCAATTTAAAGCATTAAGAAATGTAATATTTTACTGATTTTCCATATATAATACTAATATGTTCCATTGACCATCATATTAGAACTTAATAGTAAAATAATGATTTACTAAGTATATGTCAATCGTGAAATAAGTAAATGTGCTTTAGCTTTAGTATGTAAATGTTGATAATTTCATATTTATCTATAAACACTTAAACTTGGAGTTTATCACGTAATTCTCTTTGTTTTTTTTTTATAATTTTTTTATTTATATTATCAAACGGATGACTATATGATAGAATGTAATATTGCAGTAAAAAATGATCTATACCATTTTAACAAACAAGAGGAAAAGTGCGGGAGAGACGTTGATTACAACCTAGTACAAATCATAGGGAAATAGAACGTTGAGTTTGGAGTATTTTTATATTTTTTGACAGCATTGATATTACTGTTACTTTTACCATCTGTCCAATGTATTAAAAACACAAAAAGTTAAAAAATAATCACAATAAAATCTTAATGGTGTTTATTGCAAAATTCTAGAGTAAAATTGTCTTTGTAGCACAAAAATAATGACACTGTTACATGTGACCTTCAATCAAAGGATAAAAGTGGTGAACTTTAGATACTATACTATAAAATATCCAAAGGGTTTAGTGCATTTAACACTAAGGGGGTGTTTGGTTTAAGGGAATCAAGGAAGGGAATGAGTATCATAAGTAATGATACCCATTATTGATGTTTGTTAAATAACTATCACTATCATTCAATGGGAATGATAGTGATTAATTGGGGTGTTAATGATTCTCTCCAAGATATAAGTCTATCAAACCCATTAACCCTTATTATTAAGGGCAAAAACACACCCATTAAAAATATATATCTTTTGAGTTACCCACTCTCAATATTCTCTCTCTCTCTCTCTCTCAATATTCTCTCTCTCTCTCTCTCTCTCTCTCTCTCTCTCTCTCTCTCTCTCTCTCTCTCTCTCTCTCTCTCCTCTTTTGATTTTGAATATTTTTTATTAGTACTTTATAAATTTTTTTACAAAAATTCTTTTTAATAATTTTTTTATAAAAATTCTTTTTAATAATTTTTTTACATTCAATAATTTTATAAAAAATTGTATTGAAAATCAAAGATATATAATACTTTCTGTTAATATAATAAAAATGACTTTTTTTTAAGATTATCATTTTCATAAAACTCAAATTAGAGCATGACTATATTTAAAATTGAAGAAATCTTTTTAATTTTTTTTAAATATACAAAATAAGAAATCTAAAAAATATGTATATCATAAATAAAAATTTTAAAAGTTTAAAATTTACTTGAAAGTCATTTCAGTATACCAAACAAATATTCTTATAATGATACTCATTCCATTATTAAACCAAACATGTTGGGGGGAATCATCAAAACCCATACTCATAGTAGGGTTAATGATACCCAAAGTGATAGTGATTGAGGAATTTAAACCAAACGCCTCCTAAGTATTCGATTGAATAAATGCCATTAATATGAAGTCAATCATCATTATGCGCATAAAGAGACACAAGAAGTTTCAGTTTTGGCAAAAGATATCCACTTCTTTTGTTATTTTTTTGTAAGTTAGTCTTGAATTGAGATTTATTTTTTTCTTCTCTTCTAAAACAATGGGACACCAAAATTTAATTAGATATAACATCTAAGGGAAAAGGACTTTGAAGATTTGTTGATAATGCAAAACAGTGGAACATATACACAAAAAACAAAATCAAAGGAGAAAACGAGAAAAACACTGCACTGGACGAGCAAGCTTAAGTTATCATTTGAGGGCATTCACAGCAAAATAATTGCTCCATTTGGATATGAATCATTTGTATAATTATCAGAAAAATTATTTGAAGATTTTTGTTGACCTTTGAAAAAGGTGAAAAAGTATTTGGATTGTGAAAATTTTTTAAAAAACTTGTTTGGAAAATGAATAATTGTTGTGATAAAGTATTTGGATTGTTCAAAGAACTTTGTAACAACTTGTGCGAATTTTTTATATTATGGCTACACGGTAGCATTTTTTTTCAATATGTGTTTAGAAAATTTGAAAAAATTGTGACAAATAAAATGAGATTCATGAACAATAACTTTATGTTGATAAGTATTGGATAACGGACATTGAAGTGCAAACCACCAACCGGTCCCAAGCACCAACATTTTCGACAGATGGAGAAGACCGGTGAAGAAATGAAAAAAAAAAAAAACCACTATTCTCGTGTTCTCTTTGTCTTTTCATGTCTAATAGGATTTATTCTTTTGTCCAATTGTGAAGAAAAGTCATGTCAAGCACCAACATTTCAAAAAAATAACAATTAATTTTTTGACTTTTATTCTCAAAAGTTTTTCCCACAGACCAAACACTACAAAAAATTTTCTCAGAAAATTCAGAATAATGCTATCCAAACACAATAGTTCAAGGATTAAATTATAATTGGTTATTTGTGTGTTGAACTTTCACAGACCGTTATATCAAACATATGAAAGGGAAGGACAATGAGGATTGGACTACCCTCTAGCATACTAAGGGCATCCACAATAGATTATACTCTTTAGAGTGTAATCTATATGTCATATCATAAATTCACTAAACCCACTTCCATACTATCAGTCATCAATAGATTATATCATGTACAGTATAATAACATGGACCCACAATTACATATTTACTTTAATAATTCACAATACATATCCCATAAATAAATAAAATTTTGTTAAAAATAATTTCATTATTGTGAAAAATAATTTATGGGCTTTAATTGAAGTACACACTTTCTAATTTTTTTATTTTTAAAAAATATTATTATTAAGTTTTTGCTTTCAATAATATATTTTTTCCCTAAACCTCAAAAATAATTTGGATAATTTTGGTGGTTTTGATTTTGTGTAGAGGATGAATTTTCTATAAATTTTTTTAGAACTATTAAAATCCTCATCCATAATGAAAAAAATATTGGGACTTTAGAAGATTGGATAAGAGATTGAAAAAAATAAGGTGGAGTTGGAGAAACGATGTAGTAAAATAGAAGAAGTGATGGAGTAGGAGATTGAAGAAAATAAATATAGTAGGAGAAATAAATAGAATTGGATAAATGATAGAGTGGGAAGGACACACTCTTCACCTCTTCTACTTTCATTATGCGTGTAGTGGATATGATACGCATAATATAGATGAAACTCTCATAATGATAGTGGGTTTAATATATGGGTGTAATGGAGGGTATTACACCCTTCATTATACTCCATTGTGGATGCTAGAAGGAGATATTGAGCATGGTATCAACCTCACATTAAAATATTTTGCTACTATAATGTATTCATATTATTATCTTATCCTCATTCATTTCATTTCCTTCTAAGACGAATTCAAATATGCAAAAGTTAAGATCGATAATAAATACTCTCTACATTGAACTTCTAGCCATGATAATTAAACCTGGCCCGGTAAGAATCGACAAAGATACCAGGCTGGTGAATTACTATTATAGAGGTAGTTATCTTTGTTAGTTATAATGTTTTTGAGCCTTTTTTTTTTTTTTTCTGTGAACATGTGCATAAATAGTTAAGGTAGTAATTAATTTTTTAATTCTTGCAAATATGAGCTTTTTTTTTTGTAAACACGTGCTTAAATAGTTAAGGTAGTAATTTTTTTTTTAATTCTTAAGAAAAAGTATTTAAAGGAAGAGATACTACATATGAAAAAGTGCTCTATCTTTATACGTAACATATATACTAGTCTATATATAGAAAACGGGATGCGTAATATACATACTAGTCTATATATAGAAAACCGGATATATTTCAATATCGACTAAATAGGTATTAGGTACACCACGTGACAGATGCACTAAAATCGATCATGTATCACTAAATAATATAAAATATAATATACTATTATCTTATAATAATAAATTATTTATTTTAATTCACCACATATCGATGAACATGTTGCAATTATTTGCTTTTCCTATCGACTTTGATTCTGTTAGTTTTTGAGCTTATTCAGTCAGCAGCGTAAAATAAAACTTCCCTCACTATCGATTTTGACTCTTATAGATTTTGATTCTGCTAGGTCTCGAGTTTCAATCCAATAGCAGATTTTGTGAGCACACGCGCTGTCAATTGCTCGTGTGATAGGCACAAAATCTTTTCAGCGGTTTTGGATTTTAAAATTTAAAAGAGTGCACGTTTCACTTGGCGACATTTTCACTGACACCCCATCGCCCCTTCCGCCTGCCCGCGGGGCCCCCTCTCCTCTGAGCAAGTGATGTAATTTGCCTGGGATTTTTCCATCATTCAGAGCCCAGGCTCAATACAAGTGAGGTATATAAAAACCTCGTAATGACTACATCATACACCGCCGAATATTCTCTTCGAACCTGTGATGATGATCCAATGGTCTGATTTGGCGGAAACCATTGATTGTAAAAGTTGAGGGGTAAGGTTTCTGACGTGGGATAACTATTTCGGTCAAAGCCAATCTGATCCTCTCGGTTTCCTTCCCTGTAATTATGCTTTATTGATCAGAGGCATTATTGCATCCGATTAAAGGCCTTTTTTACGGTTTTGAACAGTTTGGATCACTGTTAAAAATAGAAAGCGTCAGCAGTTGTACGATCCCATGTGTTGCAAAATTTAATAAATTTTTTTTTTTGAAACTTAATCTTATTTATATTTTTAGTTTTTCTTTTACTGTCTTTTTAGTTAATGTTTTAACTTACTTTTTGAAACTTAAATTGATTTATTATTCTTCCTTTTCATTTTTATTTTTTTGTAAGTGTCAAGATCCCAAAAAGATCCATCTCATGCAAAATTACATGGTTTTTTTTAACAATTACAA
Source organism: Mitragyna speciosa (assembly GCA_024721245.1). Lineage (NCBI taxonomy): Eukaryota > Viridiplantae > Streptophyta > Magnoliopsida > Gentianales > Rubiaceae > Mitragyna > Mitragyna speciosa. The sequence continues at coordinate 12,274,103 of CM045565.1, read as the reverse complement.
TTATATTACAATATATCTTGCTTCATACAAATAGGGTGAAACTCTTAATGGTATGTTAGATAAAGTCTTAAACAATTTCCCACATACAATTGGTGGTCTGGTAGTATTTGATCTCAGGAGTTACAACAGGGAAGATCTTAAGAGTCTCCTCTGACCACTGAGCTATTGGAATATAAAACCAATTATATGTTTAAAACTATTAAAAAATGTTTTTCTAATTATTTAAACCTCATAAACTATTTTTAACAATTTATACTTTACAAATTTCACGATAAATGATCTACTTACACCTCACGTAAAACCAAGGATCGAACCCGGCACGATATTTTTTTTTGGATTAAGAATTTTCTTGACTCTGTTGTTGGAATTTTTTTATATTCATATAAGATTGATTACGACGCCTCTTTTTATGTCATAGTGATGGTACTCTATGTAACCAAGTGTTTGGCACTCATTTGTCGAGCCATTTGTTAAAATTTGATTTAGATAAATTTCAACTAGTTAGGGCAATCCTTTTGATATAATCTATATAAGGAGCCAAAATTACGAAATTCTTATTCTATGAAAAAACTATTTAGTGATATAAATCATCTAGAAGCTTTTTAGCATGTGCAAACTTGTGCTCTTCATTTATTATTAGTCGATTCTATTTCTTGTGGCAAGAATGAAGGGAAGAGCTCATGAGTAATTTTTTTTGGGGAGAATTAGGACCAAATAGTCAAATAGTCATTTGAGTTAAATATTCAGCCAAACACGAATAAATGAAGTTCAAATTTGTATTATCTAGGAAGCTCACCTTTGTCATACAAAATTCGACACTATTTTAATCTGAATTAATCTAAATGAAATTCAATTCTATGAGAGGAATGGAAATAGCTTTTCCAAGTTTTCGTTCTCTTTACCTCAAAAATCCACATCAATAAATAGGAAATTTCTCTCGTAAAATTTTATCTATTTGCAATGCTTTAGTAAACAAATTTTTCTGAAAATAATGTTATCCAGTTAGTGTTGGAGCTTTTTTTTCTTTTTTTAGTGTTGGAGCTTTATTATTATATTTCTTTAATTTTTTATTGTTGATTGGTGTTTAATATTTGTGTACTTTCCTTTCGTGTTTTTGCAAATGTTATATATATATATATATATATATATATATATATATATATAATATAATACAAGGGTTAATTAACGTCATTTGCAAATTGAAAGTAGGGTAGAAAGCTATTAACGATGTTTTAAATTAAAGAAATTTAACATTTTATATCCAAATGCTACTCCACTAGTTTAGCCAAAAACACAGGGACACAATGTAACTAATCTTCACCATCATTATTAACCCTCCCTGCATGGATTACATGGACGAACGTTGGCAATGATGTTGGTAAAAGATATGGCCAATAATCACTATGCTTTTGTAGTTTCAAGTTTATAATTATGAAATGCTCCTCAAATCTTGCATTGAGGATCCGTTTGGTTAGATCCGTAAGTTGTTATCAGCTTGGGGAGGAAAATTTGAAAATATTTTCAGCTATAGGGAGAAAAATTCAAAATATTTTACACAAAAAAAATCTTGTTCAATGTTTGGCATAAAAAAAAATTTTAAATATTCTCCAAGAAAATATTTTCAGTCGATTTAAAGAGTCTCTCAAACAAAGTTTATACTACTATTGTCATAGTGTAATTTTTACTAAATAGGCTTTTCCAAGAGCAATGCTACATGATATTATAATAGATCGTCCATTAGCCCGCCAAGTAGAATGCTTAGTTAGAGACACTGCTTATTAATTAAGTAACCAAGATAAGTTTTAGATAATCTATCGCCCAAATAGAATTGAATTAGCTACACTAATTATTGTTTAACTAGAATCAAAATTTTTTTGAGGAAAACTAACTGTGTTCTGTTTGATAATTTAAATAATAAGCTAATTACAACGATTTATATGTATGGGCGAATTTGTTGAGCAAAGGAATAAGAGAGTAAGCTAAAAAGTAAATATCGTCAATCACATTTCCTCGGCCCCGATATTATCTTAAAGTTTTGGCAAAGCTACAAAAGCTAAATAGCTCTTTGCATTTGAAAACTCCATAGGATACTGAATAATGGCTGATACACAATTACATGGACTCAACTTTTTGAGATGCTTCCAAATTGTGAATCAATAATTATGTCTTCAAGTTCCAACCCGGCTGTTTGATTCTATAGTTTTCTCCCCTTTTTTTGTAAGGTTCCATTGAATTGGAAAAAAGAATCAATAGTTATTACATTTTGTGATATTTTGTTGTCGACCATTCTTGTGGGTTTTTACTACTCAAACAAAATGTTAAATTTCAAATTAACGTGTAAAGTTTTCATGTTTTATTGTGAAGAATGTCTACCATTTACCGTTATAAAGAAGATTAATGCCTATTCTTCAGGAACCCTAAATCGCAGTTTATTAGCGGTCAAAGTTTCTTTCCTAAGGTGTTGTGAAGACTGCCATGATTCTATTATAGGGGTGAATGTGTATACAATGCCCACGTCTCTCCCCTTACGTAGGCCTGTTCGAACCTACGACTTCAATCCTTTCAAGATAGCTCTGATACCAATTGATCCAAAAGTTAATACAGGGGCCAGTTCAAACCTGCGACCTCACTCCTCCAACGTGAATCTGATTAGGGGTGTTCATGGACCGGGTACCCGGTCCATGGACAAAAAATGTGAACCGAACCGGTCTTTGCGGTTCGGCAAAAATTCGAACCGTAAACCGGTCCACATGTAGCGGGTACCCGGCCTTCCGGTTACCCGCAAAATCGGTTCGGATAGGGCGGGTACACGACCCGATCCATAATAATTTACCTATATTTTTAAAAATATAAACAAGAAAAATTACAAAATATTATAAATCACTAATAATACAAACATTAATAGCTTAAAGTTAAATTACATCCAAAACCTTAATATTCAAAAAAACAAAAATTAAATAAATAAGAAAACAATCACTTAGTCTTTCAAATTTCATATTTTCATTTCAATCAACATAAAAACATAAATATTCAACAAATAACCAAAAACTATATAAACAAGAAAATAATCACTTAGTCTTTCAAACTTCATCTTCTCATTTCAATCAATGTAAAAACATAAATATTCAATAAATAGCCAAATGAACACCCAAACTAACATATGAAATTACATAAGTAACATGTGAAATTACATAACTACCCCCATTTCGGTTCGGTTCGGTTACCTGCCGGTTCGCAAAAATAAGAACCGCGAACCGTCCCGATTAAAATATAACCCACCCCGCCACCAAAAACCGGTTCGGTTACCCTTTTTTCAGTTCGGGACGAATCGATTTTCTCGATTTTTCAGTTTTTCGGGTTTTTTTGAACAGCCCTAGATCTGATACCAATTGACCTAAGAGCTTAAACTGTTGGAAAAACTGTCAGGATTTCACTCGAGTGTGAGTATATCTACAGTGGTCACTTCTACCCTTGCGCATGAGCCGTTTCTAACCAGGGAGAGCATTCTTTGTGTTAATCATAATTGTCCATAAAATTTTGACGGGTACAGATGATTTTCTACGTTAAATTACTTATCAAAAAGGTTTTCTGTCATGTCGGATTAAAGTTGTTTATTAACGTAGAGGACATCTAAACAAAATTTGCCTGTTTAATTTTATGTAACGTCTGTGTTGGTGATTTTCAATTATACTGTAGTAATTAAAGAAAACGAAAAGATAATGCAAAAGGGTCTTCAGAAAGGACAAGAAAACAATGAGGCATACGTAGTGTGTTCATTTTGACAAATTTAGTGCCAAAGCACGTCGATGCAAACTCCATGCGAGTATTGTCGGCATTATGTTCTACGACGAAGTTGGATGGAAATTAACACAATTTACAGGCTTAAATACAATTCATCCTATGTAGTAGTTAAGGGTGGGTAGGTAGCAATTTACCTACCCCATGTGTTCATTTTATCCACAAGTTATTTCCTGAGAACTAAATTTTTAATTGTGAGGACAAATTTGTCTGAAGTTTTCCTCAGACAGATTTGTCCTCCAAATCTCTAGCTATCACCAACGGTGTGATTTTAAATTGTTGTTGCTATTTTGCCTATAAATATCTATATATTTCTCCCCAAATTTGAATTTGATGCAAATAAATATTAAACCAAAAAATTTGCATCCAAGAATTTCAACCACAAACACAATTATTAGCAACAAAAAATTTATCAACAACCAAAAAGATATCGGCAACAAAAAATTGATGACAAATTTTTTTTTTTCGAAAACATGATTTTTTTAGCTATGTAGTGACTTTTCTTAAAATGGGAATACCATCTTATATATAAATCTAGACAAGGATTATAGAAAAGAATAAGATTGAACACTTGATAAATACACAAATTGGGATAGAAAAAGAAAGCAAAAAAATAAATCTTTATGCAACCCAAAAATTTTAACAACAAAGCCCAATTTTATTAACTAAAAACATTATTAACAAACAAAACTTATTGGAAGCTAAAAAATTGCTGATATTTTTGGCTCCTAATAATTTTCTTTGTGATAGATATTTTTTGTTGCGATTATATGTATTGATTGTATACCTGGGAAGAAAATTGTGTTAATACCACCTTGGACTCTTAAAAGAATTAGCCTAATTATGACAGCTTACATCCTGAACTTTTGCCTCAGACAATTGCATAGAGCTGTTCCAAATGAGCCAACTAACATTTCGTTATTTCGGATGGAAAATGATGGTATCATCTTCTATAAACGTATTCTCATGAACACAATTTTATTCAGGAAAACAGTCCAATATCATGTAATTTTGATACATTATGCCCTAAAGTGGATTTGTTTTGGATTAATTTGCCCATTACCCTGTTTCTATAAAAGTTAACATTAACGTTATGCGTCCAATTTTAATTAATATGGCCAATGTGACATGGTTATAAAAATAAAATGCAAATTAACTGTCTGAAACAAAAGATGAAGGTATAATATATCACTCACTAATGCTTTAGTGATGCTTAATTGAAGAATTATTGCGAGAAAATACGAAAGCATTTTTTTTTTATCATGCATGAATCATATATATTGTATGCGGATGTTGAAAAGTGCATGGTGCAATGTATAAATATACACATAATATGATGCTGTGAGCCAATGTCCATTAATTAGTTTGGTTTTTTCTTTTTGGTAAATCTACAGAATACGTGTTTATGTAACGTTTTGAAGCTTTCTTCAAATTGTCGATCACAGGCCGCTGCTAAAGCAAGATTGACAATTTACAAAAAGGAAAAAGGATTGATCACGTCTATATCCCTTATACTTTGACAATTTACAATTTAACCCTTGGAATTATCAAATGTTTATCAAATGCCCCTTAGAATCACAAATTTTTAAATGTCTGACTAAAGGTCCAAAATACCCTTCTTCACTTTAGATTAATTACGTTTACCTCCCTTTAGGTTTTTCCAAATGACAAAACAACTCATATTGTTTGTTCAAGATCTTAGTCCAACCATTTGACTAGTTAAACAATCATTTCGGAACCTCCCATGTTAATTTAATAATGTCAATAATATTATTTGTGAAATTCTTAATATGCTCATTAATCCCTTTTTTTTTTGTTCTTATTATCCTTCTTACAGGTCACAATCAAAGTAATATAAATTTTAGTTATATGGTATTATCGGCACTATAACTCCGGCCACCATTAAGAAATATTAAACATGAACAAATATTTTTATATGTATTTGCATGTCACCAATTTTAATTCTTAAATTAATATCTTATATTCAATCAGCCATTTCAAAAGTAAAATTTCATGAAAGCATTTAGAGATTAAAATGAAATCTCAATTTCAAATTCATGATATTTTTTTAATTTGAAATACAATTTTAAAATTCTTTTCTTAATTTAAAATACAATTTCTTTTTATATGTAAATCAAATTAAATCTTGTTACTCCATATCCAATACTCTATCTAGATTTTATTGATATCTTTGCTTCTTTTAGCATTTTTAATGATTACGCCTAGTTATTTTTTGTTGTTGTTTATTTGCCTTTTAGATGATTACAAAGGGTTTTTGATAAACATATAATTATTTTATGGGTTTGGACTATAATTTAGTCAAACTATAGGGGTCATTTTGTAATTTGAATAAACCTCAAGTTAGATAAATATATTTTAGACAAAGACTATACTTATCATTTTACCTTTTCTGTTGTTTGTTTTTGATGTTGTTACGGTAAAGTAAACATTTGACAAATCAAAATCTTAGATTGTAATTTAGTCAAATTACAGAGTTCGTTTGATAATTTGGTCAAATGACAGGAGAATTAAATGTAATTTATCAAAAAAAAAAAATTACTTTGATTGCATTGCTCTTTTTTGCTTTTTTAAAATCCCAAGTTAACACATTTAATTTTTTCGTTTGCCGACTGGAAAATAATGATGTATAGTAGTGGCTCTTATTGTCATTGCTTGTGACAAATCGTTTGTTCACATGGCCTAAGTGGAATTAATTTACATATTTATCAAACTTGTGGTTTATCTCTAAGACACCAAAATAAACAATAAAAAGACAAAAAGAGACAAGAATACGCAGATGCATGAATGGAACAGTTTCACGTAAGTTGATTGAGATTGACCTGTGTCTTTTTCTACTTGATGTGGACATTTTAGGTGGAGAGCCACCATCGTTGAATGCCTCTTACTAGTGTTTACCCTACTTTAATTGGCCGCACATTTTGCTTTCTTATGACGTTTTCTTGTCCAGCAAATGATTGTCAATTCAATGAAGCTCAAGTAATTAGTATTGCGTGCTGCAATAATACTACTCCAATAATAAGAGCACTTGAACAAGAAGATGCATTACTCCTATCATTCTTAGGTGATGAAAGTTTTGCTTGTCTTTTGATCATTAATCAGGCATATTTCTTTTTCTTTGCATGATTGTTGTATTTGGATATGAGATTTTTCTACTTTTTAGACTCCTAATTTGGTCCTTTCCTCGTAAGTTGAGAACGCATTGCCTAATTTATGCATGCAATTATAAACTAATGCGTTTAGCACACTTTATGCGTATATGGTGTGTGAAATTTTAAGATATATATGCAATACGTCATATTTATGGTATATGAGCATTGATTTGTGCTCGATTTCAAAAAAAAAAAAGCATTGATTTGTGCTTTTATTTCCTTTTTAGAGGTAAATGTTCCTAATTGAGACATATAATAATTCAAACATACTGATTAGGTACCGTCATTGCTGGCCACCCATATTAGTTAGTTGTAATCACAGCCAAATGACTCATCACCATTTTTAGAATTTTGGGCTCGTCATAGCATTAGGAAAAGGGAATCTATTTGATATCAAATGATTCCACTAAAATGAAATTTATCTTCCTACAATTACAAGAATCCATTAATCAATTTTTTTTAGGAACATTAATCAATTTTCTTATAAAGATAAAAAAGTTAAAATCTACTGTTTAGTTGTATGTATTTCGTTAACACAGGCCGTCACTTGTTCTAGCTTTTTGTAAAGCAAATTTGATTCCTACAAATTAGAACTAGCAGTTGTATATTGTTTTTGGATCAACCCGTATTTTTCTATACCACATTGCCAATTTACTGCAGTTTGAAACCTCAATGTCATTTTGTTAGTACCAAACTCAATGTCATTCATAAGGGTTATTATCTTGCATTCACACTTATCACACTTGGGGTAAATTAAATACTAATTACTAAAATGTAAATCAAGATGACAATCTTTATGAACATTGGGCTTAGTACTGGGAAAATGCATTCAAACTGAATTTAATGTGGGATCCTCAGATACGATTGCTAAAGGCACATTTTTCAAAAGTAACTATGATTTTATTAGAAAATCCCTAGTTTGTTTCCTGTGGAGCATAACCGAGTGCATCATTTCTTTCCTTTTTTTTTTTTTTTCCTTTTGGGTAATAAAACGAGTGATCATCAATAGCTACTCAATCATTAATAGTTACTCAATTGTTATCAATATTAGACAATTCTCCTGCTTGATTGAGCTCCAGTACAAAGGACGAAGAACACCTTTCGTGCTGATATGTGGGAGTTTTAAGCCCTGGCCCTAATCAATGCTTCCAATAAGAATACAGAAAAGAATATTGGCAGTTACGATATCATGAACAATCCGTTGAGGATCCAAATTTTGAATAAATTTAGGTTGCATTTGATTTGGAGTAGGTTTTCAAACTGTCATTAAAGATGCAAAGGGCCTCGATCAAGGTGATTAAGGTAGTGGATGATTGAAATTACATTTTTAAGGGCAAGTTTAGCAAAGTATGAATGACACAAAATGTAACGCCAGAAGATTCACTCCCTTTATTAACCATAAGATAAGATATCGATTTCCACAGTTATAACCCTTAAGTACGAGAGATTTGGACACATTGCTTGTAATGATGCAGTATATATATATATATATATAATTATAATTGTTATTCACTTTATTCCTGTAATGATTTCAAGAGTCATAGCCTCAACATGAGCATTTTCAGGTGAGATAGGCTCATACGGAAACCTATCACGGGTCGGGTCAAGTCCGGAATTGGCTACTCCGAACTCAGACTTGGACTCCTTTAAGGAAAAATGTCTCAGATTCAAACCCGTATACTTGATGGGTCTCACAAGTCAGACTCGGATCTGAAACCGATGGGGTTCGGGTTCGAGTTGGGTAGACCCACGGTGTAATAGGCCTTAGGACTTCTAATGAACTAAAAAAAAACCATTCTACCATATTTGACCCCGCTTTTATTAGAAGAAAATGGGTCCAGGTAAACATAATTATACTTATACTTAGACCTTGAAAAATTAATGAGTCTAGATCTGAACTTGACCCATTGACAAGCATATCGTTTGGCATGGGATTGTAGTTGCGTTCTTAGAATCCTTAATGTTGTAGCACATCTGCCATCCAAGCACGCCAAAGGTTTAATTATAATAAACCCCCATCAATTATTACCTTAGTTGCAATTTGCCCCTGTCAAAAATTTTTATAAGCACTTTGCCCCACCCAAACCCATTTTAAGGTTACCAAAAAAATAATTCTACCCATTTTGTTGATGAAATGACCAATGTGCCCTCCATTCAAAGTTTAAGTGAGAAAAATATTATTTGTTGCTAACGAACATTTTGTATTATTCTAATTGTTCTCTTTCTTTAATTAAGTTTTACCCGCATTTTCTCGATTTGACCATAAAATATTATTAAATTTTTATTCTTTTATTGCATATTTCAAGTTCTATTTATTGAAAAAACTCATATCCTAGAGTTGGATATGCTTGGACTGCTTTCTTGTTGGACCCTCATTTTACTATTGAAAATATTGGTAAAAATTGCCTCTCGTAATTAATGAGCATTTATGCATTTATTCTCCAAATTTACGGTATGCAAACTCCATTTCATTTTCTTTTATTTTCTTCAATTAACTCATACTTTCATCATGAGATGGAACATATTTTATATAGTTATAGATCAAACAATGCACTTAAAAAAAAATCTCAATTGTAGGTATGAAAAAATATTGTCATTATACACATCATGGAGAATTAAAACTCAAGAAGAAATTTTCTAGAATGCTCTAATTGCAGGACAGTTCTCATAGTATAATATAATTTTCTAAAGATATTTTTAATAAACAGCATATAATGAAACACATAGATTAGTAAAGCAACTTTTTAAACTATTTATTACTAATACAAATTCTTTAAACCACTTATCAATAAAAAGCAAATTCATGTGAGTATTTTCAATAAATCTAACCTAAAGTATGCACTAAAAGAATGAAAATTTGGTAATACTTTTATGGTCGAATTGAGAAAATGCAAGCAAAAATTAATTGAGAAAAAATAAAATAAAACAAAATTTTCTTGAGCCAAAAAAACGATGTTTTTCTCAATTAAATTTTGAATGAAGGGTACATTAGCCATTTCATCAACAAAATAATAGGAATTAATTTTTCTTTACCTTATAATGAATTTGGGGAGCAAACTGCCTATAAAAATTTTAAATGGGTAAAGTGCACTGGTGTAGTAATTGATGGGGCATTTACTGCAATTAACCCCACGCCAAATATATACCTAGCATCTCTGTTTGGAAAATCGTTCCTCCCAATTTTGTTTTTTCAGCCATTAATACGAACATTTCGCATGTATCCGTTTTGTTTTTCAAAAATAAAAAAATAAATAAATTTTATTATAATGTCCTAATTTAGGAGTCCTAAGGTGGTTCTTTTTAGGTAAAATATAATATATATCCTTTATTTACAGGGATAATTTCATTAACCTCCCCGAGGTTCCTAACAATTGCAAGGAGTTTCCCCAAAGATTTTCAAAATTATACTTACTTCCCTTAACCTTCACGTAACAATAAGTCCCCAAATTTATTTTAACCTTCACATAACAATAATCCCACGTATTTATCTGTTTCCTCTTTCACCTGTTACTCATTCACTATCATTCACTCCAAAAACAAATGCTCACTTTTTCTCCATCACTATTAAACCACTATCTCCTTACTTTTCCTATTTCCTGCCATCATATCAAATCGAAGTAAATTCATAAACATTCTTATCCAACCTATGGCCCCATCTCTTCCTTTTCTGAGTGAATCAATAATCGCCTCTCTTCTTCTATAATCCTCTTTCTATCACCAAACCTTCAATTCCATGATGCACATATCACCATCCAAGTCCTCACAAATTCTCTAACAAGTCTGAACTTGCAATTTTGCAATTAAATTTAATTGCCAAAACAATGAATTTGAGGGGCGAAAAAAATATGGTTAGGGAAATTCATGGTACAAGGATATAAGAGATTCATTTGGGTTGGTTAGTAGAAATAGAAGACTAAATTTAATAGAAGTGAGACTTAAAGCATGAGTGGTGATTGATTAGACTTAGGGGAATCAACGAGGGAATAGGTGTCATAATTAATGATACCTCCTATTGTTGATGTTTGTAAAACAACTATCGCTATCATTCAATGGGAATGAAAGTAATTAATTGGGGTATTAATAATTTCCTCCAAAATACTATTCTATCAAAACCCATTAACCCATATGATTAAGGGCAAAAACACATCCCTTAAAGAAACACACATCTTTTAAGCTACCCACTCCCAATATACTATTCTCTCTCTCTCTCTCTCTCTCTCTCTCTCTCTCTCTCTCTCTCTCTCTCCGACTTTTGGCTCTCACTCCTCTCTTTTTTCTATTTGCTATGTCTTTTGATTTTGAATATTCTTGATTAGTAATCTATAAAATATTTTATAAATTTTTTACTAATTTATTTTACATTGAATTTTTCATAAAAATTTTGACTGAAAATCGAAAATATATGTACTCTATATTAATACAATAAAAATGGTTTTTTTTAAAAATAAAGTTATCATTTGCATAAAACTCAAATTAGAGCATGGCTATACTTAAAATTGAAGAAGAAGTCTATTTAGAAATTTTCTTTAAAAAGATAATAAGAAATCTAAAAAATATGTGCATCATAAATAAAATATTTTAAAATTTATTTAAAAGTCATTCCAGTAAACCAAACAAGTATTTTTGTAATGATACCCATTTCATTATTAAACCAAACATGTTGGAGGAGTCATCAAAACCAATACTCATAGTAGGGTTAATGATGCTCATAGTGATAGTGATTGAGGAATTTGAACCAAATGTACTCTTAATCTTGGATAAGTTGATGTTCTTAGATTTTATGGGAATCTAATAGCTCCAAGTATGGCAAGAAAGGCAGGCAAAATTAGCCAACGTTGTTTGGTGCTCAAGGGTTGATGATGGTTTCAATTGCAAGCAATTGAGATGGTAGGCAAGTATTGGGTTTTTGGATATTATTGAGTTTTGGAATGGATTGTTGGAGAGACCATAGAAGGAGAGAACAGGCAACAAATAAGCCACATGTTTAAGGGAGAAGGCTGCTAAACGTCTTTTAGTTTGGGAGTATCTTGGCAATGAGAGTTGTAAAAATTGGTAAGATTGGTATCAAGAAGAGGGTTGGCAAATTGGGAAGATGTGAGAAAATAAATCTTTTTAAGTTTACAAAAGGGTGCTATATGATATTCATAGGGAAATTTAGCTGAAGTAACCTTTTTAGGTCTATATTGTTACTCAAATAGAAAAAAGAGGGGAGGTAGATGTGATAAGCTCCCTACAATTGCCAGAAATCTCAAAGAAAGTTCCTGAAATTATTCCTTATATAAAACTAGTTTTACTCTAGATGGGCAATATATAGACGAAAACCTATTAAGTTGGTGGGAGAAATAAGTGTAAGTGGACACTATGAATCTAACGACTTGTAGAAGTTAGCTCATGATGTTGCAATGTGGTGCTCGACTTTATTGCACAATAAATTCAAACGAAGAATAGCATACTGGTCAGGGCCTAAAAGAAAATGTATAAAGTCACCTTACATCAAAGGATGGCCTTGAACTTTATATATTGTGTGATAAGCAGGAAAGAGTTTACAAGGAGATACCAGCTATTATCACGAAAGCATGAGCACCCTTTTGGTGGAATAATTTTCTTGTCTTAAAAATACCCTTGATTGAGTATAACCATTTATAACTCCATATAAATCTACTAATAAATATTTTTTGTTTTTAATTTCTTTTACAATTTGAATTTTAAGAGCATTAAAATTTATTATTCATAAATAATATAATTGCGCAGAAATGATATGTGCATATATCACTGATCTTTTAATAATTAAGCAACCAAAATATTTTTTTCAAGGGGGAGATCCATTTCTATTAATGTCTTTTTTCCTTTTATATTTCTAGTAACATCTTGCTAGTGAGTAAGTTGGGAAGATAATACCTCTCGGGCAGGTAAACCAAGCTCTATTATCAAATTAATGAAAGCTCATTCCTCCCAAAGGAAAAAAAACAAGTATTTACAGAAGCATGACAGAAGGAATAATAAGAAACATTCATAGTGCTATTACGGTATTGTATCATATATAAACTATGAGGGTGTTTGGTTTAGGAGAATTAAGGAGGGAAATGGGTATTGGTTTTAGGGGAATTAAGGAGGGAATGGGTATGAGTAGTAATGACATCCATTGTTAATGTTTGAAAAATAACTATCACTATCACTTAATCAGAATAAAAGTGATTAATTGGAGTCCCCAAAATACTAATCTATATCTTTTTGGAGAAATGAGAAATGATACCCATTCCATTACTAAACCAAATATGTTAAGGCGAATCGTCAAAACCTATACTATACCCATAGTCATAGTAATTGAGGAATGTGAACCAAACGCCTCCTAAATATATTTGACGTCCTTTTTAAAGTGAATTGAGCATTATTAGTAAATACTTTCACTAATAAGGAATGATTTCTCAATATTTTTATATCATTGTTTAAGCATAGGATGGTTTCTCAGTATCATTATTTCATTGTTTAAACCTAAATTGCGACTGCCTTTGGAATTGAATGGTGCTGGTGTTCGATACTTCCATCCAAGAGGGAAAGACATCCATCAATTAACTTAATGATCCTTAATTAGAATTCAATCTAGTTATCATTAAAATTGAGAAATAAATTCATAATAAATCATATAGGGTCATGATATCTAATTGATGAAGTAAATAGAAAAAAAGATTTACATAAATCAAATAGAAGAAAGTAAACAAGAGATGAACTAAATAAATCAAATAGAAGAAAGTAAACAAGAGCTTAACTAAACTAAACATCTGGGGGAAAAAAAAAAGAAAAGAATAAGAATTATTACCAAGATTAGTGCAATACCAACTTGCTAAATGATGCTTGACTTCAATAGGAAAAATGAAGAAAGATGATACGAAAGTTTTAACTTTAGATAATGATAAGTTCACAATAGAAATTTGCAAATGAAATCTCAGTAAAAAGGAACAAGAAAATATAGGTTAGAATGTGACAAAAAGAAAAAAATGAGGCAAAGAAAGATTTCTAGTCTCTTCTAATACATCTGCCTCTTGAATTCTCTACTTTTGTGTAGGATAAACTATCCACTTTGAAAATGTTATTTTAACTCTTTAGTCTTTTTTAAATTTATTAATTGAATTTTTTGCCCCAAAATCTATTCTTTGTAGGGGACAATAAAAAATTCATTTATATAATATATATGGAGTTTTAAAGTCAAATGACCTTACTTGAAGCTACATGGTTTCGCCCATGATTATTTATATTGAAAAATATGTATTTAACAAAATTGACAACGAGTTAATTTTGCAATGTTTTCAAGAGATAAAAACTCGTAGAGGAAAATTATACATGTGATGTTATACTTTTGCATTTTCTTGTTCATCTTATCTTATAGTTTTTATTTTGTAAAAATTTTATTATGTTAAAAGTTTAACCCCACCGACTCTGAGGTTTTGACTCTGCCAATGACTCTACAAGCACAATTTGGGGGGAGTTTAATTCACTCACTGACCCTATAGGCACAATTTAGGGGGAAAAACTTTAATTCATTGACCGAAATGTGAATTGATTTCCCAGAGACTAGAATTGCCCAATTCACATCATAGCTAAGAAAACCGGCCCTTCCTATGAGTTCTCCGGCGTTTTCGGTACCTTAATCTTTTGTAATTCCTACCTTCTTGCCGATTTTCAATTGCATTAATAAAACGCTTCGTTGTTTGTCAAAAATAAAAAAAGAAAAAAAAAACTTAACAACTAACGGCGAACCAACTATTCATCGCCTTTGCTTATTTTCTTGATTACATTAGAAATGCATGACAATGATCAAAATTAGTATTAGCCCACCAACTATTCCCAGAGAGGATTTTCAACGAATTATAGTCAGGTGGATTCTGATATGTAGCATTTTTAGACAAAATATCTTCACTCATGTACAACAAATCTTCCCTCCTTTTAACGTATCTGAATCATGCACAAATTAACATAGAATATCACTAATGCTTTCGTAACAGCATACTACGTAGGAAATGAGAAACAGCAGCATTTAATGTGATGCTGCCCTCCTTGCAAACACCTTTATAACATCTCAAATTTGCGTGGTCATTTTTAATCTGTTTGTTTCTTATGGATACTTTCTCAGTTAAGATATTGTCGAGAGACGGGGACCTTGCTTTGATTCCAGTTCCTTGATGCCTAGAAGAAAAGAATTTTGACAAAGGCCTTCATCAGAAAAGGCAATAATTTATGCATGAACAATTGTCCCACAACTTTGTTCAGCCAAGGGAAATCTTTGGTGATAATTTTGAGGTCAAACAATCTTTGTTCTAATACATATGATTTTCTTGATCTATGTTTTTCAGATTTCCCAAGGATTCGGTTGCCCCTACCGAAGAGACTAATTTCACAAATTTCGAACTAGTTATAGTATCGAGGTGATTTGAATATTCTAATACACTATTTGTCATGCCCTGGCCCTGTAGCTTAGGCCGCGACCAGAGTCTCAGTGACAAATCTAATTATTTGAGCTCTATCCTTGCAAGTTCAAAATAAATATCCCAAATTAGACTTAGTTGCTGTGGGCTGCGTCTTCGCTAGCTCAAAATGAATATTCCAAGTTAGATTTAACTGATGAGACTTTGGTCGCGGCTTAAGCCTACAAGCTAAGGGCATGACAAAATAGTATCAGAGCGAATTTTGTATGGTCTCTGCACGTGAGACTAGGTCAGTAGTACTAGGCTACAACTACGCAAGAGTGGAGAGACTAAGTACTGTATGGGACCAAGTGCTACAATGACTCAAGGACAAGAGATATCTCTAGAACTCGTACGAGTCACGTCTAGAGTCCGACACAATTGAACAGATAGTTCAGATCATGGTATGTAGTGGATTAGGCTTTGCGACGCAAAAAGCATAATAAGGAAAGATAGATGTGATGTTCAATTTCACATTGAAAAGTAACATGGACCAATGTATAAATTGAGTGTAAGCAGTCAAGTCTAACATGGAATTTCCATTTTGGGTAGCAAGGATAGAGTTCAAATTGTTGCATTTGACTATTGAAACTCTGGTCGCAGCCTAGGCCTGTGGGCCAGGGGCATGACACTATTTCATTCTCAATTTCATTAATACGAAATTTTGTTGTGTTTACATGCTATTTGCTTCATAGACCAGAAAAATAACATATAGCCAACCCGGCTTTGTCGGGTTGGTTAGGGGAGCACTCTTAAAGTGCTCCCCGTGCCAAGGTCGAGGTTCAAACCCTGACCTTGGCATTTAGGAGGGAGGAGAGAAAGAAAATAGTAGATTTAAGATTGTGAG
Source organism: Mitragyna speciosa (assembly GCA_024721245.1). Taxonomy (NCBI): domain Eukaryota; kingdom Viridiplantae; phylum Streptophyta; class Magnoliopsida; order Gentianales; family Rubiaceae; genus Mitragyna; species Mitragyna speciosa. Next base: position 12,257,829 of record CM045565.1, on the reverse strand, counting down.
CCACATCTCAATTGTGTGCGGCAAAAATCTGAGAGTTCACCCAAACATTAATTTAGGAGTCTCACCTAATTATATGAGGTAAAAAATATACATTGTAATGAGAATTAATGATATAAAAAAAATAACATAAATAGTAGAATATCATGAGCCATACATCCAAACAGGTTTGAAAAGCCCTATCGAACTCGATCGTATTTGGGTATCGTGACAAGCGAAAGAGTACTTTGTGATGAGTTATTGTGATCCCAAATAGGACCTTAAAAGTTCTAGAGGTTTTTACTTTTGTCGTCACAAGAAGTCTTTATTTGGTCCATATATATACTGTATTGACACGTACATAATTTTGGATCTAGAACGTATGTAAAATGTAATGTTCTATGTAGGCACATATTATTAGGATCATCATGAATCAAGAATGAACTGTGTAACCGTCTAGATTCACATTATTACAAGCCAAAGTGTCACGTGTCTTCGCAGACAGTTTGACAACGAAAAAAGCTTGCCTTTCTCTATTATGTTAAAAGTTGAAAGACCTGGTAAGAAAGAAAGAAAATAGAGTACTTGAATATACCAAGAACAATTTTAGTTTTATTTTTTAATTCTTGTTCTCGTGATTAATTTCTCAAATAGCAATTTCGAAATCAAACATGAGATAACACTACACAAAATGCAAGTTTTCTCTGTGCGTGTGTGTGTGTGTTGCCCGGGGCCTGGGAAAGAAAGGGTATGAATGGTGAACTAAGGAAGCTTTTATTTAATTGCATGAATGGAAGTTAACTTTGAAAAATGCACCCCCTGATTTATTGTATATTTCGACCTTTTCTGGTTTCCACTATCGAAATGTGGGCCTCCACTGAAAGGAAAATTTATCATCAAAGAGAAGAAAAAGGGGGCTTTTCTTTTTAGAAAATTGTTCTTGATTAATGATGCAGAAACCTTACTGCCATACAGCTATGCATCTGAAAAAGGAAGATTTAAATATTTGAACCGGAACCGGAGTGCAGGAAAACTACAGCGTATAAACAATTACACTACCTTTTTTTATTTTTTATTAAGCATCTTTTGAAGAACTATATTGTAATATTTTTTATATGTGATGTATGGGACATAAAAAAATAGTAACAATATAAAAAAGTAGTTGAAAATTTTGTGTAAAAAATATTTCAAAATATTAATTGAAAAATGGGTTGTCTAACTAAATACATTCACTATTTTTTAAATAACATCACTCATGTTTAGCAAAAGTTGATTGCTCCAAACTTGTGTCATATACAACAATTAAAAGCTAATATTTTTAAAATCACATTGAGATTGAGAGGGTAGTTCTAAATAAGCCTAAAACCTTGATGCTCTTAGCTTTGGGACAAGTTTGCAAGCCACATGACTCTTTAGGGATGACATACAGAAGTTCTAAAATGGAAAGCTTCAAAAATACCCACGCAAATAGTACACCTAAATTTCAACTTAAACAGCTAAAATTTTAGTTGTCCAGATGCAATGGACTCAAAGAACAAATAGTTTTTAGCAGTGGCTACAAGGGCTAGAAGAATTTTTTTTTTTTTTTTTTTAGGGAAGGGCTAGAAGAAAAGTTAAATTGTGGATGTGGACCTCAATTTTCTTTTTTTTCTTTTCTTCTTTTTGGAACTCAAAAAGAATGGAAAAAAAAAAAAAGAAAAGAAAGGAGGCATATGTGGGCCTTCTACAAAGTTTGCAGGAAAGACATGAAGTGATAGCATGGGGCCATCAACTCAATTTTTACAGTCCACAATGTAGAAATTGATGCTAGTAAAGAATTCTTGGGAGAATTATTGAATAGCTGACCACATACAGAGATGCAGAGACTGACATGTAAAGCATGAGTCACATTCAGCCCACTTTGTAGATGATCTTCTTTGTGAAATGATATAACCACTAGTGTTTAATTCAAAACTTTTTCCATTGGCGAAAAACTCAATTCGGTTGAACTTCAAAATCTTTGATACTTTATTTAGAGGGCATGGGGTATGAGCTTGCACAACAGACCAAGGATACACATAAATTACTGTTTGGTGCTCAATAATTGGTATCAAAAAGTGGGAATAGAATCCCAAAACCGATAGATTTCATCCTTCTCGTATGTTTGAAGTGTACACTGATCTTATGTACTCCTTTGAGAACAGTGTGTTTTGAGAAGCGTTTTGAGAAGTGCAAACGTTCAAACTCTAAAATTCTTGAATTCAATAAACAACTCGACCTATTTATGATTTTCAAAAAGTCCCGGGATATTATAATTTTTTTAAATTAAACGAAGGGATATTACTATAAACTTTAGTAGAGAAAAGTTTGACAAAATTCAACGTATTTCAGGGAATAAAAAATCAAATATAGCGTTTGGTAACAAGGGCAGAATCTGAATCTCTTATGTAAAACCGAACAGTAGTGAATTATTGTAGCTTCATTAGCTCAAACGAATATTTGTAAATTCACGATTCCTTAGAATTTAAAGTCTGAAGTTAGTTTCTGCAAAAGCCAATAGCAGTTGAGAGAGAGAGGGAAACAAAAACGGGCAGAACATTTATTTTTGTTCCCAAAGATTTTCGAGTTTCCACAAATTCATTTTGAGTTACAATTTGACAATAACTATGAATTTGCGGAGTAAGAATTTTAATAAAAGCAGTAATGCTGTTCACATTAAACCAAAGCAGACCAGGGCTCCTAAAGAACCATGGAGAAAAACAGGAGACGAGAAATGACCTTCAATGCAATATCCAAAGGCCTTTTGGTCTGCACATCTCAACCTCAAAATCATGCTACTACTACTGACCTTAATGACCTACAAGCATACAAGTGGGAAAGCATGAGAAACTGTTATCAATAGTAAACTTGCATTGAAGTTAACATCCCAAAGAGCAGGAACTGGGCACTTAGCAAGAACTACTCATCTTCTATAACATGATTAAAGATGACAAACCAGACAAATTCTTGTTGACAGTATTTTAGGCTTCAATATGAGCCCTTTTCTGAAGCTATCATATTGTGCAGGACAAGCTAGGTAAAACATAAATCCACTTAAAATCTAAAGGATTGCATATTTATGCATAAAGATTTATATATGTTCACTAGATGCACGCATAAATATGTTTTCCTTTTCTCAGATATTAATATTGTTTCTATGTGGTTATTAAGTTGCAACTACCATTCTTAAAAGTGAATCTAATGTAATTGAAATCCTTCTAAGTGATCCCATGCAAAAATTGTAATAACAGCAAAAGATTTAAGCATCAACTCTGAAGATATTGTTTAACCTTACAAGCGGGAACCAGAGCTTGATTTTTGCAAAAATGAAAATCAGCATGCATGCGTAAATCAAAATCGGGTTCACTCGTTAACTAGATGCATGCATAAACACAATTTCCTAAGTTATCTTGTTCCTGTGTAGTCATCAAGTTAGAACTGTCGTTCTTAAAGTGAATTCAAGATAACTTAGAATCCTTTATATGTCATTCCATAACAATCATGTTACACAGTGATAGACAAAATGGAGAACAAAATTTTCTTTCTAAGATTACAGAAGGGAGAATAATTTTTGCAAAATTTAAAAACACAAAATAGGTACAGAAAAAAGCACCATAAAAATGAAAGAAAAGGAAAAAGAGAAGGACGAAAAAGTTTAGCTCATGAAAATTAAATCCTCAATCAGATATTGTAAACAGCAATGAAAAACTATAGACATGCAGAAATGTATTTCCCTGTATTTAGCTGGCACAACCTTTTAGATGAGAATAGGTGTTATGAGTAATTAACAGATAAACTGAAAATTATTTGGGAAATAGTAGAAAAGTAGGCAATTAAATACATTGGGACGCGTTTGCAATTTCCAGAGCAATCTAATTCACAGTATAATGGTAGGCAAGAAATATACGACAGGAACATTAGTTAAATTATAATCCACTTGTTAGAAGCTCATTGAACATTGGTTCATCAACAAATCAATGAATGATTGAATGTGTTATACTGTTCACTGACTAGTTGACAAAAGATCAAACTCAACTCCATATATTAAAATTTGACACTTACATATGTAAAAATCAAGTTGCTCAAAAGTGCTTCTATAGAGCTTTGTTTGAGCTACACTTATATTACAATCACTACAATTATCAAGTTGTCAAGCTCATTAGCAAATTGTATCAATTTACAGCAATGTAGTGTTTCACCCAAATTCGACTTTTTTATACTACAAAATGAATGCCATTTCCTATTGGAACATCCAATATGAAGACACTTTACCATGAAAACCATTTATGCATAGTGATCTTCACATTTACTCTAAAAATAGCAAATTCAAAATTCTCTGGACCTTTTTTTCCACCCCAAAAAGAGAGAGAGAGAGAGAGAGAGAGGAGCTGTTTGGACCTTCAGAGTCACATTGCGGATGATAATAGAAGTGGCCATCTTTAATATCTTTGTCACTACATACAGGAGGGAGAGACTAAGGAGAATGCCAAAAAAAAAACATGCACATATTTACATAACAATTTCTAATGCACAGTAGAACATCAAACTATTAATCACCAAAATAACTCAAGAAACTTATGATTTTTATTTATCCAACGCAAATAAATACCAGTAAGGCCATGAATACTGCAACTGAAAGGATATCTTAGTTATCCGCAACTGCAACTATGACCCAATTACTGGCCTTTCAAAATCGAACCCTCTTTCCCAGAATAGTAAAAGAAACCCAAATTCGTTAAACCACCTCAAACCACCAGTACTTGAGTGGCAATTCCAGAATCCTAACGAAACCACTAGCTCCATAGAACTCATCACTGAAATATATTAACCAGAAACTGTTTTCTGACACCTCTCTTCAGTCCTAGCTAAAGTACCAAAGCTGCTTCTCCCACGGAGCCTACAACTTCCAACTCCCAAGAACACTGCATTTTTTTGGCAAGTAGGATTAGAAATTATTAAATCCTAGAAGCCATTTTCCATAGTTTTTATTTTATTTTTTATTTTTCTACGGTTGCAGGGTTTGACCTTTTACACATTGATTCCTCCTTGTTTTCTATCATCATGGACCTGAAATTATCTGAAGCCACAAGATCAAAAAAATCCATAACTGTAACTCATAACATTTTGATGGAGCCAAGTCAAACGATTGTACTTTCTGGTAAATTTTCACAGGTAATAAATTTTTTACCGTAAAGCAAAATAGTATTTTGTGAGCCAAATCCATGTATATCTTGAACCATTGTATGGCATTCACTAGGCATACACTGATTGTTCATAATGTACACAAAATTTGTAAGAATGTCAGCTAATTTTGGTGGAATGCATAAAGCTATCTGATTGTTCAAAATGTTAAGTTATTGTGTGCCCCTTAGGATTGGACCACCACTTAAAGTGACAATGGTTGGCAGTTTTAAGTTCAACATTACAAATTTCTAGACCAGCCGAAATGGCTGGCGTGTTTTGAGCTCAACATTCCAAATTTCTAGACCAGCCAGAGCCTATTGCGTGGGTCCTAAATCTTATTTGCTAATTTATTGCATGCTCTTTTCCATAATAAATCTATTTCATAAACAAATTAAGTAACACATAACCAGTGCTTTTTATTTTTGGAAATTTGGATCTGATTGAATTTTACAAATCTGGAATTAAGCACTCTAGAGAGAGTAATCAGATAAACAAAAGGGACTCAGGTGAGCTTTACGCAACTTTTAATTTCATTCTCATATTTTTGTAGTCCAAGGCCATCAAAATGTAGAAAAATGTTAAAAAACAAGTACCAATATTTATGTGACTTTATCTTAATATACATATATATATATATATATTTACGTGGCTTATATAAGAAAATTAGTAAAAATTTCATGGATTTCACGAGATTCAGAGATATCTAATTGCTGTCATGCCATATCAACTGAAGAATGCTGAAAGAAGTTGATTCACAAAAGCAAACCTGGAGCTGTTTTTTCTTAAAAAAGCTTTCCTTTCAATTTTTTTTCTTTTTTATTTTTCCATAATCACTATTTTCTTAAGCAGCTTTAGAAAACCTAAAGGCCCCATATCTTGAGCATTGAAAGATGTATATTATGCATGGATTTGGGGTTTATGATTAAAGCTCAATTACCGTAGCGTGCAATTGCAGTGTTCAAGTCCCGCAATGCAAATCAATATGGGCAAAGAATTCACAAAATTCTTTCAGAAAACCTGAAGCCGGTGCAATAAAATCTAAACCAGATGTTCACAGATAAATAATAATCTTCACCCATGAAAATATTCACACATAAAATCCAATGGTTTACTCGTTGCCAAAATTCAAAGAGTAGAAGCCTATATGACAGAAGAGTTTGACTTTCATCAGTGCGCCACAAGTACATTGATGGGAACAACAGAACCAATGCCACTCACCAAATCATAAGCCTATCATGTCTAATGCAGAATATATGCCTTCTAAGTTCTACCTGAAAGTATGTGCAACACTATGGTATGGGTAAGTACTTCTCCTCCAATCTGCTCCACCCAAAGCCATGTCATTCTCCATTCAGGCTAGTGCCCTATTCAATCACATCATGCCAAACTATTGTCAATTTTTTTCTGCAATGAATTTACCATCCATACATCTAATGTTGCTTTATCTGATTGACATTTTCCAAGTTGTCTCTGGAAACTCCAAACCAAATTAAGAAATTCTTCATTCAATTATATTCCATGTGTTCTACCTTTAATATCTAACGTGTATGGCAATTCGGTATTCTATCTTTTCTAATTTGACATCACACCCACTGATGCACCCTCATTTCAGCTACACTTATTTTGGGGGCAGAATGGCGTGCTTTATCAAGTGTTTATTATGAGGTACAATTGGTTTCAAGTATTCCGCCTGCACATTTTAAATTCAATTGAATATTATGGTTACAATCTTGTTCTAGTAGCTCAGGTAATTGCAGCATGTCAAGGTCTTGCAAAATTCAAACTTGACAACCACATGATTTGAGTTTTTTACTCTTAACAATCATGATTGCTCACTCTCCCTGGACGTAGACACAAGTATGCTTATGCACATGTATGTTCTAATCAAATGTGTAGGCATCGTAACAGATGGATACAAAGAGATTAAGCGTAAATAACACATACTAGTAGGAAATAGATTGAAGTGAACAAATCAACATAGGCCTGCATCACTGGTTTCAAGTTTATCACTTACCAGATGGATACAAAGAGACTAAGCTTAAATAACGCATACTAGTAGAAAATAGATTGAAGTGAACAAATCAACATAGGCCTGCATCATTGGTTTCAAGTTTATCACTTACCTGAGTTAGTTATGACCAGGTTATGCATGCTTGAACAATTTCATACACAGCCAATGGAAATATACAGCAATAACAAGGATTGGAGCTGTTAAGGGCAGCAAGAAGCAATAATACCTGTAAAAGAGGGAGTTAAGTTAAATATATAAAGAAAACACAGCTAATGACATTATTTTCTTTGGTTCTTTAAAAGTATAAAGCCAATGAAACTCAACAATCTGAAGCTAGTAAATCCAGACCATCTAAAAGCTGCACATACATGATGGAAAAGCAGCAGTTCCTGACAAACCAGTTACTAACTCATGTCATACAAAGGCTGTCCAAACACAAACTTTGATAACATCATCAAGTGTATAGAGGCAAAAGGAAAGGCTTAGAAGAAAGTTCCGGTATAAAATGACATATTAAGAGAATAAAAACAAAGGACTCATAATGGCTATCCTAGGGTCATTTAAAAGTCTCAACAACATAAATTAATAATATTCAATCAGCTGGTACGCATATGCATGCTTACAGGATCATGGATAATCTATGAACATCATTACTAGCAGAAATTTCACATTAGAGATAATTGCAACCTCGCATATCAACATCTGATTTTGAAAAAAATTAGATGATTTCACATAGGAGTGGAGCACTTGAGCCAGAACGAAAATCCAAACCTGACCTCAAATAGACTGTGGTTCCAACAATACCTTTTTAAACATTGATCAATAACTTCTCAATAATATATAATATATCAGCACTCGAAAACCCCTTAAGAGAAACCAGAAAGAAATAACAATAAGATCCATCCATTTTACAAACAGCTACAGGCCCTGTGAAGAGTGGGATACTGCACAAAGCACTGTCTAGTAGACATTGACTAAAAATGTCAGGCGAATGAACTGTCCAAATTTTTTCATATTAAGTCCAGCAAGGTTTCCTATGTAAGCATATCTTCTCTCACACTAAATCTTATAATTGTGACATACTCATAGAACATGTTGCATAGTTTTACTTTCTAATTTTTCTGATCCGCTCATGAGAGTTTTAACATTGATCCAGCCAAATCATCCTGACTTCTGAATAAAAGAATTGCCCAGTCAGCATAAGATATACAAACTGATAAATTTTCCTTCTACGGGAAAAGAAATGATCCCTGCAACCTCATTCAAAAGCAAATCTTCCTTTATATGGCGCTTCATACACTGTTCCGTTGGCCATCAAGCACTAGTTGTCCAACTGAATTTATCCCACATATGATTCTCTGTATGCTAAAACACAAAGATCCATCTTGTTTGGCGGCACTTAAAAGATGTAGCTCAACACCCCATGCATAAATTACAAACAGATTCAATCCACCAATCATCTAACAGAATATGGTAACTATAAACTTCTATGTGTAGTAAGCACATTACATGCTTGACGTAACTTGCCGTTTTACCAATACATTCATCACATAACCAAATCTATAAAAAATTTTACAAGTAAAATTTGTTCAGAGCAAAAAGTTACAAAAACATACATTCATCCTAATGCATCATACATACATTACACACAAACAGCATTGATAAATAATGCACTTATATAGGTCGTCAGAGGTTTTTCTAACTTCCATGATATCTCTACCATTTTCAACAAAACTTCTAACAGAATACTCCAAAACGGCCACCTTAGAATTGTCTTTTAACTTTTCCTTATCACTGATATCTGGTTCCACAGATAAGCTACGGAATGCAGCAGAGAAATCTTTTTATATCATATACAAAGAATGGTCCCCTTGTTTCATCTTTTACATAGAAGCAAAGGCTGTTTTGGAGTATTCTGTACTACAGAGGATGAAAGTCAAGAAGAATATCTACCTATCATATTGTATGGCAGAAATGAGACAATTCTCTGATGGCGGAAGAAGCTTTGCGACTACAGCTGCAAAAAAGAATCCGAAGAAGGAAAACGAGCCAAATAAAAGAAAGAACCAACCCCAAAATACTCTCTCATGGGAAGCTATGAACTGAGAAAAAGCTGGCATTCTTTTGACTAGGCACATCTAGATGGGTAGGAATCTAGCACATGCTCCATCTTGCTTCAACTTAACTTCTGAAATACACATTTAGCCATCAGAAGACAGATTATTATTTGTACTTTAAACTAGCAAGGAAACTAAGACAGCACACAAGAATCAACATTTAACCATCCAAACTCGCATGAAAGGATGACAAGTCATGCATGTGACTGTATGTTTTGTACCCAACATATACAAAAAGGTGTGAATGCATCTAATTCCAGTGATCTTAAATGAACTGACCTACCAAAGATTGGACAAAATATAAGATAACTTTTCAACTCTACAACATGTTTTAACAAGACAAACAAACAAAGGGTAAAGTCACCTCCATAAGTGAAATTGCATGGCATTTTTGTTTAAGCTAATTAACAACAATCCAATAAACCGAGACAAACGACAAAAGCTCATTCAACTCACTCTAAGATGGTCCACATCTTTATGTTATAGCAGCTAATCAACTCCACCGTTTAGTTTATAAAACTCCAAACGTATCATTTCACAAATTTTATTGAATTACAGAATCAACTCATCACAATAAAGAATTCTTTCAAACTGCCTCAACTGATCAGTTTAGACACTAATTACATATCAAGCATGTGGTAAATATTGCAGTTCTTAAATATTGCTTAAAGTCCCTCTCTTAGTTCTGTCTTATTCAAGCATATTCAATGAAATTATCAACAATATCAAGAATCATCAGGCAATATAACACTGCACCAAAGCATGTTTCTTTAATCCCCCACCCGAAAAAAGAAATAAGGAAGTTACAATAAATCTTAGTGATCTTAGTCTTAATATCCTAGTCAACAAAAATAGAGTAAAATTAGTGAAGAGTAGAATTCCAACTCCGAAATAGATTTTCTGAATAAACCTATTTATATTTTTTCAGCACGCATACAAGTTTATAACAAGAATCAATAAAATTAAATCTTGTCATGGATAAACAAAAACCCACATGAGAATCCATCGTGAAAGACTAGGAAACACTAAGATTGAGGACTTGAATCTTACCTGCAAATTATTCAATGCAGGCTTCTGGACATTTGCCTTGAGTTGTATGGAATAAAAGGAAGTGGAAAGGTGGAAGGGAAGGGAGAATTTCGTCCAGGTCATTTCGAAGGGCCAAATTGGAGAGAAGAGAAAGAGAATTTATTTCATCTCTTCATACCGATACTCCCAAACAACGCAAATCTGCTTGGTAATCATTTTCTCCCAAAATTATTTACTCTAAATCTGCAGTTGTTTTTAAAGGCAAAGTAAATGCTAAATAATGTTTGTGTAGACCTTTACAACTTCTATCAGATCCAATGTCTCTTTTTAACAATATATTTTAGTTCCACATCTACATCTGAACTTTACTAAATGTCCATTTTAAGCAACACAGGAACTGCAATTTTATTTCCAGGTTTAATTGGATGGAGCTACTCACAAATAAAAAAAAAAACAAAGAGAGAGAGTTTAAATAGTCATTTCATACGAAGCAACATACCCTCATAATCTTGCACCCGAAAACCCAAAATCATTCAAAGAAACCTATCTAATTGGCACATACCCAAAATCAACAAAAGCAAAAGTACCATATTCCTTATTAATTATTAACAGTCATTAAATGGAATAATGAATTATACTACAACTAAAAAAATCCATCAAGCTAATTGTTAATTAATCCACCAAATCAAACAAAAACTTCAACAAAGTGAGCACATATTATTCTGTGGGAGTGCAACAAAAGTATCTAATAATAATAATAGTGCTAGCAGTGAAAGGAAGATTCCGCATGATGTTGATTTAATTAGCCAAATATTATAATTTAGTCCAGATTCCATTTTATTCCATCCATTGCTGAACGTGCAGGTAGACACAATCACTGAAAAGGTTTAAGAATTAAAACAAAAAAATTTAGAACAAAAATGATAGATTTTTTGCCGCTCTGAATTTTGAAAAAAGAAAAAAAGTTTGGTGCCTTTTCAAATCGATGAATTTGATAGTACCTTCTATAGAGACCTGAACCTCCTGGATTCGGTGCTGGAATCAAATGAGATCAGGTTTGCTGCCATTATCTTAGAGAAAAGCAATACAAGGGGTAGAATTGGAAGGGGCTTGAAAAGAGGAGTGACAGTGGTGTGAAAATAGAAGACAGGAGGACAAGGGAAGAAAGAGAGAGAGTAGGCGTTTGAGGATGAAGGACAATAGAGGGGGGGGGGAAGGGAGAGAGACATAGAGAGAGAGAGAGAAGATGGAGGGATTTCAGCAAACAAAGGGGACTGACTAACAACACAAACCAAAGAGAAAACCAAATGACATAAGTGCCTCCACTACGCACTTGTTATCACTATTATTGATTTTAATAACAACTTACAATTCAGAAAAATCAAAAGTCAATTAAAGTTGAAAACCCTCCTGCATTAATAGTACTCAAATCAATAGTCATCCTTATACTTCTGCAATTAGTTTCATTTCAGAGGAATTTTGTACGCATTATCACAAAACCATTTCACTTTAACTCATCCACGGCTGCAGCATCTGAGGATAATCGTCTACATATTGAATAGAATATACTAACAAGCATGTATCTAAACGCAAAACAGACATATTCAATAGAATTTGATAACAGAATCAACTGATTAGAAAATAAACAAACAAATAAATAAAAAGTGAAAACGAAAATGTTAAAACAAATTTACCCATAGTAGTTGTTAATATAGAAGTAGAAATAGATGTAACCAAACAAGACCAATTACATTAAGACTGTTGAATAATTAAATTAGTATCATGTCTTTTTTTTTCTGCGCTACAAATTCACAACCAAAAGCATAAATTCTAGCATATTATTCAAACACTGGGGAATAATATGGAAGGCTCCACTTTCTCAAGAAAACAATCGAATTATAGCTCCATATCCTTATTGCAGAGCACTTAACTATTGATTCATTGAATTAGTTAAAATTATGGCCAGGATTAAAAAAGAATGAATTTTTTTATTTTTCAAGAATCAATAAATTTAACTCCAGAAACTGAGAACTCCATTTATCTAATTACTTATTCCTTTTGCTGATATCTGATACCACTTATGATTAGACAAGCTCACAATATGTTATTTGTTATGTTGAAAAAACAAAGGATAAATTATCTATAATCTGAGAACAATATGAAACAATACATAGAAAATTATATGGTCAAAACAAAATGTTTTCACCCTTTGTTTAGTAATGCCTCAAATATATTAAACCAAGAAAATAATAAGGACAAGATGAGTTGAAAGATGCTAAAAGTGAAAACCTTCTAGGAACTTGATGGTAATTAAGCCTATTGTTCCATTTTCTATGAATTAGGAACTTGGTAAAACTGGCTTCAATAAATTCTATTGAGACAACCATATCTGCATTGTTCACAAGTACACAAGTATTGATAATAAATAAAATTTCACTAAAGAATACAAAACTGATGTAGGATTGATATGAGTTATAGCAAATTATAGAATTTGTTTGCTAGCTTTCCGCTATCAAAAGAAAGTTGGTCAGGACTTTTTCCCAACTCGCATTCTCCGGAGGTTCAATATCCAGGACAAATGCACTTAGGGTACATGATATGTATTTTCCTTAACCCAACCAATGTTCAGTTCTTCAATATCATACGGCACCTGGTTAGAGAACAAGTGGGGAAAAATAGATGAATTCCATGGTCATAGTTGAAATACCAAGTTATGAAACGTGGACATTTGTTTCTATCCTCATTCTGTTGATGCTTAATTCGTATAAACATAGTAAGATTATTGATTTACTTGAGAAACAGATAAAGCATATCTTTATGTTTCAACTTTTTTTTGTGTTCAGAAACACATTCAAGACCTAAAGTTTTTTGACCTTTCAATAATTTAACTCGTATTCTAGAATTAAAAAATAGTTATAAGGACTAAAGATGACCTCAAAATGGGGTTCTGAGATTTAATTTGGTTATTCATATGAGTTTCTGTTACACATTGGTTGATAGCATATTTTATTGATAGAATAAAAATGCTTTTGGCAACCATCATATGTTGGCTATTCTTATTTATGTAAGGAAATTAAAGGCCAGTAAAGTGAATATAAAACAGTTGAATAAGGCCGATTAAAGAACCTGCATTTGTTACTGCTAAAAACAGTGTATTTAAACTCACATACTTATGATTTGTTTGAAATTGATACGCAGACCAGTTTTGCAATCCAAACCTCAATGAGGTCACCAAAATAAGACACTATTCAAAAACCATGCTTCATTTCAACACCATCTGCAAACATAAGCTATCTTCATCCACCATGCCATTTAACAATAACAGTGACAAGCATATCTCATTTTAAGCAATTATTATCTCTGTTGGGAGTAAACTATCATAGGCTTGTAGATGACCTTTAACAGTTCCTAATTCTGATTCCATGCAAGGCATAAACTTGGCTTGTAGAGTAATATGTTTGTTATTGCAGTTGGTATGTGCAGATAAGCATGTCTAGTGCACGGTACCTAACCAATATTGAATGACACTTAATGATGAGGTATGTTTTGAGATAGTTCTAGACTTCTAGTGAAACAGGTACACACCTTTCAGGAACAACCTCCCAGAACAGATATTACAGATATTGAACCTGCTGTTTGGCAAATTTATGAAGACTTTGGTGCCTCCTGGTCTTGAGGACATGTTAAAAAGTGAAAAAAACTACGTCAGAAGAAAAGAGATTGACAAGTCCACAACTCCCTTGGTTAAGGAAACACAAAGAAAACTTATACATAGGCAATTCAAGAGCCCGACGCTCCTCCAAAAAGTTGCTTAATTTCATCTTACAAAGCCAAGTGTCATATGAAAGGTCCACATAACCATCTTTAGATGTGGATGCAAAGTCACATTTGCAGATTTCCATTCCACAGGACCAATCAAAACCAACCAAGAAGATTGGTTGGTTTTGTTCTAATCAAAATCAAATATTTCCATTATGTTTGATTGACTCTTGTTATGATGACCAATGCCATAGATAGATCCTCCTGTACTTATAGTGTATGATGTGCTACCAATTTATGTTTGTCCTGATTTTCCAATGGAATTGGGGTGCCTAGAGAGTATATAGAATGGAATCGACCTATACGTGAATGGTGAAGGATAGTTTTAGTGCAGATAAATCAAGTTTATTGATTTTTAACTTCTACTTTCTCAATGTATCAAGCCAAAATTGTATACCTGTGAAAGAAAATAAGAACAAAAAAATCACATTGACATGAAAGAAATGCATGAGTTTGTGGGGCGAGTTTACCAAAATGTCAGTTAGATCTAATCTTTTAAGAGTAATAAGCTTGTTAGTAGAATTAGCAATTCAAAGCAATTCAAACTTAAACAAATGCTGCTGAACAATGTATGATCAAGAACAAATACTCATCATTATCATTTTCTTGTGAACATAAGACTCAATAAAAGAAATCATTACCAAAAATGCAAGTCAAAATAACAGATTAAGTTCCAAAACTTTTAATTGTCCAATCAACCATAATTATTTCCGAAAATACCAAAGACTTACTTTTTTCAGTATATTATTTATAAGCAAAATCTAACAAAGACCCAGATAAACCGCATGAATTCAAAAGGATCCAACCAAAAATTTTACCGAATATACATCAAATTGAATGACAACAACCAATAGCAAAATACTCTAGATTTTGCCCTAAAATTTAGAAAAATGCGTGTAAATTCATTTAAACAAATTTATTTTATCGCTCTAGAGCACACAGAAAATTCACAAAAAAACTGTTTTCTTTTCATCCACATTTGAATGGAGAATTTTCAACAGTGGGTGAACTTTTATAAAGTCACAGGTCCAATGTTTGAATTAAACATGGCCAAACCCAAAACTTTTCAACTCAAGCCATTTGGTGATCACGTCAGAATCACAAACTAAATCAACAATAAACCGCAGAAAATAGCGAATTTGGTAAAGGTGGGAGCTCAAACTGCATACACACGACAATAACTAAAATCAAAATTTGAAGCAAAAAAATAAAAAGAGGAAAAAGAATTCACAATGCGCTTCTTCGATGACGATTCTGGAGCCGGCGGTGGAAAATTCCAGAGCTATATTTTTTCCCCCTGCTTCGCTGTTCTTCTGTTGTTTCCTTTTCTGCTGTGAGTTGAGAATTTTTTTTCTTTTTAAAGTAAAGGTGGACCAAAAAAAAGACAAATGAATTGAAGCGAAGGAGAACGATGGAGGAGGGGATTGGTAGGGAAAACAATGGGAATGGGGATCGTTCAGTAAAGAGAGGATGATGGAGTGATCGACGCAGAAAACAATGGGAATGAGAATCGTTCAGTAAAAGTTTGGCCAAAAACACCAAATAATGATAATTATTATAATAAGACGATAAACCCGAATTCCCACTTTTGTAACGGATGCGTTAGGCCAATAACAGTTAGCATTTGAATAATATTATTTTTTAAAAATAATTAGGAAATTTTGTTCAAAATTTAGATTTAATTCTCAAATTTGTAGACATACGTATACACATGCATATACACACATACATACATACAAACATACACACACATACACACATATATACATGGCGTACGTACATACCTACATACACATATATATAATATATGTATTTACATTATATATATTATAATATATATGTACATAAATACCTATACGTATACATATTATATAAGTAAATATATAAAATATATTATATATAATATATATAGATAATATATATTATACGTTTACATACATATGTACATGCATACATACGTACATACATATATATATAATATAATATAATATATATAAATATATGTATGTATATATATTATAAATATTATAATACATATAATACATATAATATATATAATATATATTATATAATATATATAATAAATATGTTATATGTACATACATACGTATGTGTAAATACCAAATTTTGACTCAAAATTTATTTTTCCAACAATGAAGGTATTTTTTCTATTCTGGGATCAAATTCTGATTTTCAGCAAAAATGGACAAAATCAACAATCTCTAGGGGGTAAAATAGTAAATTTTAGTTTTAAACAATTTTTCGTTAGTTTTGGGGGTTTTTAAATTCATATTTTTTGTACTTTCATATGTATTTTAAATTTATGTGATTTTTCGAGTTCAACTGGTATCTTTCTATATTTTACCAGCACAGGGACAAAATGGTCATTTTGTCCCGTGAATACCATTTTCGCTCATTTCAAGTCCAAAATTTATTTTTTAAGCATTTAAGCATATTTCTAAATTTTCTTGATTTTTCAAAGACGATTGCTATTTTTTCTGTAAATACTGTGTTTATGGGCAAAATAGTCATTTCACACCCTGAATGTATTTTTCACCAATTTTTTGTTGAGTCCTACATGCATTTTCTACGGTTTTAAGTTCATTTTTAATTTTTGACAATTTTTCGTAGCTGATAGCTATTTCTCTATGCATTTTGTCAATGTAAAGGCAAAACAGTCATTTCACACCTCGAATGCATTTTTCGGCTAGTTTTAAGTTCTAATCTTTATTTTTTAAATCTTGAAAATTTATTTTTGAATTTTGGCAAATTTTGGAGTTCATTGTCATTTCTTGTATTAATTTTGATTTTTTTGGGTCAAAAATTAATTTTTTAAAATAAAATTAGAATTTTTATTACCGGTGACATTTTTGTTATTTTTAGGTATTCTTGGAGTCCAAGACTGCTAGGTCTATAAATACCCCCCATTAAAATCAGTAGCAAAAAGAGAAAAATATATAAAAAAAAAAAACCCTACAAACACATGTTCTTTTACCTATTAGAATCAAAACACACACCTTTACACCAAAAAACACACATTTCAGTCATTTACTTCAAGAAGTATTGAGTTCCTATTCATCATCAAGAGTTCGTTATTGTTCATCAATCCATCGAGCCAACAAACAAGAATCAAAGTCCACATAGTTTCTTCCCAAATCTAGGTATCATCCATTTTCTTCTAAGATTTCTAGACAGATTTGTTTTCTTTTTTTTTTTTTTGTGAATTTTAGGGTTTTGTTTTCTTTTCTTCTTTACAGAAATTTTCTGGCTTCATTTTTGTGAATTCTTTTCTGGTTCCCCAATTTCACCACCAGACCACCTTATCCCTCCTTCCACCACCATCTCCTCAGCCTTTCCAAACCCCTGAAACCACCGCTTCTCAACTCTACCACCACCTACTGGAAACAATTCCCTCAAATTACCAGTCAACAACCATCTACGACAGCTTTTCTCTAACACCACCCACCTGCAAACATCCTCATCGCTAAAACAGACCCCAAATCACTGCACAACAACCACAAATTCTCACCATGCCAGCCTCAATTGACAGCCAATTATAGCCCAATCAGTCCAAAACCACTTAACTCCACCGCCTGATTACCACGAGTCCACCCTTGTAACACCCCCATCACTCACGGTTGGGCATCACCACCCTCAACAATACTTTATCTCATCCACCTACCACCATCACAAAGCCACTCGAAACAACCACCAAAAACTCCTCCAACTCAATCCCAAAATTGCCGAATTCCACCTTCCTGCCATCAGTGACCTTCTCCTGTTACCATCACAACCTACAAAAGAAACAACAACATACACACACAATTTCCCCACCTCCCCTACCTTCTCACACAATCACAGACCCAAACAGCCTAATTAGTTATCACCATCAACACACCCTCTGCCTAAGCCCACCTTTGTCGGCTGGAACCTCTATTGTTACCGTTTTGCAACACCACCACAGACCAACCCCATCTTCATAGTAATCAACTCCCATCACTCCACCACCAATAGCTCCCTCTCCTGAACCATTAAGCCATCCTTGTCAATCACAATACACCACCGGACTCCTAAATTCCAACCATCTCCAACTAGAAACGCAGCCCAATCACATCCAACACCATTATTCACATCTTGCCCCTTCCGCCCCAACACATAACGACACCACAACCAACAAATTGAACCATCGAGCAGCCCACAAAACCTCACCATCAACTTCATTAAACCACCACAAAACTCTTAATCACCAGAATCATCCCTCACTGCCGCCACCTCCGTGAACCACCAGGTGTCGCAACCATCCTTTCACCAATTCTTCTGCTCCACCGCAGCCCATCCCAAATCCACCCAGAAACATCATTCCTCCAGTGTCCGTTGCTCCACTATCACATCTACATCTCCTCTCCCCTACTTTGAAGGGCAAACCAATTGGGAAAAATTGATCTACTAGAGGAAGTAATTGAAGAACAGAGGGTGATTGGAGAGAGAAGAGATACAGAGAGACAAGAAGAAAATAAAAAAATAAAGAAAGAAGCAAAGAGTAGAGAGAATAGAAGGGGAAATCAGCAAAGAAAGGAAGAGAGTAAAAGAGAGAAATCAAAGAGAGATCATAGACGGATGGGGGACAGAGAGTGAGATACAGAGAGATAGACAGAGAAAGAAAGAGAGCTGAAAAAGAGAGAGTGCCAGAGAGAGAAACTGGGTGTGGAAGATGACCAAATGGGATTGTATTAATATTTTTTTTCCTATTTTAACTCTTGTTGACTCACTAATTTAGTTGCTGATTGGTTTTAATTTTTAACTCATTATTTAGTTTAATCGATTAAATGATTGATCTTGTAATTTGGTTTTGGTGTTTTCATTTTTTTAGTTTCTATATTGTGTGTAAATATTTATTTTATGTTTAGCCTTTAGTTTTGGTTCATACCACTTAGTCCCTAATCACTTCTCAATTTTGCATGTTAGTCTTTATTAATTACAGATTAACCTTTCAAATTTTACATTTTTTCAATTAAGTCCCATAATTTTCAAGTTGTGCCCCAAACTTGTTGAAATTTGCTGCTTTGCCCCCCCCACTTCACTTTAATTACAATTGCACCCCTTAGACTTTCGTGAATTTTCAATTTTTACCCCTTAAGTTTTATAGAATTTTATTTTAGTCCTCTTTGTTGCTAAATTTTATATTTTTATCCCAATTTATCAATACTTACATATTTTACGCTTTTATTCACTTATATTGCGGTACCTTAACATATTTTTTGTGTTCTTTAGCATTTGTTCCGAGTCTTCAAAAGGCATCCCTATTTCTCGTTAATTTCTCTTTATGTGCTCCAATGTACCCTTATGTGATTTTTATGCATTTTTCTTCATATATTTCTTATTTGACATGCTTTTTGTGTATTTCTTTCCTTTATGCTATTTAATTTTTTGAATTTTATTATGTGGTAGAAAATGTAATATTTTTGTATTTAGTTAGCCAATGTAATAGTTAGGTTACTTTACTTTCACATTTAAAATATATATATATATATTTAGATAGCAAATATAATAGATAGGTCATTTTACTTTTTCTCCCTTTTAATTGTAAATTAAATTCCCCGGTGTAATTGTTAGGGTTTATGTTCTTTTGTGTGCTTACTTGTTTTACTGCTTTCATTAAGATTTTTGCATCTAGAATAGTATGATTGTTATGTGCTCCTATGTGATCTTTTATGTCTTTATATGTTCATTTGCTTTTGATTCATGTTTTACTATATAATGCATTTTTTTTTTAGTTTTATTGTCCCGTCGCCACACTAGTCTAACGTTAGTTGTGGTTTTTCTCGTTTCCTCGCTAGTCCAATGCTAGTGGGGATTCTTAGGAAGGGCTAGTCCAACGCGTGACCCTTAGGTCATTTTGGTGAGAGTGTCACTCGCATGCATTTCATCGTATTTCGCTCGTTTTTAGAATTTTTCATATTCACATGATTTTTTGTATATATTTTATTGTTATTATCTATTTTTGGCATTTGATAGTGCATGACATTTAGGTTGCATTACACATAGAATTAGGTCATTTTGTGTGCTCCGACTGGAAATAGTCATTTACTTACGTGGGAAGCAGTGGATTGACAGGCCGTTCCCCCCTTCGTGAGTAGAAAAATATCAGTCACGAGTTATCAGTTTTTATGTTACATACCTACTTTCTTCGATCACTTATATCTGTACTACTATTTTCTTTTCTTTCTGCATTCCATTTTGCATCTACACTTGTGACTCCCTCGAGGTCTCGACTCAGATTTCGCAATTAATGCGATAATCCCGATCAAGCCTTGACAAAACATCTCGACCCTCCCTATACTACATTCAAATTTAGGATTTTTATTCATTTAGGTACATCCGAACGCGATAGAACTTAAGGTTAATTTAGAAAATTTTGATTAAACCTCGCAACTAGCCTCGAAAGGGTGCCTTAGGCGTGAGCCTTTGCCTTCCCTTTCTTCAAATGTGACTCCCGAATATTTTTCTCTAATTTTTCATAGACCAGAGTCGAAAAAGGGTTTTTCAAATATTTTTGTTTTAAAATTTTATTTTTGTCTTGCTAAACGATTTTTCGGGTGACTTGGTACACCCTAACTCAATACCAAGTGGCGACTCCATTTTTAAAATAAAACCCTTTTGCAAAATCAGTTGGCCAAAACTATCATACTTTTAGTCATGGCCTTATCTTATTTTTATGTTAAATACTATTTTTCTTAAATAACACTTTTTCAACAAAAATTCAAATTTTCTCATACACGCACAATTTTTTTAAAACTTTCTTTTCGAAAAGGGTCACCAGACCGGACAGCCTTTTCGGGGCGCGATAGTGCCGAGCCCACCGTGCTTATCATTTTGGGATGCGATAGTATGTACATGCATGCCTACATACGTACATACATATATTTATATATAACATATTTATATATTATACGTACATATATATATGTATATATAATATATATTATATTATATTATATTATATATGTATTATATATTATATATAATACATATATTATATATTATATATAATATATTATCATTTCAGAAGATAATATATATGTTATATATATTATAATATATATATTATATATGTATATAAGTCTTGAAGTTTTGGTTAAAAAGTCTTTGATATATATATTTACGTATATATATAAATATACATAAATATATATAATATATAATATATATTTATATATAACATATTTATATATTATACGTACATACATACATATATATAATTTAATATATATAAATATATGTATGTATATATATTATCTATATATATCCATATTATACATATTATATATATTATAATACAAATAATATGTATAATATATAATATATATATGTAATATATATAGATAATAAATATATTATACATGCATAAATGCATATGTACATGCTTGCATACATGCGTACATACATATATTTTTATATAAATATATATAATATATATTTATATATATTATACGTACACACATACATACATATATATAATATAATACATATATATAAATATATGTATGTATAGATATTATCCATATATGTATAGATATTATAATATATAATATATATTATAATACATATAATGTTTGATGAAGTAAATATTAATTTTAATAATTTAACATATGGTGAAATTATTTCAGTTTATACTGAAGAAGGTTTAAAAATCTGTAATGATTTAAAATTAAAAGCAAAAATAGAAAAACATAAACAAAAATATGAGTTAGGAGATTTTTGTGAACAATTTGCATATCAAATTCCTACCAAACATGTCAAAAAATGGAGAAAATCTAAAATAAATCATAATAAAAGACAACCTATTAAAAGACAATATAAAAATTATAAAAAACAAAAAGAAAATAAAAGAACTAATAAAGAAGTCAAAAAATGGATAAAAGAAAATATTACTTACACCAAACAGATGCCTTTGAAATAGGATATGGAGGTATATTAAAACAAGTTAATCCTCGAACAAATAAAGAGGAATTAATTAGGTTTATCTCTGGTTCTTGGAAAAATGCTCAAATAAATTATTCTACAATTAAAAAAGAAATTTAAGCATTGTATTATGCATTTCAAAATTTCAAGATGATTTACTAAATGAAGAATTTCTTTTGAAAATTGATTGTTCTGCAGCAAAAATTGTTTTAGAACAAGATGTGAAAAATATTGCATCAAAACAGATTTTTGCCAGATGGCAATCAATTCTTTCTATATTTGATTTTAAAATTACACATATTAAGGGAGAATCCAATTCTCTTTCTGATTTCTTAACCCGTGAATTCCTGTAGGGTTAAAATGGAAAATCAACCTTCAACTTCAAATACCACTCAAAATAGTCCTCAAAATTTTCCTTTACCATATCCAGATGTTTCAAAAAAATTTCCATCCAAATTATATTTTAGTAGATGGTGAACCAGTTCTTGCAGATAATTATAAATTTCCTACCCCATCTCCTCCTTTTGCTAAACCAACCTTTATGGAAGAATATTATACTAAATATTTAGAAAGACCAGAAATTCAAAGAAAACTTGGTCTTTATTTCAATTTAAATGAACATTGGAAATTTTTAAATATCAAACAAAAATATTTGATTAAATATTGTATCTATTTAGAATCAATAATTATTTTACAACAAAGTTTAAGGGAAGATTCTGACGATATCCCTTTTGATATTGCCATAAAAAAACAGGCATATAAAAATTATTCTAAATATATTTTTTAATGCAGGAAAATGCATAGACCTCCTCATGAAGGAGGAAGAGAGGTAAAGGTTCCATCCTATGGAGCTCCCCACCTATCAAATTTTCAATTCCCTCCATTACCTTCATCCTCTTCAATGACATACCCTCTTCAGCAAAATCAGTTCTTCTTCAAGAAGATACAAATGAACCTTATATTGATACAAGGATTAAAATATTCTTCTTGTTTATTTCTTTTGAAGATCTTAATTCTAATCTATTTACTTTACAAAGAAAATATTTCAATCACCCTTCTTTGTCTCAATTTCCTCTTAGAGGATCTCTTCCTCTAAAAAATCATCGTACCTATGCAAATTTTCTTGATTTCTATACTTTTCATGTTAATCAAAAAATAGTTGATTTACATGATAGACATAGAAATAATAAAAATCCAAAATGGTATCTTATTGTTGAAGATAACGAAATTGCCTATTCTCAAATCTATTCATCATGTTCCCACTCTTCAAACATGGTATTCAAAAACCAAATCTCATGTTGATTTTACCTCTAAATACAATAATTACAATTATCAATTCACCTACCAGGATTGTATAGATGCCTGGAGTCATATTTTTTATTACCAAAATTCCCAAATGAAACATACATGGTGGATAAGATTATCCCCATCCATTCTCCAAAATAACCTTCCTTCTTGGTTTTACAACTGGTTTCTAAATTTTGGACCATGTGAAACTATTTTCCTTGAACCCCTTCTTATTCTTTATAAAACCTTTGAAAACCAAAATGACAAATATCTCAAATAGCCAAATATACTCAATCGTGGTATGCTCCATTTCCTTGCCAGGTTTCAAATTCCTTGGTGCTTAGCATGGACATATGTTACTGGAGTAAATAACAATTGTCTCCCAATTCTTCAAAGACAAATTAAATGCAGATGGTGGAAAAAGATGGAAATTGATTATGCCAGCATTGAGCAAAATCTCAAAATTCAAATTGCTCAGACAGCAAGACTATCAAATTCTGAGATTACTTCGCCATAAAAGATAGAGATCTTATCAGACAAATGGAAAGTCAGATAAAATCCCAAGATCAGAAAAATCTTGAGAAAGCAAAATCTGACTTAATGAAATTATTTGCAGGACAATTGGAAGAAATATTTTCTACTCCAGAAAATACTAATGTAGAAAAATCATCAAATAAAAAGGAAAAGAAAAAAGAAAAATTAAAAGAAAAAATTGATGAAGAATCATTGAAAGTTTCAGAAATACCCATTGAACTTTCCTCAGAATTTGAATTTGAAAATCATGATCCAGATGAAATCCCACTACAAAATCTTTTTGCCTCTTTAGATCCGAAGGTGTTCATGGAAATGATAACAGCTATGGCAAAAGGACAAATATCTGGCAAATCAACAAAAAAAGAGTCAAAAAAGCAGCCGGCAGATTCAGAAAATAGTGAAGAATCGACATTTTCATCAAATACTCCTGACAAATCCAAGAAAAAGTAGAAAAAGAAAAAGGCCCATAAAAATCGTGGTGGAAAATAAAGTCATTGCTTACGCAATGAAATTTGTAATTTAGTTTCCAAATTAGTCTATAAATTGGGAAGTTATAGGCCTCATATCGGCAGAACTTTCCTTACATCTCTTTCCTTCCTTCCTCACTATTGTAATCATCTTCTCCTCCTCTCCCGGTGTAAAATTTTATCAATAAAATTTTGAAGTTTCTTCAAAATCATTATAAGTATTTAAATTTTGTATCTAAATTTCTGCATTTACTTTCATTTCAATTTTTATCCTTGTGTAAATTTGGTATCAGAGCTATGTTTTGTGGCTAAATCCATCCTTTGGATGGATTTATGTAAGAAATAAATTATATTATTACTCTAAATATGTAATTATTCTAACTTTAATCTGTTAACTACTTTTAAAATTAAGTGTTAATATACTTACCAATAAGACTTTGATCATGAAGAATTTTATTACAAATACCCAATAAGAAACTAGTCTGAAAACCTTAGTCCATATGAACTTCTATTGTTTGATTTGTGGGTCGACACCCAAGTCGCGTAAGGCTTAAGTGACTATTTTGCCGATTGATAAGGCGTTGTTTTGGCCATGCCTATAAATCATTGACAGTCGAGCAAATCAACCATAACTAGTTCATATTGATGAAATTTTAAGATTAGAAGTTCAATAAGGGTATTTGATATGAAAGGCTTTGTGATTAATTGATCAATACGGTTTGTATATTAAACTTACTTTTAAAAAATTGTTAATAGATTATTGTTTGAGTACTTTCATATTAAGTAATAATATAAGATATTTCATAAAAAGGTAAATTCATCTAAAGGACTTATTTATTTTGAATTATGTTTTCACGTTCTTTATCTACTTTTTCTACTTCATCTTCAAAATCGAAGTTTACTAAAAATACATCATTAATTGAATATTTTGAAATTGAACAAAGTTTACAAAATTGGCATTTACCCAAAATAGAACCAAAGGAGGTATATAAAATTGGTAGTTTTGATATAGCTACAAAATTTGCAATTAAAACGGTAGAAAAAACTCTACCTATACAAAATGAATATGAGGAAATTAGAATATTAGAAAAAGATTTAGAAAAAATAAGAAACTCTGGTAAAAAATATTTACATATAAGATTAATTCAGATATCAATACAACCCTTAAATAGGGAAGGATTAAATAATTCTGTCTTAGTTGCTCTAAGAGATGGAAGACATAATAAATTTAGTGATTCTTTTCTAGGAATGGTAGAATCCAGCCTATGTGAAGGTCCGATATACTTTAATTGTTTTCCAAATTTCTTGGTATCTTTAACTGATAGGAATTTAGCAGATGTATTAACTTTAAATATAATGACTAAAGGATATGACATGAAATTAGGATCAGAAAATATTAATATTATTTATAGATTTTGTTTTAAATTAATGAATACTATAAGTCCTGGTGCTAAAAGATCAGATCAAGGTATCAGGAAAACAGAATTAATTGAAGGAAATATAAAAAGATCAAATATTAAAATTCCTAAATTTATCCAATGGAATGAAGTGGAACTTCCTGAAAGATGGCAGTTAAAACAAATATTAAATCCTATTCCTCAAATAAAAAATGCTTCTCAAATCTCACATATCATTGAATCTCCTAGTGGAGATGTTGAAATAATGTTTAATTCAAGAAAATCTACATCTTCTGTTTATACAAATTCAAATTTATCTGATAATGATTCAATGAAATCTATGTCAAAAAGATTTCAAAATAACCTAAAATTCAAAGGTGTTGAAGAATCTTCTTCAAAAATTTCACATGCAGTTTATGACAATACTGAAATAAGACAAGAAGATGAAACTTCAGTATCTCAATCTGATATGGAATTTCAATTGAATACTTTAAATATAAATAAAGAAAATGAGTCTGATATTAACAAAATAAAACCTATTTGTCATAAAGACTTTTTCCAAGAAAAATATAGTGATTTTAGAAATTGGTTTTTTAATAAATATAATGCTTCTCAAAGAAATTACTTTTAGAAGAATATTATCAGTTTATAAAAAATAATCAAATTATTATTTCATTTGTTATATGGTTTTATCTCAAAAATAGAAAAGAATTTTCTCAAAATACTTATGATTTAAATGTTTTAGAAAATGCTTATCAAACATGGAAGATTTCTAATAATCAAACTTTAAAATCAATTCATCCTCTACAACAAAAGGTTAAAATTGAACAAGGACAAAGTTCAACTGAAGCTTACCCTTTTGTAGATACTTCAAAATAACTAATCCTGAAAAAATTAAAATTATACATCAAAATAATTATACTAATTTAAATTTAGGTACAATATCTAATCAATTAAATAGAATTGAAGGAATTACTGAACAAAATTCATTAAATTATGATCCTACTAAATTAAATAACACAAATTATACAAATAAATTAAAAGATACATTATTTGTTCCAAATATTGTTCCGCCCAAAGAATTACCCCCTAATGTACTTAAGACAAAGAATTCTCAAAATGAATTAATAAAAATTTTGACAGAAAAATTAAATAATATTTCTATAAATCCTTCTACTCTTCCCCAAAAATAAATACTTTGTCTGAAACAGATGAAAGTATAAACTCTTCTTCTCAGTCTGAAAATGAAAATGAAAATTCAGAATTAGAATCTACAATAGAAAATCTAGAAAATCTGTTTAAAATTTTAACTATAGAAGAAAATTATGAGTACAATCCTATAAGAAGAAAACAACCCAAAAAATATAAAAAATATGAAAGAAAACAAAAATTTATACCAAAATTTGGAGATTTTCCATTTTATTATAAAAGGCCTAGTCCTCAAGATATATTACATGAAGAAAAATATCGTCATGATATACAAGCAAGTTTTAAAGGTAATGAAATCAATGAATGGGATATAGATGGAATGTCAAATTATATGATTAAAAAAACTATTAAAAAAATGATTATGTATTTTCAAATTCTTAAGCATGAGGGCACCTCTAATAAAATGGTTGCTAATGTCATAACCAATGGGTTTACTGGACAGCTGAAAGGCTGGTGCAATTGTCATTTAAATGAACAACAAAGAACAGAAATTTTAAATGCCAAGAAAATTGTAATCGATCCAATAAAAAATATGACTATGTACATATATATAATATAATACATATATATAAATATATGTATGTATAGATATTATCTATATATGTATATATATTATATTACATATATTATAATACATATAATACATATACTATATATAATATATATAGGTAATAAATATATTATACATACATAAATGTGTATGTACATGCACGCATACATGCGTACGTACATATTTATATATAAATATATATAATATATAATATATATTTATATGTAACATATTTATATACATTATAATATGTACGTACATGCATGCATCCATACATACATACTTATATATAATATAATATATATAAATATATGTATGTATATATATTATCTATATATATATTATATTATATATATTATAATACATAAAATATATATAATATATATTATATATAACATATATAAATAATAAATATATTATATGTACATACATGCGTATGTACATGCATGCATACATACGTACATACATATATGTTATATATGTATACCTAATCGAGTGTGAGAGAGGGGTTAATAGGGGCTCTTTCTTTTTAAGAAAGAGTTAAAGATATAGAAGATTAAAGTCTAGGAAAACTAGACTTTTTACCAATTTAAGGGCTTTGTAATCCTACTGATTAACAAATTTCTTCTAGCAATATATATAAATATAAGATAACTGTTTCTATTATGAGTTAATAATCGTTGAAGTTTTGCCTCAACAATATTTAACTCTTCATAAATCTCTTTAATAGATAACTTTTCTACTGGGAAATAAGCCAAACTAGTTGGATTTATACTTTCTTTAAGAGAGTTTCGATATGCAATATGAATACAATCACAATAATTAGATAAAGGATGCAATTCACAATTCATAAACTTGGTGGTACTAGGTTCAGGTAATAGGAGTTTAAAAGATATACCTGTATGAAGTATTTTGGCTATACAAATTCAACTATTCATTCAACTCTTCCTTCTGCCTCTTTCCCTAACACACGGCCTTTCACCTCTTTGGTCTTTCACAACCAGTACTTCGACTCCCTCAAAAGAGTCCACTAAAGTTACTTATGTCCAGAGAATATTTTCAAACTGATATTCTTCTACCTATTCTTTCCTCGTTCCTCTTTTCCTTAAGTTTTACTTAAGAGAAGGAAAGTAAAAGGACTTAAAAAGCAATAACACAGAATATGATAAAAGAGCTTTTATTGATAAAAGACATTTTTACAAGAACTAGGAACTTGTTCTATAATTGCTATGACTAATCGCTATATCTATTGTTACCATGGTGCTTAACACGTCTGAGACTCATGGTATTTTATAGGCTAGCTATCGGACTTAAAGTTTGGACTTTAAGTACATTTTGAATGGATTTCAAAACTTTTAAATCCAGAAAGTAACTGTGTGGACTTCAACTATGTTGGAATCTGAAAAAGTATGTGGGTTCCATCAGTCTTCCATCATATTCTCTAGATTATCCATTCCTTCGCTTTCAAAATTATCTTCAAATTTTCGACAGGAAAGTTGTCTTCTTCTGATTAGTCTTCATCAATATCAAGGACTTGTGCTATCTCTAAAATATATTTATCATATTCTTTACAATAATATTCAAATAGTTCTGGGTATGCTGTTTCTATATTAAATTCTATTTCTGTTGTTTTGTATTTATTATCTATATAAATTTTCTGAAATGGCATTTTAGAAAATAATCTGTAATTCTCTTCATAATATTCAGCCTTGAAATGTTTGAATGCTAAAGTCTTCATTCTACAATGTTGGAGCTAGTATTCTATTGTCTTTGTACATACTTCTTCAGGTCCGATATTTGGTTCTATTTCATAAGGTCTGTAACCCTTTAACCCAAATTCGATAGATTGCTGGGATTAAGTCTTTCTTGTTCCATTCTGGTGGAGCAGTCTGGATATTTACAATTACTGCTTGAGTATTATAAAGGACTTCCTTTTCTACTGCTATGCATAACTGTCTTTCAAAATAACTGAGCTGTGGCTTAAGAATTGCATTAGTTCCTTCGATAATAATTAATCTGTGGAGAAATCCAAAATTTAATAAAGTTTGGGGTGTCACCATTATATTTTCTTTTCTAGTCCATATTTCAAATGGCTGAAATCTATTGAGATCCACCCTTGCAGTTAATAGATAGTAATCTAGTTGACATCTGCAAGTAGAGATATCCACTTTTGGGTATTTACAGTTGGGCCTGCATGTTTTAGAATTATTTATAGAAAAGTTTGGTTTCATAGTTATTCCTTCATATGGAATAGAAATAAAATTTCTAAGAGCTTTCTATATGGCTCTAGCTTTTTTAATGAAATTGGTTTTTGCTTTTGAGAAAATAATTTCTCTAATTTTCCAAGGAATGAATTGGAGCATAGTTTGGGATCTAAAAAAAAATTCTAGGTTGAAGGTATTCAAAAGGTCTTTCTATTTCAGGTTTTTCTTTTTCAAAAATAATCTCCGATTCCAGGAGATTCTTCCCTTTACGCTGAACCAGTTGTGCTTGCAGAGATCCTACCACTTCATTTTGAGAAGTGACATTTTCTGCTGCTTGCTTTAACTATTGTGACAATGAACTTATCAATTCTTTTTGAGAATTGATTTGCTCATTATAAGACCTGCACTGTTTGTTAAGTAATTTAAAATTTCTAGTTATAGAATCACAATGTCTACAAAATTCTAGTCTATTTACATTCTCTTTTTGTATCATGCTACTATAACTGCTACTACCAGAAACTTCAGTACTGTGAACTTGGCGTCTTTGTTGTTCTTTCTTGATTTATGAATCAATATGAAAATTATATCCAATTCTATTTCTAGAAAATTCTAATGCTTGGTTAATATCATGAAAACCTTTATAAAGAGGAGAATTAAATTTATCAATATTTTCTATCACCTTTTCCCACGTGGGGTATATACCTGGATTTTGACCATGTATCACCACATAGTATGAATAGCTACTTTTAGGTAAATTGGTTAAATAACATGCTAATGCATCTAATGCTAAAATTTTCTGACTTGTATTTTGGGCATTCTATATATTGTCTAACAATATTTGTTGTACTTCTTCTATTTTACCTACTTCTTTGGCTCTAAATTGAATCTTTGTACCTTTAGGAAAGGTTCTTAGATTATATGGTCCTATTCTGAAATTTGCTTCCATTTTGAGGAATCTACAAAACAATATAAAACTCAATTGACCGTTAGAAATCTACTTAATTGATCAGCTAATGTATTATCATTTCCTTTAATTTGTTCAAATATGACTTTATAACCACTATTTAATATCCTATCTCTAAAGGTTACCCATCTTCTTTGTGATGATCTTTCTTCTCCTTTAGTGCTAAAGTATCTTACTATTCCTTCACAATCTGTTCTAACTAATATTTCTTTTTTATTTAGTATAAATAATCTAAAGGAATCCAATGCATAAACTACTGCTAAGAGTTTTGCATCAATACTACTATGTTTCCTTTTTCTCAAAAATTCCGCTATTATATCTACAGATTTGTTCTATATTTTTCTTACTATAGTTATGGGAATTGTATTTCAATACTGCTCCCCATCCTAATTCACATCCATCTGATTCAACTATTAAATAATCTGTATCTAATGGTAATCTTAAATCTGGTAGGTTACTAATTTCACTTTTTATTTCCTTAACTAATTTTATGTCTTCTTTATTAAAATATTTTTGTCCTTTAGTACTGGTTTTACTATATAACGGTCCTACTAATTTATTTAAATCTTTAAAGAATGGCCTGCTATAATTTAACAATCCTAAAAATTTCTGCAGTTGTTGTTTATCTTCTATTTTATCGGGGAATTCTAGTACTTTTTTACTAATATGAGGTTGTAGTTTTATCTTTCCTTGGCCTATCTCTGTTCCTAAGAATTATATATTATTTCTAAAGAATTGTGCTTTTTGCTACTGATTACTATTCCATGTTTTAAGAATTCTGAAAGTACTAATTTTAAATGACTAATATGTTCTTTCTTATCTCTTGAGAAAACTAATATATCATCTATATAAACGGCAACAAATTTATTATATTTATTAAATATATTATCCATTTTTCTTTGAAAAACAGTGGGTGCATTTTTAATCCAAAAGGCATTACTAACCATTCAAAGTGTCCTAATGGGCATGTAAAGGCTGTCCATTCTATACTATCTGGATGCATTTTTACCTGCCAAAATCCTGATTTACAATCAAATTTGCTAAATATTTTACATCCTTGAATTTTGTTTAATAATTGTGTTTTATCTGGTATATCATATCCATCTTCTATTGTATTATCATTTAGTCTTTTATAATTTATTACCATTCTACTTTTTCCTCTTACTATTTCACTATGTTTATTTACTATAAATGCTGCGCTTCTATGAGGACTAGGTACTTCTTCTTATTATTCCTAACTTTTGTAATTCTCCTATATGCATTTCAAATTCTTTTATTTCTTCATTAGATGCTACTATTTTTTCTGTACTTATTTTAAGGTTTGGATTCATTATTTCTAATGTACAAAATATCTTATCTTTTTCCCAGTGTCTTGTTGGGTTTTCTCCTATTATTTCCTCCTTTTCTAGTTTACTTATAATTATATCTATTTATTTTTCTCATGTTTCTAATAGGTTAATATTTTTTCAAGTTTAAAAATTCTATACTAAGTTCATAATTTTCTAATTCTAGTTCTTCATAATTTTCTTCTAATTCTTCTAAGTTTCCTAAATTTGTACATTGTTTACATTGTTCGGGAATTCTACATTTATAATCTTTTGAAGACTCTTCTATTTCTAAATGAGGGGGAGGTCCACCATGCTTCATAGCGTGCTCTGATGATAGTAAGGGTAAAAGGGGTTGATTTAAAATTTACATACCAGTTCTAAGTAACACTAATCCATATTTAGTATTTAATAAAAAATTTAGACCCAAAATAAATCTTATGTTTTTGAGATTTAAATTTCTTAATAAAATTTGTGTACTGGATAAAGGTTGTGTATACCCTGTTGAGGTCATAAATACTATCTTATGTTTTGCTAAGATTTGAGTATAACGGAATAACTTTCCATCCATTTGTTCAGCATATAAATACTGTGATGTTGGTAATTGATAATGATATTCTTCAGGAACTAATTTACTATCTAAAATTGTGTTGGTGCTTCCAGTATCAACAAATCCTTCTACTTCTAATGTCCAATTTTCTATAATGATTTTACATTTTATTAAGATATTAGTTAATGCAGGGGATTTTCCTAAATATTCTATTTGCGAGTTATTAATTTCTTGTAGTTGTTCTAGTCCTGATATATTCTACCTTGTGTTGTATTAATTCTTCTATCTTTTCTTTTCTTTTAGATTGGTGATTTATAATATTTTCTATATCATCTAACCTATTTTCTATTTTTATTATTCTTCTTTCAAGGGTATCGTCTGAAAGTCTTTTTACTTTTTATCTCTCTATACTGTAATTCTATATTTTGACTTTCTAGACAAAATTTACAGCTTTCTGAATTACATATGAAACATTTAAATCTATATTGTAATTCAGGATATCTACTGCAAAATTTACAAGGATGGATCATCTGAGCCACTTTTGTGTATCCATTTATGATTACATTCTATTTCTACATTCATTAAAGAAATGCTAGTATTGTTTAACATACTTATCTAATTCATCTAATTCATTTACGCTGGATTCATAACTATCTTTAAGTATTTTAGAAGATCCTAATAAATCTCTTGCTAATTCTCCTTCATCACTACTATAGTCTTCTTCTTCAGAATTTCTATCTTCTAGTGATATTATGCTATATATTGATTCTGTATCATCCATATGTTCATCTACTTCTAATATGTCATCCTGTACACATTCTACTAAAATAGAATTTTTATTATGCATATTTACCCTTTTATTGCATTCTCTAGCTAAATGATCAGTACTTCCACAAGTAAAACAAGCTAGTTTATTATTATAATTTCTTCTAGGATTGTATCTTCTAACATGTCTATCTTTATTGAGATATGGCTTCCGTGCTTTAGATTTTCTAAGGAAATATTTCTTTTTAGGTCTTCTTGAATATTTATTTTTCTTTTTCTTTTTAATCTCTTCTTCTCTATCATATTTTGTGGTGTATAAATTTGTTTACAAAAACTATATTCTCCTTTCAATTGTCTTGCTATTTGTATATTTGTACATTTTTCTACTAATTGTTCTATAATAAACTTAACTCTCATAGCAATATTATCTAACTGTGGTTCAACCTGTCTTTCTTGATATTTTTTATGTATTTCTCTTCCTAATGGGTCTGGTAATTTTAGAAATAACTTTTCTCCTATGATTTTGTCATAAAAGCATCCTGCTATTGATGAAGTAATACATATAATCTAATAAGAATGGTTTTATCTTATTCTAATATTTTATCTGTAGCTGTTCTAATCTTCTCATAGCCTCTTGTTGTCTGTAAGTATTTCCTAAGTTAGGGTGTGCTCCTAAAATTAGCATTTGTATTTTATTTGTAAAGTTATAAGGGATTTGCTCCTAATGATAAATCTACTGCAAAATCTTGTGGATAATTAGCTTTATAAGATTCCCAAATTGCTCTAGCTGATTCTCCTAAAAACTTTTCTAAGTAACTGTACATCTCTTCTAGTGTTTGTACTATGCTAAGTTCGTTCCATTTTCTAGTTACCATTTGTGACCATGTTTCTAAAAGTGTTGGCCAAAGTTGTGGATCATGTGCTGTTAAATTTAATAATCTTCCTTCATCTATTAAATTCTTTTTATCTATTACTTCTAAAGGCATTCTCTTTCCTCTAGATTTTGTAGTTATTTCTGAGGGTTCTCTATATTCATTGTAGGTTATTCTAGGAGGTTGTCCTGCTACTGAAGTTTGTCTACCTACAAACAATGGTGGGGGTGCACTACTGCTGGATGATTGGGCTTGATTTTTCATTAATTCTACTTGTGCTTTTTCTTTTAGATTTGGATTATACTTTCTTATTCTAATATTTCTATCTCTATCATAATATAATTCATCTTCTTCATCCATTTCTTCTCGTTCTACCATTTCCATTTCTAATCTTAATATTTCTTCTTCTGTTAATTCTAATCCTGCTGGTATTACTACTCTATTTGTATTACCATCTATTTCTCTATTAACATATTCTGTAATATCTTCTATAGCTATTTCAATCAAATTTGTTTCTAAGTTACTTCTTATTTCTTCTAAATCTTGATCTTCTTCACCTTGTAATCTTTTATGCTCATAATCAGTAAATCTCATGCTATATGTACCGTCAGGATTTTTATACATTAGATTTTCATTTGGGATTAAATTACTATTATTTTCCTAAATGTCTACTAACATTCCATTCTTCACCTGCTAAAATTGTTAGATCTATTTCTAATGGTTTTATCATTTTAATACCTCTACTACTCATTGTTTCTATAATTCCTTGTATATTTAGTTTATAATTAGTTGTACTACTATTAGTTATTTTTCCTAAGAATCCTAAACTTATTAATAGGTTTGCTTGTCCGTTAAAGTCTTCATATCCTTTTGTTTGTATACCTAACTCTAGATGTTCTAAGTCATTTACACTCAATTGAAAATTCTGGAGAGCAATAAAATATCCCTTTATTTTCACTCATATCTACTTCTATAGATGCTAGGATTGCCTTACCTACATCATTAAATCCTTTGTCTAAAAGTAAAAGTAGAGTCTTAGGTTCCTAGTTTTCTTCTAGTTAGTCCTTTTATTCCTATCACTATTAATCCTATATGAACTAATTTTTTTCCAGAGTGTTTTAGATAATTAATAGTATTCCTACTAATTAATTTGATATTTAAAGGTTCGGTTCTTACTGCCACTTGTTCTTCTCTATTTATTCTAAGTAGTTGTGTATTAAAATTTAATGGTCCTATTCTATAGAGTATTCTAGGATTTAATAATTCTATTTGATGTGTATTATAAAGTTCTGCATCCCTATTAATATCTATAATGTCTTCTAATGTTTGGCTACTCGTAGATGATCTATGTGCTAAAATTCTATTCATAAAGCTATTATTTCCTATATTTACTCGTTCATTTATTGAGTTGTCTCTAACAATTCTACTTGTTCCAAGAAACATAACTGTATTTGTACTACTCATTTTTCTATCTTAAGTGTTCCGAATACTAAGGCTCCTGTCTTTTTCTTTGGTTTATGATGAATTTCAGTTTTATCACTTATCTTAATACTCTTCTATTTTTCCTAATCAGATCGTCCAAATCTTTTTTATATTCTAATTTATTTATTTTACTTTCTAATATAGTCTAATCGCTGATGTAATAAAATTAATAATCCTATTATTATATTATTTTGCTTAGGATAAGTTTTATCTCCTAAACATTGTACCTAAGTATCTAGTAAAACCTTCTGGATCCTGATGATATTTTTGTGAGTTTATGAAAGCTTCTTTATAATACTTATTATCTTCTAAGTTCATTAACTGAGTGAGATGTTTCTAATTTCTTTTAACAAGCCTTCTACTTTATTATAACTTTGTTCTAATTCTATTGATCTATATTTTATTTCTCTAAGTATATTTTCTTGAGATCTTTCTAGTTGTTCTTTATATAATTTTCTAGTATTCTTTTCTTCTTCTGAATATTTCAAATTACTAATTATACTATTATTTTGATCTTTTATATACTTTAGATTTTCTACTACCTCTCCTAATAACTTATTTTTATTTTTTTGACAATGATATAAAGAATTTCACAAATCTAAATTTTTATGTTGTTGAATTTCTAAGTGCTCTGCTAAAGATATAAGAAAATCTACAATACTATTAAGTTGTGTATTTTTTGTGTGCAAATGATGTTGAAATAATGGAGGAAAATAACAATAATGCTTAAAGTTCTGTATTCTATTAATATATCGGCCTTGATGATGTATTTCTAGATTAAAAAATTCTAACCGTTTAAAACTATCAGTCATAAAATTGCCAGGAATGTTGACCCAAGGAAAGTAACTTATGCTTTGATACCAATTGGGTGTGAGAGAGGGGGTAATAGGGGCTCTTTCTTTTTTATATTATTTCTATATATGTATATATATATATATATTATAGTATATATATTATAATACATATAATACATATAATATATACTATATAAAATATATATAGGTAATAAATATATTATACATACATAAATGTGTATGTACATGCATGCATCCACACATACATACTTATATATAATATAATATATATAAATATATGTATGTATATATATTATACATATATATTATATTATGTATATTATAATACATAAAATATATATAATATATATTATATATAACATATATAGATAATAAATATATTATATGTACATACATGAGTATGTACATGCATGCATACATACGTACATACATATATTTATATATAAATATGTATAATATATATTATATGTACGTTCATACGTATGCACATGCATGTGTGTGTGTGTGTGTAAGTGAGTGTGAAAGTTAGTGTGTGTTTTTTATGTTCTTAATGTGTGCTTGAAGATAAGTGTGAAAGTGAGTGGATGTTTTTGGTGTTCTTGGTGTGAGTTTGAAGGTAAGTGTGTATTTTTGGTGTTCTTGATGTGTAGGATTTTATTGTGTATAAAAATGTGTGTGTGTGTGTGCAAAACCAAAAAATGTCCAAAAAATGTGCCAAAAACACTTTTTTGGTGTTTTTTGTGCCAAAGAAACTCATTTTCTGAAAAACACCCCATCCAAACACACCCAAGATTTACAAGGGATGAAACACACTAGTGTGTGAGATGGCGTGTGTAAAACCAACGGACTTTAAGCTATTGGCACCGCAAGCAACTTAAGTCCTTGTGAGGTGAGGGGTAAAAGAATTCAAATTTTAACTCCTATGAAAAATCTATATAGGTGCGTAGTGTACAATTTGATATGATAATAATTTAATTTTTGTTAATTTCTGGAGCCCAATTGTGCCCTCTTTTAGACTAGGTGGTAAGAAGGGTGCAGGTAGGATAAATGTTGCTAGAGCGCAATTGTGCCTTCTCTTAAAATAGGCTATAATAGGGATAGAGGAAGGATAGATGTTGCCAATTAACAAAATAAAGAAAAACAAGAGAGATAGTGTATGTAAGGTTAAAATTCATTAAAAATTTTCATTTAATATATTAAGTCATAAAAGTAATTTTATTATTAACATATTAAATTCAAAAAATATTTATACATTCGTGTTTTTATAATAGGAAGATTATATGTAAATGTCATATGTATTTTTATAATAGGTGGATTATATTCCATATGAAATTGCACTAATGATCTCTAACAATTGTATATAAATCTTTCTTTTTTTTAATTCATGTAAAATTACGATTTTAGTCTCTATCCAACATAATGATAATGTATAATTTGATCTTAATTTTTTTTCCCGGTAGAAGAGTAATTAATGCAATAAACAGAAAATTGAAAAGCAAAATCACGTGTTGCCAACAGTTACACAACTGGGATATGTACGTATGATGGGCTAAAGTTGGAGGGGTCTAACGTCAATTTGTGAAATTACCCTCAAATTTGAAAGGGGGTTCGACATAGAAGAAACTGCCAAATTACAAACCCTAAATTCCTCATAAATCTTCTTCACTACCACCCCTAGAGAGAGAGAGAGAGAGAGAGAGAGAGAGAGTTTGTGCTACTTGTGAGAAATGGCGAACCCGGAGGTGGAAGCGGTCGATTTTGAGCCAGAGGACGACGATTTAATGGACGAGGATGTAGATGCGGCTTCGCCTAGGGCACCAATCCCTAAGCTCAAGTCCGCCATAACCGGCGGTTCCTCCTCCTCCTTTTCCGCCCCTAAGAAAACCAAAGGCCGCGGCTTCCGCGAGGACGCCGCTGAGGCTGACCGTAATGCTCGCATGTCCGCTCGCTTTGACTCCCTCGACTCCGACGGCGGCCCTGGCACTGAACGATGTTAGTTACATTTCCCCTTCCCCCTTTTCAAATAATAGCATCTTTTATACAATTTTTGCTGTTTTGAGGATGTGTTTTTCCTTATTTTTCTGCTTTTGATAGCTACGATTTTTTATTTTGCGCCTTTCTTCGGGGGTTTTTCGGGGTTTATGTTGAGATTGTTATTTTTGTTGTTTTTCATTTGCTTTTGTGAGCTTGTGCTTTATGTTTTGTTTTGTTACGTGGAAATGATCAAGGAATGGTGTAAATATGATCAGGATTTTTAGTTTCATTTGTTCCTGTCTGGGCTAAACATCTTTTCAGCTGGGGATGGGGTGCAGTAACCTTGAAACAGATTTTGGTAGACTAATTATGGAGGTTTTGGGTTATTTTCCGAATAGGATTATGGATTTCTAGCTGTTAGTAAGTAGGGATTTTGTGTTTGTCTCCAAGTGACTCATGTTTTTCGAGTAATTTTAACTGTTTGAATTTGGTCGAATTTTTTTTTTCTGTAGTATTTGGTGCAGATATTTATTTGGAGTTTTAACCTCCTATGATTTGTTAAGGGATCCCCCAGTTTGGAGTGAATATAGGAAAAAAAAAATCAACTTAAGATGCAAGCTTTTTGTGTTCTTGGCTATGCTTATCAGGTTTTTCCTGTTTGGTAGTTGGTTTGTTATTTGTAGCGATTCTGTTTTAACTTTACCCAAAGCATGTGGAAGGGGGAATTAAAGCAGTGTAGTTTTGGAATTCATAGTTGTCAGTTGGTTCATTATCAAGCAATATGTTAGCATAGATAGAAGAATTTGAGATTAAGAAAGCTGGAAAATATAGATACGAGTGTACTGTTCCTCGGTGGTGCTGAAATTTCTATAGTATTCTTCAATTACTTTTTATAGCCAAGTTTTGCTAATGGAGGAACAACATGCACAGTGCTGAGATTAGGCCTGGGGAAACTTAGTTTTGGGTTTCTCTTGGTTATGTAATGTATTTAGATCTTGATTTCGGGTTTATAACACGGGAGATTTAGCTTTTTAGGTTTTGAAAATTGTGAGAGAGGTTTCTCTAAATTCAATATGCACAGTGGCTTAAATGTTGTATATACCATGCTGGACCCATTAGGCTCTTATCCTTTGAAGTTTGGCATTAAAATCAATTTTAGGATTATTTTTATGTATGACTTTTGAAGGAATCCCAAAATTATATGATGCAAGTCCAGATTTTCTCAATGTTATGACAAGGGGGAAATAATGTTACAAGGCTTGTTCAATTTTCTGATATCATGATACTTGGGCTTGTTGAAAGATAAAATGAATAGCATTTTTCTTATAGAATGTAGTCTTTGCTTGCAATGGAGTGCAATTTTGATTTTATGACTTTCTTTACTCGGTTGCTTCTGTTTAACTCCTCAAACAAACAGTCTTTTGTTTTTTCCCCCCCCCCCCACCTAGATGCAATTTAACATCCTTTTCCCTTATGGAGAACAATTTAATTTTATGTGCATTGTTACTATATTCAGCCAGGTGAACTGGTCACTGAACCATTTCAGGCCAAAAAAAATTACAAGTAGACATCCTTGTCTGGGGAGAAAATTATTTGTAGTTATCTGTATATATTTATGTATATAGAGATAGAGAAATGAAGAACATAATGCACATTTAGCTGTGGAAAATTTTATTATATAGATAAAAGTGTTGAAAAAGAAAGTACCTGCATGAATTTGCTGGAAAAGTTGAATTGGGAGGTGCACATTCATTGGCAAATTAATAGCTTTTACTTGTAATGCATTGCAAATACAAATAAAGTTAACCTCATTAAACATGTACCAACAAAAGGACACTGTTTACAAAATTTTTCTTTTGCAGAAAGTTGAGCAGCCACTAAAATGATTCACTTAGAAACAACCAACAGAATGCTAAAGCTGTAATATTGAACCACTATATAAAATGACTTTGGATTAACTTCATTCTCCATGGGAAGTAGTGATGGAAGTGTAAGTTATACAGCCTGTAATGTTAAGATGATGTTAATATCAATGTGTTCTGGATCAATTTTTAGGGAATGAAATTATGAAAGACAATATTAGTTATATTTAGACACGTTAATACCAATTCTTTCTGCCTGTCCTCTCCTTAGTACAAGCGACGTGGACACCTCTTCTCAAATGGCTGCACTTTATAATCATACTGCATGATAGTCAACTTGTTATACAGAGTCTAATGATACTGTATAGCTATAATATTATGTTATCACCTATCACAAAATGCTGGTTAATCTGGAATGTTATCACTTATCACAAAATGCCAGTTATCTGGTGTGCTGAATAATATTGTAGATGCAAGATATATTTTTTTAAAATAATGGGAACTTACTGAGAATTTTAATGGTAATCAATCTGTGCAGCAATAGAGGGATGGATTATTCTAGTCACTGGAGTTCATGAGGAGGCACAAGAAGATGATCTGCATAACGCATTTGGCGAGTTTGGAGAAATTAAGAATTTGCATTTGAATCTTGATCGCCGTACTGGATTTGTCAAGGTAAGTCGAACTTGGTGAATTCTCTTGTTTTTTCCAACAAAATCTGATTTCATATTGTGCAGTTAGCAAGGAAAAAAAATTACAAGACTTCAAATTGCAAGTATGCACACATAAATAACCATACAAATGTGTCTGTTTGTATATATGCATGCACGAATATGTGTGTGTAAACAGATAAGAAATGTTATTTAAATGAAAGGAAAAAAAATTCAAATAAAATTTTCATACGATTAATTCAAATTATTATTTCAACAGTTCATGTTTGCCTTGGTGTATCACCATTAACTATTCAGATTTACTTCCTGTGCCTACAGGAGAAGTTTTGGTTACAGGAAATAGTATGAAATCTTTGTGGAAGTTACAGTGTCACTAAAGGATTATTATCTTTTTGGTTTGATAGCACGGATTTTTAGGGTGCTGTATTCAGTCTTCATTTAGAAACAGAAATTTCCTTTTGCTTCTTCTTTTGATACTGTTAGTTGCCCAAATTCTGTTACCTGTACTTATTTGCTTTTCCTTGGAATAGATTTACTCTTGCTGAAGAATTAATAATATAATTGTTTGTTGTAGGGCTATGCGCTTATTGAATACGAGCATCTTGAAGAAGCACAGAAAGCCATTAGTGAGATGGATGGAACTGAATTGCTGACTAACCCTATACATGTTGATTGGGCATTCAGTAAAGGCCCATTTAAAAGGAGGAATATGAGGAGGAGGTATGTATTCATAACAGCTAGTTTGTTTTCAGTTATTCATGTTTTGCATACTATGGATAAAGAATTTTTTTTGGTCATTTGTGTTCTCATATACATTATGTAACAGCAGGAGGACCAACCGTAGAAGATAATGTCTGTATTTTCCGTGTTATTTAAATACTTATCTTGATGGTTCCTATTATTGTAACACTATGTAGTTTTTTGGTGTATGCAATATTGCCTTCAGTGGCTGCTGCTTCTCAGAATCCATTTTATGGTAGCTTCCCTTTTTCCTGGAAACTATGTTTGAGAATCTGGTTTTCTAGGCCTTCTCCTGGTTGTTTTGCTTTGACTGCTTTCATTAATCAGATAGCATGTGTATCAGAATCACGAGTAACAAAGTGATACCTACCTTCTAACGTGGCTATTTGCCGTAATTATTGATGCTTTTGAGGAAGTGGCAATCTTAATCGTTATTATGGAATTTCCCATGTGCTAGTTTTCATGACCTCTACTTCTTGGAAATACCATAATAGTTATTTTCTTGAACAAGTAGTGAGTTGTGAGAAGGCTGATGTTTTGCAATTCAAAGGGTAAATGCATTTTTCATTGCTTTACATGTTCACTTATTTGATTTTAGCAATTAATAACGTTTAATTTGAAGTAAAATGATTTTGGTCCTGAAGATGTGTATATCTCATGTGACTGATAGTTTAGCAATACTAAATATTTAATCATAAGGTTTAACTTTTCTGATCCAATGTTATTTTTTATTTTTGCAGATCTCCTCGTGGTCATCGTTCTCGAAGCCCTAGGAGAAGATTTTAATCATGTGAACTTTGTGTTGCGATATTGGTGGTTCCTATATAGCTTAAGGGAAATCCTCTATGCTGGTTGATTAGTTAATGTGTATGGTTACATCCAAGGATTTTGTTACTTTGCTTTGTGCTTTTGTTTACCCCTGAAATGTAGGCCCCTGATACTCTATTGATTGCGCTGCAAGTTTATTTGGTGACTTTCGGATTCCTGTGATTGCGCTGCAAGAAAATCAATGTGAACATTGAGTGATGTCTGTTAGTTGTGCGGATTACTTTAGATTAAAGGGAACTTGGTTGTTTACCTTGTCTACTTGTCTTGCTCTCTTGTTTTTAACTTTGTAACATGTGTTAATGCCTGCACTAAGAAGTTCTTTCTTCTCTTGTATTTTGTTCTTGTCGATATTGTTGGGGAAATTTGGAAAAGGTCTCAGCTCTTATGGGATGGATAGGCACAGATAAAAGAGATTTTGCTTGTGCCTTTGTTTCAACTCAAGATGGTGAATGATGCGAGGGTGTTTGCCTGTCGAGTCTACTGAATTGACGGATCTTTTGAATCATTAATTTGTCCTTGACATAGACCAATAGCTTAAAGGGCCTCTGGGTGCATGTTTATGCACGAATATGTCCATATCTCTGTTCTACCTTTTCTAAAGTTGTTAATATTGTCTTTGAGATTCAGTAAATACTTTTACAAGATGAATCTTGAAAAGGAAAAAGTTTGTAAGGTGTGAGTGGGCACGGACCGAACCAATTATTTGGGATTAAAAAGGGTTGGCAACTGGGTAAACCATATAATGTTAAGTTGAATTTCTAGAAAGGATAGAAAAAAATTATGATAACATAAATTCACGTCCAAGTTAAAAAATA
Source organism: Mitragyna speciosa (assembly GCA_024721245.1). Classification (NCBI taxonomy): domain Eukaryota; kingdom Viridiplantae; phylum Streptophyta; class Magnoliopsida; order Gentianales; family Rubiaceae; genus Mitragyna; species Mitragyna speciosa. Next base: position 12,214,401 of record CM045565.1, on the reverse strand, counting down.
AAAAATAAAACTTGAACAATCACAAATAATTTGTAATATAAGTGATAAAATGAGTTCTTAAAATTTTTATATCAACGCTACTTTTTCTTAACAAATATGAAAATTACTACATCAAAATTTTCACCGGTATTTGTGTTGTTTTCAATGCACAACAGAGAAGGCATGTGCAACTGATTTTTTAATAGTAAGAAATATGATAATCATCACGTAGAAACGTATGATTATATACAAATTAAAAAAAAAACATTTCACTATGTTATTAGACTTATTCTAGATTTGAGTTCGAAATGATTTATCATTTCTTTTATAGTACTTACAAATATCAACCGTTAAGAAATAAATATGAATTGGTTTTGATTAATTGTGATTTTAGAAATTGATATTTAGAATTGAAACCGGAATCGATTTTGTATATGAGATTTGGTTAACCTAGCAGTTTTCACATTTTGGTTTGTTTGTTCTCATTTTTCTATTGGAATAGATTTTTTGTTTTATTTTTTCGATTATTTTTGTTGTCCCTTCCCTACGTTCAAGATAATATTCAGCGCTAGGTCAAGTACATTATCCAAACCGAAAGCATGGATACGGTCTCCTTTGAACATTTCAGCAATGATAAAAGATTCATGTCTCCTTTGAACATTTTCGCTATGGTAAAAGCTTTATGATGGCTTTGGAAAACAGTACTGTTCATTCTTCCCTACAAGTTTTAGCCGAGCGTAAAAGCTTTATGGACTCCATTGACCTTGCATTAACCACTAATTCGAATTAATAATAGAAAACATTAATTACAGCTAAAATTTAACTAAGCAACTTTGTACAGTTGCTAACCATAATGACTCATATTTTTATCCCTTCCAACTTTAATATTTCATATAGTCGATAATCACACAAAAAATAACAGTAATGAGGATATGATTATATTGATTGAATTCTCCATTCAATAGAGTGAAGATTATTTTGATGTTAGAGGAGATAAGACATTCAATTTGGGTACATATCTGTACATCACTAATATGTAATGATAACCTCTGTCAAAAAAAAGCTTTCTAGAAAACAAGCCAAATGCATTTTCCATCACAAATATGATCCTTCACATCAAGAACAATTGCAGCAGATGATAGAATGCTCTTGATTGTTTGCTTTGCTTCATAAGCTGGTGCAAGATACCCAATTCATACGAGATGATGCGTACAAATCTTCATTCATAACATATGCTAGATATAATGACGGCATTACATTACAAAAAGTGTGTTTCAGGATGCTAGGGCATTTTGTATCGCAGGACCAATTTAGAGCACGAGAGCCAAGTCTTAGGACAACAGGGCCATTTTGCGTCATAAGGATATTTTTTTAGCACAAGGGCCGTATTCAGGCGTGAAGCCAATTTTGGGCACGAGACCACTTTATTTTGATTAATTGCATTGAAATACAAAAAAGTGGGCATAAGGGTCAATCAGGGCATTAGGACCGAATTTTTCTAGGGTGGACCGGCTCCACAAGCCCCACCCATGGACCCAACGGTAGATAAGAGGGCTGTCACGCCCCGTTTTGAAAAGAGAGAAAAATAAACAAGAGGAAATAAGTGGTTCTTCAAAAAAATGATTTTTAGGAAACGAATTTTACTTTTTTGAAAAAAAAAACAAAACAAGAAAAAAGTCCGGGGCTTTTAAAAATTGTGACAGTTTTGGCCAAAAAGAAAGTCTGAAAAAGGGTTTTATAAGAAAGGGAAAGTCGCTACTTGGTATTGAGTTTTGGTGTACCAAGTCACCAGAAAACATTTGATTAAAAAAAAAGTAAGAAAATCAAGAATGATTTCTTTGGAAAACGCTTTTGGGAAAAACGTCAGAAAAATGATAAAACTCGTTTTCAACAACTTCAGTTCTTTGAAAACAAAAGAAAAATAAGTTCGGGAGTCACAGTTGAAGAAAGGAAAGGCAAAAGCTCGCGCCTAAGGCACCCTTTTTATCTAGTTGAAACTAGTTGCGATGTTTAGTCGAAATTTTTCTAAAATAACCCTAAGATTTTATTACATTTGGATGTGACTATATAGATGCAAATCCTAAATCTAAATGTGAGTATTGGGAGGGCCAAAATATTCTGTCAAGGCTTGGTCGGGATTATTGCATAAATTGCGAAACTCAAGTCGAGACATCGAGGGAGTCACAAGTGTGAATGTACAATGGAATGCAAAAAGAAAAGGAAAATAGTAAGACAGATAGTAAGTGATCAAAGAAAGTGAGTATGCAATATAATGGGTACGAGGGACTAGCAACACGTGAATGACATTTTTCTACTCACGGAGGGGGGAACGACCTATCAATCCACTGCTTCTCACGTAAGTAGATGACTATTTCTAGTCAAAGCACACAAAATGACCTAACTTCTAGGTAAAATGCAACCTAAATGTCATACATTATCGATTGTTAAAAATAGATAATAATAATAATAATAATAAGATCTATACGAGAAATCATGCATAAATGAAAAAGCCTAAACATGAGTAGTGGTGTGTGAAAATGATATGAAATGCACACGGGGAGTGATCTAACACTAAAATGACCTAAGAGTCGCATTGGATTAGCCTATTTTCTAGAAATTCCCCGCTAGCGTTGGACTAGCAAAGAAACCGGAATTAATCACAACTAGCGTTGGACTAGTATGGCGACGATACACATATATCATAATAAAACAAGTAAATATATAAATAAATAAAAACATAAATTAAAGCAATAATCACATAGAAGCAGATAATAGCACATAGGAGCACATAGCACATAATCATAATATTCTAGATGCAAAACCCTAAGGAAAGCAAGTAAAAGCACATAAGCACATAACGCATAAAAGCCCTAACTATTACACCGGGGGAGCCTAATCACTATCTAGAAGGGGTAAAGATAAGAAAAATAAACTATCTAACCTATCTATTACATTTTCTATCTAAAATACAAAAATTTTGTTAAATAAATAAAAATATAACATGTCTATTACATTAACTATCTAAATACAAATTTTTGTTAGATAAAATATCACCTATCTATTACATTCCTCCAAATAATTAAAATTAAATCTGAATAAATAATCATAACATGAATTAATGCTCACATATAAATAAAATAATAAAAACATAAAAGATACATATAAAAAAAACACATAAAAAAGCACATAGGAGCACGTAAAGAGAAATTAAAAGGATAACAGAAGTACCTCCCATCCAAAAACTTGGTACCAATACTAACAAAACGAATAAACACGTCAAGGTACCAATATTTTAGATAAACAAATCATAAAGTGAATAATGCAATATTAATCACTATAATCAAGGGATAAAATGCAAGGGAATTATAATAACAACAACAAAAAAAAGTTAAAAGCACCAACTAAGCATTTAAAAAAATATATATTTAATTTAAATAAAGAAAATACAAGAATATGTAATTAAACTTTTAACACATAAATAAAAACACCAAAATAATATAAAGAGGTACAAAGAAACTAATTTAAGCATTAATTAAATAAAAAATCAAATTTGGGCATTGATTAAAAAATATAAATGTAGATACCAAATTTTGACACACCATTTATTTTCAAACATTGGGGGACATGTTTACATTTTTGGGCCAAATTTTAATTTTTCAATAATCTTGGGGGTGAAATAGTAATTTTTATCTATAAATATTTTTCTATTAGCTTTGGGGGTTTTAAATTCGTATTTTACTTTCATACGAATTTGTTAATTTTTTATGATTTTTTCGGATTTAATTGGTATTCTTTTTATATTTTTACCAGCACAAGGGCGAAATAGTAATTTCACCTCACGAACACCATTTTAGCTCATTTTAGGTCCCAAATTTATTTTTCTAATTCTTTAAGCATGTTTCTAAATTTTTTGATTTTTTCGAAGACGATTGCTATTTTTTCTGTAAATACTGCATTTAAGGGTAAAATCGTCATTTTACATTTTAAATTTATTTTTGTCAATTTTTGAGTCATAAATTCATTTCCTAGGGTTTTAAACTTATTTTTAATTTTTGGTAATTTTCGAGGTCAATAGCTATTTTTTTGTAAATTTTCATTGTCTAGGGGCAAAATCGTAATTGTACAGTCTAAATTATTTTTTATCAATTTTTGAGTCATAAATGCATTTCCTAGGGTTTTAAGGTTAATTTTAATTTTTGGTAATTTTTCGAGATCAATAGCTATTTTTCTGTGAATTTTCATTGTTTGGGGACAAAATCGTTATTTTACAGTTTAAATTCATTTTTTGACAAATTTTGAGTCATAAATGCATTTTCTAGGGTTTTAAGCTTATTTTTAATTTTTGGTAATTTTTTGAGGCCACCAGCTATTTTCTGTGTATTTTTGTTGTTCAGGGGCAAAATTGTCATTTTACACCCCGAGCGCATTTTTTATCAACTTTAGGCTCTAACTATTATTTTGAAATCTACTTTGAATTTTTTGAAAAATTTTGGAGATTATTGTCATTTCTTTGTATTAATTTTTAATTTTTTGGGTTAAAAATATTTTTTTAAATAAAATAAGAATTTTTATTGTTGGTGGCGTTTTTGTTATTTTGTAGTATTCTTGGTGACCAAGACAACCAGCCCTGTAAATACCTCCCCTTAAATCAGAAAAAAGGGAAGAAGAATGAAAAAACCCTAAAACACATCTTTATCTAAATTGTTAAAGATCAAAACACACATTCATACCCCATAAAAGCACACACAAGCTGCCGTTTAAAGTTTGATTTCCACTGTTCATCATCTTCAAGTTCAAACCCAGCAAGAAGATTACATTTTTCAGTTTATCATCAATCATCCCACAAGGTAATTTCTTAATTTTATCTATTCCATTTTTCTTTAATCAGATCTGATTATATTTTTTAGAGCTTTCTTTTAGTTTTTTTTTTGTTTTGTCATTTTTGGGTTTGGGATGCAGTTTCTGGGTTCTGTTCTCTCTTTTTCTTCTCCTCATCTCCCTAAAATCACTGTTAATTCTTCCCCCTTTTGCTCCGCCTCCACCGTTTTCCAACCCCCCTGAAACCACCACATCTCTCTCTGATTTTATCATCAAACTCAACCAATGCTCAATCTGTAGACACCAAATTTTGACACACCATTTATTTTCAAACATTGGAGGCGCATGTTTGCACTTTTTGGGATAAATTTTAATTTTTCAATAATCTTGAGGGGCAAAATAGTAATTTTTATCTGTAAATATTTTTCTATCAGCTTTTGGGGGTTTTAAGTTCATATTTTTATTTTCATGTGAATTTGTTAAGTTTTTTATGATTTTTCTGGATTTAATTGGTATTCTTTTATATTTTTACCAACACAAGGGCAAAATGGTAATTTCGCCTTCCGAACACCATTTCAACTCATTTTAGGTTCCCAAATTCATTTTTCTAATGGTTTAAGCATGTTTCTAAATTTTCTTGATTTTTTTGGAGACGTTTGCTATTTTTCTGTAAATACTGCATTCAAGGGCAAAATCGTTATTTTTTAGTTTAAATTCATTTTTCGTCAATTTTTGAGTCATAGATGCATTTCCTAGAGTTTTAAGCTTATTTTTAAATTTTCGTAATTTTTTGAGGCTAATAGCCATTTTTTGTGTATTTTCGTTGTCCAGGAGCAAAATCGTCATTTCACACCCCGAGCGCGTTTTTATCGGTTTTAAGCTCTAGCTTTTATTTTAAAATCTACTTTGAATTCTTTTTGAAAATTTTAGAGATTGTTGTCAGTTCTTTGTATTAAATTTTAATTTTCGTGGTTAAAAAATAATTTTTTAAATAAAATTAGTATTTTTATTACCGGTGGCATTTTCATTATTTTATAGCATTCTTGGTGCCCAAGACAAGTGGCCTATAAATACCCCTTTAATCAGGAAAAAAAAAGAGGAAAAATTGAGAAACCCTAAAAAACACATTTACTTTAGCCCTTAAAGATCAAACACACACAAAATACCCAAAAACACACACATAAGCCGTCATTTGCAGTTTCTTGTACTGTTCATTACTAACTACAGCTTCTTCTACTATTCATCATCAATGGAGCTCAATCTCCTATACTATTCATCACCAGGTTCTCAATTGCTCTTCATCTGTCATTTAAAAGTAATATTTTGCATTTTTATTATTATTTATTGTTTTGTTCATCCATTTTTCCTTGACAAATCTGATTAGTTGTGATTAGTTGTGCTTATTTGTGTGAAATCTTAGCTAAGTTTTGGAATTTTTTCTACTGTTTTGTTCTGGGTTCCTATTTTTTTGAGTTTTTCTTCATCTATCATTTAAAAGGTTTTGGTTCCCCGGAATTTTTTTTTCTTTTCTTTTTCTTTTGTTCAATTGTTCTTCAACCCCCTTCCACCTGTTTCTTCCCTTCATTCCAAATTTCTTCCTCCAATATCAGAACCAACCATTTCTACTCCACTGCCAGTTTCATCGACCACCACCATCAGACACACAAGACCACCCAAATGTCCAACCCAAAACCACAAGCATCTACCACCAGTCAATTTACCCACCCAATCCCTTACTAAACCAATCACAATCCCTAACTATTGCCCAAACTTGCAGAAACCCAAATTATCAGCAATCCTAGTCTATCTACTACCAAAATCAACCCAAACACCAGAATATCTGTAGCTATTAGGAGCCATCATAGGACTAACAGAGTCACCAATTCACCTCACCATCGGCCAGCAATCATCAGTCCTCACCACAGCCCCTGCACAACCATCAGTCCCACGGACATATCCAATTAACACCTTCAATTGACAAATCCTCACCTGTAATCAAAATTTCCACCACCTTCACTCCGCTCTTGCAACCAACTCACCACCACAATCAATATTCAGCACTACCAATTGACTCAAATTCACCCACAGAGCTTCACCCAAAAGTATTCAACACCATCTGGCAGCCCCATCTCATTGCCGATTCTATCACCCACTACACCTGGTCACCCAAAATCAAATTCACACCAGTACCAGCAACTCTCTCCTGTCTTCACCACAAATACCTGCAGAAAAGCAATCCCAATTCAACAAACACAGTCACACAAAGATCCAATAGCCCTCTAAACTGCCCAACACTGCCAAATTCCACCAGAAACAGTCCAATTGCCACCATTGCCACATGCCAATTTCACACCAATACACACACAGAAACACACACTGCACACACCAATTTACACACACAATACACACAGATTCACACACTAAACACACTATCACCACTTGCCCAACACCGCCAAATTCCACCAGAAACAGCCCACACACGCCACCGGCAACCAAATTTTACCGTTGCCAATTACACCATCCATTAATTAGAATATCACAATAACCAATTTAACACGAAACCACCACCACCTCGCCCTGTTCACACAAGCTCGTACATCCCTGTCACAGCCCTTGCCAGTCAATCTCCCATCGTCGCCCCTCCATTCTCCTCCACCACACCTTCCCCTTGCTTTTTTTCGATGGAAGAGACGACCAGGAAAATTATTTTTGGTTTTGAGAGGAGATGAGACAGCCAGTAAAAAGAAAACAAAGGAGAACAGATGAAGGAAAAGAGAGAAAATGGAGTAAGGAAGAAAGAAAGAGAACTAGGGGAGTGGGGAGATAAACCAGAATCAGAGAGAGAGAGAGAGAGAGAGAGAGAGAGAGAGAGAGAGAGAGAGAGAGAGAGAGAGAGAGAGAGAGAGAGAGAGAGAGAGAGAACGAGGTGGGAGAAACAGAGAGTGATGGGAGGAGAAGAAATGGAGAGGTAGAGATAAGATGAGTGAGAGAGGGAAAAAGAAAAAATAGAGAAGAGAGAGGAAGGAAGAAACTGGCTGGGGGGCGAGAGAGAAAGTGAGACAGAAGGAAAGAAAAAGATAAAAAAATGAGAGAAACTAGAAATATAGAGTGAATGAGGAGTAGAAAGGGATCAGAGAGAAAGTGAGAGAAATAGACGTAGAAGTGAAGAAGATGAGAAAATTGGAAAATTTTGGGTGTGGATTTTGTGTTTTTCTTTATGTTTTTCTTTTCTTGTTGTTTGATTTGGTTAAACGATTTGTAGTGAATTCTTTTGATTTTTTCTTTCTTTCTTTCTTTCTTTTCTTTCTCTTTATCTGATTTAGTTTTCTTGTTTATTCATATGTTTATAATTTGTTTTAATTTAGTCAAATTTAATTTTTGATTAACTTTAGTTAACTAAATTAATTTAGTTAATTCAGTGAATTTGATAATTTTCATTTGGTATTTTCATTATAAAGTAATATTTATGTTTTAGCCCTTGTTTTCTTAATTGTTATTAATATACCCAAAAGACTTTTCATTTCTCTGCAATTAAGTACCCCTATTTATAGATTGGCCCCCAAACTTTACTTTCATTTTAATTAGGTCCCACTACTTGCAGATATACCCCCAATTGCTAAAATTTATTGTTTTGTCCCCTCAATTGACTTTAATTTTGCATTTCTACACCTTTAGACTTTGTGAATTTCTAATTTTGTATCTTAAGTTTTATAGAAATTGGCTCATATTCCCCTTAGTTGCTAGAATTTATTTTTTTACTCCAATTTTGTTAATACTCATATATTTTAGATTTTATTTGTTTATACCGAGATACCTTGACTTGTTTGTTCATGTTGGGTAGTATTTGTACCGGGTCTTCAAAAAGGTATTTTCGTTACCTTTTAATTGTTTCTTTATGTGCTCCAACGTGCTCTAATGTGATATTATATGCATTTTTTATGCGTTTCTTATTTTATGCACTTTTTGCGTATTTATTTATTTTGTGTTATTTATTTTTAAATTTTATTATTTTGACGAAAAATGTAATATTCTTGTATTTAGCTAGCCAATGTAATAATTGGATTATTTTATTTTTATATTGTTTACAAATATTTTTGTATATTTAGATAGCAAGTGTAATAGATAGGGTATTTTTAATTCCTCCCCTTTTTAAATTGTAAATTAAGCCCCGGTGTAATAGTTAGGGTTTATTTACTTTTGCGTGCTTACATGTTTATTTCTTTTACTGCTTTCCTTAGGATTTTTGCATTTAGAATATTATGCTTATGTGTTATGTGCTCCTATGTGATCTTATATGTTTTATATGTTTAATTTGCTTTTAATTCACGCTTTAATATTTAATTCATGTTTTATAGAATTCCGTCACCACACTAATCCAACGCTAGTTGTGGCTTCATTCTTTTTCCGCTAGTCCAACGTTAGTGAGATTTTTAGAACGGGTTAGTCCAACGCTAGACCCTTAGAATATTTTAGTATTAGGTACATTTGTGTGCATTTCACATCTCATTTCACACATTTTTAGTTTTTCTTTCCAATTGGCATGATTTTATTATTACTATTATTATTATTACTATTATTATTATTATTATTATTATTATTATTATTATTATTATTATTATTATTATTATTATTATTATTTTGACACATTTTTTAAAATGCATGACATCTAGATTGCATCTCACTTAGAAATTAGGACATTTGTGTGATTCGACTAGAAATAGTCGTCTACTCACGTGAGAAGCAGTGGCGTGAGAAGCGGTGGCATACAGGCCGTTCCCCCCTCCGTGAGTAGAAACATTCAGTCACGAATTATTAGTCCCCCGTATCCGTCATGTTGCATATCCACCTTCTTTTTTCACTTACTATACATTATTATTTTCTTTTCTTTTTTTACGTCACATTTTGCATAAAAACTCGTGACTCTCTCGAGGTCTCGACTCGGGTTTCGCAATCAATGCGATAATTTCGACCAAGCCTCGACGGAACATGCCGACCCTCCCCGATATTCACATTTAGACTTAGGATTTGCATTCATATTGATACATCCGAATGTGATAGAATGTAGGGTTGAATTAGAAAATTTTGATTAAACCTCACAACTAGCCTTGGCTAGGTTGAAAGGGTGCCTTAGGCGCAAGTCTTTGCCTTCCCTTTCTTCAAATGTGACTCCTGGACCTTTTTCTCTCGTTTTTCGTAGACCGGAGTCGAAAAAGGATTTTAAATGATTTTTTTAAAATTTTTATTTTTTATTTTTGTTTTGTCAAACAATTTTTCAGGTGACTTGGTATACCCTAACTCATTACCAAGTGGCGACTCTATTTTTTTTAAAATAATAATAATAATAAAACCCTTTTTCAAAAATCATTCAGCCAAAACTGTTGTACTTTTAGTCCCGGCCTTGTTTTTTTTTAAAATACCATTTTTCTTAAAAATACACTTTTTCAATAAAAGCTCGATTTTTCACACACGTGCACAGATTTTTCAAAACTCTATCTTTTTAAAAGGGTTACCAAACTAGACCGTCTTTTCGGGACACGACAGTCAACGACCCAACTAGTACCCTTTGCTCACGATTTTTGGGAAGCGACACAACCCAGAAAACCTCAACCCAGAATCAACCTGCAAACAAAACCACATCTCCACCGCAACTCCCTCCTCTGCAATCACCAACAATTCATCACTTCTAAACCATTACAATAAGCTTCCAACTGAATCCAAAGCAACAACGTCCAGCAGCTCCAACCTTCATCTCTCAGTCAAGCCACTCTCAATCAACCATAGTCAGCTCTTACAGTAGCTTCAAAATCACCATTTCAAGCCCTTCCCTGCAAAAACAAAACCAACGGCAACATCCACCTAGAACCTACAAACTCCACCATCAGACGCTTACTCAAATCAACATCGCCCTCCCAAAGGGCTTGCAAAACCACATCCAATCCACTGAGAACCAAATTCCACCACAACAGCAAGACCACAACCACCATCAATAGTCAATCATCACCAAACCAGGCCACTATTTCACAACCCCAAATTACCCATCAGCAATCCTAGCCCCATGCAGAAACATGCACTCCATCAGTCACACGGCCACAGTTTCAAGCTTCCATTACCTTCACAAACAACCAAACATTCTCTGCTAGTGCCAAAGCTATTGAGCAAAAACCACCAATGACCCACACAAAACTGACCCACCAAACCCTCTGCTACCCAATTCATCACAATCAGCCCCAAAATCCCTATAGCCTCCACCATCATCCAGCTTTTACCATCTCATCACCACCTCCCCTACAACACCACCACCTGCAACGCCATATTCACCACCATCAACAACCACTGCTAGCAACTCCACCACTACCAGAAATTCCACAATCCAAACTGCCTTCCACCACTACCAAAACCTCCCAGCCATCGTCACACATAGCCCCCAATCAACTACTAGCAACATCTGTAAAGAAAAACAATTTAGCCCAAATAACCCATGAACCATCAAAATCAACGCCACCACCAGAAATCACCACCCAATTCCCCAAGATGGTCCCTTAGTCATCAAATTCGACAATCCAACCTCAAATCACTGAATTCTACACTCACCGACAGCTACTTCATCACCATTTCCACCGCGCACCACCAGTTCTTCAGCCCACCATCTTCGACCCCAAATCTGAAACTACTTCAACGCCATACCATCTGAGAGGGAGAGAGGAGACGTACAAAAAAAGATTTGGGAATTCCTTGGAGAAGCAGCGACAGGAAAGAAGGAGAGACAGAGGAAAGAGAGAGATAGAGAGGTTAGATGGGAAAGACAGAGAGAACAGTGAGGGAGAAGAAAGTGAGAAATAGAAAGAAAGAAATCGTGAGAGAAGAAAGAAAACAAGAAGGGACCAGAGAGGAAGAGAGAAAAGAGGGGATTAGAGGGAGAATTGGGAAACGAAATGAGAGAGACAGAGGGACATCGAGGGAGAAAGAGAGAATAGAGAAAAAAAGGAGGAATAGAGATGAGAGAGAGAGAGAGAGAGAGAGAGAGAGAGAGAGAGAGAGAGAGAAATTGGAATCACAGAAGAAAGAAAGAATTGGGTTCTGGGGTATTTGTATTATTTTCATTTTCATTTGTTTGTCTTAATTTTGGTTTAATTAACTTGTTAGGTGGTATTCAATTTAGTTAAATTTAATTCTGATTGAGTGATTAATTTGGTAAACTAAGTTAACATAGATTAATTAATCTAGCTTATCTTAGTTAGCATTTTTTTATTGATTTAATTTAGCTTTACTGTAATAATTAGTCAGGTAATTAACTTTGGTTAACTTGGTTAATTAAGTTAGTTTAGTTAAGTGGTTTAGTTAGTTTGTTAATTTAATTACTTTAGTTCATGTAGTTAGTTTTGTCTAATTTGGCATTTTAGTTTCTAGTTATTTCATGAAAAACATAAATTTGCATTTGACCCTTTAGGTCCCATTTTCTTTCAATTGCATCCTAGTTGGCTTATAATGTTTTTTTATAATTGCTGCGATTTAGAATTTGGCCCCTTCAAGTTGTCAAATTTTAAGACCTAGCCCCTCATTTTATTGAAATTTTTAGTTTTACCCCATGGTTGCTGAAATTTTATAATTTGGTCCTTTAAATTCGTTCATATTTATGTTTTGTGCCCCTAAGTTAATGAGATTTACAATTCTTGACCCCTTGACTTTGATAAAGTGGCAAAGTTAGTCCCATTTATTCTTGAATTTGCATATTTGCCCTTGGATTTGCTTGAATTTTCATTTTTACCATTTTGTTTGTTTGAATTTACGATTTAGCCCCCCAATTTGTGTGAAGTTGCGATTTGTGTCCCTATGTTTGCTAAGATTTATATTTTACCCCGATTTGTCAATATTTTCATATTTCACATTTTACTCATTTATATCGCGATACTTTGACGTGTGTGTTCATTTTTAAGCATTTGTACCGAGTCTTCAAGGAGGTATCCCTATTTCCCGTTAATTTCTTCTTATGTGTTCCAATGTACTCCTATGTGACTTTTATGCATTTTCTTCATGTTTTTCATTTTTACACATTTTTGTGTATTTATTTGCTTCACATTATTTAGTTTCGAATTTTATTATTAAATGTCCCTTATTTTTACAATAGCTTGTATTTAGCCAATGTAATAGCTAGATAGTATTCCTCACATTTTTAGCAAAAAATTTTGTATTTAGATAGCGAGTGTAACAGATAGATCAGTTTTATTTTTTCTCCTGAAAAATTGTAAATCAAATCTCTCGATGTAATAGCTGGGGCTTATTTGTTTTTGCGTGCTTATGTGCTTATATGTTTTACTGCTTTCTTTAGAGTTTTTGCATCTAGATATCATGCTTACGTGTTATGTGCTCCTATTTGACCTTATATGTCTTTATATGTTTAATTTACTTTTAATTCCTGTTTTACTATTTTAAATCATATTTTATGTTATTTCGTCACCACACTAGTCCAATACTAGTTGTGGTTTTATCGTTTCCCCGCTAGTCTAATGCTAGTGGAATCCTTAGAAATGGCCAGTCCAATACTAGACCCTTAGGACATTTAGTGTTAGGTGGACTCGTGTACATTTTACATCCCACTTCACACATCTTTAATTTTTCTTCCATTTTGCACGATTTTTATTGTTATTACTATTATTTATTTATTTTTTACATATCTTCAAACGCATGATATCTAGGTTGCATCTCACTTAGAATTTAGGTCATTTTTTTGTGATTCGACTAGAAATAGTCGCCTACTTACGTGGAAAGTGGTGGCGTACATGCCGTTCCCCCTTTCGTGAGTAAAAACATTCAGTCACGAGTTATTATTCTCCCGTACCCGTTATGTTTCATCCCCGCTGTGATGCAACCCAAGCCACACTGACACCCCCACAAGCTTGTTGATGATGAGATTTATAGCAAATTCAAACATTCACACTATCCTCAAGCCTTTGAACAAGGAATACAATATCTACTATCAAAGGAAGATGAATAAATGGAAAGGAAAGAGTTTGACAGTATTACATGCTTTGGTGTTTTGATGATAACTCAAGCTACAAGACTTGGATGGATATGATTCTTAGTTTATTTCGAAGCTAAGAGAATGACCTACAACTTCTATCAAGACATCGGAGTCTAGTTCTTATGATTTCATAGCCAAAAGTTTAAATTATTAAACTGTGTCTACACTATGAGGCTCTCTGACCAGTCTTTAGCAATCATATCTTTGCCTCCAGAACTTTAAATCACATGATTCTTGTGCCATTGGAAAGCTAACTCAAAGAGATACAAATTTTGTGTTTTGCACAAGAGCTGATTCAGTCGTTTTCAAAGAGAATTTTGGCAAAGAATTTGATCTGTGAAGTTGGATCGGCGGGTCAATCGCGGATTTGGTATTTTCACCAATATGAGGGTGATGTTTCTGACCAAGGCCGTGGGTAAGGCCGGGGTAAGGCCGTGGCATGGCCTACCCCACGGCCTAGAATAGAATGTCGCACGTTTTTGTCTATTTGTTTCATTTTGGGCCTCATCTTTTATTGTATTAATGTAGGTTGCAAGTAGGGACGTAGGGATCATCTTTCTAGCTATTGTAAGCCCTATAAATATCTTATTTCTTGTAAGACTAATTAGTTTTGATATTATTTTGAATGAAATTTCATCTTTTGAGGGTTTTCTCCCTTTGGCTTCTTGTAAGCTCTCTTTGAATGCTTTAGGGTTTCCTCTAAGTGTTCTTGGCTTATCAATTACGTAATCATCTTAATTGTGGTGCCTCCTACTTTGGCTTATCAATCAAGTATCCATCTTGGTTGTGGCGCCTTCCATCTTCGCCATCTCGTTGGGTTTCTTCATCCTCTAAGCTTGGGTAATTGGCTAGATCGACGCGTTCACATCACACTGTCTTCGATCACTTATTATCTATATTACTATTTTTTCTTTTCTTTTTGCATTTCATTTTGCATTCACACTCGTGACTCCCTCGAGGCCTTAGTCTGGGTTTCGAAAATTAATGTGATAATCTCGACCAAGTCTCGATGGAACATGCCGACCCTCCCAACACTCACATTTAGACTTAGGATTTGCATTCATTTAGATACATCTGAACGCGATAGGAGCTAGGGTTAATTAGGAAAATTTGATTAAATCTCACAACTTGTCTCAGCTAGGTTGAAAGGGTGCCTTAGGAGTAAGCCTTTGCCTTCCCTTTCTTCAAATGTGACTCCCGGAGTCGAAAAAGGGTTTTAAATAATTTTTCTAAAATTTTACTTTTGTTTTGATTAAATGATTTTTTCGGGTGACTTGGTACACCCTAACTCAGTACCAAATGGCGACTCTATTTTTTTAAAATAAAAACCTTTTTCAAAAAATCAGTTAGTCAAAACTGTCGCACTTTTAGTCCCGGCCTTACTTTCTTTTAAAATACCATTTTTCCTAAAAATACATTTTTACTAAAAAAAACTCGATTTTTATCACACACGCACTATTTTTTTCAAAGTTTTTTCTTTTCAAAAAGGGTCATCAGACTAGACCGCCTTTTCCGAGCGCGATAGTCAACGACCCCACCGTGTGTTATTTTGGGGTGCGATAGTAAAAAGACAAAAAGGCATAATTGAAATTTTTAAGGACATAATTTAAATTTAAAAAAAAATAAAAAAAAATAGAAATAAAAAGTTTTTGGATTAAAAATGAAATTTTTAATAACATTCTAGAGAAAAAATGTAATTTACAGCAAACTAAAGGGGAAGATTCCAATTTTAACAATACTTAGGGTAATAATATAATTTACAACAAATTTAAATGCTAAAACATAATTTCCAATAAAACATAAAGGCAAAAAATTTAATTTCCAGCAAGTTTAAAAGCCAAATATGTAAATTACAACAAGCCGATGGGATAATACATAATTTACAGAAACATTTAAAGGCAAAATGCAATTTCAGCAAGCTTAGGGGGCAAAAATCAAATTTCCAGCAACATTTAGAGGGTAAAAATGTGATTTTAGCAAGCTTAAGGATGAAAACTAAATTACAACAATTACGGGGAGCCAAAAATAAAAAATACAGCAAGTTTTGGGCAAAAATATAATTTCCAGCAAATGTAAGGGACCAAATTGTAATTTCCAACAACATTCAAGGGCAAAATTGCAATTTCAGCAAAGTTTAAGGGACTAATTTGTAAATTAAAGCAACATTCAAGGACTAAGATCTAATTTGCAGCAATGCCATGGGAAAAAAATGCAATTTTCAACAACATTCAAGGGTAAAATTATAATTTCAGCAAACTTAAGGGTGAAAAATTACTATTCATAGCAAGCTTGGGGGCCAAAATATAATATCTAGTAATTTAAAGACCAAATCGCAATTATTATGGGCATAATTGAAAGGAAATTAAAATCTAAAAGCCAATCTATAATTAAAAGGACTATAATGCAAGAAATCAAAACTAATCAGGTATATAATAATACTAGCTAAGACCTTAGGGGTTAAAAATACAAATATCTATTCTGAAAATAAAATAGGCCTAAAAGGAACTAACCAAAACTATGCCGTTTTACCTGATTTTACGTCAAAACGACGTGGTTTGGGCACACTTTCTTTTTTACACCGATTTCTCTTTCTCTTCTTTTTTTGTTTTTGTTTTTCTTTCTTTCTCTTTCTTCCTTATTTCTTTCTCTCTATTTCTCCCTCATTCTCCTTCTTTCTGTTCTCTCTCTCTCTCTTCTCTTGCTCTCTCGCTCTGGATCTCTCTCTGTCTCTCCTCTTTCCCTTATCTTCTATCTCTCAATCTTCCTCTTTGTTTCTCTCTCTCTATCTCTCTCTTACAGATTCCCCCCAGATTGGTTTTTCTTTCTACAAACTCACAAAACTAAGTCAGATTCCCCAAATCCATCCATAATTTTTCAAATTCTAAATCACCCATTATAAACTAAACAACTAATACTTACTAAGTAAAAGAAAATAAGGGAGAGAAATCATGAATTTTCTTCACCTGGTTTTCGAGATGGGGGCTAGTAAAGTGGCGGAACCAGTGGTGCGAGGAAGATGAAATCCGGTGGTGAGATGCGCAATTGGCTGACTGGTGGCGGCCTGGAGCTTCAGCTTCACAGCAGCAACTACTTGAACTGGCATTTGGCTCCGCTCTGTCTGTGATAGTTGATGGCTAAGGACAGTGGTGGTGCGAGGGTGAGGGTGAGCTTGGTCACTGGTGGTGCAATGAATGGTTGTGCATGTGTTCCTATGGCCTATTGTGTCACACCCCTAGCCCGCACGTGCCAGACACGAGACAATCGCCGTATCCTCAAAACCCGAGAATACAAGGCACCAATTATTATTTTAAAAACACTACTTTAATATTTAATAAAAGAACTACATAAGTGCAGTACACACTAGTAATAAGAAATAACCTAACATCTATTTTGGGCCTACATGCCCAATCAAAAAAAAAAAAAAAAAAACAAAACGTAACTTAAAGATGTTTTACACATATTCATACTACATAACCTTAAATTTTAACACTAATGTCTACTACATAAAACATAAAGCAATCAGTAACAGTAATCTTCTAGGTCCTCTACATATACCACATCATAGTCCTCAAGATCTGTAAAATGATAAGAGAGAATGGATTGAGCGACACGATGCTCAGTAGGTAGCATAGTACACCTCTGTTGGATCATGCAGCTATATGTAATTATACTACTTTTGTAACATTTGTCATACTATACCACATGCATAATCAATTCAGAATAATTGTAACGTAAATCTAATACTCATAAAGTTATTTATCAAAGTAGAGTAACATCAAATCACATAACATAACATGAACATTTTCATAGCATATTTTGTCAATTAAGAAAACATATCAATATGGCTCATAAACATACACATGTAATATTCGGCTTCTGAGTACTCAGCCTAGAGTTTAACCCCAATCTAGGAGGGCGGTAGGTCAAGCATTTTCCTTGATCTTCACTTAACCTACCCATACATGAGTCAATCGGCCTGGGCTTTATACCGACTACCATGACTATCTATAACCAATCAAGCATTTTCCTTGATCTTCACTTGATTGTCATACATGACAGGACTATAGCTCCCTACTGTCTATTTCATGACCGTTTAGAGCCTTTCATACTTAAAAATCATTTCATGCGTCACATGCATAATTCAATAAAATTAATAAAAAAACAACATTCATTTTTCTATCACTTAACACAATAAAACATTTGAAAGTAGGCATACATGATCCATCTTTTGCATATATCAAAATAAAACATTTAATAAAAATACAGAGGGTAAACACCACCTACCTCGGACTGCTCGACCAGATACTTCTAACTCTTCTTACTCTTGGGTTGAACCTATAGTAGATACACAATCATTCTAATTAGATTGTATTTTTATTTATTTTATATAATATATATTTCTAACTAAATATCAATCCCTAATCTAAGAAAATTTGACAATCTAAATCCGAAACCTATTTACCCAAAATAATAATAATAATAATAATTTCAAAAACTCCAAATTATTATTAAATCTTAGTTGCTCTTGTTTGACTATTTAATAAACTAACATATACACTAACCCATAATTAATTATCAATTGGAAACTTAAATTAATAAAACTAACAAGAGAAATTCAACTAACGTGTATATGAAAATAGTATTATTATTATTATTACTATTATTATTTTTAATACATGTTTATTTGTTGTAGCCACAACTGCGACCCACAAAACCAAGTTCTGAAAATGCAGTCTTAATTCAATGTCATTTTCTAAAGACTCACGGTTGACAAAGTTTCAACTTTGTTTCCACCAGAATTTCAATTTGACTTTGAAAAAAAAAATCTCAAAACAAATAAACTAAAGTCCAAATATAATAGAACTAATTTATCTCTCGTATTTATGATTAATTAGCATTTCTGGGCTTTTGGCTTTCAGATATTATACACCTAGAGAATAGTTGGAAAACAAAATCTACATTTGTACTTCTTAGATCCTAAGATAGAAAAGAAATATGAAACCCAAAATTTCTTTGTCTCCATATGAAATTAGATTTTAAGGAATAAGAACTACTATTGTTACTGATAACTAGATATTTGAAGTTCTTGAATAATGATATATGGAACTAGAACTGTCCTTGGGTTTCTTTGAAAATAGAAATGGTTGGTGCATGAAAAAAAAAAAAGAAAGAAAGGAAAAAAAAACCGCAACAACAGACAAAACATATTTATTTCTTTTGTTAGGTGGCAAATGTTTTCCAATTAGCTTCAACAAGTCCAGTTACATCACATGATTTTTAAATAAAAAAAATTATTGATTTGCAGCCGTGGCTTATTCATTTAACATATTTAGGATTGTTAAGATACAAAGCTTTAAATACATAAGCTTTATATATTGATTGCGTAGGAGTAATTGATATAGCCAAAAAAATACTTTTAAGAGTAATTTATACAACCAAAGAAAAGAAAATCATGCAAGCCGTCCCGGTTTTAAACACAAATTGACAAGACGCCACTTGCATTCCAAATTTCTTATGGATTTAAAACCAAACTTTATTTTAACAATCAAAAAACAAGAATTCCAAAAATAAAATTATCTTAAAGCATGCTAATTTATCTGACCATTTCACAATAATGATAAATAAATAAATGCATAATAATAGTAGTAAATGGATTAAATACTTACTTGTTTTGGAAGAGAAGTATTTTACTAGAATTCTGATCAAACAACTGGATCAATCCTCTCCTCACTAGAGTTCTTATTATTTGTTAATGTTAATGAAGAAGAGAGAAAAAAAAAAAAAACAAAGAGGGGAGAGAGAGTTGAAAGAAAATGACGTTCTGTTTATTTTGGTTTATCTGATATAATTAGTTATTCAAGTAATTTAGGAAGTTACCACCCTGTTGGCAACTATCTAACCACTATCAGCAATTATCACCCCAACTTCTTCTACCACTACTTAAACACTTTCTCACCCAATAACTTCCCCCCATTTTATTTTACTTATTAATTGTAAGATACGATTATTATTAATATATATAGACACCTGCATATCTACTAAATATGAGAAAAATTTCCGGATATTACTTATTGTGTTTGTGAAATGCTTATGTGTGCCTGTGACAGTGTCTATGTGTGAGATTATGTGCTTGTGTGATTGTTTAAGTGTGTGTGTGTGTGATTATGGCTGTTGTGCAGGATTTGGGCTAGTAATGGCAATGGTTATGGTGGTTTAGTGGTGGTGGGTTGTTGGTGGTTGACTATTTAGTTAGTTGCCATTGGTGTTTGGGCTTGTGTGAGGGTGGTGAGGTGATTGTTTGATGATTTTCGATTGAGGGCCTGTGGTGGTGGAAGGGAGTTGGGGAGTAGGGGGCTGCTAGTTGTGCTTGTCTGTGTGCTTATGGTATGGTCAACTGGAATTTTGATGGCTGATGATCAAGTGGCAGAGGGGTGGTTTATCGGTGGAATTGGGGCTGATGGAGGTTGAATTTGGGAGTGTTTATATGTGATTCTGCAAGCTGTGTTTATGAGTGTGTGTGCCTTGAATGTGTTTTTGTGATTTTGTGTAGGGGGACTGAAGTGTTTGTGCAGGTGTGTGTGAATGTTGGTTTGTGATTTGTGTATTGTAGAGAGGATGAGTGTGAGTGAATTGTGTGCTTTGGGTGTTCTGATATGTGAATATGTGGAATTGGTGTATGGTAACAATGGATTTGTGCTTCTTGTGGAGTGGAGAGTGTAGTGTGATCTGAAACCAGTGCGTGTAGTGTGTGAATATGGCTGAGAGAGAATGAATAGAGTGTGTTAGTGTTCTGTGATTTGTGAAATTGTGGAAGTGAAGGGTAAGTGTGTGCAAAGGTGTGAGTGTGCTGAGAGAAAGTGAGGGTGTGCAAATTACTTTCTCTGATAAGTGAGTGAAGTGTGTATGAAGGTGAGTGAAGTGTGTATGAAGGAGAGTGAATGAGAAGGAGAGAAAATGTGTCTGTGAATCTGATGATCATGAAAAAATAGGAAAAATCCACAAAAAAGTCCCTCAAATCCCCTGAAATCTGATGATTGGATTGCAAGTGGGAATGGTGGTGATAATGGTGTTTGAGATATTTGATGGAGGCAGTTGCATTGGCTGTGCATCCATGGTAGAAGCAACAGCAACAGCAACAGCAACGTTGCTGTTGTTCAGTCTGCTTCTTTTTTTTTTTTTGGGAGAGAAATTTGTAAGAAAATGAAAAAAATGAAAAAGAATAAAATAAAAACCACATGGGCTTCTTAAATTTATAAAAAAACTAAAACTAAAATTCAGCATTACAAGAAGAAAGAAAATTCAATATAAAATAAAATAAAAGTTAATGCAACATTGGAAGACGCGTCATTAATAGACAAAAAGATAAAAATTTGAAATAAATACCAAACGACATCTAAAAATCATAAAATTTTTACATAAAATCTATAAATATATAAAATAAACATATAAAAACTTTTTACATGAAAATTCTTAATAAAAAGATGCATTGGAAAACATGCCATGGGTGATGAAAATTATCAAAATTACTAAATAACATATAAAAATTACAAAAATTTTACACAAAATACATTATCACACAAAACATATAAACTAAAATTTTCACTGCAAAAATTTCCACAATAATGCAATCTTGTGAAATGTGCATTTAATAAAAAAACAAAAATTAAATAAATAATAACCAACCTCTAAAAATCATGAAATTTTTACAAAAAATTTATAAACATATGAAATGCATGTATAAAAATTTTCACACAAAATTCTAATACAAAAGATGCATTGGAAAACGTACCTTTAACTTGAAAAAATATCAAATTTCTAAATAATTATTAAATGACTCTGAAAATTCTTTAAAAATTAGAAAAATGATAAAAACCATAAAATATGATTTAGAAAATAAAATAAAATAAAAGGTATCTATAAGCTAAAATTATCATTTTATCCTTGATGCGACTAATTAGTCATAATATACGTAAAAATTACAATGACCTTTGAAAAACAAAATGTATCCCTAAATGAAGTAAAATACACATTTTTTTAAACAAAAAGTGTGTTAAAATTTAGTGTCTACAGGAGCCACCAAGGCTCGATAAGATCTACTGAGCAATAGTGGCTTTCCATCCACCATTGAGTCCACGGTGGAGCCTGTGGGCTTGGTCCACCTAAGAATGGCTCCAGTAGGACTAGTTGTGACACGAGACCAATTTAAGGCACTATGGCCATATTCTAATGCAAAGATAATTTTGGATGTGTGGACCAAGTTCTAGGGTACTAGAGCTATTTTTTGGCAATCGAAACCAATTTAAAGCACTAGAGCACTTTGAAGTATGAAAGTCAACAATTAGAATGCTAAGACTATTTTAATTTGATTTAATTTAGCATACTTTAGAAGACAATAATTGGGTGAGTACAAGGCTTATGGGAGATGATAGGAAGGCAAAATAAGTTGAGTGAGCACAATACTTGAGAGATGTCAAAAAGATAAAAAGAGTTAAAGAGAGAAGGAAACTAAAAAGACTGTGGAAAAAGGACAAACTTTTTGCCTTTTCTATTCTTCTTAAAAATCTTCCTATATCGCCTCTCTTCTTTTTTTGGTTGCCTCTCTAACGTCTTATGCTACTCTGTAGAATCTCGCTCTCTTCCTAATTGTCTTGCTAATCTTTTATCTCTATTCCAAGACTTCTATTCTCTACGTGAACAAATAAAAAATCCTTGTTGAATTCCCTTCCTTTTTCTTTTTGTGCCTCAAGGCTTTTTATAGACTTAATGTCTACTTAGCTAACTAATTTTAACAAGGGTCAATTTTAGGACACTTAGGCTATTTTGTGGCACAAGATCAATTTTGGGCACCAGCGCCAAATTTTAAGGAACTATGGTCACATTGTGGCACACGATTAACTAATTCAACATGAGGCCCATTTTTTGACACGAGTGCCAAATGTTAGCGTAAGAGGGCCATTTTGTAGCACGAAGTCAATTATATTGCACGAGGGTCATTTTGTGGCACGAGAACAATTTTGGTCATGAGATTAATTTTGTAACACAAGGACAATTTTGGGCATGAGTGCCTATGTTTTCAGACTCAAATTGGACCGGCCGGTTGGACCGGTCAAATCGAGAATCGGCTAGACATCCGATCCGAGTCAGCTAAAAAACAGAAAGTTTAAAAAATCGGTCAAACCCGAACAAAAATTAGATTTGACTGGAAATTTGTTGAACAGGATAAAACTCGGTTAATTGATACATTTGGATTTTGAAGTTTAGAAGATCGTGCAAGCAAGCTGCCTACTTGCCATTCATTGTATTTACTTCGATGTGAATTTTTCTTTAAGCCTTACTTGGGATACACAAAAAAAAATCATAAATGTGTAATTTCCTTCCCATCATCCAACCAAATGAAAGGACGACAACTAGACATTTAGCAGACAAGGTGATTTTGACTAGGCTTCAAATTTATGATCCAACATAAAAGGCTTCAACAGTTTTTAATATTTTTGGGGTGGCTTATGATTTTTTTTTTGGTATTTTTATATCTTAGTGTAGTTTAATTTTGTTAATTAAAAACAAGACTAGTAAATCAGGGTTTTAGTACTTAGTTTTTGAATTTAGCTTATCTATTTATTTATTAGTTTCTAATTTGTTTCTAATTGAACAAGTATGGGATTTTTATATCATGAATTTTGTGAGTTTGGATGAATTTGATGAATTATTTAGTGAATTAGATACAAATTTAGATATCTATTAATGACTTGTAGATGTTTCTTGGTTAAATTTTGAAAGATTTGTAGGAAAAATTTATATATATATATATGACGTATTTATGATGTCATCTGATTCGACCTCGAGTAGACACCTGGTCGAACCCATTGTGTAACATCCCGGGTCTGGGCTGGCCCAATAATTTTTGAACTTTAAACCACGGGCTCAAAATATTTAAGCCAAGTTATTTAGTAGCCCAAACACAGGACATTATATACTAACATATTTCCAAGCATCCCACCGATGTGGGACTTGAGATATTACATTCACCCCTCCTTTTAGGCCTTTACGTCCTCGCAAAGCCCAACTCATATCATAATCCGGACTGTCCACTCGGTTTTGTCGGATTCTACAGGTAGCTTGTACGGGCTCTAGAGGTAACTCCCGCCCTTAAGTTGACATAGCACTTAGCCCCGTACAACACTTAGTTCCTCCACTTTCTTGCGTAGTCGCGGCCCAAATACCATAGGCCCAGTCTCACCCCATGCAGAGATCACACGAGGTTCGTTCTGATACCATTTGTAACATCCTAGGACTGAGCTGGTCCAATAACTTTTGAACTTTAAACCACGATCTCAAAATGCTTAAACCAAGTTATTTAGTAGCCCAAACGGAGGACATTATATACTAACATATTTCTAAACATCCCACCGATGTAGGACTTGGGCTATTACACATTGACCCCTGACCCCTGAGCTCAGCCGAGTCGATACCTGGTTTGAGTATGAAAACATAGATGAGGGCCATTTTATGGCACGAAAGCCAATTTTGGGAATGAGTTCTATTTTATTTTGATTTAATTGCCATAAAATATAAGAAAAGGGGACACAAGGGTCAATTTTAAAGTACTAAGGCCATTTTGTGGCAAGAGACCAACTTCGTGCATGAAGGCTAGATTTAGAACAATGCAATCATATAGTGACAATTGAGGCCTCTACTATCATCAATTGTCTCTATCGATTGTTTATATTGTCATATAATTAAGTAGTTGGTATTTTAATTGAATTCATCATTCGTTTCTAGAGATTATATTATAAAAAGAAAATTAATACTAGTACTCACATAGCCCTTGTAGGATCAACACTCATTACTCTTATACACTATACTATACGAACGATAGTGCATTTGCTTAAAGTATCCATAGTATAGTCAGTAGAACACAAGATCCTTATCAAATAATTTTAGAAATCATACTAAAAGTCACTTTAATAATATTTTTTACAACGATTCATGAATTATTCAACTGAAAAAAAATACTTTTTTTTCCATGAAACTATGTGTCGCGCCCCATTTTTCGAAAGGGAAAATAATATGACAATAGTAGATATAGTGAGTCGGAAAAAGAAAAAGGAAGTGTTAAATGTGGTTGTGTTTATTGGAAAAAGAAGCGTGTAAATTTTGTAAAAAATAATTTTTAGAAAATACTTTGTAAAAGATGATTCGATAAAAATGTGACGAACAAATGCTTTATTTTTAAAATAAAAGAAAAAGGGCCTAAAATGGGACTTTGAAAATGCGACGGTTTTTGGGCCCGAAAATAGAGTCTAAAAAGGGTTTTTTAGTGAAAAAGGAGTCGCCACTTGGTATTGAGTTTTGGTGTACCAAGTCACCCGAAAATATTTTATAAAAGGTAAGAAAATCAAAATGATTTATTTAAAGAAATGGTTTTTGGAAAAAATAAGGAAAAACAAGAAAACCCTTTTAGACGACTCCAGGTCTTTGAAAAACAAGAGAAAAAGGTTCGGGAGTCACAGTTGAAGAAAGGGAAGGCAAAGGCTCGCGCCTAAGGCACCCTTTCAACCTAGCCGAAACTAGTTGCGAGGTTTAGTCTGAAATTTTCCTAATGTAACCCTAAAATTTTATCGCATTTGGATGTGACTATATGAATGCAAATCTAGTCCTAAAAATGGGTATCGTTAAGGGACAAAATGTTCCATTGAGGTTTAGTCGGAATTATCGCATTAATTGCGAAACCCGAGTCTAGACCTCGATGGAGTCACGAGTATAGATGCAAAATGGATATGCAAAAGAAAAGAAAAATAGTAATATAGATAGTAAGTGAACAAAGAAAATGGGAATGCAACATAACGGGTACGGGGGACTAACTGGACTCGTGACTAGATGTTTCTACTCACGGAGGGGGGAACGACATGTACGCCATCGCTTCCCACGTGAGTAGATGACTATTTCTAGTCAAATCATACAAATGACCTAAAATTCTATGTGTAGTGGAATCTAAATATTATGCACTAAAATAAATGTTAAAATAGATAATAAATGATAAAATATATATAGAAAATTATGTAAAAATGGAAAAGGCCTAAAAAGAGAAAATGTGTGTGTAATGATCATGAAATGCACACAAGAAATGATTCTATCACTAAAATGACCTAAAGGTCTAGTATTGGACTAACCTATTTTCTAAAAATTCTCCGCTAGCGTTGGACTAGCGAAGAAACCGAAATTAACCACAACTAGCGTTGGACTAGTGTGGCGACGATACACATATAGAATAATAAAGCAAGTAAGTAATTAAAGCACATATTAAAGCAATAAATCACATAAAAGCAAATAATAGCACATAGAGCACATAGCACATAATCATAATATTCTAGATGCAAAATCCTAAGAAAAGCGAATAAAACACATAAGCATATAGCACACATAGCACACAAAAAGCCCTAACTATTATACCGGGAAAGCCTAATTACAATCTAAAAATAAGATGAAAGGTAACCTATCTAGCCTATCTATTACATTTTTCTATCTAAAATACATAAGATTTTTGTTAATAGATAACACATAAACTATCTATTACATTAACTATCTAAATACAAAATTTTGCTAAATAGAATATTACCTATCTATTACATTTCTTTGAATAATCAAAAATTAAATTCGAACAAATAATATGATATAAATAAATAAACACTCATACATGGATAAAATTATAAGCACAAAGATACATGAAAACACACAGAAAAACACATAGGAGCACGTAGGAGCACATAAAAAGAAATAAAAAGGGTAATCGAGGTACCTCCCGTTCGTAAACTCGGTACCAAATTGCTACTAAATGAACAAACATGTTAAAAATACCACTATTTAATAAATAAACCACTTAATTAAATAGTTTCACGCCAATCGCTGTGAACATGCTATGATAATTCAAACGATTATAACAATAATAAACAAAATAAGAGAAAGAAAAATAATGATAATAACAATTAATCATTTAGGAGGAAAAACGAAAATTTGTTTAAGTAAAAATAAATAAGTAAATAAATAAATAAAGCAAAGCAACAAAAATAAAGAAATAATAATAATAGGAGATAAAATACAATAATACATACTTAAACTTTTAACGCCCCCAAATAAGAATTATTAAAATGACTAAAAGGAAAATAAAGAAACTAATTTAAACATCAATTAGACTAACAAGACCCAATTTTTAGAATATTAATTATAAATTTGATAAAATAAAAAAATAAAAAAACAATAAAAAAATAAAAAATGTGAAAAGAAATAATTTAAAGCTTTGAGGACTTAACTAATTTTAATTAATATTTTTTTTGGCAAAAATAAAATATCATAAGATTTGGATTAAAAAGAGAAATTCGGACAATATTATAGAGTAAAAAATGTAATTTATAACAAACTAAAGGGTAAAATTATAATTTCAAACCATAGCTAAGATAATAATATAATTTACAACCAATTTAAAGGCTAAAATATAATTTTTCAGCAAGTATAATGCCCAAAAATAAAAATTTCCAACAATATTTAAAGCCAAGAATATAATTTCAGCAAAATCATTAAGTAATACATAATTTACAGCAAAGATTTAAAGGCAAAAATGTAATTTCAGCAAGTATAGTGATTTAAATAAAATTCCAGCAAGGTTGGAGGGACAAAAATAAAATTCCAGCAAGCATTCTAGGGCAAAAAAGAATTTCCAGCAATGTTGGGGGAACAAAATAAAATTCCAGCAAGCATTCTAGGAAATTAGAACCAAATTCCAGCAACATAAAGTTTTAAAAATGAAATTCCAGCAACTTAGGAACTAAATTACAATTTCTAACAATTAATGGAGGTATTAAAACAAATTCCAGCAACATAAAGGATCAAAATATAAATTCCAGCAACAATAGGGGGCCAAAAATAAAATTCCAGCAAGTATTCTAAGGCAAAAATAGAATTTCCAGCAATGTATAAGGGCCAAGATGCAATTTCAGCAACATTTAAAGCCTAAAGTACAATAACAGCAAGCTTGGGAGGCAAAATTGCAATTTCCATAAATATCAGAGGGTAAAAATGCAATTCCAGCAAAATCTAGGGGTCAGAATGTAATTACCGAGAAATGTAGGGGTCAAAAATAGAAATAGAAAAGTGCAGGGGCAAAAATTATAAATATCTAAAAGTTGGGGGACCTAAGTGCAATTAATCGGGACCTAATTGCAAAGAAAATAAAATTATGGGGGTCCATCTACAATAAATAGAAATCTAAATGCATAAATCATAAATATTCAGGGCCACAGTAACATTAATGAAAGTATAAGGGCTATAAACTAAATACCTCTTATTAATTAAAAATAAATTAAAAAAACTAAACTAATCAAAACGACGTAGTTTTGAGTGAAACTACGTCAAAACGACGTAGTTTCACCAAAACATTTTTTTTTTCCGGCTGATTTCGATTTTTTTTTTTTCAGATTTTTTTTTCTTTTCTCTCTTTTCTTTCTTTCCTTTCTTTCTTTCTTTCTTTCTTTTCTCTCTTTCTTTTTCTTCTTCTTCTTCTCTTTTCTTCTTCTTCGTCTGGTCCGCCTCTTCCCCCGATTCTTCTTCCTGATCTGTTCTCCCTTCTCTGTTCTCTCCGTCCGGTCCTCTCTCTCTCACAGGTCTGTCTCTCTCTCTCTTCCCTCGCCGGAGCTCTCTCCGTTCTCTCTCTCTAGTCTTTTTTTAAAAAAAAAAAAACCAAAATCCCTAAGTTACAAGAATAGCGATCTTCACTTAATTCCATCACAATCAGACACTTATATGTAAAATTTATGGGCTTTTGTGCTACAAAAAGAAACAAATTGAAGTATGGATTGAGAGTTACCTGGATTCGGAGGTGGTTGAGGTGGAGAAAGGCAGTGGCGGCCTCCGGCGGGCTGAACGGTGGCTTGGTAGTGGTGGTGCGCTGGTGGTCCGGTGGTGGCGAGAATTGCAGTGGCGGTGGTGGATTGATGTTGGTTTTTCCTTTTTTTTTTTTTGGGCAGATGGTGTGCGTGTGTTTGCAGGTGTGTTGTGTGTGTGTGTTCAGGGGTGCGTTTGTGTGTGTGTGTGAATTCTTTGTGAATGTTTGGTCGTCTGGATTGTGTGTTTGTGTGTGCAGTGAAATGTGTGTGTGCCTGTGTTGTTTTTGGGTGCAGTGCAGGTGAATGTGAAACTGGTGTGTGTGCAGGGGTGTAGTGGAATGTGTGTTTTATGTGTTTGTTTTGTGGAGTGTGAATGAAACTAGTGTGTGTGTGTGTGTGAAATCCGTGTGTAGTGTGTGCGTTTGTGGATGGCTGTGAGTGTAAGTGAGGTTGATGTAATTCATAGAGGGAAATGTGAGAGTTTGCAGGTTTTTGTGAGTCCAGGGAAGAAGGAGAGGGGGAGTGAATTTGTGTGCGTCTGTGAGTGAAAGTGAGTGTTGCAGGTGTGTGTAGTGTGTGTTCTGTGTGTGTTGTGGCTGAGTCGAGAGTGAGGAAGAATGGAAGAGTTTTGTGCAGGTGAGTGTGAGTGAGGTGAGGTTGTGTGTGTCTGTGGATGATTATGTGTACAGTGTGTGCTTCTGCAGGTATGTAAGTGGTGTGTGTTTTGGCTGAGAGAGCAGGATGAGAAGGAGAGGGAGAGGTCAAGTGTGTGTGTTGTTTCGTGAGTCTGGCAAGGGAGTGCAGATGAAATTGTGTGCAGATGAGAGTTGTGTGTTAATTGTGTACTTTTTGATTTGATAAAACAACAAAACAATCCCCTAAAATCTGGTAGATTGAGTGTAAAATGGGGGAGAAGGTGGAGTTGGTGGCAGGAGGATGGTGTTTGCAGAAGCAACAGCAGCAGCAACGCTGCTGCTGTTCTAGTCAGTTTCAGTTTTTTTTTTTTTTTCTTGGAAAGAGAAGAAAATAAAGAAACTGAAAATAAAATAAAATAAAATAAAACTACTTCAACTTCTTTTTTTTATATATATAAAATAAAAAATAAAAATAAATAAAAAATGAAATACAACATTATAAGAAGGAAAAAATAAAATTTAGTGTAACAAATGAAAGGTTAATTCAACATTAGAAAAATACAACTTAAAATAAATACCAAATGGTCTTTTTTTAAAAAATAAAAATAAAAATACAATAAATTTCCTTTTTTTTTAACATAAAATTTATAAAATGCTCATAGGCAAAATTCTCATAAAGAAAATTTTAAATAAAAAGTGCATCGGAAAACGTGATCTAAATATGACAAAATTATAAAATTTATGAAAATTAATAAATGACATCACAAAAATCTTACACAACATATATTATCACATAAAGCACGTATGGTATAATTTTCGCTCCAAAATTTTAAGATTAACGCATTCTTGGGAAACGTGCCCTTAATAGACGAAGAAGACAAAAATAAATAAATACTAAATGACTTCTAAAAATTATGTAATTTTTACAGAAAATTTATAAATATACAAAATACATATATGAAATTTTTTCACTTAAAAATTATCATAAAATAGTGCATTGGAAAACGTGCCGTTGAATAAAAAAATACTAAAATTTTAAATAAATAATAAATGACTCACGAAAATCATTAAAATCATAAATAATGATAAAAATAATAAAATTATGTATTTAGGAAATAAAATAAAATAAATTAATATTTACATGGTGAAATTACCATTTTGCCCCTGATAATCTAATTAGACATAATATACACAAAAATTATAATTGACCCTTGAAAATAAAAAATACCCCCTAAATAAAGTAACACACATATTTTTACCAAAAGTGTGTCAAAATTTGGTGTCTACACTATGTTCTCATTTACAAGCCAAATGCTCTACAGACATGAAATCAAAAGCATAAAAAAAATTTAACGTAATCAAAACCTCAAAAGATTTGCCCAAGACTGTATGTATCCATGAGAAAGCAAAAATAAACCAATTGAAACTTTAAGCATAAGAACATTGTACACGTAAGAACACAACCAAGTTTTTGCATAAAGAAACTCAAACTTTTAAGTCATCCCTTATTGCATCAAATTAATGAATTACAGTAGAGCACCGATACAAAGCCAAAATTGAGTTTGGACACCAAAGCTTCGTATCCGCGTTAATTTTACACGACAAAGCATGTACGCAACTCCTTTGCCTCAAACGTTTCAAAGAAACATTCACCTAGATTTCATTGATTAAAGATTTTACTATCCTTTTTAAAAAAATGTGTATTGTTGCTTCCCATTTTGGTATATTACACGGTATTGCTTTCGGGTCTAGATGGTGCCAGGTTGAGTAACCATTTTGAGTGCTCTGGGTAACCTGTACCATGAAATGAGTTAGAAGCACTCGGGGCTTGACCTCCGAAGTACCTTCGATGCTTAAGTTAGTTCTTTGTGTGAGAAAATGCATTAGGAGGCTTAAAGAGAAAATATGGAGCATACTTTGCAAATGGTAGTTGATGGCTTTATATACTAGTAGAAGAAGGTAGAGTCATTATGTAAAGACGTGCAGTAGCCTGTACGCCATGTAAAGGCATGCCATAACCTGAAAAGCCTATGACTGTAGGTCATCAGTGTCAGGAAATAGAAGCCAAGTGTTAGGTGGAATAGTTCCCTTGACACATTGAGTTACCTCTACCAAAGAGTTAGTTGGTTGTTTTATGAAGACCCTGCCTTGGGACAACTCCCTCTTTTAGAGAGTCAAGATGTACCGTTGGATAACACCATATTAGTTTGACTTTTCCTAATATGACATAGTTGAGATTAATAAGGGTGAGTACAAGCTCTTGCAGAGTTATTATGCCCAGCTTGATTATGGCTGAGTTGATAAGACCATGGGCGATTGGGACCTTAAGTCTAACCATCATCTCAAATGGGCTTTATCTTTACCTATTGAGTTATATTGTGGTGACTAGGCCTAGTCCAAGTATTTTTACGCATTATTTTGGGCTTTAATATCAGGTTAACCCAATATTCCATCAGTGAGCTGAGCTGTCAAAATTGGCCTCATCAGATGTCCCCTAGCTCGAGTAAGATGCCAAAGCGTGCACCCTCTTATTCAAGCTTGTTAATCTGAACAGAAAGAACTGAGAATGTAATATTTTTGATTGTATTTCTCAAGAACAAAAGTGATACATTTTCTTGGTTTATATACAATTTGTTGAATAATCAAAAATTGACAAGTGTCATTCTATCCTATTTTCTATAAAGAATCTTATCCTAACTAACTTTGTCTTTTCTGCATTACTTGGGGAACATTCAATTGCTGAAACAAATCTCCATTATTCTTTCTGCATAGCTCACATGTGCTGAGCTCATACGCATGTGAGATCAGCTCATGTGAGCTCGTGCTAGCTCAGCACATGTGAGCTTGAGCTCATTGATCACTTGACTGCATCATATGGACTCCTCATTCAATTCCAGCTCAACTGATCCAGATTATCTGCACTAACGGGCTTCAGCTCACAATTCAACCATATTTCAACACCCCCCTTCAAGTTGGAGCTTGGTGGCAATCTGCCAAGCTCAACTTGGACACTAGAGTGTTGAATTGTGATACAGCTAAAGACTTAGTGAATATGTCTGCCAACTGATTCTGTGAACCAACATGTATAGGCTTAACAAACCCTTCTTTGTACTTATTTCTCACCAAATGGCAGTCTATTTCCAAGTGTTTAGTTCTCTCGTGAAAAACTAGGATTTTCTGTGATATGGATAGCTGCTTTGTTATCACACCAAAGTGGTATTGGCAGTGATAAAGCTATTCCAAAATCTGCTAGTATGTAGCTGATCCATTGCAGTTCACACACAGTCGCAGCCAAGCTCCTGTACTCAGCTTCTGCTGAAGATTTTGATATGGTGCTTTGTTTCTTAGTTTTCCAAGAGATTAAGCCACTTCCTAGGTAGATGCAGTATCCAGTCAACGACCTCCTAGTGTCCTGACATGAAGCCCAATCAGCATCCGAATACCTTGTAGAGCAAAGTCACTGTTTGTTGAGTAAAACAATCCTTGTGATGGACATCCCTTTACATATTTTACCAGATGCATAGCTGCTTGCCAATGTAGTTTTGTTGGTGCTTGTACAAATTGACTAAGCTGTTGCACCCCATACGTAATGTCAGGCCTAGTAAAATTCAGGTAAAGGAGTCTTCCAATGAGTCTTCGATATGATTCTGGATTTTCTAATAATTCTCCTTCTTCAGATGACAGCTTTACTCCTTTAGTAAGTGGTGTTTTTGCTGGCTTAGCACCTAGCAGACCTGCATCTTTGACTATATCCAGTGCATATTTTCTTTGGTTAACATGAATTCCTTTGTCTGTCCTTGTGATTTCAAGACCAAGGAAGTA
This sequence comes from Mitragyna speciosa, assembly GCA_024721245.1. NCBI lineage: Eukaryota > Viridiplantae > Streptophyta > Magnoliopsida > Gentianales > Rubiaceae > Mitragyna > Mitragyna speciosa. Next base: position 12,181,252 of record CM045565.1, on the reverse strand, counting down.
AGTATCTGGCTTCTCCTAGGTCCTTGATTGTGAACAGCTGGTGTAAATACTCCTTCAAAGCCTTGATTTCTGTTAGATTATTCCCTGCAACTAATACATCATCCACGTACATCAGTAAAGCTTGTGAATCCTTGATCATTTCCTTTCAGAAATAAGCAATTGTCATGCTGACATTGCTTGAAGCCAAAAGTTTTCAGCCTACTGCTAAACTCTTCATTCCATTGTCTTGATGCCTGTTTCAAACCATAAAGGCTCCTTTTTAGTTTACATACTTGTCCAGGACCTGCTTTGCTGTAACCTTCTGGAGGCTTGCATATAAACTTCTTCCTCTAGAGTCCCATGTAGGAAGGCATTGTTGATATCCAGTTGATGCATATGCCAAGCCTTTGCAGCTGCTATTGCAATAAACATCCTCACTGTAACCAACTTGGCTACTGGTGAGAAACTGTCATGAAAGTCTACTCCTTCTGTTTGGTGGTACCCCTTTGCAACAAGCCTTGCCTTCAATCTGTCCATAGATCCATCAGGTTTCAACTTCACTTTGTACACCCATTTTGAACCTATGGCCTTTTTTCCCTTTGGTAAATCTGTTAGTTCCCAAGTTCTATTTGTTTCTAATGCATCCAGCTCTTTCTCCATTGCATCTCTCCATTCTTTGTTTCTGCATGCTTGATTGTATGTTTCTGGTTCCTGCAGATTATCCAAATTGACCAAGAAAGACACATGTGCTCATTTTAAGTTTGAGAAATTTTGAAAAGGGAAAGTGTTGGGAAAGTGTTTGGATGTCATTTTTTTGTTTGCCACTTGGTTTACACTAGCAGTTTGCAAGCTATTTTCTAGTGCAAGGTCAGCTATATAGTCTTGTAACCATGTTGGTTTTGTTCTTACTTTGGTACTTCTTCTCAAAACTTCTTGTTGGCCATTCTCAGTAGCACCTTGTGTTTCCTGATTCTGTGATCCCTGGTTCACATTCGAGGGTACATTGGTTGCCTGAGGGTGCCTGTTATTTGTTTCTGGTTCAGGTTCTGAATCATGTTCAATAGAGAATAATGGCAAAGAAGTTGGTAATGCAGGTTCATTGTTTTGAGTAAAAGGAAAGATCTTCTCATAGAACATCACATCTCTACTAATGTGCATCTTATTTGAAGTCTATGTCAAAAACTTTATACCCTTTCTGTCCCTGACTATACCCAATAAAGATGCACCTATGTGCTCTCACCTCAAACTTGTCTTTATGTGGTAAAGTGTTTGATGCATAGCACAAACACCCAAATGTTTTAAAATCAGCATATTCAGGCTTATGGCCAAACAAAAGTTCAAAAGGAGTGCACCAGTCAAGAACTGGTGTAGGGATTCTGTTTATGATGTGTGTTGCCATGAGTATAGAAAACGGCCAGAATTTCATAAGGTAAGTTGGCTTGGAACATAAGAGATCTGGCTAGTTGAAGTAGGTGTTTGTGCTTTCTTTCTACCACTCCATTTTGTTGAGGGGTATATACACACATGTTTTCTGATGTTCAACACCTTGTTCCCTTAATAGTTTCTCACATTCAGCATTAGTGAATTCACTTCCATTGTCTGTTCTAACAACCTTTATCCTTTTTCCATATTGAGTATTCACCATAGCCATAAAGTCTCTCAATGTAAGCACAACCTGATTCTTATGAACCAACATAAATGTCCAGGTACTTCTACTAAAGTCATCAACCAGGGTCAGCATATAGGGTGATTTAATGAGAGAATCAGAATTATAGGGTCCCCAGAGGTCAGCATGGATCAGTTGAAAAGTCTCTGTTGATTGGGTTTTGCTTACAGGAAAAGTTAGTCTCTGCTGCTTTGCTTTGTGACATATCATACATTCCTGTATCTTGTTTTTGCTAGTTTCGTTTGCAGGTAGTTTAATAAAAGGTAAATGCTGCATGACAGTATGTGAAGCATGACCCAATCTCTGATGCCAAAGTAAAATCTCATTCACGTTCTCATTCATATGATCAGTACAAGTCATCTCACTTCCTGATTCCAATTAGATTACATCTTTCTATTTCTTCTTCTAAAAAACAACTATTGTCTATTACATATAACTTCCTATTAGCTTAGCAACTGCTAGTGTCTTCTCACTCTGTAGGTCCTGCAACAAGCAATGGGAAGGATAAAAAACCAATTTGAGCTTTGCTACTTGCGCAAGCTTTGAGACTGATATGAGGTTGTACTTGAAAACTGGGAACATGAAGTACTTCAGTTAGGTGCAAGGTTTTGTGTAATTTAGCATTTCCTGTGTTTTTCACTTGTTTTATTGATCCATCAGGCAAATAAACTGGAGTATAACATGCGGTTGGTTTAGGTTTTTCCAACAAACTCAAATTTGAGCACATATGATTACTTGCTCCTGTGTCTAATATCCAGGAACTAGATTTGATGCAATCAATCATTGAGAAAGCAAAATGATGAGAGACCATACCTGCAAAATCAGCTAGGTGAGCAAAATTGATCTGATTTTTTGTTTCAGCCGGCATCTTTCCTTTAAGCAATTTGATCAGTTCCTGCTGCACAATTACTGCAATGCTTCCCGCCTGTGTTCCATCATTTGCAACTTCTGAATTTAGTTCATATTTCATGTCCAATGGAGATTCAGCAATATTAGCTAGCTGCTTGCTGTTGTTTTGCATTTTCCCTTTCTGATCCTTTTGGCCTTTGTACCAGTCAGGATATCCATGTATTTTAAAATAGGTGTCCTGAGTGTGTCCATCCATGTTGCAATAATCACAGTGCTGAAATTCTTTTGCATAGCTTCCTGATTTTCTGCCTGCACCTCTTCCTCCATTGTTTCCTCTTCCTCTGCCTAAGCCTCTCCCTGCATTTTCTCTTCTCCCACCTTGATTCCTCACATTCATTGCCATATTTCATTTTTCTCTGGATATACATTGTGTACATCTCTCTGTTTTTCTACACTTAGAACCATAGAGTAGGCTTTGTTTACTGATGGAAAAGGATCCATAACCAGTATCTGGTTCCTCACATGATCATATGAATCATTGAGTCCCATCAGAAACTGCATTAATTTATTGAATGAGGCTAAGTCTGATACCTCCTTTGCTGCCCCACAAGTGCAGATAGGTATTGGCATAAGACATGAGAGCTCGTCCCACAGTTTCTTCAATCTTGTATAATATTTTTCCACCTTCTCAGATCCTTGTGTTATAGAGCTTACTTCTCTTTGCAGCTGATATAACATAGGACCATTGCATTCTCCATATCTTTCCTGCAACTCAACCCATAGATCTCTTGCTGTAGTTGTGTAGATGAAGGCCTCCACTATTTCCTTGGATATTGAATTCAAGATCCAGGATCTAATCATGCAATCCACTCGCTCCCACTGATCTGATTTTGGAGATCCATTTGGTGGCCTTTCACAGGTCCCTGTGATGAATCCCAGCTTCAGCTTTGCCCCCAAAGCTATTTTGATGGATCTGCTCCAACTCAGATAATTCTCACCAGTTAATGGTGAAGTGACTAAGATCATCCCCAGGATGATCTGAGCCTTGAAGATGTAGTGGATCTTCATTGTACTGGATAGCCAGTTCTTCTGGATTTCCTTGTTCTGCCATTTTCAATTCTTGACAGATACAAAGTTTTAGAATAAAACTTAGAGCAAAACCTGCTCTGATACCATGAACAGAAAGAACTGAGAATGTAATATTTTTTATTGTATTTCTCAAGAACGAAAGTGATACATTTTCTTGGTTTATATACAATTTGTTGAATAATAAAAAATTGACAAGTGTCATTCTATCCTATTTTGTATAAAGAATCTTATCCTAACTAACTTTGTCTTTTCTGCATTACTTGGGGAACATTCAATTGCTGAAACAAATCTCCATTATTCTTTCTGCATAGCTCACATGTGCTGAGCTCATACGCATGTGAGATCAGCTCATGTGAGCTCGTGCTAGCTCAGCACTATGTGAGCTTGAGCTCATTGATCACTTGACTGCATCATATGGACTCCTCATTCAATTCCAGCTCAACTGATCCAGATTATCTGCACTAACAGGCTTCAGCTCACAATTCAACCATATTTCAACATAATCTTCCTTTGGATAAGGACAAAAATGATGCGTTCAATAAACGATAGTAAGCCCCCCTCGGGTGGTCGAATGGCTCCAGCCTTCCTAGTTAAGGGGTTGGTCCAGGGTTCGACTCCTGGAGATGACCTTACTATGATCCTGGGGCAAAGGGTCTGCACAGCCGCAAGGGAATAGTCCGTCGAAGCTGGGATACCTTGTGTCCGAAAAAAAAGAAAAATGATACTAAATGCCCGTAGATGGCAGTGTTATCAAGAAGGTTCCCCAATTTCCAAGGAGAATCTGCTCTTAAATCTTTGCTGAGTTTATAGATTCAGCATTGAAGTGATGCATCTTTTCGAAGACTTCTTTTCGACTTGCCTATGAATATGTTAGAGTTTTTAGTTCTTTTTCTCACTTTACCAGAAAAATGTTGCAAGTTTGTGAGGCATATCTTCTCTATCCTCCTTTGAGAATACTTCGAAAAAAGATAAGTATAATGAAGAAAGTATTTTCTCCAGTTCGTTGGAGTTAGCCATAGAGGCTTCATATTTTCCATTACGTTAGGTCCACCTAAAGTGGTCGAAGCCTTTTGGTGTGGCCTGGCGTTCTGAGGGGGTTGCTCATGACTTGCTAGCTTCCACGGTAAGTCGGTATCTCCCCAGAATTTGCCCAAGGTCAGGCGGTTAGACATGGGGTACACTGGCTTTGGGAGTGTAGGAAAATGGCTTTACACTCCCGAGCTGAAATCGAAAGCTTTTCAACAGGCAACTGTCCTTGCTATTTCCAGAAGTCAGACCTTTGGGCTTTTTCTTTCTTTTCGTTTATGCATGACACTCAGGTCACTTCGTCGCTGACTCTTCACCTCGAAGCTTTTGGTCACCACCGCCTTGCTATTTTGGGATGGACAGCTTCGGAGAGCGCCCCTCAGAGTGTCGAAGAAAAAAAGATGTAGAATTTTCTTATGATGTAGAATTTTCTTATGATGTAGAGGATCCCGTATTGGGTTTTGTAGACTTTGTAATCTTGTCTTCTTCATGTACTGCCTTGTACTTAAAGGAATAAAACGTCTAGTGCTTTTATTCCCTAATTTCTTGATATTGCAAATTGTACTTCATCTGGCAGTTACTGTAATGAACAGAGCTTGTTTTCCGAACTCATGACAACTTTCGTCGTGATAACTGGAAGAGTCACTTCATCGGCCAAATTAACCGAGTTATGCTCGAATAGATTGTTAAGGTCTTCGTCCTTCGAGTTCTTTTCTCGTGACAACGTTAATAATATGGACTGAAAGGATTGCACAATCAATAATTCTTAACCAAGCAATATATAACTCCGTCCAAATACAGCGGAGCCTTTTTCAAAATGACGAGAGATCTTGGCATTCTTTATCCCAGATGACCTTCTATATCTTCCAAAATGATAAAGAAGATCAATACTTAACTTAGGTGAAACATCGTTTCAACAAGTAACTTTCAAACATCGTTTTAGGAAAGAAGTTCTTGAAAATTATCTTAGCCTGATGTTCGTCATGTGATAGACTGGGATTGCGGCTGAACTTGATCTTGATAAACCTCAGAAGGTACTCTTGCTTGATTAGGCGAAAGAGGAAGACTGAGAGTTGATGCTTGGATTATGACAAAAATAGATCTCAGCTAAGTACCCTTTGTGGACTTTAGTTTGGTGCTTACTTCGGCTAATTGGTCAATCATTCCTGAAGTTGTTCATAATGTTGGGTTGAGGAGGCTAAACAATTTGTCTTAAAATAATTGGTTTGAAGTGTACGAACATAAGCTTGAAAGCTTAAGAAATTTTATCTTGATAGAGTCATCTTCGGTTTAGGTCCTCACTAGTTTCACACTAGATGGTATCGTCTCTAGTTTGGTTCGTAGGAATTTTCTAAAGCGATTCAGGATGTTGTACTTCTAGGATGAGCTTGAGCTCTCGATGATTATATAGATTGAATTCTGCATTCAATAAAGTGAAGATTATTTTGATGTTAAAGGAGATAAGACATTCAATTTGGGTCTCTGTACATTATAAATATGTAACGATGATGACTTTCAAAAAAGCTCTCTAGAAAACAGGCGAAATGCATTTGCTATTACAAATATGATCTTTCACATCAAGAACAATTCCAGCAGATGATAGGACGCTCTTGATTTGTTGCTCTCCTTTCATACGAGATGTTGCATACAAATCTTCATTCATAGCATATGCTAGATAAAATAATGACATTACATTACCAAGAGTGTGTTTTAGGATTTCTCCAAAAAAAAAAAAAAGTTTGTGTTTTGGTATACTAGCGCATTTTGTATTACAAGATGAATTTCGAGCACAAGAGCCAAGTTTTAAGACAACAGGGCAATTTTGTGTCACAAGGACATTTTTCAGTTGAGGACCATATTCAAGAGTTTGAAATACAAAACATGGGCATAAGCGCCAATTTAGGGCACTAGGACCAGTTGTGACACTAGACCAATTTAAAGCACTAAGGCCATTTTCTAACGTCAAGATAATTTTGGATACGAGGACCAAGTTCTAGGATGCTAAAGCTATTTTCTGGAAATCAAAACCAATTTAAAGCACTAGAGCACTTTGGAGTATGAAAGTCAAAGATTAGAATGCTAAGGCTATTTTAATTTGATTTAATTTAGCATGCTTTAGAAGACAATAAGGCTATTTTAATTTGATTTAATTTAGCATGCTTTAGAAGACAATAATTGGGTGAGTACAAGGCTTATGGGAGATAACAGGAAGGCAAAATAAGTTGAGTGAGCACAATACTTAAGGGATAGCAGAAAGATAAAAAGAGTTAGAGAGAAGGAAACTAAGAAGACTGTGGAAGAATAACAAACTTTTTGCCTTTTCTATTCTTCTTAGAAATCTTCCTATATCTTCGGCATAAGTAGAGGTGTTATTTGAGCCGAGCCAAGCTGAATATTTGGTGTTCAAACTCGAGCTCGTTTAATAAACGAACAGACTCAGCTCGACTCGTTTATTAAACAAGCCAAATTTTTTGTTCGAGCTCGGTTTGTTTAAGAAACAAGAAGCTCGAGCTCGAACTCGAACTTGACTCGATTAACACTAAAGAGCCGAGTTCATTCGTTTAACACCAACAAACTGAGCTTGAACGAACTCGTATGAGCTCGGCTCGTTTAACACAAACAAGTGAAAAGAGTGTTTGCGAACACAAACGAGCTCGTTTAGTCAATTAAGGTATGGAGAATAGGAGTAAAAAGATATTATTACCCCATGTTCACGAACACAAACGAGCGTTCGGGAACAAGGCTCGTGTTCTCTCGTTTAATAAACGAGCTCAATTTCTTATTCGAGTTTGGCTGGTTTAGCTATACGAACGAGCTGAACTTGAACTTTCACAAGTTGAACGGAGCTATGTTCGCGTATAGCTCGATTTAAATAACAACTCTAGGCATGAGGGCCATTTTTGGACACGAGTGCCAAGTTTAGGGTAAGAGGGCCATTTTGTAGCATGAAGTCAATTATATTGCACGAGGGTCATTTTGTGGTACGAGAATAATTTGGGTCATGAGAGTAATTTTGTAGCACTAGGACAATTTTGGGCATGAGGGCCGTTTATGGCACGAAAGCCAATTTTGGGAATGAGTTCCATGTTATTTTGATTTAATTGCTATAAAATACAAAAAGGGGACACAACGGTCAATTTTAAATTACTAAGGCCATTTTGTGGCATGAGACCAACTTCGTGCATGAGGGCTAGATTTAGGGCAATGCAATCATTTTGTGACAATTGAGGCCTCTACTATCATTAATTGTCTCTATCGATTGTTTATATTGTTATATAATTAAGTAGTTAGTTTTAGTTAATTTGTATTTTAATTAAATTCATCATTCATTTTGAGAGGTTAGATAATAATAATAAAAAACTAATGCTAGTACTTGCATAATTCATGTGGGATCAACACTCGGTACTCTTGTGTACTATATCATAGGAACCATAGGCACACTTGCCTAAAGTATCCATAGTATATAGCCAGTGGAATACCAGGTCCTTATCAAATAATTTTAGAAATCATACTAAAAATCACTTTAGTAATATTTTTAACAACAATTCATGAATTATTCAATTGAAAAAAAAAAGTTTTTTTTCATGAAACTATGATCTCATTTACAAGCCAAATGCTCTATAAAGCAGTTTTAACCGACGTGAAATGAAATCCATAAAAAAATTTAACCTACTCCGTATCAAAACCTCAAAAAAAGTTTGCCCAAGACTGTATGTATCCATAAGAAGGCAAAAATAAACCAATTGAAACTTTAAGCATAAGAACATTGTATATGTAAGAACACAACCAAGTTTTTGCATAAAGAAACTCAAAACTTTTAAGTCATCCCTTATTGCATCAAATTAATGAATTACAATAAAGCACTAATACAAAGCCAAAATTGAGTTTAGACTCCAAAGCTTCGTATCCACCGTTAATTTTACAAGACAAAGCATGTATGCAGCTCCTTTGCCTATAAAACTTTTCTAAGAAACATTCACCTAGATTTCACTGGTTAAAGATTTTACTATCCTTTTTTTTAAAAAACGTGTATTGATTAAAAAATAAAAAAAGGGAGAAAGGTGTCAATTGACAACTTATCCCTTATCTGAAAATATGACAATCAATTAATATCTTCGCAAAGTTATTCATAAAACAACCATATAGTCGACTTTAACTACATGGTGGGACGAATATAAAGTCGAGCGATTAGAGTTTTATAACTCTATCCCAAAGATCGGGGGTTCGAATTTCACTAGTGCCATTCTCCTTTCTCGAATTGTAATAATATAGATTTAATTTTTAAAAAAATTTACATGGTCGCACGTCATAACTTGACACACATACGTAGTATTAGTACATGCCCTTTAAAGTTCCAACTGCATCCAGAAACTGATTTCAAGTATCTTTAATAATTACTGAAAATGCCAAATACTTCAAAACTTGAATAGTCCGTCTTAAATAGTGAGTTTCAAAAACTGTGTTTATTAAAATAGTTTATAAAGAGTAAAAGATTCAAGAATGAATACAATTTAGCGGCCATAACATTCCTTGAAAGTGGACTTAGGCGACCATACCAATCAATATTCTTTGAACTGACTTGGTACTGATCTTGTCAGGTTCTTGAGGTCAAGAACCTGAGTTACTTAATCAAATCAAGAATGAACTACAGAAAGGGAAAAGAAAGAACTGCAGGAAAGAGACAAGAAAGAAATTTAGAGAGAGAACAGAGAGGGATTGAGAGAGACAGAGAGGAAGAGAAACAGTGAAGAATTTTATTAGTAAGGAAGTGAATATAATGCTCTTGAAATCCGAATGCCTTTTTTTCATCATGTTTAATTTATTCTATTAATTCACTACTGCAAGTAACTGACATCTAACTTTCCTCAACTCACTTTGAGAACAGACTAACTTAACATACTAACTAATTCTTCTAGCATCCAACCTTTATTTCAATTGCACTATATACTACATCGTTTAATCTAGGGATCATGACATATCTAAGCACATATCCAATTTATAGACATAATATCCATAAAGCATGTACAATAGGAGATCAATTAGTCCCACAAAAAGCAAGGACAGATTTTTCAGGAGAGAAATTCTTTTCCTTCGCAAAATCAATTTCGCAACAATGAAAATATGAGGAAAGTTGTTGCTCATAAAATTGTTAATGACTTTTTTTTTTTAGGACAATTTCTTGACATTAAACCGTTTTAATTTGGCCACATGATATCTTATATTATATACATGATAGAGTAGTTGACATACAAAGTATGATATCATGTGGCCAAATTAAAGCCGTTGACATGAAATTCTATCAGATTAAACCAGCTTGTTGCTACGTTATTAGTTAGTGGGCGCCGCACAATGCATGGCCGTGCCCAAATTTTGTTGTACTTATTTTTTGAGAGTTGTTGATCATAAACATAGTGACATAGACATGGACATGATGAAATGTTTCAACGCATCTAGTACCTTCAAATATACAATACCTAAAACAAAATTCTTACATTTAAGCCTCAAAATAAGTTTCTTACACGTTTGATAACTGGAAAAAAGATGCTTAGCTTTTGGCATCAACTTTGTAAGAATTGAACTTTTATGCGTAGTCAGTCCTAGTGACAATGATTAATTAGGAAATGGAGTTTTGATATGTGAAGAATAACTGATTGCAAGAATAGCATTCCTATGAAAATTCAAAAACAAAAACAAAACAGAAAGAAGAAGAAGAAGATGATGATGAAAATATTCTTAAGAGCTATTCACACAATTTTTTTTCATCCAAGTGCCCGCTATTGAATCACTATCCAAAAGATGCCAAATATGTTTCTTGTGGATGCACATAAACTTAGCTTATACATCAGATGACAAGTTCAACAGTCATCCTAGATGCACAATGATTGCAGAACATTCAACAAGAAGCAAATTAAACTCTTGGACATAATGTTCAAGAACATTTTCATCTGACAATTGGCCATGCAAATGCAAATCTTCTGTATCAGAAGTAGTTTCTGCATTCTCCCCATGTTCTGTTAATTTGTTATTGACCCCATGTTCTGTTAATTTGTTATTCAGAAGATCATGGAACAACTTAAGTGCATCTGTGGTTGAAATACCACGCACTGATTCATGCAAATGCTGCAACTTGTTTCTTTTGTCCTCTGTTTCAACCAACCTCTCTTTTAACCCATTAGGAAGACAAGCCAGAGCACTGGTAACACCTCTAACAAGACCCCATGTTTTGCCAACAAAGACAGATTCCATAAAGCCCATATTAAACCCCTCCTGAGCAGATGCTTCTTTTCCATCTGTAAGACCGTCACGATATCCAATTGTATGAAATTGTTCGCGCCTCCTCAGCCACTCCCTTTCCATATCAGTTGCTTTTTCCATTTTCTCAGTCTTGTTGTCTAAAGCTCCATCATCATACCATAGGTCATGCTCATCACTATCATATGACATTTGAATTGCATTGTCAGCATTTGACATGGGGTCTAATTCAATATTGGGCACCTTCAATACTTCAGAGTAGAGCTCATCAGCTATGCTTGTATCCATCAGGAAAATAATTCAACAAAAAGAGTGGACAGCCTTTCTCTTCTCTTTTCTATTGTCAAAGGAGGCTTAGATTTGAAAGAGGTTTGCAGGATCTGATGTTTGAAGAGGTAAACAGTTGAGAGAGAAAGGGAGAGTACACAACCTCCTGTGTGCAGCCAAAGACGTTAACACCCTAGTCTTCTCCTTTGAGATGCTCCAAATTGAAGAAGAATAAAAGATGAGAGAGGCAGGTATCAGAGATGAAAGGACAGAGGAGACAGAGTCAGTCTCTCAAGCCCATTCGCTGTTTATACAAGTATAAGAGATAAGAGTTGCATCAGATTTGGTAAACAAAATTCAAGGTCAACAATCTCTCATATCACAACGGAACAGATATAATGGAAAAAGCATTGAAATAAAGAAATCAAAGACTCAAAAAAAAGTGCACTCATTAGAAGTAGTTTGAATGGCAGACTCAGTTATACTATCTTTTCTGTGTTCTATCACTCCCCTCTTTCCTTTTTACAGTATGATCAACTGCATACTTCCAACAACCCAAGGAACCTCCTTAACTAATGCCTACAAATTAATCTATCAACCTCATGTTCCATATAAAACACACACTGTGAAAAGGTCAAAATTATAAAAGACCCAAAAAAGCATGCCAATAATCACAGAATCAGAAAGTTATTAAAAAAACCCCAAAAAGAGCAACTACCCAGAATTTGTAGCTCAAAGCCAGCTAAAATCATTGATTTGATTCTAAATTCCTGAATATGATATTTGTATATAAAAGAAGGGGTTGAAGGGGATAATGGGGGCTTGGGAGAAGTAAGAGAGAAAGAGCCAAAGAGACCATGAAGGGAGACAACTAAGGTACAGTTAGTTTAACTTGAACACTGGTTGGTTTTGGCTTAGCTGTGTTCCTGATTCCAAGATGAAACTTTCAGTCGAAGCTAACATTCTGGCTAAATGCATAGTACAAATTAGGGCTTCTAATTTGGACCAAGTGCATGATGGGAATTTTGTTCCAAAAAGTGGAAAAATTTATTCAAACAGGATAATAAAGAAAATCCATACAAAAGAAGTAGATTGAACTCCAAGAATAAACAATCGCAGCAATGTGCAGACAGAAAAGAACAACACAATTGAACATAATTTCGACTGAATGCATGACGAGAATTTCGTCACAGAAAAGAGGGGAGAAAAACAGAATGAAACAAGGCAATAAATGAAATCCATCGGAAAGGAGCAGATTAAACTCCCAAGAATCAGCAATCGAACCAATGTGAAAAACAGAAGAAAACAACACAATTAAATAGGAACTAAAAAACAGCTATTATAAAAATATAAAAATAAAAAAATTGACCAGCAATAGAAGAAGGTTGGAGAAGGCAGTGCGGTGGAATAGTTCAGACCAGAGGCAACGCTGAGAGAAACTTTGGCAGATGGAAGAGGAGAAGCGGTTGATGAAGGAATGGGGGGCTGGGGTAGCAATGGGAGGTTGGGATTGGGTCCCACCACCAGTGGCTGCGGAGGAGCTGGCGGATTGGGGATTTGAAATGGAGAGTGTCGGCGGCGATGCCAATTCCCTCTCTTCTTCAATGAAATAAAACAAACAAAGGAAATAATAATGATGATGGAAAAGGGACAACTCAATAACCATAATGCCAAAAAGGTGAAGGGGACAAAAACACACTTAGTGCATGCAATTCCCACTTTTATATATGTAAGATAAGATACAGTACTCGTTTGCATGGCCTCACGCTCGCGGATTGGGCGAGGGTGCCCAAGGTGTATTTAGACTTTGGGTAATGATAATTAATTTACAACCCCATAGAAATCCATACAATGCTTAGTGTATATGTTCAATTTATGTACTGTCATCCGTCTTCTGCTTGGATATCTTTTTTATTTTTTTTTATACCATCATGGCTCTACTTCTAAAACTGCCTGTTCTGATGGATGTATCACCTGCTGAAATATGAGAAGCAAAGCCATTAAGGATGTTTTGTCATGCATGCAAGCAACTTGAAATTTATCAGCAAGTATGGTATTAATGTACTGAAGGAATATCCCGAATTTTCAATAATTTTGACTAAAAGACTTCCAATTGGTTCTTATCAATAAGACTAAGTGTACAGAAATTACTTATAAACTACCAAATAACCATTGTATTTGTATAGCCAACTCATAATTGTGCTAACTTCCAAATTTGAGGCACAAATAAAAATAAGACAACCACGAATACGGATTCTAGCAGCTTATTCAAACATTAGAGAATATAAAATCCTTAGGACACAGGACCACCAACGACTTACCATCACTAACATATCATTTAAGGCTCCACTTTCTAAAGAGAATAATCGAATTATATCTTCATATCTTTTAGGACACAGGACCACCAACGACTTACCAACAAAAACATATCCTTTAAGGCTCCACTTTCTAAAGAAAATAATCGAATTATATGTGGAGCACTTGACTTATGATTCATTGAATTAGTTACAATTATGCCTAAGGCTTAACTTCTGATTCATTGAATTAGTTAAAATTATGGCAAACAATGATTATTTACTTTCCTTAAGAACCTATGAATTTGTAGTCCAGTAACTGTGAAATCTATCTATCTAATTACTTATTCATTTTGTTGATATCTGATACCACTTGCCATTAGACAAGCTCACATTCTGATATTTAATATGTGGAAAAAACAAAGAGGAAAATTAAACCTATGATCTGAGAACAAAAACAAAGAGAAACATTATACCTATGATCTGAGAACAATATGAAGCAATTCATAATAAATATTCAAAAGGAAATAATTTCACCCTTCCTTGAGTAGTGCCTCATAATGATATATTAAATTAAACTAAGAAAAAGAAAAATCCGAGGATAGGATGAGTTGGAAGCTGCTAAAAGTGAAAACTTCCCAAACCTCAATGGTAATCAAGCCCGCTGTTCCATTTTCTAAGAATTAGCAACTTGGTAAACTAACTTTAAATAAATTCTCTCGAAACAACCGAAATCTGCATTGTTCGCAGGTAGATAAGTATTGATAATAAATATAATTTTACTAAAAGATACAAACCTGATGTAGGATTGATATGCACAAACTCAACAAAGCCAATATATCTATCAATCCAACCACCTTCTCTGGAGTTTCAATATCCAGGACAAGTGCACTTATGTTTTTATATTGAGCTACTAACTTGACCACTTCAGCCCAGCCCCAATTTGAGTTTATCTCAATCACTAAAAACAAGAAGAACAAAATTTTAGGTTGCTAAAGTAAAACCAAGTTGGGACCATTACAAAGACTCACAATTCACAAATCGAAACATCAATATAAATGCTTTGATAGAAGCAGTGACTTCTAAATCAGGCATCAGATTTGTAAATTGTACGCAGCAAACTGGGTAGAGCTTGGACGATATAAAATATATGATATAGGCATCTAGAAACATCAAAGGTTCACCTGCCCCTACCCTCCATCTTTCCAGATACATATATTATGCTTAGGGTACGTGATACCTCTTAATCCAAGAAATGTCAAATTCTCCAATCTCATATAGCACCTAGTTACAAAACAAGAGGGGGGGGGGGGGGGGAATGAATTTCATAGTCATTGTTGCAATAACAAATGACAAAATGTGGACATTGATTTCTATCCTCATTTTGTTGAAGCTTAATTACTTAAAAACATAGTAAGATCATTGATTTACTTGAGAAATAGACAAAGCATATATTTATCATTCAACTTCTTTTTGTGTTAATAAACTCATTCAAGGCCTAAAGCTTTTTGACATTTCAAGAATTCAACTCGTATTCTAAAATGAGAAAATGGTTTAGGGACTAAAGATGACCTAGAAGTCGGGTTTTAAGATTTAATTTGGTCATTCATATGACTTTCCTTTACTCTTTGGTCGATAACATATTTTATTGTTGGAAGAAAAATGCTTTTGGCATCCATCATACGTCAGGTATTCTTATTTACATAAGCAAATTAAAAGCCAATTATGTTCATATAGAACAATCAAATAAAGTTGATTAAAGGACCTGCATTTTTTTTACTGCTAAAAACAGGGTACTTCAACCAACAATCTTACTAATAATTTGTTTAAAATTGGTCCGGACCAGTTTTTCAATTCAAACATCAAGCAGGTCACTAGAATGAGAGCCAATTAGAAGAGCATGCTTCTATAAAATTGTGATTTCAACATCATCTGCAAACATAGGCCAAACTATGCGTGTGTATATAAATTCAAACTCAAATTTTCAATTGAAATCAGCATCAATTCTGAAAGCACTCTTCTTAGATAACGCATACGAACTGTTCAAAATGATAGATGACTCAAATTCTAGTCATATCAGCAGTAAAACATGTTTCTTGTTGGCTTTGAAGCCAACAAGAAGAAGGCCAAAAAACACGTAAACAAAATAAGTTGTACCTTCATGATAAAAAAATTCACTGAATATAATAGGGAAAAACACACAAAAAGGGAAAGAAAAGCAAAAAAACAAAAAATGCAGACTTACAACAACAGGGGGAGATCAGAAAAGTAGACGGAGTGGAGATGACCGACGGACACGACCGTGGTGGAGGCAGCGTTGATGAAGAGAGAGAGACAGCAATGGCGGCGGGACAAGAAAGAGGCGAGAGAAGGAAGTGAAGATAGGACGATGAAGAGAGATGAAGAGAAAAAGATCGTCGGAGAAGGGACTCGACCAGATATGGCCCACCGTTGTCGCACGGCAATAAATTATTGATTCAAATACACTACATAGTAATGCACATGATGTATTGTATACTTTTAGGACTCGACCAAACAAATAGCCCCCAAACTTGCTTTATTTTACGGAAGGCAGTTGCGTGAAAGGAGACGAAGATTTCTTCACTGTAGCGATCAAAATTCAACAAAATCTGTCATTGAGCCGTTGATAAAAATTCAACAAAATCTGTCAAAATTCAGCAAACGGTGCGATTCGGATTCGCCGCCCGCCCGACAAGAGATTGTGTTATTTTATTTAGGGTTAATAACCAACACTTTGCCCGCTACACTTTCTTTCCACCAAAATTTTGACTTTGAATTTTTTTTATTAACTTCATTTTGTATAAATTGCTAAAAAATTAAATGGCGTTTATAAATAAATGTCTATCAACATACATACATAGAAGCATTAAAATTTATTTATTTTCTTATTTTATATCATGTTCGTTTAATATGCAAACACATATGAATTTTTATAAATATCTTTACATACACCTTAACTAACAATATAAAATACATACAAATTTTTGTCATATTATACTTCACAAATAGTATTTTAATTTGTACAAAATTCTAAAATCTACATAATAGCAATGACATGTTTTTCGCGTTATATGCAAAACATTAAAGGTTTATATCGAAATTATTATACACGGATATATGTAAAACTAATAACATGATAAAGTTTTAATTAATGTGATATCTCATACACAAATAAAAGAGTTAAAATTGATATTAATGTAACATAATATATTAGAAATATTACATTAATTAAAGTTCTATCATCATATTGGTTTTAAATATATACAGGTATAAAAATTTGGATATAAATCTTTTTTTATATATATAATGTGAAAGATATCTTATTACTATTATGCAAATTTTAAAAATTTTCATAAATTAAAATATTATTCATGAAGTATCTTATGACAAAAATTTTTATATAATTTGTATGGTTAGTTAAATGGCATGCATATGTATATATTTCAAAATATTCATTCTTTTAAAATTATATCTATAAACGTGTATACGAGGATGATAGACATGCATGAGACAAAATAGGAAAAAGAAGTTATTTTTAGTGCCTATAGGCATATTTGTCAATGGATATGTATTTCTAAGTGCAATTTAGTCTTTTAACAATTCATACAAAATGAAAGTAATAAAAAAAAATTCAAAGCCAAAATTTTCGGTAGAAAATGTACATTTTTTGCATTCAAGGCAACAAAGTGTTGGCTAACCCCACTTTCAGGGTAGCAAAGTGTAATTAACCCTTTTATTTAACTTCAGTAATCCTCCTTGCCAGACGTGGACAAAATAAATAAAAAAAAAAAACTAATACGCAACAGAACTTTAAAAAAAAAATTTAATTACAATCTTTGGCATTTAAACTTCAAAATCTAATACTGATACCACTTATGAATTTAACATGATCACTATGTCAAACATTTGAATACAACTATAAACATACAATTGTTTATCATTCACCGCGGTAATTGAAATTTGATCATAGACAAGTGGTGGTTATTTACTTTCCTAGAAAATTACTGTAAGTTCACGTGATTTTTGCTCTGTTTCATCCCTCATGACCTTTGCTACGTCATTTGTTGATGTTGTCCATTCTATGAATTCATTAGACAACTATTGATGAACGCTGTTTTTTAAGCATGTACAATGTGTGGTTCTCTATTAGATCCCTAAACCTAGACTGTGTCATTGACAGCATGATAAGCAAAGCAATCAGTAATGGAAAGATCTTTGGTGACTATTCAAATTTGTTTGAGGAATATAAATGGTGCATCAAGGGGGCAACGATGTTCATGGGAAAATTTTTATATAAACCCGGTACACAACCTTGCGTGTAGACCTCATGGTCTAAAGTAACATAAGTATTTTTACATCACTTTCTTACATTAGTATAGTATTCTTCTAGACCACAACGTCCACAGGTACGGTCGTGCACTCAAAATCCATGTAAGAATTTTCCATATTTATGCCGCATTGCTTCTGTTATGAGCCCGAGTGACTGCAAAAGGAGTAACTCTTTGAACTTTAGTTGCAACTGTTAAAATAGATGAATTTTCGTTTATACAGCAGTATCAAGTTCCTTGGCATACTTATTTGACCTTATGAATGATACATCTTGAGAATTGCATAGAGCTTCCTTTGATTGTGTAGGATACTGATCAGAGTGTTACAGAAGTATGGGAGATTCTTGGTGGACAATTAGCCATTACTCAGAATTTTGTTTCTTTAGCTGCTAATCCACATACTAGTTATTTACATGTCCACCACTGAGTGAAACTTTTATTCTGCATTACAGTTTTACAGATAAATACATGCCTCTGCTTCTTTGACTTGGAAGGAGTCCATATGATCAAAATTAAGCAAAAGGCAGAAAACATATGGTATAATTTCTGTACAAATCTTTTTCTATATACTGTACATGTTTCCAGACTGAAACTTTTTGATATATCTGTTCGTTATGTTGTTAAATTATACCTATCCTGTGTTCGTATGCAATGGGACAGTTTTGTTCTATGAAGCCAAAGATGTCCAATAGTTAGCTAGGCATAAACTTGCGGGAGTTCCAATAGTGCGTGACCATAGCCAATTTGCTTCTCCAATTTTCCGAAGCTCTGCCAACTGTAGAATAAATCAATGCTCTCAGCAATAGCATCATTTAGAAGAGTTGAGTTCAAAATTTTCATACCCAAAAACTTTTGGCACTTGTTTAACACGTTCACTTCTTCTAGATCAAATGTCAAAAGCAAGGCATAGCATTTAGAAAATTATTTGAATATTAGTTCTCGTTTAGAATTTAATAAAGCCATAGATGTATATGACGTCCTGATATATAAGTATTCTTATGTACCATATTTTGAATTTTCAGTTTAACTTTTAAAATTTTATGGTTGTTTGTAAATGGACTCTTGAAGATTTGGCAGATGATATTTTGAAAGCTCTGAAGAGATAGGATAGAAAATTAAGAATAAGGCAATAATTTAGATTTGCTTACTCTGCCATCTCTTAGCTCAAATATGACTGAAGTTTCATCAAATGAAATTGGACGCGTAGATGCCACCTGCATATTGTTCATTTAGAACGATTAAGAGTTACTACATGCAAAACTGGTTAAAAGGGTTTATTGCAATTCACCTTAGGATCACAGTTTTCGTTGATATCTTGCACGTTTTCTGCAAATTTCTCAAAGCTGGTTTCAAGATCTTCATTTGAACAGACATCTTCATTTCCTTGTCCACTCACAATCTGTTTTTTGTCTTCATCAATCTTGGTTTCAACGTATGGAAAGCCACAATTCTTCCATTTCCATGTTGCTTGATCTAAGAATCTAAGATGAACATTACCATCTGAACCAACTAAAAATAACTGACCACCTTTGAAGCAAGGTCCTGGTGAACCAACTAAAGTTACATCACTACTTGGTGTTCCGTGTTCTATCCAATTCCAACCATCCACCTGATTCCAGTGATATTCAACTAGTCCACCATTCTCTGAAAGCATGAAAAGAGATCCCTTTAATGCTAATGATGATGGCCTCATAGCTGTTCCAGGCAATCTTGATAGAACCAAGTGTTGTGACTGGTAATGCTCATGCCAAAGCTCTGTAACCTTGTTGTATTGGTATAGTCGACCATTCCTCCCAATAACAAACACTATGTTTTCTCTTAGCACCTCCTGATCTGCTATGCAAGCAACCTTAGTATTTGGTGGGTTCCGACAATCTTTCCATTTGAACTTTCTCAATGCAACCTATACACAAAAATACACTTTTAGAGAAATCATTGCTTTTGCATATCTTGTTAGCAAAAGAGGAAAGTTTTACCATTGCTGTCAAATTACCATAACAAATAGTAAGGATGAAAACTTCTACCATTGAGATAGTGTACAAAATATTGACCATCAATATAGTGGATATATTTCACGTTTAACACACGTGCCTTGAAATGCTTTCATATTTGTTCTATATTTAATTTCTGTAGAGAGGATCAGGGGCCAGATAAATTGATTACCCAGTTCTCTTTAATAATTCAAGAGGAAGGTTGCCACATCTCACAACATATTTATGTATGGTTTGATTTCGAACAATAAAAAGAAAAAGAAAAAAAGAGAATAATTGTTCATTTAAAAAATTTGATGTACATTCAGAAACCTTTTTATGTGAATAATCAAATCTTAACAATGAAAAGGTGTCATCTCAACTATGAATTGTTGGAGACAATAGGTTCCACGATCACTAAAAACAAATCCCACTGTCAGATAAGAGCTAGATCTATAGCATAATGCAACTTACAGTGAGCTGTAGCAACCTGCCACTTTTACTGACAAAAAAGAGTGCATCCGTTACTGTTGCCCTCTGTGCTTGTCCAGGAATGCCGTCCCATGGTGGACCTCCAATAACCCGTCTTCCTTTTTTTATGGCAGTGCAATTAATCCATGCTAGTTCACTGCCACTTCTTTCTCTAATTAACAGACTTCCATACTCATCAATCAAAAACAAGCTGCCATTGTAGTTTCCAACTGCACCTTTGATGGCTGTTGAATGCTCATGCCTCAACCAGAACCACACATTTTCAGCACTTAGATATTCAAATGTCACACCATCATCTGATATCAGGAAGAATGATTTGCCTCCATGCATCACTCTGAGACGGAAGTTTTTGGTGAAATGCTGATCTGCTGCACTAAAATCTTCTGAAATCTTGGTTGAGCTGCTAGCTGATAAACCAAGTAATAAGTATTGTTGTGTATTACTTCCCTTTCGCCTTCTTAATGTTATTCTTGTTAGATCATCTTCACTGATTTCATCTTTCATCCCTGAGATGCAATTTGTGGGTCCCCGTTCTTCAGTGCAATATTCTGCATTCCATCCTTCAGTTTCTGGAGCATCTAATATAGACCATACATACTTCAAGGATACTTTTCTTCGGGAATTAACCTGTTGATTTGGCCCTGAACTTTCACCACCAATGGCTGGTAGATGCAGTTCTGAAAGCCTTCCATCGTCCAATGGAAAAATCATCCTGCCAACTTGCAATTGTAGCCCTCTAATACCTTTTGCAATTTTTGCATGCGGAGGGTGAATGTGGCCCACCCAATGCTCCTGAATTTGGTTGTCCTGAGATGTGCCTGTCTTCATATTAGATACATTGACATTAAGAAGTGTTAAATTCATTTGTTCTATGAAGTTTTCCATTAAAATTCATAACCAAGTGGACTGAATTATCTACAAATAATTTAATGACATGAGGAAAAGATTGATTTGGTAAAACCTCTTTAATCTGTAGTTCCTTAAGCAGCTGAAGTAGAAAGGAAAGAACTGTTGCACTCTAGTTGACTATGTGATTTTTTCTCAGTTGGTGATTTCCCAAATGCAATGACTAGTTTAAAAATTCCTACCCTAATTTTAAAGGGGGTAGAATACTTCTGCCATGTGTCTGTCTGGTTCTAAAGTTGGATGGGGAGAAAGAAGCCTCAGTTATTATTAAATTGGAGAATGGTATGAGTAGGTAGAATAGAGAAACATGATACACAGGTGAACCTTCCCTGAAAGAGAAGCATGCCACTAACAAGTTCAGAATTCCCCTACCTTTCAATTACATAAGCTAATTAAATTCATGGCTGCAGAAAACAAAAGATAAGCCTTCCTTTCAATAGCAGTCTTATAAGTATGCTTTGTCTCATATTGGATTGATTCGGTGAAGGGTTAACAAGGAAAAACAAGACTAGGATAATACCTGCTTCTAATGATAAGTAGAAAAATAGTAATAGAGTTTCATCCTGCTTTAATTTGCCAGAAAATCTTGTAGAAGCTTATATCTTATCTGAGGAACATTCTAAAACTTGTTCATGATATTTCATGCGTGTTACTCTTTAATCATTCTATGAAGAAGTTATTATCTGCTTCTAAATTTGAATAATGAAAATGATCAGCAGAGACTTATCTGCTTAATTTTAAGCTCACAAGGGCTACAAGGAGCTTCAGAGCTACTTGAGGCTGTGACATATATCTGTCTGCTAAAAGATTTGAAAAACTTGTAAAGAGTGCTAACAAGTTCAAAGGGTAGCCTCAGAAACTGTCTGCCCACTGCATAAGTTTATCTTACAGATGCCGACATGTCCAATAGTTGAGGATCGCTGACACATTAACAGAAAAGGTTGGAATGCCTGTGTAGGTTCCTCAAAAAGTTTCAGTTCTTTGAGAATTGGAAGAGATAAAAGGTAGCTGTCTTTTTCAGTAGCTTAGGCTCCTACAAAGTGAAATTTACTGATCAGAAAACTCTCTATAGGATTCCTATAATTCCAAATCAAAACATAATTTGTCCTTCTTCCCATACAATGGGAGACATCTAAAACCTCAGGACATCCTTATGATATAGCTGGTTATAGAAGAGATCTACAATTTCTGTCAACCACAAATATGTTTTGGATATGTCCAAGAGGTTTAACGTTCCAGATGGCTTATCTTGCAATGCAAGGAAGAACAATGTCTGTGGTTTTGGTAGCTGGTCAAAGAGTGATGTGAACCTAACAAACTGAAGAATAAAGTATAGGATACATTGTTTCGTGAACTACACAAGCTTAAAGTTTTAAAAAAACTAGCTCTGGCAACTTACAGCCTCATGTATCTAAAATGGATTCAGATGATAACATATTGGCCATTCAAAAGCTTCGTTGCCTTAGCCCATATCATCTGATTTTGTGGGTTGACCACTCATACGCGAACCTCGCAGGGGAGTTGAACACATGCATGCATAGTCACTTATTGATGTATTTAGCTGTATGATCTCAAGGGAAATTTGCACAACTGCAAAGAGACAAGGCGGACAGGAGAAAGTAAAAGTGATAAATCAGAAAGTCTCCTTTAACTTGTTATGTGCTCCTGCTAGGTTGTCGTCATTGTAATTTCTACCTTGCAACAGACTTTCCTCAATTGCTAGTTGGCTGGTAATATTAAATGATCAGTTCTCAAAAGTTGTAGTCAATCAAAGTGATGTACCTGATGGTTTTGGAATTCGATATTCAAAAATGAATCCAGATGCTGTTGTAAGAAACATTGTGTTTAGGTTCTCATTCAGTTCATCTTGAGAAATGCAGGTGATGGATGCCAGTATATGGCCTTCTGGACTTCCATGAAGAATCCATTTCCATTTCCTCTGCTGAAATTGCCGCTCAACCAAGCTTCCTCTCTGTATGCATTAAGATATCAATGGTGAAAGGTCCAACTATACATCATTTCCAGCCAAATAGGGGAAGGATGGTGGCATCCAACTCTTAAAAGAAAATAAGTCCAACTATACATCATTTCCAGCCAAATAGGGGAAGGATGGTGGCATCCAACTCTTACAAGAAAATAAGTGCTCCTTGGTTCGAAAAATGACTATCCAAATGCATATTACTTGTCATATTTCCTTCGACTCTACAAGAACTTTTGTCATATGGATGTTTGAAATTTGAAATGAGAAGTTATATTCAGCAATCGCTGAAGTCATGTTCGTAGCTTTTAGCATCAAAACACATTTTCTTTTCTTTGCAGCTTGGTAATTTAGGGGGTTTTGAGGGAATATAAAGAAGTAACTTCTGACGAAAGTCCCTGAATTCTTATGTTATCGTAAAACAGTTTCTTGAATATTTTTGACACCTTACACCATTGAACATTGGTATGGTTTGCATGGTTCTGGAAATTCAAATTGTCCTAAATATCTTCTTGAATCTGTCTGACATTTACCACCAATTGTTTATGTCCTTAATCATGCATATTATCCATGTCCTCTATAAGTCTTAAACATTTAATTGGTTTTCGAAAGTCCAGATGAATGATTGCTTAATTTAAAATTGTTGCTCTATCTGTTGACTGATAAGCTAAAATATCAGTACCCTGGTCAAAAGAAACAGAGATACTGAAGTAGGTCCATTCAGTGCATGGAAGCTGCATCCTTTTGATGGGGCCAAAGAAAAATCTTGTCCTGATCCTTCTTTTTGTATATGTTTCTTCCATGCTGGCTTGGAACTCTGGTCATATTCATAAAGATCTCCCGCAGTACTATCAACCAGTAAAGAAAAAAAAAAAAGTATGCAAATTAATTATACAACAGTGTAATTTAATTTAGTCTGATATAGAAAGTAAAGAGTAAGGCAGCTCACCTTATTGTAAAAACTACTTCTGGTCTAACTGAAGTAGCATCAGCTATTGCTTCAACATCAGCACCAGGTGGTCGGCTATCATTTTTCCACCTATTTACAAACCAACATCAATAGTTAAACTAGGAATTTCTTCATGAATTAAATTCTCTTTACATGAGTACATGTAAATCTTATAATAGTATAATTGTAATTGATCCCAACAGCCTTTTCAAGTGTCCTCACCTCGGAGGTTCGATCCCAATAACTTCTACTAGTGACCCATTCTTTGTGCAAAAATACAATCTCCTGATGGTGATGCACAAAAAATTAAGGTCTTGTTAGCTGAGTCTGAATTTGGCAAGTTTTGTCGTAACATAACTTTGCTTCCAGCAAATGAATCTGCTTTCAAATGGAATCTGAAATCAGTATTTTACTCACTCCCTATCTTCGGAGGCAACTCCAGAGATTACTTGGGCAGGAAAACTTTGTCCAGTTTCTTGGATTGTGCTATGATTGAGCATTTGAGTAAAATCAATCCAAATTGGCTGTGCATTTTCATTTAGCTGCATCTGTCAAAAAATTCAAAAGGAATATTGCGTAGATAATTCGAAAGAAGGAACACAGCAACCTATGATGCAATAATATCATTAATCAATTACGCAATTAAGGTTGAATAGCTTAGCAGATTTGCGATGCTTAAAGTATCTCTCATTTCAGAGGACTAATTGATGTACGTTGACAAGAATGATTCTGAATTCGGCATAAAGTCATAAAACATATGAAGAAATTTATTTATGTCACTCGATCTTTTTTTTTTTTTTTCTTTCTTTTCTACAGACTTTTCTTGTTCTTTTTTATTCTCCATTCCATAAAATATTAAATATTTGATGATCATATGTGCTATGTATAGCCTTTTTGGAGTACAAGTTAGGATGATAGCAATATGTTTCCTTTTGCAGATAGCTACCTGATACAGATTCCCTGCCTCTGAGAGGGCAAGAATTGTCTGATTAACAATGAAGACAGAAATCGCATACCCTGCAGTGAGTGGCAAATCATGGGGTGCTATTACCCACTGCATACCATTCCAAAACCTCTCATAGATTGATCCACTCGGTCCGGTAATCCAGATGGATGTATCAGACATTTTTGTAAGAGAAACTCTCTTTCTGAAAGGCAGAACTGTATTGAAATTTTCCTCTGCACCTTTTTTAGCATAATCCTTCATCTTAGAGCTTTGTTTGGGTTCAGAAATATCAAGTTCTTCGGTGTCTTCGGTCCCGTTTATCCTCTGATCAACTGAACCAACTTTTGTACAGTTATCATCGACACATGAAACTAGATTAAAAGGGAGTTCCACTTCAACCCAACTGTTTGATTGCTCTTGAAACTCCCAAAACCGATTGGTTTTCTGCTCGAATTTTCGATCAGCTTGTCGAACATACTGATGCAGGTACCACAAATCCCAATCAGAACCGGCATAACAGCTTAGTGATAGAACGATACAAGTGAAGATCATTGGATAATACATGGACATGGTTCCTGGAGATCCTGGTAAGCAGGACAGATCATACAGAAATGACAATCTGCTCATGACACTGATGGTCAGATAGTATCTGGGCAAACTTTAGTTGATTTGTACATGTAAATGCCCCATGTGGGCTACAGCAGAAAAGACTACACCAAACGGTTCAAGGGATATTTAGCAATACAGTTTTGGCAACATAACCCCCGGATTTGAGGGATGGAGAAAGTGGGAGCTGCATTGGGGACCTCTGGTGGCCTGCTGGGGAAGATCAAGGATGTGAACTAGTACTTAATGGTCCATACACAAAGGAGTAGTTAAAGCTGGTACAAGTTTAGATCCTAACTACCTTAGTAGGGTAGCAGATATTTAACCTTTTTGTCAACTCTCATGGTAATTATGATGCAACACTTTGAAGTCTCTCCTGGTGTGGTTAAGTTTTAGTCCTCTTTTAATCTTTTTGTTGTAACAGTTTTCTCACCTAATTTGATGACTTTTAACTACAACCCTTGTAGAAATTCCGGTCTTAGTTTATTTGGAAATGGTAAAGATAATTGTTTCTTTTTGTAAAGTTGTTCTCTGCCGCCGTATAAAAGACCAGAAGTGGCATCAAAATTAAGGAGTGGGATTCACTATTTTTATGGTCCCAGTTGATGTTCATATTCCCCTAAAATCCAACTGATAAAAGCAACCATTAGATTTGTATTCCTCTTGGCTAATAAATTTGAAAATGAAGCTAACTTGGATATCAGCTGGTTAAATTATTGTCCAAAAGGAAAGACTAATTATCAGCTGAGGCATCATGTCACTAATTTTCTGGACAAAGTCATCAGAGGAAGAGAATCAGAATTGACAGGTGACAAGTGGGGGGTTGAATAAAACCACACTTCCGATATTTTAAATGAACTCTCAAATTTAGTGTTTTACATGACTTCTTTAAAATTTTTATTTTTTTTGGGCCCCAAGATAGTCATGCGGCTGCTAAATATCATACTCCTCTAGTGTCTGTTGGCCATGCAAATGAACAGCAGACAAGAATCCGGCAATGGGTATCTTTATTTTTAGGGGAAGCAATAGTAATCCATAATAAAATTATAGCACCGTGTATATGGTCATAATTTTTAAAAATATATGTTTAAACATTTTTTAATCTGACATACACATTTATTTAGAAAAATTTTCGAAACCTATTAAAACGTCATAAAAAATAATCATTCAAATCATGTGTCCATGACGTATAAACTACTATAAGCAGAATGAAGAATTTTAATGTCCAACGGCTTTGCAATGGACTAATAACTCCATAATTGGATGCTTGCACGAGATTTGGAGTTTGATGCTTGCTGCCTTTATTTCCCAAGGTAAATGATCAACAGAAAGCCTTAAATCTTCACATTTCATTCCGAAAGAAAACTCAACAACAAGAACATATAAATTGATTCCTCGAATTTTTTTAGATTAGGAAATGTCAAATATGATATTTTCACTAAGAATTGTTATACATGTATTGAAAGGGAAATAAATAATATAATACAAACAAAGATAAATAATAAAGTACAACATTAAAATCTTACCAAAATCTTTCCTCGTGCAATGCACGAGTTTATAAAGCCAAACTTATCTGACTTGTTTGTTTTGGTAATAAAACGACATTTTTTCTCACTCGTCCTTGTAAAATGCGTACTTTTTCGTTAAATTGGCCGTTGCCGTGTGGGTCGTGCCTAGACAATTTCGAAAGGTGACTATTTTTTGTAAGACTTCTCCAACCAAAATGCTTCAGGTCATCTATGGCTATGGTCCCAGTTGATGAAATTGTTTAGCACCACAAACCAGAAGGACATGAAACAAGAAAAAATACATAAATAAAAGAGTGTTTGGTTCAGGAGAATCAGCCAGCAAAATGAATGTCAATAGTAATGATACTTATTATTGATGTTTGAAGAACAACTATATAAAAAACTCCTAAATACCGAATCAAACGTAAGCTTGAACTTCTTGTATGGAGAACTGTTAGAACAGGTTTGTTGTAATAATGTTCTACTCATGTAAGAAACTATCCTATATTTTCTATAAAATGTATTTACAGGGTTTATGACGTATGTTGTTGATAACTAATACACAAATTATATTCTCTCTATTAGACATCTCTCAGCATGGTGAGCATTGCCACTTTTAATTTTCCTCAAATTTTGCTAGAAATTCATTCCGTTTGTTTGCATTTGCTTTTTAGAAATATATTTTTTTTAAATTTTAAATAACTTTTTCAAAAATTTTTAAAAAATTTTCTAAGACTACTATAGTGATATTTTTTAAAAAACACTAAAAAAAACATCAATCCAAACGGGAAACTGGGCGAACCCCACCCCACCCCACCAAACCAAATTGTAAAGGGTGATTGCGCTAGGCTTTCTAGAAAGTCCAATATAAATACATGGTCCTTTCATCTTTTTGGACCATCTCACATTTTACCTTTGTTTTTGGTAAAATTCATGCAGTCAAAATCGTACAAACGGTATGAAACATGAATATCTTACTGCATTGCTAAGCATGGTATATTAATGGTTAATTACACTTTGCCTCCTAAACCTAAAGGGTAGTAACACTTTAATCCCTCAACCCCGGAAAAAAATATATATGTTGCCCTTGCTATGAGTATGTTACTGTTATTTATAGTTTAATTTTTAACATATATGACGTAGTTATAAAGTTAGAATATTATTTACATGATATAATAAAACTAAGTGTATTTCCTTTTATTTTTTTAAATCTCATGTACTGCTTTAAGTATTAAAAAATCGCATATTTTCACAAAAATTTATTTTTAAAATTTATATTTGATATTTACAATTTTTGAGAAGAACATAAGTCTTCAATTATTGATTTCCATAATACATTAGAGTTTACCTTAAAAAGACTAATTTAACATATGGCTTTTTTTATGAATTTATAATATTAAATTACTACAGACTAGCTAGAAAGGGACAAATTTTCAATTATTTATCATGATTCAAATTTGAAAAAATAATAATGACAAATTAAATATGAGTTAAATATGTTTTTCATTTTTACCTAATATTTTAAATAGTTTAAATTCACAAAATTTGGTATGTATGTGTGTTTTTATCTTTTTTTGTCATTAATAATTATATTTAAAATGTACATACATTTTATATATTGAAACATGATTATTTTAAAAACGTGAGATTCAGAGCAATTAGATTTTGCCGTAATGTCACAAAACTATGTACCTAAATAATTATGATTTTTAAAGGGCAATAATGTCAATATATTTATACCAATTTTTTTTATTTGAGTTAGTTTTATTAACAATTCGACTGGTCATTATTGGGGGCAAAGTGTATATTTTCAGAGTTGGGGCACAAAGTGTTATTCTAAGTTCATGGGGCCAAACTCTAATGAATCCGATTAATTGCACTGATACTTTTTTCTCACCTGTCTTTGTAGAAAGCGTACTTTTTCTTTAAACCGGCAGTTAGCGTGTGGCTCGTGCCTAGACAAATTGGAAAAGCGACGATGTTTAGAAGACTTCTCCCACCAAAATGTTCGAAGTCATTTGATTATGATCTTATTTGATGGAATTGTTTTGCCCCACAAACCAGAAGGAAAGGAAACAATAATAAGATAAAAAAATAATCAAAATAAAGCCAGAACTTCTTGCATTTTTCCATGATTGTAAACCTTGGGACAGCATTGAATTGTTGGGAAAAAAAAAAAAAAGAATAGTGCCCTAGGTGAATAAGTTGATAAATATAATTTTTGTCAAATTATTATGAAAAGTATGAATCCTGAAAATATTATATTCATGTACAAAAATCTATTGCAAAATTATATACGGGATAGAGGCGTTCATGATACTTTTTTGTGCACTTTTAAACATTTTATAAACCAAATTGAAAATCTCGTTTTAAAAAATTCCAAACTAAAACCAAATCATTGAACTTAGTTTTTTTGACGGTGTGGTTCACAATGATATTTGGCAGTCCAAGCAATTTATTAAATATATTTATGGTATCATAGACAAGTTTATAGTCCTATAGACAAGTCCATTACCTAATGTTTATATACGTTTAAAAAATAGAATCAATATTATTGGAATGTAATTGCTCATTAGTATAATACAAACCATTAAACAAAAGAAATCATAATGCGCTAATAATCTTAACTAGTACCAATAACTTTTAAGTAATATGTAGTATCTTTTTTTTCAAAATAAAAAGGGATGAATATTTATTCAAGTTAAGGGATATGTTTATTTATAAAAATTATGGATAAGTGAATAGGTGTATATGGAGAGACATGGACAACTCTATAAATACCATTATTGTAGAAAATGATTATAATTTATACTATTCTTCTTATTTCTTCTACAAATATTATACAGATCTGTCAAACAGTAGAGTGCTTAGTAGATTGGTTTTGTTAATACAAAACCTAATCAATCACTAGGTATCAATATATCCTAAAGATTAATTTGTAATTTCTTTTTGCACATCCATTATGGCAAGAGAAAATTAAACTTTAAGTAAAACCATATTGTAACGTACCTTGATGATGTTTCTCTTTTCTAACATTGTGATTTTGTAACATTAACGTAAGCTTTTCATTTTTTTGCCCTAATAGTATCAACAACTTTTTAATTTGTATTTTTAGATTATATAACTATGTTTGCTTTTTAACGAAAATAATCTTTCTGAAAAAAAATTAACCGCAAGTTTTCTATTTATTGTAGTAAAAATTTGGTTGCCACTAACACGTAATATATTAGAAATTATACTACCACTAACACATAATAAATATATATATATTACAGTATATTTGTTCATTAAAATACAAGTATTATGAAAAAAATCAGATTGGATTAATAGTCTTAGGTACTAATTTATTTAAAATAATACCCACTTAAAAACTTGTAAAAATTTATTATTATTTGTTCTTTATCGGATGTCCCCGAAGGGACTATTATTTGTTCTTTATATGTTAGGTTAAGTGCGATTTGTGATATAATAGTTTCAAACTCTTGATGTCACTTAGTGTTCAAGTTTTAGCAATCTTTGTCTGGATAGTTATTTTTTGAGGTTTTTTTTAAAATATTACTGTAACAATTTTAAATATTCTTTTCGATAAATGTATTTATGAGATAAAAAATTAGTTGAAAAATATGTTTAAAATTAAAAAAAACATATTTCTGAAAAATAAAACCAAACAAACGGAACCTTAATTTGTAGAAATTTGTAGACCAATTCTTTTTATTTGGTTTTTAACTGTTTAGGCGGCTTGAATGGTTTGAAAACTTTATTGAACTCCGAATTACGTGATGTATTTATATAATGTATACTATTAATCCTCTCAAAAGGACTATCTCACATTGTATCTTTATTTATGTTAAAAAAAAAAAACACCGAGTTAGATCGCACATGCAGCATACCGAAACATATCTTGCGGGGAATTCTAAAGGTCGTAATCATTGCGAGAGGTCACGGTTTGAGTACGTTTATGGTGCTCGGGTGGCCTTCCTCTTTTTTCACAATTTGAATCTTATGTAATTGTACAAAATCATAATGTAATTATACTGAATAATAATGTAACTTTATTAAAATATAGTGTAATTATTTTTCACTTCAAATGACATTATTTTTTCTTTTAAAATTTGACTTTATTGGTTCAATCTCGCCTCTCTATCTTTTGTCTATAAATCAAAGCTGCCCTTGGCTATGTTTATGGCAAAACAAATAGATGTGCACACATCTTAGCTAAATCTAGAACAAGGCCTTGTTTGGATAATTATTTTTAATTTTTTTCTAAAATATTACTTAGCAAATAAATGCATATGCGACATAAAAAGGTAATTAAATAATGTCTTTAAAAGTTATTAAAAATATGTTTTTGAGAAATAATGCCAAACAAACGAAGTAGATTTCCTTGGTTTATGACGTAATGCGTCCAATTCTTAATGCTGTACTGGAAGATAATATGAGAATGACATCTCTCCCTCATTTTATGACTGAATAGCATTTTTTTTTTTTTTGAAAACTGACTGAATAGCATTTTGATTATATTTCCTCTTGTTTCTATAGGGGAAAAAGATACTCACATGTTAGTGAGACTAATTATTCACTTCAAATTGGGACTAGAACCGGTAACTTTTTCCTCTCTAAACTCTAACCTGTATTGCTGTTAGTTAGTATACCAAATGATTGGTTGCAAATACCATTCTAATTATAGAACAACGAATGATTTTACTTCATTATTGTGAAAAGTGACCGCGGGTGTACTGCTTCAATATTTTGGTTAAAAAAAATGTCAATATAAATGCTAACAAGGCATATATTCTCAACAAATATATATAAATTGTCACGTACTGGATTTCATAGTATAACTAATTCGTCTAGTGGGATAACTTGAATAAACTGAAAATTAAAAAAAAAGAAAAAAAGAAAAAAAAGTCACCGGTCTAATTGAAACAAATAAAAACAAAAAAGAGAGGTTACTTGAACACAGATGAACAAAAGATTTGCAAATGGCATAGGTGGGGCCACTTGGCCTACCCACTTTGGATTATAACGAAACGGGTGGCTGGTCTGACTTCCTTGTGTGTCTACGGAATCTAGGGACCGGCCACCTCAATTCGGCTAATTGAATCTTTTTCTTAATATGCTAGTGGCTTCAAAAGATTCTACGCTCTTTAATTATTGAGTAATGAATTGACTACACACTTGTAAGCATTTGTTTATGGTTGATGATGAAAACTTGAGACAACAGCTACTTGCTAATTATTTTGCCTACTTGCACAAGACAAGTGAATCTTGGTTGCATTTACTCTACAGTGGCCAAAGCCGAAAGGCCAAACTTTTGGAGATTATTGACGACAAGTGAATCTTGGTTGCATTTATTCTACATTGGCCAAAGCCGAAAGGCCAAACTTTTGGAGATTAAAGTTCTCTTGATTGTGGGTAAAGAAGGCGATTGCGACTCTGACTACTTGGACTACTTGGGCTAGTGTAATTCGCTTGGTTACTTGAGGTGAAAAGTTCGTGTGTTTTAGATAAATTGAAATGTTAGAAAATTGAATGTATTTCTTGTGATCGTATAGAAAGGATTGTGCTTGTATTTAATGGCTTAGTACAAGATGAATTTAAACAACTCTTACATTAAACTTAAACAAGATGAATCTAAACAATTATAATATTGAATCTAGACTAGTTTACATAAAGAAAATTACTAATTGATGCTAATTGATAGACTAAAGATTTACATTAACATCTCCCTCAAACTTAAGATGGTTGTAAAGAAACCAAATTAAGTTTGCACTTGAGATCATGAAAACGACCAAGAGAGAGTGCTTTGGTGTAGAGATCAGCAATCTAGTCTAATGAGGGAACTAAAGAGAAGCATAAAATACCACGAAGAAGATATTGCCAAACAAAATGACAATCAATCTCAATATATTTTGTACACTCACAGAAAATATCATTACGTGCGATCTGGATAGCAGTGTGGTTATCACAATGGATAATGATAGGAGATGAGTGAGTAACACTTGTGTCTTTAAGTAACTAACAAAGCCAAACTAACTCTTGAAATGTGTCAACTAAAGCTCGATTTTTAGCTTCACAACTAGCTTTGGTAGTGACTATTTGTTTTTTACTACGGCAAGAAATTAAAAAATCACCCAATAAGAAGCAAAATTTTGTCGTAGAACAATGATCGATTAAATCACTAGCCCAATCAACATCAAAGTAAGCACGAAGCTAGAGAGATGAATGTGCTGAGAAAAAAAGACCATGAAAAGTGTACCTTTAACATATTGAAGAATCCTTAGAATAGCAGCATAATGAACAAAACTTGGAACATACATAAACTGACTAACAATATAAACAGCATAAGCAATGTCAAGGCGTGTAACATTCAGACAAACGAGACTACCAACTAACTGATGGTATCGCGTAGGGTCATCTAACAAAGTGCAATCTAGGGAAGTAAGATAAGTATTTGCCTCAATTGGAGTAGAAGCAACCTTACTATTTATTAAGCTAAATGAAGCCAAGAGATCAAAAGCATAATTAATCTGAGATTAGCAATAACCATTGGTATCCAAAAAGACCTCAAGACCCAGAAAATAATTAAAAGATCCAAAATCTTTCATTTCAAATTGTTGACTGAGAGATTGTGTAAGTTGCTGAATACTATCTAAAGTATCATCAATAATGACAATTTCATCAACATGAAGATGTAATAAGATGGCATTAGTTGTTGTTCGTTGAAAAAAAATAGCAAAATCATGAGGATTGGATGCGAAACCCAAATTAATAAGTGTAGAATTTACTTGTCAAACCAAGCTTGAGGAGCTTGTTTAAACCCATATAGGCCACAACGAAGATAATAGACCACGTGAAGAGGATGAGAAAAACCAAAGGCGGTAGCATATGAATTTCATCAACAAGATCACCATTAAGATATGCATTTTCCACATCCATTTGAAAAAGAGACCAATGATGAGCAGCAGCAACAACAATATGTGTACAAATAGTAGTGAGACGAGCAACTGAAGTAAAAGTTTCCTCATAATCAATACCATAGTCCTGACTGTAGCCTTTAGCAACTAGGCGAGGTTTGTAAAGTTCAACAAACTGGTCATAATGAGTTTTGATCTTATAAATCTAGTTGCAACCAATAGCAGTTTTGCCAAGAGGCAAATCAACTAAATCCTAAGCATGTGTTTTGAGCAAAGCATCTAAATCTTCTTGCATAACTTTCTACCACAACGGATTAGAGGAAGCCTCGTGAAAAGAAGTAGGCTCAAGTAAGGCAAATAAAGGTAAAACATAATAATGATGACAAAAGTAGACTAGTTGATTCTTACACGAGAAGGATAACGAGGTGGAGTAGAAGCTAGTGGATCCACTAATGAAGACAATTCATCAGGAGGCGTAAAGGACTATTTTGAAGCTAAAGATGAACATTTATTGACATGACATTCAGAAAAGAGTTTAGAACAAGGATTAGTAAAATAAGATGGTAGAGAAAAGGAAAGTAAATTAGTTTTAGGAATAGTAGAGAAGAATTTATGTTCCCAAAAAATAACATTGTGAGAAATACAAAACTTACAAGAAATCATAACACTTAGAAATGTTATGAGCTATCCCATACACAAGAAAACAAAAGACGATCATGAGGCTCTAACTTGGACCTTTCATGAGGTTGAAAAAGGATGAAACATGCACATCCAAAAACTTTAAGCTGTAAGTAGTTAGGGATAGTACCAAATAATGCTTATGGAGATTTATTTTGGAGAACAGAAGACGAGACCCGATTGATGGTATACATAGTAGTAAGAGTACCTCTCCCCAAAATGGTTCAGGTAGTGATACAGAATTAGTAGATATCGAACAACATCTAAAATGCGACGATATTTTCTTTTTGCTCTACTATTTTGTCATGAAGTCCCCATACTGGATAAATGGAGTAATATACTTTGAGAGGTTAGTATGACCTCAAAATCACCAGAATTGTACTCATGAGCATTATTAGATCTAAATAATTTAATAGTTTTTGAAAATTGAGTTTGCACCATTGCATTCAATTCATGAAAGATGGAGAGAAGTTCAAAATGAGATTTTAAGAGATAAATCCATGTATATTGAGAAAAATCATCAATAAAAATAACAAAATAACGAGAACCCCCCATAGTCGAAGTTGGAGCAAGACCCCGAACATCAAAATGAATTAAATCAAAAGGAGCAAGAGCATGAGAATCACTTTTATTAAAAGATAAAGCAGGTTGTTTTGCCAATTGACATGGCATACAATCAAAAGATTCAGATTTAACAATGCCTAATTTACCATCAGAAATTAAAGACTTCAGTTTAACATGAGAAGGATGACCTAATCTGGAATACCATAAAGACTTAGTAGGAGCAACAAGAGCACGAGAAGGTGAAAGATGAAGAGATGTTAATTCGAACAGTTGCCCAACTTTACGCCTTGTCCTAACGATTGCTTTCATCAGTGGATCTTGAATAAGACAACCAGTACGAAAAAAAAAAGGAAATCAAGGTCACATAATTGACCAATAGACAAGAGATTTAAGGATAATTAGAAACAAGATAGACATTATATAGAGAAATATTGATGGGCAAAATGGTATCAATATGAATAATAAGCAAAATAGAACCATCAAATGTGGAAATGGAAGTAGCTTATGAAGGTAAAGATTTTGAACAGAAAATACTAGAATTATGTGTCATATATAGTTACAACAACTAGAATCATTGAGCCATAAAGAAGTGCCCAGAGTGGCAGAAAGAGCATTAGCAACTGGTTAAGTAATGCGAGCAAGAACTTGAGAAACAATGGCTTCGAGATCAGCAATAGATATTGTAGACACCAAATTTCAACACACCATTTATTTTTCTAACACTAGGGGTTACATTTTATTACTTTTGGAGTCAAATTCCAGTTTTCCAGTAAAAAGGGGCAAAATTAACAATTTAGGGGGGCAAAATCATAATTTTTATCATGTCAATATTTTTCATTTTTTTGAGTTCTAAATGCATGGCTTGTACTTTCATACCTACTTCCGAATTTTTTTGTGGCTTTTCAGATTAATAGCAAATTTTCTGTATATTTTGTAAGTCAAGGGCAAAATGGTCATTTCGCCGTGCGAACATCATTTTTACCCATTTTAAGTCCCTAGTTCACCTTTTAGGCTTTCAAGTATGTTTCTAAATTTTTTTATTTTTTTGGGATCAATTGCTATTTTTTTGTAAATACTGCGTTTAGGGGCAAAATAGTCATTTCACCTCTTGAACGCCCTTTTCACCAATTTTTGGGTTACAAATTCATTTTTCAGGTTTTTGAGCCTATTTTTAAGTTTTAGTAATTTTTGGGACCAACTTCTATTTTTTCTGTAAATACTGTGTTTAAGGGGCAAAACGGTAATTCTGTGCTAAAATTTATTTTTCGCTTAAATTTTATTAATAATTTATTATTTGCATTTTTTGGATTTTTCTACTTTTCGGGTGTTTTTAGAAAAATCATGATATTTTTTTAGTTTTAATTTTAATTTTTGTCTAAAAAAATTATTTTTTAGGATAAATTTATAGTTTAATGGTTAAGGGCGTTTTGGTCATTTTGCACATTCTTGGAGTGGATAAGATTCTCTTGCCTTATAAATACCTCACTTGAATTAAATAAAAAGGGAATTAATTAGAAAATCCTAAGATAATTCTTGCCCACACTATCACTTAAAACACATACTAAATCCTACTCACATACAAACACACTTTTCAAGCACACACACTAACACACATAAAAAGCACACACAAGGATCATACTCACACATTAACACACAAAAACCACACAGTTTAGAATAAAAAACACACACTAACTCATCGGTTTTTACACCTACAAAGCTTAAAACACACACATAATCACACAAAAAAACACATACCTCAAGAAACTCCAACCACCATTCATCATTTTCAACCAAAATTACCACTAATCTTCGGTAACATCCTAACCCTATTTTTATTTTACAACTTTGTTGTGATTAGATCACTGGTTATCTTTTTCAATTTTTGTTTTTTTCGTTTATTGATTCAATTTTGGGATCGATCTCATCTTTTTCTAGGTTTACTCTTCGGGTTTTCTTCCACCGCCACCCTCCTCTTTCATTTTCTTCTTCCATCGAAATACCTCCACCTTTAATTGCTAGTAAAACTTCTGACCATCTTACCATCACAGCCCTCAACCCAATCTCTATCATCTCAGACTGTTCTGTAAACATAACCCCCATCTTGTCACCACCATCAACCCAATCTCAAGCCCTGCCCGTAGCCACTGCCTAACCACTATCATTACCTCTCCAAACAACCTCTAATCACCGCCCCTCTAACAACTACGG
The DNA here is from genome assembly GCA_024721245.1 of Mitragyna speciosa. Classification (NCBI taxonomy): domain Eukaryota; kingdom Viridiplantae; phylum Streptophyta; class Magnoliopsida; order Gentianales; family Rubiaceae; genus Mitragyna; species Mitragyna speciosa. The sequence goes on along the minus strand of CM045565.1, from coordinate 12,143,759 downwards.
ATAGTCCATCGCCTATAAAGCAGTCTCAAACTTCCCCACAAACAACCAAGCAAAACCACACGGCAAAACCCAATTCCAGTCAAAAACCTCCCACAAAGAACCACCGTCATTTTTCATAAACCACCAATTAAACTATCTCAACCTCTATCAACGGCCAATCACCACCAGTAGAACCTCCACTTCGCCATTAACCTTTCACCACCTGCAAAAACCCAAACCATCAGCCACCTCAATCAACACAAACAACCCCGTCACCCCAAAACGACCATTCACCACCCAAATGGTTACTCTATCTGCACCACTGTATCAATGCCATTGCCTAGATTCCTCAACATCAATATCAGACCCAATCGTCATCAGAACACCACCGAATTTCAGCTTCAACCCATCACCTATCATCACCGAATCAATCACCAACTATCAATAACCATCCCAAATCCACCCACAACCACCATTACCCAAAACTACTGATCTGAATAAACTCACCCAAATCACCTACACAAGTCACCAATGCCCCATTTCATCGCAATAATCACCACCCCAAGAACCTCTAAATTACCACCAAAAATCACAATCAAAGTCAACTCAACTTTCACCGCCATCACTGATAACCAAACGCTTACCCATTCACCAAGTTTACTGCCTCTTCCTCTATTGACAAACCTGCAAAAAAGAGAAGAACAGACCAGCAAGACAACTATAACAACCCAAAACCACCCAAAATTGGCACCAGTGACCGCGCATAACCACCTGATTTCACAACTGAAATCACTCCCCTACACAGACAGACCATCATGAAGAATCACAGCCATCATCTTCAACATCACCCTCATAATCTCTGGTGACCAAATCACAGATCAATCCATCACCAGTAAGCTCCCCTATAGATACCAAATTTTGACACACCATTTATTTTTCTAGCACTAAGGGGTATTTTTTCTATTTTTGGGGGTCAAATTCAGATTTTTGAGCAAAAGTTGGCAAAGTCAACTATTTCGAGAATCAAAACAGTAATTTTTAGCACACAAATATTTTTTTTTATTAGTTTTAGAGTTTTAAATGTATATTTTTATATTTTTATATATATTTCTAAAATTTTGTAATTTTTCGAGTTCAACTGGTATTTATTCTATATTTTACCAACATGTGGACAAAAAGGTCATTTCACCACGCGAATACTATTTTCGTCCATTTTCGTTCATAAATTTATTTTTCTTTTTTTTAGGCGTGTTCTAAATTTTTTTAATTTTTTTTGGAGACAATTGCTATTTTTCTGTAAATATTGCATTTAGTGGCAAAATAGTCATTTCACACTCCGAACGCATTTTTTATCAATTTGTTAGTGTTAAATTCGTTTTTCAAGGTTTTAAGCTCATTTTTAATTTTTGATAATTTTTTAAAACTAACTAATATTTTCTTTATATTTCGACAGTAGAGGTGCAAAACAATTATTTCGTATGGTAAAATTGTAATTTTGGTCGTCAAAAGCATTTTGATCTTTTATTCATTCATTAGAAGATAAATCTTTTGTTCACTATAAATAGCCTATTTTTAGAATTAAAAAGAGCGGGAAAACAAGCCTAGAGAGAGTTCGTAGTTTTCTTTTTTTTAAGTTTTTTGTTTTATCTATTATACCAAGAACACAAAAAACGCATACTTTTTCCTACATTCATCTTCAAACCTATACCAAGAACACCAAAATACACAAACTTTTTCCTACATTCATCTTCAACTTTTCACCAAGAATTCCAAGGACACCTAATAAGTTTTTTATTCATCTTTATACTCCCACACACAAAACACCAAGAACACACACCATACTCCAAGCACATCTTCATACAACCACACACCACACTAAGAACACACACTACACATCTTTATATAAACACACACTACACAAAGAACACACACTACACATACACACACACACGTTTGCATGTTTAAATTCATACATCAGCATACGCACACATCCACATTGTTTCACACACTATTACACACATTGCATACACAACCACACATTTGCATGTTTAAATTCATACATCAGCATACACACACATCCACGTTGTTTCACACATTGATTCACACTATTACACAAATTGTATACACAACCACACATTTCTCTCTCACACACTACACACACCACATTCACACATCCAGATTTATAGCTATACAAACACACTCAAACTCACACAACACACATCTAGATTCACACACACTAACACACTAGCACACACCCACATACCACTTTATGCACAATTACACATAATCATCCATACATTAGCGCACACATACAACCACGTTGTTTCACATAATCACACACATACACGATACATGCACATTAACACACACAAGCCAAACACACACACAAAAATCAGAATCTCTCACAGACACAAAGTCAGTCACATTCACACAGTTCAAAAACACACTTACAAACAAAGCAATCACACACATACACATGCACAGAGAACAATCTCACAAACTCTCGATAGCCTTAACCCAAATTCAATCTCCCCAAGCCAAGCAATCGTCTACTGGACCACTTTATGATCCCAAACACCATCTGGCCTCCATTATCAACGATCATCAGCTCAACAGCCTAAATCACTCACTTCACCAACCCCTTCTCACAGTCACTACCCATCCACCCCTGTAATCCCAAAAATCATTCCAAAATTCTATCAAACAGCACTAAATCACTTCCTAGGTCACTCAGAATAGTCATCCGCAAGCAACAAAATTAGCGCCTAAAACCAATTCTACAGCCTCCCCTGAATTGCTACCCTCCCTAATTATCCAACCACAACCTTACAAATCAGCAATCACCACCTCTCAACTCAGAATAACCGGAGCTCCACCTCCACCTTACCACAGCCACTATCCACCATAATTGTCAACCACCCGAAACTCCCAACCACAACCCTACCAATCGGCCCCCAATTCCACAATTTAAATTTCAATCAAGTCCACAAATTCCATCAGGTGCCACCCAACAGCCCCCACTCAAATGCAAACCCACCTCCTCTACCGTCCTAGTCACACATACACGCATAAAATCACCATCATCATCTTGTAACCGAAAAACCTCTCTTGAAACCCAAAAAATCACCAGCAATTCTCATCAATCAACAACTCCCAAAAACAGTCGTTATTCCACCACCCATAATCAGTATGACTGCCAATCAACTGCTATCATCCCCTTGCTCAAATCACAGCGGCCAGCAAGCCCCAATAGCACCACCGCTGTAATCACTATGGACAGCCAAGCAAATACCCACAACAGCCATGGTCTTTCCTCCCTTGTGCCACAGCAGCTGTGAGACAATAGCCACCATGACTGTTGATGCGCGTAGAGTTGTGAACGGTACCAAGACTCTTGAAAACCAAATATTTAACTCGTTGAACTCTTGACAAAATTTGATCCTTGGACCAAAACGATCAAGACGTGGAATTTCCTGCCTTGAATTATACATTTCTTCAATGAAATCAGCCCTATAAGGGACTAAGCAAACCTATAGCACCTTGATCAATAAGAATGAAATAATTCTAAGCTAAGGATTTGATCTTGGAGTCACTCAACAAGATCAAGGGTAGTTCTTAATCAACAAATAATTAAAAAAATTCTCAATTAAGAGAATACTCAATATCATGAATAATCAATACATAATTCAAATGAATAGTACCATAGCCGTTTATAGGCTTACAAAGGTAACCCTAGGACTTAGAATGGTAAGTAACTACTAAAACTAAACATTAGCTAATCAAAACAATTAATTAAAAATGCTTGTAACTATAATGAAAGCCCAAATAATGAATAAAACTAAGTTCCAAAATAACAAAATAAGGTCCCAAATTTGATCTTGAGCTAGACGTCCAAAGCTTTTAGGCCCGAGTAGTCAAATGTCTCCTCGTCAAATAAATTGGGCTTCTCCCATTGATCCAACAAGGCGTAGATTGGACCGCTGAACTTTATGCTCCACATATCCACTTGAGCAGCCCAAAAACATGCATTGCTTCATGGCAGTTGTCGCGTCCTAAAAAATTGTGAAAGTAAAAGGGTGTTAGTGGGGTCGTTGACTGTCGTGTCCCGAAAAGACGGTCCGGTCTCAATGACCCTTTCGAAAATAAAAGTTTTTGGAAAAATCGTGCGTGTGTGAGAAAAATCAAATTTTAGTAGAAAAAGTGTATTTTAAGAAAAATGATATTTTAAAAGAAAACAAGGCCGGAACTAAAAAGTGCGACAGGTTTGGCCAAATAATTTTTGAAAAAGGGTTTTATTTTAAAAAATGGAGTCACCATTTGGTACTGAGTTAGGGTGTACCCAGTCACCTAAAAAAATCATTTTAGCAAAACAAAAAAAATAAAAAAAATCATTTAAAACTCTTTTTCGACTTCGGTCTACAAAAAAAACGAGAGAAAATGGTCCAAAAGTCACATTTGAAGAAAGGGAAGGCAAAGGCTCGTGCCTAAGGCACCCTTTCAACCTAGCCAAGGCTAGTTGCGAGATTTAATCAAATTTTCCTGAATTAACCCTAAGTTCTATCGCGTTCGGATATATCTAAATGAATGCAAATCCTAAGTCTAAATGTGGGTATCGGGAGGGTCGGAATGTTCCGTCGAGGCTTGGTCGGAATTATCGCATTAATTGCGAAACCCAAGTCAAGACCTCGAGGGAGTCACGAGTGTGAATGCAAAATGAAATGCAAAAAGAAAAGAAAATAATAATATAGATAATAAATGGCCAAAGAAAGTAGGAATGCAACATGACGGGTACGGGGGACTAACAACTCGTGACTGGATGTTTCTACTCATGGAGGGAGAAACGGCATGTACACTACCGCTTCTCACGTGAGTAGGCAACTATTTCTAGTCGAATCACACAAATGTCGTAAAGTCTAAATGAAATGCAACCTAAATGTCATGCATTTTAAAAATGTGTCAAAATAATAATAATAATAATAATAATAACGATAATAATAATAATAATAAATAAAATCATGCCAAATGAAAAGAAAACTAGAAGTGTGTGAAATGTGAAATGCACACGAACGCTCCTAACACTAAAATGCCCTAAGGGTCTAGCGTTGGACTAGCCCGTTCTAAAAATCCCACTAGTACTGGACTAGCGGGAAAAGAAAGAGGCCACAACTAGCGTTGGACTTAGTGTGGTGTCGGAATACCATGAATCATGAATTAAATATTAAAGCGTGAATTAAAAGCAAATTAAACATATAAAACATATAATATCACATAGGAGCACGTAACACATAAGCATAATATCTAGATGCAAAATCCTAATGAAAGCGATAAAACAAATAAACACGTAAGCACGCAAAAGCAATATAAACCCTAACTATTACACCGGGAGACTTGATTTACAATTTAAAGGGAGAAATTAAAAATGCCCTATCTATTACATTTTCTATCTAATTACATAATTTTGCTAAAATATAAAAAAATAACCTAACTATTACATTGACTAATTAAATACAAAATATTATATTTTTTCAAAATAATAAAAATTCAAAATTATACAAATTAACTACGTAAATACACAACAAGTATATAAAATAAGAAATAAACAAATAATAATGCAAATAATGCATAAAATCACATTGAAACATATTAGAGCACATAAAAAGCGATTAAAGGTAACGAAAATACCTTTTCTTGAAGACCCGGTACTAGATACTATCAAAATGAACAAATGAGTTAACGGTACCACTATTTAATGGGGTGAGTCATAAAATATCAAATTCTAATGCCTTGAGGGATCAAATATGAATTCTATTAAACTGAGGGGCCTAAAACAAAATTAAAGATCCAAGAAGCTAAAAGATAAAATTGACGATTTCAACTAATCAAAGGGCCAAATTTGAAATTAAAGCAAAAATCGAGTTAAAACAATAACTTCATGCAAACACAATCAAGTCTGTAATTTGTAAGACCTAATTGACAAGAAACAGAAAATTTGGGGGGCAATTCACAATGATGGAGGAATTGATTGCAGGAAGCCAAAAAAAATCTCAAAGGTACATTGATACTACTTAAAATCCAAGGACTAAAACATAAATAACTATCTACTAATAAAACCCAAAAATGCTTACTGAATCCCATAGTTAAATTTCTAGATTAAATTAGTTAACTGAACTAGCTAATTAGACTAATTAACTGCACCATCTGAGCTAATCTTTAAAATAAATCAGAAAATTGATTCAATTAAAAAGCTAACTAATAAAACCAAAACAGAAAACCCACCACCCGAACCTATTCTCTCTTCTACCCGACCCATTTCCTTTTCCTTTTCCTTTTCTTTCTTCTTTCTTCTTCTATTCCCTGATTTCTCCTTTTTCTCTAACCTTCTTTTATTTCTCTCTTCTGCTCTCTTTCTCTCTCTCTCTCTCGCACCTTTCTTCTCTCTGGTCCTTCTATTCGCTCGTCCCTCTCCAGCTTTCTCTATTCTCTATACTCTCTCTTTCTCTTTCTCCATTTTTCTTTTCTTCTCTGGTCCGTCTTTGTTTTCCCCTTTCTCTCTTTAGTCTTTTATTTTTCTTCTCCAGCATCCCTCTCTGATTCTCACTCTGAATTCGTTCCTTCTTCAACCCCCAGAACAATTCTTCACAAGTCATAAACTCTTCCCCACGAATTTCATTGATTAACCAATTGAACAAAAGGAACTAAAAAAAAAAAAAAAGGCCGAGAGTTACCTGGATTTGGGTGGATGGAGGTTGTGGATATTGTTGGCAGGTGAAGGTTTGCCGTGGCTTTGGTGGTTGTTGCAGGTCGTAGTCTGGTTTGGTAATGTTGTGGTTGACCTGTTACGGATTATAGTTTTATGATTTGTGGGAATTGCAGGGGTATGGTTTGTGGTGGTCTAGTTGATGGTGGTCACGGTGGCAGAGAGCAATCGGTAGTGGTGGCCGAATGACAATTGGGTAGCTAATTTGGGTGTGGCTTGGTTGTAGGTGGTGATGATTTGGAGCTAGAGTTGGGATTTTGATGGTTTATGTGAAGACCGACAGTGAGTGTGGTTTCTGTGGTCGTATTTGTTGAATTGGGACTAACTTGGAGACGGGTTTCTGGTTTTGACAGTAATTGGGATGCGATTGGAGTGACTGTGGGTGGCTGTGTGAATTTTGTGTGCAGGGGATTGAAGTGGAATTGGACCTGCGAGTGGTTTTGCAAAGTGATGATGGTGATGATGGAGGGGCGATGTATCTAGTGGTCGGTGAATGAACTTTTGGGCTGCTCTGGCTCCGACCAACAGAGGTGGTAGAATGGTTCTGGCGAAGCTACTAGGGCGGCATGATTAACTGGTGCTATAGGGGGTGATGAATTGGTTGATCCGGTGGTATGCAGAACTGGTGGTGGAGGTTCTGCAGGTTGTGATAGATATTTTGGTGTTGATTTTTCTCTCTGCAGATTCTTGGTAAGATTAACATGTGGTGGTTATTGGCGATTGTTGTTGGTGATTTTGCATAGCAGTAACAATGGTGGGAATTGAATAGTGAATGGATTGTGTGGTGGCCCTTATAGGAACGTTTTCAGGGGGTGTAATTGTGGGGAAATGGATGCTGAAATGAGTTTTTGCTCTCCATATTGATGGTTTTTCTTGGCTGTCTGTGGATTGGAATCGCTGGATAGACTTGTGTTGTGGGTGGGTAGTGTAATTGTGAGCTCTGTGTGTGACAGATGGAAACTGTGTGTGATGTGGTGTAAAATTGTATATAATGGACTGTGTGTGATTGTGTGAATTGTGTGTGTGAATTCACAGCGATTTGTGTGAGCATGTGAATTGCGTGTGTATTGTGTGTGTGCAACTGTGTGTTGTTTTTATGTGCGAATATATGAGCTGGTATGTGAGTGTTATGCGTTTGTGAATCTGTGAATGAATATTGTGTTACTGCGTGTGTTTGGTGTATGTAAGCATGTGCCTATGTGTGAAATGTGTGAAAATGGTTTGTGTTTATGTGTGTGTATCTATCTGTGTAAATGTGTGTGTATGTGAGCGTGTGGGACTGTGTGTGAATTTACTGTGTGATTGAGTGTGTGAGTTTTTTCTGTGAATTTGCTGTGTGCATGTATGGCAAGTGTGTAAAATGATTGAGAGTGTAAGTGTGTGTTTTGTGTAAAGTTGTGTAAGTGATTATGTGTTGTTTGTGAGCTGAAATGTGTGATTGCGTGCGTGTGAACGTTTGTGTGTGAATTTGTGTGAGCAAAGTGTGTGAATTGTATTGTGCGCTGAGATAGTGAGTGTGTGTAGTGTGTGTGAGCTATGTGTTTGGATTGTGTGTGTGTGGAGGAAGCTGAATATGGGAGAGAGAAAGTGTGAGAGAGAATGTAAGTAGTGTGTAGTGTGTGTGAGAAAATGTGAGTGTGTGTTCTTGGTGTAGTGTGTGAAAACTTGAAGATGTGTGTAAAAAAGAAGTGTGTTCTTGGTGTGGTGTGTGAAAACTTGAAGATGTGTGGTATGTGTTCTTGGTGTGGTATGTGTTCTTGGTGTGGTATGTGAAAACTTGAAAATGTGTGTAAAAAAGGTGTGTGTTCTTGGTGTTCTTGGTGAAATGAAAAAAAACTAAAAACTAAAAATTAAAAAAAAAAACTAAAAGCTCTCCCTAAACTTTTTATTTTCTCCTTTTTTAAAATTCCCAAGTGGGGGTATTTATAGTGCTCAAGTCTTAACCTCCAAGAAATGGCTAAAAGACCAAAATGCCCTTAACTACCAAAATTACAATTTTATCTTTAAAAATCTATTTTCTCTTACGAAAATGAAAAAAATTAAGAAAAATGTAAATAACAAATTTGTTAATAGAAATTCACCCTAAAAAAAAATTAGAAAAACTTTAAAACATGTTTAAAAACCTAAAAATGAAATTGAGACCCAAAAATTAGTAAAAAATGAATTTAGAATGTGAAATGACAATTTTGCTCTTGAATAACGAAAATATACAAAAAATAGTTATTGATTTCAAAAAAAATTACCAAAAATTAAAAATAGGCTTAAAACACTAGAAAGATGCATTTACGGCTCAACATTTGACAGAAATGAATTTAGACTGTAAAATGACGATTTTGCCCTTGGGCCAAAAAATATAAAAAGAATACCAATTCAATTTGGAAAAATCACATAAAATTAAAAATATGTATGAAAGTAAAATGTGAATTTAAAAAACCTCAAAACTAATGAAAAAATATTACAGATTAAAATTATTATTTTGCCCCCCGAGATTATTGAAAATTTAAGATTTGACCCCAAAAATAAAAACACCTCTCCAATGTTTGAAAAGTAAATGGTGTGTCAAAATTTGGTGTCTACAGCAGCAATATGGTTTGAACGTCCCCTTCATGACCAACCAAGACTTGAGCTCATCTTGAGCCAATCGAGCTCTTAACCCATGCTTAACGGGTAGAAGTCCTAACTCATCACAAGTATACTCAAGCATCAAGATTGAAGGCACCCCTAGGATCATATCAATCCCTCTTCCCTCAAAAATATTCGTCCTCGAATCTACGAGATTAAATAAATTAATATAAGTAACTAAAGGATTGATAGATAAACAAGCACCAATACGAAGTATACTTGATCCAATTCAAATGTTAAGTGCAAAATGGACAGCTTAATGTAACTACGAACACAAATAGTATAAAACACTAAATCACAACTTAAAGATGCAAGAACACATTTTAATTTAAAAAGAATAAACATGTCTAGATGAAAACTATCTTTGTAAATATGTAAAAAAATTAACATATATGAATGATGAACAATAAAAGCACGAATTTCAGCACCTAAATAATCATGAATGGACTCAAAATAACATTGACTAACAGAAAAAAAAAATTTCAGGTCCAATAAGTTCGAATTGACTAAGCACATTAAACCCTAAGATATGAAAAACATCATCAACTGATTCACTTGAATAATTCAAACGAAGTAACACAAACACAAAAATATTATCACAAGATATAATACTAGAACATTTTGCATGAACTAACACACAGTAAAAATGATTTTTAGAAGTCAAATCTCCAAAAGAAACAACCTGAAAATCGTTAATATAGCTGCCTACAAATCAATTATAACACGAAACAAAATAACAAAAACAACATCTACTAGCACAGCTTGGACAGAACATGCAAACAAATGTATGAACCCTAGAACAAGTAATATGGCATGAAGAATCACATAAAATATGCAAAAATTCGTTCAAACAATGATTCAAGAACACAAGAAAATTTTCAAGACAAATTAACCTAGGTGAAGTTGAACAAACTAGATTCAAAACATAATCACATAAACTAATGGAATAAACATGCAAAACTGAATTAATATGCAAAATAAAATAACTAAAATGAAAAGAAAACAAAAACTCAAGCCACAAATTAGTAGAATTCAACAATCTAGTCAAGTTCAACGTGGTATTTGAACTTTCCATCCCCTCTTCATGATTTTAATTTCCAAGCTGATTAAACCAATCCAAAAATTTTGGCAGCAGGTGTGTGGTGTCTCTTCTTGTGAATTAACCTACAAAATTACCACAAAAATACTAGAAAAAGATAGATTAAGTAAGTTAGCAAAATAATCATCTTTCTTGGTGTGATAGCCCCACCTTACCCAGAGGCGCACCAAAGGGCTTAGCGGACTGCCTGACTAGCTCTCGCCAGGGCTCACTCAAGCACGCACTCAGAACATTCACGTACAGTTAACCCAAAATAGAATACATTCACATAATTCAACTTAAGATACAAAAGTCACTAAAAGTTTACAAACCATGTACTAAAAGTATACATGCCCAAAATATACATATCATTTACAATGGTAACCAAACAGCTCGGTTGTCCAAAATACAAAAGCAAAAGTCTACTATAATTAAACTCGCCATGCTCAGCTTTAAGAGTGAGAAATACCTGGGTAAAGGAAAACAAATAAAGGAATGAGCTATAATAGCCCAGTGAAGTGCCCTAGGACATGCAGGCATGCCAAGAATCCATTATTTCAGGAAAATAAAATAATTTAACAAGATATTTAATCAGCACATGAACAAATAAATAAACAAGTAGTCAATGGCGGATATAGGGCTCAACTACGGGAGCAAGCTCGACCGCAGGAGAAACAAGTACCAATTATGTACCTAGGCGCTAGGGACCGAGATAATAGCTCAGGTCCTTGCCAAGGGTTATATCGGTAATATCAAGCAAGAACCCTAACCACCATACACCTTATAACCTCTGTACAGGCTACCACATCCAGAGAGAAATCTCGACCTTGGAGGGCCAACACGCAAGAAAGTTCAATCCGGAGTTGGCCTCTTAGAGGATTCACAACTCACAAGGAATGAACATCACGCCCTAAAACACCCAACACCTTATATCCTCCCACGCACGTTCAAGTTGACTATCCGTGAAGTAACAGTGAAGTTAGTCACGGTAGTCTCAAACACAAATAACACATTTAATCATGAAAACAAGTAGCACATGGTGGAATAGATGCAATAAAGTATACATCTTTCCTCAAGTAGCACATTTTATCACATAGTATTTGCAATCATAGCATAATATTTACAAATGAAACAATCATGTTACATGCATCATACATACATAAAAACACTCACCTGGAATGCCTACGAGAATATTTCGTAAAAAGGTCGGGTCTCGCTTTCGGGTCCTGAAATTTAAAAGAAATAATCTAATGAAAACTCGATTTAAACCCTAATTAATTTAGTAAGAAAATTCAAGAAATACCCCATCTATTTCTAGGGTTTTAGTTTTAGGGTTTAGGGTTTCTATCTTAGGGTTTTCATTTTAGGGTTTTCATTTTCTAAGAAAGTTTTGTTCAACATTTGGTCATTTGGTAAAAATTCCAGCACACTAATTTCACTACATTTGACATGTTCTTGGGTAGGAATTCTATCTATTTGCTTCCTTTTTATTTCTAACAAAATTTTGACATTATTTCCCCTTAAATTCGGCCTTCCCAATTTATTTTCCTTCAAGATTTCAACCATCAAATCCATAGTTCCTTCAAGATTTCAACCATCAAATCCATAGTTCAACAAGTTCTAAGTTCAATCCAAACTCAATTCAAAACAAAATCTCACTCAAAGCTCAAGTTTCTACTTCCAAGCTACATGTAACCCTTAAAAATTTCAAGGTTTAATACTATCTACTACTCAATCTAACCAAGAAAACACTAGCTCTAACAAGTAATACTTCATTTCAAGCATAAATCTTCAAGTTAAAATCATAAGAACTCAATATTTAAACTAGTACAAAAGACCAATTAAACTTGAAATTAATGGTTAAAGCTTATAGTACATACCTTAAACAAGCCTAGAACTTTGCTTAGAAGGAAGGGAATCTCACTTTCTATGGTGAAATTGCTTGGAATTTGGAGAGAAAGCTTCAAGAAGTTGAGAGCAAAATGAGAGAAAAGAGAGAGAGCTATGGCCGGCCAAGAGAAAATGAGAAGAGAAAGAAATAAGCTAGGAAAATAGAAAAGAAATAATGAAAAAGATGGGAGAAAGAATAACCAATAAAAATGTTACAAGAATCAAGTTAGGGTTTAGGCTTTTTAGGCATTAGTTGTAAACTTGGTTTAATTTAATTGGTGACACAAAAAGATCTCTTTCACCTAGTAATTAGTAATATTATGACATAAATATTAAAGCAAAAAGAGAAGAAAATAAAGAGAGGGAAATCCGGCCATGAGGGAGAGAAAAGAAGAGAGAAATTCGGCCAAGGAAGAAAAGAAAGAGAAAGAAGAATTTTCGGCCAAGGGAGAAGAAAAGAGAGAAGAAAAATTCAGCCAAGAAAAGAAAATAAAGCAAGTGAATGAGTGAAATTTTTGAGAAAAATTGAGCTAAAGTTTAGGTAGTCAAAAACTAGAAAATAGTAAAATAAGCTAGTTGAAGTGAAACACTATTATAAACTAATGATCTAATGAAGTTAATCCAAGTTTAATACTTAGGTGTCCTACTCAATAAGGAAAGAATCTTAGTTAATTAGCCTAATTAACTTAGGAGATCCTCCAACTAATAAATCAAGGGTTAATACTAGATTTCAAATGAAAGGATTTTCTTTTAAGTACATTTTAGGGTTTTCTCTTTTTTTTTTCTACTAGTATCATTATTATTTTATGCTACTAGTGGACATACATGAGTAAAATAGTTTCGTATGAATTTCTAGGGTGTTAAACACTTGGAGCAAGAGTTATTGGCCTAACTAGCAAAACACTCTTGTTCTTTTCTCTCTTTTCTTTTTCAGATTGGTGATTTCCATGCTTTCACTACTCACACTCTTGTTTTGAATAACTTCATCCTCATTATTTCACTCAAGTGCTTTCTTTTCTTTGGCTCTCAACTTGAAATCTTCAACAATCCTTAATTGATCTTCATGTGCTTTACTTGGCTTCAATGGAGTTAATGTCACCTTTTTATTTGCCCAAGTGAAAAAGTACTTGTTATTGAGTCCATCATATAGCACCCTTCTATCGAATTACCATGGTCTACCCAAAAGTTAGTGATAAGCTAGTATGGGAACAATGTCACACCAAACTTTGTCTTCATACCCTCCAATAGCAAACGACCCTAACACCTTCCTTGTCGCCTTTAAGTTGCTACAATTTCCAAGTCATTGCAACTTGTAAGGCTTAGGATGCCTCGTGGACTCAAAATTTAGCTTATCTACAAGCAAAGTACTAGCTACGTTAGTGCAATTTCCACCATCTACAATTAAACTACATACCTTGTTGTTGATAATGCATCTAGTGTGAAAAATGTTCTCGCGTTGCAAGTTCTCTTCATCCACCGTAGATTGAACATGCAATGCTCTACGTGTGATTAAGGTCTCACCACGATCAGCACCATAAATAACTCCTTTCTCATAATCACCTTCAAGTGGTGGCATCCCTTCATCATCATTAGAAGTCATGCTTTCGAAATTTCCACTATCTATGATAACCATGGCTCTGTTATTTGGACATTGGGCAGCAACATGTCCAAATCCTTGGCATCTGAAACACTTTATGTCCCTTGTGCGTTGAGAACTCTGTCCCTTCTCCTTAAATGGTAGCTTTGATGAAGAACTCTCACTCTTTGGATTGTCATTAGTTGAACCTGCTTTTCCCTTGCGCCAATTATCCCTAGCCTTCGATGGTGCTTAAGCAGCCCTCTATTGATGTGCGCACGGTTGCGTTGCCAAGAAAGTTTTGGATTTCAGGTATGCAACTCGTTGAACTCAAGACCTCATTTGATTCGTGAACCCAGGAACCCTTGGCATAGAGTTGTTTTGCCTTGAATTCTTCCCATGAAGATGAGCACGCCTAAGAACAACTAGAATTAGACCAAATTGAGCGAGTTCAATCGTCTAACGTAATTAACTCTAAGATTTGATAAAAAACACAAGAAAAACTCTAAGCGAAATTGGTGGTCGCCACAAGCAATCTTGATAAGACCAAGAGTAGTTCTTAATCGCCAAAGAACCAAGAAAATTCTCACAATAGAGAAAGCACACGATTTTTCTAAATAATTCTTGGTCAAAATTCGTAACTAATGAGAGGCCTATAAAAAGGCTTACACAGAATATTCTAGAATTGAAGAATTAAGCAACTACTAAGTCTATACCTAAGCTAACACTAATATTTAGCTAAAAACACAAATATAGAAGAATTCTAATAAGTTAAACTAACTAAAAACATAAAAACTATAAAAATTCGTCCAAAATCACATCATGGGCTAGACATCCTTCATTAAATTCCATTGGGCCTCCATTTAGCAACTTCAAGGGCCCTCCAAACAACTCCAAGTAACTAGTCCCTTATAAGATTGTTTTTGGACAACTTAGCAATTTCTTTTGGGCCTTCTTTGTAGATGAATTTGATCCACAACCAATACTTCACTCCTTGGCCCAATGTGCTCGTATAAACAAAGTGAATTTCAAGTATGCAATTAAGCTCAAACTCATGTAACTTGACAATCCAGCCACCATGTTCAAATGTTCCATCCTTGATTATCACATGCATAAACTCTTCTTGATCCATATAAATGGCATCTTCAATTCCACCAAGTATAAGTCCAAGTCCAACAAATGTATGCGCTCTTTGGATCACATCAATCATTCCTTCCTCGAAAAGATTCGTTCTCGAATCTTCTACATCATATAAAAGATCATAAGTAACTAGAGGAATGATAAATAAGCAAGTATAACCATAAAAAATATTAAGCGCACAAAAATCGGATGGCATATTGAAAGAATAAACACAACTAGATAAAGATTCATTACTTTTGTAATATGAAATAAAATAAAACTCAAAAACACACACAAAAGATGCAAAGATAAATTGAAGTTTAAAAACAACAAACATGTCTAGATGAATATTATCCTTAAAAACATGTAAAAGAATGAACACATGAAGGCTATTAACAAGAAAAACATGAGGTTTAGCACCTATATATCTAAGAATAGAGTCAAAATAACACTCACTAATAAGATAAAAATCATGGTCAAATAAAGATGTATGACAAGAATCTAAGTAGAAACTACTAACTACAAGTAAGTGTAGAAAACGTGAATCATGTAGATAACATGCAATAATTTTGAATGAACTATGCAAAATAAACCCAAAAACATGAAAAATATCATCATTCAACTCACTAAAATAATTCAACCGATGTAACAAAAACAAATGAATATTGTCACAAACTAAAATACTAGAACACTTTAAATGACAAAAATGATTTTTATAGGTAAAACACTTAAGATAAACACGTTGAAAATCATTTATATGACTCCCTATAATTCGTGTATAAGGACAACACAAAACATAAACATTACCACTAACTAGAACAACAAAATGACTTACATGATGTAATATAGACTCAAGAATCTGAAAATTATCAAAAACTAAATCACCAAAACGTATAGGGTAGCATATATAAACAAATACAAGATCCCTAATACAAGTATTATGAAATGGAAAATCACATAAAACATGTTGAAATTCGTCCAAACATTGATGCAAAAACATAGGAGAACTTTTAAGACAGATTGCACTAGATGAAGTAAAACAACTTAGATGCAAAACATAACTACCTACCTTAATAGAATAAACACTTAAGATAGAATTAAAATGCAATTTAAAACTATTAAAATATAAAAACTTATGCCATAAATCAATTGGATCCATCAAACTATTTGAACTTGCGCTTGAACAATGTTGTAATTCCTTCTCCACGATTTGATGCTTTTTGCTCATTGAAGGAATCTGAACATTAAGACAACAAGTATGTGGCGTTTTTCCTTGAGCATTAGCCTGCAATAACACCACTAAAACACTAAGAAAAGAATGGTTAAGAGAGTTAGCAAAATACACTTCTTTGTTAGAGTACATGGATACAAGAGTTAAAGGTCTAACTAGCATAATACTCTTACTCTTTTCTCTCTTCCCAATATCATGGATGGCCACTTTTCTCTCTTTTTGGATCCGCCAATTTGCATCCCTTCAAGGTTGGTTCGTGACTTTTTATTGGAACTATCATCCATACATTCCACTCTTTGGTGCTCCACACGATTTACTAATCCTTCTTTTGATGATTTGCCACTTGCTAGTTGACTTTGTTCCTCCCTTGTTTTGAATTCTCTTGCATTCCTCACTTGATCAGCATGTGCTTCAGATGGTGCAATAGAACCCAAAGTCACCTTACATCCATTCCACATGAAAGAGTACCTATTTTTAAAGCCATCATAGATTACCCCTCCTATTGAATTGCCATGGACGCCCAAGAAGAATATGGCATGCTTGCATAAGAACCACATCACACCATACTTCATCCTTGTACTTGTTGATGGAGAATAGCACCAACACTTACTTAGTCACCTTCATGTCTCCAGTTTCAGCTAACCAATGCAACTTATATGGCTTGGGATGTCTCTTTGTTTCAAGCCCCAATTTATCTACAAACAAAGTAAAGCAACATTAGTACATGAACCACTATCAATAATCATGCTACATACCTTGTTTTGCATGGTACACCTAGTGTGGAAGATATGATCTCTTTGAATGTTCTCCTCATCCTCCATAAGTGCAACACTAAGTGCTCTTTTAGTCAATAGAACCTCTCCATGGTCACCTCCCCAAGGAGCTTCCTCATCATTACTTCCTCCCTCCAATGGAGGTATCTCCTCATAGATCTCATCTCTCATAATAGGCATCTTTCTCTCAAAATCACCAACAATGGCTTCCCTAAGCAATTTAAGATCATTATTCACCTCTTGTGAAGTCGCCATTATGCCTTAAAAACCTGCAAGAAAAATAGTTAAAAATAACAAAGAAAATAAACAAGAATATGTGAAACACTCCCTTAATGTTTGGTACTCGATTCCCTCTAATAGTTTGGCTTTTACCCTCGAATAAGCTCACCACTAAACGTTTTTCCACTCAAAGAATCTTCTTGTAGGCTCTTTGATGAAAAACTAGCTCAATCAATCCCACCAAAGACCTATAGCAACCTCAACTTATAAAAAGTAAATGTAAAAGCCAAGAAAAATTAGCTTAGAGTATTTTTGATCAAGAGAATAAATCAAAACATAGATGAGAATCAAGATTTAACACAATATAGACACCCTAATGTGTGGCATAAATGTGTAAAAAAATTTATTTTTAATGTTCTCTTGAAAAATAATAATATTCTTGTGCAAAAAGTAAAACTCCAATAGTCCAATTCAATTTCCAAAATGAATTCTTGAACTAATAGCAACTAAAACCAAGCACAACCAATTTGGAAACAATAAAAAACGCCCCAAACGGTCCTTCCAAGTCTGAAAACTCGGCCAACAGCCTCCCCTAAGTGAAATCACGGACAATAATAAGAAAAAGGAAACAAGGAACCGCCACTTGCCAAGAAGAAAAGGAAACTACCTGTTTTTTGTAGAATAAGTTTTCAAATCCCTTTTGTAACTATTTTCCCTTTCACAATTGGTTTCCCAAAGCCAAATAACTTCTACATAAACCAAACTAACACCTTTTAAACCCTTTTATCACCAAAAAATTTTGAAAAATCGCAGTAGAAATTCGTCCAGCAAAAAGCCCACAAATTCAGCAACAATTTATGAAGGAAAACCCTAACAAACCCTAGTTGATGAACAAGACCTTTTGACCAACACTTTTTGGCTTCAAGATCTTCAAGATTTGACCAAAAAAGTTCAAGAAATCAGGCAAACACTTCCAGAATTCAGTCCAGAAAATTCCAGTAACTCACAAACTTCAAGAACTCAACTTATAAACCAAGAAGTGCAAAGAAATTTACCAAGAACTTCAAGATACTTATCAAGAAATTCAAGAATGCAACCAAGACCCTCAAGAAAGTCTAAGAATTTATTCAAGAATTTCAAGAAAGTCACAAACAAATTTGGATAGCTTTCAAGATTGCAAGTTAACACCAAGTAAGTCCAAAATTGTTCAAGAAAACCCCTTGTAATACCAAGAAACAATCCAAAAATAGTTGAATAAAATTAATTGCATGGCTATTTCACTTGTGCAGCCTCTTTTATTCCCCTTCTTTTTTTTAAATTTTTCTAGTGCTTTGTCTTTTTTTCTTCTTGCATGACTTTTCTTTTCTTTTTCTTGCTCACGCTTTTTTTTTCACCTAAATAACACTAAAGACACAACTAAATCTCTAAGAAAACTGATTGTATGAATTTTTATGTTCAAAAAACCCTTTTTCTTGCAAATTTTGACACAAGAAATTCAAGAAAACACTAAAAACAGTTAAGAATTATAAAATACCACACAAGACCTAGAATTCTTGATTGAGAAGCAACCAAGAACAACCCTAATGAACCTAGGGCACGAATTTCACAAAGAAAAAAAATGAGAAAAATAGCAAAAATTTTTCAAGAAACGAAAGTAACAAGACACAAAAAATCAACTTGTTGTCTAGGTTCGAAACTCTTTGACAACGACTGAAAGAAAGAAAAAAAAATAAAACACAAGTTGCTTAACCAGGCTCGAAATTCTTTGATAAACAACAAAAAAAAGAAAAAAAATGATATATCCAAATTTTTCCAAAGGAAAAATTGGATTGGAAAAACCTAAAAAAAAAATTCAAGAAGATGGATCTGATACCACTTGATGTGCGCACGGTTGCATTACCAAGAAAGTCTTGGATTTCAGGTATGCAACTCGTTGAACTCAAGACTTCGTTTGATTCGTGAACCAAGGAACCCTTGACGTGAAATTGTTTTGCCTTGAATTTTTCCCTTAAAGATGCGCACGCCTAAGAACAACTAGAATTAAATCAAGTTGAGCGAGTTCAATCGTCTAACCTAATTAACTCTAAGACTTGATCAAAAACACACAAAAAACTCTAAACGAAGTTGGTGGTTGCCACAAGCAAGCTTGATAAGACCAAAAGTAATTCGTAATCAACAAAGAACCAAGAAAATTCTCACAATAAAAAAAACACACGATTTTTCTGAATAATTCTTGTTCAAAATTCGTAACTAATGAGAGGCCTATAAATAGGTTTACATAGAACATTTTAGAATTGAATGATTAAGCAACTACTAAGTCTATACCTAAGCTAACACTAATATTTAGCTAAAAACACAAATATAGAAAAATTCTAATAAGTTAAACTAACTAAAAACATAAAAACTATAAAAATTCGTCCAAAATCACATCATGGGCTAGACATCCTTCATTAAGCTCCATTGGGTCTCCATTTAGTAATTTCAAGGGCCCTCCAAGCAAGTCCAAGTAACCAGCCCCTTATAAGATTGTTTTTTGACAACTTAGCAATTTCTTTTGGGCCTTCTTTGTAGATGAATTTGATTCACAACCAATACTTCACTCCTTGGCCCAATGTGCTCGTATAAACAAAGTGAATTTCAAGCATGCAAATAAGCTCAAACTCATGTAACTTGACAATCCAGCCACCATGTTCAAATGTTCCATCCTTGATTATCACATGCATAAACTTTTCTTGATCCATATAAATGGTCTCTTCAAGTCCACCAAATATAAGTCTAAGTCCAACAAATGTATGCGCTCCTTGGATAACATCATCTATCATTCATATCCCTCTATGCTAGCCGAAAAGATGGTGTAGCCATTACCCTTGGCTTCAACGCCTTAAGTTGCCTCTCTACCTTGATTGCCACATCCACCAAGTTGCCTATGTCAAGGTAATGTTGTAACTCTACACGTTACTTAATATCAGTGTTGAATCCACCCATAAATCTTGCCATTAGTGCCTCACCCTTTTCTTCCAAATTGGCCCTCATCATCAAGATTTCTATCTCTTTATAATAGTCATCCACGGACATGGTACCTTATCTCAAGGTTTGTAACTTCCAGTGGAGATCACATGTGTAGTAGTTCGGGATGTACCTCTTTTGCATGAGCCTCTTCGTTTCACCCCATGTGCACACGAGCTCCTTACCATATCTAGCACGGTCCTTATGAAATTTATCTCACCAAACACTTGCATAATTTGTGAATCCGACCGTAGTAAGCTGGGCTTTCTTAGTCTCAGAATAATTGTGGCAGTTGAAGACTCCTTCTAACTTGCGTTCCCACTTAATGTAAGTCTTGGTATCAAGCTTCCATTGCAATGATGGAATCTTCATCTTAATACTTTCAAGATTGTCATCTTGACAGTGTGCAATCCTCCTTCCTCTCCTCGGACCTACTTCTTCAAAATCAGATTCGGCCCCCAATTCATCTTCATAAGTATGGATTCTAGCCACCCTAGTGTGAGAGGAAGTACCATGAGTTCCCAAATTCCCAGACAACTCCTCATGGCTCTTTGACATATTCTCAAAGTTGTCCATCCTAAGAGATACTTGTTGAAGTTGCCCCATGATGTTCTGGATATTTTCATTATTTTGCTTTTGTGTCTTTTGCATAGCCCTTATGAACAATCTAAACTCACTTTCTTCTTGAGTTATCTTTTCTCCTATGGTGAGTATAAACCTACAAAAGACGGTTAGTAGCACAAGAAAATAAAGAAAATTATCCTCACTTACTCCCTTACGTGTTTTACTCTTTACTCGTATACCACACCAATTAAACTTGACTTTTACCCGATGACGAGCTCACATTTTAGCCTTTTACCACTCTTAAGTAGCTTTCCAGCAAGGAACCAACTCAATCGACCCTTGTCAAGGCTCCAAGTAACCAAAATCTAAGAATAATAATAAGAGTAGTAAAAAAAAAGAAGTTTAGAGTAAGGTTTGAACCACGAGAATTCAATAAATAAAGACACAATTTTTCAGATTTAAGAAGCACGTTTGACACCCTTAGTGTGTGGCTTTCCTTATGAAAATCTTAATTTTCAAATGTCCCTTGAAAGATTTAATGAACTTATATAAAACAGAAAATACAAACTTTCTAAATTGGTATTAGGTTGTAGTGAAAACCTTAATTTAAAAGGAATCAACAATCTGGCCAAAATGGAATGTGAACACTTGAAAACAATTAGGGAAACTAAAAACAATAAGAAACTATCAAAAAGGAAATAAAGAAGATGTTGCACATACAACAAATAGGCATTGGAGGCTACATATGCACACAAGCACACTAGTTTCCTTTTTTCTCCTTCTAGCTGTTAGGAAACCTTATCCCCCCAAGGATTTGGTTGTTCCCTTCTTTATTTAAGCACACGACCAATAACTTAACACCTTATTTCAACTAGTTTCAAGTTGAAAAATTTGTGACTCAACCCAAACAGCCACAAATAGAAAAATTTCAGCTACAAATAAATTGCAAAATCAAAGGACCCTAGTATTGACAAAACACTAAACCCAACTGGAAAAATCTTCAAGAAGTCCTTCAAGAAGGTCAAGAACTGACCCAAAAATTTCAAGATTTTGTAGTTAAGACTTCAAAAAACAAGATTATCAAGCTGGACAGTTCAAGTTTCCCCAAAACAGTTCAAGAAAATCGCACAAACCTACCAGAATTTTCAAGAAACAATTTTCCAGCAAGCTAGAAGTTTAAGAACTGAAATTCTTGACCAAGGATTGGTTCAAGAACCACCAAGAACGACTCAAGAACTTCAAGAATCAATAGGAAACTGCAACATAAAAATGTTCACATGCCAGAAAAATAAAAAAATCCAAGAAATCATCCAACAACTTCAAGAACGACTTCAAGACTCCAAGATAGCTGCCAAACAGATTGTGTAGTTCAAGAAGTAATTTAGGTATGTTTAAATTCAATTTGAACGTGTAAACACACCAAGAATGTATCAAAAACCTTAAGAAAAATCCTGAAAATTAATTTCGTGCTTGGCTTTTTCACTTGCACGCCTCTTTTAATTTTTTTTTTCTCCAATTGCACGGATTTTCTTTGTGCAAGACTTTTCCTTTTCTTCTTCTTTTTAGTTTTTTTTTATAACCAGAAATCACAACTTAACTTTCAAGAAAATTATTTCAAGATGTCCCTTTAGGCCAAGATTCAACTTCCTCAAAAGGTTTTAACACAAGAATAATTAAATACCAACGAACATTCAAAAACAGTCAAGAAATCAAGTAAAACCACACACAAACCCTAAAATTCTTGATGTAGAGATATCAAGAACAACTCTAAGGATTAGGACAAATCCTAAAATATGAACAAAATTCAAAACACGATTATAAGGAAGCACGAAACACAAAAAACAAAACTGGACAGATTAGACAGTAGACAAAGTTGCAAGAAATACCTCAAGAACAAGAACAAGACAAGACCAAAATTCAAGAACAAAATAAAAGGGATATCACCGAAACCTTCCAAAGAAAAATTTGGCTTGGAAAACCTGAATTTCAAGATGAACCAATGCTCTAATACCAATTGATACGTGCAGAGTTGTGAACAGCACCAAAACTCTTGAAAACCAAGTGTTTAACTCGTTGAACTCTTGACAGAATTTGATCCTTGGACCAAAACGATCAAGACATGAAATTGCTTGCCTTGAATTATACCTTTCTTCAATGAAATCAGCCCTATAGGGGACTAAGCAAACCTGTAGCACCTTAATCAACAAGAATGAAACAATTCTAAGCTAAGGATTTGATCTTGGAATCACTCAACAAGATCAAGAGTAGTTCTTAATCAACGAAGAACTAAGAAAACTCTCAATTAAGAGACACTCAATATCATGAATAATCAACACATAATTTGAATGAACAGTATCATAGCCTTTTATAGGCTTACAAAGGTAACCCTAGGACTTTGAATAGTAAGTAATTACTAAAGCTAAACATTAGCTAATTAAAACACTTAATTAAAAACACTTGTAACTATAATACAAGCCTAAATAATGAATAAAACTAAGTTCTAAAATAACAAAATAAGGTCCCAATTTTGATCTTGGGCTAGACGTCCAAAGCTTCTAGGCCCCAGTAGTCAAATGCCTCCTCATCAAATAAATTGGACTTCTCCCATTGATCCAACAAGGCATTGATTGGACCGTTGAATTTTATGCTCCACATATCCACTTGAGCAGCCTAAAAACATGCATTCCTTTGATGATAGCAATATGGTTTGAATGTCCCCTTCATGACCAACCAAGACTTGAGCTCATCTTGAGCCAATCGAGCTCTTAACCCATGCTTAATGAGTAGAAGTCCTAGCTCACTACAAGTATGCTTAAGCATCAAGATTGAAGGCACCCCTAGGATCATATCAAGCGTGGCCAAAGATTGTACTCACCTTGGCTTCATCCTCAGCGAATAAGGTAAAAATCTTGAACCCTCTCTCTTTAATTGACATGAGCATAATCTATTTCATGAGATATTAGTCTGACAATGTTCAATTTATGATGGATTTCTTTGTGGGTTTGAGAGATAGGTTTGAGAAGTAGTTCAAAGACTCAAGGGTATTTAGTTCAAAACAGAGGATAAGAGTGAGGAGAAAAGAAAATCAGAGAAGAAAAACAGGGAGAGCAAGAGCGAGCTAGAGAGAGTAGAGAACGAGAGAGACAAGACAGCAAACAAGAGAGAGAGATGATTCGGTTAAAAGAGAGAGAAAGGGAAGAAAAGTGAGGAAATTGGAAGAGAGAAAATCAGGAGAGGGAAGCTGAAAACAAGAAGAAGAAGATTGGGGATTTTTTAGGTAAAACCGATTGAAGTGTGGGTTGTAGAAGAAAACCAAATTGGGTATGTTTTTATGTTTTTTTTCTAAATATTTATGTTTTAGTCCCTAGGTCTTTCTTAATGTTATAATGTCCTTTTAATATTTGAGAAGGTTTCACTTAGATATCTTGATAATTATGGATTAGTCTTTAGATTTTAAATTCTTGTCAGCTAGGTCCTATAATTCACATTTTGTGCTCCCATACTTGTTGGAATTCACTATCTCACCCCTCCCATTTGCTGGAATTTGTTTCTAAGTCCCTTGTTCACGGGAAAATTTTAGTTTTAGTCCTTTGTTGCTGGAATTTTATTTTATGTCCTTAGGGCTTGCTAACATTTTGATTTTGGACCCCTTAAATAGCTGAAATTTATTGTTTTAACCCCTATTTTGTCTTAATTCTCAATTTTGTCCCTTTGATTAGTTGGATTTCCAATTTTGCCCTCTAGCCCCTTAGGTTTACAATTTTATTTTAGTCCCCTTAATTTGATATAATTTACTTTTTTTTTACCCCCAATTTATTAGTACTTCCTATGTTTTATGTTTTACTTATCTATGCAGTGGTATCTTAACATGTTTATTCATTTTGATAGTATTTAGTACCGGATCTTCCAAAAGGTACACCTATCACTTGATTAATTTCTTTTATGTGCTTCTATGTAATTTGTTATGCATTTTTATTCATGTTTTTCTTATTTTATATCCTTTTTGCATATTTATTTATATTATGTTATTTCATTTCGAATTTCGTTATTTGGGTGAGAAAAATACAATAGATGGCTAGATTTTACTATTTTTGCAAGATTTTGTATTTAGATAGCCAATGTAATAGTTAGATTACTTTCCTTTCGTATTTTTACTAATATTTGTGTATTTAGATAGCAAGTGTAATAGATAAGTCGTTCTTACTTTTTTCCTTCTAAAAATTGTAATTAATTCCCCCGATGTAATAGTTAGGGCTTATGTGCTTTTTGTGTGCTTATCTGTTTATTTATTTTATCATTTTTCTTAGGAATTTTTCATATGGATATTATGTTTACATGTTATGTGCTTCTACGTGCTCTTATATGTCTTTATTTGTTTATTTACTTTCGATTTATGCTTTATTAATTTGATCCATGTTTTATCAGTTTTATTATTCCGTCACCACACTAGTCTAACGCAAGTCGTGGTTTTCTCGCGTCCCCGTTAGTCCAACACTAGTGAAAATTCTTAGAAAGGGCTAGTCCAATGCTAGACCCTTAGGTCATTTTAGTGATAGTTTCACTCCTTGTGTGTATTTTATATCATTTCAACACACTATTTTTAAGAATTTTTCTTTTTGCATGATTTTGGTATATATCTTATCTATTATTTATTTTTGACAAAATTCACTGAATGGCATCTAGATTGCATTTCACATAGAATTTAGGTCATTTGTGTGTTCTGACTACAAATAGTCACCTCCTCACATACGAAGAGATGACTTAACATGTCGTTCTCCCTTCCGTGAGTAGGAACAGTTAGTCACGAGTTGTTAGTTCCCCGTACCTGTTATGTTGCATACCTACTTTCTTTGACCACTTATTATCTATATCACTATTTTGCTTTTCTTTTTACGTTCCATTTTACATATACACTCTTGACTCCCTCAAGCCATCATTTCGGATTTCGCAATTAATGTGATAATCTCGATTAAAGTCTGATAGGACATTTCGATCTTTCTGATACTCACATTTAGACTTAAGACTTGCATTTATTTAGACACATTCAAACCCGATAGAATCTAGGGTTAATTTAGAAAATTTTGATTAAATCTCGCAACTAGCCTCGTTTAGGTAGGAAAGGTGCCTGAAGCGTGAGCATTTGCCTTCTCTTTCTTCATATATGACTCCCAGACCTTGTTTCTCTTGTTTTTTCGTAGATCAGAGTCGAAAAAGGGTTTTCAAATACTTTTCTAAAATTTTTATTTTGTTTTGTTAAATGATTTTTCGTGTGACTGGGTACACCCTGACTCAATACCAAGTTGTGGCTCCATTTTTAAAAAGTAGAACATTTTTTCAAAATTAGTTGGCTGAAATTGTCGCATGTTTTGTCCTGGCCTTTATTTTATTTTTTTAAAATATCATTTTTTTAAAATAACACTTTTTTAATAAAAATTTGACTTTTTCTCACACACACATGGTTTTTTCAAAAATCTTTCTTTTCGAAAAGCGTCATAGGACCGAATTGTTTTTCAGTGCGCGACAATCAACGACCCCACTGTGTCTTATTTCGAGGCGCAACAAATTTTGGCAACTCCACTGGGGATCACTAGTGAGTCTAAATATTTGGATTAATCATCTTTTCATTCTTTAACCCTTTTATTCCATCACGTTTGGATGTCAGGATTGCATTTTTATTTTTTAAGTTTTTAATATTTGTTTTTGCATTTCACACACCTATCTATGTGATGTATGTTTTATTTATCTTTACTTTATTCAATCGCATTTGGATTTCGGGAGGGAGTCAGTCATCCTTAGAGCTCCCACACTTTATCATTTCCTCTTCTCATAAGGAGCACTTCATACGTGCATTCGATATTTTACCCTTTTTATCTTTTTGGTTGTTGTTACCCACCTATTCCGATTAGGAATAGAATTGGTCTACTTGAACACATGATCGTGGCACGATGTGCACGTGATCGTGTCTAAAATATCACCCGAACTCTCAGTTTAAGTCCATAAATCTAGAAATTTGAAACTTTAAGAATAGATCCGCTCAGACACATGATTGAGACACGATGTGCACATAGCAGTGTCCAGAAGATCACTTGAGCCACCGACCAAGGGCATTGAGATTGATGAACCTTACCGTTAGGTCTAAAGGCTTGGGAACCGATAGCCTAATCGAGTCTAAATGTATTAGTGAACCCAACCTCATGCATCCATGCAGAATAAATCTAGAATAGGGTCAGCCTTACCCTATCAAGCACACTAGGCACGAGAGGAGGGAACCCACCTCTTTTATTTTCCTTGTTATGCCATTTACTGCGATCTACGTGTATTATTTGTTTTTGTCAACATGTTATGTGTTATTTGTTGAATATACTAATGTAATCTCTTTCATTCTTTGTTCTCATTCATAAGTCATAAAATAAAGAACCCTAACATGGTGCTTTTGTAGAAAGCCAACCTTCTGTCAGTACGTTTAAATTTTCATTTCACAACTAATTTCTTTGAAAAAAGATGGAAATGGGATTTTTTATAAATTTTTTGCAAAATTGCATTTGATTGTAAACAAATACCCAAGAGATGAATCATTGTAAATTTCCAAAAAATTCTAAAAATCCAATTTTTCAACTTGTATATTCTTGTATATTCTTGAATAAAAGTTGTAATTTTTAAATCATTTTTAAAATTTACACACATCCTTGTTGCATCTGTTCGTTTTGTCCAAACTGATTTTTCTCAAAATCAATAAATGCATCGAATAGGGCAAATTTTCGTACAGCTCATGTCTATCTTTTTCAAATAAATTATACATCATTTTTGTCTTATCCCCCAACCTCTCGTCTCACACTGCACAAAAAGAAAAATTTAGCACGTGTCATTCTATTTTAAGAAACTAGCATTTTTGACTTCTGTAACCCTAAATAGTGTTGTAATTTTTGGCTTTCTTTCAGTGTTGTATTCTATAGCCTCATTGAGTCTCGATTTTTCAAATCAAATAAATTAAGTCAATAATTTTTTATACAATTCATGTTCCATCTTTCTCAAAGAAATTCTGTATCATTATTAGATTAAAAATCTTTAGAACATTTTTTTTTCAAAATTTTTCATTTTTGTATATTTTAAATAGCTTTAATAAACTGGCATCATGCATAAATTATAGAGGGAATGTCATTTCGGGTATCTCATTGTCCTTTTGTCCCGAGTACATAACTCTAAAAGATATGCACGTTTATATTTTTAGTACTATTTTAGGGGGTGAGACCCTAGGTAAGGTAATTCATGCAGAACAGAGGCATTTTTCCCAGCAGATCTGGCGCACCTTCGTTAACAGGGGGATTTCACCCTAAAGGATTGCATTTTGTGATAGGCCTACCCTTGGTACAATAAAGGCTCTCCCTAGGACATGCATCTATTTTTGTTTTTACTTATACTACTTTTGGTTTTGTATCTTTATAGATTCACCAACGAAAGCAGTAAATTGGAAAAGACATATGATAAATATTTAGTTTTTTGTTCAAGTATTTCTTTTAAATCATAGTTTTACTCAAGTGAAATACCACACACTCAATATCTATAACGCCATAAAAACACGAGTGCTCTTTTTGAACTATTAGAATGACCATGGGAAATCAGTTTTAGAATTGATAGTGCTGAGGGTCCAAATATATGAGTTTTACCAGGATGATAGTATGATAGATGAAATTGTATTTTGTAGCTAGACAAATTATTAGATATAATAAAAATAGTAATAATTTGGATGCTAATAACTGCACTCCTTTTATAAATTTAAGATTGTCTTGTGTTCAAAATTTTTTCTCAAATGAAGTGTTAAATAAGCTGCTTTCTCAAATTTGTTTGTGACATTTGATTTTTCCTTCATGTCTTGCATTTAGCTTTTGAAAAAGTTTTCTTCAAATCTTTCATTATATGGAGCAAATGATTCTTTGATGAGGCCCTAAAATAAATTACATTTCTTTCAAAACTTGATGCTAGGTTTGTGTAATTATAAGGTTTTCTCCTTTGATGAGCTAAGGAAAATTCAAATTGAATGAAAAGAAAAATATTTTCCTGCATATTTTGATAGTGAAAATAAAAACGCCTATGATCTTTGGATGTCACCTTACTTGAAGCTGATGATTGCTACTTCAATATCTCTCTGAATTTCGAATAAAGCAAATTGTTAAGGAGAAATTAGTGTGATACCGAAAAGGCATATGGATTCCATGTTAATGATTTTAAACGATATAGAATCTATCAACACCTGCATTGAGGCAGAATAGCAGATCTATCACTTAGGTTCTCACTTTTGGGCATTCTAGATATTAAGAAATAGGGCCGCAATGAATTTTCAAAGCAGGCTTGGATGTTTGTTTGGAAGATTCAAGTACAACAAAAGGAATAAACATACAGAGGATACGACTTCAACTATTTCACAAGGGGAGTTTATTGTTTCATATCTCACAATTTTTATTTACCTTTGGAATGTGTTGTATAAGTTATTGTAAGATTAAAATAAGGTGATGTCACATGCTTGTGAGTTATTGCTAGCAATCGTGATTTTTGTCTAATTCCCCTACTTGTTGAAATTACTTTATGTACTTTGGCAAATACTTTCTTCAAGTACTAAGAAATGATTATTATGTGGTTTGGAGTTTTGTTCTTATAGAAAGTATGACTTGTAAAGTGGTTAGAATTATAGTCTAAATTTTGCATGTTTGAAGAAAATTTCTCTTCTTTACTTAATTTCACATGTTAAAGGTTGATTATGGTCAATTAGTGCAATCATGTAATCTATGATGTAAAAGTTATTATGGGAAATTTTATAAAAAAATAATTAATGAAAAAAGAGGAAAAAGAAAAAAAAAGAAAAAGGATGATATAACTTTTTTCTACTTCAATGGTTATCGTGCTTAGTAACTGCCAGTCTTCATCCAAAAATATCAACTTTTGTGTCAAACGGTACTTGAACTATGAGTAATGCATTATAAATTTGTGTAAGTAAATTGTTGAGTAATTAGGGATTTTTATCCAACTAATGTCGATTTTTGCGTAAAAAGGTATTTTTACTTCTTAAATATAGTTTTTGCTATTCACTTAAGGTTGAGGTGCTGAGTAACCGAGAACCTTCATAGCTAATGTCGATTTTCATGTCAAAAAACACTCTCGTATCTTGAGTGACTAATTCAATATTACAAAGTTTTCCTCAAGAGAAAAATAAAATTGATCATAGACATGTGATGCTCTTTGATTGATCGTATGATTCATTTACGTGAGAAATTCAGTAAGGCGAAGAAATTAAGTTGAATTTGTTTAATTGTGATATAATTCCTTCTCCTTTGCTTGATATTATGAGTATTAAAGACAAGACAATAAATTATATAACAATTATTTACTCGGTCTTGAGAAAATACATTTTAGAACTTACATGTGTGATTTCAATGCTTGAATCATTAGTTGAGCTCACATTTTTCAAATAATGGAGAACAAACAATAATTCAAATGTGGAAGAATTGACAAATATCAAAATTATGCTTCTAAGTTGGTTTCTTTTAGTGTGAATCTGACTTTTTGTATATTTTTCATTCAAATTTAGAATTTCAAGACAGAAATAATTTGAGTAGATTGACACACGAGTTTTGAGATTTTTGCAGGCTAATGACATTTGAATAAAGTTCAAATCAATTGGAGTATGATTTTCCTCATCAAGAAAGGAAAAGAGGAAAAGCATTCCCGTGTTCTAGCAGAAATGGATGGTTGGATACATCCTTGAATCATTAATTTAGCCAGTTTAAAGGAGTTTCTTATATTGATTTAGTAAATTTTCCTTTAAAATTGTTGCAAAAAAAAGACGGGTTAAAGGCGGACATTTTTTCTTTTTCCTTAAACATTTATTTCCCTAATTTTCCCTTTGAGCCTTCAAAATATGAAATTTTCATTTGACAACCCATTTGAAGGTCGCACCCCTACACTAGGGCAATTTTGTGATAATTTTATCCCACACTGGGCAAATTTTATTTTGTTTGTCAAAACAAAAAAAAAAAGAAAAGAAAGGAAAAAGGAGATAACTGCAAAAAGAAAAAGAAAAAAAGAAGATGATTAAAAATGAAAGCCCAAAGAAAGTAATAAATTGGGGCAAATTTTCTTTTTAGAAAAGAGAAAGGAAAAAAAGAACCCCAAAAACCAATGAAAAAATTGGGATGAAAAATTTTGAAAAAGAAAAGAAAAGGTAAAAATTGTCAAACTGGGGCAAATTCTCTGCAAATGCGGCCTTAAGATGTTTAAACCCTTCTTAGCTTCTGCTTTCCTCCCTTTCTAGCATATTACCTGATCCATTGCCAAAGCCGAGACTATTAACGACCTCCATCTTCATTTTGTGATATTTTTTAAATGAAAATTTACAAATCAAAGTGGCATATGATATTAATATATCTATCCCAAATCGTCAAAGGAAGATTGTCAAGTTGATGCCAAACATTTTTCAAGTGTTAGTCTATTTTAATGAAAAATGAAAGGATTATCTCAAATTTGAATGCTGCTATTCATTTCACTTCTTCATCTGAAATTGATAATCTGGAAGGACACCGTGGTCAAGCAAACGTAATAGTCGAAGGTTCACCAGTGAAAAGGTAGTACGTCAATATCGGATCCTTTTGAAGTTGACGATCACAAGTATGCCAATATCGGATCCTTTTGAAGTTGATGATCACAGTTGTTCAAGGTTTCTCGCCTATATTGATCATTTTGTGGCAATCTCAGAATTCTAGTGAAATGACAATCCAGGATCAAAAGACATCTTTTAAACCATTATTACAAAATCAATTTTTACAAAGTGTTTTATTTGACTTTATTTAGTCTTTGTGTATTTTGTGATTATTTGTTTTACAAAAAGTTTTTTTTCCAGTAGTGCACAGAAAATGTTCTTATATAAGACTAAATAATAGTGGTTACTTGTATTGAATCCAAAGGCAATTCTAAATGTATCAAAAGTTAGAATCATACATGGATTACAAAACTATCTAGGGGATATGGTCTGAATCATGAATAAGAGTCCATTGAATTCAGAAAACTTGCAGAAAGTAAAGCAGGAAACTGATCAGAGATTCAAAATGGCAATACTTATGTTTATATGTGCTAATGGAGTTAAGAGACTGTCAAGTGGTGGCATCATTGCAATTGCAACTATTTTTCTTTTTTGCAAGTGTGATCACGCCATTTTTAATTTAGGCCTTTGTCAAAGATAAAAACTGGGCAAATTTTTTAAGTTAATGATGGTTTAATCAAGAACACAATTCAATTCAAACATTGATTTAAAAAATTGACATTGGGGCAAATTTTTTGAAAAAATTTTGATTTCAAGATTAATTTTGATACTCTATGCTTAATGTAAAACTTGTAAAAGATTTTGATATTTTATAATAGTGTCAAATCTTGAAAAGAGTGATCTCAAATTAGTTTGATACCATACATTGGGGCAAAATTTTTTAAAAGTTTTGATTTTTTGAACTGATTTGAATTCAATGTTTAACAGTTGTTTTAAGTTTTCCTCTATCTTAAATTTTTCTATGCATTTTGTCTAGCAATTTAGACCTCATCATATTTCTTTTAGTCTAACAGTCCAAACACTGCATTTTATTCATCACTCAAAGATCATGCATTCATGTATTTTGTCCAACAACCTTTCATCATGTTTTACTTTTTTGAATCAAAACTTGTTTATTATTTATTTAGCATGTTACATATTGTTTTGGTTTTGTCCAGTATTTTGCACACTATTTTTACATTTCTATTAAGTCCCAACTTGTTTGTTGGGTCCCAACTCATCTGTTGGATCCCAATTCATCTGTTAAGTTTACTTTTTTCATTTCTGCTAAGTTCCAACTCATTCGTTGAGCCCCAGCTCATCCGTTGACCCCAACTCGTCTGTTGGATTTATTTTTTCTGTTAAATCCTAACTCGTTCGTTGGGCCCCAATTCTTTTGTTGGGTTTACTTTTTTATTAAGTCCTAACTCGTTCGTCGAGCCCTAACTCGTCCGTTGGGTTTATATTTCTGTTAAAATCCAGTTCGTCCGTTAGGCCCCAACTTGTCTTTTGAGTTTGCTTTTCTATTAAGTTCCAACTCATCCGTTAGGCCCTAATTCGTCCGTTGGTTTTACATTTCTGTTAAGTCCCAACTTGTCTGTTGTGTCTCATCTTGTTCGTTGGGTTTATTTTTCTATTAAGTCTAATTTCGTTCGTTAAACCCCAACTCGTTCGTTGGGTTTACTTTTCTGTTAAGTTCCAACTCGTCCGTTTGGCCGTAGCTTGTTCGTTAGGTTTATATTTCTGTTAAATCCCAACTCGATCATTAGGCCCTAACCCGTCCGTTGGGTTTACTTTTCTATTAAGTCCCAACTCATCCGTTGGGCCCCAACTCGTCTGTTAGATTGATATTTTTATTAAGACCCAACTCATCCGTTAAGCCCCAACTCGTCCGTTGGGTTTACTTTTCTATTAAGTCTCATCTCGTTCGTTGAGCCCCAATTTGTCTGTTGGGCTTACATTTCCGTTAAGTCTCACCTAATCTATTGGGTTCTAACTCATCCGTTGGATTTATTTTTCTATTAAGTTTCAACTCGTCCGTTCGGTTTATATTTCTGTTAAGACCTAAGTCATCTGTTGGGTTTACTTTTATGTTAAGTCTCATCTCGTCTGTTGGGTTTATATTTCCGTTAAGTCCCATCTCGTCCGTTTTGTTTATTTTTTTTTTGTTAAGTTTCATCTCGTCTATTGAGCCCCATCTCGTCCATTGGGTTTACATTTCCGTTAAGTTCCACCTCATTCGTTGGGCTTCAACTCGTTTGTTGGATTTACGTTTTTATTAAGCCCCAACTCGTCCGTTGGATTTACTTTTCTGTTAAGACCCGATTCGTCCGTTTGGCACCAACTCGTCTGTTAGGTTTTAGTTTAGTAGCTCAAATTTTTCATTTTCATTTACACATTCATGCATTCATTTGTCAACTCACACCCCAGTAATTATCTAGCATATGTCCAGCATACTACATGTTCTTTTACTGTGCTTAGCAGTTTGCATATTGAATTTTCATTTTATACGTCTTTATTTTCAATTATTGGTAGGCTCAATCCTTACATTGGGTATTAATTTTTATTTTCAGTTTTCGATAGGCTCAATTCTTGCATTGGGTATCGATTTTTGTTTTCAGTTTTCAGTGGGCTCAATCCTTATATTGGGTACCGACTCTCATTTTCAACTTGCATTAGCTCAATCATCAACATTAGGTGCCGATTTTTCAATTTTCAGTAACTATGTTTGGAACATTAGATACTATGTCGTTTCAATTGCATGCTCATGCATCTTACTTTAGCATTATTGTTCTTCTTATGTCATTATGCGTTAGTCATCATATTAGTATATTTACTTTCATGTTTTTCTCAAAAAAAAGGGACAAAAAAGAAAAAAATTTTGATTTTTGAGTTGAATTGGATCCTATGCTCGATAATTATTTTGCTCTATTTTAAAACCTTTATTGCATTTTGTCCAACAGTTTGAACTCGCTTTTTGTCAATTTACAATTTTAAGTCTGACAACCCAAATTTTGTATTTCATTATTCCTGACAGCCTAGGGCCATGCATTTGTCATTTACATTTTCAAGTCTGACAGTCCAAACTTTGCATTTCATAATTCCTAACAGCCCAAAATCATGCATTTGTCATTTATTTTTCCAAATCTGACAACCCAAACTTTACATTCCATGAATCCTGACAACTCAAGATCATGCATTTGTCATTTACATTTCCAAATTTGACAGCCCAAACTTTGCATTTCATGATTTCTGATAACCCAAAATCATGTATCCGTCTAACAATTTGGTCGGCATCTGTTATTTACATTTTCAAGTTGGCAGTCCAACTTTGCATTCATCAACCTTGGCAGCCTAAGATCATATATCCATCTAGCAGCTTGGTCGGCATCTGTTCATTTACATTTTAAGTTTGGCAGCCCAAACTTTGCATTCATCAACCTTGGTAACTCAAGGGTCATGTATCCGTCTAACAGCACGATCGGCATTTGTTCATTTACATTTCAAATTTGGCAACCCAAACTTTGCATTTATTAACCTTGGTAGCCCAAGGTTATACATCTATTCAGTAGCCTGGTTGGTATTTGTTTACTTACATTCCAAGTTAGCAGCCCAAATTTGCATTCATCAACCTTAACAGCTGAAAGTCATGCATCTGTTCAGTAGTTTAAACGGCATCTATTTATTTACCTTTTTAAGTTTGGCAGCCCAAACTTTACATTTATTTTATCAGTCTTTATTTTGTCCAGCAGCTTGGACAGCTTTATGTTATTTTAATTTAGCAGTTTAAATGTTACATTTTCTTCTTTATTTTGATCACAAATTTTAAAAAATTGAAATCTTTGTGTTATCAGTTGCAGTTGTGTTATCATTTGTGTCAACAGTTTACTTGTGTCTGAACAACGTTTAACCTGATTCCCTTTACCGAAATACGTAGGCAGCTCCTAGAGAGTTTGGTCATATGTTTTTCTATATTCATGTGTTCATTGGTTTCCCTACATCATATCCTCATACTATGCATGTTTACATGTGCATTTGTTTTCATATTTAGGTAAGTCAAAATTTGGTGTCGTCTACGTCTTTGTCTGAAATCTCTGTAAAATTTATGACAAAGAGGGGCAAACTGTAGATACCAAATTTTGACATACCATTATTTTTCTAACACTAAGGAGTATTTTTACTATTTTTTGGGTTAAATTTTGATTTTTAAGCAAAAAGGGCAAAATCGCCTATATTGGGGTCAAAATAGTAATTTTTAGCACGTAAATATTTTTTCATTACCTTTAGAGTTTTAAATTTACATTTTTGTATTTTTATACATATTTCTAAAATTTTGTAATTTTTCGAGTTCAACTAGTATTTTTTCTATACTTTACCAGTATAAGGGCAAAATAGTCATTTCGCCACCCGAACACCATTTTCGTCATTTTTCGGTCATAAATTTATTTTTTAGATTCTTAGGCATGTTCTAAATATTTTTAATTTTTTGGAGACAATTGTTATTTTTCTGTAAATATTGCATTTAGGGGCAAAATAGTCTTTTATACTCCAAACGTATTTTTTATCAATTTTTGAGTGTTAAATTCATTTTCTAGGGCTTTAAGCTCATTTTTAATTTTTGGTAATTTTTCGAGACTAACTGATATTTTTCGTATATTTTTACAATATAGGGACAAAATAGTTATTTCACCCATTTTTCACTATTTTTGGGTCTCAAATTCATTTTTAGGTCTTTTAAGCACGTTTTTAAGTTTTTTTAACTTTTTTCTAGGTGAATTGCAGTTAATAAATTTATTATTTATATTTTTTAATTTTTTAATTTTTGTATTTTTGGAAGAAAACATAAATTTTAATTTTTTTTGTAGGGGTAAAGTTGTAATTTTGGTCGTCCAGGGCGTTTTGATCTTTTATTCATTTCTTGGAAGATAAGATTTTTGTGCACTATAAATAGTTCATTTTTTAGATTAAATAGTGGGGGAAAAAAAGCCTGGAGAAAGTTTTTAGTTTTTTTTTTAGTTTTGATTTTATCTATTATACCAAGAACACAAAAAAATACACTTTTTTCTAAATTCATCTTCAAGCCTACACCAAGAATACCAAAATACACAATTTTTTTCCCGCATTCATCTTTAACTTTTCACCAAGAACCCTAAGAATATCTAGTAAGTTTTTAGTTTATCTTCATACTCCCAGACACACCACACCAAGAACACACATCATACTCTAAGCATATCTTCATACAAACACACACCACACATCTTCATACAAAAACACACCACACTAAGAACACACACCACACACACACACGCACATTTGCATGTTTAAATTCATGCATCAGCATACACACACATCCACGTTGTTTCACACACTGATTCATAATATTACGCACATTGCATACACAACTACACATTTCTCTCTCACACACTACACACACCACATTCACACATCCACATTCATAGCTACACAAACACACTCAAATTCACACAACACACATCCAGATTCACACACACTAACATACTAGCACACACTTACACACCACTTCACGTACGATTACACATAATCATCCATACATGAGCACACACACAATCACACACATACACGATACACGCACATTAACACACACAAGCCAAACATACACACACAAATCATAATCTCTCACAGACACAAAGTTAGTCACATTTACACAGTTCAAAAACATACACTAACACACAAAGCAATCACACACACACAGAGAACAATCTCATACACTCCCGGCCTAGATTCAATCTCCCTAAGCCAAGCAATCATCTGCTGAACCACCTCATGATACCAATCACCATCCAGCCTCCATTATTAACGATCATCGGCTCAACAGCCTAAATCACTCACTTCACCAATCCCTTCTCACAGTCACTACCCATCCACCCCTACAATCCCAAAAATCATTCCAAAATTCTATCAAATAGCACTAAATCACTTCCCAAGTCACTCAAAATGGTCATCCACAAGCAATAAAATCAGCGCCTAAAACCAATTCTACAGCCTCCCCTGAATTTGCTACCCTCCCCAATTATCCCACCACAACCTAAGAAATCAGCAATCACCACCCCTCAACCCAGAACGACCGGAGCTCCACCTCCACCTTACCACAGCTACTATCCACCATAATCGTCAACCACCAGAAGCTTCCAACCACAGCCCCACCAATCGGCCCCAATTCCACAATTTAAATTTCAATCAAGTCTACAAATTCCATAAGGTACCACCCAACAGCCCCCGATTCAAATGCAAACCCACCTCTTCCACCCTCCTAGTCAAACATACATGCACAAAATCACATCATCATCTCGTAACCGAATAACCTTTCTCGAAACCCAGAAAACCACCAGTAATTCTCATCAATCAACAGCCCTGGAAAACAGTAGTTATTCTACCACCCACAATCACCATGACTGCCAATCAACTACCAATCCCCTTGCTCAAATCACAGCGACCAGCAAGCCCCAATAGCACCACCGCTATCATCACTATGGACAGCCAAGCAAATACCCACAACAGCCATGGTTTTTGCTCCCTTGCACTACAGCAGCTGTGAGACAATCGCCACCATAACAGTGGCCAAAGATTGTCCTCACCTTGGATTCATCCTCAGCGAAATAGGTAAAAATCTTGAACCCTCTCTCTTTAATTGACTTGAGCATAATCTATTTCGTGAGATATTGGTCTAACAATGTTCAATTTATGATGGATTTCTTTCTGGTTTGAGAGATAGGTTTGAGAATTAGTTTAAAGATTCGGGAGTATTCAGTTCAAAACAGATAATAAGAGTGAGGAAAAAAAGAAAATCAGAGAAGAAAAACAGGGAGAGATAAAGCGAGCTAGAGAGAGTAGAGAAAGAGAGAGATGAGACAGCGAACAAGAGATAGAGATGATTTGGTTAAAAGAGAGAGAAAGGGAAGAAAAGTAAAGAAATTGGAAGAGAGAAAATTAGGAGAGAGAAGTTGAAAACAAGAAGAAGAAGATAGGGGATTTTTTGGGGAAACTGATTGAAGTGTCGGTTGTAGAAGAAACAAATTGCGGGTGTTTTTATGTTTTTTTTTCTTTCTAAATATTTATGTTTTAGTCCCTAGGTCTTTCTTAATGTTATAATGTCCTTTTAATATTTGAGAAGGTTGCACTTAGATATCTTCATAATTATGGATTAGTTTTTAGATTTTAAATTCTTGTCAGCTAGGTCCTATAATTCACATTTTGTGCTCCCATACTTGCTGGAATTCACTATCTCACCCCTCCCGTATGCTGGAATTTGTTTCTAAGTCGCTTAACTCGCGGGAAAATTTTAGTTTTTGTCGTATGTTGCTGGAATTTTATTTTAAGTCCTTAAGGCTTGCTAAAATTTTGATTTTGGACCCCTTAAATAGCTTAAATTTATTGTCTTAACCCATATTTTGTCTTAATTCTCAATTTTGTCCCTTTGATTAGCTGGATTTTCAATTTTGCCCTCTAGCCCCTTAGGTTTACAATTTTATTTTAGTCCCCTTAATTTGATATAATTTACTTTTTTTTCCCCCAATTTATTAGTACTTCTTATGTTTTATGTTTTACTTATCTCTACGGTGGCACCTGAACATGTTTATTCATTTTGATAGTATTTAGTATCAGGTTTTCCAAAAGGTACCCCTATCACTTGATTAATTTTTTTTATGTGCTCTTATGTAATTTTTTATGCATTTTTAATCATGTTTTTCTTGGTTTATATACTTTTTGCATATTTATTTACATTATGTTATTTCATTTCAAATTTCGTTATTTGGGAGAGAAAAATGCAATAGATGGCTAGATTTTACTATATTTGCAAAATTTTGTATTTAGATAGCCAATGTAATAGTTAGATACCTTTCTTTCGTATTTTTACAAATATTTGTGTATTTAGATAGCAAGTGTAATAGATAAGTCGTTCTTACTTTTTCCCCCCTAAAAATTGTAGCTAATTCCCCCGATGTAATAGTTAGGGCTTATGTGCTTTTTACATGCTTATGTGCTTATTTGTTTTATCATTTTTCTTAGAATTTTTGAATATAGATATTATGTTTACATGTTATAGCTCCTACGTGCTCTTATGTGTCTTTATATGTTTATTTACTTTCGATTCATGCTTTATTAATTTGATCCATGTTTTATCAGTTTTATTATTCTGTTATTACACTAATCTAACGCTAGTCGTGGTTTTCTCGCTTCCCTACTAGTCTAATGTTAGTGGGAATTCTTAAAAAGGCTACTCCAACGCTAGACCCTTAGGTCATTTTAGTGATAGTTTCACTCCTTGTGTGTATTTCATATCATTTTAACACATATTTTTAGGGAATTTTCATTTTGCATAATTTTGGTATATATCTTATCTATTATCTATTTTTGACAAAATTCACTAAATTGCATCTAGATTGCATTTCACATAGAATTTAGGTCATTTGTGTAGTTCGACTAGAAATAGTCACCTCCTTACGTGGGAAACGATGGCGTAACATGCCGTTCCCCTCTCCATGAGTCGGAATAGTTAGTCACGAGTTGTTAGTCTTTCATACCCGTTATGTTACATACCCACTTTCTTTGATCACTTGTTATCTATATCATTATTTTTCTTTTCTTTTTGCATTCCATTTTGTATATACACTCGTGACTTCCTTGAAAAATCATTTTGGGTTTCGCAATCAATGCGCTAATCTCAATTAGAGCCCAACGGGACATTTCGACCCTCCCGATACTCACATTTTGACTTGGGACTTGCATTCATTTAGACACATCCAAACGTAATAGAATTTAGGATTAATTTATAAAGTTTTGATTAAACCTCACAAATAGCCTCGTCTAGGTAGAAAGGGTGCCTTAGGCACAAGCATTTGCCTTCCCTTTCTTCAAATGTGACTCCTAAACCTTGTGTCTCTTATTTTTTCACAGACCGGAATCGAAAAAGGATTTTCAAATATTTTTCTAAAATTTTTATTTTTATTTTGTTAAATAGTTTTTCAGGTGACTTGATATATCCTAACTCAATACCAAATGACGGCTCCATTTTTAAAAAATAAAACCCTTTTTCAAAATTAGTTAGCCAAAATTGTCACATGTTTAGTCTTGGCTTTACTTTACTTTATTTTTTTAAAATACACATAGACACCAAATTTTGACACACCATTTATTTTTCAAATATTGGAGGCATGTTTATATCTTTGGGGGTCAAATTCTAATTTTACAATAAAAAGGGAGAACAAAATCAGTAATTTCAGGGGCAAAACATTAATTTTTAACTGTAAATATTTTTTCATTAGTTTTGAGGTTTTCAATTTATATTTTTGAGTTTTTATAAGTATTTTTTAATTTTTGTTATTTTTTGAATTTAATTAATATTTTCTGTATTTGGCTAGCACAAGGACAAAATGATAATTTCGCCTCGCAAATACCATTTTCGCCCATTTTTTAGTACCAAATGTATTTTTATAATTCTTTAAAAATGTTTCTAAATTTTCTTAATTTTTTCGGGAATGATTGCTATTTTTTCTGTAAATACTGTATTTAGGGACAAAATCGTCATTTTGTATTTTAAATTTGTTTTTCGTCAATTTTTGAGTCATAAATGCATTTCCTAGGGTTTTAAGTTTATTTTAATTTTTGGTAATTTTTCGAGATCAATAGTTATTTTTCTGTATATTTTCGTTGTCCATGGACAAAATTATTATTTCACATTTCAAACTCATTTTTAGCCAATTTTTGAGTCATAAATTCATTTCCTAGGTTTTTAAGCTTATTTTAATTTTTGGTAATTTTTCGAGATCAATAGCTATTTTTCTATGTATTTTCGTTGTCCAGTGTAAAATCATCATTTTACATTTTAAAACCATTTTTCACCAATTTTTTATTCATAAATGCATTTCCTAGGGTTTTAAGCTTATTTTTAATTTTTGATAATTTTTCGAGATCAATAGTTATTTTTCTGTGTATTTTCATTGTCGAAGGACAAAATCATCATTTCACACTCCAAACGCGTTTTGACTAGTTTTAAGCTCTAACCTTTATTTTGAAATTTATTTTGAATTTTTTGACAAATTTTGGAGTTTACTGTCATTTCTTTGTATTAATTTTTATTTTTTGGGTTAAAAATATTTTTTTAAATAAAATTAAAAGTTTTATTACCTATGGCATTTTTGTTATTTTGTAGTATTTTTTATGACCAAGACAATTAGCTCTATAAATAACCCCCATTAAAATTAGAAAAAATGAAAAACCCTAAAAACACATTTATTTTTATTCCTTAAAGATCAAAACACACTTTTTACACAAAAAACATACACACTTGTCGTCACTTTCAATTTTGTCACTGTTCATCATTCGGATTCACTATTCATCATCAGATTAGTCTTTGAGCTTTAAAAGGTGAGTTCTTAATTCCTCTTTTGGTTTTGATTCTTTTTTTTTTCTTCTACCTTTTTTGCAAGAATCTGATTATTTACATTCATTTATTTAAGATTTTGGTTGAATCTGTTGTTCTTTTGTTTTAATTTATGGGTTCTGTTCCTATGTTTGAGTTTAAATCTTTCTGGGCTGTTTTTTTTTTCTGGGTTTGTGTTCCTATATATGGGTTTATACTCCTTCTGCCATTTTTTTTCTCTCACCACCGACCTCATCCTCAATCGGACCACCACCATCAGTTCATCCATCCCTTCCCTCACACCAAAACCACCGTTTGTCATGTTAAGCTTCCCCTGTCTCCACCATAGCAACCAAAAAAGTGTCTACTTTACACCAGTCCTAGCCTCTTGAACCATCCATCAGTAGCAACCAAACAATCAATACAGCCATGGTTTACAACTCAAGTCCCACTACTCTACCAAACCACACTCAAAGCAAAGCAGCCCCAAAGGTGGTTACAAACACAGACATTGCCAAACCATCAACCGAGAATCCGTTCCTAACATCACGACCAGTCTCAGCCCCTTCAAATAACCAAACTTCCCAAATTCCACCACTTCAGTTGTTGTTTCCAGTTAAATCACACGAAACCACCATAGTTACCGCCACAAAACCCAAGCTCCGTCAATCTCCAATTACGCACAGTTCCACCTCCCTCTTCCTCCCCTCTGTCAATGCCATTAACTTTGAACCACTACCACTTAAATCCCTCCATCTGAATCTCTCCAGCAACAACCACCTTCACTAGTCATCACCCCTGCTATTACCACTACATCAAGCCAACAGGACCACCACCGCCCAACACAGAACCACCAGCTCCCCCTTATACCAACCAAGCCCCATTCTCCTCCGCCATTAATTCCACCACAGCAACAACCTACTGAGCCCAAATTTCCACCGAAATCCCCACAAACACCAACAGCCCAAATATCACTAGTCAAAACCACAGACATACAAACCAATACCACACACACCAAGTCAAAACCAACCTTACAAAATAACAAAATCAGCCAAAAAAAATCATCACCACCGCCTGCCCAATCCCTAGCAAACACCCCCTGGTCCAACCAACTACCTAATCAGTCACAGTTTCACCACAATCCACCCATATTCACATCCATCACAAGCCATCTCACCTTCGAGTTCCCCTCTCCCGCCGCTACCGTTACTTATCTCTTCTCACTGCAGCCCACTACCAAAGAAGAAATAGAGAGTAAAGGGAGAACCAGAAAGAAATTAAGAGGGAGAAATGGAGAGGAGGAATTAGAGAAGCAGAGAGAGAATCACAAAAAGAGAAATAGAGAGAATGAGAGAGAATAGACGGGAGCACGGGACAAAGAAAGAAAAAGGAGGAGAGTGAATCAGAGAGAAAGAAAAGAAAGGGACAGTGACTCGGTGAGAGAGCGAGACAAAAAAAAATCTGAGAGAGGGGTAGAAAGAAAAAGAAAGAGAAACAGAGAGCAACAGGAGTGGAAAAGAAAAACAGAAGCGAGAAAAGTAAAGGAGAAAGCAGATCAGGCAGAAGAGGAAGACAGATAGAGAGAAAGAGAGATAGGTTGGGTGTAGGGGAAGAAGAAAATGATTAGAAAATATGGGGGGATTAGTATTTTGTTTCTCGCTTTATTTGATGCTTCAATCTAATTTCTGATTTGTTTTAATCTAAGTTTAATGCATTTGATTTGTTTAACTAACTTAATTAATCTAGCTAATTAACCGACTATTTTTGTTTTAATTTGGTCTTTGCATACCCATCTGTTGTTCCAGTTTATATTTTGTATGAATATTTATTTATGTTTAAGTCTTCATTTTTGGTTCACATCACTAATTCCCTGATCATTTTTTTATATTTGCGATTAAATCCTTAGTAATTTCATATTGATCGACTCAGATTTTTCATCCTTTTCAAATAAGTTTCCTATTTACATTTTGTTCCTCCATACTTACTGAAATTTATATTTTGCCCCCCAACTTACTTGAATTTTTAATTTTACCCCTTTAGGCTTTATAGAATTTTGCCCTTAAGCCCCTTAGGTTTACTTTTTTTTTGCTTTCACATCCTTAATTCAATAGAATTTCCATTTTCCCCCCCAGCTCGTTAGAATTTTATGTTTTTATGATTTATTACTTTAAATAGTGGTACCTTGACTCGTTTGTTCATGTTGATTAGTATTGGTACCAGTTTTCTCATGGGAGGTATTACTACTACCCATTAATTTTTCTTTATGTGCCCCAAT
The DNA here is from genome assembly GCA_024721245.1 of Mitragyna speciosa. Classification (NCBI taxonomy): domain Eukaryota; kingdom Viridiplantae; phylum Streptophyta; class Magnoliopsida; order Gentianales; family Rubiaceae; genus Mitragyna; species Mitragyna speciosa. The sequence continues at coordinate 12,099,704 of CM045565.1, read as the reverse complement.
GTGATTTTTGTGCATTTTCTTCATATATTTCTTATTTTATATGCTTTTGGCATATTTATTTATTTTTTGTTATTTAATTTTGAATTTTATTATTTTGGCAAAAATATAATATTTTTGTATTTAGCTAATCAATGTAATAGTTAGATAACATTTCTCATATTCTTAGCAAAAATGGTGTATTTAGATAGCAAGTGTAATAGATAGGTCATTTTTGCTTCTTTTTTTTTCCCCTAAAATTGTAACTAATTCCCTCGGTGTAATAGTTAGGGCTTATATGTTTTTTCGTGCTTGTGTGCTTATATATTTTACTACTTTCATTAGAATTTTTTGCATCTAGATATTTTGATTACATGTTACGTGCTCCTACTTAACTTTATATGTCTTTATATGTTTAATTTTGCTTTTAATTTTTGTTTTACTATTTAATTCATGTTTTATGTTATTCTGTCACCACACTAGTCCAATGCTAGTTGTGGCTTTCTCGTCTCTCCGCTAGTCCAATGCTAGTGGAAAATTCCTAGAAAGGGCTAGTCCAAAGCTAGACCCTTAGGTCATTTTAGTGATAGTTTCACTCGTATGCATTTCATATCATTTCACACACTAATTTTATAGAAATTTTTCATTTTTTGCATGATTTTTGTATATTTTATTATCTATCTATCTATTTTGACAAATACTCAGCGCGTGAAATCTAGATTGCATTACACATAGAATTTAAGGCATTCGTGTGATCCGACTAGAAACAGTCGTCTACTTACGTGGGAAGCGGTGGATTGATAGGCCGTTCCCCCTTCCGTGAGTAGAAATATTCAGTCATGAGTTGTTTAGTCCCCCATACTCGTTATGTTGCATACCCACTTTCTTTGATACTTATTAGCTATATTACTTTATTTCTTTTCTTTTTATATTCCATTTTTTACATTCACACTCGTGACTCCCTCGAAATCTCGACTTGAGTTTCACAATTAATGTGATAATCTAGACCAAGTCTCGACAAAACATTTCGACCCTCTTGGTACTCACATTTAGATTCAGGATTTGCATTCATTTAGACACATCCAAAACGTGATAGAATTTAGGGTTAATTTAGGAAAATTTGATTAAACCTAATAATTAACTTCGGCCAGGTGGAAAGGGTGCCTTAGGCGCGAGCCTTTGCCTTCCATTTCTTCAAATGTGACTCTCGGATCTTTTTCTCTCGTTTTCTTTCGAAGATCGAAGTCGAAAAAGGGTTTTGAATATGTTTTCTAAAAATTTTCTTTTGATAAATGATTTTTTTGGGTGACTTGGTACACCCTAACTCAATACCAAGTGGCAAATGTATTTTTAAAATGAAACCCTTTTTTCAAAATTAGTTGGCCAAAACTATTGCACTTTTAGTCCCGGCCTTATTTTATTTTTAAATACCATTTTTTTTAAAATACACTTTTTTCACTAAGAATTCACTTTTTCTCACATACGCACAGTTTTTTCCAAAAACTTTCTTTTCAAAAGGGTCACCAAACCGAATTGCCTTTTCGAGGTGCGACAGTCAAACCCCACCCCACCATGCACTTATGATTTTTTGGACGTGACGATACAATTTTTTCTAATAACACTTTTTCAATAAAAATTTGATTTTTTCTCACACACACAAAATTTTCCAAAAATCTATCTTTTCAAAAAAGGTCACTGGACCGGATCGCCTTTTTAGGCGCAACAGTTAACGACCCCACCGTGCGTCATTTCGGGGCGAGACATCCCCTGCAACACACACAATACCATAGCCTTAGGTCGTCACAACTCAGTCAAATTCAGCCATAGACAGCCCAAGAACCACCAAATCCCTCAACTGCCACAATCACACATCACCACCACTACACAATTGCACTAATAGTACTTAGCAAATCATCAATCCACTGCGACTAACATCTCCACCTCACCTACTTCGAAAAGGGGAAATCAATTTACGGTGGTTGATTTGGTTGTTTCTAGAGGACAAAAATTGATGAGAATGAGAGGGAGAGAGGAGGAGAGAAATAGAAATAGGAAGAGACGTGACAGAGAAAGAAGAGAGAAGCGAACAAATAAAGGGAAGGAGAAAGAAAGGGGAAGAGAGAAATAAAGAAGAGGGGTCTGGGATTTCATTTTTAGTTATTTCAATTTTAGTTTTACAAGTTTAATTGGTCTTGATTTGGTTTAACTTAATTTGGGTCAGTGGTTAATTAATTTACCTTAGTTAACTAACTTGATTTTAGTTCAGTTGTTTTTTCTCATAAAACTAATATTTATGTTCGTGTCCCTATTTTTCCTTTGGTGTCACCAATGTTGCCCCTAAAGAACTTTTGTTTTATACAAATAAGTCCCCCATAATTACAGATTGGCCCCCAGGTTTTAGTTCATTTCAATTCAATCCTTAATTAATTGCATTTTATGCCTTTCACTTGCTGAAATTGACTGTTTATTCCCCAATTTTGCATGAATTTTCAATTTAACCCCTGGAGTCTTATATAATTTCATTTTAGCCCCTTTAGTTGTTAGACTTTATATTTTTACCCAATTTGTCAATATTTACATATTTTAAGCTTTATTTGTTTATATCGAGGTACCTTGACATGTTATTTGTTTTCTTAGCATTAACACTAGATCTTCAAAGAGAGGTACATCTATTTCTCATTAATTTCTCTTTATGTGCTCTGATGTGATTGCTTATGCATTTTCTTCATGTGTTTTTATTATACATACTTTTTGTGTATTCAATTACATTATGCTATCTTCGTTTCGAAATTAATTATTTAGCAAAAATGTAATAGATGGCTAGATTTTACTATTTTTACAAGATTTTTTAGATAGCCAATATAATAGTTAGATTACGTTCCTTTTGTATTTTTATATATTTGTGTATTTTAGATGGCAAATGTAATAGATATGTTATTTTTACTTATTCCCTCCCAAAATGTAATTAAATCTCCCGGTGTACTATGTCATGTACTTACTCTTTTGCTAGCTCGTGCGACTCTTAGTCACTTGCACTTCGTGGCTAAGTCAGCCTTTGATCCCTCTTGAACGTGCTTGGCACAAGCTAAGTATGGAGAATGATGGTCAAAATGCTTAAGCTAAGTAGGCAAGAAGAGAATGACAAGGTGCAAAATTTGCACATATTTATATATATATTAGATGGTATTTTTAGTATATTTTTAGTTAAGTTATTATATTTTTACTTTGAATGACATGTTTTCATTTAGTAAGGTTTATTTTCTAGAATTAGGATTTTTGCATTAAAACTATTATTTTGATGTATTTAATATCTATTTTTGCAGAAACATAAAGTAAGGTCATGAATAAGGTGACAAGGTGAACAAAAGAGGGAAAAAGAATGACTTTGATAAAAGAAAAGAACAAAGGAAGGAAAAATACAAAAGTCAGCAAAAATTCCAAAAGAAGTCATGAAAAAGGTACCAAGACACTTAGAAGGAAAAATCAGCAAAAATTTACATAAGTGGGACCAGAACATGCGATCTGCGCCTGACGATACGCGGCTGACCTGCCACGTATCGACAGGCGCGTATCGCCTCCAACGTGCCAAATTGCGGCTGTTGCAACTTGCTTCCTTCCCCAGCTATTCTTGTACACTTTTGAACTATACCCAGGTTTTGCAAGTTGTAGATTGCATTGGAAAAGCAAGTGAAAACTTTTAAGGCCTTAACTAGGGTTTTCATCATTCCAACTCATTAAATGTAATTTGCTAGTTGAAAAATGACTTGTAGTATCCATGTCTATAAATAGAAGTCATTTGTAAAGAGTTAGGGGTGCTAGGTTGGAGATTTTGTAGAGAATTGCTAGAATTCAATAGAGATATTGTGAGTTTAAGAGTGTTTCTATATTCAAAAACTCTTGTAAGCAATTCTTGTGAAGAGAATACAAGTTCTTGAAGCCATTTCTATATCGAATAAGCTTTCTCTAACTTTGTATTCTTCATTTATCTTGATTGCTATGGATGGATGTTGTCAATTCCTATGTTTTAATATAGAAACAATAATGTTGAGCTAAATCCTTATTTCGAGGGTTTAGATGAAACTAATGCATCTACATTAAAGCTTGTAGTTGGTTACCTTGCCCTTTCTTGCTTGTGTCTTTTCAATTATCCAAGTGTTAATCTTTGTATATGAAAGGCCATCACATGCAAAGCACCATAGTTATTAGGATACAATTGAGTTTGATCTTAATAATGGAAAATGAGTAATTGAACTTAAATCTTAACACATGAAATTAGTGTTATGCTTAGGAGGATTTTATTAAGCAATTCATGCACACAACAACAATTCTATCATGGTAGTAGATAGATTGAATCATTTCATTGTGAAAACAAGTTTTAATAAAAAAGGAATTGCATCCCTAAGACAAGGCAAGCTTAGTGTGGCAAGAAGTTAATCATTATATCTTAATTTAGATCATTAGTATCATCATTACTCTAGAACATCTTCATTTATATCCTCTACACGAAAGTCTTGCATTCATACAAATTTTCCTCTAGTCTAGTAGATATTAGCACAACTCACTTGTTCAAATTTATGATTGTTTAGATAATAAAGAAGGTGACAAAACTCTAGTAATTGCTTATTAAAGTGGTTTCTTGTGGGATGTAACCCTAATTTCCATACTACAACAACCCGTATACTTGTGGAAAAAGTTGGAGATTAAGTTTTATTACTTGACTTTAGTGTATATGCAACTCTCTTTTATACACCTAATCTACATCACGTCAGAAAACACAAGAGAAAGCTTTTAAAAGAGAACTTTGTATTGTTTGGAGAATGCTTGAGTTACAAATGACTTGGTTGCCATGGGAAATGGCCAAGGCCCCTATTTATAGCCTTTCACCTCCTCAATGGATGGTGGAGATCAATTACATCCAACGGTCAAGATTCATGCTCTAGAGAATTCTATACAATTCTAGGATATTTACATCCTTCAAGGTTTCTCTAAAATATTCTACGCTACTCTACAATGCTAAGTGTTTCTAAAGAACTCTATGTTTTGAAAGATGTAGGAGTTCTCTACACCGTTCTAGAATCTTCCACTTAACCTCCAAGCCGAACGGACCGGAAATGACGGGACGGTGTTGGGATGAAGTCTCAGGTCGTGACAAATAGTTAAGGCTTATGTGCTTTTTGTGTGCTTCTGTGCTTATTTGTTTTACCACTTTCCTTAAAATTTTTCATTTAGATATTATATTTATATGTTACGTACTCTTATGTGCTCTTATATGCCTTTATATGTTTATTTGCTTTTTGATTCATGTTTTATTAGTTTTTTTTTTTGTTATGCTGTCACCACACTAGTCCAATGCTAGTTGTGGCTTTATTGCTTTCCCACTAATCTAACGCTAGTGGGGAATTTCCAGAAAAGAATAGTCCAATGCTAGACCCTTAGGTCATTTAGTACTCACTGTTTCACTCATCGTGTGCTTTTTATCTCATTTTACACACTGTTTTCTTTTTTTCTAGGATTTTTTCCATTTTTGCATGGTGTTTTACATATTATTATTATTACTACCTAGTTTTGATACATATTCCGTGTATGACACTTAGGCTGCATTTCAATTAGAGTTTTAGTTTATTTGTGTGATCCGACTAGAAATAGCCTCCTACTTAGTGGGAAATGAAAAAATGGTGGCTTAACATGCCGTTCCCTGTTCCGTGAGTAGGAACAGTTAGTCACGAGTTATTAGTCCCCTGTATACGTTATGTTACATCCTCACTTTCTTTGATTATTTACTATCTATATTTATTATTTTTCTTTTCTTTTTGCATTCTATTTTGCATTCACACTCTTGATTCCCTCAAGGCCTCATTCTGAGTTTCTCAATTAATGCAACAATCTAGATCAAGCCTCGACGGGACATTTCCGTCCCTCCCGACGTTCCATTAGATTTAGAATTTGCATTCATTTAGTCACATCCATATGGCGATAGAATTTAGAGTTACTTTAAAAAAATTTGATTAAATCTCACAACTAGTCTCGGCTAGGGAGAAATGGTGCCTTAGATGCAAGTCTTTGCCTTCCCTTTCTTTAAATATGACTACCAGACCTTTTTCTCTTATTTTTTCGTAGATTAGAGTCCCAAAGGGTCTTTTTAAACATTTTTTTTCTAAAAATTTTATTTTTGTTTTGTTAAATGATTTTTTGGATGACTTGGTACCCCCTAATTCAATACTAAGTGGCGACTCCAATTTTATCAAAACCCCTTTTCAAATTATTTGACCCAAACTGTCGTATTTTTAGTTCTAGCCTTGTTTTGTTTTTTTAAAAATATCATTTTTCTCAAAAATACACTTTTTTCATCAAAAATCTAATTTTTCTCACATATGCAAGGTTTTCAAAACCCAAAAAACCACTTTACAAAATAGGGTCACTCGACCGCGGGTGCAATCTTTTTCGGCATGTGACAAATAGTGTAGCAAAAGATAGAGGCTTAGGATTTAAAGTAGCAGTACACTTAGGAATGAGGTTGTTGGCATTAGTAGCAACAAAAATGCTATAAGAAATTGAATAAGGTGGCGAATGTCACGATAGCCGTAAAACTTATTTGCTTTACTAGCATGATCCCACTATGGTTCAGATACAATAATTTTATCCCAAACATATATCATGTCTGAATAGGAATCTTGAACAGACTGGTCAGGTTGTTGTTTCCTATCATGTAGACGAAGTGACAGTCGATACTGACGAGAAAGATCTGTGGGAATATAGCGATCCATCAAAACATCTCAAACTCCTTTGGTAGTGTCAAAATATTTGATTAATTGCAAGCACAAAGGTATAAGTGATCCAGGTCATAATTTTATGATTGTTACTATACCATTCTTCAAAACGTGCATTGAATTTGCCAAAGGATTCTCCATTAGTAGCAACATGAACAGTGACAATACTAGTGACACATTTCCAAAGTTTATACCCACGAAAGAAATTTTAGAATGCTTGGACTCAATGAGAATAGTTAGTATTGTCAAGATTAATATGAATAAGTTGTGGCACATCAGTATGAGCCATAAGAAATAACCAAGAATATTCAAGACCATGCACCAAAGAAAGGCTAGATAAACAGTATAGAACTATAGACGTAAAACTAGCGAAAAAAATGCCAAAATCAAATTCAAAGAACCCAAAAACCTTAATAATTAATCTGGTTTAATAAAAAACAGAGGTAAAAAAATGGTAAAAATACCAAGGAAAGAAAAAACCTTATTAAACAAACCAAATCTGGATCGAAAAAGAATCGAAGGTCGTTTACATGCAAATCAAACATAGGAGTAAAATGGGTAGATTACTGAATCCGGATTTGGTCTGTGGGGCAAAGCGTGGGTCATGGCTGGAGTCTAGAACAACACAACGAATCTATACTTCCTTAACAGTTTACCTAGAGCAACAAATCAAAAGGAATAGCCATGAGAAAAAATTATGAGAAAATAGAGAACAATTTCTAGTTGGGAGAAAAAAAAAAACTAACAAGGATCGGAGGAAAGGTCTCATACCACATTAGATAGATTGAAGTATAGGATAATTGAATATATCCAACTATACAATAAAAAGACAACAAGTTACTATAGCAACCCCAATGACTACTAAGTGGTAGTTCTGAATGAGTAGCTTTAAGATTTCATTCTTTGACTATTTTGTCCCTTTGAATAGTTGTTGGATAAATTGGGGTCTTAAGGATTTGTACATCTTTTAAGGCTTCTTTTTTAGTCATCTAAACAGGCTTTTGCCCTATCTATTGACAACTTTTGTATCAGAGATTATTTTTTATCAACGACACCACCAATTTCACTCTACCTTCATCGTGCATAATAATAAAAATTTAAAATATGTTTTCCTAATCTTCAATTGGCATCTTCTTCAATTAAAACTTAGGCAACATATTTCAATTTATTTTGTGTCTATAAATTGTGGAAAATTTTTAGAAATTGCCTTTTGTGTTTCTCGGTTACTTTCTTGCCTTTTCTTTTCCAGTTCCAATTCATTTTTTTCTGAAGATCTCTCTCTCTCTCCCTTTCTCTCTCTCTCTCTCTCTCTCTCTCTCTCTTAGATTTTGGTGGCTTGATGGATCAGATTTTACTATTTTGAATTTTTTTCAAATATTTCTATTATTAAGTATTTACCCTAAAGGTCCGATAAATTGAATATAGCAACAGAAATACATTAGATTTATGCGGAGATATAGATTATTAGTGACCCAATGCGTAAATTATTTGTCCTTTTCTTCTTTGGTTTTTTTCACCCAGTCAAAAAGAATGTGAGCTGGGACAATTAAAGGGTGCGAATTGACTAATCAAAAGGGTAGACATGATAAAAAACTTTGATTTTGATAATCATAGTTAGATATATTCTTCCACTTAGTTTACATGCAATTTGCAATTTTCATGAAGCAACATATACTCTTCTAAGTTTTTGGGCTTGGTTTCAATCCATACGTAAATTATATATTTTAATTTTAAATGTGTACCACATTTATTATTTTCAAATTTTTCTTACATGTTTAAGTTTTTACTAAATTAAAGCGTTTTCTACTATGTCTCACTCTTCTTTATTTTTCATGATGATTTTTTTTAGCCGGTATGCATGGTTATTTGGAGCATCAAAAATGAAGATTTTGTTCAATTTTGGAATTAGCTCAATTAAAAATCCAAAAAAATTCTATGGACAGATTATGGAGCTCTAAATTATTATAAGTTTATTGATGTTTTACATGTGCTTTCTTTTGCATCTTTTTTTGGAAAAGTTTAAGGGAGTGTTTGGTTAAGGGGAATCATGGAGGGGAATGGGTATCATAAGTAATTATACTCATTGTTGGTGTTTGTTAAACAACTATCACTATCATTCAATGAGAATGATAGTGATTAATTAGGGTGTTAATGATTCCCTCCAAAATACTATTCTATCAAACCCATTAACCCATATGAGTAAGGGCAAAAACATACCCACTAAAAAAACACATTATAGACACCAAATTTTGACACACCCTTTATAAGAAAATATATTTTACTTCATGTGGGGATACTTTTTATTTTTCGGGGGGCTAATTGCAACTTTTGCGTAAATTATGTCTAATTAGATGTATCAGGGGCAAAATGGTAATTTCACCACGTAAATATTATTTTATTTTATTTCATTTCCTAAATATATAGTTTTACTATTTTTATCATTATTTCTAATTTTAATGATTTCTGGGAGTCATTTATTATTTATTTCAAATTTTAGCATTTTTTAACTTCATGGCACATTTCCCAATGTACTTTTTTTATAAGAATTTTCAAGTGAAAAATTTTTATATATGCATTTTGTATATTTATAAATTTTTTGTAAAAATTTCATGATTTTTAGAGGACATTTGGTATTTATTTAATTTTTCTTCTTTTGCCTAGTAAGGGCACATTTCCTAAGAATGCACTAATGCTAACAAAAATTCTGAGTGAAAATTTTAGTATACATATTTTTGTGTGATAATGTATTTTATGCAAAAACTTTGCGATTTTTAAAGGTCATTTAGTATTTTTGTGATTTTTATAATTTCGTCATATTATGTCACGTTTTTCAAGGCACCTTTATTTAAAAAAAATTTAGTGTGAAAGATTTTATATGTGCATTTTATATCTTCATAAATTTTCTATAAAAATTACGTAATTTTTAGAGATCGTTTGACATTTATTTTAATATTTGTCTTTTTGTCTATTAATGACGCATTTTTCAATATTACATTAACGTCTAATTTTTACATTGAATTTTCTTCCTTCTTATAGTGTTGAATTTTAGTTTTTAATATAATTCTAAAGATCCAGATGGTTTTTATTTTTTGTTTTTTATTTCATTTTCTATATATATATATATATATGTATATATATATTAAAAAAAACTGAATGGAACAGCAGCAGTGTTGCTACTGCTGCTGTTGCTTCTGCAAATGGCTGCTAAGCAGCCCAAACACCATCATTTTTGCAGACATCCTAACCCACCAACTTCAACCTCTAGCCCTATCAATTATCTTTACCAAGCTTGCACTCAATCCACCAGATTTTAGGGGGTTGTTTTCTTGATTCATCAAATCACATAGTACACACACAACCCCTTCCTCCTCTGTTTTTTCCCACATTCGGCTCCCCCAACACTCAAGCTCACACACTCACCTTCACCACACATACACACAATTGCAACTCTCCCTCAATCTCTTCCCTCACTTCACTGGCACACAGGAACACAAAACTCTCCATCTCTCAGTTCCCTCACATCACACACTCAGCCTTCTTGCATTTCAAATACACACCTGCACAATTCCCTCCTCTCTCTCGGCCAAATTCACTGCAACACAATCCCTCACAAACTCACTCTTGCACTCCAGACACCACACGACACTCCCTCAACTCTCTTTGCCATCCCTTCCAAAGCACACCCCAGCATCATTCACTCCACAAACACACTTTCACTCCTTGCAGAAACACAACTCTCACAACTCACCTCTCTCACAGCCCTTACCCTACCAGCACAAGTACACACTTGCGGAAGCACATAATGTTACCAGCTTCAAGCACACACCACACACACACATACCAGTTCACTCACACATACACAAACGTCCAGAATCACATTTTCAATTCACCTGCATAAACACATACATTACACACGGATTTCACACACACATACCAGACATACATCACGCTGAAACACACACACAACACACCTGCACACACAAAACACACACCAGACACACACATCACACCAATTTCAAGCACACACATATACTGGTTCACTCACACACACACAAACATCCAGAATCATATTTCCAATTCACTTGCACAAACCCATACATTACACACAGAAGACACACACACATACACACACACACACACAAAGCAGCACTATACCACAGTCAACATCAGCCACTGAAAACAAATATATATATATATAAAATAAAAAAAATAAATACAACAGCTCCATCACCGCCGGAAGTCACACCCCACCAGGGCATTTACCAAGTCACTGCTACAGGACCAACCACCACCAACCAAGTCGGCGCCACCATCCCACAACCATCACGAACTGCCAGCGCCTCCCCATTGCCACCATCAAGCTAGTTTCTCTCTCGGTTAAGAAGGTAAGTTTTTCTCTTCTTTTCTTTACAGATTTCTGTTCAATTTTGTTGATTTCAATTTCTTTCAGTTGGGTTTTGATAAGTATTAAGAAAGTCGATCAAAATTTTGGGGGTAGAGAAACTAAAAAAAAAATTGAATTTTTAGGGAAGTCGGGCGTTCGGTTAGAAGAGAGAGACCGAGATAGAGAATCCGAGAGAGAGAGAGAGAGAGAGAGAGAGAGTCCAGAGAAGAGGAAGAAAAAGAGATAAAAGAGAGAAATAAAAAAGGAAATTTGGAAAAGGAAAGAAGAAAAGAAGGAAAAGGGAGAAGAAAGAAGAAAAAAAGAAAGAAAAAATGGGAGAATTCGGTTTAAAAAAAATTTTCTATCATCAAAACTATGTCGTTTTGACATAAAACAACGTAGTTTTGATTAGTTTCTTTTACTTTTTGTTATTATTTTTATTAGATTAGTATTTATGTCTTAGCCCATAGGATTTTGGTTAGCTTATTATTCTACCCTAAAATATTTTCAATTGTTGCATCTAGATCCTTAACATTTGTAAATTGACCCTCTAGATTTTAATATCTCTTTATTTAGGTCCTATTAATTTCAATTTAGTTCCAAATCTTGCTGGATTTATATTCTAGTCCTTGACTGTTGCTAGAAATTGCAATTTTGTCCTTAAGTCTTGCTGAAATTATGTTTTTACCCCTTAGGTTTGCTCTAGTTTTCATTTTTACTCCCCAAGTTTGCTGGAATTATATTTTAGCCCTTGAATGTTGCTGGAAATTGTAAACTTGGTCCCTCATGTTGCTGAAAATTGCATTCTTGTCCCCCATCTTTGCTGAAATTTTATTTTTGCCATTATGCTTTGCTGGAATTGCTTTATTACCTTCAAATGTTGCTGGAATTTGCATTTTTGCCCCCCCAACCTTGCTGAAATTGCATTTTTTTTGTTAATTGTTGTTGTAAATTATGTATTATCCCATTAGCTTGTTATAATTTACATATTTGGCTTTAAACTTGCTGGAAATTTTAATTTTTGTTGTTATGCTTGCTGGAAATTATATTTTAGCCTTGAAATTTGTTGTAAACTATATTATTACCTTAACTGTGGTTTGAAATTGTAATTTTACCCTTTAGTTTGTTGTAAATTACATTTTTACTCTAGAATGTTGCTTAAACTTCCACTTTTAACCCAAAACCTTGGAACATTTTTTTTTTTATTTTTGCCAAAAAAAAGGGATTTAATTAAGTCCTCAAGGCTTTTAATTATTTCTTTTCATATTTTTTATTTATAAATAATGTTCCAAAATTTGGTCTTTTATCTAATTAACACTCAAATTAGTTCTTTATTTCTCTTGTAGTTATTTTGGTAATTCTTATTTGTGTGTTAAAGCTTAATTATGTATTATTGTATTTTATTATTATTATTATTATTTTTATTTATTTTTTTAACTAAATAATTTTCATTTTTTAAATATTTAATTATTGTTTTTTTTAAAATTTTTGTTTATTATTGCTGTAATTGTTTTGAACTATTGTGGCATGTCTATAATGATAAATTATATAATTAATGGTTTATTTATTTAAATAGTGGTATTTTTAATATGTTTGTTCATTTTATTAGCAATTTATACCGAGTCTTCGAATGGGAGGTACCCCTATTATCCTTTCAATGTATCTTTATGTGCTCCTACACGCTCCTATGTGTTTTTCCATGTGTTTTTTTTAATTATTTATGTATGTTTTTGTGTTTATTATTTCTATCCATGTGTGAGTATTTATTTATTTATGTCATTTATTTATTTGAATTTAATTTTTAATTATTCAAAGAAATGTGATAGATAAGTAATATTCTATTTAACAAAAATTTTGTATTTGGATAGATAATGTAATAGATAGTTTATATTTTCATCTATTTAACCAAAGCTTTTTGTATTTTAGATAGACAATGTAATATATAGGTTAGATTGGCTATTCTTCTTATATTTCCCCATTTTAGATTGTAATTAAGCTTTTCCCTGGTGTAATAGTTAGGGCTTTTGTGTGTTATATGCTTATGTGTTTTATTCACTTTTCCTAGGACTTTGCATCTAGAATATCATGCTTATGTGTTATGTGCTCCTATGTGCTATTATCTGCTTATATGCGATTATTGCTTTAATTTATGTTTTTATTTATTTATTTATTTATTTACTTGCTTTATTATGATATATGTATATCGTTGCTACACTAGTCTAACGCTAGTTGTGGTTAATTCCGGTTTCTTCGTTAGTCCAACGCTAGGGAAGAATTCCTAGAAAATGGGCTAGTCCAACGCTAGACCCTTAGGTCATTTTAGTATTAAAATCACTTCTTGTGTGCATTTCATATCATTTCACACACATTTTCTCTTTTTAAGGCCTTTTTCCATTTTTGCATGTTTTTTATGTATTATTATTCTTATTATCTATTTTACATATATTCAGTGCTTGACATTTAGGTTACATTTCACATAGAATCTTAGGTCATTTGTGTGATTTTGACTAGAAATAGTCACTTACTCACGTGGGAAGCGGTGGCATACATGGCGTTCCCCCCTCCATGAGTAGAAATAGCTAGTCACGAGTCTGTTAGTCTCCTGTGCCCGTTATGTTGCATCCCCACTTTCTTGGTCACTTATATCTATATTTGTATTTTATTTTTCCTTTTTGCACTTCATTTTTGCATCTACACTCGTGACTCCATCGAGATCTAGATTCGGATTTCGCAATTAATGCGATAATCTCGACCAAACCTCAATGGAACATTTTGTCCCTTAACGATATCTATTTTAGGACTAGATTTGCATTCGTATAGTTACATCCAAATGTGATAAAATTTTAGGGTTATATTAGGAAAATTTTGACTAAACCTCGCAACTAGTTTCGGCTAGGTTGAAAGGGTGCCTTAGGCGCGAGCCTTTGCCTTCCCTTTCTTCAACTATAACTCCCGAACCTTTTTCTCTTGTTTTCAAAGACCTGGAGTTGTCTAAAAGAGTTTTTCTTGTTTTTCTTACATTTTTCTCAAAATTATTTTCTAAATAAATCATTCTTGATTTTCTTACCTTTTATAAAATATTTTCTGGTGACTTGGTACACCAAAACTCAATACCAAGTGGTGATTCCCTTTTTATTAAAAACCCTTTTTTAGACTGTATTTTCGGGCTAAAAAACCGTCGCATTTTTAAAGTCCCATTTAGGCTCTTTTCTTTTTGTTTTCAGAATAAAGCTTTTTCTAAAAATCACATCTTTTGTTAAACTACTTTTTTTATAAAGCATTTTCTAAAAAATCATTTTACAAAAACCTACACTTTTTTTTCCATACTAATAAATAATATCTTTTTCCGTCTTTCAAAAAATAAGGCGCGACACACATATTTTTTGAATTACTCATCCCCAATATACTATTCCTCTCTCTCCCTCTCTCTCTCTCTCTCTCTCTCTGTGTTTCTCTCTATTTTGTCCTTTGATTTTAAATATTTATTATTATTATTTTATAAAAATTCTTTCGAATAAATTTTTTTACATTCAATTTTTTTTATAAAAATTTGAACTGAAAATCAAAGATATATAGTACTCTCTGTTAATACAATAAAAATGACTTTTTTTAAGGTTATTATTTGCATAAAACTCAAATTAGAGCATCGCTATATTTAAAATTGAAGAAATTTTTTTGAAATTTTCTTTAAAAAGATACAAAATAAGAAATCTAAAAATATGTATATCATAAATAAAACATTTAAAAATTTTAAAATTTACTTGAGTCATTCTAGAAAACCAAACAAGTATTTTTATAATGATACCCATTCCATTATTAAACCAAGCATGTTGGGGGGAATCATCAAAACCTATACTCATAGTAGGGTTAATGATACTAATAGTGATAGTGATTGAGGAATTTAAACCAAACGCCCCCTAAGTTTTTCATATGTAAAGTAAAAGATTGTTTGGAAATGTATCTATACATTTAGATGAGGGTATTTTTGTATTAAAATTCCATAATTTTGCATTCATAGGTAGCTCATCAAGTAAAATATGGTAATTTAAAATTTCTTCCAATCTTTCCTTTTCATTTTGCTTGTACAGTGCGTTGTGAAGGTGTTATATTCCATTTCAAAGTAAAGTATGTTACATTAAGTTGCCTTTTAAAAACAGTACAGGCCACCTTAGGATTAGCTGTCTTTTAAAAAATAGCCTACAAAATATCACTGCTTATCTATTACTCATAATCTTCTCTTATAAGTGCTATTCAATCATTATAGCTAATATATCTTTTACTAATTTTATAGTCGTTAGAAATTTGAAAGGATTAAAATAGACGTGATTCACAAATGCAGGCTATACTTTAATGAATTTATATGAAATGAGAATTCAAAAATGTTCCTAGCTAATTCTAGCATTAAGAACTAATTTAGATGCTTAGAGTTTCTAGCTGATGATTTTTATGAAAATGACACACAAACACATAGTTTTTGGAATTTTTTCTTTATCATAAAAAGCACAATATTTTTTTGCTTCATCGAACTAAAACATTTGGGTGGGCCTAGCCAAGCTTTCCTAGTATTTCATAATAGTATATAAAGGATTATGCATATATTTATAGGTTTAGTAGAAGATGAATTTGGATACTATTATATTGAATCTTGACAAGATGGATCTTGACAAATATTACATTGAACCTAGACTACTTTATATAAACAAAATCCCCAATCGATGCTAATTGATAGGCTAAATATTTACATTAACAATGTGCATTTTATTTCTTCTATATGTTTTTCAAACTTAGTCTTGTATTTGATTTATTACTTTGCTATTAAACTTCAGCAAGAGCATGTGTTACTTTGTTAAATACTGACGTATGCGTATGTTATTGCATTTGATGACTGAGACTTGTGTGAATAAAAGAAAATAATTAAGAGAAAAATATGACTACCAAAAAAAAAAAAATGAAAAAAGAGTTGCTTTGTTGTTCTTTTTCTTTGCGTAAAAAACCAAATATAGACAAAATACCCCTTAAATTCAAGGAAATAAAAAAATTTTAAGAAGCTAAAATGGATGGAATGACCATTAATTCACTTCGAAGTTTATTATGTTATTTGAACATTTAATAGTTGAATGGGCAAAACTTTAAATTTATAAAACTTATAAGTGGTTTACACTATACAAACTCTCCATTTTAACCAAAATAAATTCCGTTAAAACTGAAAAGCAAATCTTATAACATTGAATAAATCACTCAAATCAAGCCCTACACCCATGAGAAATTAATAAAAAGAACTTAGCAATTCACAAATCAGGCCCAACAATAAACCACATAGGACCAAATACAACAAAGTTTCATCAAAGCCGAATTCAAACATTTTCCATTCAGGGTGTGTTTGTTTCCAGAAAATATTTTCAGAAATTTCCAGTGTTTGGTTACCTTGAGTGGTAGGAAAATATTTTACTACTGAAAATGTTTTACATCAGTAAGCGTAAATTAACTTCCTAAACATAAATGTTGAAGTTATTTTCCATTTTCTCAATCAACTAAACCTTACGGCTTTGATACCTTCCACTCAAAATAAAAGAGAAAATTACAATTTTGGTATCAAATGTTTGAAATATCGATAGTTTCAGTTTTTAAAGTTTGGACAAAATCAAATCTAGTTCTGAATATTTCAAATTTTTAACACGTTTAGTCCTATTGACAAAGTTTTATAAAAATTTTATCGGAATCTAGTCACGTGATACTCACGTGCTGGTTACAAAAATTATCAAAAAGAATTAGATTCAAGAAAAAATTTTAATTGTCATAATTTGTAATTAAATGCACTAATTTGAATTTATAAATGATAAATAAGTAAATAAAACTTCAAAAATTTGTCTGGATAGTATATTCGTGTGTGCCTTTAATTACAAATTATGGCAATAACAAATTTTTTTGAATTCTTTTTGAAAAATTTTGTTACTGTCACTTGAGTTTCATATGACCGGATTCTGATAAGATTTTAAAAAAATTGATCAATAAAATTAAATATATTAAAAAATTAAAATATTTAATACTAAATTTTCTTTAACCTAAACTTTAGGATTGAAACTGCTAATAACCACACACCTGGTATCAAAACTACAATTTTCTCCAAAAATAAAATTCTGTTTTAAGAAATTTAAAAAGAGGAACTCCTGTGGACACTGAAGATGGCAGCGTCCATAGCATCACCAGCAGAGTCCGCATATTCTTCCATGTTCTCCCCTCTCCCCTCCCCCCACAATTCAAACACCAGCCTACTCTGCCTTACGAGTCAAGCCCCTGCCTCTGCACTTACTCGTTAACCACGCAAAATAGAATTAGATCTTAAGAGATGGAGCTGCTACAAAATGGAAGCAGATCTTGAGAGATGGAGCCAAAAAATTATTGCTCCTAACATACCCTTATCTATATCCTTATGCAGTCTTCTAATGGGATTGCTTTAGTAGATATTCTAGTTGCTTGAGGCTTAGTTTCATCTTTTGATAGGTAGCAGACTTGGAGCTGTAGGTGGATTTGAAGGGGGTTTGCGGGGTAGGGGTTGAGGGACTTTTGGCGAAAAAGTGATGAAGGAGAGCGGTTAGTGAAAGGGGATAATATTAGGGTTTACATTTAGTACTTTAAAAATACATTTCTGCAATTTATAACCAAACACCTGAAAATATTACGAAAAAGATTATTTCCATGAAAATAATTTTCTTGGAAAATATTTCCTCGTGAAAATCATTTTACAGTGTTCCAGACGGACTAATACGAAAAATTTTTAGGTAGGCTCGGATTGCTCGAACGCAAGTGTGTTATAGTTCACAGGAGCACACAATGGCTCTTCGCTACTTACGAACTCATCATCAAACAGTTGGCAGGAATTGTTTTCACTTCCTCTATTCCACCAAAAAACCCACAAACAAAACCGTCCCTGTCCTCTGGGACTACAGAGAATCCGACCCTACTGCCCGTGAAACAGTCACAGTCCAATTACATTCTTGGGGTCGTGGCGCCTCGGGCCAACTGGGTGGCGGCACTGAAGAAATCAGAATATATCCAGCTGCAGTTGCGTCCCTTTTGCTGCCACCTTCATTTTCTCTTTCTTCCCCCATGCCAGGTCGCTTATTGTCGTTGAAATCGACTGCCGAGGATGAGGCTGAGGTGGTAAAAGTAGGTATTTCTTGTGGGCTTTTTCATTCGGCATTGCTGGTTAATGGGCAGCTTTGGATATGGGGTAAAGGTGATGGTGGCCGCCTCGGCCTCGGTCATGAGACTCCTGCATTTGTTCCCACGTTGAACACTCATTTGCAGTCCCATTCGATTAGGAGTATTGCTCTTGGTGGACTGCATTCGGTTGCACTCAATTCTCTGGGGCAAGTTTATACTTGGTCAGTATTATTGTTGTTATCTTTTGCCATGGTATTGACTGCCTACTTTTTCTTTCTAATATTGTGCCCTTTGTTGGTGGGTTGGAGTTGTTTGAGATTTTTTGATAGGATTCATGTTTACTTGATAGGTCTGAGTATGATTTGTATGCTTGATATGAGCTTATTGGTTTATTATGGAGACTAAGTTTAGACATGATAATAGTGGTAGGCTTCTTGGATTTTGTTACTGTCAATTGTTTGGTTATAAAACTTATTATTGAGCAATTGGCTTTCTCCTTGATAGAATTGATACTCTCTCTCTCTCTCTCTCTCACACACACACACACACACACAAAGGTGGTTTAGCTCCCAGTCCCTGTGGAATAATAATATTTGATTTTATATACAAAGACGAAGAATAGTCTTTTGAATTAGACTGTGTTAAAAAAAACATACGAACTTTTGTATTATATCCTACACAAGTTCTTGCTGGGGGGACTCTGGGAGATAGAGGGGAGGGGAAAACCTGCTGGGAGGTCTTTTGGCCCATTAAGGGACATCAATCCTCGAAGAAGCAGAAAAATGGATACCGTATTATTTACTTCAATGTGTGTTGGACTTCATAAGAGCATTATCATCAGCTGCTCGTACGGCAATTTAGTGCAAAGGTTTCTTGTGGGGCTAGCATGTATAGCATCCAGCAAAGCATCCCGTGCACCGGAGTAAAGTTCACATAATGCAAAAAGAGTTGAAAATATCTGTTTATTGGTATTGTGTTGCAATTTTTCTGTATCAGTAACAGCTTTAAAGATTTGCACAAGATAATGCTATTACGAAAACATAAAATGGGCACTCAAGTTGGAAAGTCAAGTAGTAAAAGTGTATTCATTTAGCCGGCAAGTTTCTAACTTCTAAGCATTAAAAGTGGAAAACAAGAATAGTACTCAATCAACATGCATAACTTGAATACTTGAATGCCAATGACCTGATATGTTTTAGATAACCACAAATACAGTCAGATGGCAAGCTTCTTGATTGGAGCTGGTATAGGATTTTCTTAATCCAAGTTTATGTTTAAAAACTTAACTACTAGGCTAATAATTACTTGCATTTTTTGTTTATTGTGGCTAGATGGTTGTATTAAATCATTTATAAACAGCCATGCATTCTCTCAGATTTTGTTCTCCTTCTTTCTCTTCTTTTGATTTCTGCAATACTTCTACTTCTCAAGTCTATTTAATTCACTTGATTCAGCGACATAACCAGCTTCCCACTTCTGCTGCTTAACTAATCTTTCAACCCAAATCAGTCCAACAAGCTTAACACCCTTGCCTGCTTGTATAGTAACTCTTCAACTCAAAATGCCTAGATATACATAATTGAGGATCATGCATAAAGCATTTAGATGAAGCTCTTAGAGAGCTGATTATAAAATATATCTTTTCTGTACCTTCCCTGAGGGACTAGAATGAATTGGTAACATGCCAGCTTGTTCATCAGTTTCATATCTTTTTTCTTATCTTTTGAGGTAGAGCAGTGTCATCGAGATAGGCTTCATGATTATTTATAGTGTCAGGATTTCCTCCAAGAATTTCTGGAACTTCATAACATGATTGTAAAAAAAAAACGAACTGGTTTTTGTGCATGACTTGTCTTTTCTTATGATGAAAAGTTGATTTAGTAGTGAAATCTTACAGTGTACTTTCCGTTCCTGGACTCAATGCTTTGATATCAATCATTTTTCCAAGTCCATACTTTACATCATGAAAAGTTGATTTACTAGTGAAATCTTATAATCAGTCATTTTCCCAAGTCAATGCTTTACCTTACTTTTTAATGTTTTTAAGGAAATCGGATGAAGAATGAAAAATTTCAAGGCAAGTGTAGTCGTGTGCTCTCCGAGATCATGAACAATTAAATAGAATAATATCTTCTAAAATTAAGTTAGGGAAGTGATAAATGTGCTCCCATTTTGGCCTCATTCACTCTATTCCCATCTTTTTAGAGTTGAAATGACTAAAAAGCCCACACATTTTGGACTAATTTTCAATTGCAAATTTGGCAAATATGGCCCAATTATTTTCATTATTTAGTTAATCTCTTCTGTTTCCTGATTTCATTTCTTCTCATAAATTATTTTGAGCACTTCTCCACATAAATACAAAGGATGAGAATATATAAAATATGAGAACAGATTACCCCATTCTCCTTTTTTTTTTTTTTCCCTTTTAATCGAAGCCCAATTTTTTCAGCTTATATCATAAAATTTTAACCTTCACCATGAGTTTTAAAACCCATTCATGAATCCATAAATAATTTATGCTGTTATGATTCAAGACATGAGTGAGAGAATGTATTCATGACAACATAGTTTTCTTAGTCAAAATTGTAGCATGATTAGTTTTGAGCGCATGATGTGTGGTGCCTGAATGTGCAATGATTGGGCAATTTTGGAATTGAAAATTTTTGGTTATTTACCTGAATATTGATGTTTTTAATCAAAAGGAAAAATAATTGGTGTTTTTATTTGTTTTCTCAAAGTGACGAATCGATTTCTTGAAAGCTGACTTCTAAGACATCGACTTTAAAGCTAGCTTTCAGAAAACTTTAGTTAAAAATCTTTGCATGCTTTAATTTCTCGTGTCTCTACTTGACTAAAAAAGTTATAGAAGAAGTCAATTTTCTGGAAATGAACTTCTTATTTTTTATCTAGCCA
Organism: Mitragyna speciosa; assembly: GCA_024721245.1. Lineage (NCBI taxonomy): Eukaryota > Viridiplantae > Streptophyta > Magnoliopsida > Gentianales > Rubiaceae > Mitragyna > Mitragyna speciosa. Next base: position 12,078,497 of record CM045565.1, on the reverse strand, counting down.
ATTTGGCCAAAATCTAGATAAAATCAATTTCTTTAAATTTGACTTTGATGTCAATTTTCAGGAAATCGATTTTAATAATTTGAGGAGACGATTTGGAAGACCAATATTTTTTTCATTTTGATTAAAAATACTAATATTTCGGTAAAGAAAACCTGACAATTTTGACCTTAATCATGTAGGCTATTTAGTCATTCAACTCTAAAAGTATGGTGATGGAGTGAATGAGGCTGAGTGAATTTATCTCTCCCATTAAGTCAACATACATTGCTGTTTTAAAGAAATGTCGTGTTGAACAAAATCAAACAAGATATTTAATTTTGCAGATCCCAAAATTGTTAACTCCAAATTGAAGCACTGCTGACATAAATGGAATTAGGCTGCCTCCAAAAAAAGAAAAAAAATTGATTTATCCCCCTAACTTTTAGTAGTGATTTTTAATGCAATAACTTGTAGCCCCCAAAATTTACCTTATATTTTTTTGTTGCCCCCTCTTACCTTGTGCAAGTATTTTTAATAACCTTAAATACTTAATAAGATAAGTCCTATACAAGATAAAATCGAGTAGTTCAGATAATTCAAAAGAGAATTATCGTACATTAGCTTAAAAAAGTCGCAAAAATGAAACAAGTTATTGGGCCAAATAAAACTAAATCAAACCAAAATAATAGCTGTTTTGTTTTTTGGACAAAGATAGTAAGGATAAGAAATGATTTCTCTGCTTTTGAAAAAGTCTTGTTAGGCTTGTTTTCTTTCCAAGCAAGTCATCTATCATGTTTTATATTTTCATTCTAGAATATTTCTTATTATCTACTAAAAGAATTTTTCACATATTTATTGAAATAATAAAAAATAAACAATATGGTAAATCTTCATTTCCTTAATCATTATACTTAACATTCAACTTTTCTTGATTGTAGGTGGGTATATAAATTGGTAAATTATTATTGGTTCATAAATATAATATCATTCAAAAATTACATTTGTGATGCACAAAATGATAGTTCTATAGAAGATGTAAATTCTGTTCATTATTCTAGAATGTGAGTATATAATTAGATTATATATTTTGATTACATACAACAATTTGTCATTTTACATCAAATATCAATCATATCAACATTGTACGTATCATATGTTATTATAAATTTTCATTCTTCTAATAAAATTTTGGATTGTTTTTATTGAAAATATATGTTGTGTTGAACCCATCACTGACTATTAAGAAACGCAATACTAATGAAACTGTCACTGCTGATATTTAGCATCTTTTGTTTGAACACTAGGAAAATACAAAGGGAAGAAAACAAAAGAAAGAATTTTTAGAGAACTTGGGCATCTGTGTCAAAACCAATTGGCAATGAGTGGAATGGCCCATCAACTTTATTAACTAGTTAGAATTCCTTGGTATCCCGATGTGGGATTTTCTTCCTCGACACTCTCTCTCACATGCGACTCGGGATTGACAAGAGTACATCGGGATTGATGAGAGCCCCTGAAACTGGATAGACTTCACAAGATTCATGACATACACTAAAGAGGCTTAATTGGACCCACTGAAACAAACTGGAAAGGGCTTGACATAAGCTCGTTGAAGCCCATGAGTTGAAACGGGATAAGAAGGAATTGAGTTGCTTGTGGAACTATGGATTAGGATGGGGGAAAAAACCCAAAGCTTGGTTCTGATACCATGTTTAAAAACCTAGGCTTCTATCTCAAAATCAATTGTTGACGATTGGAATGGGTCATGAACTCTATTAACTAGTTCGAATTCTTCAGGATCTTGATGTGGGATTTGGTTTCTTAACAAGATCAATCAAATCAAGCTAGTATTGGGCGCTTAAGGGTGAAGAACCAGACATGATATTCTGCTTTGTGATATGTCAAAAACACCATCAACAGTAGAAAGCATGATTATTTTTTAAGATTTCATTTTTTTCTCAATCTCGAATCCACAGTAGTTGTGTTAGATTGTAATGAGTGTGCTCTTTTATGTGCATATTTTCTATGCTCAAATTGTTTACTTGTGGGAAGATCCTTATTGTTATAAATCGTGTCTGCTGAGTCTCAGATCGGTGTGAGTTGATTCTTTTTATTACAAATGAAAGTTTTCAGGGGCTATGGTGGGTTTGGTGCTCTTGGACATTCTGTATATCACAGAGAGCTGCTCCCTAGATTGGTTGAAGGTCCTTGGAATGAAGAAATATGCCATATTGCAACCAGTGGGACACATACAGCAGCTATAACCAAATCAGGTTATTTATTTCAAAGCTAAACTTGGAGGTCCTATTGATTCTATATTATTTGTCCGGATTTAGGTCCAAATTTAGTAAATTGGCTGTCAAATTTCCTAAAGCTAGTTTTATTCATGAATTTGAAGATCAACATTCAGCAGTGACTTTGATAGCTAATTATACCGGAGTTGCTTCGGATATCTGTGATTAGTTATAATTCCATCGTTTCAAATTCCTATCACATCTCTAGTGTTTTGTACTGGCTATGTGATGCAGTAGATATGGGAATGAAATTGTGTGGTCTGTAGATGAAAATTTAGGTAAGACTATTAACTCAATAATCACGCGGGAAAAGCAAAGAAAAGAAAGCGTGCTGTGGTTGTCTTCTTTCTCAAAGCAACTGACGCCAACTCCAAAAAGACTACCCTCCAACCATAAAACTGGTACCTACATAGTACTCTAAATTTAATATGAGCTAAACTCCCATACTACCCTTTGAACTAGAAAACAAAAAAAAAAAAGAAAAAAAAGTTAATCCCAATCGACACCCAACCAATGAAGAAGATTCCCAGGACCAGAGAACACAGAACATCCCATAAAAACATTTGGAACATAAATAAATAAATAAAAGGACTTCAAGCTGTATATTTATTCCAGTGGTAGACTTTAAGCCTTGTCGACTTGCTGCTGCATCAATTCCCCCTGCTGAGAAGTACTTGGCTCCGATGAGTTGTTCCTCGTATACTTGTCATAAAGATGGTATGGACCTTCTGAATTTCTGCAATAGAAATCCATTCATTTTCTGTAGTTAATGTGGCTTCCATGTGACAAGAACTCTCTCCGAACCACTGTATTCACATCAAGTGTCTCTGACTCCAAAGCGTCCTCAATCTCCTGTTCCTCCGCCATCATGACCGGGTAACCATACAAGCTAATGATGTTGAATATTGGACTGATGTGGCTCAAACATCAGTCCTTGCTTGCTTGCAGCTCCAAAACATAAGCTAGGCCCCACCTTAGGTGGCTCAAACTTCCTTGCTTGCAGCTTATATTAAGTGCCATGAGGATATCTTCCCTTGTGCAAATAAACCATCACTTTATCTCCAATATGATATTCCTTCTCTTCCCTCTTTAGATCAGCTCTCTCCTTATATGTTGCTATATTTTATTCAAGATTCTTCTTCACCTCTTCTTGTAACTGGTGTATAGCTTCTACAAAGGCATCTGCATCATTATCTACAGGCAATCTTCTAGGCAAAGGCAGAAAGTCCAAACTGTAATTAGGCATCCTCCCATAGACAACCTTGAATTGAGCATAACCAGTAGAACAGTTCACAAAACTATTATAAGCAAATTTGGCTTGTGGTTGTACTTGAACACATGCCAAAACATGATTCCTAACAGAACATGTCAATAGGTTTCCAAGAGTTCAGTTTGTTACCTCCGTTTGTCCTTGGCTTCTGGTGATGAGTGGCTCTCAAGTAAAAGTTCCTATCCTCCTCCATAGAGTCCTCCAAAAACACCCAATGAACTTGACATCTTGATCAGGCACAATTGATTTTGGAACTCCTTATTTCGGAAAACATGTCCACCACCAAAAAAATAGTCATTCTTTATCTGGGTTCGAGGTGGTTCCAACACAAAGTCCACGCTAACATGATCCCATACGGCTGATGGAATGGGGAATGGAACATAAGGCCTTGATAATGCCCGCCATCGCTTCACTACTTAGGCCAGTTATATGTTTTCCTCAACTAGTGCAACAGTTTTGTCTCTCCTAAAGTGCTCACTTAGTCATCCACTGTGCATCTCCCTGATTAGGTGCTCTGCTCACTTAGTCAACCACTGTGCATTTCGTTGATTTGGTGCTCCCTCAAGGAACAATCTGGGATGCAAAGATAATTATTTGAAATAAGTACTCAGCCAGCATCACAAACTAATCATTGCTGCCAAGATCACTCACTTTGCACTTCTTCCAAATTTCTTGAGAATCTGGATTATTGACATATAAAGGCCGCAATTGTTCAAACTCCAAAACTTCAACATCCAGGATATTCAAGACTGCTCCGCTTCAACTAAGTGCATCATCAGCTCAATTTTGAGACCCTGATTTGTGCTTAAGAACAAATGTGTGGGCCTGCAGGAATGAAGTCCTCTAGGCAAGTATAGGATTCAATTTCTTCTGTGAATCGAGGTACCTATGTGCCTCATGGTAAAAATACAGCACAAATTCTTTGTATAAGAAATATGCCTTCAATGCCTTAATGTCTGAACCATGGCATAATACTGCAGATCGTAGGTAGAATACTTCTTTCTTGCTTATTTAGCTTCTCAATGAAGTATACAATTGGTCTTCTGTTCTAACTTAGTGCACCCTCTATCCCAACATGTGAAGCGTCACATTCTACTTCGAAAACCTGGTGAAAATCAGGTAATGCAAGAAAAGGTGCAGCCGTCATCATTTTCTTGATTTGCTAAAAACCCTTTTCTGCAGCAGCTGAACAATGAAATCTATTTTTCTTTGAACATTCTGTTTTAGGTGCTATAACTGTGCTGAAACTTTGGATAAACCTTCTATAAAATGTGGCAAGACTGGGGAAACTCTGAACTTCACTAATTGATTGCGGTGTAGGCCAATTAACAATTGCCTTGATCCCTCACGCAGCTCAACCATGACTTGATGTAAATTATCCAAATGCTTTGCAGAATTTCAACTATAAATCAGCATATTGTCAAAATAAACAACAACAGAATGACAAATAGAAGGATGCAGTACATGTATCATCATCTGCATGAATGTGCTAGGTGCATTAGATGAACCAATTGGCATCACCAACCACTGGTACAGTCTGTCTTTCATCTTAAAAGCTGTCTACCATTCATGTCTTGGCCTAATCTGAATTTGGTGTTACCTACTTCGAAGGTCAAAATTCGAAAGATTGAAAAGCCTACAAGCATACCTAACATATCATCTAATTGTGGAATTGGAAAACAATGTTATCTTGTTCATAGCTCAGGTATTAGTGGACATCTTCCATGTACCATCCTTTTCAGGAGTTAAGAAGGCTGGTAGGTACTGCACATGGGCTAATTCTCTCCTGCACATGATCCTTTTTTAGTTATTAAACTTGCCATCTTAGCTATTCTTGTTCCAGTAGACTCATCCAATAGTGAGGTAAATTGGGGAAGGTTGCTCGGCGAACAAGTTCAATTCTATGTTGAATGATTATCATTTGCAGTAACCTATTGGGAAGCTCATTTGGAACAACATCGCCAAACTCTTTCAACAGATGCAGAACTTCTAGTCTTTGCTTCTTCAAGTAGACTGTGGGTTTCACCATAACATAGGCCACAAAGGCATAAATTTCTCCACTTTCTTCGGTTGTCCTATAAGGGGACTAATCACTTATTTTGCTTTATTTTGAAGAGCATACTCCTCCAAACGCTTCAGGTTATTTTCTTCTTATTCCTCCAAAAGATGCAAATGTTGGGTCTTGTATGATGTACGCCATCAATTTCCTACAAACAAGGCCGTCCAAAATAATACATGTGCACATCTACTCGTACCATATTGCACCATGCTGAATCTGAATATTTATCCCCATAGAAAATTAATTAAGCACCGCTTAATTATAGGAATTTCAGCCTTTTTCCTAAACCAAGCCACTTTGTAAGGATTTGGATGATTCTCAGTAGGAAGTTTCAGCTTTTTCACCGTATCAGTAGAGACAAGGTTTTCTATGCTATCTCCAGCAATTGCCACAGTACAAACTATGTTACTGTAAAGAATTCATGTTATATCGAGAATCTGAATAGGAGCTCATAAACTGTGTCACGGTACAAACTTTGTCACTGTAAAGAGCTCTGCTACAAATAGGAGCTCCCAAGTCTGAAGTTTCAGTCCTATTATATCGAGGATCCATGAGTTCTGATGATTCAGCCAGTGCAGTGCGCAACCACAATTCATCAAAAGCATCATTATACTCATCCACAGTCATTATCTTTTTGTCTATGTTAATGATGCTTCTCAAACAAATTTTCTGTACTCAAGGTGCAGAAATTTGTCTTTTCTCTTCTCCACCCTGTGCTCTCAGGTGCTTATTCTCCATTCTCGCAAGGCTGCCCAGGATTTTACTAGTTGATCCCACAATATGACAGCAGCTCCTTTGAGTTTGGCCTTCACAAGTATTACTTTCTGCTGTTCGGACAAACTCTTCGATTCAAAGAAATTATTCACACTTCTCAACCAATCAAGAAATACTTCAGGTTTTCCCTTCCCATCATAATTGGCAACTTCAGTCTTCACACCTCTCTCACAGTCATGATCAGCACTTCTGAAATTGTCCTTCGTTAGTCAGTCTTTCAAATCTGGATTTTGATGATCCAAGGGTGGAGTCCTAGGCTGCATTGCATGCCCATCTCTCCTCCGTCATGGAATGAATTTATTTACTCTTCCACCATGCAATGAAACTTCTCACTCAGATTTTCCATCCGAACCTGCTTCTAACAAATTTTCAGCCTTCGATTTTCTCCTGGCTGACAATCATTATTTGGTTGCTTCCTTTGCGAGTTCTGCATCACTTGCATACAAGTAGCCACCTGGCGGGCCAAGTCTTGCAAAAGATCATCCCTCTGCTTTTGAGTAAGTTGTCTTCTTCGTGCATATGGTCCAGGAACTCTGGTACCAACATTGTGATGCGGCTAACTAACGATGGAAACACAAATCTGTGGCAGTAGGTGAAAGTTTATGTAAGATTAAAACTCAATAATTAAGCAGCAAAAGCAGAGAAACAGTAAACATGCTGTTGCTGTTTTCTTTTAAAAGAAACTGATTGGAGAAAACTACCCTCCAACCCTAAAACTCGTAATCAAATAATGCTCTAAATTTAGGATGAGCGAAATTTGCATACTACTCTTTGAAGCGAAAAATATAGTTTTTCCAATCAAAATCCAACAAATCAAGAAGATACACAGGCCCAAAGAACTTGGAATATCTCATAAAAACAGTTAAAACAGAAAAAAGTAAACAAGAGGACTTCAAGCTGAAAATTGTTGGAAGACTTTTAAGCCTTATCAACTCGTTGCTGCATCACTACCATTTCAGAAGAGGATAATGAATTTATGCTAGATATTCTTTAAATGCATTATGTCATGCATTCCGTTATTGGGGAAAATGTTCCCCCATGATACTGCATAATGATAGTATTACTAAAATAATCTATAAATATCAATATAATCTCATTTTAGTTCATAACATTTATATTGGAGCAACTTTATCTCAACATTTCAAACTTGAACTGCAGTGCTCCCTCGTGCTGTCCAAATCAATTGTTCCTATTAGAAAAGCACTATTGAGATTCTCATTAGAGTTTGAGTACTATTTTAGTAAATTTTCTTTGAAACCAAATACGACTCTCTCCTTTCATAGTACTAGCAGGCTCTGGAAATCATAGAAAAGGATACTCAAAGTAAGATGGTGAATTTTGGCAATTCCTGTGGCATGAAGATGAACAGGTAGCCCAAACCACCGTAAAGTACATTCATTGTATTCTTTGTAATTAGTTCATGTTCTTATCAAATGTCAATGGAAAAGGCACCAGAGCATCTAACCTATTTGGCCGATTTTTTCTCATTTCATACTTTCTTAATCTGTTTGCTAATATGACTCAAGCAGGTGAACTCTATATCTGGGGTCGAGATGAGGGGGATGGTCGATTGGGCCTTGGTCCTGGTCGTGGTCCTAATGAGGCAGGTGGTCTGAGTATACCCTCTAAAGTAAGAGCTCTGCCTATGCCTGTAGCTGCCGTTTCATGTGGTGGTTTTTTCACGATGGCATTGTCAGAGGAGGGGCAACTTTGGAATTGGGGAGGTAGCGATGCAATGACCTTAATATCGATATATGTTTTGCTTCCTTTTGTTTTTCCAGTACTTTGTGTGAAATTTGAAGTCTAACGGGAAGAGTTTAATGCGTTACTTAGCATTTCAGGAGTTCAAGGCGTTGGATTAGTTGTCTTGTATAACTTAAGAGAAATAGATCTCTTATGGAAGGAATAAATAAAGCATTTTAATTTTGGTGTAGATAGTTTTTGCTCGTGAATAATTGACCTCCATTTCTAGCACATGTAAATATGTCAGTTTCTCTCAAATTATATCATTATAGAGTGTAAATACTATTTAGAAAATAAATTGGACTGATAGAGACCAAATAAAGCAAGAAATAGTCAACAGTAGACTGGCCATGCATCAAATGAGCCTCTGCGTGAACGGAATGGCAGACAACTTGTGTGAATTATGTCTTTTTTTAGAAATGGATTTGAAACTAGAATGTTTTACTCATTATGTTTTGCAATTGGTAACTTAGACAAGTTAGAAAACTTGGCTATTGTTAAGAAGTTAATGCTAATAAAAGTAAGTAAACATAAAAGTAAGTAAACAGGGATGTATATTAATAAAGACTCCTAGGCTAATGTTACAATAACAAGAACAAAACTGAAAGAATAACATGCAAAATGACATTCAAAGAATAAATCGTGTAATTTCAACAAGTCATAGCCTCTTTCTTGCATTGAATAATAATCTTGGGTAATGGTCATAGACCCAGATCAATATCCATTTATATTTGAAAGTGATAAAAAGAGAAGGCCCTGCCTCCTGGTGGGAAGAGAAGAAAAAGTGTAATTTATAAGCTTTCTTTTGTGAGTCCTTGAGTTGAGCTGTTTTAGTGTGGTCATGAGTAGTTCTTCACTTCAGAGGTCCTTTTTCTTTTTTAGTTGTTATTCATCCCCTAATAAACCAAATCGGTCGCTTTCTTCTAGGAAGCAAGTTTTTGCCTGCCCTAGAGCATAACAGGAAATTGATCAAAAAGAAAGTACTATACTTCAGGAACAAACGAGTTGCTGAAGGAAGCCGAACAAAACAGTAAAGATAGAGTTCTTTAATGGATTATGCATGCTGAATGAGAGTAAGAGCCTAATTTTCAGTTCATCAGATGGATACGATGGATTCTATAGTTAAGAAAGATAAATTTGTGTTTGCTACAAAAAAGCTGTACACATGGGATTCAAGGCTGAGCTCTTTAATCCATCCTGTAAAGAGATGAAGAGGACGTGTCCAAGTCAACATCCAATTGTACATCGTCTTGAGCAGCAATTTATTAAATTCATTATCATGACGTAACAGATAAGATGATCATTGTTATGTCAACTAGGTGAAAGATATTTTCTGATAATTAATAGATTCACATTGTGGCAAGTTCAGGATACATTTATAGACATTACTTGACAATTAAAAAATTTTTATACCTCTATTCTAGTAAGTAAAATAGAATTGAACTTTATCTGATGCTGTTTTAGGGGATCATGGGCATTAGTTAAATTGAAACCTAAGTTGTTTTTTTCCATAAAGTTACTTCTGGAGATATTTTGCAATTTATGAAGAGTGGATACAATTTATGATTTGCAATTTAGTTATTGTACACTGCATACTCCCAATTCATCTCCTCTTTCCTGTCCCAACTTCGCTTCTATTCAGCTAGCTTACTTTTCCTGCAGTATGTTTTCAACAGACTTTGTAAATACATATCGTATCTTAGTTAATGCTTTGCTTTAAGTTGGTATCAATGGAGATTGAGGTGAAGGACCCAGATTCTTAGTCTCCAGAGTGATTCAATTCAAATAAACTCTAGATGATTATTTTACACTGCATTTTGCAGTTCTGATCAAAGTGAAGTCCAGTAGAGCATGTGCTGTGTGTGGATTTCACGTCGTCGTATATAGTTTGTGAAGCATGTAAATATGCGTTCTTTAAATGTTTTAGTTAACCTGTTTGACTGTGGAGATTTGTGGTCTCCAATCAACCAAATCCAGGGAAGAGATATCATGGAGCCCGACCAACTTAGATGGCCTATGTTTATGTACTGCAGAAATCTCTCACACATGGCTGTCATACATATCTCTCATACTGCAGAAATCTCTCATACATGTGTAAATTAGCATGAGCTGTTTTTTATGGCAATTCTTGTGTCTTCTTTCCACAGCCAATTCAAACTATGAGCTTGGAAGAGATGACAAACTTGGTGGTTGGAAACCCCAATCAGTTCCTAGTCTCAAAGATGTTCGTGTAATCCAGATAGCAAGTGGTGGATATCATTCTATGGCTTTGACTGGTAGGTTTACAACAATCTCTGGATTCTTGTGCACGCATCTATTTGAATCTTACTGCTGGTAAACGATTTCAGATAAAGGAGAAGTAATTACGTGGGGTCACGGTGGACAGGGTCAGTTGGGTCATTCTTCTATCCAAAACCAGAAATATCCTTTGCGCATTGAGGCGCTAGCTAATGAGAGGGTGATCTATATTGCTTGTGGAGGTTCATCATCTGCAGCTATAACTGGTAAATCAGTCCTGTTTGCTATTTAAGTATCTAGACTTGTTGTCTGAAGATTTTTGAATTTTTTTCCTCTTTTCTGCTGCACTCGCAACTTTTCTCAGTGCTTTTCCCTAGTTTTCTCCGCTTTTTCTTATGTGGTTACTTAAGGAGATATTTGCTCAAGGCAGAGAACTGTTTATTTTTGTTGCAATGCGTGTTGGTTTACAATTTGCAAATAATTTTTTTTTAACTGATACGATATGATTATGTGTTTACTTTCCTCCTCAGACATCACCAGCCTCCTGTTCCTTACATAATGTGATGAAGTGATGACTGTGGTTTATTTTTTATATTTTCTTATGGAGATGCTTGTTCTATAAAAACTATTCTGGTAACCCGACAGATGAGGGCAAGTTGTTCATGTGGGGAAATGCCAGGGATTGTCAACTAGGGATTCCTGGTCTGCCGGAAGTGCAGCCATCTCCTGTTGAAGTTAAATTTCTCGCTGGAGATGATGGATCAATGATGGACAAAGTACTTTCTGTGGCAATTGGTGCTTCTCATGCCATGTGTCTGGTTACAAGGTCAAATTGCTGAAAGCCATTGTGATCTGCTGGCTGTTTGAAGCTTGTGCATTTGTCACAGAGCTAATGAGAAATTGCTTAAATACTCTAAAAAGTTCCGCACACAGGTGAAAGCAACCCTAGTTACACACCGTGGAGTGATGGACATTCATATAAACATGCTAAATGTTCCTCTTTTTCATGGTAACACTTGGTAACACATGAATGTCGATAATACCAGAAAGTTTCTGCCGCTATGAACCTTGCTTTAGGCTGTTCAAACTATCCAAATTGATATGACATTCAATGCAGCATCAAGAATTATATGGCCCCGTTACTCTCAATGGTTCAGTGAGGATATACAGATTATGGTAGCCCTACATAGTGGGTTTTGTGAATCTCATGTTGTACAATGTCAACAGAAACGGCAATCTTTTAGCTTGTGCGCACTAAAACTCGGATGACACTGTGCACTTGTAATGTCTCAGAAGTTGAATTTTAGACTTGTAGATTGTGGATGCTACATTTCTGCGGGAAAATTTAGCCGCAAATTTATGCTATGTTTCTTTCCCTTCCCTCCCCAAAAAAAAAAAAAAAAAAAAAAAAAAAACAACACATGTATGCTTGATTGTCAAAATTTGTGCTCTATGGGTTTGCGAGCGCCTGTTATGACAATTATGAGAGAAGGAAAAAGGAAAGAAGGAGAGAATCTCACTCATCCAAGTAACAAAAATTGTGACGTACTTTATGTTGGTTGTGTAAAATCAAAGTAACCGAAAAAGAATCTACTGCCCTAGATGTGCCTTTGGCATTTTATGTGGTTTCTGGTGCAAATATATATAGATTTTTGGAAGCTACGTGAGGATGTTTTTTGGTGTGATGAAAATGTCTAAGAATAGATCTCTTAATTGTCTATTTTGGTGTAATGAATTTTGATTTGTTGTTTTCAAATAAAATATTTATTATTAATGTTTACTTTCATGATCATAAGTGCTGAACTTAAAATAAATAACTAAATATTTATATAGCATCTCATTTGAAATTTTTATTTTCTTTGAAGAAAATGGACATTTTAAAAATCAATGACAAAGAATTATGTCTGGCAGACAGTGCAACAACACATTCCATATTTAAGGACAAGAAGTATTTTTCTTGTTTAATAATGGAAAAAACTCATGTTAGTACCATATCTGGTATTACAAAGTTGACTGAAGGCTTCGAGAGAGCAATAATAATTTTACCAGAAGGAACAAAATTTTGCATTGATAATGCATTATTTTCACCAAAATCTCAAAGAAACTTTTAAGTTTTAAATATATCCGCTAAAATGGGTATCATATTGAGATTAGGAATGAAGGTAATAATGAATACTTGTATCTTACAAGTACTGTTTCTGGAAAGAAAATTGTATTAGAAAATTTACATTTTTATTCCTTTAGGTTGTGTTATACATATATTAATACAATTGAAATATATACAATAGTAAACCAGAAGTTTACTGATCATGATAATTTTATTATTTGGCATGACCGGTTAGGCCATCCCGGTTTTACAATGATGCAAATAATACTAGAGAATTCATGTGGTCATTCTTTGAAGAGTTAGAAGATTCTTCAATCGAATAAATTCTCATGTGCTACTTGTTCTCAAGGCAAATTAATTATAAAGCCGTCACTAGTAAAAATTCGTATTGAATCTCCTGCATTTTTAGAACGCATACATGGTGGTATTTATGGGCCAATTCAACTACCATGTGGACCAATTCGATTTTTTATAATATTAATTGATGCATCAACTAGATGGTCACATGTATGCTTATTATCAACTTGCAATCTAGCATTTGCGAAATTACTTGCAAAATTAATTCGATTACGAGCGCATTTTTCAGATTATCATATCAAGACAATACGTCTTGATAATCTGGTGAATTTACATCTCAATCATTTAATGATTATTGTATGTCTATTTAGATAAGTGTTGAACATCCGGTAGCTTATGTTCATACACTAAATGGTTTGGCAGAATCTTTATTAAGCACCCTCAATTGATTGCAAGGCCATTGCTTCAGAAAACTAAACTCCCAATGTCTGCTTGGGGACATACTATTTTGTATGCTGCACCATTAATTCGCATAAAGCCAATGAATTATCATGAGTTTTCTCCCCAACAAATGGTTTTTGGTTGAGAAACAAATATTGCCCATCTTAGGATTTTTGGGTGTGCAGTCTATGTTCCAATTGCTCTATCACAACACACAAAGATGGGTCCTCAAAGGAGGTTGGGAATATATATTGGATATGAATCTCAATCTATAATAAAATATCTTGAGCCAACAACTGGAGATTTATTTACGGCTCGTTTTGCTAATTGTCATTTTGTTGAATTAGTTTTTTCAACATTAGGGGGAGAAAATGAATAGCCTATTAAAGAAATTAGTTGGAATGAATTATTATTTTCTCATTTTGATCCTCGTATAAGATAATGTGAACCAAAAGTTCAAATAATAATTCATTTGCAAAATTTAGCAAATCAATTGTCAGATGCTTTTACTGACTCAAAATCTGTGACTAAGTCACATGTATTGGCTGTTAATGCTTCAATTCGAATTGATGTCCCTAAAGGACCGTCTATCACTAGTAATGAATTAAAGGCACCTACAAAATGTGGTAGACCAACTGATTCCAAAGATAAAAATTCTCAAAAAAGAAAAGGAGCAAATAATGAATATGGCAAAATCAAGGTAACTGAGAATTCTAAAAAATTTTCAGAAAAGAAAACTCTGGAAGAGTTTTCTGACATGACAAATAATAAGCTTTTAGAAGAAGTTCAGGTACTTGAAAATTTTGATATTCATGAGATCTCAATCAATTATGTCATGACTGGAGAAAGATGGAACCGATGTACAACTAACGTCGACGATAAGTTTGCTTATGCTGTAGCAATTACTATCATGAATGAAAACGAGGATCATGAACTAAAGTCTGTAGATGAATGCAGACGTAGAAATGATTGGACAAAATGGAAGGATGCAATTCAAGCAGAATTAAATTCACTCGCAAAATGTAAAGTTTTTGGACCAGTAATACGCACATATGAAGAAGTGCAACCAATAAGTCATAAATGGGTATTTGTGCAAAAACGAAATGAGAAAAATGAAATTGTACGGTATAAGGCATGACTTGTCGCACAAGGTTTTTCCAAAGACCTAGCATAGATTATGAGGAGACATATTCTCCCGTAGTGGATGCAACAACTTTTCGTTATTTACTTAATCTGGCAGCAAATGAACGACTTGAAATGCGTCTCATGGATGTTGTAACAGTCTATTTGTATGGTTCACTTGATAATGATATTTACATGAAAATCCCTGAAGGATTCAAACTACCAAAGGGTCATGATTTCGGTTCTCGGGAACTTTATTCAATTAAATTGTGTAAATCTCTATATGGGTTGAAACAGGCTGGACGCACGTGGTACAATCGTCTTGGTGAATATTTGATGAAACAAGGCTACATGAATTACCCTATTTGTCCATGTATTTTTATTAAGAAATCTGGATCTGAGTTTGTAATCATTGCAGTTTACGTTGATGATTTAAATATTATTGAAACTCTTGAAGAGCTTGAAAAGGCTGCTAATTACTTGAAGTAAGAATTTGAAATAAAAGATCTTGGAAAGACAAAATTTTGTGTTGGATTACAAATTGAGCACTTAGAAAATGGCATCTTTTTGCATAAGTCGACTTATACAGAAAAAGTGCTTAAATGATTTTATATGGATAAAGCACACCCCTTGAGCACACTTATGATCGTAAGATCACTTGATGTGTATAAAGATCCTTTCCAACCTTGTGAAAATAATGAAGAGATACTTAGTCCAGAAGTATCGTATCTTAGTGCTATTGGGGCATTAATGTATCTTGCAAATCATACACGTCCTGATATATCATTTGCTGTGAATCTACTTGCAAGATATAGTTCTTTACCTACTCGAAGGCATTGGAATGGTGTTAAACACATATTTTGCTATCTTCAGGGTACAAAGGATATGGATCTTTATTATTCTAATGCATTCAAGACTGATCTAATAGGTTATGCAGATGCTGGATATTTATCCGATTCTCATAATACTCGATCACAAACTAGGTATATATTCACATGTGGTGGTATAGCTATTTCATGGCATTCCATGAAACAAACTATAGCTGCCACTTCTTCTAATCATGCTAAAATATTGGCAATCATGAAGTAAGTCGGGAGTATTTTTGGTTAAGATCTGTGATACATCATATTCGGGAAACATGCGGTTTGCCATTAAACAAGGAAGTTCCTACTACGTTGTTTGAAGATGATGCTGCATGTATTGCTCAACTGAAGGAAGGATACATCAAAGGTGATAGAATGAAGCACATTTCACCAAAGTTCCTTTTTACTCATGATCTTTAAAAAAAATGGTGAGATTTGTGTTCAACAGATTCGTTTGAGTGACAATTTAGCTGATATATTCACTAAATCACTGCCGACTTCAACATTTGAAAAGTTTGTTCACAAGATTGGAATGCGACGACTAAAAGATGTCAAATGATGTGCTCAAAAGGAAGAGTATTTACACGTTGTACTTTATTTTCCTTAACCAATGTTTTTTTTTGAGGCAGTACTGTATTCAGAAGAATGTACTCTTTTTCCTTCACTAGGTTTTTATCCCATTGGGTTTTTCCTAGTAAGGTTTTAATGAGGCATTTTTCATAAAGATGGACATCTAAGGGGGAGTGTTATGAATCATTTAGTGGATGTCCCTCCATGTTCACCCCATGATCTTCCTCATTATTCGTTGTAACTTCCACTACCCATGATCCTCTACATTATTTTTTGTAACTCCCACTACCCCATGATCTTCCATTAGTTCATGTGACTCATGTAACCTACATTTGGGTCCTTTTGACCTTTAATATGGAGGGGTGAACATCAAGCTTATAAATAGTGGCTTATGTGCAAGAAATGAAAAGAGAAAAAAGAAGAGAAAATATTGCACTATTCTACTTTGGTTTTGTCATTACATTTTCTTCATTTTTATAACTAGTTGTAAGTTATTTTATTTTTACTCTAGTAGTAATATAATACTACTATTTTTATAACAGTTTTTGTATTAATTCTATTTGATAATAGGATTTGTATAACACTGAATACATTAAATGTCTTAGTATACGAAATTTAATTGAAAATTTTTCCCTTTTTTTGGACTAGTATTAAAAAAATTGTTCACTTTTACTTTATTTTATATACGTGCATGCATACTCTTTCACACACATATGTATTCTCTTCTCTCTTACACACACACAAAAACATGCATTTTTGTCTCGCATACAACTTCACACATAATTCCTCCCCCTCACGTACACACACATCCACATACTATCTTTCTATTTATACACGCTATTCCTTCTCTCTTATACACAACACGCACACTTGCACATGCTATCTCTCAAGTATCACGGGAACATACATAAAGTTACATTTTCCATGTCAATCTACAACATATTAGTATTAAGAAATACTATTTAAAAAGTGAATAAAAAACATATTAGTATAAAAAATCTTTTACACCATCAGTGTATCAATATTAGTTGTTTAATTATCATCCTCAAGAGTGAAGAACTTTTGCAAAGGAAACTAGTAGAAAGCATCAACTCAGGTGTCAATCTAAAGGACATAATAAAATTGGGCTTGGCCCAAATTACTTTCAAACCATGATGACAAAATTTGGCTTGGCCCAGAATTACTTTCAAACCATAATGATCCTTTCTGGTATAGCCAATTCTATCATGGACTCGGTTCATGCGAACCTAATGGTCCAGATCTGGAGGCTTTGGTGGCCTAAATCTAGATTATTGGGTTTGCATGGACCAGGTCCATTTAAAAAAAAATTTCTCTCGTACAAGCAAATACCAATCCTTGAATACCTGAGTATATATACTTGCAAAGTAAAGTATAGCTTGATCTACAAATTAGAATGCATCTTTTACCAGATCCTCCCAATATTATTGGACTTGTATTAGCTGAAGATGTAATGAGTATTGCCCATATCTGGAATGTATCTAGGTACTGGCTACGGCCTCCAACTGACCCTTAAAAAAAAAAAAACAATGCATTAGCATAACAAGACAATTCACATAACCATTATGTCTATTAGGGTTAAGCAACTAAACTAAAGCAGTTAAAGAATATTTTACTATGAAAATTTGGACCAAATTTATGATAAATTTTAAACTAATAATGGTATTTGTTTGGCCTAGTTGCAAATTTGGTATCAACACTATGATGCATTCTAAACTAATTATTACACTTGTTTTGGAGTTACATAGGGGTGGTTAATTGCAAATTTGTTATGCATAAATAAGAGTAATATACTAAATATTACGATTCATATACATGGCTTAACTTTATTAAGCAAACAATGTGCACAAGTTGATCAAAGTATGATCATAGTATGAATTCAGATGACAAATTAGGTCAAGAATTTATAAATTCAATGTCCATTGGTCAAAAGTTTACAATTTCAATATGTCTATTAAGTTTAGATGAATAAATAAAAATTTGAAATGGTTTTGAGTAATAAATTTATTGTCATTTCATTTTCCAAATAGACTCCAAAAATACAAGTACTTAATCATTAAGTTTGAGAAAAACCAAAAAAATAAAGATCGCATCAACTGGTAAGTCAAATTTTTTTTGCCTTGGAAACTAGTAGAAACCATCCTTCTCCTAGTGTAGTAGATCTGGAAATCGTTAAAGAACTCTTATTGGACCACATTTATTTTCCGCCATCTTTGGTAGAAGCAAACATCAATGCATTTAGCTGAGTAAGACAATTCACATAATCATTTAATTTCCTAGAGATAAGTAACATTCAAATCAACAAACAAAAAAGGTTATTTTAAATGCAATTAGGTCCATCATGCAACCACACAGTATAGTCTCCATGAGTTGTATGACCCCATTACATTAAATTCACTCCTCTCAACTAACTCAGCCAGAGCCACCCAATTCTTTTTTCCCTTGGCACCATGACTTTGAGCCATTTCCCATGCCGCCCTCGTGAATAACGATCCTTAGAACGCTAGAAAAAGTTGCAGCACCGTCTTTTCAATCTTGAAACACACACCAGAAAGAGCTATATACACACATGTAAGTCATTAAGGTGAAAGAAAGTTGCTTGTCATGATGACTATTAATATGTTTGAGTGAATGATCACTGCTGTATCTGATTCAATGGTTTTGTTATGCAGTTGTTGAGACTCTGCTACTTTTGCTAAAGAGTAGATATTTATTGGTGCTATGGAGATAGAGGGGACAAGTGGTAGTGGCAGTGGTAGTGGTGATGGAGATATTGAAAAAGGGGTGAGGAGAACTGCTGGAGAAAATGGTGCAGCATACTTGGTTTGGGAAGATTTGACAGTGGTCTTGCCTAATTTTGGCAATGGACCTACGAAGAAGTTGCTTCATGGGCTCCATGGCTATGCTGAACCTAATAGAATCATGGCAATTATGGGTCCTTCTGGTTCTGGCAAATCCACCCTTCTTGATTCCTTAGCAGGTTTTTCTCTCTTCCCATAATTTGATGAATTTGATGAATTTGCAATTCACATATCATGCACTATAATACTAACAAATTAAGCACATGTTTAGAGGGGGGGGGGGGGGGGGGGCGTGTGTGTGTGTGTATATATATTTTGGTCTCTTTAGAAATTACAAAGGATTTATGAAGTCAACAATGATAGTTATTCTAGCATGAGATAAAGTCTTACTAATTATTGAATCATTGCTACAATATGAAAAGAATTAAGTGAGATCACATAGTTTTTGACTTTTTCCTACTAAAAGACGTTGCAAGTATTCAAAAGAAGTAATGAGACAAGATTTTCTTTGTTTCTGTCTTGTTCTATTAAGAGGACGTCAGATTTGTGTTTTGGCAATTCTGTGCACAATTAGAGTGGTGGCTTGGACACACTATCAGGCCTATGCTTTTATTTAGGTTACATTTATGTGCTTGGATTTGCTTCCTTTTCAAGGTATACAGTGACTTCTTTTGAAGAAATCAAAATAGAATTTTGCCTGCAAATGGACCAAATCGGGGGAAACCAGCTGAATTGTCCTTGGGAGGATTGACATGATGTGGTTTTTCCTACTAGGGAAAGTAAACTTTTTTTTGGTAGAGGAGAGAATTTTAATTTTTTTATTAAAAATATTATTCCCGTAATTTATACAATACTAGCATTTTAACTCGTTCTTTGTACGAGATCACAACCTAATATAAAAAATAATAATGTTATATAAAATGTTGTTTAAAAAAAAGTTAAAATAGTCTAATTGTTTAATAAATTATCTATGGGTTTTTGACTCTCTAGTTACTTTTTTTTTTAGGATTTTACTATAACCTAAGAAATAGAAATCCAAATCATATAACTAAAAATGTAATGAATTTTTGGAGCTTTTCTTGAGGCCAAAACTAGAATAATGAAATTCAATATGACAAAAAATAAAAATCAAAATAAAAGCTTAGAATTATGAATTTAAAGTATCTACGTTACTTTGAGATGAAGATTTTTTGAAAGACACCGCTCAATGATAAATAGACATCAAGGAAGTCAATATGACAAGAAAACAGAGGAAGGAGGAGGAAAACTTTGAAGGAAGATGAAGCTGAAAGATATATACCTTAAATCAAGATGACCTGTTTTGAAGAATATGCAAGTCATTTTTTTGCAAAAAGTAGAAGAGGCATAAAGGTTTCATGCATTTTGTTTTGAATTGTCATATATAAACTTTTTTTATAGAAATAATTAGATTTATATTTGGATCCCTTATGGATTGAAAATTTTTTCCCTTTTTTAAATTGTTGTACTATGCATTTATTTGGAATAATGATCCCTAAATTATTTTCAATAAAGATGATTAGATTTATTAATAGTCCAAAATCAACGAGATTGAATATTTTGTTTTACTTTTTATTTTTGGCAATATTATCTTTTATTATTATTGATGTAACTGTATATTGGAATAAAAGGTAATTAAGAGAAGAATAAAAGTTTGCATGCCTTTTGTTGTAGTTTTCATTCTTATTCTATTTTAGGAGAGAATGATTAGCTGTGAATAATGATTCCAAATGCAGGATTTTGGATATACACTTTTGCCTTTTTTTTGTGGTTTTATGCATTTTGTAAGCGTAAGTACAATCTAAGAAGATGGTGAATTAGGTTGTGGAAAATGTTTGGGTGCAAGTGTACTCTAATTCACCTAATTTAATAGTAAGTGATTTTTCCTAAGTGACAATACACTTAGCAATAAAGATAAAACAAATAATATCACAAATAAGCAAATACAGAGCAATTAAAAAAGAGAGAGAGAGAAAGATAGAAAATCAA
The DNA here is from genome assembly GCA_024721245.1 of Mitragyna speciosa. NCBI lineage: Eukaryota > Viridiplantae > Streptophyta > Magnoliopsida > Gentianales > Rubiaceae > Mitragyna > Mitragyna speciosa. Next base: position 12,057,914 of record CM045565.1, on the reverse strand, counting down.
TTTATAGTGGTACAGTACCAAACTCGATGCCTATGTCCATTCCCAAGGTTATCAACTTGGAGTTCAAATCTAGTATTGTGTTTCTTCACGAGTTGGTGAAGCAAACCAATATGTATAAATGTAGGAATCACTCTTTGTTCATCCTAACACTTTTTAGTTGAGCCAAAAGAATTTTATAATTCACTCAATTAATCCTCACAAAGCTACAGATAAATGTTACTATCCTTATTTTGAAGAACACAATTTATCCCAACACACTTACTTCACAAAGCCTTAAAAGAACACACAAACTAGAGTATTTTCTCTCAAAATTACTATAAGAACACTTGTATCAATATAGGTAAAAATGGTTTCTAAATTTTACATATACTATTATTTATAGGGGGTGAGAAAAGAGGTTAAAATAAGCTCCAACAACACAAACAATCAAGTACAAAATGCTAAAAAAATAGCCGTTAGGTGAGCTAGAATGGCCAAAAGAGTGGTCAAACCCAGAGTTACATTCTGTCAAGTTCGTTAGGATGGCTGAAAGGGTGGCCAAAAGTTAGTAAGACGGCCGAATGGGTTACTGAAAGTATGGCCAAACCTTACTGGATCTTTCTGTTAAGTGTGCTATTAGGACGACCAAATAGGTGTCCAAACACTCTTTATATTTGCATCTTTTCCAACATGATTTGATTCACTTTGATGGTTAAAAGTGATGCCATTATAACGTGTTTATTTTTGCAAAAACGTCACCATACACAAGAACTATTATTAGACAATCTTTATTGATTTGTCATTATCAAAACTAGATAAACTATGAGTTACACATTTAATAGGGATAAGCATTTCTAAACTATTTCCGTTAATAATGATTAATTTCATTTAGAATACATAAATTAAGAATTAAAATATTTGCCTTTTTTTAAGTGTGTGACTAAAAAAATCTTTTAGGAACTAAAAATATTCATATAAATTCATCATATCTAAAAGCAAGAAACATTTTTAAGGTATTAAAATTATGCAAAAATTTAGGAAAACAAGATGAAGAATTAGGTATTTCGTAGAAGCTATAGGCTGAAAAGTCCTTCTGCAGTGTAACTTGAAGTATAAATCTATTTATTTATGGAGTAGATGTGTTACAACTTGGAAGAATGAATAACTTTGTTAGAAAAAAGTGGACAAGAAGAAAAGATGAGTTGTTGATGTTGGTTTAATTTTTTGGTCGTGTTTGTAAATCATGATTCTAATCTGAAAGCACGAGATATCATTATTGTAATTGTCGAATGATTGTTAGAAATAGAAGTAATTTGTCACATCATATTACTTTTATTTGAAACTATATAGATATAATGAAATAATATTCTTTGTCACTAAAAATCAAAGAAAAGAACAAAGAAAGGAAGAATTTTACAACAAAAAATAATTCATGGAAGCCATTCAAATAAAATTTGATGTGCTGAAAGAAATCGAATTAAAACTTTATTTGCTTACAAACGATGCCAACTACAGAACTCTTGAGATAGAGGCCTGATTTTATATATTAGGATGTGATATGAAATAATCGAAACCGTAATATGAAAATCCTATGCTATTTAATTACTACTAAATTCTAACTACAGTAATGGTGTTAGCACTAAAAAGTAACCAATCTAAATCAATTGGCCAAGATTGGAGAAGATCCAATGGTCACAAATAATTCTCTTGGTCACCAGGACAAACACTTTGCAACTCAGCTTGCAACTTTGGTGATAACATCCAGCTTCCAAATCTTTGGTGACCTTGGAGCAATGGCGCAACCAGAACAAATTGTTAGTAGAGGCAAAGGTAATATTAAAATTTTTTTGTTAATCTTTTACTATTTTTTTAAACAAAAGAACGTCAATACTCACATAATAAGTAGAAATAATGCATACATTCCACATAAAACATAATTGAATTCATATTCAAAATTATAAATGTAATAGTAATTTTATAAGGAGAGGAACCTGCCAGATATCAAAAGAAGTTTTAAGGGGTGCGGGGGGCACCCTAAAAAATATGCTTAAAACTTATGAGTATCAAAGTAATTTATGGGGAGGCAGTGTGGGTCCGTGCCCCCAGGACCCCAACCTTAGATCCGCCATTGCCTTTAGAGGCCGAGTATTCCTTTATGTATGTATAAAGGGGAAGCAATAGGTTTTGTGCGAGACTTCTATGTAACTTTTTAAAATTTTTATTTTGCTCTTGCCTAAAATTCATACTGTCATTAATTTTTTGAAATTGCACATACATAGTATTAGTCTTCTCCACTGGTTTCCATAACCCAATTTCAAATCCAAGAGGAAACTCCTCTTTCAATAAATAGGAATTTCATCAATAATTGAAACTCAACCTCTAGTCATCACAAAAACTGGCATTGAGCCTCTATTGTATTTATGTTACACAATCTAAGTGGTGATGAGTATTTCTCTTTTCAAAAACATTCGCTCTCATGGGCTAGTATAATATGAGTGTAATAGCAAAGAGTGCAATAGAATACCCCAAGTCACATAAATCTAGGGGTAGCAATTTTCGACACGATCTGAAAATACGACACAAACTTATTCAAAAATAGCGGGTTTGGTTTAAGCTTGGCGGGTCGGGTCGAAAACAGGTCGGACCCGATTGACCGGCAAAGAAAATAAGTTGGGTTCAGATCGACTGCAAACCCGAAAAAATAAAAAGAAAAAAACTAACATTTTGTAGTTTTGTTTCACCCATCTACATTCAAACACAATTTTCACCTATTGGATAATTAATCAAGTAAATTGTAAGAGAAATTAAGAATTTTACCTAGGTTTATGAAGAGTAAATTGTAAGAAAAATCAGGTGTATGTTGGTTTGATATTAATGTGTGCAAAAGATATGTTTGATCCTTGTGTATGTAAAAAGTATGTGTTAGTCTCCTTTCTTCTTGTCATTCCTCTTTTCTTTTATTTTTTTTCTTTTGGGCCCACGGGTTGACTCGCAGGCTCTTCGCAGGTTGGCAAGTTGACGGGTCGAATTCGAGTTGACAAATTAACTGTTATACTTAAGTCTCAACCTAATTCGCTAACCCAAAACTTGACTCGATTACCACCCCTACATAAACCCCTTCCGAAAGGAACAACACATCCCCTAGATGTAGCTCTTCAATGAAGTGGTACCACCCCTCTTTATCTTTTCTTTCTTTTTTCATTTTCAAGAGGCACATCCTATCCTTCTAGTTCTCTTCTCAACTTTAAGGGTACGTTTGGTTCATGGGATGACATGGGATTGGATAACTAATCCCATGTCATCCCATGTTTGGTTGGATTTTTTATATGGTATTACTTATCCTACTTAACTAACTTAATTCCATAAAAATGGGATTAAATAATCCCATGAAGGGGTTGGTATTAGTTATCTTGGGATGATGGTGTCTATGGGATAACAATAATTTAGACTAATTTAATTGTAGACATATCTTATAATAATCAAGATTAATATACTATCTTCCTAAATCCTCTCTAGGACTTTCTTCTATAAAAGATACAATATAATATTTTTCGTTCAACAATTGTTTTGTAAATTGTATCACGTTTTTAATTTTGTTCATATTGTTATTTTATTTTCCAATGATTTTTTTGTGGGTTTTTATTTATTTTCAATTGCAGCTTGAATTCATCATGATTTTATTTTCTCATATAAAACTATGAATATTTATTTTTTTTGAAGTATTTCAAGTATCTACGCATTAATAATTAACTGCATGCCATGACATGACAGTTGGGGTGGGCAAAAATAATTAAAAAATAAAAAAAAATACAAAATCACTTTATTTCGAACTGAAAAATAAGAGTAATTGAACTAAAATTTGAAAGCGGCTAGGTTAATCGAACCTTATTTACAAAAGTGGTTTCGGTTTCGATTTCGGTTTCGATTTCGGTTTCGGTTAGGGGTGTCAATTTTTGAGAACTGCAGTTAACTGAACCGATTCATATATATGTCTTAAAGGCTAATATTTATTAACATTATGGAGGAATTGAGGAGTACTAAATCATTTCATTTTCAAGTTTAAAATAAATAAAAAACTTAAATATCGTATTTGATCTTTCTTTCTATTTAATTTTAATTTGTATATTATTCTTTGTTTTTATACTTTACTTATCATATATTTTCTTGAGAATAACTAAAAAATTACTTTGATATAACTTAGATACAGAATATGAAAAATAGCATAAATATTTTTTACTTGTATTATGAAAAATTTTGATTTCTAATTTTTTTTATTTTAAAAAGAGTAGATGCAAAAGTTTCAAATTGTAATTTCATTGCTTATGTCAAATTCTTAGTCAATGTAGTAATGTATTTAATTATTATGTTTGTTTTATTGATATGATGATTTATATAATACCATTTGAACATTATTTTTTGAATTATCAAATAAAAATAGTAATTCATTTGATTTCTATTTTTATATTTTACCATATTATAATTCTTATAATACTATTTGAATATGTGTTGGATTGCCAAGTAAAAATAATTATATAAATATATAGTACTTTAGCCCATAAAATAATAATTTAATTTCCAACTAAACACAGGACGAGACTATTACCTAAGAAATCCCATCAAATCTAGTACCAACCAAACACT